>OW052060.1:10495780-15495780 GCA_932526445.1 Phragmatobia fuliginosa | reverse complement strand
AATGGGACGATAAATCACAAAATGAAATAGAAATGAGACAAAACATAAACGTTAACAAACCTCGAATCAAGTATTATGTTAACCACAAATTAGGAATTTAAAATAGGAAGAAGTTTCAAGGTTATCAGACGAGAAATCTACTTCCTTATACTTTATAAAGCAGTTGCTTTACAAAGAGCACTGATTGAAAAAAAAGGAAGTTCTTTTGTTTGTACCTTATTGTACCTACTCAGTGTCGTATTTTAGGAAATGACGCCTCATAATGAATACTATTTCATAACGAAAAAAGTTAAACAAAAAAAAAAGTAGTGCATTATTGTAAACTTGTCATTGATTGACAAAAATATAAAATCAGAGCGCATTATGTATTCGCCATGCTTACTCATTTCTTTCTTACAGATTTTGGTGGTGCGTTAATCTTCCATATTCGTGCGAGTATCAGACTATCAGTTCAGTATCGACATGGGCGTACCCAGCATCTGGCCTAGGGGGGGGCAAATCAATTCTTTTAGGTCGGATCGTCTGCGGCTGTTTTGTCATACACACTACTCAAACACACCCACATGAAACATTAGGTTTAATGTAGTGTGCCTTCCAAAAGACCGTACCAAGGCGTCCAATGCGACGACCAACTGTTGCATGCGGAAGGTGGTACACGCGATATTATGTTACTGGCGCGGCCAATGTGGTACTGGCAAAAGGAGGGGTTCGAGAGTTACGTCAGAGGACGACACTTTATGTGGGCGACGGGGTTGCCGTCAAAGATTCCATATGGAGCCACTGACGGTGATCACTGCCGAACTCTGCTCTGTTTCTTCGCGGTCACCACAAACCCGTAAGCGAAAATCGAAGGGCGAGTCAGATAAAAACCAATCCAAGAAACTCGCACGCAATAGGGCACAACAAGGGACGGAAAGTGCGGTGAAAGTAGAACAGGGACCGAGACGAAGCGTGATAGCGCACCGAGTCCATCTAATTCCCCATTCATCTTAGGAGGAGAACATTCGCTCACGATGCTGGTTGCGGCGAAGCTGAACTCTATAAAAGAGCCGATGCGTCGGCACTGACAGACGATGTGGGGAGGCTACGAAAAGAGAACAAGGCGCTTCGCTCTGAAATAGCCTCCCTACGAAAACAGGTGGAAAAGTTACACCACGGGGACCAAAACCCCATCAAAACAGGCAGGCAAGCTTCATTACTGCCCGAGGTAAGACTAGCAAAAGCAGCGTTCTCAAAAAAGAGCAGCTTACCGGACTGAGACCAATTCGCGGCTATGCTGGACCGCGTTCTTGCCGAGGTCCAAAAAGTCCTTCCAGCGGCCTTAAGTCCGGTGACGAAAGGGGCAACTGGCGTTGAGTCGCCCAGAGCCAAAAAGAAGAATAGGAGGAAGAAGGGTCAGATGTCGCAAGCGCCAGTATCCCTTTCCCCTGTGCTGGAGAGGCAACAGCCGACAGCGGCCCCATTTATCGAGCGAGATGTGGGTCCCTTGGTCGAAAGGCCTAGGCAGGCCTTATTAAAAGGGTTATGCTGCGACTTCCAACAACAGCGGCTGTCACAGTCTCCGTACCTCCTGGCTCGGAGACGACAATAGCTAAGCTGATGGAGACCGCGACGACCGACATCAGATTGGGTGATCTTAGCATCACAGGTGGTCTCTGCACCAAGCGAGCTATGACCGGCGCCCTGATCCTACAGGTCCCCGGGACGGAAAGCGTCGCTTCAGCAGACAAACTGGCAGCATGCCTGCGAGATGTTCTGTCTGACACGGACGCTATTATTGCGCGTCCGTGTAGGTGCAGGAGACATACGGGTGATGGACCTGGAGGAGTCAATCACCGAAGTCGCTAGGGCTGTAGCAGCGACGAGGCAATCTGCAGTCTCCGACGCCAAAGTCGGAGACATACATGCCTCCCCGTCACGACTGGGCACGGCCTTGGTTCGCTGTCCACTTGCCTCTGTTCACAAAATAGTGAACGCTAAACGGTTACAGATGGGCTGGGTTTCAGCCAGGGCTGGTACTGGTAGCACGCCCGTTACAGTGCTACCGGTGCCTTGAAATGGGACACGTGAGAGCTAAGTGTCTCAACGAGACAGACCGCATGCGAGATGTTACGTGTGCGATGACACAGGTCACGTGGCACGAACATGCACCGCGAAAACGCCGAAATGCCCGGTCTGTTCGGAACTTGGCTGTTCCGCGAATCATCGGCTAGGAAGCAAGAAGTACTCCCCGCCGATAAAAAATAAAAAGAGGCCGCAGACGGCATGCACCCCAGCCCGTGCTGACACCAGTCAATCAAGTCAAATCAGTCCGGTACAGGAGGCAACGGAAGCTTAAAAATTTGCGTCTATCGATAAAGTTTTACAGTTCAACATAAACCACTGCCGCGCAGCACAAGACCTGCTTAGTCGGTTGCTAAGGCGGTGGTGGCGGAGCGATATTACGTCCCGTAATCATCCCCGGTGGCTTGGGTCGGATGATGGAACTGCCGCCATATATTGGGCAGGGATATTATATTTATAGGACTATACTTATAGGACCATCGTCACATCGTTTTTAATGTGACTGCTCGCCGCCCGGACTATGGCCCCTAAAGCGGATGAACAAAGATATGCTTGTCGCCGCAGCCATCGCTATGAAATGTCCAGAGGAAGAGGAAGACCGGGTCTTGTCCGACCCGGAAGCGCAAGCCGCCTGGTTCCGTGGTATTATGACTGACGTCTGTGATGCGTCAATGCTCCTGGGTCAAGCCAGAGAGTAGGAGGGGTTCTGTAAACTGGTGGACACCGGAACTCAAGCAGCTGCGCACAGCGTGCTCGAGAGCCCGTCGCCGGGTTTTAGAGAACCCGAAGAAGACGGCGAGCCACTGCCGATATCATTTTTTTCTAAGCTGAACAGTTTGCGCGAAAGACACCTCCAAAGTGGTAAAATATGTGTCCCCCCCCCCTGTAACTTCTGAAATAAGATATTGATAAAACTACAAAAAAAAATTGTTATTTATTAATTAACACTACCTGCATTCCATTGCATGAGGCGGACTTAATGCCATATGGCATTCTCTACCAGCAGACCTATGGATGGTACAGTTTTTACTAAATGCATAATCAAAGTACTTACGGTACTGACATCCAAAATTGAATTTTAAAATTTTATGTCTGTCTGTCTGTCCGTCTATCTGTCTGTTTGTTACCGGTAATCTCTGGAACGGCTATACCGACTTTACATTTTGATTAGTAATTAGGCGAGTTCAAACATGTTCTGTGAGATTTCCAGGGGGGGGCAGCTGCCCCTCCCTGCCCCCCCCTGGGTACGCCCATGAGTATCGAGTATCAGTTCAGTAGCCATCCTGAACAAAAGAAATTGTATGTTTTTGTTAAACAAGTCTATAGTATTATGAGGATCGTATATAGCATTTTATCCTTAACAGTTTACTGCTGGATGTAGACTTCTCCTTAGAAAGAAAGTTTTAGAATAAGATAGTATAAAGTTATATACCTAGAGGGCACTACAGAACATCACACTTCTAAACGCTGTTGCAGTACATATGGGTCAGGACCAGGGATGACTCCGTTAAGTCAGAATTTCCGATTTCGACTTCGGCTCCGAAACCTTTAAATCGGAGGTAATCGGAAGTTCGACCTCTAACTAAAGCCCGGTTTCCACCGCGAAAGGGTAATGAGCGAGAAATGGTAAGCGGAACGGACTCCTTTTAAACAAAATAGGTTTGCATTTCCACCAACAAAGAGTTTTGCCACTGCAAGCGGATAATGACAGAGCGGACTCGGCGGAGCGAGACGAACGGAAAATGAGAAATGAATCAACTCTTTGTTGGTGGAAACACATGTATGCAGTTTTGTATTGCGAGGTAAAAGGAGTCATTAATGGGTCCGTTCCGCTCGCGGTGGAAATCGGGCTTTATGCAGCGGCGGACTGCGTCGACCGACCGCTACTCAGAGATCCAAAGTATCGTAGCGTAACTTCTATGAAGTAGGTAGTTCTAAATACAACTTGATTTTGGTTTTATTGTCCAACACAACAACAGATTACTTTTATTGATATTAAGCCAAAAATGCAAAACAAATGACTATAACGTATAAACACGTCATGTGCGTCACAAACTAACAACAAGTAAAAAAAAACGATCGAAGATAGAGCGCACATAGCGGGGGCAGGGGGATTCTCCTCGCGACATGAATAAAGGTAAAAATTAAAGATTTGCTCACACAATAAAATTTGAGAAGATCTCATTTACAACAGACATTTGGACCAAACCAATTTCGAATATGTCTTTAATAAAGACTGACAGTCATCATCATCATCAACAGCCTTTAACAGTCCACTGCTGGACATAGGCCTCTCCTTAGAAAGGAGGTTTTGGCCTACTGTGCCTGCTTTGTGTGAAGACTGACAGTGCATGGCATAAATGGAGATTTTAAAAGGCTGAAATCTCACTCCTGCCACCACTTTTGACCATATTTCCGCCTCCGACTCCGGTTCCGATAAAATTACCTTTGTTACATCCCTGACCAGGACCACACTAAATAAATCTTAAATCTTTATTTACCTAATAGCTTTTCAACTACCTAGTGTGTGAAAACCATAGGCGAAACGAGACACGGGAAATCAACGTAGTTCTTTGCGGCGAGTTGGCGTGGCTCTTAATAATAAATAAAAGACATATGAATATATGTAGTTCTGATCAAGAGGCGGATCTGTTTTGTAGGTGTGGGTCACAAGATACATTATCAACAGGGGGCAAGAGGTCAATATTTCTCTGATTGCATTAACGTTATCAAAAAAGTCATGAAAATATGATTACGTTGTAAGTATGCTACTTTTATTTACAAGTAAATTAGTTAAATGGTTTCATTTACTCAAAAATATTGGGTACAGTATTATAGTGTTACATAATTAGGCTAACAGTTTTCTTTTAGTTACAAGAAGGAGCATCGGCAGCCGAACTATATGATACCTTGAAGCTCAGCAAGCAGTGCAAATTCCCTTCAAAAACAGTTTTCTATATGATCTAGTTAACTGAGTAGCAAAAGTTAGATAGGACCAACACACTATGACCTAGGAATCTATTCTTTGTGTCGGAGTCTATTCTATAACCTACACAGATGAAGCGGATAAAAAAAAACACGCAGACTAAGCACAACTTATAGAATCAAATAAAATGGTATCCTATATGGGAACAGAAACCACAATAGGTACTCCTTGAAGTAAGTATTTAAATAAGTGCTGAGATGACTGCTTAGGACCACTGCGCTGGCACTTTGCTATCATCATCATCAACAGCAACGTATAGGGTCCCACTCAAGGTTGCCACCTTTTGGAAAAAAAAATCGGGACGATACTTATTAAGTGGACAGTCCGTCAAATTTCAGTCTAATTCAGATCATGATAAAAAAGCAGTTTTTTGCAAATGATAAAATAAAAAGTTTTGTATTAACATTTACATATTTCCATAGCTTATTAGTCGAAACCCTTATAGATTTGTCATGTCAGTTTATCCGTCCTCGAATATAAAACCGTCAAAACGGTTGGTGCTAAAAAGGTAAAACTGCATGGACATGATTTTATTACGGCGACAATGTGCTGAAGTAAAATCATGATAAATATTTTTTTGGGGTACCTCCCTGCACGTAAAGTGGGGGCGATTTCTTTATCGTTAGGGCTATCATTAGATCGGTTATTTCTAAACATTAAGGAAGTTGCTCCGACAATTTTTTGATTTCGATATCCGTTTGAGAGTTATTCAACTTTAAAGAGGATTTTTATTTTATAAAACTCCTGCCAAGGTGACTTTACTATGCCTGATGGAAAGCATGAGTATAATTCACAAGTAGGGGTCGCCATGCTCACTGCAAATGCAAGCAGTATGGCAAACAGCATTATGGCGCCCTAGGAAGATGCTTTTACACGCCTAGCTTAAAGGACCCGGGATCATAGTAGGAATGAAAAACATCAGCTGACAATAAGTTCCAGTTTTTAACTGCTCGGCACAAGAAGGAAGACCTAAGCCGCTTAGTTCTGGAGCGTATATCTTCTACTCTGAAGGGGTGACTTCCCTGGCCAGATTGTGTTATTCAGTAGAGGAAGGGAGAGGGTGGGATAAGGTGGAGGAGCCCTTCAGAACACTCCCCATGGTATAGGCTATAGAAGACTGCCATAGAGGCGACATCTCTTCGCAACTGCAATGGTTCCAGGAACTCGATGGCTTCGGGACTGTCTATGATTCGAACTGCTCGCCCCTGCAACCGATCGAGAGCGACAACATGTCATTGATATTTAGAAGGAACAGCGTGGGCGACAAGACAGAGCCCTGGGGTACGACTACGTTTACCTGCTGGAAATCAGACGCCGCGCCGTCACAAAAAACTAAAGCTGCACAATTTAGTGGGCAGGCCGTATGCCGGAAGCTTAGAGAGAAGCGAGCGTTGCCAAAGCCTATCAAAGGCCTTGACAATTCCTTAGGAATATGACAGGCGATACAAGCGTGTCAATACTGGAGACAACTCTGGTGCACAGTTCTTTAGAACCACCGCTGGGATCTTGTCAGGTCCACTGGCTTTCCGGACGTCGAGTGACCGAAGCTCCGCGCGTACTTCACTACGGTGGACACCAGGCAGTGGTCGGAGGAGCCTACTTCAGGTGGTACTTTAAGTGGGGCGCGTAAATAAACATCTCTTTAAACCGCCATACTGCCTCCATTCGCAGTGAGTATGGCGCCTTCCACTTTTGGATTCCATTCATACTTTCCATCAGGTCACCTTGGCTGGCATATGTCTATATTTAGTGTAATTTGCAATTCTGCTTGTAATAAATCTACCGAGCAATCATTTCTGATCTTGGACCGTTTTATTATCATTACTGAAAATACACACTTAAAATAAACATTTAAAGGAGGTATGCTCTGAGCACGAGATACAAGACACAATGAAGCGTTTAACTTCTGTGCTTTTCCAGTTTTAAATACTTTAACTAATTTTTATCACAACCTGTGACTGAATACAACAAATAAAAATTTTGGTAAAAAGGTTGTCATTAGTTCCATTTGGCACCCAATAGCTGTTTCTTTTTATGTACGAAAGGGAAAGAAGGTGAATTCAAATTGAGCGATTCTTACATTTCTGAAAAATCGGGACAAAATCAATACGCTGTCGGGACGCGGGACGATATCATCGAATTCGGGACTGTCCCGGGAAATTCGGGACGGGTGGCAACTCTGGTCCCACTGCTTGACTCGGGCATAACCTATGAGCGCTAGCTGATGTTAGGTAAATATAATATAGTCCCCAGGATAGAACCGTGGTAGGTACCGCGTCGATTCGGTGGGGAGGGGGGACTAAAATAACATGGTCCGGGACTCCCTCAGAGTAGGGTGCCGGAAAACGGCCGACGGGGTTAGCAATGTAAAAAATGCAAATGTATAAATGTCTCCCATTCATCATACTCTAATGAATTCAAGACAGACTGCTATGTTTATTTAACTTTTTGGACAAAGGACCTATAATCAGAGCAATTATAACAACTTTAAATAACAAAGCAGTCAATTTAACGAACGACTAATTAATTTAAAACAATTTTAGCAGGTCTTTCAATTTAATGTAAAGGTGGCTAAGAATAGAAACAAATGGTTCACGTTTTACGTTTGTTATGTAAAGTATCCATTACGCTTCTATTTACCTTCTCCCAATTAAAATGTGGATAGGTAGTTAAACCTGAGTTTGCAATGTTGTTGGCTGAGAATAAAATATATTATTTAGAGTATTTTTTTGGTTGTTGTAGTTAATTGTAAATTAGCTACTGTATTAATATATTTTTCTTAAATAAAACGGCTGTCCGTAGATTTTTATTATTTTGTGTGTACACAAATACAAGAATAGACGGTATCTTCTTCAATTTAAATTCTTTGGAACTGTATATATTTACTTACAACCGTACTAACTTTACTTATCTAGATTTAATAGACTCGATGAATGTTAAATATTTTTCCTATACATAGATTGAGTGCTATTTATTTTTATGTGGAGATGATGTTACCTATTTGCTGTAATCCAATAAGCACCCAGGTAGGTGGTGCGTACTTATTGCATTATAGCTAATTTAATTTCGTCTTTGACCTTTAGCGATTAAATTAAAAAGCACTTACAACTAAAACATAATATTTAGTTTATATTAAATTTGTTATTTTTTTCTAGATTTAATATTGTCTCTGTTACTACTATAATAATATATATATCATATTACATTAATGTTACAGTTTTAGAGTAAATTAACAAAAAGCTTATAAATATATATTGAGACGAAAGCGGGATTTGAATTCTAGAGATTGATATGTAAATAACTTGTCATTTTCTTCTTTAATTTTAAGGGTCATGCCCTCGTCGGTGATGCAATCGCCACTCCTGTTTATTTTCTGCAATTCGTTTGATCTCTTGATAGACCACGACTCCTACTTTCTACTTTACTTGCTGTATGTACGCCAGTCTATGCCTTCCGCTTTTTCTTTTACCTTCTATCTTTCCTTCCAGTATTCTTAAAAAGGTTATCGTGTCTTATCAAATGGCCAACAATTTTGCCTCTTCTGTTGTCAACAGTTATCAAAATTCTCCTTTCTCCTTCGTTAATCATTAGTACGACTTTCTCGTTGGATTTTTTCTGTAACTATAATACACTCGGTTCCAAAAATAACGGGTCAGTCACATAAACCCGAATATCTCCCGAACTACGTATGCCATCCTAATGAAACGAAGACTGTTCAATTGAGAATTTAATTATACAGATAAAAAATAAAATAAAACTTAGTTACACCCACAATATTAATCTTAAATTAAAAAAAAACTAAAGTAGTCATATTTTTCTTAAGATTACATTTTTTTTATGATTGTTTTTTTGCTGTTTTTCATCACTGGAGGCTTCATCACGTGGAGGCAATACAAAGTATTAAATGAAGAAAGTGATGAAAAACAGCAAAAAAACAATCATAAAAAAAATGTAATCTTAAGAAAAATATGACTACTTTAGTTTTTTTTTAATTTAAGATTAATATTGTGGGTGTAACTAAGTTTTATTTTATTTTTTATCTGTATAATTAAATTCTCAATTGAACAGTCTTCGTTTCATTAGGATGGCATACGTAGTTCGGGAGATATTCGGGTTTATGTGACTGACCCGTTATTGGTTTATGTGACTGACCCGTTATTTTTGGAACCGGCTATATATTATATTTTTTAAATTCTTTTTTGAATAAATCTAAAAACTCTTATATAAAATCTTTATTATGGAAACAAAAAAACGAACTGCTTAAAAGCAGTTGCTGCTGCTGCTGCTGACCTGAACAGGGTTAAACTAGTATCACAATTTCTATATTAAATTCGACTGTCTGTTGTATTATTTTGTTAGCTTACTACGCCACTATGTCCGTCCAAGTACAGAATTAGCAAATAAGGTCTTCTTCTTCTCTTTCTTCACATCGGCGATCCCACAGTGCCTAAAGACGAAAGTCTTTCATCAGTACGTCCTACCCGTAATGACATACCGAGCCATAGTGGACACTTACGGTACGGCTGGTCAACAAGTTCAAGGTAGCTCAGCGTGCTATGGCTCTCCATAACATGCTGAGCTATCTTGAACGAAACGATCCTTAAGAGAAGAGCCGAGCATAGTCCTCTAGCTAGTTGGCTGGCGTTTCTCTTAAGGATCGTGTCAGGAACGAGGTGATACGACTGAGAACCAAAGTCATCGACATAGCCCATAGACTCTAGTGGTCGCCCAGTCTTTGAAATGCATGTCCACAATTCCTCCTCTATATTAACTTTAACTACTTAAAAATTATACCTATTAAAGTATACTGTGTTGTGTGGGATTCATGTTTTAAATGTATGTTTTACTGATTTTTTTCCTATTTGAAAATTACTTTTTTAATACAAAAAATAAACCTATAATAATATACAATACTTAAATTAACCCGTGCCCGATCGCATCTGGTGGAAAGGTGCCCATTATGCTAGCAGCATTGCCGCGTTGTATGGCAATGGCCAACCTTTGCACCAGAAACGAGCAGGAACGAGAGTCCCCGGTTATTTCAGATAGCCTACGACCCAGTTCCCCCACGAAGCCCAAAGTTTCAGCAGCCCAGCTCCCCGTTGTCTCCACCGCCACAGTGACGAAGTGGTAGTGTTGCTCCAAAGCCGCATATTTCTGCCTCTTCTTATGACAAGCATCCTCTGCCGCGGCCGACGGGGAGCGGACTGTGCGGCTCAGATGGCTGGCGGCAACAGTGCTGACGCAAGTAGCATCCCAGATCAAGCACTTGCCATTCTTCCAGGGCACCAGAGTCATCCCATCCGGCCTTTTACCATCGGATCTGCACAGACCCGGAGGCTCAAGGAGACAGGGGATGTTAGCCGAAATGAGGGCCCTGCGAACCACGTCGTTAAGGGCATGGTGACGCGGAAACCTTCCCGAGCATCGACGACAGCTCAAAGCATGGTGGCCGTCGGCCTCCACCACAGAGCCGCATGTGCACACGTGACGTTCGCAAACGTTGCAGCCCAGGCGAAGGGCAACGGCCACGCGCAAAGAATCGTCATCTAGCAACGTCCCCAAGTTAGGTGAAGGTAACGCGCGCAGCCAAGCACCGGACTCCGGCCGTGACACGGCCCTCAGCCTAGCCATACCTGCTCCCGAAGAGTTCTCTAATAAGGCGCCTTGGGTCCGCTTCACCCCCACATCGTCCCACTCTCGCTGCACATGCGAAGCTCCGGGCAAATCCACACTCGGGCTGAGAGCCAACCACGCCGATACAGCATCCGATAAAAACGGTATGTTTGCCACGCCACCATGGGATCCTAATAAGACAGTGACAAGGCTCGCAATACCGTTCGCAGATGCCAGAAAAGCCGGGAGGCCCACGTCCTTCATACTACGCACTCCCAGACCCCCACATCTGATCGGAAGACTCGCTTGACACCACTGGTTGTCATCCATGGACACGTTAAGGACGGATTCCACAATCGATTTCAGGGCTTTGTCAAATAACAGATCTTCCTCGGGGCAAAGCCAGGTAGGAGTGGTTCGCAGAAGGTAATTAATTTTCGGTAGGGCAAAGCACGCACGCAACAGGACAATCGCAACATGAGCGGACAGGCCCTTCAGACGTTCGTGGGTAGCGAGGAGAAGTTTCATTCTGGAGGCTATTGCCCCGGGAACAGCATCAAGAACGACGGGAGATCCCAACAGGGTAAAATCGAGAGAGGATAATTCTCTTAGGCCCGGTAAAACTACGCTCAAACGAGAGGAGTGAATATTAATACCTACGCTGCAGGGAAAAAATTCGCACTTCGAAGTGTTTACTTCCAGACCCAGGTCCTTGAAACGAGGAATGAGGTATTCTAAATCCTGTAGTACATCCTCTGGCCTACCTCCGATAGTACCATCGTCAAGATACCATACGTTGAAGGGAGATTTAAGCTCAGTTATCACTTTGTGACTAGCCAAACTAAAAAGAAGCGGTCCCAAGGGGTCCCCCTGCTGAGCTCCAACCTGAGAACTAATTTGGTTGTTGTCAAAAAATAAATTTGATAGCAGCCTATAAACTTGGTGAAGAAATGGAAAGAGAGAAGGAACATTTTCCTTAACCTCTCTCAAAATTACGTCCCTCTCCAAGGTATTGCCTCGTTCGCCGGATCCATCACAAACGCTCGCGTAGCGTGGATGGCTGCCTCGCAGCCCGACCTCGTTCCGAACCCCAATTGATGCGGCTGCAAATAACCCGACATGTTCTCTCTAACAGCGCGACATGCTAGTTTAGCAGCTAAGCGACGAAAAATGCTACCGACCGCGATTAGCCTTATGCCGCCGTCCCTCTTAACCAACGCAAAGAGAGAGGCACCGTAAAGGTACGGACACACCAATGGATTCAGCTGACCGCTGAGCAGGAAATTTACGAGCCTAGTTATGCATTCCAAAAGGCGACGACCGTTGTCCCCAGCTGACACTGAAGTCAACTCCTTAAGGTGTGTTGGCCTGATGCCGTCCAGGCCCCCCGCTGAACCTACATAAAAAGAACTAAGTGCCTTTACAACGCCCTTCACAGTTACCGATACCGCGGGAAATGATAAATCCGGATCTGATGGGAAACTAAGAGGCCGCGAAGGTTCTGGGTGCTTTGCTTTTAAGGCAGCGAGCGTGTCACCATCACGCCGTGCGAAGGAATCGTCAGACATCAAGAGGCGTGCAGCGCCCCTCAAGTCGCCATCGAAAACCTTGGTCTCAATTATCCTCTCAATAGCTCGGGAACCAGAACACGCCCTTCCACCGGTCAATTCCTCAGCACACCAGGATCTAGACGAGCTAATATTTGCTTTTACCTTAGTGGTCATATTGCCCGGCCATTCCTTAGGCGGAACTCTCAGAGCCGAATATGCAAAGCAAAAGAGTTCACTCCACTCAATTATTCCGTTGTTTGAGAGACACGAGTTGATGACATCACAAAGGCCGCCAGCCGCGTGGTTTCGAGCTCCTTTAGGTATGTGTCGTAGCACTGGGACACCCCCCTTAAGGTGGGCGAGCCCTTCCAAGGAAGGCCGGCCGGGCGCAGTAGTCTGCGTCACCCGACTCGTCGGGTTAGAGGAGCGGGTCGGGGAGACCCGCGCATCGGTGCAAACACGCCGCACGTCTCTGTGCATGCGGTCGACATGAATCCGCAACCCATGCTCAGAAAAAGTCCGTAGGGATGATGGGCAGTGGGGGCAAGACAACTGTATGGGAACTAAGCTCATTATTATTGTTATCACACAAATAAAAAATTAAAAACACAAAAAACAATATTCTTTGTACTTAAATTGAATATAGTATTTCCCTATTTTTCTTATAAGCTTTGGTTAAGGCGTTGAAACCGCTGATGATGCTGGTAATTGCTTCACTTGTTCTTTTCCTTCCTCCTTGAGCCCATAAAGTTGTCCCCTCATTCGGCAATGAAATCAAAGACTCGTACATTTCTAATGAGTTCCGACAATCGAAAGCAGTCGAATGTCTTCTCGTAAACAAACTCTACACATTGAAAGCTTGACCATGATTGTTCGACAGCAAGTTCGCACTCTTTCTTTGTAACTTTATAATGACCTTTGTATTTTTTTCACCGTATTTTTTCATTGACCAGTAATACAAGTTTTTGTGGAATTTAATATATTTGATTGAAATGAAAATATTATTAAATTTTACGTTTTAAGCATTTTACTGAATATTAATTACGCATTTCCGACCAGTGTGTTGACTTAAGGCCTTAACCCTCTCCTGAGAGGAGACCCGAGCGCAGCAGTGAAATATTATGTTGATGATTACGCTTAGACTAATGGGAACCGATCATGATTGAAAGGAGACGCAGATCAAGTTGTGTGTCAGCTAGTATTCAAATAGATAATAATATGGTAACATTACAGACAATTTCGACTCAATCGTTTAGTAACATTATTCTTCTGTTATTGTAACAGACACGATATATTTATTTGTTTAAGTACTATATTTCCCAAATAGTCAATTGAATTTCATTTTTGTTAATCTGATGATTTTTTTCTAGCCATAACCATCTGCTGAAACTAATTATTAATGTTAGCGTAAAGAATCTTAGTAAGAATAATCTTACGTCTTAACTCAATTTGAAATTCTAAGAAGAAGCAATACCGCAATGAGTTTATACCTGTTAGCGTCGTATTTTAAGCTTATGGTTTGAATAGCATTAAATGATATGCTTAGATCTGTCAATACGATATATTTCAGAGAGGAATAATTGGCCTTCTCCGTTTCAGTTGCGTTTATTTCACAGAACACAAAAGCCAAGAGTGGTTTATTTGATATCTTTTAACAATGAATAGTAATGTTGAAACATCCACTTCCTATTTATAAGTCGATAATAAGGAAAAAATGCCGATGCGATGCCGTTAGTAGCATAAAAAGAGTAAAATGCTATTTAATCGATGTTATTCATCGGAATCATTGTTTTGTTGTTATAAACCATCGTTTGTGTATGTAATTCCGCAAATATACGAAAAAATATCCAAGCATTGACTATGAACATTCATTAGTTGTTAATTTGTTATAAATTAAAATATCACTTCTGAACCAAGTATTAATCTCGAATGTCACAAACCTTAATAGCAACGAAAGAGATAAAGGTTCGTTGTTGTTTGCTGTTTATAAAATGTATGTTTATTATAAGTTTGTAATGCAATGGCTACAGTTATATGTGTTTCATAAACAATACATCATCATCATAATTATTATTCTCAACTTATCTCAGCAAACAAATAATTTTCTATATTAAAGCTAATGGGTTACTATCTTTAAGGGCGAAATACGTCATATTATACATTTATGTTTGCTAATATATCCAGTTCCGGATTTTCGACTATAGACCACATCCATACGCTTGAACAAGTCATTGAAAAATACTCCGAATTCAACAAAAACTTATATATCGGATTCATCGACTACGCAAAAGCATTCGACAGTCTCTATCATAACTCTATCTGGCAAGCTCTACATAACTGTAACATAGACCCGATCATCATCACAACTATAAAAAATATCTATAAGAATAGTGTGAGCAGAGTGAAGCTGGAATCTCGAGGTGACAAGATCAACATAGCCCGAGGTGTCAGGCAGGGAGACCCACTGTCTCCGAAATTGTTTATAGCTGTCTTGCAGTGCATATTTTCCAATTTGAACTGGATCTCTGATGGCATCCCAATCAACAATGAACGTCTTACCCATTTGAGATTTGCGGATGATATCGTATTATTTGCTGAAACTCACAAGAAGCTACAAAATATGATATCCGAACTGAACACAGAAAGTAAACACGTAGGCCTTAATATGAACCTTAGCAAAACAACAATAATGACAAACGGAAAAAAAGAGAAAATCATGCTAGACGATGTTCAACTTGACTATGTACACCAGTACGTATACTTAGGAAAGCAGGTATCGTTTTCTAAAACCAATAATGAAGACGAGGTCAACAGAAGAATCACGTGCAGCTGGAATAAATACTGGGCCCACAAAGAAATACTAAAAGGTAATTACGACCAAAATACAAAAAAGACCATCATGGACACCTGTATCCTGCCTTGCTTGACCTACGGCTCCCAGACGTGGACGTTCACAACAAAAATAACTAATAAAATCAGAACTTGTCAGCGAGCAATGGAGAGAAGCATGCTACACTTAAGGAAAATTACAAAAATTAGAAATGAAGAAATAAGAAAAAAGACAAAACTGACAGATGCGTTACACCAAACATTAAAACTAAAGTGGAGTTGGGCCGGCCATGTAGCGAGAAGCGATGACCAGCGATGGACTCTCAAGAGCACAAAATGGATCGGCCCACAAGGAAAAAGAAACGTGGGCAGACCACGAAAACGTTGGGCAGACGACATAGTATCGGTGGCAGGGAAAAACTGGATTAATCTAGCTCAAAACCGAGAGAACTGGAAGAAATTGGAGGAGGCCTATACCCTATTAAGGGGTTCCTATAATATAAAAATAAAATAAAATACACACTAACATTAAATTTATTTAGCTTTAAGTTACTAACCTAGGTTATGAATCTATACAACATTTTGTACTACATACTTTAAGGTTTATGGGAAATAAAAAGGCTTTATTATTATTATTATTATTAATATATCCAGTTTTTCTGGGGAATCGGTATCATCATAAGCATCTGTTGTTCCTTTGCAGTATCGTATTTTATTATGTCCATTTTATTAAATTCATAATTCGGTGAATGTATCTTTAGCCGACTACAGCGAAGCCTAAAGGAAGGTTAATTGTTCTGAGATTCTATGTATATGCCCCCGTAGCCTTAACTACTAAATCAATTTAAGGAATAAGGTGCCCATTTTTATTAAAAGTTTATAGGTAAGATTATAGTTTTTCAAATTTCTCATAGTTATTAATTGAAATGAACTGAAAATCTTTCTTGTGTAAATATTTGTGTTTATTTATGACTTACTGAATTTTATACATTAAACGAGAGTTTTTTGGTAGGTATTAATTCTTCTACTTTCTCGTATTTTATATCTGCTGGTTAGAAACTGTTATCTATCGTTCGTAAACTTATTTGATTTTTTATCTGGAGTTGTAACGCATACTTATCGTTACCTTCCTCCTTGATCTTTTTATTTGACCACTAGATGACCTGGTGGACTTCGTATCACCTGTAGGTATATATTTGTGTATCTAAATTTTATTTTTTTGAATTCACTTAATATACTTGCCGGCGTATCGATTATTTTAGCTGGCAACACTGTTAAGTGTCTGAAGGTAAGACACTGACGCAACACCGGGCACTGGCGCGTGCGACCGGTGACCGCAGGGATGGGAATCATTGACACTTTATAATAATAATAACGCGATTGAATGATTGATTTTAGTCGATTACTTTCATGTCATAAGTCATAGACAAGGATCACAGGTGACAATGCTTTTATCCCATCCCTAGATGATTATTGTTCGTTCATTCGTTCGCGAGTTCCTTTAAAAATGGAACGTCGTCGTTGACGAGCAGGGTTGTCGCGGATCATCTCGTGTGAGCACCACGTGTTCGGTGGAGTGTCTTATTTAAAATTATTAATCATGGGATGCTATTCAATGTCCTAACTGTATTTCGTGATCGAGTGCTTCAATAAAGTGAATGTACGAGAACATTTTCCTCACCCGCTAAACTCACGTCTACCCTCAATTAGAAATATGGGGCCTACTAACGTTCCCAGTGGACTCAAGATTTAACATCAGAAGTGGGATGCGCAGGGTAACCACCTGAGGAGAATAGTGTAAAGTGAACAGCAGTGAGCAGCCCGGACAATCAAACTGGCTACAAAACATTTTGATGAAAATCTCAATCACTGGCGACCGCTAATCCGCAATAATCGGAATTTAACATTACCGTAAGGCTGATTTGTTTGGACCACGACGATATGTCAGCGTTTTGGCACACAAGGGCACAGCATTTTGCACATAATTTTCTCTATCGAGTGTCGTTCTCTATCAGCTACGTATGCGGACAGGCTGGATATGTCGCGTCGGTTTGTGAAGAACGCAAGGGTTCCGAGCTACAGCAATGAAGGAGGTGCACATCTGTAAACATGAATCGACGAGGAGCAAAAGCAACGCAGAATCCGGTGAGATCGTTTCTTTTTATTTTCTCGTTGATAGTGGGCATGCTTTTCGTTAGTATTTTACACAGTGTCGTAGTATCGGGGGTAGTTAAAAAAAAGGAAGAAAAAAAAAGGAACCGTAAGATGTTTCGCAAATACTATCTACTACTAAGTTACTATTTTACGTTGTGCCGAAAGGAACGATAAAAGGTAAAGTAATTCTATAGGCAGTGATTTTTTTAAACGAGTACGTCAGTGTGCAAATTAACCGTATTGCTTTTTTTTACAAAAGTAAGTGAGTTTTAGCGAAAAGCATACCCAAACTAAGCTAAGCTCTTGAGGATATAGATACTGACTTAAACTGTGTGGACAAAATCAAATCAAAAATCTTATTGATCTTAATTTAGTTACGAAAATATTCTGAATTCTTTATCGATGGTATACCAGGGCATCGCGTCTTTACAGGAGATTTACGGGTAGACCAATAGGGATCAATATAAGAATGTTCAAAGACGAAAAAGTTTCAGCCCTCCTAGAAGCGTAAGTTATTTACGGTAGTTCCTCACCCTCACAAGATGGTGAATATGGGTATCTAACTAAGCCCTTTGATCGTAGAAATTCGGCTGCAGTCTATCAAAGGTGTATCAACAAGGCTTAGTAATAAACTTAGATATAGCGTTGCGCTGGTTTACATTGATTATGGACTTGGTTTCTCTGATAAACTTTCCCATTCTCTGGAACGTTGTTTTAACCCTGAGAGCATTGCCAGACGCAGTTTTCCTTTTTTTTATAGAAATGTAAATTCATGAGAACAGGAGTACATTTTGTGGATCGTGTAGTTAGAGCAGGAGAAATGGTCGATTTTCCTACCACGAAGATTGCTACTCAGAATAGACCGTTCTTGGGCCTTGCCTCTTACTTCAGAAACTTTATACCCAAATAATACTCGTATGGTAGGCCCACTTTATTTACTGAAGGGGACAATAAGGTGGATGGACCTACATGACAATATTTAAAAGAAAACTGTTCAAATACTTAGCTCAGGAGTCTGTACTAACAATATTAGATCGTGAGGCGGCAGCTATTGAGTTTCACACTGATGATGTTTCTAACGGTTATGGGGCCATAATCATTCAAAGAAAGAATGGTTTGCTACATGTTGTCATATCTTAGTGTCATATTTTAGTTGACGAACGACTGACGCAGAATCGCGATTTCATTCGTAGGAACTAGAAACTATGATAGTCGCCTGAGTAGTCGAGATCTTTAAACAGTGTTTGTATGGGCAGCATACACCATTAGTGGTGGGTATTTCTACAGGATTTAATATTGTGCATAAGGTGCCAACAAGTAACATGCTGATTTCTTGTCTAGACATCCAATCCCAAAAACAGGTTGTGATGAGTCTAATGCCAGTACATTATCAGATGAAACTGTAAACGTAATATTAGAATATTGTAGAGGACCGGGTGTCGTGTTCCTCCGACACAGAGGGGGGATCCTCCGACCAGGCGAGGTGGTCGTGCCTGCTGGGCCGCTGCCCAATGGTTGATGTTGGGATGTCGTGTGTGTGTGCTAATCAGCTCGAGAGTTTCTCATCGCGATTCAGGATTGGTAGTTGCTCCGTGTAGTTCATACCGTGTGTTCTTCGTGGTTCAGTGTTTCTTCGCGAGATGGCGCTGAGTGTTAACTTTATCAAGGGTAGTTAGCGGTAGAACAAAATCGTGATATCAAAATTCGTGACCTCATTAACAAAAATAAGAACAAAGAAACCTCAGACTACTCGCACCATGATGTGCGTAAGGGTAACCAGTTTCCGGTTAGAAATAGCTCCGTGATCCTTAACGTGGACCTTAATTAATCATGTTCCTTCGGAAATTAAGAAACTAAGAACTATTTGAGCATTATTGGTTTCCAGAGATGATCAAGTAGGTACGTAAGTTTATTGATTCTAGTATAGTATGCAACGCTTCGAAAGACTGCTCCGGGTCCCAACAAGTTTCGTCAGCAGCCCGTGGTTTCCGCTGCTGGGCTCGGGTCTCCTCTTGGTGGGGATTGACGCCGTCAATCCCCACCGTCACCGCGCTGGTTGTGGACTTGCGGGACGCATTGTGGCTGCGTGGTCTTGCCGTTGGATGTTGTTTTCCTGGAGGGCCTCCAGCTGGGCTGTGCGGATGCTGCCTTGTGGCAGAAAAAACAATAGAAAACAGAGCGCACATAGCGCGGGCAGGGGGATTCTCCCCGCGACATGTACCTATTAAGGTTATATTTAAGTAAAAATTAAGGATTTGCTCACACAATAAAATTTGAGAAGATCTCATTTACAACAGACATTTGGACCGAACCAAGTTCGAATATGTCTTTATTAAGTCTGACAGTGCATGGCATAAATGGTGATTTTAAAAGGCTGAATTCTCACTCCTGCCACCACTTTTGATTATGTCTCCGCCTCCGACTCCGGTTCCGATAAAATTACCTTTGTTATATCCCTGACTAGGAGCACACCAAATAAATCTTAAATCGTTATTTACATAATAGCTTTTCAACTAGTGTGTGAAAACCACAGGCGAAACGAAACACGGGAAATCAATGTAGTTCTTTGCGGCGAGTTGGCGTGGCTCTTAATAATAAATAAAAGACATATGAATATACTTAGTTCTGATCAAGAGGCGGATCTGTTTTGTAGCGGTGGGTCACAAGATACATATATCAACAGGGGGCAAGAGGTCAATATTTCTCTGATTGCATTAACGTTATCAAAAAAGTCATAAAAATATAATTACGTTGTAAGTATGCTACTTTTATTTACGACTAAATTAGATAAATGGTTTCATTTACTCAAAAATATTGGGTACAGTATTATAGTCTTACAAAATTAGGTTAACAGTTTTCTTTTAGTTACGAGATGGAGCATCGGCAGCCGAACTAGGGATACCTTGAAGATCAGCAAGCAGTGCTAATTCCCTTCAAAAACAGTTTACTAGATGATCTAGTTAGCTAAGTAGCAAAAGTTAGATAGGACCAACACACTATGACCTAGGAATCTATTCTTTGTGTCGGAGTCTATTCTTTAACCTACACAGATGAAGCGGATAAAAACAACACGCAGACTAAGCACAACTTATAGAATCAAATAAAATGGTATCCTATATGGAAACAGAAACCACAATAGGTACTCCTTGAAGTAAGTACTTAAATAAGTGCTGAGATGACTGCTTAGGACCACTGCGCTGGCACTTTGCTATCATCATCATCAACAGCAACGTATAGGGTCCCACTGCTTGACTCGGGCATAACCTATGAGCGCTAGCTGATGTTAGGTAAATATAATATAGTTCCCAGGATAGAACCGTGGTAGGTACCGCGTCGATTCGGTGGGGAGGGGGGACTAAAATAACATGGTCCGGGACTCCCTCAGAGTAGGGTGCCTGAAAACGGCCGACGGGGTGAGAAATGAAAAAATGCAAATGTCTAAATGTCTCCCATTCATCATACTCTAATGAATTCAAGACAGACTGCTATGTTTATTTAACTTTTTGGACAAAGTACCTATAATCAGAGCAATTATAACAACTTTGAATAACAAAGCAGTCAATTTAACGAACGACTAATTAATTTAAAACAATTTTAGCAGGTCTTTCAATTTAATGTAAAGATGGCTAAGAATAGAAACAAATGGTTCACGTTTTAAGTTTATTATGTAAAGTATCCATTACACTTCTATTTACCTTCTCCCAATTAAAATGTGGATAGGTAGTTAAACCTGAGTTTGCAATGTTGCTGGCTGAGAATAAAATATATTATTTAGAGTATTTTTTTTGTTGTTGTAGTTAATTGTAAATCAGCTACTGTATTAATATATTTTTCTTAAATAAAACGGCTGTCCGTAGATTTTTATTATTTTGTGTGTACACAAATACAAGAATAGACGGTAACTTCTTCAATTTAAATTCTTTGGAACTGTATATATTTACTTACAACCGTACTAACTTTACTTATCTAGATTTAATAGACTCGATGAATGTTAAATATTTTTCCTATACATAGATTGAGTGCTATTTATTTTTATGTGGAGATGATGTTACCTATTTTCTGTAATCCAATAAGCACCCAAGTAGGTGGTGCGTACTTATTGCATTATAGCTAATTTAATTTCGTCTTCGACCTTTATTATTAAATTAAAAAGCACTTACAACTAAAACATAATATTTAGTTTATATTAAATTAGTTATTTTTTTCTAGATTTAATATATGTCTCTGTTACTACTATAATAATATTAATAATATATATATCATATTACATTAATGTTACAGTTTTAGAGTAAATTAACAAAAAGCTTATAAATATAAATTGAGACGAATGTGGGATTGGAATTCTAGAGATTGATATGTAAATAACTTGTCATTTTCTTCTTTAATTTTAAGGGTCATGCCCTCGTCGGTGATGCAATCGCCACTCCTGTTTATTTTCTGCAATTCGTTTGATCTCTTGATAGACCACGACTCCTACTTTCTACTTTACTTGCTGTATGTACGCCAGTCTATGCCATCCGCTTTTTCTTTTACCTTCTATCTTTTCTTCCCGTATTCTTAAAAAGGTTATCGTGTCTTATCAAATGGCCAACAATTTTGCCTCTTCTGTTGTCAACAGTTATCAAAATTCTCCTTTCTCCTTCGTTAATCATTAGTACGACTTTCTCGTTGGATTTTTTCTATAACTATATTATATTATATTTTTATATACTTTTTTGAATAAATCTAAAAACTCTTATATAAAATCTTATATAAAATCTAAAACAAAAAAACAAACTGATTAAAAGCAGTTGCTGCTGCTGCTGCTGACCTGAACAGGGTTAAACTAGTATCACAATTTCTATATTAAATTCGACTGTCTGTTGTATTATTTTGTTAGCTTACTACGCCACTATGTCCGTCCAAGTACAGAATTAGCAAATAAGGTCTTCTTCTTCTCTTTCTTCACATCGGCGATCCCACAGTGCCTAAAGACGAAAGTCTTTCATCAGTACGTCCTACCCGTAATGACATACGGAGCCGAAACGTGGACACTTACGGTACGGCTGGTCCACAAGTTCAAGGTAGCTCATCGTGCTATGGCTCTCCATAGCATGCTGAGCTATCTTGAACGAAATTATCCTTAAGAGAAGAGCCGAGCATAGTCCTCTAGCTAGTTGGCTGGCGTTTCTCTTAAGGATCGTGTCAGGAACGAGGTGATACGACTGAGAACCAAAGTCATCGACATAGCCCATAGACTCTAGTGGTCGCCCAGTCTTTGAAATGCATGTCCACAATTCCTCCTCTATATTAACTTTAACTACTTAAAAATTATACCTATTAAAGTATACTGTGTTGTGTGGGATTCATGTTTTAAATGTATGTTTTACTGAATATTAATTACGCATTTCCGACCAGTGTGTTGACTTAAGGCCTTAACCCTCTCCTGAGAGGAGACCCGAGCGCAGCAGTGAAATATTATGTTGATGATTACGCTTAGACTAATGGGAACCGATCATGATTGAAAGGAGACGCAGATCAAGTTGTGTGTCAGCTAGTATTCAAATAGATAATAATATGGTAACATTACAGACAATTTCGACTCAATCGTTTAGTAACATTATTCTTCTGTTATTGTAACAGACACGATATATTTATTTGTTTAAGTACTATATTTCCCAAATAGTCAATTGAATTTCATTTTTGTTAATCTGATGATTTTTTTCTAGCCATAACCATCTGCTGAAACTAATTATTAATGTTACCGTAAAGAATCTTAGTAAGAATAATCTTACGTCTTAACTCAATTTGAAATTCTAAGAAGAAGCAATACCGCAATGAGCAATAATTATAACCTTTAATGTCGATTTTATACCTGTTAGCGTCGTATTTTAAGCTTATGGTTTGAATAGCATTAAATGATATGCTTAGATCTGTCAATACGATATATTTCAGAGAGGAATAATTGACCTTCTCCGTTTCAGTTGCGTTTATTTCACAGAACACAAAAGTCAAGAGTGGTTTATTTGATATCTTTTAACAATGAATAGTAATGTTGAAATATCCACTTCCTACACACATCAAAAGTGTCTAGGGATCAAGCATTTTTATGCGGATTTCTTGAGATTGAGATGTGGCTTTGTAATAAATTTATGATTTTATAAATTTATATGGATCCTTTTTGGTGCATTTCATAATTTGAATCAGGAACTGTCAATCAAATTCGAGTAAAAGATGAAAATCAGCTGCCAATATTTTCCCTATAAAAACATACAACGCATTGAAGAAATTATTAGTGCTACTGTTTCCCTACTACTGATTAAAACCAACGTTATTATGGAGCGGCGACGTCATTTAAGCAGGGAAGAAATGCTCAGAGCCGTGGGAATGATAGAAGCTGGTTCCCGGCAACGTACTGTGGCTTTAGCTCTGAATACAAGTCAGAGTGTTATCAGTCGACTTTGGACACGTTACCGAAGCACTGGTACCGTGGCTGAGCGCCATGGAGGACGGCATCGCTGCACCACACGGAGACAAGACCGATACATTCAAATCTTAACTCGAAGAGCTCCAACAATAACCGCCATGATGTTAGCCGTGAGGCTTCATCACTCTTCAGGGAACTTAATTAGCGACCAAACAGTCAGAAACCGCTTGCATGAAGTGAACCTTCATTCCCGAAGACCGCTACGGGTACCACCTATAGCAATGCACAATCGTAGGATTCGATATCAATGGGCTCTTGAACACAGAAATTGGGCAGAAGAACAATGGCGTTTCGTGTGCTTTTCTGATGAGTCTCGTTTTGGTATGAGACCGGATACAAGACGTATACGACACTGGAGAACCCCTGGACGCCAACAGCGATTAAAATCCTGCCAGGAAGTCCATCCTTATAGTGGTGGAACCATCATGGTATGGGCGGGTATTTGGATCGGCGGAAGAACTGAGTTGATTTGGATCAGAGGCAACCTCAACGCTCAAATTTATGCTGAGACGATTGTATCAGACGTCATCGTTCCTCTACAAGTGCAAATCGGTCCCTTATTTCAGTTAATGCATGATAATGCACGACCGCACACCGCAAGAGTTGTAAGACAGACTCTCGCCGCAGCTAACATCAATGTCCTGCCCTGGCCTGCTCAGTCGCCAGACTTGAACCCGATTGAGCATGCATGGGATATGCTACAGAGAAGAGCTCTGCCGAATATGGAGGGTATCCAGTCGCAAGAAGACCTTTTTTTGTTGTTGCAACGAACATGGGCGGCCATTCCACAGCGTGATTTGGATGAACTCATTTTGAGTATGCCAAACCGATGTTCTTGTGTTGTTAGTGTTCGCGGTAGAAACACGGATTATTAATTGTTTAAGTTACCTAATAAAATTTTAAAGAAAACTGTTATTTCAGTCTTTTTTTCGAACTTTAATGTTAGTGGTTCAAATGTCAAAAATCCCTTTATTAGGAAAATGGCAAATTTCTTTACTAATGCAAAGGTGACTTGGTTTATCGTTACTGTGACAAACGAAAACACTTTATTTGATGAATCCTTAAAGAAATTTTTAATTAATATCAATCAGGAGAAAAGTTATTGCAAAAATATATGTTGATCCCTAGACACTTTTGATGTGTGTATTTATAAGGAAGTCGAAGGAAGTCGAGTCGAAGTCGATAATAAGGAAAAAATGCCGATGCGATGCCGTTAGTAGCATAAAAAGAGTAACATGCTATTTAATCGATGCTATTCATCGGAATCATTGTTTTGTTATAAAAAATATCCATGCATTGACTATGAACATTCATTAGTTGTTATAATTATAAATTAAAATATCACTTCTGAACCAAGTATTAATCTCGTATGTCACAAACCTTAATAGCAACGAAAGAGATGAAGGTTCGTTGTTGTTTGCTGTTTATAAAATGTATGTTTATTATAAGTTTGTAATGCAATGGCTATAGTTATATCTGTTTTATAAACAATATATTATCATCATAATTATTATTCTCAACTTATCTCAGCAAACAAATAATTTTCTATAATAGAGCTAATGGGTTACTATCTCTAAGGGCGAAATACGTCATATTATACATTTATGTTTGCTAATATATCCAGTTTTTCTGGGGAATCGGTATTATCATAAGCATCTGTTGTTCCTTGGCAGTATTGTATTTTATTATGTCCATTTTATTAAATTCATAATTCGGTGAATGTATCTTTAGCCGACTACGGCGAAGCCTAAAGGAAGGTTAATTGTTCTGAGATTCTATGTATATGCCCCCGTAGCCTTAACTACTAAATCAATTTAAGGAATAAGATGCCCATTTTTATTAAAAGTTTATAGGTAAGATTATAGTTTTTCAAATTTCTCATAGTTATTAATTGAAATGAACTGAAAATCTTTCTTGTGTAAATATTTGTGTTTATTTATGACTTACTGAATTTTATACATTAAAGGAGAGTTTTTCAGTAGGTATTAATTCTTCTACTTTCTCGTATTTTATATCTGCTGGTTAGAAACTGTTATCTATCGTTCGTAAACTTATTTGATTTTTTATCTGGAGTTGTAACGCATACTTATCGTTACCTTCCTCCTTGATCTTTTTATTTGACCACTAGATGACCTGGTGGACTTCGTATCACCTGTAGGTATATATTTGTGTATCTAAATTTTATTTTTTTGAATTCACATAATATACTTTTTATTATTTCGGTAACAGAATTGTTTTATATTTCAATAAAACATACCTCATATTACAACTTGTTAAATTTGTTTCTTACCGCTTAAACCTTACCTGAGTTCAAAATTAGTCAAATCAGTTCAGTTATAATCGAGTTTTAACAAAACTAAGGAATAGCACTACATTACCAGACTAAGGCAGAACATAAGGAGGTTTATGATTTTGACAGGATATGTATGTATGTTCATCTGTTCCCTCTTAACTCCTCAAATACTTATTAGAATTGGACAAATAAGGCATCGTTAGAAGTGTCTTGATCGTCCGCTGGTTAAAGTTTATATAACGTGTTACTGAATTTAATGTCTCTCTAGCGGTCATAAGGTGCTGCGTTAAAAAATACTTTTTGAATAAATATGCCGTGTTTGTTATCATTGTAAATGTCATGCTCGTGACTGTGTATTCTTGTCTGATCTAACCTTAAATATACTTTAAATATAAATTATTGTTACAACGGCATCAAAAGATTTAAAAAAACTAAAACCTAACTACGACAAAAACGACACTGAAAAAGTATAAAACAAAATTTTTTGGACAGTAAATGGTTGATACTCAGTCACTCTCTCAGGGTCTGCGAGTACACTCGTTTTAACTTAAAGAGGAAAGCCAATATTGTCTTAATTCATCAATTTCCCGAGCATGTTTGAGCATGGAAAATAGAATTGATTACGTTGTGCACTATTTTTAGAACTATGAACAGTATAAGTTTGATTTCTAAATTACTTAGAAGAATTTTCTTAACTTATAAAATAAGTAATATAATACGAAAAAGTCGTGAGTTCAGTGTCTGGGCCTCATGTGCTAAACCCTTGAACATATCTACGAGACTTAAAAAAGTAATATTTGAAGGTTTTAAGTGTTCTCGAGGGAATTGCCATGATTTTTGATATTTTTAGTTCGCATAAGAATTTACAATAATTTACTTCCATGAGAAAGTGGAAACATACAAATAAATTAATGTTATACTATGATGGGATCCTAAAGAACTCAAAGGAAATATTAATTTTTTTAGATAAGCAATATATTTAATAATTATATGAAGAAAAAAAGGTAAGGCTGACTCTGTTAAAGGTAAATGCTTAGTGAATTCCTTATGCCGAATAATCTGCAAAGTTAAAATGCCTGAAGTCCAAAATAGTGAAGATCATTTATAAGGAGGCAAGGGTCCGAGTTAATTTTCGACATAGCGATGTCTACGATATAAAGTGGGCTATTACTGTTCGGTAGTGTAATTGACTCATCAGTCAGATACAGTGTCATTCCGTAACAGTTACAGTGTCATTTCACTGAATAGAAGATGTCGTTGGGGCTTTTTATACGCATTTATTGTTCTGTTTAATTATGTACATACTATAAGATATTAATTAAAAAGTTTTGTATTTATTTATTCTTCCAGTATACTATTGGATAGTGGGGAATAACCAGACTAGATGCATTCATTTTTTTTTGCGGAAAAGACATTTAAGATTCAATTTGTTCTAATTCTTAATTTCCAGTTCTAATAATGTATTAGCTACTCAAGCTTCATTCAAATATTACAATACAGGCTAGGAAGAAGAAGAAAAAGATCAATGTAAAGTACAAAAATATTTTTTAGAAACTATATACTGAGTTAGTAGGTTATTTAATTAAGTTTTCATGGTAAGTCTTCAAGGTGGAAACCTTCCAGCCGTTTGAAGTAATAAATAGTACACAGTACGTGTGTCTTTAAATATAATATGCATGTATTGTATTGTTTTCAATGAGAACGTTGAGAACAAACTTAAATTAATTTATTGAAATTGATGCACCTTGGTATACCACCTAACTTATCTATCTACCCCGCTCTAGGCCGTAACCAATTTGGTTCAGATTTGCCTCAAAGTAGATCACCACCACCACCAGTAGATCTCCGGTACTTAATTTTTTTCGTTTTACCTATGAATGAGAATTGTACAAGAAAGGTTGTTTCTAAGCACTAACACAAAAAACAAGAAATCTTGCCAAGATTTATGCCTTAATATTTTAAAAGGTGTTGAGATTTTACTCTGCCGGGATAAATGGATTAAAATTGAAGTAGTAATCAACTACGGCTCTGTTTTATATTGTTGCCGTCATTTCATACACACTAAACATTTTAAAAATTCATATTATATTTCAAAGAACGAGTCAATAAAAAGTTATGTATTAATTATAAATATGTCTAAAAATACAAAGTTATTCTATTTGTAGCAGACTCTACTTCTAGATAACTATCACGAATACAATCAACAACATTACGTAAATAAACTCGGGAAACGGATTTCTAAACTTGTAAAGTGTACTTAATTATTGTTATTGTTAGGGTAAAAGCTTGTATTAAAAGAAAGTAAATATACTAAAAGAAATGGTTCAGGGTTTACAAACACAAGAGAATTCTTCATATATTACTACGTTTTCATGATGAATACCCAGAAATGTAACCACAGTTTTATTTTTGTACATCTATCTTTATTCATTATGGTTTCTTCTCGGTCGGTACGTCGTCCTTGTGAAAATGAGAAAGACTATGCTCGGATGGTTCAAATATAACGATAGAATGCCTACGCACAAAGCGACACGAGAAATATTCTACACCGAAATGGAAAATGGAATGGGTCGACGACGGAGACAACTTATTGTATAGAAGTTGCAGTATTTTGCATCGATTCGGTGCTTTATTTATGTACACTTACGTTATAGCTGGTTTGTAATGTTAATATCGCACGGTGCACCCATTATATCATCGTCTATTGTGTTCCACGTGGTTCAGGCCATTGCCATGTTCAGGGTGATAAATTATTTAAAATTATATCTCGTTATTATTGGCAGTTCCTTCAATACTTACTCACAGCTATAAAATCTGGGTAAAATAGATTTTAAAACAAATCCCATTTTTTTTACAAAAGTTAAGTCTAAAACTATCTGGCAGGAGTTGGATATGAGAAGCCGAGGATCGAACCAAGTGGCGTGCAATTAGAGTGGCCTATGTCCAGTAATGGACTGCGATAGGCTGATGATGATGATGATGATGATGAAGGCTAAAATTCTAAAATGCAGTAGCAACTTTTTCAGGTGGACGTTAGGAATTCGATATTTCATCTTACTAACATGATAGTTACATAATAGGCACATGATACGGGACCGTAAAAGCTGTTACATGTACCATTAATTTGCTACGCCTAAAACCTTTCTAATGGATTGCAGAGATCAAGTTGTTCTGATGAAAAACGGAGTAAAATGATAATAAAGCTCGAAAAATTCTCGAATTATGCCCGAGCTCTGTAGCTACTTACTCTGAGGCAGTGTGAGGATATTATCATTGTAATATTTCATGTGTACTGCAGGGTAACATAATAAGAGCACGTGAGTACAGAAACATGATTGCTTGTGTAACTGGCTGGACGTATGTATACCTCTTATGTAACATAGGATGATATGGCTCTTTAAATATACAGAGCTTACCTAAGTTTTTTCTCCAAGGTTGTAACACTAACAGTCGGTAATCAATCCGAAATTGCGAAGTTTCATAACACGACGGGTAGACGTTAAAGATTTTATATCGGTAATAAACTGATATATTATTATGTTTGTTGTGTAGCTAGTTTTATGCCGCATAATGGTTTTTAATTGTTATTTTACGGTATGCCTTTATAGGTGCCCATTGCTTAAGACCTATGTTTGCAATTTTTTTTTGTGTTTGATTTCGGCTAACAATTAAAACGATTAGATCATAAATTTAGGCCAAGTGCGTGTCAGGCTACGCATAGAAAAGGGTTCCGTAGTCACCCATAATGGAATGTGGATTTAAAACCGTGAACAATAGATTTTGTTTTGATTTTATTTTTAATGTTTTACATGTTTACTTATACTTCGTTATTTTTTTACGAAGTTTTCCAAGTTATCGTATTTTACAACTTAGGGGGCCGTCTGCAAACCATAGATGGCCCGAGGTACGTCGGGGTTACAGGGTATTCCTTCCAAGAGTATACCTGGTTCCCCTACTTCTCGTGCCCGAGAAGGCGTGCGCTTTTAGTCGGTTCGAGTCCGAGATAGGAAAAAAAGGACTCTGTAAGTGCTGAACTCACAAAATTATCTAAGTTGTTACGGGGCGTGAAAAAGCATCTCACTAAGCCGCCATAGTGTATACTTTATTGTCTGCATTCGCAGCAAGTATGGTAGCCCCCACTCTTGGATTTTACTCCTGCTTTCTATCAGGCAGAGTTGAGTCAATTTGGTAGGATAAATATAAAAAAAACATTGAAAGTTCATTACATAGGCCACCATTGTTCACTCTACACAAAATTGTCAATGGTTTTTAGATTGAAACTTGTAGAGAAAATAAGTATTACGTTACCATCGTGATCTGTGAGTATTCCACAATTTTTTGATATAGGTAGTTCTAATAATAATGTAACTCAAAACAGTCCAATTTCAAGACTGTAGCAGTGAGTGGGGTGGGAATAATAAGGGGGAGTGAAGTACCTTCCGGTATGATCGTAGTCACCTCCAGTGCCTCAGCCTCGAAAGACACGGCCAGGGTGTACCCTGTCTGGAGTTGTTTCAAGTGGTCACATCGATCATAACAACTAAATATGTATTGAAAATGTTTTTTTTTTTAATTTAAAGGATTTAAAACCGCGGTCATAGAGGAAGGCATCTGAAGAATGTGGTTTCTTTTTCAACGAAGTAAAGTAACATTTAAAGCAAGGTACAGTTGTAAATTGTGACTTCAGACCTAAATATTGATAGCTGAAACGTATTGTATGTCTTTAGTTTTTTGTCTATATAACAATAAAATAAAACATAAAGTCATAAATATATATTTCAGATTTTTCAAGCCAGTGAGGGGACGGGGGAATTTACTCACAAATGGATTCGACGAAATTATGAGAAAAAGCTTAATGGCCGCAGTAGGCTGCATGATGTTATTACCTGGAAATTACAGCATTGTTTTCTTTTGTAAACAACAGTTTTTGTATAGAGAATAATGCATGTCATGTGTTCTAGAGGTTTTACAAACATTACCGTCATGGACACGAAATGTTATGAATATTTTACTCCGTGTTTGCTGTCGCACACACGTAGGTAGGTCGGTATATATTCTTTCAGTAATAATATAATTTATTTATCTCAATAAAAATATTTAGAATGCCACTGATCACTGCTACGATCAATGAATATGAAACATCGAATTTAAATGTAGCCTTTCTACGAGTATTTATAAAACTTTCAAACACATAATAAATCTCGCGCTGCCAAAAATTAAATTCTGCCTAGGTAAACTTATATTTAATTCAAATTAAAAAAAAACAGTTGGATTACAGACTGTTGGGTTCTCTGAAGACCATTCTGGTTGCAACACCAGGTCAACGTGACCGTATTGCAAGATCATCACCTAAGAAATTTACTCATAAAAACTAATATATTTAATGCAAATATGATATGTCTGCTGTATTTTTTCGAGGAGTTGGAGATGAGTTGAGTTGGAGTTGTCTGGGGACCATCCAGGTTGTACGTACTACCCGATCAACGTAAACGTTGCAAGATTATAACCTGCAAAGTACCTACTTTTTAAAACTAATCTCAAAACATCAAACTTATAACGCCTCTCTTTTTCCGTCGGGGTTTAAAAAGAAGGCAGCGATAGACAACGTACGACTAAAACCGCGAGGTAAAACAACGTCACGAACAACTGAAAATTGCTCGCACTTTAATAAAGGCGTAAGTAGTGGCGTTTAACTGCTTCTAAAATGAGTGAAAAGTACTGAACATGACTATCTAAACGTTTACCATTTTCCCGTTAAACACGGATCTCAAGGTTGAAGAGAGGTCCTTTCCTGTCTCTAATGTGTCAGTACTGACTATTTTGCCGGAGGTCATTTGTCTGGCGGTGACGTTTTCTCTGGGCATGACATCTTTATACATATATGTACATATACTAAGCCTATTGTTGCCCTAATGGATCAGTAAAATACACACTTCCTTATATACATAAATTGACTCTAAAATTAATAAGTTATATAAAAATTATATGGCTACCAATTTAAAAATTCTGTGAAACTTGATTAAAATGTGTTGAGTATTTCATGCCTGTGGCGGCGGCGCGGCGGTTCGTTCTCACGTCCTGCCAGATCCTGGTGTGAAATTTTACATATTTCACGTTGTGTTATTAAATGGAAAGGGTTGGTATTGAGGAGTACAGACATGAGAGACTTTTTTTAGGAAACTCACTATTAAGATTAAATTCTGCGTCTGGAGGGATTTTACAAACACTCAAGACACTGACTCAAGGAATACCCAGACTCATAATAACAATTTTTGAACCACATAAAGTATTGTTCTTAAGGTGGATGGCCCACCACCATATTATTTTTGTATTGTTTTAATTTGACATATTTAAGCTATTGTTTAAAAAATAAACTGGTTTCTAATCTTAATCCGCAATGCGATGTCCTCTGCTTAATGTTTATAACATAGTTCACTCCAAAACAGATTGTGACGATTGTTTGCTTTTCTTAATACCAAAGAAGTTGACACCACCCTCATTACTTTTAAAAGTAGTAGAAGTAAAGCAGTCCAAGCTATAAAACTTGTTGTTCATTTATTTTTAATCATCGTCATCGTGAACAGCTTCTAACAGTTCACTGGTTGAAATATATAGAATAAATAGAATTAAAAGGACGTTTTTATAACCTAAACCCTTGGTGCAAAACTCCATTCTAAATTTAAAAGTCTTCGTTCTTAAAAATGTTTATTTTCTGCTAGATGAAGTGCCGAGTGACCACAACATCACGGTCTACAAATTACCTTGTTTAGCAGTTACAAGGTAATTCTATATTATTCTACGTAGGTTGGTGTCGGTATGTTCATAAAATGTGAAATGTAGTCGAGCAAATATAAACTCAACGTAGTTTGTAAGGTACCAGTGTAAATATTTTTTTTGAAAACAAGTTTTATAATTAATTAATGTGTTAATTTTCTTACAGAGGAAAGAAAACATTGCGCAACCAAAATTTATAATTAAATACAGAGTCCATCGGAATTTTGTGGGTCATCCTCCCAGTCATTATTCCCAAGTTTATTTGGGGTCGGCTACTAGTTCAACCGGTTTTACCTGAATTTCAGTTTTTCCACGGAGCGACTAGCATCAGACCTCCGCAACCCTAAGGGAGAACTGAAATTCGAAGATTGAACTAGTTGTCAGTATATTTGAGGGCACTGACTTCCCAATAACGATTGCCATAGATGTTCGTGACAACCGGGACCGACGGCTTTACGTGCTCTCCGAGGCACGGGCGTGAATCACCGCCAAACTTCGATACTCCGGGCAGCTATTAGGAATTTCCTAAGAAAATCCCAAAAACACTTTTTGGCCCGACCCGGGATTTGAACCCGAGACCTCTTGATTAGCAGTCGCATACGCTAACCACTAGAACAACGAGGCAGTCGGAATTGTGTGGAAGTGGCAAACTTAATATCGATTTTATAAAAATAAAATCGATATTAAGTATAGATCTGTTTAAAAATGCAATATATTTAATATGTAATAGAATAGTAGATAATATAAGGCATACTAAAATCGACTATAATTCAAATAATATGGGCATGTAGGTAGGTAGTGCCATCATGGCGTTCTTTGAATTGTGCGCGTCATGCACGCGACACGTCACGTCACCCATGATTGATATGATGTAACGTGGGGGTTGAATGTGCAACTTCATCTTAATTAGCAATTTGTTGCTATAGTTATTTATTAAACTTGTAACTGTATGAACTAATATAAATATGAAATTCTTATTCAAATATTTTCGGTTGACGGTCGGTAGTCGGTAGTAGCGGTTGCGAGCTAGGATTGTAATTCATTTAAAAATAATATACTAGTTTTGTGGCATTAATTTATTTGTTAGAAATTCTAGTGTGTTCTATAAACAATTATACAGTGTTCTCAAGACATATAGTATCGTTTTTATCTTAAATATACTAATATAACTTCAACACAAATCATATCGGTGAAAAAATCTACCCTATTATATAAATAAAAAAATCGGCCAAGTGCGTGTCAGGCCACGCACAGGAAAGGGTTCCTCAGTCACCTATAATGGTATGTGGATTTAAAATCGTATCCAATAGATAATTGTTATGTTTACGTATTAATACGTTAATTTTGTATGACGTTTTCCAAGTGAGCGCATTTTACCATATAAGCCTTTATAACTCCTGAACTAAGAAAGTCATCTAATCGGTTATAGTTTTCCTTCAAAGTTCATTAGATGGACCACCATCACGATTTTTTCCAGATTTTTTGAGCCAGCCGTTTAGCTTTTAGAGGGGGGGGGACGCCCTGTTTTTACAAAAAAGTGCCCTTTAAAGTGAAATATCTCGCAAACGGATACCTAAATCAAAAAATCGTCTAGGAAACCCTTTATTGTTTTTAAAAGACCTATCTAATGATACCCCACACGATGGGGTAGCCTCGACAAAAAAAAATCATCCCCACTTTACGTGTAGGGGAGGTACCCCAAATAAAATTATTTTTCATAATTTTAGTGTAGCACTTTGTCGACGTAATTACAACACGTATTCATGCAAACTTTCATCTTTCTAGCACTTACCGTTTGGACGGTAAGTCGAGGACGGACGGACGGACGGACGGACGGACAGACGGACATGACGAATCTATAAGGGTTCCGAGTTATGAACTTCGGAACCCTAAAAAAGGGAAGTGAAGTTATATCAAAAGTCTGCGTCTGTGTGAACCTTATTCGCATAGGCCTGGGCGTGTAGTCGAAGTGCTAATTAAGGGCCAAGTGAAAAACCCGTGTAGTGAGCCTGAAATACAGCCTTAAATATACAACGACAGCAACGCCATCTGTTGTCGAATAGACGAACCACTCCTTTTCATTGACGGACAGATTCATAGAATGGCAAACTGTGCAGCGTGTGGCAAATTCGTGTCTTCCAAGAGTGTCGCGGTATGCTGCAGGTGTACTAAGAAATATCACATGTCCTGTGTCATGAAACAAGGGTAAACAAGGAATGGCAGTGCCAGGACTGTAGGGGAAAACTTGCCAAAGATCGCGACCAACCAGTTTGCGACGACGAGAGTAAGGGTTCCCCCGTCAGCTCGTATGACTCCTCACGGTCTGTCACTGGCTCTGAAGATAGGGAACAAGAGCGAACAGCTGATATTGTCCGCGAGTTGCAGCTGATGAGAGCGGAGATGAGAGAAATGAGAGAGGACATGAAAACGGAGTTAAGGGAGATCCGTTTTGAAGTGAATGACCTCCGTCAAGCAGTAGCTACATCCAGAAAAAAGCTCGACGGCCTGGAGAGTCGTTTGGAAGACCTCGAGAGGAGGCAGGCTGTCTCGCCGGGAGTTGCGGATTCAGAAAAGGATGTGGAACAGCAACGGCCTTGTGTGATGTGGTGGGTAACATCCTGGAAGCTAGGGATCGCGGGGAGGGAACAATACTTGCCCTGCTAGATTACTCCCGTGCATTCGATGCTATTGATACATCTCTACTCCTGTCCAAGTTGGCGTATTACGGATTTGCCCCTGACACCATACGGTGGTTTCACAGCTACCTCTCTAATAGGTCACAGCATGTAGAAATACAAAAAGAAGATGGATCAGTTTTGTCTTCCGCCCCCCTGGCTGTGACCAGAGGAGTTCCTCAGGGTTCCATTCTAGGGCCTCTTTTGTTTATTCTATACACAGCTGACATGACTGATTGTTTCCTAAATTGCAAATACCACATGTATGCGGATGATACTCAGCTGTTTCTAACTTTCAAGCCCAATGAAACCGGTTCTGCAGTGAACAGGATAAACGAAGACCTTGAAAGGGTGGCTAGGTGGTCTATGGAACACTCATTAGTTTTAAATCCAGCAAAGTCCAAGTTTATGATACTAGGTAGTAAGGGGCAAATCCAGTCTATTCTACAAAACAACCCTATCATTATTTTGAATGGACAGCAAATCACTAGGGTAACTGAAGCTAATAATCTGGGACTGCTGATGGACCCAGAACTAAGGTTTGAAGCTCACATTAATAAAATAGTTCAAAATTGTTTCTACAGACTTAAAATTCTATATAACATCCGTGACTACCTTAGTATACCTCTTAGAAAACAACTAATGGACAGTTTAGTATTAGCCAAATTTAATTACTGTGATGTGGTATATGGTCCTTGTTTACTGGCTAGAACAAAAACCTTAATACAAAGGGTTCAAAATGCTTGTGCTCGTTATTGTTTTAAAATCCCCAGACGTCATCATGTAACACCATACTTAAATGACCATAGCATTTTAAAGATGGAGGCCAGAAGAAAGCTGCATTTAGCCAGCTTACTGTTTGGTGTAATTAATAAGAGTAGTCCTGCCTACTTAAGTGAGAAAATAGACTGGAGACATAACCATTTCTCATATTCCATCAGACCTTCAGCTAGGGCACTCAGCATACCAGGACACAGAACTGCAGCATTTCGTGGTTGCTTTAAATATGCAGCGACACGATGCTGGAACACAATACCACCGCCACTAAGGGACCTAAAATCCATATTCTCTTTTAGAAATAAATTAAGAAAGTACTACCTAGAACATCAAAAACAACAAGGTATGACCACATCTACTTACCTATAGATTATGATCCATCAACAATATATTTCCAGCATGAGTGTAAAGGATGTGTAAACATGAACTTGCTTCCCAGCCTAGTGTCCTGGTATGATGTTAAAATTAAAATTTTAGTTTATATTTCTTATTTAGATAGTGATTTCTAATGTAATTTTGTTCGTCTCATTTTTTTTTTCTTTTTATGTTTATTTTCTTTCTTTTTGTCCAGCTGTTTGGATTTCTCAAGGTTATGTGCCTGAAATAACAAGACATTATTATCATATATACCCATATATTTAAAATAATGATGTTCCAATTGGCTTACCTGCACCATGGCTTTATTATAAGTAGGTATTTGCAAATTACTGAGTAAATTACAAATTAATACTTACAAAAACCCAAGTACTGCAATTTCTTGAAAATAAAGTATAATATTATCTTTTAAGTATAGGTATTATAGTTAAAAGATGCAACTGCAGCTATCGGCTTCGGGTCGACTGTTACGGTGGGCACTGAAAATCAGTACCTATTGTAATGGTTCATTCCCATTGCAAATAACGCTGAGTGTCCAACCATTTTGTTCCAGACACAGCGTACAACCCCAACTGATATTGAACAGTTCAGTGGGACGTCTTATAGGCTTAGTTTATTAATTGTATTGTAAGTGTCACTTAGTTTGTATAAATATTAATGTAATGACACGTCATACATTCCACGTCATTACTTATTTGACATTAATTGACGTTTCTTACAAATGTTTCCAGTTAAAGAATATGTTTGTAATCTTTCTTTTTAGGTCTATATTATGTCTTATGTAACTATTACCAAAATGTAAACTTGGTTTGTGTGCTGTGTTTGTACAAATAAAGTTTTATTATTATTATTATTAAATAATGTACTTTACGTACGTTGTAGTTCCAAAAATAGATAAAAAACCTCAAACCGCGTTCAAAGCTGCCTTCCTAGCCTTTATTCCAAAGATTATTTGGGGACGTTTACAAGTTCAATCGGTTTTAGTTGAATGTCAGTTTTTACGAGTGACTGGCATCAGACCGCTGCACCCTGAGGGTGAACTGAATTCGACTTCCCAATAACGATTCCTATAGATGTTTATGACAACCCGGATCGATGACTTAACGTACTCTACGAGATACGGGCGTACCACCGCCATACTTCGGGATGCTATTAATTAAAAAATTTCTTGTAAGAAAACTTTTAGAACACTCTTAAGGCCCGACTCGGGATTTGATGCTAAGACATCTTATTTTTCATACGCTAACCGCTAGACCAACAATTAATAATATAATAATTCGTAAAACCGATATTATGTTTATAACTTTATAACACAAAAGGCTCTATGTTAAATTTTCTGTTATACAGCATTTACCTCTGAATGGACCTCTACATTGAGTACCACTTAAGTCATTACTTGAAAACTTAACAAATGTAGAATTATCAACTCTATTACAAGTTGCTAAATTAATTTGTGAGCGTTGGAGATATCTTCAAATTGAAGTAATTACATTATTTCTGTACAAAATATGAAACGTCGATGTTAAATTTAATTTAACTTAGATGTTTAAAATTTTGCGAGGTATGTACGGTTTAATTAAGCGAAGCAAAAGTTTATTAGGCCAAGGCCAGTGCTAGGTACAAAAATTGGGAAGGAATTCGTAAAACCCTGTTTAGTGGGATAATTTTAAATAAATAAATGTTTCGGACATCTTCCACACAACGCCATCAAGTCCCAAAGTAAGCAGAGCTTGTATTATGGGTACTAGATAACTGATATAAATTAAACAACAACAAAGGTATGTTTATGTAAACATAACTTTATTGTCTGAAAACACCCCGACTCTGAAACAAATATTTGGGGATCAAACAAACATTTGGACCAATGCTGGATCGAACTCGAGCCCTCAAGCACAGCAGTAGCATACGACACCACTGCGCCACCGAGGCATACGCAAAACTAAATACCTTTACAAAAGATGTACATTTACAAAAACAATACTAAATACCTTTACTATTTAGTATTGTTTTGTATCCATAAGAAAAATATGAAATAAACAGTTATACATACATAAAACTTAGTCGTTTCCTTACTCAGTAGTTCCCGTGGAGAGTTTAGAAGGCCATTCGTGCGCCGTAGATCTATTCGTCTCCCGAGTCCACACAGAGTACATATTTAACAGTTTTAATACGTGACCGCGCTCGTTATTTACAGGTATTAGCACCTTCTTGAATAAAACTGACAAGTATTCTTAGGTCACCAAGTGACTCGTTTGCCCCTAATTTATGAGATAAATACTACTTATTTTACTAGTATTACTCATATAATTAATTTTACTGGTAAAACTGGCATTTTTAGGGTTCCGTTGCGAATTAGCAAAAAACGGAACCCTTATAGATTCGTCATGTCTGTGCGTCTGTCTCTTCGTCCGTATGACACAGTCACTTTTTTCCGAAACTATAAGAGTTATACTGTTGAAACTTGGTCAGTAGATGTATTCTGTGAACCGCATTAATATTTTTACACAAAAATTGAAAAAAAGGCAATAAATTTTGGGGGACCACTATCTTAGAACTGAAACTCATTTTTTTTTTCATCAAAACCATACGTGTAATCTATGGATAGGTCTTCAAAAATGATATTGAAGTTTCTAAAATAATTTTTTTCTAAACTGAATAGTTTGCGCGAGAAACACTTCCAAAGTGGTAAAATGTATGTCCCCCCTCTGTAACTTCTAAAATAAGAGAATGATAAAACTAAAAAAATATATATGATGTACATTACCATGCAAACTTCCAACGAAAATTGGTTTGAGCGAGATCTAGTCAGTTGTTTCAATCAAAACACTTATTAAAACATCGATGTAAGTTACAACGAACTACAAAAACTTTTTTAGGATGTTACTTGCTGCTACGGAAGCCTTCATGGGCGAGTCCGACTCTTTTTTTCATATGATAAGTATATATCGGTCATTTAACCACTTTCGTCACTTCTTAACAGCGAGACCGGACAACTTTGTACTCGTAAGTACCCTCTCTATGTATAAAATAATTTATTATGAATAATTCGATGTCGTGATTGTATTTTGTTAGGTATATTATAATATATTAGTTTAGTAAATATTCAGCGAAAGTAATTTAGAACAAAAAGGTTCTAATAATAGGTAGACTCTTGTAGGATTTTTTTAATTTTTGGAGATTGCAAAGTATTGTCTCGATAATTTATTTAAACTGAAAAATAATTTACTGACTGCCTTGGTCTAACGGAGAGTGCATGCGGCTGCCGATCAAGAGGTATCGGTTTTGATTACCAGACTTAATGTTTGTATTTCTTTTTCAGCCTACTGCCGTCCACTGCTGAACGAATGCCTCCCCAAATGTTTGTATGGCCTGCAAATATTTGGTACAGAGTTTGGGTGTTTTCTATGTATAATTTGTATGTATGTATTTACAATATGTATAATTAATATATGTAATCATATCAGTTGTTTAGCACCCATAGTACAGGCTCTGCTTTGACCTTCGAATTCAAAGCCGCTCCGTGGAAAAACTGCCATTCAGGTAAAACCGGTTGAACCGGTTAAGCCGACCCTAAAAAATATTGGGGATAAGGCTTGGAAGAAGCGAGTACAAGCTCTGCTTAGATGACTAGAAGTCCGAAATATTGATTTATTTAAATAGTTCCTATGTTTGAAGATTGTTAGTCCTGGTGCTAACCTGTTGCGCCATCATTACTCTGAACGAAACTGTGGAAAAGTTACCAACTTTGTTAATTGTAACCAAGACTCGCAAACCTTTAATTTAAAGGTGAGTTGGAAGTTAAACATTTTGCATTAAGTAACCTCTATTTTTGTATTAATACTTACTGACCCAGTAAACGTGGTTCAGCCTTATAAACTACGAATGGAATCAATTATAAAAGGTTTTTGGAAATGACATGACCACATAAATGGGACAATGCATTGGTTACTATCCCTACCCTATAATTATATAACCGAAAGTACTTTAATGTACATTTAAAATACTGTTGAACCTATTTCAATGACAGCATGGAGATACTTTTATTCCTGAGGAAAAAAGAATTATGTGAAACAACTTGAAACGATATTGGGCTTTATATTATTTCATGCATTCACGATAACTTATGTGAAAGTTGGTAGAAATTTAGGCGTACAAGGTTATTATTAAAGCACCAAGTTGTAGGTATTATGTACATAGAACGATATACAATAAGTGAAGGCTTACAGACTGAAGATTGCGGGAGATGTCGGAGGCGGTACGCGCTCAAATAATTTGATTGATGAGTTCCCAGCTTATCAGAATAATAATTACACCCGCGCGCACCCTAATCTAAAGATTTATTCTTATGTAGACCTTGGTTATGGCCCTTTAAGATGATAGATCTATTAATATAAATATATTGATTTTGTAACTATATCCACGATAGCTTCTACATTCGTCTGTGCTTGAGGTAGTTATACAACACCAGTTTGTGGTCATAATGCTATAAACACTGAACCTCACGGAAATCGAAGAAGAGGAATTATAAAATCACTATTCCTAGTGGACAAGTATGATCTGAGCGTTAAATAAATAAAAAATTGGCCAAGTGCGTGTCAGGCCACGCACAGAAAAGGGTTCCTCAGTCACCCAATAATGGTTCGTGGATTTAAATCGTATCCAAAAGATAATTGTTATACTCGTATTTACGTATTAATGCTTTAATTTTGTATGACGTTTTCCAAGTAAACACATTTTACAAGTTTGTTTGAGTTGTTTATTATAAGCCTATAATAAACAACTTCTGAAATAACAAAGTCATCTAATTCGTCATTGTTTTCCTTTAAAGTTCATTATATGGACCACCATCACGAATTTTTCCAGATTTTTTGAGCCAGCCGTTTAGCTTTTAGAGTGGAGGGGACGCCCTGTTTAACCAAAAAAGTGCCCTTTAAAGTGGATTTTCTCGCAAACGGATACCTAAATAAAAAATCATCCTCAACCCCTTCATTGTATTTAAAAGACCTAACTAATGATACCCCAGACTATGAGATAGCTGCGTGGAAAAAAAAACATCCCCACTTTACGTGTAGGGGAGGCACCCCAAACAATAGTACATTGTTCACCGAGGGAGGAAAAGGGAAAAGGGCCACAATACTCCCGAGGTAGGAATGGGACTTTAACCCGAGTGCTACACAGTGCTTTATACTACACCTGTGAGGAACATTCAAAGTATTTTTAAAATTAACCCGTTACCCGTTCCTCTACAAATGCATACTACGCATGCAGACGTGATACCATTTTTACCGGGTTACCGGGACCTCTTCACCGTCGCCTCTTATTAGTAGATACGTTTATCCATTATTACAGGCGGTAAGAGCGCAGCAACCATCCACTCTTCTGTGCCATTGCCATCCTTATTGACCTACCACCAGCACCATCTCCTACTATTACAAGAATTTTCATTTGTGACTCCTCCAGTATTTACAAGGGCGCATCAAGTTAATAGTACTGCTCTATGTGAACAATAATCATCACGACAAAAGTTCTAATTTTGTACTGCTGGACATAAATCTCCCTTTATAAGTATAAATAGTATAGTTATAACTTTTTTTTTACCCGGGAAAACTTCCCCGTTAAAAAAAAGGTTATATATAATATATACATAACGCCATTTTTGGAAGAAGATATGGTAATTAAAATGGCATCAAATTTTTCTGCTGGCTTAATGATCATCAATTCAGTGCCTTGAATCCGTGTGATGCACGATTGAGGATTGTCACTATCAATATATATAAAACTGTTCCGTTACTAACGGGTTCCTCTAACACAAAGGGAGGATCCTCCTACCAGGCGAGGTGATCGTGCCTGGTGAGCCGCTATCCAACGATAATGTTGGGATGTTCTATAAGTTAATCGGCGTGAGGATTTCTCTATCGTAATTCAGGATTTGTAGTTACTCCGTATAGTTCAAGCCGTGCTTCTTCGGGGTTTAGTGATCCTTCGGTAGATGGCGCTGTTGTATGTTTTTCGCTTGCGCTGTATGTGGAAATCACCACAGATCCTCAGTTCATCACTCTTTGTTACACTATAAATGCAGTTATTCAATATACTCAATGTTATTTAAAGCACCATAACCTAAATTTTTTCTTATATATTAAGGCATATTTACAACTACAATCTAAGTATTCCTCTACGGTGCACAGGCCTGTGTTGCTCTATTTGCCTTTATGCACGGTATAGGATAAAAGAAAATAAAGTTTTTTGTGGAATGTAAAGTAGAAGTTTAATTAAATGCTAATTTACCCGAAACTTCCAAGAGTAAAAGGGCTAATTTCAATATTGGTAATTAAATGGGACTCATTATTATTCTTGTCGATTTTGTTATTGATAGTTTGACGGAAGGGCTCGTCTACTTCATTGATGCTCACGACTAAATATTTGAAGGCAAAGGTGTATGATATAAATTATTAATAATAATATTTCGGATATCTAACGCGAAAGCAATCTAGTTGCGATTTAAGCAGAACTTGTCCTGTGGGACTAGACAACCAATTTAGTTAAAATATATTTTTTTGTAAATACATACGTAGTATATTACATACATAGAAAACTCCCAACAAATATTTGCAGATTATACAAATATTTGGTCCAATCCGGGTATCGAAACCGAGATCGCCATCACAACAATCGCACAAACTACCGACAGCATTGTTTAGGTTGAGTTGTTTATGAGTAGTATCGTCCGAGCTGAAGTCTGTTGTCTGTACTACTGTTATAACTGCCTTTTTATATTGTCTTAATCTTCCATCCAGTACATATTCCATCAGTGGGAAGTTGACACCCCGTCATTATGTGCTTTAGAACAGTACAGAAAAATAAAAGAAAATTGGTAGTTGATTATAGTATTTTTATTAGAAAAATTCATTGTAGATCTACAGATGAGAAGTTTTAACATCTACAGTACATAACAGACATAGGAGATGATAAATCGTAACCAAGAAATCAATGAAGTTACCTGGTTATATGGTTACATGGTTGTCAACTAATAAAAAAGTTAATACACTAATAAACACGACATGAGATATTCCATCTATATTGTAATTACTTAGTGAAACCTTATAGTGAGTTATTTGTGAATGAAGTGATTGAAGATTTACAATGAGATTTCTTCGTTTCTTAATTTGTTTGTCACCTTTCTGGAGCTAATAATTCGTCGATAAGTTCGCTGTGAGGCCCACCACATTTTTCACAAAGCACAGTAAAGTGCTGCAATAAAAATAACAAATATTAGCTATAAACTACAATGTATTACAAAGTTGTTTAAATTAGATACTGACTAGTGGATATTTTCTCGTTAATAGACTAGTTCCAAAGTTAAATAAAATTATTAAAATATTTTAAACAAATTAATATTGACCTACAAACAAATTCTATATTTATTTTCACTACCGGTTTGTGTTCTTAGTATTTACACTTTTAGACCAGGGTAGAAGCCTCTTGCATTAACAAAAAGTGAACATAAATTAAAGTAGGATGAAACCCATTGTAAAAGGAGGAGAGTAGTATAAAAATTAAAGGAAAAAAAATACGGGCGATCTGAGGTCGGGAAGGGGGAGAGAGGGGGGGGTTTTAAGGGGAAAAAATGGCTTATCTCGATTTCCGGCAAAACTACAAGTCCTATGGAAAAAAAAAATGGCAAAGTTGTAGGTAATAAAACGATCTACATCTTTTGCATTTGCACTTTTTTCACATAACCTCAAATTTTATGTGAAAAATTCAAAAAACCAAGTTTTTGGTTTTTTATTTTTATCTTTTACAAATAAAATTATTTTTTAACGAAATTTTGTGAAAACTTAGCTCTTCAAGTCCTGAATACACCGTAATTTATTTGATTTGAAATATCTATTTTTTCACCTCATTTTGACTGAATACCGAAAAAAAACCCTAATTTTCAATCGAAAATTCATCCTTCAAAATATCACCTTTTTTCAAAAAAATAGGGTGTTTTCTATTCGATGAAATCTCTACTTTCCGATGGTGTAAAAATATATATATTACCATAGTAAATCTTCTCAGAAAATGCAAAAAATGAAAAAACTCGAATTCGGTTTTTTTAATCGTTATTGAGATATTTATTAAAATTTACACTTTAATCACTCGAAAAACGTAAGATTGCATGTTACAATGATAAACAAAAATATTGCAAATCGAAATATACTACTTTAATTAACAAACAAATAAATAATAAAATTAATATTAAATAAAACATCTACAATATTTTGAGAAAGTTGCAGAATCATCTTTAAAGTATATGCGTATATGCCTATTTATTACTATTTTAAGATAATTTAATACCTGTGTGACCGTCCGTGGGGATTTCCACACGTTAAAAAAAAAGGTGATTACTGAGTCGTCCCAGAGTATGTTGGCGGTCCGAGCCATACGCGTATACCGCACGGTGTCCACCGAGGCAGCGTGCTCGCCGAAGTTCATCGGCGAGTTTCTGACTTTCGGGCGGAGAGCGGATTACGCCCTCCGTCCGAAGACATACGCGAATGACGTGAAGCCGCTTGCCAAGCCACCATAATAATTAGATGGTCGTTCCTGCTGGAGACTGCACGCTGGCTTTGCCGCCGTGGAGGCATCGCTGAGTGGGCAGGGCGGCAGCACGGGACCCTTTCCTTCCGACTGACGCAGGTGCTTTCCGGGAACGGTTGTTTCGGAAAGTACCTGAACTCGGTCGCTGGCAGGGAACCGAGTCCCGCCTGCCACCACTACGACTGCAGTGAGGACTCATCCCAGCATACACTGGCGTTTTGCCCCGCATGGGCGACGCAGCGACGGGCCCTTACTGCAGTCATCAGAGTGGATCTCTCGCTATCGGCCGTCATGAACTCCATGGCCGGTAGCGACAGTTGTTTTACCGCGATCGCAACCTTCTGCGAGGACATAATCTCGCAGAAAGAGGCGGTGGATAAGGCCCGGGAGGACGACCCCTACTCGGAGCCGTGTCCGTGACCCTGAGTAATCATGCTTCAGAGAGCATCTGTGTCTTAACCAAATGAAACTAAAACGTAAGTGCCACCACTGCGATGACCGATCCGTGGACTCGGCGCTACATACAACGCTGGCAGAATGTCCAGTGTGGAAGGAGCTGAGCGAGCCCTCATGGTGGCCATTGGAGTGGGAATTCTCTGGCTCAGTAACATGATCGTGGTCATAGACGAAGCGCGAGTGCGTGGAACTCCGCTGTCTCCTTCTGCGAGCAAGTCATGCTTGCAAAGGAGATGGTGGAGAGGTTTAGAACCCTCTCGTTCCATCAGTCCCACGGCTGGGCTCGATACCGCAGACGATTCAGGCGCAGCAGGTTGCAAAATGATCTTCGTTCTCCATAAGCGCAAGCTTTTGGGTAACGGTAGACATCTGACAGAAGCAGGCAGGTACGAGGTTTTTTTCGAGGTAATCAGTTCAACAGAGACTAAACACGTGTTTTAAAATACGGATCTTATAAAATCGAATTTGTGAAGGAAAGGCATAATGAAAAGAAAACATATTTCAAACACTCAAACTCCGTAACAGATTCTAAAATGTAGAATGATAAAAAAATACTTTATCAATTTCAATAAAATATAAAAGTTTTAGACTATTTTTATTACATACTCATATAAATAAGATCAACACTTACTAGGTTTAACTCTAATCTTAGTAGGTCCATCGCTTTAAATTGTTGGATTGTGGACTCAAGTTTGTATTTTCGATTTACATGGATGACTCTTCTATTCAAATCTCCTAACACCGTAGGATCTTTATAATGTCTTATGTATTGTCGTAATTTTGCTATTCTGTCGATATATTCGATCTCTCTCGGATTAGTAGGTAACTTCACCATAGTTGAAAATACACACTACACACACTTGATGAATATTTATGATACTAATGAAAATTACGGGATATTTTGTATAGATAGTGATGCGTAATTACCTAACGATGTATTAATGAAGGAAATGCTTAATATAAATTACAACAATAACACAACCAAATGGTTACCAGCACTAAAGAATGCAGAAATAGAAATGACTGATTTCTAACAAATTTTTTTTTATAACACTATTTCTTTGAAGGTATGAAGAACAATGAACACAAAGGTCGTAAAAATAAATAAACAATTGGTTGGATAGCTTCATATTGAAATCTTCCAGACAAGTTATTTAGATACTCCCTATTGTTACAGTAGTCTCTTTCATAGGAAGTAACTAAACAGGTAGATAAGAAAGAGGTTAGCGACCGCAAAGTTACCTGATATTGAATGGTGAGAAAAAAATTGCCAGTACCAACGATTAATTATTACTTGACCTCGAATGGAATATTTGAAATTGTGCTTTTGTGAGTAAATGTACGTTTGGGTGTATTAATGTGTGAATTTGTATAGAAAACCCAACAAAAAAAATTGTCTGACCATAATCATATCGATTATATTAATAAAACCATCAATATAACGAAAGTATCGATCCATCGAAAATATTGATACGTTTAAAAAATAAGAACTGTATGATATATTATATTGAAACAAATATTGTATTTTTTAATACGATACTTGGTATTAGTTTCAAGTCACCTTCTTGTATTTTTGAATAATAATAATAATATATGTGTAGCATATATCCTTCTATATTGTCAGAACACATACACGCGCCCACTCGCTATCGTCGTTAACAGTCGCATGTGAGCTGGAGATGACATAATGCTTCCTTCTTAACCATTCACAGATAGTACAGTGAGCGAGCGATGAATGACTGAGTTACACATACACTATAAGATAGAATATCCATTTATAAATATATGTAGATTATTCGGTTGCTTGTCATTTTAAACAAATAAGAAAATGCTATCTTAGTCAAATCAATTATGTTTAATATATGTACAACTCTGTTCATTAAACGTAATTAATAAATGTATTTGCCGTTTATTGTGGTTATTCTGATGATTCGACATACCGTATCTCCTTGTATTCCATACCTCTTTTGTATTGTAATTACATCTGTCCACTCTTCTATGAAAGCAATTGTAGCTCTTAGAGCGTGATCTGGCGAGGATTACGTTGTTACACGCATCGTCCAAGGTCATTCTAAATATGTCCGATCGTATTCACAATTCGATTAGGATTGTAGTAATTGCTCTCGAGTGTAAGAAAGCGTCTAGTCGCCACGACAAGACGTGACGTTGTCGTTTGCATCGGGCGTCTTGTCGCCGCGACTAGACGTGGAGCTGTCGCTTGCGTCAACGACTAACCGTTACGACAAACTTCTTGCAGGAAGCGATCATAAGTAGAGAGTATTCGAGAGAGACGGCCGTGTTGTTCATCTTGTGAGTGAATATGGAGCCTCTAGTTGCACTTGCGTTGGTGCTTATCTTGCGAATGCGAAGAATGCGCAGAAAACGACGAATCCATCGCCGTTATTGGGTCCATCCAATACTAACCTCGAAGTTTGAAAGATATTTTAAGCATAATTCCTCCCAAGCCTGATTTTTCTTCCCTCGGTCACTATTGTCATCCGAACGTAAGTCCCAAACAGCAGGACGCGCTTCATCGTCCGAAATGAACACAACGACATCGAACTTATCCATGTTTAGATCCTCAATAAACACGTGCACCTTCTACAGTGCTCACAGCGAGACTGACGCTGCGCTGTCGCTGTCGCGCGACTGTCGTCGTGTACAGCACAGTGCGACTAGACGCGGCGACAAGTAGCGAGCGCGCACGACTCCCCTAGCTTGTCGTCGCGACTCCGCGACTCTGACGCCAAGTGTGCGGAGCTTTGAGCAAATTATATGAAGTTTGTCGGCCGCAACCTGTCGTTGCGTCAAGTCGTCGAGCTGTCACTGTCGCGTGTCGCCTAGTGGTAGCGAGTAATCACCGACTTTCAGTTGTTCGTATTAGTTACATATTCATCAACCGTTTTCCTTTGCAGAACGTCCTACAACGGACGCAATGTATCTTGTCATATCGTAAATTCGAAGGCTCTAAGATTCGCGCTGGGGACAGAAAGTATTATAACTGAATGTAGAAATATTATTAAATTTTACACAGTATATAATAAAGTTGCTCGCGGTATCTGTCCGCTGAGATCTTTTAAAGTACGCAAGGTATTTAAATGCTGTTTTCATCAAAATTAAGCTTGTTTTACAGGAAATTTATTAATATCACTATATACCCATATTATTTTAATGGAACACATAAAAAGGCAGACATAAAAATGTTTTTTAAAAACATATTTTTATGTTATAAGTTTGCTAATACTGACTAAATTTTACTAGATTAATATATCAAAAAGATGTATAATGCCTACAAAAATCCCCGATGGTATATTATGTCTTATTCTACGGATAACCTACAGTAATGATTTTTATATAATAGTTTTAATATTTGTTTCATTACTTTATATGTAAATTGTAACACTTTTTTTTGTAATTAAAGAACTAACAAAGTAACTTTCTATATTTAAAAATAATTTGTTCTTGCCCATTGCGTTTGAGTTCCAGCGCCATCTCTCTATGGTCTAAAGGTGTCACATCACAACTGTATTAGCAGATGCGAATTTAATTTGTTTCACCAATGATGCGCTAGATGGCGTTCACATCAAAATTGATTGATTTTTGTTAAAGATTATGTTGATATTGCAAATGTGTTTTTTAATCTGTGTAATATTCTATCTGTCCTTTTGAAATATTTGATCTGTCATTTGATATTTTTTTTGAAGGTGGGAGTAATTCTTTCTAAAAAAATCCTAGTTTTTGTGTATAAAAGGCAGTTGTCCTTTTCTGAAAGATTGATTTTTCTACTGCTCTTATTGAACTACAGTTTACAGTATATCTATCTGTGTCGTATATCTACTTGTTGAGATTAGTACTTGTAAATAAACCCACATTTGGGGTGTCTTTTCATTTTTTTTTAAACTTTATTTAAATTGTTTCTTTTATGTGAACATAATTATGTAGGAATGGTGTCTCTTTCCTAGGGTTCAGAGCTACTGCTGTAGAATTATCTTCAGATCTACTGCTGTAGAAATATCCTCAGAGTTACGGCTGAAGAAGTATTCTCAGAGCTACGGCTAAAGAAGCTTCTACTGATAATATCGGGTTGATCCTCGGGCTTCTCTGCTGAAGAGGAATAGAGTAGCCAGATCCGTGCCGCTCACCCTGAAGCTTGTTGCTGAAGTCACGTATAGAATTCCTTTGCTTTTATTTTGCTTGTACCTACACTTTGTTCGCCCGTTCGCGTCTCCTAAGGACACGCGTTACGCGTTGAGGGACCTCGGGGAAATACGTCGAGGTGGCCGTGCGTTCCCGATCGACGCCTACACGTCCCGGTCCGGACGACAGGGAGATAGGTAGAACCACAGAATACATAATAGTACCAGTACAGAAGCTTCACTCCGAAAAGTAAATAAAAGAAATAGGGACCTTTGGTGTCATTACATTAAGTTCAATTCAGATTGCACAGCGCCGAAGCACCTACGATTATATTTACCTACAATTGCTATCTCTGTTTATCTTGTAACTCTTATCTGTTCTAACGATAATAGGGTCGTCTTCTTTTAAAAATAATTTAAACATAATTATTTCTTTTTTCTATTACTTTAGTGAACAAATTACTTTTCAAATAAAACTAACGTTGTTAGTAGCATTTATAATTTATTCGCGAATACCTCCATACGTTTTCGATACTGTTGCGAGATTTAAAATAAATAAATAAATAAAAATCTTTATTAGAACAAGGAAACAGTATACAAATTCACTCGTGTACGAAAATAACCACATTAGTTATAAACTGTGTCGTGGCTATTATCGCCCACCTCCAGAAAATTACAGATATCAGTTCTACATTACTAATTATGTAAGCATTGTTTAGGTAAGTTATGAGATACAAAATTATGGAATAATAACAAAGATAAATTAACTATGTGTGTGTGTGTGTGTGTGTGTGTGTGTGTGTGTGTGTGTGTGTGTGTGTGTGTGTGTGTGTGTGTGTGTGTGTGTGTGTGCGTGTGTGTTGGTATGTAAGTGACGGGTGACTCAACCATATATGAGTGATTGCAAGAATGTTTGAGAAGAAAGATGGAGAAAGAGCTATAACAAAACTACAGTTTCACTATTGATTCAAGTTCGTCATATGTTAAGGAAGTCAACCATTCATCTATAATTTTCTTACATTCGCGGGAAGAGTGTGAATAAATGTTTAAAACTTTATTGATTCTGTTGTATAAGGATGGAGCAAAGTGCGTGTATTGGCGACGTACAACCTCCAGTTTAGTAGTGTGAATGGGACATACCCGGTCTGATCGACATTTGCGTGAACACAGATCAAGATTAAAAGGTAATTCAGCATGTTTACGCAGGATCGTGTGCAGTATAAAGGAATGTCTCACCGTAGGTATCCTGCACAGGTGATACAAGTCACTAGTTGGGAAACGTATAGGTTTGTGAACCATGACCTTTAGCACCGCTCTCTGGGCTCTCTCTAAACGTAGTAATAGGCATTTTCCAGCGTTTCCCCAAGCAGGCACACAGTATGTTATAATTGAGTGGGCTAAGGCAAAATAAACCGTACGAAGGACTGAAAACTCAGCCGAGCTTCTCAAATTTTTGAATACATGAATGAACTTGCGTACTCTCGATACCAGTGAGTCTATTTGACAATTCCATGATAATGTGTTGTCAATATAAACGCCAAGATATTTTATTGTTGTAGTGCGTGAGATTTTAGTGCAGTTACAGTGACTATTTACAATTGAGTCACACTCATGGACCGTCAAATTGTCAAAAGCGGTTGGTTGTGATGACAGTATTGGACTAAATGTAATGAACTTTGTTTTTGTAAAATTGAGAGTAAGTAGATTATGATTTAGCCATTTTATCGTGTCCTTCAGCGCTGACTCGGCAGACAAGCGCACTTCACTCCAATCCCTGCCCCGGACCAATATAGCAGTATCATCGGCGTAAGTAATTATGTTGGCGTTGGACAGATTAAGCCCACAGAGATCGTTTATGTATAACAAGAAAAGCGTAGGCCCTAGCACACTTCCTTGCGGAACTCCGTAATTAAGGTACATTACTTTGCTGCTGTACTTATCGATCTTGACAATTTGGGAACGATCACTTAGGTAACTCCTGAAGATATTCAGTGCAAGACCCCGAACACCGATCAATTCTAACTTTTTGATTAGGCGCGGGACAGAGACAGTGTCGAATGCTTTTGAGAGATCTAGGAAGATAGCTAAGGTCTTAAAGCCATTGTGTAGATTTTCAGTCACGTTATCCAACAGCGCCAGGACCGCATCTTCAGTATTTTTACCAGCTCTAAAACCATACTGGTTTGTTGCAAGTATGTTGTTTGAATTGAGATAATTTAAGAGTCGTTTATTTAGTATTTTTTCAAATAGTTTGGAAAATATAGTTAAAACTGAGATGGGTCTGTAATTATTGACACTGGCTCTGTCCCCGCTCTTATGGATGGGGTGAACCAGGGCTCTTTTAAAAACTGCAGGGAATACTCCAGATCCCAAAGCAAGATTGAAAACATGAGAAATGACAGGAATAAGAATGCTCCTAGCTGAGTTTACCAGAGTGGCTGATATGCCATCCCAACCCGCAGCAGAGTTTAATTTAAGGTCTACAATAAGTCGTTCAATTTCATCACAATCAGTGTCAAAGAGAACCATGGAATCTGGACAGGCATACTCAGGCATGCACACTCTACTCGTGCGTGCGAGATGTGAGACAGCCTGATATTACTTAAAGATGTTGACTAACGTCGTACTATAACTACTCTAGGTACTTTTTTCAATAAATTACGGTTTAAATAATCGGAACAACATACGTAGGACGCAAAAATAGTAGTTCAGGAGGCAATAGCTAAAGACTTAATATTGGTTCAAACTATATTTTTAATATTGTTATTTTATATTTTGGTAGCAGGTCATAAAATTATAAAAATGTCCCTTCCACCTGGCACGCGCACACCACTTCTTGATCTTTTAAAACAATACATGTTCATTGCTCCTATACTATAAACATACAAAAAAATACTTCTTAAATATGCGTTAATAATAATAGAATATAAATATAAGCGGATTCGTTTTCATTATCGGTACTTTTTAATATATTTATAGACTAGCTGAGCCCCGCGGTTATTGTTTTAACCACGGGCAACGACGCGGGGCGAAGCTAGCTTAAAAAAAGTACCATTAGTTACTCCTTATATCATCAGCTACCTGCCACTGAAAGTCATAGGTACTTTTTTGTTTTGTTTTTGTTTTATTATAAATATAAATGGTGTATGTTACACGAGAGGGAGTGAGTGCAAATTCCTTCAAAAGTGTAGTCTTTCTCCACAGTACAAAATAAAATAATAAAATACAAACTATCGTCATTACACTTGTTATGGTTTTAATACAACAAAATCACTTACCTTTCAATATCGTCAGGAATTTTAAAAAATGATAATTCTGATTCCTTGTTTTTTTCAAACAACCGTAAACAGAGCAATATCTTTTATAAGGATTAGAATATCGAGGTTTGTGATTAGTTGCCATTGTGGGTATTGAAAGTATAAACAAAAAATTATATAATGCGCGAGAGCGACGACGCGGACGCGGCGACGCGTATCGCGCGTAAGTGACAACCCTGGCCTGCGCGGCAGGCAGGCGGCCGACTATACCTAAAGTGCGGAGTGACACCCCCCTGGTAGAACGAGGGAAAAGTTAAATAATCAACCTTTTGTTTGTCAACCCACTTTCTTTTTTTTTCTTTTGTAAAGAGAATAATAATTTAATTTTATATGCTTAAGTACCTTTATTGTATTTACCATAGTGTAAATTTAATTATACTAAACATATATATATATATGTGTGTGAGACTGATACTGAGTTTCTTTGAAGTGTTCCTCGGATGCCCATGATCATAAGCACATACAATTTCTGATCTTCTGTCTCTCTATCTGTTTGTTTTTAACTGTGTTTTACTTAAGAACGGCGCCCTGGGCTCTTGCATACCGCTGGCTGACCGGTGAGTGACCTTTTAACAGCTTAAGAGGTTACAAAATTGGCGCCCAACGTGGGGCTAGCTACCCAAACCTTTGTGTATGTGCCGGTGGGCCACTTTATTGTAGCTCTCGATTACGAATTACAGTTAGGATATTGAATAGCAGTCCGTGATTGATAATTTTAAATAAGACACTCCACCGAACACGTAGTGCTTACGCGAGATGATCCATGTTCCATTTTAAAGGAACTCACGAACGAATGAACGAACAATAATCATCTAAGGATATGATAGAATCATAATGACATGAAAGTAATAGACTAAAATCCATCATTTAATCGCGTAATTATTATTTAAATAATCGATACGCCGTCAAGCTTCTTCAACTGAGTGTTTTTCTAAGCACAGTACACAGATAGTAACCACTCAAAGTTTGTGTATTAAGTATAATAAGATGTCTGTAGATTCTTTGTGACACCCAATAGTTTTACTTTACCCACTTTTAGCTTTCTAAATACACATTTTTTTCCTTAATAAAAGAATTAAGTCGCCAACATCCTAGTTTATTAAATGTTTGTTTAAGACCCTTGGATTTATTCTCAAATAACATTTGTTATATATTTTGAATCATTCTACTGTTACAAACTCCTTCTATGAATTTTGTAAGTTATAAATTCTTTATGAAGAAACTGAATCTACGATCGATGCGCAAGTGAAACAAATTATTGTCTCACCTGATCCCAAAAAAACTAGACCCAATTTATATTCATGAAGTGGGTTATCATACTTATCATAGTCGTGTTTTGACGAATTTTTAATTATAAAAATATGTAGAACGTTTGGACAATACTATAAAGGCTCGAACACGCCCTTATATGATGTTCTTTATTATTCTGGTGTTGTTTCACCCTAGCAGAAACGGGAAAGGGTGGGTGGCCCGAGGTACGTCGAGGTGCTAGCATTTTTTCTGGTTTCCTGAACCAGTGTTTTCAATATAGTCACATTGAAAATTAAACTCACTATTACTGTTCATAATTGATTGTACGAATATAAAATTGCAACAGAACTAGAAGGTTTTACGAGCAAATAAATATCACACAACGTACAATTTCAGCAGTTATTTGATAAAAAGTAGCGACTTTTCAATACCTTGCGTATTCGTTATTAATGGTAGCTTTATGAATGCTTGGGATAAGTAGTTTTGCCGTCCATATCCAAGTACATATTATTATTCCTTAGTTCATTAAATATTACTCAAGTCTATAGCAACTTTTACATATTTTATCACAAACCCAAAACTTGTTAAATAATTTACTTTTGCTTTACTATTGCTGATTTGCTAGAAAATATGTAATAGTGTAAAAATTGAAATTTCTTAAACTTATCTACATATTTGTTGTTATACATCGTATACAATATACGAACATTGGTTTCCTTCCAGACACATTTAAAATTAATGAAACAAGGTTATTTAACAAATTTTCGCTCTCCTATGTTTCGCTTTTCACATGTTGCCGTTATTCATAAGGTTTAAAAATATATAAGTGCAAAATACAAATAAAATTAGACATTTGTTTGTGCTATGAACTTTTAATAACTGTTAAACACATAAACTTCATAAAAGTTATGCTAGGAGTCTTCCACAACTAAGTTGGTCAGGACTGAATCGGCATGAATAAAATAACCATTGCTATCCTAACGTCAACGGCCCCTAGTTCGTAACTAGTTAAACTTCGACTAGTTCGGGATGATAAATAGCTTAATGTTACGTTCGATGAACTTGCAGTTTATCTTTCAGCTTTAGTTCATGTCGACAAGATAGTGTAACAGATAAACCGTGTTGAATTAGTAAATTATATTCACGAAGGTTTTGATTTAAGGTGAATCAACATTCAATTGTTTTAAAAGTATCATGAAACAGAAAGTGAAACTCTTTATTTGTTTAAAATGTCACCGATTACTAAAAGTTTACATAACATACTTCTATGATTAATAATTTAATTATTGTACATTTCTTCAGCAACTTTTTCTATTTGAACGTTATATTATTATGAAATATTATTTGTGTATGTGCTTAAATTATAAATTTATAATATAAGTACTACCGAATCCCTACATTTATTGTGCTATGCCTATTTATCTATTCTGTGCCATTGTCTCATGGTTATAAGATACATAATTACATCTGTCATTAATACGTCTACAAATATATCTGTTGACAAACAGCGACACCGATTAGTTAACTGCCGACAAATCTTTTGAATAGAAACGAGGCAGCCTCAAAGGTTTATTCATGTCGAAATTATATTTAAGGGGAAGTAGGCACAGATGTCATTAGGATGTCATTTACAATTCTCCGCGTCTTTAGCAGGATTTCCTGACGCGGTTTGCTTGTGTAGATAATAATACAACAAAATTAAAATGGCTACAATGCTTGTCAAGTACAGATTGGATTTGTTATCATTTGCTTGTAAACTATTAAATGACAATTATCGTGAATACAACACTATATAACATACACATATACGAGTATATGTTTGTACCAATTACATTACAATTACAATAGTAGGAATCGATAGTCCTTTGCTGTCATTTATATACGAGTATATGTTTGTACCAATTACATTACAATTACAATAGTAGGAATCGATAGTCCGTTGCTGTCATTTATATACGAGTATATGTTTGTACCAATTACATTACAATTACAATAGTAGGAATCGATAGTCCGTTGCTGTTATTTATATATTATCACATAATAACTTTATAAATCGTAACAAATGCAATTATATAACCATTAGAACTATATAAAAACTGTTACATTTGAAAAGATAATTATTGGTGTATTTAAAATAATCCAATGGGGTTTGGCTTTTTAATTTAACACTAGTGTTAACTCCTTGGTCTCTTCTTCTTCTTCCTAGCCATATTCCTAATATTATTTACTAGTTCAACTGGTTTTACCTAAATATCAGTTTTTCCGAGGAGCGACTTGCATCGGAAACTAAAATTCGAAGGTTGAACTAGTTTTCAGTAAATTTGAGGGCACTGACGTCCTAATAACGATTACCATAGATGTTCATGACAACCGGGATCGACGGCTTTACGTGCTCTCCGAGGCACGGGCGTGAATCACTGCTAAACTGCTAAACTCCGGGCTGCTATTAGGAATTTCCTACGAAAAACCCAAAAACACTTTTTGGCCCGACCCGGGATTTGAACCCGAGACACCTCTTGATTAGCTAGGCAATTCACTCAGTGGTCTATTCTATTAAATTATCTATTATATTCTATTTATTTTTTTAGCTTTCTTCACTCCCGCGTCACTTATACTTTCACTGTGCCAAATTTCATACTTCTCCGTTCACATAATTTTCGTAAAAGGGGTACAAAGTCTTTGCTTCACGTATTAATATATATAGATTCAAAGTTTATACAGAACATGTAACTAGTAGTGGCTATTCCTAACACAAACAGGCTACTATAACAGATGCTAGTTTGATGATAATGCCTTACTTAGCCAATATGTTACAACCCTTTTTGTTTGTTTATCTTTATCTGCTTCAAACTTGAGCAAAGCTTCTGCATTTCTCTTCGACTAGAAAAACGAGATGCTAAAATAGTGTGATTGCTATATATTAGGGATGGAATTGTATTTCATACAGAGAAATCTAACATTTCCTTTCTTGCCTGAGACTTGAAGAATTCTTCAAGCAAAACTTTTACTTAGTTTTAAAAAGCTGGTGAAGGACCAATAATATCATTCTATTTTTGTTTTCTGTTTCAGTATATTACAATTAGTATTTTAGTATGTTGGTTTGTTTATCGATATATATATATATATATATAATATGTATATTGGCGAGTGTGTAATGTTTCATTGATATCTTTGAACACTCATATGGAGTATCAAGTGTGTTACTTGTATGTATCCAAAAATTTTTATACCAAGAATCCAAATATCATGGTATAATGGATGTCTGAAGGAGATTAACGATTGTTACATCTGCATCTTTTGTTTTCTTTTCTTTTTTGTATGTACAGATAAATAAATAAATTTAGTTAATTTCTTTTTACTTTATAGTCAGAGTTAATACAAAATGACTATAATCGATTTATGAAAGCCAGCCGATACATGTAACGGATATTCATAATTTTCAATAAATACGAGTAGTTGGTTAATAGGGGGGAGCGTTCACTCTCAAGCCCAAAATCGATCAAAGTGGTGTGCAATGGGAGAGGCCTATGTCCAGCAGTGGACTGAGATAGGCTGATGATGATGATGATGATGTTCACTCTCCCTTATCAAGAATAATAGCCGTACTCGTATACTCACTAGAAAACACTTAAACTATGAAGTTATTTTAAGTTTTCATTAATTTGACTTAAGTATTTGGGAAGGTTTCGAGACGAAAGCACTCCGGAATAGAACGCAGGAAATTAACTGGAAGCTCGGTGTTAATCTAAGAAAGCAATATACGGGCTAAGGCCCGATGTCGCCTTCTTTAATTACTGGAAACCCAACGCAACGCTTGATTAAACTATTTCCGAACAAATTAAGTGAGTCGACAGGGTTACGCTTCACAAAATTGAACCAAATAAGCCCAGAGTCCTATTACATGATATAGATGAGCGTTAATGAGATTGAAATATGTCATTAAACTTAGATCAACACAGCTGTGCGGAGTAATTTACTCGAATATTAGCCTAAAATCAATAGCAAAATTGCTTTTTGTTTTGATAAATGCAAAAAGCTATCTTAGTTAAGGCCTCATCATGTTTTGGTGTAATACTAACTAATGTTTCGGATTTATAACTCCACTAGCTTGAAGTGCGACTTTTTGCAGTAGTTAATATAGTAATGTAAACAATCTCTTCTTGACTAAAAGGAGTATTTACGTTATGCTCTAATATTAATGTACTTTATAAATCGTTAATAACCAAATCGTGTAGGCCCTATGTTTTAATTTATAAGATTTATGAAACACTAGGATTAGGAGTGTGACCTGAACTTTGGAATATATTTGAGTATAGCCCCTGTAGGAACTATCAGAAAAGTTAGTGCATAAAATTTGGTTGTGATTTCGGAGTAGTCCTTTAGTAATAGACTCTTTTGTTACAAATAAAAAGCATGTTTATGTATTTGCATCAGTTGTCTAGTACCCAAGTACAAGCTCTGCTTAGTTTGGGGACTAGATGGCGTTGTGTATTAAATGTTTGAAATATTTATTATTTTATATTAGTATTTATAAGACCAAAAACTCTTAGTTCGTTTTAACAAAAGGTCAAATGCACTTTTGTCTATGAGTGAAAATATTTTTGTTTAAATTAAAAAGATGGTTCAGACATCCATGGTTACTGTGACTAGCTATGTATTTTATTGCTATTTTAGGAGCCTTATGAGTCGCAAGGACATATTAACATATCAAGTGTATTGTTCTTTGTGGTTTCTCAATTCTTGATAGGCGTTGCAGTGACTGTTGATACGATATACAAATAATTTAATAATAATACTTTATTTCAAATAAGTTATACAACACTTTTACAGACATGACAATTTAAATAGGAAGAAAACGTTGTGGTTTTATTGGAACTCTGGTACCCATGGTAAGATCTAACTTGAGTTATGGGTACTAGTTCCCTCTCAAATTGTGCATTTGTTACATTTTTACAAAGTAGATCGTGATCAAATATACATATATATAGGAGGCTACCATTTACTGGATAATGACGACGAGTTAGAGCTGTTTTGGACTTTAAAACAGGACAAACTCTATAGTTTCTTCGTTTTAGCCTAGGTTTTACAAAAGATAATGATGAATGTTTAATCAGTACAGCCTGTAGCACATATAGTTGTCTCACAGTGAGGACATCACAATCGCTATAAAGAACTTCTGTAGAGTATCTAAAAGGCTTGAATGTCATGACCTTAAAGACAGCCCTCTGTGCCCGCTCCACTGGAAGTAAGTGCGTTTTCTGAGCCCCGCCCCATATTGTAATGCAATAAGCAACAAGTGACTGACATAATGTGATATAGACCGATCTCAAGAGGCGCAAGTCAGCAGAGCATCTTAGCTTTTTAAAAACGAAAATCAGTTTGCGAAGCCGCTTAGATAGATTTAAAAGTTGGGGCTTCCAATTCAATGAACTGTCAAGGAGAACACCAAGTTATTTCGCTGACTCACATCTCAAGAGCTGAGGACAATTTCAAGTTGTTGTAGCCGATGACCGATTAAAATAATCACTGAGTGAGACACGCACTAGACTGAACATTAAAATCTTGAATAGTAAATAGTTCATTCACTTCGTTTAATCGGTTACCAAAATAAGCATGTGAACAATATTAACAATTAAGCGAGCCAATCAGGAAGCGATAACATGGAAAACTCAATTGTGAGGTTAAGCCACTTAGAGAAGTTTTGAATGATCGAGTGTTTTACCCTAGTTTATGAAGGTGAGTAAATTGCACCTTTCTACGTCATGAATCTAGATGTGTAAGAAAAATTAATGGCAACTACGTGTTCATGTTAAAAGACCGTTAAGTCAAATTACCAAACCCATTATAAAAACACGCAACGCCTCTGCAAACAAACTGTAACACAGTATAATCACCCCTACGTCACAACACTATGCCCACTTTCAAAGTTTAAATTTAGAACACAATATTTGGCAGCCATCTAGCCTTGGTACTAAGTAACAAACATAGTAATATAATTGACAACTTGGAAGTCTGGCAACTCCGGGAGTAAGGGAAGAACGGTCCATAACATCTTAACCGACCTGTCAACCTCGCATCTGATGATGGCGGCGGCCAAGTAGCTGCCGTGGATAACAGACGAGACTCTGGCGACCTAGCAATAGTGGTATAACCATACACCTCGCTAGGCAACTAGCTGGTAAGAGCTGTAGCGAGCCTTGGGAATTAAATAATCCCTAAAGGTCTGGACTATGAAGATGTGGGAAAAAGGGAGACAAAATTTATGTGATTCAGCTGACTCCTGGTGCTTAAGGGTACTCGGGCCTTTGAGTGTGAAATCTGTTACCGAAAACTCCACAATGATGACCGATCAACCCATCGTAATTATAAATGAAACCGACAGTACCAACATTGGCAACAGCAAGAAACTAGTACAGCACCCTCTCAAACAGTTTACACGGCTCGTCTAGCAACACAATGGGCCTATAGGCCGCGTCCGAATCGGCAGGCCGTCGTGGCGTCCTCAATAGGACCAGCTTCCCGCTGTACCAGCACTCAAGGAAAAACCAACCCTTCAGGCCAGTGAAGTATAGTATGCCAAAATTTTCTTTAAAATAAGAGGACCAGCAGTGGACTGTAAAATTAAAGACTGTTGTTGATGATGCTATAATCATTAACAACAGTCTTCAAGAAAAATGTCGACATCACATCAATCAACATTTACATGACCAAATGGCCGCATTAATCCCTATTTTATTTTATTGTTACTTTTCTTATCGTACAGAAGTGTGTTTCTTAATTCCATGCATTTTTCAATAAACCTTTGATATACATAAAAAAAAATCTAAACACACTGATAAGTTCGTTATTTATAAGTTAAGAAGTAGCCTCGGGGAGTAACTGGGGCACAGAGGTTTGATTCATAATCAGACACCTTCGTTAAACCATTTCTTATCTAACCATTTAATTACTTCTTATAAAGGAGACTATTGTAACAATAGGCAATAAAAACTTACCAACCAATTGATTTTTTCTTTTTAAAACCTCTGTATTGTGTTTAATGTTCTGAAGACCCTTAAAGGAAAGGTGTTATTTAAAATATTTTGTAAGAAATCAATCATTTCTATTTCTACACTGTTGTGGGCTGGTAGTCATTTGGTTGTCATGCTAATACTTCTGTTCATAATTTCGCACCGCAATTTGTATACATAATATCCCGTAATATTTCAGTAGAACCGTAAGCATTGATATCAAGTGTCAGTTCGACCATGGTGAACTTACCTGATCAGAGTGAGAAGCGATTATTGGACAGAGCCGAACTATACACCCCATATAATTGGATATAACCCTAGTTATAATAAACAATGCTATGAACCCAAGAGGTTAAAGGAATTAAGATTAATTTAAGTGAATTAAATTATAGGCAAAGAAATCCTTAAATTGCTTCGTAGAAAAGGAAATAAGCTACCTACTAACTCCCGAACTACTGTTACTACTTATAATTTATATATATAATTTAAAATATGTATCGGGACAACAGACACACAACACTATTTAAGTAGTTTTAATGGTGACTGTGATTCTCGTGTTCCTTATTATTATTATTTTTATATGATAGCCTGTCAAAGTGACTACTCTGCCTGATGGAAAGGATGAGCCGAATCGTAGAGAAGTAGATCACCTTACTCATAGCTAATGCAGACAATGCAACAATGGAGTATAACGATCCAAAATATGGAGGCCAATATGTATCATGTTGAGGATTTAGTGTTTAAAATATCATCATCAATAATCAACAGCCTTTAACAGTCCACTGCTGGACATAGGCCTCTCCTTTAAAAGGAGGATTTGGCCTACTAAATATATGTATATTTAAAATATATTTTCTCATTATTATTAGGTGACCACATTTTTATTTTCAATTTTTTTAATGAGGATGTAACATGTCTAATGTATGTAATGTATGTGAATATTAAAATTTTAATGTACAAATAATATGTCTTGTGAATATAGTGATCTATAGTGATTTTACATGTGATGCTAATCAATGTATAAATCAATGCCACTTCATTTGGCATAAACCTCAAAAAAATATTTTTACTTTGTACAGATTCATTTTTGCGTATTTCCGCTTTTTTTTAATTGAACTAAATGACGTTGTGTGTTGCCAGACATTTGTCTGAAATATTTATTTATATCACATATTTTTGTGCAACTACCAGAGACATTTTTTATAAGGTGGCAACACTTCTATGACTCACACATATTTACAAAAATAATTCAGTGTCAGGTAACGCATAGGATTCTGTAGTCATGCATAATGACACGTGGATTTAAAATTATGTCCAATAGATAAATGGTTATGTTTGTTATGTTTACAAGTTACAAGTTGTGTATAACTCCTAAAATAAAAAAGGTTATAAAAACCGCTATAAATAACCTTGAAACTTCAATATAATATTAACTACTTCTATGAATTATTTCAGATTTTTCGAGTCAGCCGTTTAGCTTTTAGAGGGATGGACAGTAGGGGGTCGGACAGTCTATCATTCAATCTCGGAATTATTATTTTAAAGTGGCAATGATTTCTATCCTCACGGTCATCTGTCGCCCGCACTAATGCTTTATGCGTCAGTGTCAGACACTTAACAGTGTTGCCAGCTAAAATAATCGATACCCCATCATGTTCATTGCTCTTAAGACCCTAAAGAAAATGTGTTATTTAAAACATTTTGTAAGAAATCAGTCATTTCTATTTCTGCTCTCTTTTGGGCTGGTAGTCATTTGATTGTCTTGCTAATATTTTTGTAACTTACAATACCTAATGCCTTTATAAAAGCTATAGGAAATTATGCTTCTCTCTTAATACAAAAGATCCCATAACTTTTTACTAGTATCCTAAGTATTGACATCAAGTGTGTGAGTGTGTGTGTGAATATGGTGAATTTACCTAATACCAGTGAGGAGCAAACCAGAGCCGAAATAAGACGTAGAAGGCAACGATCTGAACCTAGAGGGTTAACGAAAATAACTAAAATGACTATAAAAGCCGTCAAGAGATTGAAATATAATTCTGCGACCGCTGGTGATTATTTTAAAGTGATGGACCAGTTAAGATCACTATATAACCTGGTAAGTAATTATATTATTTTATAACTATATATATATATATATATATATATATATCTTTAAACTTCGATTTAATTATATATATATACATTTAACATATAAATTACACTCAGACGCAGAACAATGTCCGTGTTCATTAAAAAAGTTTTTTTTTTAATTTTAAAACAAACATGTGAAGCTCAAAGTAAATATCAATTAATGAGAATATATGATGAAAATAGTTTTTTGATTGTGATGATGAATGAAATGGATGAAGAATTGAGTTAAAAAATAAAATTCAAGAAATATGTCCATACGTTATTACAAGGTACTATTTTATTTCCATTTTCTCACACCATCAATAAATATTTTCTTTTAGAGCTATAAAGTCATAATTTTTTATGAATGAATGAAGGTATAATTAACTATATCTAAATCAACAACTGTAGCTTGACTACTGTGACTAAAGAAGGTTATAACCTAATGTAATGGTATTATTTACAAAAGACTACGATACTCTACGATATAACCAAAACTCGTATAGAATATAATATAATATTAGTATATTATATATTCTATACGAGTTTTGGTTTGATTTGTGACGTAATAATTCTGTTTTGGATAATTATTCAAGAATTTTACATTGTATTATTAAATTTATTCTTAATAATATTTTTTTTGTGATTATTCAGTTTCCTTTAAAACACATTTCATGAACGTGTAATGCATTTATAGTTAAATATATTTAATTTAACCATAAGCTAAAATTATAGGAATTAACTGAAATGCATCAGTTTATTTTTAAAAATTTGACTGACCTTTCAACATTTTTTTTTCATAAAATAATGTAAGTTGTCAGTATATTTTTTGTAATCAAAATTAACTATTTAGAACTGATTGCAGCCTATGTTTTATATAATCACCTTAATCTCTAGAGTAACGTAACAAATAATTATAAATTTTAATTTAAGGTGCTAGGGAAAAGTGCAGAACTTTAAACACCAATTCCTACAAGTTACGATTTTTAAGTTACATCTTTTTTTATTAAGATTTTGATTTTGAATTTTGTCTATAGATGTCATCCAGTATTTGCCTTCAAAAGGGGATAATAAGGTTAATATGCATAGTTTCGAAACGGTGTTCAGTTTCTTTAAATGAAGCAAATTGAGTTTTGTTATGACTAGTAACCTTGTTTTTGACAGTCTAAGCAAAACTGTCCAAATTTTTTAATCTTTCTTAATATTAGTACACACAAATTTAAATAGGTATTATATTCCAAATAATTGTTTTAATTCTACCGTTTGGTAAATTGTCGACTTTGTCAAAAATTTGTGGAGGAACGGGTATCGTGTCTCTCCGACACAAAGGGATCCTTCGACCAGGCGAGGTGATCATGCTTGGTGGGTGGCCCAACGGTTGATGTTGGGATGTTGTATATATGCTAATCTTCAGGATTCAGGATTAGTAGTTACTCCATATAGATCATTCCGTGTTTCTTCATAGCGCAGTGTTCCTTCGGTAGATGGCGCTGTTGTGTGTTTTTTGTCACGCTGTATGTGGAAGTCGACACAAATAATTTAACGGAATGAATGAATTAAATACACATATTTACATTAAAATACAAATTTCTCCCGTACATATTTCTCCTTTATTTATCCATAATGGTGCTAATTTTATGCTGACTTCACGAACTTCGCTATTGACAGTTTCAGAGTTTTTTTTTCATTTTTAAAGCTCAATGTCTTTTTCATGTGAAGTAATAATATCTAAATCAACAACTCTGCTGATTAGTAGCTACGACTGAAGAAAATTATAACATAAGGTAATGATATCATTTACAAAATAGTTTACATAGCCTACCACAATAGATATCATCAAAATTTGATGACTTTATAATATGTCGAGAGAAGAGCCGCTAATGTGCAAAGTAAATAACTTTATTTTGTTGTACCTAATATTTGTTTATAATTTCAGAATTTTACTGTGATCTGTGAGGACTGTGGTGGGCCACATATCGGCCTGTACGACGAACTTTTAGCTCCAGAAAGATGATTGACAAGATACAAAACTAAACGATCTAATTGTAAATTATCTTCATGTCAGACTTGACGAATATCTAAATGTAAATCACATGTACATGTTAACCGTAATTATCCACTATTTACACATAATAGGACTCTTGTGACCCCTCTGTGATTTTTTTTATGTATATTATCCTGCCAAAGTGAATCTTGATGACGACCTAACATCTCTAATGTACTTAATATATATTTGTTGCTTGCATAATAAATTTTTATATTTTGTTAGAGCATATTAAGGACCCTGTCAGGCAGAAGAAGAAGACTACAAGAGCATTAAGCCAGCGCGGGACCTGTAGCAAATTCTAGCGCGGGTTACTTGGGTAGTTTTAGGATATCATGTTTCTAAAAATCCTTTTGTGCGAAAATTTCCAAGTAAGGGTATTTTACAAGTCAGGCTTCTATAACTCCTGAACTAAAAAAGTTATCCAAGTCGTTCAAGTTTTCATTCAAAGTTCAGCAGATACCAGCGTTAATTTTTTAAAGAGTGAAAAGAAACATTCTTACTTTATATGTAGGGGAGGTACCCCAACAAAAAATATTTTTCACAATTTTATTGTGGCACTTTGTCTATAAAAACACATATTTATGCATATCGAATTTTAGTCCTTCCTAAGGGTTGCGGAGGTCCGATGCCAGTCGCTCCGTGGAAAAACTGATATTCAGGTAAAAATCGGTTGAACTAGTAATGTTGGAAATAAAGGCTAGGAGAAAAAAAAAACTATTTTGTGTCCACGTTAACCTTCTCAAGCTTTAAAAAATGTAAGGGTTCTTTTGAAATAGAAAGATGCAGACGATTTTGCACATCTCTCACTTGAAATCAGTAATATTAATTATCAGAACATTGACGAAAATATAACTGTCCCGAGCAACTTAAACACAGTGGTAGCTACCAGCGTGCATTAACTTCGAGACCGTAGCTACGGAGTTTCTTTAATTCGAATCAAGCGGCAATTGAGTTAGGCCAACATTCAAGATTAATTAACGATATAGCTTTCAATTATTTTCTCATAGCAGTGATCAGAGTTCGATTCATTAGCAGAGATAACTTTGCCAAAATCTTTCTTATCTAATCATTAAATATCAAGTAGCCTACTGTAACAATAGGGTCGCTCTAAATAGCACAGTCATTTCTATTTCTGTACTTTTGTGGGCTGGTAGACATTGATGGTTTTCGTAGTAATTTTGTAATTTACATTACCTTCTTCAGTACTTTGTTAAGTAATTTACATTACCTTCATTAGTGCTTCATTAAGTAATTACGTACTGCTATATATACAAAATAACCCGCAAATTATGATTAGTATATCAAGTATTGACATCGAGTAAGTGTTGTTCGAACATCATGAAGTTACCTATTCCGAGTGAGGAGTCGTCTAGGATCAGAGCCGAACCACCAACGAATGACCCTAAAGGGTTGCAGGAAATAACACTATTGGTTATAAAAGTCGTCGAAATTATGGAAAAAGAATTGGGTCCTGCGACCGAACTCGACTGGCATATTGTGATGGACCTAGTAAGATTCTGGTATAATCTGGTAAGTGTCGATATTGTTTGATAACTATAAATGGATTACCTGTGTTTGGTATATTGTAAACTAAATTGCCTGGTGAACTTTTTATTCCGTAGATCTATTTATCTCTTAGAATTATAATGTTTTTCACATATCTCCGACCGTTTGACCCCAAACATGGCAAAGCTTGTAATATGGTATCGAGATTGCTGATAAACATATATTTATATATTTCTAAATTCAGTCATACTGACGTTATATTACTCCCAGACACAGAATAAATTATTGTGTTTATAACAAAAAGATTTCTCTGTACTTTTAAAAAGTGTAGGCACTACGGCTTAATTTTAAACGAATATTTGAGGTTCAAAATAAATGATGAATAATTTCTCGTGTACCAAATTATTAACCAAAAAATTAGTTTTGAAAATGGTTTTTCGCTTAGAATAACAAAATAAATTTCTACAAATATGTTCTCGCTTTATTTTAGTTCTATTTTTATATATTTTTTTCCGGCTTAGTATATTAATTCAACTACAACTTTGGTAACAGAAATTATAAAATAATATGTAAACGAGATAATATCAGGACACAAAAAATTAGGACATGAATTTTATTAAAGTTCAATATCTTCAAAGTGGGATTACATAAAATTTTTGCGAAATTTTATATCATTGTTTAATTTATTACTAAAAATACAGGACATTAATTTATTTATGAATTATTTCATTGAAATATTTATTATATTATAAAGACTTAATTTATAAGAATTGCAATTGATCACAACACCGTAAGAGAAGGAAGTGAAATTATACTATCTGCATTTTTTTTAACTTTCTCATAATATCTTATGGTCGTTATGGAATGATTCGCTGGTCCGCAAACTAAATAATCCTAGGTCTTAGTATCTCTAGTTATTTTTGTTTATAGTATATAATATTTGTATTATCATTTCAGAGCTTTACTGTGATTTGTGAGGATTGCGGTGGGCCCCACATCAATTTGTACGACGAACTTTTTGCTCCAGAAAGATGATTGACAAAACATAAAACTAACATACATGTAAATCACAATTATTCACTATATACACATAATAGGAATCTTGTGTTACTTTTTATTCACTAAATTGTCAATTTAGTACTTTAAATATTATTATTTTATCATAATATGTTAACCATATTTTTCTTTGCTGAATGTTTCATGATAATTATCATAAAAAAATTAGGCACTAGGATTTAAAAAGAAGGTCATATTGATTTTTTCATGATCATCTTCCTAGCCTTTGTTGCCAAGTTTATTTGTGGTCGGCTACTAGTTCAACTGGATTTACCTGAATTTCAGTTTTTCCACGGAGCGGATAATTATTATAAAAACAGTAAAGTAACAGTAAAGAAAAATCAAAACGAAATTATTTTGAACGTTGGATATGTTAAATTATAATTTCCAAAGTATTCTGGGAATGTATATGTCTGCAGAGTTAAGTATTAAGAATTGTATGTAAGTACGTTTTATGTGGGTCTATAAAATTATAGGTAATAAAATGCTTACTAATTAAATATTAAACTGTTTTAATCTTATTTTACCGTACGGTACTAAAGCGCTTATCGACAAGGCGTCAACGTCCCAGTCATGGAAGGGTGGAATATACGGATGGATTAGATGTGTTTATTGTATTTAAGTCCTATAAGAGTATTAAAAACAAAAGTATTATTTAAAAAAAATGTAGGAAATGACGAATTTCTATTTCTGTACTCTTGTAGATTGTTAGTCATTTGGTTGTCGTGCTGTTAAATTGGTAATTTACATTACTTAATGATTTCATTAGAGCTTCATTAGTTAATTACGCTTAGAAACCGATATACATAATTGAGAATACCGTAGTCATACAAGGCAATTTTATGAGGCAATTTTATAACTAGGGGTTAAAAGAAGTAACTTCCTATTTTTTATTCTCAAGATTACTTGGGTTTGTCTTAATAAGGTCTTAAAGTAATAACGAAAAAACAATTTTGGTGACTATTATACAAAGTCATATTTAACGAGATTTATTTTTCAAACTTACATGATTCTGATTAAAATTTATATGATGCGTCTTAAAATATTTCATTTGCCCCTCATTTTATAGATACCTAATAACATTGATAAATACGGAAAAAACATGTATATTTTACATAGTGCCCGTGGACTAGCAGGTATTCTATATTATAATAAAGTAATTATATATCCTATTATAATTATTATAATTAAGTATTATAATAAATAAATAAAATAAATATGTACAGGTAGGTGAAGTATGTAATAGAAGATAATATTCATTTTGTTTCACACATTACCTGAACGCCCCAGGCCTTGTATACATTGCATAGGCACTGAATAAAATACCTGAACTATACATATATCGATGGTAACATATATTGGAGGGACTGGTGTCGTGTACCACCAACATTAAGGGAGGATCCTCCGACTAGGCGAGGTGATCCTGCATGGCGGGCAACGGCCCAACAGTTTTTCTTTGGGCGGTTGTATATATGCTAATCGGCGCGAGAATCTCTAAATTGCGATTCAGGATTAGTAATTCCGTGGTTCAGTGTTTCTTCGGTAGATGGCACTGTTGTATGTTTTTCGTATTTTTTATACGCGGCATGTGTGTGTTGTCGCCTCGCACAACTATGGAAATGCCATTAACGGCCACGGGACTTGGAGTTAAATACAAACGATGGAGTTGAATTTGCTACATTATCCTCATCAATTTATACCCTTTTGAACATAAAATTTGAAGAATTTGCAAAATTGATCCACAACTGAAGGAGTAATTGATGAACATACATTAAAAACATATACATACAGTGAAACATATAACCTTCTTCTTAATGAAATCATTTAAGAAGATTTTATTTTTAAAATCTTTTTATTCTTCAGACTGACAAGCTTTTTATATCGGTATGTACTCATCGGAGTCATTTTAATAAGTAACATTTGACAATTCATCAAAATTCAACAACGTTGCCTTGTAACTTCTGATATAAATTTCTGATCTAAAGAACTGAACGTCGTTACAATGTTGCGTCAGTTAACCCTTTTTCTTTTTAAACGCTAGGAATGTTACTCTAGAAATCGAAAGCTGATAAGTAAAATCGAATGCAATGATTACCTGTGAAGAAATATCACCAAAAATTATAATTAAACATTATTATATTTATTATTCTTTTGACTAACTATAAAAATACAAAAAAAACTTAATGGAAAAATTATTGATGTTACTTACAATTTAGGTGGGTTGTTGCTGGGTTTTTGGGTATTGAAAAACTAAGACCTGATCATAAATGGTGAGTTTCTACTACTAGGTCACTGATTTCTTTGCTATCAACGTAGTTCTCTAGGTATTCAAAGTTTTTTTTTCAAGAAAACCATTTTGATTGTATAATGTAACCTTATGTTCTTAACACCTCTCGCCTTTTTAATATTAATATTATGGCCACAGGGGCATGAAGCTTAGTTTTAGTCATTTTTGAGGTTCCGTACACCGCTGCACCGTACCAAGGCCTAGTTTTATCAAGTTAAAATTTATTAATATCAAATATTCAGGGTTGTGATACGTAGCAACAACGAAAAAAACGAACTTCTGAAAGCCATAAAAAAATACGGTTAATTTTACCCTTTCCTCGCAATGGAATCAAAGCCTATAGGGTACTTTCCATTTTACTGGAATCATAAAATTTCGCAAGTTCATGTAGTACAACTAAAGGAAAAAAATCCGAAAACTCTATATTTGTGCCATTATTGACTGCGATTTATAACTAACTTGCAGTTGGTACACTAACCGTGACCTATGTCGATACATAAAGACAAAAAAAATCCAACGCAAAGTTAAGTTCGTCCCTAATTCACTAAAGAAAAGTTTGTACGGAACTCTCGGTATGCGATTCCGACTCGCAATTTACCGGTTTTTTTTATCTTGAAACCCTCCCGTAACTGAAACCTGGCTACGCCCGTGAATGGGACAGGGATTCGCCTGATGATTTTTATGATTCACATATCTTTCAAGTCCGTATCGATTCATTCACTTTTATCGATGTTTTTAAGCAGGTCACCTCACTATGAAGATGAATCTGACAGACTTCAAATGTTACCTATTAAAATGACTACACTATAAATATAAAGGAAACTTACATCAAATACAAATTTGAAATCGATATAATAGAACCTTGAAAGTATTTTAAGAATAGAATTTAAGATTTCGCCTGTACGAAAAGAGATCTTATCTTAAAATATCGAATCGTATTTCAATTTTTTTTAATTAATACTTTTTTAAATTATTTTCAAAGTCGTTCAGTTACGTAAGTGATATGGAAAATAAAACATATGGATCAAAATTCGATAAGAGAAAATTAAAATCGTAAATTGCCGTAGTAAATTTATGTAGTTCAATGGTTTCATAACAGTCGGAATATATTTTATCGTTAGACTTTCGATTGGACGCTGCTGATGATGTCAGGCTTCACAATATTTTTCATGGGTAAGTATTTAATTATTATTATATGTGTTGCTTACGAGCATTTTTATTTTTGTACATAATTTTTTCATAATTTTTAGTTTTTATGGCAGCAATTGTTTCAAGAAACATTGTGGATTCTGTCAGTGTTAAAGAAATAGATGTAGATACACTATTAGATATAGTACAAAAAGCTCAATCAAATCGTCAAGATTCATCGGATGAGTCTGACTCCTCCGAAGAGAGTGATAACTCTGAACTTAAGAAATTTATTGACAACATAAGTAATAATAATAAAAAGTCCAAAATTGTAAATTTACAAAAATATGACATCGAAAATTCTCATCGTTCTGAAAATATCGACAATATTTTGAGTGTAATCTTAAATAATGAGTTTAAAGTAGAACCCAGATCGAAGTCATACACAACGAAAAAACGTTTAACACCTAACCGTTTGCTATGGAATGGAAACAATAAAAATTCAGATCTTCAAGATTATTCGCAAGTATATGTACTTTTAACTCCTAACGCAATACAAAGGGCCAAATCTAGCAGTAGCGGCATTAATGACTTGTAAGTTAATTATAATTTATCAAATGCTTTCTGTTATAATTATTTAGTATTTTATGTCACTATAAATTTTATACATAATTAACACAGGGTATCAAAGATTCTATCACTGTCTCCGTCACCTGCAAACCGTAATCGCCAAGTTCCTTTGAAGCAGAAACGCTATAAGGGATTTGTTGTAAACGAGCCAGTTCAAAGGAGGCGAGGCTCCAGAGAAAGTAAGTGTTTGAAGAAAAAAAATAAAAAAAACCTGCCCTAGAATAGGTTTAGCAAGTCTAACTATGTATGATATCTGAATTGCAGCCTTATAAACATTTAAAAATAAATATAGAGACATGTGATAACACGAGGACTAACCTCGTGTTATAATCCAAAATACACTGACGGACTCATAAACTGCATCAAAGTGAAAAAAAAACAGACAAGTGAGCTACAGACAACTTTGGACCATTTGCTTGTCTAAAAGGAGTGATATTCGCTTCCTTTAACCTTCTTCTTATTGTTCGTGCACTAACTTTACTCCACGCACTCTATTAAGCTCTGTTTTGATGTTAACTGACGTGAGGAAACAATTTCGCAGGGAAGTTGTAACAATAAATCGGTCATCACGACCGGTGGTTCGAGTTCTGCCTGTACCACGTCTCCTTTTGTAAGAACCTGTCTCCAAAAACCTACTGTATATTACAGAAACCGTAAACTAGTTTAAATTTAAATTTCTACCAATCGGTCGTTGATTAGCCGAGGATCGAACTAAGTGGCGTGCAATTGGAGAGGCCTATGTCCAGCAGTGGACTGCGATAGGCTGATGATGATGTTCGTTGATTCAAGCCCAACCGCACCAATGCTACAATTTGAGCAGCTTGTTCGGACGAAGTATCCATATTATGGTTCAGAAACTCTCGATGAGTTAAAAAGCTAACCCAACAATTCTGCTGGTAATAATAATTCAATTGTCAAAAGAATAAAAAATCAATAAGAATCAATTTTAAAAATTTGCTATAAATAACACGCAAATCTGATACTACGAGTAAATTTTCTTTTCCCGGCTATATTAATTTTTTTTACTGCAGTTCTATTTTTAAATATTGCTTTTTTAATGTTAAGTCAGGGCCAGTCTCTCCATATTTATATAATTTAATTTAAAAAGTTTGCATACTTACTAAAAAATCATTTCAAAGTAATCCTGAAGTTTGATGCAGTTTATGAGTCCGTCAGTGTAGAACATAATCGAAATGACAGATGATATTAACGCTACAAATCGCAGATCATTATAACTCAAATTGTCTTCTATTAACGTATGTTAGAATTATGTAACTTCGTACCATGACATTCAAACCTTATACTCTGAACGCCTGTGATGTTTCAATTGATTACGACGAAATTTATTTCAAATACGTACAGAGAAATCGTTTTAAGTTTTCATTTATTACTAGCTGCTTCAAGGTATATTATAAAATTAATTAAATTAAATTAAATTGCGAAATCGGTCCAGCTATTCACGCATGATGGCGTAACCAAGGGAAATAGGGATTCGTTTATATATATATATATATATATATATATATATATATATATATATATATATATATATATATATATATATATATATATATATATATATATATATATATATATATATATATATATATATAATAAAGATTAGTTGCATAAAAATTAACAATCGATGAAATTAGTAATTAATTCAAGATTAGATACGATTTTAAATAAATACAAAATATGACTTTTTAGAGTAAATATCAGTTTAAGCTATTTTATCAATAAAGCCAAATATCATTTTAAAAAACTTGCAATAAATAAGCATAATTTATTGCTAGCTAATTTAAAAGAGGTTCTAATGCGTCTTTTGACACAAAAAGACTTAGATTTCATCTCAGGAAAATAAAACAGTAATATCTTATATTTTACAGTGTATGCACCAAACGATTCTGTAGAGGATAAGCCAAAGCGTGGGCGCAGTAACGGTGGCGGTGGACATACTGCAATACCATATATACGGCACAGAGGAGATAATATCTACGAGAAAGAAAGTTAAACAAAATAAACAGTTGTGTTATGTAATAAATCAATTGCATTCACAAAGAAATTCATTAATTGTTATATTTACTGTGGTTTTTTCTATATATATGTAATCTAATTACACTAGAGTCTGCAATAGAGATAACTATATAAATATTATCCCTAAATGACTATCCCTTTATTTAGTAGAATAGAATTTGAACTTGTCACTGACTTAGAAATGTCATGACATACAATATGAGGCCCATTTTAAATGGAAAGCAATGTCAAAATTCGAGTAATTAACTGTTTCATCATTGACGAATCAGAAGCAACAAAGAGAAGATGATGATGATGATTAAGGGGGATCCCGCCCAAAAAACGTTATTATTTGCTCTTTTTTCTTCATAATCATTTTCATCATCAGCCTATCGCGGTCCACTGCTGGACATAGGCCTCTCCCATTCTGATCGATTTTGCGCTTCTCGCATCTAGCTCCTGCCAGCCATCCTGCGCAAGCCGTCACTCCACCACATCTGTGGGCGTCCTACACTACGTTTGCCGAGACACGGTCTCCACTCCAGAACTCTTCTACTTCACCCAACTACAATATCTGCCCAAAGTTAGACATATTTTTGAACAACCTCGAGAACGGTATCATGTACTGCAACTATGTTCCGGTAGTACATGTTCATTGAACATGACCTTTTGTCCAAGTTTATCCGTAGGCCGATGCGCATAGAAGAATCAGCTAAGTCATTCAGCATCTGTTGCAGGTCCTGCAGTGTATCTGCCATTATGATGATGCCGTCCGCAAAAAAATTAATAAATACTCCATTGCATTTGTAAAAAATTTCGGGGACCCCTTAAAAAATATTTGATTATGTCTTTTAATATTTGGTTTAATGATTTGCGGCAACAATGCATCATCTGTGAAAATTTTAACTGTCTAACCAAATCACGCTTCATGAGATTCGGCCTGATGGCAGATAGATAGACGGACATATAACAGAGTCTTAGCAACAGGGTCCCGTTTAACCTTTTGCGTACGGAACCCTAAAAAGATATAAATATGAAAAAATTCCCAAGTTACTATGCTCATAGCTTTAAAATATATTTTTTACGATAGAAGTTCAAATAGGTTGTAAAAAGATTTGGTTCAATGAATTACTAATATTGTTGCATTATGATAATGTTAAAATCTTCTTTAAATATATCTGGATATACAAATTCATTTTAGCGGCTCAGAAATAATTATTGAATCCTGTTAAGATTTTGTATTTTCTTTTATTATGATACCCAAACAACAGTTTACTATTATTATGTTTAAAAGTATGCACTTCGTGTGATATTAAAATCGCCACATTACATTATATTATTTAATATCAAAGTCACGTAGCCCTGTAAGCCAATGAAACTAAGGACATGAACTCACCGGGAGTATGTGCTCTGATTTTATTACTATGGAATAGTAGGTAAGACCTATCCAATTGATAGGTCACTTGATGTTAAGTGACTAGCATCACCAAACAAACTCATTAGTCACAAGTGCTTTGTCGCTCATTGAATACCCCACTTAGAATTTGAACTTGAGGTCACTCACTGGGCGACAAGCAACTCCAAATATGCTAGACCATGACTCTTCTATAACTGTAACATTTATGAAAATAAAGACACTGAAACTATATTTAAGCCTACCCAGAGTAGCCGCCACCGTTTTCATTGTGAATGCAGGCAATGTAGTATGGTGACTCACACCATGAGATGCATGCATCATTGGGCCTTCGGCCTCGCACTCACCAAAGAAATACTACAACATAATTTCAACAAAAACATAGGAAACATTATAATATCATATCGAAATTGATTCCAATTCTATCATTATAGCTTGCGTATTATTAACCCGTTCTTTTCAATCGAACCTTTATGGCAGGCGTACGCTCTCAGTAGGTAACGGCCTTATTAATTCAGTATTGCTCGTATTAGAATAACCCGAGTCCAACTTATCAAGATTTATACTATTTTCCATTTACGAACGTGAAATAACTGTTATTGTTAACAAAACTAATCTACGTTTCATAAATTATGTAAATCGTATTAAATTATTAGCGCGTGAATTTCGTATCAAATCTATAGAATCTTAAAGCACGCAGGGCCAGAGCTAAGTTTGGCTAATAGAAACAATGTTATTTTCAAGAATTTAAGATTTTGCATTTTATTTCGTAATACTTGGCCTACTTTTATAATGTACCATGAACACGTATAGAATATTAATAGATCATTTACTGTTCTACTAATATTTTTTTATTAAGGAACCGAAAATGTTGAATTTCCATAGCCTCGAATAACTGATTTTTTTAAAGAACTGTTAAGAACAGTTTTGCATTTTGCAAAATTAGTTTTTTAGGATTCTATGGTTCATAACTCGGAACCCTAATAATTTCGTCATGTCCGACAGTCAGTCCATTCTCGACTTAATGTCCAAATGGTGAGTGCTAGCACGGTGAAACTTTGCATGGATATGTTTTTATCACATTGACTGTGTTAAAATAAACATACTAAAAATATTTTTGTTTGAAGTGCCTCACATAACGAGATAACGTGGGGATGTCTGGTGTGAGGCCTCATTAGATGGGTATATTGAAAAAGAAATAATAAAAAGTTAATATAACAATATTATCTATTGGGAACGATTTGAAATCCACTTGCCATTGTGGGTGACTATGAAACCCACTATGCGTGGGTTAACACGCACTAGGCCGATTTTTAGGGTTCCGTTGCCAAATGGCAAAAAACGGAACCCTTATAGATTCGTCATGTCTGTCTGTCTGTCCGTCCTTATGTCATAGCCTCTTTTTTCCGAAACTATAAGAGCTATACTGTTGTAACTTGGTCAGTAGATGTATTCTGTGAACCGCTTTAATATTTTAACACAAAAATAGAAAAAAAGCAATAAATTTTGGGGTTCCCCATACTTAGAACTGAAACTCAAAAAACTTTTTTTTCATCCAAGCCATACGTGGTTGGGTCTTCAAAAATGATATTGAGGTTTCTAAAATCATTTTTTTCTAAACTGAATAGTTTGCGCGAGAGACACTTCCAAAGTGGTAAAATGTTGGTCCCCCTCCCTGTAACTTCTAAAATAAGAGAGTGATAAATAAATAAATAAATAAATAAATAAATAAATAAATATTTCGGACATTTTACACACAACGCCATCTAGTCCCCAAACTAAGCAGAGCTTGTATTATGGGTAACTAGACAACTGATATAAATACATAAACATACTTTTTTTTTGTAAATACATACATATTATACATAGAAAATATAACTAAATAAAATATATGATGTACATTACCATGTAAACTTCCAACGAAAATTAGTTTGAATGAGATCTAGTAAGTAGTTTTTTTTAATACGTCATGAATCGTAAACCGCAATTTACATTTCTTTCAATCAAAACACTATTATTAAAACATTGATGAAAGTTACAACGAACTACTAAAACTTTTATATGATGCTACGGAACCCTTCATGGGCGAGTCCGACTCGCACTTAGCCGCTTTTTTTCTTAATGTCTGTCGTAGTTTTAATGAGATGTTTCAATCGATCTAAATTAAATAAGTGATGTCCAAATGGTTACACTATACGTAGCTATATACTTACATTGTTATTTTAATAATTAATCAATAAAATACAAAAGCAGTTCTAGTGGTGGATTAATATCACTATTGTTTCATTTTATGTATATAAAATGCAGATCAACAAAAGTGAAAAACGTTAATAAATGCACTTCAAATTTAAAACATCGCTTTTATTTACGTTGAAATGTTATTCAATATATTTAGATGGAAAAGTGTAAGTAAAGTTGTTCGTAAGATTTTCATGGCCTCGGTATATAATATATGGCAGAGATACAATCTCTTCGGTTCATGAAAGTCATGGGGTCAACGTCAACCTACTTAAAATGTAAGGCTCCACGTATTTAATATAACGTGAGAAGGATTGAACAGTTAATGTATACATGCATATGTTACTGAGACTGCTTTCGATGCTGGCTTTTAGTTTCTAAGACTTTAAAGTAACTGACATAAAATGTGCAAATGTAATTTCTACATTTAATTTTTTTATGTAACTTCTCTAGCAATGTATATATTTTAACAATTACAATTACAGTAAAGTTCAGTTTCAAGTTTACCGTTACCGCTAGAACAATATGAAATGAACTATACTGTTTCTTATTATATACTTTCCAAAAATATAAAATCTGTTTGTATGTAATTTATTTTAAAATAAATAATTTATATCTATACAAGTTAAAAATCGTTGTATTTTACGGAATTCGCTTAATTGTTATATATTACATACATCTAGAGTTCATGAAGTTTTCTTCAATGTAAATATTTCTCAAAAAACATATTTTTGTAATTTTGAGATTAAATCTATAGGTGGCTTGACGTTTACGATATAGTTTCTGTGGCGACTTCTACATACAGCGCGACGAAATATACAGCAGCGCCATCTACCGAAGAAACACTGAACCACGAAGAAACACGGGATAAAGTGCACGGAGTAACTACAAATTCAAAATCGCGAAAGAGAAATTCTCGCGCCGATTAGCTAGTACAACATCTCAAACATCAACCGTTGGGCAGTGGCCCGCCAGGCATGATAACTGACCTGGTTGGAGGATCCTTTCTTTGTATTAGAGGGATACGTTCCCGTTCTTCCACAGTGGTGATCTTCAAGGAAGCAGGTCAGCAGCCCACCATCCTGTTCACTTCCACAGCGATGATCGTCAACCAAGTCTCAGCCAGAAACTTCGGCCTCGACAGGGACACCACACGCAGGAAGCGACCGCTCCAGCCTGGTAATTCCTATGGCCTCATCAGCGTCTAGGCACAGCACGCTGCACCCAAATTATAAGTAAGCAGAGAATCTCTCTTCTGTCTACATAGCAGCCAGTAACAGTTGATCATGTTATTTTTAGTAAACTAATCTATATTCCGACATAGTTTACTCGAAAGTTTTAGCGGCATTTGATTTTAAGGTTGAAACAACCAGAATTAATTTTAGTGTTACTAAATAGGATAAAGTTTATCCATGCGGTTATTATTTCATATTTACGTTGTATAAACTTCTGAATGTTTTGTATTTGGTTGCTTCGTGTTATTAAGGTGAAGTAATATATTGCTATAATTAATAATAAAACATTTTTGTAGCTTACATGTTATGCTGCAATTTATCATAGTGTAGGAAATTGAAGGTATTAATTTTAGTTCATTGTTAAGTTATTCGAAAACTTAAGAGTAGTTTTAGTTAGGGCGATGTTGCCACTAAGAAGAAAAAATGTAAACATTCCTAAAATATGACCAGTATTACATGAAATTTCACAATTCAACTTCAATTGGCGTTTATCGCATTTCATTCTTGTAAGTACATTTCAATTGGAAGTAGTAATAAGTGACTACCTAAATATTCTTTGTTGTTTGTCTTTGTGCTCCCACTCCTTAGAGGAATAGGCACAGCATTATTCTAAATTGTCTACCTACGTATCACTTACAAATATAGTATAAATATTAGAAAGTAAGCCATTTACAAAGTAGCGCAATGGAGTATTATTTAAGTATAGTGCTGTTTAAATACTTTAGGATTGTATGGTTTCAACAATATATATATATATATAAATATTTTAATTTGGCAATGATGAAGTACTTACTGATTTTTCATACAATTAAATAATACTGAAATAGAACTTGGTGTTCCACCGTTGTACTCGTATTAGTGAAGCAGTAGTTGTCTACTTCTTGAGACTATTGCCGTCCACTGCTGAATGAAGGTCTCTCCCATAGAGCGCCAACCATCCCAGTCTTTGACAGTCCACATCCATCCGCTCCAGGCCAAAACCTCCTTTCAAAGGAGAGGCCTATGGCCAGCAGTGGACTGTTAAAGGCTGTTGATGATGATGATCCATCCACTGCCAGCCACTTTCCTTAAGTCGTAAGCCTAACGTGATTTAAGGTGCTCTCACACTACGTTTGCCTAATCATGGTAGTATAATACTTACCAGTCCTGAAATCGACAAAGTACATTTTATGTATTGTTGGTGTTATGGTACAGTTATAGAATAAGTGGCAAATAGAATCCTATAAGTGACTCAGTCGTTGGATATTTCAGGAAGAAATCAGATTGACAAAATTGTTACCTGATCTATGAAGGTTATTTCTAGAGAGACGGCAAATTTCCCTTGGTATCAGGAAAAACAATTGCGTAAGTGTCACCTGCGCTGTTGCCAAAAATGGGAGTGTTGCATTATTTAAGGCCCAATTTCGGGGGTTTCGTTTTATATCACGTGATATATTTAGAGAAAACATACCTCAAATCATGAAATAATGAAGCAGGCTTGAGGTATGAGGTGTAAAAACACATATTTCGTGTTAAGTGGTAGGTAAGTTGATCACGTAACAGGAGTCGATTACAGAATGTTTCACGAAATAAGATAAATTATAGCAGGTTTTACAGGGACGTGAATTTTTATTTTTTTCGTGTATTACCCTCTCGGGTCATCACACCACCAGGCTTTGCGCCAGGGCGGTGTATAAATCGAATAGTCAATATAGTCGCTAGTCTGTGCCTTAAATTTGTGATTGGTATCCGATAACTTTGTAAATACATTCGGGAAGTGACGTAAATCTAAGCAAGGATAGTTAATTTTACGGTGTTTTTAAGATGAAAACGGTCAAATGTATAATTTTATTACCACGTTTGTTTGTACAAATTAGTTGCGACTCACATCACTTCCTGTATATGTACTCAACATGCAATAATTATGACAACACTCTACAATCCGTAATAAGCTACTGCATCTAAAATTAGCCCTGAAATTTAAATAGGGTTTATAAAGTAATTAAAACCGCGTTGTAATTCAATTACGTTTTTACTAATGCATAAGTATTTTCTTCTATTATAATAGTTTTATATTACAAGTATATCACAGTCTTCACTTTAGTAAGTGGATTATTATAATAGTGTATTACACAAATTGAATAATAAAGCTATGCCTATTAAATATTGACTAGGACAATGTTAACATTTGAAAATAACAGAAATTGAATATGATTTTGTGTTGTATTATAGTTTGATAAATGGTATTGGAGTATTCCACTTTTAGCTTTTATTTATTTATCATCCGATAATGTTATTCTAGTATTAGGTAAATATCGATATTATTACATAATACTGACGCCGGTATTGAATTGTTGCTCGAAGGGAAATACTCCTTTTTAAGTATCTGGAACAATTACTTAAATATACGCTTTAAAGGTACCCGTGTCTGCAGTGCACTACGAAAAATAAATAATTTTCTATACCTATTGATAATGTAACAATGTTTTATTAACTATAGTTTCTTATTTATTGTTATTCACTTATTAATCATTTCATAAAGTATAGATACATCATTACATATATTTTAGGCAACAGTTTTCTAGAATAAAGTACCAATATAAATCCCTACTATATATATTTAACTTTATATAACCGATTTTGATGAAATTTGGTATGAAGATAGAACTGAACTTGGGAAAGGACATAGGATACTTTTTATCGCAAAAATAAAGGTAGAAGGGTTTGAAATAGGGGACGAAAGTTTGTGTCGAAGTTCCTTATCATCAAACATAAAATCATGTAAGATTGTTTATCCTTACCGTGTCGCGCGATAGAAACGAATTCTACGCGGGTGAAGTCGCGGGCGGAAAGCTAGTATAAAATATTTTACAAACGCATATGTTATCAAGTCCCAAAAAACATCAGGCCGGGCTCTGTGGTGTACCTTGGGAGAGGCCTATGCTCAGCAGTAGACTGATGATGATGATGGTTCATCATCAGCATGTTTCTAAAGCTGAAGATACTCATTAAAACATATTCATTTAATATCTCAAAAATGGAAAGAAAATGGAATTACCTATCATTATTCCCAGATTTCCAACTTTTCATAGTTACAGTATAATTTTAAAAATATAATAGCTGATCTTAAGAAAGTGCTGAGCTGATCTTAAGAATCACGATGCTTAGTGTAATAAATCTTTTATACTATGATTTTTTTACGACAAATGATGTTCTTGAGAAACGTTTCATAATTCATAGTTTTGGCAAGAGTGAGAGGGCTGTTCATGACCTTTTCTTCTTCATGTTTAAAGTTGTTAAGATATTATGACTCTGTTTTGTTAGTATTTATGTTTTTTTCTTTTTATACCGTCATTCGAGTTCATTTGATCATGTAATATAATTTGAAGGTAACATGATACTTCGACCTCTACCGTCTACCTATGGAATCCGCTCCTTCCATGGGTTTTATAAATTTTATTAAAGTGTATACGTTGACAGTTATGTTATAGTTCTTAAATTTTTTTCTAGTTTTAACTTATGCCGAAAAACGGTTAGGTTGGCCAACAGTTTGCCTTTAGCAAACTTGATTTATTTAAACTCATGAATCATATCTGAATTAATAATAATACTTGTGATAACCAAATTGAGAAACAAAATAATAATTCTTGCAAAAAAACTCTATATAAATAACAAAAGTACTACGGTAAATATTTACTGGATTGTTTTATAGCAACAATTCTTAAATCTTTAAAATCTTCAGCTACTTAAGATATATGTCTACTTATAACAAATCATCTACTTATAACAACATATATGTTGAATAGATAACACGAGGAAGATGATGCCAATAATTGTGATAAAAATCAAATTCGTTTACGTCAATAGTAACAATCGTTATCACAAAACATATGTCGCAACTGTCTTTCAAATTATTGACATTTAACATAAATGAAAATAAAGCTATATGAAAAACTTTTTCTCGGGATAAATAGTTCTAACTAATTAATGTCGCAAATGATTTAAAAAATAAAATTAATGAAAAAATTATGTAAAAGTCAACATTATAGGCATGTCCTGCAGCTTGCTTATAATGCGATATATTAATAACATTCAGATCTTTCGATTCATTTGGTTTGACATTCATTAGTTATAGGTACAAGAATTTGATATTTATTTTTCTTATTTGTTATACTTCTGAATTCTCTAGCTTCAGCTAGAGCTTCTTCAGAACTGCCTAGAATAAAACATGAATAAATTTTGATTCTTAAAGCCCCCACTAATCTATTTATTGAATTAGCAATACAATTATTAATAATATAGTGCATTACTATAATTGACTAGGATATTTACGTTTATTTATATAATAATGACTAGACCATATACAAATAATTTGTTATAATAGATCCTAGAAGATTTGGTGTTGTTTTTGAACCAGCTCATTTTTTTTAAACTTAAGTATGTATTAACTACGAGTATATATACAAAATAAATAGCACTATGCACTTCTACTTATATTTACTAGGTTAAACTAAGTATAAGCTAGTTATAACTTCTCTTTGAGATCATTTTTAATAAATCAGATATGCCAATTAAACTCTCATCGGTGATAATATCAAAGTAAGGGATTATCAATTATTGTGTTATATTTGTGGTGTGTATTTAATAATGATTTATAATTATAATACCAATGTATAGATTAAATACCGAAAAAAAAAATCCTATCTTAAGAAGTATGTGATTCCGAAGGTGTAAAAACATATTTTTGAGAAACTGACAAATAAACTAAAGTATGTAAATATAATTAGTAGAACTGACATAACATATTATTATAACGAAATAACGTATAAAATCTAAAAAATAATTAAGCATTACATGTTAATATTTGCGTGTGAATTAAAATTGTAAATAGTAAAACTTTTCAAAGGAAAAATAAGTAAAAATTTACGATTGACTAGATTAAATTTCATGTGTCATCTCACTAGGCCGCCATACTGTGGGTCATCGTGCTGAATTGCCTGACTCCGTACTCTACCTTCGCAATGAGTAAGTACTCTTGGTTTCTACTCATAATTTCTATCGAGTTTAGTAGTAATTTTGTCAGGGCCTTAAAATAAAAAAGGAAAATAAATTAAGAAGGAAAAGGAATCAGGGAGGAGTGTAAAATAAATAACTATACTTTAGCGTCTTCAGGTAGTATTGTATCTCCATTTAAGAGACATTGTCCAGACAAAGTAATTGATATTGTTTCTTTTATAGCTTTAGTTGTAAGAAAAATAAGGTATACCCCCACACTTATTGTCTAGATAATTGTTCTTTCAATTTTGTTATAGCTTAGCTTTAGTAGTATCTAAGACAACCACATATCTCCACTGGCAACTGCTAAGTTAAATTTTTGGCATATAAGAATATTTTAGTAAGGTACGTACAATAAATATTTTTCCTTAATTTACACAGTAATGAAGTGAGCATTGACATATTGAACGAAGTTAGCAATTACTTTTGCATAACTAATTAGCTAAAAGCAAAAATGATCGTCTTCATTGTTATTTTAAAAACATTATATTTACCTTGAATATAGAATACCTCACTATTTTCTTTGAATATATAACAACAAACTAAGAAAAAAAAACAAAGTAAACTTTAGCAATGATTTCTAAATTTCATCTGAAATCAGCCACACTGTACATTAATTATTTTCGACATAGACGTAATGAAGACTGCATACGAATTGTTTGTGTATAAACTTAATTTAACTTATAAATATATCAAAGAAAATATCAAACGTGCACAGCCACTAATAAATGACTTAAGGTGCAAATAAAACAATAATTATTTGTATTACATACTACTTAAACGCAATTGATCCCATTCCAGGCAATTCATAATAATTTATTATATGCATGAATTTATGCACTTCTAATTGATAAGTGTCTACTTATTAGTATATAATTGAACTACGGTTACTTGATGGTACGATTTCAATTCACACTTTGAACATATAATCTCTAATTCATTTAATAATGTAATGGACCCATTCATTTTATGCGCACTATTTCAATTATCTTTGTCATTCACTGTTCACTTTTAGTTCAATTCACACATTCTTTTTTGACATACCGTAGAGGCGATGGTCATCTGTTCGAAGCTGGGCCGCCGCTTCGGCGAGACCTGTCACCCTCAGAGGTAGTTAGGCCGGGACACACAACAAAGTACTCCCATGCCTTTGTATAGGGATCCTCTTCGTTTATTCCTCCATAGTCCGTTAACTTCGTCCCCTTTTAATGCGATGTTGCTCTCTGTAAAAAATAATATAATTAACAAATTTTTCGGCGTTATACAATTGGATAGAGTATTCGGACATAATTATGGAGAATTTTTATAAGATTGCTATTGCTATTGCAATAGCAAGGATAGAATAATATGGTGAAGCATCTTGTAGAATGGATTAAAATCATTGGATTAAATTTAACTGTATAAATTAGTTTAAAAGATAGAATTCATTCATGTTAGATAGAAGTATTTAATGGCCTTATACTCGTAACTAAATATTCGGTACGAGTATTTATAAGAGAACGATTTAGTAATACATTATCAATCGTTTATCTTATCAGAATAATTTGGTGAAATATATTTTACAGCGGATGAAAGTCTATTGGTATAGTATTTTAATGTTATTTTTTCAGTTCTATTACTTACTTCTTAAAACATAAACGTTACAAAAATAGAAGTTGTCTGTGCTTGTTTTGTTAGTAGGGCTTACAAATATGTACTTTACATGCTTATGTAGAATATTTATTGGACCTACGTACTTTATAGGTTTTGAGCATTTATGTAAAGTAAATTATTTTTATCTATATTTGTTATTTGTCATACTATCTACTTATAACATTATTTGCATAAGTTGTACAAATTGAGTAGATTTAATAAAATTGATAGGATTTTTGTATTAAGTAGTAATTTTTAAGTAACTTTTACGGTTTTATAATGTTAAACCTTTGTCCTTATCATCGGCCTCTTGTCTTATCACATTTATATTTTAGGTCGTCTTTATCTCTAGTCAATTCATTTTTAATTCTTTTCCTAACCATATCCTCTCTCACACAATCCGTCCACCTTATCTGTGGTTTTCCCCTTCTCTTGTAACCTTCAACTCCCACACCTGACACTTTTCTCTCCGAATGGAATAGAATGGAGTGGAACGGAATGGAATATACTTTATAGGGCGCCAGTTAATACTTTGCAATGAACTGTTATTGCTGATTCCAAAGATTCAGATAATCTCAAGTATCTTGAATGTGTATCACTAAAGAAAACAAAGAGATTCGTCAAAATAAAGACAGAATACCATAGAGTATGGAAAGAATATGAACATTCCGTTGAAGGCGAATCGGGAGCAGTTTAAACAGGTTGCGAGATTCAGAAACATGTTCAATTCGTGTAGCCCATCAAGGTTTGAAGGCGCTAAAGTCTATCAAGCATCAGTATAGTCTAGTATAGGAAAAAGGAGGGAATTTTAGAGGATGTTGGAAGAAAATTGGGTAGTCTTCGTAAGGATCCTGATCCCAATGTAAACAATTTTCGACAGATTTTTCATAATTTAGGTAAAAGCATCATCAATATGAATTTCAAGGAGTTGGAGTAAAAAAATAGTAGTACCTATCTACAAAGAGAAGTGAAATGCTATCAAAAACATTACAATTTCGATTCAAAAATCGAAGTCGAGCACAATCCAAACTGGAAAAAGTTGTAAGATTCATATACTAGTAATACCAAGTGGGTTAATTTATTCAGTCCGTATCTAAAGAAACTTCTATCTTAAGTTTTTATGTATTATTATCAGTTAATACCATAAACATACTATTAGTGCTCTTAAAATTTAATTCAATATTATATGTATTACTTGTGAGATACACTGTGTTTTCAAGAGATTGCCAAGTCATTGTATGTATTGAACACATAGATAGACAATAGATTTTTAAAGTTAAGTTTGAAGTTGACAGTATAAGATGTTGTTAGGTTAGCTAATTACGTAATAACTTAAGACAGAAATTTCCTTAAGTAGCATAATAAGTAGGGGAAATGAATATTAATATATTCATTTCCCCCAATTATGGATCTTACGACTTTTACGATTTTTTTTTGTCTTTATTTAATTAGGGGCTTTGATCCAGTAAGGATATGCCAACCCCATCGTACCTTGATACATATACAATACAAATAATTAACTTACATCATATATGATATCATTGCTGAACAACTGTGATCAGGTGACATAGTTTTTTAGCTGCTTCTGACTTCGGACTACTCATTATGCTTTGTATCAGACCTACATCAAATCAATTGACATTCAGCTCTTTAAGCAAAGCCTCACGTTCAGTTTTATTCCTGTCACTATCCATCAGCAAATGTTGCACATCTTCTATTTTATTACACACTGGACAGTTAGGAGAGTCAGATTTCTTCATTAAATATGCAAATTTTGCCGATGGATAGTGACCCGATCTAATTCTAAGAGCTAGTTTACTTTTACGGTTAAAGAACTGGATTGTGCTCGACTCGGATTTTTTGCAAGCTATGTTTTAAAGGCATATATATTCATTCCTGTCTTTGCTTAACTTTCATGTCACACAAATTATTTAAAATAATCATTCTTAGAGATAATTGAATTGAATGAAACCTTCAAGTGTCTTAAAAAGATGTATTAAAATTAAATCAACAGATTTTTAGATAAGTGGCACGTTGTTACGGTATTCACGCGAGAGTTTACAATACGGTTGTAGGCTCTCACTCTTATGCTTACGTAAGAAACAAAGCAATTACAAGACTTGTAATCCTTTTACTTAAACAGAGCATTGTCTTCTTCGTTTTGTTAGAGGCATAACGCGTTTACCTGCAAATGTATTTAAGTACGATATTGTTGCGAAATGAAGGGGAACAATAGGTGTGTTTAGAACTTTTAAAAGGTTTCATATTATTTATTACGTTTAATCCATACCCTTTTACGTTAGTAAGCTAAGCAACCTTTATTATGCATGTAATGTTTGATTTACGAACTAATTTTCAATTTACAAGTTTGGTTTCTATTTAGATATTTATGTTTCATGAACCCTTTCATGAAACATTAATATTAGCTTAATATTTGAATATCTAGGTACATCATCATTTTTTTCTTATATAACAGGGGGCAAACGAGCAGATGGATCACTTGATGGTGATTGCCGCCCATGGACACCCGAAACGCCAGAGGAGTAACAGGTGCGTTGTCGGCCTTTAAGATGGGAGTACGCTCTTTTTTTGAAGGTTTGAAGATCGTATCGGTCCGGAAACACCGCAGGCGACAGGTCATTCCACAATTTAGATGTGCGCGGCAGGAAATTTCGGGAAAAATGCACTGTTGTGGACTGCCAACCATCTAAGTGATGGGGGTGGAAATGCTGTCGCGAGGGACGATGACGGAAAGAAGCGGCAGGGATTAATTCGAACAGTTCCTCGGAGCACTCTCCGTGGTATAAGCGATAGAAGATGCAGAGTGACGGTATATCTCTACGCAGCGCCACGGGTTCAAGCTGATCTGAAATATCCCGGCAGTCGACGATTCGAGTCCCTCTCCGCTGAATGCGGTCCAGAGGGAGAAACTGGTATTGGGGTGCCCGGGCCCAAAGATGAGAACAGTATTCCATATGCGGACGAACCTGCGCCTTGTAAAGTAGCAATGCGCCGGAGTGTAAAACCGTCACGCTCTATTCAGCACACAAAGCTTCTTTGAAGATAATTTGGCCTTACTCTCCAAATGGTCACGAAACTGGACTTTGCTCGATATGCCGATACCAAGAATTCCGATATTGGAAGAGGCCGTTAGGGGAGTGTTCTCAAAACGCGGTGATACGACAAACGGCAATATTTTAGCGGTAAACGCGCAAACCTGTGTTTTTGTGGGGTTAAATTGGTCCAAATTAAGTCGACCCCATTCTAAGACTTTTTCGAGGGAAGTCTCAATTTCAGACACAAGTCTATTTCGGCTCTCACTGACGTGTTCCCGAGAAATATTTGCAGGGCCGGTATAAAGGGCATCTCCCGTGCTATCATCTGCATAGCAATTAATGCCACTTATTTGCAGCATATCATTGATATGCAGAAGAAACAGTGTAGGCGAAAGCACACAGTCTTGAGGGACACCAGTATTTACAGACAAGGATTCCGAGCATGCACCGTCGACTACGACCTTTATACTCCTGTCTGCTAGAAAATTGGCGACCCATTTGCATAAAATCCCAGGAAGCCCTTAACTAGGTAACTTCGAAAGAAGTGCTTTGTGCCGGACCCGATCGAAGGCTTTCGCTATGTCCAAATAAACTGCTAATGATGAGTCAGGTAAACAAAAGGAATAGACCTTCTTCATCGTAATACTAAAGTCAAAGTAACTCCAAATTATGTAACACGCCAAAGATGAATAATTGATGTCGCCGTTTGTGTTCAAATGCTGCATTATACATGACGGGGCGGTGTGCCCCGTGATGTTTTTTAAAAACAGTGTCGTCACTACTATTATTATTATTGGAGTATTTCATTTTCAGAAATAACTTAAAATAAACTTTACTTCAACCGGAATTCACTTTTAATTAGTATTGATTACAAAGCTTCGAATATTTCACAATAAGTTAGGTGTTTGCTGTCCGAGCGCAGACAAACGAATCCTCGCTCCGCTGTAGCGGGCGGCTTTTTATAGGCATTGTAGTGGGGCGGTCGATCGTTGCGAGTTGTTTACGTCACTAAGAACACGTGCAGCGATGACTTATTTCTTTGAATGTTGTGTTGCGCCGATACGACCATTCTGACCGGCAGTGCGCGCTCTGCACTAGCCGTGTTGTTGATGTTTTTCCGATGAGTTTATCTGTAAAACGTAAATATTTTTCTTTGAATTGGCATCTGTGTACCTTTAATTATATTGACGTCCACACTGTGGTAGGGTATGAGCATAGCGTACTATGTGTTGTGACGTACTCTGTGGTACTATGTGTTGTGACGTACTCTGTGGTACTATGTGTGGTGGCGTACACTGTTGTACTATGTGTGGTGGCGAACACTGTGGTACTATGTGTGGTGGCGTACACTGTGGTACTATGTGTTGGCGTACACTGTGGTACTATGTGTTGGCGTACTCTGTGGTACTATGTGTTGGCATACTCTGTGGTACTATGTGTTGGCGTACTCTGTGGTACTATGTCGTGGCGTACTCTGTGGTACTATGTCGTGGCGTACTCTGTGGTACTATGTCGTGGCGTACTCTGTGGTACTATGTCGTGGCGTACTCTGTGGTACTATGTCGTAGCGTACTCTGTGGTACTATGTCGTAGCGTACTCTGTGGTACTATGTCGTAGCGTACTCTGTGGTACTATGTCGTAGCGTACTCTGTGGTACTATGTCGTGGCGTACTCTGTGGTACTATGTCGTGGCGTACTCTGTGGTACTATGTCGTAGCGTACTCTGTGGTACTATGTCGTAGCGTACTCTGTGGTACTATGTCGTGGCGTACTCTGTGGTACTATGTCGTGGCGTACTCTGTGGTACTATGTCGTAGCGTACTCTGTGGTACTATGTCGTAGCGTACTCTGTGGTACTATGTCGTAGCGTACTCTGTGGTACTATGTCGTAGCGTACTCTGTGGTACTATGTCGTAGCGTACTCTGTGGTACTATGTCGTAGCGTACACTGTGGTACTAAGTTATAACGTACACTGTGGTACAATGATATTGCGTAAAATAGGTTTGTAAAACATAACCTGAGTTCCTGGGTTTTTTTTTTTTTTTTTTTCTTTCTTTCTTTCTTTCTTTCTTTCTTTGTTCTGTTGCATTGGCTTGTGAAGTGGATGGTGCAGGCTCATTAACCGATACTGGAGTGTACTCTTCTAACGCCGATACGGTTCCTGTAGCTTCGCTCTTCCTTTAAGCAAGCTGCCAACCGGTGTATTCAGGTTGCAATTCCCTTGTATAATCAGGTTGTTGAGCGGAAGTGGCAGGTCACACGCCTCTGTGTGCTACTCTGAAACAACATTTAATAAACAGCATCACATAGCTCTGTCTCTCGTGTCATCGCACCAGTAAATTATAAACCTAAGATTTTATCATCAAATTTAAAATGATAATAAAAGCAAAAACAATAATTGACAGACTAAAAACGCAACTGACTTGATTATCACGTTGTCTCACTAGAGTTATCAATCGTATGCCCTTGCATAGGACCTAACGATTTCAAACTATGAACGTGTGATACTGAAACACTTTCTCATAACAGCAAAGCTGTTAAAACAGAAGCCCATACTCTCGTGTGTGCTCTCAAAGGCCTAAATACATCTTCTCTCGAAGTAGGCTGAGCACGCATCCAGCGTTCGTTTGCTAGACGGCGAACAGAACAAAGGTTATACTTCCCTCAGATATTGAGTAGCCAGCAGGTTGCGCCTCGCATATAAGGTGAACCGGCCGTAGGTCGCACGTCGCGTAGATGGTGTGCAGACCGCAGGTCCGTACATCACCAGGCGGCGACTAGATCGGAGATCACAGTACGCGCTGAACTCGCGTAGACAGTGAGAAGACTGAACTTCGCCGTTGAAATAAGCACTAGGCTGCTTAAGATCACCGTCATTAGTTGAGAAGATATTGTAGTACGCAAGTGTGTGTGCAAACACTGGAGCATTCTGTTTGGAAGGAAGTATTAAAAAATAACCAGCACTGGGGTCATTATAACGAAAGAATTTTAAACTTGGCCCAGAAAATAGTCAGCCAGGTACAGACTTGTACTCTCACACTGTAGTACGCACTGACTACTGCTTAAACCTTTTATAAGCTCGGTCTCACCTGACCCTTATAAATTGTCTCACCAACAACACACTGTCGTCTAGCAAACATAACAGCATCTCTTTTCCGTTCTAAAATAATTCAACAAATCTCACAACGTAGTGGGTATTAGTTTATTTGATTATTATTGCAACTTTGTTTGATTTTACGTAAATCGATTAAAAAGTTTCATAACTTTTAAGTAAAAGGTTAGCGTTGCATAAGACTGCAACTAATTACCACTGCTATTAATTCATCACCTATTCGGTAGACAATGTGTAATCGTAATAAGGAAAGTCGAGTTTATTACGCACCAGTGGGGGGTAGTTACAAAAATTCGTTTTAATTACGTCAAACAAAATATTCGCAATATGAAACCGTGATAGACAAAAACTATGCATTAACCCTTAAAATTCGATCAAGTACGATGACTACTAACCCTTTTCTTAAGCCACGGCTTTACACCTTAGCCTTTGGCAATTTTATACACGCGCCATCGATTGCCACGATCGGTTTATCGCTTTAAATCGCGCACACGGTTAACCCTCGTATAGTACATATCAAAACTGTGTCAAAAATAAATCAAAACTTTATATGAAAATATGATTCAATCTTACCAGTGTAGCTTCAATTACAACTCACAAGCATTTCAGTAACCTCACTTCATTACCCTATCGGTACTGGTGAACTGGATTACATCTCCTTTACATTGAACTCTGTGTTGTTCCCATATAAGCACCGATGCATCTTCTATCGTTTGGAATGTTTACTAGCTGGAAAGAAAGCGTTATACCCACGAACTTACCGAAACATAGTGAAGTACCCACATTTTTTTTTTAAATTTAAGTATCACTCGTTTAATAACATTTCTGAAAACAAAAACGATTTAAATTCGTTTGCAATTGTCACTCAAAACCCGATACTATGTTCCGACGTTGTCAATTAACTTTCCATTTTATTTTTCTTGTTGTTGTCCGTAGTTATTTATTTCAAAAACCTTAACTATCAATTTGAATGAAGAAACACAACGAACACTGAATTTAGATAGCGAACAGTCTAGAACACATGGTAATCCCACTTCTGATGACGGGGCGGTTGTGCCCCGTGATGTTTTTTAAAAACAGTGTCGTCACTACTATTATTATTATTGGAGTATTTCATTTTCAGAAATAACTTAAAATAAACTTTACTTCAACCGGAATTCACTTTTAATTAGTATTGATTACAAAGCTTCGAATATTTCACAATAAGTTAGGTGTTTGCTGTCCGAGCGCAGACAAACGAATCCTCGCTCCGCTGTAGCGGGCGGCTTTTTATAGGCATTGTAGTGGGGCGGTCGATCGTTGCGAGTTGTTTACGTCACTAAGAACACGTGCAGCGATGACTTATTTCTTTGAATGTTGTGTTGCGCCGATATACAAATTAATTATTAAACACAGAAGTGCCATTTTGCATAATAATGAGTCTCATTGTGTATTGGTTACCGCATTATTGAAATTGACAATTCGTTAATGACTTTAGGTAAATATTTAATCTACGTTATACTGTCAATGTTCGACTGATATTTACAGAATAGCACAAAATACGTTAATTAAGTACCTACTTACTTATGCCACTTATCTTTTACTTAATGTTAGAGGAAAATAGAAACTTCTGTTTCCTTACTATTTATTTATAGGTTTATTTTAGTGGTTATTGCTCTTGAGAAGAGGTGATCTTGTTATTACGTAATTAATTACGAGATCACAAGTTTTCTGTTTTATTATGTTCTTAGTCAGTAATTGCGGATAAAGTATGAAACTAAAACTTTCAACATCATCTTCACCATTATCAACATATCGCAGTCCACTGCTGGACATAGGCCTCTCCTATTGCATACCACTATAATCGATTTTGGGCTTCTCGCATCTAGCTTCTGCCATCTTGCGCAGGTCGTCACTCTACCTCGCCTGTGGGCGTCCTACACTACGTTTACCGAGACGCGGTCTTAACTCTAAAACTCTTCTACCGTAACGGTCATCAGTACTAAAACTTTAAACCTTAAGAAATTGTAGACGTATAAACATGGCATCCATGTTTTCCTATAAATATTTTAATATGTTAGGAATATAGAAAAATGTAAAAAGCTAAACAATTTTCACTAAAAAGTATCATGAGAAACTGTTACATGAAACTCAAAGATATAGTAGAAATAAGTATGCTTAACTTTTTAATAATATTTGCTTTGTGAATAAATTAAAATTAATTTAAAAAAAGAGAATATCGGATATCAAAATTAAGTAAAAGCTTAATTTTTGAAGGTTTAAATATTAGAATCGGTTTAAAACAACACGTATTCCATTCTTAATGTAGTCTCTGTATTTTGCGACATGCTGCTTCTTGAAACATATTGACTACCAGACCACTGACGCATTACAGCGAAGTTATAGCGCCACTACGGCAACTATAACTTATAACAGCTAAGTGTTTATACTTCATGTTACCTGAACTTCGAAAACGACACTTGAACACGTACCATTGACACAACCTCATAACGAGCCGTCTGAATTAGAGTAATTATAATCTATACAAATAAATAAAATTTTGATTGTTTGTAATTTCAAACTTATAGTTTTTCACTGAATTACTTAAAAAACGATTTTATCTTGTCTGTTTGATTCAGCTAATCTTGGTAACGGATAGAGTAATTTTGAAGTGACGTTTACTGGCAGATATCTGATGACATACGGTGTAACTTTGGGTCCTTTTATTATGCAGGCACCACACTTCGTTATGCGCTATTCGTTATGCGGGTTATTCGTGCGCATACGGCGAAGTGTGGAGAGTATATTCGCCAATATTCGCTTTACTCGTACGCATAGACACATAAGCCGAATAGCGAATACGCGTATCCGTCGACTTGTCGGTTTTTTGACACACTTCAAAGGACACGAATATGGCGAATATACGCATCGACTGCCCACACTTTGGACGGGAAGTGAAATGCCCTGTGCTTAACTAACAACCATAGAATATAAAACAGTTTTTGAAATAGATAAATCAATTAAACGATTAAAATAATCTATCATATGATCAAAATATGTAATTAGACTTTATTTAAGTATTGTTTCTGTCAATTTAATAAAATAAAAAGGAAATTAAAATAATATGTTTCGTTCGTTAGTTGACCATTAAAAATGACAATGCCCTGTGCATAACTAACAACCATAGACTATAAAGCAGTTTTCGAAATAGAATAAATCGATTTAACGATTAAAATAATTTGTCATATGATCAAAATAATTAGACTTCATTTAAGTACTGTTTCTGTAAATTCAATAAAATAAAAAGCAAATTAAAATAATTTGTTTCGTACGTTCGTATGGTTTCGTTTCGTTCACCATAAAAATGACAATGACACATCTCTACAACACACATATTTGCCTTATTTGGTATACCAGTTCGAAGTGGGGATTGCATGGAGATTGCATGGGGGACTGCACATAACGAAGTGTGGTGCCTGCATTACGTTTATCCAGCGATTTTCGTTACCACGAGTAACACCGCAGGGAGTAGCCGCAGCCTTACCGCAGTTATTGCAACTTTGATGACTTCGCTTTTTTGATGAGACTTCGATTAATTTATTCCAGACTTTCATCTATGCTTTGACTTTACTTAAAATGGTAGATAATTGCATATTTACCTAAATGGTTCAAATTTTCGTGTTGTGGTAAATACTCTTGTATGTCGTTGACTATTTTTGTGATTTCTTGCGTATCTTTGATGATACTGCATAATTCTTCTTGATTGAAGTCTGGCGTAATCTGCTTGCAGAGTAAAATTTGGCTGATCACGTTGCCGAAGTTGGACGGACCGGCTCGATTTTCTGTACAAAAAGAATCACAGTCATATATTTACATAAATGCAAAAAAAATTGAGATCAAGACTGGTCATTACAAAAATAATAATTGATAAACTTAAGTTATATCATGCTAAGAATATGTTCAATCAAAAATGCTTTATAACTTTTATTTACATTGAAGTAGTCTAATGGCATAAAAATAATATGACCACAACTAAGGCGTATTAATTGTGATATGTAACATTCTCTTCTTGTATCCATCCTATCTTCCTCTATTACATCATGAACCTGATGTCAATTTCTACACTAATTGGAAGTAATTAATTGGATCTAACAAAGTATGTGTCTCTGTTTTTTTGACATATATAGCCGGTTCCAAAAACGTTATTTTTGGAACCGGCTATATATGTCAAAAAAACACTTTCTTCATTTAATACTTTGTATTGCCTCCACGTGATGAAGCCTCCAGTGATAAAAAACAGCAAAAAAACAATCATAAAAAAATGTAATCTTAAGAAAAATATGACTACTTTAGTTTTTTTTTAATTTAAGATTAATATTGTGGGTGTAACTAAGTTTTATTTTATTTTTTATCTGTATAATTAAATTCTCAATTGAACAGTCTTCGTTTCATTAGGATGGCATACGTAGTTCGGGAGATATTCGGGTTTATGTGACTGACCCGTTATTTTTGGAACCGAGTGTATTTACACTTTATTCCGATGGGAGCTTACTTAAACATAGTAATTTCCTTGTAATTTCAAGATGCAATGAAAATTGATACGGAACTTTATATTCTTTTCAAATACTTATTGAACAAATTTCTAAAGATGAGATGAAATTACATCCAAGGCTCATGAGGTCTCTAATCCTGTCTGAGTTTTCAATGCACGTAGTGCTACCGTTCGAATCGAGATAATAACCTCAACTACCGCCTTTGTCAAGAAACATTGTTCATAGCTTTTCACATACTGCTTATTTACGATCGTATTACAGATCCTGTACTACTGAACTCTTTAAGTCTGTTCGACAGTAACGTTTTCCCATAGGTATTAAAGACAATTTAGTACTTTATTTTGCAGTTTTGGTATGTCCTTAGGGCAAGAGATTTATAACTTCTCATAGAGATTAACCGCCAGATAACTTTATCTATATTAAAAAGTAAAAAGTGACTATCAGCAAAAATGCTTAATTCGTTACTTTTCTATTTAAATAACTTATATTTTCTCTGTAAATATAACTAATCTTCATATTAACGCTTGCCGATGATCTATACGTTTTGAATTATCCCAAAGGTAGGTATCAGTACGAAAACAGTGGTTGCAATAGATGTTAGATCTATTAATTAAACCGCTTCTATTGTTGAATGTTTTAAGTTTCTATGTAGAACTGAAAACAATATCTGAAAATGCTAATAACATTGACGCATTGCTTACTTAATGCTTATTTACTTACTGCTCACTCTTGTAGTATTGTAACGATTCACTATTAGCAAGGAACGACCGAATTCAAGTATCTAATAATAGGATATTACTTTTTTACAAGTCTTGTTCCCTATCTTCGTTGGTTAATCAAAGTATCTAAGACTAGATAGGTACCCTGTTGAGGTTAAAAGTGAAAGTTTTGTAGGATATGACTTCGAAATCTGACCAGTTTCTGAGAAGGTGGGTTAAAAAAATTCATTTGCAAATTCAAGGTCTGTCTTTGTTTAAATTAAACAAGTATTACTGCCGTTCTTTAAAGTTGTTTTTTCGCCGTGGGTGATGCATTAATAACAAACTCGTTTTTTCTTTTAGAAACATGTAAGAACATGATGTGTGCTTACTTGACATATCTTATACGAATAAAACTATGTACTTACATATAGGGTTTTCCAATAAAAGGTGTTATTTTGATATTCAAAGAAAAATGCATTTTTTTGAGATAAATGATCGGATGTTTATTTCATAATAAAGAGTAAGGTCCAAGGTAATCAAATCGCAAAGTGGCTGTCCTATGTCCTCGATAGCCTCACGAATTTCAACTTTGAGGTCTTGAATCAACACTGGGCTGTTAGCGTAGACCTTATCTTTCATGTGGCCCAAAAGGAAGAAGTCGCAAGGTGTTAAATCACTAGATCTCGGTGGCCAATTGTGATTACTTCGAGAGATAACACGGTCCGGAAACTTTTCCCGTAAAAGATCAATGGTTTCGTTGCTTGTGGTACGTATCGTCGTCTTGTTGAAAGTAACCGTTGTCCAGATCAATACTATCTACTTTGGCCATAAAAATCATTGATCATCTCTCGGTAGCGCAATCCATTCACCGTAACTGTTGATCAACACTTTGGGCTACAGCAGCAATATTCTCAATTGTTCTTGAGCGACGTGCACGAGTTTTATTCTTTACATCACTAACTTATCCAAACGGCTCAAATTTTTCCACCAATTTCTTTATTGCGGTCCGACAAGGTGCTTCACGACGACCCAAAAATGTTTTAGTTTTGCGAACTGTGACTGTAAAATTTTCACCATTTTTGTAGTGAATTTTATAAATTCCAATGCATTGTTGAAGCGTGTATCGCGTGTTTTTAGTAATGACGTAGTTTCTACTTATCAAATGTCGAAGAATAACAGCTTCAAAAGTGATATTTACCGAAAAAGAGGGCTATTCAAAATAACACCTCTTATTGGAAAACCCTATATATAAAATGTAAAAAACGCTTGTCATTTGCGCTTCATTATCTTTATGTACTTAATTAAGCTATTAACAACGGAGCTGGGAAAGATAAAATACCTCTTTCGTGCATAACCCGTTATTCATTATATTCTTACAATAGGGAAGAAAAGTTTTTATTAAACTTTTGAATTTAAAAATACCGAGAACTGTGAACTCGGAAATGTATAAACTTTGTTACCATTTAATATGCTAATGTATATTCTGAACAAAATTAAAATTTCTTAAGTTTTGAAAAAAATATAATCTTGAGAGAAAAGCTAACTTCGACGAATAATTATATTTCAAGTACGGTAGGTACTTAATTGAAAAGATGGTAATCATTTGTCACTAACAAATCAAAAAGATAAGATCACATATCTTATGCATCAAGTGTATATTTAAACATGATTGCTATTTTTACCGTAATATGACGTCATATCCATTGGCACAAGTTGGACGAGTCGGTGACACTTGGCAAGCTCTCGTAGTAGAAGCTGGGCCATGAAGAACAGCAGCACCATTTGAGGTTGTTCTGTGCTGCCCTCACTTGTGGACCTGAATGCGAGGGGTAAACTTTTAGTTTTAGTTCCTATGGTCTATTTTTAGTATCTTTATAATTAGTATCTATGGTATATTTTTCGGTATATTTTTGTATCTATGGTTTTCTTCCTCATCAACAAGTTCTAATTACTCACTGATGGATTATGTAGTGGACCCATTGAAGTACAGTTTTCTTGCAGTATTTTTTTCCCTAATCTGCTCTTACTACACCTACGGTCTGAATATGAGTGATAATCTTTTTTTTTTCATTACCACACGGATATTATAATTTTAAGTAAACTATGAACAGTATTTTACTATGGCTTAGAGTTATTTTTCACCAAGCACACAGCGTTTCTTATCATAAAACTTATGAATATTTTTAAGCTTGAATTAAGTGCGATGAAGTTTAAACAAGACATTGCAACTCATCATGAATATATCTATATTAATAATTATAATCATAATCATCATCATTTAATAATTAACTATTCGGCAAAGGCCTTTCCTTAGAAAGATAATTATACTAGGTAGACATATGGATTAGCAAGCTGAAGTGTCAATGGGCTGGCCATATTAGCCGCAGGACCGACAACCGTTGGGGTAAACGTGTTCTTGAGTGGAGACCGCGTCTCGGCAAACGTAGTGTAGGACGTCCACAGGCCAGGTGGAGTGATGATTTGCGCAAGACGGCTGGCAGGAGCTGGATGCGAGTAGCCGAGGATCGAATTAAGTGGCGTGCAATTGGAGAGGCCTATGTCCAGCAGTGGACTGCGATAGACTGATGATGATGATGAGACATAATATGCATCAGGTATTAGATAATGTCTCCTTTGAATTATTTCGCCAATTGTCACACACTGAGAGCAGTTTGTGAAAATTTGCGAAAAAATAATTATAATGACTTAGTACGAAATCGTTTTATGTTTTTAGCAACGTGGTTTAGTCAGACGAATGGCAGAAACCTTATTATTATCATTATTTTAAATCCGTTAAGATATAGATTTGTTAGTTTCCAACTCAATTCAGAGGTCAGTCTAAGAAGCTTGTGCTACGTGATTGGTTTTATTTTTCAGTTCAGTTCAGATTTTGAAATACTAATAAACGTGTACCTACGACAATATTAAATAGATTAATATAATAGGCTACAAATTACATCCTCAGCTGGTTTGAGTATCTAAGTAGTCAGGGAAAAATAAGATGCAAAAATTATAGGGAAAATATGCTACGGTTTAAAACCGGAAATGTGTTTTTATGTATATAAAATTTAGCGAATAACACACGTATCGCTTTGTGTTAAACAGGATTCCATTTATCTAGCTCGAATAGGACATTAATCTAAATGCTGAAAATGGTTCGTGGCTCTTGGAAACTTCAATTTAGATGTCCGTTGTGTATTCTTTGTTTCAAGTGTACAAATGTTTTGTATATATCTTAGTAAAATATTCAGCTTTTTGTAGATGTCATTTTGTTTGGTCATGGACTTTTTCTATGTGAAACTGCTAGTAGTTTTATAAAAATTACGGGGGCTATATTCTAGATTATTGAATAACAACGTTTGAACATAGGTTGTAGTCATTTATTTTCAATATTATAGTATATATCTCACTTTAGGTTAACATTTATATTCCTACATTGAGGTACAGATGTATTGGAAGTGAAAGTGACGAAGTTGAAGTTCCAACATTAGTTGAGTTAGTTAATATTTCTTGAATATTAATCATAATTTAACTATGTAAGTTAAATTATGATTAATTTTAAGCTCTATGCTTAAAAATAAATATGTATGTTAAATAGATAAGTATCTCTCTTTAACTATTTTGATTTATTTAAAAAAACAGTGAATTTGCAACCAAGTTAGCAGAAGTGAGTCAATAAAAAAAACTAACTAGTTCACGAAGAGATTTCGGTAAAAATATTTTTCAAGGGGTTTAAAATTAGTGTGAATTTCAAGCACAGAGGTTAAGGACAAAATTATAAGGAGAGTGTATGAAAATATACAAACTTTTTACAGTTAGGAAGTACGAGCTGGCTGGTCTGCTTGGTGGCCTCGACGCAAGCGCGTCGCAGTCTTCGCACACGTTCCCGAAGTTCAGGAGAGTCATGCGGTTGACCGATGTGGATTAGAAGGTCACGGAACAATGCCAACTGCACGTTGATCTCCGTTATCAGCTACGGACAAGAATACTACATTTGAAAATGGAATTAATTAAAATTAGTTTTCGCCTATTAATATCGAAATATTATTTATAACCGATATCGGTTATAAATGATAATTTATTTTTATTTTGCAAGTAAATCTTATAAAGATATTTTTACACGTCGGAGTTTGCAGATGGAAGGTGCCTTTGCTAAGACTCACTCTGCAGAAATGGCGAAACAAACCCCAGAGGTGTCTGTTTTTAAAGGTCTACGAACAATGATTAAATAATTAACTATGCGAGTACACAGTATAGGGCCAGGGTTGGCCTTTTGAAGAAAGGATCATAATTTTGAGTCAGCCTGTTCATACAGTCGGTATAATAGTAAGTATCACTTACACAAGAAATATTTATCTATTATTATCTAGTACTGAAAGCGGAAGAGTTTGAAAGAAGAATACATTATTTTATTATATCTTTCCTATATTAATATTACCTACATCCACCATAGTGTTTAATATAAATAACGGCCATACGATAGCATACTATCACCAGTGTAAACACTTATAAGCACTGAATAAAATATGGACGTCCGGCGAAGCAACATAATACAGTCAAATTTGCTTGACTTACCTCAGCTTATTTAGTTTCAAGTTTACTGTGTGGTATTATCAAAACTAAGTAATGAACAAAGAAATGGTTTATAAATATATATTGCAAGTGGAAGGTTCATCACATAAACTGTGCAGTAATTGAAAGTAGTGTAGTACTTTTGAAGTCCTCAAAAGTTGCAGGGTAAGGAAACGTGTCATTTAAGCACAGTCACTTTTATTGCAAACTAGCTGAGTCCCGCGGTGTTGCCCGCGGTTATTGTTGTGAATCGCGAGTAACGCAGCGGAGCGAAGCTAGTCGAAAGACAAATTGCCTAAGTTACAGCTTGTGTCATCGGCTTTTGGCCATTGAAAGCTCTATCAAAATCGGTTCAGCCATTCAAGAGCTTAGCCGGAACAAACAAACAGACAGACAGAATTTCAAAAATTGTTGTTTTCATGTTAGTACCGTATATACTTTCATATGCATTTAGTAAAAAACTTATTTTACAATATTAGGAATATTTACAATATAATAAATAAAATAAAATAAATTATCTCGTGTTCGATTCCCGGGTCGGACCTAATGTTTCTATGATATACAAATATTTGTTTAGGAATTTGGGTGTTTTTCTACGTATAATACGTATGTATTTACCAAAAAAAAACATAATCTGTGTGTTTTCTATGTATAATATGTATGTATAACGAAAAGTATATATATGTGTATTTATATCAGTTGTCTAGTAACTATAGTATAAGCACTGCTTAGTTTGGGATTAGATGATATTGTTTAATAGATGTCTGAAATATTTATATTTATTTATTTAAATACTTATATACAAGAATCTTAAAAATTTAACCGCATCATCGCTTACTGGTAGCTCCAAAAGACTGTCAGTATTGCCACTGAAGACCTGTGCATTTGATATAATATCAAATGAACAAGTTGTCATACAGACACTCCAATTTTGTTTATTTGTATGCATTTCATGAATCTATTTGCACATAAAGAACATTTTATATAATATATAGCTCTCATCTGGTCGAATTTACATCTCAACCAACTTATATTTTCCAAGCGCTTTAAAGATAATTAAATCCAAGTTTGGGAAGAGACTATGACTCATCGGTCATTCCCAATAATTATATAGGGCAACAGAATTCAAAAAAATTGGCCAGACGCGAAGAGACGGCATAATGTTTGCGGCTGCCTAGCATTATGCGTAGCATTATGACCAGGACTACGCTCAGCATACGCCGCAGGACTGTCATAACCCGAATTCTTCTGGTCGATCAGATTGAATTTAATTAATACTGTTTGCAGTTTTTTTATTTATTTATAGGTATTTAATAATTAAGTAGTATAAGTATTACAAATATTTTGTTAGACATTTTTCAAAAACAAAGGAAACGTCACTAATTTGTTAGGTTCTCCAAAAAATACACTCGGTTCCAAAAATAACGGGTCAGTCACATAAACCCGAATATCTCCCGAACTACGTATGCCATCCTAATGAAACGAAGACTGTTCAATTGAGAATTTAATTAAACAGATAAAAAATAAAATAAAACTTAGTTACACCCACAATATTAATCTTAAATTAAAAAAAAACTAAAGTAGTCATATTTTTCTTAAGATTAAATTTTTTTTATGATTGTTTTTTTGCTGTTTTTCATCACTGGAGGCTTCATCACGTGGAGGCAATACAAAGTATTAAATGAAGAAAGTGATGAAAAACAGCAAAAAAACAATCATAAAAAAAATGTAATCTTAAGAAAAATATGACTACTTTAGTTTTTTTTTAATTTAAGATTAATATTGTGGGTGTAACTAAGTTTTATTTTATTTTTTATCTGTATAATTAAATTCTCAATTGAACAGTCTTCGTTTCATTAGGATGGCATACGTAGTTCGGGAGATATTCGGGTTTATGTGACTGACCCGTTATTGGTTTATGTGACTGACCCGTTATTTTTGGAACCGGCTATACATTAATTCGATAGTTCGATTTAAGGCAGGGCAGCTATATATATCGCAATCAATTGGCTTGGCAGCGACCGAATAAAAGAAATGGAGTGAAAAAGTGTAATGACGCACTGTTTTTGCCGGCTGCTTATCGATACTGGTGTGACGGTTTAGCAAACAATTATAACTGGCGAAATTAAAAATGCAGTAGTGTTTATAAACAAAAAGTACTTAGAAAAAAATCGTTATCGTTATTTGCGCATTTTATTTAAGCAGAATTATTGCCCGCGTCATCGCCTTATACCCCCTTAGGTGAAATTTTCCAAAATCCTTCCTTAGTGCTCACCTCCGTTTGAAACACATACTTATGCCAAATTTTAGCTTTCCGCGTCCAGTAGTTTCGGGTGTGCGTTTTCAACAGGTAACGGAACAGTTTTATCTATATATATCGATAATACAAGCTTTGGAGGGCAGTAACCTCACTTACATAGGATTTCTCTCGCGTTTGGGACACAAAAAAAATCCTTCCTTAGTGCTCACCTCCGTTTTTTAAGAAACACATACTTATGCCAAATTTCATCTTTCCGTGCTGGGCACTCAACCTCACTTATATCGGATTTTTCTCGGGTTTGGGATCACTCCGATTTGATGATCAACAAATTTACTACTTATCGTAATATTTATACATTAGACTTGACGTTTTATTTTTATTTAATACCTCATAAATCAGCTGAAAACTAAAGCAGGGCGTGTAAAATCATCATTATCTGTATTCGTAACGAGGACGGTGTCCACGCCTTTTGGATTATACTTATTCTTTCCATCATTTCGAATAGAGTCATTTTGGTAGGCTCTTACATCTTTTTTATAATTATCGTGTTATGTTGTTGCTGACGATGAAGTCCGAAACTATCTAAACAATATTCACGTTTTTTTAAATGTGTGTATTTAACTGGTGTACCAAAGACAGGATAGTTAACATTACGCTTACACAAACAGAAGTGATGATGATTTATCACGCGCAATACGCATTATAAACGTAATAAATACTAAAATTGATATTTATAATTGTAGCTTGCCGAAATTCACAGAAATAGCGCAAAGTTGCGTTATCGCTGTTTATGTACCTGGTTGAAGTACTACGTATTACGTTTGTATACTTTAATAATACTAATCGATGTCGTATAGTCGTAATAAGCCTGCAATGTTGTTTTGGTAATGAATCCTGTTAAAATATTGTAAGAGTTTTTAAATAAATAAAAAAAAAAAGGAATATCTACGAAGTTGCAGGGGTCACCTAGTATGTTACTTATTAGAAAATAATTATGAAATATCTATACCTAATTTCTATTCTTACTTGTCTAATTTTACCATTATTTTATTGTCACAACAACATTAAAGTTTTAGTTAAGCAGGTATCCTATTCTGCCCAAAAAGTATCCCGAATTCAAGAACTGTGTAATTAGTAGGTAGCCCTAGTGGGCTTCGGTTCGTCTGACCACTGAAAGATAGCACTCTCAGTGGTCAGACGAACCTCTCTCTCATTTTACAAATAACGAATTGAGCTCTTTCGAACAGCGAAAAAACAAACGTAGGTTTCATATAAACTCCTAGTTTTCACCGTTGTGTATTTGTCAACGTCCAAGTTTTATGAAAAATAAACCCAAACCGAGAGGGCGACTCCATAGAGCGACTGGTAGTGCAGGGGAAGGTGGAAGGAGCCAGATCGCGCGGCAGGTCACCTATGCGCTGGACTGACCAAGTGAAGCCCGCAGTGGGTTACCGTGTGTCTGACTGCGCAAGACAAGCTGCCAATAGACAGCGATGGCGTGAAATCGTCCGGAGAGCTGTGTCCGCCTCTGCCACCGACGTGGATGCCTAGACGTGACCACGACCGCTCTGCCAAGAGCGAAACGATTGAGAAGAAGAAAACCCAAACCTAAATAAAGGAAGAGCAGACCGGGCTCGGTGGTATTTTTAAGAAAAAGCTATGTCCAGCAGTATACTGCAACTTTCTTTCTGATTATGACTATCACGCATAGTCATTGATTTGAGTTCAAACTAGGACATTTATTTGTGTAACCAGCATGGTCATTTCTTCTGTATCCAAGTTTAATGTATCTTTACCATGTAAGTTCTTAGAAACATATCTGTATTTCTAAGATTATTAGAAATCTGGATATCATACTTTGCTTAGATTGGGGTCTGACGGCTGTGTTTGGCTGTGTTTGACTTATTTTATGAAAGTTCTTGATAGTAGCATAAATTGTTTGAAAATACGATAACAAAACAAACTTTTTATACTATTGACATGAGTAATGTATTGGCATAAAGGGCTGTCCGACAAGAACACATTGTGTGTAATTCATAACAGGATAACAACCGCAGACCCGCACTGAGCTACAGTCACGCGAATGATCAATTCCATTATTTATCACGTAACGCAATCGAGCCCCTAACTCGGTTCTTTCTTTAAAGAAAAATCCTTTTCACATGGTTACTATACCGAGAATGTTATACATTGAAGGTAACTGACACTAATTGATGTATGGATTTGAAACCACATGTGTATACAATTATGAGGGTATAACGCTCTAAGAAGTTCAGAAAAAAAATCTAACTTTAAGCTAAATTAACACATTTGCATGTTATACCTACTATAGTTAAGTTTTTAGATGAGTTTGGCCTTTACTACTAACTGGACTAGCCCTGAGAAGAAAGGATAAAGAAAAGTCAGGAATCACCGTCACTTTTAAGACCAAAAATTATAACAGTAAATGAAAAACATACTAAAAAGACGAGGTATGATTATAACTTGAGTGTACTCACACTTTGTTTTCACACACAATTGTTCATTCATGGTTTCACCACTCGGTGAAACCATGAATGAACAATTGAACCATTAATGTAAATCACAGAAAATTATCCTAAGCGTAGGTACGATATTTGTATGATTATTAAGCAAAACACATCTAGTAAAAAAGATTCAATATCTCGTTGTCAATGTATAGGAGAACAGTGGTAAGAAGCCCTGAAACATTACTGAATTAATTTTTCTACTTAAGTATACTATAACTACGTACTACGTACTTGTATTATACCTCAATGCGAAATACAGTTTAATACTGGCATGTGTCTATCCTGTATCGATGAAATATTTGATAAATGTTGCAGGAAATTGCATTACCTCATGGGTTAAAATAAAAGATTCTTTAACGTAGTTAAAATAACAAACTATTCTAGACAAATATTAATTAAATACCACGTAAAATATTATGTACAAATTGGAATAACTGGGTGCTTGGTATTATTGCAACCCTGCAACCGTGTAATGGAAAATTTATCGCAATTTTGCAATTGGGAATAAAGTAATTAAGTCCTCAAGTTGAGCAGGTGACGTGTTTTGAAAAATGCACTATTTGAAATTGGTGTTTTACATGATATTGAGAAACAAGGAATAACAAGTACAACATTTACCACCGACCTAGAAATGATTTTCGACTTAAGTTCTTTTTGTCAAATAAATAAAAAAAAAAAAACTACAGGTTTAACGTTCTATGCACACAACTATATATTTATATACTTAATATTATACATATATAACAACAAAGTCCTCTGTCACGACTGTATGTCTGTCTGTTCGAGATAAACCTAAAAAATACTGCACAGATTTTCATGCTGTTTTCAGCAATAGATAGATTGATTCTCTAGGAAGGTTTTATTATAATTTGTCAAGTGTAAATTGTTTTTTTAAATACCTGCATAACCCGTGCAAAGCTGGGGCGGGCCGTTAGATGTAAAACATAATAATATATTCCGAATATTATAAGTTATGATTGTTTAATTTAGTTTCCAAATAAAGTGTATCATATCGTTGTAAAATATATTGACTTAGAAATAGTAGCGGCGTAGTTGTAAACCATTTTAGTACCATTCAGATGTTCTTTCCACGCACTAGGAGCTATTTAATGTTGAAACATAAAATACCCGAGTGTATTTCAGGTCAAGTAGGTACTGAGAAGAGATTTATCGGAATCCCAATGAGGGTAGATGAAGATACAATATGTATATCGAGGAGCTTTGCTAGCTATGTATCGATAGTACATGTCATGACTCTAGCTGTAGTAAGTCTTGAAGTTTGTTTCGGTCACATTAATGATTCAAATTCATTTTGTGACTACAAATCTGGGTCTATAAATCGTACAACTAAAAGCTCCTCATAGTGAGACAGAGAGATTTGGATCAGTTATCACCTTACGCGCATTTTTTACAAGTTATAGAGATTAAAATGTATTTTATACACGAGATAATACAGTTTACATATATAATACAAATGGTGAACTCATCCTTAAAAAGCAATTTCTTCCAGATAACCTTTGGATGAAAAAATGAACAGAAGAAAGACCAATTCATAAAAGTAAAAGAATTCAGATGATTCCTAAAAAAAAAAAAAAAATGACAAAGGAAATATTGATCATAATACTCATTAATACAAAAAAAAAAACCACAAACAAAAATGTATTTAGATGTTCTAAGCTTATAATATTTACGAAACTTCTTATTAAAAAACTCATTCAGATTTTTCCAAAGAATTTGAAGGTCTTCGGGTAATATTTTTTAATCTCATAATGTCCCGTATGAAAGCTAATGATATAATAAAACCGTGTGGCATCTATAAAGATAAAAAGGCTGAAGATAATCACCATGAAAGAAGATCAAAATGATGAAATATAATTTTTCAAATATTTTATGGACTTCCGATAAGAAATACATGAACATAAGGAATCCTAAAGTCAATAAGGTATATGTTGGAATGACAGAATAAACACGCTGTATTCGTAACTTAGGTCTTCAGTAATATTAAATTAATATTAGTTATATTTAACACATAATTAAATATGGATTTTGACATATTAAACGTGTGTGACATAATTCATTATTCATACAAGCTAGTTCCGCTGAAAATATTTTCTTTAAAATGTTACAACTTTATCCAAAAAAAAAATTTTGATTTAATTAGCCACGCTTTAAGGCAATACTAATTACCTTTTTAACGAGATTTAAAGAGAATATTTAATAATGGGATAGTACTATTATTTCAACTAGTTACCATTTTAAGTAGGGTGGAGCTTAATATAAGGTAATTTTCAAATATATAAAAAATACTTTATTTTAAGTTTTTAAAATTTACTCATCCTAAATATGGCTTTAAAAAAATATATTTATAGAGGTAAGTTACGATTCAATACGAACATTTTCAAATTATTATTTACTTGCTATGGTATTTATGTATAAAGATAGAGACCGCCGTGAGCTACAAGATGTTAGCGTTTATGTACTGCAACTCCTCTTTTGTTACCGTTTATGTGTATACAATGAAAATAAAATATATAAATGAGTGTCCATTCAAAATACGGAGAATGGGAAATCCCCTTTGCGTGATGGCTTTCTCACGTGTCATTCATTATACGAGTATAGTTCGTGTATTTCATTACCTATTTTATTACGAGAGGCTAGGATTCTAAATACTTATAAACATAGCATAATTGTTTTATTCGCTTCAACTGCCTGTGAGGTCACGACCTCGAGGAGAGTGTTGCGTGTGAAACGTGCGATATCGGTGTGGGAATTAAGAACTATAAATGTTACGTATAGGGGTAGTAGAATTAAATAAATATTGACCATGTTGTGATTATAAAATTAATCACATTTTTATCTTGTGGGCAGCTATATAAGCATATACTTCAGTCTATTAAACAAAGTTTCACTGAATGAAGGCTTTCCCCAAAGAGCGTTAACCATCTCGGTCTTGGGCAGTCCGCATCCATCCGCTGCCAGCACCAGGACGCTAAGCTACGTTTGCCTAAACACCTGTCAACTCCAGTGACCATCAGTCTGCATGAAGACATGACCGGCACACTTAAGCTTTGCTTTGAAATGCTATTGTTTTGTAGTCATTTAGGGTATGAAGTGTATTTTATTTATAATTTTACTTTAACTATACGCACCTTAAAGAGTTAATCGGTTTACTATCCTTCATACTGTTTTTTTATTTATAGAATTTGAGAAAAATATTGAGTTAATTATATTCATAAAGAGTAGTATATCGAGTGCTTTTCATAGTTGATTTACATCTTTAAACAAACTAAATTTGTGTTATTGTTTTCCTGATAGATTGCTGTTAAGTAAATTGCATTTATTACCACCTGACGTGAAAACTTAAAACCACATTTATCACTTTTTCTTAAAACATACCATAATTGATACATTAAAAAAAATGATCAGCTTGTAATAATTTTAAAGTATTTAGTAACATAAAGGGTGTTTAAAATCTATGAAAGCAATATTTAGATCAGGCAATAGAGTAGCTATAGCGGCAAAAACGTTATCGACTTATTTGCCTTTGAAATAAATTGAAAACATGATTTTTCATTTTTTATCTGCTTTTCAACATCTACCTACACAAGGCAAGCCATCAGACGTCATATAATATATATGGGGTCATTAATCTGTTTACAAAGTATCAACAAGTATTGTGTCAACAATCAATTGATCTGCATATTTGAAAAAATGTTTTGCTTTTTACCGTGTACTTTTCTCATTTATGATACTAATGTACTAGAAAACATATTTCAAGTTTTTGATACTAATGTACAAAATACGAAAACGCCTCAGTAAATGAAAATGCTGTGACTGTTACTAATATTAAGTATAGGTACTAATCCATTTTTCAATTAAAATGTTTTATTTTTTTATTTTAACATATTAATGTTTTTAGGGTTCCGTTGCCAAATAGAAAAAAAAGTTGAACCCTTATAGATTCGTCATGTCTGTCTGTCTTTCTGTCCGTCCGTATGTTACAGCCACTTTTTTCCAAAACTATAAGAGTTATACTGTTGAAACTTAGTCAGTAGATGCATTCTGTGAACCGAATTAATATTTTTACACCAAAATAGAAAAGAAGCAATAAATTTTGGGAGTCCCCATACTTAGAACTGAAACTCAAAAAATTTTTTTTCTTCAAATCCATACGTATGGTGGGGTGGGTATCTATGGATAGGTCTTTAAAAACGATTTTGAGGTTTCTAATAAAAAAACATTCTAAACTGAATAGTTTGCGCGAGAGACACTTCCAAAGTGGTAAAATGTGTGCCCCCCCTGTAACTTCTAAAATAAGAGAATGATAAAACTAAAAAAAAAAAATGTACATTACCATGCTAACTTCCAACGAAAATTGGTTTGAACGAGATCTAGTAAGTAGTTTTTTTTCAATACGTCATAAATCATAAACCGCAATTTACATTTCTTTAAATCAATACACTTTTATAAAAACATCGATCGAAAGTTACAACGAACTACAAGAACTTTTACATGTTGTTACTTGCTGCTACGGAACTATTCATGGGCGAGTCCGACTCGCACTTGGCCGCTTTTTTTATTTACATGAAATAACATCATCATATTGTTACGCCCGCGAGTATGGTATACGAGTATATCTCCATAGCAAATTTCATCTAAATCTATTTAGCCTTGAAAGCGTACCAATTATAGTCAGACTGAGACACTTTTGATTTTTTTATTTTAAGTGTGGATTTTACACTATTACAAATGGTAACTTTATATGCCTATTTTTTAGTTTTATACAAAATGCTGTATAAAATTATATGCATTTAATTTCTATTCTAGGTCTATGATTAGATTTTAGTTCATTTTAAATAGTTATTAGACGAAGTAAAGAAGAGTCAAAGGTTAGAAGTTGCGTACCTGTGCGTAATTTAATAGGCATAAAGGAGCAGAGTTCAGTTTTAATTAACTAAGATCCTTCTAATTGACAGACAGAAAAATTTTGGGACCCAATTAGTATTACCATTTTTATTTATGTTGTTATGTAATTGTTTCGGAAGAACGTTATGTACAAACATAAGTTTCATCTAAGCATAGTTTTGACAGTAAAAGAAACTGAAGCGATAAATAAGTCGTAAACTTATTCAGGCGGTAGTTCAGCTACACGGAATTTGATATAAACGAAGCATAGAATGATTAATATCCTGGGATATTGTTTTTACACGTTGTTACTTGTTTAGATGAGAGAAATGGAGGAATGGAGTTGCTAGATCATACCTACAAGATGTTAGAAAAAAATGTATATGATGATACAGCAATGAAATAAAAATACTATGGTGTTAAATCGTAGTTTGTTTTTTGGTAACCTTTTCAAAGCATTGATTAATTTTCGCTTTCTGCAGACTAAAAATTCAGTTAAATCAGTTTCCAAGTGCCTAAGTTTCCCTTGTTAGTTAAAATTTGGTACCTCATCTAAGTTGCAATAAGTCTATCGAGACTTGTACGAGTAGATTCAACCAGGATAAGTACATCACGATAAGTACATATGCTATTTTAATTATTTTAAAAGCTACAAATGAATTTATATCTACTAACTTTTAAACTTACGCGTTCCATGATAATTAATATTATTAAAAAAAAAAGAATTTAAATAAAAGAATTTATATCTAACTAAAAATACTTTTTTTTCTAGAAGAATCCAACATACTCACCATACATAATTTGAATGCAAAAAATGCAACAATACAGAATGGCAACCCTTCTATTGTTGTTGTTTTGCTATTGCTTGATTGGGCCGGAAGTCTTTAATTCACCAACGAAACAGGACAGTACGAATGCTGTCATTTTAATTTAGGTTGGTTTTCCATGAAACGATAGTATCGCCCCGGTCTAGCCGGCCCAGTGGTGCTTAAACGAGGGTGGCTCTACTACCTTGAAGTAATATAAATTTATAATATTACAAACAATTTTAATAATCACCGACCCGTGCAACTTCGTTAGCGTATCTCAAAAGGAATTAATTAACTCCATTCTTGCAACATTCTTCAATTACGCTCTGTTTATATTTATTGTAAGGCGGTATTATATTACCTATAACCTTTTCTGACAAATGAGCTATTCAATAATAATTGCATTTAGAGTTTAAATCAGTAGGTCCTTACATTAGTGTGTAATCAAATGTATAATCAAGTAAAAGTTACAATATTTTTTTGAATGTAGAGGCTATAATTGAGAGTGGATACTTAAATTTGAATAATAAAGGTAAATAACGGGCATCAACATGTTGGAATCCTTTAATAATCTTGGTGCGATTGTCCCAGATGTAGGAAAAACTTTAACACTAGTTAAAATGGAGATTGCAGGAAACACTCTTTTCAAACATCCTCAGCGTGGTGTTGTGTGTGTTATGTAAATCAACTCGATCTGGATTTGTGAGAATGTACATGTAAGTGGCAGGTATTAGTACAGCACACAGCATAAAACGTTTCTTTTATCCAGTATCCGTTCACATAGTAAGCAAAAGTCGATATCCACAATTGTGACTCGTTTAGAACTAAGGTATTTTCCTCTAGACTCTGGATAGATATGATTCGAAATAAGAAGCAAATTAATATAAACATTTTCAGTAACTGAAAACCTTATCATTCATTCATTTAATAAGGTTCAATGTTTTCTGCCTCCCTAAAATTTACCTTCAACGAGCCTGTTCGTCCGCATCCGTCTCTTTTATTTCGACATCCATCTAATAATAGATAATCAACGTAATTCAGTATGCGGTATTTCCTTTAAGTTTCTTTGATTTCTGAATTCTCTGTATCTCAACAGGATTCAAATATCATAGATGTACGGTATTGTATTATTAGACTTTGATGTATCATGTTTCTTTAAGATTATGATTCGTTATTTATTATGTGAGAAAATATCTTAATCTTGTAGAAGTACGATCTGAATGTATACACATAACACACTTATAATATAGCATTAGAGAAATCATATAACATCAGGATTATAAATAAAAATAACTCATACCAGTTTGTAGCATGTAAGTATTTCAATAAAGATCAACCTAAAAATATTTTAATGTTGAAAAAATGTTTGAACAAAATTAACTTCTTCAAATGTTATGCTCATTCATAACGAAAATTATTAACTGATATCGATTAGAAGAATAATGAAACGATTACGCCTCACTAAAAAAAGAAAAAAAAGCGGCCAAGTGCGAGTCGGACTCGCCCATGAAGGGTTCCGTATCAGCAAGTAACATCATATAAAAGTTCTTGCAGTTCGTTGTAAATTTCATCGATGTTTTTATACTAGTGTATTGATTGGATGAAAGATAAATTGCGTGTTACGATTTATGATATTAAAAAAAACTACTTACTAGATCTCGTTCAAACCAATTTTCGTTGGTAGTTTGCATGGTAATGTATTTTTTTTAGTTTTACCACTCTCTTATTTTAGAAGTTAGAGGGGTGGGGGACACACATTTTTCCACTTTGGAAGTGTCTCTCGCGCAATCTTTTCAGTTTATATAAAAATGATATTAGAAACCTCAACATCATTTTTGAACACCTATCCATAGATACCCACACGTATAGGTTTTATGAAAAAAAAATTTATTAGAGTCAGTTCCAAGTATGGGGACCCCCAAAATGTATTGTTTTTTTTTCTATTTTAATCTTAATGCGGTTCACAGAATACATCGACTGACCAAATTTCAACAGTTTAGCTCTTATAGTTTCGGAAATAATTGGCTGTGACATACGGACGGGCAGACAGACAGACAGACTTGACGAATCTATAAGGGTTCCGTTTTTTGTCATTTGGCTACGGAACCCTAATGAGTAAAATGTATTAAAACAGTTTTATTAAAAATGATGATCAAAATAATGTAGACAAAATACTAAAAGCTAAAAATAATTCTTTAGGTCCTAGGTACCAATCATTACATCACAATCAGTCTAGGGGCATTGATCAGACAAAAATAAATGTATAGTGTGGGTCATCATACTGCCTGCTTTCGTGAGTGAATGTGGCCCTCGCTCTTGGATTCTACTCATACTTTCTATCAGGCAGAGTAAACTTGGTAGTCTTTAAAATAAAATCAAATAAAATGGCTCTATTAAGGATGATAAACAAATTTGTTTACACTGTTATAACATTACAATACGGGTAATAGGAGACACAGACTAGGTTGCGTGGGTTAGCTAATTATTCACAAAATCGTAATCGATAAATTATTGGTAGAATAATTTTAATGGTTTAATAGAGGGTATTTAGTTGACATTAACAGACAACAATTAATCGCTTTGACACAATATCTATTATTATATTATTACGCTTATATTTCGTTATGTTATAATGTGTTTTATTTTTATTAATTTAGTTTTTATGAAAGATTTACAACAACCTTACTTACCGGGACTTTGCGACTTCTCAGAATTCTAATATTAATTCTTCTGTTATTAATCTATTCAATTTTATGATAGAGAAGTAATGCCTTTGACTTTATAGACTACAGAACTAATTTAAAAAAAAACCGCTTGAAAGGTATATTATACCCGAGTGTTATAACAGAAACAATAAAGGTGTTTCTGTAGGCGACCGAAATTCTGAAATATGGCGTGTGACTCGAGAGTGTTACATTTACAAAAAGTCCTGGAACTTAAAGTCGTATCTTTAAGTTCCAGGACTTTTTGTAAATGTCAATGACATGCCGGAATCTAAATATCAGAGCAGGATTTAAGTTTTAGAACGAGTTCAACGTACAAAGAGTTACAATATTGCCGCCCCTTACTATGTATTAATCAACAAATCAATAGCAGTTACGGCGCATTTGTATTAGTCACTTAGTCACGTGTAGTATACATAAACGAGAAACGGAATCTCAAACATAATAATTTAACCCTAGCTAGTGAAATAAATGTGTCATTATTTAGAGTGAAGTAACGTATATTCAGATATATTCTGAATATGTAATGCTTCATTAAAGTATATTCATAATAATAAGATATAAGAACAAAAAAGCAGTAGGTAGTAGGTAGAAACAAACGGTACCCATCTAGGTACTAACTGCACCATTGTCTCTACCATCGGTGATTGCTTCCAATCACCTAAAGTCACTTGGCTTTGAGCTTCAATAAAAGTATGTTAAGTAAATCATGTTTTAAAATGTTAGTTTAAAAGTAATAAAAATTAATTAATATTTCGGACATCTTACATACAACGTCATCTAGTACCAAATTAACCAACGCTTGTGTTATGGGTACGAAACAACTGATATAAATACATAAACATACTTTTTTTTAAATACCAATATAATATATTATACATAGAAAAACACTCAGACTCTGAAACAAATATTTGTGGATCACACAAATATTTGTGGTCCGACCCGTAAATCGAACCCGAGACCTCTTGATCAGCAGTCGCATACGTCAACCACTAGACCAACAAGGCAGTCAAAAGAGTAAGTTAAGAGTAAGCTAGTAAATATACACGTTTCTAAATATTGTTTTTCGTCTATATTAAAATTATTATTTTTTATGTTTAGGTAGGTACATCTTCTTTAACATTAAATGCGGAGGTACACAATATCTCTGATAAAAAATAATGTCTCACAAAAATATGACTTCAAGAAAGGGTCGTTAACTTTAAACATTCATGTTTTAACGTGACAATAAAATATTACCAAGTCGTTGAGCAACTTCAGTTTGAGGGACTTACATATTTTATTACTTCATTTATGTAAATTGCAAATGTACCAAAACAACAATCATGGGAAGGCTGAAATACCATTAAAATTAAGTCGAGTATGCTTGCCAAAAGGGAATTGCATTGTGTAACCTTTGACGGCGTCTGATGTCCTGTGCCAATTCGTTTATACGTGTATTATATACCTGTATTCAACCATTCTCCTGTTTTTAAACTTGTTTCTTATTTTAATCCATCCTAATAATGACAGCATTCTTGCTGTCGTGTTTCGTATGTGACTGTGAGACCAGAGGCCCAATACTTCTGCATCATTTTCCCGGGCTCCTGGCACACGGCGGTGAATGATTTAGAAGTATTATCTGACCAGGCCGCCATAGTATGTGTCACTGTGCTGCATTGCCTACCCTCACAATGAGGATGGTGGCTCCTACTCCTGGATTCTACTCATGCTTTCCATCAGGCAGAGTAGAGTCACTTTGGTAGGCTTAAATATGAAAAAAACATTCCCTATAAAACTTTGTAACTTTAACTTTATTCTATCGACTTAAAAATGTATAGACATTAAACACTAATGAACACCTGATCAACTCGATTAACGATTAATCGATTTAGTAACCTAAGAAGTTGGTGAAGGCTATTTCATATAGATTACGTTGTTGTTTTAGAATTTTAAATAATAATGATACTCTTGTGAAAACGTGTCCAGTGAAATTAAAATAAATGGTATAAAACATATATTATGTAGTAAACGAACAGTCGCTCGTGTGAATAAGCCCATATTAAATTGATTGCGGATTTTTCGTGAGCCAGTTATTCACAATACATTCCTGTCAAAATGTCTAGCTTACTTAAATTTCCATTTTGTTGGACTCTTGTTTGTGATAGGTAACGTTTTAAGCTCTGCTGGCACTACAGTTTCGTAAAATTTACTTCTGAAAGTATTTTTGAACGCGTTGGATTTTTTCTTTCTTTTGAGTTTTTTTATTTTTCTGAAAGAATAGTGCTTTTTAGAAAAAAAAAAAAAAAGGTCTTATTGTTTCTCATACATTGTCATTACATTACAAAAATTGAGATAAGCCCCAGTAAGTTATTTGAAATACTTGTATCGGGGCTGTCTCGCTTCTTCCCGTGATTTATAATTACGCAATGATGAGACCTTAATAATTGAAATGGAAAGACATTGTTCGTATAATACAGTTTACAATAATGTAGCTCTTAGGTGAACAATGTCTTTATGTACTATTACAATAATACAAAACAAATAACTGGTATCTTTGGGTCTTTATATTCTTTATATTACCTATTTTGTCAACTACCGTCTAACATTGCAGTTCCATCAAACCGAGGTAGCCTAGTCAACGGGCTAGTTAGAATGAAGGCAATTATGAAAAACTAGTTTAGAAAGAAACGTTATATTTTCTAATTGTATACAAAAGAAGTTTTGAGGCTACCTAATCGTTATACAGATAATGTTTAGATGACTGCACAGTTGGCCTAGTGGCTTAAGTGGTCGCCACGCCACTTACTACCACGCCAAGTGTTGCGCGTTTAAATCCCACATGGGACAACCCTCTGTGTGAACAACAAATTGTTATTCTGAGTATGTTCATTGTGTCCGTTTCTTGTATGTTTGTAAAGTCCCCCGCGACACAGGATGTATATTCTTAATGCGGGAGTTATCTTCAAAAAAATCATCAAAAAAGTAACTTGGCAGATTAACAAAAAATATTACTACAAGATCTCTTTACGTCGATCTATGAAGAGTGGGTTCAGGGTTCTTGATTGTAGAGTGTCCAAAGTCTCAGAGCCGTACTTAAGTAATGAGGAAGGATATGCTTTCAACAGCATTGCTAATTCCGGTTAATTCAGTGCTCTACCTTTGAATTGAATGACTAAAGTAATTGAACACTGAATTAAGTTACTAAGCACGTAATGTAACATTGAAACAGTTTTTTTTGCACGGCATTCATTTAGTCTTTCTGATTGATCCATCGAAAAGCGCGTTAACCGCTATCGATTCGTCAATTACTTGCGTGGGTAGCTAAATATACAGCAGCCTGACACAACATCTCTTTATTTCAGCTCTGTTTAACTAGCTGTTAAGTTACAAGAAACTAATTTTTTGCTATATTACTACAATTCGGGTAACGTTGTGATAATAAACAACGAAGTGGAAAATAGGCTTCATTGAACCTGAAAAGCAATTTGTGTTCTGTAATCATTTTTTCAAGAAAATATTTTATAACAGTTTTTAAAGAAATTGGCATGATTCTAGACTTTAAGAAATTGAATAAATGATATTGTATGTAATAGAATAGGTGTCAACATTAGTGTAAGATATTTGAGGACCTCATTATTTACAACTTTATACAATAACACGATACAGGTCGGATGAATGATGTAGAATTATCTGACCAGGCCGCCATGGTATGGGCCACCATGCTGCTTTGCCTACCCTCACAATGAGGATGGTGACCCCAATTACTGGATTCTACTCATGTTTTCCATCAGGCAGAGTAGAGTAACTTTAGTAGGCTTAAAAAAATATATAAATATATGTACATGTATTATATGTATATGTAGTATATATATATATATATATTGGTTGTACAAGGTTATACCTCCAGCAAAGACAAAAACCACGATTTCAACTTATCAGTTTCCACAAATCGCCTTTCCTGATGCTAACTTCTCTGGCCAGGGTGATATAGTGGTCTTAAATCTCCTTTTTAAGTTCTACGACCAACATTAGAATAATATTAATCTAGTCACTCGATTTATTTATGAGTAAAGTAAGAGTTATTATTTTTCCTAATAGATCTAACATAATTAATAAGTATTAACTTATTAAGCTTACAACACAGATAGATAATGCTGAGCTTATTTTATAAGTATGTCAACAAAAGTAGTAAAAATATTGTAAATTTATAAACTCAAAAGACAGAAATTGGAATTCAAATCCAGTATTGAAATCATTGAACCTTAAGTTCTTTAAACATACAAGCTGAAGCGCAGTTTGTATGCACAACGGCAGAAACGCGAGGGCTTGGAAACAGCCGAAGACTTTATTTATCTATTTGTGATGTCACATTTCTGAGACTGCAATAAAATGTTCACATTTTTATTTCTACATTGTAAACATTTTACGACCCATCTCTTTGTATAGAGGTGTTATTTGAGTAGGGACAAGGTCTTCATTGGATTCTGACAAATGAGGTTTTATATTTAATGCTGACGCAGTAATATTATATTCTGTTTTAGCTGTAAAGGCCTTGTTTTATTCAAGTTATGAACTGCTATAAAGTTGCATACTTACAGTACTTGTGTTCATAACAACGCAAACTTTTTGTAATGACCTGTTTCAACATATATTCTATTGATAAAGTTTATACTCACCCGTAACTTTATCAACCTAATTAGATTTTTCGAAAGAAAGTATACTCATCGATAAAGCTGAAAAATAAATTTGCAAAACATTTGACTCCATTCGAGAAAACATTCTTAGGATTTTCGGTCCTAAATTGCTAACTGACATACGACACGGCACGACTGTTAACATTTGAAAACGAAGAACTCAATCAGGTTGAATTTCGAATTATTTATTTGTTGTTTATTTTTTTGTTTATTAAAAGTTGCAGAGATGCCTATTAACTTAAACTATGTAGTTAAATCAATAACATCTTAAATTACTTTTTACAAACGAAGATACATAATATTTTATATAGGTAAATGAATAAACTTTATTATCGAAATATTTTTGAAGCACCCGTCAAAGTTGGGTCACGTATAACGGTATCACGGTATTGTAGTACTTGCATTGCACAGTGTGGGCGTGACCGTAGCAACAGCAGAATGCTGGTGCCCGTTAGTGGTTTGGCTCTGCAGTGATTTCAGAGCGATGACTGATGACTGTGCGCTTTCTTTTTCACTTGTAGAGAAAATTAACGAACTGCGTGAATATTGAAAATAGCGATTGAAGCGAGTTCAAATATTATTATTTTAACTGAGTCAAAATACCTTAACGAGCATAGTATCTGATATCAAGTGACTACCCTTGCAACTCCCCCACAAATTAAGAGAAGAAAGAGAGGTTTGTCTGACGTAACTTTACTATCTGGGTACAATTCAAGGAAAAAAATTCGAGGCAGTATCTTTAATAAATTAAGGTAGTATAGAAACGCTGATTGCAGTACGAGTGAGCCAACTCGACCGGGGCGGTACTATACTCACACATAGGACAATAATTTAATAATGGTTTCAATTATTTTTATTTTTGTTATTCATACATGCAAGACGATTAAGGTAAATTAGGATCTGTTTCCTATTTAAAAGGTTTTTAACTCCTTTTGGAAGTGAACGGTAAATTATATTCCTTCTATCAGTAGCATTTTAGAAACTATTAATTAAAATATGCATAAAATCTATTTTAGAAAGCATAAAACATTATAGTAATCTATATATAATTTGGCGTCATATAAATATATATATATTTATGTACTGTATTCGGTATTTACCGAATATTGATTGAATGTTTGATTGAATTTGTTTGAATATTGAAAAAAATACAATAGTGCAATTGATTCATGTCCATACTGTAGTTCACAAGTAACACTAATTAAAATACTATAAAAATCGGCCAAGTGCGTGTCAGGCCACGCACAGGAAAGGGTTCCTCAGTCACCCATAATGGTACGTGGGTTAGAATGCGTTAATTTTGTATGCCGTTTTCCAAGTAAGCGCATTGTAAAAGTTAAGCATCTATAACTCCTGAACTAACAAAGTCATCTAATCCGTTACAGTTTTCCTTTAAAGTTCATTATATGGACCACCAACACGAATTTTTCCAGATTTTTGTGCCAACCGTTTAGCTTTTAGAGGGGGGGGGGACGCCCTGTTTTTACAAAAAAGTGGCCTTTAAAGTAGAATTTCTCGCAAACGGATACCTAAATCAAAAAATTGTCTGAGAAACCCTAAATTGTTTTTAAAAGACCTATCTACTGATACCCCACATGATGGGGTAGCCGTGAGAAAAAAAAACATCCCCACTTTACGTGTAGGGGAGGTACCCCAAATAAAAATATTTTTCATAATTTTATTGTAGCACTTTGTCGACGTAATTACAATACATATTCATGCAAAGTTTCATCTTTCTAGCACTTACCGTTTGGACGGTAAGACGAGGACGGACGGACGGACAGACGGACATGACGAATCTATAAGGGTTCGAAGTCATGAACTTCGGAACCCTAAAAAATATAACTAATAACCTATATTAAACGTACGGAATATAAATTTATGTAATTGATTATGTATGACGGAACAGTGTGTCCGGTGATGTTTTTAAAAACAGTGACGTCATTACTATTATTATTATTGGAGTACTTCATTTTCAGAAATAACTTAAAATAAACTTTACTTCAACCATAATTCACTTTTAATTAGTATTGATTACACAGCTTCGAATATTTCACAATGAGTTAGGTGTTTGCTGTCCGAGCGCAGACAAACGAATGATTGCTCCGCTGCAGCGGGTGGCTTTTTATAGGCATTGTAGTAGGGCGGTCGACCGTTGCGAGTTGTTTACGTCAGTGAGAACACGTGCAGCGATGACGTAATTCGTTGAATGTTGTGTTGCGCCGATATGTACAATATTCATATAATAAATACATCACATTACATCTGACACACAACCTCATCTAGTCCCCAACTAAGCAGAGCTTGTATTATGGGTACTAGACAACTTATATAAATACATAAACATACTTTTCTTTATACATACATATTATACATAGAAAACACACAGACTGTTTTTTTTTGTTTTTACTTCTTTTGTTTTTATTTCGTTCCATACGTGTTTTCCATGTATGATATGTTTCAGGAATAAAATAACGGTGCTAAAACACCATTCTTACGGTTCCACGTGTTAATTTTAAAGGGATATGTTTCTTTTACAAAAGTGATTTGCATTAAAATAAAGGTACGCCATATAACTCATTAAAATTAAATGAACATAGAAAGAGAGAGAGTTACGTTTTACGTCTTACTGTAGCAGCAAAAGAGAGCAGTAGTCCCTCCCTCTCATAGCCAGTTCCATTACGTATATTTATGACATGGTACAGTATAGTCCTATTGTCCGTATTCTGTATTTAGTTTAGTTATTATGATAAGATTTATTAGATATCAAAATATCCTCATTTTAATCTAATCTTACAAAATGGTTGATCGTCAAACATATTTTTGAGGGCTTTTTGTTGCTAAAAGAAGTATTATCATAAAAATATACTGAGATAAACTCCGTACATTTTTTCTCTAGGTGTTTCTGATTATTCATCTTTCATAAATACTTAATATTATAAAAGAGGATCAAAGTAACATAAATATGTCACAACGTAGGTGCCTACTTTTTCTACACACATAAAATTTATCTAAAATGAAAGAACGTACAGGTTGGAACAAGTACTTTTCAGAAGCTTCCTGCAGGAAGTGGTCGAGGGCCTATTCCCGCAGCGGGCGGAACACACACCCCCGTCGATGGCCCGTCGTGGTCGTCGTCGGGGCAGCGTGGGTGATGTTCCACCTGTCAGGGAATCTGAGGTAGGGGCGGCTGTTCTGCGGATTCGATCCAAGAACACCGCCCCCGGGCCGGACGGGGTTCCAGCCCGAGTGATGGCCCGTGCCCTCGACTACATGTCGGACCACCTCAGGGGAGTGTTGGACGCTAGCCTGGCGTCCGGACGCTTCCCTGAGCGTTGGAAGTGCGGGAAGCTGGTTTTGATCCAAAAGCATGGACGGCCTGCCGATTCGGTCGTGGCCTACAGGCCCATCGTGTTGCTGGACGAGGCGGGTAAGTTGTTCGAGAGGGTTCTCTCTGCCCGCATCGTCCGGCACCTCAGCGAGGTGGGGCCCGACCTGTCGGACGCCCAATTCGGCTTCCGAGAAGGGCGTTCGACGGTCGACGCGATCCTGCGCCTGAGGGCCGTGACCGAAGAGGCGGTGAGAGGCGGCGGAGTGGTGTTGGCGGTGTCATTGGACATCGCCAACGCCTTCAATAGTCTGCCATTCGGCTGCATCAGGGCCGCACTCCAATACCACGGAGTGTCAGGGTACCTGAGGCGGCTGGTGGCAGACTATTTAGAGGAGCGTACCGTCGAGTACGAGGACCGAGATGGCGCCTTGAGACGCAGGGCCATGTCGTGCGGTGTTCCACAGGGGTCTGTCCTAGGACCACTCCTGTGGAACATGGGATACGACTGGGCCCTACGAGGGCGTCTCCCCCCCGGGCTGGGTGTAATCTGTTACGCAGACGACACCCTGGTCACGGCCCAGGGGGCAAACTTTGAGGAGGCGGCGCGCCTGGCCACCACGGGAGTCTCCCGGGTGGTCGGGCGCATCGAGGCGTTGGGCCTGCGGGTGGCCCTGGAGAAGACGGAGGCCCTATTATTTCATGGGCCCCGTCGCGGTCCGCCCGCCGGCGCCTCGATCGAGGTCAACTCGGTCCTCGTACCGGTCCGGGCCCAGATGAGGTACCTGGGTCTGGTCCTCGACGGTAGGTGGCTCTTCGACGAGCACTTCCGACAGCTTGGCCCTAAGTTGGTGGGCACTGCCTCCGCCCTAGGGCGACTTCTGCCCAATTTGGGCGGGGCCAGTGTCCCCACTAGGCAGCTGTACACGGGGGTTGTCCGGTCGATGGCACTTTACGGTGCACCGGTGTGGGCGGCGGCTCTGTCCGCCCAAAACAGGGCGCGCCTCTGGCGCCCCCAGCGGATACTGGCGGTCAGAGCCATACGTGGATACCGCACGGTGTCCACAGAGGCGGCGTGTGCCTTGGCCGGAACACCCCCGTGGGATTTGGAGGCGGAGGTGCTCGCCGAAGTTTATCGGCGAGTGGCTGACTTCCGGGCGGAGAATATATTAAAATATTTTTTTTTATGGTCTTATATGGTCGTTCCGGCTGGAGACCCCACGCGCTGGCTTCGCCGCCGTGGAGGCTCTTCAGCCGGTCATCGCGGAGTGGGCAGGGCGGCAGCACGGGACCCTTTCCTTCCGGCTGACGCAGGTACTTTCCGGGCACGGTTGCTTCGGAAAGTACCTGCACTCGGTCGCTAGGAGGGAACCGAGTCCCGCCTGCCACCACTGCGACTGCAGTGAGGACACGGCCCAGCACACGCTGGCAGTCTGCCCCGCTTGGGCGGCGCAGCGCCGGGTCCTCACTGCAGTCATCGGAGGGGATCTCTCGCTGCCGGCCGTCATAAGATCGATGGCCGGCAGCGACAGTTGTTTTACCGCGGTCGCAACCTTCTGCGAGGATGTAATCTTGCAGAAGGAGGTGGCGGTGAAGGCCCGGGAGGATTCCATCCAATCGGACCCGATCCGCCGCCGGCGCCCCGGGCGGTGGAGGCGCGCATACCTGCGTCTCATGCCGCCCTGAGAGTGGCCGCGGATGGGCGGGACGGGTTTCCCGTCCGTCCGCAGTAGTGGCCAACCGCGAGGGGGCGGCGTCCGCGTGTGACCGGACGTTGCCCAATTAGAGAGTACACATCAGAGGTGGTGCCCGCAACAGTGCGGGCAGGCGCCGGTTGGAGTCCAGAAGGAAATCCCCTCCCTGGACTCCTTCCAATACAAAGGCGCAGAGAGGGTCACACCGTGTGGTTTTAGTCGGTTCGAGTCCGACACACCACCCCGCCCTAACCCCCGACGGGGTGACGGTCCGCGGGGATTTCCACACGTTAAAAAAAAAAAAAAAAAAAAAAGTACTTTTCAGAACATATGAAGACGTTGTGTGAAGCGGAAGGATTCAAAAATATTTTTTATAGAAAAAATAATTTTGTACTTTTCAGTATTTGGAAGTTATTCTTACTAAAGTTATAACAATATAAGATCATGAAACCTATTCACGTCTCTAGCTATTTTTAATGGTATTACACTCGACAGCTAAATGTTCTAGAATATTTGAATAGAATATATTTTTTGTACATCAATACAATATTAAAGCTAAATATCACAAAAAGATACATACGAGTACAATGGATGGCTTTATATTGCTTTTGTAATCTTCTTCAGGTAACATAATGAATGAATCTTTTTAAAATTTTAATGTATAAGGTACCCATAATAATCTACGGAGTGATTAATTACCAAAAGTTTTATAGTAGAGACATAGTCGCGTGGTTATTTTTGTAAGTCTTGTGACAGCCATTTTGATACTCGCCAAATTTGCTGTAAATAAACGCAATAAAAAAGAACTTTATTTGTTAACCCAATTTACTCATATTTATCGAATACTGCAAATCGTCAGCCGGACTGCAAGCATATATGGATAGTCAATAAATATATTTAAGCAACGCGCTGAAGCACACAGTTTAACTTGCGCATATAATAGGGAATATGCATAAAATTTAAATTTGTCTCAAATATTTTTTTATAGATTATTTAGTGTCTTTATATTAAACTTACTTTTTTCGATTTCGTTATTATTCAAACTCAGAAAATAATAAACAAAAGGTGAAAAATAAGGGATGGAAATCTAAACTTTCAAAACGGGTCATGATTGTCATGATTGACATGTCGGTGGTGTTTGTCAGGGTGGCTCGGCCCCACTGAATTTGGTTCATCACTCGGATGTAGTCTTTCATACAAACATACGTTCTTACTTCGTTTTCAATGTACGTCTTCGGTCATTAGTCACAAGCACTTTTTAGATCAAATCATCTAATTACGTTAAAATAAAACCAATCACGGAGATACATTATCATTTTCCATCATCTTATACCAATGTTATCCGAAAATTCACTTTATCGAATATACTAACAAAAATATTTTTGCACTTCGGTACCATACAATACTTGAGAAAGGGTTTTTTAACTTTTTCTATAATTTGAATAGCAATTAAAAATGAAATGCTATTAAATAGTAAATTAACACGACACACGATCATTGACGTCGTCCTAAGCATAAAATAATTCAATCTTTTCAAGCCTATTTATATTTTTTTCTACGTTTAAAAGACTTAAATGATCGATTTAAGAAATAATAATATTAATATGCCTATTAATTATGTACTTTAATTATACTTCTTTCCGTGTCAAAGTTTCATGTAGAACCGACCTTTAGAACCAAGGACAAAGCTTCGGTCTGAGTAACACGTAATGCAATGGCCAGTTATTCAGAATTCTATTTTAATCTATTGCAACGCCATCGCAAGTTGCGGTGTTGCAAGTTAGCATAAGAAGTTGTATGTAAGGAAATTCAAATATTTCGTAACGGAATGATACATCGACGTTGTTATTAAAGTACATAAAAAAATTGTTTGAATAAATACTTTTTAACAAAAGATAAGCTGTTTATCTTTTGTTTTGTTCAAAAAACGTGAAATAATGTAATTCAAAAGTTTTAAAATATTTTTAACACTCAATATAACAGGTTATATTGCAACGCAAATGTAAAAGTCTATACTTTTAGTTTGTGGTGCTAAATGTGGTGCCAAAGTATATATGAAAATGGTAAGGACCAGGAACTGTCAAAATATAATAGTATTAATTTACGATGGTATAGTATTTCCTACTAACAACTAATGTTATTCTGAAGATTGTCAAATTCGATCGTATGGTAAGGCCCTAATAGGCGCTTCATAGGGTGAATACCAGAAAAACATGTACAAAACATACTAAATGAGCCAAAATGGATCACGGCTGAATAATTCAGAATAGTCATCATTATATTATACAATTATTGATTAAACGAAAACTTCAGTATCTTCAAATATGTATGTATCTCGGAGAGCACGTAAAGCCGTCGGTACCGGTTGTCATGAACATCTATGGCAATCGTTATTCGGAAGTAAGTGCCCTCAAATTTACTGTCCGTATCACCAATATAGATTTTAGTCAGGATGATCCGAACTACCTTTACGCGTCTTTGTTTAACATGATCAAATCGGAATTTAATAACATATTCACAACTAAGACTTTTTATAAAAATATAAAAATTAGCTTTTGTGATTGGGCAACTACTGGCATACAAATAAGTAGAGCTAAGTTGTATGAATTGTATGGCATGAAACAATATAATTTTGACCATAAGTTTGTTCAATATGTTAAAAATTATTCCAAAGTATTTAAAAAGACTTGCGCTGCTGCCAAGTCTTTATATTTAAGTAAAAATATTAAACAAGCAGAGAATAAAATTAAAGACACTTGGAACATGATTAATGCTGAATCTGGGCGGGTCAAGCCACGTGAACATAATTTTGAATTAAGTATTGGTGATATAACTGTAACTGACAATTTAGACCTGGCGCAAACATTTAATAATTTCTTTGCTGATATACCTAAAAATGCAACCAGCTCCCTAAGATCATGTCCAGTTGATGCTCAATCACTTATGAGAGGCAGTGTGAAAGAGTGTACTGTACCATTCAGTTTTAATTTTATAAACCCCACTGACATAATAAAAATATTTAAGTCAATTAATTGCAAAAAGACAGCAGATTTATGGGGTATTTCTGTTAAATTAATTAATGGCATTATTATTAAGATAGCACCACATTTAGCAACAATATTTAATCGATGTGTTGATACCGGTGTGTTTCCTGATTTGATGAAACACAGTAAAGTAATTCCTTTGTTTAAAGCCGGTTCAAAAAGCGACCCTAGTAATTTTAGACCTATTTCTATTTTACCAGCTATTAGTAAAATCTTTGAAAAAGCCATACTAATGCAATTAGAAACACATTTTAATTCTAATAATCTACTGCATAGTGAACAATATGGATTCACAAAGGGTCGCTCAACAGTAGACGCAGGCTCTAAACTACTTAAACATATATATAGTGCCTGGGAAAACTCGCAGGACGCCATTGGTGTTTTCTGCGATCTCTCAAAAGCATTTGATTGTGTGATGCATAGTACACTTCTGCTGAAACTTAGGCATTATGGCATAACAGGTACAGCGCTTAATCTTGTTGCTTCTTATCTTAGTGAGCGAATACAGTATGTTGATATTAATGGAATAAGGTCCTCCGGATCACCAGTGAGTATGGGCGTGCCACAAGGCTCAATTCTGGGTCCCTTTTTATTTTTGGTGTATATAAACGATTTGCCATTTTTTACTAGTAAGTTATGCGATATTGTTCTATTTGCTGATGACACTTCTCTTATATTCAAAACCAATCGCAAAAACGATTACTCTGACGAAGTAAATAGGTCCCTCGCATTAGTCCTTGACTGGTTTACATCAAATAACTTGCTTTTGAATTCTAAAAAAAACAAATGTATTAAGTTTAGTTTGCCAAATGTAAGGAATATCAGTACAAATCTAGTTTTAAACAATGAAGTTATTAATTTTGTTGATTCAACGGTTTTTTTGGGAATTACTTTAGATAGTAAGTTACAGTGGGGCGCCCAAATATCGTGTCTCGCAGGGAAACTCAGTTCTGCAGCGTATGCTGTCAGCAAAGTCAGACAGCTTACGGATGTGGAAACAGCAAGGCTAGTATATTTCGGTTATTTCCACAGCGTCATGTCGTATGGCATTCTGCTATGGGGCAAGGCAGCTGATATTCAAACAATTTTCATTCTCCAAAAACGTGCAGTGCGTGCGATTTACAAACTAGGTGCACGAGTTTCCCTTAGAGAAAAGTTTAAAGAGATAGGCATTATGACAGTTGCATCACAATATATATTTGCAAACATTATGTTTATAAAACAAAATATGCATTTATATCACAGGAATAGTGACGTTCACTCGGTGAACACGAGACATAAGCATAAATTAGTAGGTCAATATCATAGGCTACATAAAACGCATAATTCATTTATGGGTCTTTCCGTGCGATTTTTTAATAGGTTACCAGCTAGTGTTATGAGTCTATCAGTGGAAAAGTTTAAAAATGTAGTCAAAACTTATCTTATACGTAAAGGTTATTATACAGTTGACGAATTTTTAAATGATAAAGAAAAATGGTTTTGACTACTTGCTCCTTATCATTTTATTCTACTCATGTGAATGTTGTTATCACATTGTTTAAGAACATGATTTTACTTTTGTAAGTAAAGATTCTACGTGACGAATGAAGGCCATTCTTCTCTTTCTTTTGATCTTATAATTAATATTTTATATTTAATCTTTTGTTACCAGTAATTTGGCCAATATTTGAGCACATATAGTTTTTACCTTTGTTGTAAGTAGATGCTCCTACTATGTTGTACCAACTGAGGCTCTTGTTTTTTTTTTTTTAAATTAGCATAAGTTCTAATTTTTTATCACTATAATTTGCATCAGTCCTCTAACATGGTGTATAGTATATTAGTGGCAGCACCTTACCCCCATATCAGGTTTATTATATTAAAACATTAAAACTATGTAAACATTGGCGATTTGAAAGGAGTGGCCGCGAGTTTTTATTGCCATGTTCTTTTCTCCGGCTCTACCTATTGTTTGCGAACATGGCATAAATGTACATGTAGAATCTTGACCTGTCACAAGAGATGTATTGCATCCTAAGTGAATAAAGAATTTTGAATTTGAATTTGAATTACTGACAATTAATTCAAACTGCGAATTTCAGTTCTCCCTTGGAGTTGCGGAGGCCCGATGCCAGTAGCTCTTTTAAAAAACTGATATTCAGGTAAAACTGGTTAAACGGTAGCCGACCCCAAATAATATTGGGAATACGGCTAGGAAAAAGTAGATTAGTATGAAGATATTTCTCAGACTTTATTTATAATTACTCGTAGGGGTTTCCTACTTATTATAGGATAAAAAATGATACAAGTTAAATCACTAAAGAAAATGGCAACACGTGTGAATTTAAGAATCAAAAAAAAAAACACCAACCGAAGTAATCTGTATTAGGCTAAATTTAAATAATGACGTTTCAGGCTAATGTGTAGAGATCGATTATAAAGACTAAAGTTTTTAATAATCGATTAATTTAATTTGACTTTTATTTGAGTGACTAATTTCGATCAGTTATTCACTCAAATAAATATAAGAATTTCAATAAGACCATTAACAAAGATTAACAAAGATCAATCGATCAAATAAATAGCTAACATTATGATTGCAGGGTTAACGATTCTAAATGATTCAATTATTTATTATATCATTATTGCTAGGGTAGATGAATGGAACAAAGTACAGATGTAAGTCCGAAATAGATAACTGCTTTGGAGGTCTAGCGGTTTACGTATGCGTATCCCAATGAACATTTCGCGGGATAAAATTCCGGGTCGAGTCAAAAACTATTATTGAGTTTTTATGACTATATATATGAAACTATATATATATATGAAATATAATAATAATATTTTGATCTCTGACTCACAACATCATCTTGTACCAAACTACTAAGAGCTTGGAATATGGGTATTAGACAACTGATATAAATACATTTTTTGTGTAAAAATACTCACATATTTTTAATAGAAATACAAACATTTGCCCGAAACCAGCCCGAGACCTCATTATCAGCACCCGCATACGCTAAGCACTAGACAAACAAGGCAGTCAAGGGCATGCAGTTATATGTAGGTTCTTAACAACAGTCCAGAGTTTTGAAATTTGGGGTCTTAACCCCCATGCCTTGCAAGCCACGGTCCGTGAAGCCGTCATCCTCGGTCATGTCGGATAGTGGTTGATGAATCGGCTAGTTTGAATTACAAATTTGTTTATACAGCTTGTCGAGCTAACAGAATAATCCTTAATCTTTCACGCCAAAACTACTGAAGCTATTTAAATGAAAATAGGCATTACTCCAATTCATCCTATTGGTGTCGTAAGAGCCGACGGAAACTAACTACGTACGAAAATAACACTGCTCAGAGAAGGTAGGAAATTTGAATCTGTTTTAGAAGGAGAAGATTTATAATAATAATATAATTAAATTTATCCCAATAAAGTACATGTACAATAATTTTAAAATTTGATAACCAAGCTACGGTTGTATCTTGGGCTGCCACAAAATTAACCACAGAATTGAACTATTAAAGGCTGTTGATGACGACAAAGCCAAAATGGTTACAGTAATTCTGTTCTAAAAATTATTGATTTTCTTATAGATTTTCTTGAGATCCTCAACCAAGAGAATAGAGGCATCAGCGACTGCAGAACGAAATAAGTTGGCCAAAAATTCAGGTAACATCGCCAAACCTTTTCTTATCTAACTGTTTAATTACTTTACACAAAAGAGACTATTGTAACAGTAGAGGTATCTAAATAGCTAGTCTGGGAGGTTACACTTTCAATATAAAGCTATCAAACTTTATTGTTTTTTTTTTTTCAAACCTCTAAATTATTTTTATTGTTCTTATTATCCTTTAGGAAAGGGTGTCATATATATTAAAATATTTTGCAAGAAATCAGTCATTTTAGTTTGTGCATTCTTGTGGGGTGGTAGGCTTTGGTCATCGTGCTGATTTTTTTTGTAATTTAGATACCCTAATGCTTTCATTAATGTTTCATTAGTAAATGATTTATATCCATTTGTACAACTTGCAGTTTTAGTATCTTATGTATTTACATTAAGTGAGCGCGTTTTTGAATATTATTATGGTGAAGTTACCGGATCCAAGTGAAGAGGAAGCGATGGCCAGAGAGGAACTAAGAAACCCACACAACTGGAGATACCCCAAACCTAGCAAGAAACCTACTGAACCCAAGGGCTTGATGGAAATATTTTCATTGATTAAAAAAACCGTCACATTGATGGAAAAATACGTTTCTGTGACCCATGCCGACTATTATAAAGTGAATCGACTCTTAAGAAAACAGTATAACCTGGTAAGTGTTAATGTTATTTATAAACTAGCTAACTCCGGCGGAGATACCCGCGGTTATTGTTGTAAGTTGCGAGTATCGCCGCAGAGCGAAGCTTGTCTAAGTATTTTACTTATGTTACTCCTTATATTTCTGCCAGTGAAAGTATTACTGGAGCATGTTTATTATTAACTAGCTGTCGCCCACGGCTCCGCCCGCGTGTATGTCGGTTATCGCGGTAAAAAGTGGCCTATGTCCTTTCCAAAGTTCAGTTCAATCTTCATACCAAATTTCATCAAAATCGGTTTAGTGGTTTAGGCGTGAAAGCGTAACAGACAGATAGACAGAGTTACTTTCGCATTTATAATATTAGTAGGGCTTGTATTAAAGTTATAAGGTTTTAAAAATTATCACGTGCTTAATATTATCAAACTGACAGCTGTCAGCTATGTATGTCAGAAGACCTTATTCTACAGTGGCGCCCACTGGAAAGTACAAAAATGGTGGCCTTCATTACGCGATTATCTGAATGTCTTATTTTAAATATTGTCAAATCGAAATCCACATATGATGTACCTAATAAAATATTTAATTTACTGTTTTCTTCTTCTCCATTCTACTTCTATAAATATTTCAGGACGAAAGAACAGTCATTTATGTATTTTTTATTATTCGCAAATATTTGTTTAAGAGTTTGCTTGTTTTCTATTTATATTATGTTAATTTTTATGTTTTAGAAGAAAAACTCAAAAAGTATTCTACAATTCAATTATCATTCCTAGTCAAAGCTCTGCTGAATTTGAAGCATATGACATTGCCTGTGTGTGATATAAACAAGAGAGAATATCTGCTAGTTCGTTAAAAAACTTTGAAATAAGTTGTTATTTATACCTAATATATGTTTTATTATTTCAGAACTTTACACTACTTTGTGAAGAATGCGGTGGGCCACACAGTAACCTGTACGATGAATTCCTAGCTCCAGAAAGATAATTTACAAGATAAGTAACGAAACGATCTGATATCATATTCATGTTATCCTTGATAGAACTCTCAATGTGAATCACACGAACACGGAAACCACAATAATTATACATTTTATGTAGGTCTACGTTGAATTTCGGTAAATAAAATGCTGCAGCAAACTCAACTTTGATTAATTTCTTTTGTTTTATTATACCTTTTCAAAGTAGGTACGTACTCATTGACAGTTCGTTAAAGTTTCACTGATGCAATCGTGGAATTGACGGATGTTCTCGATTGAAGACTTGAATTAGGCAAGATATGAACCTTATAACTATTACAATATTTAATTTATCTTACTTATCTTAATTTATCATAATCTCCTAAAAAAGCAAAGAATCCTAAATCTGATAGTTTTATATTCAGTAGTCGTTAAGATGGAACTTATCTCATTTTATTGAAGGTTCGTGCAAATCTTTGGTTTGGATTTTTTGTCGAAATTTTATGCTTAATTTACCAAAGCATCTTGAAACCAAAATTGTTGTACTCGTTCTAGTTGCATCTCGTCTATCGCTTTAGGATTTAAATCTGTACCAATAATTTCGTCTTGCTTCTGTTTATTCGTATAACTAATTTAGTCACGTTCTTGAACTTTTTCCATTTTCGAGATATTGATTAGATATTGGTTGAACTAGTAGCCGACCCCAAATAAACTTGGGAATAAAGGCTAGGAAGATGATTATTAGACTGGGTAATAAAAGTTAAAAATCAGTAAATCTAAACTATAAATCCATGAAATGATTAAACATACAGAGTGTTGATACCAAGATTCATCCCCTGGCTGTCATAAAATACGACTAAGGAGCAAAGTTAGTAGGGAAACATCACTGTAAAAAGAACAAACTATATATCATACAGTAACATATAGTACAGTAAATCAAAATCTCCTTTCGAAATAGAGGCTTGTGTAAAGCGGTGTACTAAGTGGATTAAGTCTGTTTATGTGATGTGAACTATTAAATATTCAGTGTGTGTACGTTTTCAGGTATACCAATTAAGTGTCTACTCATGCTTCATAGGAAACAATAGGTTCATAGTGTCTCCTTATTTATCATAACAATTTTCCAATGATTTGGCTAAAACTGGTCATAATTTTCGAGTATATTTAACAAGAGTGAAATTTAATACCACCTTGGATAAGATTTTTAATTACCACCTCTGTGTTATAAATCTTTTTTGTGATTCGACTCGCACAAAGAAACAATAAAGTATTGCTTTAATGACTTATTGCCTGCCTTTGAACACTATTATGTTAACTAATGTTAAAAAAGAGTTTTAACGTTAGTAAAGCGATTGTCATTTTTTTTGCATCAATAAACGATCAGAGTTTATTAGTCGGAACAGTAAACCGCTTTAATAATAATACTAATAAATGTAGCTTAAATAAAGGAACCCACGTATAAAAGTCGGTTATAAACAAACCTATAGGTGAGTCAATGAAAGCGTGTTAATACAATAATTAGACTGCACAAACAGCAACACAGTGTCTTTCCTCATGAAGGACACTCTTAATTTCGAAATTATAATATTGTTATGAATTCAAATAAAATTAGTTGTATTTACAGAAAAGTAAGTAGCTTGTAACTTTCTTTGAAATATTTAATAAGGTAACTTATAATAAAATGGTTTAGTTATTAAAATTCTGCGAAATGCGTAAAAGAACTTTTATGAGTAAATTAATAACTGTACCTGTTTTACTACCTAATAATTATTTTCAAGGCTACTCGATAAAAATAGTACCGTAATTGTTTTGTAATAATATTCTACTTAGGTTTTAACACAACATGTATTCACCTTGAATTATATCATAGTAAAATGGAGAATATTCTGATACTTTTTGTTTTTGGTTGGTTAAACCACTTCCGTGTGGTGACGGATTAAGAATACAGAGTGTCACCAACCCTATTCATCCTGCGGGTGTCGTAAAAGGCGACTGAGGGGTAAACTACGCAAGACAAAATCAATGCAAAGAGAAGGAAAATTTGAAACCAACCCTATATCAACCAATCTGGCCAGAGTGGTTTCATCAACAACCCATAACGTCCCACTGCTGGGCTCGGGTCTCCTCTCAAGAGAGGGTTAAGGCCATACGTCCCCACGCTGGCCGAGTGCGGGTTGGGGACTGGCAAGACACGTTGTGGCTACGTAATCTTACCGTTGGATGTTTTTAAGCCGCCCGAAGGCCTCCAACTAAGCTTCACGACTGTTACCTTATGACAACAACCGGGACCGACTGCTTAACGTGACCTCCGAATCACGGAAACGCTCATAACATATCATGCCACATACGGTCACCCATCTAGGTCCGACCGCGCCGTAGTTGCTTACCCTCGGTGATTGTTTCCAATCACCTAAGGCCACTCGGCTATGAGCGCTTCCATATGAGCCACAGAGTGGTTTAGTAAGCTAAAACCTCCTTTCTAAGGAGAGGCCTATGTCCAGCAGTAAACTGTTGAAGGCTGTTGATGAAACCACTTCAGAAATGTAACAATCAGACAGAAAGACAATAATTAAAAAACTGTTTTTTGGTGAAGTTACGAACAGATACTTTAATTTCATTTATTAGTATGGATTAACGTGATTCTGTAATCAGCTAAGCGCTGTCTACTTAGTTTTGAATTATCAGTTGCTTTATGATTAAACTATAAAACAGTGCTTTGTAATTTTTACTATAATACATCAAGTTATTGAAATATATGGCGTATATTCAAAAGAAGGAGTTTTGTGTAAGTAATTATAAACAATGTAATACAAATTAAATAAGAATTTTAGAAATTATTATTTTTTTTCTGTATAATTTTAATATCTCCATTTTGCAAAACAAGTATATGAAGAATAAAATGTCTTAATAAAAATAAAAATATAATCTAATAAATGAAAAATATGTGAATAAAAACAATCTAAGAAATAAACACAAAAAAATGATTCCGGCCAGGATCGAACTGGCGGCCTTCTGCGTGTAAAGCAGATGTGATAACCACTACACCACGGAACCCCTTGAACAAATTTTCAAAAGTATTCGTCTCTAATAACTGCACTGTTATTAAACTTTTTAAGTTGTAGTTTTTAAAGACTATACTTTGTAATCACGGATTTCGCCAATTTAATTTTACAAAAGAATATCTGTGTATGTCAAGTACATAGTAGTGTGTGTGTCGTTAAATTTATTGATTCAATGTATTTTTATTTATATTTAAAAAAAATAGCTTCCTGCACTCCTCCTCCACATAAACTATAAATGTGCGAAATTTCATACTCCTTCGTCCACTCAATTTTCGTAAAAGGGGTACAAAGCTTTTGCTTCAAACATTGATATATAGATTATAAGCGAAATATTGTTCACTATTTCAATGGTTTTAATTTTATTTGGGTATAAATTTTAAAATAAAAATGGCTAGATTTATACAATATACAATTATAAAACATAATATTATAACAAACGTCAAGAAGTTCCTCCGCATCATCACTTACTGGTATTGTTCCCAAAAAACTTTTAGTAAACGTTGAAAGGCAATGCTAATTCACTGTGCTAGAAAAATCCAGCTCGGTCATGAGAAGCGCCAAATAGTTACTTAACTAGTTGTTTAGACATATCACGAGGACTTGGTCCCCATGAACCTGGCGTCTCTACCCCAAATGGTTCAAAACAGCAATTACCTACAAATTGTTAGTACAAATATGATTCCGGCCAGGATCGAACTGGCGGCCTTCTGCGTGTAAAGCAGATGTGATAACCACTACACCACGGAACCCCTTGAACAACATGCCAAAATTACTCGTCTCTACTAACTGCATTTTTACTAACTTTTAAAAAACTTTTTGCGCCCCGCTGTTTTTGTAATGAATCGGATACTGTTATTATTTTTCTATAAAAGCTTAACTTAGTCTTTATAACATACTATATTTGCCAGTAAGAGCTGAGAGATAAGTTGGAACAAACAAAAGATAAACGAAAGCAAAAAAAGTGTGTTTTTAATGTAAAAACTCCGTACACACTTTCATATGGATTTAGTGAAAAACTTTTAATTTGAATTTACAAAACAGTCTCTTTAATTATATGTATTTGTCTCGATATCAATGTGATTTTAGGGTTGATTATGTTCTTTTTAAATTATTGTAAAACAGGTATTCATAAACTTATCATTAACTCACCGAGTTAGCAGTAGGCTCCGACTCATGATGATGGGTGGACAGGTGTCGAATTGTCCCCGCCATGCCGTCTTCACTCAGCTACATTTCGGGTTGCCACGTGACATCATACGTCTTACAGTACAAATTAACCCTAAGGTCTCCCGTAATCCATCATATGTATTTTCAACCCTTTGAAATCCCAATTCAATTATGGAACATTCTTTGTTGGAGTGGTTTATCTGAAGTTGTTTATTTGGACCTACTTATGCAATAAAGAACAAATCCAACCACATGTCAATATATTTAATAATTATCTTTTTTTTTAATTTATAAAGACAACTCCCGCATTATAAATATATATCCTATGTAGTGGGGGACTTTGCAAACATACCTACACAAAACGGACAAAAATTATACCCACATTTAGAACATCATTATTTGGATCACACAAAGTATTGTCCCAAGTGGGATTTGAACCGACAACACTTGGCGCAGTAGAAAGTGGCAGTAATAAATGATTTTCTCGATTTTGTATGTGTGTTTTTTGGTTCCGTTTTACATAAGTAGGTCATTTGATCTGTCTTTGAAAAACAAAGGAGCTTAGCAATAAAGTCGTGGGATTGATCCTACTTACGACGTCAGACGGAGGATTTGGGAGGATAAGTGTCCACTGTTATTGTTAGCTGTGCTTGCGAAGAGTTATGAATAATATGTTCTTTACATATAAACCTACCCACTTAATTTAAGAATTCTTGTATTTATTTTTAGTTTAACTACTAGCTATGTCACGCAGTTTTTACTACTTTCACTGTTTTAAATTTGTTTTCGCGTAAACCTTTTTTTTTCTTAAATTAAAATAAGTAACCATTTATGAGATTACAAATCTCCTGTTAAAACTTTCGTCAAGATCGGTTCAGTCGGTTCATCGGTCGAAACAAATTAAAACAAAAAAAAATATTACTGTTAGTACTGTGAATAGTTGAAATGTTTATTATGTGAAAACTGTTAATTTGAAATTACGAACAGATAGTTTAACTTTCCTTATCAGTATAGAAGTGTCTTAAAGTTCATTTAATTTTTAATATAATTTTCACATATAATACAAATGGAATAAATAAACTCCTGACTATTTGTTCTGTATAAAACGCGTTATAGGGATGATGTGTACAAAGTGTTAATATTGTGAATATCAACAAGCCTTTCAGCTTCTCCAAAAAAAAGTTGACATGAAATATACTGTACAAAGACATATTTTTCACTTAATAGGCATGCATATTCTTTTATTTAACAGGCTGCTCAGGTGACTCTACTCTGCCTGATGGAAAGCACAAATAGAAAGGGACCACCACACTCTGGGAATGCAAGCAGTGTATTCATGGTGGCCTTCAATATGGCGGTCTAGTGAGATGCTTTTAAAAAGTACAACCTTTATACTTAATTTAGGATAGCAGAAAATATAAAAATGTCTTGAGCATTTTGAATTAAGTAGAAATAATAATAATTAAATTAACTTCTTGTCGAAAACTTTTCATAACAATCTGGTTGAAAATCTTTAAATCACGCATAGCTTTGCATTTATTATGTAACACGCTTTATGGAATTAAAATACTATAATTGTTATTGTTCTTTACATTGCAGTTCAGTTTATCACGTGACGTCATAATTATGTTAACACTACTAGGACTCGTTTTTACTTTTCCTTTGTTTGTTAAACAATACATTGTATGCTATAACCAGGAACAAAGACTTTTGTATGGTTGGCTACACTTTTCAATTTCATTGTTCAAATGTAAAGGAACTTTAAAAAGTAAAAGTGTACTGTGTATTGTGAATTTTTATACAAGCAATACTATTCAAAAACTTTGAAATTTATTTAGGAATTTAATTTAAAATGTATTTTTATAAATGTGTATTAGTATCTGGAGATCACTCAGTATTAATTAAAATAGATTTGCAAAAGATATATGTTTTTTCCTTTTCGTCTATAAGTTGCTCAAACAAGTAATTCTGTTCTGGACTTTGTTATAATTTATATTATTCATACCTAGTGGACAAAATTATAATAACTAAACTATGTAACTAAAATCTTTTTATAATTTATTAACTTTAATAAATCGTACAATACTTTAAACAAGTATTTAGCGGTAAGTTTCAAAATAAGTTCAATTTTTTTTATGCAGAACTATAGTTAAACTCACAAAGTAAGACTTAGTTCACTTTTATACAGTTAAGATCGCGTCACTACGCCCGGCTGCAGTTACGACGCGAAACGCTACGAGGTTACGAAGTCTACGAGTTTAGCCGGCGGGTACCAGAGTAGCGGCTGGCGCTCGACTGCCGCAGAACGAGGCGGTACGCTCGCTTGAACCCGCGCACTCCGCACCGTAATGATTGACAAAATACTTCACCTCTGTTTTTTAGAGTGGAAAGCTTGTATAAACAATTAGCAGCAGGAAAAGTACATCGATGCAAGTGGACCTTTATTCTAATGGTCACGAAAAAAAAAGAAAACGCTTCATAAGACAGCTTTAAACAAAAGGAATGCACGTTTAATTTATTAATACACAAGCTACTTTGAATACAAAGTTTTTTTTTTATTATTTATGAAGATGATGAAATAATTTTACGAGACTAAACGTAATAATAGTTTTGTGACTTTGCAAACTTTTGACTCTTCAAACTTTAGTAAATATTTATATTATAATTAAGTTTATATTTTGATTGATAAAACTTTTGATCGTTTGCACGATAAGCTATTTACGAACGCTTACGAGGTAAACTGGTTTTATAAATATTGCATTCTTTGTTCAATATTAATTAAGACTTAATTGCAATAACACATTATAAGGTTTCTTTTGTTTATACAACACTTCAATCAATCATAGTCACCATTAGACACTTAAAACTCCATTAAAATCGCATAATCATGTGTCATCGTATTATACAAACACATTTAAAAATGTATCGAATATGTTTCTTGATGACTTCTGTTGAAAGACAATTGTAAGTACAGTCATCAACTAAAGAGGCAGTACCAAAGCAGTAGGGCATTTTAAACCTTTACTTAGATAACAAATGGGAGCCTAGGGTGTGAATCTTTATATATATAATTCTTCTGTGAGTGTGTATGTCACTGAACTTCTCTCAAACGACTGGACCGATTTTGATGAAATTTTTTGTGTGTGTTCAAGGGGATCTGGGAATGGTTTAGATTCGCAATTGGACCCGGTAGGTGGCGCTGCGATCAAGTTCTGGAATTTTAAAGTTGGGCGGTACGAAGTTCGCTGGGTCAACTACACTCGGTTCCAAAAATAACGGGTCAGTCACATAAACCCGAATATCTCCCGAACTACGTATGCCATCCTAATGAAACGAAGACTGTTCAATTGAGAATTTAATTATACAGATAAAAAATAAAATAAAACTTAGTTACACCCACAATATTAATCTTAAATTAAAAAAAAACTAAAGTAGTCATATTTTTCTTAAGATTACATTTTTTTTATGATTGTTTTTTTGCTGTTTTTCATCACTGGAGGCTTCATCACGTGGGGGCAATACAAAGTATTAAATGAAGAAAGTGATGAAAAACAGCAAAAAAACAATCATAAAAAAAATGTAATCTTAAGAAAAATATGACTACTTTAGTTTTTTTTTAATTTAAGATTAATATTGTGGGTGTAACTAAGTTTTATTTTATTTTTAATCTGTATAATTAAATTCTCAATTGAACAGTCTTCGTTTCATTAGGATGGCATACGTAGTTCGGGAGATATTCGGGTTTATGTGACTGACCCGTTATTGGTTTATGTGACTGACCCGTTATTTTTGGAACCGGCTTTAGTATTTGTATATAACAAGGCACAAAGCCTCATCGTTGGCCATGCTTTACTAAGAATTAGTTTACTATTAGTGTTTTGAATCAATGTGAATGCCTTTTTTCATTTTGATCACTAACGAAGTATTTCTTATAAATGTTAATGATAACGGCTATTAGATACATTTTAATAATCTTCTTTTTGTTTCTTTCCTCTAATATATTTGTGATCATGGCTAATATTTATACCAGTGTTACCAATGACAAAATAATAAGAAATTCGTTGCGTTCAATTATATTAACAGTTGACAGTCTTGACATTAAACAATAAGGTACAGATGCTTAAGAGGTCTCACTAGCACAAAAACTTGGGCTATCGAATAATACCGGTTATTTATCATCACATTTACATCCTCTATGATTAAAAATCCTACAAAAATGAGGAGTTTGATGTAATCAATGGTGTTCATTTCAACAGAATTAGTAATTTATTATGATGAATAGTAAAAAATCGTAAATTATTAAATAGTCTCATAAAGTACATGTCAACCCGGTCCTTGACCATTGAGTTTATCAGGTTTCGTCACGAATGTTGGACATTTATTTTAATAATTTATTTTGTAAGCATCATGGGAACGGAATGGTAACCGAAAAGCGAAGCTCTTTTGAACTCCACTCTAACCCTAAAGCTCTTTTTAAATTAAAATGTTTTAGATTATTTTAGTAGTTGTGTCATCGTCTAGGTTCTACTAATTTTTATGCTCATTGGGGACTCGAATATGAATAATTGTTAAGTAAACAAAAAGATGGTTGCCTGTAAGAGATTGTCATAGTGCGATAAGGCCGCCACTTGTACTGACCTAACATTAAGTTCCATGTTAAGTTATCTGGTGTACAATAAAGTATTTTATTGTACAATTGTAAAATGTGCATGGTCGATAAATATATATTATATATTGAGTAAACACCGTGTATTGGATTACTGATTCTACTTCAAAAATACGTTGTACTGGTAATAATAAAGTAACATATCAATAATTCGTAGTTACGGAGGTAAAATAATGTTCTGAATACACTATATAATTTGAGGTAAATCGTGTTTCACAGATTTACTGTGTAATAAAATGTGAATGAGGTTTGAGAACAGATGGAGTGAAATGTCTCTCTTACCTTCGGACAACACTAACCTATTTGAGTATCTATAAAAAAATATAATAAAATGAAATCATGACATATTTCTAGTGAATTAAAAAAAATATAGGTATGAATGTTAACATCCGGTAATTACTATTGTTTACTCAACTACTCAGAACAACCTGGCCAGGGTGGTGCAGTAGAAGAAAACCTCCATTGTACTTAAAGACGTAGAGAAAATGACTTACGTATGAAAGTAGCCCCCTCGCCTTTACCGTAAGTCGATTTTTTTCACATACTTATTAAGATCCTCTAAAAAATAATTATACACAGTCTCAATTCAGAACAGTTAAAGTTCAGTTTCTTACAACCACCAACTAACATGTTTAAAACTACTACTACGCCTTCCTATGTGTTTGAGTTTTATTACAAATTGCTGCGCTGCACAAATTATATGATTACGCAAAGCAAACGAAATTATATGTTTAAACAAATAGAAATAACAAAATTTCATCAATTCAATCAATTTCATACATGATTACTTTCACAACATAAAATGTGGTTAATTTAGTAAATTATGTGTTATAATGTTTTTTTTTTCATTCTGTGAGCAAAATTATAGGTAATTAGAACAAAATTTAGTAACTAACACATGTCAAACCTAGTGTAGGTGTAAATACGAGAAGCAGAGGATCAAACGAAGGGGCTTGGAGGCTGGAACCAATTGGAGAGGCTTATATCCATAGATGATTTGGTTTAATGAAAATGATACTTAATATTAAATCAGTTGGCCTAGTGGCCTAAGTGGTCGCCACGCCGCTTCCTACTACGCCAAGTGTCGTGGGTTCAAATCCCACGTAGGACAACTCTTTGTGTGATTCACAATTTGTTGTTCTGAGTCTGGGTGTTCTTTGTGTCCGTTTCATGTATGTTTGTAAAGTCCTCCGCGACACAGGAATTTATATTCCTAATGCGGGAGTTGTCTTTTTAAAAAAAAATAAAATAATGACGATCTCAAAGACATTTATCTCAGCGTGTCGCTTTAATTGGTTTTCAATAAAAAATCTACATGAAATAATAGGAAATTAAATTTTAATTTTGTGCCCTCAAATTTACTAACATCTAGTTCAACCTTCGAATTTCAGTTCTCCCTTAGGGTTGCGGAGGTCCGATGCCAGTCGCTTTGTGGAAAAACTGATATTCAGGTATAACCGGTTGAACTAGTAGCCTACCCCAAATAATATTAGGAATAAGGCTAGGAAGAAGAAGTAGTCACTTATTCTAGAAAAAATGTGTTAATTCCTAGTACCTGAGTAATTTTATAAAATTTGTTTAAATTGAAGTCTGTCTAAAGTATAGGTATTTTTGTCCATTGAGAAATAAGGTATTCACTTGGTCATACGAAAGGTAAATACAGTTTTCTCACGGTACGATCACGCAAATACTAATAATATAAACTGAGTTTGATCGTTAAGCTTTTAAAGCCTTAACGCATTCAGGATATCTTCTTATAGTTATTATCTCATACATAACAAGGAGTATTTATTTATTTTTAGGTTTACTTATGTTCATTTACAATGTTCTATCTGCATCATCATCATCATTAATAGTCCACAGCTGGACATAGGCCTCTCCTTGAAAAGGAGGTATTGGCCTACTATACCACGCTGGCCAGACGGGTCGGTATAGGGTTGATTTCAAGTTTTCCTTCTCTTTTCTCTCTTGCATTGATGTTGAATAGGCGTGGTGACTCTCTGTATTGTTAATCCGTTACCACACACTATCTGCATATTGATGAGTATAAAAGTAATGAAAAACTATATTTTTTATATAAAACTATATTTCACTAATTTGTGTTTAAATGAGTGTGTTTAAAAAAAATTAAGTAAAAAGTAAGACTTTTATTATTGTCTTTTAAATTTTATTTTTAAAAATTTCCGAAGAATCAATTTAAACGTTTAATAATATTTATAATGCTTGAACTTCAACTGATATTCAACTGCCAATGAAAGCGCGTACTTATTTTTTTTATTAACCTATATTAAACTTAAATATTTTTAAATGAGAGCGAAGCCGTTTTTCTTATTTCAACAATGTGTCAAATCTTTCCACTCTAGTTGATACTATATTACATGTTTAGTACTTACATAAATGTGTAATATTGAAATCAGTTGGCTTTGCTTGAATAAAATTAAAAGTGATCGATTTCTTTGACACTCTCCATATTCTTCAATCTGTCAGAAAAATCATACGGTACTTATTAGATTAGATGAACTATGAATATGATATTAAGTGAACGAAAAAACAACACGACGGTGCTGTTTTTACTTAGTGTTTCTATTTATAGCACTCTAGCTAATAAAACTAATAACATGGCATATACGCCATATTAAAGGTGTTTTATTCCAAAGTTTTTCTTTTGAGATTAATGCAACTGATTGTCATATTTTAAAGAGGATTATTACGTAGCTCAGAAACATTCACATACAGAATCAGCAACGGAAGTCATTATTTTACAATAAATATTTCGGACATCTTATACATAACCTCATCTAGTCCCATGCTAAGCAGAGCTTGTATTATGGGTACTAGACAACTGATATAAATATTTTTTTTAATGTATTTATATAACTCCGAAACAAATATTTGCGGATCACACAAACTCACCTGGGAATCGAACCCGAGACCTCAAGCACAGCAGTCGCATACACTCCCACTGCGCCACAGAAGTAGTAAAAGGCAGGCAAATAAATATTTACAAAAACAATCTATTAAAAAAAAATTGATGTTAATTAGGATGAATAACGTATTCACTCTTGCCTTTGACTAAGTGTTTGAGAAGACACTTGTAAACGGCAACAATATGTCTTAATACATAATGTTATCTCTTCCTGTTAAATATTCAGATACAAAGGCTAATAACGCGTACAAATGGTGGGCATGGGAATATTAATATTCCGCAATATATGCAGAGCTGAAAAACACCGTTTTGACATTTCGGATACATGTAACAAGTTAGACGGTACACATAAACCTTGTAAATACTGAATCCATCATAATTATTTCATGTTGAGAACGTATCAGGTAATAGCTTTGCAGAATTGGCAATATTACTGCAGATTTATTATTTATAGATGAAATAGAATGAGAGCTCTCACTGGACTATTAGGGTGTTGTTCTGCTAAAGTACACTATTTAAGGGTGTATGAGTAAGTTCCAGTCTTGTTGCCATGATGGAAAAAAATATTAGTTCAACTAATAACTATAAATATTAAAAATAAGTAAATACTATGAGTTTAAAATTCTGTTTTACGTCGAAAACGCACAACCTAAACAGTTATCAAATTATCATCAATATCGTTGGTTTAGCACATGATATCAATTGAATATTTACTTGAATTAATTATTCGCTACAGAATTGTGAAAAGAGATCTGCATCTAACGTCTTTTTGCGATTTCTATAAACTTATTATATTATTAAATTATGCTGATATATTTCCACTTTGGTCTTGATCCATGATTTCTACCCTATAGCGTTTCGGCCTCATCGCCATTTACGTGTGTGCCAAGTGGTTTGTCAACTATCTCTAAAACTTGAAAATGACGACCGTCATTTAATAGTTAACAAAACTATATTTTTTTCAGCATATAAAAAAATCGCCATTGAAATAACTATCACGAGACCAGGAATTTGAAAGTTCTCGTGAATTGCGAATAATCATTGATATTTAAATCAGCCTATGACTGCATAGAATTTTTTCTGAAGCAGTTAAACAAAATCTGTTTTTTTTAGGAATTGAGTTAAGTTACTAATTAGTTACTAAGTTTGATAACATGTATTGCTAGTTTCTGTCCATATCATCGCGACAACTAACATCTAACAGTTATTTTCCATTTCTCTGGAACATAGCTTCATATTTGAATGAACAGAATTTTGATTTATTGAACCTACATTTTCTGTGCCACTAAAAGTAGCATCAATAAAGTTTTTATTAGATATACAAAATCATATAACGATAGATTGAGTGGTTAAGTGGTTAAAACTTAGGAAAAAGCACACCGACATTCACGTATGAAGTTACGATTCAATTTTAGTATTTCAAGTAGGTAATTTGTTAAGCTATCTACTTCTAAGCGTATGACCTTTAAAATATTACTGTTGCATGCTTAATAAATGTGAACATGTGTGTATCATGAATAAATTGTTTTAAGTGCCGTACGACACGATATTGAAAATACCTGTTGATGTCACAGGAATATGTCGATAGAAAACTTATTAGTTGAATCACGCAACGGTAGTTATTATGGGGGGCAAAGTTTTAATAAGATATCAGATTCATGCATGTGATATATAGTGTAAACCCTATCAGGATTGTGAGGCATTAAAACAATTTCAATCTTTTGTAATTATATTTACAATCTTATTATAATATAATTCTTTATCAATCAGTATAGAGTTGTTTATATTTTAATATGCTCACGTGTGGAAATCAGCGTAATCGTTCTTTCTTTGTTGTTTGCCTTCATTGCCAGAGAATATTTTCTTGATTTTCCATTGTGCCTGTTTTTATGGTTCCGTGGCCAAATGGCAAAAAACGGAACCCTTATAGATTCGTCAAGTCTGTCTGTCTGTCTGTCTGTCCGTCCGTATGTCACAGCCAATTATTTCCGAAACTAGAAGAGCTATACTATTGAAATTTGGTCAGTCGATGTATTCTGTGAACCACATTAAGATTTTTACATAAAAATAGAAAAAAAACAATCCATTTTGGGGGTCCCCATACTTGGAACTGAAACTCAAAAATTTTTTTTTCATCAAACCTATACGTGTAGGGTATTTATGGATAGGTGTTCAAAAATGATGTTAAGGGTTCTATTATCATTTTTTTCTAAACTATGTCATAAATCGTAACACGCAATTTACCTTTCATCCAATCAAAACACTATTATTAAAACACCGGTGAAAGTTACAACGAACTACAAGAACTTTTATATGATGTTACTTGCTGATACGGAACCCTTCATGGGCGAGTCCGACTCGCACTTGGCCGCTTTTTTTTTACCTGAATTGGGTTCGTTTAGAAATATAAATCCCTGAACATTCATACTAATATTGTTAATTCGAAAGTAACTCTGTCTCTCTGTCCGTTACGAAGTTCTGAACTTCTATTCTGACTTTGAAGTAGGTTACTTTTTGTCGTACTTATGATATAATAATAGTAAGTCAATTCTGTCCTAGTGGCCTATTTAATTTCAGAAAAAGCCTTGCCACTTTCTGTTACCTGCAGCAAAGAACATAATTCTCTTTTCTGTGACCTGCAGCCTCAGTCCTGTTTCTTATCGCTATCTCTTTCGTTTTATTTTATCAGTAACTTACGTCACACTCTCCATCGTCTTTATGATAATTTACCTTCGCCTATTATCTTGTCGAATACAATACATTCCATGTATTGTGGCGTTAGTTGGGCAGTAGTGCTTAAATAAAACATTCAAATACCTTTCGCATTGTTACGCATTGCGCACACCCACAATTTAACTAGAAGCGCACATGATAAGAATAAACATAAGAGCACTGCTATTGCAATAGTGCGCAACGTTGTTTTAGTACTCCAAATTAGTATGATTTTATCCAAACGTTACGAGTACGCTTTCAGAATTAAACTGTGGCGCAGATTTGAACGAAATTTAGCATGCATACTCGTATACTTTGATTCTTAAGAAGGGAAAACGGCGTAGACACACACGCGCTTGGAGCCGCTCGTAAATTTGTAATAATAAGCCTATTACACTTTTATAAGCCTACAATGTTGAACCACATAATCTTTAAACGTATTCATATACCTAATAGTGAAAGCTATTTATTAAACCAACAATACATGAGTTAAATCTACTAATTTCACGAAATATTGTCTCTCAATCAGTATTATTAACAACATGTGGTATTAATAATACTGATTGACACATTATATTACGTACATGAAGCAAATGAAAAGTATTTTTATAATACATTCGAAATATAGGTTGTAGCGGAGTAGCGATACAAAAATAGGTCATTGTTGCCTGTAATTCAATGTTTGATATTCACTCGGCCTACAATAGCATTTCGTTATCCCATTTGAGAGTAAAACATGTAAATAGATTATTCAGATGGATAACAGCTGACAAGGATATATAGGATATTTAATTTGTGTAGATGTTTAGAACTGATTTTCATATGGCAATGATTTAATATGATGTTAATAGAGAGTATTGCATCGTTGATCTAGTAGATAGTCGATCATATAGCTGCTGGTCTAGAGGTACATGTTCGAATCCTGGGTCAAGCGAAAAAGTATTATTGAGTTTTTACCTGATATAAATAGTTATTAACAGCCCGGAGTTTGGAAGTTTAGAATCTTAACCTCAGTTAATATTAACATAACAGTTAATATTACTAGAATGCAATATTTAACTTTTTGCTTATATCAAATTAAAAGCACTTAAAAACGCAAGCAGCTTAAAAATCTTCACACGTACACAGAGTTTTCATAGGAATCCCTTAATTAAATACTCATCTTACAAGACAGTAATGAAGTCAGTAATGTTTCAATGTCGTTTTTATTTGATATTTTTAAATTTAATTATCATCAAAATATTATCTAAAATAATTAAGAATACATACATTATGCTTTTAGTATCAAAATACATAGTAGTTAATTACCGTTATCTAAAGTTATTTTCATCCAAAGTTTACTATTAACATATTTAAAGGGCACAAATAAATCAATTGATGCAAGTATAAATGAAAACGAATAGCTATTTTCACTTGTGTAATATATGTGTAGTCCTTGTACAAATATTTTAGACATTGCGGCTAGTATCAACGTGGGTGATCAAATATTTACATCCAGCTTCAAAGATAGGGTAATCCCGAGGGAAATCTTAAGTTACCTCTCGTAATAGAAAGTATTACAATACTTAGAAACAACACTTTATATACGTTTAATTCTAAACAATAACGTCGCTGACTCTTAATTAAAATTAAAGTCAGATACGTCATGAATAATGTTTTGAGTTTCTTTGTTTAATCTAAACGTTTAAGATACAGACTTGCTAAGGTAGCATTAATTTAAAGAGACTGGCGAAATGTGATTTAAAATGCCCTCTTTATTAAAACTTTTATATGATAAAATGGTTTCGCACCGTCTTTAATGAAGAACATTATGAACCCACAATACCAACAGAGTAGTTTATAATTATTATCAGAAGTTATAATATAGATCTATTCTCATGTTTAATTTTATTTATTAATTTACTTCTAATCTGCAATTTATTACATTTCTACATTTTTTGAATTAAATCATGTATTTTTTAGCTTGACACATTTTGAAATTTAAATTGTTATAATTTAGTTTATTTATTGTTATGAAATCGAATATTGTGTTTTAATTTTTTTGGATATTTAGCATAAAAAGTATGTTTTGTCTGTAACATGTCATTACTCACGGATGCGTGAAAAAGAGTAAGGTCGTTTAAGGAACTGAACCTAAGCTCAGGATTAAAATTAAACGGCTTATTCATTTTCATTGCTCCCTGGGCTTACAAATGTAGCACGTATATGTGTAAATAAATGTAGCATGTATATATCTATTTTATCAATGTAAATCTATGTCAAAGTTCTTGTTTGCAATGTTTTATAGAAAAAGATTTTTACACATGCACAAAGTCCCCAGTGACGTTACGTTCGCTTGCGTCCTCGTAATACTTCGAGTGAGATCTGAAGACCCAGATACGATACGTTATGTAGACGAGTAACTACAAACTTTAAAGGTCAAACTGTCACATATGCAGAATTAGATTGAAAGAAAGTCTGTCTTAGGGTCTGGTCGTATAGAATTTTGAATTGTATAGTCGTAATGATGATTTCTGAGGCTCCGTGTTTTCACTTTAGGTTAGTAGGTACTAACAATATTTCAGTGGACGAAATAAGACTAACAACAAAATTATATCTTTAACATTACATGCAATAAGCTGAATGCATACCTAGTTTACACTCAAAATGATAGAAAGAAGGTAAAACCGATTCCTTTCTCCTTGCAGAAATCTTAAACTACATATGGTCGTATATTTTTCTTGTTTATTTTAAGCTACTTCAATTAGTATATTGAATACATATTTACGTAGACTGTACATTACAAATAAATTGCATATGGGTACACTCGAAATTCTAAAATTTATTTAATAATTAAATGTATTCATTTGTCTATTTCTTAGTAATAAAATATAATTAAAGTCTGTTACCGCATGGACTGGAATATCAATATTTAAATATCTTAATTATTTAACAACATTTATGTATTAGTATTTTATAACTGCCTCGTTGGTCTAGTGGTTAGCGTATGCGACTGCTAATCAAGAGGTCTCGGGTTCAAATCCCGGGTCGGGCCAAAAAGTGTTTTTGGGATTTTCTTAGGAAATTCCTAATAGCAGCCCGGAGTTTGGAAGTTTGGCGGTGATTCACGCCCGTGCCTCGGAGAGCACGTAAAGCCGTCGGTCCCGGTTGTCATGAACATCTATGGCAATCGTTATTGGGAAGTCAGTGCCCTCAAATATACTGACAACTAGTTCAATCTTCGAATTTCAGTTCTCCCTTAGGGTTGCGGAGGTCCGATGCCAGTCGCTCCGTGGAAAAACTGAAATTCAGGTAAATCTGGTTGAACTAGTAGCCGACCCCAAATAAACTTGGGAATAAAGGCTCGGTAGATGTATTAGTATTTTATAATGAAAATTGATTGTTGTTTTAATTCAAATGTATGGAGATTCTGTTTTCCAATAACACATTAAATATATATATACCGCATACGATTATATTATGTATTCACTCTTGATGTTTAAACACCATGATTACATTTCGCGTGTGATTGTGCAAACTTCAAAGTGAAAAGAGGCTTTTGCTGGTAATAAGACTTTATGTATACAGACCCTTACAACGTTATACATTATAAGTCACTTCAAAGCTAATTTCCTATGAAACGTGACAACAGAATCGGATGCTTTAATTGAATATTAGTACCGCAATTCTGAATATTTAATCAAATAGAGAACAACATTAGAAAAACGTACTTATTAATGCTCCAAGCAATTTTCGGTATAAACGTCTTTCGCAGAAGGCTTTGATTGACTCGTTTTATTTCGCCAATTACGTACTAAGCCTCGGTATACATTTATCAGGTATGATTTGATGTACTATAAGTGCTCGTTCAAATAAAATGAAAGCAAAGGTTTATTTCGAGATTGACGGTTTTGCAATAATTTCATTCATCACGTAACGAGCTTGGTTATGTAATTAGCCGGCGAAATGACATAAATAATAAACAAGTGAATTGATACGTATTAATACAGACTTAAGGGTTACTTTTACTAGTTCATAATAAAATGCTGATAGTTATCTGATATAATATTAGGTACATATTATGACATTATTAGAAAGATAAAAGTTTCTAAGAATTACATATACATACATCTAATACATATATATCTACCTAAAACTTGTGAAAGCGTAATCTATTTACTTTGTCTGTCAGATAATTCATTATCAAGTGGTGAAACTACCATCTAAACATTTTTAATCTAGAACTTGAAATGTAATTTTGCTTAGATTGTCTATTTCATTTCGTTTAGTAGCCAATTCCAGTTGCTCCGTAGAAAAACTGATATACAGGTAAAACCGATTGAACTAGTAGCCGAACCCAAATAATATTGGAAATAAGGTTAGGAAGAAGAAGTCCAATAAATATTGTTGACTAGTTATTTATTGCTTATATACAATGAATAAATTACTAGTAGATATGCATCGTCAAATGTTAATATGAAAATGAAATAAGCCAAGAGCTTAATATAGGTGATAAACTAAGACTGTGGCTACCTGTTGCTGGCGGCGCAAGGGAGGGAGGTAGGCAGGCGGTGACAGTATTTCCGTCGCGACGTCGTTTTGTGTTAAACAGACTCTTTGATGTTATCGTAAGAACCTAACACTCGCTTTGCATAATCAGATTAAAAGAACCAAGAATGTTGGAAGTTTTTCTTTTTACTTTCTTTACGTTTGCCGCCTATTGATAGCAATTTCATGTAAATATTATGTAGAGCAAAATATCTTAGAATATTTTGCTGATATTCTTTTCGGAAGAGCAAAACTTTGAATGGGAACAGAGATAAATCATCTTTGGAATAAAATGAAAAACAAAATGATTGTGGATTTTATATCCCTATAATACTACTAGCGTTTGCTCGCAGCTTTGCCTACGTTTTATTTTGATGTATAACTTTGATTGCCTGTTTTATCACCTTAGGGATGGAATTATTCAAAATCTTCTCTTCGTGCTTGCCTACGCTCTTCAAAACACACATGTCAAATTTCAGCTTTCTGCGCCCGGTAGTTTTGTCTGTCAGTCAGTCAGTAACGTAAGAGTTTTACATATATATTTACTAGCTTTTGCCCGCGGCTCCGCTCGCGTGTATGTCGGTTCTCCCGGTAAAAAGTAGCCATGTCCTTTCCTAAGTACAGCTCTATCTTCATGCCAAATTTCATCAAAATCGGTTAAGTGGTATATGCGTGAAAGCGTAACAGACAGACTGACAGAGTTACTTTTGCATTTATAATGATTTGCGATTGTAAAAAGTCAAGGATCAGGTTCTTCAACATGAGAACCGTATCACTGAGGCCGAAACTCAGATTGCTGACGTGAAGAAGGCATTAGGAAACCTTAAAGTTGGAGACGGAGCGGTGACTACAGTAACTGCTGCACCTTCGGTGCAGGGGTTCAAAGTACCGCCGTTTGATGGAACATCTTCATGGTCAGCTTGGGTCTCCGAGACCAGGCTCTAACCGTCCTCGAAGCCCTCGGTAAGAAGGTAACCTATGAGCAACTGCTGGGGTTCCAAATACAAAAGTTCTCAAATACCCAGATACTGTTGTGCTTGAGGTCTCCGGTCCAGAATCCTGGGTCGGACCAAATGTTTGTATGATCAGCAGATATTTGTTTCGGAGTTTGTATGCTACCTGTATTTCCTGTGTAAAATAAATAAATATTCGGTCTTCTTACACACAACGCTATCTAGCCCCAAACAAAGCAGAGGTTAGCTTGAGTTTAGCTAACCTCGACGCCAAGCGCGATGAGCTTAAAGCCCGTCCACTCGCCTGTCCATTCACTATAATTATGAGAGCGGTAAGTTTACTTGCCCACTTTGTGCAAGGGAGTTTGCTGCGAAAATCGGCTATATAAGCCATCTCCGGGCGCATCAGCGCCAAGCCCTATAAGGGGTTGAAGTGGTCGCCATGGCCGAAATTGGTCGGATTGATTGATTGGCAGAAGCAGAGCTTGTATTATGGGTACAAGACAACTGATATAAATACATAAACATTTTTTTTTGTAAATACATACATATTATACATGGAAAACACCCAAAGTACGAAACAAATATTTGCGGATCACACAAATATTTGGTCCGACCCGGGAATCGAACCCGAGACCTCTTGATCAGCAGTCCAGCAGCAGTTAGTTTGAAACCAGATGCTTTGTGTGTTAGATATTCAAAAAGTTTACTAATTGTTAATATTTATTGGTATTTCTTAGATGTGACGATATCCCTAATATCTGCACGAGTACTTTTGGGTTATTAGTGAACTGATTATTTGGTAATAACCTCGTACTACAGATGTTTGCCTTACGTTACATGAATAGCTTGTCAATAATACGTGTCGCGAATGTACAAATTTTTTTCCCGAAAATGTAGATACATATGTAAAATAACGATTTTGTAACTAGCACATAACGTTTTGTAAGGAGTCGTGAATATATACACGAGAACGGATAACAAAATACATGAGAATTCTTTCTATTTGATGTGTAAGCTGTTGTATCAAGGTACAAACAACGACCTCGGAGTTTAACGCGGTTGTTGTAGTGTATTGTACATCTTGCAGCTAAAATATATATTATTTTATTCTATTACTGCCTCCGTGGTGCCAAGACTTCTTGGAGCAGTGTATGCGACTGCTTCAAGAAGTCTCGGGTTCATATGCTACGAAATGTTTGCATGAGCTACAGATGTTTGTTTCGAAGATTGGGTGTTTTCTATGTATTTGTGTGTATTTATAGAAAAAAAATATATAAGTATTCTATCAGTCAATCTAGCTTTCATATCACAAGCTCTGATTAGTTTGAAGCTAGATGGCGTTGTGTATTATATGATCGAAATGTTTATTTATTTATATGATCTCGTCTAATGGCCTAGTGACTTAAATAATCACTTTGAGTGTTAGAGACTCAAACCTCATAGAGACAACACTTTATGTGTGATCCACAAAATTCTTAAGGTTTTGAGTCAAGGTGTTCTTTGTGTCCGTTTCATGTATGATTGTATTGTCATTTTTAAAACAAAAAGAATTAGATAGATTGGACAGAAAGAATACATGAATAAATAACTTAATAATTTACAATATAAATATATATCCTTTACACGTTCTTTAAATGTAAATGCAGTCTGTAATAGAATACAATATTGTTTTTATTGTAGTGGCTTTCCATATGAAAGAAGTATACATATACTGAAATCTAGGCAATGTTATAACCATATTACTTGAGGGTTTAAATTCAGTATCGTAACATTTCAACAAGCTTTAATGCTGTATAAAAGTAAACCAGGAATTATGTCATAACAGTTATTCGCGCAAAATTCTACAGCACCTATTTGAGTATCTAATAAAGATAAATTAATTAGACTTTTTTCAACTGCCACGCCGTAATGTCAGAAAAAGATATATTTAGTGTAAACATATTCCTGTAAAAATACTAACATTATTGCTTGAATACACAGTAATGAGGTAAACGAGAAGTCTGTGAGAAATAAGTTGTATTTATTTGTCGCGTAGACCTCGTTAGCGCACGCAAGTGTGACGCAGGAATTCTTTCGCTTATTAACGTTTCTCTTACTCTTAGCTACTTTTGCTCGAGAAAAACTGGTCAACTGAATGTTGAGCCTATTGTATATATTAACTGGGACTTGATAGTGAGGCCATTTGTTTGAAGAAATAATTGAGTCATTACAAGGCTTTTTAAGTTTCAAGCGACTTTTGTCCTTTCCTTTCAATACACGCCGAATTTCCTAACTTATATTTTGAAATGCCCAGGTAAACATAAAGTCATCTGTACAGAAGTCAGACCGAATGATTGTAATAGTTATTATGGTCAACAAAATATTCAAATTTAAAATAAATAAAAATATTTATAAATATTTCGGACCTCTGATTTACCACCTAATCTGATTTGGGACACTTTAGTGTTTAATCCTACGTATAGAGTAAGAGCCTGTGAACCCCAAACCTTCGTCATTTTATAAAAGCTGAAAGTTTGTCAGCGCATGCTCCCAACACAGGTGAGAACGGTGGACCATTATGAGGTTTGGGTTGCAGTGGCTTTGGCAGGTAAACGGTACTAAAGGTGTGTTAAATACAGATCAAATTTCATGGATGAAAAATATATATGTAATATATATTTTCAGCTTGAATCAGACACAATTTGTTTTGCAATCGCAGCGAATTGCCAATACTGCAGTAAACTAATTGTAAAAGCGGAGCACGTGCGTGACCCATTACTCTACAGTATACTATGAAAATAATATTGATATTTATTTATTCTTCGCTTGTGTGATGATGATCTAAAATACAACCACTGTTAGGTATCTATAAAACGAAATTCGATTTATTAATAGCCCAGAAATATTGGGCTACTACAGTGTTCAATAATATTCAATTTGTCTTTCAGCTCAACTTACTCGCAATATCAACATGTACTTATGTGTGTTGATATTGTTATTATTATAAAAGAAAATACTTACTTACGAATTTATGGAATACTTAACTCAGTAGGAATAATGTTTTCTTGGCTTTAATTTTATATTTAAAATTGCGCAAATCTATTTTAGGCGAAGAAGCCCCTTGTTTTAAAGTAAGTACGAGTAATTCCATAAAAGTGAAGATCCTAAAAGTACTATATTTAATATTTGTACATCATTTTGTTTTGAAAACATCTACAACTTCGTAATAATTCAGTTTTTCATGTGACTGTAAAAATATACATATTAATGAGTACATACTCGTAGAAAGTTCGTCTATATTAGGCTTAGTTCCAACCGACACCACGTTGAGACTAGGTTTTTTAAAAAAAATATAAAATTATGGCTACCAAGGTGACTCTACTCTGCCAGATGGAAAGCATGAGTAGAATCCAGGGGCCACCATCCTCATTGTGAGTGCATACAATGCGGCATGGTGACCCACGTCATGGCGGCTTAGTGAGATATTTCTGCATTGCAGACATCATTCAATGATGCAGAATGATTAGGCCTCCGTCTCACAACCACCAACGGAGGACGACAGCACGAATACTGTCAGTTTGGTCTTCTGTGTGAGGGTCGTACTGCCTTGGTCGAGCCGTTCCATTCATGCTGAATTCAGCATGGTTTATGGTCGATATGGTCGAACCAAGTAAAAGTAGGTATTATTTTTTTAATTTATACTCAATTGTCTTTAGTTATGGTATTACAAATTCTCCATACAGCCATCACTAGTGACAGTTTTAGAAGTGCACGTGGGCATAACATAAGTCATTCGCTGTTATTAAATCATATAGTACTGCGCATGATGCCTAGCAGGAGTTGGATGCCAGAAGCCCAAAATCGATCTAAGTGGTGTGCAATGGTAGAGGCATATGTCCAGCAGTGGACTGCGATGGGATGATGATATAGTAGTGCTGTGTATAATTTATATTATGACGTCTTGCTGGTGAGGTCTATACATATTTGCACCTATTTATAATGTGTATTTATTTGCACCTATTTATGCCAAACTAAAAGTGAAATGTAACATATTACTTATGTTTTGTAACGGTTTAATTTTAAGTTATATTTTATTAATGTTACCTTTTATCCAAGTTTTTAAATGCATTACTCAATTCTTCTTTACAAAAAAACTTGTGAGAGCTAAAATAGCTTACTTTCGATTTTTCGTACCGTCGTTAGGTTACCGGTGTTTTAATTCTGTTTGCGTAGTTATTTCTTACCTTAAAGTTGATCCAAAATGTTCTACAAAATTTATTTTTTACAAGGTTAAAGCTAATGTATAACATCTTGCTTAAAGAAGGAAATTCTTTAATTTCCTTTGGCATTTAATAATCAGTTAAGCGTAAGAAAAGTCAGACCGGTGTTTATTATTTACTATAAGCAAGTTAATATCTGTTAAGTATCCTCAATTTTGAGTCGATTCATTGAACAAGTAATATAGCTAATAATGAATTTGAATGAACAACAATAAATTCACGAAACCTTATTGTAATATAAGTATACTCGTAGTTTGATCCTAAAAACACGGCTGCCAAGGGTTTAATCTTTGATTATAAACATGTCTAGATAGAGAGTTAGACCGTCTAAACGTCCAAAAAAATAGTATTTAACTGTAAGAGACTAAGCTCGTCGCGGCCGATCAGTGGCGTTACTGTCATTGTACGGTAAACACGTATTGAGTGGCGTATAAAAATGACGTTTTGCATGATAAAAGTGTGCAGGAATTACTTTGGACGATTGAAATCAACTAAAAAAATTACTTATCATCGGTAAGTAAACTTTAAATAACTATATTGTAAAGAAATAATTAAATTAACTCAGTGAAATTTTATCAAAGTTCGACCACCATTTTGACGGCATGTTTACAGGGTTGCCTGTTAATTGAATTTAAATTTCCCATGTGAGTGTTAGCCAATTTACAAAATGTTGAATCATAACTATAGTGCTGGATAATACATATTATATATGTATATATCATATATTTTTAAATCTAAGGTGGTAGATATTGTTAATCTGATACGGGTGTCAATTTTGCCGCTCCATGGATGCTATTAATGAAAGTAGTATGTACGACGTAAAGCTGAAGAGATTGTTTGTTTGTTTAAACGCACTAATCTCCAGAATTTCTGAACCGATTCTGATAATTCTTTCACTAATCGGAAGCTACACCTTCTCTGAGTTCTTAACGAGAACGATATAAAAAACAAGATTTACGAGAAATTGCGGGGAACATCTAGTTAAAAATATAGTAATTAAATTAAGTATTTGTTTCATATTAACTAAATTAAAGGCCTCTGTGAGTTGGCTTTCCTTCGTCCGCCTTTCAAAGTACCGGAACCTCAGACTTCTTTCTAAGGATCAAGGTATATTTTTAACAAATTGTTGTTAAGTATTAAGAATAAATAAGCTTTAATGGCAATTCCCTTTTTCACCAACATATATTTTACCTAGTAACTCAAAAACTTTAATACATATTGTCTGACTTTAAATTTAATACAAATAACTCAAAATCTCAAAATCAATACATAATTATTTTCCCTCCTTTTATGGAAAACATTCACGGGCTGGTATCACTCAGAACGCTCCCTCGTCATGCGCGCGCCCTTCGCGTGTAACACGCACACAAGCCCTTCAAATCTGGCCTGTTGTTTTTATTGCGAATGCAGCGCAACACTCCATCTAGACATGTATATAATCAAAGGGTTTAATAAAGAAGAACATTGAGGATGTTTCACTGATTTTTGCACTACGATCAGGTCGTTTGTTGGTGTAGCTTTATCTTGTTATTGTCATATACCGATATCGAATTAATAATTATCATAAATGTCACTCCCAGTGCTACTGATATTATTTTTTATCTTAAAATAATAGATTAAAATCTATAAGTGTGTAAATACAGTTTTCCCTTTGTACGGTTTTGCGAAAACCACTTTCAGTACCTAGTGAATATCCGATTTCTGACCGTTCAGTTTGCATTATTAAGTACCTTTTTCTCGCATTAGCGTCAACACGAATATCAACATTCTATTTACTAATGTTATTAAGTTATTACGCTGTCCTTAATCGACAAATACAGGTAGATATGTAAGATTGAGTTCAGTAATAATATAGTAAGTAACGGCACATGGAATCGGTAGAACACTTCGGGATTTTGTGTAGTTTAATTTTCGATTGTTAGAAATTATATGGCTTAGATATTACGGAGCGATTATTGAAAGATATAACGGGCGATCAACATCAAAAACCACTACGTAGTTTTGGGTTGATTCTGACAAGAATCAATAGAACCGTAATTTAATATAAAATGGAGAAGACAGATGTTAAATGTTTCTGCGTCGTCGTGGAAACGATTTTGAGTAAAAGTAACCGAACACGGATGATTAAATTAAATGTAGTGCCGTAATGGGAGCTGTCTGTTAATTTTTATTAGCATATCTAAAACTGAATTAAGAAACAGATCATTTTTTGACTTTAAGAATACAAGGCTAGAATTAAAATAAAATTGTTTCCCAATCGTTTAAAGTAAGTAATCCCCTAGAAGGGATTGTTTTCATCATACCCCACAGTCTGTCTATTAAAAGTATATTACGAAAATTCCTACACAGTAACGTTCCCATAATATTTACACTGAATTATCATAAAACAAATAAAACTACCATTAGGTACATATGAGGTAATGTAAACAGAAAAGATGCGAGCCAGCGATGTGGAAGAGGGGCCAGCAACCGTAGAGTAAATCAAACAACAGGGGCCAATCATTTTGCATGTGCCGCCGCACACGCCTGCGCCCCATACCCGCCAGCCATTCAACCAAACATACTTCCCACCTAAATGAAAATTGATTGGTTTTGTTTAACAGTTCAGTAGGTTTATAGACCACCTGTATAGCCGCTAAATTAAAAACGTCACAAATGAGAGCAGTTTACGATACAGATAGAATTTACGTACCTTATAAAGTAAATTCTGGCCAAGCAGGTCTAAGCTCAGATTATTTAGTTCGTTTCTAAAGACATATAGGAGACCAAATTCAGAGAAAGAATCTGTTGTATTAACCTTTTTTAAATCTTGATTTTTGCCTTTGCTATAAAAGTGGTGACTAAGAAAATTTTAGGAACTTGCTTTCCTGTGCCCGTGGCTTATTCTCACTGTGTGGTTTATAAAATGTATAATGTTTAAAAAGTGATAATTTAATTAAGTTAATGAACTATTTAATCATTATAGGTATAGTAAAAAGAAACCCATTATTTTTGCAAGAAATTGAAGGCTGAAACTAAGTCGACCAATTATAAAACCGTCAAAAGTGTTTTAGTAAGAAATCACCTCTGTCTAACGCGATTCAGTAGAATATCTTTTTAAAAAGAATGGATTTCTTTTTACTATTAGTATAAAGATTAAAATTAGTAACTTGAGAGCCTACATTGAGAGAGAGAGAGATAAGTGTACAAATTAAATAGCAAACATTTTCTCTATCTAAACCTGATACTTTAACCCGGATAAAATAAAAAAAAGTTTTATGACAGGAATATCAAATAAAACGCTGTGTGAATGAAATTTAATCTTCGAGTTGCATAAAAAATTGCATAGTGACCCATATAAAAAGCGAATAAAAGTTGTCAGATATTGCCCACAACGACGCAATAACTACTTTTGGCAATTTTGTTTCATTCTTTTATTAAAACCGCAATAAAAATTGTTAAAATTATGAGCTGAAACGTAATTACGAAGCGAACAACATAGTGTAATAAAATGTATTTGTTTTTAGGGGTAAAATATGTAATACCAAGACTGGATATTGTTTTATACTTAATTCCATAGAGGTTTTTAATTGCCTTTATTTTTTAATCGTTAACTAATTTTCTTTAAACAAAAATTTCTGATATATTATATTATACTTAGTTCTTAAAATTGCATTGCACGCTAAGTGGAAAAGATCATTTATCAAGTGATCCATCAACTTCATGTGAGATAATAGCTCAAGCAATTTCTAAAAAATCTCAATGGGAACATAGAGATTTTTTATAACACAATAAACGCCACTACATGCCATTAATCCACCTGCATGGCGTGATGATTATGACACTGTTCCTGAAGAGTATTTATAGCAACAGGTGCCGACAGGGTCATCAATTGTATGTACTGGCTCTTTTTTTTATAGATCTCCACCTGGAAATGTCTCCTACTTTAAGTTATTGTTTTTTTTTAAATTGAAGTGAATAATGTACAAGTAATATTACTCTCCATGAAAAGATCTCTGAACTATGAAAACTTGAAAATTTCGTATATGATAGTAATAGTATGAATGGAACCAATAAGATAAATAACAAACATAAATAGCCTCGTGGTCCGATCAGTCGGAGTGACAGGAAGGAAAAGTTGGTTTCATTCGATCAGTTGGACGAAATGATCGGATCAGGTGGTCACAGCCCTCAATTCAAAGGATAACTAAAAATTAATTTAGGAGAAACCTTTCAAATGTAAGTAGTCGGAAATAGTTTTATTTTTATACACATTTTTTGGAGTTATTCCATTTTGCAATTTGATTGTCAACACAAAGCAGGTTCTGTTTTAGGTAAAGATAATAACAAACATTGGGAGGGAATAAAATCAGTTCATAAATTAAGAACTTTTTAGCGTCTTAGGCAGGGTAACCTAATTTATGTACATAGTTTATTCGGTATTTTGTTAGATATTTGTATAATACATGGCAAACCGCTTTGAAGATTTATCATTTGAAAAGTTAACGTTTTAGGCTCACGTTTCCTTTGCAAAAGTTTAGTTTTATGGATTTGAATTTGATAAGTGGAGTAGATATTTAGGCCCAGCAAATTTCGAAGAATTAAACTGAAGCTCGGCAATAATTTTACGATTTGTTTTTCGTATGGTGTTCTATACACATTGTCTTTAAGAGTGAAGTAACATGTAGGATTTTCCAATAGTAAATAGCTACAGTAAATTGGGTAGCTTTTTTAGCTTTAGTAGATAATAACTACAAAATAACATAAAATAAACTTTTTTAGCAAAAAAAATTAAAACTTAGAAAAAGCAGAAAAAATCAATTATTTAATAACCTTACTAACTACTACCCACCTACTAACTACCATAACTAACTTCTCAAACTAATTTAAGTGTGGCTACTCCCACATACACCGCGAACAAAAATTTACAAAAGCGCCATCTACCCAAGAAAAACTGAACGACGGAGTAACCAATCTTGGATCGTGATATAGAAATTCTCGCGCAGAGTAGCATATACACAACTGCCCAACATCAACCGTTGGGCCGTGGCCCACCAGGCATGATCATCTCGCCTGGTCAGACGATCCTCCACATAAGCATACCTAAATAATGTTAAGTCGACAAAAAGTTAATTACAAAAAGCATGAAGTGAAAAAGTTATATTCGTACCAACATGTTAGAGATGAAACATTTCAAAACGCAGCATGACACCTACGCTGCACAGTCGAGTGACCAATTACTCCAGGAGGTCATGCAGACCTTCGAGGATATGCCGCATAAGATCCAACAGTACTCTTAAATGAGAAGAGATATAAAAACCTACTTAGAGGAACGCTCGGACAAAGGGATTCGTATTATGTTCGTAAGTAGGCGGATCAGGAAACTGGAGGCGGGGGAGTCCGAAACCAAAAATGGGGCTGCGGTAACATTAACTCCTGCGGAGGGGGAGGCGGCCACGGCGGCCGTGACCTCAAAGCAAGAGGAGAGGATGCTTACCAGACTTAGTAACCTGGAAGATTCGGTCTATCACTGGATCAAAGAATCCCATGATATCATCATTAGGGACATCAAACAACTCGGCGCCGACAACGATGAACGAGGTGCTAACATCACCGAGGTCTTCTTTGAGAAGATCGAGGAAACCCAGGTGGACATCGACAAGGCTACTGAGGGGCTAGTGGTTCGCGCGCAAACTCAAATCGAGGAACTGGTGACCACCGTTGCAAGAGACATAGTAGTCGAAGCAAGATCGTGTCTTCCTGAAGCGACGAGTGGTCCAAAACCAGTGAGCGACCCGGCCCCAATGACGTATGCTAGTGTCGCAGCGGCCAGGCCCGGGCGCCGACCGGCCCTTCACTCGGTGGCGGTCACCTCAACGAACAGTCGCGAGACTGCCGACGAGGTGCTCGTTAAGGTAAAGAGGGCGGTCGACGCCAGGACTACTGGCCTGAAAATTAACAAAACAAGGAAGGCCAAGAACGGCACGGTCATCTTGGGCTGCGACACTGAAACCGAGAGGGAAAAAATGATAGGGCAGATCGGTACATGCGGTGAAGGTCTTGTGGTAGCACCCATGAGCATCAAGAACCAAGAACCAAGTCCTCAAGGACCTGTACATGGAGGAAGACGATGAAGATATGGTGAGGGCCCTTTACACCCAAAACCCGGATATCTTCATGGGCCTACCACAGGAGGAAAAAGAGCTAAAATAAAATACAAAAAGAAGACACGTAACCCCAAGACATCGCATGTTGTCCTCCAGGTAAAGCCAAGGGTGTGGCAGAGGATGACGGAGGCCGGGAACCTCTACATAGACCTTCAAAGGGTCAGAGTGGAGGACCAGTCTCCGCTTATCCAATGCACCAAGTGCCTTGGATTCGGCCATGGCCGTAGATTCTGCACAGAGAGTGCGAGCAGATGCAGACACTGCGGGGGCTCTCATCTCCGCGAGAGTTGCCCCGACTACGCTAAAGGAGCGGAACCGCGTTGCTGCAACTGCTCGCAATCCGGGCCGAATGCCCAACACGTACCAAATGGGACTACCTGGCGCGGACAACCACGGAGTATTTATGACTCACACATCACAACACATACACGCTACAGAAACACAAGTGATTTACGGATTATATGATAGACATATAGGAAGTAATATCAAACATGCATACAAACACTTAACACGAATACAAACAAACATACACGTAAATCACAACTGAGGGTCACCAAGTATATATACTTGAGTTTATATATATGTTGAGGACAAGATAGGGATAAGTGATTTACATCACCATTACAAACAAGACATGCACACATACAAACACACCAGTCATAAATATTACGTGGAAATAACATCTGCATGCGATGTCTTGGAGCTACAAACAACAAAATTATACACAGGACAGGACAGTTACAACAGACAACAACATTACTATCACCACAGAATACATAATAGTACCAGCACAGAAGACTCACTCCGAAAAGTAAATTAAAGTTAAAGATACCCTCGGTGTCGAAAGATTAAGTTCAATTTAGATCGCGCAGCGCCGAATCACTACGATTATATTTACCTACAATTGCGTCTCTTTCTATCGTGTAACTCTGAACTGTTCTGACGATGTCTGTTCGACCGGCGTGTCTGACCCGGCAGGCAGCCGGCCGACTATACCTAAACTGCGGAGTGACACCCCCCTGCTATCACTAACATATGTAGACAACCCCAACTATGGGAAGCTTTCAATTAAAAAGTTATAAATACATTGTATAACTAAACTTTATTAGCTTATAGTATATTAATTAATAGACTGCCTCAAAAAGAAACAAATGACAAAAACATAAGCCTAAATGTAAACAGAATAATAAATTGACACTTATGTAAATAATAGAAATGTAAATATACTAATATTAAGAATTATATAACATCGGGATTTGCCCGAAAAATGTAAATCAAAATTATATAAGATAGTAATTGTAAATAGATATATAAGGTCCTGGTTTATGATCGGGGAAGAGCTGTGAGGTCTAATAAGTAGACCTCAATAAATAAAAAATAAAAAAATACATGTTAGAGTTTCACAAATTCTAGTGATAAATTGTAAAAGATTTTTGTAATATTTGTGATTTTCTATCACAAAACTACTATAAATCTACTACCTCACAATACTACCTTCACACAGAAGACCATCCTAATAATGACAGCATTTTTGCTATCATATTTCGTTGGTGAGTGTGAGACCGGAGGTCTAATCATTCTGCATCATTCTCCCGGTCTCCGGAGGCCGGGAGAATGATACAGAAAGATCTGACCAAGATCTATGGTATGGTCACCATGCTGCCATTGCCGATCCTCACAAAGACGATGGCGACCCCTACTCCTGGATTCTACTCATGCTTTAAATCAGGTATCAGAGTCATATTTATATGTATACATGTCCACAGTGTCCCCGAATAATGAAAAATAAGTTATTACACTTCATATAACCTGAAATATTTTTAATCACACTTTATAAAATGTACATAGCATGTGTGATGATGGATTAAAATTACGACGTGTCATCACCTCTATGTATCCCGTGGGTGTCATAAGAGGATGTTGAGGAAAAAATTAACAAGCAAACAAATGGAAAACTTGATACCAACTTTATATGAATACACCCGGCCAAGGTGGTATAGTAGGCCAAAAGCCCCTTTGTAAGGAGAAATCGTCGAAAGGAAACACTACTTATATAATAGATAAATGGGGTAGCGCAACTTCTATCCGTACCAGATAAATATTATGGAATTTCATAATCACTTTCAATTTCATTCAACATTTTTGGAGCATTTCAGCTTAATTGAATGAGACAACTGAGCCCCAGAGCACATCACCCGCTGGCATTTCAATAATGACTACTCGCGGACCGGATCATCCGATTCGATTCGGTAATTTCATAGAAACAAACTGTGTACTTTCTAAATAATAAACAATATATCATGAATAAATAGTTAAATTTCAAAACAACAGCGAAAATGATCAGCTATTAATTTTTCAGGGCAGAATTGTTTTTCTTATGTCGTTTAATAAATATATGATTTGACACTAAATGATATGTCCAAACATTTTATTAAAGTTTGAAAATCTTTGAACAACATAAATGACATGAACAAATGTAAATTCCTGACATCAACCAATGCGGTTCGTATGGTATGATCTGCTGGCCCATGCGTCTGTCCAGAGAATCGTTCCTTTGTGTTTGAGAGACACAAAACGCGGACCTCCACAAATATATCCCATCCTATAAAACGACTTCCCATTTATTTTACTTAGTAATCAAATATTCAAAGGGATTTAGTAAAATTAGAAGTGACAGTCACCGTTATAGCCTCCGATGAGGTATATATTTTGATAATTTTAACGTACATTTTATGTAATCCCTAGTTTAACGCTATACAAATAATCTGACCCTATTTAATATGAATGGACAAGTACCTTTAAAGCAAAATGGTAGGAAAGTTGTGGATGTTATCTATCTACGATTTAGAGCATTATGTACTATGATAGTTATTTTTATTAAACTATTTACCGATTGTAGAGGTTTATTTATCGTTTTTTAGCTTATACAAGGTTAACGGGTTATTAGTTAACTTTAGTTTTATTTTACTTTGATCCTGTTAATTATTCAAATTATTACTGAGGCCCGCAGTGTTACCCGAGATTATTGTTGCAAATTGCGAGTAACGCCGCGAAGCAAAGCCAGTATTTAAAGGTGAATAAAAATTAAAATGGACTGAATTAAAACTTTAAAATATTCTTAGCATCGTTCTCTTTGTTTTTAGGAAATAGAGTTTAGCTCATAATACTTTTATTAATAATATGAAAGCCCTGCTTTTATTATATTGACGGACCACAACTATTAACGAATTTCATGATGCTGAAAGCTATTTCATCTTAGCTTATAACTACATATCACACTGAAGAAACTGTGATATCAAAAAAAAATACATTAATTTTAGTTCAAACTAGCTTTCGCCCAGTTTGATCCAGATACGTTCAGTAGTTTATGCGTGAAAAAACAACAAACACATACATACATACATACGTACTCACAAACTTTCACGCTTATAATGATTAATTATTAATAAAGATTGATAATTTTCAACAAGAACTTTCAACACATAAATTTTCTGATACACGGAATTTTTTAAAAGTTTTGTATGCAGAATCATGCAAAATATTATACAAAACATTTTTAGCAATCCTTAAATATGTTTTTTTTTAAAGTAAAGCGAATTAATAATGAAAAAATTTGCATCTTGTTAAACACCGAAAACTTGTTAATCCGAGAGTAAAATTCAAATTACTGGTCTTGATCATTAGAGCTTTATTTCCTATTTAAAAAAAAATAGGATTGTGTTTATATTTTTTTTAACAACCTTGGCACAAGGAAAGTCAATTTATGACATAGTCATCCATTATTTTAGTTTGTTTATAGGTGAGATTCCGGGCGATCCCAACGTAGATATAACACGTTGACAAAGTTTAACTTTGGTCACGAAAGGTGATTTGGTATCGCGTGCTATTTCACTGTTATTAACAGTTGTATTTTCTGATTTTATTTACCTTCATTTACTAAGAAGTCCGTTTAAATAAGAATTGTAACAAAGAAACTCAAATGCATTTTGTTTTGATTTATTAAAATATTATTTGTAGTTTCTATTCGTCATATGATGTGGTTAAGATTCGATATTTGTAAGTTAAAATAAAACTTGTAAATGGATAACTAAGAATTATTTGGCTTTTTCTCGCATTGATTTAATTAAATTTTACTGCCTCGTTGGTCTAGTGGTTAGCGTATGCGGCTACTGATCAAGAGGTCTCGGGTTCGATTCCCGGGTCGGACCAAATATTATTTGTGTGATTCACAAATATATGTTTCGGAGTCTGGGTGTTTTCTATGTGTAATATGTATGTATTTGCAAAAAAAAGTATGTTTATGTATTTATATCAGTTGTCTAGTACCCATAACACAAGCTCTGCTTAGCTTGGGACTAGATGATGTTGTGTGTCAGATGTCCAAAATATTTATATTATTTTGAAATAAACATCTAAACTGGATTACGATTACTATGTATATTCCAAGCTCTCAAAAGTCAAAATAAATATTCTTCGTTACAAAAGTTTTTATCTCGAGTTTGCAGTAGGTACATTTGTACGTACCGTGTAAACGACGTTGACAGTAAACATAAAGCAAAATCTTTACGCAGAAAATCTATTGCGACATACAGTATCTTCGTTACAGTCAAATCTGAAGTAATCTTGAGAGTTTTAGCAGCTGCGTGTGAACATTACTCGCTGTCATATCGAAAGATGACGTAATGAGAATACAGAAACGTTGCAAGTCCTATGTACATAATGTGCTTCATAAATCTATGTACTTCGACAACGTATTGTGGTTTATTTATTGAGCATAGTATGTACAATATTGGTTATAAACTAAAACAACGAACCTAAAACTAAAAACCTTAATAAAATATAATATTATAACTAAAATATATCATTAAAAGGAGTCCCTTTAGGCACGGTTCCGAAGATACTGGCAACATTCCCCCTTTGAATTGCTAGACTATTTCTTTGTCCGAGATAACTGCCAGCTCTTCGGTCTCCTGTGATGTCGAGACTAATCTTTTTGCTATGTCCTTGAAATGCTTTATAGCGCTAGGACCCCACAGCCCAAGGGTCTCGACACCGAATGGGACGAAATCATATTCGGAGCCTAGACCCCTGTATTTGGATGCTTTAGCTTTTTCAGCCGCTTCACATGCCGCACCAGCTCTGTTTTTGTGGTTTTACATTTGATAAACAGATATGAGAAACTAGTGTTTATAAAAAATGAAAGTGAATATTTTAAATAAAGTCTATTTAAATATTACAAATATTCTAATTTGGTATTTGGTAGTAAAGTCTAAAAACTGTTTCATCACATAACTTCAACCGTGTGTAATCTATAGTCATATTATTAAGCTTAAAAACTTTTTATAATATTGGTTTGTTTGGAAAAAATGTTTCAGTGTTAGATAGCCCAATTGTTGAGGGCTGTAGGCTTTGTATCATCAGGCTTCGATCTATAGGAGCAGAGTATAAATGATAAATGTTGTGAAATCGTGGAAAAAATATTCCGTTTGTAAGCTTCCATTGCGTGCGCTACGTAAACGGCTTATTTCATACATTCATAATTATTCCCCTTTAAAAGTGCTAAAAAAGTGGGTGAGAACATTTATCGTTTAAAGTTAGCTTACAATACCCTTTTTAATGGTTCACAGCTGTATTTAACTAGACGTGGAAAGAAGTCGCAGACGGAGGCGCGTCAGTCAGCTAGTAAGATATACGGTCATTTGTAAGGTAAAACCAATTTTAGATTTATCTACAACTTTCTCGCTTGTGATTTGAAAAACCAGATGACTTAAATCTCACTGTATTTAGCTATTTAAAGTAACAATCCAATTTAGTTAACGAACTATAGTTATGAAATATGCATTTTAAAAACTTTTAAGTAACTTTAAGTTTGGACAGTTTCTTTCATTGTAATTGTTTTACTCAAATTTTAATATAAAACAGCTACATTAATTGATGGAAGTCTGAATGATGAAACAATGAAACATGTTTTTATTTAACGTAGACATTGCATCTATTCAAAAGAAAAAATCAGCAAACAGCGTGTCAGGCCATTATGGTACGTGGATTAAATCTCGTGTCCAATTGATCCGATTGAATGTTATGATACTTACGTTTACGTGTGTACGTTTTACGTGCAGGGAATTGTTTTTATCCTAAATAGAAATATTATTTACTTTAGTGCTTTGCTGACATAATAAAAACACATCCATGTAAAATTTTATCTTTCTAGCACCAATTGGTTTGGGCGGTAAGTCGAGAACAGACGGACGGACTAATGGACATGACGTACCTATAAGGGTTCCGAGTCATGAACTATGGAGCCTTAAAAAGGACATGGTTCCGCATAGGCACAAACGTAAAAAGGTTGCAGAATATTTTGTTATTTATGTTTCACTTCACTGTTTTCTCCAATTCCGTTTTCATTTTATATAGAGGAGATTACTGTTTAAATATTTATACTCAGCGTATTCGTGTTTTCAATAGTCGGAAATATCGAATAGGCATATTGTGATGCGTAAGCATATTATCGAAATAGCTGAATTACAATTTTTATTGGAAAGTGAAGTTCGGGCACGCCGTTATTGTGGCGGTAAGACCAGTTATGGAGGATTGGCTCGAGAGGAATCCCGTAACCCTCTCATACTGGCTAACACAGGTGATCACCTGGAAAGGATGTTTCAGCGACCCTGTGACCCTGATGCGAAAGGAGCCATCGCCTGAGTACTATCACTGCGACGGCTGAGTCGTGGACACGGCGCTTTATACGGCAAAATGCCCGGCGTGGTCGAAGCAGAGGCGTGATCGAGTGGTAGCCATCAGAGAGGGGGTTCTCTCGCTCTGTATTTATCATCTCAATAAAGTGCTGTAGTAAAATCACGTAAAAAATGTGTTGGGTTGCCTTCCCCACATATAAAAATAGGATATATTTTTATCGCGTTTACCATAATTAAATAAGGTTTTTAAAAACATTGAGAAGTACAAAAAATATTTAACACACAAAATAAAATAGGCTTAGCTTAATGTGCAATCTATTTTAAGTAGGTGGTGCACATCATGCAAGTTAAATTAGCATCTAAGTGTTCGCTACAATAGAGCAGATACAACGACCATATTACCCGTATTCTACTTTTATGGAGTGACATAAAGGTAGAACCCTCCGACCACGAAATGTGATTACGCCTGGTGGGTCGCTGCTGAACGGTTCAGGTTGAGAGTTTGCCTTGTAACTCCATCCATGACTGCGATATTCGCTTTATCAGTAACCTTTCATTGCTTCACATTAATAAAGAGCCTTGTAGAATGTATAGGTAACAAAATAACATTTGTAAACAGTAATGTTAATGTATCCGGTAGTTTCATTACAAGCCTTCCCCTATTTTAGTATTGTTCACGTGCTTTGTAATATTTGCTTCTATTTTACAAGTTTATAGATGTCCACTAACAATGGACCGCTTAAAGCTAAACTGGATGAAGTTTTCATATAAGAGTAGATGGCAGGATTTTAATATCCTATTACTTAAAAAATAAAGCACTGTACATTTAGAAATATATATTGTGTATTAAATTCAACACACTTCGACCAACGACACTTCAACCTACTGACTTTAAGAGTGATGTCGATCACCTTGGTTCTTTGATGGATAACTTCATTTCGAATTTCGTCCTTCACAGAGACTCCTAGCAGGGCTCTTTCCATAGCACTTTAAGCGACTTTAAATTTGTGAAGTAGCCCTACAGTCAGTGTCCACGTCCACGCACCATTCCTGGGGAAACGCATTGGTTAAAGATTTTCGTCTTTAAGCTTTGTGGTATATCGGACTGCAGTCGTCCGAGTGCAGCTTGATAATAAATTATAATAAAATTTAAAAGTAATGTAATACACACAATATTGCCTTCCTTAAATCGTTTTATAAAAGATTTCCTGATGATGATGTTGAGAAAAAAAAGGTTATTATTAGTAGTAACTCCTTATATCATTAGATGACTACCAGTAATAGTCCCATCAAAATCGATTCAGCTGTTCCAGAGATGACCCAAACAGACAGACAGACACACGGAGAGATAGACAAACATTTTAAAAATTTGGTAATGAAGTAAGAACCGTATGTACTGTCATATACATTTAGTGGAGAGCAGTTATTTGAAATTACAAACAGAGTCTCTCATTTTATTTATTTGTATATATACATAAACATCAATATCTAATGATGGAAAAAAATAGAACCATAGGAAATCTCGGATTGAATGAAATAATCAGTAGTTGTGAACTCCATTACAATTTTAACAAGCTCCACTAAGTTAGCGAACTCGTTACATTGTGGTGTGAGTTGTTCCAGTTACTCTAGTGGTCCTCTCATGTTATCGGACTTTCCAGATTAAAACAATGTTCCCTTGATAATGTTGAATACTGCATTGGTATTTTCAACTTAGAACGATTTTATAACTAACGAAAATTCTTTAAAGATATGTTACATCGTGTTAGCGAGTCAATTATGAATGATAAGACTTCTGTTCAGGTTTAATAATATTATTAATAAGTTCTCAAGTTATATGTACAGAAATAAATAACTAACAAAAATCTTTGAAGACTGTAGTTATGGATAACAGAAGTGGAGTGTTAATATATTATATATTATTCAGAGCATTAAAGTAATTAATACATATGTATTTTTGGTATAAACGCAGATAAAGTACACATTAAATAGCCAACAGTCAGTACCCAGTCGGGTAAGTGAGTACGAATATTTCAGTAGTTTTGGCCTGAAAACTGGACAGACAGAGTTACTTTCGTATTTATAATATTAGTAACGATTTAAACTGTTGTCTATATTTTTGTAAGTTAAGGCCTAATGGGGAAGGCATACCTTATCATTAGGGTAAATGTGCCAAAAAAACAGAATATAAAATCTAAATTGAATCATTACTAATACATATTCAATTTTTTTTTCCCATACTCTTTTTTTCCATCCTAAAGTTGTATGGAAGAAATTGCTTATTAGCGATAAGGCCGCAAATTATACATGGTCATCATACTGATTTATCTATATGTAAACAATACTAACTGGTGTACAATAAAGTTTATACTATTCTTATATTACAAACGAATGTATGAATGTGTTTCTTATACGTTTGTGCCTTATCTACTCCACTGATAGTGGTAAACTGATCCATTCATGTACATGTCACATAATTAGTTAAAAAAAATACGCATAAAACCAAAGCGGAGAGCTAGTTATAAATATGAATAAAAGTATCTTGCAGATAATCAACATATAATATAAGTTTGCTTGCGTCTACACTGTTACTGCATCAAAATCTTACCTGCTCCTCAGAAACGTGAATTTTATAAAAGCTTGTGCAACTTAGACGAGTTCCTTACAAAGCATTTTAAGTATTTTTCACAATTGACCCCAGGTATTTGCGATCTCTAAATTGAATTCGTCTAAGCCAGCACCATTCGATGCCAGCAATGTTCGGTTTACCCAAAAAGGAGTCTTGAAACCTCTATTCTCTTGAATTTAAAGTTGCATGAAGTCGAGCTGCTCGCAGCTGTGCTTTGTTTGTTTTTGAGAACTTCTCGTACATACATACTACAACTAATGGAATGAACTTGTTATGCATGTGGCAAAATATAACAATTCCGTTTGAAACTTTTTATATGTGCAAATGCAAACTATTTCAAATATTTGCCTTCCATCTCTCGTTTCGTACATCGAGTACAGGAACAAACATTAGCCAAATTCAGTTTTTATATTGATATAGGTAGATACTGTTGAATTGTCTAAATTGGATATACTCGTAGAATAATTTTTTTGACTTTTAGTTACAAAACATTTTTATATTTTATATTACTTAGCCCGATTCATTAGAAGTTATTTCTAAGTCTATATAACAGTCTAAATTATCTTATCATCTGTTTATGTGTTTTAATATTACTTTGTTTAAATTGAGTAGACACATACTTTTCATTCCAAATACATAACAATGTTTAATCTATTTGAATTGAATTGTAATTGAATCTAAATATTATTACTCGATTTACGCAAGCCACTGTTTTATTACCTATTTTCTAATAAAATATTAGTCAAAAACATTTTATTTAAGTCATATAACTTACTTAAAAGTATTTCTCGAAAAGTATCCGAGTGTATAATTTAATGATCCACTTTCTTTTTATTTTTGATTGACTAACTTACATTTGTACAAATAAGTAGGAAGGTCAAAATATTTTAAGCCTTCTTAGCCCTACTACTAGCTTAGTCATCAATGCAGAACTTCTAAAGTTAAAGGTAAAGGCTACAGCATTAGAAATTCCGTGTAAGGTCTTAACAAATCCGTATCTTAGGTGGCTATTTAATATCAAAATCATAATACCCATAAAATATTGTACTTGGTCTGGTTCAGCCATAATATATAAATTAATACTCCAAAAAAATATAACCTCTATCTACATATAACATATCCTATTGAGATCTAACTGTAAATTTAATATATTATAAAAAAATAAAAAAATCAGTTTTCGAAACTTTTCAGATGAGTTCTCAGATTTTTTTTAAATATTCCAATTAATGGCACTTTCTACATAAAGTTGACGGTTATTGTACCTATCATACGTTCTATGTACTTATTGGTACATATGGCCAATTTTCAAAAGAGAATTCGAGTATTTACCAACTCTTTCAGTTGCTTTATTTATTCATTTATTAGCGACATCTAGCGCGGAAAGTCGAAAATGCGACAGAGGGATGTTCTGTACGGTATAGGAAATATCGTGGCCTCCGTCTTGACTGAAAGCCTCCCTTGTTTAGTTTCTATGAAGCATCAACAGATGGCGTTAGACAACGCAAATTCTTAATATTCATGCATAGTATGCACCTATGAAATTAATATTATTCACTACAAAGTAAATTAAAATTCAAAAATAAAAGTTGATGTTAAAAATGTGTAATCAAGAAAAATCAAGAGCTCTAATCATTTGAATTTTGATGAACTTTAAAAGATTTTTAGACATATATTTGAAGATTTCAATACATAATGTAAATTGTAGTTTACGGTTAACAAATTATATTCACCTTTGCGAGGCATTTAATTTTATTTCTATTCTGTGAATTTTGTAAAATATAGTTCTAGCTATATATACAGGTTTATAGATATGATATGTTTATAGCCTTATGGAAGTATCAATACACGATTTAATTTTGTGATATTTCCATTTCACAGTCGGTATGTTTTAATTGATTTATTAGTAATTAATAGGATGTTCAACTTATTGCAAGCAGCCTTTTTTGGTAAATTTTTAATTTAATTATCTGATTACGCCTTTATATGTTATGCAAGATTTGATTTGAAATACAAATACATTTAAATGAACAAAATTAAAAAAGTCGTTGAAAAACACCACGTGTGACGAAATAACTCTTAAGGTCTTTGTCTCTGGTGCCTGGATTTGAGATAATCAGTGTGTGATGTCTGGTCACGAACCGGGCATTAACATCAGAGTATTAAATATATTCCTATAGTTAAGTTTGTCTTCGTCAGATGACATTGGGTATGGCCACACCTCAATTTTGTAACCAAGTTTGGTACAAAGGACACATAGACCGTAATCAATCAAAGTAAGTAAATCCTTCGAATCTTGAGTATATTATCAAGTATTAGACCAGAGACTAGAAGGATTTAGGTGTGTGTGATAAGGAAATAAAGCGTTAGTCGGTCCACAGTCTTGCACTGGCACTTTATTTAATTATGACCTTTTTAAGAGGTTTACGCTTTAAAGAGATTTAACTTGGTACTAGTTGTAAACAAAATATCGTAGTGCCTATAGACTTATGATTTTTTTGCTATTAACGGTTAATTTATTTATTGAATTACACAAAAACATGACTGTTTAAAAGTCGCGAAAGTTTAAAAACAGATACCTACTTACATATTTCGGTCTCATTACTAAATTAAATACCTAATAAAATTATAAAAGTACATTCTTAAATACGTTCTGCCGCTTCTTCTCATTGCATTTATAAACATAATACTTAAAGAATAAACAATAGATAGTTAAAGGTTGTATGTCGAGAACAATTTTTGTTATTGTAAATTAGAATCTCATTTTGAATATATAATTAATTTGTTACCGAAATTGAAAAACGAAAATTTATCGTTTTCATGCAGAATATTTAATTTTATTTTATTTACTAAGTGAACCTAGTAATGACAAAACACATTTTCATATAAAGGTGCGATATCTAGCATCAAGTTTAACTTGATATTGAAAAATTGCACTCAAAAACACGAATTAATCGTATTAGTTACGCCACGATGACCAATGTCAAACCGGGCTTCTTATTTTGTGACGACTATAATGTCGAACCGTCTTGTACTATCTATGTCTGTTAATTAGCGCACTTCCTTTATCATCGCCCTTTGTAGAACTCATCTACTTTGGTAGAAATGTTATTAAATATTTTTTTGAAGAGTTGGTATTTATAAATTAGTGTTCAATCTTTTAGTCGAAATCTTTCTGTGATAAGTACAAAATTCACGAAATCTTTATCCTTGTTTTAAAGACACAAATCTCAGGATTACCAAACGTTTTTAGACGAATTGAAACTTCTTAAAGTAAGGCTCATTATTTCTTTGTGAACAGCTGTTGATAAATGAGATCTATCAAATCATGAAAGAAGTGTCTATCTACAAAAACTTATACGTACTTATTCTTATTTACAAACTTCCAGCTCTGCTTTAATGCAATGGGCGCTTAGTACTACTTTAATGATAAAACAATTGTAATAAACTATTAAAAAAAATGTACAAATGATCCCACAAAAATTTGAATAAGACTTTCTAAAAAAAGGATATTATGTAGAAGCTATTATATATGGATAATAATTCGTCACTTGGTAGGTTTAGCTTATTGCCGGACTATTTCAAAGTCATAAATATGTTAAAGGGTAAATTAATTCATTGATGACGATAACAAAGTATGTATTGCGTCATAAGTAGCGTCAGTAACATGAGAAATTGATTTGTATATTCACAAGAAGAAAAATTGGTTATTAGAAAGGCGGTCAGGTTCAACAACAATATTCTGATACTTTTTTACAAACAATAGTCTCATCGTCATCGGTCGCGAATACTACTTCAACACTGAACCTTATTCTTACTTAATATTATAAATGCGAAAGTAGCTTTGTCTCTCTAGCTTTCACTGCAAACCTACTCAACCAATTTAAAGGAAATTTCGCACACATCTAGTCCAGAGCCTGAGAAAAGACATTTTACCTACTTTTGGCTACTTTTTACCGCGATAACCGACAAACATACTGGCGAAAGCTTGTTTTTGTATAAATAACTAAATTACTGGACAGTTAACGGTTGCCATCTGGTTACTGAGCGAAAGAAGCACACTGTATGTTAGTCTTAAAATAGCAGATAATTTCGTATTCTCCAAGTGGACCAGGTTAATTTCAGGTTGAAAGTAATAAATTGCAGGAGCGTCGTGTAGACGGGTACCTTATTTTTCCAGTTGGTTGGTGTAAGAACATGAACGTTACGAGGAGGTTGTACATCAGTCAATGTCTGAGAGGCGCTTTAATTGCATCCTAATTTATTGTTCCATATAGCAAAGTTTATAGAGGAATGTTTCGTAACAGTGTCCTGGCATTTGGATATTACTATGCCAAGCTACGCTTGGTTGCGTCGTGGCGTGATTACATGGGCAACATTGAATTAAATATTATTGTACATTAGGAACAATGTGATTATTAAATAAAGGACAATAATTAGCTTGTGAGAATTAACAGGGATACTGGTATACATATTTTATTAAGTCTAATAATTGAACCTTTATGAGAACTGATAATTAAGAAATACACTTTAAGAATAAAACCACTTTATCTTGACTGGGTGTGTATCACTTTAGAATTGCTGGACGGATATTTATGGTTTCGATGTTGTTAAACAAACAAAAAAACAAAAAATATTACGAAACTCTTTATGAAGTATTTAAGCACTTTGCGGATGTAACGAGATACACTTTAAGGAAAGTCTTTTCACAGGTAGTGGTGTATAAATATAATATACATTAATAAATGCAAGATGAGTAATATGGGTACCCATTATTCGTCTTTAAAGTCATTAAGTTTTCTGCACAAAAGGACGACAGAAAGCCGCATCAAATATTAATATTAAGCTTAAACTGTCAAAGAAATTTTGGGTAAGTAATTTAGGCAATACTAATCTCTAAATAGCCAAATTTAACGTGAATCGTTTATGACTGTTACAGACGAGTGTTATGTTTTGATAATAGTAATTTCTACGAGAATAGTACGGCAGAATTTATCTGGATATACTCACATCGCCCAGCGCTCTTAGTCTACTATCTCATTAATCTTCTAACTCAGAAATGTTTACATATTCTTGAAACTTTCATTTTCTTATCTCATTGCATGAAAAATATCCATCATCCTATTTTAAAACTTACAAAAATAGAAATTAAAAAACACAATTACGTATTTTTGTTTAAAATCTTGAATTATGCTAACCCTCAAAAGCTTTAGAATCTTATGACGGATAGCCATCCACTGCCTTTTTATAGCGACCGTTTTCATTACTTTCGCTTATACTGATGTGAATTTAGCGCAACGGACTGCGAAATAAGGATGGAATCTTTGTTGAATTTTTATGTTAAGAAAGGATATAGTCGTATAGGTTTTCTCTTTAAGTCTAGTTAAGTCTTTTTAATGAAGGCTACATATTTGGAATATGTTTCCACCTAAAAAAAATTGGTAACTGGGTTACTTAAGTCACTTATATAATAGTAATAAAAATAAGTCGGATTTTCCTTCCTGACGCTATAACTCCAGAACGCACGAACTGATTTCCACGGTTTTCCATTCGTTGGAAAGGTCTCGGGCTCCGTGAGGTTTATAGCAAAGAAAATTCAGGAAAATTTCAACAGAAAAGCGGGAAACCTTTATTTAGAAAATAGGGGATGACTTTTTTATGGGAATCTTTTAAGGGCAGGACGACGTCTGCCGGGACAGCTAGTATAATAGTAAATTCGTACTTATGTAAATATTACGGAAGAACATTTAAATTTAGTTTTCGGAATGGTCAGGTATAGTTACGAATTAATTAATTAACACACATAAAAAACCATATACCGGTTGAATTTGTATAATTTCGGAAATAATTTACATGTGTACATTCGAAACCAGCCTAACATGGAAACTCGTGAAGAACACATTTTGCAAACTGCATTATCATTTTAAATAGGCACATCGTAGAATTTAAAGAAAGATAAAATATATATTCTTCTTCTCCTCCCTAGCCTTATTCCCAATATTATTTTGGGGTCGGCTACTAGCTCAACCAGTTTTACCTGAATATCAGTTTTTCCACTGAGCGACCGGCAGCGAACCTCCGCAACCCGGAGGGAGAACTGAAATTCAAACGTTGAACTAGTTGTCAGTAAATTTGAAGGCACTGACTTCCCAATAGCGATTGTCATAGATGTTCATGAAAACCGCGACCTACGGCTTTAGGTGCTCTCCGAGACACGGACGTGAATTACCGCCAAACTTCCAAACTCCGAACTGCTAGTGAGCCATTTCAATACTAGTGTCACAAATATGGTACTTAACGATAACACTAATATCCAACTAGGCAACACTCGCTGTACGATATCAGACCACTAACAGTCACACACATAAATGTATGCATTTCTGCACATGCACGACATGCACCTGACAACTTTTGAATTAATATCTTTAATTATTATAATTGTGACAATTGTAATTATCGCATTTAAGAATATTGTCTGGACTTTAAAAGCGACTGTGATCCCTGAGTTTGTTTCGTCCTTTCTTCTCAGGGCTAGTCCAGTTAGGAAAGGTCGAACTCATCTGCTCAAAAAAAAGTTTAACTTGCAAAAGTGTTCATGTAACCTAATTGCAGAATAAATGAAAAAAAAAACTAAAAACTTGGCCTGGAGGGAATCCTATGATATTTCTTAAATGCAAATCAATTCTTCTAAAGAACGTGATCCTAGCTTACTTTAGTAATTACTTGTTCCAAATCTCTCTAATAGAATAACTATTTGTACAACTCTTTATAGCACTGTTTTATAATGGATTACATTTTGAAGTAAATTTTAATATTCGCGAGAGAGGATTTGCATACTATTGTAACACCATTACAAATTGAAGATTTGTCCCCTCAGTACGAGTAAGTACAATTAAAACCGTGGAAATCCAGAGAGCAGGCCAGTTGTCACGGACGGGCCCGGGAATTGTCTGTTTTGAGCCCTGCTTATTCAGTAATACAGACTTCTCTTATTTCAGTGTCTAAGTAAAATTACGAAGATACGATTCGTACAAGCCAAATGTTTGGTTGCGTTAGTTTTATTAGCTCAAACTCGACTTTCGGTTTTAGTGGTTAAGGAATGTTTTAGTGTTAAAGAAATAAATTAAAAACAAAAAAGGCGGTTTCCCGAGCAGGATCATGTATAGACATTTTTGTTCAAAGGTTTTTTTTTGAGATGTCAGCCTAGCTGTTAAGTTCAAAAGTGAACTTGCAACTACTACTACTACTTGCTTGCATGAGGAACATACAACTTATCGCGGTGCACTATATAAACATACATGAACGGATACAAAGAAGCCACACCCATACTCAGAACTCTACTCTTACTCCTTTAAAAGTGGACAGAATGAATAAAAAAATGAATGAACCTAAATAGTAAATTTTGGTTCATTCATTTTTTTATTCAAAATCAAACGAATGGTGGTGCTAAAATGCGTGTCGCGGTGCGCTTGGTATTAGTAGGTATAAAAAATACATATTTGAGTATACCATAGGTATTGTTTGAATCCATCCACCATCGTAGTAGATCATCTTTCAAATGTTTAGCTGCACTTTAAAGGCCGAGGTACTAGATATTCTTCCATTTCATTCATTCAGACGTCTGTAAGTACTTGCCATTAGATGACGCGTATGCTTGTTAACCTCTCATAATCATATTAAAACTATGTTAACTTTACTTTTATACAACAGAAAAAAAGACAATTTTAAATTTATCCATTATCAAATGGCATAAAATCGAAAAATAGGACCTTGAAATTCTTTTGAACTCTGAGTTCAACATTTTTCGAAGATTGGTCCGTGTTTCTTAGCTATCCTTATAAATTGTATGAGATAAAGAAAACTTATTTCAGGACAAAAAATCCATAGCTAAATGCCTAGTCGCGTCTCCTGATTAATTAGCGGTTAGACATCGGCGTCGGGGGAATTTAGTTCAAACAGTGAACAGCAAAAAGGGTTTATGACTTGCCTACGTAGCTCTACTTCAACAACATTGTTCATAATTAAACAACAATGAAAATTGTCTCGTTAATAATAGTTTCTGAACTATTTTATTTCAACGGCTGGAAACTTTTAATAGATTTATTAAAATATATTTACAATGTTAATAACTTCATTACAGTCTCACATATAATTGCAGTAGAAAGAACGGCAGTACTAAGAAATCCATTATATTTTTTACTTTAAGATCTATGTGACAGACGGAAAATGTCATTAGCAGTTAAAATTGTTATGAGAACATAAAACACGGATTTTGTGTTCAGTATTACATTGTACACAAGGGGCTTTCCAAAGACTTACAATAATTATGTATCCAGGACAATAATAATGGACTCATTTACTTTATAGACTCTTAGGTTCATAACATAACTGAACACAGATCCTTCGGTTTTTCATCGGTTATCATTGACTTTTATAAAACTCTCATGGCAAAAAAACCTACTCTCTTAGACAAGATGCAAGTTTTTTTTGCATGGATTCTCTTTTTACGATGGTTAACACCTCATTACTCGTCTATTGTTGGCTAATGTTTTGTTTCGATGGTTCAGATAACATCACTCCTATTTGAGTTTGATCCTTCTAATTGACATCACTGACTTGCTGGTCTAGTGGCTAGTGTATACGGCTGCTGATCAAGAGGTCTTGGGTTCGATTCCCGGGTTGGACCAAATACTTGTGTCATCCACAAATATTTGTTTCGGAGTCTAGGTGTAATCTATGTATGTTTTTTTTGTCAGATACTTTAAGATGGAGTAACTTTTCTAGTTACTACAATCTGGTACTCACTAATCTATTTAATCAAATTACATATAAAATAATTAGAATCTAATTTAAATTTTTTTAATTGAAACGCTAAATTATAGTACATATTTGTTGAATTATTTTACTGGCTGAAGCCAGTAACATATATTAGGAAACAACAAAAGGCATTGAACGGTAACTGGAACATTGAACATGAAACGTAACTCCGCCCAAATCCTCAGACCACGAGATTTGTGTATCGTTTCCATTCCAATAAAGTCAGGAAGGAGTTTGAGAGCTCCGTTGAATATATTTCTTTATGTGTCAAAACACGTTTACCGCATCGGGTGTTAATTTTAACCTTTTTTTTTTAGTATAAAAAATTTTAAGTAGGCCAAAACTTCCTTTCAAAGGAGAGGCCTATGTCCAGCAGTGGACTGTTAAAGGCTGTTGATGATGATGTGTTAATTTTATTTTAATTTTTTATGGATTTCATCGCATGTAAATATTAAAATCTGTAAACAATGTTATGTCGGAGAAAAAAAACACGTTTAAATAAATTACATTATCATTGTATTAAATTTATATTGTACATTTTTACCCGTGGCTTCACCCGCTTGAATTCCGGCTTTAACACAAACAAATACTACTCACAAATAATGTCACAAACTTTATCTCTTTCTAATACTCGTATTATGACAGAGTGTTATGAATAATCTAATTTCTTTCTATAATGATGGATATAATTTATATTGTATTATAAATATTCCTACTCCTTTATGCTCCAAAGTGTTGATTTATTTGACTGTGAAACATAAACAACGAATATGATCATATACGATGTCCATTTGATTATATTATAAGCTGGCTTTGTCTTCGCGTATATTTGGTATCGCAGGATACAGAAGTCTATGTTTCAAGAACCAAACAATCTCCATGAAAACTTTCATTAAAATCGGTACTGCAGTTTAGTGACAGATAGAGAGACAGAGCTATTTTCTGAATACAAGTCTACGTCAAATTAAATGCAGATGGCGGCGTTATGGCTATAATGGAATTTTCACAAGGAACCTTTGGATCGACTGTAAACGGATAGATGAATTCATGGTCAGTATTGATTAATTAAATAATCATTCTATAACATGTAATAGAATGATTAATTTTAAAACTTTTGTTTTCTTTTTTTTAAAGACAATTCCTGCATTAGGTAAACATACATCCTCTGTCTCTAGGAACATTAAAAGCATACTTGGAATAAGTAACACCAGACTCAAAACAAAAATTTGTGGACAACACAAAAAAAACCCATGTGGAATTTGAACCCACAACATTTAGCGTAGCAGAAAGCAGTTTGGCAACCACTTACACCACCAAGCTAATCGTGAAGTCAATCATCAATCAACATCAGCAGTCAATGAATGTTGATTCTAATTCAAATGATTTATTGTTTACTAAGTGTATATTTTGATCTTACAGTAATTAGATAAGTAGTTAAAACTAAGTCTTTTTTCTATTATTGTAATTTAAAAAATAGTAAGGATACAAATGCAGTATCAAATAGTTAAATGTTTGAAAAAATAAACTTTATTTACTAAGTAGATGTTTGAACGGAATAACTTAATTGTAAGAACTCATACCTACAGGATCCCCTGTATCTATTTTTTTTTGCACAGTTCAAATTCTTAAAGTTTAATAAACAGAAGAAGGACACAAAATACACAATATGTAAACGTTAAATGAAATTCTTAATTTCGTGATATTACTCATATACAACTCTAGGCATCTCAGCTTTTACTTCGAAGGCAGAAAGCAACATCATGACCGCACAAGTTTTGAATGCTTTCATTCAAACTTCGAGCTCAGTTCAGCTATGAATGGTGGATGGCACAGTTCGTCTCAACAACTTCGTCGATTTAACTCGCCTCTGTCTATTCCACTGTTCCAGACTCATGCACAGTTTGATAGCTTAAAAATTATCCAACTTTGCGCTCTGACTTTGTTTCTAATTAAATTTTAAATGTTACTTTCTTCTTGACGATTCATAACAGTTTAAACTTTGGATTGCTTTGAAATAGATAAATATCGTACAAATTAATATATATCATCTGGGCTCGGGTCTCCTCTTGGGAAAAAGTAAAGGCAATATGTACTAATACTGGCCGAGTGCGGGTTAAGGACTTGCAAGGCAGTGTTGTGGCTACGTAATCTAGTCGTGGTATGTCCTTAAGCCGCCCGAAGGCCTCCAACTAAGCTTGATGATTGTTATGTAAAATGTATTATGTAATGTATGTGTAAAATTCAGCATCGTTACATTGTACTCACATTTAATAAAATGCCTTAAACAATGTAACCAAAAATTGTAAAAACAATGTTGGAAAAGAGTGTCCATGGAGTTTCTTGTCTGTTCTTCTCCATAGGATCTACGAATTGGAACAGACGATTAGCTTCACGACTGACTACTGACTGACTACTTGACGTTTCAAAAGTGCCGTTGTATGATTTACTTGAAATAAAATGATTTTGATTTGATTTGATTTATCTTATCACGGGATCGACTGCTTAATGTTAACTCCGAAACACGGAAATGCTCATAACACTTAAGTATGAGAGCTTCTAGTATACATATATATATCTGCGTGTATTATAAGGCGCTAAAGCGCTCATAACCAAGTATGATTAGAAACAATTACCGATGGTAAGCAACGACGGCGTGGTAAGTTCCTAGATGGGTGACCGTTTGTGGCATGATAGGTTTGTTAATAATAATATGAAGAGCTTAAACTGGTGAAGGAAAGTCACATTACTTTTTCATAGTTCAAGTATTGTTGAAGTTGCTAGTTGAATTTGTTTAGAAACTTTTAAACTGTTTATAAAAAAATATTAACATATGTATGTTAGGATTTCACATCATATGTTATACTGCATCAAGTGTTGTGTGTTCAAATCCGACATGGGACAACACTTTGTGTGATCTACAAATTGTTGGTTTATCAAGTCTCCCGCGACACAGGATATTTATTACTAATACGGAAGTGGTCTTTAAAAAAATGTACTTGTTTACAGTATTATATTCGGATCTTTTAGAAACCAGATTATATTATTATATATGAACGTAGTAGGTATTGTTATCAATTTATAATTCAAAATATTCCACGTACAATATTAACAGACGGTCTGTCGACTGTAACTTCAAGCCGCATTCATTGTTTTCTTAGAGTTCTACGTTTCGCGTTATTCTCTACATGCGTCATGAATATTCATTTCGGGATGAAATCATTTGTTTTTATTTCCCTATACCATTGTTACTATACATTTCAAACCTACAGGAATCTAAGTTACCTTATACGTCACACGTCACACAAGTTCAGTGTCAGAAATCTATCAGCATAAAATTATGGAAAAAAAATCCTGAACTTATGTTACTGATTTATCTTTATTGAAATAAAATGAAACAAAACTTATTTAAGCATTCAATTGTTCCGTTTGTCATTTAAGTTTGTCATGTTATACATATATACATACATTTGTAATACCTTAGTCGTTTATTACTGCTGTACCGTATTTCATAAATACAGTTAAATCGATGTATAAATCTATTAGATTCATACATCAAAATTTTGTCACATAATAATATACACGGTGATTTTATAGACGTTTTGAAAACGAAACATTTTAATTTGGAATCATCTATAGTACCAATAAAAATTGATAAATCAATTGTAATGTTGACTATAAAAAAGTTTCAGTTTTATTATTCATTTTTACTCGATCGACTTGGAAAGTAGTAATGCACTGCAAAGTAGTATGAATGAAACACGCCGCGCGCCGGTGACGCTAACAGCTGATTTACAATTTTACCTATAGGCGCGAGCTACCGAGTAGGTACTTCGTAGGTTGACTCCAGTTTGTTCTTCATACTTTATACGGGCTTAGGACTGTCGGATTGTCGGATATACCTATTTATTCTTTTCGATTATTTATTAATTATTAACCACGAATCACATCAAATCAATTTATCAACGGATTCTAGGACTGCGGCGGAAATACCTATTTTTTTAAAACTTCTTTTCGATTTATTAACCACGTCAGACGTGTTAAAAAAATCGGATATATCTACAGAATAATTAACTTACATAACTATTTACAGTTTATTTAACACTTCTCTGTATCGAAGCAACTGGTCAAAATGGAATCCGCGTTCAACACACAAACATCCACGTTTGATACAATTGTCTTTTAATTTTCTTAATGTGTCTTTTTTTAAAACTTAATTTAAAACGCATAGTATTTCTATTTGTAGTATGTACCTACGTGTGATTGAATAGTGCTACTACTGGTTCTCACTTTTTATCTGTAAACGATATGAATATCGACTTTGATGAAAAAAATATTATATATTTTATTAAATTAACGTTATATATAGCTTCTGTTATTGATTACTAATTCAAAATTTTCGGTTTCAAAACGCTTTCAAAATCACCGTGTATAAATTTAAGTAATGTACTGTTTTAAAAGTGAACCTCCCGTTAGTAGTCCATAAATAATAACAATAACAAAGTGTCCTTACTAAGATAGTAGTGAGCTAGCTAACTTTATTCATAAAACATACCCTAGATATATATTTACATATATGTTAGTACCAAGGACTGAATGCAATGATTTCTAAGCCATACTAGAGGTTGCACGATAAACAGCGCGTCACATCACACAATGCTGTCTGCTCCATATTGATAAGCAACCGATCTCGACGGTAGGGGCTATACAGAGACTGGATGTCTGTATCGAGCCTGATATAGAGAACATGATCGGTGTAGTTCTAAGTCATGCATTTGTTATATCTATGTGCTGGATTTATTAAATACCCGCAGCTTAGTAAGCTTAGTCAGAAGCAACAACGCTAAGGCTTGAGTACGATGAACGGAAAAAGTAAATGTACTTAAATTGTGTTCATAGATCGTGGCACAGTGGCAAAATTAAAAAAAAAAAAATCCTCTCGTATTGATACTTACTGGAACTTCAAAACTGCCGTTATACACTCAACTAAGTAGAAGAAATTCGCAATATGTTTATTGAAATCACCTTTTCGTTCCTGAGTATTTGTTTTTGAGATATGACTATAATTTAGTTACAGATCGCAATCTTATAAACATCAACCAGTCCCTTAGAATATACATATTCAAAATACATTTTATTTTTCCATTACATATTTTATTTTAAATACATTTATTTATAACTTACTTAATTGAAATTCCTCAAAAACTTTTTACCTTAAGCTCTTAAAATCCCTTTAATTAAATGTAAGACAACGAACATTAAACAAGTTATATACATAAACTAAAATATGTGTGTGAATATATATGATAAATTAAGTATATATTATGTAAAACAATTATATTTTGTAAAACAATGATGCTATGTTATAAAACTACGGTAATGGTGTCCAATGATTCTAGTAGTACAAATCTAACAAACCAGGGCTTAATAGTGAGCTGGATTTTTACAGAAACTATTCTCTGTAAAATTTGTGCTTCAATCCTAAATCGGAAAACATTAATCTTGGTGCCTTTCCGTAGCCTGTCAGTAGACGAACCTTACGATAAAATGTTTTTCATGTTATAAATTTTTACACAAGCAGCATTATACAAGCAATGGTTATTCTTGCTCTGTAAATAAACAAAAAGACATTTGCTGAAGATCCTTGGATTTTCTATAAATAAATGAATGAAATAAAATTAAACTCTTACGAAATTAACTGACAAAAACTGTCTTAGGTTGAATTTTTAGGGTTCCGTAGCCAAATGGCAAAAAACGGAACCCTTATAGATTCGTCAAGTCTGTCTGTCTGTCTGTCTCCCCGTCCGTATGTCACAGCCAATTTTTTCCGAAACTATAAAAGCTATACTGTTGAAATTTGGTCAGTCGATGTATTCTGTGAACCGCATTTAGGTTTTTACATAAAAATAGAAAAAAACAATACATTGGTGTTCAAAAATGATGTTGAGGTTTCTAACATCCACTTCCAAAGTGGAAAAATGTGTCCCCCCCCCTGTGACTTCTAAAATAAGAGAGTGATAAAACTAAAAAAAAAACATGTTGTACATTACCATGCAAACTACCAACGAAAATTAGTTTGAACGAGATCTAGTAAGTAGTTTTTTTTTCGTAAAACGCAATTTACCTTTAATTCAATCAATACAGTAGTATGAAAACAACGATATAAGTTACAACGAACTTCAAGATCGCATAAAAATCAAATTATTCCCAACTAGCGCTCCGGCACGGCTTCGCACTTGACTTTATTTAATACTGTGTAAGATACCATGAATATGTAGTATTCTGTCTACTTTTATTTTACATTCAAATTTGTATAATTTTCCCGTATGCTTGTAAATATGAAACTTGTTTGTGCCGAAAAATCTACTTTATTAAGGAATCAATATAGCGTTTCATTGATTCCTATCCCTTTAAATTCGATTTAGTAACCTTTCTACCCAATGTTATTTACATAATTACAAACTCAGTAGGGCAGACTTTTGGGGTACGCTTAATTAAAATATGTTGAAACCACTAAAACATTGCTGAGAAATTTAAAAAAAAAGCGGCCAAGTGCGAGTCGGACTCGCCCATGAAGGGTTCCGTATCAGCAAGTAACATGATATAAAAGTTCTTGTAGTTCGTTGTAACTTTCATCGATGTTTTTATACTAGTGTATTGATTGGATGAAAGGTAAATTGCGTGTTACGATTTATGACGTATTAAAAAAAAACTAGTCACTAGATCTCGTTCAAACCAATTTTCGTTGGTAGTTTGCATGGTAATGTTCAACATATATTTTTTTTAGTTTTATCACTCTCTTATTTTAGAAGTTAGAGGGGGGGGGACACACATTTTTCCACTTTGGAAGTGTCTCTCGCGCAAACTATACAGTTTAGAAAAAAATGAAATTAGAAACCTCAACATCATTTTTGAACACCTATCCATAGATATCCCACACGTATAGGTTTGATGAAAAAAAAATTTTTGAGTTTCAGTTCCAAGTATGGGGACCCCCAAAATGTATTGTTTTTTTTCTTTTTTTATGTAAAAATCTTAATGGGGTTCACAGAATACATCGACTGTCCAAATTTCAACAGTATAGCTCTTATAGTTTCGGAAATAATTGGCTGTGACATACGGCCGGACAGACAGACAGACAGACAGACAGACTTGACGAATCTATAAGGGTTCCGTTTTTTGCCATTTGGCTACGGAACCCTAAAAACATGTATGTTTATGTATTATATCAGTTGTTTAGTACCCATAATACGAACTCTGCATAGTAAGGGCCTAAATGACGTTGTATGTAAGATGTACGAAATATCTGTTTTTGAAGATTGTGTTTCTAAATTGATAGCTCTTCTAAGGAGAAAGTTACGGTGAATTTAGCAACCAATCCAATCTAATCAATCCTGTCATAGTCATGGCTGTAGACAGTAAAGCAGTTTGAATTACATATTTTTTATGTTTCATATATCTGACATATAACGCCATTTAGATCCAAACTGGACAGAGCTTGTATTGTGGAAACGGATTTAAATGTTTTTAGGGTTCCGTAGCCAAATGGCAAAAAACGGAACCCTTATAGATTCGTCAAGTCTGTCTGTCTGTCTGTCTGTCTGTCTGTCCGTCCGTATGTCACAGCCAATTATTTCCGAAACTATAAGAGCTATACTGTTGAAATTCGGTCAGTCGATGTATTCTGTGAACCGCATTAAGATTTTTATATAAAAGTAGAAAAAAAACAATACATTTTGGGGGTCCCCATACTTGGAACTGAAACTCAAAAATTAATTTCATCAAACCTATACATGTGGGGTATCTACGGATAGATGTTCAAAAATGATGTTGAGGTTTCCAATATCATTTTTTTCTAAACTGAATTGTTTGAGCGAGAGACACTTCCAAAGTGGAAAAATGTGTGTCCCCCCCCCTCTAACTTCTAAAATAAGAGAGTGATGAAACTAAAAAAAAATATATGTTGTACATTACCATGCAAACTACCAACGAAAATTGGTTTGAACGAGATCTAGTGAGTAGTTTTTTTTAATACGTCATAAATCGTAACTCGCAATTTACCTTTCATCCAATCAAAACACTATTGTTAAAACATCGATGAAAGTTACAACGAACTATAAGAACTTTTATATGATGTTACTTGCTGCTACGGAACCCTTCATGGGCGAGTCCGACTCGCACTTGGCCGCTTTTTTTGTTGTAGGTACATCGTGACTTATTCGCAATAAAATTAATTATTTAATTCGGTTACGATACTTTCTGTTGTCCGAAGCTGAATTTTCTAAAATTCCGTCGCCTGCAAGAGGTAGTATTAAATAGACTGTAAATAAATAAACTGTGTTCATCCCAAATCTAAGCAACGGAAAAACATTAATTGTCAGTTATAAAAGGTTTTGAAATGTTTATCAGTAGTAGCGAGAGTATCCGACAAACAAAGCTGTTTGTGTTAGTCACTACTATAGCATAATAAATCAATTCCAACTTGCGCCAAAGGAAACTAGAACTGAAACTAATTAGAGTTGTATAAATGTAAGGTTCTTATAATTCATGAATAGTAAAATAGTGTAAGCCTATTCGGAGTATTTAATAATGTACTAGCAGTGTCGAGAGACTCCGAGTGACCCGCTGAATTATGTAACGAGCTCATTAAAATTGTTTCATTTACTTCCAAGTGCACTGCAACGCAACGCATAGGTCTCAAAGCGAATGTTTTTCTGAGAGATGATAACTCTAGTCCCACTTAAATGTTCTAAATATTAATACGTGAAGTAGACATTTTGAATAGCTTTTTACGAAAATTATGTGAAGACTGCGAAATTTGGCTCAGTTGATAAGGAGGTTTATATGGAGAAGTGCAGAAAACAAAAAAAAATGGTATATTTAAAACCAAGAACAGTTCTATAGTAACAGTTCTACTAATATTATGAAACTAAAAGGTTGTAAGAATGTGTCCATTGACTTTTATCCATTGTTGCTCTTTCTGCCAAAAACTACTGATAGAATTTAAATGAAACTTTCATCATGACAGGCATAGATATAGGCCTCTCAACGCAAGCACCTCTGATAGTTTTCGCATTCTCAAATTTAGCTCCTGGCTGTCATCTGGAGCCTAGCCTGTGGGCGCCAAAATCCTATAGAACTTGACAAAACTTTACAGTAATAAAATCTACACATCAGATTGATACTATTTACGCTGATAACCAAGCGCTTGTATGTAAGGGCTAGTAATATAAACAGTCAGGCATACAATCGTTGTAGGTAATATGGATCCGTGCTTCGTCTTGCTGCGTTAGCTCGACGGAACTGATGCAAAAGCTCACGGAATTAGCTCACGATTTCTCACCAAGTGAAGTACTTGCCCTCCTTCCCTCCCCTCTTTTACTTCAGGGACTTTGAGTCGTCGACGAGCGACTATAATTATTAACTATTAGGTAACCCCTGCGTTCATTGACTCGTTTGCCCCTTTAATCATAAAAAAATAACCGAACTTGAAGTCTTGGTAGCCCGAAGACAGATTTCTTCATTGATAATATTTAAAATCATTTTATTCTCTTTATAATTTATCATTATTGTGTACTTAAATTAAAACCTTTTAAATACTGTAATAAATTTAAGCTTATATAAATAATATAAATATTGAACAACTTCACAAAATATTTTTAACCTTAATTGGATGCAAATTAATGAATACAAACAGAATATTTTACGAGTATAACTAACGTAGTAATGTTTTATGTAAAGGATAATACTATTGAGAATTCCTACTAATGATTTGATCAATCATCGCAGAACAGTTGTACTTACTAACAAGGTTACTATGAAAATAATCTAGGAATTCATTTGCGAGTACTTCAGAGTGTAAGCACAACAATCTCCTTTGCGTTGATTAAATAAAAAGTTAGTTACTACCATGAAAGCTTTCTAACTAAAAGTCACAAGAAATGTAACTTAAGATGGAAAACATCCCATAATATAAATGAATTGGATGAGAACAAAATCACTACTTACCTTTCTGTTAGGCATTTATTTACTTCTAGTGATTTGAATTGAATAAAGTTAGCAGTAACGTTATCTGAGTGTATGTTATTTTGTATGAAATTCTACATTGTGAATAAATTTTTTTGCGTTGTGAATCATATAAAAATATTTTGTGTTGTTTTTTTCTTCAGGTGATGTTTCAATAAAATAAATGTATTTACCAATTAACCAAAAAAAAGTCTTCTATTTCAATAAAATATCACAAGAGAAACAAAAAGTTTCGCTGTATTAATGCACGTGGGTATTAAGTTTATTTTCGCAAGTGTTGAAAGTTGTTCGGCGTAATGGTTACAATTAATTAACGGTGGCCAACTCAGGTTTCCAGCAACGCCGTTGAGATACGTTATGTTTTTTCAAAAAATATTTGTTTTTTTATTTTAATATGTAGTTAGAAATGTGTTTAAATTTATCCCATCGTGTGGGATAGATCAGATAGGTCTTTTAAAAACATTGCGAGATTGCTAAGACTATGTTTGGATTTAAGTATTCCTTTGCGAGTTATTCAACTTAAAAGCGCATGTTTTGTAAAAAATGGGGCTACCCCCCATACCCCTCTAAAAGCTAAACAGCTGGCTGAAAAATGAATTCAAGATAGTAGTCCATATATGTTACTTTAAAGAAAAACTATAACAGCATAGATAGCTTTGTTGGTTCAGAATTCAAGATAGTTAGAAGAGGCCTAACTTGTGAAATACGTTTACTTGGAAAACTTCGTACAAAAATAACAAAATAATAAGCAAACATAACAATTATCTATTGACCATCACTTGGCGTTGTATATGACTACGGAACCCTATTTTATGCGTGACCTGAAACGCACTTGTCAGATTTTTTTATATAGCTATACCATTTGATTCAAAACTCTTATGTTTTTATCTTTAATAATGGATTGATAATAGTCAATAGGATATCAAGTATAGAGGAGGTTGTTATTACCAGTTTCATAGTACGAATATGACAAGTGTTTGTTGAGCCGCTTATCTTAAAGCGGATCAACAAACACTTACGATATTAGTATAGTACATAAACGGTTTACATGTCGTAGTACCGTACGTTTATCGTACTAAAGGACTTCATTTTCATTGTCTACGTACTAAACTAATTATGTACGTACTGTGGAACTTGACAGCTATTATTTTAAGGACAACAAGGTCATTTGGGAACAAACTTAATTCGGGAACCTAACCGAACACGATCATGATAGATTAAGTTCTCATTTCCTCCAATCCTTCATTCCGTGTTCTCATCACACTGATGAACGTCATTTATATTCCGAGTACCCGCTGTTTTAAATCTATGCCACTTACCCTTTTCAAAGTGGCAGCGAGTTCACTGACGCTTCGTGTCTTGTCGTGTTTTCTTACTAAAGATAATTTGACTCCATCTAATAGGAGTCTTATAATATGGTGATAGAAGACGAAGCACATACGAGTTAAACGCGTATCATTCAAGCAGAACTAAGACTCGCATACATAACTTTTTAAGATTAGTTTTGAATTTCTTTATGAAACAATTAATATTTTCTTAACATAAACTAAATACAAAGAATATTGTTGGTTTCAGAAATAATTTAATAAACCACTTAAAAAATTATAAGACATTGCTTGTGCCTACAATAAGTAATATATAAATACAATTTAGTAGCACGAATCCTGCTATAATCTATTATTGGTTTTAAAATTTTGTAGCGAAATAAGTCAATCAAAAGTGTAAAAGGGAGATTATTAGGATATTCTATGATAAACTTACTTTTGCACGGAGCTATAGAAAAATGTATTCTACGACCTTCCTCAAGATCCCAAATAATTCTATACCATTAAAATCGGTACAGCAGTTTACCCGTGAAATTGTAGCAGACAGACAGACAGAGTTACTTTTGAATATTTATAAAAGTATAGATTATAGTATTGGATGAATTATTGTGCCAAATTAATCATAATATTTTTGAACTTTCAAGCCTTTGCAGTCTTGCCTGAATAGTTTATTATGTAACATTCATTTCTTCATATTTCACGACCATTAATATACCACGTATTTATTATTGTTTATTTGGAAATAAAGCAGCGTTTCAGATGTTAACCAAGAACGACAAGATAACCTTGTTGAATTCTAAGTTATAATATAATATGGGAAAAAATGAAAAAAAGGAAAGATGGTAGAATCCTTTGCTGGACCTTCCGTTGATCGTGTAATCTGTAGATTTTGGTAATAAAACAATGAGTCTAAATTGAAATTTTAATTGACCAACTATCTCGGTTTTAGGCAGTTCGCATCCATCCTCTGCCAGCCACTATCTTCAATTTATTAGATTGACAAACTGTTGGTTAACATTTTGTATCTTTAAAAGTATTATATAGCTATACCTGATAATATTCTGAATACTTCAGGGTAAACAAAAGCAAAACTTGTTTCTAAAAAAAAGACATACAACAAATGTGTAGTTCGTGTTTTAATTTAACATATCCCTGAAATAAGACATTGTTCGTTAAATGAATGGAAGAATGGAGGCGAGCGTTGAAGCGTCGTCGTGCTTGTATTACCGCACCGAACAAATATCGCACGAAGCGAGGCTTGTAATAATATACAGCTCTGTGAACCTTGTATTTGTTTGCATATTGCCAAGCCTCACACACTCATAAAATCGTTGCCTGTTTTCTAGACATACCACCCATTTGTACTTAGCATGGAATTTTACTTTAGTAACTCATTCCATAAATAAACCAAACTTATGCATGTATCTTTAAAGTTTCATCTGAATCTTTTTTATGTGTTCAGCGACATTTTCGTACTTTATAAACTGATTTCGTAAATTATTTTCAGGGACATCTCAGGATTACTTTTTTTTTGAATTATAATCAACTGATATCATTTGAATTTGATCTTAAAATAATTTTCAATACAGTACATTATGACCTATCTTTGAATGTTTTCTTCCCAAAAGATAGGAAAGAACTAAAATCTGAATAAACGAATTTCAATTAAGTGATCATAAAATGCCTTATAAATAGGTATACTTAACCTTTTCTTTCTCGGTGCTTTGTTCGAATTTGTTGTACTTCTTTTTAATTGAAACTCAGTTTGCTCACCGGAGCCGTCCGGAATCCCAACCTGGCGGTTGGAATTTGTCGAGCCTCCACGCAAGACGGTTTCTGATGACTCTCGAGAACAGCTTGTAGACGTGGCTAAGAAGGAAAATGGGCTGGTAGTTCTTCAGTATGGTAAATAGAGAAAGCTGACTATAAATTGTATGTTCGGATATTGGTTGATGATGAAATCGGTTTTGTCGTTGTAATTGTGATATTAGACGAATACACGTAGCTGGATTAAACTAGATTTTTACTTTTGACCAATTAACAATATGTCGCTCCACCAATTCTAATCACCCCGTGGCAAAACTCATATTGTAGTAGTAAGAGTAAAATCGGTTTGAACTTGTAGCCGACTCCAAATAATCTTGAGAATAGCCTAGGAAGAAGAACCAATCAACAATATCTCATTCACATTGTAAGTCTGTTACTCAATCTGAATAAGGCGTACATCAAAATTATTTTTAGATAGCTGGTATAATCTCAGCGCTATAACTCACATCGCTCATTCAGAACTAAGGGATTAAAGTTTTTTCGTACGTCTATAAAACTTGTATACAGAAAAAGCGGCAAACGAAACTGAAACATTTATTTATATAGTTATGAAGCTATTCTTATCTCAACCATAGATCTTATTATAGCCGCACTGTTATTATTTGAGCGATCGGGTCGATTTATTGTGGCCTTTTATTGTGTTCTATAAACCGAGGAAGGTTTGATTTACGCCATTTTTAGCTTTGAAGTACACTGTAATGTCAATTATTAACTCATCGTTTACATCGCGGAATTTCTGTCTCTTAACTCGTAAGCTGCTAGTTCAAAGTCTGAGTTGCAGGTTTCTTTGAGCGATGGTAGTCACTTACCATCAGATGGCCATTCTGGTCGTTTTTACTATAAATGTATTTATTGTTAAAGGAAAACTTAAAATTGTTGACAAACAACAACGATTTTTATACTTTAAAGTAACGTAGTTCCAAGATAAAGAACGATAAAGATTTATACTCCTCACAAACTGTAGAAATAAAAACTTATAAAGGAATGAAATTTTAAAGAGATTGGCAGTACAAGATCTTTAAAGATAAGTAATATAAAGATATAATGAAACTAGGGACTCCTGAGAGAATTCATAGTCCTAAAAAAAAAATCGTGATTTTGTATTTTGCCAAGTTTACCAGAATTCATATTCCCTAAAGACATTAACCAGATTATCTCTTTCTTAAATATGGCACTTAGAAGAGGTTTTTAGATTAAATTAAAACAGGGTTATTAAGAGTTTTTAAATTTTTCAAGAAACTCGATAGTGAGTGAAGCTTAAAACTATCATAAAAGAGCTCAAAAGACTAAGGACAACTATAGCAATAAGCGAAGGTTTGGAGATCGCAATAAAATCTAAAGTCGTTTAAAAATAACGGCGGTGACCAAATAGCTGCAATAAAATTTCTATTTTAAAACGCCCATTAATGTTAGTTATCGCGGTAAATAGTAGCGTATGTTTTATTTGACGAATTAAAGTATTTTTATATATCCGTGAAAACGTAACAGACAGACAAACAGAGTTATTTTCCAAATTAAAATATTAGTATTGATTATTTTGAATAAAGAAAGTGGTGATGTGGCACACAATAGTGTATAGATAAATGTATTAGTATTATTACACGTAACGAATAGATGTCTCAACTATTTTGAGTTACTTAGACGGATTACTTGATGGTAGGTGATTACCGCCGCCCATGGACGCCCGACACACCAGAGGAGTCACAGGTGCGTTGAGATGGGAGTACGCTCTATTATGGATTAGGTACTAATAAGTAGTGTTTGGTCTAGAGTCTATTTGATCAAATTTCAACCATTAATTAATTTCTACATCACCTAAAATTTGAGTGAGTGAGAAGGCCTCTTTATGGCATTAAGTGCGCCTTTGTAAAATTCAGGTAACAAATGCATCAAGTTTTAAGTAAATGAAATTCTTATTAATAATAGTAAAATCAGTAGCTCAAATGTGTTTTGATAAAAATAAACACAAGTAAATAGCACCAAAATGTTTGGATTTAATGATCTAATTATTTGTTAACATTCACATTTTGCTTCATAGTGGTTATTTAGATTAATGATTGAAATGAATATGAGGTTCATTAATTATGTTACGCAATATGATTACATTTGCATGATTGACAATCCCGTAACTAATTATGTTAATGCCATATCATAGATTATGTTTAATGTGATTATTGATATGACACTTGCCAGTATTATTATGTTTCGAATTAAATTATACTCCACTATTTAGCTCTTTGATTTCAACTGTTTCGACTATTCCAAAGTTTTTTGACTTATTAATATACAAAGGGATTGCCGCACACATAAAAAAATTACGAACCTAGAAAATTTTATACAAATTTTGGACTTAGAAAATTTTGACAATCCATGATTGACAATCCCGTAACTAATTATGTTAATGCTATATCATAGATTATGTTTAATGTGATTATTGATATGACACTTGCCAGTATTATTATGTTTCGAATTAAATTATACTCCACTATTTAGCTCTTTGATTTCAACTGTTTCGACTATTCCAAAGTTTTTTGACTCATTAATTTTATTGTTTAGTGTAGAGAATACAAAGGGATTGCCGCACACATAAAAAAATTACGGAGCTAGAAAATTTTATACAAATTTTGGACTTAGAAAATTTTGCTATATATGTATAAAAGAACTCTTTTACATACATATATATACTCGTGCGTTGAGCCATTCTAATCAGATGTGATGATTTGATGAATGCTTGATTGATTGTTAGAGTTTGATTATTATTTAAAAAGAACTTCGAGCAATATTTATGCCTTAATATTAAAAAAAAACATTGAACCATTTAACTCACATAGACGTTACTACTTTTTCTCGGATGTACGATCCATGCTGCTCTGCATGCTGCCCGGAACCGACACAAGTGGCGAACCGCCATTCACAAAACTTTAGCAAGTGAGGGTCACGACCCTCAGAACTGAGGAGAACGACGCAAGGAGGAGACGTTACTACTATAGTAACAATTATTATAGATAATAAGTATTTTTCAAAAAATCTGTTTGTAATCTAGTGCACATTTTTACCTACATATTTGTGTCATCCTTGAATCTCATTGTGTAAACTGTCATCGATGCAATCATATTATTATGTATATGCTTAAATTTTATATACGATTTCGAGCGATTGGATAATCGCTCGAAATCGTTCATTAAAACTCGGCTGTGATAAAGTTTGAAAGCATTGAGGTAATTGATTCGTGTAAGCCAATATAGAAACCTACGCGCGTTACAATTTATAACGCGAATTTCTCTCAGCTGTTACCAATCCCGTCACACGCTGATCGTTGGGAAATTTCTGAAGCCAGTGATCGAATAAATAGTATAGTATAATGGCTGCTTCGTGAACTACGGTAGCGATTTTGAATTATGCGGGTAGTTGGTATTGTTCACAGAGAGACGCCACTGTTGTGCGAATAACTATAAACTAGAAACGTAGTTGTTAGTGTATGTTATTAGGGTACAATCAAAGTTTTGATTGCGTATTATTATAAATAAGGGATACTGTTAAGTAACTAGTTAACTACGATAAAAGATGAATGTTTAATTTGAACCCTCAATGTTTTAACTAAACAGACATATTTTGTATTTAAATATTTAATATATATTATGTCGGCGCGTTGCGGAATATACGTCAAAGAGTGAATGATATCGGTCACTCTAGCTAAGCGTCGTGTCGTGTCGCGTCATGAAGTGGATCACTTTTCGATCGGAGCTTCGCCTGCGCGTCTACGACGCGCGTCTGCGTCTACGACGAACGCGACGCTGACGCTAGACGCTGTCTAATGGCTCAATTGTGATTTTTGACAATTGTGTGCTAATCATAGCCGGAGTAAATTAAATCATTTTTTTGTTTTTTTTAGTTTATACGGTTATCCGTCCGACTACCTACCCACGCCATTATTACAAGATGGATAGTATTGAACGCCATGATGAGTTTATATAATATATATAATGTTTGTTGTGTAAATATTTAAAAATATTAAAACAACAAACACAGAAAACATTTTAGCGTCGGAAAATTTGATCTCGTACGGAAATCGTGCTGCCATAATACTTACCAATAACTGCAATACCTAACATAAGTATAAGTGATGTAAAAAACTTTATGTATGTTTTTAATTTAGTGCTTAATATTGATTAATGATATTGTATTTTAATAGTTATACTTGTACAATGTACATTTGTTACTTATAAACTATCATACCTCAAACTTTACATTTCAACTGATAGCAAAAACTTTAAATTTCATTATGGGCATAGTTTAACTTATAATAGGTACTGGTTTGATAATGTTTAGTAAATTACCTTTGCGGGGTCCTGATGGTTTCCGGTGACATAGACGGAAGCACGACGACCGAGAAGCGTTCGACTAACAATCGAACTGCTCCGACGACCGGACATACGATCTTGAGGAACTGGCAACATCTTCTTTTTTCTCTTCCACACAAAAATGCACACACATACACACACTTACACACAATAAGAATGTAGATTTTCTTACTTTTTGAATACCATCGTTTCTACTGCCAAAGGGGCGAACTATTTCTTAATTGGTAGTATTTATTTATACATTTCTCAACATAACTTATTATTTATAATTTTATTAAACAATACAAGATATTTTTTTATCCTTTTCCAAAATACTTGTATCTAGTTCACATGTAGGCACTATACTTTTTTTTCAATTTATGCTACTTATACTATAAAGTCTACCATTTATTGTGAACAAAACTATAAACTACTGTGTTGTCGTATATCTGAAACAAAAGAAAAATAATTTTAATATCTAAGAGAGAAGAGAAAATATAAAAACATATTTTTGTTATGTTTTAGTTCATATACAACTTATGGATAAAGTTATGTGTAGGTGTGACGGCAACCTTTCCGCAGCCGCCACTCAAGAGAAAATGACATGGGTTCTTTTCAAACACTTGTTACAACGTATGGGCTTCGCATATTTATTATATACGTTAACGCTAGTGTAAAGCAAACAGTTTATGGATAGAACATGTGGTGCTTTGTTCCATCAATAAATATTGTTGTTGTATGAGATACTTGAAAGAGATATTTGATGTCAAGAAACATATTTTATTGAGATATTCACGCTGTAAAAAGTCAGTCGTGTCAATAAATAGTTGAAATAAAACAAATACTCTCGTATTTTTTCGTACAATAGGTACCTTTTTACCTACTATGGACTTTAATGTCTAAATCTATATAACAAAAAACTAACAAATCTTCAATAGTTTTTCTTGTAACCTTTGTGAAGAAGAGAGAAAGTAAATGACTTTATGATATAACGTTTAGCCAAAGAGAAAATAGTTTATATGTTAATAATATGTATTCCAGTTTTGCATCCATCGTGTCCTTTAAAACTAACTAAATACAAAAGAAAATGTACACCGTACTCACTGGCGTAACGATAATAAAATCTACAATTACATACATACCTACCTATTGAACAGGTTGCAATTAATACCAATCGTTTTCGCGAAAGTAACCCTGTCTGTCTATCTCTCTGTTACGATTTCACGCCTAAACCACCGAACCGTTTTTGATGAATTTTGGTATAGAGATAGATGGAACCTTAGTATAGAACAAAGACTATACTTTTTACCGCGATAACCGTCATACACGCGGGTGGAGCCGCGAGCAAAAAATAGTGATAAATACTTTCGGAATTTCTCATTATTTCTCTCCCTTAATTCTTTATGGTATTAAGAATTTTAAATTAAAAATTTGAAGTCCAAATTCAACTTAAAAAAAATAACAATACATTTTTCTTTTATTTTATATTTGACTGCACAACATTTCTGCAAATTTATATAAAAGTTTGCTGCTCCAGTAATAAAATACACCATATTTCATCGTTACGTTCGCAAGCTGAGCTAAAGTGCAGTGAACAGAAAACATTTTAACTGAATCTCAAAAGACTTTTCTAATAAAAATATTATAGAAAGCATTAAGCAGTAACTAACGCAATATTTGTTAATTAATTATGGTAGATTTCCGATATCGAAATGCACATAAAATAATTCATCAAACTAATGAATATATTACTTTTTTGTATTTCGTATTTTTAGCACACGTCAATTTAAAAACATAATCTTCAGCTGGTTTTTCGTCCTTTAGATCTACAACCTTACAGTAGGAATTTTTTTTTACATTTAAACTGATAAAATTTATATCTTCTATTTAACTAGTTGGTTAGAGCAGAAATTTTCACACACATCGACCGGCGAGTTCTCAATCTAAGTGGCAGTAGGTGAGACACATTACCCGCAAATACGACGGCCGATGGGGCCAAAAAGTTCTCTGGGTGACAGCCATGTACCGAGGGTAGTCCCCCTACCCTTCACCAGGTTGTCTAACCACCTGGTTAGACAACCTGGTGAAGGGTGTTTAAAACCACACGGTCAGGGACAGCACACTGCAGGTTTCTAAACTCTATAACTCAGAGCCTCCTCCTCTTTCAAGCACATTTTAACTCTAATAGAATTTTGTAAATCCCGTCTGCAATTTCAGATTCGATTTCATTTAACATTTGTTTTAATGGATTGATAGAAAGCTATTTACAGTCTACGTACTTAAATCAAAGTATACTTTTACGTTATTTGTATGTTTTGAAGAAGTTTTAAAGGCCCATGGCTCCTATTACCAGCTTTTTTGTACCCTTTATATACATAATATGTATGTAATACATATTTTTCTTCTCTTTATGTTGCTATCTTTAATTCTTTGTATTTGAGATTTCTTTAATGTGTACTAGCTGACCCAGCAGCTTGTGCGCTAATGAGTAGCTTATGACCTTCCTCAAGAATCAAAATATTTCCATGACAAATTTAATTAAAATCGGTGCAATGATTTAGCCGTAAATGTGTAACACAGAGACAGACAGAGATATTTTAAAATTTATAATATTAAGTAGGGATACTATGCATGTAGACATATTTTTAAATATTCTGGTTGAATTTATAAAAAATATTATAGTGAAATTAAAAGTTTGAATACCTTTTATGTACGTGTGTGCATTTATGTACGTGAGTGCATGTTTTGTATATGTGACTGCCACTTATTTACTAATTTTTGCTGAATTAATAATTATTTTTTATTATTTTATTGATATTTTTGTTCCATTTTTTCCTTTATCTACATTAGCTGTTGTGACCATCAATTGTACTTATTTTCTTGTTTGAAATGTTTATGTTATGATCCCCCATAATTAAGGAAGCACAAGCAATGAAGCAATTTGTTAAAAATGTCTATTAAATATAATATAATGTAGGGTATTTTACTTGTGGAGGTCCATTATAAGGATATAAAATAAAATTTAACTGAGCAAGATCACTTCAAATTTCACTTTTTGCACGACAAATATTTTCCGATATTTGATAAAACTTGTCATTTAATTTAATTTCATAGAACTAACTAATCTTTTGTCTACAAAATAAATGTTTTTCATTCTCCTTCCCCTTAGGCATAAAAATTCAAGACAACTTATATTAATCAGAAAAAAATGTCCTGGGGTGTAATATTTAACACAATATCTTTTTTCTTTTTAAAAAACACCTGCCACATTTGGAATACAAATCCTGTGTCCTGTGAAGACACAAGAACTTGTTATATTATTTATAATCTTTTGTACTTAAGTAAGAAATATAATTGAGCACAAAAACTAAGGTTTAACATTTATGAGATACAAATAATGTACGACAGACACTTAGTGTCCTGTGTCTTTCAATTTTCCTCGAAGAAAATACAGAGAAAGTTTTTCTTCTAGGATTTGTGAGCTCTGTAAATGGGCTTGAAAGCTTCCGTGCAACCATTTGGTGCGGGTTTTCGGGAGGCCGGAATCTACCGCAAATGTAAATGCAAACCTTCCCACGCAACCTATCAGTCTATATTAGACGAGGTTATTTCAACGAAGTTTCAGGAAGTAGAAACATCTTTACTAGAAAAGATTAAATATGTTTACTACAAATCTTACAAGCCATTAAAAGAATGGTCATAATATAAATTTAACCTAGATGCTCTAGATAGATAATTGTTATAAATAAACAAATTATATAAAGTATTTAGTCATCACCTTCCTGTCCTATATTATTCCTTAGATTATTTGGAGATGGCAACTGTAGTATTTGATTGATAGATAATTAATAATAATATAATAAATATCTGACACACAACATCATCTAGTCCCAAGCTAAACAGAGCTTGTGTTATGGGTACTAGACAACTGATATACATATGCATATAAACATTATTTTTTTTGGAAATACATACATATTATACATAGAAAACACCCAGACTCCGAAACAAATATCTGTGAATCACACAAATAATATTTGGACACTACGTATCATCGAACAAATTAAATTAATTATATTATACGTAGTGTACCTAAAAGGACACTCTTAACGATCTGTGTGTAATAAATTTGACATGACAATATCCTATTGAATAACATTTATCGTAGCATGTTTGTGGCACATTGTGGTTGCTTCGATAAGATATGAAAACAAAATCAATGCAAAAAATGATTAAAAACAGTCTAAAGTTGGTGGTTTATCGTGTTAAAGGTTGATAGCCTCAGTACAATGCACCTATATCTCTTAAGTGTTTTTAACAAAACAAAACCCAATAACTTTACACATTATTTAGGCAATTTAAGACAATCAGTAACATCACAGTCTTAGACCACGTCATTGTGGATACACAAATTTTTCAGCCTTAATCCACAAAACTAATTTTCTCCTAAACACTTTATTTTGAAATAGGGTAAGTATGAGAGGATTAGTTTGGAGAATACATAAGTAAACACATTAGTGCCAGAATATCATTTCAGTAAACCATTAACTTTGCAAAATGCGCCATCATGCCTTAAGCTAGACGGCAGGCTTAGCTTCAGGCAGCAATTAGCCTGAACGTCCTATAGCATTACCGGAGCTAGACACGCTACAGAATAGAATTAATACTTTAGTAAAATAAAATGGTAATAATCAATAAAAGTGCAGTTTGTAAGGACAATTCAAATATTTTGTAGTTCAAAACGTAACTTATAATGACAATAAAGTTCGTTTTTACCGAGCGAGTAAAGTTACTTTCCCCTGACTCTAGGGGAAGGATTCTTAGGATATCAACTTACTTACTTCTAACTCTTAAGTTATAGGTGAGTAGCGGTAGTTACCTTCAGATGCTCCATCTGCTCCCCTTCTTCATTCGATTCCTTTTAAATATACTCGTAGTATATTGTTAACTTTCACTGTCCTTTTAACGGCTTACGTTTACCCTTTAACGTTATTACGGCTAAAATTAATATCGCAATAATCTACTATAAAGAACGATTAAGAAATCATCTTATTACCCACATGCAGAGCTCAGTGGGTAATGAGATCGGATAGTAACATTCAATTTCAGTTCAAGAACATAAGATAGAAATTATTGTCTGTTACCATTGAGTTTATTGAACAATCTCCACACATGCGACATTTTTATAGCCCTTGAATATAAAACAGATGGAGAAAAGTATATCAGCTGTAACATATACGATCAGGCCTTGATGTATACTCTTTATGTGATAACATATTTTAGTGAAGCTAATCAATTTAATTTCAAGACATGACTTCTGAGCACAGCTTAAGTAGACTGATTTATAGCAGATCGGTTCGTTAATTGTCGAAGCGTGCCATTGAGCAAAGCGATACAGACAAGCATTAGTTTAGCATTAGTTTAGCAAATTCTGATCTAGCAAGAGGCTATGCCTATGCATAGCCTCTTGCTAGATCAGAATTTGACATTTTTTTATTGCAATTTGTAAGAATCCATGTCACTTAAAATAATTTGCCAAATGTGCTACTAAGCGCAAAATTTCAATTATGGTGTTTGTTAAAGCAAGAAAGGTTCTTATTGAGAAAATAAAAATAAAAATTGCAAACAATCTAGTGAAAACAACACATTCCTTTTCCCATACGAACACAGAATAAATTAAAAGACCTATGCTTAGCTGTCAAACGTTTGACGTCAATCAAAACAAAACAAAGGTGCGTTAACGTTATCCTTGGGATGACTTCCATTTGATTAGGCTGGATATTAATCTAGACTTGCGCAAAATAAATTTCGAATAACAGTGAACACATTGAAATACGTTTTATTTATTTACTTTTTCTATTTGACTGACTGACTGCGACAGCTCAATAAGTTCTAATAACAGCAACATAAATAACTATAACTATTTATGTGTTGCAGAGAGGGTTTGAAACAAAGTCTAGGTTTAAAACGAAATAATGAACGTATTAAATTCTTCAAAATTCTCCTTATAGTCATGGCCCTAACAATGTATGTATTTGCAAAAAAGTATATAATTATTATATTATTCACAAGCACTGCTTAGTTTGAAACCAGTTGGCGTTGTGAGTAGATTTCGAATTTTGGTAAAATATGATGGTTTTTGTGTTACAATCATAAATACATATCATTTTCGACACGAGTTTTTAAACTAAAACAAAATTCACTTAGAAATTTCACAAATTGAGTTTTAAGAATTGCTTTCTTGTTAAATTGAGTCAGAAGAACAACGCTTACATAGGTCCTTTATACTGATGTCAGCATTATTCATTACAGTTTATTGAAACGTTGCTTAAAATTTTCTCCTATAATATTACTGTTAAAAATGTCAACTGGCGTTAAAGACAATCAAGGATCTTTTTATTTTTATTTTTTACAGCAGTAAAAAATGTTTGTGGAATGGACTAGAGTACATTATAGAAACAAACTCTGTCATCTACCAAATATATATATTTTATCCGTTTTTTATAAAGATTTTTTTTATTAATAACTGACATTTCAATATTAAAAAATACGTATAAAATAAATTTTTTAATAGATCATATATCACAGCACGAAATAAAGACCATGCCATGATAACACGGCCACAAAGATTAAGTGTCTCTTTATGCAAAAACACACTCTATCTAAAACACTGTTATTTATTACTGTTAGTTATGTTTTTTAAAAAGAATGGGTAAAATGGGGAACTACTTCAAGTTTAAATCATCAAAACATTACAGGGAACTACTAAAAGCTGGTAATGATCATAATATTGATGATAAAACCAAGAAAATTGTATTACTCTTAATTTTCCAGACTCAAATATATGTTACTATATATTTACTTTGCTTAATTTAATGCGATACCTTTATTGTGTACAGACGCCGCGCCGTGTTGCCAATTTTGAACACATTCGATCTTTTATAAAGCAGAGCAATATTTCAACCATTGTTAGCCTCATCAATCTGTCTTACCGACTCGTTCTATGCATGTGGGCACTATATGTAAGTGTCACTTGCCTCGAAAATAAATTTATCGATCAATCAAATCAGTATTTTATTTTACGTTTTATCTTATATACGAGTGTAAAATTTTCGTGTCACAATATTAATCACCATACTCCTCCTAAACGGCTGGACCGATTTAATGAAATTTTGTCTGAAAATAGGCCAATATCTACTTTTCATACCCCTTTTTTTTGTTTTTTTTTATGAGGTGGTAAATCCCTTCGGATCCCCGGCTCCTCGGGGATACAGAAGCCAGGGATATGTGGTGTTTTCACTAAAACCACCCCGATCGCTGGACTCATGCACCCTGCTCTAGGGAGCACCCGGACCATATTATTTCAGGTCCCCCCCAGGATTGACGCCGCGCCTATCAAGGCTCTATCCCGAGGGAAGCCAATAGGCGTGTTTTTATCGCCTATCGCGTTTTCGAGTAGGTCGCCATCCTACTGTTAACCGCAACAGTTAATCTGCTACCAAAGATCCCCACTCTCTGGTAGCTTGCGGTGCCCTCGAGGGCTGGTGTTGTCGCCGACGTCCTCTACGCTCAGGATCGGCCCTCTCCCGATCCCGTTCAGCGGTCTCTTTCTGAAGCATTACAGCTTCACAGAAAGAGACCACTGCGCCCCATCCCTCCTCTACTTTCTCTCAACTTTTCATACCCCTAGGACGCGAGTAGAGCCGCGGGCATCAGCTAGTTGAAGTATACTTGTCTATTATAAATTTGTATTCTAGATGCAGTAATAATGCAAATAGTCGTTGACTGCCTTTTAATATTCAAGAATCAATTATATATTATGTCATGTACATGTCGGTTTGCGTACGTTTTAATAGTATGGTTGTCGTTTATGGTTATGGCTGCTTTAATCGTATAACCTATGCCGCATTATGGGTAATGTCATTGTTCGTGTTTACTACTTATTATATTCATAAATAAGCAGTCAGATGCTTTTTGAAAATTTTGTAAAAGTAATTAATTTTTGTTATGATCTTTTCTCAGTTATTTAAATGTCACAGTTTAGCTTTTACATCTTCACCAAACAAAAAACAAAGTTGCCACCATTTCATAACAATATTCTTTAATAAATTTCATAACCTATTTATGTACCTTCAACTTCTAATAACTTTGAAATAAATATTTTCACACAATCTTATCGAGTCCTTATGACGTAAAACCTTAATTGAACGCGACTTTGAATCACTCTCCATTCCACGTCATCAGATTACATAATTACTTAACCAAAATATATTACGTACCTATGTAGCTAGAACGTCAGAGTTTGTAACTCCAGTGAACTTTGGAGCACACTGCCACTATTATTCGTAAATGTGTGCTCCTTAGCATATTTAAGGTATTATGAGGTTAATGGGCAATGATGGCGGGCGTTCGTGTTCCCGTCGTCAGTCTCTACTCCTGGTAATTTTCCGCCAGTTCTTACTTAATGAGTCGGTGCCAAGCCTCAACGCTACTATACGCTACGCTCTGAATAAGGATTTACCGCTTTTCAAATACAAATTGCTCTAAAATTGTATTAGCTGAATCATGTGGATTTTCAACGAGTGTAATTTTGTGAAGAAATTAAAAGAACTCCAGCATTATTCTGATAATAGCTCTTTGCTTTAATTTGAAGTACTTTTGTTGTTCCTTAGCAGTTACCGTTGTATAGTTCTTCTTAGTTTTGCTATTGCATCGAATTGTGTTCTGTAATTAGTGTTATTATGTTGAAGTAGCTATTGACCGCGGTTCTACACGCGTTTAGATCGATTATTGCTGTAAAATGTAGTCTATGTCTTTTCTAAGTCTCTAGACTACCTGTGTACCAATTTTCTTTAGTTTTTGCTTAACAAGCACAACAGACCGACAAACTGACAGATAGAAAGAGTTTCTTTAACATTTATAATATTAGTGAGTATTATGGTGAACGCACATTTATCGGAGCCGAATGCGTCGATCGAATCGAAGTCAAGGAGGCCTCGCACACTTATCCGCACCAGAAGAATCTTAGAATTTTATGACATCATCCGAATTGGTCTAGGATTTCTGGGGTTCTTCCAGATGCGGACGATTCGACGCGGGTAAATGTGCGAGGTTTCATGAGATTTCATATAAAGAATTCTAAAATTCGTTTCGTTCGGCTTGTTCGACGCGTTCGGCTCTGATAAGTGTGCGATTACCTGTAATGAACATTACAACAAAAATACACCCACATTTATAAACTAAAGCACTCATAGTCAAGTGGCCGGTAAGCAACGACGGCGCAGTACCTAGATGAGTGAATGTTTGTAGCATGATATGATAATTTTCGTGATAATGAGGTCATGTTAAGCAGTCGGTCCCGCTTCTTAACATAACAGCAGTAAAGCTTAGTTAGAGGCCTTCGGGTGGCTTAAAAACATCCAACGGCAAGTTTACGTAGCCACTCCGTGTCTAGCTTGCCCTCAACGCGCACCCAACCAGGGTAGAGACGAATGACAATGGCATATTATGGGTTGTTGATGATAATATTTAAAATAAAATCATCTTCCGAGCCTTTATTCCCAAATTTATTTGGGGTCGGCTACTAGTTTAACCGGTTTTATCTGAATTTCAATTTTTCCACGGAGCGACTGGCATCGGACCTCCGCAACCCTAAGGGAGAACTGAAATTCTATGATTGAACTAGATTGAACTTCCCAATAACGATTGCCATAGATGTTCATGACAACCGGGACCGACGGCTTTACGTGCTCTCCGAGGCACGGGCGTGAATCACCGCCAAACTTCCAAACTCCGAGCTGGTATTAGGAATTTCCTAAGAAAATCCCAAAAAAATTTTTTGGCCAACCCCGGGATTTGAACCCGAGACCTCTTGATTAGCAGTCGCATGCGCTAACCACCAGACCAACGAGGCAGTTATTTAAATAAAATATTTCTTGTTTATTTACACTATTTTGGAAATATGACCGATACGAAAATAACGCTATCTGATGTTTTTGATCACTGTCTTGTTAACTAGTTTATTAGAAGTAAATCTCTTAGGAAATTTAGTAATCTTCCGACTATACTTATAACGTTACACCAAAATAAATAAACTAAGCAATTTCGATCTGTTAATCGTAGAGACGTCTACCCACGATTATCGTCTGGAATATTCTATTTACTTCTTTATTTTGATATGTTCAATAAAATTGATTCCTTTGAAATTGACCAGGACTGCATCAGCATTAATTTTGTAATGAACACGACAGTAGCTCGTATTTATTCGAAGCCGAATTACCCGCTCTTGGAAACATAACTAGTGTTCAACAACTGTGAACACAACCTAACACAACTTATAAAACTTCACTTTAATGTTTTAAAATCTGTGGTAGTTATGAACGGTGTCTCGTTATTATTAATTAGTCACTTTATATTCACCTCACGACACCTCACGTTGTATGATGAGAAAAGAACCATCTCGGTAACTATCATACAATACTCAACGTATAAGCTGTACGTTAAATATTTGGCGTGAGATCTGTGTGCCAACAACGAAATCATGGAATAACAGTTTGGGCGCTTTGCAAAGTTTCTTATCCCAACATTAGTAGATTAACGCTTCCCCTAAACTTTACCCTTGATTAAAACCGCGAAACATCGTGACATGAATTATAAAACGGGACCATTTATTTTCTTTGGCTAGATACCAGATTTAAAAACCTTTTAAATTACATTTAGAGCTGAACATTTTTACTTTGAAAAAGAAATGTTAGCAATTAATTGATGTCGAAACACGTGATGAATGAAAAAAGTAATTTATTACTTGTTTAAGTCAGCAATAGTAGTTAAAAAAAATCGGACAAGTGCGTGTCAGACCACAAATAGAATAGGGTTCCTCAGTCACCCATAATGGTATGTGGATTTTAAATTGTACCCAATAGATAACTGTCATGTTTACTTGTTAATTTTGTATGAAGTGAGGCCTTTCTAACTCTACTGCTAATAAAATACCTATCTTATGATATCCCACACGATGGGGTGACTGCGAGAAACAAAATCATGCCCACTTTACGTTTAGGTGAGGTTCCCCAAATAAAAATAATTTTCGTGATTTTATTCTAGCAATTTGTAGACGTGATAAAACCACATATCCATGCAAAGTTTCATCTTTCTAGCCCTAACCGGTTTGACGGTAAGTCGAGGACGGACGGACATGACGAAACTATAAGGGTTTCGAGTCATGAACTTTGGAACCCTAAAAAGTGCAATGAAGGTGAAAAGGGAGAAAAAATAGCGTAATAACAGAACTAATTTTGAAGACTGGCTGTTTAAAATAATTGTAAATTACTATTACGAGTAACATAAACTAAAAAACTAGAGTCAGATTACTAATCAACCAGTACGATTAAAAGTAATAAGTGTTACGAGTTCGCTGTCATCTGTTGATTGTGAAGGCGAATTAGCTATACTAGGTGTGCAATTTCATAGGTAGTAAGAATTTACCTAAAATATACATATTACATTACATTATACCATATTAAATTATACGTACAAATATTTTTTCTGTAGACACCACAATTTCATCACCTTAAAAAACTATGCAGCCGTTTTTAAATAATTAAAAAAACTTTAGTTTAATTCTCAGTTTTTAATAAAATGTTTGACAGGACAAATTATTTTAAACAATGCAATGCTTATTAGTAAGTAAATCTAGACACAAAATTACTTGCTCTGTCTGACTGACTACTTCATCAAAGCAGCCCCCTGCCCAAGTTAATATTATATAAAAGTTAACGTTGATAGAAAAATAACAAATGTTTGGGAATGACATCATCTACGCTCATTCACGTGGTCAAAACAGTATTGAATTGAGGCGTTATTGATTGTAGGAAGAGATTCAACACCGCTATGACTTTCAAACTTTTGGCAGCTGATGTTTTTATGTTGTAAACACAGATTAGAAAATATATTTTTTTATATTTCAACCCTAATAGATTAAACTAAGGCAGTGAACGGTTGTTTGGAAGTCTTTCTACCGGATCGCATTTTTTTTATCTTATTCATCACCAAGAGACCTGCTAAATGTTTAATAAAATTGTAGACGGCTCGTAAAGTAATCACTAGAAGATATGAAACAAATTTCCTTGTATTTGAGGTAGATATAAATAAAAATACTACGATAATCCTGCTGGTATAATGACCAGTATATTTTCCAAGAAGTTTAAGGTGAAGCTGAATTTAGACTATGAGTGTTTTTAGCGGGCTGGTCTTCGATGTAAGTTAAAATATATTATTGCTTTCGCAGAACCCACAAAAAATATAATGTATATCGCCTAGCAAATTTCTTTGATGCGTATTACAGAAAAGACATCTCAAAATGAATAAACAGTTACATGAATCTAGTTTAAAAAATCTAGTTCAAAGCCTTGAGTTGTTTTGAATTATTATTTCCTTTTCGAGATTGTATTTATTGTTTCTATTTAATAAGTGTCGGGATTTTATTTAATAACGAGTAATACATTTTAACATCATCAATGTATTTAGTGTCTCCAAAATGTACTATTTTAAACTTTCCATTGTGGTGACTTGGACTAACAAAATATGCTACTGCGTCCTCTATCGGAGATATTATTTCAATTACCTACAAAGTATCTGTTAATGTTGAATTACTTCCCAAAATCAACCGTAAGGCTGTTTTTAGAGAATGCTTCCTTTTTTTTTGAGGATGACACCCGTTAGTCCTCCAAACCATGAACAGATATATTGATTTTAGTAGTAATTTACTTATTTAAATATATTATCTTACATACGTTTGTTTTGATGAAATGTCGAACCAAAAGTTTTTATTTCGATGAGAAAAAAATATAAATAGAATCATGATGATTAATAGAAATATATCTATACTCCCTAATAGACACTTTTTAGGGTTCCGTAGCCAAATGGCAAAAAACGGAACCCTTATAGATTCGTCAAGTCTGTCTGTCTGTCTGTCCGTCCGTATGTCACAGCCAATTATTTCCGAAACTATAAGACCTATAGTGTTGAAATTTGGTCAGTCGATGTATTCTGTGAACCGCATTAAGATTTTTATATAAAAAAAGCGGCCAAGTGCGAGTCGGACTCGCCCATGAAGGGTTCCGTACCAGCAAGTACATCAAATAAAAGTTCTTGTAGTTCGTTGTAACTTTCATCGATGTTTTTATACTAGTGTATTGATTGGATGAAAGGTATATTGCGTGTTACGATTTATGACGTATAAAAAAAAACTACTCACTAGATCTCGTTCAAACCAATTTTCGTTGGTAGTTTACATGGTAATGTACAACATATATTTTTTTTAGTTCTATCACTCTCTTACTTTAGAAGTTAGAGGGGGGGGGGACACACATTTTTCCACTTTGGAAGTGTCTCTCGCGCAAACTATTCAGTTTAGAAAAAACTGATATTAGAAACCTCAACATCATTTTTGAAGACCTATCCATAGATACACGTATAGGTTTGATGAAAAAAAAAATTTTGAGTTTCAGTTCCAAGTATGGGGACCCCCAAAATGTATTGTTTTTTTTCTATTTTTATATAAAAATCTTAATGCGGTTCACAGAATACATCGACTGACCAAATTTCAACAGTATAGCTCTTATAGTTTCGGAAATAATTGGCTGTGACATACGGACGGACAGACAGACAGACAGACAGACAGACAGACAGACTTGACGAATCTATAAGGGTTCCGTTTTTTGCCATTTGGCTACGGAACCCTAATAGAAAAATAAACAATACATTTTGGGGGTCCCCATACTTAGAACTCAAAAATATTTTTTTCATCAAACCTATACGTGTGGGGTATCTATTGATAGGTGATCAAAAATGATGTTGAGGTTTCTAATATATTTTTTTTCTAAACTGAATAGTTTGCGCGAGAGACACTTCCAAAGTGGAAAAATGTGTGTCCCCCCCCCCCTCTAACTTCTAAAATAAGAGAGTGATAAAACTAAAAAAAATATATGTTGTATATTACTATGAAAACTACCAACGAAAATTGTTTTGAACGAGATCTAGTGAGTAGTTTTTTTTTAATACGTCATAAATCGTAAATCGCAATTTACCTTTCATTCAATCAATATACTGGTATAAAAACATCGATGAAAGTTACAACGAACTACAAGAACTTTTATATGATGTTACTTGCCGATACGGAACCCTTCATGGGCGAGTCCGACTCGCACTTGGCCGCTTTTATTGTAATTTGTAACTTCCCTATGGTGGCTTTTGTAAGAAAAATGAGAAACAAAGCTGACCTTACAAAATGTATTGAAACAATCTTTAAGAGGGGTAGAAAATAGTGTCAAATTTATGATCACACTAAATTACCATTTTCATATAGGTTTATGAATATTGAATATTGAGTATTCTATTTGAGTTGAAAACTTCAATTTATTTCGAGATCATCTAACGCACTCCATATTCCAAGACACGGCATTTTAACAGTTTAAGAATTAGGAAGTAAATTCAAATACGGTGAAATCACAGGTTAGAAAAATCGCTATGAAATTGTGGTAATCCGTGTCAATGTACTTAACATGCGTAATAAATTATTGCATTGTATAAAGTTCAATGACCAAATGCACACCTACACAGAAGAACACACACAAAGTACACTAAGTAGGTACTCGGTGAACTCGATCTCAGGCCATAATATAGAGAAAGTCTTGTGCATTGTCCACTTCAGCACTGATTCTAAGCCACTATTTGATTAATGTAAATAATAACTTCATGTTATTGATTTGAGACGCGAAATTATTGATTATTCAGTTGTAAATGCTTAGAAAATACTAGATTATAAATGAATGTAAATGTTTATTCACGAATCAACAAACTGCTCTATAAAATGCTCCTTCCCTTTTTAAATAACATCAGACATTTTATTATAAATAACAATCTCCTACAAAAGAGACTACTTCGATGAGTATTCGGCAGTCGGATTAGCGTGCGAACTGTCTGTAAATAACATTTCACATGAATGGGATTCTAACAACTCATCCGAATCTATTTTCTACCCGAAGTTCATATACAAGTAATACAAACACACTCGCAGGCGTTCTAATTCATAAATTCATAGAGACTTTGTATAGAGTAATAGAATTCATAAACGTATTTTACCAGCGATATAATATTTTAATTCCTAAGTCAATGAGTTGTTACTCCTGTTACTCTTCAAATTTTTAAATAGACGGGAAAGGTAAGTAGAGTACTTATTTCATATTCATCATCAGCCTATGGCAGTCCACTGCTGGACATAGGCCTCTCCCATAGGCTTATTAACTGTAAATAAATTCAAGTTTACGCCGCTGGTATCGAAAACATGCCTTCTAGCTATAAGTCCGACTTATAAAAATGTCTGAAAAGATTTACTTACAGAAATAAATATCATTTTATCATCATTTTATCATTTTATCATTTTATCATCATGTCAAACTGAGATCTTTCATTGAACCAGTAGCTTATCTATGATATTCTTTCTTTTTCTGTATTTTTTACATTTCCGAAATAGTACGTTTTAGTTCATTCGCTAATCAAAGTTAATTAAATTGTACGCAGTGGATGGCATTATAGGTTGAATTCAACTAATTTACTGTACTTATTTTAATGATTTCATATTAATGGCTATAACTTTTGGTTATTCCAAATGCTAGATAATTTGACACTGTTTTCTAAGTTAAAATAAGTGTAAAACGATTTTGATTTTGCACTTATTTTATATTTAATTAAATTATCCACCTATAAACATATGTTTATTTTTTCAGTTTCTGATGAAACATGGTACTAGTACTAGTGAAGAACTACAATACTATATAAACCAAGTAATTAGTGTTGTAAAGTAGACAATTAAGAGCCATTTCACAAAATTATTGCGCTTGAGTTTAGGTAAAATACTGTATAATTGTTTATGTGTGCATAGCTACGCACTCAAACATAACTTAAACAGTGTAACGCGAGAGACGAGACGAACGAAGCAATCTTGAGCCGTAATGTGATTTTATATGAGATTTTTTAAGAAGTTATATATTTTATTTAGTCTAATGAAATTTTCAAGTTAGGTAAATTAAACAATAAGAAGTTAGGTATTAAAATTAATATAATAACAATTAAGGTAAAACCAATCACATATTATTGTCGGTTAACAATAAAATACTAATTAATGCTATATGAATATTTGGCGTAAAGGCATTGATCACAAGGGGAGCAGAATTTTGGTTTGTTCGCCTTTTGCAAATTTTACCAAAGAAGGACGCAGTAAGTATACACCTTCTAAGTTCGAGCCACAAAGAGCTTTCAGCCTGTAATACAGTAGCTCTCTCAATTTCATGGCGGTTTAACGCTTGTTCTTTTAAATTCTTTAAAAACAGTTCTTTACCTCGCTCATAATCTGCAGCTTCCATATCCGGTCTTTCACATTCTTACTACAATACTATTGAATTGTTCTGCACGATTATTGGTGTAGGCATATAAAAGGCTTCGGGAGTTATAGGCGAGTTGAGATACGTTCTTTTTAATCTTCAAAAACAGCGTAGGTATTAGTGAGACTAGATTAGGCTCTTTTTTTCTTTCATCTGTGCAGTAATAACTATCACAATTAGAATGGTCCCCAAAGATGTGATGAGGGCTATTTAAAATGTCCTTTTGGAGGTTCTCAATTTTACAGGAACTTGAACTATTGTCTTGTTGTCTCTGTCCAATAGCAGCACGAACAGCAATACGTAGCCTTTTCAAACGGTCCATATTTAAAAGTTTACGCTCGTTCAGAGGAATAGTTGTATCGTTCTGAAGAAGCATATTCTTTCCATTATAATTCCGCAACAAATGGTTTGTACATTCAATTTTTTGAATTGGAATATCCGGATATGGTCGACTCTCCAATATACTTTTATAAGTACTTGAATCGCCATCCGCAATCAGGATGTTATAAATTAAATTTCTGTCTTTATTGGAATTTTTAAAACCTTCAACTAATATAGCTTGTTCCATGCTGGTTGAAGATCCCGATTGGTTTTTAGTGCATTTGTGGGTTTTTGCTGGCTGGCCTTTTTTGTTTTGACACAACATTTGTTGCGAACCCCAATGTGTAGCACTATACCACTATTCTCTCCGATTATGGCTGAAACACCAGAGAGGGCTGAATAATTGTTTTTATACGAGCGTTTGCCCCAACAGGCATCCGCTTCTACCGGTATCATGGCTATACCCGCATTATTAACATCGCCTCGTGATATTGCCGCCTCAATTTCCTGTTTAGCAGCATTTAACATAGTTTCTTGAGCAGCAGCCTTCCACATGTCAGAAATAGCGTCGTGTTTTTTACTATATAAACGAAATGGCATTGTTGACAAATCCATCGAAGCAGTGATCTCATTAAGGTTTGATAGACCAATTCCCGTAATGATTGAACCTGATATCGCCCCAGCATTAAGGTCAAGTTTTGCTTCAGTTGTGTTGCTGTCCGAAGTTTTTAGAACAAAGCTAGATCTACACATTGTAAACTTAATGTCAAATTTAGATATGAGGTTTTTCTGTTTCTCTTTACCTATTTTGAGATAGTTCAATTGACAGCCGAACTTTTTGCTATGTTCGCTTATATTTATTAATTGACTTCAAAAGTATTGGAAATCAATTATCCTTCTGCCATCAACTGTATAATCGTCCTGAAAAGTAATACTTCATAAATAATCACATTTAAAATGAAATTAAAAAAAAAAGTTTACAAAAATACTATCGATTGAGTCCGAAAGTTTCATTGATTAGTCTAGGTCTTCAGGGTCCAATGCAACATACTCTTTCGCCTATAAAATTAAAGAAATAATTATTAAAAACTACTTAATAAAATTCTGATTTAAACCAAGAATTGATAAATGTTTCGTACAGCATCTGTTACCGAATCTGACTTATCACTTGTATAGCTAGTACCCGGCACGGCGGCGGTGTCTGATCTAGAAGTGCTATCCTCTTCTAAACGTTTTAGACGATTTTTCATTCTAAAATGGAAATAAAAGAGCTGTTGATTTTCGGTATGTTTAAAGAAGTTGTTGAATGTTTAATCAATAAATAATTAGTTACTATGTAAATAAATATTGTAAATAAAAATAAATAGACATTTACCTCATTTCTGTTGCTTTCTGTAAAGCTGCAGAATTATCACGTTTCCTTTTTTTAACACAACGGTATACACAATCCTTGCGCCCCATTGCTAAAACTAATAAAACAAAAATGTATATTTATTCTACAAACAATGAAAATCATACAGTATACTAATAAACCAAACTTTACCTTGTGAAAAAAATACAAAGCTCAAAGCTATGTGGTCGCAGTACAATAATGCTTTCATTCTACGAACGGTCGATAATCGGGACGACGGAAAAAATGACACAGGCCCTTCTCCAAAGGGCGCTCGCGCCGTACTAAGCGCTGCCCACTTGTGTAACGTAATTTATTGTAATTTCGATTGAAGATAAATCAATATTTTGACAAAGTTTATGCAAGAATTTATTATATTACTGCAGAAATCGGAACTCTAATGAACGTAGTTTATTCTGGAGTAATTTTATTTTTGAAATTACTGTGTATTTAAATCAAAAATCACGATCAAAATGGGACGTTAAAATCGAAAATTGGCCGAATGGTTTATTTTTTTACTAAAAAATTGTGATACAATTCAATCATCTGTTACATTAAATGACGATTAAAATATATATCCAATGCTTTATGTATTTTTTTAAACTCAATTTATAAATATTTTTGATTGAAATACGACTCTAAAATCAACTCTGCGCCCGTTTTTTAATAAAATGCTTGTGGGAAATCGAATACTATAGATCAAATAAGTTATTTTTAGTAAATGTGTTACATTAAACGTCAACACAAAAGCTTGGCCCATTTTTTGGGCATATTCAATAACTTCTAGATGTTACAGACTATGGTAATTTAGGAGCTCAAAATATCAGAAATTCGTGCGAAAACGTGAAATGGCTCTTAAGTGGCAATTGGAAACTGACTTCATAAGTCGATTTATATATTAGTGTTTCATAAATAAAAAAGAGTGACTAGTGCAGTTTTCTAAAAACAACGACAACACTTTCAACACGTGAATATTGAGTTGTGTTTTAAAGATCCAAACCGAGAATCTTTGAAACTGAAACGTGAGCTCCACGCGAATGGATTTCTGGTTGGCCTCACACGTGTTTCACCAAAAAGCTCGTCCCTTTACCGTACTGGTTGTAAAGAGGTTATTTTCCCAGTAAATCTAAAAGTTCTTCCTAGCCTTATTCCAAACATTATTTGGGGTCGGCTACTAGTTCAACTGGTTTTACCTGAATATCAGTTTTTAGCTAAAGAAAGTAAAAAAAAAATTAAATTAAAAACTGCATTTCTGGAGATGTCTAATAAAGAACCTATTATTTAATATTTAATCTAAAATCAATACACTAGAAAGTAATTTTCACAGCGGAGCCCTGTGCTAGTCACGTGTTTGAGTGTATCTTTGATGAATGTGAGTATCGTGTGATCTCGAAATATTTGACATAAAAGGCTACGTCACAACCTATTTACAGTCTGCTACACAACTCCTTATCGTCTCTGGTTTAAAATTCATATAACATTAAAAATTATATAAAAAAACTTGTAAAAAGGAAACAAGGTTTTAAAACGTGAGTATAATGAACATGGGGTGGAGGTGCCAAAACTACACTTGTCTTGAGGTAACTCAGCTTATTGTTTTAAAGGTTTGTACTTTTCGTCCTATTCACTTTCCTACAAGTCTTTTATATAAGTCTTGCAAAGTGCTAATAGTGAGACACTTGTTTTTGCTCGATTATATTTATAAATAATTTCTTAATTTCATTTAGAAATTCTTTATACTTCTGGCACCATATGTGTTTAATAAAACTGAATATTTTCTCACCAAGCGAAATCTACGGTAAGAATAAGGTACTTGCATTGTTGATGAATTTGTCTAATGAAAATACCTAAAAATTTGTTTAACGAACTAGATTACCTATTAAACTGTATTTGAGGGGAATCGGTGCCTAGTTCGGCTGCAGATGCTCCTTATCATAATAACAAGAAAACTGTTGGCATAATTTTGTAAGATAATACTTGTACCCAATGTTTCTGACCAAGTAAAAACTTATTATAATTAATTAAAGTTTGAAATAAAGTATGAATTAGTACTTAGACAAAAAAAAAACACTCTGATTTTGAATGCAGAAGCTGGGGCGGTGTACTATAACAGTATTACAGATAAGCACTTTAGACAGCCGCGATTCGATTCACAAAGTTTTTTTTTCTCCTGACAAATAGTATCGAATGACTGCAAAGAAAACCGAGATATAGTTGTCAACAATGTTGTAAGTAATAACAGCTAGATGTGTTTCTAATTTCACCTAAAGTTATTATCAATTTCTGCCCTAAGGGTTTTCTCTATGAATGTGAACATTACATTAAACGATGCGTACAAATAATAATGGATATAAACAATTATAAAAATGGATAAATCTTGTTCTAAGATTTGACTGAGGCTTTCAGAAATTATCTCTTTTAGACTCGTTTATTGTGATAGTTATAGATATTTCTGTATCTATATGAATAGTTTAACTATACAAATATTGGTTAATAAATAACCAGGCAATCAATCTACGTGTCAAGTATCAAAAGGAAACTATGTCTAGATTTTCAACCTTCTACACTATTGATGTCAAAAATAATGGAGTTCTCTGTAGAAAACTTATAGCATCGTCAGCATAGTTCTAAGTCCATATACTAGACTACTTTGTATGCCTTTTTGGCATACTGCCCGCACAATGTAGTATAAGATTTAGCGACATGGTCAAGTTAAAATTCTGGAAAGCAGATAGGGTAAACTATACTATTGTTGGCATCCCATCAGTCATTGGCACTTTGCATTTTAAATGAAAATATTAAGAATTGCTATAACAAAAAATACGTGGAAATCTGTTTTTCAAATTCTACCATGTCGACATTATGGGAGTTCAACTGAATCATTTTAAAATGTATCCTGGAAACACGTAAAAATAAATAAAAACGCGGGCTACTCGCACCGGTGATTGTCACCGCCGCTTTCTATTAAGGCTTAAGGTAAGATTTTACATCTTTTAATTCGAGTTTATCATGAATGTGATATTGTGAAGTGTTTATATGTTTCGTTTTGAGTTAAATTATTGTTTTGAGTGTATTTTTTCACATTATATCCATTATAACATAAAATTAAGTGATGCCAATGAATAGTGAGCTTGATTTCTATCAAAGTATAAAAAATATTCCGATTTTTTAGAAAAATATGAAGATGATTCTGCCTAATAGTTCCTAATATTTATACCTCATAATGTAAATAAGTTTTGTTGATTTTTATGTTAATGTTTATTACCTGATGATGACTGAACATGTCCTCAAATGAAAAACCTAAGTTTTTATCTAAATTTAGGAATAGTATTATTAAAACTGTTAGCTAATATTAAGTGCCAATGACTGATTGCTATGTGATAATAACTGTACTTTTGATGCCAATTACTGTACTTTTCGTAACGTTTTTAAATTTAATTATTTTTTGTTTATTAAACTGTGTTTACATAAATGAATCTGTTTTTATTTCTAATTGAATAAATTATTAAAACGTTTTATGAAGATTAAATTAGAATCTGACATCTAGTTTAATTTTCAAAAATCAAATCTTGGCTAGATAGCCATAAGGTGCCAATCATTATACAGTTTACCCTATTTATAATTTATGTAAATTATGGTTTAATAATAATTACACATATACTTACCTGCGTTGATACACACGTGATGACGACAAACACATAGTTATGCCATCACGTTTTATACAGTAATAAAAAAAAAACAGTTTGTAAAATTTGCAACGTGTTTACATAGTATGTACTAAGTTAGATGTTAATTAGGAAGAACACAAAAATGTATTCCTGTATATCATAGCACACTGATTTTAAGACCGGTTTAATACATATATACTCAGGTCTCTTATCATTTCAATGGTAGACAGAACCGCTTTAGGAACTAAAGTGAATTGATAGGTTTATTCCATTATATTAAATAAATATATTGGTTCTTGTTTGGTGATTAAAAGACATTTTACCTTTAGCAAGCTTCACGGAATTACAACTTAAAAAATTCTATTACGCCAAAATATATTAAACGTATACTGACATGACAAAACACTAATCACTTTTCATTGCGTTGAACGTTGTATATCGCTGATCATAACCACTGATTTTGCAACCTACTTTAATTTATTAGAATTATCAGTTTCAACTTTTAATTACTGTTACACCTAAAATTGAGCGTAAATTATTAACAACTTAAAAATATCATATTCAACGGCTAAGTATTCGAAATTTTCTTTGTGCAGCACTAAAATTTCAAGCTGTAACCTTTACGCTAGTTCGCACTCACACGCTCGCAAGAGTAAAGCTAGATTATAAATGATTAATCACAAACGTTAGGAAATTCATCTTTCGCTGCTAACCTGATATAATAACACAATCCTTTCCTTGTTATATACGGCAAAGTCACACGTAGCTGTTATATACAGAAGATAGTGATAAGGAAAGGTGACACATGTTATTACACACTTCTTAAGTTTAATGTCCGTTTGGTGACCTATCAAAAATACAGAGAGTCACCACCCGTACTAGTCTCGTGGGTGTCGTAACAGCCGATTAAATGACCAAACTACGCAGTAAAAGATCACTGCAAAGAGAATGAAAACTTGAACAAACCCTGTACTAACTCGTTTGGACAGCGTGGTGTAGTAGGCCAAAACTTTCTTCCTAGGACTCTCACTGTCGTAAATAGGCCTCTGCCTATAAACAACAGTAGGCTCTTAAAGGCTGTTGATGTAATGTGATGTTAGATACAAAATAAATTATTAGACTATGTATAACTTAACATAGAAAATTGTGGTTATACATATTTTAGGGCCGTTGCATAGAGGCAAACTAATTAATTGAATCCAAAGAAATAGGCTCTAAACATGAATTTTCAATTAATTCTTTTCCCGCTGCCGATAAACATTTTGAAAATCGGTACAATAACCTAATTTCCTGTCCATTTCATTTCATTTGATTTTTATCTGGACATTTCTCGGCACAATTCGGTCATTTTATTCCTGGCGTGTTCAAGTCAGTAGTCAAGTTAAACTGGTTAATTTTAAATTAAATTAATTCAGTTTCAAATAAAATTCTTTGCTAAATTAAACATTCGCTACGAAAATATAAATAGATTTTATAATTCGAATTTAAATATTTTACAGTTCTAATTAATAGACAAGTTTGATTTTATTTTTAATATTTTACATAATTTTTATATTTTAATATTATTTAATCCAAACTTATAATTTTTATTATATAAAAAAAAATCATATTCATTCTTTTATTGTTTGTCTATGTACGTAACTCAGACATTTTCTTAAACATTTCTACAATGTTATTAAGTCTCATTTTTTTAAATCTTTGATTACTTGACACCTGTACTTAAGTATATTTATTTATATTCAAGGTGTAAAATATTTAAACTACCCATGTATTAAACAAACAGAGTACCCAAAAAAACCTAAAATGTTTATATATACATATTTACCTATATTAAATATATTACATAGTCACCGCAACAGGTATTCATATTTATCATACATACTTGCTAGCTTTCAAGTAACGCTAGTATCTACTATATTTGATATATGTTGGAAAAGCGTGCCATTTCCGCGTGTAATGTTTGTTTTATATTGTTGATCACGCTACTAAACATCGATCGTGGCCGCACAATCGACTACACTCGTATCTTTGTTAATTACGAGTTATTCTCAAACATGTAATGATATTAAGAAGGATGTATCGAATATATTTTTAGAAAATAGTTAGCAGAAATAATAAAAGTTTTGCGGGATTAATAATATTCCCAAATCAAAGTTGTGGGCTTTAACGACCTATTAAAAGAAGAATTTTTAAAATAAAATTAAAGAAGTTCCTTTATTCAGTCAGTCCTTTAGTCAGTCAGTTAAAATGCATTTTACTTTAAAGATCTTAAACAAGGACCTCTCAGGCTGACTCTATAAAAAAAACTTTGGCTTATTTTAAAAACTTGCCAGTGTAATGTTATTAAATTAATTTCTAAGAGCTCTGGTCAATTTTTTATTTATTAGTTATTTAGAGATTGAAAAAATTCAAAATGCTTGCAAGATCTTTTACCCAAACTGTAAGAAACAATAGCAGGTTGCATGTATTTTACAATAAAAATTAATTGAAAACCCTTAATTTTCTTCGTATTTTTTTTCAAAGTAGCTTGTATATATGAGATTGCGAGTAAAGTTACGTTTCAACTGTAGATCAAGATAAATTAAAGCTAATATATAAAGTGTTTTTGGTATTTTACATAGAAATTAAAATACTATCATTTTCTATTAGAGAACCTATAATAATAATGAGACGGAGAGAATGGAAACCTATCTACAAACGGTTGGATTTAAGTATTTTAAGGCTTCTTTAATAATACTAATAACTAATGTTTTAGGGATATTGTACTGGTAAGATACATTAGCTACTACTAGATTCTACGAAAAACTTGAATCCGCTTTGGTAAGAAAATTCGTATTTTATTAAAGTTCTGATAGATATACGACATTTATAAATACAGTCAATATAAAAGACTGTAGGAAGAAAACCCAGTCACATACATCAAATATTCCTATAACTTGGGTTAGTTATAGCTATAGTAGGATAGTATAGTTGTAATCAAAAATCAAATCCATCAAATTCCTTAAATCAACCTCAAAAATTATGAGTGTCAAAAACCTCTGATGCTAAAGAAGATCATATCAACTCTATACATGGTAATTTTGAATATTTAACAATGCCTTTGATTACTAAAGACAAAGAGTTCTTGAATCCCTTAATTAAGGAGCAGAACGACAAAAGGTATTAGAATATCTCTGCTGAATCAAGTTTTACAATAGCCTATCTATTGCCTACTACACAGAGCGTAAACTTTTACAATCGTTACAATTGTTAATGAGACAACGCCTTCAAATGAATAAGGAAACGTTTAGGATATCCTTGTTACTATACTAAGGCTATGACTGCTTCGTTGGTCTAGCGGTTATCGTTTCTGACCGCCAATAAAGAGGTTCAATTCTTAGGTGGGGCCAAAAAGTAAAATTGTATTTTTCTGAATAAAGATATTTAATAATACCCCTTAGTGTGGAAGTGAGAGAACATCACTAAGTTTATAAGTTAAATTTCTACATAACCCTACTATACTACTACATAACCTGTTTTAAATCAATTTAACACTATGACAGTACATTGTTACACTATCTCCCCCAAATATGAAAGATCAACATAATAAAAGACGTCTATTTATTTACTTTACCATGCCAAAGTTACCGAGCGATTCAATTTCAGCGGTGTAGCCTTGTCAATACTTTCTTTTTTACAAAACGATCACGGTTAACTTTAGTGCTCTCGTTATCGGACGTCTTAGAAGACTATGTTCCGCTCTTTCTGCAGTTATAATATTCGAAGTATCTGAAGGTTCGCATGTATGGTCTCATATCGCATCCCAATCGATATACTAGGAGCATTATCGCATAGCATCCATCTATTTACGAATGATATTATGCATTTACATATGTATTGTTATATGCAGTAATAACTATACATATGTGTAGTTTTATTGGGATTATCTACCCTACACGTAAAGTATAGATGTACTTTTTTCTCGCGTCTACCCCATCGTGTGCGGTATCCATTAAGTACCTAGGTCTTTTAAATACATTGAGTGGTTGCTGAGATAATTTGTTTATTTAGCTATGCGATTTCGAGTTATTTAACTTCGAAAGACATTTTTTGTGTTTAAACACTAACAAAACCTCCTCCAAAACCTAAACAAGAAATCTGGGAAAATCATTCATTCATTTCAATCCCGTTTTATATTTCAAAATGACAGTAGTATTCAAAAGCTTATTTATCAGCTAATAGGCCGTTTAACTGTCTCGGTGGTCTAGTGGATATCGTATGCGACTGCTAAACTCGGTTCTCGGTTCGATGTCTCGGGTTCAAATCCAGGGTCGGGCCAAAAAGTGTTTTTGGGTTTTTCTTAGGAAATTCCTAATAACAGCCCGGAGTTTGGAAGTTTGACGATAATTCACGCCCGTGACTCGGGGAGTACGTAAAGCCGTGGATCCCGGTTGTCATGAACATCTATGGCAATCGTTATTGGGAAGTAAGTGCCCTCAAATTTATTGACAAATAGTTTAACCTTCGAATTTCAGTTATAGTATTGGGAATAAGGCTTGGAAGAAGAAGGTGTTACATTTTAAGTTCTGCAATATAAATTTCAAGTAATATTTTAAAATTCTGATTAAATTTGTGTTTCAGAGCACCACTTACATAATATATTAAGCAGTGTTTAATTAACGAACCCCTGTTTAAGTAGGTTTTGATTTATTTTATGATGTATCACTTAGGCTATAAAACTCGCAAGTCTCTAACGCGTAATTTATATATCATACCAACAAATTAAGTGGTTACAGTGAGTCAAAACATTTTCAAGAAATAGGTACTAATATTTTAAAATTTTACTTAATCCTATTCACATAAGTTACATGTTCTTTAGTTTCCCAACATAGTTGAAAATTTAGCCTTTACCTTAAACTTACATATATTAAAATAACAAGAAATAAATTATTACAATTCCTGAAACAGAATATTTTTATTATGTTTCAAAACAATCGTCTTAAGACCGTACACAAGAGATTGCTGAATATTTGAAATAAGTTACAATAAACTTAGATTACTGTACGAAAGCACCTTTTACTTTATTTGTTACGATACAAGCAGCAAAAGAGTAGAGATTTCATAAAAAAGGTTCTGTCCAAAAAAGATAAAACTCACGCGGAAGTTTTTCAATCTTTGAGAACCGTTCGAGTCCATAAGTACTTGTCTGTAGTTAAAGCTTTTCGGTCCCATTACTTCTTTCGTTATAACACAGTTTAATTTCATGTAAGGCAATTACTTGAGTGAGCGATTTAGGAATAGTAACACAATTTATGCTCTTAACTTAAACCTTACATATTATTTGGCACTTATATCAGCTAGAAAGGAAGAAGGAATAGCACCTTCTGAAGGAACGGGTGTCGTGACCCTCCAACACAAAAGGAGCATCCTCCGACCTCGCGAGGTGATTGTGCCTGGTGGGCTACGGCCCTACGGTTGATGCTGGAGTGTGGGATATATCGGCGCGATAATTTCTACATTGCGATTCAGGCTTAGTTGTTACTCTATATGGTTTGTCTTTTGCCGTTGAATGTTTTTTTATCTATTTTAAATTAATGATAAATACTACCTTGCTAAACTTACTTATCACATCACATAACAAGTACTGCAATGAATATTTGTCTATTGAAATCCTGTATACCTTTGCAATATTAGTGCATATACATGTATATAGTTTTATAGGATTTGTTTTGAAAAGAACCAAAATGGACCGAAGTGTGTTACAAATTCTGTTCCCACATCTATGTTTTCCGTTGATTATCAGCGATTTCGAGTCAGATAACACGAAGGGTATCTATAATGACTATTTTCCGGGAGTTGGTCCTTAAGCCTTATCCTTAAAAGGAACAAGGACGGACGCTTACCAGAGAATAATAGCTGGCTATATTCCGACCCATTTTGTAAAACGTAAATCCAACTGTATCCACAAGATTATGTCAGTTGTTAGACTATGGCATACAAATAATATGTATTATGATACTTATAGATAATGTAGATAAATGTAATAAGACATTTAATAGATTGTGGACAAAAATAACAAAAGAGAGCTAGAATTTTATTTTGTTTTGCACTTAATAATCTTTATATATATAATTCTTCTGTGAGTGTGTATGTCACTGAACTTCTCTCAAACAACTGGACCGATTCTGATGAAATTTTTTGTGTGTGTTCAAGGGGATCTGGGAATTGTTTAGATTCGCAATTGGACCCGGTAGGTGGCGCTGCGATCAAGTTATGGAATTTTAAAGTTGGGCGATACGAAGTTCGCTGGGTCATCTAGTTAATATATATATATTGAGGCTATACATCGTGGGTGGTGTCACGGCAGGAATTTCAAAGTAAGTTTACACTTGTGTAATTTAATGTCGTATTAGTTAAACTTTTTTTTTTCTTATATTAGCTGCCAAAATGACTCTGCCCTGCCTGATGGAAAGCATGAACAGAATCCAGAAGTGAAGGCCACCATCCTCACTGCCACAACGGACAGTGCAGTACGGTGACCCACACTATGGCGGCCTAGTAAGATGCTTTTTCACGCCCCGCTTGAAGGACCCGGGGTCATAGAAGGGAGGAAACACATGCGCTGGTAGAGAGTTCCAGGTTTTAACTGCTCGGCACAGAAAGGAAGAGCCGAACCGTCTAGTTCGAGAGCGTATGTCAACCACTCTGAAGCGGTGGCTTCCGAGGCCAGCACGTGTTGTCCTGTATAGGAAAGGGGAAGGGGGAAACTTCTGATATATTAACGCAAAATCATAAACGATTAATAAGACAGAAACGAGTTAAGAGCCAATAGGCAAGCACATGTGCACCTCGTGCGGTAGCCGTCAGTAGAATGACCGACCATTGCTAGTGACGCGACATTAAACTACCCTATTCGGAAATCATCCGCTCTTATTTAAATACATTCGATATTGATTGCAGAGTCGACTAAAACTAAAACAAAGCTAATACATTGAGTTATGATTCCAATCCAATAAATCATCATTAACAGTAATGTAATTTATGGTACATAATCACGCGCCGTCATAAATATTTGGCAAACGATTTTAATTTCATTTTATGTGAAGAATATATAAAGATAGCTAAGAAGAATGGAAGTAGCTTCTTATAAATATTATACTTTACCAAAATTTTCTTAAGTAGTTCTGCGAAAACTCATTTGAAAAATAACTTTGCGTAAAATCATGGTTCTTAAATTTTAATTCCAATTGCGGTGGTGTCGCGCCGAATTCCGATTTTCAATATGGCACTTGACAAACTCGGCAAATACGGTTCAAGCGACCCAGTACCCGTTTAAGCCAATAAAAGAGTTCAAGTTTGAAATATGTATGTGTTCCCCAAGTTTGAATATGAATTTTAACCCTCAATAGTGACTTAAGTTAAGAAGTTAACGGAAACTGTGAATACTGAACTAAATTTATGAACCTAATTCACATTAAAAGAAAAAATAGGTATTAGCAGTTTTTTTAAGTATCAATTGATTAATAACAAATATAAAAAATTCTTAAGCAGTAGTCTGCTGTTTATTCTATTTCTTTTGTAAGAGCTTCAAAGTTATTGTAAGTTAAAATGCATATTGTAATTCGAGTTGCAATCTATATGCAATCAATCTATATTTCGGCAGTTTTTTTATACCGTCGGTTCATCATGCAGCGCCCTACACGACGTATTTTTTTCATATTAAAGCCAAAGAGAGTCTACTCTACTTGAATAAAAATTTGATTAGAATAAAAGATTAGGGGTCACCATTTCCAGTATCTTTATTGTGAACGCAGGCAATGATCCACAAAGGCGGTCCAGTGAGATACTTCTGCAGAAATCAGCGTAGTTCTACTACCCTGAAAATGTAAGTTAAAGTTTTTCTATCGCGGTCTCTACTCTTCTCTAACTCATTTCTGCTTCGGTCAGTCGGTTCATTTGGAGACATGACCGGTATAAGAGTTAATTAAATTTCCACTAAAAACAACGGACCACTAAATTTCATTTTTACGAATTGTAATAAAAAATATTAAGTCTTTAATATTTTAAGGACTTGTACTATTCACGAGTATTTGTTATAGCAATTAAGATCCCATTGAGATAATTAATCCGCTCACCAGGGGCGAGTGTCATTTATTAAATTATCCTTACATAAACAATATCGTTGGTGACCTAAGAAAAAAAGCAATTTATCTAATAACTCAGAATAACCTTATTATTTGTCTCTTCTAAAATATTTTTTCGGTACGAGATTTTGTTACCTTTTTATAAATAATATAAATAAATAAAACATTTCAGACGTCTTACACACAACGCCATCTAGTCCCAAACTAAGCAGAGCTTGTATTATGGGTACCAGACAACTGATATAAATACATAAACATACTATTTTTTGTAAATACATACATATTATACATAGAAAACACACAAACTCCGAAACACATATTTGTGGATCACACAAACATTTGGTCCGGCCCGGGAATCGAGCCCGAGACCTCTTGATCAGCAGCCGCATACGCTGACCACTAGACCAAAAATATTGTAATCATCGTTTAAATGGCCAATAGACTTATAATAATATTTATCATCGTTTAAATGGCCAATAGACTTATAATAATATTTCGGATAACAGTAGCCCTCTCAAAGATCTTTGGAAAAGTAAGAATCTAATTACATGATCATCATTAATCATCTTTTTTATACTTCCTCTATTAGTAAAACGTATTCAGCATTGTGTTGCAAGACGTAATAATTTTTAATATTATGGTCTTGGGTTACTCGTAATAAATCTTTTTCGAATATTTAGAATTTTCAGATTATCTTTCGTGAAGTTTTTAGAGCTAATGCTACTTTACTAATATTAAAATTATCATGTTATCTTTTGTTCTTCAATTTTATTAATTCGTGTTTTGGGGGAGAAATATTGAGTCGATCGTCATTTTAAGACAGAGGTTTAGAGGACTAACCCTTCTGTTCATAATGTGTTTAGTTCTCTCATATACTTACGTAATAAAATATCTATGATTTTACTTGATTTATTGATTACAGAATGCTTATAAAAATATATGTAGAATAATAATTTCAGCAGTAGATGACTGTGATAGTCTGAAGTTCAATCCCTTGGCTGACTGATTTACTTTACAATCTTTCTTTATGATTCCATGTACGTTCAACTTTAAAGCGCATTTTTTTGCAAAAACAGGGCGTCCCCTCCTCTAAAAGCCAAACATATCTATGGCTGGCTCAAAAAATCTGAAAAAATTCATGATAGTAGTCCATATATTTTACTTTCAAGGAAAACTATAGCGGTTATGATAACTTTTTTATTTCAGGAGTTATAGAGGCCTAACTTGTAAAAGGCACTCATTTGGAAAACTTCGTGCAAAAATGAAGAAATAATAAGTAAACATAACAATTATCTATTGGACACGATTTTAAATCTACCTTCTATTAATGATGACTACGGAACCCTATTCTATGCGTGGCCTGACACACACTTGGTCAATTTTTTTTCTGTGCTGAAATTCCCCCGGATACTACCAGTTGCTTTCTATGTCGGACTTGAACTGATCAAAACCGCACGCCGTCTCCGGTACTATAAGCCGAGGAACCAGGTACCCTCGAAAGGAAGTCCCTGGAACCTTGACGTACCTCGGGCCACCCACGACTTGCAGATGGCCTATGTGGGGAATCACCATGTTCCCTTACTGTGATAATATATATTTTTTATTTTCACTTATTGCACATGCTGTACAAAGGCGAACCGGTAGAGTTTTAAACCCCTTCCGAACCGCTCCGCTACAGAGAATCCCCATCCCGATAGCCGATACGAGGTTACGTCCCGCCGAATCTACTATTTACTTTGATATATTTCGCATGAACTACATGATCTAGATCGAACAATAAATGTCACAGGAAATCCATGTTATAGTTCCTGTATAAAATTTAAGGACATTCCATCCGGAATGTTGACTGTTGTGAATATTCTGGACTTCCGAGGGAGAAAACATGTTCCTGTGACTTCGGTCCCGTTATTGTTAAATTTGTCAAAAATTTATTTAAAAAAAAAAGAAATACAATCGCCTACAAATAATTTTTATTTGAGCTTTTAGTAACATTTCGTGTAATTATTTGTGTTTATCTGAATTATCAAGTGAACGATTGCCTAAATGAATCATCTAAGAACATGTCTTTTATACTGAAAATCAAGATACTTGGTTCTAAATTTCAACTTTTCTTACTTCTGCTATCAGCCGATAAAACTTATTCTTTCGCTGCCAGGAACATTTTTGCTTGGTGGGTACATAATTCCGATAAGCCGGCACCCTATCACATACCATTTGCCAGCTAACAGTCAATATCTATCCGTTAAATTATTTCAAGAGGTGTAGTAACTTCGAGAAAATATTTCGAATTATAGAACCAACTTATTAGGTTATGATTAAATTAAACACAACTATTTCATGCTTGCTATTTTATTATTAATTTGATTAATTTCAATTTTAATCGTGTATACTAATAAATAAAATCGGAAGTCTGTTGGTCACTTTAAATTTCACTTTATGTGCTTTACACTAAAACATTGGATTTGTCTGACTGTTGGTACAAACAGTTAATCTCTAGAACGACTTGACCAATTTGAGTAAATTTGCAATAGCAAATGGCTGCTTTTCTAAGGAACAAGTTACATTGCTTTTATTTAAAAAAGATTAGGACAAAATTAAAGCCAGTGTAAAAGTGAACAATATCCCATTCGCAAGCAACAAAACTCACAAGTTACAGAAATAAAAAAAATCTAAACATATACATAGGTCTTAAAGAACTAACCTAAGATAATGTTACGTAAGACATTAAATTTCCAAAGAATATTTATCTTGTTTTTATCCGTAAACCCATTTCACTGGTGGGCAAGTAATCAGCAACCGTTACGGATCTCCGCCACGCCTGACACCGAGGCGTCCTAATGTTGCCTGGGGCCGACAGCTTAACGTGCTGAAACTGATCATTAATCTAGTGTAAAGTACCGCCTGACGGGGCCACTAAATGCAAGAATTGCGAATCATGAGTAGAATTTGATGTAATAAGGGTCGCCAAACCAATGAATTCTAGGATTTGTTTTAGGAGAATTCTTACTAATATTATAAATGCGGAACCGCGGACGAAAGCGAGTGTATAATAAATTTAAGCCTATCAGATGTTGCTCAGTATTACATCTATTCTAGGCATAGGCAATATATATTTACCTTTCTAAGATAGAAAATTAAGTACAATTATTAGCTTTATTTCTTTTATTCTTCATAAACTTTGATTGGCTGGCTCAAAATATTACTGTTCACCAATTCTAAAGTTTGAATATCTGATAATCAACCGCGCCTTTTATCTTTGGATGGTCTAGCTAAAGTTGTCACGAACAAGATGTAGCCCGAAAAAGCACAAAAAATACCTACTCATCATGGGAAAATTGATTACAAAATTGACATTAACAGGACCGAAGCCACAGGAACGTGGCGAGCCGCCAAAACACATATTTAGATAATTAATACGGGTAAGTTCTCCTTCGGAAGTCCGGAAACGGAATTCACGAACATTCCGGACGGAATGTCCGTTAATTTTATACAGAAACTATAACATGAATTTCCTATGACATTTATTGTTCGATCTAGATAATGTAGTTTATATGAAATATTTATCAAAGTAGATGGCACAGCTTAAAATTACTAGGAGTCCTCCTAAGTTTAAAATAACGGATTATTAAAGACTATTGATGATGATGGTCATGTAAAAAGAAAGTTTTAAATACATGGTAAAAGTATACTAATATGTTAGTTTCTTATGTTGTTTTGTAATGTATAAAAAAAAAAAAAATGGTTGTCAGTATTTAGTTTTAGTATTCAAAAAGAATTATAGTTCAGTGACAGATAATATTAATGCAACATGAACCCCATATTGGATAAAAGTCTCCTCATAAGATTTCATGTTCTTCTATTTCGCGTACAAATCGTCTTACTTCTTCGATTCCAATTATATCGAATTTTATTCTACTAAAGCATTTTTCAGGAAGAAAATGATGTTATTGTGCTACTAGTAACATACACGCAGTTACTACACTCGGTTCCAAAAATTACGGGTCAGTCACAAAAATTGAAATACCTCCAGAACTGTAAAAGCTAGATCAATGAAATAAAAAACAGAATAAAGACTTTTTAGTTGCGCTTCTAATAGCATATTATTTAAACTGGTTGATGAAAAAAACTTCATTAGAAAAACAAAATTTAAAAAAATGACTATTTTTAAAAACAAAATTTTTGTTTCATGCCATTATGGATGCTTTCCATTTCTATTCTGTCACAAAAAAAATTATCGTGAACGTCTTCCACGTGCATAATTATTATTCTGTGAGGTGAAGCATGGCAGTCACGCTAGAGGAATGTACCAGAATCCTAACTTTTTTGGAACTTGGGCGGAGCCAGCGTGAAACAGCCAGAAACATTGGTGTATCTTTGTCGACTGTTCAGCGGGTAGTCCAGCGGTACCAAGAGACCGGATCACACCTTAGAAGACCAGGAAATGGCAGACCAAGATGCACAACGGCCAGGGAAGACAGACAACTGGTGGCTACAATGCTCCGAAATCGTTTTCAAACTGCTGTTGGTCTAAAAACTCACTTTATTCGCTTTGGAGGTGGCAATTTAAGCGTGTTTGAGCGCTTAAATTGCCACCTCCAAAGCGAATAAAGTGAGGTAAGAAGACGTCTTGCTGAAGCAAATTTGAAACCATTGAGGCCCGCAAATGGCCCCAAACTGGAACGGGGACATCGAATTGCAAGACAGAGATACGTGCGCGAACACTTAAACTGGACACTAGACGATTGGTCTAGGGTAATGTTCACGGACGAGTCTAAATTCATGCTTTATAAGCATGATGGTAGGCAGTTGGTGTACAGAAGACCAGGGGAGCGCTTCCATCAAGCGTGTGTGGAGGAAAAAGTGGCGTACGGTGGAGGCTCCGTACAAGTTTGGGCTGGGATTTCTGCTGAGGCCCGCACCGAGCTGGTGCTCATTCAAAATGGAACTCTAAATGCAGAGAGGTACGTGGAAGAGATCCTCAATGAACATGTAGGTCCTTTCATGGCCAGGATGGACCGGCATGGCATATTAATGCATGATAATGCGCGTCCCCATACCGCCAGAATTGTACATGACTACCTTGAAGAGGTCGGTATCGAACTCATGCAGTGGCCAGCGCGAAGCCCGGACTTAAACCCCATCGAGCACGCCTGGGACGAGCTTCAGAGATGCGTGAAAGGTCGAAACCCCCCACCAATCACGCTTCCCGAGCTCATACAAGCACTGGTGGAGGAATGGGAAGGTATTCCTCAGCACCGGCTCCGAAATTTGGTGTACAGCATGCCTAATCGCCTGGAAGCTGTCAGAAGAGCTCGTGGAGGCAATACAAAGTATTAAATGAAGAAAGTGATGAAAAACAGCAAAAAAACAATCATAAAAAAAATGTAATCTTAAGAAAAATATGACTACTTTAGTTTTTTTTTAATTTAAGATTAATATTGTGGGTGTAACTAAGTTTTATTTTATTTTTTATCTGTATAATTAAATTCTCAATTGAACAGTCTTCGTTTCATTAGGATGGCATACGTAGTTCGGGAGATATTCGGGTTTATGTGACTGACCCGTTATTTTTGGAACCGGCTTTAGTACCCAGACCTCATTCAATTCACATATAATCTATGCTAATATTATAAAGAAATACCTAAAGTTCATGAGGTTATTTTAAATAGATCTCTGGATCTATTCAATCAAAAATTATTTTTATTTTAACAAAACACCATATTATTTTTCAGTGTTATATAAAAATAATATTAATTATCATCGTGATATCTGATTTATACACGGGTGAAACCGCGGGTTTAATACCCGCGGTTTCACTAGTATGTAAAAATAATAATTATAAAATGAAAATAAAAGACAAGTATAATATACAACAGTGACTTTCAATTACAGTTTGCCCAGGAAAACTAATCAGATATTAAAGAAAGTTCTATAAAGTTTAATCTTATTTAAAGTTCACATTTCTCAGTATTAGCAGTCCTCTGAACTGCAAATCTCATTTCATCTTACAAAACTCAAATCGTCAAGTGAGCCCGTTAGTCGGCACAAGTTCTAAGCTTTAGTGTTTCTACGTATGTTTTCCTTTTAAGAATAAAAATCTAACTCTACAGAGACCTTACGATGTAATCCGTAATTATGAATCTCAGAATTAAGAAACAATGGTACAGTTATATAGGTGACCTGTTTCCATAAATTAGAATGTACCATTAAAATTATTCAGTTCTCTGTTATAAGCGAGTGACATAACTTTGTATAACGTAAAGCTTGCAGATGTAGAGTGCAATTTAAGCACTTTTGGGAACCCTGATTTGGAAATTGAGTGCAACGAAGTGTAGGTAAAATATTTGACTGCAGCCTTTGACGCTGTCAAATAGATTTAATAAATATTTAAATGACGCAAAAAAATGGATAAGATTCTTTTATGTATGAGGACGCATTTTTTTTGTGCATTGTGGTCTGCCTTATTAATTCATTTTTTTGTATGAAAGGGTTGGTTAAACTCCGAAGTTGGTCCCATATTAATTTAGAAAAAAAAATAGACTCAAAGGATGGCAAGAAAGGGGATGCTTAATAAAATTGTGTACTCACTGATTGCAATATACGCATAACTTTTTACAGAGTAGTCCGTTTTAATATCTCTTTTTATTAAAAGGCTTATGCCGAGGTTAGTCCCATTTAAATTTAGAAACTAAAAGCAACCTTTAGAGTAGGAAAATATGAGATCATTAATTACTCTTTGATTGTTAGATATAATTTTATCCAGCGAAGTTCGAGTATTTAAAGAAATTGTATTTTGATTGATGTTTTATTTATATAATTACATTCCATTGAAGAAAAAACTAGTAAGTATGTTTTTTAGTTTACTTAGCTATGTTTATCATTTATTTAGTACAGTATAAATATAATGCTATGGAATGTTAAGACATGGTTATTATTTGTCAAGCTACAGCTGAGTGTTCGTTAACCGAAACTTAAACTGAACTAGTAAGAACTCGTTGAATTCTCTAGAGATGTAAACTATCTCAGAGATGAATACATGTTTCAGGCACAGATACAGCCATTGTTATAGAAATATGTTTAAGTGAGATTTATTTGTTGATTGATAAACTGAATTTACAATCAAAATTATGGTATTTTAAAAATATTAATTGTTATAATATATTACAGTACTTCGGCTTAAGTTTAAAATTAATTAAGTGCTTCTAGTTATTAAAAATGTTTGCTAATGCATAAAGTGATGATGATACTCTTTTAATTACTAATAAACCATTACGAAAGAAAAATATAAAATTAATTTTCATGCTACTTTAATATGAGTACCTACCTGATATATTTTTGTACTTAATTTTCAATCTATTGCATATATTTATCAAAAAAACTCGTTGAAATTCGCAAATGTTTTGCGTAAAACCCCAGTAAACCGCCGAATGGGATGAAATAATTATTCACTTTTTCTTTCTTTTTCAAAGAGTTTTAGAAGTTAGCTTTAACCTACATGTAATTAGTGAAAAAAAACTTTCGTAATAAGCTTTTGTTACGTATGTAACCCTCGACTTTCAGTTGACATGATTAGATTAGTTCAGACAGGGTCATAGTTTTAGTTTGTACGTTCCATCGTGGCACTTAAACTGAACCGACTTGACGATTACTTAGTGCCTTTAGTTAGCTCTTCTTACGGCACCCATAGGGTAAGTAGAGGTGTTGATACTACGAGTACGTCACCACACGGATGTGATTACAGAAATAATTAAATCTACACTTACTTTTCTGTTCTAACTAACGTTTACTGTCTTTGAAAATTGTATTCCAAAATACCTCAACATCTACATGCCATGTCAAATTATTGTCGTATATCGTATCCTATTTTTCATAGTTACCAATACTTCGTTTTCATATTTTCGCTACCGCAAACTAGATTTCCCAAGTGACACACATGAGACATAACCGATACAACAACATTTTTGATTTAAAGTTTCAATGTTTTCGATTTATACATATTTTGTTATACAAATAATTTCTATTCCAATAGAAAACTTCTTTCTGTGTTTTTTATTGCCAAAATATTTGGGTTAAGTACCTCAAAAGGGAAAAAGAGCCCTTTATGAAATTTTGGTTTTCTTAGTTACGTCTAGAGCTTAGAAAAAAAGGGACCTGCTAATGCCCTTTTATGTATCTATGATGACATGAAGACCAACCTGAAGTGACAGCATTCGTGCTGTCGTCTTTCGTTTGTGAGTGTGAGACCGGAGGCCCAATAATTCTGCATCATTCTCCAGAGGCCCGGGTGAATGATGCAGAAACATCTTACTAAGCCGACAAGATGTGGGTCACAGTGCTGCATTGTATGCACTTACAGTAAAGATGGTTTCCCCTACTCCTAAAATAAAGTAGAATCGATGACAACAGTGAGGCTCTGCAGCTGAAAGCAGCATTCGACAAACATCGAGAACTTTTGTGACAGCACAGTAGAAGAGGTGGAAGCATTGCGGTGGTCAAAGCAATTGACCAAGATTTGCGCAAGCTGTATCGTCAGATAAAAGATAAGTAGTGGCAGGTCAAAGCTTGTCAAATGCAGTGGCTTTCTGACACTAAATAGCGTGGGGAGTTTTACTGCGAGGTGCTAAAGCTGATTGGTATTTCCCACCAAGCAAAAGTGCCGTCTTAGGTCTTTGGACAGTTCACACCTCCTCACTAGCAAGGAGGAAGTATGTACTAAAACGTTGGGCTGAACACTTTGCTCAACGTGGATCAATCAGCCGATCTGCAAAACATCGGCCTAATGCCTCAACACCCATTATCTATCGAGCTGGATTAGCCACTGAAGCTCGATGAGGTGGTCACTGCCATCAGACAGTAGAAAAACTAGCGGGCAGTTGGCATTGACCATATACTAAGCGAGCTATTGAAATGCGGCGGTAGGAATTTGCACACGTCGGTGTAGTAACTGTTTGTAGGAAAGTCGGAAGAGGTGTGAGTTCCGTACGAATTTAAATTGTCTCGTATTAGTGCCCTCCCCCCTTTTAGCCTAATGTTAGTGGCATTGAGGCATATTTGATGCGTGGTGTGGTCACGTATCACGGATGGCAGAAGAGAGAGTGGCGAAGCGCATATTTTACTCTGAGCTAGAGGAGGGCAAGCTAAACTATGGCGGACAAAAAAAGCAAGGTGCGAGATTGTGAAGAAACGAATCAGCGAATTTGAGGAACAGTGTTTAGCTGACCTCAAGGCCAAGCGCGATGAGCTTAAATGCCGTCCACTCGCCGCCATTCACTATAATTATGAGAGCGATAAGCCCACTTGCCCACTTTGTGCAAGGGAGCTTGCTGCGAAAATCGGCTTTATAAGCCACCTCCGGGCGCATCAGCGCCAAGCCCTATAAGGGGTCGAAGTGGTCGCCATGGCCGAAATCAGTCGGATATATTTATGTTGCAAATATATTTATAAGGAATTATAATCTAATTTTAATATACCTGATGAACATGTCAATATCTTTTGATTTTTTTTATAATCTGAAAGTAAAGAATTGTTAACTTAAAAATCCAAATGCTCCATTTAAAATATGTGCGTCTGTATCTGACACAACTGCGGACATTGAAAAAGGTGGGCATGTAATATGTACAGACCTGCAATTTCGTACAGTGGCATTATCTCGACCCACATTCTGTCTCGGACCAAATCCTATTTATACATTTTACTTTACCGTTGGCTGTTTTGAGATAATAGTATGAAAAGACTAGATATTCAATGACCATGTTAGAGGTTAGATTACTGTATTACGGAATATAACCACGAAGTAATGATTATTAGAAAAGAAAATGGCATCCCAATTCCATCTATGGGTTGTTATTTTTAGCTATAATATGTGAAGTCTTACACTTGAGTATCAAGAAGTAGCATCTTTGTCTTCTTTATAACAAACATGTTTGCTTCTGTGTGGAGAAATATTCTTTGCGATGAATCCGTGCAGTTTTTGCTTGAGAAGTTTGACTTGAAGAGATGTAGCCTTTTTAGCAGTACTCTATCCCCTTTATCATGGAGAGTGTTTTAAAGAGTTCTTCTAACTGGTTACACTTTCTCTCTTCCTCTACAGGACCTGTCCTGACCTGACCTTGAAAGTCTGGTGACTTTCAAAGTTAGGTCAGGTAACCACTCTGAGATGGTTCTCAGAGTGGTAAAAACACGCTCTTGACGTGAACATAGCGTCGTACATAACGTAACTGAAACGAGACATTCAAAAACGTTTAAAAGAGTTATTTTCAGTTAACTTGAGTCGCCTCCCGGTAATACCCATGACTATTTTATGTAACGCGTGTGAGTAAAATATTAACATTTTTGAATTTCTTAGGCACAAGTATCCTATGTATGTACTCAAAAAGTAAAGAATCTCTATACTAGTTTTAGCAACAAACAGATAGAGTTCATTTCGAAGGTACAATTTTAGTATGGAGTATGGATTTCGAAATGGTCTACATAATACTCTACCGATCTATAATAACAAAACTTTATAAAAAGAATTTATAGGTCGTACTAGTTAATGAAATAAAAAATAAAATAAAATCTTCAAATTTATAATTTCGTAGAAAAAAATATGATGGTAACTATTCCTGTTATTTTATTACTATAAATAATTATTATGTTAAGTTTTGATTTGGGTTAGACTTTTCCAAAGATCCTCTCTCTGGGACTCCTACCGACCTCACGCTCTTAGGGACCACGAAGGCAGCTCACATGTCAAGTACATAACACAACATACTAAAGTATTGTTAGATATCTTTATTTGTTTTAGATTTTAAAATAATGTATCTTTAATATGTTCTTTTTTGACGGTCATTGATTCGGTGTGTTATTTTAGTTTCAGCAAAATATAAAAGTGTAGAAATATGCTAAGTGTATTTACTTTCCCAAACATCTCGTCAACGAATTTAAATATTTGAAACAATAAAGTAATCATTATAAAGACTGAAATGATATATATAAACATAGGAGAGTTACATCCAGAAAGAGAATTGAATTGCTATAGATTTTTGAATATTCGATTTTTCCTAAAATATATATAACACCATTGATCGAAAAAAGTATTTTCTTTATAACAAATAGTCAGCCCTTTTCATAATTTATGCAGAAAGGCTACATAATTCAAATAGCGGGCGTTAAAATATTTTTCAGACTACCTTACCATCACTCCTTAGTGAAAAATGACTTTTACGCCGAGGTGGGTCATAGGTTTATACATTGTATACACTTTGTGTTTACATTTGATAAAAAAATGAGGTAGCTTTTTATCATATATTTTAATATCTAATGTTTTTACAGAGAATATAGAGTAAATATATACAGTCGAAAGCTTATATGTGATGTCAAACGTTAGAGGGTTTTCATTAAATATTCAATTTAAAATATTTTCAATATCTTCTACATCTTACACACATTGTCACCTATTTTCTAACTAAGTAGAGATTGCACTAAATAGGCTGGATTGACAGATAGAAAATTATTTTTCTCATAATAATAATTACAAACTTACTATACCCAAAAACATTTAAACTTCGAAGAAAATGTCTAAAGATACAGTCATTTGGTCAAACCCCAATACCATTACCTCACCGGGGCAGTTATAGTTTTAAATGTGTGTGTGTGTGTTTTCGTATTATTAAAAAAAAGAGCTTGCTACCTCAGCTTATATATAAATTAGAAGTAGTAACATATGCTTACGGGGACTTTAAAAAAAAAACTATTATAATATAAGAATTAGGACTACAATTAGGTCGATAACAAATTCATACATAGCCCTCTAAACACCCGGTATACCTTCATCAATGAAAGTTCATAAATAATTAATGCAAAATTCAGCCGTAATCTGATATGAACAACTAATACTTTATGGTCATCTACATCATCAATAATGTAGATAGAGATATTATTATCTTGCTTTATCTACCTGACTCTCATAGGGTATCAATGGCTTAACATTGATGAATGGCACCAAAAATGTTAAGTAATTAAGTTAAGTAAAAAACGGTAAATTGTCTTTACTGTAAGCCTCTTTTATCGCATTCCCTCCCTACTATCATTACCTAATGGATTTTGATTGCGTTCGCGATATGAGAAGGCATATGCTATGACCTGTAATTAACCCTTCTTTAATTTACGATTCCATCGGGGAGCGGCGATATTGAATTGCGGAAAAAAAATATGCTACAACGTTATCAACGCACATAAGAATTGTTGGAAATCAGTGATAGAGTTCCTCCACCCTTCAGTAACTACCCAGGATCTAGAAAGGATAGTCAGATAGATCCAAGTAGCGTATCGGATCAAAACGATAGTTAAGTCCGCCTACAAAGGAACAACAAAATATAGTGAGCTTATTTCTACTACTGCCCATTCACTCGAGTTCCTTTGCACATTAAATATTAAACTGGAGCGCTTTCTTAATAACTGGAAGCGATACATTTTTACGTAGTAGACAGATAATATGATCGTACTTCCACTACGTAATTCAAGTAGTGGAAGTACGACCATGTGTCTGTTTTACGTTTACAATTACAATGGTTATATTCACCGGCCTATATGTATATGTTACATCAGTGACTCAACTCATCATTTACACGTACGCACCTCGCTCTATGCTTGTAGTATCTGTTCTCCAATAATGACAGAAATCTTCTTGCAGAAAATAATCTGGTTCTGTTATGACCCACAAGTCTGACTTCGTGAACTCTTTGTTCTTTGGCCAAGCAGTACCACTCTGGAATGCGCTCCCACACGCAATCAGTATATCTATAAACATTTTAAAACGAAAGATACTTTTCATCGTTTTACATTCAATAAGAAGATACATGATCTCATTCTTAACGAAATGGCAGAAATTAATCGTTATCGATAGTTGTTACGTACACTACTACTACTAACATTACAAGCTAAAGATTTTGTTTATTTGAACACAATAAGCTCAAGAAGTAGTATCCAATAGAAAACCAGATAACCCAGTTATTGAGGAAGGCTATAGGCCATGTATTATCGAAAAATGGAGTCTTCTTATTCTGCCTAGCCGTATTCCCAATATTATTTTTGATCAGCTACTAGTTCAACCGGTTTTCCCTGAATCTCAGTTTTTCTAGGGAGCTCACATCTGAACTCCGCAACCCTAAGAGAGAACTGAAATTCGGCGGTTGAACTAGTTGTCAGATATTTGAAGACACTGACTTCCACATAACGATTGCATTAGATATTCACGACAACCGGGACCGACGGCTTTACGTGCTCTCCGAGCCGAGCCGTGCACGGGCATCGAAAAATGGAGTATTAATGAAAAAGATTACAAAAATGGGAAAAAAATATTCTTTTGACAGCTTCTATTACGTGTGCTGTTTAAAAAATTAAAGTTTCACTAAAGTTATGTATGAAAGAAATATATCCTTTTAAAAGTTCTGAAAAAAAAGTCCGCTAATGCATATGTCGATTTAAGACGGTTGATTTACAATAAAAAAATACGGTTAAGAAGTTTGTTTCAAACTAATATATGTACGAATCGATATAACTGCATTTACGACAGGCTATATGTGTTTTTCTACGTAATAGTTTTTGTGTGTAACGTTTGTAGCCATTTATAAACCTATTTATTAACTATTTATAAACCTCTATACACCACCTATCTTACAATATTTCTACACCACCCTAAGGTTGACTAGTAGAGAATGCCTTGTGTATTAAGTCCACTGTCAAATAAAAGTGCATTAAGCGTTAAAATATAAAAATAATATAATCACGTATGCAATTACTTGTGTTTTAATGCTCTGATAGTTCAAAAAAGAGTACATGTAATGGTATTTTAAAAAACTCTTTAAAATGAAGATGCAAAAGTATTTATATAGCTACACTGTTGACAGTGATTAATGCTTTTACTTCTAGTATCTATAAAAAACCTATTCAGTGCACAGTACCTAAATAGATGGCATTGATGAACGACATATTTTTACATTAACAGCGTATTCATACTATTCGTTGAATCATTCATTAAATAGTTATCAACTGTATTCCATTTCTATTTACGTCGTTGGGATTTGAAGAGCGGTTTCATATTTACGAGTTTTGACAACAAATGCAAATTAGCCATCCGGTGCTTATGTACTTACCTATATAGATGGATCGCATTCACTGAATTTATTCCAGATTTGTGTATTCTCATTCCACAACTAGCTTAGTTTAGTATTTTATTTTGAATAAACCTTTCTAAAGTAATATAATACTAAGTTTTTGTATACTCGTAACCCTTATAGATTCTTCATGTCCGTCCGTCCGTCCGTCTTGGACTTACCGCCTAAGATAAAACTTTGCATGGATATGTTTTTATCATGTTGACAACTTGATAAAATAAAATTTAGATTTTTTTTTCGTGGTAGCTTTTGTCGCGTCTACCCTATCGTGTGAGATATTATTAGATAGGTCTTTCAAAAAAAATTCAAGGTTGCATAAACCATTTTTCGATTTAGGTATCCGTTTCCGAGTTACTTAACTTTTTGGCAATCACTTGGAAAACATCGTACAAAAATAAAGAAATAATAAGTAAACATAACATTATAATCTATTGGACACGATTTTAAATCTACCTACCATTATGGGTGACTACGGAATCCTATTCTACGCGGGACCTGACACGCACGTGGCCAATTTTTAATATGGAAGACAATGTAACAAAATTCAGTTTGTGATTATCATGTTGGTTTATAACTAGTCTCCTCATATTTACACGAACAGATTATTTTATACTTTACATTTCTTTTTCAATAAAAAATACGGTACTGTACAAAAATATAGCACATCGCATAATATCCTATTCATATCATATCATCATATTATATCATATATCATTAATAAATAAGTTAAATGTTTTCTTAGGAATCATTAACCAAAACAAGTGTATTAGTTTCAAGCATAGAGTGTTTTGTTATCCTTGTGCATTATAAAGCATGTTAATAACTTTACTAAGGTTAAACCTTTTTTCATACTAGAGCTAGCTAGCATAAATGGCTCTACCATGCCTGATAGAAAGCTTGAGTAGAATCCAGGACTAGGGGCCACCATCTTCAATGTCATTGCAGACAATGCAACAAGGTAACCCTATGGCGGCCTAGTGAGATGCTTTTGACTGCCCGCTTGAAGGACTCCGGGTCATAGAGGATGGGAAACACGTGCGCTTTTAGAGAATTCCAGGTTTTAACTGATAGGCACAAAAAGGAAGTGCCAAACCGTTTAATTCGAGAGCGTATGTCAACTACGCTAAAGCGGTCGCTTGTAAAGGGAAGGGGAAGGGGGTACCAGTTGCAAGAGCTCTTTAAAATACTCTCAATAACGTAAGCAATAGAGGGCTGCTTTGAAAACGGCATTTCTTCGGAATCGCAGAGGTTCAAGGGACTCGGTGACTTCGGGACTGTTGAAAAGGGAACTTCACGCTACAACCGATCGAGAGCATCAAACAAATACTGTACGGATCCATTCTAAAAATGTGAACAGTACTCCAGGCACAAGCGAACCTGGGTCTTGTAAAGAAGACATAAATTTTCGGGCAAGATGAACCGTCTCATCTTGTTCGGGACGCCTGACTTCCACGAGACTGCCTTAGTGATGCTCTCAATATACTCACGGAGGTTGAAATTATGATAGATATTCACATCCATGATACCAAGCCTATACTGCAGTGGCAGTTGAGTGTTCTGAAAAGTAGCGAGGGGAAGAAAAGGAGACTTTTTATAAAAATCACGCCTGTGTTTCCTTGGCGCGGAACGCGACCAGATTCACACTACTTCATTGAGATATGTGGCTGAGAACCCGATCGAGCTCAACGACAAGCTCCCGTCGGTTATCCTCAACGTCTTCTATCTTGGCTGTAGAGTGTTCAAAATACCGCCCATTATCTGTGCCATTTTCTGAATAGCAATGTATGTTACCAAGATACCACCATAAAGAACAGCCTATATGTTTTCTCACTAATTAAAGTATCTCAAAATTTTATTGCAATTAGTGAAACGACTTAGCCATGAAAGCATAACAGACAGAAAGAGTTATTTTCAAATTTATAATATTAGTATGGATTGTGTTTATATGAAAGTGGAGAGGCCTATGCCCAGCAAAGGACTGCGATAGCTGATGTGTTTATATGTGCCTGGCTTTGGTCATTATTTGTATATTCTATACAAGTATAGATAACTCTCATATAAAAGTTTATTATTTGTACATTCTATAAAAGTAATGTTTAGCTGAAGTTAATGCGATCAATATTATCAATAATATAGTACCTACCATTTAATGATATTTTGAAGCTACTGACGCAGTATACAAAACTTAACGCAATTGCCATTTCATCATTTTAAGCTATTTTCTCACAAAAGAAAGCTGCAGTGTCATTTTTCTTTGATGTTTTATTACAATGTAAAATGGATCAATTAAGTTTTTATAAAGTGATTTCAGTGTTCAGTTAACAATGATATCAGAAAGGTTAATAAGTCGCTCACTTCGTTTAATATTGTTTGAGGCTTTGGCTGCCAGAAAACATGACATCTTCGGAATTATTTGGTACTAAACTCAAGGTAGAGCCACGTTTATTTAAGCATGAATATAAAAGAGCTAAAAAGGACAGCATACTGCAGCAGACGTACTGTTGTATTTTATTAATGAGCATTAAACCGAGGCTCGCGGAAAAATAATTTATTTTCATAGTAATGTGTTTATTTACAAATTATCCGTGAAAAAAAATTTACTCTAGTAAAAAAGTTCAATAAAGATTTATGTACATTATAAATTAAAATGAAGATATCAAGCAAAATGCTTGAAATACCAGGAAATTTCTATTACTTATTATTATGTCCTAAGTGGTCTGTACTAATAACAACAATATAATAAACAATATAACTCTGAGAGAACACAATATAATTCTGAGAGACATTCATATCGCTATCTAAGGCCCAATTAGGTAGAGATTGACTATAAGTTTCAGATCACGTCCAGCCATACATCATTACATTTAATGGAATCATTAGTTAACTTGGAAGTAATGGCTAAACAAAAATGTATAAAAAACTTCAATATTTTGCTGTTATAACTTTAGCTACAAACAATAACAAATCCTCAATTTGTTTTCCAGTACTTTGTGAAGGACCGTGAAAAACAGCGGATGAGGTCGTGAGAGATTTATATCAATTTAGCAGAACACGCGTGGTCATTTCTGAAAACTGTCTGTGTGAAATTGAAAGCGTTGCAGACAAATTTATTCTAGTTATTCTATAATAGTTCTGATTTATCATTGATTGAAAAAACGAAAATTCATAATTAAATTTATCTAATCCAAAATCTATTGACACGGTTGGCCTAGTGTTTTATGCCGCTTTCTACATCGCCAAGTGTCATGTATTCAAATCGCACGTAAGACAACACTTTCTGTGATTCACAAATTGTTGGTTTGAGTCTGGGTGTTCTTTGTGTCCGTTATTCGATTTTCAGGAATCAGTACTCTGAAGTGGGTAGGTGATGTTTACAGACGAACTGATGATCGCTGGAGCCAAGGTGTGCTTGACTTGAGTACTAGGCAAACGTAGTGTTGGGCGCCCTGCGGCAGGCTGGACCGACCGACTGCCTAGGATCGTCATGGTATGCACTCTTTGAGTGAGGCCTTCGTTCAGCAGTTCAGTTCTCAAATGAAATAAAGTACTTCTGTATCCATTTGTTGTTTAGTAATCGGTGCATACTGAAATACCTACACGAATAAATACAATTGAATTGTCTGTTTTTAATTTTAAATCAGCAGTTTTTCACTTAAACCATATGATCATATTTTTTTATTTTTGTCTGTCTATCTGTCTGAGCCTCGCCCCGCGGCGTTACCCGCGGCTGTTGTAAAAGTTAAACAACAACACACATTTTGAAGTCGGTATGGGTACAGACAACAAGTCTTGATATGTTTTTACAACATCTCTAAATTGCTGATGGTTACAAGTATTATAAAAAGATTTAGGTCACTGGAATACAAGCTTCAAATTGTTTTATACTATAATATTCACCAAAATAAGACAACCATTCCTATGAATTAAAATATTATAATGATAAATAAACTATCCCAATTGTAATTTCGATTTCGACAAAAATTATTACAACGAGATTGTTACAAGCACAATTAATATTTTAATTTATTTCCTCGGCTCAAATTTTGATAGCCACAAAACAAACAAGAAAATTGGGGGTTTGATACACAAATAACAGTGTACAGCAATAGAACTCGAACAGCAAACAAATCACAAAACTATAAATTGTTAGAATCAGTTATACCACGGTACCTAAGACATAACTAACAAATATTCTATTATATGAGTTGTCAAAACAATGTCAAAGCAATTGAAACAACTACAAGTAGTGGATTAAATTTAAACATTTTCTTGCGTGTATCGACAGTAATATTATACAACTTAACGTCTCTAATATAGGCATACTGTTAATAATATAATGCAATGACCTATCTTATATATGTTCTTGCGTATAACGACACATGAATGAAGCAAAATAAATCAGATTTTTTTATCGGTTATTTATAACTCATGGACATTTTGACAAATTACAATAACCGTATTGTAGTAACCGTTTAAGTAGGCATGTAAGTGAAAATACACTTAGGCACGTTTGTAATTTATTTTCTCTGCATACAATCTAATCTACTATTGGCTTAAATTGCTTCATTGCTCCCCATTTAATCCTCAAATAATGATTCCTTATTGAATTTATAGGGACACTTTGAGACTGTAATAATTCACGGGGGTGAAACAATTTTTAGAGTATTCTATAAAGAAAGAACATTCTAGAGATTTAGGAATCTTAAATGGAATAGTGTTAAACAAAAAATTATTTTTCTTTTAGAAATTTAAAGAAACTACTGACCATGTAGTCACACAAATGTATAATTCATCTAAAACCTTTTCAGCTTCAAGCATTTTGCATTTAAAAATACGTACAGCTGGGATTGCTGATAAATATTCCTAATACAAACTTGCTTAAGAGCCAAACATTTGAGTAATTTTTAGACCCTGTATTGTTTTCTCCTATAGGTGACTCAAGAACATATAATAGCGATTTTCGATAGTGATATGCGTTTCGAGATGTATCTGTTTGTTTATGTGTATATCGGCCAGTCGCGTCCCCTTCATCTGCAAGCTTCGCCGCGCTCCACTAAGCCTCTTACCACCACAACACTATTTGTCATTTACGTGTCAGACATTCAGTGTATATTTCTTAAGTAGGTATACTCTTACACGTCTCGTTGATTGAGGGTTGTTTAGATACCGGACAGTGCTCGATCAGCCGCTTGAGCAACGACAAACCGTGGGAGTAATCTGTTCAGAAACTGTTTACACAAACTATCTAGAAAATGAGTATTAGGTTAAGAAAATACATATTATACATAGAGAGAGATTTATTTACATATTAAAATATATATGTATATACATATATATGTAGAATGTGCATAGATGCATAATATTGACTCGGTGACATGGGCTACATAAGTTTCGTAATCGTATTATAAAAACTACCAAAACGAGTCTTGAAGAGTGGTGGTCTCCATCTTCATTACTACCAACCATTGTTGCATTGTCTACATTAATGGAACTTCCAAGGCCAGGACGTGCAGGTGAAGGGACGTGTAGGTGAAGGGAAAAGGTGGGAAAAGTTAGAAGCTCGTCAAAACACTCTCCAAGAAAGGCGACAGAAGATGGCCACAGAGGCGACATCTGTTTGCGTATGCGACTGCTATGCTTGAGATCACGATTTCGATTTGACTTAATTGCAAAAGTAACTCTGTGTGCAGGCAGACGCCTGCCAAGCTTTCATGTCAAAACTACTGAACCGATTTAAATGAAGTACATCAATAGTTTAGAGCTTGAGAAAGGAAATTTGACTACTATTGGGAAACTTTGATAAACGACATAATATATTTAAAACTGGTGTCATATATTGCTCATTATTAAATCCATTTGAGATCTAAACAATATGTTTACCTTTCTAAGATAGAAAAATTAGTTTTTTTAAATATTCTCTTAAAAAATATATTTGAAGTTTATACTTTAAATGAGGATGGGTTTTTTATATCTAAAATGTGTTTGTATTTACAAAAAAGTATAAGTGTATTCATATGAGTTGTCTAATGCCTATACCACACTGCCCACAGCTTAGTTTGAAAATAGCGTTGTGTGTCGGATGTCAATTCATTCATAGTACTTACAATAGCAGTTTTAAATTTTAATTAATATTATTGATACTCGTTTCTAATGTAGTGTTAACGTTAAATAGACACACATCTTTAAAAAAATAAATATAAAAATGGTTTTTGGATTTATGATTATGGCTTTATAAGCCATGTTACTTTTACATAGCGTCAGCTACTTAATTCGAAAGAAAGAAGATAATATATATTTGCTGACATTTAAGACACAAAATAACGTTCGTTTACAAAGCGTCAGATACTAAATTCGAAAGAAAGAAAATAAGATATATTTGCTGACATTTAAGACAAAACAGCGTTTTTATTTTTACTTTGGAATGAAATCTAGTAGTGAAGGTTGTAAGTTTGAAGTGAGGACTTTTACTACTCGACACAGTAACCATTTAATGGTCTCTAAGAATCCGTTTCGGTCTACTAGCAACATGTTATCTTAGAATCTTACATCAGAAAATTAGGTAAAGTTTCGCGCATAAAGGGTAAAAATGATACTGTTTCCGAATCCGCGTACGTAACAACCTGTTTACTAAACTTAGTGATAGTCGTTGTTATGATACCATGAAAGTGTAACAAATAAATTTAAGTGTGGATGTGGAACACAAGATAGTTATGAAAAATTATGTCATTGATGTGGTTCCGAATACTCCGTATCAACTATTAAAGGACTCATAGCATTAACTTTTCAGTAACTCATTTAAACAGATTTAAACATAGAACCTTGTTCTAATGGATTAAAATCCCAATGTATTTAATACTGATGGCAAAACATATAAAACGTTTGAAATGCTCGTCCATCACAAAATTAACTGCACCCCAATCAGCAGAATATAACAAAAATACTTATACATACTTATACATGTATGGCCCTTTATAAATACAAGATATCTGTTGGAACAATAAATGGTGTCACTCACTCTCACACTTCACAATAGTGTCGCCCGAGAGGCGATTTCTAACGCTCCAAGAATAATCTCAACGTAAACATAATCTTCATTATTGTTTGGTAAAATTCGTGACGAAGGTGAGTGGCCAGATTTAGCTTTTAAGACTGCTACAAGCCGATAAACTGTTTACAAAATAAGCAACGTTTTCAAACTGACTAAATATTTACCTAATGCGAATTGTAAAATTTCGATCATATGTATAAAGAGATGTGATATTGATAACTAGCTAATATCCGCGATTCCAAGCGAGTATATGTCGGAAATCGCAATAATCATTTTTTGGCTTAAGATTTAGATAGACTTTGACACTCACTAACAATGTGACTTTCTGTTGGCAAAAGAATTTCCTAAATTATTTCAGTAGATCCAGAGACTACCCCCTACAACGACGCAAATGGTCAAATTTTTCATTCTATTTTAAAATATCCTTTCTTATAGGTCTAGTAATTTATAGTTCCAATCATGCAGTTCAATAAAAAACCTGCGTGTCGTTTCGTCTAGTCACTAATTGCAACTGGTTATTTTTAGAACCACAGAGATTCTTTATCTCTGTGGTACTAAAAATAAAAGTAAAATTTACATAAGTCGGCTTTAATTACACTTATAACTTAATTCTAATAAAAAAATTCTGAAGTGTCGAATATCATGGCTGGTTTTCTTATTATAGAGAAAATAAAACTTAATAGCACAAATTTTTGTAAAACTACAAATTGAAGCCATTCAGCTTAAAGTAAATCACTATATTTTACAAAGATAAAGTGTAGGTATCTGAATATGAATATATTAAGCATGTGAAAATTGTTTGCTCAACAAGAATACTAAATCATTCTAAAACATGCCTTGAAGGCGTCACGTAAATGCAATATTTTTTCATCATTTTCATCCTGTGTCGAAAATAATATATATGTAATGTATGTATATACTTATTTTCGTTACTGATGGTTCAGGAAATGAGCATAGACCTGTAATATGTTCAGATCTCTAAGTGTTAATGACTAAGGTTGATGTTATAATTATATTCAGATAAATACAATTATGGATGGTTTTTGTTTTTAAATTTTACCGATCAATAATTTAGTTTAGCGCATATAATTATAATTAGTTCAATAAGAATGATAACATGGAACGGAAAAACTGTGTTATGAATTGCTATTGTAGCTTTTACCAAGTGAATGATGTCTGTCAATGTGAATGATGAAATAAATAAACTAAATTATATCTTAAAAATCTAAGAACTATGCTTGGGGGGGCACTTGAACCTTTTGAGTAGCAGATGAAAATAGGCATCGCTACTAGTCATGGTTAATATGATTCTAAAAATATTTTTTGATTAGCATTGTACTTTTTATTTCATCATCATCAACAGCCCTTAACAGTCCACTGCTGGACATAGGCCTCTCCTTAGATAGGAGGTTTGGGCCTACTATTTTTTTTATTTATTAAATCTAATTCTCGTGTCAAGTTTCTCACGATGAACTCCGAAACTATATAATCAACTATCAAGTTTTTTGAATAGTATGTACTCGCGTGCCTAGATATAATAGCATCACGCTTAGATTAATAGATGCCAAGTATGATTGACAAGAAACTCAAACAAAGTTGCGTGGGTCAGCTAGTTTTAAATAATTGTATGATTCCGGTTGGTTCGGTTATTTTCTTCATCATCACCAGCTCATCACACTCCACCGCTGGCATAGGCCTGCATAGGCCTCTCCCTTTTGCATACCACTCTGAACTAGTTTCCGCTTATAGTATCCAGCTCCCGCTAGTCTCTTGGCGTAAGTTGTCTTTCCATCCTGGCCTGTACGCGTCCTACACTACGTTTGGCGAGACGCGGTCTCCAATCCCGAAGTCTTCTACCCCACCGGTTATCAGTTCTGCAGCTAATTTTAATAATAATAATAATTGTTAATTTCTTCAAGTAATTATTTACAGGATTAGAAATTATAAGTAGGCCATCAGCGCCATCCTCTAGAATATACTATGCTCTATCTATTTCAGCCATAAACATTTGCCGAATAAAATTTGTATATATAACATTTTATTAATTTTATATGGTGGATCGAGGATTTATTTCAGTGATTTTTTATAGAACTGTTCGACGTCTCAGACTGTGAGTCACAAGTTATTATAATAGTTCATCATCAGCCTATCGTTGTCCACTGCTGGGCATAGGCCTCTACAATTGCACGCCACTCGTTTCGTTCCTTGGTTTCTCGTATCCAGTTCCTGCTAGCCGTCTTAATTATAATATAATAGTAAATTTTCAAAAAGATCCATAGCGCTAACTCCTACAAAACATTTGATATTTTTTTAGATGATTCGAATAAAGAGCGCAGCTGTGTATTCTGTTTTACCACGTTCTATACAATATTTTTGTTACGCAAATGATTAAGAATAATGTTCTGACAGATTTTGACCCTTTTTTGTTGCTCTCGGGTTTTCTTCTACAAAAAGTGTTACGTAGTCATCGTATTTATACAATTCTCGTGTCACAATGCTAGTTACCATACTCCTCCGAAACGGCTGGACAGATTTCTATGAAATTTTGTGTGCTTATCGGGTAGGTCTAAGAATCGATCAACATCATACCTATTATAAAATTAGAATAAGCTAGTATTATTATAACATAATAAACAAAAATACGTTAAGTGACGTAGGAAAATAATATGTTTGGTATGCGGAAAACTGATGAAAAATTTGTTGAATTAATAAACGAGGAAGAAAACTGTTAAAAGTTTGATCAAGGAAAAAATTACACACAAATTTCGAATATTTAAATGACATTGGAATGGACATACTCTATGACTGATTCGATAGCTTAATCGAATTAAAGTTTCTAATCAGGCCATATTGACAAACAAATAAGTTAGTTTATTCATTGATTTGAGCAAAATAAGCTGGAAGGGACTACCCTTCCAGCTTATTTTGCTGGCTACAGAAAGGGGAAAAGGAACTATCCTTTTCCCCTTTCTGTAGCCAGACGTTAACATACTTTAAGATTTCGCTTTTAACATTTCTACAGACGTTTCTTTGATTGAGTTGCAATATTCAAATTTCAGATAATGGTGTCATAATATGATGACATCCTTTTTACTTAATATTTCAAATGAAATAAACAAAATGAAAGAAAATAAAATAAAAAAGGATTTATTGCTGTATTTACTTTTACAAATCAGAAATTAATAATGTGTGCCTTCAATTTTATAAAGTATTTTAGAAAATAACTATCGGTGTTAATCTTGTATCCTGTATGTTATCCTGTCTTGTAATTTTAACTAGTCCTTCCTTTTAACTTGTATTGAGCTTATTTTTATTCCATTCGGATTTTTATTTAATTTTATATGCTAATTGTTGTCTCAATGCCTAAGTTTAGGCCATACAATGCTTTTAGCAATAAGGCCGCCCTTTGTACATTAAATGTAAGTTCTGTTTTGTTTTATGAATTTATAACACAGTGTGCAAATAAAGAGTTTTCTATCTATCTATACAATAGACGTGGTAGAATACACATATTACAATACAAAGTTATTGAATAAGATACTTATGTTTATCCGATGATTTGAGGAAGGCTTGAATTGACGGTTTTGGAATCGTAAAAAGTTTAATGGTCGTTTTCACCAACCTTCACTTATTTTAATAGACCACTAAGAGAGTTAGTGATATTTTGTGTATTCACTAACCTATAAAAGCCACCTAAGTGCAGTAAGGGGCTCCTAGTAAGGATACGGTGTAACTATAATTGGTGAAAATGAGCGTCAGGAACACATTATTTTCTTTTTTGCTATTGTAAAAATTATTAGGATTTAAGTTTTTTTACATGAGTAGAGGTAATGGCAAAGTCTTTAGCTCTAACAATGTCATATTTCTTACTATTTTAATCTGTGTTGTGTAATTGTAATCTATATTCACGTAAAAATTATACAAATTTATTTAGCGATAAGAGAAAGATTGACTTATAAATAATCCTACTGTACGGGTATGAGTAATGTGTATATATGTAACTAAATTTCATTAGATTATTTTCTAAACAACCATGCTTGATTAATTTCCATCATTCTTCCATATTCTACTGGAGATACATAAATACAGTAAATAAGTATTATTTTAAAGACGTTCATTGTATGTTATAACACACATAAACTTATTATAAAAAGTTATAATACTTAAAATATTTTAACTTTCAATTTAATGACGTTTCTTAAACTACTTTTCGTGCTCAAAATGGTTTACGACATAAATACTTGCCTTAATAATTACGGGACCTACTAAACCATAGAACAGAAAACTGACACTCTGTATATACTGTGAATGACGAATCGTTCGTCAAGTTCAAGGAAGACGTTCGGGTAGGAGCGCGGGCGGTGCGGCGCGCGGCCGTCTCTCTCGGACCGCACTCGCTGACTGTCGCAGGCTACGGGCTCGTAGCGCGTAGCCACAGCCATAACGAAACTATGAAAATGTGATTTATTTCAACAATAGCTTTTACAAGATTTTTCAATTTAATTCAAAGAGTTTACACGAATACTTTTTAATTTATGGAGTCAAGTCTCTTCCCTTTCAAAACTTTCGGCTCAATACTCAAGTGACCAAAAGTTTACTTAGTAACTAAGTTAATTAATTTGAATCTTTGTTTTTTTTTTTTTTAATTTTTATATATGTATGCGCGTGTGGTCTAGTGGTACAAGCGGTCGCCACGCCGCTTCCTACGTTACCCAGTGTTGTAGGTTCCAATTTCACGTGGGACAACACTTAATGTAATCCACAAATTGTCGTTCTAAGTTTGGGTGTTCTTTGTATCCGTTTCATGTACATTTGTAAAGTCTAACGCGACGCAGCATCTATACCTAGCATGAGAGTTGTCTGTACTATAATAAAATAAATAAAGTATCAAAGAAGGATACATATATCATGCATTACCTCTCACTATGAAAATAAGTCCTTTTCTAAATTCCAATCTACATTTTAAATAAATACGTTCATCTATATTTAATGTAGCAACTGTAACAACAAAAAGGCAGCCTTTGATCAATTCCGTTGGCAATACGACTCGATTGGTATTTAAGTTAACAAAACCTCACGCTAACGAAAAATTTAAATCACGGGAATAAGAGCTTTAAACGAGACCTGCTTCACTTCACTATTTGAATCACGGTCACCATTTAGTTTCCATCGTTTTGTTAAGTAAGTTTATTTAGACGTGCTTTTTTGCACTTTCATTTACATACTAAGTAGGTACTAGCTTTCGCTCGCGGCTCCGGTCACGTGTATGTCGATTGTCGATAAAATGTTGCATGTGTTCTTTCTCAGAATCTAGAATATGTGTATCCAGAATTTCATTAATATCGGTTCAAGAGTTTGCCATCAAAGCCGTTCAGACAGAATTACTTTCGCATTTAGTATGGATTATTATAATTATTAAGAATAGTAATGATTTAAAGTTTTTTTATGATATCCAGCATCAAGTAGTACTCATTTCATTCATATTGTTTGCAATAGGAGTTTTAAGTTAACAATAGGGGTTGAATTATGAAACTACCGTTTTACTGTAATAGGTACTTCGAGTTGACATAGAACCTTCATGGTTTGAAATTATTGAGTGAAACTTTTTTCAAATCGTACCTATGAGGTTCTTCTTTTAGAAAATGTGCAATATTTGATGGTGGAAGAAGATGCGTGTGGGGTATCTATGGATAGGTCTTTAAAAATGATATTGAAGTTTCTTAAATTATTTTTTTCTAAACTGAATAGTTTGCACGAGAGACATTTCCAAAGTGTGTCCCCCCCCCCCTGTAACTTTTAAAATAAGAGAATGATAAAACTAAAAAAAAATATGATGTACATTACCATGCAAACTTCCAACGAAAATTGGTTTGAACGAAATCTAGTAAGTATTTTTTTTTTAATACGTCATAAATCATAAACCAATTTACATTTCTTTCAATCAAAACACTAATAATAAAACATCGATGAAAGTTACAACGAACTACAAAAACTTTTATATGATGTTACTTGTTGCTACGGAACCCTTCATGGGCGAGTCCGACTCGCAATTGGCCGCTTTTTTTTTTGTTTCTCATTCTCAATAAATCTAAAAAAGCGGTTACTCAGTTATTACTTTTACAATTTTTGTCATTTGTTTATAACTAATACAATAAAAAAATATTCATGTATTGTAATAAGATTTTACCAACTTATAGAGTTGTAAAATCTTAGAAACCATTAAAAAAAAAGAAATTTTTAATTCTTAATTCACTGACTCGAGCCTCTAGAGACCTTTTGAGTATAACTCATTAATCAAAAAACTTAAACACTATAGTCAGTTTAGAGATTTTTACAAGTAATTGTTACCCTTATAAACTTGACACCTATTCTCTCATGTTATGTAAATACTCGTCATTTTCAACAAAGTTGGTTGAATGTCTCGACTTACCCATTGAATAATCACTCGTTCTCGGAGACGAGTAGATAGCGGGATTTTAGCCTAATCTCTGCTGTTAAAAGCGTCACACGCCTCCGAAGTTACATGTAAAGGATAAGACTATGATATACATACTTACTTACTTATGTCTACGTTGTTTGTTACATTAAATATGTATATTATGCAAACATATATGTAACTCACATTTCATTAAAGAGATTAAATTAAAATTTGTTAAGGTTTTGTAAGATTAAACCAGGAATTTTACTACCAGACTCCAGTGCTCCAGCTGTACTTATGTTTTTATTATAAATATAATACTAGCTACATCCCCTGGTGCTACTTGAGGTTTTTGTTGTACCTTTATAAGAACAAGGTGCAGCTAATCTAAAATGAAAGTAGTACAAGTTACTCTTAATAACATCAGTGCCAGCGAAAGTCCCGATGAAATCGGTTAAGCCGTTTAAATATCAAATAAAAATCTATAAACTTTGAACTACAGCTACAAACTAGATGATTTTTTTCATAACTACTGTATATAATAATGTATTATGTCCATTTGCATTTAGTGAAAACTGTTAATTTGAAATTACAGATTATTCAATTTCTTTTATTTACATAAGTTTGTACTAAAATTTCATATTATGAACTAATAAAACTTAAGCTTACTAAAAATATTACCTTAATATATGCTGAGATTAGTGAAGTATGATAAAGATGATAGATTATACAGAATGTCAACGATATATAGTTTGAGCATGACAATCTTAGTTCATTAGAGTTCACAATGCCGGATAAATCCCCGGTGCGGTAGGCACATTACTCTCGTCCAAGATTGAAAATCGATAGAATTGATTAGTCATTTCATAGCACTGACGACATTTCGTCTTAGATTTGTCACGAACCAAGTCAGTGTTATCAGTAACGCACGCGACTTTAGTCTTAAATAGTTTGCTATTTAAAGTTTAAAAATCATAAATTCTTTGCATGAATATTAATATAAAATTGCATTTCATTTTCTTTTTTTATATATTTAAACCTACCAAAGTGACTCCACTCTGCCTGATGGAAAGCGTAATTAGGGGTCACCATCCTCATTGTGAGGGTAGGCAATGCAGCATGGTGACCCATGTAGGCCTGGTCAGATGTTCCTGAAGGCCGGGAGAATTACGCAAAATGATTGGGTCTCCAGACTCACACTCACCAACGAAATACGACAGCAAGAATACCAGGATGGGCTCAGGTCCCCTCTCAGGAAAGGGTTAAGGCCATACGCCCCCACGCTGGCCGAGTACAAGTTAGGGACTGGCAAGACACGTTGTGGCTACGTAATCTAGCCGTTGGATGTTTTTAAATGCTCAGAGGGGTCCAACTAAGCCTGACGACTATTATTATATCCTATGATAACAACTGGAACTAACTGCTTAGCATAATCTCCGAACATTGGTAACGCTCAAAACATGCACACATCATGCCCCAAACGGTCACCCATCTAGGTACTGTCCGCGCCTTCGTTACTTACCCTCGCTGATTGGTATTCTAATCACCTAAGGCCACTTGGCAATAAGTGCTTCACTTCATCAAGTATAAGATATTATAATATATCATATTTTCGCACAACATATCTAGTAATAATTTTTTGTATCAGATCATGGCAGTATGTGTTGTCTTTGGATTTAATCCCGACATTAGTTTTGATCTTCCCTTTCAAAGCATTTTTTTTGTCAAAGTCATGATTGAACAAATAAGCCTTCATCCCAAGAGAACATTTTCGAAACGAAGAGAGTCACTTGCCGACCGGAAACCACTCAGCAATCAAAAGTAGCCTTTATACACACGAATGTAACATCGGAATTTATGCCGGATATTATGGAGAACTATATACACACGAATGTAACATCGGAATTTATGCCAATTCACTCAGTCGTATATCCATCATTGTGGGTCATTGCGTATGTTACGTATTAATCAATGTATGTATTACATGTATCATCAACAGCCTTAAACAGTCCACTGCTGGACATAGGCCTCTCCTTTGAAAGGAAGTTTTGGCCTAATGTATTACATGGCTTTTATTCTTTTGAATTGTTAAATTAGTGTGTATAGCTTATTTTAGGCGCTGCCAATATTTGCTAGTCTTACTACGGCTGTATATAATAAATTATAATATCAGTAACTTAAAATAGCAATTAATTAATTAAACATAATATTATTACTCACTTAAAAACAACTTATCACTTCTTTTATTTAAGATTTATGAGTCAAACTCGCGCAGGAAGGGTTTAGTACCATTATTAATAAAAAAAAAAAAATTAAACTTCGGACGGACGGACAGACAAACGGACAGCGGAGTCTAAGTAATAAGGTTACGTTTCTACTCTTTGCTTACAGAACCTTAAAAACTAATTTAAAATTTAAATGTTATTATAAAAGTGATTATTAATTTGAAACTACTCTGTTGCTATTCAACATTTAATAATAATTTCTAGAATAAATGTGAAATGAAAAATTACTCTGAAAACGTTGCTACTGACTTTGAAACAGGTAGGGATGAACTTTTGACTACACTATTAATTTATAGTCATTTTTAAATCATGCCTACTGACTTGTGACTTTTTCGTATTTATCTCTTAATACATGTTATATATCTATTGAGATCCTTATTTGCGATTCACAGGCCGCCATAGTGCATTATATGTACTTACAATGAGAAGGCGACACCTACTCCTGGATTCTACTCATGCTTTCCATCAATCAGAGTAGAGTCACTTTAATAGGCCTAAAAATATAAAAAAATGTAATTGAAAGTCATCAAGATGATTAGCCGTATTCTTCCTCTAAATATAATAAGTAAAGATTGTATAACGCGCCAAATCTGTTTTGCATCATAATGTATAACCACTAAATAAATTGAATGAATACCTTTTAATCACTTTTAACAGCTTTCTAAATATTACAATACCGCTTATTTTGAAAGTTTGTTGAACTGTCTAACTGTCATATTTTGTAAATTCTACTTAAATGTTTGGCGCGGCTGCATTATTCTAAAATACACAAGTTGTCAGTGGCTAAATAATTTACTTTCAACCTAAAATTGTGGAAAATTCACCGTAATATGTATAAACTTTAGAGTTTATTGTACGGTACTTAAAATCTAGCTTGAATTGTTGTAAAAATAAAATTATTGTAAATTAGAAAATGTACTATGATATATAATTAAGCCAAGAATGGACTATACTGGTAAATAAATATGTTTTAAATCACTTAATATCACATGTATTCTATCAGGGCCGCTATACATCGTTCAAGGTATTATATTATAGATAGCCATGGAGATAGCTATCTCGTTTATCTCGTACAAAAATGGCGCCAATATACAGAAAGCAGTGATCCTAAAAACATAGTTCTGTTTTTTTCTGGAATAGTTATTCATTTGATGGATAATGAGAAAGCTTGAACTTCAAAACAAATATCTGTATTTCCTGTTGTTTTTTCTGGTATAAAAATAAAGTAGTAGAATTAGTTGATTTAATTACCAATATTAAAACAAAAATTGATGGGAAACAGTTGGCACTGAACGTGTTCATTGATTTAAAAAAAGCTTTTGATACCATTAGCCATTCCCTGCTACTTAAGAAACTGTTGAGTATTGGTGTTACCGGAGCCGCCTACAATATGCTGAAGTCTTACTTAAGTGATCGATATCAGGTAGTTAAAGTGGGAGAACACCAAAGTAGTCGCAAATCGTTAGCTTGCGGAGTACCTCAGGGCTCTGTCGTGGGACCTTTATTGTTCCTAGTGTACATTAACAATATACACCAATCAGGCCTACACGGACATTTAACCCTATAAGCAGACGATACATGCTTATTTTATTTTGGGAGCAATTTTACTGAAATCATTGAACTTGCTCAAACTGACCTCGACATACTTCAAAAATGGTTTCTGTACAACCTCCTCACTGTTAATACTTCTAAAACATCATACATAATATTAAAACCCAAAAATAAAAAACTGTCCGATTGTCCTCAACTTAGAATGAATGGCGAGGTATCGCGACTTAATAACCAAGAAAAATACCTTGGACTCATTCTGGACAGCAACTTAACTTGGAACGCCCATATACAACACATCACAAACTTTCCTCACTGGTAGGCTCATTACACAAAAAAGTTGGATGTATACCGAAAAAAGTTCGGCCTCTAATATACAATGCCCTTGTTAAACCTCATTTGTTATACCTCATAGAATTATGGGGGAATGCATCTGAAACACACTTAAGGCCAACTCAAACCATACAGAATAAAATAATCAAAATATTACATAACTAAGACTTCCGAACACATACTGAAACTATTTACAGAGAGACTAATCTACTAAACATAAAACAACTTTATATGTACAACACAAGTATCCTAATCTATAAAATAAATCATAAAGTCATACACTCACAAATCAGTTTCACAATGAAAGGTAAAGCCTACAAATATGCTACACGTCGCGCTAATCACCTAGTATTGCCTAACATAAGAACTAACTACGGTAAACGCAACATAACGTTTAGGGGAGCACAGATTTACAACAAACTTCCAGCTGATGTAAAGGATGCGAGTTCTCTGAAAATATTTAAAAATAAATTATTTAGTCACATATATAATAATGAAACACTTTGAGCAAAATCGTTTAACTTGGACCACCGCATATCACAGGAATGCAGAGAGCTCGCACCTTAAGTAATTTTAATTTTATTATTGATATAATAAATAAATAATAAATAAATATTTTGGACATCTGACACACAACATCACCTAGTCCCAAGCTAAGCAAAGCTTGTGTTATGGGTACTAGAGAACTGATATAAATACATAAACATACTTTTTTTTGTAAATACATACATATTATACATAGAAAACACCCAGACTCTGAAACAAATATTTGTGAATCACACAAATATTTGGACCGACCCGGGAATCGAACCCGAGACCTCTTGATCAGCAGCCGTATACGCTAACCACTAGACCAACGAGGCAGTCGATATATCCGCATCGAGTTAAGAATGTTATTTTGTTAAATATTGTTCTCATGTAAGTGACGATTGTCTTAATGAGAAATAAAGATCTTTAAGATCTTTAAACCGAAACCGGATTAGGAATGGTTTTTCAAGGTACTGATAAAGTTTCAGGTAGGTATGATACATATAACACTATTTGACAGATAACAATTTCTGATATGTAAATGGTTATGGTCTCGGAAGTATGAATTATAAAGTTACATTTTTTAGACATGTTTCCTACAAAACAAATGTATTTTCCAGAAGTGACCACAATTTAATATTTCAATTAATATTGTTTTTGAGATATGTGTATAACGACACCCCCAAGGAATATCATGGTATCTCACTTTTTACCATTTTACAGGGGAGCACGTCAAAGTTTAAAAAAATTCTCAAAATCTTTGTGTGAAACATAACTTCAAAATAACTTTTGGTCATTCATCTGTAGGGACAGGAGTATATAATTGAGTATATCTATTAATTGAAAAACCACTGTATAGTGTATTTCCATGACTTACGATGTATTTTTTACTAATTTTGCTATGTAATTTCCATCGAACAAGATGGTAACTAGACATTCGAACTAAAAAAGAGCAAAAACGCAGAAATTTTGTAGTTAAAAAAATTGTATGTCTGAGATATCATGTCAAGAATTTGTTTAATTTACTATGCTGAAGAACGAAAAGACATGAAATTCTTGTATCTTTTTTATTTTCATAATGCATAAAAATCAAACACACACAATTATTAAGCATGGAACATAATTATTTGGTGGCAAACAAACAGTTTTGGTTAACTTCAATTTAGGTAGGCGATAAGTCTGTATCAGACATATTTTCAGAGTTGGCATTGGCATTTAGCTGAGGTAAACATAGTGATCATGGTAGATGACTGGCATTGCTAAAGATATTGACAAAACCGCGTTGGTTCTTGAGTTCTCTTGGAACGGCGTGGCCGCAGACCAACTACTCTTTGAGCAAGAAGATCAATGACCATCTGACGGTCGCTTAAAAAGTCGTATTAAAAGTTCAACACGTTCGGTGAGTGACTATCAGGTGACTTTTTCCATATTAACGTCATGCTCCCAATTATTGTATTGCTGCATATCTATTTTGAAATTCAATATCATGTCTTGATTGACTTCGTTTACCACATAGGGTTCACCAGTAGATTTTGCGCATCTGACTAAAGTCACCCATTGCTATGGAACGTAGATTACCTTAACTGTATTTAGACTTTCGCGACTTCTATACATACTCATGCCTATATCTACCCGTGACCACGAGCGATATAACCCGTTCGAAACGACAGAAATTTTTATCGCGAATAAGTCCCATTAACAGTAAAAAACATGAGTAGATTACCTTGTTCTATATTTGCGTTCTATCAGAGCATGCATGGAATCACCTTCCGACTGTGAGTGAAAAACTTCGAAAAAGTTATGCGTTATACTTAACTCATTTTTTTTGCAAGCATATGCATACGTGGCAAAGACTATTCGATTCTGATACTGTCCTCCAGATGTCAGAATAAAAATTGAATTCTTTGTACTCTACCTGAACCTTGCATTTAATAAAGTCAAACACAAAGCTACTTATTTCGTTAAATCCTTTTTGTCAGATTGTTTCATCCCATATGCAGCAATGGCCTCTACGTTTACCTACATCGAAAATTGTGAAGTTATACGTAGCAAGTTTTCTTTTGTAATAAAAGACGGACACTTCAAATTGTGTGTTCAAGATATTTTGTAAATTATAACAGGCTGTAAGGTAGGTAACCATAGAATCAGACTTCTCGCTTCTCCTCTTGTTGATGTTTTTAAAGTTCTTACCACATTTTTCTTGGCTATGTGTAAAGTCAGCCCGTATTCTAATTTAGTTTTACCATCCCCAGTTGCATGTCTGCACAAGTCTCATCGCGGGCATAGATCTTTCTTTGGCTTATTGAAGTCTATATTAAATTCATTGTAAAATACTTGTCTGTACTGCCTTGAAGTAGCCACCACTTTGTTGCAATGCTTTTCTTTCATCCCCTCCAAATAAAGACCCTGAGGTTTCGGGAATGTTAGCTGTTCATCCAGATGCAATTTTAATGACGGTTGTCTAACATAGTGAGATTCTACCAGTGACATTCGTGCAATGTGGTCTCGAACAGATTGCTTCACTTCTTCAGGAACTATATTTTTTTGGTTAGTGCGAAGGCCTCTCATATCAGATGCAATAGATCCTCCAACTTTTTAGATAAAGTTTGTAACCACATGTCGCTTATCGATAGGGCATCCAGAAACATTGTTCATTGAGGTTAAATAAGTACGAATATGCAAATATTCGTACTTATTTAATCTCAATAAACAAATAGTACTCGTTGGAGCACGTACGACGGCTGGATGAGCCCACAGTGATTTGTTTTTTAGATACCTTTTTGACGAATCGGTTGAGAAACTCCGAGAAATTGTTTGTCATGGTCTCCTAGTGCTCAAAACTAAAATTTTAATATTAAATTTCTTTGGGATTCCATTATATTTTCTAGAAATTTGCGTGAACAACATTGCAACTAATCTTACAATGACAGATATGATACATCATACAAATAATACATACATTAAAAAAATTGTAACTCGAATGGACATCTTTTTCGTGGGAGAACAATGTTTTGGAACTTAAATATATTTTGCGTAACTCAAAATGCCATTTTAATCACTGCGAGGAATGTAAAATGATGCTTAGTTACCATGTTTTAACGATTCCTAACTTTTAAACGCAAAGGGTTAGAGATACCAGAGTGAGAGTAAAAAATAGTAATATTAATTTTTAACACGAATATGAATGTAACTCAAAATTGGCAAAAAGTGAGTTACCATGTTATTCCTTGGGGGTGTCGATAAGACGTATAACTTGGTTTAAATGGCACTTGAAAACTGGGGCACGGATAGATATCATGAACAGTTGAACATTGACCCAGTGCAGATGAAAGGTCATAAGTCACCGAACACTGCACGTAGGAGACAATTTAATAGTAAGAAACAGCATTACTTAAGTCTATACTTAGTGTAGACCTAAGTAACTTGTATATACTTAGTGAATTATGCAATCATAGTAAAAAGAAAGTAGTATCTTGTGTCGGGCATTGCTTGAGGCAGTGAATTCGAGCATTTTTTTCTTATCCTTAGGACTCTTGATGTTTCACACTGACCTAATTTATTTTACTCATTTATGTAATGAACAAAACATGCTACAATAACTGTGATAGCAAATTTAGATCTAAATTTTCAATTGAAACGTGTTCATACGAAAAAAATATTGTTTTATTAAGTTAAAAATATTGATTTTAGGCTTGAATATCCATTTGCATTTATTTAAAAGAAAAAAAACAAATGATTATAGTTGGGACTTCTAAAAAAATTTTGGTTTGGATTATGGTTGTCTCATGTGAGCCTGATAGAAAGCATGAATAAATTTAAAATAAAAACAGCTTAATCATGGATATATCATACACAATATTGTACTTCTAAAAGTAAGAATTAAATTACTAATAAACTACCAGGGATTATCACTAGTTATCTCTGTTATTGGATGCTATTATACAATTACCACATTCAAAAATGTAATATATTTGGAAGATATTTTATTTATTTATTTACAACTTTATTGTACACCAAAAAGGTATCAAATTTTGTACACAGATATTAATATTAATAGAATTTAACAATGGGCGGAGATAATTAGTAACAAGCAAGTCTAAGACTTTTCCTACTGAATTGTTTTGATAAATTTGTAAACTCTTTGTTAAAGCTTTTAACGGCAACTTGACGAATAACTTTGGTCACCTACTATTTATTTTAGATTTATGATCAAACTTGGCACTTTCGTTAGCTTATTACATAACCGAAGTTAAACTTCAGAATTAGGTTATTGTGTATTTAAACTACAAAGTCTGAAGATTTATTGCGATAACATAAATAATGATTTTCTGTAATAGGGCGGTAAATTGCCTTGTGTTGTAAGTAATGAAGATATGCCATTCAATTCTCATAAATAGAGGTCATAATGAGTTCTTAATAAATTGTAATTTAGTAGATTAGAACATTGCAACGTCAACTAAACCTAATAAAATTAGTATTAGTTTTATATGTATGTATATACTAGCTGCGTCCCGCGGTGTTACCCGCGTATATCATTATGGTTACTATGCAAGTTTGTTATACCTAGCAACCTGTGAAGTTTTGACAGGAGATAAACAGTGATACATTTTGACATCTACGATTTATTATACTTTTATAATAACCTAGCTTTCGCCCGTTTATCTCGATTATTGCAGTAAAAAGTAGCCTATGTGTTATTCTGATATATAGGCTATATTACTGTAAAGTTTCATCCAAATCCGTTCAGTAGTTTTTGCGTGAAAGAGCAACAAACATACACACATACTCACAAACTTTCACGTTTATAATATTAGTAGGATGCATGTATTCATACCACGCATATATGCATTATAATATGTTGTGGCAATCGTTACAGGTAGTTGAAGGTCAAAAAATGCGTGAACAGCCTTTATATTGGCAACGCCAACTCACTGTACCAAGTTCTACGAAAAGTCGTTCACTGTACGGGCTGTCCGACCATGGAATGCTTTGCCAACTGTTATAAAGCATGTCAAATTTGTTTTTAGTTATAAATAAAACCATATGTAAAAGATAATTGTTATGTTTACTTATTATTTTACAAGTTATTCCTCTATAACTCTTGAATATTATAGTTCAAGAGTTATAGAGGCATAGACAAAGTTATCTAAGCCACTACAAATTTCTTTAAAAACCATTACCTAAACTATCATTATATTTTATTGACTGCTTTCACTACCTGCATTGTTGGTCTGTTGGTTACCGTATGCGGCTGTTGACCAAGGCGTCTCGAGTTCGATTCCCGGGTCGGACCAAATATTTGTGTGATCCACAAATATTGGTTTCGGAGTCTGTGTGTTTTTTAATATATACGTATGTATTTACAAAAAATGGATATTTATGTTTTCAAATCAGTTGTTTAGTATCCATAATACAATTCTGCTTAGTTTGGGACTAGATGACATTGTGTGTAAGATGACCGCTTTTTTTGTTATTTATTTTAGATTTTGCGAGCATTTAGCTGTAAGAGAGGGGGACGCCCTGTTTTAACAACAAATTTAATGCCCTTTAAAGTTGAACAAATTTAACAACAAATTTAATGAACTCGCAAACGGATAACTAAATCAAAAAATAATCTTAGCAACCTGTCTGTGCAAAATCTTAGCAAAATGTCTTTTAAAGATCCATCTAATGATACCCCACACGATGACTTTTTCGGCGTTTTCGAAGTTTCATCATTCTGGCACTAACCGATTTTTTGGTATCCTAGCTTGTCGGAAAGAAATTGCTTTTTAGGGATGAATAGGGTCGCCATTTGTACATGCTCATTCGCTGAATGTTCTTGTTTGCGTAAAATGTATTAACTCATTAAAGGTCAAATGAAAAGTACCAAAGCTTTTTTTTAATTATTTTTATATTTATCTTTATTTCTACATTTTTGTCAAAAATTATGACATTACCAGCATAATACTTTTCAATTTAAGGAAACAGTTATTGTGTTTAAATAAAATAACAAAGAAACCCCCTTAACTTTCACTAGTTGTTTAATTGAGATACACAGGAATATGGCTGTACTCGATTGAGACAGTTACTTCCATGGTGAACAAAAAAATATATTCTAATTAGTCCCCCTTCCTTTGTCTGTGCGGAAATTCTTCCGGATTCCACCAATTGGTGCCTATGTCGGACTCGAACCCAATAGCCGGGGAAGCATGTGTACCCTAGAAAGAAATTCCCTGGAACCACGACGTACCTCGAGCCATCTACCTATGGCTTGCAGACTCTTTCAAAATGGAAACCACCATGTCCCCTTTCTAGCGCTCAGAAGCGCATCGCGCATCCACCCCGGCCTACTTCTGCTAGGGTGACAGATGGCATCACCTGACACCCCATAGCTAGCGCATATGGAGGAGGAAGATCGTTCTGCGGTACCGGTCCTGTTCCCGATCCTGTCCCCTAGTCAAGTTTTTCTGTTTGTGTTTTTCTGTTCCCTATGCTATTTCTCTATTCTCTTGTTTTAATAGCTAATTTTACTCAGTCACGTGATCAAGACAAAATATTAGCCAATGAAACAAGAGAATAGAATAGAAAACGAAAAACGTTTGCAACTTGGCTGTACAGAACTTCGACATCGTTTAGGACGTAATTGGTTTATGGAGGTTTGATGGCAGTCACTTCATGCAAAAAATCTTAGTTATGTCGTTTTGTAGTAGTCTGAAAACTGAAGCCTAAACCTAGTTTGGAAATCGGCTCAGAAGAGTCAATTGAAATTATATGACGTTGGCAGTAAAGAAAATATCAGAATTGTAATTTGACATTTAGTGTCAATTACCTTACAAGATCAAAGCAGTATGAAAACGTTTATCTATTTTGTAACACCCGTTCCAATAAACTGCTCCAAAAAAAAAACATGACTTCGTTAATTTTCTGATTGAAGAAAGTACGCCGCATGTATTTCTGCGGCCCCTAAATATTAATTATAACATTATAGGAAGGGCTCTAACATTGACATTTTCGAAATGTTATTTACTGAAACATTGTATTTGAGCACATTATAGCATCACCATAATCATCAATGTAAGCATGTAAAGCTTACAATAACAAATAATATAAAAATACTTGTAAATATTTACTGAAATACCAAATGGTTTTATACCATGGCCGTAAATGTCTATTGAAAGTTTTACACCAGCCTCTATCGTTACTAACAGTTCTAAATCATTCGACTCATAAAAATGTAAAATGTTCTTTGCATGAATGACTCGTTTACAATGAATGGAGTTGGCTAAAAGGGGAAGCACACACATGAGCGGTTCGAAGAGATGAGCTCAGAATCGTAGTGATTCGTACTTACGCGTCACAATTACTAACATCACACTACGTATTATAATAAATAAATAATATAGATACGAGTTGGTAAAATTTACGGTATTTCAGAAAATATCGAAAAAATTTAGTTGTCGAAAAAAAATGAAATTATTTGTTTATTGATTGAGTGTTGTCCACATTGATTTTATCGCCTTTAAAATCATATTATAGACTTATGGTAAACTTTGAACGACACTTATATTACTTCTGTTAGCGATGCGCTTTTCATTTAGTGTATGCCTCAGACGATAATTATCCTTAAAAGGTGCTTTCTAGTTACCGAAGTGGATAAAGTCACATGGAGCTATGTCTGGTGTATATGGAAGGTGGGCAAAGTGACAGTAGTAGTTTTGATCAAAATATCATGAACAAGCAGTTAAGTGTGAGCAGGGGCATTATTGTGATACAAAAGCCATTAATGGCGAATCCGTGCCGAATTCTTCCAAAAAGTTCAGTTTGGTAGATTTCTATTAAAAAAATATAAGTAAAGGTTCTATCTGATTTCGCAATAACTATTTCTTACTTATGCTTTCCCATAAGTAATATGAGGAATCAATGACTTTTCCTTTCATATTAAACTTACATTTTCAGATTTCATCCCTAAAGTGCAATAGGTCTGTTTCCGATTACAATTATGGGATTAGGTTATATTTAACATGCGCACACACTCACCACTTCGAACCACAAACGCCTATATTAAGCAATTTTAAGAGAACTATATAAATACATTTATGTGTAGTTTAACTATCGAAATCATTTCATATCGAAAATATCTGTCATCTTCTGTTCTTTTAAATACTAGGTGTTAAAGTACGACCTTGCCGATTTATACTGAAAAAATTGTTTTTGTTTCGTTCTTTTTTCATTTAACATATGTATTCAATTAAAATATCTGCCATTATTATCTATACCTTGCTGCCATTTAATAGAAAGGTCATTTATGCCTTTGCAATAGAACTCTAGAGAAGCGCTCATAGCCGAGTGGCCTTAGGTGATTGGAAACAATCACCAAGGGTAAGCAACGACGGCGCGGTCGGACCTAGATGGGTGACCGTTTGTGGCATTATAATATATGTAATGAGCGTTTCCGTGATTCGGAGGTCACGTTAAGCAGTCGGTCCCGGTTGTTATCATAAGATAGCAGTCGTGAAGCTTAGTTGGAGGCCTTCGGGCGGCTTAAAAACATCCAACAGCAAGATTACGTAGCCACAACGTGTCTTGCCAGTCCCCAACCCGCACTCGGCCAGCGTGGGGACGTATGGCCTTAACCCTCTCTTGAGAGGAGACCTGAGCCCAGCAGTGGGACGTTATGGGTTGTTGATGTAATAGAACTCTAGTGATCTCGATTCTATAAACTGTGTGAAAGCATTTTGTACTGCCTCCTGGGAAGAAAGCTTTTTATCACGTAGAAAAATGTCCCAATCACGAAAAGAATGGTAGTCCGTTGGAGCAAGTTCTGGTGAATACGGAAGTTGACAAATGGTTTCTAATTGCAGTTCCTGTAGAGTTAAAACGGTTTCTCGTGCTGTATGAGGTCTCGCGTTATCACGGAAAAATAATCTTGAAGATCGATTCATGAGTCGAGACTGTTTCACTGCAAGTTTTGCTATCATTGTTCGGGGTTCGGCACAGTAGACATCTGCCGTTATTGCTTGACCAGATCGGAGAAAGTTATAGTTAGTAACACCATGCTGAGACCACCACACAGTTACCATTACCTTTTTATTGGTAATCTTTGCCTTAAGACACTGTTTCACATCTTTGCGTTTGACCCCAGGTCAAACGCCGCAACAACAAGATGCAACATTTTACAAAACATAAATTTACAGTATATTTTAAAAAGAAATACGATCATCAGCAAAGAATGATTTAGAACGTAAATTTAATAAAATATTTACATTTTTGGATATTAAATTATCGTCGATTCGGCTTATTATTGGTATAAAAGAATAAAGAACCAACACGGCCATTACCTACAAATGTTCGGCTCAAACAAAGAAACGTAAGGTATTATATTCAGCAAATTTATAACAAACGTGTTACGTTTTGCGATACCAATGTGCGATGAATGAAGTCATAAAGGAAAATGTAATATTAATATGTATACTCTAAATGTACAGAAATTGAATACACGTCATGTGTTTGCACGTGTCACCACGTTTAACTGAAATTGAGGTAGTAGTTGAGCACATATAAAATGCAAATGTAAGATTTATCTAACGAATTCTTGATTTGAAATCATGAACCCACTTTCGATCCTGTAAACCCCAGAAAACATTAGATATGGGAAGAGTAGAGAGTAAATAGAAAAAAGATAAAAATTGACATGACCTTGAGATGACCTTCATAAACATGCAGACATGCCTCCTACCAGTTGGCCCCTCTAACGTTTCTCATACTTATAATTTAAAAGATATATATAACATCTCCTGCGCAGTTGAACAATTGCCGTTGAGCCTGGTCGCGTTGCCGAAAAAAGCTCGACGAGTTTAGGATCATTTTGGCAGTTTTGCACATTCCTTGTGTTTTGAGAAATTGTTAACCATTCATTGACGGGTTGGGGTAGCTTAACTTTGCAATGCTTTAACATTATACTTAGTCATGAATTGCACAAATTGTGGACTTTACATAAACAAGAAAGTAAAGGGCTAACAATTGTTAAACGAGGGTAAACAAAAGAGTAAACGTTTATATGGAATCGTTTATTAAAGTTTTATTAAGATAGTAAAATATTAAAAGAGAAAAAAAATGAATAACTTCAAAGATTGCCAACCAATCAAAATGCTAATATGGCTAGTGCAATTGACGTCAAAACAAAAATAATAGTATAAAAAATACATTTTCTCGAAACTCTTTAAACTTTTCTTAACGGAAAATTTCATGAAATCTACATGAGCCGATAAACCTAATTATAAATGTATTATATTAGTTTTTCAAGTGTTAATTTTTAACCGACTTCAAAAAAAAGGAGGAGGTTCTCAATTCGTCGGAATCTTTTTTTTTCTTTTTATGCATGGTCAGCGATAATTTTGTCTTTTATGAACCGATTTAAAAAATTCTTTCTGCATTGGAATGGGCGTAGCTTACAGGTGGTCCCATCGTCACCATATCGGGATCTGATGATGGGATCCTAAGGAAATCGAGGGAACTCCTCAAATATCATAGGCACATTGTCGCGATTTGGGTACTCGGAATAGTTTTTCATTGAAGTCGATTCCTTTTTGTTAAAATTATATTAACTTTGTTCTTGATATTCAGAGCGTAGGAAAGCATTTCTAATGCATACCCTACGTGTTATTGTCAAACATAAACAATGTACAAGGTCGAATAATTAACTAAAAAGTAATTGGAAACCTATTTTTATTATCATCCTTAATAATAAAAACCTTATTGCCGGAAATTGTTATTATTGTGCTTAATGGAACCATCGTCTTTAATCGTAATAACATTGTGTGAAAATATGCATATAAACTTCTATATATATTTTCATATATTTATTCGAGTTTGTATAGAGTTTTTTGATTAAAGTTTTTTGATTAAACACATTTATTAGTTTCAGGTTAGCAATAACACTTTTTTATCATATGCAAGGCTTCCAAAGTAACTCTTCTCTGCCTGATAGAGCGCATTATTAGATTTCATTTCCTTCTACACTTTATCCTTTATTCTTTTACACCGCTTTTACACTGAGCGACTGGCATCGGCCCTCCGCAACCCTGGGGGTGAACTGAAATTCGAAGATTGAACTAGTTTTCGGTTTATATGATATCAAGAGACTTCCCAATAATGATTGACTTCGGGCTGTTAATAAAAACTCAACAACACTTTTGTAGAACTATGTCTACATTTAAACATGAAATATTTAAAACCATTTTTTGCTACGTACCTAATAATGTATAAAAATATAAATAAACACAAAATGCTTCAAGTTTTTAAGTAATTTGTTATCTTATCTTGAGCTTAAGCTTCTAAGCCACGTTATAACAATTATTCAAAATTATCTCTTAAACGCGCTATCCAGTTAACTTAATGGACGTGGCTGGCCGTTGAACGTGATTACACAGTGATTACATAACATATCCAAACTTTGAGGCTCCAAGAGATTCGGAAGAAATAAACCTTATATACAATAATGTTACTAGGATAACATAACGCTTTACTATAGGAGCATTTTTGTTTCCAAACTTGCCAGAACAAAAAAAAACACTTGGTCTTGACTTAACACTTTAAGTCGAGATCAAATAAACATAACCTTATACAAACAAAACAATAAAAGTTTTAGTGAAAGTTGTTTAAATTTTATTATTATTCTCTTTATTTCATAATATTTACATATAAATTACATTTTTAAATATAAATATAAAAAGTACATTTAAAAATATAAAAAATAGTAGACCATCGACTTCGGGTACAGGGACCAAGAAACCGGTGGTTAGGGCTCCAAAGACAGGAACCTCCTCACTATACGTGCCGTGTCAAGAAGGACTGCCTTCTGCATCAGACCCTTGACCCAGCCATCTAACGTGAGCCTCTTAAGGTGTTGGTCGAGGCTCTTGGCTATCAAGCCATGAGCAGAAACAACTATCGGAACAATGATCGCCGAATCCACATTCCACATATCGACAATCTCGTGAGATAAATCCAAATATTTGATTTGTTTTTCTTTTTCAACTTTCACGAGATTTTCGTCATGAGGAACAGCGATATCGACAATCATTGCGCGGCGCTCTAATCGATCTATCACCACAATATCAGGCTTATTGGCAACAATAGTCCTGTCTGTGATAACAGATCGATCCCAATATAATGTAGCACGACCATTCTCGAGAACTGGGTCGGGCTCATACCTGTAATATGGCACCTCCAAATTCACAAGGATATAATACTTTTTAACTATGTTTATTATTATTATTATTATTAAACGGGTATTTTGAAAATCATTGTTAGGGTTCCGAAGTTTATCACTCGGAACCCTTATAGATTCGTCATGTCTGTCCGTCCGTCCTCGACTTACTGTCCAAACGGTAAGTGTTAAAAAGATGAAACTTCGCATGAATATGTAATTAATGTAATTACGTCGATAAAGTGCTACAATAAAGTCATGGAAAATATTTGTATTTGGGGTACCTCCCCTACACGTAAACTGGGGATGACTTTTTTTTCTCGCAGCTAACCCATCATGTAGGGTATCATTGGATAGATCTTTTAAAAACAATAGGGTTTCTAAGACGATTTTTTGATTTAGGTATTCGCTTGCAAAAATATCGTGATGGTGGTCCATATAATGAACTTTAAAGGAAAACTATAATGTATTAGATGACTTTGTTAGTTCAGGAGTTATAGAGGCTTAACTTGTTAAATGCGCTCACTTGGAAAACGTCATACAGAATTAACTCATAAATACGAAAACATAATAGTTATCTATTGGATAAGATTTTAAATCCACGTACCATTATGGGTGACTGAGGAACCCTTTCCTGTGCGTGGCGTGATACGCACTTGGCCGATTTTTTTAATAAAAACATAACAAAAAATGTCCTAATACAAATTAAAAGGAAAAAATATTATTTAATATCAACTAGTACAATTACTTTCCGTTCAGATCATTTTAAAATACTTGAATAATAAGAAAAGCTTTAAAGAGACAGGCTAACAGTATTTTAATGTTTAGTCCTATTTCATGGAATATCGTGGTAATCATTTTTCGAGTTAACATCGTAATGTCTAACTCACTAGGTGAACCCCACGGAGTTAGCCGCAATTATTGTTTTGCATCTATAACAACATCCACGGGTTAGTTAAAAAAAAGCAACTTAGTTACTCCTTAAAGCATCAGCTATCTGCCATTGAAGATCCTGGGAAAACAGACTAACAGACACATGACAGACAAAAATTTATTTGATATAAGTACAGTGTACACGCTGTTTATATAAAATAACAAAAACTTACTACAATTTTATATACTATGTAGAAGTATAGATGTATAGTATAATATAAACGAAAAATATAACAGAAAATAGCAAATAAAGCAAATAACAAACAAACAATGCTGCAATTGGTAACAGGAAAAACGTGATTACTGTAATAAAATCACGTTTTATATTTTCATTGCGAATGTGCCTATTACTGTCTGCAGCAGAGTCTGTATGGGCCGTTATTGACAATAGTATTCACGTTTCGATTAAAATACGACGCAATAAAGTGGTTTCCTTAAATAACTTTGATAATAAAAAAGTACTACAATTCCCAAATCTGTATAAACATTTTATTTTTAGACTTACAATTTGTTTAGAAGACTTAGTAAAGCCTCCTACAGAGAAAAATAAATTATATTTTTATCTATGTACTATCTATGGATTATGTTTGCAAAAATAGGTTGGTAATTATATTATTAGTACATTTCCAAACAATGAAAATAAATAAATAAAAATAAGATTCGTAAAGTTAGCCCCTCACAAGTGGTCATTCGATGTCGGAACTCAAAAAATCATCAACAACAGGCCTAGGGCAACAGCACACTAGCTACTTTTAACATCGGCGATCGGCGATTTTGCGACTGCATCGATGCTGCATCGCGTTTTGGCGACTTTCTGCGTTCGAACGTGGTATCGTAAACGCGCGTCTTAGCCACTGCTCAGATGCCTGGATCGCGTCGGCAGTGTTGTCTATAAATTTCCGACGCCAAATCGATGCTACCGGCATCATTCCGGAGTGTGCAGAGAGTAGCGTTCAGCTGCCGTGTTTCTCTTCTAAAAAGTGACTTAATCTCCGCATTTGGGGTTTTCAAGTGTGCGGTGTGGAGCGTTCGGTTTTTAGGGTTCCGTAGTTCGTTCTGTGAACCGCAGTTAGATTTTCACATAAAAATAGAAAATAAAACAATACATTTTAGCGGTCCCCATACTTGGAACTGAAACTCAGAATACTTTTTTTCATCAAACCCATACGTGTAGGGTATCAATAGATAGGTGTTCAAAAATGATGTTGAGGTTTCTAATGTAATTTTTTTCTAAACTGAATAGTTTGCGCAAGAGACACTTCCAAAGTGGAAAAATATGTTTTTCCACTTTGGAAGTGTCTATAACTTCCAAAATTAGAGAGTGATAAAACAAAAAACTACCAACTACCAACGAAAATTGGTTTGAACGAGATCTAGTAAGTAGTTTTTTTGTATTACGTCATAAACCGTAAACCGCAATTTACCTTTCATTCAATCAATACACTATTATAAAAACATCGATCAAAGTTACAACGAACTACAAGAACTTCTATATGATGTTACTTGCTGACTGCACTTGGCCGCTTTTTTTTTAGCTGCTAAAAAGCCAGTCGCTGAGCGTCGATGTTAAAAGTAGCTAGTCTGCTGTGGCCCTTATTATAAAGAATGCTTTGGCAACTCTTTTTACACTTTTCAGGGTTGCCTCTCAAAACGTAATATGCATTTAGACGCAACTTGAGACACCTCGACTTCAGTTCCCACCTTCCTACCATATGCTGCCATATGCTGTTGTATAGTATGTTCTCAGATTTGAAGACATTCCAGGAAATCATGTAGATCACAGTCACTCATACTTCTACGTCAATCTTTTTTTTTCAATTTATGAGAGGATACATGGCTCTTTTAGAACAGTTTCTTAGAATTCATAGGAAACCCATATTCGGTGTGGATCTCACATGGTTGAAAAGTTGATAATAATTGCTACTTCACACTGTTATGCAAGAGTAGTTCCCTTTCTTTGTGTTTAAAGGAATTCATTTTTCAACGAACGTTACACTATACTTTGGGCCCTAAAACATCATATTTCAAGTGCTCCTAATATTCATATTAGGAGGATATACCAGGAAATCGAACCCGAGACCTCTTGATCAGCAGCCGCATACGCTAACCACTAGACCAATAAGGCAGTCAAACAAAAAAAATACAGTATTCATTAAGCATTAAGACTTTTTCACGGTAAAGGAATAAAACGAGCAGATGGATCACCTGCGTGATAAGTTCTGATTATCGCTTACAGACACTCCAAATCAAGAATGTAGCCACACTTTGATTCCCATGATATAAATTTATACAGCAGACACTTGTTTATTGTTGTTTTTGACACTACAAATGTTTGTATCCGAGTTATTTAATTAATTTCGGAGTTTGGGTATCTTCTATGCATAATATGTTAAAGTGACTATAAAAAGTAAATTTGTCTAATACACTTGGTACAAGCTCTGCTTACACAGACAGTGTGACAGATGTCCGAAATATGGGAAATAAAAAAACATTTTTCATTTATAAACCACTTGTTATTTTATTTATTTCCTCACTAAAATTCTATTGCTATAACAACCATTCAGGATCGTAACAATGAAACATCTACTCTTTGTCCACAAAAAACATAATCGTAACGCTAACGGTGGACCTTTTCGATTACACTGTTTAAGTACGGCCGACGTTAAACGACTTTATTACATGGAGAAAGAGAAACGTGCTCCTTCTCTCGGCTTTCAATGCTCTGTACGGTACCCATATATTTACTTTATCACTACGAACGCCCCTTGACCCTTTCACTTAACTCCGATTGTTTAGTGCTTTAAAAAGCGAAAGTGTGTTTGTTATTACCGCCCCTAGAATAAAACGCAAGCTTTCTGTACGCTACTACAGTAACATTGGCTCCACAATTTAAAGGTAACACCCTTTACATAGGACGATATAAATCTATCGCATACCTCACATTTATACATATAGTAAAGTATAAAGTTAACAGTACCTATAGCAAAAATGCAGAATAACGAATGCTTCTTTGTGAAAGTGGTGTATTTAACTGTACATACATACATAATGGAATGGGAACCCTTCCTTTACTATTTAGTTGAAGTCTAACTAGAATCTTACAACCATCACTTTTCTTTTTTTAAATGAAAATAGCGTCAAATCTCGTTCATGATATTTGTTGACCGCTGGCGCTCTTCAATAGAGGAAAATAATGTAACTGTATAATTGTATATCAGTGGTAGTGTTGTGTAGTGTACTTAGTGTTCTTTTGTTTTGCAAGATACGATATTATGATTTCTAGTCATATAAAGTTATTACAAATTAAGTAATATCAGGCCGTGTTCACGGCATCAATTGAAATTCTTAAACCAACATAAAATTTTATATATGAAATTTGCATTTAGATTTATATATCCTAAATTCCAAAATCGAAGTACATCTATCAAATTCGAAAGCATCAAAATTCGTATAATTACTTCATAAAAAATGTAAATCATTCAGAAGGTACGAAACATGTTAAATAATATTGTAGATTTGAAGTCGCATTTTCCTCGTGAGCACAAAGTAATATTATGCGGAGTTATTCTTTCACGATATCTTATATTATTTCCTGAGTTGACGTGTTCAATATATTGTATTAGTGACGGGTCGCAGCACACGTGTAGCATCGCCCACTTTCAGTCGCTTTGATTGTCGTTGCCGCCTCTACGTTTCGATTCACAAATGGTACAGCACATATTACTTTTGTTGTTATTTTGTTGTATTTAAATGTCATCTTGGCAAAAACATTGTTTGGATGTTCCGAAAATGTTTTTTTTTTCAAATGATATAGGGATTGATACATTGAACAATTATTTTATTAGCCATGCTGTATCGAGATGATTTGGTTATCATTGAGCTAGTTCAGTAAATTTGGCTCATTGAAAACAATAGTTTTTAGTGAGTTTTCAAGTAGGTAAATATTTTTTTAGGTAAAACAACATCACTAATGTGGATAATTATCAAATTCTAAAATATGATTGAACAAATCTAGCTGCCTTAATTCCGTTAAGTCTATGAAATAAAATGAAATATTTAAAACTTAACCAATATTATTTGAAATTCTACGACCAAAAACTTCTCAGTCTTTTAAATCATGATGTGACATACATATATTTCTTAATTTTTAGTACGTAATATTAACTAATACCAACAAAAACCACTAGCTTTCTCAAATCACTTTGCATAAATCGAGTTCATTTCTTTCAGTATTAATAAAAAAATACACACTTTAAAATCAGCCTTCTAACGAAACCTAAAACATACTTTCAGCTACATAAATCCAGAATCATGACAAAACTGCCCTGCCCAGCCAATTGGCTTTTCCAATCAACTTTTTTCTACTCAATTATCGTCGATCGTTTTCTTTCGCAGGCTACGCTTCCTCGGCTACTGAGGAGGAATAAAAATGAGATAATGAAATAATAGAGGACAGCACTGGGCCATGATGGGACCTATCTCCGTTAATTAACGGCTTTCATTTCAAATGTTTACTACACGAACAATATTCAATTATTGCAACTTTTATCAGACACCGCAGGTTTTACTGTACAATAATATTGTGCAATATTTCAATAGAGAAGCGCTTACACTCACCGCTCTCTGATGTTTATTACGATGCCTCAATGGCACTCGTGTTATAAGTTAAAAATAAAAATATAGCGATGTATGTTTCATATTGTCGTTTGTTTTCATTTTTATTCTATGCGGTTAATGTTACGAGCACAAAGTAGTGCTGGTATTATATGATGTTACTATATATGTATTATACTTAAAATAATATCTAAATGAATAAAATAAAATTTCAAACAAAATTTTATTCAAACTAAGACTTACTGTATGTAGCCTTGGATCCTTAAGGTTTTAACTTCTTATCTAAAAAAAAGAACTATTCGAAATAAATATTTTTGTACATTGAGTTCATTTACGACGTAGAGGTCTTCCTTATAAGTCTTTGAGGGAGTTTCTGTAGTATCTTTAAGTAAGTAGTAGTACCTTTTAGCTTATATGCAGTTTCTGTTTAGAGTGAAAATTGACTTGAAAAATAACCTTGAAAACCTTGAAAAATAACTCTCATTCATCCAATCTAGATAGATTCTAGATAGATTGGATGAATGAGAGTTATAGATGAGAGATAGATATCTCTTCTGGCTTTTTATTTCAAGAGCAAGTATTTCAAATATATAATTACCGGGGAGGGTGATAATCTATAAAATAACATATGTGTAGCACTCATATTTCCCAGCGGGCGGCCATTTTTATTACACTAACGGCGAGCCAGTATCCATTCAATTTGATCCGTTGCGCTCCCGAATGACCTTTACGCTCACCATCGTAGCTCTATGGATATTTCTAGAAACATGTTCGCGCATAACTTTAAACCGTTATTTGAAATTGAAAGAGCACCTTACGGATTAACTCAGCATAGATATATTATATATATATATATAGATAAATCAACTTTTTCTTCTTTTGATGAAATGGCAACCAGCCCAAGATCAGCTTTTTCTGCCAATGTCAAGTAATTGAAGTCTTCTAGTCTTCAAGTCATCGTCGTAATGAATTTATGATAAAAAAATCTAGATGAATCTAATTTCATTATGTTTTACAAACGTGTCATTCAAGACACTTCCTGTCTTATCCCCCAAATATTTCAAATGCGAAAATTTGTGAGGATAGACGTCGTAATGTTTGTTACTCTCCACGTGAAAACTACTGAACATATTAAGATGAATAATACATAAGCTACCATTGGGTACCGCGGTAATTAGTAGCTTAAGTATATATTAATACGAGTATAGTAGCTTATGCAGCTCGCGGCTCCGAGTGAGTATTGACTCACTCGGAGCCGCGAGCTAAAGCTAGTTTCTAGTATAACACATAGCTTTAACAACTTGTTAAAATTAAGGTAGCATAATTAACATTCTAGGTCAAAAGCTAACTTATTCTGACAAGATTCGTTAAATTAAGCGGAAGAAACGTGACGTAAAAAGCATTGCACACATGACGATTGTCATTTTTTCCTGACAGATATAAAAGACCCACCCTTTGTCATTCGCCATCTAAGAAAGATGTTTATGGCTTGACCGCTTCGACTATAGATTTTGCTAAATAGTATGAAAAAGTGTATCAATATCAAAATATAATGCACATGCACACTTGGTTAATCGACTAAAATATGTGAAAAACTTCAATAGAATATTTTTCAGTTGGCTCGCAACGAAACTGAATTATCAACACGGTTTTCTTATATAGTCAATAACTAGATTAATTACCCATTTTTCCAGAGTAATACATTATTATGCCTATCAAATTTAAAATTACTGGAAAGCTTTCCTCCAAATATATTCATTGCCATGTTTCGATACTAAATTATATGCAATAATAGCTCAATATAAATGGGCTGATGAAATCAAGTGCTTAAATTGCTCCACAAATGACCTTTATCTATTATTATCACCCATTACCACCTCATAATCACACTGTGTAAGAGAAATACAGCGTGATTACCCAAGTGCGTTACGATTACTAGTACAAGAGAAAGCTTTTAAACAATTATTTATTCAGCGAAACTCTTCCTGTCGCTGTAAGCGATATTTTTTTTTCCAAATACAATAACCAACATGTTTCCATAATTAATTTTACAAAGGATTGCATATTTCATATTAACCCCTTGAATCCCGCAGACATGAATTCACGCCAACGAAAAGGTACCGTTGATTCCCGCGACATGAATTCATGTCATAGTGTCGCGCGTCAAATAGTATTATTATTTAACTCGTTGGTCTAGTGGTTAGTCGTCTCAAGTCGTATAAAAAATAATATGACTTACAAAAATACGAGTTTTGTTAACAGATATCAACTACTACAAGGTACGACACCTACTTATTAATCAAAAGCCATCGTCTGACAAACATTATCCTCGAATTATATTATCTTAGCAAAATCTTAAGAATTTTTTCCCCGCTCGAGACAAAAATATTTAAAGTATCAACTCTTGGTGTCACGGACGAAGCTTACATAATGATTTATTATCTTCAAGGTTCTTAAAATTCTAGATGTCTTGAAAATTCTCACATTTACACGACATCAAACGAGGTCAACGAACAAAAATTATTCAAGCTTTTTATGCATAGGAACTTCTACAATATTTAAATAATAGTAACGCCACTGTTATTCGTAAGATCTTAAAATCTTTTTATACAGTATTTTTGCGCATCGATTTTCATCGATATTATCTACTTTTATCTTTACTGGTCAGTTAATAGTAAAAATCGAAATGTATAAAGGCTTTGATATTGTTATCAGTTCTACTACGGCCGCTAAATAAACTATGCTTTCATCAATCTCAGTATAACAAACCTAATAGTGTTCAAACTACTCAGTCGTATATAAAGTCAAAACCTTTATATTTTAGTCTGTTTATTTAACATCATACATTTTATAGTTCAAATGACCTTTTTGCAATAGACTTATAAAAGCTATTATCATGATATATATACTATTATGATGATATTTTTTTTAATTATCATCATCAGCACACTCTTTTTTTTTAGCGTGTGGCAATCCCCTCGGACCATCACCCCGCCGGGCTTTACGGCGGGGTGGTGTGTCGGACTCGAACCGACTAAAACCACACGGTGTAACCTCTTTGCGCCTGTATCTTTGGAGTGGAGTCCAGGGAAGGGATTTCTTTCTGGACCCCTCCTAGCGCCTGCCCGCACTGTTGCGGGCACCATTTCAAATAAAAAACTCTCTAACCGGGCGCCAGCGGCGTATCGGGTCTGAGTGGAGGTCATCCTCCCGGGCCTTCTCCGCCGCCTCCTTCTGCGAGATTATCGGCGGTTCCTCTAAATAGTCTGCCACCAGCCGTCTCCTATACTCTGGCACTCCGAGGCACCGATGATGCAGCTAAATAGCAGACTATTGAAGGCGTTCCCGATGTCCAAGGACACCGCCAACACCACTCCGCCGCATCATCAGCAGCACACGCCTAGATTAAGGCTTAAAGGCTGATCGACTTTAGACTTCTTGCATTCAGTTATTAATTAATAACTATTGTGATAGCTTATTTATTATTTTAAAATATACAGATGTAGGGTTTGTTCCTTAAATCCATCACTATGATTCCCTGTGTAGTAGAATCTAGTCTCTTTCAGTATGACTCCGTAATATTAATAATTTCAAAATCTAAACTAAGAATGGACTAAGTTAAGTACTGTAACGATAAACTATGATTTTTAATAGATTATTCATTTGTTAATGTAAAAATGCACATATTCCGAATACGAAACAGGACCTAAAAATTTCACAGCAAAATTAGGTATTTCCCGTGGGTTAGCAAGCTTGATTATTGGTTATCTCATATTTTGTATTTCTAACGACCATCGCATATTTTAAAAGATAAATTTACAAAATCCTTTCTTAGTGAGCGCGTACAACATAAAAATATCAGTTGCCAATCTTTTTCTTCTTCTTGTTGTTCCTCTCCAATTACTGGAGGTTGGACATCAGCCCTGAAAACTTCGCTTTGTCCCTGGCGAGGTGAAAGAGCCATGATAAAGTTGCCAATATTTAATTTTTAATCTCTCAGGGTTTAATTTTATGTACATAAGGTAAGACCTCAAAAACAGGAAAGCATTTTTATTAATATATATAGAGAAAAGTTTAAAGAGATAGGCATTATGACAGTTGCATCACAATATATATTTGCAAACATTATGTTTATAAAACAAAATATGCATTTATATCACAGGAATAGTGACGTTCACTCGGTGAACACGAGACATAAGCATAAATTAGTAGGTCAATATCATAGGCTACATAAAACGCATAATTCATTTATGGGTCTTTCCGTGCGATTTTTTAATAGGTTACCAGCTAGTGTTATGAGTCTATCAGTGGAAAAGTTTAAAAATGTAGTCAAAACTTATCTTATACGTAAAGGTTATTATACAGTTGATGAATTTTTAAATGATAAAGAAAAATGGATGTGACTACTTGCTCCTTATCATTTTATTCTACTCATGTGAATGTTGTTATCACATTGTTTAAGAACATGATTTTACTTTTGTAAGTAAAGATTCTACGTGACTAATAAAGGCCATTCTTCTCTTTCTTTTGATCTTATAATTAATATTTTATATTTAATCTTTCGTTACCAGTAATTTGGCCAATATTTGAGCACATATAGTTTTTACCTTTGTTGTAAGTAGATGCTCCTACTATGTTGTACCCACTGAGGCTGTTGTTTTTTTTTTTAAATTAGCATAAGTTCTAATTTTTAATCACTATAATTTGCATCAGTCCTCTAACATGGTGTATAGTATATTGGTGGCAGCACCTTACCCCCATATCAGGTTTATAAACATTAAAACTATGTAAACATTGGCGATTTGAAAGGAGTGGCCGCGAGTTTTTATTGCCATGTTCTTTTCTCCGGCTCTACCTATTGTTTGCGAACATGGCATAAATGTACATGTAGAATCTTGACCTGTCACAAGAGATGTATTGCATCCTAAGTAAATAAAGAATTTTGAATTTGAATTTGAATTCTATTTTAATTACTCAAAAAACATGGTAACACTTGGCAACAAAATTATTATTAATTGTAGTCTGTACATTTGTAGACCTAATCTGTAGGATATTTCAGCTGAAAAAGCTCATAGTACTAGTACTATGATTTTAAGACCTATTAATAACCACATTCTTTTTTTAGAAAAAAGCTTCTACATCCAACCTATTTGATCTATTTCAGGAAATGATTACGTGTGCTTAATTCAAAGTAAATAGAGAATAAAAAGCTCATATATTAATGAGCTATTGACTTATCCACTAACATCGCAAAAGGCTTTAAATTACGCGTATAACGGCTTTCGGCGCCAGGTCAATACGCTATTACTTTTTTAATAGCTTACAAACTGTTCGGCTATCATTTTTAATCATTCACATCATCGTTATTCCTGCAATAAAAGTGTATAGTAGACATATATGTAGGTATACATATACAAAATGTTTTGACACTTCTAAAATATGTCATCATCATCATAATCAGAATTTCGCAGTACAAGATGGTGAAAAGGATCTCCAATACACGCCACCTGCTTTGATATTTACGTTCTCGTATTCAGACTCCTACTAGTCATCATAAATATATATTTCAAATTTGCAATGTTTAATTAAAGAGATTTTCTTTTTAAAATGTGGGTTTGTATGCAAAGCCCATAACGAGGTCACAGAACAAATTTAGCTTCAAGCCATTGGAGTTCCAGCTGAGCAGATTGTTCGAACAACGAATGAGCTAATTTCGTGGGATGGGCGACTTAAACAAATCTTTCGGAACGTCTGAAACCTGAGCCAAACGCTTTGAAACGTTATGAAAATTCTAAAGGTTACATCCAAGATATGGACAAGTGCGATATTTTCAATATCATTTTTATCTCTTTGATAGATATCTGTACAGAATCGGATATTTCTTAACATTAACAAAGTAGGAAATCAATTTAGATAGTAGGTAATGAAAAGATAACATATAGATGTGGACTTTTTGTAGAATTTCCAATCAACGGGACTAAAGTATAAAAATTTATAAAGAATTCATTAATGTTAAGTAGAAATAAATTTTACTAATTTTTGGTTCATTAACGCAATGAAAATGAAATAATTAAAGATGAAACATTTAGAAGTCGATATACATTTTTAGAGTTAATGTAATGGGTTTTTCAACAAGAACTTTGTTCTAGAAAACAAATAAAACAAAGATGATACAATTTTTTTATCCTATTACGAAGAGAAAAGTTTGACAATTATGTATAAAAAGTAATTTCTGACAAATGTCAACCACAAGCACGCTGACAGATGTCGATTCTTTCTTCAAAGTTTGTGGTCTATTCCGTTATCACATCATGGATTTTGAGTTTTAAGGCTGCAATCGATTTGATTGAATCCGTATGGACTGGCCACTTAATCGCAAAATTACGTTTGCAATTAATTGATCGTTTCATTGGCTGTGCTACATATGGCTCCGCCTATTGAAACCACATGTCAGTCAATAATCTGCTAAACTGAGTTGTCAACATCTCGCAAGAGCGTGATCGAAATGTAACTTTAACAGAACCGTTAATTTCATAATGGATTTTAATTATTTTAATGCGAATTTTGAGCAAATTTGAATTCATTGTAACAATTGCCAAAGCACCTACTACGCATACGTCAAAAAACTAAATGCTGTTGGTGTTGTCCCAATTGAAAAATAAAGTTATTTTTGAAAAACCCATTATATGCAAATATAATGCTGTTATTACAGCGAAATGTCGTTTTAAATTCAAATCAAATTCTAATTTCAGGTCTGTTTTTTGTTAATTGTTGACAAGTCGTTATTTCACAAACGCACGCATACACACCATCACACACGCATGCATGCATACACACATACACACAATCAATCCCAATCTAATTGATACCGTAATGTGTTCACTCAGAGCAGAGTTCGTTTAAAACTTTTGGCTGCAATTTTGATCCGATCTTCTTGTTAGTCAGTTAGAAAATAAATGTATGGTACCTACTGCTAATATCTTTATTACTTTGAAGGTGTACAAATAAACACATAGAAATTCGAAATTTGACAATTTTGACAAACTATTGATAAACTATTTCATTGGATACCTTTATGTCAAATCAATAAGAAAGAAGGTTTAATATAACAGAAAATACATTTCTCTTTAAAAAAAATTGCCCTGCTTAAATCAAATGCTATGGATCAAAAATACTACATCCTTAAAGTAAGCGAAACAGATTTCAAAAGTCACAAAAACTGTAAGTCAAGAAAAAAGTGAAGTCTGTCAACCCGATCTAACCCAACTAAGTGGGCCACGATCTTCATCCTCTCAATGTGAAAGGCCATCCGTCCTGATAAGACACTGATTGATGACTTTAATAAGATATACCAATTTAAAAAGATTATTTTATTACAGGCTAGTTACAACATTTCAATCATTTAAAAATGGTAATCAAATAACAATTTTGTTTGTTATTTGCGGGAAATGAAACATGCAATGCAACATCAGTTATTGCAAGAGGTCGCGCAAGTCTGTTTTTATGTGACTCTGATATATAAAGTAATATGTCCGAAACATATCAATTAAATCTCAATGAAACATGTAGGATCGCTTTAAAATAATTTCTCTTCAATTTTGGACCTCTAAATGCATTTTATGCAAAAACTATGATAGATACGCGAAAATAAGTTGACACCTTTTTGTAGGAAATTTATTTTTCTGCAATTATGTAGTAGGACTTTTTTTATTTTTCCAACCAATCGCGAGATATAGACGATAGGTTTTCTTGCACCCTTTACCGGCAATGCAGCACCCTGCAATTTTAGTATATTAATCTACTTAGACTTACGGAAATTTTCGCGTTGGTTGCAGGTGTTCAACTAAAATGGCAAAGTTAAACTAAGATTGACTGGACTAATTAGTAAGCATGACTACGAAACCTAGGCATATTCTCCTTAAAGTAAATTAATATTTGGAACTCAACCCGGGCAGTATTACCCTCCTACAGAAAACAAACCTAAAATGACAGCATTCGTGCGATAGTCTTTCGTTGATGAGTGTGAGATCGGAAGCCTAATCATTCTATATTATTCTAAAGGCCTCCAGAGGGTGGAAGTATGATGCAGAAACATCTCACTGAGCCGCCATGGTGTGTTGTTCCATACACCTTTATTTAATGCGGAAAACCCCACGTATTCAACAGGTTGGTGGCTATACCGGCACCCGCAGTTGTGGCAGTCAGGCGTTGAATCTTTGCAGATCAGACGGATGATCTCCAAAGCATATCCAGTGATCATCCATGTCAACCGGTACGAGGCTACGGTGATGCCTCTCGAGACAATTCTCCATAACGGATCTTACCGCCGCAATAACCCTAGTTTAGTGGTTCCTACTCCTAGATTCTACTCATGCTTTCCATCATGCAGAGTAGTGTTACTTTGGTAGGTTTTAATAACAAAATACACAAATAAAAGCGGCCAAGTGCGAGTCGGACTCGCCCATGAAGGGTTCCGTATCAGCAAGTAACATCATATAAAAGTTCTTGTAGTTCTTTGTAACTTTGACCGATGTTTTTGATGTGAAACATCTATAGCCGCACTTAAAACAGATTTCTGGCGTGGCGACGCATGCCGTGGCGACGCGTCGCCACGCTATACGATGGTATATATATACAGTCTATATGCAGTAGTGTGTACGGTGTGGCGACGCGTCGCCACACCGTACTATTTTAATAATTAGTAATATTTTATTTTATTTTATCATTATGACATATTTAGTTCCTATTACAATATGTTCTTTTCTGCATATTACTTTTACAAAATAATGGCGATGTTTCACATCTGCCAAGCGTCCCGTGACGGCTCACATTTTTTTTAATAGTGAACTGATTGAATGAAAGGTAAATTGCGGCTTACGATTTATGACGTATTAAAAAAAAACTACTTGCTAGATTTCGTTCAAACCAATTTTCGTTGGTAGTTTGCATGGTAATGCACAACATATTGCTTTTTTTAACACTCTCTCATTTTAGAAGTTACAGGGGGGGGGGCACACTTTTATCCACTTTGGAAGTGTCTCTCGCGCAAACTATTAAGTGTAGAAAAAAATTATAATAGAAACCTCAATATCATTTTTGAACACCTATCTATAGATACCCCCACACGTATGGGTTTGATGAAAAGAATTTTTTCGAGTTTCAGTTCCAAGTATGGGGACCCCCAAAATGTATTGTATATGTTTTTTTTCTATTATAAAGTGAAAATCATAATACGGTTCACAGATTACATCTACCTACCAAGTTTCAAAAGTATAGTTCTTATGGTTTCGGAAAAAAATGGCCGTGACATACGGACGGACAGACATGACGAATCTATAAGGGTTCCGTTTTTTGCCATTCGGCTATGGAACCCTAAAAATTCAACTATCAGGGTTCCTGAAGCTTGCGGCTTTCCTCTCCCTATCGGTGCATATCTTTATATATATTATTCTTCTGTGAGTGTGTATGTCACTGAACTTCTCTCAAACGACTGGACCGATTTTGATGAATTTTTTTGTGTGTGTTCAAGGGGATCTGGGAATGGTTTAGATTCGCAATTGGACCCGGTAGGTGGCGCTGCGATCAAGTTCTGGAATTTTAAAGTTGGGTGGTACGAAGTTCGCTGGGTCAACTAGTATTAAGTAAAAACAACCGATACTGATTACCTACTTATTCTTATAGTAGAACAGAATGAAACGATCACATCTTACACTACGTATTGTATAGTATACCTACTCCGTATTGTATACTTTTGCTAGATTCATTAATAACAATAGATAACAGATATCATTTCGCGAACAACAATCAACGAACAGCTACTCCAGGGTTAAGCAGGCATTAAGCCAGCACATAACATAAGCCTGTAAAATCCTTGCTTGAGGAACGTGGATAGAATGGCTATCCTCGGGCGGTATAATGAAAGGGCCAGGATTATATTTATTGCTACTTTGCTAGGCTGCCAGATTAGGCACCGCTATAGGTAGGACATTATTAGTACGAAGTAAGGATGCTATTGTATACGTATTCCTGGCGATTCTTGTTTACTCTCATATTATTTAATAAAGGAAATGTTAGTAGGAAAAGTAAAGGATTTTTTTCTTTTTTCATGTGCAGAAATATTCATGGATACAGCACCAACTAGTAGTTATTTCGGACATGAACCGATCAAAAACTGCATGCCATATCAAGGTTCTAGTAGTTAGGGAACCAGATGTACCCTAGAACCCCGACATACCTCAAGCCATCTACTACTTGCAGATGACCCCGTTGAACTCTTGAAGTTGAAGTTGTAGGAACTATAGTCGTTTACGGGCGCGCGCGCTACAATCCTGGCCTGCTTCTTATAAAGTGATAAAATGGCCTCACCCGTCACCCCAAGACTTGCGTTCATGGAGGACGGAGATCGGTCTGCGACGTCCGACGCCTGAGTCATCTATTGTACCGGGCCAGGTTTCGGACCTAATGGACCAGGAGAGTTTTAAATCTCTCCCAGTCTCGCTATGCTATTTCTTTTACAAGCTTAACTATCTCGCAGAAGAAGACGGCAAAGTTTCACTCACACGATGCCCAAAACTAAGAAGATAAGCTCTAAGACGTTCCAGTAACGTTGGCAGAGTAGAAACGAAAGCTTGTAAAATGTCAACGAACTATGGTACTCAATCCAGTAAATATTTAGTAAATGTTACATAATAGCTTAATAAGAATGATAAATGTTACGAAACGATGTGACATGACATTTTTGAATAATAATTTAGGTAAATAAAAAACCACAAAGTATTTTTGTATTTATATCTTTGAAATTTATTTATCTAAATCGTAGAACATAAATCATCTTTTTAATATTCAAGTAGTCGTCGCTAAAATAATCTGATTTTAACTAACCATATGTATACGAAATAAAACGCGCAAAGGCAATTCTTTCTTTCTATACAAATACAAAATTAAAGAATTTACAATATTTACACAAGCGTAAATTCCTACGCATCATCGCTTACCGGTAGATTTCTCAAAAGACTGCAATGTTGCCACCTTGAATGCCAATGCTAATTCTCTGTTAGAAGGTCAAAGGTCACGAGAAGCGTCAATCAGTAGCTTAGCTATGTAGCATGAGAACTCTGTCCCAATTCAAATAGCGCCTTTACCCCAAACGGTTCAAATGTATGAACTTCTTGAAACCAGTTAAAATGAATATTTTTCTATTCATCCATTTTCCAGTTTTCTGGCTTTACACAAGCGTTAGAAACAAGGTTCCACAAGGTTTCTCTTGTCAGTTTCATTCTATGGTTTGCAAAAAATCTTTCTGAATTGAGGCGTTTCATGCGGTTTTTCTTAAGCTTAAAAATATTGCATCTTGCTGACGTTATTTTCGATATTTTATTCTATCTGATTACAGTAATAAATACAACATACGATTTCTCTCCAAAACGTTTTTTTTTTCAGATTTGCTGTAAATTGTTTCATCATCCACAAGTTAGCCGTATCGTCGTAAAGCGTTTAAATATTTTCTAAAAATATTCGTATTTGCTCGTTACTCTATCATCTCTTATCTTAGCCCAAATTCAATAGCATTACCAATCATGTAGCAGCACAGCAGCACACAACCTTATTCGTGATTCGTAGCGCTTCTCAATTTCACATGAAAAACCACCGATTTCTGTATTATCGAGCAGTTCTCCTCCTAAAGCTGAAAGAACTTGAGAAACAGTCAATTTTTAAGAACTCCAGTTGTGTTATCCGATTGAGCAATTGGAATTGTAACATTGCATTTGTTTTGAGATTATTTTTATCTTATTTAATTCCATAAAACTAGAACAGCTCATATGTTATCACTCACGCGCTACCATTCAAAAGCGACTGACCACTTTTGATAGTGACGTTTCAGTTTCAAATATTCGAACAAAGAATGAGTTGGAACAAACACGAAAGAGGTCGCAACCAATAAACTTCATTGTTAGCATAAAGATAGCAACACACTGTTTGTTGAAATTTTCCATTTCCCAAAATAGTTCAATTATATAACTTTCGATATAGATGGCGGTGGCGCTGAGATAGTGTATGCAACTGCTGTGCTTGAAGTGCATGTCAGGCCACGCACAGGAAAGAGTTCCTCAGTCACCCATAATGGTACCTGGATTTAAAATAGTATCCAATAGATAATAAATAAATAAATATTTTCGGATAATTTACACACATTGCCATCCAGTCCCCAAACTAAGCAGAGCTTGTATTATGGGTAACTAGACAACTGATATAAATACATAAACATACTTTTTTTTGTAAATACATACACATTACACATAAAAAACACCTAAACTCCGAAACAGATATTTGCGGATCACACAAGCATTTGGTCCGACCCGGGAATCAGACCCGAGACCTCTTGATCAGCAGTCGCATACGCTAACCACTAGACCAACGAGGCAGTCAAAGTCAAATAGATAATATTGTTATGTTTACGTATTAATGCGTTAATTTTGTATGACGTTTTCCAAGTGAGCGTATTTTATAAGTTAAGCCTCTATAACTCCTGAACTAACAAAGTGACCTAATCCGTTATAGTTTTCCTTCAAAGTTTATGATATGGACCACTATCACGAATTTTTCCAAATTTTTTGAGCCAACCGTTAAGCTTTTAGAGAGGGTACCCCCCTCTCTAAAAGCTTTTGTCCTGCCCTATTTTTACAAAAAAGTGGAATTTCTCGCAAACGGATACCTCAATCGAAATTGTCTCAGAAACCTTTTTTGTTTTTAAAAGTCCTATCTAATGATACCTCACACGATGGGCTGGCCGCGAGAAAAAAAAATCATCCCCACTTTACGTGTCGGGGAGGTACCCCAAAATAAAAATATTTTCCTAATTTTATTGTAGCACTTTGTCGACTTAAATACAACACATATTCATGCAAAGTTTCATCTTTTTAGCACTTACTATTTGGACGGTAAGTCGAGGACGGACGGACGGATAGACGGACATGACTAATCTATAAGGGTTCCAAGTCATAAACTTCGGAACCCTAAAAAAGTATATACAAGCCCACACATAATACCAGTTCTAGTCTCTCTCTATATAGTTTGAGATTAGGTAACGTTGTGTGTTAGGTGTCCGAAATATTTGATTACATATTTAATTTATCTTGTGCCATAAAAAAACATTGGATATTATTTTAAATAATTTATTATTATTAAAAATAATATAACACATTTCGCCCAAAGTAGTATAATAGCAAAGTAGGATTTGTTCAAGACGCTGCACCGGAAGGGCGTTGCTTGATTCATTAATGGCGAATACATGTAATTAATATGCAAAAAGAAAACAGCGTGGGTGATAACTCAAAGCACTAAGGCACGCCAGCGTTTACCTTTTGAAATTCCGAGGCTGTGCCGGCCAAATGACCCTAATAGCCAGGAACTCTCCGTGCCTATCCATAGTCTCACCCCAGAGGTGTGTGACGTACGCTAGAAGATCACCCGTGGTTAGGTTCAGTCTGAAACCGTTCATTCCACAAGGAGTGATCCTCCAGATTGCGTACCCATGGTTGTTGATGATACGATCGTACACCTTGCAGTGAATAGAGGTGACGGCTATAGATTTTTAATTAGTCGGATCGAAGGTCGCCTTTCTTAGGTATGAGTTGCACATCACTTTGCCAGATATACATATATAGCTCGCATTGTGGAGTCTCAGGTCTGAGGTGGGTGCGAGTAGCCGAGGATCGAACTAATTGTCGATCGGCATAATTTACGGCTACGTAGGGTATGCGACGAGTTCTTGGCCTATCCCTCTCCTGCCTGCCCTGACTCTGGAGGCCTTGAGTATGATGAAGAATAATTGGGTTTCCGGTCTCACACCTCACCAAGGAAATAAGACAATACGAATTTTCATATGCGCCAAAGCAGCATCCTAGTTTAATTTTTAAATAATAATTAATAGTTAGATAGTTAGAAAAATTATATGTTATAATGGCGAAAGAAATTGTTTACACATAAACTCTGATTTTATTAATAAATCCCTTTTTTTCAATAACGCTGCGTTATTTACACATAATTATAAATATACACCTGATAAATAATAAATTGGCCACTACGCATTACTACGTTATTGTCAGTAACAGTGTATTCAGGGTCTTGAAAAAGTTTATCAAGAATGAGACTGTCCATATATCTAAAGCATAAAAAAGTAATTTATTAAGTATTCTGAGTTCAAAAGCTGTCCGAGGTGTTCTGTATAAGTAGATGAAAGAAGAAGGTCAGTTTAATTTTATATTGTGAAGTGTAATGTAATACCATAAAAGTCAATAAAAAAATCTTTAGATTTTATAAATAACCTTAAAACCCTAAAAACTATAAATCTATTTTCCACACATTGATCAGCATTGCTGACTTACTCTACTTTCTCTCTTAGCGTTAAAGCCCATACGGAAAAATGTAAGTATACGGTTACTTAGTTTTAGGGTCCGTCTCAATATCTATAGACACGTGTCAAGACACGTGCCGTGGCCATACAAAATATTCTATTTCTATCGCTATACGACCGTGCAGACACCAACGGACACGGGCCGTGCGCGGCCAGTATTCACGGAAAGAATATTTTGTCTGTACGGTTCATGCCTGTGTGGCTACGGTGTGTACACGTGTCGTGGCTACCTGCCGGACAGTATGAACAGAGCATAGGAACCGTGCAGACGTCTTGTTTCCACCGTCCACCTGTCGGGAACTGCGTAGCCAGAGCGGCCCAGACGCTGACAACGGTGTCTGTCCCGGCACGTGTCTGGCACGCTCAGATGTAAATAAATGCCCCGGAACTGGTCTGGAACATGTCTGTCGATATAAACCGACCTTAAATCGTGCTATGCCGCTTAGATTTTAATTAAATACTAAATTGTTTTCACAGGTGCGGAGGCTGCTGCGGTGGTTGTTGCGGAGGTTGCGGGGGTTGCGGCTGCCCTTGCATAACGATATATACGTGTTGCACGAAGATTTGCTAGTGTTAGCAGCGACGCCAGTGCCTCCTATCTGTAAGGATACCATGGCTTCATCCGCGCAGATGTATGCATTCGCGAAGCTCTTCTGTTCTTCAGTGCCGTCTTGTGGATAAATATACAATTTAAGATTTAACTGCGTTTTTATTTTACATTAAGCATACATTTTAAATTTATCATTTAACGCCGTTTGTTCGGGTTAGAATCTTTCAACTCGATAAACCCATGCAAGAACCGAAAGGTGGTCAAGGGATCAGATATTTTATTTAGAAGTTATTGATTTCTGTTTGTATGAGATATTAAATACATTTACAAATATTCTGCATCCTGCATGGATCTGAGTGTTGGCCAACAAAGAACGGATGAGACGCCTGCATGTGGCTGAAATGCAAATGTTGAGATGCATGTCATGGGACCAGAATGGACAAAGTGAAGTTTCCTGAAAGTAGCACCATTAGGCCCTTCGCCCTTCGTACTCAATGCTACGCAAATCTTCAATATTCAACGATTTTAAGGGTGGTGTGGTGTAAACGATCAAATTTGTCAGTCGTTGTGTTGACAACATGGAGGACGCTACGCCCAGTGATAATAATTGGGCATTACATCGTCTGCTGCCCAATCTCGGGGCACCAAGGCAGGAAGTTCGCCTCTACATGGGCGTAGTGCGATCCATGGTCCTCTATGGGGCACCCGTTTGATCAAGGACCTGCCGGGTTCCTCCCGCTGTAAGGCTCAAATTAGGGAGTCTACATCGGCTGATACGGATCGTTATAACACATAACACAAATGTGAACCATAACATATGAAAAAAAACACGAGATAAAAAAATGTTTTGTCTACATCTTAGGGTTTCAAAACCTTGATAAATACAGTCAATCTGGGTAACTTTGACAGATAAGTGCGATATTTTACACAATATTATAAAATTTAAACATACAACACGACTGTATTTTGCTTTGTTAGTGCTATCATAACACTTTAAACCCGTAAAGATTAAATTCTCTAAATAAATTATCAGTCCATAAGAAAACCTGATTTTCTAGTCTGTCAAAGTTAACAACATGGGTAACTTTGACACATAGAGAACCATTCATAGAAAAGTAGTAATTATATTTTGTGATAATCTGGGTAACATTGGTTTGTTTTTCTTCTAAATGGGTATAACCGACGTAATAAAACCAATAATTTCCAGTTTTGTCTTCTCTTAAAATATAAAATTGTCGTGTCACAGTTTTCGTTGCCATACTCCTCCGAAACGGCTTGACCGATCTTTATGAAACTTTATATGCATATTCAGTAGGTCTGAGAATCGGCCAACATCTATTTTTGATACCTCTAAAACGCAAGCTGAGCCGCGGGCATCAGCTAGTCTTCTTCTAATATATAAAATTCTCGTGTCACAGTTTTCGTTGCCATACTCCTCCGAAACGGCTTGACCGATCTTTATGAAACTTTATATGCATATTCAGTAGGTTTGAGAATCGGCCAACATCTATTTTTGATACCTCTAAAACGCGAGCGGAGCCGCGGGCATCAGCTAGTCTTATATATAAAATTCTCATGTCACAGTTTTCGTTGCCATACTCCTCCGAAACGGCTTGACCGATCTTTATGAAACTTTATATGCATATTCAGTAGGTCTGAGAATCGGCCAACATCTATTTTTCACACCTCTAAAACGCGAGCGGAGCCGCGGGCATCAGCTAGTATTTTATAAAATAATCAAAAATCAGTCTAAGACATTTGGCATTGTTATACATATTTTTAATTATACTTTGTCCATTCGTTTATTGTCTTTTTGACAGGACACGCCTATAAATTACCGGTATTTTTTTTCGAAATAATGTACTACAGTAATATCGTACTTTATAGACGGGTAGGGAAGTGGGCAGTGTGCATAGCTAAAAACAACATTAAACAGTTCTTGAAATTCGATGAATCGATTAAACGATTAAAATAATCTATCTTAATATTATAATCAAAATAATTTGACTTCATGTAACTATTATTAATTAAAATAAAAAGGAAGTTAAAATAGTATGACTTCAAGATTGATTATTTGCAAGGAAATAGTCGAAATTTTGGAATTTAATGAACTTAGAATAAAGAACAATAACTCTGTGCATTAATTAATTTATTTTTGGACCATTAACTTAAAATGTAACTATGAACGTGTTAGTAAAATTTAACTTTGAAACGCGTAGTTAATAATATTTAAATCCAGAGTTATTAGAAAATACATTTGAAAAATCACATAATACTTACTAAACCGACCTTCAAGTGACTGTGTTAGGAAGTTTTCTTTGTTCTGGGCCAACGTGACTGGGTGACGTGTGAGAGCGTCACTATTTTCGAAATTTTGTTGAACTGTCAAAACGATAATAAAGGAATGGACAGAGTATAGTATCAAAAAACCTTTAAAAACACGTTTGAGGCAACATTTTTTGTGTAACTAAATAGAAAAGAAGCTAAAATAATTAGAAAAAAATTATAATTTATGAACACTTGACCATAAAATGTTTATTCACCCCACTCCATATAGAGCAAATCGTCGTCAATTATGTGGGTCAAATTATGTAAAATAATACTTCAAAACACTGTCAAAGTTAGCCTGTATAGTTAAAGTAATTAGATAATTAGATAGAGAGACGTAATTATAGGCAAATGCTATATTAAAATACGATAATTCCATTACAAATGACTCTACACAACAACACTTACCTCGTTAGCAACCAAAATCACAAAACATTCAAAAAGTTTAACACTGTTTGAATAGCATAAACTCGCGTGCATATTTCAGAAAAAAGTTTTGACATTACCTCTGTATGAAAGCTTATTTTTATATAAGGTGCGCTTATGGACTTAGTTTAAAAATGTAAAGCTGTAAGAAGTACAAGTATTTGTAAATTGTATTGGTATCATATGAAAAATAAATCGAAACTAGTTCATGGTCACACTGTCAATGTTAGCCGAATGAATCAAAGTTACCCAAATTGTACGTAACTAGCCTGCTATAGTACCAGTAATACAAAAAAAAACAAATCCTATTCATGCAGGATCTTTGAGTTACAAGCTTCTCGAATTTTGTACTTATTTTCTTTGGTTTTAGGGTTACAACGCAAATATTCTTAAATTCTGTTATTTTCATATTTGAAAATGTTTTTAAATTATTGTGAGAAATTTAAAATACAAAAATTAATTATTATTTTTTAATTGTAAAAAAAATGTTACTCGTATGTGGGCAAAGTGGGTATGTGGGTGAGGGGAATTAGAAGTATAGATGTCTATAAATTTCACTCTAATGTTTAAATTGCTGAACATCAATAGTTTTGTCTTTTGTTTTGGTTTGTTTGTTTGTTGTACTTTCTTGCACTCATGCAATAAACGAATCAAATTTGGCTACAAATGTACAGTAAATTTTGCCTATTTATACAATTTAAAAAAAATTATCAATTCCGAAGGTCGGATGTAAGAGTCAAATCCTCACAATCTTCAAAGAGATCATCATTTACTATCAGTTCTAAAGCCCTCACTGGTAGTGGTAAAAGCCACTTCCAAATAAATAAGCAAATAAGCTATTCTGTTTGAACTTTGGTTTGATCGTTTAAGCGAATGTTTGATTTATACGTGAAGTTTGACCAACAAATTTGTCAAACAAGTTTGATCGTTTACAGGGCTCTTATGACTTTTTGTGCACGCGTCTGCATTAACAGCCCAAGTTATTTGATTGTAACAGCCTTAATTTTCGTCTAAGAAATTAATGACCCTTTGCTATATGTTGTTACTATTTTTAAGTAAATACCATTTGCATTTGGTTAAAAATATTATTTTTTAATTTTTGGTTATATGTTGCTAAAATTAGAAATGGACTCTCGATGCAGATGCATATTACAAAAGCTTGCCGCGGGTTTTACCTTTAAAGGCATTGATTTACCACTAGCCGTAGATCGATCATTAACGCTCAAAAAATGGGACGGAAAAGTAGTGCACAAATAGTGACGCGTGCACTCCTTTCCCCAGTGTGTGACAAGGCTAGACGCCGCGTTGTCGCCTCAATATGGTGAAGTTTGTTCCCGTCATACCGAATGGAGCCGAAAGTCACCGATTCTAACACTCGAGCCGTATAATCCGAATGAATTACTAAGCACTACGCGCCGCTATAGATAATATAATGGCCAGATGTTTATTGTATTAGACGGGTTGTAATACATCGATATACCGATATGTAGGAATGTATAGTTAGTTGGTGACAAATTCTTGGCTTGTTTTTGTATGACGCGCTCTATCTACGGCTAGTGGTAAATCAATGTTTAAAGGTGACAAATAATTTAAATAACTTGATTTGACTGATATCAATTTTTAATATTTTCAAACTAGTATGGACTATGTAGAATTAAGGATTTAAATGAAATATATATGTCCAAAATACTAACGCTAATTCGGATCATTTTTAGTTAGAAACTAAAATAAAACTATGAAACTAATTTACCACAACATACTGGAAGAGTAATCAGGTTATTGGCGGTTTACTGGTTGTGCAAATATGATAGTTCGGGATCTGTGTCCCACGAGAGAAGCGATCCAACTAACTTGTCGCATCGCTATATGTTTAGTAAATATTGTTGTGTGTTTCGATATTGGCTCTCAGGATAAGTCAATCAATATCCTATTTTCGACTGATGAGCTCAGATCGTATTAATGTTTCAGTAAACAGAAGAAAAATGTAATGACCTTTTTTTTTCTCTATATCAAATTATTCCTATGACGGCAATACATACGTGTATCCCGTCGGATACAACTGTCTAACGCTTTGTCGAATTCAAATTGATAAAAACCGCACGCAATGTTAGGTACTAGTACCCGGTTAATCTGGATTCCGATGACCTGCAATCATGAGGAGGAGGTCACGGCTCTGCCCTGCCTACGTCGGTCATTCTGGCATCGTGAATAGTGCTGCATCCGCAGTCCGGCCATCACAATACAGCAGTGATGACAGTCGACGATTAGACACAGGTGATCTTCAAAGTATACTTCCCCAGCATTACTTGCGTCAGTTGATATAAAAGGGTCCCGTGATTTCTCTTGACCCAATGCATCATTACGGTTCTTCCTGCAATGGCTCTCGCCTGTGGGTCCATTGGAGTTCCAACGAGAAGACTGGCCAACTCATACATTTTTTTTTTATTAATCCTATGAAAATGACTTTACTCTGCCTGATGAAAAGTATGAGTAGAATTGACGAATAGGAGTAACCGTTCTTATTGTGAGTGCAACTGCACACAATATAATATAGTGACCCCCACCGTGGTGCCTTAGTAAGATGTTTCTGCATCACTCTCCCGGCGTCCGGAATCCGGAAGAATGATGCAGAATGATTGGGCCCTAAAATTTCTATATACATTTCATAAGAGATTGAGGTAACGTATGTCTACATGACAACGATTATAGACTTGCTAGATTATTAGATTGGACAACGCTTGCATACGGATTGGTTTTTTTCTGTAAAGTTTTTATTTTTGTAATGCATTTGTCCTACGTAGCTTTCTCCATTGATATAGGTATTGAAATAATAAAAACAGGTTCACTATAATCTACTTATTTATTTAAAATATTAGCCATTACATATGTTAGACTAAGATAGTGTTGCTCGACATCGGTAAGGTTGTGTCGTTTTAGTGGTGGTTAGTATACACAATAAGAAGGTTAACGCGCCACTCCAATAAAATACGAAAATTACATAGACTTATTATATTATACCTACTCATTAGTAATAAAAAAGGCACATAAAATTTATCATCATATTTTAATGTTGAAACATAAAACAGTAAAAGCTAAAATTACGAACTTTCTCTCATTATTTACGCCCAAATAATGGTGCAATATTTCGATAAAGAGACCCAATATAATTGCCGTTTTCCCATCAAACATTCATTAAAAAGTAATCAACACTGTGCGCTCGACACCGTCGCACCGAGAGTTAACCTTGCTAATTTGTTACAACAATACAGATACGCCTATGCTTACAGATAAATTTCACTGATACTTCATTTATTTAAAATTATTTTTAGCAATCGGTTTGTGTTGTATCGTTTACATATACGGCCATGAGAAGCCTTCACATGAAATGCATCAATATTACAGGTCTTTAAAGGAGAATTTTGTTATGCTTTCACGATATTGTATCTCAACATGACGTATGATGTTCTGCAATGAATTATGCATAATGATAACAGTTAGATAATAAATAGATATAGATAGATAGATGATAAAAAAACGGTCTCTAAGAATCTTTAAAATTAATGTATGTTTAATTATATAGTACTAAATATTTATGTAGATTTAGTATTTCACTTATTTTCTATTTATTAATATTCGTAATATTACTTATTAAGTTACGATGTATTGATTATTCTTACTTTTTCTAATTTATACCTTGTACCGACTCAAAATGAAAGTAATTCAAAATATCCCCAAAAGAAATTAAGTAATAAAGTTGCCGTTTTACAAAACATTAGTTGTTAAAGTTCAGGCTGTAAATGTCTAGTGTCTGAAAATTTTCAGAATGCTAAAAAGTTCAGTGCCTCAACGTCCAGTCCTATCATGTCTATAGTCTTTAAACGTCCAGTATCGAATGGTCCAATAATCAAAATATCTAGTATCTGAAAATGTCATAATGTAAAACGACAAGGCACTGTTATGTTATCTTTAAATATATGAGTAAATGTTTTTAGCGCTGTATATTATTGATTTATAAATATAACATAAACAATATATATTACAAAAAAATAAGTGTTTATGTTAAAAAAACACTATTACGACCAATAATTAAATGAAATATAGTTCAATAAAAACCAAAAATAGAAGACAATTTGATGTATAAAAGAAAAAATATCAACATTATGTATCTGGATGTTATGGAACACTGGACTTATTGGTATATTAGACGTTTTCAGCCTGAACTTAACCTTAGTACTGTGTATTGTACTATATACACTCGGTTCCAAAAATTACGGGTCAGTCACAAAAATTGAAATACCTCCAGAACTGTAAAAGCTAGATCAATGAAATAAAAAACTGAATAAAGACTTTTTAGTTGCGCTTCTAATAGCATATTATTTAAACTGGTTGATGAAAAAAACTTCATTAGAAAAACAAAATTTAAAAAAATGACTATTTTTAAAAACAAAATTTTTGTTTCATGTCATTATGGATGCTTTCCATTTCTATTCTGTCACAAAAAAAAATATCGTGAACGTCTTCCACGTGCATAATTATTATTCTGTGAGGTGAAGCATGGCAGTCACGCTAGAGGAATGTACCAGAATCCTAACTTTTTTGGAACTTGGGCGGAGCCAGCGTGAAACAGCCAGAAACATTGGTGTATCTTTGTCGACTGTTCAGCGGGTAGTCCAGCGGTACCAAGAGACCGGATCACACCTTAGAAGACCAGGAAATGGCAGACCAAGATGCACAACGGCCAGGGAAGACAGACAACTGGTGGCTACAATGCTCCGAAATCGTTTTCAAACTGCTGTTGGTCTAAAAACTCACTTTATTCGCTTTGGAGGTGGCAATTTAAGCGCTCAAACAATAAGAAGACGTCTTGCTGAAGCAAATTTGAAACCATTGAGGCCCGCAAATGGCCCCAAACTGGAACGGGGACATCGAATTGCAAGACAGAGATACGTGCGCGAACACCTAAACTGGACACTAGACGATTGGTCTAGGGTAATGTTCACGGACGAGTCTAAATTCATGCTTTATAAGCATGATGGTAGGCAGTTGGTGTACAGAAGACCAGGGGAGCGCTTCCATCAAGCGTGTGTGGAGGAAAAAGTGGCGTACGGTGGAGGCTCCGTACAAGTTTGGGCTGGGATTTCTGCTGAGGCCCGCACCGAGCTGGTGCTCATTCAAAATGGAACTCTAAATGCAGAGAGGTACGTGGAAGAGATCCTCAATGAACATGTAGGTCCTTTCATGGCCAGGATGGACCGGCATGGCATATTAATGCATGATAATGCGCGTCCCCATACCGCCAGAATTGTACATGACTACCTTGAAGAGGTCGGTATCGAACTCATGCAGTGGCCAGCGCGAAGCCCGGACTTAAACCCCATCGAGCACGCCTGGGACGAGCTTCAGAGATGCGTGAAAGGTCGAAACCCCCCACCAATCACGCTTCCCGAGCTCATACAAGCACTGGTGGAGGAATGGGAAGGTATTCCTCAGCACCGGCTCCGAAATTTGGTGTACAGCATGCCTAATCGCCTGGAAGCTGTCATAAGAGCTCGTGGAGGCAATACAAAGTATTAAATGAAGAAAGTGATGAAAAACAGCAAAAAAACAATCATAAAAAAATGTAATCTTAAGAAAAATATGACTACTTTAGTTTTTTTTTAATTTTAGATTAATATTGTGGGTGTAACTAAGTTTTATTTTATTTTTTATCTGTATAATTAAATTCTCAATTGAACAGTCTTCGTTTCATTAGGATGGCATACGTAGTTCGGGAGATATTCGGGTTTATGTGACTGACCCGTTATTTTTGGAACCGGCTTTATATAGATTGTGTATACAAATAAAGTGTTATCTATCATAAATACTCATAGACATGTAGACATCATACGGAGTTGGGAGTCGCTGGTAATCTGTAGTACACGTCATCCTAGTACAGATACCAGTCTCCCACACAAATTACATCTTGTGAGCTGTTTTTATTTTGTGATTTTTTTGTATACTATATATTGTAAACTGTGTGTGAGAAAAATTAAAGCTATTATCATTATTATACTAGATAACCCCGAACATGGTATTACCTCAAAAACTTCATATCTGTTTTTAATATGACTTGACCTTTACTTTAGTGTAATATTTGATAGAGTCATCATCAACAGCCTTTAACAGTCCACTGCTGGACATAGGCCTCTCCTTTGATAGGAGGTTTTGGCCTACTATCAAAGGAGAGGCCTATGTATTTGATAGAGTACTTTAATTTTATATTTGTTTCTACCGATGTTAGTCTACCGATGTGACTATAGTCTGCCTGATGGAAAGTATGAGCAGAATCCAAAAGTAGGAATCACCATCCTCATTGTGAGTACAGAGAATGCAGTATAGTGACCCACACTATTGCTACTTAGTTTGATGCTTCTGCATTATTAGGCCTCAGATTTCACATTCACCAACGATGTACGACAACACAAATACTGTCATTTTAAGGTTAGTATTTTGTGTGAGGGTAGTACTGCCCCGGTCATGACCGCCTGTTCGTGCTAAAAGTAGCGTGGTTTTACTCCTAACAAGTAATTATCTACTACTATCTACAATTAATATTGCGATGTTTGTTACAGTAACACTAATTGCCTTATAAAAATAGTCTAAATAACTTGTGTACTGTGTATACCGTGTAGATTTGAAATATGTTCTTTTATTTCATGATATCCGAGGATGTAATAAAGAGGAATATTTTGTACGAAAACTTATTGCTTTTACTATTTTTAAATCATCAATACCTTAGCTAGACATAGGCCTTTTGGCAAGGAGTATTGTCAACTATATCACGATGGCCACACTGATTTGTATACGGTTTGTGTCAAAGTATCCTTTGCAAAGATGTTGTTCTGTATACTTTGCTCTCTTAGTCACCTCTTCTGTCTCTCTACGTTCTCAATCTTCAAACATTTCTTGAACTCCCCGGAAAAATACTTCAAGACCAAAATTAGCTTCATTATTATGGTTATTTATGGGTTTTGTTAGGACTTACTAATAGGTAATAATTAATTTTTATACATAAAATAAAAACGTTTGGCTCAAGCAAATAAATGAATTTCACATGCTTACAAATAGTACCGATAAATGTGATAATACCTTCATCGTAAACCTATGGCTATACAGTCGGCATGACGCCATCGCTTGTGAATAGCTCCCGATATTTACAATATTCTGATCATGTACTCGTAGGCTCAACTCGACCTCGATTCCACTCAATTTAAACGTCTAAAACAATTTTATTTCCTTTTAAAGTAACAACGAGTAACTGTTGTGGCAATAAATCACGTTGGTAAATCTTCAATCAACATATTATACAGAAGTACCTGATAACTTACGAGTAAAGAGCGAGTAAAGTATCTAGTCTCTATTATTCCCAAGACTAATTTTATTAGGGTTACGGTTACTAGTTCAGCCGGTTTTAACAGAATTTCAGTTTCAATTTCAGCGTCAGACCTCCGAAACCCTGAGGGCGAACTGGAATTCGAAGATTGAACTAGTTGTCAGTATATTTGAGGGAACTTACTCCCCAATAACGATTGCCATAAATTTTCCTGACATCGTGAGCATTAACAAGTCTTAACTTTTACACACATTTCCATTAAAACATCTGTGTGTGGTTTTTCTAGTAGTGTATTATGATTACTCTGTACTGCCTAATATACTATGAAGAAGACATTTTTTAAACTTATAATTCGAAGACCACCCTAATAATAATAGCATTCCTGCTGTCGTATTCCGTTGGTGAGTGTGAGACTGGAGGCCCAATTATTCTGAAGCCTGATATTCTAGAATGATGCAGAAATATATGACCAGGCCACCATGGTACGGGTAATCATGCTGCATTGCCTACCCTCACAATGAGGATGGTGACCCCTGGCAGTGTAGAGTCACGCGCTACGCTTAAATATATTCATTTTTTTTTACGCCATAAAAAACCTATTTTCGATAAAATTGAGTGCGCACAAATCTTAAACGTTTATGGAACAATCATACAAATTGTTGCTTAACTCTTTAAAAAGAAACCCTATTCACCTTATCATGCACACGCACACGCACTTTTACTCGATACGTATTTTACTTTATAGAGGTCTTGTATTTATATAACTACCCAAACAAATGTACTATAAACCACGGCAAGTACATTTCTATTTAATTTAAAAACAATTTAAAAAGTAAAAGAAAGCCTCTCAGTTAATAAAGTTTAGTCTTAATTTACTATATTATCTGTACAAATAAATACAATTGGAGTGTCTGTTTGTAATATCAAAAAAATAGTTTTAACAAAATGCATTTAGGTAATACCTAATATCATTTTAAATGAAATTAGGAACTGAAATATGGTTATAAAATACAATTTTAAATCGTCATGATAAGCCTTTTAATCGTAGTCTCTAAATATCATATGTATATGAATATTCTTTATTTTAAACTATTGCGTCTCATAGTCGTCATGCTGGTTTTTTTTCGTGTAACCTTTCTTAAAACAATTGGGTTATCCAGACGAATCTAATGATACATATATCAAATAAATTGGAGTGATTTATATGACATTAGGTAATACCTAATAAACTAAAATTATAATGTAAAGATTCGTGCAACGGCAATAGTGATGCTAACGCTACTCGCAAGACGACAGAGGGGTATCACGCGGAGGAACGGTATCATGTTTCGTTGTGAGCCAGGTGCCATCTTAGCTCGCACGAGTTATATTCATGCGTGTGTGTGTCAATTATATGGTATTGTGTGTGTTTGTGTGAAGTTATAGTAATTGATTTAATGTATTTCTATGCATATTTTAAAATAGCTTCCTGCACTCCTCGTCCAGATAAATTATTAGTTTGCGAAATTGCAAACACCTCCATTCACGCTATTTTCGTATAAATAGGTACAAAGTCTTTGCTTCCTCTATTAATATATATAGAATAAAATCTACCTGTCTGATGACTATAGGTCGGAATAGGTAGTTTAATTTTATGTACTTGCGATTTTGTGACATCAATAGTATGGATATGCCTGTGAAATCCCGGGGAACTTACTATTTTCAGAGATTGTAAAAACTATATGCCCTTGCCTCCAGAGCCAGTTATAACTCGGTGGGGTACATGGCTAGAAGCTGCTTTTTACTATAAAAAATATTTTAATGAAATATCACATATTCTTTCTTTATTTCATGATGAAGAAGTACAATCTATAAAGAAAGTGAAAGAAGTATTGCAAAATCCTAACCTTCGACGTGATCTAACCTTTATTGAAGAATTTTGGAATAATCAGTATTGCAAATTTTATGTTATGGTTTATCCATGTTCTGCTTACGTTGACTTTATTTCTGCAAGTACATAAAATTAAACTACCTATTCCGAGCCCTACTGATGACATAAGGAATAACTATACTCTGTCCATTCCTTTACTATCTTTTTGAGAGTTCAACATATTTCGAAATTAGTGACGCCCTCACTCACACGTCACCGATTCGATTTGAAATCAAAATCAATCGATATAATATTCTTTAAGTCAGTATTGTAAATAAATAAAATGTGCACTATTATGATATATTATTGGCCTCTAACAAAGAAAACTTCCTAACACAGTCACTTGAAGGTCGGTTTAGTAAGTATTATGTGATTTTTCAAATGTATTTTCTCATAACTCTGGACTTAAACATTATTAACCACGCGTTTCAAAGTTACATTTTACTAACGCGTGCATAGTTACATTTTAAGTCAGTGGTCCAAAAATAAATTAATTAATGCACAGAGTCATTGTTCTTCATTCTAAGTTTGAACTTAAATTCCAAAATTTCGACATAATTCCTTGCAAATAATCAATCTTGAAGTCATACTATTTTAACTTCCTTTTTATTTTATTATATTTACAAAAACAATACTTACATGAAGTCAAATTATTTTGATCATAATTATATGATAGATTGTTTTAATCGTTTAATCGATTTATCGTATTTCAAGAACTATTTTATATGATGTTTTTAGCTATGCACACTGCCCACTTCCCTACCCGTCTATAAAGTACGACATTACTCTAGTACATTATTACGAAAAAAGTACCGGTAATTTATAGGCGTGACCTGTCAAAAAGACAATAAACGAATGGACAAAGTATAGGCTATTTTTAGGCTACGCGGCATTACTAGCGTGACGTCGTAGGACTCAGCTAGTCATGTGTGAACGTTCAAACACTTCTTTTTATTGCCAGTGTCAACCATCTCTTTGTGTTTCGGAGTGCATTTTCAACTGTTGCAGGGTCACGACCTTAATAAATGTGCAGCAATTAACGCTGAGAGACAACAGCGCACCATCGCCGGGTTCATTACTGAACTCCACCCGACAGCTTTAATGATCGTTGCCTGAGATTATTCATAATTCCATCCTTATTACTTTCAAAAGTTGATAGTGGAGGATTAAGTGAAGTTTTTTGATTAAGGACCTCTTATGCGTCAGTAGCATGTTTCATATCGTTTGTTTCGTTGTTCATTAGACTCGTTGAGCAGCTTGACAAATATTATACGATGAATTTAATTAGAGATATTATGCCTCTTCATATTGTTTCACCGTAACTTATAATGTTAAAAGTTAATTTATTTATGATTATTGTATACACTCAAAACAAAGGATGAGTAGTCAAAATATGTAAAGGTAAACTATAAGTGGAAATTTATTATTTAAGGAGTAATTTATGCTACTTTTATTTAAGACTAGCTGAATCCCGCTATGTTACCTGTTTTTATTGTTGTAAACCGCGGGTCACGCCGCGGAGCGTAGTTAATATAAGAGTAAGTTACTCCTTAGGTCATCAGCGTCCTGCCGAAATCGGCCCAGTCATTCCAGAGTTTAAAAAAAAAGAATTGCTTTTTTGGTGGAAGTGGTGTATATATTACATATTATATTATTTTACGTTCATACTACCGGAGTTGCGTAGAGCGGCGCATGTGCAGCGGGCGTGAGACGATGTGGGGGTGAAGCGGACCCAAGGCGCCTTATTAGAGAACTCTTCGGGAGCAAGTAAGGCTAGGCTGAGAGCTGTGTCGCGGCTTGAGTCCGGTGCTTGACTGCGCGCGCTGTCTTCACCTGACTTGGGGACGTTGCTACATGACGATTCTTTGCCTCATTTCCAGATCAGATCAGATCCAACCCGATGGTATAAGGCCGAATGGGATGGATGGATGACTTTAGTGCCCTGGAAGAATGGCACTATTGCCGCCAGCAACCTGAGCCGCACCGTCCGCTCCCCGTCGGCCGCGGCGGAGGATGCATGTTATAGATATTTAAGAAGAGGCAGAAATATGCGTATTTGGAACAACACTACCACTTCGTCACTGTGGCGGTGGAGATCATGGGGAGCTGGGCTGCCGATACTTTGAGCTTCGTGGTGGAACTGAGTCGTAGAGTTTCGGAGCTCCGAAAGTCTACGACCAAGTTCCCCCACGAAGTATTAGTGAAAAAAATCTCCTAAAAATCACGCCGACATACATCGGTAACAACATTCACGTTCCCGTATTTTGTCATATTTTTGGGTTTCAGAATTTACTTTCACTTTCTTTTATTTTAAGGAATTGTGTAACTTTTATAACTCGCAACGAATATTGAAGGCAGTTCAAACATAAACAGTGTATGCATTGACAAGCCGACATCGACAGCTTAATCCACCCTGCCACATCCTATAGCATCAACGTCGTCGCGTCGCTTAAATGTGGCGTGGAAAAAATGTTCAATAAAACCAAAGAGAACGTCTCTTTGTGCTTTATTGCTTGAAAATCATCATTCATTTGCTGAAACAACCTTCCTTAAAATAGCTTTTACGATGTCTCTGTTTTGATATTGCGTAGCAACAAGGCTTACATAATTTTATATATAATTATATATCATCTTCATTAACTATTTCAATGGTTAATGACTAAAACTTAAGAGCTCATTCGAAGGGAGAGTTTGGGCTTCAAAATTGTATTTAAAAGAAGAAGAAGAGTCTTACTATCCCTATTTTGACCCATGGGCATCGTAAAAGATGACAAGGAAATAAACTCCACAGAACAACATCACATATTAAATAATGTTGCTAGGCTTAAGTGAAGAAGGTCTTAAGTGCAAAAAATAAAGTTTCTATGTATGTTTCTATTTATGTATAATACTGAAAGACTATTTTGACTATATCTTTCAGATTATTTAAAAAAAAGTCTATTAAAAACTACTCAAAATTGCAGTCCATCAGTCTTCATAGACTATTGCATAGATCTCAAAAAAATTAAAGCATTGGGATTACAGACATTTAGAAAAAAAAACTTCATCCTCACCATCCCAAAAGAAAGACAGCTAGATAAAATTCTCCCCAAAGTTCTTCACAACAAGAATAAATGGAATTTTCATCATTTCAGCCAAAAGACATTCACTGCTGGAAACAAGCCTGCCCCAAGTTCATCCATAACAACTGTGGTCCCTTACTGATCCTCTTTACATAATATTCTTATATAAATATATAAGATAGTTATCCAATCACTGAAAACCAAATCATGTTTTCTTAAGAGCCTTTAGGTTTATGTAAATTAGAAACAGAAAAGAGCGGAAGCTATCAAACCCATTAGAAGATAACGACAATTACAACTGGTCCCTCGATCTTTGCCTCTACCGACACATGTGTATTTAGTAGCCACTGGACGGGAGAAATGCCAGAATTTCTAGTAAATATTTACTACTATTTCCAGGTTCAACTTTTATAAAACAAATTAGGCTGTAGTATAACGTAGGAAGATTTCATTTTACTTACACAGATTATATAATATGATCCAACGTAAAGCTGTATGTTACAAGAGCCTTCGTCTACTTACAAATTCTGTCCAGGCATAGGTTCGCACGTGGCCGGCTGACAAAAACATTCTCCTGCACTGTATTTAAAGTTTAACATTAAGGCACAAAATCTTATATAAGATAAAAACCCTGGTTGATTTAGTGTGGTTTCGGAGATTACACTAAGCTTATAGTAAATCTCTTGGTCCTTTCTTTAGCTTCAATTGAATGCTCACTTTTATTACACTTCAATTTTATAAATTCGTTAGTCTTGGCCTTAAATCTCAAACAAATCAAAGTAAGTAATCTTATCAGTATATTCATTTCGTAATTATAAACATTGAAATTTAGTAATAAGTCAGAATTTGTGTCGCAATACTCAAAAACTCGAATAAATTGCACTAAAATGCTGTTTTTACATGAACAGTACAGAGATTACTGAAATTCGGCTAAACTTATTAAAAACACAATTTTTAAAACACATAAAAAAATCTTACTACATAAAATTACCGTTAGTAAAGATAAGCAACTAAAAACATAAAATTTTGCAAATCAATCTTCACCCAGGAGTGACCCCAGACAACTGAACTCTTTAACAGTAAACATTTAACATGTCAGTCTTGATACCTTTAAAGTGTCTGGGCACTGCGCTAACTCGTAATACCTCTAAATAATAGCCTGACCACTGAATAATGTGAACACATTGACTTAGGAGTAAATTTGAAACAAATGTAGATATGCATAAAAAATATAGTATAAAAGGCATTATAACCTGGTTGCAGCGCTTACGGTTGTACAACGACTGTTGAAGGGACATAGAGAAAAAAAAAACCAACACTAGCCTAGTTCAAATTAAACTGGTGGACTATAATCTATTTACGCATATTTTAGTCCGATGTCTTTTCTGATAACAAAACAAATAAATAAATAGATCAATACATCCTATGTATATTGTATTTATTTATTAATAATTAGAACAAATCAGATAAATATAAGATTCATTCATATATAGAATATAATACGTTAATATGTTATTAGATCATTGTTTTCTGAAACATGCTCATATCATAGTCAGATAGCGATACCGAAAAATGAGTTATTGTATGATTTCGCATCATATTTGTTTACTTTTAATTGCAAATAGCTGTTTTTGACATGCTAACAGTTGTTACGTGTTAACCTGAACTTTTAGTCCATAAACACTTGATTCAATACTTTCTTTTCTTTTTCTTTTTAAAAGACAACTCCCGCATTAGGAATATAAATTCCTGTGTAGCGGGGGACTTTACAAACATACATGAAACGGACACAAAGGACACCCAGACTCAGAACAACAAATTGTGAATCACACAAAGTGTTGTCCTAAGTGGGATTTGAACCCACGACACTTGGCGTAGTAGGAAGCGGCGTGGCGACCGCTTAAGCCACTAGGCCAACCGTGCAGTCATTACTACTGCAGTACTAAATTAACCAACACATCCACAAGACATGAAAAGCTTTGTACTTCAACCTATTCAATTCTACTGCATAATTTAAAAGTGAATAACTTGATCTCCTCATCAATTTCACTGATTGTATCGTATATTCATTTGATGTCACATTTCATCGCTAAAGTAAAATAACTTAAGCAAATGAAAAAGCTCTCAGCAAGTTTGTGAAAGCATGATAAGTGAAATCCTGAGAAATGAGCGCCAGCGAACAGTCAACCGATGTGGAAATTGCGCTATTCGTCACTTGCAGACAAATGCGTTGAAATTTTGTATGTACTATTTCAACTATATCGATACAAGAATATTCTTCCCATATAAAAATATTCTCATAAAATGATTTTTTAACATTGCTACGTGCCAGTCAGGTATCGATTTATATTCCAACAAATATTTGGAAATTTCCATACGTCATCAATTTCAACTCTTAATACTTGACAGTGCGATTCGCGCAGATGTAAGTTAATCTTTAGAAGTGAAATCTTCGTATATCAATTAATCATGTCAATGGATTTTAAGAGTGAAAAATTTCCATAAATTTTATTGTTATTAATTTTCTTATGAATATATAAATAATAATGTAATTTTGTTCATGCACAAAAAAAGCATTACATGAAAATTCGTTAAAATTGAAATCATACAAATTCGTTAAATTACTATCTGACAAGTTAACTATACATAAATGATATACGTAAAATGATTGATGAAACTGATAATAATCACATCTAATCTAGCCTGTTTCTAGCTGACAATCAATGCTGTAAATCTACTGCTGCGATTTGAGATATTAACCATAGAGGTACTGTAATCAGCTGCATGTGCTGTAGATCAGCTACTACCTTTAATAGCAGCATTCATAACAAAATAGAATCCGCCTCTTTTAATAAAACTAGGCACTATGGTTTTAAGCAAAGTCAAACACAAATTTGTAAGCTCTTACATTACTAAATACTAAAATAAGTTACCTGCTGGATCCGTCCGGTATACTGTATACTGCCCGGTCGTGTCGGATAGCCTTCTAATCAGAATATGAGAGTAAGGTAGGTCGGTTTCCAAAATCGTCTAGGAGCCTCATCATCATCATCATTTCACAAATAAAAACAGCAAAGCGTACAGAAATGAGAAATAGATAATACTAACTTCTTATTCTATACGAAACTGTATCCTATAAAGTAAGTAATAGGTTTGAGACTATAGGTACACTGTATATGTAAGAATCTCGCCACAAAATTGAAGACGTTGACCGTCTGATAAAATCAAATAACTTACTGATATAAAACAAAAGGCTATCGAAGCCAGGAACTCTCAATGGACAGGACGATCGAGTCCCTGTTTCATTAACCCAGTTGCGTCAATGCATCGCACAGTGCCATGTCCCGTGACATGCCAATATAATATCTCGAGTTAATGTTATCAGATCAATGCGTCTAGATAGAGCACGCTTATAATGTTAATAGGCTTTATACTTTTCTACCTTTTTAGACATACAAAAGGTGAATGTAACTCTACCATTCCACAAAAATATTTAGGTAACTATCAGAGTTACAAGTACTAAATTCTACTTAATTAAGTCTTTTTAAGCATTAACTGTTTTTTGTTGTGAGATTGTGCAGACAGGGACCGTCTTGAAGAAATAAGATAAAAAGTAATATGGACACGTGACTTCCCGCCTAAATTTGTCTTCATAGACTAATGAGGTTTCATATTTATAAAAATATAACATTCGAAATTTCAAATTTAAATATTTTTGGGCAGCCAGTAATTCAAAACTTTCAGTATTGTAAGCCACGTGTAACTATGTCTAAAATAAACAATATTGACAACAAAAGTTATCGCCACTTTTTTTCACTTTAAAAAAATGAGCGAAGCCTTTGATAAGGCCTTAAATCTATTCAACTGTTTACATATTCATATACATATATTTATACAGTTCAGGCAGCTTTTCCAATATCTAAGTCTCACAAAATCTTGACTGGGTACTTACTTAGTTTAAAAGAAAAGTTCTATATAAAAGAAGCTTTATGCTCCCGTTACGTATAATAATGTGAAATGGAACACTTTATTTTATGTCTACCATATAATACATACGTACAACACAAAATACCTTAACGATTCATTATGAAAATTGATATTGAACGAATGCTTTATTTATACTAGCAATTCAAATCACATAAAATATCGTACGCTTTAATTTACTGCCAATTGACGTCACGTAAATGTCTATAACCAGTAAAATTGACACAGAACAGCTTGTATCGTCGTATACCATTAAAATCTCAGGAATGTTCCGCGACGTTTGTGAAAAACAAGAACGTTATATCGCGTCTATATTGCATTACTAAATCCTGGATACGTAACAGGACATTTGTGTCGAATTACACTTTTTATTTCTACAGATTTTATTATGGTAATAATGTGAAAGGACCACGAATAACGTTCTTGCTCCATATTTCAACATGAGCATGAAGTTCTTTAGCCTTTGGAAATATAGCCGGTTCCAAAAATAACGGGTCAGTCACATAAACCAATAACGGGTCAGTCACATAAACCCGAATATCTCCCGAACTACGTATGCCATCCTAATGAAACGAAGACTGTTCAATTGAGAATTTAATTATACAGATAAAAAATAAAATAAAACTTAGTTACACCCACAATATTAATCTTAAATTAAAAAAAAACTAAAGTAGTCATATTTTTCTTAAGATTACATTTTTTTTATGATTGTTTTTTTGCTGTTTTTCATCACTTTCTTCATTTAATACTTTGTATTGCCTCCACGTGATGAAGCCTCCAGTGATGAAAAACAGCAAAAAAACAATCATAAAAAAAATGTAATCTTAAGAAAAATATGACTACTTTAGTTTTTTTTTAATTTAAGATTAATATTGTGGGTGTAACTAAGTTTTATTTTATTTTTTATCTGTATAATTAAATTCTCAATTGAACAGTCTTCGTTTCATTAGGATGGCATACGTAGTTCGGGAGATATTCGGGTTTATGTGACTGACCCGTTATTTTTGGAACCGAGTATATATGTTCTCAATTTTAGGTGTCATGGCTACTTGAAATTTTAAATCAAATAGCGAAAATTACATACACAGCTGTCTGATTTCAAACTAAGCTTAGTCAATACTATGGTAACCAGACTACTGATAAACATGTGTATGTACTTATAAATGTCTTAATATATATTATATAAAACTAGGTTCAGTAGTTTTGGTGTGAATGCATGACAGACAGAGTTACCTTTGAATTTATAATATTAGTAAGGATATAGACAAATTAGGTAACAATATAAGTCCCAGGGGTAATCAAAACCACGACCTCTGGGCTAGCAGCAGCAGCATTAAACTGAAGTAAACTGAAAAGTTTTTCCTGACTGGTTTCGTCTTAAGATAAGTTCGCGACACCAGACAGGTAAAAGTTTTAAGTTCATCAAATAGTGGACTAGAAGTACAAGTGAGTTTGATTTCTAGAATGTATTTTAACAAGTTCCACCAAGTCCTAGAGACTGTAAGTTATGTAACTAACTAACCTAACAACCCGATCACCAGATTAGAACTTTAGTTCGAATTCATCCATTGACACATATGCACAGAAAACTAGACTTGATACAGACATATAAAATGTATAGAGTGTACCTCATACCACTTAATTATTATCATGTACGTACAATGCCCGTAGTCCCAGTTACTCCATAATTAGTGATAAATTATATCATAAATGTAGAAGTGTATTGCGTACGTACTAATATATCTTTAAAAGGTATGGGCGAAACGTTCTGCGTAGCAAACAACCAACGTCATACAAGCCATTAAGAAGAATTTATAGTACTGTGGATTTGTACGTAAGAAATAAATTCATGTTAGCAAACACCTGAGACTAAACCACGAATACAACGCATAAAAACGCATGAGGTTTTAAAATATATTTTTGAGGACTACCCCACTTAAGTGGTACCAATAAAAATGTCACATAAAAACACAGGAAGTGTTTGAAGGGTCTGGCATATGCTAAAAAACGAGTTTTCACAAGAAGACAGTATATTAGTACACAATTGCTTAACAGTCTTTTTTTATTTCTCTGTTGAGATTATTTCAGTACTGGATAAAAAAGATCATTTAGATTTCATTATTTCATTGCAATACTTTTTATGTATCTTCATCTACGATTTTAACGACGTTGTCCAATTTGAATGATTCCTTTTTAATGGTAATGTTCCTCTGGAATGAATTCGGACATACATATTTTAGAAAAACAACACTAAAACTCAATGTTCCTCTGAAATGAATTCGGACATACATATTTTAGAAAAACAACACTAAAACTCAAAATATTTGTACATTAACAAACCATAATATCCCACTGCTGGCCTCTGGTCTCCTCTTAGGAGAGGGGTAAGGCCATACGTCTCCGCACGGGCCGACTGCTTAAGTGACCTCCGAATCACAGAGACGCTTATGCCACTAACGGTCACCCATCCAGATACAGACCGCACAGTTGTTGCTTACCCTTGGTGATTGGATCTAATCACATAGGAATAGTGGATGCAGTAATGTATTGGTGACATTATGATTTCACCAATGATTTCTGGTTCACAAAAAATTTTGTGTTTGTTTTATTTCGATCGATAAACAAAGAGAAAATAACACTTAATTTTAATGTTTTTCATTTTATTTTATGTATATATTAGGCTACCAAAGTGACTCTACCCTGCCTGAGGAAAAGTACGAGCAGAATCCAAGAGTGAGGAAACCATAAACCATTGCCGCGAATGCAAACAATAAAGTATGGCGGCGCGGCCCACACTATGGCGGCCTGTGAGATGCTTTTTCACGCCCCGCAAGGATCACGTAAAAAAGTGACCATCGCTTATATCTGATGCTATCATGAACATACTTTAATTTTTAAGGAAGGACATAGATATTATTGGTAACCATAGATGGCATACATATTATTGTTACCGCGAAAACTGATATACGTCATACGGTCAAAACATAGTGACGAATAAATTGTTTTTAAAAGATGTACTTAAAAACACACCCAGTGTACGCACTATATAATTGCAGTCGGTTTAAGTCGCAAAGTTAAATTAGAGAATACTGCCCGATTTCACAAACTATAATTAAACTGTAGCCTTACGAGGCCCCCTAACGTAAGTAGTCCCTAAATGTTTAGAGACATCTAAGCACTTAGGTATCTCCTAAAGGTTGTAGAAAATAGAAATATCACTAGAGGTTACATCAGTCTCAGTGAGTAGCCCTTTAAAGATCGGAAACGTTGGTGAAAACGGCCTTACCGATTTGAAATAACTTTACATAATGCATATAATGTTCCTCTTACCAAGTTTGTACAAAGTACGACCAACAAAAATAAGGTTGCGGTATTGGCAACGATTGATTCTCTTTATTAAATTTCCTCTTTTTTGTTGAGTTCACATACTCAACCCGCGTTGCAAGTACATCAGTAGACTGAAAAATATATAGGTACTTGATATTGGTATAAGTGGGGATCGAAAAGTGTTTGATATAGGAGTAATTTATTATAGTGAAATCCAATTAATGTAAAAATGTGCTATTGAGTTCCAAATTATTATGATAAAAAAATGAGAAAAACATACAATTTCATTACCGGTTAGTCAAAGTGGGTAATTATAAATCCATCAAGGACAGCTATTTACTCGGTGAAGATTTATTCAAAGTAAAACTATTCGCCTATTCAGTCTTGTTCACAAGCATTCATAAAAGTTTTGTAAAATAAAGCGAATTGCAAATGACTCGGCGCAAACTAGTCTACAAGGAAAGTGGAGGAGGCATTCAGTGACGCTGCAAGTTTTTTCCGCCTTTATGAAATAACATCGTTCGTCATTTCCTTTGAATAAGTCACTGTTGGCCAGTGGTCAGGTACCTCCTACCTCTTTGAATATAACGCTGGCAGATAGCCAGTTGAATAATACACAATACAATAATAATTTTGATAAGTTGCGTAAACTTGTCAAATATTAAATATATGGTCGAATACTTACATAGATACTATCTATTAACTTCTTACCATGGAGGATTGAACTTGCTACTCGCATCCAGCTTTAAATAAGATTCGAAATAGGAAAATGATTGAACTTGAAACATTGCCCCGAAATTCCACCTTATCGAAGAAATGATGCCAGGTTTACATTCTCGAATTTCGCTCTCTCGGTGTTTTATACTATGATACGATCGCTGTTCTAGAAAAGACAACATAGAAATATGATCTGTCAGGCGGGTGATTCATGAACCTTATACTTACTTCAGATCGGAATCTTAGGTATTTTAGTACAAACGCGGGTAGCGCCTTTAACTGTCTCATCAAATGTACCTTTGTATCTTTACATAATAATATGTTGTTATACGATGAAATCGCTTTTGTTGTTTGTTCGCTTATTTAGATCTTTAAAACTATAAGGTGGTGATACAAGCTATTTGTTGAAAAGATTGTTAGTGTTTGTTTAATTATTATTATTTTGTTTTGTTGATTGGTTCATGATTATTATATCATTTTTTATTAGATTGGTTCATGATGAAGCCACAACTAAGTACGCAGAGTGATAAATCACCAGATTTTATTTAAAAAAAGAAAACATCCAAAGGTTACGCAGCCCTGCTGGTTTAGTCTGCACAGATCCCAAGTTGATAATCCTACACCAGATTTCGTTTCTGTTTTTCTATATTTTTCGAAACAGAAATATGCAGTTGCAGTTTTTAGTTTGAAGCTGTAACATGACATATTGCTACACCATATGACGCCGAACAAGGAAATTGTAAAAATTTTAAACCAAAAATGCTTCATAACTTAGTTTGAATGGACGCCGTTGGGAAAAAAAAGCAATAAAATTGATCTACACCTTGCAACACACTATTTTTTTTATTGATTTTAATAAAAAAATAAGTCTATAATTATGTCATAAAAAGCTTCCATGATTTTGAGAAAAAGTCAGAGAAATAATTTTATTACAATTTATTTGGTGTTGACCCCTCACATTACCTACAAATCCTAAATGTTTAAAAATAATATCAAAATAAACTAACGTACCCTTTAAAAACATACGCATTACTTTATAACCTAGGTCATACATCTATTGCCATCTTTTACGAATTTTATAGGGGCAACGTGCCCATATCTTAAGAATAACCATTTATCGCGTTTACATGGTTCAATACTCCTTTGTATCCAGTGCTGGTAGTAAATCAGAAAGAAATTATACGAAGTAAAATACTGTTTTCTTACCTCTGCTGACAACTATTTTTTCAATGAAAGCCTACATAATGCTTACTCGCTCATCCATTCAAAAAGATATTTCTGCCGACTTAGCTTCGAATTTTATGTGTGATTTAAACGATGTTCAGTCATTATTTAACACGTTTTGCAGGAAAATAATAGTTTTATTTTATGCAAACCGACTTCAAAAAAGAAGGAGGTTCTTAATTCGTCGGAATCTTTTTTTTGTATGTTCAGCGATAGTCGTTTATGAAAAATAAATCTTTTCATTGTAATGGACGTAGCTTACAGGTTGTCCCATCGTCACCATAATGGATCTGATGATGGGATCCCAAGGAAATCGAGGGCAACTCCTGAATTTTATAGTGTTTTTTTTTTTTTATAAAAAGACAACTCCCGCATTAGGAATATAAATTCCTGTGTCGCGGTGGACTTTACAAACATACATGAAACGGACACAAAGAACACCCAGACTCAGAACAACAAATTGTGAATCACACAAAGTGTTATCCTACGTGGGATTTGAACCCACGACACTTGGAGCAGTAGGAAGCGGTGTGTCGACCACTTAAGCCACTAGGCCAACCGTGCAGTCATTATTATGTGTTTTATGTATTCTTTAAAGATAGTCAAGTATTTGAGTCTGGTAATCATTATAATATGATGATATGCTGACGATGGAAGGTACAACTCTTTAATTTTTAGGAGTTGGGGAAAAAATATTTAAATATGAAATGTATGTATATTAACCCTTCTTTAAGTTCTTAACAATACAGCATGGTAGCTTACACTATGGCTTCCTATTCAGTTTTTTTTTTTTGACATTTTAGGTTGGTCTTTTGTGAGGTTACAGTACCGCCCTATGTTTACTTAATATTTCGTTATCTTTTTACGAAGATTTCCAATTAAAGGGTATTTTTACAAGTTATATAGTCTCTATAACTCCTTAACTAAAAAAGTTACGTAAGCCGTTATAATTGTCCCTTAAAGTTCTTCACATGGACTACAAAAGACATCCCCACTTTACGTACATTATAGAGGAAATACCTTAAATAAAAATATTTTCATAATTTTAATATAAAATATCGATTAAACTATATTGTAAATACTATTAGCTTGTGCGAATGCAGGAAAAAAACTTCTATTGGGTACTCTTGAGAGATATGTACATGAATAACTAAAGAGATTTTTACATGTTCCATTGATTCTCCATTCATCAAGATATTGGTGCCTATATCTAAACTTATTAATTCAATACTTAATTACAGGCTATAAAGATAATTGCTAGCACCATTTTGTTCATAACGGTCTGTTTTATGACCTCCTCTTTATTAATATTCAGTATCCATCTGTCTACAGCGCCAAGAGCCTTCAAGGATATCTCGATTTACGATTTGCAAACAATCATCAACATTTTATTACTCTTCCGTACTGCCGAAATATGGGCACTTACAGTTATAATATTTAGATATTGTTTAAATACGTAAAAACGTTACATATTTCTTGTGAAATATTTTGAAGAAAGACTAATGAAACTAAACATATAAAACTTCTAAATAGATGTATCAAATTCTATTAAAACAATAGTCGGTCCACCGATATCAAACAAAGATTATAGGAATAGCTACGCAGCGCCTTCGTTCGACCAAAGTACGGAAGGAGTACGTAAGTAGATTCCTTTTACATATTAGTAATTTAATAGGATACATCTCTCATTTTTTCGAAATATTCTCTTTTAGTATATTTCAAGCTGATTGTGTTCGACAATCCTGATTTCTGTGTTAAGCAGAAACTTTTAAATATCATTCATTATACAAATTACTATGTTTACTAAATAATAGAAAGTATTATTTTTTGTAATTTTGTTTCAGCACTTTGTCGACGTGATTAAACACATACACATGCAAAGTTTCATCTTTCCTGCACTAATCGTTTGAAAGGTAAGATGAGGACGGATGGACGGACATGACCAAACTATAATGTTTGTATGATCTGCAAATATTTGTTTCGGAGTTTGGGTGTTTTCTATGTGTTATGTATGTATTTACAAAAAAGATATGTAGGTATTTATATCAATTATTATTGTCTAGTATCCATAGTACAACTTCTGCTTGGTTTGGGGCTAGATGATGGTGTTTGTCAGATGTAAGAAATATATATTTATTAATAAGGGCTCCGAATCATGAATTACGGAACCCTAAAAAGGTTACCTACCACTTCTCAAATAGATATTATTGGCACAGCATTGAACTTCAACAAGGTAACAAACCGTGCGTAATTATTTTTTTCTCCGAAAAAAAATCGGTTACGGGAACTTAAGTAAATTGTTTTAGTTTGGATGTGTTTTCTATATATTATGTTATATATGTATTTAAAAAAAAAAAAACAATTATTATTGTCAAGTCTCCATAGTACAACTTCTGCTTGGCTCCGAATCATGCATTACGGAACCCTAAAAAGGTTACCTACCACTTCTCAAATAGATATTATTGGCACAGCATTGAACTTCAACAAGGTAACAAACCGTGCGTATTTTTTTTTTTCTCCGAAAAAAAATCGGTTACGGGAACTTATGTAAATTGTTTTAGTTTGGATGTGTTTTCTATATATTATGTTATATATGTATTTAAAAAAAAAAAACAATTATTATTGTCAAGTCTCCATAGTACAACTTCTGCTTGGTTTGGCGCTAGACGATGTTGTGTGTCAGATGTAAGAAACATTTATTTATTTATAAGGGCTCCGAATCATGAATTTCGAAACCCAAAAAAGGTTACTTACCACTCAATAGATATTGTTGGCACGGCATTGAACTTCAACAGCGAAACAAACCGTATGTAATTTGTTTTCTCCGAAAAAAATCGGTTACGGGAACATAAGTAAATTGTTTGAGCCCATACGTGACTCGAGTTCACGATAATCTTATAAAATCTAACAAATACCAAGTTAGTGAAGTGTAGGTGCCATCGTAATAGAATTTTATATGAGAGGTAACTTTCGGGTAAGGTACTCGATATAACTTTTACCTTTTATATAGAAAAGGCATTTTAACACGTCTTCAAATATTATTGTATAGGCCATTATTTTCTAAAGTTGCTCTTCTTGGAAAATTAAAAGATGGGAGGGAGGCCTTCAAATATGCAATCTACCTCTGATTCTTTTGTTGTATTTCAACGAATGAGTAAGGTTACCCGAGGATAATAATTCTTGGGGTGCTGGCTAGAAAACCTCCTCGTGGTGCACCCTGGAAACGCTGGCGATAGCACTGTTCCTCCTCATTTCCTCCGCGTCATCTGGAGGAGAGGATTATCGCCAGCGGCTAATATTCTAGCAGGAGAGGAAGCCATTCCATCGGCTCTCGGGCAAGGCCTGATCCAGCAGGGTGGGCGTGTCTGCCGGTTGCCCTGCTGGCTCTTCGCTCTTCGGAGCATGGAGGAGGAAACCTCGGTAAAAAACATGAAGGTGGGGCTCTGTGGGGGCCACAGTTTCTCCGCTACTAGCGGTGGAGAGAGGAGGACGGGCTCGGCGTGTACTTACACTACCACCGAGCAGGCAGGGGGACGTATTCTTCCTGCCACCGTCGGCATAACGTAATCCCGGCTCTGTCCGGGGGCGTGGGTCTTGGCTTAATCGCCCGGACCGCGAGGAAGAAAACCTCTATAAAAAATTACCCCGAATCCCAAGCTCTGGTGCGTGGCCAGGGGATGCATGGCTGATGGGAAGTTCAGTTGCGAGCGCACCCCAAGCCGAGGTACCTGCGGACCCCTCGGTTGGGTTAAAAATGTACGCTTGCCCGGGTATTGGGGGATCTCTGCCCGGGTCGACCGTTAGTTCTCCCCCACTCGTGGGATCAATAATGGCTAATGAAAATGAAAACCAAAAAGACAACGGCACGGAAAACAAAAACAAAAACGAAACGGCGATCAAAACGGACTCTGATACGAAGAGAGGGAGGGCGAAGAAGGGTATCCTCAAGGGGAGCTCTTCTTCGGGAGTGGACACAGTGTCCAAGGAGGTCGTGGTGGCACTCGGGCCGCCTACCTCGGTGGGGCTCCCAGAAGTCAATCTGACTGCTGGGAGCCGAAGAAGATCGGAGCGATTGCGCTCCAGGTCGGCCGCGGCTGGCACGGGCAAAGGTGCCAGTATGCGTCCAATGGAGACGGAGACGGGGGCGAGCGCGGGGAACAAGCGCGTTCACACCAGGGATGCAGACAGTGACTCATCCCTGGAGACGCCAGTTACCAAAGGCACCCGTCTCGATGGGTCGCAAGCCCCCGTCCCGCTGCCGTCAGGCTCCGCCTTCACCAGGAGGGAGTCCTACAGACGCTCCAGGGCGGACGGTGAGAACCGAGCGGAGGAGGAGATCTCGGGTCTCTTGCTAAGGATCAGAGAGCCAGTGGAAGGAGATGTCCCACAGGATCCCTTGTCCTTGCAGGAGAGGGCGAAGGTGGCCGTGGATATAATCCAGAAAGTGGCCACCAAGTCGGCGAACCTGAAGGGTTCTTTCGTAAGAGCCCTGAAGGACTCCTCTTCCGCTATTGGAGGGGTCGTCGACACCCTCTGTGAAGACGTAGCTCGGCTCCGGGCGGCCAACGACCGTCTGACGGGCCAAGTGGCTGAGCTCAGCGCTCAGTTTGCCCAATTTCGGGCTGAGCGGCCACAAAGAGAGGCCTTGCCTGGCCCGTCGCAGCCGGCTCCTGCCAGCGTCGAAGTACCTGACGCCCAGCTGCGCCAGGTCCTCCTCGCAGTGCAACATATGCTGGACGGGCGTCTGGCCGGTCTGGAGGCGAGACTGCCCCCTGCGCCGGTCGTACGCCCCCCGCTCGCGTCGCAGCGACCGAAGGCTGCGACGGCGCCGACCGCACCCGCTGTGTCGTATGCGGCGGCGGCGGCTTCGGCCCCGGCCCCTGCGGCTCCCAAAAGAGCGGGGAAGGGTGGCAAGGCACCGGCGAAGGCTGCGGCTAAGGCGCCGGCCCAGGCTCCAGCCAATGCGCCGGCCAAGGCGGTGCCTGAAATGGCGGCGAAGTCCGGAGCGGAGTTCCCTCCGCTTCCCACTCCACCATCTCAGCCGGGCCCCTCCACATCTGCCTCCGATGACCGTTGGCAGGTAGTGGAAGGGTCGAAGTCGTCCCGAAGGCGGGCGAAAAAGGCGGCACAGAAGGCAGCCCAAGGCCCGCCTTCGCCACCGGTGGCAACGGCCACCAAGAAGAAGGCGCGGAAACTGCAGCCTCCCAAAACAGCGGCTGTGGTGGTGACCGTGTCGCCGGAGGCGGTCAGTGGCGGACTGACGTACGCGGCTCTTTTTCAAAGGGCCCGCAGTCTCGCCACTGAGTTCGGGACGGCAGGCATGAGCCTGCGCAAGTCCCAGACGGGAGCTCGAGTGCTAGAGTTCCCGGGGGCTGAAGGCGCAAAGTCGGCGGACGCCTTTGCGGAGAAGCTGCGAGTTATGTTTGCAGCCGAGGATGGTGTCAGAGTCGCCAGACCTACGAAGTGTGCGGATTTGCGCATTTCGGGCCTGGACGACTCAGTGACGGTGGAGGATGTCCGCGTTGCAGTCGTGGAGAAGACGGGCTGCAGCGCGGAAAACGTCAGGGTGGGCACCATCCGCCCCGGACCAGGAGGACTTGGCGCTGTGTGGATCAGCTGCCCCGTAGTGTCGGCCAAAGTATTGGGCGATGCTGGCAAGATCCTCATCGGTTTTGTCAACGCTAGGATTACGGTCCTGGCGGCGAGACCGATGAGGTGTTACAAATGCCTAGTATCGGGGCACACACGCGCCAGGTGCGATAGGTGTTTTGACTGCAGCGGATTATGTTTCCGCTGCGGTCAACCGGGGCACAAGGCGGCGGAATGCTCTGCCGCCCCTCACTGCCCCGTGTGTGCGGCGGGCAATAAACCCGCCAATCACCAGATGGGGCAGGGGGGCTGCAGGCCTCCCCGTGCTTCTCCGCAAGCGCCGGAGGCCAGCCTAACGACCCGGGCTGCCTCCGACGTTAATCGTGCGTCGACGCCGACGCCCATGGAGGGGGTTGGAGACACGGTCCGATAATGGATCGAGTCTCCAGCCTCCTGGTCCAGACGAACCTCAATCACTGTGCCGCGGCGCAGGACCTCCTCCTGCAAACCATGGCACAGTGGTCGGTAGGTCTCGCCGTAGTCGCGGAGCCTTACTACGTTCCTCCCCGTCCAAACTGGATGGGTGACTGGGACGGCTCCGTGGCAGTCGTCGGCTCCACGGCAGCCCATTCCCCGCCCTTGTCGCTAAGAGACAAGGGTACGGGATATGTTGCCGCTGAGTGGGGGGGAGTCACCATTTATGGTGTATATTTCTCCCCCAACCGGAGTCTGAGCGACTTCGAGGTCTTCCTTAACAACTTGGAGACCTCGATGCGGCGACTGGCGTCTGGGCACGTCCTCGTGCTGGGGGACTTCAACGCAAAGTCCATTGCGTGGGGTTCCCCGGCGACGGACGCCAGGGGCGAAGCCGTAATGGAGTGGGCGGCTTCGGTGGGCCTCTGTTTGCTGAACAGGGGCTCCACCAACACGTGCGTGCGACAGCAGGGGGGGTCGATAGTGGACCTTTCGTTCGCTACCCCTGCAGTCGCCGCACGAGTAAGGAACTGGTGTGCCCTGGAAGAGGTTGAGACGCTCTCGGATCACCTCTATATCTGATATGAGCTCTCCCGGTCCCAGGACCCCAGTAGGGGTCACGCGGCGCGGCGCCCTTCCCGCTTCCCGCGGTGGGCTGTCGCCAGGCTCGATAGGGACCTACTGGAGGAGGCGGCCATTCTTAACGCTTGGCTGTCTCCGCGGACCCCGACCGAGGGGGTCGACGTGGGAGCTGGCCGCTTCGCTGACGCGCTAACGCGGGTCTGCGATGCGGCCATGCCCCGCGTTCGTGGGTGTCGGCCTCCGAGGAAGGAGGTCTACTGGTGGTCCCAGGAGTTGGCGGACCTCCGTGCGGCGTGCGTTCGTGCCCGGAGGTCCCTAACTAGTAGCAGGCGACGTCACCGCGGGGTCGGTGAGGAGGTGGACCGGCTTCACGAGGAGTACCGAGAAGCTCGGAAAACTTTGAGGCTGGCCATCTGCCGCGCCAAGGATGTCAGTAGAGAGGAGATGCTGGAGAGTCTCGAGCGTGACCCCTGGGGTCGCCCTTATCGTGCGGTGCGTAACAAGCTCCGCACGTCGGGCCCCCCTCTTACGGAGACTCTCCAGCCCAGCTTCCTGCAGGAAGTGGTCGAGGGCCTATTCCCGCAGCGGGCGGAACACACACCACCGTCGATGGCTGCATCAGCCGAAGACGACGGGGGTAGCGAGGTTGAAGTTCCGCCCGTCAGGGATTCGGAGGTAGGGGCGGCTGTTCTACGGATTCGATCCAAGAACACCGCCCCCGGGCCGGACGGGGTTCCAGCCCGAGTGATGGCCCGAGCCCTCGATCACATGTCGGACCGCCTCAGGGAAGTGTTGGACGCTAGCCTGGCGTCCGGACGCTTCCCTGAGCGCTGGAAATGCGGGAAGCTGGTCCTGCTGAGGAAGCCGGGACGGCCTGCCGATTCGGTCACGGCCTATAGGCCTATCGTGTTGCTGGACGAGGCGGGTAAACTCTTTGAGAGGATACTCTCTGCCCGCATCGTCCGGCACCTCTGCGAGGTTAGCCCCGATCTGTCGGACGCCCAATTCGGTTTCCGAGAGGGGCGTTCGACGATCGATGCCGTAATGCGCCTTAGGGCCGTGACCGAGGAGGCCGTGAGAGGCGGCGGAGTGGTGTTGGCGGTGTCCTTAGACATCGCCAACGCCTTCAATAGTCTGCCATTCGGCTGCATCGGGGAAGCACTCCGCTACCACGGGGTGCCAGAGTACCTGAGGCGGCTGGTGGCAGACTATCTTGAGGAGCGAACCGTCATGTACGAGGACCGAGATGGCGTCTTGAGACGCAGGGCCATGTCGTGCGGTGTTCCACAGGGGTCTGTCTTAGGACCACTCCTGTGGAACATGGGATACGACTGGGCCCTAAGAGGGCGTCTCCCCCCCGGGCTGGGTGTAATCTGCTACGCGGATGACACCTTAGTCACGGCCCGGGGGGCTAACTTCCAGGAGGCGGCGCACCTGGCCACCACTGGAGTGTCCATGGTGGTCGGGCGCATCGAGGCGCTGGGTCTGCGGGTGGCCCTGGATAAGACGGAGGCCCTACTCTTTCACGGGCCCCGTCGTGGTCCACCCGCCGGCGCCTCGATTGAGGTCAACTCGGTTCTCGTACCGGTCCGGGTCCAGATGAGGTACCTGGGTCTGGTCCTAGACGGAAGGTGGCTCTTCGACGAGCACTTCAAACAGATAGCCCCAAAGTTGGTGGACACTGCCTCCGCCCTCGGCGACTTTTGCCCAATTTGGGCGGGGCCAGTGTTCCCACTAGGCGGCTGTACACGGGGGTGGTCCGGTCGATGGCACTGTACGGTGCACCGGTGTGGGCGGCGGCTCTGTCCGCCCAGAATAGGGCGCGCCTCTGGCGCCCCCAGAGGATATTGGCGGTCAGAGCCATACGCGGATACCGCACGGTGTCGACCGAAGCGGCCTGCGCCTTGGCCGGAACACCCCCGTGGGATTTGGAGGCGGAAGTGCTCGCCGAAGTTTATCGACGAGTGGCTGAATTCCGGGCGGAGAGGGGCATCCGCCCTCCGCCCGAGGACGTGCGCGAGTGGCGCGAAGCCGCTCGTCGAGCCACCTCGGCTAGATGGTCTTTCCGGCTGGAGACTCCACGCGCTGGCTTCGCCACCGTGGAGGCTCTCCAGCCGGTCATCGCCGAGTGGGCAGGGCAACAGCACGGGACCCTTTCCTTCCGGCTGACGCAGGTGCTTTCCGGGCACGGTTGCTTCGGAAAGTATCTGCACTCGGTCGCGAGGAGGGAATTGAGTCCCGCCTGCCACCACTGCGACTGCAGTGAGGACACGGCCCAGCACACGCTGGCAGTCTGCCCCGCATGGGCGGCGCAGCGCCGGGCCCTCACTGCAGTCATCGGAGAGGAACTCTCGCTGCCGGTCGTAGTCCGCTCCATGGCCGGTAGCGACAGTTGTTTTACCGCGGTCGCAACCTTCTGCGAGGACGTAATCTCGCAGAAGGAGGCGGCGGAGAAGGCCCGGGAGGATGACCTCCACTCGGACCCGATCCGCCGCCGGCGCCCCGGGCGGCGGAGGCGCGCCTATCTGCGCCTCATGCCGCCCTGAGTGTGGCCGCGGGTGGACGGGACGGGTTTCCCCGTCCATTCGCTGTAGTGGCCAGCCGCGAGGGGGTGGTGTCCGCGTGTGACCGGACGTCGCCCAAATAGAGAGTACGAGGAGATGGCGCCCGCAACAGTGCGGGCAGGCGCCGGGAGGGATCCAGAAGGAGAAAACAGTTACCTGGATCCCTTCCAAATACAGGCGCAGAGAGGTCACACCGTGTGGTTTTAGTCGGTTCGAGTCCGACACACCGCCCCGCCGAGAGCCCCGGTGGGGTGACGGTCCGTGGGGATTTCCACACGTTAAAAAAAAAAAAAAAAGGATAATAATTCTTGATCCAAGGTCTCACTGTACTTTTCATTCTTATGCCTCATACACACTAGTACGGAGGTAGTATAGCCGGTGAGATACGCCGCACGGGTATATTGCCGGCACAGGCCGCAAAACATCATTTCACTCACAAATAACTGAGCGACCATGCCAGCAGCTTGTTTGTCTTTCATGCCAACAAATGGCTTATTAGCAAATATCTGTCTACCTAACGAAACGTTTTGCTGCAAATAGTACATACAATGACAACACCAACACCAGACCAATAATATAGGTAGGTGCCTACATAATAATATTTAATTCCACAACACCCATACATAGATTTAAATCTAGACGCGGTTTCTTCAACTTACTGCAGTCTCAATTCCGTTTCCCTATTCGACACGAGATCTCTTAGCCAAGCACCTTTGTTCTATCTGTTTCAGCACGAACGGTCCCACTCGATCAGGGCAATACTACCCTCATACAGAAGAGCCACCCAGTGACAGCATTCGTACAGTCGTGTTTCATGGATAAGTGCTGTCGTTAATTAGGCCGCCATAGTGTGGGTCACAACGCGGTTTGGTTTGCATTCACAATGAGGATTGTTACCCCTACTCTTGGATCCTACTTATACTTTCCAGGCAGAGTACACTAAATTTAGCAGGGTTAAATATAAAAAGAAAAAGAGATAGCCCAGTTATCATCACGCTACAACCAATACCACGCTGTGTATTCTGCAGTGCATACTGAGGCCTAGGTCCGTTAAATGCTGTTGATGATGATGTTTATTGAAGTGTTCTAGAAGTCCGCGACAGTAAGAATCTATCTTAGAAATTCGTCTAACTTTTTAAAGTGAAACTTCTTTAGAATCGTGATTTCAAACCAGATGTAACGGAAAAAACGAAAGGCAAGAGACATAAATACAAAATTAGTGAGAAAGAGCGAGAGAGCAAAACAGGTAAGAGACACAAATATAAAATTAGTGAACCAGAACGAGAGTGCAAATGTCGGTGTGTATGTATATTGAACACTGTTTGATACTTGCTTGTATTTGAGCATTTAACGTTGTGTTAGTTTAAGTGAAAAGTAAGTGAGCTAATAATACTACTGTACACTGTATGCGGCTGCGTATTACAGCTTTTTAATATATGTAAATTCATCTCATTCTTTTGTCGATTTACTGAAGTTTCACTTCTATCGTGTGTAAATCGCACACACACCTTTTTTTTATTGGTGAAATGAATCATCATGGAAGTATTAGAAATATACTCGTACATCAATATTAAATGTCTATTGTCACTAGTACTTACTATGTATGGAACTAATGGGTTGCAAAATTTCCATAATATGGAACTTTCTACGTGGCACTTCTGGGTATTTATTCCCAGTAGCTTTATGTAGCCATGTTTCTTTATGCTCTGTGGGTGTTTAAATGAAATAAAACAAGAATATTTAAAATTACCGATATAATATAGACACATAATATCAAATACAAAGTGGTCCTAAAAGATACATATGCCTTAAAGTGGTATAAGCTCATTGCTGATATTTGTATCACAAAGAAAAATATTATCCGAAATAAATACACAGTCAAAAGATTGTTATATGTAACTATGAAAAAAATTATACAGAATTATAACAAACATAAAATTACTACTGTCACTTCTAATAGGCGTTATACTCGTACTACATAACAACGATGGTTGACGAAAGCTCCGTAGGTAAGTGTAACAAACATACCCCAAGTATTCCAAACAAAAGATTTTTTTAATAGGAACGTTATGAAACAAAATCTAAAAAATAAACATAATCATCTTTGAATAACTAAAACATAAAAACCAGCTCATGACTTAACCAAGAATCCTATGAAAGAGTTCGTATCTTGAAAAACTTTGTCATAGTATTGCATCACTGGTTTTTAAACATTGAACATAAATTTAAAAAAAACATGTCTCCGCAATAAGTTTATAGGACCTACTTTATCGTATATGTTATACATTAATATATAATGTTTTACCACATAAAGTTTAATAGACACATATTACAACTTTATTTTAAAACATTGAATTAAGTATCGAGATTACCGGAACTTAATAATTAGTTTTAACTATCGAGTATTGTGGAAGGATACCTATCAGTAAATACTTTACAGTTGGAGATTTTTTATTCTCACATTTTAGGCATCAAGTTCGAATATTATATTGATTGTTTTGAGACCTTCGCGACTTTTACACATGCTCATGTTTTTTACTGTAAACGGGACTTATTCGCGATAAAATTAAAAAGGTTCCGATACCTTCTACTTTCCGACGTTTCGAGCGGGTTATACCACGAGCGGTATAACCGTCTACCCGTAAGTCCCGTTTACAGTAGAAAACATGAGTAGTATATTGATTCTCATTTTATTAAAAAAGAAAATAGAGCTTACAACGTTAATCTTACTTAATACGAAACCTGAAAATTGTTTCTAAGCCATATTGTATTTTATTCCATAGTCTATCAGAATATATGAAATAGGACACACCATTGATAAGAAACGTTAGGCAATTTATCTAACCTTTTTTCGTGGATGTTCCCCGGATACCAACAGCTGATGGTTATGTCGGACTCGAACCGACCAATAGCCGCACGCCGTCTCGGGTACTATAAGCCTATAATGAACAAGGTGCACCCTCAAAAAGAAATCCCTCGAACCCAGACGTTGCCATTTAAAGAACCCTGCATGTTTTTGATATCTACCAGAGTAGCGAGAATAGCGAACGGCAATCGACTCATTGGAGAATAATATTTCGAAGACACTATGTGACGAAATCAGCTGATTGTTTATTTCTATTTCTTTATCATTTTATTTATTGACTTATAAGAATATGTTTAAAGTAATTCGGCTTTTGTATTAAGTAAGAATAACGAGTAGTAGTAAGTTCTGGATGGATTCAGATTGCCGGTCATTTAATGTCAAAATAATTTGGCACCCACTAAAATATTAATGTGTTACACAGCCACCTCGCGTCAAAAAAACTTATTAAAAGTAATTGAGGTCAATATTGTCCTTAAAATTATTTCTACTAGTGTTAAAAATTTCTTATTTTATTGATATAGAGATCAAACATGTTCTAACAAGGCCAACTTATATTTTTATACTTGTAAGTGTAGGAATCAAAATAATATTTCTATATTTATAGTTTTTACTTCGAATTAGCGTTGCGATTAGATAATAAGGTATGATTAAAACATGTTTGATATCTTTACCAATGAAAATAATGAAATACATCACAATCTCAGAGATCTCATTGCTACTGTAAATTGCGATGGTAAATCCAAGTTCACCCCACGTCAACATACCTTTAAATTTAATTTTAATTAAATAAATTGTTAAAAATTTAACACTAACTGACTCCAAAGCTCATAAAATAAAAACTAAATTAGATAACAACCAACAAAATAATTTAAAGTTACATTTACTAGTGTACGCCACACTTCAAAGGTTTAAAACAAAATAAGTCTTTGACACGATGTAAATTATTATTTTGTAAGTTCTGAATATATTATTGAAATAAAGATTTCAAATGCCTTACAGTTAATCAAAGTAATTTTACAGGATTTTCAAACGTTGTATGAACTGTATATAACCCAGGTATTGTTAGTTTTCACAATAATATTGTATACTTTTAAGTGTGTATATTTATGCAAACTTAAAATACAACTTAACTACAGCAGTTCACAATATAATTCGACTAAGTACAATAACAATAAGATAACTAATTACAGTTTTACATCTAAATGGCTTTATTGCGACTTGCTAATATAAAGAAAAACTCGGCAATTAGTTCTGAATGATTTCATCGATGAAAACATTTTTAAAATAATTATATGAGCAGAGGTGTTCTTGTATCAGTAGAGCATAAATGTTTTGTAGCACAATCATTGTTTAATATAAAAATCTATTTTAGAATTTTGTGTTTTAAAGTTTATAATCAAGTCATCGTCATCATATCAACAGCCTTTATCAGTCCACTGCTGGACATAGGCCTCTCCTTAGAAACACTATACCAAGCTGGTCACAAGAGTTTGTTTCAAGTTTTCCTTCTCTTTCCAATGTGACTTTGTTTAGTCGCCTCCAACCATGGAATGAATAGCAAGTTTATAATATATAACTTATAATATCGTGAAGTTGCGTCAAAAATAGCATAGAATTATTGATATTTAATGTCTGTCGATAATCACTTTAGTGTAGAGCTTATATTATTGCTAGGCAATAATGATACCAGTCGATACACCTCACCGTTTTTAACGCTTACCATCACAGCACAATTGTTTATTCGTATAAAAAAAAGCCTTTGGCATCGTCAAAACTAAATAAAAACTACACCGTCGTGCGTGTTTTATTATAATATATTTAAACTAATTAAAAAAATGACAATTTTATCATGAATTGAAATACATTAAGTTTAAATTTGGCTTTAGTTCTATTATTAGTCGTTAACTATTTCTTTTGTTAAAAAATTTTGAACATCATTTAGTCAATACCATGAAATACAAAAATATTACATATTAATATTAGTATCTCAAATAGTCGGCCTCAGTTGTTGTTATTAGTTATATAACATATTGCACAGATTAATAAATATCAAGAGATGTGAGAAAGGCTAGACGTAATACATCCTTAAATCTAACCGTTTATATTCTTAATTCTTAAAGATTAATATCGGTTATTAAATGTAAACAATCTATGTAGGTTAATCGACAGTAATTTGATTAATATAGATTTTGGTTCTTTTGGTTTGAATTTAGCCTGTTTTCTCGACGAATGGTCGGATTTTAGTCAGACGAGGCTTAATAGTGTCGGTTTGTTGAGTCCACAGCTGGAACGGACTTGTTTCTGAGTCCTCATCCATCTCAGCATCAGTGTTGTTTCTTCGTGATTTCTATAAAAACAATTGGATGTTGTAGAACATTTTTTTAATTACACGATATAGGTAATCATATTAAAAGTAGGAGGTGAATTGCACAGTGATAAAACTTTCATAATATGACTCATCAGACGTGGGCGGAATCAGTTAGATTAAATCCAGTAATTGTCCGACAAAATTAACATGCGAAGTGCTAAGTACTTTATGGCAAATATATACCTACGTATTTTTTTCTAGCTGCATCACGAGGTATCTAAGGTTACCTACGAGTTTCGTTGCCTTTGATTCAGATATTGCTCAGTATTAAACTAGTTTTAATTTTCTTCTGATTTGTTTTCTAAATTAAAACATCATCTATCTACCAGTGAAATTCCCATCAAAATCGGTGCGACCATTCCAGGCATTTTACGAAACAAACAGACAAACTTTACATGCCATTCCATTTACATTTAATGTAAAACTGTAAAAAATTTATTTATTTGTTATAGTTAGAATAAGCAACTAAATAAAATATCTATCGCCGGTGTTTACTCATCCGTGCAAACATTCCAAAGGGCCAAAATAAGAAAAAGCCCCACATGTTTGGATATTCGTGGTCCGTGGATAACAATACCTACTTTAACAACACTAATAAACTAACAATACTAATCAATTTAATACAAACATGTTTACGATGACGTCCTTTCTTCGGCCTTGTCTCTTCACCCTCCAAAGCCGCGTCCATGGCGATGACACCTTTGTTAAAACCTATTATTTTCTTTTCCACTTTGCCTTCAAACTCTTGTATGAAACGTTCTTGGTTGACGTAACCAATCGGCCGGCCAACTAGATATCCAGGATTCACTGTTATTTCTGTAAAACAAAAAAATCATTGTATCCAAGCACTTGCCATCTGTGCACCTCTTTTTGGGTTTTGATAATTGAATAGGCCGCCATAGACATTTCGAAAGATTTTAATATAGTATATAATACATATTAATCTATGTATGTTTATTTAAAAACAAAACCATGTCACAATGTTAGCTGCCATACTCCTCCGAAACGGTTTGATCGAGTCTTATAAAATTTTGTGTATTTATTCAGTAAGTCTGCGTATAGGATCTAAATCTATTTTTTATACCTCTAAGTAGTGAGAGCTGAAATAGAAGCGAGCGGAGCCGCGAGCGAACGATATATATAAAGAGCGTTTTTGTTGAGAAGAAATAGTCGTGAGCGGTAAATCGCTAATTTATTATTACATTTACATTTTTGTGACTATTTTTTTCAATTGTTTTGTGCATATAATAAAGAGATTTAAACAAAAAATAAATCAACTACGCTGAAAAAATAATGCAGGTGACATTATTACACATTACACGCGAATTTGAGAAAGGTAATGTGTATTTCATGCAGTATGGGTTTTATAGTTGGTTTTCATCTTAGAAATTAATTGACACAACCCAAAGGTTGAGTAGATTTACAAACTGTGAATTATCATCATCATCATCATCATCAGCCTATCGCAGTCCACTGCTGGACATAGGCCTCTCCCATTGCACACTACTCTGATCGATTTTGGGCTTCTCCCATCCAGCTCCTGCCAGCCATTCTGCGCAAGTTGTCACTCTGGCCTATGGGCGTTCTACACTACGCCTGCCGAGACGCCGTCTTCACTCCAGAACACTTCTACCCCAAAGGTCATCAGTTCTGCGGCTAATATGGCCAGCCCAATGCCACTTCAGCTTGCTACTCCGGTGGCCTGTATCAATGACCTTAGTCCCTGACGGATCACCTCATTCCTGATATGATCCCTCAGAGAAACGCCGCGCCTAGCCTTTTCCATAGCACGCTGAGCAACTTTGAGCTTGTGGGGGGACCGTACGGTGAATAAACAAATATGAATGAGGTAGATAAACTTGCAACACTGGAGCTCGTATAGCTTGGGTTAAGAACGCACAAAATTGTATAGCTTTTATCGCTGGATTTGAACGCAGCGACCGAAAAAAGAAATTCCGTAACGAAAAACCCTAACACCCTAAAAAAGGATAGAGAATATGATTGTAACTGCAGTGCGACAAGGATGTGCCAGCTCCGTGCTCTATAGGCAGATTAGTGCATGCGTGCTTCCACCACCGGCCGATATCCGTTGCCTTGAAAACACAGTCATTCTAGATTCTTCTACTTCTTTTTATTTCGTATTTTTATTCCATAGTTAAGCTCATATTACTATTATGTTCTCTGTTTAGTTGTCATTGTCTTTCAGTTAATATGATGATTATATTGTTTGGCAATAATATTGTTAGAATAGATGTTAGTTAAAAGACAGTGTTTAATGTTTTGTGAACTTGAATTAATATCAAAGAAAAAAAATACTGCATAAGTGAAAAATAAAGAAATAATTATAATTGCTTAAGTTGATAAAAAATGGTATGCAATAGCTTTACCGCGGCAGTCCCCGAGTGCCTAACGACTTTTTTATATTGTTATAACTCCTTCGTAGGCCCTCCTGCAAAAATGACTCCACTCTGTCTGATGGAAAGCATGAGTAGAATTCAAGAGTACCAAGTGATCACCATACTCATTGCGAAGGCAGTCAATGCAGTATGATGATGACCCACACTATGGTGGCCTATTAAGAGCTATTATGCTTCTGTATCATTAGGTTGGGCCATCTATGTCCAGCAGTGGAGTGTTAAAGGATGATGATAATGATGATTGTTGTTATAACTTACCTGTTCCCAGTACTTCATTGACCATGAATGGATAGAGCCATCCAACCAGTGGAGTTACACCAGATGTGTAATGAGAAAGTTTATGATAAAATAGCAGACCATCCAAAATGGGTGTATCATTTTTGAACAGCGGCAAAGTCATCATAAATCTGTAAAAACAACAATCCATATATTCTTACTAAATAATAATTATAAATTCTGAAGGAACTCTCGTATATCTGTGTGTTGGGTTTTTACGACTAAACCTCTCCATTATTTCAATGCAATTTGGCATTCAGATACTTTGATTCTCGAAGAAGGACATGGGCTACTCTTAAGGCGATTAACACACGGCACCGCGCACCGCCGCGGTAGGCGGTGAAGCGGATCTCATGTCATATTGGGATCTACTGAATCCGTTGATGCTAAACACACGTACACCGACCGACCGCGCGGTCGAGCGGTGTTCTCATCGACTCTCGCCGACCTTACCGCGGCAATGCGCGGTGCCGTGTGTTAATCGCCTTACCGCGTTAACTGACATCCACGCGGGCGGAACAGCGGGTATTGCTTGGGTTTATATTGACTAGCTGATTCACCTGCAGTACATCAACAACCACATATTGCGGGACTCTAAAAGCTTGGTGTAGCCTTAGTTACTCCTTATGTCAATAACTATCTACCAGTAATAGTCCCGTCAAAATTAGTTCAGCCATTTTAAATATTAACCGAAATAGACAGACAGACAAAAAATTTAAAAGTACTTTTTGTTGTCAATATTATACTTAGTACTTTAAAATGCTGTTAATTTGAAAGTACAAAGGGACATTTAATAGTACATTGTTCACCGAGGGAGGAAAGGAACCGATTACTAGCGAGGGAGCAGTTTGTGGCCCGAAGGCGCAGCCTAGGGCCACAATACTCCCGAGGTAGGAATGGGACTTTCACCCGAGTGCTACACAGTGCTTTATACTACACCTGTGAGGAACATTTAAAGTATTTATAAAATAAAATCAAAACGTAAGACACCATGTAAGACACAATTTAGCTTAGAATTTGACATAATATTTATAAATATTTCGCGCTTCATTTTTTTTTTTTATTCTTCACAAAGTCACAAAAGGATGTCAGTGGCACGGATATTCCATATTTAAATTATATGAAAACTCTTTGGGCAGGCGCGCGCCATAGATAAGATAACAAATGAGAAATGAAATTAGTATAAAATGTGATTATTTATCTGTATATATATTAGGTAGGTATATATAGTACAGATAAATAATTACCTATACATATTTGGTTCTAACACCAATAAGAAGTCTTCTGAATATTTTTCTATAGCGTACTGTCGTAAATAACTAGCGGAACATTTGAAGTATTAATGGAATATTTTCTAACTATAATTTGAACTTTGAAATAGTTATCAATACCTACATAGAATGTTGGCGTTGTGAGTCAGGTTTCCAAATATTTATATATTTAATAAAATCGTTAGAAGTCGATATCTGTATTAAACAGATTAGAGAAAACATAATAAAAGAGGTCTTTATTAAAGTAGCCGAACTCAAGACAATAATTTTTGTATTTTTGCGCGTTGTTATTACTAAACGACTTTTTTTGTAAATCACAAGAGGACTCTTCCTCTTGTGATTTACAAAAATCACAAGATGTGAGTACAGAATAGATAAGAGTGGGAAGGTGAATTTTAACAACTATTATAAATATTTCACTTACTTGTTAAAGGATTCTCGTGTACAATCTACCTTGGGCAAGACTTCGAATAAGATTTTATTCTTCGCATTAACATTTTTCAAATCTGGTATATCTTCAATATGACTCTTCATCCAGAAATGACGAAATTCTGTCTGCAATTTTAAATAAAGAAACACGTCAGGTATGGTGATACTTTGACATCGGTGACGACCGCCCGACGTCCTCAGTGACCGACGGCCAATAACCGACATCATCACCAGTTACTGTGGTGACGTATTAAGAATACTGAGTGTCATCTTTATTCATCCTGTAGGTGTCGTAAGAGTCAAATAAGGGAGCTAACTAACCTTAATAATACCACTGCAAAAAACAGGAGAACTTGAAACATTAGTATGGAATAGTAGGTCAATGACCTCCAAGGAGAGGTGTATATCCATCAATAGATAACGATTAATATTATCACATCACTACAAAGCACATTTCGTCTGACATGGAAAATGAATTTCATTTTCTCATCATCCCATCAGATCAACATTCCACTGCTGAACATAGGCCTCCCCCTTGAAAAGATGTTTCAAGTCGGTCAAGAGCTGGACAAATTTTTTTTATTGACCACAAATAGTATTTAAAGTTTAAAACCATGAGTCATCTAACCTCGCCATCAGACATTGGCTGGCTGTTCCAAGCCAGCAAATCCAACACATACAGAGTGTTGGTAGATTCTACATGAAAACAGTCTAGTACCACACATCGGCTACTTGAAAAAGTGTCCATGGGATTACCGCCTGGTAAAGCCGTGTGGCATGCACTTCTAAAGCATCCATGCTTGGTGTACAACTTTGTATTACCCTGAAACATTAAAACGAGGTTTTAGTACTGAAACAAGATACAGCACCGAAATATCCGTCATTGAAGAATATATTATAGAACTCTGATTTGGCAGGCAAGTGTTTTTTGTTATTCATTTATTTATTTTTCCTTATATGGACATGTTATGCGGAGGGATGAGGAAAATTTTGGGTATGGATGTATTTTGTTTTTATTTATGAGTGTTATTTATGACTACTATGCCTGATGGACAGTAAGAGTGTAAAATACACAAGTAGTGGTCACCATTAATCAACAACCTAAAATGTCCCAAGGCTAGGCTCAACTTTCAGATCCTCTCAGGAGAGGGTTTAGGCTATACGTCCCCACGCTGGCCGAGTGATGGTGGGGACTGGCAAGCTTCACAACTGCTATCTTATGATAACAACCCGGACCGACTGCTTAACGTAACCTTCGAATAACGGAAAGGCTAATATCATGCCACAAACGGTCACCCATTTAGGTTTGACCGAGCAGTTGTTGCCAACTCTCGGTGATTGTTTCCAATCAACTTGGCTATACTCACTGCAAATGTAGACAATGCACCATGGTGACCCTTTCTATTGCAGCCTATTGGGATGCTTCAGCATCATCCCTAGAATTTTATTATAAAAGCTTGTAAGTTCAATTTTTTGAAACAAGAATGTGGATGCACCATGTATACCTTAGAAATGAACATTTTTCCACATTCATACGTAAAAAATGCCATTTTCTACTTCTAGTATTAAGAAGCTTATTATAATATGTTCTAAATGATTAAAGAAAAAATCGGCCAAGTGCGAGTCGGACTCGCCCATGAAGGGTTCCGTATCAACAAGTAACATTATATAAAAGTTCTTGTAGTTCGTTGATTAAATGAAAGGTAAATTGCTGTTTACGCTTTATGACATATTAAAAAAAAACTACTTACTAGATCTCGTTCAAACCAATTTTCGTTGGTAGTTTACATGGTAATGTACAACATATATTTTTTTTAGTTTTATCACTCTCTTATTTTAGAAGTTAGAGGGGGGGGACACACATTTTTCCACTTTGGAAGTGTCTCTCGCGCAAACTATTCAGTTTAGAAAAAAATGATTTTAGAAACCTCAACATCATTTTTGAACACCTATCCATAGATACCCCACACGGATAGGTTTGATGAAAAAAAAATTTTTGAGTTTCAGTTCCATGTATGGGGACCCCCAAAATGTATTGTTTTTTTTCTATTTTTATGTAAAAATCTTAATGCGGTTCACAGAATACATCGACTGACAAAATTTCAACAGTATAGCTCTTATAGTTTCGGAAATAATTGGCTGTGACATACGGACGGACAGACAGACAGACAGACTTGACGAATCTATAAGGGTTCCGTTTTTTGCCATTTGGCACCGGAACCCTAAAAAGGAAGGATTTTGAAAAAGACGAGATTAATTACAGAGGATACGTTGTTAGGATGGTCTTCTGTGAAGACCATCCTAACAACGATAGCATTCTTGCTGTCGTATTTCGTTTGTGAGTGTGAGACCGGATGCCCAATCATTCTGCATCATTCTCCTGGCCTCCGAAGGCCGGGAGAATAATGCAAATTATCTGACCATGCCACCATGTTTTGGGTCACCATGCTGCATTGCCTACCCTCACAATGAGGATGGCGGCCAATACTCCTGGATTCTAATCATGCTTTCCATCAGGCAGAGTAGTCGCTTTGGCAGGCTAAAATATAAATAAAAAATACTGTTGTACTTACATTACAGGCAACAACTAATGTCCTTACTCCTTTAGGACAAGGTACCACATACCAGTTCTCATTGAAATCTTCAGGTTTCTCAATCATCCACTCTGACATCATCAGCACATTTTTATATGTTGATGCGGATTTTGTAAACCCAGCCACATAGATGTTTGGTCTAAATTTAGCTTGATTCTGTATAATTGAAAGCAGTGTTGGAATTAAATGGTATAAAACTTTGTAGTTGCATACTTAGTAGATAGGCAGTATAATGCAGCCTTCAGTATGTATGTACACATATCTACATGTGTAAACCTGGTTTTAGCAATAGCATAATAGTTAGCCACTTCCTACCTAACTACATTTTAAAATGCCTTCTTCATGTTAGTGCCATATGTATTTGGTATGCATTGAGTAAAAAACTGTTCATTGGATATTGCTAACAGACACTTCAATTTTATTTATTTTTATGGATGTGGATGTAATAAAAAGAAGCAAAAAAAAAATAAGCAGAAAATAAACTATTATAAAAGTTATAGACAGTAACAAGTCCCCATGACAGTTTACTGTAAAATAATTTATAATTTACTGTTTATGAAACTTCAAATATCTATGTCAAGTAAGCTCAAAGTAAGCTGGCGGGTATTTAGCAATTGCTGTGTTGCTTCACACCAAATGTAGTGAATATACCATAAAAATAAAGTCCAACATACCCTCCTGCTACCCCGGTGAAATACTGACTCGCCATTGACCTAATAAATAAGCAAACCAAAAAAGCAGAAATTAAATTATTAACTAGTACACCAACGTTGTACATTGTTCTTAACAATGTAATGCTTAAATACCATAGTAAAATATGGCATGGTACAACAAATTAGTTTCCATTTCCGACTCAGTCTCTAGAGTAATTATGTGCCAAAAAGCTTGACAGAGAGAGTAACTTTTGCATTTTTAATTTTAAAAAGGAATATGTATTTGAAATTGCCTGGCAATACCATTTCAATATTTTGATACTTTCGTAACAAATTTAAATTGAAACTTCAAGGTAATGAATGCTTTAGACAGATGTATTTGAATTTAGAACTGTGGAGATGTGGATCATTTATAGAAGGTTTAAACCTCTTTTATAAGAAGAGGTCTATGAAAGTAAACACTGTTATGAAACATTTTTATTTAACAATATGCATTTTAATACTCCAGACACCTGCACACACAACAACCTGATGGCTGCCACCAACAACTCTGTTAAAGTGGCTGCGTTCTGGGTTGAAGAATTTTAATTTGTCAACATGCAATGTTTGTCATTGAAACCCTAAGAACGCTAAGAAGAATGGACATATTGTTATGATCTAAAGTGAACTTTGCGGTGTGGTTGAGTCTCCTCTCTAAGGTAACTTTTGTCACAGCTATTTTTCTTACCTTAGAATTTATTTCTTGTTGTTCCACCTCATTCACCATTTCCAAAATTCCACGACATGCATCTAGAGTTGAATTACGATTGTTGCTGCAAAATAAAATGGTTTCAAATTGCAAATTGTTTTGACAGTTTATAGAATAATAAATAAATGTAAGTTAGTCTTAGATCTGCATAGTGATAGAATAAGAATACAATGTGTCACCATTTCTATTAATCCCTAGGATGTCGTATGATCAAGTATGCAGCTAAGGGAACAAACTATGCAGAACAACATTGCAGCAAAGAGAAGAAAACTTGTAACAAACTTTTAACTAACCCAGCTAACAAATGCTTGTTAGCAAAGTGGGTATAGTAGGCAAAACCTTCTTTGTAAGAAGAGCCCTATGTCCAGCTGTATACTAAGAGTGTTGATAATCAAAGTTCTTCCTTATGAAATGTATTAACAAAAAAATCTAAATTTAAAAAAAAGTAGAATAGAATTTACTACAATGACATTGTTATTTTACCTTCTTTGACCTTCTAGAGTATCTTTACGTCTTTGCTCTTGGTGTCCCAACTTTCCCCAGTTTTTATAAAGGTCTTCGAATCCTTTACTTTCTTCACTATCAGGGTTGAGGGCTGTAGCCCTAAACTGTGACAATATTTCGTCCATGTTTCCGTTCTTAATTCAATCAATTTTACACAAGAGTAAGCCTGATTTATGTTATCAATTTTATTTGTGGCGAAAAAGGAAGTGTCTTAGTATTTTACGTTGGAACACGTTTATTTATTTTCAAAATAAACCTTCCCTTTACGTATTTTAACTATCATTTTGACATTACTAGCGCATGTCAAAACTGACCAATCAATACTACTTCTAATTTTTTTTTTTTTTTTGGAATTTAATGACCTGGTAACTAAGACCTTTAAGTCAAGTACTAGTTCTAATACTTCAGAGATTAGTGTTGCACTTTGATTTAGTCTTAAGCAAGTATGCAATGATATCAACTGTTGACTGTGGACATGTTATGATAAATTTATGTAGTTGTTTACAAACAGAATATTGAGAAGATAAGCAGAATATTTTTTAATCATTATTCTAGAACAGGAATTTTATCACTTTAATTCAACTATCAATCAACCATACATTTTAACAGACTTCCTACGAACTAATATTATGACGAATAAGTTTAATTTTAATGAATTAATATATATAAAAATGTAAAGCATTTAAAACATATTTTGGAATAAATTCGTTCAAACGTACGAAGTAAGAAAATAATTTTCTGCTTTAAAATTTATTTGACCTCTGGCCCTATAGAATTTAAATATACAAATAAATGGAATTAGCGGGTTTGTACCCCAACTAATACATTATTGATGAGAACCCATAAATCATTATAACATCTGCAGTGGTAGTGACATGGGTGTACCCAGGGGGGGGGCAGGGAGGGGCAGCTGCCCCCCGCCCCTGGAAATCTCGCAGAACATGTATGAACTCGCCTAATTACTAATCAAAGTATAAACGGGGCCTTATGCTCTTACTTTTAAATAGACACTGTCAAAATGCACGGTGCAATCGCCAAAAAACCGCGCGCGACGATGGCGGACGAAGAATACCGAACTTTGCCGAGCGTTAGAACTCTCTAAAACGGCAGTTCCATCATCCGAACCAAACCACCGGCGATGATTCTAGACGTAATATGGCTCCGCCACCACCGCAAAGGCAACCGACTGCTCAGCGATCGTCTGCATTAGCAGGTATTGTGCTGCGTGGCAGTGGTTCATGTTGCCCTGTAAGAATTTATGGATGGATGCGAATTGTTAAGCTTTCATTGCCTCCTGTACCGGACTGATTTCCGGCTGTGTCCCTCCTGTAGCCGATGAGTTTTGACTGGTGTCAGCACGGGCTGGGGCGGTTGCCGTCTACGGCCCTCTTTTCTTTTTTCTCGGCGGGGAGCACTTCTTGCTCCCTAGCCGATGATTCGCAGGAGGGTAAAGGTCCGACCAGACCGAGCATTTGCGTTTTCGCTGTGCATGTTCCTGTCACGTGACCTGTGTCACCGCACACGTAACATCTCGCACCCCGGTCTGTCTCGTTGAGACACTTAGCTCTCACGTGTCCCATTTCAAGGCGCTGGTAGCACTGTAACGGGCGTGCTAGCAGTGCCTCTGTCCTGGCCAAACCCCCAGCCCACCTGTAACCGTTTAGCGTTCACTATTTTGCGAACAGATGCAAGTGGACAGCGAACTCAGGCTGTGCCCAGTCATGACGGGGAGGCACGTATGTCTCCGGCTTTGACATCGGAGATTGCACATTCCCCCGCTGCTGCTACAGCCCTGGTGACTTCAGCTTGGGTGATTGACACCTCCAGGGATCAGGACGCCGGTCATAGTAATAATAATAATAATCTCTTTATTGTCTCATAAGAAAAAAATACATGGGTTGAGGCCCTAGACCCCACACTAGGATTCCCTGTGTCGTGGGATCTAGTCTCCTTCGTTCAAATCCTTTATTCGATAGTTATAATAAAATAATGTTATGAGATAATGTTCTGGTAAGGTGTGTTTTAGTGTGATGTGATGAGGTGAGATGTGTTTATAGGGTGTAGTGTGATGATGACTTATAGTGTAGTGTGATAATGAGGTGTGGTGTGATTGAGATGTTGTGGTGTGAGGGTGTCAAGTATATGATGTTTTGGTGAGATGTGATGTGTTGTTGAGCAATGTGATGTGGAGTTGACTTTCTTTTAAATTTTATATAATTATTCATATATATACATACAATAAACATATACACATACACGTATAGACACAATCTAATATTATTATACCAATATCTTCAAAAACTGTTCTGTGTTATTGTATTTCCTTGCAACGATTTCTTTTTACATTGATTATATTATGAATGTTGTTGAGTTTAGTGTAAATGTAAGGTCCCTTAAAGCCAAAAGACTTCCTACCAAACGTTTTACGGCATATAAGCTTATTCCAGTATATTCTCCGGTTGGAGCGGCTGCAAGCGCAGGTGGATAGCGAGGTTCTATGAAATCTTAAGGCAGCAGAAAGGATGTACAGCTGTCTGACCCTAAGCAACCCAGTCTCAACGTATAATTCATTGGTAGGATATCGGAATGGGCGTCCGTAAGCAACTTTTAAAAGAGCCCTTTGCCCACGTTCCAATTTAATTAAGTAGCATTTAGACGTAATACCCCACGATATAATGCCATAATTAAGTATGGATTGACATAAAGAAAAATAGACCAGTTTTACAACTGCCTCATCAGCTATTTTTCCGAGACGTTTAAACACCTGCGTTAACAGTCTAACTCTACTAATGAGAACTTCCAGATGCTTAGACCATGTGAGATGACTGTCTAAGCAAATACCCAGATATTTGATAGTAGTAGTTTGTTTTATCTGTGGACAGTTACAGTTGTTTCGGTCAATGCATATATGGAGTCTCAGACTGAAACTACTAAGAGGGGAGGTTCTTTTGGAGATTGAAAAGTTGATTGCATTAGTTTTGTCAATATTTAGTGCCAACAGATTGCGTTGCAACCAATCAGAAACCACTCGTAAGCCATTTTCAGCAACCACTTGAACTTCATCCCAGTCTTTGGCGTAAAAAACAATCGCCGTGTCATCAGCATATGTGAATCGTCTAGCTTGCGGAAGTTTCAGCTCACAGAGACCATTCACATATACGATGAACAGCGTAGGGCCAAGAACGCTTCCCTGAGGTATACCAAAGCGCATAGTTCGCTTGGTGCGGAGACCACCTGTGATGCCAAGATCACACAATCTGATGTTGGCCCTCGCGTTCTCCATCAGCTTGGCTATTGTCGTCTCCGAGCCAGGAGGTACGGAGACTGTGACAGCCGCTGTTTTTTTTTAAATAAATATTTCGGACAACTTACACACAACATCATCTAGTCCCAAACTAATCAGAGCTTGTATTATGGGTACTAAACAACTGATATAAATACATAAACATACTTTTTTTTTGTAAATACAGCCTACATATTATACATTGAAAACACCCAGACTCCGAAACAAATATTTGTGGATCACACAAATATTTAGTCCGACCCGGGAATCGAACCCGAGACTTCTTGATCAGTAGCCGCATACGCTAACCACTAGACAGACAAGGCAGTCCGAAGTTGGAAGTTGCGGCATAACCCTTTTAATAGTCGGTGGCGGTGAGCAGCAGCCCGTCGACCTGACTGGGCCGTCTACTATTTTCCTGGCCTTGGTCTTTCGACCAAGGGACCCACGTCTCGCTCGCTAATGGGGCCGCTATCAGTGCCGACTAATCGGCTCTTTTATAGAGTTCCGACACTCCGGCCCTAATGGTCGTCAAAACTGTGACGGCAGCCCATTTACCGCCTTTGACTCCCTTCGTCCCCTGGAAGGCCTTCTAGATCGCCGAAAGGGCCTCCTGGACACTAGAGTCGATATCGGCTCCGCCGCAACCAAGATGGACCCGGTGCGTCATCACGCTTCGACTCAATCCCTATTCCACTTTCACCGCTCTTTCTACCCCTTGTTGTGCACTTTTGCAGTGCAAGTTTCTTGGGTCGGTTTTTTTTTATCTGACTTGCCAGGGTCCACATTGGCCGCGCCGGTAACATAATGTCGCGTGTACCACCTTCCGCGTGCAACTGTTTAATAGTGTTTGTTCCTAACTGAAAAAGCGGCCAAGTGCGAGTCGGACTCGCCCATGAAGGGTTCCGTAGCATCATTTAAAAGTTTTTGTAGTTCGTTGTAACTTTCATCAATGTTTTAATAATAGTGTTTTGATTGAAAGAAATGTAAATTGCGGTTTATGATTTATGACGTATTAAAAAAAAAACTACTTACTAGATCTCGTTCAAACCAATTTTCGTTGGAAGTTTGCATAGTAATGTACATCATATATTTTTTTTAGTTTTATCACTCTCTTATTTTAGAATTTACAGGGGGGGGGACCAACATTTTACCACTTTGGAAGTATCTCTCGCGCAAACTATTCAGTTTAGAAAAAAATGATATTAGAAACCTCAATATCATTTCTGAAGACCTATCCATAGATACCTCACACGTATAGTTTTGATTAAATTTTTTTTTTTGAGTTTCACTTCTATGTATGGGGACCCCCAAAATGTATTGCTTTTGTTCTATTTTTGTGTAAAAATATTAAAGCGGTTCACAGAATACATCTACTGACCAAGTTTCAACAGTGTAGCTCTTATAGTTTCGGAGAAAAGTGGCTGTGACATACGGACGGACAGACAGACAGACAGACATGACGAATCTATAAGGGTTCCGTTTTTTGCCATTTGGCAACGGAACCCTAAAAATGATCTAAAAAGTTAAAAAATCTATCGGAAACAGTATTTGCTTTCATTTAAGACTAGCTGAGTCCCGCGGTGTTTAATGTAAATCGCGACTAACGCCACGAAGCGAAGCTAGAAAATAAAATTGCCTTAGTTACTCCTTAGGTCGTCAAAATCGGTCCAGCCGTTCCAGAGATTACCCGGAACAAAAAGAGAGACAGACAGAGAGACACAAAATATTAAAATTGTATTTTTTCCGTGTAAGTAACGTATGCACTTTTAAATGTATTTAATAAAAAAAGTATACACAGAAACGTAACTTAACATTTAAAAAAGCGGACAAGTGCGAGTCGGACTCGCCCATGAAGGGACAGACAGACAGACAGACTTGACGAATCTATAAGGGTTCCGTTTTTTGCCATTTGGCTACGGAATCCTAAAAAGGACAGAGGATAAGATTGTAACTGAAGTGTGACAAGGACTAATAACGGTACTAGCATGCGTAATAGATTAAATCAAACAGAAGGGATATCGTAGACACAATACATACCTATCGTCCGCGTCCTCCAGTACCGTCTAATTGATATGCTCATATTAATATTATGTGTTTAGTTGTCATTGTCTTTCAGTTAATATGATGATTATATTATTTGGCAATAATAGTGTTAAAATCTATGTTGGTAAAAAGACAGTGTATATTGTTTTGTATTTTCCAGATTTCCAAGTGATGATCTTACGAGCATGAAATGCTTGAGAAGCACCACGCAGCCCACACAACATGTATTTCGGAGAAGGCAAAGGCCCTAACAAAAAACCCTTTGCCGACAAATATATGTTGATGTAAAACACCTATAGCGAATAATCTGAATAACTATTTATCCTTCTTTATCTGTACAAATTTACTGTGTTTTTATATTGTTATTGAAACTAAATCGATAATAATTTTCTTCGTTGTTTTATTATTACTACATTCATTTTTTACGACACTCATTACGATACTGATTGATACTTTTAGCAAATGGCGATAATGAATGTCATATCTTTATCAATTTTAACGAGTTAGTCCATAATTTTACTACGAACCTCAAAGTGCAACTCGCAAGATATAGCTATCTCTTTCTTTACCATGCATTCCGTATTATCTTTTGCATTCGTAATCGTAATGTATGTATACACCTATAAATAAGTACGTCATGTCGTACCGCAACAATATCGAACGCCGTTTAATATGAAAGTAACCTATCTTTCTTTATAATATCATTGATTGCATAGCTTTTATCGCGGGCTTTGAGCGCGACGACCGAATCAAGAAATTCCGTAACGAAAAAACCTAACACCCAAAAAAAGGATAGAGACTATGATTTTAAATGCAGTGTGACAAGGAAGTGGCGGCTCCGTGTGCATGCGTGCTGCCGCCACCGGCTGTTATCCGTTGCCTTGACAACACAGTCATTCTAGATTCTTCTTTTTATTGCGTTTTTTTTATTCCATAGGTAATTATGCTCTTAATACTATTATGTTCTCTGTTCAGTTGTCATTGTCTTTCAGTTATTAGAATGATTAAATTGTTTGGCAATAATAGTCTTTATTTTGTAAACTTGAATTGATATCAAAAAATATTAATACATAAATAAATAATTAAATTGCATAATTGATAAATAATGCTATGCAATAGCTTGGCCTGAGACTCATTTGGCCAATTTTTATTAATAAAGACATTTTTGAAAACACAATCTTAGACTTAAATGTAGTAAGTCAAAATTGGAAAGTATCGTAAACAATACTTAAAATAAATCAGAATGAAATTGTTAGGGTGGTACTAGTTTTAAACCCGTAACAATAAGCTACGGAACCTTTCACTGTATCCGAATCGCAATTGAAATTTTGTAGGAACTGCCGTATAAGCTCTCTTTTCACAAACAGTATAAGAAGGATTATATAAAAATTTACTTGTCCTTGATTATATACTTAGTACATTAGTAGCTGAAGCCCGCGGCTCCGCTCGCGTCCTAGGAGTATGAAAAAGTTGACCGATTCGCTGACCTAACCGATATGCACACAAAATTTCATGAGAATCGGTCCTGCCGTTTCGGAGGAGTTTAATTACAAATACCGGGACATGAACCTACTTGAACACACACATTTTTTTCATCAAAATCGATTCAGCCGTTTAGAAGGAGATCGCAGCGCCACCTACCGGGTCCAATTGTGAATCTAAACCATTTTCAAATGTACTTGAACACACACAAAAAATTCATCATAATCGGTACAGCCGTTTAGGAGTTAAATTACAACGAAAAGTGGCATTGATTTTTATATACGTATATTGATGTTTATGTAATATGTGTTACCTATACATAATGTTTTACAACCTGTGTTTTAGGAACGTAAACATCAAATCAACAACCCTTAACGTCCCACTGCTGGGCTCAGGTCTCCTCTCAAGAGAGGGTTAAGGCCATACGTCCCCACGCTGGCCGAGTGCGGGTTGGGGACAGGCAAGACACGTTGTGGCTACGTAATCTTACTGTTGGATGTTTTTAAGCCGCCCGAAGGCCTCCAACTAAGCTTCACGACTGCTATGATAACAACCGGGACTGACTGCTTAACGTGACCTCCGAATCACGGAAACGCTCATTACATATAATGCCACAAACGGTCACCCATCTAGGTCCGACCGCGCCGTCGTTGCTTACCCTTGGTGATCGTTTCCAATCACCTTAGGCCACTCGGCTATGAGCGCTTCTTCTTGAGGAACGTAAAATTCGTATTAAAAAAGTATTTTATTCGCAAGACTAAATTAAAGTTTAGCAGTTCATAGGTAAACATGATGACTGCCTTGTTAGTCTAGCTCTAGTAGTTAGCGTATGAGGCTGCTGATCAAGACGTCTCGGGTTCGATTGCCGGGTCGACAAGCGTTTATACGATCTTCAAATCTTTGTTTCGGAGTTTGGGTGTTTTCTATGTTTATGAATTTATTTACAAAATAAAACTATGTTTATTTATTTATATCAGTTGTCTAGTACCCATAGCACAAACTCTGCTTAGTTTGGGACTAGATGATGTTGTGTGTAATTCGTCCGAAGTATTTCTTTATTTATCAATTATTATATAACAGGTAATTTGACAATATAACACGTCGTAGACATACAACACAGAAAACACTTAACTTTTCAACCACCTTTATGTGATTCAACAACACATTAACGACCAAGCAAAGTCACACAGCGATCTGACCTTGTTTCTTGCCAAATCTTAATATTCTACGTCAGCGGAATGTTCAAACTTGTTAATTCTTTTTTATTTTTTGTTAAAATCTACGACTAAAAAGGCTGTTCGAACCTAAAACAGATAAAACGATAGACCACGATCCGTAAGGGTTCGTTTTGCTTTTGAGTAACGAGGTTTTACTGCTATGCGATTCTATTAGATTTTATAATATAGATAGGTAATAAATTAAAATTTAAACAACCCATGTTTAAAATATGATTCGGAACCCTTATAGCTTCGTCAGGTCCGTCCGTCCGTCCGTCCTCGACCTACCGCCCAAACTGTTAGTTCTAAAATGAAACATTGTATGAATATGTCGAGACTATAATTATGTGTGAGAGAAACAAAATGTCGATTCGTTGGAGGGCTCCATGACGATGGGCACTGGCCTCGTGTGCCCTTATGTCCTTAAAAAGATCCTATGGCAAGACTACGTAGCCACAACGTGTCTTACCAGTCCTCAACTCTCATTTGGCCACCGTGGGGACGTATGGGCTTAACCCTCTCCTAAGAGAAGATCATCGCAGGCCCTGGACTGGTGTGCCCAATGGGGAAGAGGGGCCTGCCTCCCATACACGTAAGTGGGCACGTTTTTTTTTCTCGCGTCTACTTAACGTATGGAATATAATTATACAGGTCTTTGAAAACCTTGAGAGGTTGCTGCTAGACCTTTTTTATGCAGACATCTAAGCTAAACGGCTGGCTCAAATTTAAAAAAAAAGTCATTATTATAGTCCATGTCCAACCAGGACAACTGTAACGGTTTACTTTACTTCATTAGTTCATGAGTTAGGTCTGACTTGTAATAGGTGCAAAGTTGGAAAATATTGTACTAAAATAACGTAATAATAGGTAAACATTACATATATCTATTGGATACGATTTTAAATCTACCTACTATGCATAGTCTGACACGCACTTGGCCAATTTTCATGAAACATAGTTAAGAACACGTCTTGACTAAAGTTTGTGTGTAATCATTTCAGAAGTGACAATGCCAACTTGGATGCTGTTTTCTCTTGTCTTCATTTCATTTGACATTAAGTGTTTGTATTAACTAAGTATACGTTTTTAATAAAAAATATTTAAGTTTTATAATAAAAGAAAATTATGTAACAATATATAGTAAGTACACATAAGTAGATACGAAATTGGGTATTATTATTGTTTACGAACTCTAATTCGATAAACACCGCGACTCAGATCAACAATTTGTGGATAGCACAAAGTGTTGTCGCATGTGAAATTTGAACCCACAACACTGACTTGTTGCAGTAGAAAGTGCCGTGGCAACCACTTAAACCACTGGACCAACCGTGTAGTCACCGTGAAGTTGATTCGGTAGTGTCTAATACTTTCAGGTACCTCAACTGAAGTGTGACAAGGACTAATAAAGGCGTAATAGATTAAATCAAACAGAAGGGATATCGTAGGCACACAATACATACCTATCGTCCGCGTTCTCCAGTACCGTCTAATTGATATGCTCATATTACTAGTATGTATTTAGTTGTCATTGTCTTTGAGTACATTTATTAGATTCTGTATGCTTTTCTTAAATTATAGTTTATAATACTCACGGGCCCGATGGTCCAGTGGTTAGTGAATCTGACTACTGTGCCAAAGATCGTGGGTTCGATACCCACCCGGGACAAATCTTTGTGGATGAGCACGATCATTTGTTCTGTGTCTGGGTCTAATTTACTTATATTAATATGATCATGTATGTACATTTCTTTGGAAGTGTATCTATTAGTGGTCTGGTCACCATGGCGTTTGTCCTGCCTGGCTTGGGATCAGACGACTATGAATGAAATGATTAGAATATTATAAAATATTGTAAATCATTAATTACGATATCTGTAACACTACTGTTGTAATGGCACACTACACGTGTTGGGTAACTGTAAGTGTAGTGAGCAGTTGATTAAAATAAGTAAATAAATAAATATGATGATTATAATATTTGGCAATAATAGTGTTAAAATGTATGTTGGTAAAAAGACAGTGTATATTGGTTTGTATTTTCCAGATTTCCAAGTGATGATCTTACGAGAATGAAATGTTTGAGAAACACCACGCAGCCCACACAATATGTATTTCGGAGAAGGCCCTAACAAAAACACTTTGCCGACAAATATATGCTTTGATTATAAACATGTCTAGATAGAGAGTTCGACCGTCTAAACGTCCAAAAAAATAGTATTTAACTGTAAGAGACTAAGCTCGTCGCGGCCGATCAGTAGCGTTACTGTCATTGTACGGTAAACACGTATTGAGTGGCGTATAAAAATGACGTTTTGCATGATAAAAGTGTGCAGGAATTACTTAGGACGATTGAAATCAACTAAAAAAAATACCTATCATCGATAAGTAAACTTTAAATAACTAAATTGTAAAGAAACAATTAAATTAACTGAGTGAAATTTTATCAAAATTCGACCACCATTTTGACGAAATATTTACAGGGTAGCCTGGTAATTGAATTTAAATTTCCCATGTGAGTGTTAGCCAATTAACAAAATGTTCAATCATGATCGAAAAAGTATATTTCGAGAATTCAAGCCAATTCTATTTAACTATAGTGCTGGATAATACATATCATATATGTATGTATAATATATTTTTGTGGTGGTATATATTGTTTATTTTATTTAAAATCTGATGGGCGTGTCGATTTCGCCGCTCCTTGGATGCTGAAAATGGAAGTAGTATGTACGACGTTAAGCTGAAGAGATTGTTTGTTAGTTTAAACGCGCTAATCTCCGGAATTTCTGAACCGATTCTTAAAATTTTTCCACTAATCGGAAGCTACACCTTCTCTGAGTTCTTAACGAGAACGATATAAAAACAAGATTTACGAGAAATTGCGGGGAGCATCTAGTTAAAAATATAGTAATTAAATATAACTATGTTGTATATTAACTTAATTAAAGGCCTCTGTGAGTTGGCTTTCCTTCGTGCGCCTTTCAAAGTACCGGAACCTCATGCCTACTACTTTCTAAGGCACAGGGTATATTTTAACCAAATTGTTGTTAATTATTAAGAATAAACAAGCTTTAATAGCAACTCCCTTTTTCACCAACATATATTTTACCTAGTAACTCAAAAGCTAAAACTCTAATACATATTGACTGACTTTAAATTTAATACAAATTACTTATAAATCTCAAAATCAATACACAATTATTTTCCCTCCTTTTATGGAAAACATTCAAGGGCTGGTATCACTCAGAACGCTACCACGTCATGCGCGCGCCCGTAGGCTACGCTTGCATGTGTGTGTAACAAGCACACAAGCCCTGCAAATCTGGCCTGTTGTTTTTATTGCGAATGCAGCGCAACACTCCATCTAGACATGTATATAATCAAAGAATATATGTTGATGTAAAACATCTATTGCGAATAATTTATATAACTATATAACCTTCTTTATCTTTACAAATTTTTCGGTTTTATTTTGTTATTGAAACTAAATCGATAATAATTTTCTTTGTTGTTTTATTATTACTACATTCATTTTTTACGACACTCATTATGATACTGATTGGTACTTTTAGCAAATGGCGATATTTAATGTCATATCCTACGAATAAATAGACTTATTATTTATTCGTAGGTCATATCTGTATCAATTTTAACGAGTTACTCCATAATTTTTCTACGAACCTCAAAGTGCAACTCGCAAGAGATAGCTATCTCTTTCTTTACCATGCATTCCGTATTATCTTTTGCATTCGTAATCGTAATGTATGTACCTATACACCTATAAATAAGTACGTCATGTCATACCGCAACAATATTGAACGCCGATAAGTATGAAAGTAACCTATCTTTCTTTATATCATTGGGTACCTCTGATGGCCTGTGCCATTTGTCTGTCTGTCATAATTTTTTTCGAGAACTTTCTTCGTAAGGAACAGTACCTACAGTCTATGCAAGTAGGAAAGAAAGCACTGGGCAAGAAAATGAGGGGGCAGCGTCTTAGCATTACATCTGCTAGGGTAACGTCTCTCTTATAGCTACTCGTAAGTTGCATTCTAAAAACGTTATTAGAAAACTACTAAACTCAACGATGTCACAAACTCAAAACAAAATACTTATTAGGCGATTCACACACTGGCGACGCGAAAACGCGCGTAGCGCTGGGCAGCCAATCCCGAATCTGCTAGCCGCACGCGTGAATTATTTACTAATCTATGAGCCTAGCCTAAACCTTAGCTATTTTTATGTACTAATCTATGAGCCTGACCCTACTTGCCTGACGAGATATAAACATAGTTAAAAACAAATCAAAATATTGATTCTAATGTAGTATAAAAACACCAATCCGTGATTGATTTTAAATTATTCATCTGTACTACTACCGTGGGCCACTGGTTATACTGGTAAAGGTGAAGATGATATTTTATGCTTTACTAGCTATCGCCCGCGGCTCCACCTGCGCGTATGTCGGTTTTCGCAGTAAAAAGATGCTTAAGTCCCTTCTGAGACTCATAACTATCTGTGTATCAAATTACGTTGAATGCGCGACAGAGAGACAGACATACCTAGTTACTTTCGCATTTATAATATTAGTTAGCATTTATTAGTAATTGTTACCACGGAGTGTTTTAAAAAGTTGTTGTATTTACACTATTTATTATCTAAAGTGAACGAAATCTAAGTTACTCCTTTATACCATCAACTATCTGCCAGTTCCCGTTAAAATCGGTCCTGCAGTTTTAGCAGGGGGGTGACACTCCGCAGTTTAGGTATAGTGAATAGCTGAAACAGTCAGAAAGACGAAAAAGTCGCATGTGCCAGGCGCTGTTAATTTAAATTACAAATATACACTTTTTATTTGCAAACATTTAAAGCACACTTCTTTCAATCTTATTCGTTTATTGCGGTACTAATTTTTATTCGACTGCGTCAGAAGGAAATGATGATAATTATCATTTTTAACCGACTTAAAAAAAAAGGAGGAGGTTATCAATTCGTCGGAATCTTTTTTTTTTTTTTATGTATGTTCAGCGATAATTTCGTCGTTTATGAACCGATTTCAAAAATTCTTTTTGCATTGGAATGGGCGTAGCTGACAGGTGGTCCCATCGTCACCATATCGGGATCTGATGATGGGATCCCAAGGAAATCGAGGGAACTCCTCAAATATCATAGGCACAATGTCGCGATTTGGGTACTCGGAATAGTTTTTCATTGAAGTCGGTTCCTTTTTGTTAAAATTATTGAGAATGTTTACAATCGATCTATTAACTACCTATTGATTAAAAAGATACATAATTATTATTATCCCTCAAGTCCTTTTTGAGTACATGTGTATTAAATTATTCTGGTAGTAGAAGTTGGACGCCACTACCAAAAAACCGTTCCTTGGTAGTCGAGTACATAGAAAGAGCGGCCAAGTGCGAGTCGGACTCGCCCATGAAGGGTTCCGTATCAGCAAGTAACATCATATAAAAGTTCTTGTAGTTAGTTGTAACTTTCATCGATGTTTTTATACTAGTGTATTGATTGGATGAAAGGTAAATTGCGTGTTACGATTTATGATGTATTAAAAAAAAACTACTAACTAGATCACTTTCAAACCAATTTTCGTTGGTAGTTTGCATGGTAATGTACAACATATATTTTTTTTAGTTTTCTCACTCTCTTATTTTAGAAGTTAGAGGGGGGGGACACATTTTTCCACTTTGGAGGTGTCTCTCGCGCAAACTATTCAGTTTAGAAAAAATGATATTAGAAACCTCAACATCATTTTTGAACACCTATCCATAGATACGTACCCACACCTACCCCACACGTATAGGTTTGATGAAAAAAAATATTTTGAGTTTCACTTCCAAGTATGGGGACCCCCAAAATGTATTGTTTTTTTTTTCTATTTTTATGTAAAAATCTTGTTATGTAAAAATGTTTACACAATACATCGACTGACCAAATTTCAACAGTATATCTCATATAGTTTCGGAAATAATTGGCTGTGACATACGGACGGACAGACAGACAGACAGACTTGACGAATCTATAAGGGTTCCGTTTTTTGCCATTTGGCTACGGAACCCTAATGAACCTTCTTGGTGTGTGATGCTGCTCGTTGCAATTTACGAACTTTCTGTTTTAAAACTATAATTAAATGAAATTTATTAAACTACTATTATGTAGGCTTATGTAAAACGAGAAAAGAAAAAAAGTAATTCATTTTGCAGTTGTTTATCAGTGTGTAATGAAAACTTATTCTATTACGCTTGAGACAAACAACGCAGTGTTCGTTATTTGAATTTACCGCTTAATATGTGATGTTGCAACTTCAGAGTCTAATGAGACATGGTGCTTAAAATTCAAAATTTCTAAAAATAAAAGCATTGCTTAAAATTATTTATGAAATAATTATTAGTGTATAGTTTTACTAAATACGACACAATATATTTAGTTAGATATCTAGTTTCATAACTTATTAAATTACAATAATCAAGCAATGTTGCTATACTATTATTTTTCCTTGTATCTGGGTTAACTTTTGAAAAGTGAATAAGAATACAAAAATAAAATCAAAACTTCAGAAAATTTATGGTTGTCATGGATATCTATGGCATCCGGTATTAGGAAGTCAAAAATAATTGATTCCGTGGAAAACTGATTATTAGTTAAAACCTAACATCCAATAATTAAATAGGATTTGGGAAACTAATGAATTTTAGCTATTACATAGAGTGGTATCGTGGTTAAGCTCACTTTAGTCTGACTCTCTATATTTTACTAATAACTTTAAGATTAATTGTACTGCGTTGAATGGTGACATTTTTCTTTGTAGCACTACAAATTTAAAAGGTTGTATTTGAAATAAAGTTGTGAATTCGCCGGCTTAAATAAAAATATTATTTTTAATGATTATGTACTTAAATCACAATTTAATACAATGAAAACAATAATAAACCAGTAAATAAGGTATTAGTGTAACTTAAAACAAAGAATGTCCGTGTGGTGACGGATTAAGAATACAAAGTGTCACCACCCCTATTCATTAAATGGGTGTCATAAGAGGCTACTAAAGGAACAAAATAAGCAACTAACATCACTGCCAAGAGAAGGAAAACTTGAAACAAACCCTTTACCAACCCGTCTGGCCAGCGTGGTATAGTAGGCCAAAACCTCCTTTCAAAGGAGAGGCTTATGTCCAGCAGTGGACTATTAAAGGCTGTTGTTGATGATGATGATGAAAACAAAGAAATATTAAACACGTTTAACTTATTGAAGTACTATTATCCTTGACAATTAGAAACCTTGACTACATTTTACAAATTAATTTGGGGTAAGCGCAATGAGTTTTCTTATTCACGAGTAACGCCACAGAGTACACCAAGTCTAAAAACATAAAGTAAGTTATTCCTAATGTCATCAGCTAGGTATATGTCAGTGAAAGTCCCATGGGAATCGGTCCGGCCATTCCAGAAATTAGCCTGAATCAAGAGATAGACTGACAAAATTTTGAAAATGACTTCTGACTTATATACTTTCAAGGGCATTAAGTAAAATTTGAAATTACAAACAGACACTTCAATTTTATTTGTTTGTATGGATATAATTTTATAATGCAATAAATTTATTGAGTGCAGTTTAGTTACGAAAAATGACTCAAAGTAATTTTAGAGCGTTTCAAAATAATCAGAAAGAATGAAAATAATTGGTAGTTCTTACATTTCAAAGTTAAACTGTGTAATCTTACGAAAGACCTAAAACATTTTTCCACTACAACGCAACATCGTTATTTTTTATTTAGGGAAATTGTAAAAATAGTATGGCAATATTTTTACCTAGTGAACGAACATAGCCGAACGCAACTCTATTGAATCCCGAGCCTAGCCGAACGTCTGATTAGGTCACGTGGTACTTTTGGAGTCTTCGTGGCGTAGCTTGTTCAGCTGCTCGCCGAAGCGGCTGTCGGACGGTCGCCTCTCAGCGAGTCTGCGTACAATGTAGCGGCCATTTTTGTTCTTAGTTCATAATAGCGTGCGCATATTTTAATGTATTTCGAAGGACATTTAGGCAATTTTCACGATGACTATTATAGTTTTCTTAATAGATACTTCAGCTTCTATGACCCAAAGAGCTTATTTGGGCGGACGCCCAACGTTGCTCGATGTAGCCAAGGGCGCTGTGGAAACGTTCGTTAAGGTACGTGCAGTGTCATCGACTCGTCAACCGCCTGGTTTTTGTGATCGATTTGTTTATCGCGTGTTAGTGTGTTGAACTGATTCATTTTATTGCTTAGGTTCGTCAACGGTCCCCTGAAAGCAGAGGTGACAGGTATATGCTTCTAACTTTCGAAGAACCACCCGCGAATATCAAGGTTAGTATATCAGAGTGAACACGTTAGATTTTCTTGTGATTTATGCATAAGTGAGTGAAGTAATGCCGGTTAGTCAGTGTCTACATGTTAGGCACTGTAATTTACAAACCAGAACATTTACATACTTTGAAAGTGCGAAATTTACTGAAATAGACAGCACGACGTAAACAGGACGAACCACCGCCGTTGCTGTCTTCGCGATAGCGCTCGCTACTGCGCTCTCGTCGCACACGCTCATTGGTCGACGCTGCAATTAAATGAAATGGCGATGCGGGGGGAAATTTGAAATGATTCCCACTACAACACCCATGCATTAGTCCGAATTTTCAAACGTATTAACAGTATGTTTATCAAATTCAATGATTTAAGACCTAGTAGATTAGTTAGAAATAAATCTAAATGATCAATGAAAGATACCAAGCACTATATAAACATGTATATAACAATTATTCAAAATGACTAATGTTCATTATTTTATTTTAGGCTGGTTGGAAAGAAAATCTAGCAACATTTATGAATGAGCTTAAGAATTTACAATGTCTGGGATTTACAACAATTGGTGCTGCATTAAAGCATGCCTTTGATGTGCTGAATATAAACCGCATGCAGACTGGTATTGATACCTATGGCCAAGGGAGATGTCCATTCTATCTTGAGCCATCTGTAATTGTTGTTATTACTGATGGAGGAAAATTAACTAGCATTGCTGGCATCCAGGAGGAAGTGAGTAACTATTTAAAAATATAAAAATAAATTTATCAGCAATTTAACAAGTAGGACAGTATGTACAAGACTCATTTAAAGTAATCATAATACATATATAAAATAGTCATATAATTTCTGCCGTTTCTTATTTGAAATGTTTGTTACTTTAGTGTTATGTTTATTATAACCCTAAAATTATAAAAAAAATAGTACCTTCTCTTATAAGACTTGATATGAGATGATAAATATTTACTTAAAAGAGTCTATTTTATATTAGATTTTAATTTTTAAACTTGTTTATGATACTAATAGGCAGGTAAAGTATAAATTTGATTTATATTTTTGTAATAAGTTTGTTTTTTTGTTAAAGGACTATGTCTTTTAACATTCAATGAACATGTATCATGACTCATAGCCTATATTAAATTTCCACATCATAGTACCATAAAAGCATAACAACATCACATCGGTAAGATATTAACATTTAATTAACTTGTATTTGTTTGAATACATGGCAATACTTAAATTATATATTTTGTAATATTTCAGTCATCTTACACACAACAATGTCTAGTCCCAAACTAAGCAGAGCTGGTATTATGGGTACTAGACAACTGATATATTAAATTTTTTTTGTAATTCTAAATATCTAAGTGACATTTAGTTTTGCTATTGGTTTTCCCTATCGTCGATTAAACCAACAAAACAACAACAATTAAAAAATGACAAAGATTTAACCAACTTGTTCATTAATAAATCATATTGCAATGGTGAGGAAAGAGTTAGGTAGGGAGTTAAAGGATACAATGATAAAGGAAGACCAAAAGAAAAGGTGGATGGATTCTGTGAAAGCAGATATGGCTAGGAAGATATGACAAGTGATAAAGTGGAATGGAAGTATAAAACATACTTCCCTGACCCCTAATAAAACTAGGATAAAGGCAGGCAGATGGTGATTACCTATCTTGACACAATTATATATCAACTTTAAATTTTATATATGTACTAGTTGACCCAGCGAACTTCGTACCGCCCAACTTTAAAATTCCAGAACTTGATCGCAGCGCCACCTACCGGGTCCAATTGCGAATCTAAACCATTCCCAGATCCCCTTGAACACACACAAAAAATTTAATCAAAATCGGTCCAGTCGTTTGAGAGAAGTTCAGTGACATACACACTCACACAAGAATTATATATATAAAGATTATGTTATTTATGGCAAACTACTCCAAAAAAAGTAGCCGAAGTTACTCCTTGTATCATCAGCTATTTGTAAATGCAAGTCCCGTCAAAATCGGTCCAGCCGTTCCAGAGATTGTCCGAACAAACAGACACAGACAAAAATTGTAAAAAAAAAAAATTTTGGCATAGAAAAGCTGTGATTTCAATATTACAAACAGACACTCTAATTTTATTTATTTGTATGGATATAAAAATACCTATTGGCTACTGGTTTACTGCAAAAATCAGCCAAGTCCAGTCAACTAAATTTTAAGGTCATTTTGTAAGATCACACAATGATTATAATATATTTTTTAAAGGCTTTAAATTCTAACGGTACAATTAATTTTAAAAGATTAAAAAAGTTTTACTTTATACTTTAAAAAATTTTTAAACGTCGTAATTCATCAAGTTTTACAGGTATAATTTAACTTCAGTTTAAATAAAATAATAGAACGCAGCGTTGTAAGATGGTATCACGATACCATACGATACGTCAGACTGGGTACATCGTACGATTAGTTAAAATGAGTGTTGCAATGTGTACGTAGTACGTAGATACTACGAGCTGCGCTGCGCCCTGTGCTGTAAAAGACATGTTGAGTCATTAGTTCGTGCCCTGAACATGCAGTGTCTCTAGTAGACTGCACTGAACTGCTTTTCGCAGTAATAAATCCTAGATATTATTCGAATTCTTACACGTTATTCCTATTAAATACTTAGACTGACACAATGTTACGAAAAACGAATGCTCTATGTGATCCATTTTTTTTTGGTTGGTAAATACTTATATGATAAACATGTTGACAACACACTACCGGTTTTGCGTCTTAATGTTCCTTGGATATTAAACAAGAACTTTATTGTTCTACTAGCTAAGCCCCGCGTTGTTGCCCCTGGTTGTTCTTATACTTTTACAACAACCGCGGGTAAAGTAGCTAGTAATAAATTGGCCAAGTGCGTGTCAGGCCATGCATAGAATAGTGTTCCGTAATCCTTAGTCACCCATAATGATATGTAGGTTCCAATAGATAATTGTTGTTTATTTATTATTTCTCTATTTTTGTTCGAAGTTTTCCAAGTGAGTGCATTTTAAAAGTAAGGCCCCTAAAACTCTGAAAATAACTGGCAGAGAACTGCTGATATGAGGAGTAACTTAGGGCCCTTTTTAGGGTTCCGTACTTCATGACATGGAACCCTTATAGATTCATCATGTCCGTCCGTCCTTCCGTCCAAACGGTTGCTGCTAGAGAAAGATGGATCTTTGCATGTTGTTATTAAGTCGACAAAGTGCTTTAATAATAATAATAATAATAATAATAATTGCCCCCTCAAGTTCCAACCATACGTCCGAATCGACCATCAGATTCACGTAGGGGGCGGACACGTGATATAAAATTACTGGCACGGCTAACATGGCTCTGGCAACCCATTAAATATGGAGACGCGCTTAAAAAGTAAACGTATAGGGCCGCTGCTCGGGGGCAATCGCCGAGGCACACCTGGAGCTGACGCTGGGTGTGACAGCATACGAACCGTCGGCGGAGTGGAGCTGAGTAGGCGGGCTCCCTCCGGGTTACCCGAAAATGCTACAGCCGACTTATATTCTGACCGACAGACTGACGACATTAGCGACAATAGTAGCTCACGAGAAGAACCTTATAGTCCATCAACAATATCATATACTCCATCAGAATTCTCTACAAGAACACCAACACCCATAGACACACCAGCCTTAGATGTTGCGCAGGGGGTGAATACCCTATTACCTGCGTCCACTAAGACTGGGAAAACACGTGTACGCATGAAATGGACAGAAGATATTAATATATTCATCATGCGTACCTACTACCGCATTACTAAATTAGAAACAGACATGACAGCATACAGAAAATTACTACATGAACACTTTTTAAAACAGTACCCTATCGTGACAGTTTCAGAACAACGAGTTTCCGATCAAAGGAGAGTCATTATCAGAAATAGAATGCTTACAAATGAGAAATTAGAACAAATTAAAGAAGAAGTCAGGTTAGAATTAGAACAAGAAGATATCATCCTACAATCACAATCAGATAGTAATTCGCAAAGAATCAACACTATGGACCCAACCTCACAACAAACAATACTAACAAATACACAAACATCCTACAACTGCCTTAATACCATTGAATGTGACATATACAATACACAAACTCCACTTTGTACTAATATATCAACACAAACTGAAACTACAATGCTATTAATGGAAACCGAAATAGAAACTTTGCAGTCTAATGTCTTATTAGACTCATCAGAAAAGAAACTGAAAGAACACTTACAGACAGCTATAACTGAATTTGCAGGCTTAGACCCTACACTCAGGCCCCGACTTCCTAAACTTAAATATAGTTTGTATCTTGCGAAATTAACAAATTTCTTTAACAGTACCTTACTGCACGAGTTCTTCTCTGATGAGTCACAACTAACTGACATTCATACACTCATATATTGTAGTGCCCTAGTAATTTCACGAGAGCTTGGATATGACACTGAACCACAATCCATACCCCAACGCATTAACATAAAACCAGCCTGGCAAGATAGACTAGAGAGAGACATAACACAACTTAGAACCAACATCGGTAGACTTACACAATTTTTAAACAATAATAGGTCAAAAAAGATAGTGGAAACAGTAAACAGAATAATATACAACTATCGAAAACACAGCAGCCATGAAAATAATAATAAGAGACCAGAGGACGTTCTGGACACACTTAAACAGAAGTTAGCATTAAAATCACATAGACTAGCCAGATATAAAAAAGCACTACAAAGAAAAAATGATAATAAACTCTTCCATAGCAATGAGAAAACTTTCTATAGAAACCTATATACAAATACAGAAAAACTAGCAAACAATAATAATATTGAAACCCCAGCAGTACACGACTTAGAAGAATTTTGGGCAGGGATCTGGGAGACAGAAGTACATCATAACGGGGAAACACAATGGATAACCGAAGAAGAAAGAAAATGGGCAAACTTAAGTGAAATGGAATTCAAAGATATTACAGAAGTTGATATAAAATTTGTCACAAGTAGGCTTCACAACTGGAAATCACCAGGAGTAGACAAAATACACAATTATTGGTACAAAAAATTTACTGCACTTCATAAAATCATAGCAAAAAATTTCACAAGCATAATTCACGGACAACAAAGCACACCACCGTTCTTAGCTAAAGGTATAACATACATGCTGCCCAAAGGCCAATACACATCACAACCATCACAATATAGACCCATTACTTGTTTACCCACTATATACAAAATTCTCACATCAGCCATAACTCAAAAACTCACTGCTCATATAGAACAGCACAATATCCTTGCCGAAGAACAAAAGGGATGTAGAAGAGGGCATATGGGATGTAAGGAGCAACTTATTATCGACTCTCTAATTCATAGACACGCAACTACTAATAAAAGAAATTTACACTGTACATATATAGATTATAAAAAAGCGTTTGATAGCATTCCACACTCTTGGTTACTACACATTTTAAAAATATACAAATTTAGTCCTGTTATAATAGAATTCTTAAAAAACATAATGCCCCTCTGGAAAACCACACTTCATCTAAACAATATCACTAGTAGAGAAATAGTAATAAAAAAAGGTATATATCAAGGTGACTCCCTAAGTCCTTTATGGTTTTGTCTCGCCCTAAACCCTATATCACAGATACTGCAGAATTGCAAGGCTGGATATCGATTAAAGAATAACAGTACTGAAACTAGCATATCACATTTAATTTACATGGATGACATAAAACTTTATTCAAAAACAGCAAAAGAAATGAAAGCACTCATAGACGCTACAGCAAAATTTAGTACAGATATCAGCATGCAATTTGGGTTAGATAAATGCAAAACTATTCACATAATTAAAGGAAAGATCCAGCCAGGCGATTACGCAGTGTCTCGTGATGAAACAATTACAGCTATGGAACCGAATGAGCTATATAAATATTTAGGGTATCATCAATCAAAAGGAATAGATCATAGTAAATTAAAAATAGCTTTAAAAGATGAGTATAAGCATAGGGTACATGTTTTAAGTAAAAGTAATTTAGCTGGCAAAAACTTAATAAAAGCAATAAACACATACGCTATACCCATATTAACTTACTCTTTTGGTATTATAAAATGGACTAAAACAGATATAAATAACATACAAATATCCACTAGAACTATCCTTACTAAACACAATTGTCTACATCCAAAATCGGCTATAGAAAGAGTAACAGTCAAAAGACAGGATGGAGGGAGGGGGCTTATCGACATATTTACCTTATGGACTACGCAAATATCAAAATTAAAATCATTTTTCTTCGAAAAAGCTAACAATAGTGAAATTCATAAAGCAATAGTTAGTAATGATCTAAATCACACTCCACTAAATCTATCTCAAGAGACAGAAATAGGTAACACAGAGAATAATTATGAAACCTGTAAACTAGAACAATGGAAAAAGAAAGCACTTCATGGCCGACACCCCCAAGATCTTGAACAACCCCATATAGACAAAACAGCTTCAAACAAATGGCTCACTCTAGGTTCCCTATTTCCAGAAACTGAAGGCTTTATCATAGCAATCCAAGACCAAATCATAAACACAAAAAACCACAGAAAACATATTATCAAAGACCCTACAGTAACAGACGACAGATGTAGGAAATGTCATAACCAATCAGAAACCATACAACATATTACTGGAGCGTGCCCTAATCTTGCACAAACTGACTACACACATAGACACAATCAAGTGGCAAATATCATTCACCAAAGACTATCTCTTAAACATAAACTTATCCCAGATACACATACGCCATACTACCAATATACTCCTAAAGCAGTTTTAGAAAATAGCACCCATAAAATTTACTATGACCGTGCAATACTGACCGACAAGACAATACACTATAACCGCCCTGATATAACTGTACAAGATAAAATAAATAAAATTACTTACATAATTGATATAGCAATCCCAAACACTCACAACCTACAAAAAACAATTGCAGAAAAAGTACATAAATATACGGACCTTAAGGATGAAGTATTAAGAATCTGGAAACAACAGAAAGTATATATTGTCCCTATAGTTCTGTCCACTACTGGAGTTATCCCTAAACACATTCACCACAGTCTGAAACTCCTTGATCTGAAACCCAACACCTACATACTCCTTCAAAAAGCTGCCATATTAAACACATGCAGAATCGTCAGAAAATTTCTGCAAATAGACGAAAACACTCACAGTATGACAGAAGCACATGCTTAAATTTTCATAATACCGTGGCATTTACTTGACTGAGTCCGTAAATGTCACAAATTATTACCAGCAAAAGCTGAGAAATATAAAATTTACCAACATAATAATTTATTTATTTCTCTACAAAGTAAGATATGGCACAAATACAATAGAAAGAAACTGGTAATTTCATACAGTACAATTCTGCCGTTATCTATGTATTAACATATTTAAGTGTTCATTTAAGTGCTCAAGAGACCGGAGTCTATACTAGGGTTACCCCTGTGTGACAGATCTCCATGCCCTAGCACAACATATGGAAATTTATATAAAAACAGAATATACATGGAAAGAAAAATTACATAAAAGAGGAGTTGAGTAGGCATGCTTGATGTGTGAGTTTATGTGGTGCGTGTTTGTTTGTGTGTGTGTGTGTGTGTGTGTGTGTGTGTGTGTGTGTGTGTGTGTGTGTGTGTGTGTGTGTGTGGGTGTGTGTGTGTGTGTGTGTGTGTTTGTGTGTGTGTGTGTGTGCGTGCGCATGTATGAATGTACGAGTTTGTTATTATGTGCATAAGATATAGAATTACTTAGGTATAACCAATAGCTGTTCTGTTATCTCATAATCCAAGGACTGTAGCCACTTAGATAATTTTTTCTTGCATAGGTGTCTAGTTAAGGGATATAAGGATAACATTCGGTTAACTTTGTTGTACAGATAAGATCCAAGAAACTCATAGTGTCTTTGTGAGAAAGTGGTCCTAAATCGTCTACTTGGGCACACTTCATAGCTTCGCCTTTTGTTAGCAAATAAATTAGGATCATATTGAATGTGCGAGTGCCTCCGAAGTAATAAGTTCAAAATAAAAAGCTGGCGAACGGTAAGCAACTCGCAACACTCGTATAGATCCCTAGTTGGATAGTAAAATGGTAGAAATTTAGAAACTTTTAATATTGCTCTTTGGGATCTTTCAAGTTTGAGCATGACAGTTTTTGGTGCACCGCCCCATACCGTTATACCGTATGTTATCAAAGATTGGCACAAGGCGTAGTAGACAATTTTAATAGTGTTAAACTCGGTCACATGACGTAAATTTCTGAAAATAAAAATTAATTTACGTATTCTTGATGTAAGCAAATCTATGTGAGCGTGAAAGTTGAGTTTGTTGTCTACCACGATACCCAGGTATTTGATGGTATTAATATTGATAAGTTTTGGACAAGTACATGCCATGGAATGCAAATTTTCACAGGAGTGAACTCTTAATGTGTGCTGGTCGGGTTGAGGTAAATTTTGATTAACTAGAGAGAATGTGATGTATTTTGTTTTGTCCACATTGAGTCTTAACTTATTGTGTCCAAGCCATGCAACTACCAAGTTGAGGCCTATTTGAGCTCGATTAATAAAATTAATAAAATTATGAAAAATGTTTTTATTTGGGCGACCTCCCCTACACGTAAAGTAAGGGATGTTTTCTTTTCTCGCGTTTAACCCATCATGTAGAATATCATTTGATAGCCTTTTAAAAAAATTGCGAGGTTGCCAAAACCATTTTTCGATTTAGGTATCCGTTAGCGAGTTATTTAACTTTAAAGAAGTTTAAAGATTTTTTGCAAAAACAGGGCGTCCCTCATGATAGGTATTCATATATTGAACTTTCAAGGAAAACTGTAACGGCTTACATAGCATTTTTAGTTCAGGGGTTATAGAGGCCTAACGATTACGTTAATATACGATTACTTGTAAAACTTAGTACACAAATAACGAAATATCTTATTATTTAGTTATTTTTGTAAGCATAACAATTATCTATTGGACACGATTTTAATTTTACTTGGCATTGTATATGATTACAGAACCCCATTCTTTACGTGGCCTGACATACTTGGCCGGTTTTTTTTTCAACTTTTAAAGAGGAAAATTTCATTCATATATTGCTTTAGTAACCGTTTATGCAGTTCGCACGCAATCAAAACTCATTTTTTTTTCTGTTTTACAACAGTTTTCTTTAGTATTCCGGTTATATTAGTCGTAGCGTAATGAAATTCTATAGCTTTCCTCGATAACTGGGCTATCTAACACTGAAAGAATTTTTCAAATCGGACTAGTATTTCATGAGATTAAAGGTACGCGTCCATTGGCCCGCGCCTGACGCACCGCACGCATGGCACGCAACGGATTTTATTTTGCTTTGTATGATTTCACATAGTGCTGCGTCCACTGTCCGCACCGAACGCCGGGCATTTATGAGCAAGGCAAATCCGTTCAATCCGTTGCGTGCCGTGCGTGTGGTGCGTCCAGCGCGGGCCAATGGACGCGTACCTAAAGCAGGCACCACACTTCGCTATTCGCTATTCGTTATGCGGGTTATTCGCGCGCATATACGGCGAAGTGTGGAGAGTAAATTCGTTTTGTTCACCATAAAAATGACAATGACACATCTCTACAACACACATATTTGCCTTATTTGATGCTTATTTGACATAACAGTTCGAAGTGTGGATGGTATGTTTGTTGTTTGCGCGCATAACTAATATTTGGGCGAATACGGCGCAGACACATAACGAATAGCGCATAGCGAAGTGTGGTGCCTGCATTAAAGCGTTCAAACAATCAATTTAGCTTGATAATAATAAGTATAGATTCGCCTACCTTTTGAAAAAAGTGTTTACTTTATGATATACAGTTTATTTGTTAATACGTGAAAGCGTAACAAATAAACATACTGTCACCTTCATTATGAGTTTGATTTTGACCTGTTGAAGCAATGTTTACACTATACTTTCTTTCAGTTCAAACTCCCTCTCAAATTTACTTAAATTTGGCTACTTTTTATTTACCACTTAAATTTCACCATCAAATCCTGTTAGGTAAAACAAACTGCGTTAATTCAGTAAACTTATCGTTACGTTAACCAAATAATAATGAATGTAATTTGTAAAAATAAGAAGGAAAGTTAGATCTGTAGAATTAGCATTCGGATTCAGCATATTATTATATTGACTGCCTCTTTGTTCAGTGGTTAGCGTATGCGACTGCTGATCAAGAGGTCTCGGGTTCGATTCCGAAATTTTTGTGTGATCCACAAATATTTGTTTCGGAGTTTGGGTGTTTTCTATGTTTAATATGTATGTATTTACAAAAAAAAGTATGTATAAGTATTTATATCAGTTGTCTAGTTACCCATTATACAAGCTCTGCTTAGTTTAGGGACTAGATGGCGTTGTGTGTAAAAAATGTCCGAAAATATATCGTAATGTCTAACAAATACTGAATGATGGTACACAATCATCTAGTATTGAAGGCATGCATGCATTTAGCAAATGTAAATATTATATAATGTGTTGCAGTTCAACTTGCCGATGAACTGCCCTATACCAGGCTCTGAGTTAACTCGTGAGCCGTTTCGATGGGACCAACGACTATTTTCATTGGTGCTGAGACTCGCAGGGACACCTGCTGCGGAGAGAGACACTGGCCTCGTGCCTTCTGATTCGTCGCCTATTGATGCAATGTGCGAAGTTACTGGTGGTAAGTCATTTATTGTTAACTGGCTTAGTTTGGCGGTGTTACAAGTGGTTAGTTGGCAAAGGTAGTCTAAAAAAATTAGCTTAAGTTGTTTCTTATTTCATCAGTCTTATGTCAATGAAAATCCCGTCAAAATCGGTCAAGCCGTTCCAGAAATTAGCCGTAACGAACTTTCATGGGCATTTCAAAAAATATTAATGTATATAAAATCAAAATAAATAAATTACGTCTTACACATCTTGCCATAAAACCGCATGACATGTGTTAAATAGCCTGTTCATTGACGAAGTTTATAGACTACAACATTATATTGTGACTCATGGGAGCGAAACAGTCTCCATGCATTTGAATGAAACTGCAGGACACGGCTAGTTGAATTTATTGTATTAAACCTTTCGTACAATCGAATGATTTTGTTAATTTCGATCAGTGGTCGTTTCTCGTAATGAATAAACATAAGAAGGCATTAATATTATTACAAATATTTTAAATTCTTAAACATAGATAATATTGTCAGATGTCAAGGATGAGTCTCAAGTTTTTGCATATTAGTGAAACATAACAGTTTTTAAGAAAGTGTTGCACTAATTCAAAATTTAACAATAACAGCAAGCCAAATATACGACTTGGCCGAATGTAGAATTTTCATGTTGATGGGATAGTGAACCCTTTAGAAAACAAGTCTGACTAGTTTTTGTGTTGTTCGTTTAGTGTAAAGGTATGTATAATGCTGTTCTACAAGCGAACATGCAATTATTGTTTTAGTATTCAGGTAATTATGAGCATAAGTTAAAATAAACTTAGTGTATTCTGCAGTTCTAATCATAATATGATATTGACGGCCTCGTCTCTTTGAGTGCATCAAATGTCTCTATTTTTTAAAAGCGCTATTATTTGAAGACTTGTGAATTATATTTAGTTATATTTTCTTATAATAATAGTCTTTTTCTCTTAATGAAAGGGATTTACTAGTATTTTTGGTGTTAGCGTTATGTGTAAGATTGCAAAAGCATTTCTCTTGTATCCCGCAAATTCTTATTAGAGCGTTATCATTTTTAAACAGGAAACAGGAAAAATATAAATGGCATAGGGGAAACAGTGCAAGGGCCTTAGGTAGGTATACCAAGGGTTCGAAAGGAATTTTTGAAAGAGACTACAATTTTGCGAGGAGTATAACAGACCTGACAAGATTAAATAAAATTTAATGGCTGTGACACAGTTTTACCGATTACAGCCATTAACGTGTTTCTTGTTGTATCATGGATGCAATGTGAATAAACTTTTATGATAATATTATTATAATTTAGAGATACTACTGAGATTAACTGATGTATTAAAATAATGTTATAAACCTTAAGCATAAATATATACTTGAAGTTTAACATTTTTCAGGTCGTTCATACTGCATTACTTCGCATCGCATGTTAATGCAGTGCATCGACAGTCTAGTGCAGAAAGTGCAGAGCGGTGTAGTAATCAACTTTGAGAAAATTGGCCCCGACCCACCGCCTATCGACGGCGCTAATAACAAAGATGGCGAACTGGACGACAATAATCATGAAGGTGATAAGGAAATTGATGGTGACGGTGATAGGAACGGAGTAAGTTATAGTCTGTTATGTGACTATTAGTAATATAGAAAGATCATAAATTAAGCCCTCTTTGACCTAAAGACCACGAGGCCGGTAGAATGATGCAGAATGATTGGGCCTCGGTCTTACACTCAACAACGAAAGACGACAGCACGAATGCTGTCATTTTAAATTGGTCTTCTGTGTGAGGGTAGTAGTATAAAATTTCAACTTCTTTAAATTAATTAAACAGTAATATAAATGCAATATGATATATACATATATATTTAGATATATATTTGAAATGGTCTTTTTAAAATCTTTAATTTCATACCCTTATTGTTAAAGTAAAAAAAATAAAATCCCAACTCCCCTTTTTTTAGGGTTCCGTAGTTCATGACTCGGAACCCTTAAAGATTCGCCATGTCCGACCGTCCGTCCGTCCTCGACCTACCGCTCAAATGGTTTGTGCTAGAAAGATGAAACATGAATGTACTGTAATAAAATTATAAAAAATGTTGAGTGGGGATGTTTTTTTTTTCGCGTCTACCCCATCGTGTGGGGTATAATTAGATAGGTCTTTTAAAAACATTGTGAGTTTTCTAAAACCATTCTTTAATTTAGGTATCCGTTTATGAGTTATTCAACTTGAAAGCGCATTTTTTTCTAAAAGCAGGGCGTCTCCCACCTCTAAAAGCTAAACGGCTGACTCGAAAAATCTGAAAAAATTCATGATAGTAGCCCATATTGAACTTACAAGGACAACTATAGCGGTTTTTATAACTTTTTAATTTAGGAGTTGTTATAGAGGCCTAACTTGTAAGATGCACTCACTTGGAAAACTTTATACAAAAATAAAGAAATAGTAAGATAACATAACAATTGTCTATTGGACACGATTTTAAATCTACCCATCTTTATAGGTGACTATGGAACCCTATTAAGCCTAATATGCGTGGCCTGACACACACGTGGCCAATTTTTGCGACCGTGGTGATTTGATAATTTATATAACCTATGATAACCACAATAAAACAAAGTTTGGCATTCTGAGACACCGTGATGACGTAGGTGACACAAGACACGTCATCTCCTCTATCGAAGGCTCTAAAATTTTTTAATTTTGGGGATAATTTATCACTGGATATTTTTTTAGTTAATACCATTACTTATTATTCTGTGATCCTAGTTTCTACTTATTTATTTACGCTAATGATTTATAATTTATTAGTATAACTTTGTTTAGGTGTTATAGTAAAAGAAATACGCGAGTACTGTCATAATCTTATTGTAAACAAGTTGTAACATATTTTACTTTTTGATTTTCAGCGCTGGAATAGCGGGCAGTATCAAAACCAGATCCAAGGACAAAGCGCCCCACAGGCCTGGCACTCGTGCCGAAGGCTCATCTACGTGCCGCGGACGGTCGCGCAGAAAGGCTTCGCTGTTGGCTTCTGGCCAATACCCGAGTCTTTCCGATCAGACCCTACCGCGCAAACATTGGTATGTCTCTAATATTTTGTTTAGTTTTTATATAGGTAGGTACATACATGTGCTTACGCACTTGAATTTCTCGTAGAAACTATAATAGAACAACATAAATTGAACCTCAAGTTTCACACATCTCACTTATTTTTAGCATCTGTTCTGGAATAAAAAAGGCCCGTACTTTTCATGATTCTTTATCGCAATTGAGAACGAATAAACATTTACTTGGATTTTTTTTTATTGTACACACTAAAAGAACAAAAAAGGGTTACAAATTATAAGTATATACGTAACAATCGGATTATAAGCATCTATGGAAGCATCTAGGCTAGTTTGTGGCACACATATATAATAAATTTCCTATTATAACTTTAGTAAATTAAATATTAGTATATTATAATTATATGTGTATAACCATACTAATTTTTGTTTATGATAAAAGAATAACTTGTTGGAGTTTAATAAACGTAGACTGACACTTTTTTATAAGTATTCATTAAAACTATGCTGTGCTCACTGATGCGTTTACTCTCCTCTAAAGGTAATTTGTATGCATAATGCTACATGTACAAGTGTAGGAAGGACCATTACGCCGTGGTAGCGTAAATGTTATCAGTTGTGGGTTTCCTTGTGGTTTTAATATCCTCTAATAAACAGAGTAAATATTTTAAAGCATTTTGTGAACGCACGATTTTCGACTAGATAGTTGATTATGTTTGTTTAAAATTTAACACTTATGTTTAACGATAGTTATGAGTTTTTTTTTTCATTTCAAATAATATTAAGTTTGTATAATCAGTGTTTATACTGAGGTATAAATAATGATTTATGTTAACGATAGTTATGAGATTCTTTTTTTCATTTCAAATAATATTAAGTTTGTATAATCAGTGTTTACTGAGGTATAAATAATGATTATACCTAAAGTTCAGACTCAGTTCAGTTTCAAAATTTTGAATCACACGAAAAAGGTTGTATTTTGACTTTTTAGATCAAGGTCTAAATCAAATGAAATATTTCAGTTTTAAAATATAATAATTTCTAAGCTCTGAACAGAACTTTAGGTAATTATTATGATCTTTTTAATAATATTCTTTAGTTACAAGACGCTAATTAAATTAAATAAAAGACATTTTAAAGATAGCATGTCAAATAAATTCGTGTCGTGCAATAAAACATTAATATTTACCAATGTAAATGTAAAGTCTTGTACTGCCTTATGCCTCGTTACATATAACGTGCTATTTCAGTGTACACTACGGACTTGTTGTATGACTACATTTTATTATTTCATTGATGTACTCTATAGACACACATTATTTATTATAGTATTAGTAAGTATTGATAAAGAAATGAAAATTAGTGGAAAGTAACTATCTTTTATTACAATATTTAGTAATTATACATCATTTACTAAGTCTTACTTACTTTTTAAATATACTCAATAATATTATGTACTAGTGCTATTAAGTCCCGCGGTGTTATCCGAGGTTATTGTTGTAAATCCCGTCACAATCGGCCCCACCGTTCCAGAGATTACCCGGAACAAATTGACAAACTAAACTTTTAAAAATTCCTTTTTTGATGTAGGCCTCGTATTAACTTATACATTTAGTAAAAAGCTGTTATTATGACAATTACATACAGACATTTCAAATTTATTCACTTGTGTAGATAATATAATGTCACTACACTGGCTTATCTTTGATCATGAATATTTAATTCTAATTTCATTGGTAAATATATTATGTACATAACATAACCCTATTGAAGCATGAGTATTAAGTTCTGCCTTAGTTTTTTTTTCTTTTTTTTATCATCTTTATTTATTTAGGGGCTTGTAGTATGAGCCCCATCGTACCCTAAACTTACCATATACTATCCCTTAAGTAGAAATAAGATATTTAGTGCATCATAGACTACATACTAACAACGCCGCTTCTGACAGAGGCTACAGAAAATATATTCTCACTATTACAACAAGCTCGGCAATGTATGTCTTATAAATAATAGATTTTGCCCTGGGCTTCGCCCGCGTGTATTTGTGTATGTCGGATGTCGCGGTAATCATTTTTCATGTTAATATATAATATTATTGCCTACAACTCTCACAAATAAACTCTTTCTATTGGTAAAATAATTTTCGAAATCTGTTCAGTAGATCTAGAGATTCCTTACAACCTCACAAACTACCTTTTTATGATATTAGTATAGACAAAGTTCAGCACGGTATAAAATTAAAAATTAATAATTTTTGCAGCCACCTCGTTCTGCTCATCCAGTGGTAAAGTTCACTTGTTCAAGTCAGGAGCCTATGGTGATTGACAACCTGCCATTTGACAAGTACGAATTGGAGCCTAGCCCACTCACACAGTTCATATTGGCGAGGAAACAGCCTACTGTCTGTTGGCAGGTATGTATCTATTTGACAAGACTTAAGACAAATCGTTAAAAAGAAAATGAAATTAGCCATTTCTTGTAAATGCTGATTGTCTAGATAAATTGCTTCCCTTCCCTGTCTGTATAAAAACCCCTATACTATTTAATTGATATATATTGTATTTATTTCTTAGTATTGCAAAATGTTTGCAATAATCAAATTATAAAGATTACAAAAATTGTCCAAATCAATCCAGCTGTTTCAGACATACTAAAATTTTGATGTTCTTTTAAATTTATTGGTATGAAATTTTTGTTTTCAGGTTTTTGTCGCCAATAGTGGTTGCAAGAACTCTGAGATTAGTCATCCGTTTGGCTATTTGAAAGCATCTACAAACTTGACATGTGTCAACTTGTTCGTATTGCCGTACAACTACCCAATGTTGCTGCCTCTTCTTGATGATTTGTTTAAAGTGCACCGCTGCAAACCAACTCCTGAGTGGAAGCTAGCTTTTCAACATTACCTTGACAGAATGCCTTCTTATTATGTTGCGGTAAGTGACAACGACACATTGTTAGTTACATTTGGAACTGCACTGAACTGATTAATGTGACTATTTTATAAAAAAAATTAACTTGATTAGGTACGGGGCAGTGTTTGAATAGTCGACAACGTTGCGTCACTACTTTCATAACGTGAATGTATCACTAAAATTCATGTCTGTAATTTATTTTCCCTTTAACTTTAAAGATGCTGTAGTTTTGAAATAGAGATGCCACAAATAGTTATTGGCCGAATACCGAATATTCGGCGAGGTTCTTGGCCGAATCGCCGAAAATTCGGCACTTGGTACTTTCCGTGGGTGACAAGTCACAACTAGTTAAGACTCGTAAGTTACGAGTTTAAACTGGCATCGCTGAAGTAGGCGCGTGCAGTTTTGTTTTATAACTAAAAAAGTTATAAAACTAGTTTCTTGGGAGTAGTTCAAACTCAAACAGCAAAACAAAAAATTCCTATTAGATGCTCTGAAAAAGAGTTGTGATAAATCAAGTAGCACCGATGATGATTCATCTCCACTTCGAAAGAAAAGGAATGTCAATGAAAATGACAAAACCATTGAGACACATGATAGTTTCTGGAATTGTTTTGAGTAAGTCTCTGCAGAAAATATACGTTCAGATGGAGGTGTGGAACAGAAAAGTTTGGTTGCAAATGAACTTGATTTTTATATGGCATCTGTTTGCTTAGATCGTACAGCAGACCCTTACAAGTGGTGGTCGGCAAACTCGAAACAATATCCAACTCTTTCACAATTTGCTAAGATTTATTTATCATCTCCTGGTAGCAGTGTATTGAGCGGCTGTTTTCGAAAGCAGGAACAATTTTAAATTAATATGTTAATTTTTCTGTTAAATAAACATCTTTGTGAGTAATATTTGAGTTTTTTATCGTTTTGCTATTCGGCATTCGGCCGAATAGCTTGCTATATTCCACCGAATACCTAATAGTTGCCGAATATTCGTCCCATCTCTATTTTGAAAGTTGTCATGCAATTAAATAGTGACGTGTATTCTACTCTTTATAGTCCGATGTATTTCAGCAGTGTTTAAATTTTTATTTAATTTTATTTCAGCCTCTCCGCAGAGCTTTAACGAAGATGGGTGCTTCTGCTCAATTGCTACAAAGTTTGATACCCGACTCTCAAGACAATTCACTTAGTTTCTCTGTACTGAACTATTTGAAAAGACTGAAGAATCAAGCGAAAGTGGAATTTGAGAAACTATGTGCTGACGTTATCAATAAATCTTCCAGTAATAACAACCAAAAGGTAATTGTTTGCTATTAAGTAATTAAATGAATATAAATTAAATTTATTGCATCTTAATTTTTTTTATGATTTTTACTATTTTCAAGTTATAAAGTTGTTTAAGTGCTATACACCAAAAAACTATGAGTCCCATGTAACACAGTTCGAGTTTGTGAGTGGTTTGTTGTTTCGAGACTGGTTGTAACTTTTCTTGAGTTTCTTGTCTGTTCTTCTCCACAGGGTCAATGAATTGGAACAGACAATTAGCTTCACGATTGACTACTGACTGACTACTTGACGGTTCAAAAGTGCAGTTGTAATGGTTTATTTGAAATAAAAATGGTTTGATTTGATTTGACTATGTAAAAGGATACATTTCGAGTGTGGGAATTGTCTCTTAAATAAAATGTTCTGTAATTAATTATTTTTCAGGGTACCGAGAGTGTTCGAGTAATGCCGCGCTCTCCTCTACGAAAAGATCTTACGACTCATCCATGTCTTCAAGGCAAGTTTTCGGCGCTCCGAGATCAGTTGAACGAATTCGGCGGCTTCATTGTAGCATTGTCGCGAGACAGGCATAAGGCACAAGCCCACACATATCGAAATCCCTTCGATATACAAAGGAGAGATCTTTTGGATCAGGTGAGTAAAGAAAACATAGATATACTATTTAGAATATTTTTAGTGTAATTATAGATAGACTAGCTTTTGCCCGCGGCCCCGCTCGCGTGTATATCGGTTATCGCGGTAAAAAGTAGCCTATGTGCTTTACCATGGTTCCGTCTACCTCTATACCAAAATTCGGTTCAGCGATTTAAGCGTGAAAACGTAACACAGTTAATTTCGCATTTATAATGTAACAGTTTGTCAGTAGAAGTCACCCAAGCTTTAACGCACCATTGTTTTTTTGTTTTTTAGTTGATAAATCATTATTCAAATTGTCAGTACAACTAATGAAATTACAATTGTACTCAGATGTTAGAAAATGAAAAAGGATGAAGGCCTTAACTAATAGATGTTTCTGTTTTACTATTTGAAAATTATGCAGAAGATAATTGATTTCTTATGTTCACTTCACTGGTTTTTGACTGGTTTCCAAGAGAAATCCTGTTTAACATACAATAAGAATTTTGTATGACATAATAATATATTCTCATCAGGCCGGTTGATGTTCCTTGTCTTAGTATAGGGAACATAAAGTGCAACAAAAACAAACAAACAATAATGGTTGATATTGGTTTAAAATATGTGGCGGTGCCAAGTGAAGCCATTCGTCACTTGCAGGAGCACGTTTTTGTAGAAGCCACCATCGCTACAATGTTGCACCATGCTTCCTTCTTTGTCCCTTTTATTCACAATTTGTATGGTGATTACTCCTTTAGATTCTACTCATGCTTTTCATCAGGCATAGTGGAGTAACTCTGGCAGTCTCATAAATAAAAGAAAAGTAAAAAAAAACAGATAATAACACCTTCAATTTTATTCTAAATGTATTTTATGATATCATCATCATCATCAACAGCCTTGAACAGTGCACTGCTGGACATAGTCCTCTCCTTAGAAAGGAGGTTTTGGCCTACTATACCACGCTGGCCCGACGGGTTGGTATAGGGTTGGTTTCAAGTTTTGCTTTGCATTGATGTTGTCTTGCGTAGTTTATCCCTTAGTCGCCTTTTACGACACCCGCGGGATGAATAGGGATGGTGACACTGTATTTCTAATCCGTCACCACATGGTATGATATCAGTGACTTAATTATCATGTATTTGGTACAGGCAGTGCGTATGCGTGCAAATTTTCTCCAACCGTCTCTCGCCCACACGCGGTTGGTCGACGAGGACAGCGTACATTCGATGGCTGTAGCACAAATGGGAAATTATCAGGAGTACTTAAAAAGGATGACGCCTCTGCTTCGCGAAATAGAGTCCCAGCCGGTTCGGCAGCATATGTTCGGCAATCCGTTCAAGATAGACAAGGTCGGTTTTTCTCATAATAAACAAACTTTTTTTTAAACTTATGCTCTATAAACAGGTGTTGACTCTGATTTAAATTATGTTTGCAGAGGATGATGGTCGACGAAGCGGACTTAGACCCGGTGGGAGCGGTGCGGAGCGGCGGAGGCGGTGCGGGCGGCAAGCGCGGGGCGGAGGCCGCTCGCTCCGGGCCCCCGAAGCGCAAGGCCGGGCCCCTGCCGCACCACATCGTGGCCCGCCGGCCCTCCGAGCCTCCCGACTCTCCTCTGTCTCCTCCCTCGTCTCCCGCGCCCGCGCCCTCCCCCCTCGCCAGCCCTCTGCCCCCGCCGCCCGCCCCGCCCGCGCCCCTGGCCCCGCTGTCGCCCGTGTCACCTGTCGCGTCGCGTCGCCCCGCCTCCCCTTTGTCGCCTGCACCCACGGATCTACCGTCAGGACGACCGCCTGAGGTTTGTACGCTAATTCTTTTAGGAACAATTTTCTTCTACGCAGATAAGGGTACACAAATGGTCATCTATTTCATAGATTGACTAACTTATTAATGATAAAATGCTATTTGAACAAGTTTTTTTTTGTCATTAATTATAATATGTCTGGTTATACTGTTTTGGTTATATTCTACGAAATTTGGTTCTTACGTAAACCATTTGTTTACCATCAAGTAAACCTAAATCAAAAAGACAATTAATTAAAAAATCGTACATGCGAACACTTAAAAAAAGCAAAGTCTTTGTGGGGTTAGCACAAATAACGGTAGCAATTGTTGTTACAGCAATTCCACTTGACATAAAAGAGTAAAATAACCATGTACCCATATAGTTTCTGCCTACTGCCCCTAAATGTTGTGGATTCAAGTTCCTTAAGGTACAACACTGTGTACCCCACAAACGGAATCTGTGTGTTCTTTGTGTGTCTGTAAAGTCCCCCGCCACACAGGATGTCTTTAAAAAAAAACTTCATTAAAGAGGTCGCATTGGTAATTTGACGTTTTGGACAGAACTAAATCAGTTCTCAATTATTGTAGTTAGAAACATTAACATGTTATGTATTTGTGTGTGTCGCAGGAGCCTCCGAACGTGGAGAGCGTGGGTGGGCCCGTCCCCGCGCCCGCCCCCGCCCCGCCCTCCTCCCCGCCGGCCCCGGCCCCGCCCAACCTGCCGCCAGTCGTCAAACCCTTCCTCAACGGAGGTTCGTCACTCTCTCTTACATCATTACCACGAACGGCGTAATGATTTAAGCAGTCGTCAATTATCTTTATTGCCCTGAGTGTTGTGGGTTAGATCGCCATCAAAAACATTTTTTTGGGAAATCCGACACAACACTAGTTTCGAAATAAGAAGACAGCTACCTATTTTTTTTTTAATATTTCGGACATCTTACACACAACATCATCTAGTCCCAAACTAAGCAGAGCTTGTATACTACTAAACAACTAATTAGACTTTTTGTAAATACATATTATACATAGAAAACACCCAGACATATATACAAATATATGGTCCGACCCGGTAATCGAACGGAGATTTCTTGATCAGCAGCCGCATACGCTAACCACTAGACCAACAAGGCAGTCAAAGAAGAAGTTGTACTATGACAGCTGGATTCATTGATAGATTGACTTTTTTTGTGACAATACATATAAAACAATAAAAAAAACGAAAATACTGGAAATCAAATATGTTGTGCAGATCATATACATATTTGATGTAGTACACTTGTGTGGTCCACAATTTGCAACATAAGGTTTGCAAGCAAGTACTTCCAACCATACTTGTCAACGGTTTGTTGATCTTAAAGTCTCTGAGTACGATTGTTATAAGTATTGTATGCCTAGAACAAATTTGTCTATGATACAGTACATTTCACTACTGCTTAAAATTAAAATAATTTTATCATAAATAGAAGAGAACCAAGTCTAGTATCTACATTTGCTGACAATTATTGAAATATGACTTTAAGTATTAACAAGGATAGTAATTATGTTATCAGAAGCAGTCACGAACATAGAGATATAACTATAGCATTTGTCGCAGTTCCTCCAATATAATTATAGTGTAAAAAAACTATGAATGCCTTGTTTTCCAGCAGCGCAGTGTTCTAATCTCAAAGTAGACCAAGCTAGGCTTCAATAAAAGGAAAAGTTTAAGCCAATATTGTTACAAGTTTATAGAGAGACAGACTACTTACTTATTTTATACTACACCTGATCGGAACAGTGGTCAATATTCCCTGAAAATGAAAAGAGAATGTTAGTCTTTTCCTTGACCTGAATAAGCGGGAGGAAAAAATGTATGAAAATCCATTTCTAACGTGTTTTAGCGGGAGAGAAAGTTGTATGAATTTTCATTTCTCATGTGTTATCTTATCTATGGCGCGCGCCTGCCCAAGGAGTTTTCATATAATTTTAATATGAATTATCCGTGCCACTGACATCCTTTTGTGAAGAATAAAAAAAAAAAACAAAAATTCTAAGCTAAATTGTATCTTATATGGAGTCTTACGTTTTGATTTTATTTTTTTGTTGATTTCTTGATCAGCAGCCGCATACGCTAACCACTAGACCAACAAGGCAGTCAAAGAAGAAGTTGTACTATGACAGCTGGATTCATTGATAGATTGACTTTTTTTGTGACAATACATATAAAACAATAAAAAAAAACGAAAATACTGGAAATCAAATATGTTGTGCAGATCATATACATATTTGATGTAGTACACTTGTGTGGTCCACAATTTGCAACATAAGGTTTGCAAGCAAGTACTTCCAACCATACTTGTCAACGGTTTGTTGATCTTAAAGTCTCTGAGTACGATTGTTATAAGTATTGTATGCCTAGAACAAATTTGTCTATGATACAGTACATTTCACTACTGCTTAAAATTAAAATAATTTTATCATAAATAGAAGAGAACCAAGTCTAGTATCTACATTTGCTGACAATTATTGAAATATGACTTTAAGTATTAACAAGGATAGTAATTATGTTATCAGAAGCAGTCACGAACATAGAGATATAACTATAGCATTTGTCGCAGTTCCTCCAATATAATTATAGTGTAAAAAAACTATGAATGCCTTGTTTTCCAGCAGCGCAGTGTTCTAATCTCAAAGTAGACCAAGCTAGGCTTCAATAAAAGGAAAAGTTTAAGCCAATATTGTTACAAGTTTATAGAGAGACAGACTACTTACTTATTTTATACTACACCTGATCGGAACAGTGGTCAATATTCCCTGAAAATGAAAAGAGAATGTTAGTCTTTTCCTTGACCTGAATAAGCGGGAGGAAAAAATGTATGAAAATCCATTTCTAACGTGTTTTAGCGGGAGAGAAAGTTGTATGAATTTTCATTTCTCATGTGTTATCTTATCTATGGCGCGCGCCTGCCCAAGGAGTTTTCATATAATTTTAATATGAATTATCCGTGCCACTGACATCCTTTTGTGAAGAATAAAAAAAAAAAACAAAAATTCTAAGCTAAATTGTATCTTATATGGAGTCTTACGTTTTGATTTTATTTTAAAATACTTTAAATGTTCCTAACAGGTGTAGTACAAAGCACTGTGTAGCACTCGGGTGAAAGTCCCATTCCTACCTTGGGAGTATTGTGGCCCGAAGGCGCACGCTAGTAATCGGTCCCTTTTCTCCCTCGGTGAACAATGTACTATTGTTTGAAATGATGTGCAGATGCCTACACGACAATGGGCAGTAAGATGTCGAGGTCACCATCCCCGCCCGGCGAGTTGACTCCCGTCGCTCAGGACTCGCAGGAACTACAGATCAACGCCATACTGCAAGGTGTCGCCGCTGAAAATATTTCGAACGCACGCGGCAGGAAGCGGAAACGAAAGGTATGTATGGTATGGAACACATTAATCCTTACTTCCTTCCTAATATTATAAATGCGAAAGTTACTCTGCATGTCTGTCGCGCTTTCATGACAAAAATACTGAACCAATTTAAATGAAATTTTGGTACACACATAGTCTAGAGATTGAGAAAGGACATGGGCTTCTTTTTAACGCGTTAGACGACATACTCGCGGGCAAAGTCGAGGGCGATCGCTAGTATAATAATATATCGTTAAAAGGAGAACTAACACATAGATTACATAAAATGGTTAACAATAAATTCTTCTTCAGTAAATAAAATGATACGTAACTATCGTATTAAAAATGTTAAATGAAGAACGTTAAAAGAAAAAGTTTATAAATCCAAAACCCGATATTGCTCACTCTCAAAATCTCCCACTCTATTAACTCATTATTTCAAATAGGTTCATAAAGGTACGTGTTCATTGGCCTGCGCCGGACGCACCGCACGCAACGGATTGAACGGTTTTGCCTTGCTCATAAACGCCGGCGTTCGGTGCGGGCAGCGCGGATAGTGGACGCAGCACTATGTGAAATCATACAAAGCAAAATAATCTGTTGCGTGCCGTGCGTCCGGCGCGGGCCAATGGACGCGTACCTTTAGTCTAGAGGCTACAGTGGAACAAAAATCATAGACTGCCAAAGAATATCCTTCCTTTTGACTTCGTCGTAGTCGGATAAGAAGCCATTTGAAATTAAAACAACAGCAAGTCAAGCAGGAAGACATTATTTTCAATGCATAAAACTGTCTAAACCTTGTATGACAGTCCTTATAACGATCGCATCGTTTATGAATTTTAATGCAAAATCCATTCGCCTGGGTTCATTTCAAAGTATTGTTTGTGAATAAGACTTAAAACATTCACTGAAATTGTTAATTTAAAGCCGCTGCATACGTGACGGGTTTTTACACGGACGGGACGGGAAGTTTTGCAAACTTCGTTTCATACAAAATGTATAAGGAATTGCATGCTTCACGGAGACACGGACGGGACGGGAACGTGGCACGTACGGGACGAGCTAAACATCGTCGCCGACGATGTTTAGTACGTCAATAGCAATTAAAGCCAATTCTTGAAATGAAAAATCTATCTTTCCTTGTTCACAACACTAGCACGTTAGATCCGAGTCACAGTCACGGTGCGTATGCATTTACATCACCGTTTATAACGAGGCAACCGTGCCTCCCCGTCCCGTCCACGTCCCGTCCGAGGTAATATCTCGTTACGTATGCAGCGGCCTTAAATAAGTCGTTATTGTGTTAGCCACAGGTTGTATTGAAATTCAAAATAATTGAAATCACTCGACTGCAGGAGAAAATTAAAATACTAAAAGCTATGTAACCACTGGACCACTTCGAAAAATTCTTTCACTGTTAGAATCGTACATTTTTCCCTGGTGATAGGCTTTCGAATATAAAAAAAAAATAGGGATCAATATAAAAAAAAAACATGAAAAATGATATTAAAATAATTTTATAATAATACACAATTTTTTTATGAAGCCACAACAAAAAGTGTTGGGTTTTTGTTTCTTTAGTAATTAGTAATTTGAAGTGATTTAAGTACATAACAACATACATCTATCATAACTCCCAAATGGATGATTTCGAATTATTGTTTTGTCAAAAGGGTTAATGAATTGTCCTAAGCATGGAAATTCTGCCAAGAGTGTGTCTTAATTTAAAATTATAACTTTTTGTTAAATAGGTATGTCCCACGTGCGGAGACCGGGCGGGCGGCTAGTAGATAATAAAAATTAAAAAGTAGTAAATAAGTTACATCTGTTATGACCCATTTTAGATGAAGTGTAATGTTTTATAAACCAACTATTTTACGTTTACTTATATTTTATTTCTATATTAGTTTATTATATGAAATACTAAAAATAAATTATTTTTGTTTAGAACGACAAAGAACAGCTTCAGTTGACTTTGCCGCCACAACTCACGCGCAAGGAGATTGCAGAGATCAAGAAACACAATCTTGAAGTGCGACAAGAAGTGTACCGCGCGGTTCGACGACCTGGGAGAGGTAACACGTGTTTCGTTTGATGTTTAATTATAAGATATTGCTATACTCTTACAAAATTCTGTTAGCAAATTAATACCTTATAGCTACACATCTGTTTTAGGTGTCTTACAATCTTTTGCCTTGATAACAATAATATTTGCCAGGACTAGGTAAAAAATAGCAATAAATATTACAATGTGTTTTGTGCGTAGTTTAAATATGACCTGATAGGATCTTAGCTTAGAATCGTTGTGTAGATTATAAATGTCGTGTAAAGGTTATAATTTATTATATTATTCGAATATTGTTTTATCAGTCACTGCTCCCGTAAAAGTTTTTGTTGGATTTTCTGTTATCGTGAGTCTTTATCGTCATCATTTCATTCGCGATAAGACCGTAAGTCTTGCGCACTTGTATCTTTCGACGATTGCTTTTCGTGCTTGCAAAACACATGATTGTTAAAGTAAAAGTTTGTAATACAACAAAGAACTTAAAATTAAAACCAATTTTAAAACATATTTAGTTATAACATTAAAGACTAAACCAAATTAAATATGTAGGTATTTATGTATACTGATTAAAATTCGGTTATAAGACCCCGCACGAATCGGTGCTTATGTGCCCGTAACCAAACTAATCTTAATCATAAACATAATAATGAATATACCTTTTTTTTTTTTTTTTTTTTTTTACGCGGGGAATGCTTTTCGCACCATACCCTTCTTGTGGTAAACGAAAGGCGTGTGTGGGGACTCCCGGAGGAATCGGTTTACCCACTAAACCCCGCGGCGGCCTACCTCGGCAGTTGGGAGAAACACCAGGAACGCATCAGCGGCTTCTGGAGTCCCCCCTGCCTTACCCCACGACTAGGGTACATCCCGGGGTGATTGTTCTCACCCCCAAGGCAGGACGCTGCTAGGCCTCTCACCACTGAACGCAATAAGAGGCGCAACACCGAACCGCCTTAGACGACACCCCCCGGCCGCACCGAGGGTGTCACCTGACTCGGGTCCTTTGCAGCGGTCACATCTACCCAAGATGTGGCTGCAACGACCCTTAAGCGACGACTGGGGGGCTATCGACCTCTGCCACGTCCCCTTCGCCGCCTCCTTCGAGCAGGATCGGCCCTTTCCCGATCCCGCTCAGCGGACTCCTTCTGGAGCATAACGTTCTCACAGAAGGAGACCGCGGCTTCCCATCCTTCGCCACTCGCCAGCAATAATGAATATACCTAGTAGAAGGAAAAACTTGTTCTCAACTGGTCTGATAAATTACTTGATACTGATTCATACCAGTATTAAGTTTTCTCAGATTCAGCATTTGTCTTGCTCTACACATAACTGACCTTATTCATGCAATTATTATGAAGATTATTATTTAGTCAGCATTGTTACGAAATATGTCACAATCACAAGTGCAGTACATTATTTTCTTTGATGATCCTTGATAACAGAAATTCTTATCATGTTTCATTTTAATGTAATAAATAAAATTTTAACTTATTTTTCAGATTTTACGAAACTGTTTGAGTCGTTAAAACAATTACAAGGAAGTGTGGAAGTGAAAAAAGAGGTGATACGTGACGTTATAAATGAGTCGTTAAGGTTCAAGCGAAGGGTTCTAGCCAAGTTGTTGGAAGACTTTTTAACGGGCTTAGAGAAAAACGGGAGCAGTGCCTCAATGACTATAAACAGAAATAATTCAGTGTACAGTAACACTAATAATCACAGCTAATGATGAGTGCTAGTGTGTGGACAAATTAGTGGGAATTTATTTCAATAGTCACATTCAGCAGTTTGATGGAATCAGGAACATATGACCAGTTCATATAGTGCTGTGGGAGCATGTGTTGTCATGATATTAATTTCTGTGTATAATTTATTTAAACTTACCAGCCAGTGTATGTGTTATTCTACTAATTGTATTCCATGTTTTGTATTGATATTCCGCCTGATAATAGTAGTCATGAATGTCGTCAGATAGGAAAATAACACGAGATGCAGTGTTTATGATCTCACAGTCTCGACGGTGTGTCACTTTGAGATAATTAGTATTTGCAGTTAAATGTTAGACTTGTTAAGTCACTCCTATGAATCTTATTACATTTTAAAACTAAACCAATGTTTTAGGATTATTCTTAAATCACTTTCACAGTGTTTTCTTTTTAATTTTCCAAAGCATTTTCATGTTAACTCTTGCATTACAGCCATGTCTTGCTGACTTGAATGTATTAAAGTTGACTTATTGTTGGATCAAGGAATATGGTCCCTGGTCAAAAGCAACCGTTTTTCTGTCACTTTGTGTTTTACAATATGTGAATGTGAAGAATGTTTTACATTACTGTATGGGTATTGGAAGCAATATTAATTTTGATTTTATTATCACAAATGTGTCTTATTCAAAGTGGCAGTAAAACAGCGAGTTGATTGTAAATAAAGTTGTACATATTATAGTTATTACCAATGGATTGTAAGATTAGATGCTGTTATGCATCGGTCATTGGACTGTTGATGTGGGCGGGTAGACCGAACAGATATAGATATTATATTGATAATAATAAATTATTCAGGTTATTGCTCATGTTACGAAGCGATGAATCCGATGAATTTAATAAAAGTGTAAATAAATGGAAATTTATTGTGTACTATTGATTCCAGTGAAATTTTAATGTTTTATCACCATTGTTGTGGCGATAGCAGAGTACGGTATTGCACCGTTTTGTGCTCAATTGTACTGTTGCTCGCGCAAATGAAAGTATAGTTTATATTAGATGTTTTACCGGTAAATTAGCATCGTTACATACAAATAAGAGATAACTGTGATACTCAAAATTTTACACTATCGAATAAAATGGTGGACCCGCCGCATTACAATGAGTTCGGTCAATTGTAAAGTGTAATATATCATTTTATAAATAAATTATGATCCTTATTGGATTTTAATCTTGTGTTTTATTAAATGCTACCCCACTCAATTATAAGCAGAACACACCTACACATATAATTAACAAAAATAGGAATAAATGTTTATTCCAAAAATGCATTTGCTTCTCACACTTTTTAACAAAAGCCAGTTTTATTTGAGGTTGTGAAGTGTGAAGTCCATGAATTTTGAATATCAGGGATTCCTTGTCTGTTTGTGATTTAAATTAACAGGCTTTCATTTGATGCATATGCAGCATATGCATAAAGTACTTAACTGCGTCAAAAATTATTTCTTGAATTTTTGTCTCAGTGGACATGTTTTTATTTATTTATTTAAAGGTTTCCCACAGCTCGTGTATAAAAAATACATAATAGTAAGTGACAAATTTTACAAGGCCTTACACACTTGCCAATTACGGGCTAATCAGCATTCATCATATCATTACATATATATGTACATTTATGGCATACCTAGCTATACAATACTTAAATAATAAAATCGGCCAAGTGCGTGTCAGGCCACGCACAGGAAAGGGTTCCTCAGTTATTTAAAATCGTATCCAATAGATAATTGTTATGTTTACATATTAGGCCTCATTCGCACGACAGTTTTTTTAACGGACGTTAAAAAAGCGTTCATATTCAACAAATGCATTCCCAAGTAAACTCTTTAGCAAAAAAAACGGGCACTTAAGCAAAGAACTATTTTATAGTTACTATTTGTTTGTTTGACAATTTTTTGGTATTGTTATCCTCAGAATGTTATAAATTACTTAGGAAGGAATAGTTTCCATCAGTTTTATCATAACATTTTAATTAAATTATTGAGAAATAATGTTTAAACTCAAAACACTTTTATTGTACCTGCTCACTGAATAAAAATGAAACGCGTTAATTTCTTTGTATTTATTGAATACATTAAAAGCAGATAAAAGTTTAGTATTGAGTGTGACCCCTTCTTGCTGAAATCATGGCTTGCATTCGTCTGGGCATGCTAGCAAGTTTAACTTTTATGGTTTCTTGGGGAATACGTTCCCACTCCGCGGTAATCATATTCTTTAGCTCTCTGATCGTCTACGGAACCGGCTGCACTGATCTCACTCGTCGCTTCAGAACGTCCCAGACATGCTCTATGGGATTGAGGTCCGGACTTCTAGCAGGCCAGTCCAAACGACGAATTCCGATTTATAGCTTATACGCTTTCACATCGCCAGACCGGTAGGCGCGAGCGTTGTCGTCCATAAAAATTAAGTTTTCACCAAGAGAAAATTTCTTATTCTGGTTGTGCATAAGGAATTAGAACTTCCGTTATGTATCGGTGTCCAGTCAGTGTACCGTTTTCGATTAAGACCAACTCCGTACGATCCATAGAATTTATTCCTACGTAGCACTCGCCGACGTCGGACTTCACCATGCAGATATATCCTGGCTTCATCGGAGAACAATACCCTATCCCAGTCTTCATGAGTCCATGACACACAATTTCGAGCGAAATTAAACCTGCAAATCGATGTCCACGAAGTAATTTAGGGCCGCGTGCCGGGCGATGACTGTGTATATTAGCAGCGAGAAGCCTCCTCCTGACCGTCCATAGATTAATTTGCACATTTCTTACTTCTTCGAGTCTGTTCTTGAGGTCCACATAAGAAGATTTGCGATTTCTCAACGCTTGACTAGCTAGAAAACGAACATCCCGTGGTTCGGTACATGTCTTTCTGCCAGAACCAGGCCTTCTCTTGACGGAACCGGACTCTTGATAGCGCTGCCAGGTCCTTTGAACTGTCGACCGACTCACATTTAGCCTCTGAGCCACGAAGCATTGGCTGCAACCTTCTTCAAGCAGCACAATAATTTTGCTCGCTTTTATCACTTTATCTACCATTTTCGAGATTGCTAAACAGCAATAACAATACTTTTAAATGTCAAGGACATCAGATAATTTAATAAAATTTGTCAAAAAGCTAATTAGAGTCGATATTAACTATAGGGAATTCGCGCCACAAATTTGGTCGAGTTCAACGCCAAGAAAACACAGGTGTGCGCGCTCACTACGAAAAAGTCTCCATTCCTTCCTCTCCCCACTTTTCAGAACACTCAACTGCCACTACAGGACAAGCTCGGTATCCTCGGCATGGATGTTTGCCGGGATCTCAACCGACGGGAGTACATTGAGAGCGTCACCAAGGCGGCCTCACGGAAGCTAGGTGTACTCAACAAGGTGAGACGGTTCTTCGCGCCGGAGCATCTGTGTCTTCTCTACAAGACCCAAGTTCGTTCCTGCGTGGAGTATTGTTCTCACCTCTGTGATCTATCTGCGCAGTACTTGCTTGACGCTCTCGACCGGTTGCAGCGGCGAGCAGTCCGCATTATAAATAGTCCCGAAACCACCAAGTTCCTTGAGCCTCTGCAGTTACGGAGAGACATCGCCTCTATGGCAGTCCTCTATCGCCTTTACCATGGAGAGTGTTCTGAAGAGCTCTTCCAACTGATCCCTCCCTCTCCCTTCCTTTACAGGACAACACGTGCTGGACTCAGAAGTCACCGCTTTAGAGTGGAAGAAATACGCACCAGAACAAAACGGTTCGGCTCTTCTTTCGTATGCCGAGCAGTCAAAGACTGGAACTCACTACCAGCTCACGTGTTTCCTTCCCACTATGATCCCGGGTCCTTTAAGCGGGGCGTGAAAAAGCATCTCACTAAGCCGCCATAGTGCGGGCCGCCATACTTACTGTCTGCATTCGCAGCAAGTGTGGTGGCCTCCACTCTTGGATTCTGCTCATGCTTTCCATCAGGCAGGGTAGAGTCACTTTGGATGGCTTATGTATAAAAAAAAAAAAAAAATGTAGTTACAAGTTGTTTTCTTTGAAAACCATGCTCAGTCAAAAATTTGAATTTGGAAGGTACTCCTCTACACATTAAGGGACTTTTATAACTGGCCAGTAACATGTTTAAATGATTAAAACCTTTTTGGTATTTTATTTTTTTCAGCCAGGAAGAAAATCGGAACCGCCCGTTTTTTTTGCAAATGAGTGTATATGTTCACACAACAGCGTTTTTAAAACACGACGCTTTTTTATCGAGCTGTGTTGCATTTTCAACTTTGGGCGTTGGAAATAGACCATAATTTTATGCAACCTCATACTTGAACGCTTTTTTAACGTCCGTTAAAAAAACTCTAGTGTGATTGAGGCCAAGTGAGCGCATTTTACAAGTTAAGCCTCTATAACTCCCGAAATAACAAAGTCATCTAATCCCTTATAGTTTTCCTTCAAAGTTCAGTATATGGACGACCTTCACGAATTTTTCCAGATTTTTTGAGCCAGCGGTTTAGCTTTTAGAGGGGGGGGGGGGGGACGCCCTGTTTTTACAATAAAGTGCCCTTTAAAGTGGAATATCCCGCGAACGGATACCTAAATCAAAAAAATTTCTTAGAAACCCTTTATTGTTTTTAAAAGACCTATCTTATGATACCCCACACGATGGGGTAGCCGCGAGAAAAAAAAATCATCCCCACTTTACGTGTACGGGAGGTACCCCAAATAAAATTAATTTTCATAATTTTATTGTAGCACTTTGTCGGCGTAATTACAACACATATTCATGCAAAGTTTCATCTTTCTAGCACTTACCGTTTGGACGGTAAGTCGAGGACGGACGGACGGACGGACGGACGGACGGACAGACGGACATGACGAATCTATAAGGGTTCCGAGTCATGAACTTCGGAACCCTAAAAACCAACACAACACCAAAAAAATAACAACGAGAATAATTACAAGATAATCAAAATTTAAGGTAATATAACAAGACATGTAGCCGATGATATAAAGAGTAACTTAGTGTACAGTGCAACGTACATCGCGAAATTGTAAACATTGCATATCGGCAAATCCGTTCATATTCATTATTAATTTCCTTTTAAAATTTAGTTCACTACCGGTCATTGAACGCAGTGTGCGGGTTCTCATCTAGGTATTATTATCATTTAGCAACTAATAAATTAATTTAATATGATCTGAGGTCATTTTTAGGGTTCCGTAGCTAAATGGCAAAAAACGGAACCCTTATAGAATCGTCATGTCTGTCTGTCTGTCCGGCTGTTTGTCACAACCACTTTTTCCGAAACTAAGAACTATACTGTTGAAACTTAGTAAGTAGATGTATTCTGTAAACCGCATTAATATTTTCACATAAAAATAAAACTAATAAATAAAACAAAAAATTTTGGGGGTTCCCCATACCAGGGCCGGATTTACCATAGAAGCTGAAAAAGCTGAAGCTTGGGGCGGCAAAATTAGGGGGGCGGCCGATTGGCCCAAAAAAATATGGTACAGAAAAAAATAAGCTTTTTTTCAAAGACCATTCTTGAATTTGGAATATAAATCCAGTGTCGACGATAAAAAGTTTTAAAAATAATCTAGTAACTAGATTATTTCCTAAAAAAGGGAATTAACTTTATTGTGAACAGTGTTTCTAATTTTAGAAGTCCGTAGGGGCGGCAAAAATTTTATAGCTTTAGGGCGGCAAATGTGTAAATACAGCACTGCCATACTCAGAACTAAGACTCAATTTTTACATCAATCCCATACGGATAGGTCTTCAGAAATGATGTTAAGGTGTGGTAAAATGTCCCCCCCCCCCCCCTGAAACTTCTATAATAAGAGAATTATAAAACCAAAAAATATATGATGCATATTACTATGCAAGCTTCTACTGAAAATTGGTTTGAACGAGATCTAGTAAGCAGTTTTTAGGGTTCCGTAGCCAAATGGCAAAAAACGGAACCCTTATAGATTCGTCAAGTCTGTCTGTCTGTCTGTCTGTCTGTCTGTCTGTCTGTCTGTCTGTCTGTCTGTCCGTCCGTATGTCACAGCCAATTATTTCCGAAACTATAAGAGCTATACTGTTGAAATTTGGTCAGTCGATGTATTCTGTGAACCGCATTAAGATTTTGATATAAAAATAGAAAAAAAACATTACGTTTTGGGGGTCCCCATACTTGGAACTGAAACTCAAAAATTTTTTTTTCATCAAACCTCTACGTGTGGGGTATCTATGGATAGGTGTTCAAAAATGATGTTGAGGTTTCTAGTATCATTTTTTTCTAAACTGAATAGTTTGCGCAAGAGACACTTCCAAAGTGGAAAAATGTGTGTCCCCCCCCCTCTAACTTCTAAAATAAGAGAGTGATAAAACTAAAAAAAAAATATGTTGTATATTACTATAAAAACTACCAACGAAAATTGGTTTGAACGAGATCTAGCGAGTAGTTTTTTTAATACGTCATAAATCGTAAATCGCAATTTACCTTTCATTCAATCAATACACTAGTATAAAAACATTGATGAAAGTTACAGCGAACTACAAGAACTTTTATATGATGTTACTTGCTGATACGGAACCCTTCATGGGCGAGTCCGACTCGCACTTGGCCGCTTTTTTTAATACGTCATAAATCTTAAACCGCAATTTACCTTTCACTCGATCAATACACTATTAACGAACTACAAGAACTTTTATATGATGTTATTTGCAGCTACGGAACCCTTCATGGGCGATTCCGACTCGCACTTGGTCGCTTTTTTTGTAATAAACCTTTTTGACTCTAAAGCTTAGAATAATTTTATAAATATAAATAAATAAATATTTTGGACATCTTACACACAACGCCATCTAGTTCCAAATTAATCAGAGCTTGTACTATGGGTACTAGACAGACACAATTGTCTGTATAAATATAAATACATAAAAATCCTTTTTTTTTGTAAATATATTATTGTAGGGTTCGCCTACTAGGGCCTTTGACTTATCTGTGGACTGTATCTGTTCGAAACGAAATAAAAGAGCGGTCGGGGATACTTCGAGAATTAGTGGTTTATTTACACACAATGTTGCTAACACTAAGCCTATGCTGATGCTTAACCCTAATGACGTCACTTGCACTTGTACTACGATGCGATCTTCAATAGTTCGACTTGCAATCTTCAATATATTCTTCAATATTAATCTTCAATATGTCTTGCAGTGTTCTTGTACTGGAGCTCTTCAGGTTTCTTTTCTTCGTGTTGTCTTCGAGGCGGTCCGCAAAGAGTATGTAACACTACGTATAAGCACAGAATACATAATAGTACCAGTACAGAAGCTTCACTCCGAAAAGTAAATTAAAGAAATAGGGACCCTTGGTGTCATTACATTAAGTTCAATTCAGATTGCACAGCGCCGAAGCACCTACGATTATATTTACCTACAATTGCTATCTCTTTCTATCTTGTAACTCTTATCTGTTCTAACGATAATAGGGTCGTCTTCTTTTGAAAATAATTTAAATATAATTAATGTCTTTTTTCTATTACTTTAGTGAACAAATTACTTTTCAAATAAAACTAACGTTGTTAGTAGCACTTATAATTTATTCGCGAATACCTCCATACGTTTTCGATACTGTTGCGAGAAGTGAGACAGCCTGATATTACTTAAAGATGTTGACTAACGTCGTGGTATAACTACTTTAGGTACTTTTTTCAATAAATTACGGTTTAAATAATCGGAACGACATACGTAGGACGCAAAAATAGTAGTTCAGGAGGCAATACCTAAAGACTTAATATTGGTTCAAACTATATTTTTAATATTGTTATTTTATATTTTGGTATTACAGTGTAGGATTTCGCACTCTTAGACTTGGAATAGGACGACGCGCCATAATCCTAGCCCAAGAGCTAGTTTATGTTAGTTTTATGACAAATGGTAAGTCGTTATTTCAAATGAAATTAAATACACTTCAGTAAACATAAATATGTTTATTAAAAATTATATTATAATTGCTTAACTTTCAAGTATTGTTTGATTGTTTTTTTTCATTTTGGCATAAGTATGTACCTTGTATACATACATATGCATTTAGTGAAAAGCGGTTATTTTAGTATTACAAATAGACACTCCAATTTTATTTATTTCTATAGATAATCTCTTGGTCTGTCTATTTAAAGAAATGTCACTATAGCTCTCAGACTAAAAATATCAATCGTTAACCTACTTGACCACGTTATCATAGGTACTTTTTTGTTTAAACTTTTGTTTTATTATAAATATAAATGGTGTATGTTACACGAGAGGGAGTGAGTGCAAATTCATTCAAAAGTGTAGTCTTTCTCCACAGTACAAAATAAAATAATAAAATACAAACTACCGTCATTACACTTGTTATGGTTTTAATACAACAAAATGACTTACCTTTCAATATCGTCAGGAATTTTAAAAAATGATAATTCTGATTCCTTGTTTTGTCTTTTATTCAAACATCCGTAAACAGAGCAATATCTTTTATATGGATTAGAATATCGAGTTTTGTGATTAGTTGCCATTGTGGATATCGAAAGTATATACAAAAATTTATATAATACGCGAGAGCGACGCGGCGACGCGTATTGCGCGTAAGTGACAACCCTGGCCTGCGCGGCAGGCAGGCGGCCGACTATACCTAAAGTGCGGAGTGACACCCCCCTGGTATAAGAGACGGGAGTGCCATAGAAACAATGTATGAAACGGGAGTCCTCGTCCAATACCAACCTTACGGAACTAAGGCGTGATACAATGCTGCCAACACAATGTCCATAATGTCAATAGTGGTGTGGTGGTTACTAGCGAAAACTTATCGATATCGACTGCAAAATTTTGGGCTTTCAGGACATACATAAATAAAAGAATATTAAAACTCAGATTGCTTTAAAACATATTTATTCACAAGGAATTAAACAATTACCAATACTATTGATAATTCTAATGATAGGTTTTACAAATACACGTCATCACCATCATCATCATCAGCCTATCTCAGTCCACTGCTGGACATAGGCCTCTCCCATTGCACACCACTGATCGATTTTGGGCTTCTCGCATAATAATAGGCGTCAATAATATTTTAATAGGTAAAAGTTGGGATAATTATCTGTACGCTTTAGGCGACTTTTTGTAAATAGCTAAGGCTACGGTTTTATTTAATTTAGTCCAACAATTTGCCTTTAGGTTTGCGACTTTGGTTAGCCATAGATGATTCTATCAAACTTTTCAAGACAGGTGATGTTATGTTAACCATCTCATTAACTTTCGCTTTCGAGGTGTCACTGGGACAGCTTGTCTGTCTTGATGTTTACTTGGTGACAATAATGGTGCTGAAACATGAAGAAAATCAGTGTAAAATGTAAGTTATTAAGTACTTATGTACTCAAATAAAATGTGTATAACACTCGCTAAATTTATAATGACAAAATCAACTGATTGAAAAAACATTGATTTCACTTCCTTAAATCATTATCATCATCAGCGTAGACTGTAGATTTCCACTCCTAAACATAACTTTTTCCAATAATTTCTATAACTAAACATCGATATCGATAAATCCGATTGATGGGTTCTCACTATGCAATATGCAATGTTTTGTTTAAGTTAATTTGATTTGGTTAAAATGCACTAAACCTTTAGGAATTGTACTAGAATTGTCTTCTATAAAGAAATAATTTATATAATTATGCTTACCGTTCTTCATCTAATGGAAATCTAGCCATAAAAAGACGTTTGGTCACATCAACCCGGCATGTTTTTAAACCACAAATTTCACACGTTATTTCTTTCATTTTGTTTATTAGAAACAATTGACGACAAACAAACAACAAATTTCGTCCAAATAAATTATTATATATACACTTTATTGCAATTTATACGCGAAAATATAGATTTAGAAAATCATAACAAACTAACCATCAAACGCTTAGCACAGACTACACAGAGTACTTTTATTTGCTAGTGACATTAATGACATTCAAAATGGCGGTCCATATAATCCATCTATGTGTAGAAGAATCGTAACCCGATATGGTCCCAGAGTTCTCCGTGTTCTTCGTAATTTTAACGGATTATAGCCGCCATTAAAAAGGACTCCCGTTTCATATATAATTTCTTTTGTATAGGAGTTTCGCCAGACTGGCGGTCCGAACTGCACTGACTTTTCGGCTAAATTAACCCTGTATATATAGCCCGCCTCCGACGCTTGTTCTGCGCTGATTGGCTGCCCTCCCACGCGGCGTTCTAGAAAGTTCGATATGCTCTGTCTCTTTCCCTCTCTAAGCTACCTCGAAACTTTACCCTAACGACGAGCCGTTTTGTCGTAGGGCGCTTATTTACTATTTACGTTTATTGTGCGTACATACAAGTGCAAATTTACAATGTTTCTTAAACTATACAATTCTACTATATACATAAATGACTTAAGACTACTCGTTGCTCGCGTCGCTAACAATTATTATACATAGAAAACACCCAAACTCCGAAAACAAATATTTGCGGATCACAGAAACATTTGGTTCGTGCCGGAAATCGAACTCGAGACCTCTTGATCAGCAGCCGCATACGCTAACCACCAGAACAACAACACAGTATAGCTTATAATATCTTAGCATATAAAAATCATCAAAAATATAAAAATCTCATAAAGTTGAGTGGTAACATAAAGTCCATTCGCTTAGATAGGGTCGCCTTTTATCGCGATAAATTATTACCCAATGTTTAAAAATCAGCCAAGTGCGTGTCAGGCCACACACAGGGAAGGGTTCCTCAGTCACCCATAATGTTACGTGGATTTAAAATCGTATCCAATAGATAATTAACTGTGATGTTTACGTAATAATGCGTTAGTTTTGAATGACAATATGTATGTATGATAATTTGAAGTGGAATTTCTCCCAAATAGATACCTAAATCAAAAAAACGTCTTACAAACCCTTTATTGTTTTTAAAAGACGTATCTAATAATACATTGAAAAAAAAATATTCCTACTAATATTTTTCAAAATTTTAATGTAGCACTTTGTTGACGTGATTTCACCACATATTCATGCAAAGTTTATTCTTTCTAGCACTTACTGTTTGGACGGTAAGTCGAGGACGGACGGACGGACTTGACGAATCTATAAGGGTTCCGAGTCATAAACTTCGGAACCCTAAAAAGTAACACAACTATGTATTGTACTCGTATGGAATTTAAACTTAAAACAAAAGGGAAATCCTCAAAATTAAACTCAACCAAGATTAAACTTATATTATACTTGAGATCTAGCAGATCTATTTTTCATAGGAAACCTGTTATCACAACTTAGTAAAAAAAACTGGTATTCTAATTTTATCTCGATTACCGACGTGATCCCATTTTCCTTATATTGGTGTGTTATGATTATGTTCTTCACCAGTTCATTGTCAAAGGATCCATTGGCCAGATCCATGATGGATATAATGAATTTTTAATTTAAAATTTAGATCCACTGATATATCTCATAATCATAAGTATAATTACAGAGGGTCTATTAGATCCATGATGCATCTAGTAGAGGTTTTGACCAATTCGTGCGATGCTTGGCTTTGTCAAAAACATGTCGCCAAAAGTTATTGGCTAAAGTGGCGCAGTCCAACTAGTGTCAGCTTTCGCTACTGAAATATCCCGACGGATTGAGCATCAGCTGCAGAAAGTGAAACTGCTTGTTAATCTCTTCGCGGTTAACTCCCGAATCGAAAACTGCGGTATGGATCCGCCCATCATTCCGACATGCGGCATTACTATGCAGGTTATTGGCGCTCTCTACCAAAACGTCTCAAACTTTTCAGAATACTCAATTGTCGCTACAAGGGCATTATCAACAGTCCTGAAGCTACCGAGTTCCTTGATCCTCTGCAGTTCCGAAGTTGCCTCTATTATAATATTAACTATTATACACAATATTAAGGTTCTACTACTGTTAAGCAAATGTGATCCGTAGAAAAAGTCAAGTGTATGTCAGGCTATGCACAGTATAGGGTTCCGTAGGCACCCATAAATGGCACGTAGATTTAAAATCATGCCCAATAAATATTGTTGTTTACTTCCTATTTTGTTATTTGTGTTTTTTAGTAATTTTTTAAGTTATATTTAACAAGGCCTCTATAACTCATGAACTAACAAAGTTATCTATGGCGTTTAAGTTTTTCTTTGAATTTCATCACATGGACTGCAATCATTATTTTTTTCAGATTTTTCGAGCCAACCGTTATGCAGTTTCATTTTTCTAGGACTAACCGGTTGGGCTGTAAGTCGAGGACGTACGGACAGACGGAAATGATGAACCATGAGGGCTCTTAGGCATGAACTACGGAACCCCAAAAATGGGTAATCTTATTTATATATTAAATATTTCACAAATATCAGTATATATGAATAAATTAACTTACCCATAGTTGTTCGCAACGAAATTTCTGTACAAGTATCGTAATTAAACTTGGCTTGTTGAACGCCAATTATATTTTATGCAGAGATGACTTTGTAAATGGAAGACGACCGAATAGGCTGCAACAACAAAGATAATGTAACGCAAAATTGGATGCGCTGAGTCTATCCCAGCTAACGATCAACGAGGCGAAGCGAATCCGCAACCATTCTCTCGCTACCCGCAATGATAAAAGGGACAAAATTTAGTAAAGATTATTATCTACTGCAGACATCCTTTTATGTTGCGCAGTTTCATAGGATTGAAGGTGATCCCGAAAAGCTCTAGTATGTCAGAAAATATAGTAGTAACAAAAATGTGTCTATACAACACCTATGTAAGCAATCGTGTCGATTGTAAAAAGATGGTCATTCATATTTTTATTTATTTTCATTGTATGCTGTATGTGTTAGTTTATTGAGGCATGTAGTGTCAATAGACTGTCATTAAAAAATATCTAAAAAACATCTTTGATAGATGCCTTTGGAATTGGAAAAATAGGGCTCAGGGGCTCAAGGCTTTCTGAGGAGAAGCAACATAATAGAAATCACATAAAATAAATGAACAATTAACTATATAAGACGATGAAACAGATTCGATTAACTGGACCATACCATGAGCAACAAAAATAATTAAATATTTATTAAATTGAAAGTACTAGGTAGAAAAACTAATATAGAATAACAATTAAACAATGAGCTTTAAGAAGTTATCCTTGAACTATGTCTCTGAAGGCTTTTACCCTGAGGGGGTCCACATTTAAGATTATTACTTTTTTTAGCTAGTAGCTGAGTTAGATAGAAGCTTCTTTTTTTTTATTTCTTTTCTTTAAGTAATTAGTACCATAATTTTCAAAAACATTAATGTGAAACAATCATAGGTATTTTATTATTATTTTCTTTATTTTATGAACTTAGTTCGATTTAATTACATTTAAATTATAAATATAAAAAAAAAACAAATTTAAATATATAATTTTTAATATTGTCTTCATGAAAATATTAACAAAATAAAATAAACAAACCAAACAAAAAAATCTATGCTTACGCACTGATAATAATAACTAATTTGATTAATGTTCGACAAAGTATAACGAACGAAATGAAGTATTTATTAACTTACTCTATTTTGATGTTCTTATTTTGCTATTTACACGTCAATTCAATTTCACAAATTTGAAATTACGAACAGGCATTTTTTTAATTTGTATAAATAAATGTATCTATAAATATAGAAAAGATGAGACTTCTACTTACTTTTACAATCTCTGAAAGTCTCATAAAATAGTACAATAAATACTTATAAACGTTGACAAAGGCTTAAGCGACCTTATATAATGAAGTTATAAAACAAATTATGAGCTTTATATGTAAAGCCTCACCAATCAGTATAAAAAGTTTATGACTGTCATTAGCACTCGATAACCGTACACCATATTCTTCTTGTATACATTAGGGCTGCCTGCTTTTTTAAGAAACGTAAACAGCTTTTATTATTGATAACGGTATTCAAGGGTACTTCTTACATATAATATAAAGAGGTGCCATGGATCTCTTGTTTTTTTAGTAAAGAGCTCACTCACCATGGAGCTTTGGTTTAGATAAAAGCTTTTAGATGTTCTCGATATTATTGCTTAAGGATTAGTCATCTCCTATGTCTTGTGGTAGTATCAAAAAGTTTGATGAATTAGGTATCTTAATCATTTTTCTTAAATAAGTCGAACTAAATGTTTCAAAATTTTTTTTAATTTCAGTGGTGGTCAGGTCATTGTGATCGCACATAATGTAACATGGTGATCCGCACCATGACAGTCTAGTGAGATGCTTCTTAATTATTCGGCCTACGGTCTCGCACTCACCAACGAAACGCAGCAGCATTAATGCTGTCATTTTTAGATGGTAAAGTATGCGATGCTGATATCCATGGCTCTACTAAATACAAACCTATAAAGAAAGGTAAAGGTTTAAAGTTAAAGTCCTTTAAATTGTACGCACTAATGTGCAAATTGTACAATCTAACTTCATATATGAGTGGTCTTCCTGTAGCTAGTTTTATTGTTAGGTACCCTGTACCCAGATGAAAAATACTATGAGCATCAATGTACCTACCAGCAGAATGGAAACATCATAAAGACACACTGTCAAAGTGTCACTGTTCTAAGTAAATCAAAACATCAGTATTTTTCACTATGACAAAGACAATTTAGGGATAATATTTACATGGACGATTAAAATCTTGTTATAACCTATAATATCGGTTTGATGTTATAGTTACTACTAACTGAGTCCTGCGGTGCTACCCGGGGTTATTATGGTAAATAGCAAGTATTACGCCACGGAGCGATGCTAGTCTAAACAAAATTCGTTACTACTACTACGTTACTTCTTAGATCATCAGCTTTATGCCAGTAAAAGTCTCGTCACAATCGGTTAAGCCTTGACAGAGATTACCCCGAACAAACAGACAGGTAGAGAGATGTAGCGACAATATGTCGTACATAATAATAATAAAATTAAAATAAAAAAATATTGGTGTAAGTTACGTAGGTATATACTTTCATACACATTTAATAAAAAATGTTAATTTGCTATTACATACAGACACTTTTATTTATTTGTATAGATAGTTAGGAAGTGTACTATACCGCATTAATAGCTAGGGTTGCCTACGAACCCTATTATTTATCGCGCGCGCCAGATTTATTTACATTTCTATCCCCCTATCTAAACTACGTGTATCATCCCCATTCGTAGGCTTATTGCGATATTTGTTAGGCAGAATAGGAATATCGCATTATTATCTTTTACTTTATTATATTACTTTTTAAAATAGGATAATCACTAAATAGAAGTTATAAGAAAGATTTATGCTTCATAGTTTGAAGTAAATTTAGGTATATATAATATAGGTACGTATCTAACAAAAGCATATCAATTGTTATGCTGTATTTGTTTTGTTTAATTTTAAAAAAATACGTAATTTAACGCCAATAAAAGGAATCCCTATCCAAACATCTTTAAATGGTAAAAAAGGAAAACCACAGAACAGTTGAAAATTGGCTTTATTTTTAGTCTCATTTCTAAGAAGCAACAAACGGATGTGAAGTCTCTGAGAAATCTTAATGAGAAATTGTTTATATCTAAATTTTGTTGGAAAAACCCAACATTTTTGACCTAATAAAAGGAATATTCTTTGAATCCAAAGGTGTAAAATAAACAAGCAAGCTTCTTATGGTATAAAACTTGCATGTATATTGTTTGAAAGTAAAATCATAGATATAGTTGAAAAATCTTCACAATTTCAGAAAAGAAATACTTAAAAAAATAGCTGTATAGTCAGAATTAGAACCCACAGAGAGGTCTATTTAGTGTTAATACTGTAGAATTCCGATTGTCCGAATCAATTTATGCTAGTGGTATTCCGGGTAATCGATTTAAAAGTCGAGTCAAACTATATTTAAATTGTAATGGATTTATATAAACTTATCAAAACGTGCTTCGTTGTAAAACATTTTTAATCAGCAAGTAGAGACGTGACGCGATTTAAATCTGAGTAACGTCATTTTTTTTTGATAGATAGTATTTGAATGGATTGAATAGTTTGAGCCTTTTTAAGGAGAGGCCTATGTCCAGCAGTGGACTGTTAAAGGCTGTTGATGATGATGATGATGAATAGTTTGAAGTAAGAGTGCATGAGATTCCAGCATTACATTTTCCCAGGAGAGGAGGTGATGGTAATTAACGAGACGGGGCGGGATGGGAATTGCAGAAGATAAGCATTCTCCTTCCTCGCAGTAGACTCACCATATACACCTGTAATAATATCCGGGATTATTATTAATCCATGTTTATTAGCAGGAAATTTGTAATTAATTGGAGGAAACCTTATTCGAACTATTACACAAATTGCCCACAAATTATTACTTATAGGTATGCTGCTATACTATGTCAACTAGTTTCATAGGACTCCAAATTCGAAATTGATATACACTTTTGTTATTTTCTCCAATTTTATAGTTATGCGCACGATAACATTGAATGGAATAAAAGAAAAGTGTACAGTAAATCAAAGGGCCATACATACATTTTAATAAAGAATGTTGCAATAGATCCCGGCCATCCCGTGTTAGAATTATGAGTGTCGTGTTGTGCCGTACGCTTTACCGACTGAACAACCCTCACCCTCTCTTATCATATTTATGGGAAAATGTTCTGAAAAATTCTCTTGTCATTTATACTAGCGCCTACGAGATTTTCGTTATTTGGATTTATATTGAGCTGTTAAAATTAATTATGAATTACTTTAATGGACTTTCAACAACAATTCAATGAAATGTCATATTTATTTTTATCGTAAAACTAAAAAATCGTAAAAATCTTGATTGTTAATTATACAAATGGAATTATCAGTGAACTTTGTAACTAAATATTTAGGTAATTTTGCTTGCCTTTAATTTGAAATTCTGGCCTTACAGAAACACATTTATTTTAAATATCACCTTTGTAAAATATGAATAATTTATGGATAATAATTTTGGGTGATATTGTAAACTATGTTTTCCTGATTTCTAATCAGTTATAGGATTTCAAGAATAGTAAAACATTTTCTAAAATGAGTACATACTTTGTTTCAAACACTGTATCACACTAAACTTGAGACAAATCTTTCTTACAGCATCTCTTGCAAGCTCGAGTATATCGATGTCCCGGGAGTATTAACACACCCACAATTTATGTTTTATGGGAGTCACCTATGAAAATTTTATGGCACTTGTTAACTACCCTAACGAAAATACCCATAAAGATTTTTCCATTTTTTAAACGTGTAACTTAATAACAGTACGTAAAATTGATGTTAGCGCTGATATTGCTGCATGTGCCAATTTGAAAGGCTAATAGAGAACGCCTTGTTGACTGTGTATTCGAGTTTATTGATTGTTGTTGCGTTGTCTGCTTTTTTATAATATTTAAGACTACCAAAGTGATTCTACTCTGCCTGATGGAAAACATGATAAGATGTAGAAGTCACCATTCTCATTATAAGTGCTGACAATGCAGTATGGTGACCCATACTATGACGACCTAGTAAAATGTTTCTGGGTCTGCATGATTGGGCCTCCGGTGTCACACTCACCAACAAAATACGACAGCACCAATGCTCTTATTTCTGTCGTTTTAGCTGACTTCAAAAATACTTTTATTTTTGACGTCAGTTAAAATTAAAAATAACTTGTAAATAAAACATCTAAACATACAAGTAAATGTTCTCAATTTTATATTCAACTAAACCTGTATCTGTAAGATTTCATTTGTAAAATTTTATGTTAAAGAAATAAAAACATTCGTGCGTGGTCTGTGGTCATCTTCATAACATATTAAAGGTTTACTCACATTAAACGTGTTTATTTCGGGCATGATGAAGCTTTATTTTTTATTTCAACATTTGATTACACTTTAATTTTTAATATAATATGTTATGAGCTGAATTTGAAATTTAATAAATTAATTTATACCATAAACACCAAAGTTCATGTTCAATTCATTTAAAACTGGGCAATACTTTCTCCAAGAAAAATAATGGAGTAAGGAAGGTTTGTTGATGTCGATGGGACTCTTAATAACTTCAGAGTGGGGCTGTAATAAGATGTTGTACATAATAACCTTGCTCGCCTTGCGATTAACAAATAGGTATTATCTCTGCGCACAGACGAGCTTCGGGTGGACAATGCTATAGTTTAATTAATCCGCTTCGGCTATATATTTTGTCACTTTAATATTCAAGTTTATTTATGTTATGTTTATTTAAATATTTTTGAAAGTAAAAAATATGATGGCAATTTACTAATTTCATTTAAAGATTTTAAGAATTTCTGTAAGATTCTGAGTCAATTAAACATAACATATCTACAATTAGTTTCTCAGTTAAAATATACTTACAAGACGATTTTATTACAATATTTAGGAACTTGTAAAAGATTTATAAATTGAAGGTAAAATTTTGTTTACATTAATGTTTTTTTTAATGAATTTCAAAATCTCAGCACTACCTTGGTGAATTAATTTTCAACAATATTTGTCGATACACATTAAATTCCACCAATTGATTGTTCAATAAGTAAGGGTTTTCAGATAAAAATATAGTTTCTAGAAATTTTGAACTAGATGAAACAGATACTGTCTGAAGTAGGAATATACCTTTAATGTTTGACAGGAGTGTTGAGCTTTGTTCGAAACGTAGGTAGGTATTTCCTATTTTATCTTTACCTGGACTCGTGATACGCTTAAAGTTTGTTTTATTCTATAGAACACACAGATACGAGTAAATTCGTGGAACTGTTGTTGTTAGCGAAAGATATAAGTCTCAGTTCGGTGAATTTTATATAAAGTGTATCAGACAAAGTTAAACTTGAAAATTTGTTGTTATAAGTTCAGTAGTTTTCTAATAATAGGAATATTATATCAAATATTTTTTAATCATATAAGAGTATCATAGCGAGACAGAGTACGCGCTAAAGGTCGCTAAGCTCAACCAGTTTTTAGTCATATTTCTCACTGGATTTATAAGGATCTGGCTTAGTTGAACGTCAAGAAAACTCAGGTGTTTTGCTCACTGTCAAACAAGACGACTACTAAATTAATGCCGATGAAATGATGCTCTACTAAACAAGATGAGATGATTATTTTCGCCAGAGCTCTTGTATCTTCTTTATAAGACCAGGTTCATTCCACTATTTGCTGGATACTATTGATCGGTTTCAGTGGCTTGCAGTCCACATTATCGATAGTTCCAAAGCCAACGAGTTCCTTGAGCCTCAGCAGTTACGAAGAGACATCGCCTCTAAGGCATTTCTCTATGGCCTTTACTATGAACCCCAGACCTAAACGGTTCGGCTCTTCCTTTCTGTACCGAATTATCGAAAACTGGAAATCACTACCAGCTCCCGTGTTTCCCGTGTATCCAGTAGGCGTGAAAAAGCTTTTCACAACACATTACACGACATATTTCGTCTGCATTCGCAATGACTGTGGTAGCCCCCATTCTTGAATATTAAGCATGCTTTAGTCATTTTCTTTGGCAGAATTTAAAAAACACAGAGCATGCACTTTCTTGATCTTACCTTACCAGCCACAGTTGTCTCACAAAGCGTGAGACCACAGTGACTGAACGTGACTTGGACTACAACGTAGCAGTATAACTATCGCCATATCACAGAGGTTATCATTTTATAATCAAGTGAAATCAACATTTTTATCTACGTAAAGGTGAATGCGCTTAAATTCTGATTAAAGGGAAAACGTACGTTTGAGTTTACATTTTGAATGTTGAATGTTGAAATAAATGATACTGAACACAACTGAAGCATCGACTTATTGTTTTAAATTTGTTCAATAACCAATTCGTATTTCGCAACCCACAACAGTAAGTTTCACAAAGTATAATTTAGGTATTTCTCACGACCCTTTTGAGATCAAAATATTTCAATAGAAAAACTTGAAATATGGGAAAGTGTGCTCCTAAGGGCCCCCGCAGACTAGCTACTTTTAGCATCGGCGATCGGTGATTTGGTGACTGCATCGATGCTGCATCGCGTTTTAGCGACTTCCTGCGTTCGATCGCGGTATCGGAAACGCGCGTTTTAGCGACTGCTCAGATGCCAAATCGATGCTACCGGCATCCGAATGTATGCGGAGAGTAGCGTTCAGCTGCTGTGTCGCGCTTCTAAAAAGCGACACGATCGCCGCGTTTGGCGTTTTTAAGTGTGCGGTGTAGAGCGTTCGGTCGCCGCATTTAGCTTCTAAAAAGCGACTAGTTGCCGATCGCCGATGCTAAAAGTTGAAGAACGTAATGTGTTAAGACTCACAAGACATAGCCTTCGAAATTCAAATAACAGGAAGTCTAACGGCGCCTTCAAATTTGCCTCAAAGTGCCACGCGAGACGGCAGCGCGTCTGCACCTCCGAGGTGTAGTACATTTGGGCAAAAAACCTAAGAAAACTTTGCCTTTATTTTTAACTAACTTCAAAAAAAGGAGTAGGTTCTCAATTCATCGGATTTTTTTTTTCTTTTTTTTATTTGTGTTCAGCGTTAATTTCGTCGTTTATGAACCGATTTAAAAAAATATTTTTGCATTAGCATGGGCGTAGCTTACAGGTAGTCTCATCGTCACCATATCGGGATCTGATGATGGAATCCCAAGGAAATGGTCCGTGGGATCTGGACTCCTCCCAAAATACAGGCGCAGAAAGGTCACACCGTGTGGTTTTAGTCGGTTCGAGTCCGACAGACCGCCCTGCCCAAACCACTGCGGGGCGACCGTCCGAGGGGATTTCCACACGTGAAATAAAAATAAAAATGGCGTAACCGCCACCCCGCTTTTTACAACGCTAAGTATTGTGGGTTCGAACCCCATGTAGGACAACATTTTGTGTGATCCACCAATTGTTTTTAAGAGTCTGAATGTTTTTTTGTGTTCATTTTATGTATGTTTTGAAGGGCAGTGATAAGGATGACGTCAGTGGGTACAGGCCAGTGGCCAGTGTCTGCGTTCGCTAAAGTATTTGAATCAGCATAACCTGAGTGATGCGCAGCACGGTTTCCGTCCGGGGCGAAGTACAGGGAGCAACTTATTATCTTTTATGACGTATCTTACACCAGTTATTGATGCTGGAGGACAGGTAGATTGCACGTATTTTGACTTCCGGAAGGCTTTTGATATCGTCAATAATGACGTATTATTGTCGAAAATGGCGTCACTAGGTTTCACTTCGCAGCTGCTCGAATTCTTCGCGAGCTACCTTGGTGAACGCAGACAGTACGTAGAGTACGCAGGTTATAAATCGCGACAGTATTTTACTTTTTCGGGCATAATTCAGGGGTCGAACCTGGGACCGTTGGAATTTATTTTAATGATTAACGATCTGCCATCAGTAATACATCACGCCGAGTGTCTGTTGTTTGCGGATGACCTTATGGTCTATCTAGCGTTAGCGGACGCATCAGACGCGGAACGGTTACAAGGTGATATTAATCGGATAGTGCAATGGAGCAATACTAATAAGCTTCATTTCAACACTGCTAAGTGCGGAGTAATCAGTTACACTCGTGCAAAGACTCCGTTGCACTACACATACAAACTGACGGATGAGTTGATGCCACGGTTAGGTGGGACCCGTGACTTGGGAGTGGAAATGGTACCAGAGCTGACATTCCGTAAGCACATTGTCAACATCTGCGGCAAGGCGTTTAAGAATTTAGGGTTCATTCTTAGAACTTGCAAAGATTTTAAAAACACAGGAGTAGTGAGAATGTTATACAACGCACTCGTTCGGAGTCATCTGGAATCGACATCGTTGGTTTGAAATCCCCATGAAGCGAAATATAGCCTTATGGTGGAAAAAATACAGAACAAGTTCGCGCGATTTTTATATTATAAAGAATATGGTGTTTACCCGTTGTACCCACTGATGTACCCTAGTTTGTTCGTGTTGGGCATGGTGGGTTATGTTAGGTTGGGTGTGAGGCGCGACGTTGCGCTAGCGTGTTACGTGTGGCGCGTGCTGTGCGGTCGGCTGCACCACCCGGACGTGCTGGCGTGCCTGCAGCTGTGTGCTCCGAGCGGATGCGTGGGTGCTCGTCGTCGCCCAGCCACACTCAGCGTCCCAGTGGCGAGGACTAGCTTGATGAAATTCGCCCCTTTATCACGCGCAATACGCATTATAAACGTAATCAATACTAAAATTGATATTTATAATTGTAGCTTGCCGAAATTCACAGAAATAGCGCAAAGTTGCGTTATCGCTAAAATTTTTAATTAAATTTATGTACCTGGTTGAAGTACTACGTATTACGTTTATATACTGTAATAATACTAATCGATATCGTATAGTCGTAATAAGCTTGCAATGTTGTTTTGGGAATGAATCCTGTTAAAATATTGTAAGAGTTTTTAAATAAATAAAAATAAAAATAAAATGTTAAAGACCCGCGTCGTCATGAATAAGAAAGGAAGGGACATGTGTCTTACTTAGCTGCTCATTTTCTTTAGCTCCATTCGACATCCTGACTGTTGTATTATTATAATAGACTGACGTGAGTGACATTAGAATAAGTATATAGTGGCAGGTACAAGTTACATAATATAAATCTAACATTCAACCCCTACTGTGCTGACTCACGTTGTTATTAATCTGTAAGATGTCTAATATCTACTCCTGCATCTTCCTGTCAATGTTGTAAACAGTGTATGCTGAGAATATTTCGGATGCACTGAGTAATAAAACCACAAAGTAGTATTTTAGTACCAATCAATTCACGCGCTCTTTCTTACGAGTGCATATTGGTAGTTATTGCCTAATAACATTATACAAACTAGTAAAAACTTTTGGAGAAAACTTAACCGACGAAAGAAGAAAATAACTAAAAAGATATTAAAGCCTGTAAGCTAGTTCTAAGATCTAACTGTAATTTTTTTCTGGTATACAATAAAGTCATTATTATTATTTTTGTTGAATTTAATATATCTCAGCTTTTGCTGGTAGTGTTTTAGTGACATTTACGGACTAAGTCAAGTAAATGCCACGGTTTTTTAGTTGTTAAGTCTGTACTTCTGTTGCATTGTGTGTGTTTTAATCTATTTGCAGAAACTTTCTGACGATTCTGCATGTGTTCAATATGGCTGCTTTTTGAAGGAGTATATAGGTATTGGGTTTCAGATCAAGTAGTTTTAAGCTATGGTGTATGTGTTTCGGGATAACTCCAGTGGTTGACAAAACTATTGGGACAATGTATACTTTTTCTTGTTTCCAAATTCTTATTATTATTATTTTTAATTCTTATTATTATTATTATTATTATTAAAAAAGAAATTTGTTTAGTTTAGATCAATTATACTGTAGCGGTAATGGTAATAATTTAAGTTCCTTTTTTGTTAAATTTAAACTGTATCAGTATCGGATTATCGGATCTTAATAGATTGTATTCAGTTTTGCGTAATCGTACCATCACCAACATTTTCTTATTGCAGTCCTTTATTGCACAAAAGCCTTTTCAATCGCACATTACGTAGAGCGAATCTTTGCATCTCACATTTGACTCCTGCTAGCCTTCTTGCGCAGAATTACACTATCTGGCCTCTGGACGTATATTATAATAAAATTGGTTGCGTCATCGCGAGATCTTTGGCAGATGTAAATCATCAAAATTCTTTTGTTGTTATTTTAACTCACCGCCTATTAAATTTACTCACACATAGCGTGGCGACTAATTCCATGGCGAAACGTCGCCACGCTAACAGTTGGTCCGACCATAAAAAAATGAAGTATTCATTAGATGCTTCACATCAAACACTAGAACAAAAATGCAAGTCGCCCCGAGACTGCCCTTTTTATGTCGTCGTTTAATAAAACTTATTTATATCTAGACACAACTGTTGTAACTAGTTTTCTACACCATTCTTTTAAGCACTGAACTCAGGTCAGTGCACTTAATGCAGTGTGGTAGCATTGTAAATTTAAAGTGCTGAATTTCACGTTTCACTGGGTATGTTGCGGTAGGTATCGAGTAAAATTGACTAACCTATCGAATTGCACAAGTTATGGTATTGTTTTATGTGTGTAAGTTAATTCAAATAAAGCTTTTAAGCTCTAAATAATTAGCTTGATTGGTGGCTTAGTTTGTTATTCATAATAATTAGTAACAGTGACGGCAATGAAGCTACATTTAATTTTTATTATTTTCATCCACGTATTTCTACCTTCCTGGTTTTAGGACACTATTACTATTCGACATATGACGATGTTCTATGTACTTATGAGCTTTTTGTACCACTGCATCAGGACTTTAGTAGACCTATACCGCTGCAATTATATTTTTAACCAAGTTAATGGGGTAGAGACGTTAATAGCTACATTTAAACCATTTAACCATTTAAACAAAAATAAATAATATTCATTTCTATGGCACCTATACATTTTTAAATACATTGTGTAAATGAAAATACACAGCCAGCGTCTGCACAGTTTTTCAAAGGTGACGTGAATTTTGTATTTCATTCTAACACACGTCCGTAAAATCATAAAATATTTCACAGTTAACTCTCATCCGACCGAGAGCTTTCATCAAATCCACTGTCAGTGTAATTTGTTTCAATTTTAGAAAACAGGTGATAACGTTTTTGTTGTCTACTGTAAAAGTAATAATATATATATTTAAGTCTACCAAATTGAATCTACTCTGCCTGATGAAAAGCAAGAGTAGAATGCGAGTACAGGTCACCGGAACGATGACCTAGGGGTAGGCCCAATGAGGATTCATTATGAGTACAGACAATGTAGCATGGCGACCATGACTATGGTGGCTTAGTGAGATGCTTAAGCAGAAGCCTCCATTGGGCCTCCGGTCTCTCACGAAAGTAAAATATTTTTGTACTTATGTTTAAATGTCCATACATAGACTAAGAAAAATTAATAGTACAAGATCCGAACCTACAACGACCTTCACCGAACTGATATTGAAATGAAACATATTTTATAACAAATTTCGTATATTAGAAAATATATTAAGAATGAGTTGGCTAAATAAATACAGACTATTTTTCTTTTATATGGAATAAAAACATTTTTATAATTATATCTTGTAACATCAAGATAATATCAATTTTTTACACCGACTTAAAGAATCAAACGTATAAAATGGACAAACTAGTCGGTATAAACAGGTATGTAAGTTACCTTCACTTGATTGGATAATAGAAAAAAAATTATATGAATTTAAACGATGTATTATTACGAACACATTGATATAAGGTTGTCGGTAAAAAACTTGGTCCTAATAAGGGTTTGCGAATTTTAAAGATTATGTTTTTCTATAACCAACCCATTTCTTAACATATTTTCTAATTTACTAAATTTGTTATAAAATATGTTTCTTTTTATTATCAGCTCAGTGAAGTTCGTTGTAGGTTCGGATCTTAGACTATAAGAAAAGTGTATCTCGTATAGAATAATTGAAGATTTATGCGGACTACTCCCGATCCCGTTCAGCATTTTCTTTCTGGAGCATTACAGCTTCACAGAAAGAAATCACTGCGTCCCAGCCCTCCTCACCCGCCAGCATGGCTGATTGGTGATGATTGCTGGCGGGGACAGGTCTCGTCCGATTTGGCAGACTAAGACTTCGCGTTCAGACGCCCACGCGGAGCTTTCTTCCAGCGTATGCTGGGCGGAGTCTCTGTCAGCTGCGCAGTGGTGGCATTGTGCCGTCTCCTTGCCTCTAATCTTATTTAGATACTCACTGAAGCAACCATGCCCGGTGAGTATCTACATGTGCCCATAGGTGACGCGACCTCCCTACCAGTCTATCTAAGCTTCGAGGTTAGGCAGAACGGTATCGACAGCGCATTGGCGCGCATTTTGCGGCTGTTCTAGCCGCGCCCACCACTCTGCCAGTGTCTGTCGATGAGCGTTTCGATCTGCCAGTACTTTCCATAGATGGTGCCTTACTTTGCAAATAAGTTGAGACAAAAAAGAAGTCAATACCATATTTATTAAAATTATATGAATATTTAATGCAGCTTTCAAAAAAATCAGATTATCTTGGTCAGATCTCATTAAGGCCACAAGTACACACAATATAGTCATAGTTCAATTTTTGTGGGAATAGATTGTTTGAGCGGTTAAATGCACCCGAAAGCTCTTTGCGGTACTTCGTTGTCTGATTGTGCTCATTCAAAGAGTAAGATGTATAAAAGCTCTTCACAGATTGACAAATAGGTATATTATTATTTAGTTTAAACTTTGTGCACATTTACGAGGTTTTCCATCATTCAATGTTGCAATGGTGTTTAAATGGTGAGTTTATGCTGTTGGTTATTTATTTACAATAATAAAATTTCTTACAACAACCATTATATGTAGGTGTATCAAGTTTCTTAGGATGAATTTCGATTATTAGTGGTTTATTCCCTGTAGCAATATTCGACAACGAATTTATTTCAGAGTAGAACTTACTTAAATACTTAATAATGTAAGTAGGTACCTAGTAGAGTAAATGTCTAATGTTCCTCAGAAAGTTGAAGTAGTTAATTTAGGCAAACATTTATGTTTGCTTACCGGGAATACATGTAACCATAAAAAAGAGTTTAAAACTTCTTTTTTGTATTATTTTGTTGGTTTTATTGTAGGTATATTTTATAATATTTCTCTAACATAAACACTGAAAAAGATTCTAGTACCGGGCATGTAATAATGGAGAATTGCTCCCCTCGATGTTTGAGGTAATAAAGATTTCGTTTAATGTTTATTTTTCCGATAAACAAACCGTGTTTACCTAAGTATCAATTCTAAGCAAACGTTATTCAGCCCGGGGCAGCACTCGCCCGTGAAATTTTGCGGGTATACTGGATGGGTCACTGATAAAGGAGATGGATACGCTTTCATACAATTTTGGGCCCAGATGTAAAAAGATAAAATTGGTGTCGATCGATAGCTACTATATTAACAAACAATCACTTACAATTTTTCAGATTTTGGCAATCTGAGAGCAGAGGTAAAAGGTGTTTAGGAAAAGTGAGGTTAGGTACGTAACAGCCTATTTTTGAAGTGCGATTGTCATTTTTTACCCGACTGCCGAAAGATAATGGGTTTATCAGTATACGTATGTATATTTGTATGTATTTCTTGGCGTTGTGTAGACCAAACGCGTAAGCCGATTTTAATAATTCTTACGTCAATCCATTTGTCTTACCTTGCGAGTGTCACTGGCTACATTAAAATTGAAAAAATGGCGGCTTTTGGGCGCCTTAAAGTTATGGGCAACCCATATCTTTTTCCTCCAAACTGATCGTGTGGGGTATCAATATAAAGGGTTTTAAGAATTGATTTCAAAAATAAAAACAATTATAAACCATATGTATCCTTCGACTGCACAGCATGTACCTATTTGTTCTTGTTTACCAACGTAAACAAGAAGAAATAGGTTGTTTTAGTACGCTTAGCTATCGGGATTTTCTTTTAATATAATTTAGATAGTATGAAATATTACCTATATATTTTGTAGAGTGGGAAGGAGATGATGTTTAAAAATGAAAATCGTTTTTATTAATATTTATTATTCATCTTCAATTATAACAAGAACGTCATCTAGGAATCGTAGTTGTGGTACTACAGTTTCTTGGCACCTAACCCAACTAAGATACCATATTAATCCATTTACCTACAGCCTTGCCTTGAAAACAGCTCTGTCCGCAGCCACCCAACAAGTATGGCATATGCGACTGGTTACTTCTATCTGCAACAAACAATACATGATCATTTCGTATTTAAAAAAATAATTTGAATTAGAACAAAAGCATTTATAAAACACAATGTAAACTCGGTGTGTAATTCAACTTACAGCTTTAGGCATAATCCACTCTTGAATATCATTATAAATTCTCAATTCACGAGGTGAGCCTGTGTGAAGTAAATGGCTGACTTTAGATGTAAGAGAACGTCCACATCGGAGACAAACACTACGGTGGCTAGGATGTCTATGTTTACTAAGAGGTGAACTTTGAGCCAAATCCCAGCAAGCTTGGCAAACATGGTCACTGCTGTTTACCTGAAAGATTCAAAAGGTTTTTAATAACAGATAACATGATTACTTTTTATATTCTGTAACTTGGGCAGAATGTACCCGGCTCACTATATTTTTATAACAACTTTATTGTACAATACCTATGTTCTATGTGAATAAATGATTTGATTTAATTTACTCTGCCCGATGTTGACCTATTTATATATATCTACTTAGAACAATAAACATACCTATCCATACATATGTATGTTTATTGTTATAAGATCCAAAAGATTTTTAATAACGGATAACATGATTACTTTTTATATTCTTTTACTTAGGCAGAATGTACCTGGCTCACTATATTTTTATAACAACTTTATTTTACAATAACTATGTTCTGTGTGAATAAATGATTTGATTTAATTTACTCTGCCCGATGTTGACCTATTTATATATATCTACTTATAACAATAAACATACCTATCCATACATATGTATGTTTATTGTTATAAGATCCAAAATATTTTTAATAACGGATAACATGATTACTTTTTATATTCTTTTACTTAGGCAGAATGTACCCGGCTCACTATATTTTTATAACAACTTTATTTTACAATACCTATGTTCTAAGTGAATAAATGATTTGATTTAATTTACTCTGACCGATGTTGACCTATTTATATATATCTACTTATAACAATAAACATACCTATCCATACTTATGTATGTTTATTGTTATAAGATCCAAAATATTTTTAATAACGGATAACATGATTACTTTTTATATTCTTTTACTTAGGCAGAATGTACCCGGCCCACTATATTTTTATAACAACTTTATTTTACAATACCTATGTTCCTTGTGAATAAATGATTTGATTTAATTTACTCTGCCCGATGTTGATCTATTTATATATATCTACTTATAACAATAAACATACCTATCCATACATATATGTATGTTTATTGTTATAAGATCGAAAAGATTTTTAATAACGGATAACATGATTACTTTTTATATTCTTTTACTTAGGCAGAATGTACCTGGCTCACTATATTTTTATAACAACTTTATTTTCCAATACCTACATTCTATGTGAATAAATGATTTGATTCAATTTACTCTGCCCGATAGTTACTTAGTTCAATGTAATGTATATCTAAGTGGTTTTTGAATGTTGACCTATCTATACTTATTATCTCAGAATAATTACATATAGAAACTAGGTGAAGGAAAACATACATATATAAAACTAAAAATTGTAAGCCAGTGTGGTAGACGCTGCTGAGCTAATAAACAGGAATTGAGTGAATACTTACAGATTGTGGTGCAAGCCATTGTCGAATTACACTGCTAGTAGGTTTCATCATCCAAAACTCGACGACCCAGTGTATTACAGCGACTAGTCGCTATGTCACAATTTACACAACGATCCATGATGTTTAATCAATATCCAATCGGTACGCCGTTCTTAGAATCCAAAATAACAAGTCACTCAAGTCAGTCAAGTTCAACGTTTAGGCGGGTTTCTCTGTGTCGATCGACAATTCGATACGAAACGAGTGTCGATGTCATGTCACTCATGACGCAGTCAAGTCAGAGTTAGCACAGATTAAAATTACAATAATCGATTAATAAACGTGAATAGATTTATTTTAATTACGTAGATATTTAATTAGTTTAAACTCTTAATACTTTAATCCTAATAGATTTAACTATTTTAAATGAATTAATCATCTGGTGAAAGCATTTACGTAAATACTAAAGCACTTTCGTAATCTCTGTAACGTTAATCGATTATAATTGAATCGCTGTTCGATTAATTCGTAACCTTAATTTAATTATTGGATTTCTCATTTTCCAGATTGTCAATTGAGGAGATTTATCACATTTTGATATAGAAAAATATAACCTATTTTTGAGCCATACCTCAACTTATTACATTTGGGCCCAAAAGTCCCCATCTCCTTTGGTGATCATATCTTTCAATTTTATTGACCGTTAGATTCGATATACCCAAGAAACCGAGATCAAGAATTTTACCATTTTAGTACTTTTATATTAGTTGTTTTGACATTATTCAATCGCTATTTGCGGGCTGTTTGACCTAAGGGTCATTCTATTTCACTATAAATAAGATTTTAGCCTAGGCGCTATAATTTTATTTATAGTGTAATAGAATGAAAGTACCTAAAACATTTCATTTGACTTTGGCATTTATGGATTGTTAATGTTTATATTAGAATGAAAACGTTTGATGTTGAAACGTGAATTATTATTATAGAAATCATTTTGATGAAGATGAAAGAAAATAATAGCACAAGGTAAAATCACATAAATTACTCTTAGGATTTTCCTTTTAATCTAAAATCTACAGTTGAGGCAAAACAGTCCGAGAGTTTTTTTTTAAATTGTTGATGCAGGTAGTACGTATCCATTTGCAATACAAATTAACTTTAAGTTTAAAATAAAAATTGTAATAAACGTCGAGAACGTTATATGTAACTGTAAATACACTAAAAATATATTTAACAAGCCTTTTTACTGGACATAATGTTTTAGTACTCTGATATTTTCATTGGAAATGGAGTGTGTTTATAATGGACAATGGTAAAGAATGTTTCGTAAAGGTGGAAATTTAATCACTAGTTAAATTTAGTTTACCTTTGTTTATGTATTAACTGCCAAAACGACTTCTCTGCCTGATGAAAAGCATGGGTTGAGTTCAGAAATGGTGACAACATGTGCCTTACGAACGTGAATAATGATACATGGTGACATACACTATGGCGACCTTGTGAGAGTCTTTGTCACGTTCCGCTTAAAGAACCCGGATTCACAGTGCGAGGGAAACGCTTGCGCGGGTAGTGAGTTACATTGAGCAGGTTTTGAGTATTCGGCACAGGAAGGTAGAACCGAACCATTATGTCTACCACTCTAAAGCGGTGACTTCCAAGGCTAGGCAAGGCACGAGTTATTGTGTAGAGACAGGGAGAAGAAGGGACTAGTTAAAAAAACACGTCACAACACTGTACCGTTTGAAATACACAAAATTAGGGAGCAACCTAAATAAGTTGGAGGATCACCTGTAACATACAGGTAAAGTAACATGCAACTTATTAAACAACATTTATTTTAAGAACAGAAGGATTTGGACTGAAGCCAATTAATATTGCTTATATACTTATTTTCGATTTATTGTTCCATTTTGATTCTATATTGTACCTTGATTTTGACAACGTTCGCCTAAGCAAAAGACATTAAACTAGGTATATAATGAAACTTTTGCCCTACCGGTATTGTAGCTTTTTTACGGAAACTGTGTGTATTGCTCGTCTAACTCATCATAATAAATCTATTTTCAATAATAAGATGTCTCTGTTAAACCTCAGGAGTATCGAATGTTATGTTAGAAAACAATCGGACTGATATGTACGCCATGTACCACCTTCCCTGAAATGGTATTTTCTAATTACGAACGTTTCAGTCTCATACTGATTGGAAATAAATCAAAGGAATAATAGAAATTCCTACGCTAATACCGCATTGCTGTGTATTGGGTTGGTTACTTCAGTTACTAGTTCGTTTGCTGGGATGTTTCTTCAATTATTAGTAAATGTTCGACGTTATTGCTCAAGCATATTTAGTCAATAACTACACGATAATATATAGAAATTTCTAGATTTACATTTATCTTAAGCATACACTTTAAGTTATGGATATGTATGTTTTTTAAATACTGGTTATATATTGGTACTTGTGATAGACATAGCTTATACGTCCTTGTCAAAAGTCCAATTTATGTGTATTCCGAAGTTCAACCAAATTAGTTAACAGCGGCTTAACCGTAAAAGCGTAACGACAGAGTCATAATTACTTTTGAATAGATATTTTTTATACTTAAGCCTTGCAAAGAGACTTTTTTCTGCCTGATGGGAAGTATGAGTAAAATCCATGAGATCAACATCCTCATTATAATACAAGTAATGTGGCACGTTGACCGTATGGCGGTAGTGAGATTCATCTGCACCATGATAATTATCGTAATTATTTTACTTTTACTACTGCATTCTAAATTGATACTATTTTGGTTATGAACAGTACATGATTAGGTCTCAAATAGGCTGTCGGACATTTTCATATTTACTTACTGTGTAGGTACATATTTTCCAGTGTAAGATACTGTAAAAATAAATTCAAATTCAAAATCTTTATTGCTAACTAAGTGTAGGTACATTTTGTGATCTTATATATAATATTTGTCTCAACTTAGTAGCCTTTTACAGGCATTGCAAATTTGATAAGATGACGACGTTACACAATTGTTACAATGTAAGAATTTTATAAAGAGAACTAAATTAATAACTATAACTAAAAATAAAGCAATGAAGTGAACAATTTCAAATCTCCGAAAAATTATATAAAACTTAATTAAAAAGATCATTGATATAAGCAATGGGTATATCAAACAACTGCTTTAAATTTACATAAACCTAAAACGATTGTAAAATATTGAAACCACTGACCTAAGGAAAAAGTTTATGAAATACGAACTTAATATTCGATTATGTGTTATTAATGAGCACAGCAACTTTTGACATGTTTTTAAAACGTTAATGTTGCTTAACGTTTTCCAAAAAATGTAGGTACCAGAATATCGTGTGACTTCGAAAAACTGTATCAAATATTATTTGGATTTACAAAATAATGTACTAATTCATTTGCTATAATTGTTGACCATTCCATTACCAAAGTTAAAACCATGAAGGTGTTTTTTTAAAAGGTATTATTTTAATTTATTTTTTCAATTCAACTTTAGTATAATGCTTTTGCTGTATTTTTGCTGTAGTAATGAACTATGGTTAATTCTCTTTACCTGTTTCAAAGATTATTTGAGGTCAGTGTATTGTCATCAATGTTTCCATTTTACCCTATCCGTCTTGACTTTCACATAGTCGATCCATCACATCATATGGATACCTTCCATAGATCATATGATCATTATTTGTTATTGTGCCCATCGGCTTCCATTCATGAGTTTATTCACAATCTGTCACTCATTCTTTGCGTCATAGACAGAAATGAATATTTGCAAAAACCTCAAAGTTACTTTTCAAGTGTTTTTTTTTATATCATTTATAGTGATTTATTATACAATACCAATTTTAACTCTTAATACTAACTAGCTTTTGGACTCGGTTCAGCCCGCGTTTCATAAAAATTGAACAGAGACAGTTATTAAAATTTTCAAATCGGCTCAGAGGATTTAAAGATATGTATTTCTTCTTTATAATATGAGCATAGATATATTTCTGCCATGGTTACTTGTAGCAGTAGAACCAAGTTTTTAATCAAATGACTATTTTGTTATACATTTATCTAATATGCTCTGTTTAAAACACATTAATGCCGTAATTACTGTGTATCTCCTTTGCTAGATAAAATCAGGGAGTTCCATTCCAAGTGCCTAATGGTGCCTGAGTACGGGGGTAATGTTTATGTTCGATATCAGTGTTACGACGCCGATATGATGACATTTCGGAGTACTGCCAACCTAAAGACAAAAAAACACAAAGTATATTTGAAATGTAATTGGCTTATGAAAGGGAAAGTGTATTTTTGTGTAGGGTTGTCTAGATTACCATTAAATATTGGCAAGAATGTACACAATTATTGTAAGGTTGCTTTTGCTTTAAAGGCGTACAAACAAAAATTTGAATTTGAATACAATCCAGGATTTGGTATATAGTAGAGCCACGCTGAAATCAGCACGAATGGGCCGGCTTGACCGGGGCTGTACTACCCTTACACAGAAGACCATCCTAATAATGACAGCATTCTTGTTGTCGTATTTCGTTGGTGAGTGTGAGACCGGAGGCCCAATCATTCTGCACCTTTCTGAGAATGATTCAGAATTATGCAACCAGGCCGCCATGGTATGGATCACCATGCTACATTGCCTACAATCACAATAAGAATGGTGACTAGGGGTCACCATTCTAATTGTTCTTCTCCTGGATTCTACACATGCTTTCTATCAGGCCGAGTAGAATCTCTTTGGTAGGCTTGATTTAAGTATAGTATGTGCATAAACCGTTTGTTTTTAAACAAGCTCTGCCTGGTTTGGGGTCAGGCCACTCTATCTAAGATCAATGAAGTTTTGTTATCAAATTTCAAATTCGTCACCTATTAAGTTTGGCTTTTAAACCTGTTTTTATGAAATTTTTACAGTGTAGGTACATGAATCAGGTCTAACTTTGTCCCATTAATTAAAAAGTTACCTTTTTCGGCTTCTGTGAAAGAATCCCAAGAGAGCCCATACAACTGAGTCTGCTTCATGAGTTTTCCTTATTAATTTAGAAAAATATAATGGTACAAATTTACGAGTAATTTTGGATATGAGATGAGAAGTAGATGACGACTTTTATATTATTTTGTGGGATACGTACAAAGTAACATACATACAAAGTAAATATAAATACATCACATACTTTGTACGCTGATTTGTGAAATCTTGATCTTATTTAATTGAAAGAAACTATCTTTAATTAATTATTTATTCTAAATAAATAAATATTTCGTATATCTAATACAATGCTATCTAGTTCCAAACTAAGCAGAGTTTGTACTAGGTACTAGACAACTGATATAAATTACGACCTTCGAGAAGCGATGCTTAAAACAAAACCAATGGAAGGTCATTAGGAACAGCAGGGGTGCGGAACTTTTTTATAGTTGGGTTACATATTTTAATAGGTATTATAATATATGTAATTATAAAAGTATCTGGCCAACTGACTTTTTATTTATTCTGTTTTAATTTGAATTATTGTATAATGTAAATTTAAATTAAGTAACAAGAATGATATATTTTTTTAATAACGATTGGTATAAAATTTTGTGCCCGATGTACGGCAATACGCTTGACCTCTGTTACATAGAGCATTTTTGGAGATGTAAAATCTGTTGATTTATCACTCAAACACGTACTTGGTTGTGGCTCCATCATTAACCGGTGTTAATAAAAATCAAAGATCAACAGAACAAAATAACAATAATGAAGTACTCGTAAACAACAAACATTAATAAAAAAAAATAACAAATGACCAGGGGCGCGTTTTGAAAGGGAATAGATCTCTATATTACTGGCCGCCCGAATGTTGCCGATCCCGTCTCAATCCTAATATTGTTTGCCGGGAGAACTAGACATTACGACAATTAAGAAAGATGGAAAGAGATAGATAATAGATTGTGAACTCCACAGTCGCTTAGGTAAATTAACTTTTGTATCGCTTCGCTTCTCTTTGATTATATTTAAATACTCATATAATTCTTTACCATTAAAACAATAAATATATTTAAATTATTTGTTACATTGGTTGTTACATTGTGTAGTGGGATCAAAATCTAAGGAGAGGCTATATCCTGCAATGGGTTTTCAAACACTAATGGATGATGATGTTACAAAAACAGCTCAATGTGCAGAATTGTGATTTGAAATGTACACACACCAATTTTTATTATTTCAATGCCGAATACAATAAAGTTAATAGTTACAAATTGAACGTTTATCTTAAAAAAAATTGTAGTGAATGTAAAAATTAAATGTTTGATCGTCAATTAACTTTTTCCAATTGACTGACAACGTATGCAAAAAGCATTGATTGTGACATACGAATCAAAGCTTTTTGTAGGCCTTACAAATGGAGGTCAATTAGTGAATAGTTATTTCACATAACAGTTTTGAGGCTGACTATTTAATAATAAATTGAAAAGTTAGTAGAGAAGTAACTTTTGTTGATTAATTTAAAAAATCCTTTGATTATTTATATTTCTTGATAAGTCATTATCTCTGTTACATAAATTTATTCAGTTGTTAAAATTCTAGTTGAGTTCTGAGTATGATCACAATGATAAAATATAATCTTTATAGAATTGCCTGATAATTTACCAAAATGTCTATGACAAAAGTTTTTACCTATATAAATTTTTTCAACGTAAGTATGTTTGTATACGTCTGGCAGGAGCTGGATGCGAGTAGCCGAGGATCGAACTAAGTGGCGTGCAATTGGAGAGACCTATGTCCAGCAGTGGACTGCGAAATGCTGATGATGATAATGAAATAGAAATATGTTAGTTTACAAACTTCTTAGTTTTCCTTCTCAAATTATCCTCACTATAGCCGTTTATACCGAATTGAAAAAGAAAAATTTGTAAAATTTAAGCAAAACAGTTTCTTACATTTTACAATTTTTTTCTTTTTTAGGTATGCAACCAACGTGTCCAAACCAATTAAAGAAACTACGTGTTTTATTTCATTTGTGATTTAATAAAACTTTTTGTTAACGATTATTAAAAATAAAACTCTACAAAACCTCAAACGAGTTTAGTTTTTACATTTAATATATATTGACACATTTTACAGTAACTAAAGATAAAGTTCTGGAATAAGTATACCACTTTATTTGGACACCACTGGGGTTGGGAATCGAATGTTCTGTTAATCTCATGTTATTGCTGTTGTTTTACTGTTTCTGTTATATATTATTTATTTTGGTCTCCAAAATGTATACTTACATGTTTTCCTCATTCGTGTGTACACAAGTATCATATTTAGTATCTAGCTAGTTATTATGACTGAATAGATAATGTAAAATAATTAAAACGGTTCATAGAAGCGAATGTTCGAAACGAGAATTTGGAATCGCTTAGTTAATAAACTCATATGAGTTTATTCTCTAAACTCTATACTTAGGTAATGAAAAAATTTGAATTTGTTTAATTTGAAAATGATATCCCTAAGGTATTCAGTAAGAGTAGTCATTTATTAGTCTTAGTTTTGGTTTTTTTTTTTTTTTTTTTTTTTTTTAATATTTAAGCCTGCCAAAGTGACTCTACTCTGCCTGATGGAAAGCATGAGTAGAATCCAGGAGTAGGGGTCACCATGCTTATTGTGAGGGTAGGCAATGTAGCATGGTGACCCTTACCATGGCAGCCTGGTTAGATTATTCTGCATCATTCTCCCGCCCTTCGAAGGCCGGGAGAATGATGCAGAATGTTTGGGCCTCCGGTCTCACACTCACCAACGAAATACGACAGCAAGAATGCTGTCATTATTAGGATGGTCTTCTGTGTGAGGGTAGTACTGGCCGGGTCGAGCCGGCCCATTCGTGCTGAAATCAGCGTGGCTCTACTACCTACAACTTGTTTATCAAAGTCTTGAGTATAAATTGCAACACCATAACTTGAACAGCAAAATAGTTTATATACTACATTTTCATAAGCATTTCTTCACATTATCTATAAATAAAAATAGATAATATTATTATCTTCTTAGTCTTGAAGATTATTTGGGGTCTGTTATTAGTTCTGCCGGTTTTACCTGAAAATCAGTTTTTTTGAAGTTTGAATTAGTTGTCAGTATATATAAGGATAACGACTGCTTAATAACGATTGCCATAGATGTTTATGATAACCAGGACGGACAACTTGACGTGCTCTCCGAGGCATGGGCATGAAACAATGCCAACTTCCACACAAATGTTTAGGATTTCTTGTAAGAAAAACCCTACAAACAAATGGCTCATGATAGGCATTAAGTAATAAAAAAAATCAATCAATATTTAACGGTGATTTATTTTTGACTGAGATGATTGTAAATGGCGTAAACATAGTTCTAGATGAGTGAAATAAACTGCATACCAGCTCAGTGCACTAAACACTGACTTCCCAAGCTTGCGGTTGTAGCACGATCTACAACAATACACTGATTCTGATCTCTTCAAGTTATACATCAACTTAAATTTTGTAAGAAAATGTAGAAACTAGGAAAAAACATAAAATATTCATAAAAGTTTGTAAAAACTACTTAGAGTTACTCGCATTCGTCTGCTTTTTAGGGTTCCGTAGTTGATGACTCGGAACTCTTATGGTCTCCTCATGGACCGTCCGTCCGTCCTCGACTTAGCGTCCAAACGGTTAGTGTTAGAAAGAAGATATGTACTTTGATATTATTATTATTATTATTATTATTATTATTATTATTAACTTTATTGTACACCACTTTACAGTACAAAATAATATACAGAATAAACACATAATATACAAAATAATATATATAAAAATATCATATACAGAGATCAATATCTGGTCTTACAAAAGGCGGTCTTATCGCTCACGGCGATCTCTTCCAGACAACCTTTAAGTAAGGACACTTTTATAATAAAATTTTGGGTTGTCAGTGACGTAGTTTGAACAAATTTGTGATACGATAATACTTAAGGTCACTAACATATTTCATCACAGTTTACATCCCACTGATATACATAAGTACTAAAACAAAAAAAAATAAACAAAAAAAAAAATAAAATAAAAAAAAATAAATAACAATAAAAGAGTAATAAATCAATCATATCACTACTACAATTACACACCATCATTAGACTCACAAACCTTCACAAACATTTACACACAATAAATAAATAGATTACCTACACACAATCTTTATAACAATGACACATTCACTACAGTTAACAGTTCCCTGACAGTCCCTACACAGCCAAGTAATAATTGGTGAGATTTTTTTTAAATATTTGCAGAGACTTGGCTTTTCTTATTGTCTCAGGCAGATTATTCCAGAGTCTAACGGCTTGTACCGAAAAAGACTTGTCAGTAAATTTTGTTTTGTGCATGGGCATTTTTAATTTTAAATTTTCCGATGATCTCAGGTGCCTACAATGTGAATTGTCAAGGAACTCAAAACGTTTTTTGAGATAGGATGGCGTATGTGGAAGGAACAGAATACTGTATAGAGTGGAGAGAATATGAACATTCCGGCGAAGGCGTATAGGTAACCATTTGAGCTTAACACGATATTCAGAGATGTGATCATATTTACGTAAACCGAATATGAATCTTATGCAGACATTTTGGAGACGCTCAAGTTTATATAATTGTTCTTCGGTAAGATCTAGATAGCTAACATCACCATAGTCAAGGATAGGAAGGAGAAGGGATTGTGCTAGGGCGATTTTCGTGTTTATTGGAAGAAAGTTACGAAGTCTTCGCAGTGACCCCGCTGCAGCAAATAATTTTTGACTAACCGCACCAATCTGGGGAGCCCAGGACATGTACTTGTCCATACAGATTCCAAGGATATTTGTTTTTATCACCTCAACGAAGTGCTTATATAAAATCACGTAAAATGTTTTTATTTAGGGTACCTCCTCTACACCTTAAGCTAGAACTTTTTTTCTTGCGTTGACCCTATCATTACATAGTTGTTTTAAAACATTGAGAGGTGGCTCAGACTATTTTTGGATTTACGAGTAGGTATCCGTTTGCAAGTTGTCACCACCCCTATTCATTCCATGGGTGTCGTAAGAGGCGACTAAAGAAACAAAATAAGCAGCTAACATCACTGCCAAGAGAAGGAAAACTTGAAACAAACCCTTTACCAACCCGTCTGGCCAGCGTGGTATAGTAGACCAAAGCCTCCTTTCAAAGGAGAGGCCTATGTCCAGCAGTGGACTGTTAAAGGCTGTTGATGATGATGATCCGTTTGCAAGTTACTCTTTTAAACTTTAAAGGTTTTTATTTATTAAAACAGGGCACCCCCATCATTACATAGTATTAAACAGAGTCGCTTTCTCTGTGCCTATGTATGCTTATGTATTAAATCTTTAAAAATACGCAACGGATTTTGATGCCATTTTCGTTAATAGATAGTGTGATTCAAGAGGAAGGTTTTTATGTATAATACATGTATAATATTATAGTAGAGAAACATTTATATTTTAGAGGTTTCTAATGTGATGTCGTAAATTAACCCCTTTTTTTACGCTTACATTGCAAACACTGGCTGTACCCTAAGAGACAGATCAAAATAATGTACTACAGTATTGTAAATCTTAAAAAGGTCTACAAAAAAGTCCGCGATGGTATATGTCCATCTCTTAGGGATAATCCACAATAACCAATTTTTTATTTTTATTTTACGAGAACTAATAGCTTATTTACGATGCGATTTTAAGCAATACAGTATTAATCCTTATCCAATTTAGTACCATAAATACATTGCGTATATAATATAGATTAACATGGCCTTTTACAGTATGTAATTTAAATTAATACTTTTAAAGATATTACAGATTTAAATTGTAGGAACAACGCGATTGAGGCGGTACCGGCCGGGGCCCGTTAGTTTACACTGCTGTCGATTTGTCACTATCAGTTAATAACTAAACACAATACTTTATTATGAATTAATATTCTAAGGCGGTATGAAGTTCGCCGGGTCAGCTTGTATCTCTTACAAGCTAAACGGTTGACTCGAAAAATCTGACAAGAATAAGGATGATAGTACTCGGTTAGACACCTTTCCTAGTCCAGGAGTTATAGAGCTTGTAAATTATGCTTACTGGGAAGACTTTGTACAAAATGGCGAAACAATCAGTAAACACAACAATTTTATCCATTGAACATGATTTTGAAACCCATGTGCCACAATAGATAACTACCGAACCATATTTCATGCGGAGTCTGACACGCACTTGGCCGATTTTTTAATACGACATTTCTATTAAGAAATCTCCATATTATTATTTCAATTTAAATTCTGAATAAGTGGGATGAAAGTTTTTCTCACAAGTTGGTTCTAAAATTCAAAATTCCAAAGGTGAGGAAATATTTATTTTGTGCTTTAAGTCTAACCTTTATATTTATCCAAGTCTTGATGCCACGGTAAGTTGCAAATCGAAATCAGATCTTATTTAAATCACAGTCATTTTAATTTAGTCGGTTGAATTTGTCGAATTTTTGTGATTTATTACATATATTTCAAGTACTAAGTGTACAAGTTTTTAGCTTCAGTGGAGCTAAAAACAGAACAAGTTTTCTATCTGTCAATCATAATGACCACAAATGGTATGCTCTATATTTCGCTTCCTTTCTAAACTAAACTTATCTTACCTTATTTTATTTATTAATCAATACAGTTAGTTATTATTATTTGATTTTGAAATTTGTAATTTTGATTGTTTTTGGATGTTTTTATTATGTATTGATTGATTTTATTTATGATTTATATTCTGATTATTTTGAAACAAAATGGATAAAAAAATGGATTTGTTATTTGTTGGAAATCTTGCGAATTTCAATTTAACAAAATAACATTTTTTTATTTAGAGACTTTTATTACACAGTAATATGTTAGTCTCATCGTATCTTATCCTATGTTAGACTATATTAATAGGTCAAAGCTTGTGATACGTAAATATTTCAAACAAGTCAAGTGCAGCATTTGAGGTTGGGTCTGCTAAAAAAATAATAACATGAAATGCATATTAGTACTTATGATTCATAAAAAAATTAGATGAGGTACTTAAATATTTTTTAATTTAATTTAATTAAAGGTATAAGAAAATATTCCAAATTGTTTATAGAAATTACTGGCTATTACATAAGTACATATAGTGTATATGGTGCATAACAGGTATTATGAACTATGACTAAATAATTTTAACAATGAATAACTATTCCGAGTACCCAAATCGCGACATTGTGCCTATGATATTTGAGGAGTTCCCTTGATTTCCTTGGAATCCCATCATCAGATCTCGATATGGTGACGATGGGACCACCTGTAAGCAACGCCCATTCCAATGCAAAAAGAATTTTTAAAATCGATTTATAAACGACGAAATTATCGCTGAACATACAAAAAAAAAAAAACATTCCGACGAATTGAGAACCTCCTCCTTTTTTTTGAAGTCGGTTAAAAAAATACAACATTTATATGTACATATATGAAGAGTAGAATAAACAATAGAAACATACGTGTATTGTTTTTAAAAAATAAAGACGCGAATAGTCCGTCCATAATTTACGTTTCGCTCGCACGTCTCGTGAAAGCCCTCGATGAAACTTTCATCGTATCTGTGAAATGCAGGCATGAAAATAAAATTGGAGCGAGTTTTGGATTTCGAAAATAGTAGCAGCTATCGGACTGGCCGCGGCAGTGCGGAGCTTACTTTGATTGTTATAATTATTTAGTTGCATGTTTCGATCTTTTCATAGTCTTTGGTGCTCTATTATATTATGTGAACTATGTTATTGTAAATTTGTTTATGAGATAATCATATTAGTAAATTCTTATAAATGAAAGATTTTGTTAGCAATCTTTAGAATTATTGAAATACTGATGAGTCAATTGGTTTAGGCTACGATGTCACAAATAGACCTAAGAAAACTTTAAGATAAGTTAATCATAATATTTTCTGTGTCTTAGAATTTGGTTATTTTTAGAATAAAATCTTCTGAAAGAAAATATTCGATATTAAGATTGTCAAATCTAAGTTCAAAACGTCAAAAGTATTGTGTAATTTGCGTATTTTACATTTAGTCCATATAGTAATATTGACTAAATTTATTTCAAGAATTCTACTATTTTGGATAAGTCATTAATGAAAATCTTTAACAAATTAAAGATTTTCATTAATGACGAATAATCAAAGCATTTTATTTCAAGTAGAGATATTAATTTGGTTACATGTAAGCTCTTATCGAGTTTTTTTGCGATAAGGTTGCCATTTATTTGTACATGGTCATTCAATTGATATGTTATTTTATGTTAACTTTATTAATTGGTGTTTAATACTGTTAATTCTATTCTATTCGAAATTTTTTAAACGCTTAAAAGTACATAATCACTTACGATAAAGTCAACTAGACTCAAGTTATAAAGTCAGAAGATCGCCTTGTTCCATCAAATGGAAGTGGCTAGGACGTGTGTTTGCATAATATCGGAGTTCGAAACATTATGTCAATGTCGAAGACAATCGATTGCTCTAACTGGACACAATTGCCGCCAGCTGTACATGCACACAGTTTAGTGAAAGCTTGAGGAAGATGTATTGTAACTGGTGTGTTACAGTCAGCAACAACATTACATACAACTGTGTTGGAAATTTTTGGTCTCTCAACGAATTTCAGCAATGTTTTTTATACTTTTATACGTATATTTGGTGGTGTAACACCTAATGGTAAAACTTGCTATACGTCCTTTATACGTGTTGTTTGTGGGTTGTAAAAGGTACATGCAAAGGGTATACTACATTGATCGGCGTATCCAATATAACAATGCGTTCCAGATGGTGATGGGACGGCTCCATTTTTGCAGCGCTTCCGGGATATTTGCGTTGGTGAGGGTTGAATTTAATGCCATAGTTGAAAAATGAACAGTCTCTTAATTTCGTAGAGTGCAGTATGTACAACATCCTGAATAATTTTGTTTCAAGCAAATGTGGTTCTATATAGTATTTGTTACAATTGATGACATTTTTCAAACTGTTAAGTTAATTTAAAACAAAACAAAGTTACTTTAAGTAATTTAACTCTTACAACGTCACTGCAACACTTTCTTTATATAATACACACAATAAATATAATCTTCTATTATGGGTCACATTCTGTATTACCTGTACTCAGACCTGGTTTACAAGTTTCTTACACAGGGTTAATTTATTTCAGTTCAATAAAAGTGGACCTACGTCATTGTCAAACTTCACGAGTAGGTTTTGTTCTCTTCGATTTGGGTTCCTACTTTGGTATTAAAATGTTTTGAACAATCAATATTTTTTGAAAAACCAAAACTTTCGGAGACTGTTGTTTGTCACAAAATAAATGCCAACTCGTGTCTATTTTATTCCCTTGTATGATATATCGACTCAAAATAAGTACGAGTATTAACTCTATAAAAAGTATTATAAGTCTATAAAATGTACGTAAAGGTTTCACATTGAAAAAACATCTATTGACATACTCGAGAGACGAGGATATAATGAAATATTCAATAGCAGATAATACCCATCAATGTCTTGACGTCTTAATACCTTTGAGGCCGCGAACATTGTTTTATAAGTAAAAAAATGTGTCACAAGGCGAGTCATCTTATTTTTATCGGAGCTCTTTCAGTTGGGTGGGTCGTCTGAATGCGACGAATTTATTGCGTGGTACAGCCTTCAGCCGAGCGCGAAGAATTAGCCGACAATCAGCCCGGGCTGTAAGGCAATGCCGCCCTGTGGCACAAATCGTTTGTTCTATTAAGTGTTTGTGTTTTGTTCATCTATGTAAATAGATTGTATGTTGTAAACTTATATATGGACATTTAGATTTTGTTTTATTTTATAAAACTATAGTAGCTTAAGACCTTTCTCAGGCTCTAGACTATCTGTGCACCAAATTTTTGTAATTGCTTTAAAAATATAAAACCTTTTCTAAAAAGCTACTATCTGCCCCAAATATTATTAAAGATATTATAAAAGTGAGGTAGAGTTAAGATAGAGTTATTAGCAAAACTAAGGCCCTGGATTTCAAAATGAAAGTATTTTAGTTAAAAATTCGCAATGTAAAAAGATAACAGATTAATGCATTTCTTACTCAAATCTATAAGAACGATTTACAAACATTTCCTCTGGTGTTTCAGTCGCCGGCAATCACCATCAAGTCATCAGTCTGCTCGTTTTTTATATATATATAAAAACATATCTTAATTTTTTGGGAAAACGGTAAGAAAGGAAAATTTGCAAACTATTCAGATCACAAAAATACATATAACATAGTTGTCGTCTAAGTTATTCAAATAAAGAAATTTCTGTTTATTGGTTATTAACTTAAAACTTATGTCTAAAAGCTGGTGGTTATTGTCAAAAACTTGTCTATATTTAGAAATTGTTATGAAATTCAAATAACGTAAGTAAAATAGTGCATTTAGGGACAGCCTTACAGCTTTTATAATCAATCTTAAAAATTCTAGCTTCTTCACATTTACGTGGCTTTAGAGGCCATGTGGCGAAAAGAATAAGAGAAATTAGAAACTCAGTACGAGGGTTAACAAGTTGTTTATTACTTCGAAAACAAAAATTATAATTAGCAAAATAATTTAGTTCGCGAGCACAGAAGACATAGATTAAAGTCAGGGCGAGATTCTAGGGAGTTCCTTCAGCGATGACGTCTCCAAGGCGAAAGAAATACTCAACTCGCAGGCGATGCCGCGCAACGGGAGAAAAAGGGCTGATCTATTTTTTGTGTAGGATATATGACTGTTGGCCTTAGATGAACTTTTTGGTGAGTTCTGAGGGCTCTTAAACGGTCATATACTCCGCCGGTGCCGGGGCGGTGCCACGGTGTAGTGCGGGGAGTGCACGGGCAGCGCTCATCGCTGGCGCGTGACCAGCTTTAAGGTTATAAGAAAATTATTTCCAGGAAAGACTTGGACGAACTTTACATAAAGCGTATCCTACGTATTTTCCAAAGACTATTTTGATAATCAGATGTAATTTGGCACCAGTAATAAAATTATACAACTGCTTTATTCAATCAATTCAATATGATCAAAGAACAAAGACTCCACAAAACAAAGGCTTTCTCAATCTAAAGGTCAAAAGTCTACGTACCTACATCTAAAGTTGTGTTAACAATACGCTACCTGCTTAACAATGATTTATTTACAAAACAGATTCCATTGATTTAAGTAAGTGGGTTTCTGTGAAACCGTACAAAAGATACAAATTAAAACAAATAAACATAGATACTGCTACAAATCCTATAGATTGCCTAAAGCCTCCTTTGTCCTATGTTCAATCGTGGACTGTTAAAGGCTGACAATGTAGATTACACACACACCACTAACCCTGACAATTACATAAAAATATAGGTGACTAACATGCCTGCGATGGTCAAAGGTCTTGCGGTCTTCTTGAGACATTTATTCCTAGGTAATAGACGTTGCAATATAACTTCATTTTGTTGGGTTTTAAATGATATCCATCAATTACATTTTGTATATAAAAGAGGAGAGTTATATTTTATTTGTAAAAAATTATAAAATCATTGATATCCATAAAATATTTTTTTATACATCTGACACACAACATCATCTAGTCTAAGCAGAGCTTGTATTGTGGGTAATAGACAACTACTATAAATACATAAACATACTTTTTTTTTGTAAATACATACATATTATACATAGAAAACACCCAGATTTAAATATTTGTGAATTATACAAAAAAAAAAATTGTTCCAACCCAGGAATCGAACCCGAGACCTCTCGATCAGCAGCCGCATACGCTAACTACTAGACCAACAAGGCAGTTTTGTACAACAACAACAACAATGTAGATTCCTCGTCTATTTCTCTTGGTACGTACCTAACCTCTAGATATACTAATGACGTCAATATCTCCCATTATCTTGTCTATGTCTGTATACATGTTGATTGCATAATTGACTAAACAATTAATTACTTACATGGATATATCAAGATTAGGTAAGTGCTGAGCAAACAAATTCATCTAAATTTATTTCAAATACCACTTGAATTAAATTGACTCTACTAGTTGTTGCAATATCACTACAGATTATATAATAAAGTCTTCCACCGCGTCTGTCTGTCTGTTCGTGATAAACTCAAAAACAATTGCACCGATTTAAATGAAGTTTCGTACCCAGATAGTCTAAAGCCTAAGACAGGACATAGACTCCTTTTTTTGCGATAACCGTTCAAATTAACAAAGTCGTCTAACAAAGAAGTTTATTTGTGTACAATTTCTAGAAAATCTACTGTTTTCCTCAACTGAAACTCTGCTTAAACTGGCTAAAGCCTAAAGAATGCCTGTAGCACAGTGTGGTGCGAAAAAATTCAAAATGGCTTCCATGCCCCTTTGCTGTTACTGTTGATGCAAGTAAAAACATAAAAACACAAAACACAAACTTAAGCAATGCCTGCCTGGGCGTGAAATTCAAAACGTAACTGTTGCGTATTTTGTCTGATTTTCGAGCTTAGCCTTCGTGTAAGTTAACTAGTTCTATCTGAAAATTCATTCACATGGCATTCAGTGATATATCACAATATGTCAAATAATAATAACAACTCCAAAATAGTAATGATTCGAATTTTAGCTCATTTTTAATTTTAGTTCTCTTAGTTCAATCGAATTAATCATTCTCAAGCTATTTGAATAGATTACTATATAATAATAAATGAAATGACACATGCAATTTTTTTTTGAACTGCAATAGCAAATGTTAATCGTTAATTTACATCTACATACATTTCAATGGTATTGATTATGTTTAATGTAATCCCATTAGTTATATATTTCAATCAAATTTATAAAGACGTTAGGGTAGTTACCCAAAGTCCTCCAATTCAAAATTTCATTTGAACTTTATAAGATCATGGGTATCAGATATTGAATGATGGTTTGATATCTTATACTATAAAGTTGTCCAACAGGATGAAGTAATATTATTATGGACTAGCTGACCTGCCAGACTTGGTACTCAATCTATAAATAGAAGACCTAAAATTTTGTATAAAATAAACTTAAAACAACAAAAGGAATGCGTTTGAAAATATAAAAATGCAATTCTTTTTTTAATATTTTAAACCTTCTCTGGACTTCCACAAATAATTCAAGATTAAAATTAATCAAATCCGTCCAACCGTTCTCGAGTTTTAGAGAGACTAACGAACAGCAATTCATTTATCTACTTATATATGGATGAGCCGTCACCCAGTTTTCATAACAGAATAGAAACAAAGATTTTTATTTTATCTTCATTACGCATTATGTATAAAACACTCAAAAATAAAACCAAAACCCTTGACTACTAACAGAAAACACTATTTTCAAATATATAAATACTAACATCCATACTAATATTGTAAATTAGAAAATAACTCAGTCTGGCTTCTAAACTTTCACGGCTAAACCGTTTCACCAATTTAATGATGTTGATATATGTGTGGCGACTTCCACATACAGCGCGACGAAAATATACAACAGCGACATCCAATGAAGAAACACTGAACTACAAAGAAAAACACGGAATGATCTATACTAAGTAACTACTAATCCTGAATCGCGAAAGTAACATTCTCGCGCCGATTAGCATATATACAACATCCCAACATCAACTGTTGAGCAGTGGCCCACCAGGCATGATCACCTTGCCTGGTCGGAGGATCCTCCCTTTGTGTTGGAGGAACACGTCACCCGTTCCTCCACATATGTATATGTATATATATGTATGTATATTATATTTTGGAAATTAATTTAGTCTTTCGTCTTACTTGTTCCCACATACACCTGCCACAAACAGCTTCGCAACACCCAAATGTTTATCTGGAAGATAATGCCTATGGCATTAAGTCCGCCTTGTGCAATATGTTTTGCAGAAAGTTTTAATACATAAATAAATAAAATAATGAAGATTGATTCTTGAAGAAGGATATATACACCACTAGTAATACTTTAATAGATTACTTTACTTATTTTAATACTGGCATAAAAGCGGGCGAAGAGCAAAAGCTAGTAATAATAAAATTTTGTCTCAATTTTAATATCTACTCATCCATAGTTACATTGTGTATGTGAAAATCAATTAGTAATAAAACCTAAATAGAATTCTAAGCGACACAGTTGATAGGGAAGCTAACGATAAAACCGTATTTCTGCGCTAAGTCGCCAGCACTCGGCAGCTTCAAAACGAAAACAATTTCAAAGCAATCCTCACAGCAGAAGTACAGATCATTACTGCGATCTTCAACTTCAAGGCTTTAATATTTTTTTTGGTCGTCTGGCTATCGGATGCTCGCGAAGAGTAATTTGTAGAAGCACTTTTTCTTTTAACGGTTTGATGGAAATTAATAAACGTTTCTATTGTTGTTTTATGAGAAGAACTGTCAGTTTTTGTTTTTTTAATAAAAAACTTTTGAACCACACTCTTATAGTAATGAAGCTGAAATAGCTTATAAGGTGAGGTTTATTTGTTGCATTACCTATATGTGTATTAACGATCCCCATGAAATAAATAACAAAAAAGTTTTAAAAATAAATGCCGTGTGCACAGTGAACGGCTTAACTAATTTCCCTTTTTAACCTACTTCAAAAAAAAAGGAGGAGGTTCTCAATTCGTCGGAATTCTTTTTTTTTTTTATGTATGTTCAGCGATAATATCGTCGTTTATGAACCGATTTCAAAAAATCTTTTTGCATTGGAATGGGCGTAGCTTACAGGTGGTCCCATCGTCACCATATCGGGATCTGATGATGGGATCCCAAGGAATTCGAGGGAACTCCTCAAATATCATAGGCACAATGTCGCGATTTGGGTACTCGGAATAGTTTTTCATTGAAGTCGGTTCCTTTTTGTTAAAATTATCTTAAATTAAATAGCCCAAGAAATAATTTAGAACATTTTATATAACATTACCGTATGACCAATACAAGTACAAGGACAAAGCAGTAATTAAAAATGATTTTTTTTATTGCTTTTGAGATATCCAGATGAAATGTTAGAGGTCAGCTAGTAATTCAATTCAAAATATTTCGTTAAAGAATTTATTTTGAGCAAATGTCCAATACTATTTATACTTTACTTATAAATCTCATCATGACAAACTTGAAATTGATGGACAGTTCGACATCTGGTAGAACCCAGCAAATCAATTACCCATCTACAGTTTTCGTGTAAGCCAAAAAAAGTCGAAAGCAGGGATTGAACTCCAAAGCTAACCTCGGGCAAGTGAGGTAATTAATTACCCGTAGCCGTTTTTGTAGTGGCCAGCCGGAAGAAAACAGCCAAAGATTTATTGTTTGCGCCACTTCACTTCGGCGTCTCCGGACGGAGAATTACTAATCTTTTCTTTAATTCTGATCCCTTGTTTTCTTCCATCTGTAATAGAGCCGTAATCCGGATTAAAGGAAATACTCATTTCAGTTTCGTTCATAAAGCAGTGAGAGAATATATAAGCCGAGGAAAAATAACCTCTGGCATACTTTAGTATACGGTCTTACGATATTAATAAGGTATTAGCTCAAGTACGGAGGTTAATTATATGTGTTATCTAATGGTGTAATTTAACATGTGCTTTAAATATATTTAATCCTAGCAAAAAATTGTTTTAAAACATTTAAATTATTATAAATTTGTATGCACTGTAGGAAAATACATCAATAAGAATCTGAAAATAGTTTGGTCCTGAAATAAAATTGCTCCGATAAAATTATTACAGTATTATTATCTTTTACAAAATTATAATTGATAGCTAATTAAAGTTTCCATTTCAATGACTTTGTGAAATATCAAAACAACGGGAAGGTCGTGAATTTGTCTTTCCATTTATTATAATGCCCAAAGGACACATACCCAAATAAACTTATACACTAGTAAATTGAGTTGTTCCCATTAGGGGTTACCTCACGGTGTGATTGAGATTGCCTATGTTCTGATATTGGGCTATTTAAGCAAATTACATGTATTATCAAATTTCTAAATTAACCTTTAGTAATTAACTCCCGCAGTTGCCGAAACCATAGTTCAATTCGTGGAATTATTCCCTAGATAAATTGTTTCATTACAGTAAATTTATACATTATTTTGTATTTGACACAGAAAATATATTTTCTGCAGTGTTTACCAGTATTTTCAGAGATCAGAATTACGTGACATCGCAAATAATATTTCACTAAGCCTTCTCAAGAAAAGATACTCAAACAGTCAACCCAAAAATCTATGTCTATCTAGATTTCTTTGCTTTGTACACTGATAATTGTGTACTATCTGTATTATCGTAATTATCATTTTTAACAACTTGCAACAAAAGCATCTTGGTAGACTCTATGTATCAATTATTTGCTTTTTCAGTAACCTTGTTTAATTCAGTATCCTAAAAATCTTGTTACATACTTTCTCAACGTCGTTTTTTGTAGTAGTTGAGTGTGTAGTAAAAAAAAACTAAAACCCAGTTTTTTTTTCCGCAATAAGCTAGCGAGAGCTAGCTAGAACCGGGCGAAAGCTAATTTTTTATATCTTTATGGATATGGATGGAAATATGAAAAATGTACTTTTTAAGATTAATATTTGAATCGTATCGGTTCAGATATCAATCTATATATATTTAAACAAACAAACAATTTACATATATGATGATAATGATGATTGGGTAGATTTTTTTAATTACATGTCTATAAAAATTCGAAAGTATTAAGTTTATATATACTAACTCCATATACGCTCACCTCTAACATAAATATAGCCATCTATAGACACCAGAAGCAAACTTTCATGGCGTAATTTATTACCAAAAATTCAAACTTTGTAGAGCAGTTTATTTTTAATATACAAGTCCAGTTTCTAATGAGGTATGGCTTTAGATATCGCTGTTGTTCAAACTTTGGTCGTTAATTAGCAAGTAGAGGGCGAGGAGTTGAGCGGAACGCATCCCAGGTGGGATGTGCTGTTACACTCTGTATTTGCATAAAAGTTAGTGCAGTTACAGAATATAGCCGACTAGGTGTGGCATAAACTGGTTTTATCTACGACATAGTTTACTTAATGTATATTTTTAAGTTTCCGGTTTGTTAACTCTAACTGGCTTATAGTGTAACGTATTGAACTTTTTCATTTAAGATGACTTGACTGACTCAGTGGCGCATTGGTAGTGCACGCTATTGCTGTGCTTGCGGTTTGGGTTTGATTCAGAGGTCGAACAAAATGTTTGTATGATGCGAATATAAGTTTTAGATATAAGTGTCCAAATATAAGTTTTAGAGCTTGGGAGTTTTCTATATATAATATTATGTATTTACAAGAAGAAAGTATATATGTGATTACATCAGTTGTCTAGTAAAAGTAGAAGCTCTGCTTAGATTAGGACTAGATGGCGTTGTGTGTCAAATATCCAAAATATTTATTATAGTTATCGGTAGCTCGTGCTTTGTCGAAAATATAAAAATTCTTTCCAGCAACTCTAGACAAGGTTTTATAAATAACCCTACAACACTTACCTAATTTTTAACCTAAAATACCACCTGACTTACAAAGCATTAAGGGCTTGTTGGATTTGATAAATATTTTCGATTATGTTAAATGGGAAGCGCTCATAGCCAAGCGATTGGAAAAAATCACCGAAGGTAAGCAACGACAGTCAGACCTAAATGGGTGACCGTTTGTGACATGATATCCTATGAGCGTTTTCCTGATTCGGAGGTCACGTTATGCAGTCGGGCTCGGTTGTTAACTTAAGATAACAGTCGTGAAACGTATTGGACTCCTTCGGGCGCCTTGAAGATACCTAAAGGTAAGATTACGTAGCCACAACGTGTCTTGCCTGTTTTCGAGCGGAACTCAGCTATAGTGGGGACGTATGGCCTTAACCCTATCTTGGGAGAACACCCCTGCCCAGCAGGGAGACGTTATGGCTTGTTGTTGATGTTTAGTGCCATCATCCTTCTTAGAATACAATAGAATAGAACAGAACAGAACAGAACAGAGAGAAGAGAAGAGGAGAGAAGAGAAGAGAAGAGAAGAGAAGAGAAGAGACGAGACGAGAAGAGAAGAGAAGAGAAGAGAAGAGAAGAGAAGAGAAGAGAAGAGAAGAGAAGAGAAGAGAAGAGAAGAGAAGAGAAGAGAAGAGAAGAGAAGAGAAGAGAAGAGAAGAGAAGAGAAGAGAAGAGAAGAGAAGAGAAGAGAAGAGAAGAGAAGAGAAGAGAAGAGAAGAGAAGAGAAGAGAAGAGAAGAGAAGAGAAGAGAAGAGAAGAGAAGAGAAGAGCAGAGAAGGTTTTTAAATCATTTAAGAGAATAAACAAAGAAAAGTGAATAGCAGCAGTAATATTAATAAATATATGAATAAATACATATATATTTACACATTTAAATATAGACATATACATACATGCATTGATACATACACATACATATACATACACACATTTCACTACATAGTATAAAACAAAGTCGCTTTCGCTCTCTGTCTGTCCCTATAAATGCTTAGATCTTTACGCAACAAATTTTGATGCCGTTGTCTTTAGTAGGTGGAGTGATTCAAGAGGAAGGTTTATATGTATAAAACATGCTTAATACAGTAGAAGTAAGTAAGTAGAAACATTCATAATTTTAAAGGTTTCTAATGTGATGTCGTAAATAAACCTAATTTTCTACGCTTACATTGCAAACGCTGGCTGTATCCTACGAGATAGATCAAAATAATGTACTATAGTATTGTGTGTCACTATTACTTAGTAACTAAACACAATACTTTAATAAGAATTTATATTCTAAGGCGGTACGAAGTTTGCCGGGTCAGCTAGTGATATATAAAACAGATAAAAATGTCTTATGTACATAATAATCAAGATGAAAGGTAAAATTCTTTGACCATTCTTTTAAATGCTGGCAAAGATTTGGCATGTCTTATAGCCATTGGCAAAGAATTTCACAGCCGGACAGCCTGTACAGTGAACGACTTATCATAAAACTTGGTACAGTGAGGTGGTACTTACAGTTCATATTTACGCAGTCCAAATATGTTAGACTCCTAAATTTTTAACACAGGCACTATCTGACAATAAAGTAAGTATTAGTATTGAATGTTATATTAGGTAGTTGTGTCCAGTCTATTCTAGATACCATGCTGGCACTGCCTACAATAATACCTAGTAAATAACTAAACTAAATAAGTATGTAACTAAATAAGTATTTAACTAAACTAAATAAGTATATTACTAGATAAGTATGTAACTAAATAAGTATATTACTAGTATATAACTTAGCTAAATAAGTATACAACTAAATAAGTTCTCTTATTTCTTATTTCATATAATGTAATTAGTATACTTTGTATTAAATATTATTTATGTAACTCAGACGGCCTTAGTCCGGAGGAGGCCTAAATGGCTGCGACACAGTCTTTAACTAATGCAGCATTTTCGCATATATTGTTACTTTCCTGTTCTTCTAGTTTAAATAAAGATTTTATAATTTTTAATTCTATGTAATACCTTTTGATGGCCCAAAATTTTTCGTAGGTCACTCTGGTATGTATATAAGTTATCTTAAAATAGTAATAATTAGGCAGCTAAGCATAAAATTTAAAGAAGATTATTAGGTCTGGTCTATTAGGAGTTGGTAGGTGGAATTAAGGAATGAATTTCATTGGGTATGCACAAGACGTTCTAGGACTTTTAAAAGGAAGGGCCATATGGAAATAGGACGATATTCGGAGAAGGATTTGGGTTCGTTCTTTTTGGGTAGTGGGATTATTAATGCCTCTGTCCAAGTCTTTAGAAATGTGCCGGAAAAAAGGGAGTAGGTAATTTAGAATATGGCATAGGGCAGGCAACAATTCATCAAGAATTGGTTGGATCATGTTATGGCTTACACAATCACTTTCAACGACGTTCGAAGATATAGACATAATGCACTATTTACCGTCACAAGCAGTTAATTGCTTAAGACAGAACGGGGTTAACTAGGAGCCGGTAGTGTAGGAAGATATTGTAAAATATTTGTCTTACTAGTCTGATTAAGTTTAGACGAAGAAGAGAAATGTTGATTTAAAAACTCAATGTTAATTTGTTTGGAATCTGAATATGAATGTGACTTGCCAACTCCCAATGGTTTTAGAAATTTCCAAATTTTAGCTGGGTCTCCGTTCTCGACCGATTTATGAATATGTTGGCGTTGTGCTTTCCTATAAGCCTTACTGCAGAGACTTCGGATATTAATTTATTTTTCCCGATTGCTAAGTGTTGGTCTAGATTTAAACTTGCTTGAGACAGTAAGCCGTGAAGGGGAGACATGGCTTCAGCCACGACTCCGAAATAAGTATTGCATGGATAATCTTACCACCAATACCGTATGAACACAAAAAAGGGCCTAATATGTTTGATATAGGATAGCATTTAGCTATATTAATTTGTTAAAGACGAGGAAATCTTGAAACAAAATCTTCTAGTCAGCGTCGTATAGTGGGCCGAAACCTTCTTTGTAAGGAGCTTTTGTCTAGCAGTGGTCTGTCAAAGGCTGTTGAGGACGTTATTGACATGCATAATTAAAAACCTAGTAAACCGCAGATAGTGGTTTCAATTAACCAGTCTAGTCACGAAACATCAATTATTCCACGTATTTGTCGGTTATGTAGGTTCAATGCTAGGATGAGGCAAAAACAGAACCATATGCATTTTATTCCCATTACACCTTACTCGAAATAAAAGCAATTGTCTCTCATAGAAATTCTATTTGGTCTCGTATTTGGGTGTCAGATTGTTATCAAGTTAATTTAATCAATAAACCTATCGATGTGGTAGTTTTGTATACTAATTTGTCTATCATGTATACAATGTAAATAGGTGTTTAATTATGCTTCTATTCTCTTGTCAATAACAGACCTCTGCTAGAAAACAGCTCTTTCTAAAGAAGGTTTCGGCCCACTATACGACGCTGATTAGAAGAATTTGTTTCAAGATTTCCTTGTCTTTGCACAGCAATAGTCCTGCGTAGTTTATTCACTTAGTCGGCTTTTAAGACACCCACGGGATGGGAGGGGTGGTGACACTCTGTGTGCTGAATCCGTCAACATATGGACAACAACATGTACTTAATTTTAAAGAAACCTATATTCTATGAAGGATTCTTAATTTCAAACCCAATCTAACTTGGTTAAGCAGTTTTATAACATGAAGAACATACTTTAGAATATGAAGTGATGTGAATGGCTCACCAATACCCAGATAAACTCTAAAGACGTTTTCGTAGACTGGCCATACTGTTAATATTGCTTAAAAATATCTACATACAATTAAATTAAATTGAAGTGTTTGTTTGTAATTACAAATTAAGAGCTAAAAGCATATGAAAGTATATATAGTACTTACATCAAAAAATATATGGATCTCTGGAACGATTGAACGGATTTTGACTTAAACTTTCACTAGAAGAAAGCTGATGTTATAACTTAGCTTACATTTTTCAATGTACTACTCTTTTTTAGACTAGCTTCACTCTTCAACGTCACTTGTAGCTTTGTACCTCAAATACAACATCCACAGCTAACACCGTGGGTATCAAATAGTTAGTATATAAGTGTATATTATCGTACGTTGTTCATTAAAAGTAATCCATATTACGAGTATACTATAATGTTATAAATTTAGTAAAATCTGTCTGTCTGTTATGCTTTCACAGATAAGCCGCCTATTTCGATATATAATTTCGGTTTAAATACAGATATGGCTTTGGAGAAAGACATACTACTTTTATTTACGATAACCGACATTTAGTAATTTTAAAATTGGGTAATAATATCTGTTTAAAAGTAACTCTGTGTGTCTGTTATGTTTTTTGAAGAGATCGATTGGACTTTGAGGAAGGATCTAGTTTGTAATTACATATTATCGACGTAAACGAAGGCCGAGCCGCAGACAAAAACTAGTAGGTACTTGATAAAGCGGATTTTTTTTGTTCTTACTACAACATTTGGTTCTTTAATAAATATTTTACCATGGGGTTGAAAGTGGAAGTCCGTTACACAGTTTAACTCTGGACCTGTAGCAGAAAAGATATTCAATGCCATTTTCAAATATTAAGTAACAAGTTATTAATTTTCTTGCTCAATCAAGCAGTTAAAAATATATTTCGTTAGATAATTACAAGGCGGATAGACCCTGTCACGCTAAAGATGTATGATCCTAATTTGTCACTGGTTTGGACACAGGCTTTTCAGGTCTATTCCGTGGATATCATTTCAAATTAGCGGTAGGCAAATTTATTGTACCACCACTTCACACAATTGACGTCATACGCTCCATGGCATGTAGGGACAGTTGCTTTGCCGTGGTCGCAACCTTCTGCGAAGACGATATTTTGCAGAAGAAGGCGGCGTAGAAGGTTCGGGAGGATGACCCCCATTAAAATCCAATCCACCAACAGGCGAACCGGGTGGTTGAGGCACACATATCAGCGCCTCATGCCGTCCTGAGTGTGGCCGCAGATGAACGGGACAGGTTGTCCCCTCCATCCGCTTCAGTGGCCAGCCGCGAGAAGGCGATGTCCGCGTGTGTCATACGTCGCCTAAATTGAAAATTTTAACAGATGATAAGTGTGAGTCAGAGGCGCTGATAGGGGTCCAGATATCGTAATAATAGCAGTTCCTGCATCTATCCCATCTCAGGCGCAGAGTGGCATACTGTGTGGTTTTAGTCGGTCCGATTCCGATGCACCACTCCGCCGTAAACTCAGGTACTCATGAACGGTATTACCATCGAGAACCTATTCAAAATAGTGTCTGAAATTGAAGTACCTTTAATTAAAGTTTAGGGTCAACTTATTCCTAGTAATTAAGTACAATTTAACTCCACTAAAACGCAGGTTTGCGTGTTTACGGTTAAAGTGATACAATTTGTCGTATCACCTCACTCTAAACGACCCTCACACCCATAAGAAAAGAGTTTATTTCTTCAAAGGCCGAGAATAACCTTCTGGCATCTGATTTAGGTGGCAGTTGATATTTATTTTACTGAAGTAATACTTATCACTCTCAGAAAACCGGTATTAAAAATTATTTATTTTTTTCCACCAGTGAGGTTCCCAGAGATTCACTCAGTTTTCTCTAACTGTCTGCTCCTTTTAATCTACAACAAAAAAAAACTGTTCATGCTCACATATCCGTATCCATATATACCCGTACAATATCACTCGTCTTCCCTAATATTATGAAGAGGAAAAGTTTGTGAGGATGTAGGGGGTAATCTTTGGACCTACTGAACCAGTATCAACAATATTTTAGAATAGAAAGATAGCCATTATTTGCGAGTGTTGTTTGTGACTACATATATATTAATTCGAAACTACCAAGATATTTTCGTGGTAATTGGATTTGGTAGAAAATCCAAACAACATCCAGTGAAATATATCAGAGTGGTGTGCAATGGGAGAGGCCTATGTCCAGCAATGGTCTACGATAGGCTGATGATGATGATGATTATAATTGAATATATTTCACAATACATAATTATCCTAACATTTTACGTGTATGTATGCAAACAAGCAACTTGTATTCCTTGCGTATTCTACAAACTAAAATTGTCAACAATTAACGGATTTACAATTTTCCTCGCTTCTCCACAGAGTAGTATTCTAAAAGGCGCGGTGGCGTCTTGCAGATCCCAGCGAGCGTCGAATGAGGGCTAATGGTGCGTTAATAATACCCGCCAGTCGGTCTGTTAGCAGCCTTCGCCGCCACGAATTACGACTAGGGGCTTTCTGCTAAACTGCCGAGAATCGTACGCCTTACCCTATACGCTAGCAGCGGGCCTTAATGAGACGTAGACGCTGAGATCGGTGCGCGGTCATGTAGGCATGATTAGGTAGAGCCCTACCACTATTTTCAAGAAAATTATTACTTCAGAGGCTGCCGGGGAGATCTTGAAAGTTTAATTATACTGTCTGGTTTCCATGTTTTGTCAAGTTTCAAAATGTTTTCCATTTCGCAGAAATTTCTTGAGTGTATTTACCCTTAATTGTGTGTTTAAAAAATATTTCTATGTAACTATAATAGATTGAAATAATCACAGGATTTTTAATCACAGGATTTTTACTATAGAACAGCGATTCATGACATAGTATAGCATACGTTTCTTTTAACCATGATCGATACGTGAGTTGCTAAATTGATTTTTAAAGCTCAATTTTGTATTACTCACCGTAAAACCATACAACAAATAGGTCCTCATGTTACTCTGTGAAGTATTTTTATTGCATTATCTAATAATTTAATTCTATTCCAAAGGGTTTTTTATTTAAAATACGTCAGGCCTTTGACAAAATGCAGGTATAAATCATTGATGTCGGCTGTTCTAACACTTCGGATAAAAATGTATCTGTAAGTCCGAGGGGTGAGGACCTGGTGATTTGTAACACAGGCATCTCAAGCCTCTCACTGACAACCAGTTCCTAACATATCTAAACCAAACTGTATGAAATAGCTAGCTATAAGATGTGTGTGCCATCGTGAGGAGAAATAAATAGAATTATTATTATTATTGATATCGTTAAAACAACCATCGACCGAGCAAATGTTTTCAAAACAAATTATTTAATACTTGTAAGCTTGGTTCAAATTTACTCCAAATTTTAATTACATGAGTGTTACAGAGTAATTGCGTGTTAAATACCAAGCGTTCTTAAGTGCTGTGATTATAATGAATTGAATAGAAATTCCAATATCTAACATTAATTTAGAGATGTTACACAACATGGATGTTCTACAAAATGTTTATATAAATTAATACCATACCTTAAATATATTATGCCTATTTATATAACTACATGATTATAAAATCCCATAACAATGAGTGATCTTCCTTCTTCATATTTACTACTCATTGATTCCAATTTACAAAATAGTTATATATATATATATATATGTTGTTCTTAACATTCTATTTACATTAACATATATTTAATTGTTACAAAATGAATGTTCATGATGGTGCAAATCTACATACATACAAACACATAGAAATGTCCACGTTCAAGGAATAAAAGTTGTGGCCATGTAAATCGAAATGCGAGAACAATCAAAACTAGAAAAGACTTGAAAAAGATAAATCACTCTGTTTCCGATGTCGTCAGTGATTATTTCGGCGATCTTCTCAATCGGCAGTTTTGTCTTTGTGTGCCGTTTCCTGACCTTCCTCTTCTAACTCCACAGGTTTTTCTGTTAGGTAATAATTTTCTTCACTCACGAGGTTCGTCCAAGCGAAAAGAGAAAGATAAAAAAGGTGGTCTGGGCTCTTTTGTGATACGATGGTGAGTGGAAGCCCGATTTTTAATAGATTTTATATATTTTATGTTATATATAAATGGGTACATAGATGTGTATGTTACAGTACCTGCCTCGAAAACTCTGCTGTTTACTTTGCATTTGAACATGGAATGCTTAAAAAAATTTGTTTAAATACATGAATTATATTTTAAACATTTCTGTTATAAAATACACTTTATAATATTATACATGGTTGCCTATATATAGGCCATGCTCTCAAAGGCACAATGGCCGCTGTGATTGTCCGGCGATGGAAAGCTTAAATCCTATTTTGTTAATCTCAAGCGAGAGCTTGCTTCTACCACAAGGGGTTATTATACAAGTACAGTAAGATAGTCAACTGAAAATTTGAACAGGCTGTGAATAGTGCGTTCATAAGCTAAACAAATTTATGTTAAATGAATGTTTAAAAAATTAACGAGATGTAGTTTTCATCCATTTCTTTTTAGTTTTCTATAATCATGTGATTTTATACCTAAACTTGAATGTGTATGATTTTGTAAAATTCTGACATTCAAACCTTGTTCAAATCTTCGATATGTTACAAATCTCAGGAACAAACTGCGAAAAGAAAGGCTCCATCGACTGAATCTTACCTACAATGAGACTCCCCATTTGAATATGAATAAAATGCGAGGGTATTTTGCCCTTTGTAATAAATTATTTCTCGCCTGTTTCTCTGCAGCTGCTATAAGTAAGCAGATATGGAGCCATTTTTGAATGTCATTAAATATACACATGGGGCTCTAAGAAATGTTCAAATTACTCGGTATGCCATTCAATGGAAATTAATGTTCCGTAAGCTCTATTGTATTATTGGAAGTGTAATTAACCAAAATTAAGTATAAAATTATGTTTTCGTATAATATTAATGAAGAAAGTCTTATCACAAACAAAAAATACGAGACATGACATGAGAAAAGTCTCAATAGCTCTCGCAAAAAGCAAAGTTTTGAAGATTTTAGTAAGTGAACTAGAAGCAAAACACTTAGAGTACTGCGAGCTTAACGATCAAACAACTTGACGTGGTGCGATCTTTAGTATAAATCGCGCCTTAATTTTATTGGACGAAACATAGTCTTTGTCCCAGTGAACAAATCGCTCTGGGATCGTATTATTTTGTGCGTAGATTTATCGGCGCAAGCGGATTGAGGGCCCTTTTGTTGGGCTTTTCCATAAATCTTTCTGCTATTTAAACGGTTATTAGGACAGGAGCGATTGATGTCCGCTGGATATCCTTCGTATGTGAGGCAAGACTACGATTTGCAAGGTTTCATTTTATCTTCGCACGAATCTAGTCTATACTAATAAATACATATTTTTACATAAATGTTTATAAGTACATATAATCAATACTCAATTTACTTTAACTCATTAGAGAGATAGTGTTTTAAACATTTTCAATAAGAAAGTCTACGGGAAATAACTACGGGAAAATGTTATCGATTACAGAAAAACTTATTAATTGATTGCATAAAAAAGATTAATAAGTATGTTTACAGCCGAAGGAAGCCGATCTTTTAGTATTGTAGGAGGTAAGTTCACAAAAATTAAAGTCTTTACTTGTATAACGATAAGAAATAACGGCGCTGTATGTGGTAGTCGCCACAGTATGTTTTAATAACATGAAAATACTTTCTTCTTCTTCCCAGCCTTTATTCTCAAGATTATTTGTGGTCGCGCCCGACTCGGGTTTGAACCCAAGACTTCTTGATCTGCAGCCGCATACGACAACCACTATTTATTCATCCATAATATATATTTCCATATAACTAATTCATGTTTATGGTATTTTGTTATAGAACTATTGTCTATACTATATAGACATGGTTTACTCCGTTACGTTGAAATAAATATTTTTTTTCTATACACGCAAGACACGAGAGTATGATGTTATCAGTTGATTAATCACATTACTAGGTTGCTTTAAGAACGTATAGACAAGATGTATGGTTTGTAAAAACTATTTAGTTCTACATCTCCGACAAAATCTGTAAATAAAAACAGACGAGGCTTGATTACTATTAACTCGTGTTTAAATTAGTAGATAAAACCAAAATTGATAGTAAATATTCAATTTGAGAGGTAAACTTACCAGTTACCGCACTTAATTATCAGTTATTAAGATTAATTTAAGAACTTGCATAACTGGATAGGTATTAAAAAGCTTTCAATAAGTATTAAATTATTAATTTCATTAGTTTATTTTAAAGACATCCTTACCAGTAATTTATTTAATAAGACTGAAGTCAAACCGTTTTTATCGGTCAGACGCCAACAAATCTGAATCATTTATTGATTGAAACCTTGTATAAGATTATATAGAGCATACATAATCCTCACGTAATTTAAACTCTTGTAGGAGGTCATTTATGTAAGGAATTCCTTTTACATACATGTTAATACTACTTTGGCAGTATAATTTGAATGTTGTTGTAGTCGAAAGAAATGAAAGTAAAAAAAGGAATTTTCGCTATAGAATGTGCCGTATCTGATCTTATACGATATTTAAGATATTATTATGTTTAACAATAATTTTGTAGATAGGTTACATTGTAAGTTATGATTCATACTTTTACTATAAGATTAATTACCTTCGCGCTCCAATATCTCTATCTCTTTCAACTGTGTACTCTCTTGTTTGTTTTGTTTTACCTAAACCACGTTGCGTGCCAATTGTACTGAACCATAACAGGCAATTTCAAAGTAAGTATCTGAGTATGTTTTTATATTTAGTTTGGTGAACGTATTGATCAATAAAGCCTTTTTCATAAAGTTTCACTGATTTCAGGCCTAACATCAAAATGAATTGTTATAAATTCTATTTTTATTTCTAAAAATTCTCTATTCATAGTAGCAACTTCTTTTAAAAGGAATAATAATATGTCTGAAGGAGAAACATATTTGGTAAATAAGTTTTCTTCAACATCATCAACAATACATAATGTCCCACTACATGGCTTGGGTCTCCTCTCAGGCAAGGGTTAAGGCCATACGTCTTCACATTGGCTGAGTCTGGACTGGCAAGACACGTAGTGGATACGTTATTTTGTCGTTGGATATATTTAAGTCGCCGGCTCAGACTAAGTTTCATGATTGTTATATTAACATAACAAGCGGGACCGAGTGCTCATCCATACGTATTCTGAAAGATGGTTAACGAAAAAATTGTAACCGCGGCAAAGCTTTTGCCTCTTTAACATTTAAGATCGCGGACTAGCATAAGACTGTACTTACTTTCGCTAGATATGGAATGGGGCGTTCGCCTATTTTCTTTCTCTTCGTTGAACTAAAGTAATAACAGTCCACATAGCCCTTTTAGGTTGTTTCTCATGTTTAGATACCTCGAGTGAGTTTGACGGAGTCTAATCACTGCAATAAATAGTTATCTACTAATAACATTGTTATCAAATTATTTACTAGGTATAATACAGTTTTTCGCAAAAAATGCCCACATACGTACATATACAAACTACCTAACTTAAATTAATCTTGAATCCGTGAATCCTCTTCGGGGTAACTGGCACGTCGATTATTTGTCTTAGAAAGTAACAACTCAAATACACTTTACCGTTAATTTATATCTAGTCATCGTTATGTTTTATCGCAACGTACCCTATTTTGGAACTTTGTATTCTGCTTATTCTATAATAATAATATAATTAATGGTTAGTTGGTAGGTGCCCATTTTAATTGTTTAGGATTCCTAACATCTGTTATCGAGATATGCACACAATTACACTTGGACTTGTGATACAACTTTTAGATAATGTTACACGTAGTCAAGTTAGCTTTGGACCCTCCGTTACCTGATGATAGGTAGTACCAGATATTTGTCAAAATACTAGGTACTGGTTATGTTTTCTAATGTTCTTGGTTAAAATAAAATACTGGGTCCAGACTTTTTTCAAAAGAATTAACAAAACACGATAAAGAACAAGTACCTGAGTGTTCTTTAATAAAATCTGTCCTGCTGAGAGCACTCTGCTGTAATAAATTCACTCACAATTTATCTTTTTGTGGATTGCTTTGCTTGTAATAGCGGCCGGGGCGTGGGAAATTCGGCAAAAAGCCCACTGCGTTCTCTCTACTTTGCTGAACAGACCCATTACACAAAACATTATTCCAAATTACATTGGGCGCGTTACGATAATGTTTTTGTTCATTTGATAAGAGACAAAATGTTGTTTTTCAATTATTATTAAACAAAATTATAGCAAGCGACGCAGTCGTAAGTTTTATTGGTCAATAGCCGCTGCTTTAATAGATATTTTCTGTTCTAATTTTCTTTATAATGTTCTGTTCTTTCATTATGGTGTTGCTTGTATTAATGTTGGTGCGGTAGTACTGAGTTTTATTATAAAATATACCGATACTTCGAATGTTCTCTTTTTATAGTCTTGTTCTAAACTCTTTCGTGATACACTTCGTTTTGTTATAAGTAGTGTCTGCTAATAAATATTTTATACCCTTGCAACCTGTTACTATACGAGCATATTGGGAAAACTTTGGGGTAAATTTATGAACTGCATCGATATCCTGCAGAGTGACTATAATATGGTACACTATATTTGAGATAGTGGTTTTGTATTAAATAACATTGTTTAGGGAGTGCTTAATATCCAGTTCGATAAATAAGGTGTTTTATTTATTTTGTTAATAGTTTTCATATTTTTGGTTTCAGTTTTGTTTAAACTTACTTAAATACATCGGCAACCTGTAAAAAAATACTATTACTAAAATATCGTAGATACTGTAAAAAAAAAGAATCAGTATTCAGAAAATAACGTAATAGTAATGGAAATGCAGTGAGATATATTTCGAAGGAGAGTGTATGTATTAAAGTTTTTTTTTACAAAAAATCATAATAGTGGGTACAATAAAAGCGGGCTTATAATATTTTTTTTTTAAACTGAAGAAACACATACAATTTAAAACACATAAATCTAAACATGTACATCTCTTCAAATAAATAAGATTGGAGTGTTTGTATGTTACATCAAATGAACAGTTTTTTAACAAATGCATATCAAAAGTATGTACAGTTTAAGTTTTTCTGTCTATATACGGAACGGCTGAACCGCTATTAACAGAACTTTCATTGGCAGATGGCTGATGACATAAGAAGTAACTCAGGCCTTTTTTTTTCAATCAATAACTCCGATTTACACCGAACTCTGATAGTACAACATAATATAATTCAATCGAGACAGAAAAATAATGATATATTTTGGCACTTTAGGTACTTATAAATATTATATTACGCTCTTCTTCACTTTTGCCGTTAACTCAAGTTTTACGGATTTAAACTTTACAAAGACAGAAATAGATATGTACTTCAATAATAAAATCTAGTTTAGAGTTAATAACAACAAAACCCCTAGAAATAAAGGAAACAAATTTTGAAGGGATAATATTACACAATTGTTAGTTCCCTAGCAATTGAAAAATTTGACTATCGTAGATACTTATCGTTGAGTATTTATTGTATTTTAAGTGAAAAGTATTGGAAATAATTCGAATGAAGTGGATAGTAGATAAGTTGATTCATGTGTTAAAAAACAGGGTAGTTATTATACAATATACGAATCCGTACTAATATTATATCGTCATCATCATCATCAGCCTATCGCAGTCTACTGCTGGTTATAGGATTCTCCCATTGCACACCACTCTGAACAATTATGGGCTTACTCATGTTTTTTACTGTATACGGGACTTATTCGCGATAAAATTAAAAAAGTTACGATACCTTCTACTTTCCGACGTTTCGAACGGGTTATACCGCTCTTGGTCACGGGTAGACTAATATATAAATAGTCTACATCTAAATAGTGACATTTTTATTTATTTATTTATTGGCCTACCAACAATTGTTTACACATATTCATACAATTTACGACATGACCATGTACTAATGACTAGTGTAACAATCTCTTAAAGGTAAGCACCACATGCACATTAACAATAATTAAATATCAGTAAGATTACTACATGTAATATAGTGCCATTAATTAAATTAAATTAAATCATATCAAATTAAACTAAACTAAATCAATTCAAATCAAATCAAATTAAATCAAATTAAGCCAAATTAAATCAAATCAAACTAAATCAAATCAAATTAAATTAAACCAAATCAAATTAAATCAAGTCAAACTAAATTAAATCAAATCAAATTAAATGAAATCAAACCAAATCAAATTAAATTAAATCAAATCAAATAAATTAAATTAAATTAAACCAAATCAAATTAAATCAAATAAAATCAAATTAAATCAAATTAAATCAAATTAAATCAAATTAAATCAGATCAAATCAAATTAAATTAAATGAAACTAAACTAAACCAAATTAAACTAAATAAACTAAACTAATGACTAAATAGGTACAAAGAGTAATTATAAAGATTCACGCATTATTCTGCAGAACTTGGCAAAAGAATCGGAGTGTACGTCAATAAGATCACTGTAGCTATTTATCAATTTACATAGTCGGGGCACTACAGAGTTGGCTCCAAGCACGGTTCTGCGAAGCGGAGGGTGGAGGGGAGTAATAGGAGAACGGGGGTATCTTGCAGGTACACGAAATAGGAATCTGCTGAGCAATTGAGGACAGTCCATCCTTCCGTGGAGCATTTTGTATAGAAAGATGGAATCACTCATTTTTCTACGTCTTTCTAGTGACATCATCCTGAAATGCGATAGCCTGTCTATGTATGATCTTTTTTCTTTAGCAACGCCAGAGGAGTAAGCTAGATGCCACAGGAATCTTTTTTGCAGCCGTTCCAGCCTGAGGTTATGAGTGGCATAATGTGGTCGCCAGACTGTGCTGCAGTATTCCAATATGCTACGCACAATGGCATTATACAGCAAAATTTTGGTGCCACTGCGTTTAAATTTAATAACGTTTCTAATAACGAAACCAAGCATTTTGGAAGCTTTTTTAATTACATTTTCGACATGCGGAACAAATGTCAGTGTATTGTCAAATGTTACTCCTAGATCTCTAATTTGACCAACCTCCTGAATACCAATTGAGCCTACTTTATAAGAAGATTCCTGCAATTTCTTTTTCCTTGCGTATTTCACGTGGAAGCATTTTTTGACGTTTAATTCCATGTCGTTATCGATACACCATTGAGCTAATGAGTCAATGTCCCTTTGTAGTAGCACGGTATCGTTATGTGATTCAATAAGTCTGCAAAATTTGAGATCGTCCGCGTACATGTAACATTGGGAGAAATGGAGGTACTGAGGAATGTCATTGACAAAAATATTAAACAAAATCGGACCGATGTGAGAGCCCTGAGGAACCCCAGAAGTAGATATATAAGTCTTCGATTGATAACCATTAACTGCGACAAAAAAGCGTCGATTTTCGAGATAGGATTTTAACCAATTGTACAACGTGCCTGTAATACCATATGCTGAAAGCTTGTATAGAAGGACATTATGTGGAACACGATCAAACGCCTTGCTAAAATCAGTGTATATTACATCAGTTTGTTTGCCACAGTCAATGGCACCAACAAGCTGCTCAGTAAAAGTCACTAGGTTTGTACAAGTGGATCTCAGACCCACAAAACCATGTTGAGAATCGCTCAAATAGAGTTTAAGATGTGACTGAATATGTGGACAGATTAATGATTCAAAGACTTTTGCAAACATTGATAAGATAGAGATAGGTCTGTAATTCACAATTTTATCATTATCGTCACTTTTATGTATCGGAACGACTTTTGCTCTCTTCCAGGTATCTGGGAAAATGCCTGTTTCCAGAGATTTGTTGAATATCTTCAACAACGGATATACTAAGGCGGAGGCACATTTAGTAATAAATATTGGAGGGATACCGTCCGGGCCCGGGCCTTTACGATTGTCCAATGACTCAAGCCTGCATAAAAGGCTGTCGCGAGTGATCACAGGCGCTGTTAGTGGGAGACTATAATTCTTCATATTATGTAAATAGTCTGAGGATGGAGTCCATGGTGTAGTTTTAGCATGCGAAAAGGCTGATGAGAAGTATGAGGCAAACATTTCACATATTTCAAGACCATCAGATGTTGCTATAGAACCATTTATCATGGTACTTGGGAAGGAACTAGAGCCACCTCTTTTATCCTTAATGTAAGCCCAGAAACGAACCGGGTTTTCAGTGATTTTATTTTCAATATTTTCAATATATTTATTGTAACTAATAGTTGCTAAATTAGAACACCGTTTGCTCAATAATTTTAATTCGATTTCGTCTCTGGGGTTTTTATATATTTTAAATCTTGATCGCACTTTCTCTTTCTCCTTTAGAGTTCTTATTAGACTTTTATCAAACCAGGGGGGATATTTATTAGATTTAAATCGGGGTATTGATGGCGCGTGTAATTTTACAAGAATATCGATCCTACTGTAGAAGGTGTGAAGCATTTCATCAACGTCAACATTGTCCCCAAAAACATGATCCCAGTCAATTTCGTTGAGATCTGTGCGAATGTTTTCGTAATCCAGTTTATAAAAATTTACTTTTTTGTATTCTGGATTATAGGGTAGTCTAGGATCTTTAGCAACTTTTAAAAATAGTTCCAGTGGAGGGTGTAGGGGATCTATGGTGCTCAATGGATTTGGCGCGGCAGCTACGGAACTAGCAGGTAGGTTAGTCAAAACGAGATCCAAGATGCGCCCGGAGACATTGACCACGCGATTAAGTTGCACTAACTTGTTTAAGTGGATGAAATCAAGTAATAGATGATTATTAACCGAGGATGAATAGCTACTAGATGAGTCATCTACCAAGTCCCACTGAACACTACTCAAGTTAAAGTCCCCGACAATACAAGCATGTCCGTTTGCACGTTCCAATACAGAATTACAAGTATCAAGGAAATGTTCCAATGTAGTTCGTAATACGGGGGGTGGCAGATAGACTACGCACAGAGCCATCTGCCACACCGTTTTCGAGCAAGTGACTTCGACGGTGATCCAAATATCTTCACATAGACTTTCCCAGTGGACCATACGTTTTGATTTGATTGTTTTTAAAACAGCAATCAATACGCCTCCCCCATTTTTCTTTACGCTGTTTCTATCTTTTCTATATACTGTGTATCTTTTATCAAAAAGCTCTGAGCTCAAAACCGATCCATTCAACCATGTTTCAGTTAATATTACAATGTCATAGTTTTCGGTACATAGTTGACGATAAAAACTATGAGTTTTGGTGCGTAAGCCTCTTGTGTTTTGATAGTATACATTAAGTCCAGGGAATTTAACTAAGTCACGACACCATTAAACTACCGATTATTAACAAAACTAAACCAACTTGTTCAAAGTATCCATGTCTCTAACCAATATGTGCTCGGAATCTTGTGCTTTACGCAAAAATATTCGCCCTCCTCGTACCCAGACATATTGGTAGCCAAGTTTCTTAGCCTTAATCCTCGCAGCCGCATGCAATGCCTTATTTATTGAAGATAGATGTTCAGTTACGAAAATTGCAGTTCTGGGTCCAGAACAACCAAGGTGAGTACTGTTGAGTTTGTCAGATGAGTTACTTTTGTTAAAACTCGTTGTAGATGCAAGAAACTTGTCGCGTATTCTCGGAGATGCAAGTTGCACTACTATTGACCTTGGCCGGTTGTTTTTTGGGTTAAGTTTGGCAACCCTAGTGCAGTGCACAATTTCTCTATCGTCCATAGCACATCCAACTACCTTGGCCAGTTCAGATACGATTTGATACAAATTTTCTTGTTTTCTCTCTGGTAAGCACTGGATTTCTATATTATTCGACCGTGATTGTTGTTCCGACTGATTCATACGGGTTTTTAATTCCCCAATACTATTCTTCATATCCCAGTTCTCCTTCTGCAGTTGTTTAATTATTTCCTTGGAGGCGGCATGCTCCTTTTTGAGATCCTCGTACTGACTATTTATAAATGTCATTGAGTCAGTCAAGGTAGCAATTCTTTCATTTATTAGCTCGAACTCTCTAGCAATGACATCGTTTATATTTTCACTAAATTTAGATAACGCCTGCGATAGTTCAATACTTATCGTCTCCTGAATGATTCGACGAATATCATCTCGTGAAAGTTTATCTTCAGGCACAGTCAGCGGTGGGGATCCACGGGCTTGTCTTTTATTTCCTCTCGTAGTCGAAACATTTCGCAGAGATGTGTTGTCGGCCTTATTAATAGGCGGCGTGTCAACCATATTAATTTATGTTGTATATTAGCAAAAAGAAAAAAAAACCCTTTGCTTTTTGACTCACCGCCAATCGGTGAACTGGACACGCAGCTATAATTCACTTGAGGTGATACTTGAACTCTTTGCAGACCGAAAATTTTTTTTATTCTTCCCTACACTTTTTACCAAGTAATTATCTACGAATTTATCGTGTTAACGTTTGTTGACGTGTTAGCTAACTTTTGTCAACAATTTTGCATTGATATTTGTGATGTATGTTGATTAAATCAATCAGGTTCCGTTAAATATTCAAAAATAATATCAAAATATCGAAAACAAATCCAAAAAAGAGCTTTCCAACAGAGTCAAAAGTGTAGTTGAACGTGGGCCCGAACCTCCGACGTCGCAATCGTAAGTCTCGTGCTCACTGTTACTAGCTACCGGAGCTTATATTTAACTTTTCAAAAGCTTAATCTAATATGTTACTTAAATCTTGGACGTAAATGTAGGTATGTTCAACAGAAAAAGGTCAAAAGTTCACAAATTCAACTTGCACTTAGTTGATTTTATTTCACTGTTACCGTCTCAAAACCAAGTTAAATTGGTTTATATGGATTCATTACACTAGATTTTGAAATAGTTTCGGCACTATCACTTGTGTTCTTTCGTCAACTTTAACTATAGCTATGCCTGACTTGAAACTTTACAATATAACTATTTTTTAACTATAAATTTTACGTAGCAACTTATGACACTTACGACACTCAGCGGCTTAATTTAATTATATTATATATATTATATATATATATATATATATATATATTATATTATATATATATATATAACATTAAGTGTAGACAGAAAACTTTTAAGTAGCTTGATACGCTATGATGACGACGCTACCATGATATCACAACTTCATCATCATCATCAGCCTTTCGCTGTCCACTGCTCACTTTGAGGTCTCTCATAGCACATCACTGTGATCGATGTTGATAAGACATGGTATGGTTGCAAATTAATATTTTTCAATCGTATGTTTATAATTATGTAATAATGTATAAATTACTTCATCTTTATGTTGGTCATCATAGTACAGGTTATGTCTTGTTTAAAATTAGAAGTTCATTTGTGTATTGTGTCATGTTAATACATAAATGTCAACAGCACGGTTGGCCTTTTGGTTTAAGTGGTTGCTATTCTACTGCGCAAGTGTCGTGGGTTCGAATCCCACGTGGGACAAAACTTTGTGTTGTTTATAAATTGTTGTTCTGAGTCTGGGTGTTCTTTGTGTCTGTTTCATGAATGTTTGTGAGGTCTCCCATGACACAGGATTACATTCATAATGCGGGAGTTTTCAATTATAGATCGATTATCAATTATATATACCTATTTTTTTTTTCCAATGTCAAAATAATGTAAGTGAAAATTGCATTAAGCATAATTGTATATTTTATTTTTTCTATCGTTCAAACCATTATTCTTATATTATTTACTGTTAATAGCAACATACTAAATGCATTTCCACAACCTGAAACACAATAAGTGACTGTGACAATCACGTGACAACGCAATTGATTTATACGCGGCCGTAGTCAGTGTGCCGATAAGCCATTTATAATTTCATAAGTCACAGATAGGCATTTCAATAAGATTTCTCTGTACAAATAAAGACGTTCGGCGGAGACTAATGGCGCGTTAATAATTCGCACGAGTCTATTCAATAGAGGCTTTCGAGATTTATCACTACAGGATTCTGGCAAGATGCCTCCTGGCACGCGCTGATTATGCACTTTTTAAACGTTTTACATGAAATACAATTACTTTTTAAATGATTTAGCTGTTCAGGAGACTTCTCTCCAGTCTGCATACGTGACCAACATTAAAAAAACTTTTATGCTATTATTAATTAGCGGTATGATTTTAAGGAGAGGCCCTATGTTCAGTAGGTGACTTTTAAAACTGTTAATGATAAGTATTATTTGTAAACAATCAGGCGACAAAAAATTGAATTAAAACAAGTTTGACGTAGAAGCTTTTTGTACACCAATCAAAAAAGGTATAATGTTTTTCGGTTCCTAGGTACCTAAGTTAAGATTACTCCTGTGTGATTTGAATATCAGTGTTTCATGTAGCACACGCATGTTCATCCGTAAGCCTACATTGAATGACTACATACGATTTCTTGAGATGCGTGAAGTCAACAGTATGCTTCTTTCATAACCGTTGATTTAATAAGGATAGTAGGAAATCTAAAAAACATAAAATTGACAACAAAGGTAATCCAGTAAACAAAATTAAAATTGAAAGCGTCCTTCGTTTGACTAAATATTCAGAATTAGTTAAGAAATGAAATTCAGTTATAGTGAACTATGAAATGAAATACCACCTTAATTAAAATTTAAATTAAAAGATGAAAGATTTTACAAGCTTTTTGTTTTGACACATAATTATTTACTAACTAATCCTAATTTAATTTCAATGAAAATTTACAGATTTAAAATATTTATTAGCCACCTCTGTGAAACACGATAAGAGATTAATGTTATATTAATGAACCTGTGAAAATTCTTTTTGATCTTCATAATGAAACAAGAGTTGCCCATGTTGTTAAATACTCCGTAGAATTTTTTTATTTGTTTAAAAACTGAAATGGTGATAGTTATGAGAGACGAGGAATTTAAACTTGATCTGGTTAATATCGGGCAGTCTCACAAAAAAATGAAATTCACTCACAAAAATTAAATGTAAGGTTTTTTTTTGCTCATCATATAATGACTAAATTAGTGGCATCGCCTACGTCTTTAAAGGAAATAGTATAGTTTCTTTTCATATTCATATATATTACAGGAAGTTTAAACTAGTATAGTGAATAAGACACAAGAGTACTCTATATATTATGTTTAAAAGAAAAGTTTTAAGTACGGATACTGTTTTTTTTTTTAGATAATTTTGTAAAGATTACGCTTCCTTGGTCTTGTATTACTCTTTCTACGTAAGCTCTCTCTCCTAAGATCTATTGACTCTACACTCTGTTAATCAGATGTTATAACCAGAATCTCCTTACTCTTCCTTGTAGGAATTCCATCAAGAAAGAGAAAGGAGATTCTGGATAAAGAAGCAATTGCTTCGAAGAATTGATAGGAATTATACCGCTCTTACTTTTCGCTTCCGTTTAAATATTTACTACTTAATTTCTAACCCCATCCCTTTATAAATGGTATTCCACTAATTTCATCATCAGCCTATCGCAGCCCATTGCTGGATTAGACCTTTACTTTAGAGCTTTTCAATTAACCTTTTAGATAGAAAAACCAAATTGTGGAACATAGGACCGCCTACAAAGGATTATGTCATAGATTTTTTTTTTTTTTTTTTGATTCTAAATTTTCACCAGTATCGGAGCCTATGGTAAGCTATGTTCATTCCAGTTCTCACTTTTATGCCTCTCGCACTTCCATGCCGCATGTTTATTCTTTCTCTTAAATACTTCTCTTTCGATTTTTACGAGTGGGACTCCCGTCTATTACCCTATTCTTTCTAACTTTTTTATTCTTTTATTTCTTTTATCTCAAGACTATGGGGAAATATGGTACACTTTGTTTTTTTTGCATTGAATTTGGTTCTCTTAATTTATTACTATCTGTACTATTTTAATACAATAGTCCACAAATTCGAATCTATTTTTACTATTTATTATTTTACAAAAAAATTATTTCTTTTCTATTTTCGCAATTGTATCGCTTCACAGGAAAAACGGGGCAGCGGCATAAAACGTGCGGTACAGATTCAAGACCATTTCAAGTTTGAGTGGCAGCCCTACCCACCACGTGACTGACGTGATAGGTAACGACGACACGTTTGAGCACTGGATAAAAAAATGTATCTTTTCACTAGTTTTTATCTTTTTGTACCTCTGATATAAAAATCAGACATTAGCTTCTCTGTCAATCTACCTGTCTAATGTTTTATTCATCAGGCATCGCACGTTTTTCGTTCAGGAGGCATCAAGCTAAAATTGTCACTATCAAATACCTACCACATATAATAATATTAACTTATATAACTTAATTTTCGTATTATGATTTTATGCTGGGCCACTGTCAATTGTAACTATCTTATTAGCATCGTTCGGAGATTGTACAATGTTTTTACATATTCTGTGACCGTAATATGTAAATATGTTGTTATACATGTATACCTGTACCTCTAGACACATAAAGTTTGGTATCGCAGTAACAAAAGTTGCTTTTGGCTGAACAGTGGCGTAACATAAAATTTTACAACAACTTTAGATGTTAGGTTATTATAGCTTTTTGATATCTTGCCATATCGAATAATGGGTTTATTACTTGTAATTTGAACATTTTGCTACCTGCTTCATTTGCATTCTAGGGAGTTTTTAATGTGTTTGTGTTAAATTAAAATGAAGAATTACTTTTCAGTAATCTATATATATTCAGAAACACGTCACATTCAAAAACAAGCAGAGCTTCTATGGTGGCTTTGTGAACGTTGATAATACACAAATATATAAAAAAACATGCTATCAGTATTTAATATTAAAAATTCAGAAGTAGCTCTTTCTGTTTGTTACACCTTCACGGTTAAACCGCTGATCCGATTTAGATGAACTACTACGATATGGAAGTCAGAAATGAACATTGTAATGGGTGTTGTTAAAAGAAACACATTATTTTTCCAATAGATAGCTTTCGTTATCTGTAGCTTGCGTTGTATAAGTCCGATTGGGTTCCACGTAATGCGTTCGAAAGATCAGAATTAGTCACAAAAAAAAATTCTGACAGTTTTGTGATTAGTTGACTCAGTTTCAGTCTTCAATTTCATGTAAAATTAATGGATTTGTCTTTTTATTTTTGTCATGCGAAGTCGCGATCAAAAGCTGCGATATCGACAAAGATGTGGGCGGGCCGCGGGCAAAAGCTTGATAATTCATAATAAATGTGCGTATAATATTAATACAAATAATTGTTCCATACATACAACTACTTACTCATTGAGCGGTTACAATAACGCATTATACTTGTAGAGCTGACACTTGGAAATCCATGTGTTAAATCTTTTTTATTAACCGACTTCAAAAAAAAGGAGGAGGTTCTCAATTCGTCGGAATCTTTTTTTTTTCTTTTTATGTATGTTCAGCGATAATTTCGTCGTTTATGAACCGATTTCAAAAATTCTTTTTGCATTGGAATGGGCATAGCTTACAGGTGGTCCCGTCGTCACCATTTTGGGATCAGATGATGGGATCCCAAGGAAATCGAGGGAACTCCTCAAATATCATAGGCACAATTGTCGCGTTTGGGTACTCGGAATAGTTTTTCATTGAAGTCGGTTCCTTTTTGTCAATCATTATTTGTTTAGTAAATCGTCACCATGCCTGTCTAGAATAGCTGTTCCGAGCTCTTTACGGGTATTTATGCTGCAAATTAGAAGGAATGGATTAGGTAGAGAGTAGGTATAGAATTATATTGTGGCCTAAATAAATTTGTAAGTTGGAATTAAAAAAGGAATGTAAAAATTGATTTTACTTTTTTAATCCACGGTGTTCAAGCTTTGTTACTCGTGAGACATTTGTGTAATGTTTACCTTTTGTCCTACATTAAAGTACAATGCTATAATCTGTATACATACGCATGCTCGTAATTGGTATGTGTACCCTGTTTTAAACGATGTTAGCATGCCACGTGCCACGTATTGAAATCAGCACTTGGCTTCGCTTGCTTTACAGAATTCTCTGTTAGATACACAAAAGTATATTTCATTATTTCTTTTGTAAGCTTCATAAAGAATACACAGAATCAATAAGTCTTTTGTGTACCAGTTGTAATTGTCTATTTCGTTTTCTTAATATGAAATATAATACAACAAAGAAACGCGCCCATACAATAGTTAGTTTTCTAAGCAAATGAATGGCCAGGATTTCTTGATAGATTCTTTTATTATTAGCTGTTATTTCCGAAAATTAATTTTCACGCGTTGATTAAGTGTTTGGCATTAGTGATTTAACTATAAGGATCCACATTATGTGTTGTCTGCGTTTGCATCGAATAAATAAGGAAGTTCAGTAGCTATCAGTAGAAGAAGGTTGCAATTTAATTTTAAAGTTTGTAAGTATCGTCAAAGGCAGCCGCGTCGATTTGCATATTTGTGCGTTTACGCTGGCGCTCCTCTGGGGCGGTGTGAGTGATTGAATTATTAACTGACTGGCAGGGGACTCACCGGTACTTTGTCCAAACGTGAGTTGTGTACGGGACATAGATTTGCGTTGCCTCTCATAATTGTTATAATTACCCGATCGCTGTCTCGTTTCGATAAAGACAGCACGTTTGCCGTAATAATCCCCTACAAGTGTCTCTTCAGAATATTGATGGCGTTCGGTTGTTATGATTTATTGTATTTGTTATTGCCTGTTAGATGAAATGGTTCATATTCGAGATGTAATAAAATTGCTAGCGTCTGTGTTTTTATTAACAACGTATTTCATAATAATTATTAAGAGTTAACTTCAAAATTATTTTACTATAGTTAATATGCAGCATCAGCAGGCTTGCTATTCTCGCTAACAAAATATGTGAACATAAGTAAAATTAATGTTTGATTCGAGTACAGATTACCCCCTCGGGGTTATCTGTGGATTTGAGAAACAAACTTTATGTTAATGTTTTTAGACTTTTTCGACTTATACACATGTTTTTTGTTGTAAACTGCTGTTAAAAAGGTTACGATATCTTTTACTTTCCGACGTTTCGTACGGGTTATACCGCTCGTGGTCACGGGTAGACTCGTAACCTTCTTAATTCTATGACGAATAAGTCCCGTTTACAGAAAAAGCTTTTTTTTTTTAAAGTGAAGTATACTTAAAGTCTTACGTGTTGTGGCATATAAAATATTAAGGAGTGTAATGGGATAAATATATGTATATTCATCCCATTAGATGGATATCGTAAAAGGTGACTAAAGGCTAAGTATAAGTTAAAGACTAAGTTGCAAAAGAAAAGCTTTAAATACATCTTATACAGTCCTTATAGTAGGCCACAACCTGCCATCTAAAAAAGCCAGTGTCCCTCTTTCAAACAGTGTTGAATCTAGAGATTTTTAAATAACGATGTGTTGTTAATTGATCTACTCAAATTAAAGTGTTATTCCATGTAATCAAAACATTTTTTTTAAACCAAGTCGCGATTGTCTGCGTAACACTGCGACTACAGGCAGTTAGGCTATGGCGACCCACACTATGGTGACTTAGAGATATTCTGTTTCATGTCCCGCTTAAATAATCTAGGAATTGTAATGAGGAGGAAACACGTGAGCTGGTAGTAAGTTCCAGTTTTTAACACAGGAACAAAGAGCCGAACCATTTACTTTTGGTGCCATACGCTTCGAATCTTCTTATCTAAGGTGGTGACTTCCAAGTTCAACATATGTTGTCCTGTAGAGGAAGGGAGAAAATGGGATCAGTTGATCACCTAGTTTCCATGAGGCCGCCTTTATGACGCTTTCAATGTGCTCCTATCTACCAGATACCTGTACCATATTCTATCGTTTTTATCGCAACTTCTACCGGGTTAGCTGTTGGACGTCCAAAATATCGCCCATGGATTGTGCTGTCGTTTGCATAGCAATGTATGTTGCCGAGGGCCAACATGTCATTGATATGCAGTAAAAACAGCGTAGGCGTGGGTATTCTTTGATGAGAAGGGTTTGTAACGCAATAGTAATATTTTAATTAGGTGCCTGATTGTGAGAAATTACCTTTAGAATTGATGATTTCTAAGAAATACCTTTCTAACTGAAATGTTTATAATATGAAATAACGAAACGCCCTTACTACAATACATATCATGGGTTGTGGCTCCACACACTACGCTGACTTGTTTATGATACACAAGCGAATGAGTCACTTGTGTCTTATTTAGTAGGTACGTTTTGTCCAATATTACTTTTCGCTTGCATTTCTAGAGTTATAAAAATTAATAAAGACATTGGTACTGTATTTTTTTCGATTGGAGACCATCACGAGTCTTCATTTCAGCTTGAATTACGGTATTTTTTCCCGTTCAGAGTCAGTTTTCATAATTTGCAATTTTTTAAAAATATTGTCATCCCTGTTTCAGTTCTGATTCTGTTTTAGTACGACAACTAAAACGAAGTATATAAATGGCGACAGAAGAGAATATTATACTGCAGAATATGAAATAGGTAAGTACATTTTCAATTCATAAAAAACTCACTGTTTCAATTTAAAAATATATTTTTTAAACTCATTGTTGGTGACGGTTTGTCAGTTATATTCTTGTGTAGCAATCCGAATTGTATTTATATATTTACAAAATAATATAAATATATTAACTTTACTTTCTGGAAATTGGTTCATACAAAAAATAAATAAGTAACAAAAAAATATCAACCGTTAACGGACAATATAAGTTACTACAGAAGAATTAAGATAGTTGAAAAATTATCGACTTTATCATTTTTTCATATTTAGAAGATATAACCAAATACGATTTTAGGTGTACAGACTGACATGAAACATCACTTGAGTATCTTCTTCTGTATAACGAATTTATATTAAACTTGTAAGTCGAGGCTTGAACATGATTATAAATATAAGAAAAGATATATTTTTATTTCACTGACGATTCTCAACTGTTGTCTTAAGTGGATCATTCGATTCGTCAAAGTAATTAATACAGGAATGTAAGATAAAACACGCTTTATTAATTGCAGAGTAAAGTATTAAAATCTATAAGCTTCAGTAAATGACAGTTTATTCAGCAATAATTCTTCATATAATATTGATTTATGTACTAGTAAGTACCTTGGGAACAATAATGAACAACGTGCATATTGGCGCGTGGTCGTTTAATATTGATAATAAATGAATAAATAATGTTACCCACGACAATATTTTACATTAAATTGGTCACTTTATGGCGAAGTAGGTGTCAAGATCACAATGTGCACTTGGCTCGATATATCACATATATTATGCTGACTGCGAAAGGCGGACCAGCAGTGTGCGGCTTCATGAAAGTAATTTTAGTGGAACCCTCGACGAGTGAATAATTCGCAAAGCTTGGGAAATAGGACTACGTGAGTGATACAAGATTCCTTTGAGGTTGAAAGTTCGTTAACTTGCGCGTGTGTATTAGAATGACGTACGAATAAGGTCCTGTCGGTGTCATGTAGACGGATGCCAGACGATTGTGACAAGTGATTTATTGCGTCAGCGTCATGCTTCATAGGGTACCTGAAATCTTTATTTTAGAGAAAAGTAATTGAAAAGTACGAAGTGCGTGTAATCATGCATTGGTAAGTTCAGTTTTGAGTGTAATTTTTTTCGAGTGAATTTTCTATATATCAGTTGTGATGTGGAAAATTATGACTATGTATTTATTTGCGGTTATAAAATATTCCCAAGGTGAAAATTAATGACGACTATTAACGACCGTTCAAGGTCGATTTCTAGTGTTTTAAAATACTATTTTTTCCGTTGAATGAAAATATTTTCTCGAGTTCTGTAGTTTTCACAAGGTGCCCTTCTAGTATCACCATTCAGGCTTAGTTTGGAGACTTTTTCTTTTTTTCGGAGAAAGCTTATTTAACAGTATTTTTTTGAACTACCTGTGAAATGAAGTTTTTGTTTAGTGGTATTCATCCAGTACAGAAACCAGTCGCATAGATGCATCGTCCGCGTGTGCCGTATGTGGCGTATGTCAACTAATAGAGAATTAGTCCGATTAAGGTGCTCGCTCTATAGCGCTAGACGTCTAGATGTCATGATAACAGTTGTTTCTATTTTAGATGGTCCAAATCCGAGACACCAATCCACCGTAAAACTGGTGGGGTGACGGCCCGCGGTATGTTCACGCTTTTGCGTCAAGTTGTGTGGTATAGTTTGCTCTGTTAGTCAGCTGTTACGATCGCAACGGGATGAATAAGGGTGCTGACAATTGGAAATCGGTCAGTATATAGATACTGGCTGTTAGGTTAAGAGTGAACAGCTTATTAACTTATTTCGACAATGTAAAATTATTTATGCAAAAATATAAAATCAAACAAGATTATGATTGTTACAATTTATCTTAAATAAAGCTATTTAAGATAAATTGTAATAAGTCAGATATTTATTTACGCACTTTATACACAATTACCTGATTTCAAATTAGTCAAATAATACAATATTGTCATGAGTGCCAAAACAAATCTTAACACACATATTCTTTTGTAAATAAATTGAATTTAATGTAGGAACACATATTTTTTTTAAATAAACCGGTTCAAATCCACTTTAATTGGTTTCACTTTACTACAATTTTGCTTCTTCGATCTATTCCTAGTAAAATATTGCGTATTTTACAATACGCCAATCCCTACGTGATACTCTTATTAAATGTATAATCTAATTAATATTCACATCATCAAAATAAGAAAGTTTTTATGTAATGCCTTTGGAATAAAATACTTGGCACGTAAAGACTTTTAATGAAAACCGACCGGTAAATAATGCAAGGGTCCCAGTCGTATTCATTTGTCCTCCGGAGTATTCGTGGGAATGGGCAAAAACAAGTGAAAATAAAGTGAAAACATTGTTATTCTCGTGTGGATTACCTTGCCTCGTGTTACTTCAGCCGGCGCCCTGTCTTCCCGGATAACAAACTATGGACTTTAGTAGGTTTAAACATTTGAATTTAAAAAGAATTTTGCGGGTTGGGAACGAGTACTAATTGACTCCATTAAAGTTTTGTTTGGGAAATATTTTTGTCCAGGATTATATTTTCGTAGCTATCTGCTCTCATAAAAAGGGGAGAGTATAATTACTTAGGAACATTAATGTCGGTTATTACGGACGTAATAGGAAAAATTATGTTTGTCATAATATATTTTAATGTTATGATACTGTAATCAGACGCTATGATAAAAGTTGCAATATAGAGGTATAAAGCAACATAAAACATAATATTTAGAAATTCTTTCTATTCATGCATGCTGTTTGTAATTTGTAACACACGATTTTAGTTTATGCAACGCTGATTTTAAAATTCTTTCTATGTTGAATTTTTCAGACGTGTGTTTTACATATTATATTGCATTGCATCACACGCAACACGTAAAATATTATTTTGAAATTCTGCCTGATTTTGTATTTGCGTATATATATATATACATAGGGATATATAAATACAAAAAAGTCTTTTTCACAAATTTCTATGCTAGTGTTATAAATTATACTGTTTGTTGTTATTACTCAAATCATTTTGGTTAGAAAAACTTCATAAGAATATGAGAATCCACGAACAAGGTTGTCAAAGCGCGAAAGATTTTCTTGTGGTTAGGAAAAGAAGCTAAATAGCAAAGATTTTCCTAGCTCTTTCTCAGTTACAATATTAATTATATTCAGCCTGTATTAGTTTTACGAGGTTTACTAAACTTTGAGTAATTAGTTTTTAAGTTTTACTATCGGTTCGCTTTGTAATAAGTTCAGTATATAATACAGTAACGATGGCAGTATTGCTAGTGCTGACAAAGGTACTGATAGCTCAAGTAAAAAATGAATTACTCTTTTTATTGAAAAAGGCTTCAGCACTGTGGACTACATACACGCTCTAGGGCAAATTATTCAAAAGTCAGAGGCATCCAACAGACACAGATCGTAACAGATTCTCTGAATAATCTGGAAGAAATGCTCAACAGTTTCGACAATTCTTTATGATGAATGGCACTCGGGATGTATCTCCAAGTCCCATGGCCGTTGTTATTTTTAATATCGAGGTTGTGCAAGAACATAACAATCTTGACTAAACTACCTAACACGGCCGGCGCAACTTCGATCGGTAGATTAACTTAAATATTCAATCGCGGCTGTTTTACTTGATATTAAATGCTTTTGTTTTACGTGGAGAGCGTGGAGAACATACGGGAGCAATTATTCAACATGTTTTAAAATTTTAATCATTTGAATACACTTCCGAAATTTAAAATTAGTTGAGGAGCGCGTAGTTACGGTGATATACCGGTGCTAAATATTTATGTTGACCTATATTCTGTGTGGTATGGCCGCTGTACAGCGGGTACAGAGTTATACAATAGAGCGGTTGTCGGGTGGCGTATTTGCAAGTGTAAATTGAAACATGTCGAGAGTTAATTGCGTCCAGACCGGTGAGGGCAGCTGCGGATTATCCAGCAAGGCGCGGGGTGCCTTGTGACCTTTCGCTAAAGATACCCAACGCCGCTGAGATTGTGATTATCGTATTTAATTCAAATTCAAATTCAAATTCAAAATTCTTTATTCACTTAGGATGCAATACATCTCTTGTGACAGGTCAAGATTCTACATGTACATTTATGCCATGTTCGCAAACAATAGGTAGAGCCGGAGAAAAGAACATGGCAATAAAAACTCGCGGCCACTCCTTTCAAATCGCCAATGTTTACATAGTTTTAATGTTTATAAACCTGATATGGGGGTAAGGTGCTGCCACTAATATACTATACACCATGTTAGAGGACTGATGCAAATTATAGTGATTAAAAATTAGAACTTATGCTAATTTAAAAAAAAAAAAAAAAACAACAGCCTGTGGGTACAACATAGTAGGAGCATCTACTTACAACAAAGGTAAAAACTATATGTGCTCAAATATTGGCCAAATTACTGGTAACGAAAGATTAAATATAAAATATTAATTATAAGATCAAAAGAAAGAGAAGAATGGCCTTTATTAGTCACGTAGAATCTTTACTTACAAAAGTAACATCATGTTCTTAAACAATGTGATAACAACATTCACATGAGTAGAATAAAATGATAAGGAGCAAGTAGTAATAAATGGCTTACTCTAACTCTCCAATGGTTTTACGATTTTGGTAATAATTTGTAACCTTTAAGTTCATAGTAAACGAATAACAAACTTTTTTATTTCGAATTTTATTCGAAGAAGCTAAATTTAAAACAATATAATTACAACTTATGCGCTTTGAATGTGTGGTTTAAAAATTCCTCGACTTTTTCTGCGGTTTGTATACATACGTATATACTTTTAATATCTAATACATACTTACCTGTAAGCATTTAGTAGTCTTCCAGTTGCTTTTCTTCATTTTATTTATTTAAATAAGTTTTAAATTAAATTAATGAGCGTAATATAGCGTGTAGTGCAAGTTTTAATGTAAATCATCAACAACCCATAACGTTCCACTGCTGGGCTCGGATCTGTTGGATGTTTTTAAGCTGCCCGAAGGCCTCCAACTAAGTTTCTCGACTATTATCTTTTGATAACAACAAGGACCGACTGCTTAACGTGACCTCCGAATCACAGAAACGCTCATAACATATATTATCATGCCACAAGCGGTCACCCATCTAGGTCGGTCTGACCACGCCGTGATTGCTTACCCTCGATAATTGTTTCCAATCATCTAAGATCACTTGGCTATCAGCTAATAATTTAAATTAATATCAAAACATTTGTTTAAATCACAATATATCATAAGAATTGTTTTTGTTAATTTATAACACTCATATTTAATGTAATAATTACACCAACTAAATTTATCTCTGCGAGTGTTCATTTATTTCAATCCGTAAACTATTTCACAAGCATAGAAACATGATATATTTACCTACATTATGTTTCTACGTATGTGGAATTATTCTTTATTTATTAGGTTGATGGTATTCATTGAAATATTAACTCTTCGTATATCAGGGGGCGAAATAACTAATATTGCTCCATATTATTATTGCAAAAGCTATCTACTCCATATACCTAACTATCCAATGTTTCAACTGGCTTTCGAGGTTTATTTATTTATTTTGAAAAATTGTGGTCATATAATTATAATATTTGCATATCAATTCTTCATGAAGAGAATCTCCTAAAACGCTCATATTCAAACGGCAGTAAATGTCGGCGGCGTTGATGTATAATAATTATAAAACTGGTAAAAAGGAAAATGGAACCCTGACTGTTGTCGTAAAACCGTTAAGAAGTAAAATACTGCATGAAATTTCATTTCTTTTTGTATTTTTATTATGTTTTTTTTTCTGTTTACACATCATTACAGTTTATGGCTTAAAGAAGGACGAAATTTTAATTTAATTTTTGAACTTTTTATGCATTTATGTAAAAAGTTTTTATATTGTGTAATGGAACAGGCGTTTGTCTTCCAAATTCTCTTATAAAAAAGATATGGTAACATAAGTTTCCTAAAAAAACACCTGACCACGAAAAACCCAATCTAACCTGAGTAGGTTATCATTCTAGTTAGTAATAGTTAGCTGAGCTAACTAGAATTATTAATTAGAAAATATCACACGCAATTTATAAAAGTATGCGTAAAGTATATTTTTGGTATTTCGAAAATGAAAGCGTTGAACCTTTATGATTTTTGTAGTCACATGAGCGAAAAGTGATATTACCATCATTTTCATCATCAATAGCCTTTAACGGTCCACTGTTGGACATAGGCCTCTCCTTTATAAGGAGGTATTGGCCTACTATACCACGCTGGCCAGACGGGTTGGTAAAGGGTTTGTTTCAAGTTTTCCTTCTCATGGCAGTGATGTTAGCTGCTTATTTTGTTCCTTTAGTCGCCTCTTACGACACCCATGGAATGAATAGGGGTGGTGACACTTTGTATTCTTAATCCGTCTCCACACGGACAAAAAAAGTGATACTTCGAAGAAAATTTCCAGACTTTATTTATTTATTTATTTTACAATTCAAGGAAAACTTACTGCTAAATTATTGTAGTATTGTGTTGTTATAATTATATATATATATATATATATATATATATATATATACACACACACACACACAATAATTATATGAACTAAATACGAAAAAAAAGAGGGCCAGTTAAAATAGATAGACTTATATTAAAGTCCATCCAAATAAACGAGATAAAGGCTTTTACGATGACGATACGTAATATAGCAAATACGATACGTAGTACTGCGATATTGCAAAGTCACAGACTTTTCAAACAACACAATTCTGAGCATCAAGTTAATATTCACTAATTTGCTGAGTCAGACGTCTACAATATGCCATGGATATTTGAAATTGCTACCAATTTCTATGAAGCTATTCGTATCATGGTCACAATTTATTGATGTAAATGAAATTTGGTTTAATAGCGCTCATCTTCCCAGAAATAAAAAACGTTTGTGATTTAGAAGGGTTATTTTGATCGTTTAATCATAGTACTTCTCAAAGATCAAATAAAACTCAATTTTATTTGATCTTTCTTTCTATCTAACAGTGGCCTTCTAAAGGCTGTTGCTGATGATAATGATGGGATACTTTACTTTAAACTTATAACTGACTATTATTATATGGCTTACTATTAAGTTCAAAGTGTAGATTAGATATCCCATCACTATAGTATGGTTGATCTAATTGCCTTTTCCAAAACCTTATTAAAAGCTATTGAGAAACACATTGAATAGTTCAATTCATGTTAAATATCCTTGTTGATATTAACAAAATACATTGGTAAGTGACATTTCTTATTGGGTATTTATTAGAAGCTTGTAATCGGAACCTTATTTGGTTTATAGTAAAAATTGATAAAGATAACAAACCCTTTACCAACCCGTCTGGCCAGCGTGGTATTGTAGGCCAAAACCTCCTTTCAAAGGAGAGGCCTATATCCAGCAGTGGACTGTTAAAGGCAGTTGATGAATGATGATGAATGAATAATAAATCAGGTAGTAACTATTCGGAGCGAGACCGGGAGCAGGGATAGAGCACTCCTGGTCCGCCAATGGACTAGGTACCGCAGGCGACGCAGGCGCCGGAGATCGCAAAATGATCTCCTTCCTCCATAAGCGAGTCAGTCCTCCGTCTGCAAACCATAGATGGCCTGAAGTACTTCGGGGTCCCAGAGTTTTCGTTCTGAGGGTGTACCTGGTTCCCCGATTTCTAGTGCCCGAGAAGGAGTGCGGTTTTCGTCGGTTCCAGTCTGCCAAAGTATCCGGCATCGTGGCATTCAGGGAAAAAAAAGTAGTAGTTATTAAATTTAGTTTGATTGTTTAAGGAATAAACTCCATTATAAATAGGCCTATTTGTTTAGGGTAATATAGTTCCAATAAAAAAAAAAAACAGTTATACATCACAATTACGGAGCTCATGTATATCTTTGACTAATTGTGAATCAAAGCCATCTAAAATATAATATATATACTAGAACCTTTTCGCTATTTATAATGACCACAACATAATTACAATGGTGACGTTTATAGTTGAATTTCACGTCCCTTTGTGTTTCATATGTACAGTCGAAGTTGAGGTATTGAGGTGCAATGAATTTGGAAGTGTCCAAAGAGTTTTTGTGACTGCCTTTATTCCCATGTTTATTTGGGGTCGCTAGTAGCCGACCGGTTCAACCGGTTTTACTTGAATTTTAGTTTTTCCACGGAGCGACTGGCATCGGACCTCCACAACCCTAAGGGAGAACTGAAATTCAAAGATTGAACTAGTTGTCAGTATATTTGAGGGCACTGACTTCCCAATAACGATTCATAGATGTTCATGACAACCGGGACCGACGGCTTTACGTGCTCTCCGAGGCACGGGCGTGAATCACCGTCAAACTTCCAAACTCCGGGCTGCTTTTTTTTTAGGAATTTCCTAAGAAAAACCCAAAAACACTACAACACTTTTTTCTACTTATTTGTAATCTATTTATTTGCGACATGATTATTATCAAAAAGATTTTATTATTGTCATGAAAATTATTTTAGCGTTTTGGCGATTTTACCCTTAGAAAGTACTACTTTGAAACAGAAATAAAAATTTAAATACATATTTGACTGGCTTCACTGAAAATAAATAGTATCGATTGGACGTCGAGTAAGGGTCACTACAGTGTATTGTCCAGCCCGGTCAACTATCCCCTGGAGCACTAAGTATTATAGAGGACGCGTATGAAACTTCAAATGAATATTTAAAATGAATTTAAATCGGCCGCCTCTGTCAACCCTACGCGGCTATGGTTACAAACTTTGCACAAGGGCCCTCAGTGAGTGTCATCGAGTAGTAAAACAAAGGCCTCCTTATTACACAGGTTGAGCTCGTCATAATTTCAACAAGTTTATGTGAGTACAGGAACAAGAGTAATGTCGTACCTGATTTATGTTTGCCAACTGCTGTAGACTTAGGACTAGTTGTGTAGGTAAAGGTTTATGAATCATTGTTACTGAATGCTTTCACATAAGAAATGATTCTAGTTTCAGATCATCATAATATATACAAAATATATACACACGTGGACTTTTAGTGTAAAAGTTGCAGGACCACGTACGCTTTAAATTATTTACATGAATTTATTTGTACAATAACCTCAACAAATTCTATTGGCATTTTTAGGGTGCCGTGGCCAAACGGCAAAAAACGGAACCCTTATAGATTCGTCATGTCTGTCTGTCTGTCCGTCTGTATGTCACAGCCACTTTTTCCCGAAACTATAAGAACTATACTTTTGAAACTTGGTAAATAGATGTAATCTATGAACCGCATTAAGATTTTCACATAAAAATAGAAAAAAACAATACATTTTGGGGGTCCCCATACTTGGAACTGAAACTCAAACAATTTTTTTTCACCAATCTCATACGTATCGGGTCTATCTATGGATAGGTGTTCAAAAATGATGTTGAGGTTTCTAATATCATGTTTATATAAACTGAATAGTTAGCGCGAGAGACACTTCCAAAGTGGAAATATGAGTGTCCCCCCCCCTGTAATTTCTAAAATAAGACAGTGATAAAACTAAAATAACATATGTTGTACATTACCATACAAACTAACAACGAAAATTGGTTTGAACGAGATCTAGTAAGTAGTTTTTTTTTAATACGTCATAAATCGAAAGCCACAATTTACCTTTCATTCAATCAATACACTATTATAAAAACATCGATCAAAGTTACAACGAACTGCAAGAACTTTTATATGATATTACTTGCTGATACGGAACCCTTCATGGGCGAGTCCGACTCGCACTTGGCCGCTTAAAATTAGATTTACCAATAAAATTTTACAACTTAATTAGATAGAAAATGACTTTTAGTATTCTAGATTTTTTCAACAATTAGTTCACATTTATTTTCGAATTGCTAATCTCTACAGCAGTAAAAGTGTAAGGATCCGAAATATAGTCAACTACACAGTTGGCCTAGTGGTTTAAGCGGTCGCCACGCCGCTACCTACTGCGCCAAGTGTCGGGGGTTCAAATCCCACGTGGGATAACACGTGTGATTCACAATTTGTTGTTCTGAATCTGGGTGTTCTTTGTGTCCGTTTCATGTATGTTTGTAAACGCCCCCGCGACACAGGAATTTATATTCCTAATGCGGGAGTTTTCGGTCCGACTCTATTTATGTCTATATAGACAAGCTGTGCAAATGTCAATCGAGAACAGTCATAATGGCACAGAATGGATTTAATTAAATTACTAAACGGTTTTACCTACTGAGTCTAAATGCCAACAAAACACACTATATCACGTTCCTTATACTAAAACAATCGAAGCCGCCAAAGAATAATTTCCAAATTAAATTTAACCGTATTAAATATCTTGGAATTTTGATTGACGGTCATCTATCCTTTGAACCACCAGAATGCGTAAATAAATCGCTATCTTTAAAAACTTGTAGGCAGAGCCTCGAAGACACATAAGAACACACATTGTGCTTAGTGTAGAAAGGGCTCAAATAGCTATACTAAAAGTAAGCCACTGCTACCCCTACACATATTCTACTAAATTATATTTATTATTTATTAATACTTACTAACAGTATGTACCTAGGGCAATAATTATTTATTTTCAGACTTCTTTTAAGATACCTTGGTAGGGTCAAAGGTTACACAGTTCAAATATTGGGTAGAAACAGCGGTAAGGATCATAAAGTTATCGATTCATATACATTTAATACATTTTACACAAATTTCGGATTTCCGTACTTTCTATGTGATTTTTTATATAACAAGGTAAACAAAAATATCATCATTTTAAAAACGAAACTTTTTGAGTGATCCTCAGGATTACAAAGCAACAGAATATTTACTTCTAATAGTACGTATTACACGACGTTTATGCATACACACATACAGTTATACATAAACACACATATACACACATAACTACACTATGCCCGTATACTTAATTCAGAAACTACAAACTCTTGTTGTTCAAGAGTAAATTATAACAAGTTTATATATCTATCAGTTACCTTACTTTTACGCCACTTAGTTCGATATTTACTTAATTAGGTATAAAAAAACAACAAAACGAAGGAGACTCTTTTATAGATACCAAGTCAAACAGAATAGAAACAATTGATTTTTAAAACCAAACTCATTACCGACCTTAATTGGTTCACAGAGATTTCTGTTAGTATTTTAGTTCTTTATTTTACTACAATCAGATGAATCGAATAAACTCACAGAGTCTAGAGTATATGGTGTTTTCAGACATATTGTAATAAATTAATATCTTTATGGTGTGGTCTGGCCAGATCAATAAATCATTGAACGCACAACTACTTATTTGTATAGTTCAACAATTGTTACGTGTAGTGCTATGAAAAGCAATCCTACTATAATAATATACTAACACCTAATTTTATGGAGTATGACGGGCATTGAGGACATATTATGTGGACTGAATTTACCAATTTATTGAACACAGTTAAATTTACTTTATTGAGCTATCGTTTACTTTAACTTTTCTAGGTTATTTCTAACTAAAGCTTACTTTCGTTTGATCTTTTCAAGTCTTAAATTGTTATTTTTATTAAAATTTAAAGTTAGAAATTCTTGTAAAACTTTTAAATCGCATCCAAGCCGAAGTAATGTGGTCTGCGTCGTATCTTGTAGTCAATTCGATACTGTAAATTACAACTTTCGTAAAAGTGTTCAAAGAAAGGACCGTTAACAAAGCCACTTCATTTAGTATAGGCATCTATACCGTTCTTTCAAAAGTTTCTCCACTTCTCGTCGTCAGTAACTTGATTCCGTTGTTCTTTAAAGTCCGCCTGCAAGTCAAAGCAATTGCAAGTATTCGGCGCGTCTGAAACGCGAAGCTCCAATGAGAATATTAACCGAGGATTGAGTATTTAGTCGAGAGTGGAAATTGAAACATGTCGAGAGTTAATTGTGACTAGGGTCCGCGGTCGCTCCAATTCTCACTAAATTTGGGATTCAGAGCGTCGACACAATGCAAACTTTACCTTGTTGTTCAACAAACTCTTTGTTGTGTTCATCGAATAATAATTTTTGGTAATTCGCGCCAATAGACATTTTGATGTAAACTGTACTATCTTTTAAATACAATAATTAAGAATCATCGAAGATGAAATGAAATTAAAAATGCACATTGCATTTGGACATTAAAACTTCTCAAAGTTCTATATACAACTCAAATATACATTATCAGTAAAATAATTATTATAGAAACAAAAAACCCGATTGCTCTATAGCAATGAACTGAAAAAGTGAAAAACAAGAATCACAATACCAATATAAAATTAGTCTGACTTAAGCATTGTTTTGTAAGCTTCTAAAAACTTTATGGTGCTGCAGGCGGCGACAAAGAATTATTTGTTACTTACGAGCAAAGGATAATCTATCAAAACTACATTTTCGTTTCTATAATAATTATTTTATTTCAGTAGTTTTTAGTTTATTAAACCAAAAAGTTCTTTTTTGAATATTTTTCAGTTTGTAGGCACCATTTTGATAATTTACATAGTATAATTTTAATTTTGTCACTACCACAAATCTAACGCATTCAACAAAACATAATTCAGTAAAATTCGTACAGCCATTTGGGCTGTAGGGCGTGCCAAATAAATGGACATACATACTTACGCTAGAAAAGCATTACCCTCCTTCCGACGCAGTCGGGTAAAAACAGTAAGCTGATCTGAGTGAGCTGGGAAAATCACGCGTGCTTTTCTACTTCTCTTCTTTTCATTGCCAAAAGAGAATAGAAAACATATAAGTAAAATTAGGCATTATAATCCTGCAAGAATACAGAAGTAAAGTGTACATATAATAGTAGATATAATTAAGAAAATACCTAAAACATTATACCCATATAGCGCAAATGTTTAAGTTTATTTTCGCTATGTAATTGCACGTAGTGAGTGATATCACTGTTGAATTACGGAGATAAATATATCATTAATGGATAAATTGCTGGATGTAAATGAATTGGGTTTCAACAGTTCTGTTTGTTTTCACTGAAGGGATGGATGGCACCCGGGCTGAGAGCACTCGGCGTGAGGGCCGTCTGCGTCAACGCTCACCTCACTTTGCTCGTAACCAATTTTACATTCGATATGAACGACTCCGCTCCGCTGTTAAAATTAAAAGGTAACATTTCCACATCCTCGTTAATTTGAATTGACTGTTAATTTATATAAACGTTAAATGATGCTGAAACTGCACGGTCTATGTATGTCTGTACGTAACTAAAGGCTTCCACACTTTAGTAAATTGAAATTTAATTTGTAAATTAACTCGTCACTATATTGATTTCATTTTTTTTATATTTAAGACTACCAAAGTTAAATCCTCATCACCATCATGACTCAACTCTGCCTGATGAAAAGCATGAGTAGAATCTAGTAATAGGGGTCACCATCATTATCGTGAGAGTAGGCAATGCAGCATGTTGACCCATACCATGGCGGCCTGGTCAGATTTTTCTACATCGATCCGGCCGCGGCCTCCGGAGACCGAGAGAATGATGCAGAATGATTGGGCATCCGGTCTCATGGTTATTAAATAATTGCAATATGATTTCTTATTTTAGTTTTTACGCAATCCAATCATTATTGTCTTTGACATTCCTCATAAAGGAAACAAGTAATAGGTGAGCAAAATGTAGCAGAGAGGTTTCAAGATTATAGATACGAAAGTCACGGTTTGAGAAATAGATTTCATTTTTTTTTACTCCCACAATTAACACATTTTTATAATAGTTATTAATACAAAAAACAAAATAAAAAACACTAGAATCATGTGCGAAAGAATTTTATTACAATAGTTGGACGAAGAAAATGATGAATCAGAAAGACTATTGTCACTTATTGAAAAGTTACAATTTTTATTAAGTTTAAAGTGAATACGAGTACCTATAAGAATTGCAAGAATAAGGTAGACAGTACCTTTAATGAGCCTAAACTTTTACGTTATAGCAAATATACATGGGTAATCTATCTATATCCGTGTATCTTCACCATCAATAATAGCCTCTCACACCCTTCCAATATATGTATGTACAGTCAGATGCGATTAGTTAGCTGGAGATAATTACACATTCCATTTGTCCGGTTAATCCGGGACTAATCGGATGCTGCGTGATAAGGGTCGGCTCACCTTAGGTGAGACACCACAGTAACGGTGTTACACCCCTAACTTAAATTATATTCGAAAAATTTGTGGTATGGACTCTTGGAAGTGGGTAAAATAATACTTCTAGTGGATTAATATTGGTAGAAGTATATATGTAAAAAGTTCAAGAAACTATTAACACAACTTATGTCCCCCACGTCATTAATATAAAAATAATTCATATCACGTGTTTTATGAAATCGGTTCAGTAGATCTCTAGAATAAGAATTTAATTACTTTGATTTTAAAAGTATTTAAATAGTCATCTCAAAGCCTTAAATAATTTAAGACACTAGTTTTTAATTATGTTTTTTTAAATGAAAGGAGCGTAGACTTTTTGCTAGAGAGCACGCACACCTGTGTTTTATTTGATGTTGAACTTGACCAGATACCCTCAACCTCATTTTGGGTTTAAAGAATTTACAGTTAATTCACTTACAATAAGATTTCATAAGAACTTACAGTTAATTCACTTACAATAAGATTTCATAAGAACTTACAGTTAATTCACTTACAATAAGATATGTAACAATAACTTATAGCTAATAGGTATAACATCCACCTCTTGGCGTATAGAAAGCTTCCTATACGCTAAGAGTTGCATACATTGTAGCTACAATGTATAAACATACTTCTTAAGCCTACATTTGAATAAATTTAAACTATTACATGTCTTCAATTCGTTTGGCAATCTATTAAACAGATGTGCTTATGCAAAATACTTATTCAGGCGTGTTACAAAACCCATTCATATATTATGCCTGTAGTTTCTTGGCTCAGTTCTACTGTCTGATTAGAAAACAGGACTGACCCTAGCAACTTTGAGCGTATCGGAAAAAACACCGCTTTATAAACCTCCTAACAATTATTGTTTTCAAACATTTGGTACTCATACCGTCTATGCCAGTGCTAATTTTAGTATCAAGATCATCAATAATATTCGATATTTCACGAATATACGGCGAACATTCACTTAGTGTCAGAGTGGGAGTGTAATTTTGGTCATACATTAGAATATTGTCCATATTTTCGTGGTACATGTCAGGTATTTTGTTAGCTTAATCTTGTAGCCATCGATGAGAACAATGGTTAAATGAGTCGCATATCAAGTTTTGTAATAGTTTCTGAGTCCAATAATAATATGTAGGGAGTACAGTTACTTTGTCTTTTATTTTATTTAGATCCTAGTTATTAATGAGTTCCCACATTTTCTTAGGCGAACGAAAAAAAATATTTTTTACGTTTCTGAAACAGGATGTGGTAGTAGTCTCTTTTGTGTGTGTCGATTAAAATCTTCACTCTCTGTTGCTCCTTCTAAAACTTCTTGCGTAAGCCTTGGTCGTGCGGGTTTGATTTTGTTTGTTCCCATAGAGTTTCGTAGACTTATAGCATTAATAATATTTCAATTCATTCAATCTTTTTGCGGTAGATTCAAAACTTTTAATTTATCTATTTTGTTATAGTGTATTTGGTCTAGTATAAATTTTTTCAAGTCATAGTCATGATCGATATTTACGTAGTTCATTTTCAAAGAAGTGTTGTATAATTTTTCATAGTCTATTACCTTATGTTGTATTTTTTTATTTATTTGTGGTTTCATACATCCAATTTCGACATACATTTGCTTGTGATCAGATAGACTGGATTCAATTAATGATATACTCAATGAGTTGTTACTTGTTTGTACATATGTGATCCAAAATTGTGTCTGTTGTATTTGTAACGCGCGTACCGTTTGATTTGTTAATTGTATTTGGTATGTTGTATCCTAGTTTTTCAGGTATTTTGTGACGTTTTGTTGGAACTGAGCGAATCCATATTGAAATCTCCAAAAACAAACGATCTTCTTCGTCGTTCTAGTTGCGAGGAATATCTTTCTAAAAAAAAATTTGATCTCTGGGTTTATAAATAACTCCTATGTTTGTTTTCGTTTTCATAAACATTTGTGCAGTTATTCTTTTGAAAATCAGGATTATTGGTAATGAATTTGCGATTTTATTTAATAAACACTTCAAAATATGGATTACATAGTTTCATACTTTTATTTTATAGTTATTTTAAAAATGTTGAAGACTTACAGAATCATAGGTGTGTTCTAACACGGACTACATAGCTTAATCTGGTTGTAGAATCATTATGCCACATAAATCCATATCTAATCGGAAGGTTCGATAAGGGTCCGTAACCTGTTTAAGGTTATATCTCGCGTCGCTACCCGTTTACGTGCTTGAAGGTATTACATAAGTAACTAGTAATAGCGTTTTTTCATTCTTTTTATCAAAAAGAAATCAAAAATGTTTAGAACAAAAATTATATTGAAATATGATGATTACTTTGCATTTCTCTTGTACTGTACTGTTAGTGTGCGTTTGCACTGTACTGTACCTTGGTACTGTTCGAGGCACAAACAATGTCGCTGCTTTTGTTATTACATAATGTGATTTAAAATTTGTAGCCTAGTGTAGTTGTTGCTAGATATAAAAAAAGTATGAATGTTTTCGATGTTCATTCCGTTGTGTCAAACGATCGGACAAAGATGATATTATCTAGTAAATTCTGAGTATTGTCTTTTTCTTCCATGATTATGTCAAAATTATATGAATTAATAATATTCTCGCACATGTAACACACAACGCCATCTAACTCCAAACTAGGCAGAGCTTATACTATGAAAGATAGATTAACCGATAGAATCCTTTTTTTGTAAATACATACATATTATGCATAGAATATACTTAAACTCAGAAACAAATAACTGTAGGTAGATCATACAAACTTTTGGTCCGACTCAGGATTTGAACCCGAGACTTCAAGAACTACGCCACCGAGGCAGTCTAGTATATGACTGCGTATGTATTTAATTGTGATATAAGCTTATGTGAAATGCCTAGATTAAATGCTGGATGTTTTTGTAAAATATTCAAATAACTTGAAATTTAGCGATGGTTTATTAACCGCTAAGATGTTATCTAAACAAGTTAAATGAAAAACTTGACTAAAAATTAACCAAATAAAAAGTTCTGTAGCACTGGCGTGCATTCGAAAATATAAGGTAAGACATTTCTTTAATGTATGTAAATCTCTTTTTAGTGTTCCGTAGCCAAATATCCCTTAAAGATTCATCATGTCTGTCTGTCCGTCTGTATGTCACAGCTACTTTTTTCCGAAACTCTAAGAACTATACTGTTGAAACTTGGTAAGTAGATGTATTCTGTGAACCGCATTAAAACTTTTACACAGAAATAGAAAAAAAAACAATGAATTTTTGGGGTTCAACATACTTAGAACTGAAACTCAAATAAATCTATGGATTGGTCTTATGTTGAGAGGTGGTATTTTGCTGAGAGTTGGTAATAGTAAAGTTTGGGATTCTGACATGTAATGTGTTTGGTTGATTAAGTAAAGTTCAAGTAAACTACACGTTATAAGTTTACGTGTTTGTTACTGTTTCACGGCTTAGCCGCTGCGATTAATGCTTTAACTGTCACACACGCGGGCGAACCTTTTTGAATTGTTCTTCAAAACATTCCTTCAAATTGATATAGATCCTTTGGATAAGGATTACATTCAAGTAGCACCTAGATATTGTTCAATCACATTTAATAGGTCACTGATCACGATAGGTACTGAGAAGCTCTACGTGATCTCGTGTAGAAGCAACGAGAACATTAATGCAAACATATGAAATATACTGGTCTACATTTTCCTGATGTGTTACGAGCTTAAAGTTGTTTGTGAGATTCCGTTCACATATATAGGTGTGTATGTAAGTCGTAAAGTATTCATATGGAACAGAAGATAACATTACCTTACTATCAGCACGATTTGTAGACGGGAGTGTTAGATAGTAGCTATGTTTGGTCTCCTTTAAGGAGAGGTACGCTATTATAATAGTAAATATTACTATAGTACTATAGTTACTATTTTAAACATTATTTTCTTCCATAACTTATTTAATTACCAAAGTGGTATCTTTTAGTTTCCAAAACTGAATAAAAGAATATTATTGTGATATTTATACCGTCTATATGAATTATAGACAGCAAGATTAAACTTTGAAGTACGCACTTGCTGTAAATTGATATAAACGTTGAGTTTCGATCAAATTGCATTGAGTGTGTGGACTAATTTGTTTAACCTTTCAATCTTTGTAACAAGTGTATTGATGTACATGATCACTAAACAAACAGCTTTACCAATTTTTGCAACATTTTTAATTATAATACAAGAAAAGTATGTTAATACGAGAGTTTTTCTAAGGAATCTCTCACCGTATTTGACGTAATTTGCTCTGATATGATAAATTCGTGTTGATGCTATAGGGTCCAGTAGGAGGCGTCCAAAGGTCATGATAGTCATTTACCATTAAGTGTCTACTCTTCTTGTTGGTCTCTCTGATCTATTAAAAAAAACTTTCTTGTCATTACGAGTAATGTTCGGCACGCTCTCAGAAAAGACATAAATCATGTAATACAAAATAATTTATCAAAAGGAATGTATGTACATGTACATTTTCATCAGATTTGACTAAGTTATAGGTTAACCCTATATACAAACATATCGTAAACCTATTACACATATCCGGAAACACAAAGTATTGAAAAAGTATTCACAGTCTAAATATTACGCTTCGCAGACGAATGCGTTTGGAAGCAGTGTTAAAACCGCGAAAATAAGTCATGTGTTGAAAGACAAGAAAATGTAATAAAAATATTCAGTGGAGTTGAAAACAAAAATATGGGACGGAAAATGAGAACAGGGAGGAAAATCGCATCAGTTACTCTCACGCAACCTTACAGAATATTTTTCGAGAGTTTATTGAATAAATATACATAATTTTCCTTTGATGCTTTCAAAAGTGTTTTACAGTGCGAGGTGGCATTTCTAATACCTGATTCCACCTTTACGTATCCGAAATAAATACTCATTGTGTTTCGTAAATTTAAGACGATATAGCGTTTTTGTTTAAAAAAGTTTCTATATGAGTATGTAAAACGTCGAATTATGAACATAGACAGATGGTAGATAATTATATTATATAATTTTTTCTTTTTAAATTTAAGTCTACCATAGTGACGCTTTTCATAGGTTGGTCTTCTTTAGTAGGTAGGTAGGACTGTCTCGTCGAGCCGGCCTATTTATTGCAAACAATACCTAATTCTTTACTGAAGTGTGAAAATTATATTAGAAACCTCAACATCATTTTTGAAGACCTATCCATAGATACCAAACACGTATGGGTTTGACGAAAAATTTTTTTTTCAGTTTCAGTTCCAAGTATGGGGACCCCGAAAAAGTGTTGTTTTTTTTCTATTTTTATATGAATATCTTAATGCGGTTCACAGATTATATCTACTTACCAAGTTTCAACAGTATTGTTCTTATGGTTTCGGAAAAAAGTGGCTGTGACATACGGACGGACAGACAGACAGACATGACGAATCTTTAAGGGTTTCGTTTTTTGCCATTTGGCTACGGAACCCTAAAAATGACTACATATCACGAAATGGAACAGTACAAACAAGTATTAACATTATTGATGCAAATGTTTTACTCATACTTTTACATTTTAGTGTAAAAGTTTAATCATATAAGTTGATGTCCAGAAACATTACCAAATTGGGTTTTCTAAGAAAATTAAAAGACGATAGAGAGAGTACTCGTACCTCGCCAACGCCTTCATTACATTAACAATAAATATTATTCATAATTCTAATGGCACGCATTTTCCAAAGCGTTTTCAAACCAATGCCACCCACAATTCAATATATAAAATGAGTAGGACCCCTTCATCCATGCTATATTTGTTATCATAATCCCCTACGGAACATATTCGTCATGTGTCGAGGGACCTCGAGCCTCGGACTTGTACTTCTACTTTCTATATTATTTGTTTCGTATTTCAGTCATTTTGTGACAGTATTTCGATGTCGTAAATCCGTGAAAATAATTGAAACGGAATATTACGTTTTTACGTAAGGACTTTATATGTCAAATTCTGGCCATGCGTTGTAATCTTGCCAATGTTTTTATATCGCCTTATATCACATTTTATAACTGTAATATATGTATATGGAGATACGGATGTCATGTCTCTCTAATGTATAGAGAGAACCCTCTGACTAGGTTAGGTGATTTTGCCTGGAGGACCGCTACCGCCATGCTGGGGGAAATTTCATTGCTGCGACGTAAGATTAGTGAACTCGTCGCAGTTCAGTTTGTGTTTGTTAGAAGTTAATGAATTATGTTTCATCGACAAAGTAATACATTGTAGATATGAAATGATGACCATGAAAATACTAAAACACAATCACCATAATCTTGGTGTCGATATCAACCTTATATAGTACATATATAACTTCTCGATATAACAGGACTCGTCAGCCAAAAACAGTATTTGCGACAGAGCTGGATTAGGTTAGCTGTAGAGATTTAGGGCTCTCGGAGTTCATAATTCGACTGGGATAATTTCGTCATGTCCGTCTGTCCGTCCGTCCGCCCGTCCTCGACTTACCGCCCAAACGGTTATTATGAACTAAAATTTAAATTTGGTAGAAAGGTGTTCATTACTTTAGTAGTTAGTTACTTTTTTATGGCAGTTAAAATGAATTACATTTAAAAGTATATGTGATGACCATTACTAACATTTGTATAACATCACAAGTTTTTGAAAAAAGTGTTTTGTTTGTCGATAGATGAAAATGAGAAAATGCTAAATGATAAGATATTTTCACGTTTAACAGGTTAGAAAAACAACTGTGTCTAGTACCTAATTGTTAGTAAGCATATTCCGAAATGAAGGGTTTTGTTTTAGTATTAACGGTATTCTGTAACAGCTAACAGCTAAGTAAATAATATAATACTTATAATCCAAATAAAGAAACAAGTCTAGTTTACACTTAATGTAATATGCATTGCTTGACAGCAGCGCTGTGAGAGGCTGCTAATCTAATCCGCGGCTTAGCTGAAGAATAATGAAACACACCCGCACTCACAGACACCTAAATAAATTTCCCTGCTGAAGACTGTTACGGGTAAAATTTAATAAAGCAAATAGGAACAACGCAACGGACTGGGATGTTTAGGCATATTTTAAGAGATTTATAAGCGGCAAAACAAAGCACGTTATTTACAATTAATTTAAAATTATGTACCTAATGAAAAGTGCTGTCGGCAATATATTGTAATCTGTAAATAATGAAATGAGAAAGTCGATTTGGATTTGTTATATGATTATACCATCAATGAAAGACATCTCAATATATTTGATTGGATATTGCGGTAAGGTTAGTAATAAAATGTGTTTTATTTGTAGAACACTCTTGTGAATGAGTCATTTTATTAAAATGTCTGTTTAAAGAGGTCGTTGTTGACGTAGGAGCCGTCAAGCGTGTGGTGCCTTAGAGAAGTCAGTGAAGCAAGCAACAATGGATCTATCTGAAGGGTTTGAACGTATACATTGGTCACGTAGTTTAAGTTCAAAGTCTGAATTCATTACATAGAAGTTCAATAAGACTTTAGACATAATATATTCTGGATTATTAGATTTATCTGAATTATTTGAAATTTAACTAGATTGCGGTGTCAATAGTTATAAATTCCATTAATATTTAGAATAAAATTATAGATTATCAATAAATTTAATACTGTATCAAATAATATCGTTTTAAACATTTTGCGAATAAGCCTGATATTGTGGTGATAGATCGATTAGAGCGCCGCCCAATGATTGTTGATATCGTTGTTCCTTACGATGAGAATTTCGTGAAAGTTTGATAACTTAAAGAAAAACAAATAAAATATTTATATTCCTAATGCAAAAATATGCAGGTTGCTTATGAGTTTTATAGAATGAATTTAGATATAGATAATAAATAGTTTAAGTATTTGTTTTGGTGTATACTCAAAGTGCAAAGACAGTCTTGGTGTGGACACGAAGACAAACAGGCACTATGTCTTTTTAGGCAGAGATCTAGTTTTAATAGCAAAGTGCAGTTTTGCAGTACTGAGCGCAGAACAAACAATAGCCTACCTATTAAAACTTGGCATTCCAAAATATGCTTGAAGGTTGAGTAGTCACGTGGCTTGTGGTGTTTTGAGGAGAGCCCTCTGTGCTCTTTCCAATTGTAACAATGTTCTTTCCTTTATACTTTACAGTAAAAAATTACAAACTCATTAGTACAATATTGATTTTGACTGACATTTGTTATGTATATTTATATTATTTTTAATTTATTAACATTTACAATAATAATTACAAGTGATACACAATAATAGCAACTTAAAACCACAAAGGTTTATACTTATGCTATTTTTTATTTAGTGTTTAAATACAAGAGAAAAGTATAAAAATCATAAATAAAATATATTAAATAGGTTATCTTCCTCCTCCTCCCACACAAAAAAGAAACAATCTCACACTTACTTCCTTCAAACCAGAATGCATCATTTCTAAACACAACTTATAAAACATTATTTTAGTTCGACCTTTACATTTTTAAATGATAATGAATTACATGAGTCTGAGGGTTTTGTCTTTAATAAGTCGAAATATAATGTATACCGTACATATTATAGGTTCGGGTTTCAGAAGATTAAGTGTATCTTCTGAAAAAATAATATAATATTTAACTAACATGAATATGTAGGTAACATAGGTGTTAAACCCAAAAGTATATTATCACATATTATCCGAGTTTGGAATTGGATTTGTACGCTTGAACTCTATTAAAAGTTGGCAACAGGACAGTGCGATGTCCGCGGGCTCTCGGTTCGCAACTCTTTTGGCCAAATAAAACGTCAGTAACATTATGTATTGAGGATGATACGAGTAGTTATAATATTAATAATATTGTGATAATAGATCGATTAGAGCTCCGTTTTGGTCGGAGACGTCGTCAGTGTGGTGGTATATTAGACATTAAAGCATAGTATTTACTGGAAGATTAAAAACTTTATTTTCAAAAATAACATCACTTCATATAAATTTCTTATCCTTATTTTATTTTATAGAGAAAGTAATTTTAAAAACATTCTTCTTCTTTTTTACCTAAGGAATATTTTTGTAAAGTTTCATGTTTCAAGACGCTGCGGTTTCAGCTGTGCGTAGATCGATCTTCTTACATAGATATAGACTGGTACTTCGAGTGTATAGTATTAACACAAGAGCAACTATATAACATGATAACAACAGGATATATATTGAATCAAAGCATTCAAGTTGAAGATATAATGACGCTTGAAGCAAAGGCAGGGTAAGGTTTATCGTCCGGTATCGGTGTTGAATTTGAAATTACGTACATTGTACGTACGTAATTCCAAATTTAACCGATAGTTAAGTCATTACTTAACTGAATACGGCTAGAGCCTATGTCAATATAAGCGTATAGCTCCTATAAATATGTTGTCGATATTGACAGTGTAGTGTTATAGGGCAAAACTTTCCAGCTAGTAGAGCATTTCAGAACGAATAGGCTGAATCCACCGGGGCGGCACATCCCTCACACAGAAGATAAACCTAAAATGACCGCGTTCCTTCTGTTCTACTTCGTTGTTGAGTGCGAGACCAGTGGCCCAATGATGCAGAAGCGTCTCACCAAGCCGTCATATATATTATGGTCATAATCCTACTCTTCGATTCAGATTAGAGTCACTTTGGTACTTCATGGTACTTATATCTAAAAACCCATTTTGATACCACTATATATAGTATTGATTCCAGTTTGAGTATTTGAATTTATGTCAATAATATTAATGATATATCGCTCAATAAACCTGTTTCTTAAACCTTTCAGCATTACTTCACCCTTGGAGAAAAACGAAAACCCCAAAACCCTACTAAACAGTTTTATCGCAAACTCCAGCCCAGTTGACGCTCAAGAGATATATAATCTTTATTATAAATAGGAAAGTTTGTTGTTAGTTCACTTCTTTATTTGTTATAATTGGAAGTTTATCTAAAATAATAGGAATTTAGAGGCCATTTTAGCAGATGGCAACAGAATTACTATTAATATAAAATGTTATGTAAGTGCCTATGCAACAGATGATATTGAATCATCATCATCATCAGCCTATCGTAGTCCACTGCTGGACATAGGCCTCTCCCATTGCACACCACTGTGATCGATTATGGGCTTCTCGCATCCAGCTCCTGCCAGCCATCTTACGCAGGTCGTCACTCCACCTCGCCTGTGGGCGTCCTACACTACGTTTACCGAGACGCGGTCTCCACTCCAGAACTCTTCTGCCCCAACGGCCATCAGTTCTGCGGCTAATATGGCCAGCCCACTGCCACTTCAGCTTGCTAATCCGGTGGGCTATGTCGATGACCTTAGTTCTCTGACGGATCACCTCATTTCTGATATGATCCCTCAGAGAAACGCCGAGCATAGCCCTTTCCATAGCACGCTGAGCAACTTTAAGCTTATGGACCAACCGTACCGTAAGTGTCCAGGTCTCGGCTCCGTATGTCATGACAGGTAGGACGCACTGATTGAAAACTTTCGTTTTTAGACATTGTGGGATCGACGACAAAAAGACTCGACGTAGCTTTCCAAACGCTGCCCAACCCAACTGAATTCTTCTATTCACCTCATCCTCGAGGTTGTTTCTACCCAACTGCAATGTCTGCCCAAGGTAGACATATTTTTGAACAACCTCGAGAACGGTATCGTGTACTGCAACCGGTTCCGGTAGAACATGTTCATTGAACATGACCTTGGTTTTGTCTAAGTTCATCCGTAGGCCGATGCGCATAGAAGAATCAGCCAGGTCATTCAGCATCTGTTGCAGGTCCTGCAGTGTCTCTGCCATTATGACGATGTCGTCCGCAAATCGCAAGTGAGAGATGTATTCGCCATTAATGTTAATGCCACGTCCTTTCCAGTTTAGCGTCTTGAACATATCCTCCATTGCATTTGTGAACAATTTCGGGGAAATAACGTCCCCTTGTCTCACTCCTCGATGCAATGGTATGGACCTTGTTTGCTGATTCTGTACTTGGACGGACATGGTGGCGGTATCGTAGAGACATCTCAGCACTTGGATGTATCGCCAATCTACCTGACAACGCTGCAGGGACTCCAGAACAGACCAGATCTCAACCGAGTCGAAGGCCTTCTCATAGTCCACGAATGCTAGACACAGGGGCTGGTTATACTCCTGGGTCTTCTATAATTTGCCGCACTGTGTGTATGTGGTCTATGGTGCCGTATCCGCTCCGAAATCCGGCCTGCTCCGGTGGTTGAAATTCGTCGAGTCTTTGCGCAAGACGGTTCGTGATGACTCTTGAAAACAGCTTGTAGATGTGGCTTAGAAGGGAAATGGGTCGATAGTTCTTCAATAAGGTCTTGTCGCCTTTTTTGAAGAAAAGAACGACCAAACTCCTACTCCACACCTCCGGAGTTCTCCCTTCAAACAGGACAGCGTTGAAAAGCTTTTGGAGATATTGAATGCATTTTTCATTTTCTCTTGAGTACAATTCAGTAATTCACTTACATATCTATTTTCGTTATTTTCATTTCGCATTTTGCAAATAAAACCACTGTGTTGATGAAACGTTGTTGTTCCTATTCAATTATTTTTATAAATGAACTACTGCGATGTAAAGCCAAATTCAATTTCTTACAACAGTCGTTTGACGAGGTATAACACAAACTTATTTTCCTTGTAAATTGAAAAGGGGCATGAAGCCCTAATTCTGTTGTAACATTTGCGTCAGCATCCCACGCGTATCGGTGTGGTTTTAAATTGAGAGAATATGTTATTCCGGGATGTCAACTAACATGGGGAGCTTGGTACTTAATGCGACATTGTGTGTACTGTTAAAAGTCAAATTTTGTCGTAAATGAGTACTACATAACTACTGTATGAGTAGTAAATAGTTATTCATGTCTCGATTTAGGACAAGAGTTAAAGTGGTAATAATTTTACGATAATATTTTTATTTTTACCTTTACGAATTTAGATTGAAAATAAAATGTGGACATTGTTGCTTTGCTACAGATGATCTCGTATATTAAATCAAAAGATCTAAGTAAGTAAGTAAAATTGAATTTTTTTTATAATAATTTCATTTTTATAACTCACATAAAAGTCATGTAATAAAAAGTGATTAGTTTGACCTATTCGATTATTGAGTTGCAAAAAGAAGTTAGTCCAACTACAATTGTTTCAACATCTGAAAGCAAAATTATAACTCGTGCGACATAAGATGGCACCTGACTCAAATGTCAGTCGTTTAAAGTACTTGAAGTGCAAGAAAAATATAATTTTTAAATTTCAACATTTATTTTGCTTCAAGTAGTTTCTCATAACATACTAATTTATCTTAAGTGGTACTTTACTACCTGAGTTAAGAAAATACATATGCATACCAATAAGAAGCAGGACTCATTCATTATTTACTGAATGCATTCTTCGTGCAGTGATTTATATAATATTAGGTAATACCTAATATCATTTTAAATGAGCCTTTTAATCGTAGTCTCTAAATATCACATGTATATGGTTACTCTTTATTATAAACTATTGCGTCTCATAGTCGTCATTCTGGTTTTTTTTCGTGTGACCTTTCTTAAAATAATTGGGTTATCCAGATGAATCTAATGATATATTATTAAAATAAATTCGTGGAATGATTTATATGACATTAGGTAATACCTAATAAACTAAAATTATTATGGAAAGATTCGTGCAACAGTAATAGTGATGCTAACGCTACTCGCAAGACGACAGAGGGGTATCACGTGGGGGCAGTATCATGATTTGTTTTGAGCCAGGTGCCATCTTAGCTCGCACGAGTTATAATATTAGATTTTCGATACTTACACGTCCTACTATTGTGGGACGTGTAAGTATCGAAGTATAAGTATATATTTAGAAAACCAAGTTATTAATTTTTTATTTTTATCTTTTACAAATAAAATTAAAATAGGTTTTAGAATTTTTACATAAAATTTGAGGTTATGTGAAAGAAGTGTAAATGCAAAAGATGTAGATCTTTTTATTACCTCATCATCATCATCAACAGCCTTTAACAGTCCACTGCTGGACATAGGCCTCTCCTTGTAAAGGAGGTATTGGCCTACTATACCACGCTGGCCAGACGGGTTGGTATAGGGTTGGTTTCAAGTTTTCCTTCTCTTTGCATTGATGTTGTCTTGCGTAGTTTATCCCTTAGTCGCCTTTTACGACACCCACGGGATGAATAGGGGTGGTGACACTCTGTATTCTTAATCCGTCATCACACGGACAACCTTTTTGTTACCTACAACTTTGCAATTTAACTTTTTTCCATAGGACTTGTAGTTTTGCCGGAAATCGAGATAAGCAATTTTTTACCTTAACCCCCCCTCTCCCTCTTCCCGACCTCAGATCGCCCGTAATTTATTTTTCCTTTAATTTTTGTTCTATTCTCCTCCTTTTACAATGGGTTTCATCCTACTATAATTTATGTTCACTTCTTGTTATTTTAAGAGGCTTCTACCTTGGTCTACAAGTATATTTTGGTCCAAAGATTGTCATAGAGTACTAAAAAAATATATCACTAATGTAAAACTACGTCTATTCCATGTAATACTAAAATAGTACTGCTACAACAGTTGAGTGGTTCGTCTGTTGACTATATGATAATTGGTTGGTTTCAGCTTTGCCGTGATTCAAGAGATTGGTACTCATGTTCGTTTCCATGTGACTATAGCGCTTAGTGTGATTATTTTTGCTACTACTGCTCTAGTCATGAAAAATGTCTACGGTTAAAAGTTTCCTATGTAGAAATTATAGAGTACAAGTGATTTTGCTCGACTGCCTCGTTGGTCTAGTTTTTAGCGTACTCGTATGTGCTGATCAAGTGATGTCGGGTGGGGTAAAAAGTGTTGTTGTGTTTTTCTTACAGGAAATTCTTAATTGCAGCCCGAAGTATGGAAGTTTGCCGTGCCTCGGAGAGCACGTTAAGTCAGGGTTATTATGAACATCTGTGGTAATCGTGATTAGGAAGTCTGCCCTCAAATAACTAGCAACTAGTTCAACCTTCGAATATCGGGTCGTAGCGGACCACAAATAATCTTGGGAATAAAGGCTAGGAAGATAAAGGAATTTTAAGGTCCTTTATCACCAATAGGCAATTCTAGATACCTTTACTCCAGGTCTATTCTTATACTGAGTAAATAGATAAAATAATATTTTATATGTATAGCAATTAAATTAAACATCCTAACCACCTCAAACCAAAATGTAGCCTCACAAAGCAACTAAAGCATAGCTTAATATCAGCGTTTCATGACACTTTGTTTGATGTGCCGAGTGCCAAAAAAAAGACAGTTCCCAGAACGCTCCTAATTCAGACGCAGAGTGGTCCATCATACAAGTGCCTCGTTGGTGTAGAGGTTAGCGTATGCGACAGCTAATCAAGATATTCTGGGTCAAATTCCTGTATAAACAATCGTTTCATTGGGTTTGTCTCACAAGACATTTATAATGGCATTACGGAGTATGGAAGTTTTTCGGTGTTTACGCTCGTGCTTCGTAGAGCACGTTAAGACGTCGGTTCCGATTATAATAAACATTTAATGCGATCGCTATTAGGAAGTCGGTGTCCGCAAATATACTGACTGTCGCTACCGGCCATGGAGCGTATGACGCCTGGTAGCGAGAGATCTCCTCCGATGACTGCAGTGAGGACCCAACGCTGCGTCGCTCAAGTGGGGCAAACCTCAAGTCATCACTGCAGTCGCAGTGGTGAAAGTCGGGACTCGCTTCCCTACTAGTTGAGCTGTGACTAACGGGTCATCTGCCTACCAAACTACGCCTATTAATGTGGGTAAATATAGTGACAATTAGTTCAACTTTAGAATTCATTTCGCCCTCAGAGTTGCAGTATTCCGATGCAAGTCGCTCTATTGAAAAACTGATATTCAGGTAAACCCAATTGATCTAGTAGTTGATTCCAAATAATATTGGGAATAATGAAGGTTAGGCAGATAAGTGGCATACCGTCTGATTTTAATCGGTACGATTCCAACATATACATAAAAAAAACACTTCGTTCGGGTTTATTCTCCTATCTATGCATAAATGTACATGTAGATATCTTTTCTCATATTTTAGAATTTAGATAAAAGAAATAAAAATAATTTAGTTTATAACATTATGTATCAAAAAGTACGCTGACAAACACACCCAGTTGTCCAAATTTTCAGCATAATGTTCTAACTTATGCTTACAAGTGACACGTAAACATGCAGTAGTTGAACAAACTTTCCATGAAAATTACATTCTCTCTTATGTGCTACGTTCAAATTTGTAACTTCATTAAACTAACTTGCTTCAACAATATGCTATATAATATGATTAAATCTTCTAAGACTTGTTATATAATGCGATAATGCATGCCCCGTGTAGAAAGAAAACGATTCTACGAGTTATAGATTAAATATAGACTTTAATTAATAAATAAATAATAAATAAATATTTCGGACTTTTACAAACAACGCCATCTAGTCCCCAAACTAAGCAGAGCTTGTATTATGGGTAACTAGACAACTGATATAAACATACATAAATCGAGAGAAAATTATAAATAAAATTAGTCATGTTCTGAATCTATCTGAAACAATTTCTTCCTAAACTACATGTCACAATTCGACACAAAGGGTTTTGTCTGTCGAACTGCATCATGTCTCAATACTTTTTATGACAACCATCAATGAAATGATCGAAAGAAAATGTCTTAACTATACGTACATAATTTAATTTACAGAAACAAATTATTATTAATAATAAATAAATATAAATATTTTTATATAAATATAAATATAAATAAAGAAATATAAATTATATATATATATATATACATATATAACGAGGCGGTGTGACCGGTAATGTTTTTAAGAACAGTGACGTCTTTACTATTATTATTATTGGAGTATTTCGTTTTCAGAAATAACTTAAAATAAACTTCACTTCAACCAAAATTCACTTTTAATTAGTATTGATTACACAGCTTCGAATATTTTACAATAAATTAGGTGTTTGCTGTCCGAGCGCAGACAAACGAATCCCCGCTCCGCTGCAGTGGGCGGCTTTTTATAGGCATTGTAGTGGGGCGGTCGCTCGTTGCGAGTTGTTTACGTCAGTAAGAACACGTGCAGCGATGACGTAGTTCGTTGAATGTTGTGTTGCGCCGATACGACCATTCTGACCGGCAGTGCGCGCTCTGCACTAGCCGTGTTGTTGATGTTTTTCCGATGAGTTTATCTGTAAAACGTAAATGTTTTTCTTGATTTGGCATCTGTGTACCTTTATTATATTGACGTCTACACTGTGGTAGGATATGAGTATAGCGTACTATGTATTGTGACGTACTCTGTGGTACTATGTGTGGTGGCGTACACTGTGGTACTATGTGTGGTGGCGTACACTGTGGTACTATGTGTGGTGGCGTACACTGTGGTACTATGTGTTGGCGTACACTGTGGTACTATGTGTGTTGGCGTACTCTGTGGTACTATGTGTTGGCGTACTCTGTGGTACTATGTGTTGGCGTACTCTGTGGTACTATGTGTTGGCGTACTCTGTGGTACTATGTGTGGTGGTGTACACTGTGGTACTATGTGTTGGCGTACTCTGTGGTACTGTGTGTTGGCGTACTCTGTGGTACTGTGTGTTGGCGTACTCTGTGGTATTATGTCGTGGCGTACTCTGTGGTACTATGTCGTGGCGTACACTGTGGTACTATGTCGTGTAGAATAGGATTGTAAAACATAACCTGAGTTCCTGGGTTTTTTTTTTCTTTCTTTCTTTGTTCTGTTGCATTGGCTTGTGAAGTGGATGGTGTAGGCTCAATAACCGATACTGGAGTGTAGTCTTCTAACGCCGATACGGTCAACCGATCACCAGGTTGTGGAGCACGGCGTAGCTGATCATGGGCGACCTTGCGGGGTCGTCCTCTGCCGACAACTATCTTTACCAAATAACGGTCATTTTCCAGTATTCGACAGACTTCATATGGCTCGCTGAATTTAAGGTCCAGCGAGGTTTGGTTGGGGGGGGTATCCTTAACCAATACGTAATCTCCTCTTTGGAAATTATGAATTTTGGCTTTGTGTAGGTTGAAGCGTTGCCTGTCTTGTTCGCTAGAATGGATCATTTTCTGTTGTACTTGTTTTGTAAGTGCTTCTATATCAACAGTTTCGTTGTCGATATCTACCAAATTAAGAAGTATAGGAGGTATGCAGTGCTTCCGTTGTGTAATAAGTGACAGTGGTGCAACGCCAGTGACTCGATGAGTTGCACAATTTAATGCCAGTTGAAGTTCTTCTAGTACAGTATGCCACTGCTCTGATTCATAGTTTTTGATGATTACTAATGCATTTTTGAGGGTTGCAATGACCCTTTTAACTTGCCCATTCGCTCGGCTGACTCCTGGAGCGATAGCATGGATATTTATTCCAATATTGTCACAGTACCCCTTTAATTCGCCAAGGAACTCTTCCTCCATCGATTCGAGAAAGCGTCAATGGTGACTGACGTACTGATCATCTGGAGAACCCAGCTTCCCTGTTATGTCCATATGAATAACTTGGAAGGCAGCCATCGGTTTTTGTATCGGGTGTAATTGGCCTTGAATGGCTCCGGATCTTCCTTTGGATGATCGGCATATGACACAGTTATCCACAAAACGTCGAACAGTAGAACTCATTTTGTTGAACTAATAAGTTTCTCGGATTCTCTGTAGTGTCTTTTCCCAGCCGGGGTGCTTAAGTGCATTATGAAAAGAGTTAATAATGCTCCATTGAAAGGACTTGGGAACGACTGTACTAAGCTGTTGACCGAAGGTAGGGTCATTGTCTTTCTTCTTCTTTAGGATATTGTCGTCCAAAACATAATCTTCTACCGAGTTATTATCACTGAGGCTGTTCATTATTAATCGTAGTTCATCGTCTCGTCTCTGTTCAACTTTGAGCCAGTTTAAGTCTTTTGTCATAACATTGACTGTGAACTCAACTAGGTTTCTACTGAAAAAAAAACAGCATGTTGGAGACGTTCACCTTTGCAGTACTCTACCTCAAAGTCGCAGTTTTGTAAAAACTGCCCACCAACGATGAATCCTTGGCAAGAGGTCTTTTTTGTGTTTTGACGCTTTTAACGCGTTGCAATGTTATTAACGGTCCATATAGGTACCGACGAAAGTGTTTTATAGCGCGTACCACTGCCAGTGTCTCTAACTCATAGGAGTGGTATCGACTTTCAGCATCCGTGGTCCTCATGCTCGTAAAGGCAACTGCATGTGGACCGTGTGTCCATTGATCACTTGTACCAGTACTGCACCAAATCCAAGAATGTACTTCCTGAAGCATCCAGCCAAACCATTGAACTGTCTGACTTGCTTGACAGTTTTAGGTACTGGGGCTTTGACGAGGGCCTCCAGTTTACGTTAACTCGGTCGTACTTAGCCGTCAGAAACTACGTTTCCGAGGTATTCAATAGACCGTTTGAAGAAACTGCCCTTGTCTGCGTTGATTGAAAATCCCGAGTCTCGCAGTGCTAAGAGGATTCACTCCAGGTGTGAGATTCCCTCAGAGAAGTCTGCGCAAGGTAAGGCGGTTTTTTCTATGGAGATCTCACCAATTGGGATCAGTTCACGTTTGAAGTCTGTGAACGTTCGCGTTTGAAGCAAGTTTCGTAAGTGTGGCCTGATCTCTTGCAGTAGGTACAGGTAGGTATAGTTGTTGTATTCGAATCCATATTACTTCTAGCTTCAGGTTTAGATTCAGAAGGTTTGAATCTGCAGTCGTTTGTGTTGTGGTTCGTCTTATTACATATGCGGCAGCTTAATGTAGATGGTGCATGGTCCGAAAAGCGAGGGCGTTTATTATATGTAGTAGAACTGGTGCTTGGATGATTACGTTTCTTCCGTATTGATGTTGCTATTGAGATGAGCTCAGGAACAGTAGTTGCCCTGGTATTCAATAGCTCAATACGCAAGCGCTCGTCATTTACGCATCCAATCACTGCCTCCACAGCGTGTTCATCTCCCAGTTTGTCTTTGGTAATTCTTCGCCACAAGATCCAAGCACGTGACAGGAACTCCGCAATGTCTTTTGTCGATTCGTAAACATGTTCTCTGAACATTAGGATATCCCGGGAGTATCTATTTTCGGGTTCAAACGTGGTGATGAGATTTTTTCGCAACTCTTCCCATGTTGTAGTAGTGACCATCCAATCATCAATCCACATTTTGGCGCGTCCCTTCAGCAGGCTGCATACTTTCATACGTACATCGAAATCATCCAATTTGTATGCTTTAATTGCTTGATCTATATGTTGGCACCATTCTCGTACACCAATGTGAGTGTCCGGATCGAATGATGGTAGATCGACGTCCTTGATCATCATTTTTGCTTTTGTAGGCGAAGCACATATCCGCTCTGACATTTTTTGCATCGTCTCCATGATTTGCATTAGGAATTGTGGTGGTATCCCTCTCATCTGTATTCCATAGTGAGGGTACATTTGTAGTCTTGATTGTGATTCTGTTTCTAATGGTGTATTGTTAACCAGTGCAGGTTCCTGCTGCTGGGTGTTGGTTGGTTCCAGTTGATCAGGTGGTGATCGAGCTGATGAAAAAGCATCTTGGGTACGAGATCCTCGCGATCCCACTTCTGATAACGAGGCGGTGTGCCCGGTAATGTTTTTAAGAACAGTGACGTCTTTACTATTATTATTATTGGAGTATTTCGTTTTCAGAAATAACTTAAAATAAACTTCACTTCAACCAAAATTCACTTTTAATTAGTATTGATTACACAGCTTCGAATATTTTACAATAAATTAGGTGTTTGCTATCCGAGCGCAGACAAACGAATCCCCGCTCCGCTGCAGTGGGCGGCTTTTTATAGGCATTGTAGTGGGGCGGTCGCTCGTTGCGAGTTGTTTACGTCAGTAAGAACACGTGCAGCGATGACGTAGTTCGTTGAATGTTGTGTTGCGCCGATATATATATATATATATCAAATATATATAATATAATGTATATATAAATAAATATAAAAATATAAATATTATTTTAATTATTTTAACATTGTTTCTGAATCGACTTGAATTGTATTAACATTACTTTAAAAAAGTTGCAATGCAACTCAACCACTAAAGCCTTTTACAAAACTTTAAAACAGATTTAACGTTCGATTTCAATATTAAGGTGGTGCTACACTGAGTAGCATAAAATGAAAATCTAAATTAAATTACCGTTAGTCAAGTAAAGACTAATTTTTGTGGACTTACCCTCTACACTCTCAATACCAGCAAGTGTCAAAATATCATGTATTACGTACCTTATTATGTGTATTTGTACAATTGGTGTCACTTTAAACCTACACAAAACTTAACCAGAACTTTATAGCAAGGATGACTCCCAAACGGCTCTTAAAGCTGCCTTAAAAATGGTGAATAGGTGCTCAGTTTTCATTTATTGCCTGCGATATCGTGAGTATGACCTACAATTTTTAGATTATGTCAAACTTTAAGCATTAACAACTAAAACTGTAGTAATGTAAAGAGTAAGTTATTTTAAATTTCTTAATTTTGGGACATGGCCTTAAATAATTTTTTTTTTTGTTTTGTTACTCATGTTGTACTGTTTTTACCTTAGATATTAAAAAATAACAATGCCGAATGTATTATGTAGTTATATTTTTAAGGTTTATTTCTTTTATTTAAAGTTAATACACAGTAAAGTTTAGTACACAGTGCGCAGATAGTTTTTCGAAGTTGTTTTAATATAGTAAAAAGAGTTGTAATAAGGGAATGCAATCTTGAGATGATGTTGCTAAGTCGAGATCTCGAGGGAATAGAAATTTGATCTCGGCGACATCTCGGCATTTTCGAGATATCGAATACTGAGAATTACCAATTAATATAGAAAAGTGAAACATGATTAAAACTGCTTAGTAGCTGTGATTATGATAAGAGTAAGATACAACAAAAAGTATTTATTTTTAAATTTTTTACTTGTATTATGTTAAAGAATGCAATAAATTAAACTTTTAAAATTTCCATTTACAAAATGAGTCTTAGACTTGCAGTAATTTTGGAAATACCTTTTTAAAAAAACATATAAAGCTTAAAGTTCTGTCGTATTAACGGAGTCTTATGTCAGTCGGTATGTAAATAAGGGCTGAAAAGGCCCTCTTAGGTTCAACGCTAGTTGATATCAGAAATAGCAGAGCATGCGACATGCGTCGCTTTCTACTGTCCATTTATGCTTCGTGATTGATCCAAAAAAATGAGGTGAGATGTCGAATGGAAAAAGTAGCCTATGTCCTTTCTTAGGCTGTACTATTTATGTAGGTACGTAATTCTACAGTATAGTAAGGATTGTTTTTTTTTTAATTATGTTTAATTTTTTTGTTTACATCTAAAATGGATATACATATATAGATAAATATAGCAAATAGTATATTTGATGAAATGAACAGAAAAAAACACAGTTGCTTACAAATTCTGTATACGTATATTGTTGATGTTCTTAAAAAATATTTACGTAATTAGTAAAGCCATTTTGGTCATGAAAGATAAAAATAAGTTGATTAATAATAAACAACTTATCATACTCTTTTTGATAATGAAGTCTAAAATAATGAAATGCTGTGACAAAAATTCTAGTTGTACGAAAACGGTTGATACCTTTAATAAAGGTGTTCATTTTTGCGGACTCAATTTATTGCGGTATGAATCCAGTTTTACACCGTGTAATTTCGGTAGATTACTTGCCAGCAAATAGCCTTTAAAATTTTATTATGTATCTTGAAAGTTCAAATAATAATAAAGACGTTATGACAGGTAGTAAAAAAATCATGCAACAATATTTTTTTCCAATTTATGTTAACAACTCAATTTTATGACTCAATATCTGAACGCTTGGCGATAACAGATTTAAACATTAATTATTACTTTCTTTAGGCAATTTCCCCTATACAATAAGTTGAACTTTTACGTTTAAGTTTTATAATTTTTATTTTATACTTACAGCCAGTCGTATTACTTCGTACAATACGGCTATAACTAAGTGGCACTACTGACATATATAGATAGTGATTTTTTTCTTAGCATAGTATAACATAGTAAAATATCTATATCTATATCGCCGAATAATACATAAAGCTGTAAAATTGCTTAAAATGGAAGTTAACCCTTACAACATCACAATTTAGTTGTCAAATTCCAAACATCAGAGAGAATATGTTCGTAAATCATCGTTCAAAAATTTGCCAGTTACTGGTGAATGGAGAGACTTGCGCGGATTACGTCCGCGCCATTAGTTCCGTTCACGCCTTTGTATGGGACCTTCGAGCTTCGGACTCATTGTGATTCGAAAGGCCTGCGACCGAGACAGACTTAATTACACGCGTCTGCATTTCCAGCTTCAATCGAGTGTAGTGCCCGACCAAATTATATTGTTTACTAGAATTCCGGACTATAAAATATGTTTGAATTTTGAAATTAAGTTAAATTCAGAGCTTTGTCTGTTGTATTCTAGGAATTAACTTTAAGAGTAATATTGTAGAATAATAGAGACATATTTATTTTGTACTATTAACATCTCAGAATATTTTATTACACATCACTAAGCAGACTTGTATTATGGGTTCGGCATGATAGTCGCTATACTAGAGCTAGGTGAGAGGATGTCAATATAATGGGAAAAATTATGTCTGAACTCTGAACGAATAGCAGTTTACACTTAGTTAGACACTGAAAATAATAAAAGGAAATATAGATACATATATAAATACAGTTTGCGACTATTTAAAAAGTAACCTTTTCTTCTGAATATTTGTACTGCGAGTACATATATCTAAGTCTTTCAATTTGTTTATGGCAATGCAACATTTATTATGTACACGATATTTTTAAAAATAATATTGTATATATCTTTTGAACATAATAACGTAAATAAATTGTATTTTTAGAGGAAGCAAATGGTATTTACTTTAGTAATAATCCGATTTCGACTTACACATTATAAAAAATATTCTGTCAAATGTCCTGCATGTCAACATTTGCGGATTTTTCATTTATGGTTGAACAAAACAATAGGCGAAGTCATCCTGGCTAAAAGCAAAAGTTGAAGAGGAGCTAATGTAAATGTTGATACTGGAAACTCTTACCTCAGCGCGTTGAATTGATAATACTGTCTCATTCAACTGTTACGAGTCTAGACTTTCTAAACTCAGAATTGTCGAATATATTATATTGTTGAATCATTTGTACTTGAAGGACTAACTTGAAAAAAAACATATAGATATAATTTTCTGATGTTATTAGATTATAAGACACTATAAAGCGTGTGATATGTGGTACACAAAATTAGTATAAGCACTGGTTTGGCATTCACAAGTACTTTAAATTAGACTGATAACTGTAGTAGAAATAATTACCTTAATCAGAAAACAAATGGATGTAGCTCTGTCTGTCTGTTACGCTTTCACAGCTTTACCGCTGCACCAATTTTTGATGAAGGACACAGACTTCTCTTTACCGTGATAATCTATATATCCGCGGGTGTCTTTAGTATCGTCTTATTTCAACATTTCTCCGTATTATAATTACGATATCATAGCATGCCTTCCATTTCCTTCTTATTCTCTGTACCTTTGAAAGAAACTTTAAAACTGCCTAGAAGTTTTCCAAAGTCGATTTGAACATTAACTAGACCAGCAAAACTTTTATAAAGTAGCTGTTTCATTTCTTTATACGATCTGGGTGTTTTACTCAAATATTTAAACACTTATATTAGAGGAGATTTCTACTATCCCTAATAAAAAAAAACATTATTATGACAAAAAAGAACCCATAAAAAAAATTGACAGAATAAAGTATAAAACAGAATTGATAATTACGAGTATATCATCAATTATAATTCCATTTGCCAATCAAACGAAACATATGTTTCGCTCAAATCAGTTATTACTGCAAACAAATATTTTGAATGGACCGAATCAATAGGAAACAATCATATGACAATTGCCACGTTCAAACCACATTAATTTAACCCCGTATTGGTGATACGGAAATGTGTTACAGAATTGAAAAATATGTTAATTGCCAATATAAATGGTCAATGTGCCGAGACCGGCAGCGGTTTTATTGAATGTATAAAACATTATTTTTGATTTTAAATTATGTCCCGGAGTTATCGTACTTCTCAAAGACGGCGGAAATTAAATGCGGTGTTACCGTTCTTTATGTTTATGATCTTCTTTGATATCTACATTAATACTTTGTTGTCTTCTACCTTTACATTATCAAAAGTAGCTCTTACAACCAATAATATAAATACACGAGGAAAATGCTTTGCGAACACTATTAACCGGCTTAAAAGCAAGAAAGCGAATTCGTTGTTAGCTCAAAATTCCGTCACTTGTGACATTCTATAAATGTTATATTTTATTTTGACGGTATACTTCCTGTTTGGTTCGTTTTAAAATCATCATCGTATATAAAACTGTTCCGTTACTGACTGACTGACAAACAACGTTCAGTCGAAACTATTAGGAAGCTGAAATTTGGCACGTGTGTTCCTCGAGGAGCGTAGGCGAGCACTAAGGGTGGATTATGGAAAATTCCACGTCTAAAAGGCAATCAAAGTTATACATCAGAATAACACATAGGCGAAGCCGCGGGAAAGTTAATTTATCTTATACACGAGTAAATATGAAATTAATAAAAAACAGTACTTGAAATATTGGGTCGTAGATTTTTTTGTGTTGTCAACAATGGAAGAGACTGCGCGACCTTAAAAAAAGCATTTCACAGTACAGTTTCCATCACGCGATTCACGTGATTCTAGTTTATAACAGGTTGTTTTTCTTCGAACTTTTTCCCAAAATAGGTTGTATAATGTCTGCACACACATACTAGATGATATTGAAGTTCTGAATAAAGGTGCTGTATGGAAAGTGATACCATTATACATGATGCTACTCTGGGATAGAGACCTGGCTTTTTTCATACTTGCATCTACTTTTGCAGTTACAACATGTTATAATTCTAATAAAGTAAAATGTTTTATGCATTTAAAAACTTTTTTTAAAGACAGCTTCCCTATAGAAATTCTGTGTTGCGAGGGACTCAACCAAGATACATGTTTCATATATCTGGACAAAAAGAACACCCACATTCAGAAAAACTAATTCCTGGATTACACAAATTAATATTTCAATTGGGATTTGAACCCACAACACTTGGCGCAATAGAAAACGGAGTGGCGATCACTTAAAGTACTAGGCCAACCGTGCAGTGGACAAAATGATTAATGCGTTCTGCATAGTTTGATCATTTACAATGTATTGTTTTTATGTACCTTATATGTATATACGTGTTACTGTAACATATTGTAATACATATGAAGGTAATAAATCTTTTGAAGACGCAATTTTTTCACATTCAGACATCAACAGAGCGATGACAGAACAATTTCTACGCTTGGAGAGTTGTAGGTAACGGCCCGTATTTTACGTCAACGCGGGAACGTAGCGGTCATATCGGTTTTATTAACATTTATTTTGATAGATATTTGTTGATTCAATGTACTAATATACACATCGTAATATGATGTTCGTAGTTGACTCATGTATGTACTATAAGGTACGAACTTCCTTCTTCAGAAATGTTCTTGAAAGTTTAAGAACTGGGACTAGTTCAGGTTACAAATAGGTATGCCACCCAGATATCGTTTCAACTATTCGTTACATTTACTAATCCTTCTATATTACAATTAATCTTATCTTTCATTGCCTTTTAAAGTGAGTGGATTGCTTTTCTATCTGTGATTTCCAAGGTTTTAGTTGTTGTCAATAGACTTGATCAAACATGGCTGGTTCTTGAGCTTAATTACTTAAGCCCTTCGGGGATCAAAATGAGTTTAGATTAAGTAAACTAAATACATAAGTAAAAGTTGTAAATGTGTTATTTTAACAAACTTATATTACTTATATATTTAAGTAGATTCCGTTTCTTTAACACATATTCAATGAAAAACTATTCCGAGTACCCAAATCGCGACAATTGTGCCTATGGTATTTGAGGAGTTCCCTCGATTTCCTTGGGATCCCATCATCAGATCCCGATATGAATATATTTAGTTGAAATTTGATTGAATACTCAATAACGAATTCAACTCACCTAGTTTAATGTATTCCTAATCGGTACCCAAGCTTGATAGGGTTCGACCACGTCTTTCAAGAATGTTAATTATCTACCCACATCTACATAACAGTAAGTAAAGTTATAGTTTCTCACACGTAGATAACTTTCTGCTAATACTACTAACTTGTAATTTAATTTCGAATGAAGGCTATGTCAATGAATTCATTCCATGTACTCAAACCTATAGCTACAGAGAAGTGTCTGCTCTTTTAAATATTTTTTGATGTCCTAATTTGATTAGAAATACTAAAAGTAATAGTTTTAGGGTTCCGAAGTACATGACTTGGAATCCCTATAGTTTCGTCATGTCCGTCAGTCTGTCCGTCCGTCCTCGACTTACTGTCCAAACGGTTGGTGCTAAAAAGATGAAACTATGCATGGATATGTGTTTTTATCACGTCGACAAAGTGCTACAATAAAATCAAGAAAAATATTTTTATTAGGTACCCACTCCAACACGTAAAGTGGGAATGATTATGTTTCTCGCCGTTAACTCATCATGTGGGGTATCATTACATAAGTCTTTTAAAACAATTGAGAGATTATTAGGATTATTTTTTGATTTAGGTATCACATTCCACTTCAAAGGTCATTTTTGTGAAAAAACAGGCCCCCCCTCCTCTATAAGCTATCTGGCTGGTTAAAAAAATCTGTAAAAATTCATGATGGCTGTCCATATGATAAACTTTACAGGAAAACAAAAGTTTTACAAAATTAAGGCATTAATAAGTAAAAAATAATCTATTGGATACGATTTAAAATCCACATACGATTATGTGAGTGACTAAGGAACCCTATTCTATGCGTGGTCTGACACTCGCTTGGCTGATTTTTTATGTGCGAAGTTTTCCAACTAAAGTCATTTTAAAAGATAGACCACCTTAACTTTTGAACTAATAATATTTCCAAAGCCGTTATAGTTTTTTTAAACATGAACTACCATTGTTTTTTTTTATTTTTTCCATTTAGTCGTTTGGCTTTTAAAAGTGAGGCTCCTGTTTTTACAAAAATGCGCTTTAAAGCTGAATATCTCATGAAACGGAAAAAAGACATGAATTAACATTTATACAAAGCCAAATACTTACGAAAACAAAAAAATAATAATAATAATGTATATAGCGTAGTGTAGTGTAGTAGTGTAAGTGTAATTGTGATGTGTAATGTGTAATAAGGATTTTGGATACATCACGTTCTTTTTTTTTTGTTTTGAAAACTTAATACAAATAATATTTTGACATACATTATTGATTACCTGTTATAATGGATTTAGTCAGAACTGTGTTTAACACGTTCACTGCGGCTTGAGGTTGATTCAGCCTCATGGTAGACTTTACGCTGGTGCGGCGCGTAAAACTGTGTTTTCTCTCTAGTGCGGCGGCTGTTTACACTCAACCGTATGAGGTATGACAAAGACAAATATAGCTTTCTTTGTGTCTGCGAAGCATTGACTCAATATTGTAAAAAAAATATTTGAGGTCGAAATACGCCTCAAACGCACTGATCACAAAATTATTGAATAAGGTGCGGGTTGAGGCCGATTTCGACCTCCAGCGGTGGGGCGCGCAGGCGGCGTGAGAGCAGGTAAGTCGACTTTAGTGACGCTACCATAGTCGATACTGGAGCACGTGTCTTTGCGCAATCGTGTTAATTGTTTGTTTTTTATTTTTGTTAAATTCTTTTGTTTAATGTTTTTTTGTGTGTGTTCAGTTATATATTTATAGAGTGAGAGCCCGTGACACCCATACCTTAGTTTTATTATAAAAGCTGAAAATTCTTCTATATATTTATTTATTTACACTTTCTGCAAAACATAACATAACCATTCAGAGTCTCAGCACATCCTTGCAAAGGGTCAATTAAGGAAACGTTGCGTCATTTGCAATGCAAAATTACGACTTACATTAGGTGCCATGCAGGCTGCAAAGAAAGTAAAACTGTTCACAATGTAAGAAAGCTATGTGCTTGCATTGTTTTAAGGAACAGCATGCAAAGTAATATAGAATAAATTAGATTAACGAATAGTTTGTATTTTATTTAACAACACCCCATACTTTTATGCACAATACTATAACAATATAAAAAAGTAATAGAAATATAACATAGACATGGACATTCATCGATATAAATTCATTCCCATCACTAATGCCGCCCCGATTTAGTGCGATGTGTGGTCTAAAAAGACCTCAAATATATTTTAGGTGTTTTCTCTAAAACTAAAAATCAAAACCCGGGGCGAAGCTAGTTGTACATAAAACAATACCATGCAAGTAATTTTAGCATAAAATTAAACATCGAATCACGCTCCTGATTAAGTTACAACACATTTACCAAATGATTGAAACATGATGCAGAAAAGGCCTCAACCGCATTACAAAGAAGTTTAGCTTGGGGCTGATTCGACCTCAGCCGCACCAGCTATAGTTCTTCAAAATGTGGCCCGCAGTGAACGTGTTAATGTACATTACATGTTGTTTTCAATAAATTATAAAGCTCTTCATCACAATAACGCAAGCAGCAATCGGCTTATTGCATTATAGGAAACTCCGCGCATATTATCCTTTATGTATTGAACATTTTCACATAATGGATTGCTGTTGACGGTTATTGATTGAAAATGTGTCCACGTATTCGTGCATGGATTGCATCTGTTTATATTCATATGTGGTATCAAAGTTATTTGGTGTTTACGGGTAGAACATGCGACTGCATAAAATTATATTGCATTTTAATTTTGTTGATAGATTAATTCCAAAAGTGAAAAATTATTTTAAATGATTTATAGATGTTTCAGTTCATTGTGTTTTTAACATGTCAATAAAATACTATAACCGTCAATACAACAATTGTCTTTCTTAATCTCTCTATCTCTAACTTGGAATCTAAAATTTTATTATGTTTCAAAAGAAATTGTACTAAGCTAATCCATACTAACATACGAAACTTACTCTGTTTATTTGTTAAATTTTCACGGTTTAATCGCTGCAATGATTTCAATCAAATTTGGCATAGGCTACTCTTTGCTGCAACAACCGACATAGAAAACTAAATTAACAGATAGTTTTATATTAATTCTATCAATATAACCCTTTGAATGCATTTAACCTTTAGTAGTAGTAACGTAGTACTCACTGTTCAGAAAATAATGGTACGTAATAGTAGCATGATATAGTTCAACAGCTAGTTTTACATCGCTTACCTACTTCCTCAGGACGGAGTTAATTGAAACGATGAAAACGGCTGTATTTTCCACCTTTACAGCCTGCCAAAAGTCTCTGTAACTCCTTGTTATCTTTTGCTTTAGTAAAAATTAATATCTCTTTTAGCCAACGCTGCAACTTTTAGTTAATTTAATTTATGTTTGTATTCGTATGTCACATAATAATTATATTCTCAGTCATAATAAATTTACGGGTTACAAGCAAATGATTATTGTGGCTTATAGAAACCTGATGCTCAAAAGACACTACGGTCCTTTTTAGGTGCTCCCTCCCATCGCCATAGTTGGATATTACAGATTTAGATCTCTGGTAGCCTTCCTTACAAGAGTATCTACGAAATGATTGCTTAGCCAAGGTTAATGTTTCGGTTTTCTGGAAAACCGTGGTATCAATCGCATCATATATAGCTCTTTCTTGGTTTAAATTAATGTTGACTCACATGTGTGCATTATATACTGGCAGAGTTAAACCATACATGTATATTTGATATACCATATATGTACATTGACTAATTCCCCTAATTAAAAATCTCACTAATTATTTTATATCAACACGAGATAGTTAGGCCATAAGAATTAATTGATGCCCGATATGACTGCAACATTTCATACAAATCGGTCAAGCCGTTTCGGAGGAGTATGGTAACTAACATTGTGTCACGACAATTTGAAATCTGAGATTACGTTGACATTTAAAAATCAAGATAATATTCGTATAAATATAAAGTTCGTTATTATCGGTTTATATTACTACAAGTTACTGCGATATTAACAACACAATAGATTTGATGTTGACGACTCATAATAACACACCAGGGTGGGGCCTTAAGTCTCTTTTCAATTTTCATATCACAGACCAGTTAGTATCACCCGCAAAATCAAGTAAGAACGATATATATTGCAAAACTGTTTATCAATTCGCGTGACTTGTACAAGGGAATACATCCAACCTGAGTCAACACGACAGAGCAAGCTGTTAGTATTGTGAGCAATAGACCACAGAGGAGGTCGTTCGATACCTCACTGCAGTGGGAACTAAGTCAACAAACTTGAACTCTATCCTTTGCTGTTGTACACACTTATAGTTACCTCTGATTTAGTATTTCATGTTTTAAACGAAATATTGTATAGCGAAAGGAAATGTTCCCATATAACCAACATTTCAGTATGTGGTCACTATTATTAGATTCAATTAAAAGTCGCAATATTATTAAGGTTCTATGTTCAAAGACTATAACTTCTATACCTAATCATGGATTTCGCCAAGGCTACGCTACAATGTTAGTTTAATAGAAGAGTATCTATCTATGCGCGCCTGTGTTAGAAAACATGGTAGTGCGTGTAACGTTCTATTTATTAATTTAATGTATTTTATTCACGTGTTAATATATGGATTTACTAATCTATGTTCAAATCCGTTCAGACTAGTCTGTACGTAAATAACCTTTATTTAGACATTCTTTAAATAAATATAAAATTCGTGGTAGGAGGCCTGTCTTACCCTACTACTAATAAAAGTCTAGATTATTTTTGTCAAAGTATTGAAAATGTGTATTAACATGAGCCTAGCTAGTTTCATTTTTGCAGCCTGTGTGATACTTCTATAGATTCTGCGATCATAAATGTTGGGATATCAATTGCTCCGTTTTTATTTTTTTCATAAGTGTGTAAATAAAACAGATAGAATTGATGAAATTAGTCAGAGTTGCCAAATTAATTTTCAATTGTAGATTTGTTTCTCTAAATTGCATTTAAATACTTACCAGTATAGTAAATACGATACTATTTCTATTTGCGAAAATTGATTGTAATGTTTTTATAACTGAATCGAAATAAATAATGTTCTTAATCTGTAATATGCTTTTAAAAAGTATCATGTCATTGCGTCTTCATCATGATAAATAGTTTTCTTAGTGTCCGGATTTTTCTCTTTGGCATTGATATTTTGACTTCGAATTTCAATGGGACAGTTCGGAAAATATAATAAAATATTTTTATTAAAAAATACTTTTCCAAATCAGTATACAAGTAGGATGAAAAAAGGTGTCTGGTTCCGGCAACACGTAGATAAATATTTTTTATCATTTTAGTAGCTAAGACGTAAACAAGTAAAAATCAAATAAATTGATTTTATATGTGAAGTGCTAAAAAGCTTATTTTAAATGATAGAAACTTTTAGGTTAATCTAAGTCTTTTAGTAGTAGTACTATAACTTAACTTAATGGTTAGCAGTACTACTACTAAGCAGTTAATCAAGAAATGTATAAAATGAATAAGTCTAAAAGAATGTATTTAATATTTCATAAAATCGCTTAGCCTGTTAGGAAAAGCATCATGTCGCGATTTACAGACCCTCATTGTTCCAGAAATTTTTAGAGAAGCTCGAACTTTTGTTGAAGTTTTTGAACAGAGTTGCGAATGTGCTGGCGTTGCGCATTTATATCTACTCTTTGCTCCAGTTTCTAGTATTCTTTTATTGCAATCAGTTCTATGAGTTACGTAAACCATGTTTTTAAAGTTTAAATAAAACTAAAACTTTTGCTTTTGCTTTGCTTTTTGTAGGGCAGGTTGGATTCATATCTGGCCTACTTATGCTACTACACTAAAACTCTGTCCGAACTCGGGCAGCCGTGTGCCTGTTCTATAATTGATAAAGCCACAAGAGGTACATCACAATAGTTTTACTTAGGAACTTATCAAGTATAATTATAAGTCTATATCACAAACCTCAACCGTTTACTATTAGATCAACTAACGTTCTTCTACAAAGGTGATTGAGAGCTTACCATCAATTTTAGACTATCCAATCAGAACCCACTTGTTTCGATCTTTGATACTCTCGCCTAAAAGTTCATATCGAAATTAGAAATTTAAATGTTCGTATATCTTTCGGGATCGCAGACACAACTGCAGTACACACCATTTTATCCCTATTTTTACTTATTCTGTATATTACACAGGTTGGTAGGTATACTGGTAGTTGTATAATACTTAAAGACTACTTGAAGATATGCCCATTAACTTATAAGAAAGTGATGGTTTTAAATACATTCTGAGTTAAAGCATGAAATTAGCAATTTGTACTGAAAAATGTAATTCTGTTTTTTTTCATTTCCATATTTATTTAATCAAAATATCTACAATTATTATCTATAAATTGCTACCATTGCAATAGAACACTAGTGATCTATATTCTACACACTATTATGTGAAAGCATTTTATACCGCCTCCTTGGAAGAAAAGTTTTAATCACGTAGAAAATTGTCCAAATCACGGAAAAAAATGGTAGTCCGTGGGGCAAGGTCTGATGAATACGGGGGGTGACGAATGATTTCTAAAGCCTTTCTGCCGAAATTTCCTGCCTCGCACATCTAAATTGTTAAATGAACTGTTGCCTGTGGTGTTTCCAGACCGATACGATCTTCAAACCTTCAAAAAAAAGAACGTACTTCCATCTCAAAGGCCGGCAACGCACCTGTGACTCTTCTGGTGTTTCGGGAGTCCATGGGCGGCGGCAATCACCTACCATCAAGTGATTCGTCTGCTCGTTTGCTCCCTAAATTATAAAAAAAAATGCAGTTCCTATAGAGTTAAAACGGTTTCTCGTGCTGTATGAGGTCTCGCGTTATTATGGAGCAATAATGGTGAATGATTCATGAATCAGGGCTGTATCACTGCAAGTTTTGCTATCATTGTTCGGAGTTCGGCACAGTAGACATCTGCCGTTACTGCTTGACCAGACCGGAGAAAGTTAAAGTGAATAACACCATGCTGAGACCACCAAACAGTTACCATTACCCTTAAATTGGTAAGCTTTGCTTTAGGACACTGTTGCGGCATTTGACCTGACCCCAGGTCAATAAAAAATAAAATAAAAGTAGCAATAGTGTCAAATAAATTTTGTATACATACGTTAACAACAAGTACAACTCGGTTATTACTATTAAAGTAAATTTTCAAGGTGGTGCCAATACAAAGTAATAAATTTAACTAAACCATCGGTACAAATGTACGTTGTGGTACGATATTATAATCTAGATCTACCCTACTCAACATGCAGAGAATGACAGCCGTACCGTAGCATATTTTTTATGTTACTACGATTAGTGTACTTGATATGAGCAGTGTTTTTGAATTAAGTAGGCAGCTGCAGAGCCAATTAACATAAAGGAATGTAATTACTTTAGTTTTCGAGGTCCGTATGTAATTATAAGATCCCACCCAAATGCAGGAATCTTTTTGAATGCATGAGTTGTGCCTTCGCCAATATGTTCCAACATAGCTCAACAGGCAAGTAATAACATCTATTTTCTTGGACAACTAATCATATCATTTCTGCTGACAGAGTTCAAGAGACGCCTCTTATCAGTAGATAATGTAATCAGTATGATTAAACTATTACTAGCCTATTTTAATACACGAGTCCGCCAAAAGGACTCGATTCTGCTTGATAGAAGGAATGAGTTGAATCCAAGAGTAGTGTTCACCATGCTCATAGCGAATGCAGAGTGCAGTATGGTGGCCCACATTATGGCAACCTTAGAGATGCTTATGTATCATTGGCCCTCTGGTCTCGTAATAAAATTATCAACGATACACGACAGCATCAATAGTTCTGTGCGATTTCAATACCTATTTTTTAGAAATCTATAGAGTATCCCGTACAAGTATAATTCGCGCAGATATATATATATAGTGTATAAAATGCCTATTAGTTATCAATATTTCTTTTTTTTTCTCGTAGTCATTTTCCATTCCGGTGGCGGTGAGCTTTTCTACAGTATGTACATTCCTAATTTTATTAATTAGTGCTTAATATTTAAGTATAGCCTATAGAAAAATAACAAGACGTTTTTAATGTAAAAACAACACTTGAAGGTCTAAAATATGTACATTAATTTCAGCGAGGATAAGTGTCGTTATGAGATTTTCCAAGAGTAATCAGTAAGCAGAACTCAAGAGCAGCACCTTGGGCCTTAAATAATTAAAACTAATTAAGTTAACGTGATCACTCGAAATTACAGTATCAGCGGATAAGTAGGTTTTTTTTTAGAATAAAGTCAACGTAAATTGGATTGAAGGTACCGATTTTTATAGATTGTGAGAAGAATATCAGTAGCAGAACTAATAAAATAACTGTATGAAATTTGATTTGTTCTATTTTACTTTATAATCAATATTACAATAAGAATATTTTTTTGGAGACAACATTCGTACATACAACGTTACATGACAAAACACAAGTGAGCACGATTTTGGAGTCTGAGTTCTATAGTAGTGATTTTAATTAATTATGTCTAACTAAGAAAAAATACTTTCATTCATTAAAGATTGCTTTTGATAATAAAAATTTTTGATTCAGTAAAATGCAACAGCAAGAAAAATAACTTAGATTTATATGTTAATCACTTTTACTTACAAATAACAATTAAGATGCATTTCCAAATACTTAAACAGATACAGAAAGAAGATTTAAAACTGAGGATTTTTTGTTTTTTTTTTCTGTTCATGTAAGAATTTTCTCGTATCAGACTCTAAATGTAGTCACCCCATCATGTTCTCATTATATTGTCCTTGATAACGTTGTTCAAAGTTTTGGCAATATCCTTGTTCTTCTGAATATCCAAATTATATTTAAATTTGTCTAATTTGTCTGTTGAGCATGTAGCATAATAATTATGTACTCATGCATGTAGCCACGAGTTCGAAATCATCGAAATGAGATATTTATGGGTTGGAACTTTTTTGCTACCAAGAAGGCCATGGGTTACTGCTTTAAGGCTGCACCACCACTTGTTTACCGTGGACGTTCAGTAACTCTGAGAATTCGTCACAGCTCATTATTTGATAATTACTGTACCGACGAAAATAGCAACTTTTAGCCTCTGACCATTGGAGAGCCTTGACGAAGAACCTTCATAAATTGTTTCATAAAGCCTAATTTTAGATATAATTTAGGCATCAAAATATAATCTGCCTTCACAATCGGTTCATTCTTGGCATTATATTTTCCTATCTGAAACTCGATCCATTTAGGCCATGAATGCTGCTTGTAGCAAAGTGCGTCGGTCCTACTCTCCCATAAGCATAGATAACTTGAATGAATAGTGTATCCGCCTTTTATTCCAAAGAAAAAAACCCACCATCTTAAAATCCCTTTACATTGGCCAGACATTCTCTTCATACTTTAAAGTTTGAAGCACAATTTTATTTTGTTAACGTTCATACTGCCGAGACTGCCTGCTACTTCACATTCGTATATCCCCCAACCCCGTCTCTTGCGCGTTAATACCGTTGCTTTTCAAATTGTCTGTCAAAATCTTAAAATAATTATATTACATTGTAAAATGTACAAAATCAAACTTTATTTGCTATGAATTTCTAGTTACTTTTAAATGTAGACAACCAAAAAACATTGATTTAATAAAAAACTCAAAAAAAAAACAGTTGACTTGTTTACTTTTATATTTCTAGTATGGTATATTACTATATCAATCGATACTAATGTTATGTCAAAATTCAAAGTCACAGATAAATAAGCTAAAACATATAAATATGTTTGTGCTCATGTGTTATTAAATAAATAATAAGTCTATTGTATACAACAAAATTTGTATGAAATCTTAGTAATTAATATTTTTTTTCCAAAAGTGCTAATGAGTGCTTCAAAAACAATGCATTTGTGCGTGCAACTAGATCATTATTATTTCTTCAAACGCTATTAAAACATTTGGAAAACACGACAACTCACAGAGTATTATTTCGACCTCAGAATTAGATGGAAAATTAAAGTGTTTTTAATTACATAATTGTGACTTGCATAGTCAGTCCTGTGTTGAAACTGCATTAAGCAATGACTCCGGTTGTTTTAAAGTACCTAAAGAGATTCCTCGTTACCCAGATGAGTTCAGCGTGTCTTGTATATTCTCTAACACGTTTTCGTCAGTTCATTTCGATTAAAAGTTTCTCATAACGTATACGTACAATGTTTCAGGTGTCCGTGTTGGTACAAAATTGGTTTAAACTTTGTTTGCGCCTGTGTTTACCGACTCTCGGTTTTGTGGTAAGCCTGCGTACTAACGCGTTAGCTTAAAAATAGTATACTACTAAAGGTATTGTTGAAATAACTGTATATCTAAAAAAAGTAATAAATAAATAAATAAATAAAGTATATAATAAAAAAACTTATACGTCCATAGTAGAAGTTCGTAACTTAATCATTATCCAAATAAATATGAATCAACAAGTCTGACTTAATAACTGGGTATATCGTGAAATTCCTACAGTCAATTTATACAAGCAAATAAAAATGGAATCTGTATGTGTGTGTATATAATATATATGTATATATATAAATAATGGGATATTACAAATACTTTTTATCTTAGTAATACATAAATTACATCTGAATAGTAAATTAGTAACTAATGAACAAATTATAATAATAAAGCTGTCCAACTGAAATAAATTAGGATTTATTTCATATTTATTTTGATACAGAGCTTGAATAGCGAATGAATAACAAAATTTCGTATCATATTTTATGATCCTGCATTGTACGCTTAGTACAAAAAACAACTTCTTACACAATACATCTGTGAAGGGATGCACACATCCCCTACCAAAGTATTGGAAAAACTGAACAATGGAGCTGTTGTATATATTTCAACCAACTATCGGTGCATAGACGCGGTCCGATAGGCTGAAACGCGTTACATTCTGACATTGACAAGTACATTAACCTCCATGCATGAGGTATGAACGCGATGTTGATGAAATAAACGTTGAATAAGGGTCGCAAGCTGTACTTTGTTTTGTAATTTATTATCCTTTGAGTACTTTTTAATGGAATGCTATTTTAACTGTATTGATCATACTTTTCCCGTCAGTAAAACTTTTGAGAAACGCAGAATTTTTTTAATGTGTGTCACCATGGTAGCCTATTGTAACTGTGGTAACCAAGTTGGTCTTCTGCGTGAAAGTACTACTGCTCCGGTCGAGTCCCATTCATGCTGAAATGAGCGTGGCTTTACTTCTTGTTAAGTTTGGTATATTTGGTTCGCTTGTTATATTAGATATATTTTATTATTAATTCCTTCAAAAATTGTTTAGCTGAAATATTTTTACGAATTTTATGATGGATAAAAAATGCTCCGATGCCTTATTGGAGAGTACGTCACATGTACGCCAACTACTATAATACTATTACGTATTCTGTGCTATAACGTTGAATGAAACACGTTTTAAAACTATTTCTTATAATAATCGATTTCGTCTTAATTGTTTGTCAGACGACATAACCGATGACAAATCGATGCGGCGTTACGCCTCACATTCATCTAACGCTCCATTTTAGTGTTGTTAAATATTTCATGTAGTGGTAGATGTAAATATCGTTTCTTATGGAGTAACCGCCAAAAGTGATATCATTTGTGTGTTTTCAAAGATAAGAGTAATAATAGTATCGTGGTAATGAGATCAATTATACAAGGAGTTTACGGCTTACTGGTGTAGGTACTTTGAAATTAACATGAACATTAGAAGATATGCTTTAAGACGATGTCGTTAAGGAAAGTAATGCCAAAGATTACTGAAACAGTGATAGTATAATTTCTATGTGCTTATAATAACAAAAAAAAATCTTCAAATAGCAATCCTATAATTTCATTTGTTTAGTATGATAAATGTGTCTACGTTAACAATCTGCGTACTATGTTAACAATAACAATCTAAGGAACCAGTAGCTTTTTAGGCTACCAGTTTCTTTAGGTGTGTCTAAAAAGAGTAATAAATAGATAGAAAGTACAAATAAAACATTATTCGCGCTACCACGATCCAATTTTCATTATGTTTGACGTGTGTCCAGAAAGTTTTAGGCGAATATTTGAGAGATGTACCAAAATGAAACAGCTCATTTCCACGGATTTAGACTAAAATATTCTAACTAAATAGTTTTGCTGAACATTTCGGTAGTTTGATGTAGCTATAAAGCGGCTCTAAAGCACCTCTTCGTCGTACATTTCATAATTACACTCTGTATTTACGAGTTCATGTTTCCAAAGAGGCTTCAGCTGCACTTGTAGGTATCAAAACTCTTTGTGTAAATGAATATAAAATTCCCTCAGTGTTTGTTGAATAATTTGCATACACTGTTAATGACTGTTCGGTAGTGTTGAAACTCTTGTTTTCATAGTATTTTGAGAACAAAACATTATGAAAACAACGGCTTATACACCTGAACTATACAGCTTGTTTGAATTTTCATGAGTACTACAAAAACAATTAGTGTTGTAACATAAATATGTAGCGTATTGTTTAGACAGATAGTTCGAATTAGTTGGTTCGAAATGACATTTGAAACCCGCAAAATTTCTTCTTTACAGAATAGGTTTTCTACTGTAAGAAATAGGAGCTCAAAGTTTAGTTTTTATGGTCGCGATATTAGATCTTCAAATTCACTGGTAAGATAACTAATTGAATTTCAAAATCAAATATTTTAAGACGCTGTTTTTGTATTTGAGAGTGGCGAAAACGATATATTTTTTTAGTCTGAGTATAATTTATATGTGTATATAAGAAATTAGTTATTTGAGAAAACACTGTAAATTTTTTATTAGAGTACGCAAATGGGGATTTATTTAAAAAAAACCACATCTCCCATATGTGATCCTTGACTATTTTGACACTGCTGCATCCTGAAGCGAAAATTTTCAATGGTCGGCCTAACAAGTGTTTCGTGAAATGTTTTGCATTTCTTCTCGAATATTTTCCTTTAATTCCTCTAGAGACTCTGGGTTGCTCTTGAAGACTTTACTTTTAAGGTATCCCCAAAGAAAGAAGTCAATTGGAGATAAGTCTGGGCTATGGTGGCCAGTTAATGGCACTTCTTTTGGATATCAGTTTTTGGCCAAAAATTTCGCGAACAGCACTTAATGAGTCGTCGGAAGTGTGGCATGCTGCCCCCATATTGCTAAAACTACGATTGTTGATTAAAATCATCGAAATCCTGTAGCTTTGTTACAAAATAGTTTCGTAGCAAGGCAGTGTACCACTCTGTATTCACTGTCACAACATTTGATGCAAAAAATCGATTTTTAAGCCTCAAAAAATCGATCTTCGTAAAAATATAGACCAATGCCTCTTGCTGACAAAGCTGACCTTACAGTAACCTTGAGTGAATTGATTCTCCAATTTAGGATTAGTGCTCTCTAATATTTCGTTTGCAAATTGGAGCCTCTGAGAGCGCTCTTGAGGCTTTAATTACTACACCATTAGAATTTTATATAAAAGTAAATGTGAAGAATACGAATCAAATATGTTCTGGGCACGCCTAAGGCGTTAGACCGCTTCCAATAGAGAGTACAGGATTTTCACGAAAAGACGATCTTACACGCTTGACGTTCTAAGGATCTGATGATGTTCTAGGTCGGCTGGCTCGTGGTTGATAGATTATTGAACCTGTCTCCTCGAACTTCTGTACACATTTTTTAAATCATTCAATTCAATTTCAATTGAATCGATGGAGCTTCATTTTTACGCCTTATATTGTATGGACTTCTTTCTTTGGGGATACGCCGTATATTGTAATGAGCGCTAAATTTTTGTTCCTATAGAGTAAAATAGTGATTGTTGCGGTAGCAGTCACGTACACAAAACGCATGTTGTTTATCACTAAACGACGCCATGGCCGGTTTTGCGCTTCGTTCTTCGCCCCACCCCGCCGTCGCTGGATCACCCTGTATACATTTGGGTACTTCCATATACATACATACGTATATATATATTCAACAATGTAGTTACTATCGGACAGGGTCTCTCTACTTTGTGATGAGACGACCGTGGTTGATGTCTGAAATTATTATTTATTAATATTCCATTATGTACACCAATGTTATACTCGACACCAAAAAGTGTACGGTTTAAGTTCATTTAATAAAATCTAGTTCTTTTTTGATGGTTCAATAAAATTGAATCATATATCTATACCCACAAGTATTTATATCAGTGATCTAGTACCCATAGTACAAACTCTGATTAGTTCGGGAATAGATGACGTTGTGTGTCAGATGTCTGAATTATTTCAATCCAAGAAGTGAAAAATATGGGTTGATGATGTAATTATTATTTCTTCTTTTCAAGTATTTCTATATATAAATATTATAATATATACTACTAGTATTATAAATGTGAAATTAAATCTGACTGTCTGTCTGTCTGTTATGTTTTCACACCTAAACCACTGAACCGATTTTCATTAATTTTGGTATAGAGATAGATGGAGCCTTGGGAAAGGACATAGGCTACTTTTTATCGCGATAACCGACATAGACATGGACAGAGCCGCGGGTGAAAGCTAGTATTATGAATATTCGTACAAACATATCAGCAATTTATTAAGACGTATTGATTTGCCAATTTCCCGTAACAGAAATCATGAGATTGTTCTTGATTAAAGTCACGTAAAAACACTTGTTACACAGACGGAACGAAAGTCGGCACCCATCAATCACTTTTGCTTTGCTATGTTTAGATTGGCCAAATTAAGGCCGTTTGTGACTTCTCTGCGTCGACGAAAAATAATGGCGATCATTCAACTCTTCTTTTCTATTATATTATTTGTTTCGATTCGTTAAGAAAATATAATAATAATGTGAAATAATACTAAAAGAGTTATTTTAAGATCTTCTAGGCTCTTTGAATGTATAAAACTAAATTGTTTTATTTATGATATATTCATAATTCATACCCACAAACACTTGTTAACACTTAAATAGATACCTATGCATTTGAGCGTTATGCTTTGAATATTATATTTACACCATTTAATAAGCTTTACTCATAACAAATATGAAATTTTAGCAAGTCTTGGACGTCAGTTTCAAGAAATTTTAATGGATCTTTATAGAATTTTCGTGTATTTGTACTTCTCATGACTATAATTTCTGGTAACGGACTCATCGGAATCAGATCAGTATCGCATACAAATAGCTTAAATAAGAAGCTTTAATGTGTTGATCTTTGAATACTTTGAAAAAATATTTAATTTTGTAGAGATGAAAAAAAAACACAATCTTGCAGTAACGTTACTACTAATGACATCAATGGCATTGTATGAATAAAAAAAACAGTTAGGTCTTCTAAATGGGTTATTGGGGGTATACAATTTCCCCCGCGACGGAGCCAGATATTGCCATAGCGCATATTTAGGGAGGATGTGAATGAACATTGTTCGGGTTCTCCTGGACCTGAGCATCAGAGGTTGGTCATTGGACTATTTTTTCGTGGGAACACCACGTACTCCTGACTACTGTGTCACCGAAGAGTCTTAGATCCGAAGAGATTCTCATCCCCGTCAACAAAAAAAAATACAAAAAAAAAGTTTATATGGGTATCATAAAGCCAACTACATATGTTCCGCCTTATCCGAAGTTGCTTGTAACAAGGTTTCTGTTATCGGCGTAAAAGTATTAGTATACTAGCTGCACCCTGCGATATTACCCGCGGATTTTGTCACTTTTGAATCGTATATCTATTGATTAACATTTCATTAATTTTGTTTTAACGTGGTTATTTTTGAATCAATAAATGTAACCTTAGTTAAATTTATTACCAGTATTTTTTTGGATATGCTGTGATAGTAGTAGTTATATACAAAAGAGTGCCGGTGATGTTCACCACCAATTAACCTACTCAAAACCAAAACTCAGATATCCATCAGTTTACATTACAGTAAGTGGGTTATATTGATTGACGGTTAAAGCATAACTAATTTGGCACCCAATTACTTAGACCGTTATACAGCAGATTTTGAGCTTAAGACGAATAACATAATGAGGTCAGTTTGGGTGCAATGCAGTGTGTTAGTGGCTAAGGTTGCCCACTTCACTTAATTAAATGATAAACTATTAGTACACCCTAATTTATTATAAAATTGAGTTATTGCATTGGAAAAAAAATCCACGTTAATTTATTTTTTACTCCTAAACTAAGGCACTAAAAACCTTAAACCATAGGAATCAATATATTTAAAACAATATCATGTTACTGTAATAGACAATATATTATGTTTCCGAGTATTAGTTTTAAACCAATATATTGTGTGATGTGTATTGTGTATACTTGTAATAATATAATAACTTTTTTTTTGTATGCATTTACATACAATATACAAGTATTTAATTACTTAAAAGAAGGCTCCAGTAACTCAATATGTTATGTACATCATATAGCTATGTTAATAAATGATTGTTTTTTATTTTTCACTTTGTGAATAACTGACAAAAGTTACCATTTTATTAGTCACATGTGAATTTGTTTTTGTAATTTTCTTTTTTAGAGATTTCAGACAATAAAAAAAGGTAATTAAAAGTTAAAATATAAGGTAGTATCCTACTAAAGGAAAAGCATATCACTACAGATATCGGATTTTACAATTTTCAGTATTTTTTTTGTGGGTAAGAGTAGCAAAGTTCTCTGTTATATACTCAGATGATACATCTGAGGCTTTGTAACAAAAATTTTAAAAACAAGGATGAAAATATAATACTGGACACAGTTTCGTAAACTATAGTAAGTACCTACCTACTAATGAAGCCAATTCGTAGTCATGTATTTTAGACTAAAATATTGGGTTTTTGTTGGATTGTTTAAATTTTTGTTATTCTCAGGACCAGTTTTGGATTAAAGAAATTAAAAGAAAGCTGGAAAAGATAACTCTTCCAGTTTTATTTTAATTTCTTTATTACAAACAAATCCTTACTAATACTTTATACGTGAAAGTATGTGAGTATGTATGCAGGTATGTTTGTTGCTTTTTCACGCAAAAACAATAAACGGATTTAAATGAAGTTTTACAGTAATATAATAATATAAATTTTATATCAGAACAGAGCCGCGGGCGAAAGTTAGTTATTTTTATTTTCTTCGTCTATGAGTAAGCACTACTCGTGGAAAGCTAAAAAGGGCATAGATACTAAAACAAGTTTAAACGAAGTTTAGAAAATATTCAAATGGAAAAATATATAGATTACTCTAGATAGTAGTTTTCTAATTTGCAAGAATTAATCCAATAAATTTTGTACAAGTTAATTAATTTGATAAAACGGTAAGATATACAAACTCGAAACAGAATTAGTATTGTTAAATGACTCTATTTTGTAAGACGTATGAATTTTCCCTGGAATAATGAAGAATATCATTACCATTTATCACCCTCGCAACATTTGCATAGAGCGCCGTGAAATATTCAATTAGGTATTAAAGTCCCTAAGAAACGAAGGTTTTGGATCAAATAAAGAGACGATGCGACATGTCTTTGATTTTATTATTTTTTGTAACGATCAGGATACCAACTTACATTGTTTGGAAGAAGTTACATAGTTAATGTGACTAAATTACTTTAGATACACGCGGAAATAGCTCCATTTGCAACTTTAGGTATGTTTCCACATTATTAGCGCAGTTAAGAAATACTCAAACCGATTGGTAAGTAAACTTTAATGTACTTTAAGTAGATTTTTGTAAGATCTACTTGCACGTAGAATATTAACGAATAAAGTTGCAACTGGAGAGTAAGCATTGGAAACTGTAAAGTTGTAAATACTGGGAACTATTTTCTGTTATATATGTATATATGTGTCTCAAATAAGTTGTCAAGTAAATATGTTCTCTAGCACTTACAATTTCATTATATACAATTAATTTCACCATGTCCAATAAAAACTTTAATATAAATATCTCTATTCAAGATATTAGCAATATACATGGCACATGCATTTATGTATAAACATTTCTTTAAATTATACCATATTTTGTAATAAAGGTATTAACAGTTAGTATCAGAAATGAATTACTATTATTTATATTCTTACAAACAATTCGAATATTCGCCTAATACAAACTATATACAACTTTATAAGACTAGTTATTATCACGTTACGGTTTGATGGAATAATAATGTTGTGAAAAAATTCAGTTCGTTATGAAAAGAAAATAAGAAATGAAAATGAAGATAACAAATATTCCAATCAAACGCAATTACAAGACTTTGATTATACACAGTTCTCCTGAATTATCATCAACGTTGACAGACTAACGAACATAAATAAATTTCTAATAGCGGCGGTTATAGTAATTATAGCAGACTTTTGATTACACACAGGAAGATCGTTGTCGTTGCTAAAATGGTAGTGGAGCTACCACCGGTGCTTGGTAGAATAACTTTCCCATCGTTAGAGTACCATTTATTGGCTCGATCCGGTACTCTGTTACTCTTCATATTATCAATCTCGTCGTCTTCGTCTTCATACGCGTTTCCCCCGTATTCATCATCAGAGTTTATTCTAATATCCGGGTATTGGTACGCGTGTCTATCGTTGCCCGGAATCTCTGTGAGACAATAAAAATATTCGTTCAAAAGCCATCACCACAAAAATCTTTGAATCTATAAATATTTTTTAAAGTCATCGAAAATATGTCTCTGCAATTTATTAATTTACATATTGTACATAAATCAATCATTAAATGTGTATGTAGATTAACATTTTGAATGTATAAATATTCTTGTTATTACAAATTAAAAGGTTGAAATTGTTAAAAGTAATTAACTTAGATAAAAAGCTAAGTACTATACCGTATAATCTTATCTTGCTCTCCACATCCCCTAAGGAATTCTTGGCTACACAGATGTAACTGCCTAAATCCTCCCTTCGAATGTTCTTAATAGTCATCGTCATCTCCGCTTCAAACATGGACTTTTGTCTAACAGACATCACATGGTGCTCCGAAGGAATAATCAGTTCACCTGTAGAACGATTTATTACTTAAAACATGCTTGTTTTCGAATTCAATATTAGAATTTCATCTTTCTTCAGGGGAAGTTTTATGAAAAATGTAAAAAGTTCGTGCAGACACCTAGGAGTTTTATGGCAGCCTTATAATTTGTTTTGCTTTTATCGTGGATGCTATACCTGCCAGCCGAGCTCATCAAACGACATTAAAATGCGAATGTTAAACTTTTAAAGTGTATTTAAATTCAATTGGGTGTATTGAATATCATTTAACTGGCATTGCAGAAATATAAACTGGTTGTGTGTGTGTGTGTGTGTGTATTTTTTTGCAATATCTTATAGGTTATTGATATTTATCTGAATAAATGTTAAGTGAAATTTCATGTCTAATCAGTTATACAGTTTTTAAAAAGTTACCAGGATCTTTAACCCAATAATTAATGGATTTAGGTGAAGACTCGACATAACACTCTATTGTGACGTCAGTACCCAACGGAGCGCCGACTAGTTGATTTGGCACCTGGATCACTGGATGAACTGCAGGAAGAAAAAATACACAGTGAGTTAAAACAATTATCACTTTGAATACAGACCATCGTCCGTGTCGTGACGATTTAAGAATACAGAGTGTCACCACCCTGATTCATCCCGCGCGGGACGGATTTTAAATTACCATTTATACGCAACGGATTTTATATTACTATAATCTAGCGCATTTCTGATAATAACAATATCGTGATCTAAGTTGTTATATTTTTAATAGTATTGGATTAATAAAATATACATAAAATACATTATCTCTCTATTTTACAAATGTAGGTCCTAAAACTTAAGAATTTTCGCTTGACATACGGATTGCTATAAAGTTTGTATTAAGTTTCCCCTCTCTTTGTACTGATGTTATCCTGCATAATTTTCTCCCTTAGCCGCTTTTGACAACACCCACGGAATGAATAGGGTTGTTGACACTGTGTATTCTTAATCAGTCACCACGTGGTTAAGCAAAATTATAAAATGTTGTATTTAAGGGCCAAATAAAAAAAGATATGTAGAAAACAATGGTAAAAGTAATTTAACTAAAAATATTTCACCTCAATGCTACTCCCGATAAATTCTGATGATCAAAAACATTTAAACATCAACTTTTTATGTAATTTTATTTTCCCTAAACTTATGCTATGGTTCACAGTGTGTGTGAGATATTTTGTAAAATTTGTACAGTGGTTTTTGAATTATTCTCGTTGCGTATTAAATCATTATCGTCATTATATTGGTCGTGTCGCTTCACACAAATGTTATGTAAATTTAATTTAATTACATCTGTATATATCATCTAAAAGTTTACGTTTGTAATAGATGTATGTAATAGATATATTATATTACATTATCTTTTATTGTATAAATTGTAAGCATTCAAAATATAAATTTAATTTGATTACCTTCCAACTCGTGTAACCGATATTTTTTCTTATTACACAAGGTTTCATTATACTTAATTGCTCTGGCAGCGGAGGTATACAAAATATTACAAATATCAGCTTACAGTGTACACTGATGTGGATCCGTTTACTGACGGTTGGTGGGACCCCGTTGCCAGCGATACACAAGTATGTTCCCATCTCTGAGCGAGATATTTTCGTCAGCTTCAGCACTTCACCTTGGTACGTCAGAACTGTGGACAAATATATCATACTATTATAAAGGTCACGTGTAAAATCAAAAAAACAAAATCACTTTTGTCACATGAGTTGAGGTTTTATTAGGATTCTTGGTTCAATTTGTTATATGTTTATACAGATCATGTAAAATATTAGTGTGGGATCGTCGTCGTGTCATACAATTGAATAATCCTTACTAATATTATAAACGCGAAGCTCAGTCTGTATGTATGTATGTTTGTTGCTCTTTCACGCAAAAACTTTTAAATGGATTTTGATAAAACTTCACAATAATATAGCTTATATGAATAACACATAGGCTACTAAGAGGCACAAAGTTTTGTTAGTTTATTTAAATAAATTTAATTTAATATTTACTTTTATGTTAAAAGCAAGTTTACAACACCATTTACCAGCTTGACCGATTCTTTTGAATTTTTTTATGCATATTCAGTAAGTCTGAGAATCGGCTACTATCTATTTTTCATACCCATAGGACGCGAGCGGAGCCGCGGGCACAGCTAGTATATTATACGAATGAACACATTCATATTTCAAATAGATAGCCTCTAATACGTCATGAACTTACAAACACACCAAACTATTACCTGTTTACACCTGGCTGCGAAGTAGTTGCTTCCGAGTGTGCAACGGCACCCATTGATTTTCGAATTCTTTACAAACATTGCTATGATGTGAATGGTATTTTATTTAAAAAATAAGTGAACAAAATTTTTTTTTGCCAAATTAATTGACATTAATTTAATTAAAATTACTTGCGGCCACTTATTGACTGGCATCCTGTTATGTATTCTCCTAATCATAAATGTATTTAAAAATGTGAATTTGATTAACTACGCGATGAACGTAGAGATTTTGCAGCCGGATCTTAGACTATAAATATTTTCAAGTAAACCAACTTTGCTCTATAAGTATTGGCATATTTGTCTCGTATAAAGTTCCCATCGGGAATAATGAAAATAATGACATTAACCGCTGTAAACAGAATTTTCATCTAAATCTTTTGTAGAGAATATACTAGGCAGTGTAGTGATTACAAATAGTGCATTAAATATATTTATATGTATGTGTATCTGTCACAAGGGTCTTTCCAAACATACACATGAAGGACACAAAGAACAACCAGATTTAAAAAAGCAATTTTTAGCTTAACCCACAACAGCCAACGTTAGAAACGATGGAAAATAACATGGCTACCATTCTAACCGCTAAACCAACCGTTCAGTCACACGTGTATAAAGTGCACAAATTACTTCTTATATATTTAACTTTGTCAAAACACATTAAGGAATTTTTATTTTTTGTTGTGTTACTTCTTTCGCGAACACGTCCAATTTCAGTTTAACGTGTAATTCTGTCTTGTCGTTATGGCCTTACAGTATGAAAAACAGATGAACAAAAGAATCATTCTTATCTTATGCGTAATTTGTAACAATAAAACACATCATATTTCAAAATTTTCGAACGATGCAAGGGTTTCAATAAATTATTCAGCGTTCGTAATAATGAGACCTAGAAGTGTATTCAACGCCAGAACTGTACTAATTACGACAAACTTTAAACAATACTGGACGCGAAACTCATCCCGAGAATAGTCGCCGGGCGGCTCATTGTGGTGCCACAAATGCGGTCACACAGACTTTCGTATTATACATATTCAGAAAAACAATAGCGTCCTTGCGCTATTCAGATATACTAAGACAAATGAAATATTATTGTAGTCATTAAACATTGGCGAAAATTGTTTTTGAACAGATTTTCCAAACATTCTTCACTCATATTTATAAATTCAGGACGAATGTAGATAGGTGCTATTCAATTGTTTTGGTTATTAAAATTATTAAGAATGTTAATGAACTGACACGCTTTCTAACTTCATAGTCTTATAAAATATTTCCCTAAAAATAAAAACAATCTAATGAATCCTGCCTAATAAAGATGGAAGAATCCCAACTATTTTCAACCTATACCTTACTCTTTTCAAGATAAGTTTGGACATTGACCAGTGAATGTTAGCATACACAATGAGTTGGCATCCATAAAAAATTAAAGTAACGATGAACTTTTCTTTACAATTTATAGAACCCAGTTGATTAAATGAGCTACCATCATTAAAAATGTAAGTACAAAATAAGAGAAAGAAGCCGTAACAATGTAAGTTGAGAAGTCTAAAATTCAAACTTTCCTTTGGCTATATCAATATAATTTTTCTTCAAAATCTGTCACCGGACCAACTAAATAAAATGGAAGTACATCTCTCATGAACTCACCTGCGCAACACAAAGAAGGGTATTAAATCACCACGTATAAGTAGCGCCAAACTGTTGATTTTATTGCCGGTTGTTTATTTGTTTGAAGGGAGTCTTATTGCCTTTCTATACCCGTAATTTGTGAAACAATACCTCAGAATTCTCCCTAAGCATCTTAATAATAAACGGAATAATACACTTATAGTCGAGGAGAGATTAAATTTGATCTTCATTTAATTTAGTAATGTTATTTATGTTTAGGATTGATACAGTTCTGCTTGATAAATATTTGCAACTATTTAAATAATGACATATTTACATACAGTTTGAAAAGTTTTAATTGTTCACAAAGGCTGGCGTAAAGGGCAGCGAGTATATTAACAATAAAATCATGTAATTTCAAAACATCTCTGCGTAGTAAATAAAATACACCGACGGCACGGTCGGTACCCAGATGGAGGTCACATAAAGTAATCGGTCCTGGTTGTTATCATAACCAGTCTTAGTTGGAGGCCTTCTGACGGCTTGAAAACATCCAACGGCAAGGTTTCGTAGCCACAACGTATCTTGCTAGTCCCCAACACGCACTTGGCCAGCGTAGCCTTTACCTTTACCCTCTCATGAGGGACCCGAGTCCAGCAGTGGGTCATTATGAATTGTTGGTCAATTAATAATAATAATAATAATTTATTTATTTCTCTACAAAGTAAGATATGGCACAAATACAATAGAAAGAAACTGGTAATTTCATACAGTACAATTCTGCCGTTATCTATGTATTAACATGTTTCAGTGTTCATTTAAGTGCTCAAGAGACCGGAGTACATACTAGGGTTGCCCCTGTGTGACAGATTATGTATAAATAAATTTGCAATGCAATGTTACTAGTTGTTGAATGTTAATATAAAACTCCTTTTCCAACATCAATTGTGGGAGTATTCCATTTGTTAGCAACTCGTGAGTGGTATTGTTGTTATAACGACTATTTATAGGAAAGTTTACCAAAAGGTGAACTTTGCGTGTGCGTAATTACCTATATAAGCAACAGAATAAAAGGTTTAGCCCATATCACAATAGCATTATGCTCGCTACAAAAGAGAATTCGACCTTTTACAGTAGACATTGATAAAGTATTTGTAGGTTTCATTTTTATTCATGTATTTTAAAGGTATTGATAATAATGCTTAAATTTCACTACATTTTCTGTTCTTTAAGTGTACAGCAAAGAGTAAATGGGTCGCCTTTAACTCAAAAGATCATGCTGCTACATGGTCTTCACCGATATGCTCTTCGACCCAGACTTAGGCATTGTCTGTTGTGTGTATTATACACGTATACACGTGTATTTCCCAAGATAAAATTGTTTCAACTTTTTCTCGTACATAAGTGAGAATAGAGTGACACGTTGGCGTTACAGAGTATTGGGTAACAAGTTGCAAAGGGAAATATGCTGACAGCGGCAATGAGAGTATTCAATACATTTAGAATGTTATTGATGTACGATTACTTATGAATGATTATATCAAATCGCACTAATCACGTATTATTTCTATCGAATATTACAAAAGTGAGTGACATATTTGTTAATTTTCTCTGAACACGTAGAGGATAAATATTTCAACGTACATATACATGCCATATGTGTGTGTAATTTAAATATTTTTTTAAACATATATTAGTACTAAAAAAGGTTGGAAATCTTTTTTTCTTTTACTGTTTCATATTGCTCATCTATTTCTGTTACTGTTCGTTTAAAGATATTAGAAAGAAGATAAATAGATGTCAAGCAATTAAGCGAATGTGAAAATCACTAACAACACACACTTAAAAGTAAAAAATTATTGACTTGATAAAAGTCGTAAAAATTTAGACCACATTTTAAAGTTGGCTATGTAATACGGTAACCATTCTCAAAGTTTCTTGTAAGACTGGATTTGTTCTTGCAATTATTTGGCTTTCCTAATAGAGGATAATACTGGTTATAACTTGCTGGTTACCGCTAACCTAAATAATGAAATTATTAAATCGTTTCTGTACTATAAACTACTAATGAGGAAAGTAACATCAGTATGTGAACTTGTATTATGTAATTTAATAAAAATAAAATAAAGAAGAACACATAGGTACTTTTTTGTGACTCAACTGAAGAAACGCTTTTATGAAAGTTGTAAGAGTAATACTTTCTTTTCAATTTACTTATTTGGGAGAAACCCAGAGCAGTTCCCAGGACTTGCGACCTAGGCGTAGGTTTAAGGAGGCCCTTAACGCTCACCTTAACTGCTCGAGTTACTCGCCCTGCCAAGCCAAATTTGGTAGGAACCTGTTAATGCAGCCTTAGATACTCGTTCTAAAATATAACTTACTGCAGTTTTCGACAGGCCAAGGTCTTTCAGAAGGTATATAAAAATAAAACTAAAATCTACTAACATCACACAATGTTTCCAGTTTCCTTTTAACTGACAGCTTGTATATTGTTTGAATTCTATAAAAAATTGTACCGAGTTTTCAGAATGCTTTATTATTATGAGGGTTTGGAAAGGCTCAGGCTATCGCATCCCTTAAGTTAAATGTTAAGCTAAGTTACTGTGTAAGTATATCCCACTTAACTGAAAGCCAGACACATGAAATATAATTTTATATTAACATAAAATCAAATATGTTTGCATTATATAAAACAATAATTTGATTTAATTTGTAAAAGATATAAAATGTCATAACTTTATACCTTTACTCTTTGCTCCGGTTTGGTCCCTTACAACGATATCTTGTCCATCTTCCCTTTTCCACATGACTCTTGGAGGTGGCACACCGCGGGCTTTACACGACACCCGAGCTGTGCCACCCTCCGGCACCATGGTGTCACCTGATGTCTCTTCAGCAATAAAATCTGGCGGGATCACCACGTCCAGGAAGCCCATCTGGATCAAAATGCAAAACTATTAGCTTATAAGATATAAGTACGTATGATATTTACTATGACCGGCTGTTGGAAAAATTAAAAAAGGAAAGGACGCTTTATTAATGAAACCATTATACCTTAATAAATTAGCAACTTAAAAACAAGAGCAGAATAGTACAGGTATTTAAACCAAATGGTCAGTTGAAATTGGGCAAATCAAGGTACAGCCAAAACAGGGACAGAATCGTTAAAAGTGACATAAATTGTATACATACGTCATATTACCCACGTAACAGAAGCTACATACATAATGTCCCTACTATAGTGTTGTAAAATCTATTCCGATTGCTTTGATGGTCTAGCGGTTAGCGTATGTGTAGTCGTCTTTAATTCAATTCCCAGACCAAAAGGTGTTGTTAATTTTTTCTGATAATAGAAGATCTGAGGTTGAGATCTTAGCCTATGCACACAATTGTGCACTATAATATCTCCTGTGTACCTGACTGTAGTTGACTGCTGTCCGTTGAGACTGCCCGCCGAAGACAAAATCGTCGATATCTATTCTACTACTACTATTCTACATTTTTAAATTGACGTTTAATGCTTAAGTTTTGAGTAGTTTTGCCCAGTGTTCGATATAAATCAGTAAATACAGATTCAGAAATCTGGGGCCAAATTCGGATATTACTTTTCGCACTAACTCCGATTTTTGATACGCGGTTGTGTATTTGGAAGTAACTGTTCTGAAGTAGTGACTAGTGGCAAAGAAAGAAGAAAGTTTAATTTATGACTTTTGTTCTACACAATTATACTGATCGCAAGATCGACTGTCACAGTGGCGGAGTGGTAGCGTATGCGATTGTTATGCTTGATGTGGCGGGTTCGATTCCAGTGTCGTATCAAACGTTTTTATCATCTGTAACTACATTTTAAATACAACAATTTGCTATATTTAAAATATTAAAATATATATAAAATTAATATATTAATTATATATTCAATAATCAATTATATCATTATATTTAAATTAAATTACATATCAAGACTAATTTATTTCATTTTTGATGAGATTGATTGATTGATTAATGTGAACATTACTAATAGGACCATAACTAATTTATCAAAACTTTATAAGACTAAAGTCTGTTTTAATTCTGGAATTACCTTAGCCTAATGATAATTTACGTTAAGCCTAAAAATTTGAAATGATTACAAGTACAAGAAAAAAAGAGTAATTTCAAGTTTCTTTTTGAGTACTTTCACAATTAATTATTAGATCCTTTAAAAAACTTTGACTAATGATAAAGTTTGTCCTGCTAACCCTGCTAACCCTATAAGCTAGACGAATAAATGTCAGTTTTATAAAAAATGAGCTACCGTTCATCAATCATCAACAGCCTTCAACAGTCCACTGCTGGACATAGACTTTGGGGTAGCTCCCCTACACGTAAAGAGGGGATGATTTATTTTTCTGACTATATCCCATTGTGTGAACGGTAGGTCTTGTGAAAATATTGTGAGGTTGCTAAAACCATTTTTCCATTTAGGGATCCGTTTGCGAGTTATTCAGCTTTAAAGTGCAAAAACAGGGCGTCTCCCCTCTCGAAAAGACAAACGGCTGGCTCAAAAACTCTCAAAAAATTCATTATAGTAGTCCGTATATTGAACTATCAAGGAAAACTATAGTGGTTTTGATAAGTTTTTTATTTCAGGATCTATAGTGGTTTAACTTGTAAAATACACTCACTTGAAAAACTTCGTACAAAAATGAAGATATTTACTGTATCTTCATTTTTGTACGAAGTTTTTCGAAGTTACGACGAATAGATAACTTATGTTTATACAAAGTTTAAACATAACTTATCTATTGGACACGATATTAAATCTACCTACCATAATGGGATGCTATGGAACCCTTTTCTATGCGTGGCCTGACACACACCTGGCCAATTTTATTCACTTCGCTATTTTCGTGGCTACAAAAGCTCTCTAAAACAGTAATGTAAATAATTTATTTACCAAATAGACTATCAAAAAGATTTTAAAATATAAACAATTATTGAACTATCTCAAAGCATAACACGGTTTTTCATCAAGCATTTAGAAAATATTTACTCACAGTGAGACTTTATAATCAGATTTATATTGATGCCTTTTCAGATTTGCGCCGATGAATTGGACGAAAGCGTCGGCTACTAAATAAGCTGAAGTGGCAATTATCTTTGAACTCGACTGAATAGTAACCCTGTTATGTTACAACGATAGCACTTTTTGACGCTGACTACTCTGCGATAAAGCGTTTTGATGGATTCACTAGTCAACGACATAAGAGCCCTGTTAGGTATATGTTGGTTCATACAATCCGATTTGTAAATAACTTACTTATAGAGTACCTCCTATGCTAAGAATCGCCTATGCAAGTTGGCTATCAGGTGCTCATAGCCAATTTGCATCAGGTGATTAGAAACAATCGCTGAAAGTAAGTAAGTACGGCGCGGCCATTACTTGAATGGGTCATAGTTAGTGGCATGATACAATGAGCGTATCCACGATTCGAAGGAGTAACGGCATAGCGTATAACTAAAGGTATGTCATGTTGTAGCGTAATCTTAGTTTGTGTTTTGTTCGTGATATGATCAGTATGTCATACGTTTTTATTTTAAATTAAATTATCTTAATTATTACTTATCTTTATACTAGGTTAAATATCAAAATTGTAATACCTCCTCAAACCTAAAAATACGCACCTGACTTTTCATCGGATCTGTGTTGATTTGACACATGTATTGCCCTCGGTCTTCTTCCTGAACGTTTTTAATATGCAGGTACCAGGTGGAATGATCACTATGTGATACTGACACGCGAGGATTGTGAGTGATCACGTGTTCGTGGATCGCCTGGATCGCTTTTGTGTCCGCCTTCACCCAGCCGACCTGTACAAGGATACGAGTTTTAGAACGTTAATTCTGAAGACATTGGTGGCAGTAGGCAGTAAAAGTAGCTCAATTTTTTTTTTGTATTTAAGTTCACCAAAAAAAGTGACAACTGTGCCTGATAGAAAGCATAACTAGATCGTCCAAGAGTAGAGGCCACTATCCTCATTTTGAGTGCATTCCCGGCCTCCGGTCTAAAACTAGGCGAAAGACTAGCACGAATGCTGTTATTTTTGGTTAGTTTTATTTTAGTTATGTGTATTGTAAGTGTATAAATAAGCGTTTAAAATCTAATAGGTAGTAACCTATTTTATTTTAAAGTCATGCCTCCTCCTTTACACAACATTTAGTGTTTTTGAATGTCACCTATTTTTGTCTGTGCGGAAAATCCCTAGGACAACATCAATTAGGACTCGTACCAAAATAAAACTGCACGCCGTCACTGGTACTAGAAGCCGAGGAACCAGGTGTACCCTCGAAAGGAAATCCCTGGGACCCCTACGTCCCTCGGGCTACCTACAGTTTGTAGATGAAGATGTCCTGTGTGGAAGCCAACGTCCTATTCTGACCAAAAGAAATAGCGCGCGCTTCTTGTAGCACTCGCGCTGGTCTGCTTCTGCTAGGTTAAAAGATAGCCTTATCAGTCACCCACAGGCCTGCGATTATGAAGAACGGAGATCGGTTAACGATATGAAGTATCTGGCCCATTCCCGGGCCTGATAGGCTGGGAGAGTTCTGAACCTCTCGAGGTCTCGCTTGTCTCGGATTTGGTTGAGCTGGGATTTATGAGATTTGATTTCTCGAATCTCAGGACTCCGCCTCTGATAAAGTGCGGCAAGGACTCTCGCCTCATGATGACAATTTTATTTCAGTATTATATAATATGATAATATATATGTAAAAATACTATTCGAAGCAAATAGCAACAAATCTGTTGATGCAGTTGATACTTAAAATATATCAGCGTAGTTTCAGATTTTAAATTCAGTGACGAAACCGATATAACGTATTCGGGTCAGGGTTCTACGCATAAACTGGGAAAGGTTACTAGTAAATTGTGGAGCCTATTAATTACGTATGCGGGTTCACGGAGGTCTTTGTGCAAAGGGGTAAGGCATTAGGTTGTTTGTTTACGGTATAAATGATATATTTCATAAAAAGTAATATTAATTAAAGTTTATCTACATCTTTAAAAGTTTTTGAATTAAATTTGATTACGAGTGTTAACTAAAAAAGTAACGTAACTTTGTGTTTAAAATCAAATCAAGCACAAGAAATCAATAAACATTGTTAACACAACGATAGAGTCAACAAAAAAATATAATGCACGAAGCAAATTGTAGTCCTAAGACATTGAATCTTGTCAATTTCACTCGGTAACTCCTTTACTCACTGGATAATAAACATCATGGATGGTAGTTTTAGCAATGAGACAATCAGTATAAAATATACAAAGACCTTTGGATCCATTATGTAACTTGTTCTACTAAATAAAGAATTATAAAACTAAATGCGGTTTAATTTCAGATAATTCAAATTCTTAACTTAAAACAATTATATTTAAATGTAAAACAGAAAATATAATTCTTAATCTTAAAAATCACTAGATATTAAAAAAACTAAAGTCCTCTTGCATAAGCGAAAGCTAGTAAAATTCAAGCTCATTGCAATCTAAAAAAAGACCAAGTTGATTTATGTTTCTTACCCGAAAGTTGCCAAGGTTGACAACGATACATTCGAAGGTAGCGTCACGTCCAATCGGCACCGTCAGATTTGTGATGGGCTCCCCGAATTCCGGTACTTCTACACCACCTAATAACAAGAAAATATTTTATTAGAATATTGATTTTCGATAAACATACAGAATAGTTTAGGAATAGGAGTGTTAGTTTGAGAGTTAACACAATTTCTACACCACCTAATAACAAGAAAATATTTTATTAGAATATTGATTTTCGATAAACATACAGAAGAGTTTAGGAATAGGAGTGTTAGTTTGAGAGTTAACACAATTCTAATTTAATTAATACTTTAATGTGTAGATTGGTCCTCTCATTGGTACCAAATTTTACTAAGATACAGATTAATGCTCATCATTCTATATATTGTGTACTTGTACTATTTAGTAATTAAATTCTACAGTAACTGATAGTAAAATTCTTTTTTTTTGTAATATCTTACCTGCAACATGGCATGCATACAAATTAAATAATCTAGGCATCTAGCCAATATTGTACCAGAAGATGTTCTTCTGGTTTAATATTACCTAGTTGAATTATTGCACCAAAGAATTATTCTGGATTTGATATGTTAAATAATTTTTTTACGTAGAAAAGTAATTTTATGCTGTAAGAGAAAAAACTTACGGAAATATTCAACTATTTTACTATTTTTTGCATTTTGTTTTTGTGTTTTCGCAACATGACATATACACTTGATTTGTACTATACTAGATAGACAGTACATTTGTTCTATATTTTCCTAAAAATATGTATAGTAACTTGTCTTCACTCTTCTTTCTATAGATACAATTTTAAGTTTTCTAGAATTAACCTATAGTTATAATAATAATAATAAAAACTTTATTTGTACAAACACAGCACACAAACCAAGTTTACATTTTGGTAATAGTTACACAAGACATAATATAGACCTAAAAAGAAAGATTACAAGCATATTCTTTAACTGGTAACATTTGTAAGAAACGTCAAACGTCAATAAGTAATGACGTGGAATGTATGACGTGTCATTACATTAATATTTATACAAACTAAGTAACACTTACAATACAATTAATAAACTAAGCCTATAAGACGTCCCACTAAACTGTCCAATATCAGTTGGGGTTGTACGCTGCGTCTGGAACAAAATGGTTGGACACTCAGCGTTATTTGCAATGGGAATGAACCATTACAATACTGATTTTCAGTGCCCACCGTAACAGTCGACCCGAAGCCGATAGCTGCAGTTGCATCTTATAACTATAATACCTATACTTAAAAGATGCTTAAATATTATACTTTAATTTCAAGAAATTGCAGTAATATACTTGGGTTTTGGTAAGTATTAATATTTGTAATTTACTCAGTAATTTGCAAATACCCACATATCATAAAGCCAAGGTGCAGTTAAGCTAATGGGAATATCATTATCCTGTATTGTTATTTCAGGCACATAACCTTGAGAAATTCAAACAGCTGGACAAAAAGAAAATAAACATAAAAAGAAAAAAAAAATGAGACAAACAAAATAACATCAGAAATCACTATCTAAATCAGAAATATAAACTAAAATTTTAATTTCAACATCATACCAGGACACTAGGCTGGGAAGCAAGTTCATGTTTACACATCCTTTACACTCATGCTGGAAATATATTGTTGATGGATCATAATCTATAGGTAAGTAGAAGTGGTCATAGCTTGTTGTTTTTGATGTTCTAGGTAGTACTTTCTTAATTTATTTCTAAAAGAGAATATGGATTTTAGGTCCCTTAGTGGCGGTGGTATTGTGTTCCAGCATCGTGTCGCTGCATATTTAAAGCAACCACGAAATGCTGCAGTTCTGTGTCCCGGTATGCTGAGTGCCCTAGCTGAAGGTCTGATGGAGTATGAGAAATGGTTATGTCTCCAGTCTATTTTCTCAAGTAAGCAGGACTACCCTTATTAATTACACCAAACAGTAAGCTGGCTAAATGCAGCTTTCTTCTGGCCTCCATCTTTAAAATGCTATGGTCATTAAAGTATGGTGTTACATGATGACGTCTGGGGATTTTAAAACAATAACGAGCACAAGCATTTTGAACCCTTTGTATTAGGGTTTTTATTCTAGCCAGTAAACAAGGACCATATACCACATCACAGTAATTAAATTTGGCTAACACTAAAGTGTCCATTAGTTGTTTTCTAAGAGGTATACTAATACCTTAGTATACCTGTTGTCACGGATGTTATATAGAATTTTAAGTCTGTAGAAACAATTTTGAACCATTTTATTAATGTGAGCTTCAAACCTTAGCTCTGGGTCCATCAGCAGTCCCAGATTATTAGATTCAGTTACCCTAGTGATTTGTTGTCCATTCAAAATAATGATAGGGTTGTTTTGTAGAATAGACTGGATTTGCCCCTTACTACCTAGTATCATAAACTTGGACTTTGCTGGATTTAAAACTAATGAGTGTTCCATAGACCACCTAGCTACCCTTTCAAGGTCTTCGTTTATCCTGTTCACTGTAGAACCAGTTTAATTGGGCTTGAAAGTTAGAAACAGCTGAGTATCATCTGCGTACATGTGGTATTTGCAATTTAGGAAACAATCAGTTATGTCAGCTGTGTATAGAATAAACAAAAGAGGCCCTAGAATGGAACCCTGAGGAACTCCTCTGGTCACAGCCAGGGGGGCGGAAGACAAAACTGATCCATCTTCTTTTTGTATTTCTACGTGCTGTGACCTATTAGAGAGGTAGCTGTGAAACCACCGTATGGTGTCAGGGTCAAATCCGTAATACGCCAACTTGGACAGGAGTAGAGATGTATCTATTGCATCGAATGCACGGGAGTAATCTAGCAGGGCAAGTATTGTTCCCTCCCCGCGATCCCTAGCTTCCAGAATGGTACCCACCACATAACACAAGGCCGTTGCTGTTCCACATCCTTTTCTGAATCCAGATTGTTTATCTGGGAGGACACCATTGTCCTCAAGGTATTTCATGACCTGTCTATATACCACCCTTTCCAATACCTTTGATAGACAGGATAGGATACTGATAGGTCGCAGGTCTTTTGTAGTATCTGGAAGAATTGTCTTAGGTATTGGTCGGACTATAGAATGTTTCCACATGTTTGGGAATGTGTGTGTGATAATAGAAGTGTTGACTATGTCTGTTATAATGTCCAATGAGTAAGGTAATGTGAGTGTTATCATGTCAATGTTTATCTTATCTACACCCATGGCACTTGTCTTAATATTCTTCAAAATACCAAGTATGTCACTCTGATCTACAGGTTTCAGTTTGAAAGACAGGTCCGGCTTGTATCTGTGAAACTCATAATATGTTAATTTGGATATTTTCACTCTACAATCACCTGGTATTTTCAAAAAGTCTTTGTTGATATCATCTGGACTATTGAAATGATCTGGCAAGAATTTAGGTTTATGTGATGGTAACACTTTATTTTTTAGATTTTTCCACAAAGACCCTGGATTATTTATGTTATTATTTATATTAAGTGTGAAATATGCAGATTTTTCATTTTGAAGAGCTATCTTAGCTTGTTGTTTAAGGTCCAGATAATATCTCTTTTTTGACTGTAACTTTGTTTGCTGATACACTTTCCTAGCCCTGTCTCTCAAGCCGAAGATCAATTTAATATTGTCTGTCACCCATGGGGTACAGTCAGCCTTGAAAAATGAGTGCTTTACAGGAGCGTGGTGATCAAACAACTGTATCAAATGCTCTGACAGACCCTCAACCATGGCATCCACCTCATCCTGCAAAGCTAGGGCCCGCCATGGAATATGTTCCAGATCTGAATTAAAATGGATGGGCAAAATGTTTTTGAATGGTCTGTATGTAATCAGTCTGGGTTTGACCTTCTCTTTTCTAAGCACTGACTCACATGTCACTATTGAATGGTTACCTAGCTCGGGAACATGATTCACTACTACATTTCTCACACTAATGTCTGTACATATAACATCTATCAAAGTGCTGCTATTTCCTATAAAATGTGTTGGACTATTAACTACTTGATGCATATTGGTATAGTATAAGAACTGTTGCAGTTTTTTAGTATTTATATTGCACTGATCTAGCATATTAATGTTAAAATCACCCATGAGTATAGTAAAATCAAAAGGGGCCAGTGCACTGATGCTGTCAGTCAGACTGTCTAGGAATTTGTCAACACACAACCAGGGGGGCCTGTAGGCTGTGCCCACTAAGAGTTTTTTCCCAGCTACAGTTAGTGAAAGCCAGTACTGCTCTACCTCGTTATGTGCGGGGTGACTCCTAGTCTGCACTTTAATTTCATTTTTTTATATAATAACCGACGCCCCCACCGCGACCACCCCTGACAGATTTCGGTCTTGGGATGTGCCTCAGTCTATAGGAGGGCACAGTTGGTGCCCTCCCCTCCTCACCTGGCCTCAACCAAGTATCGTTAATGGCCATGATGTCGACTGAATGTAGACTCATTGCCAACAAAAACTCATCACGTTTAGTTCCCAGTGAACCTGCATTAAGAAGACCAAACTTTAAAAATTTCCTACCGTTCATCTTAAATGAAGAGTTAAAATATTTAAATAATAGTTATATTCAATTAAACTAATTATATCTATCTGTTTGCAGGCAGTCATCATATAAACCACCACAGCATTAGGCCATGTATGAAAATTCATATATACTGTAACTAAAATTAACTTAATAATATATAACACTAATCTTAACTTAATTAAAATAATGGTTATTTTTATTGGAAGTATGACATGGAGGAAGATCATAATATATATTAGGATGTTGTGTATTGGAAACATGTTATTTAATTTTCTCTTTCCAAGGTATAAAAAGTATTTATTGTATGTTTCATAATTCACAAGTTTATTCTCATATATTTTTTCCTGCAATACCCTTATGTAAGAAGAACGTTTATAAGTATTTGTATATAAATATGTGTTACAAGCTACTGTGTATAATTTTTTTAAGATAATTGTTTGTAAATATGTTTTTAAAACTGTAAAAGTTCTAGATGTATGTACCACCAACAACACCAGCACAAAAGTAGCACAGTTAAGGAGATTTTTAAGTAAAAAGTAAAGTATACTCCACATACCTATTTTAGTTTCATATAATAGTATTAATACCTTGTCATATCTATTATTTATGCATGACACATGTACACAGAGACACTTTAAAGATGGGCTATTCCTTATCGGTCGTGACAATTTCCCTACCGAAAACCTGTTCAAGGTCAGTCTCCGAGCGTACTACGTGGGTGCGTTTTCCTTCAGCTTCCCTTGTTAAGATTTTACCGCGACTCGTCCACGTGAACTTCCAACCCCGACCAGCAGCCGCCTGTCGAGTGCGGTCGAACAGAGCCCTGTTGCTTCTGGTGAGCCTCTCGTTAAGGTAGAAATGACGCGGAGGCGCGTCGATGCCGAGGTCGGCTGAAGAGGCCCCGCGCTTCACCCGCGCGCTCCGCAGCAGCTCGTCCCGCAGCCCGCGCCGCGCCAGCCGTACCACGATGTGGCCGCACCGCGCCGCGCCACAGTTCCACAGTGTGCAAGACGTTCTCACCGGGACTCTCAGGGAGGTTCGATATCTCGACGTCAGAGAGCAGCAGTTCCTGCTCTCTTTCGCCGAGCTCCATTTGCAACCGCTTCACCGCATCTTCCAGCTGATCCACCGCAACTCCCGGCGAGACAGCCTGCCTCCTCTCGAGGTCTTCCAAACGACTCTCCAGGCCGTCGAGCTTTTTTCTGGATGTAGCTACTGCTTGACGGAGGTCACTCACTTCAAAACGGATCTCCCGTAACTCCGTTTTCATGTCCTCTCTCATTTCTCTCATCTCCGCTCTCATCAGCTGTAACTCGCGGACAATATCAGCTGTTCGCTCTTGTTCCCTATCTCCAGAGCCAGTGACAGACCGTGAGGAGTCATACGAGCTGACGGGGGAACCCTTACTCTCGTCGTCGCAAGCTGGTTGGTCGCGGTCTTTGGCAAGTTTTCCCCTGCAGTCCTGGCACTGCCATTCCTTGTTTATCCTCGTTTCATTGACACAGGACATGTGATATTTTTTAGTACATCTGCAGCATACCGCGACACTCTTGGAAGACACGAATTTGCCACACGCTGCACAGTTTGCCATTCTATGAATCTGTCCGTTAATGAAAAGGAGTAGTCCGTCTATTCGGCAACAGATGGCGTTGCTGTCGTTACACGGGTTTTTCACTTGGCCCTTGATTAGCACTTCGACTACACGCCCAGGCCTATGCGATTAATGTTCACACAAAAGCAGACTTTTGATATAACTTCACTTCCCTTTTTTTATTTATATAATAGGGTAGATTTTTTCACTGATATGATTTGTGTTTATGTTATATTAGTATATTTAAGATAAAACGATACTATATGTCTTGAGAACACTGTATAATTGTTTATAGAACACAGTAGAATTTCTAACAAATAAATTAATGCCACAAAACTAGTATATTATTTTTAAATGAATTACAATCCTAGCTCGCAATCGCTACTACCGACCGATATTTTAGTTACGTTTGTACCCACGTAAAAGCCAAGTTAACTGACGAGCATGCAACTTGTACTATTTAGCGGCGGCATGTTGGTAGCTTATCACAAATGTTTCCTCGAAGTTGGCGGTACTGTTGTCGACAGTTGCACCTAGTCAGACCTTGCAACAAAGTGTCAACTAACCACTTCAGCTTGTTCCATTATTCGCGTTTCTAACTTCAGAAATGTGAAGTGACATGAATAACTTTGCTAATAGATAGTAGCCACCTACTCCGATAATGCGACCGCGTCTTTCATATTGGGAGAAATCGTAAAAGATTTAAGTCAGATATGAAATAATTTTTACAGTGTTCAAAAAGTTATTTATCAATTTTAAAATTATATGATTCAAAAGCCGAAAAAACAGTTCTCTATGATTTGGTTTAAAATTAATTTGCATCAAAACCTTTTGCACAGTGAAGTTAATTAAACGAATTTTGCACAAATTAAAATATTTAATCATTATAATCATCAGCTTATCTCAGTCCACTGCTGGACATAAGAAAATGAATAAAATCTTTGACATATAGCAATTAAATGATGGAATGTCTTTCTACTCTTGATAACCTTAATATTTCATACTTACGAGTGTCTCCTTCTTTAGATGGTATATCATAAACCTCCTTTGGCTTTACCGTAGTCGGGTAATAAAGTTTTAAATGAAGTTTTGTTGACCATTAGCTTAGAACTTTTAAACTACCCAAGGGATTTAGATACAATTTTCAGCAATAGATAGAGTGATTCAAGAGAAAGATGAAATGTGTAATACATGAATGTTTTAGTGAAGAAAATTCGAGAAGTGTGATTGCGGGCCGAGTTGCTTTCTTTTCCTCTATTCCCAAGATTATTTGGGATCGGCTACTAGTTCAATAACGATTGCCGTAGATGTTCATGACAACCGGGACCAACGGCTTAACGTGCTCTTGGAAGCACAGGCATGAATCACCCCGAAACTTTCAGACTCCGGGCTGTTATTAAATTTTTTCTGCAAGAAAAACCCAATAGCACTTTTGGCTCGAGCCGGGATTTGAACCCGAGACCTATTGATCAATTTGTTGCCAATGTAGTTTAAAGAGAAAACAATAGTTAATTTCGAACTGGCCTACGGCTCCACTCGCGTCCTAGGGCTATGAAAAGAGATGATCAATGATGTTAAAATATGCACACAAATTTTCATTCAAATCGGTCCTTATCCAGCCGTTTTAGAGGAGTTTGATAATAAACACAGCGATATGAGTTTTTTTTTGTATTAAATATAAATATACTTGAGTTTTTACAGTAAATTTTAGAATCTGGAATGTCCATGGAAAGTAATAGTACCAAGGCAAGGAAAATTTCTGGAAATGAAGTCGAGTAACGTTCGATCATCATAACCGATTTTGACACGGTCGAATGGTCCCATCTCCGTATGAGGCCATGATTCTGAAACCCTCATAGAAAAATAAACTGCCTATGGAGAACGATTTCTTTTAAATTTCAGCTTAACTAGATATTCTAGGGTTTTAAAAATTAACATAGAATTGAATTTAGAAACACGTAATCACTTTTTTACTTTGTTTCAATTTAATAAATTACTTTTATAGTAACTATTTTAGCTAAGGCCTCCTAATATTTATGTCAATTCCATTTTGGTATGCATATATTTTTTTTTTTTTAAAGACAACTCCCGCATTAGGAATATAAATTCCTGTGTCGCGGGGGACTTTACAAACATACATGAAACGGACACAAAGAACACCCAGACTCAGTACAACAAATTGTGAATCACACAAAGTGTTGTCCTACGTGGGATTTGGACCTACGACACTTGGCGTAGTAGGAAGCGGCGTGGTGACCGCTTAAGCCACTAGGCCAACCGTGCAGTCTATGATTAATATATAAATATATATCAGTATATGTAAATCACAACAGTATTTAGTTTTTGAAACTAATGTTTGCTTAGTTACCCTATTCATATTTTACACTATAAATATAAGAGAAGAGGTACAACAATGGCGCAACTTTAGTGCCCAAGTTTCACACGTTGTACAAATAGCCATAGTAGCTAAGTGAGAAAATTGCAGTTGGGGTGGAAATACTGTGCGTAAGAGGAAACTAAAAACGATGTTTTGTCACCTTAACGAGCAACGGGAGGCAGCCAAATGTGAAAGCTCGCCCGGCAACATTCAAAACATCATTTTGCTTTTTCCATTCCTTATATAAAAGCTTACTTGCTGTTCGCCATCTCAAACCAAATTTTAATAATAAGAAAACCATTCCCTTTGACCTCAAATAGCTTTACATAACATTTTCCATTTCAAAAATGAGCAAATTTATATCAGGGGCTTAACTTTTCTTTGACGCTTTCAATAACTAATTAATTACAAAAAAATATAAATCAAAAATAAACGTGTAAGCATAGATAAAATTACTAGGTTAAAAATAAGAGTTTCACTGTATTATAATAACTATAGAGATGTAACATTACCGAACGGTCTTGCGGAAGGTAGTAAAAACTGCCATTTTGCAACGACAGCCTTCACAGTATCGTCACAGACTGGGACGCAGTAAAATGTTTACAAAATATCCTGCTTTTGTTGTGGGTGCCACTAGAAGTGTTGGATATTGCTTTTGTATTACCGTTTTAGCGTAAACTCAGTCGGCCATTTTCCTGCAGCTGTGGTAATCGCTCTATTTTCGGGAGCACTTGTATGTATAACAGTCTAGTAGATAAAATTTTTATTCATGAGTCATGTTAACAGTACTCTGCTGATTTTATGTATGTAGTCATTTAAATTTAAAAAATAAAATTTAAATCTACAAGTTACATTTAATAAAATACAAAGGTAACAAATTGCTAACGTTGTGTTCGAGCACATACGTACAGTACATACGGATTGTCACTGATTTATGTCTAATTCTTTGAATCATATGTGATTCATATCAGTCTAAGCGATATGCAAACTACCATATATTAGGCATACTAGCAACATACACATCATCATCCTTGTAACGTTTATTATTTAACTTTAATATATAGTATTAATGAATTAACTCTGTAGATCTGAATATGAACTGATTCGCATAACTCTAATATGAAAAAAACTTGAAAATTGATTAGATAGTTTAAACTATTCACATCTGTATATTGAGATGTCAGAAAATTATTTAACTAAAATAAGCATAAAAAAATATTAGAATTGCAACTTCATTCATATTTTACTGATAAGATTTAGCACAAGATGGAGATGGAGCACTGAGAAGGAAGTGAACAGAAGAATTGCTATAGCGTGGAAAAGATACTGGAGTTTAAAGGAAGTCATGAAAAACAAATCTATTAATATCAACATTAAGAGAAAGCTCTTCGATGTAGCAATACTCCCGTGTTTAACCTATGGTTGTCAAAGCTGGTCTTTGAGAAGGAGTGAAGAAGATAGACTCGCCATATGTCAGCGAAAGATGGAGAGAAGTATGTTAGGGATAAACCTCTCGAATAGAATAAATAACCAGTTAATCAGAAAAATGACAAAGGTTACCGATGTAGTAGAAAGAGTGCGAGCTCTAAAGTGGAATTGGGCGGGTCACATATGTCGGATGCAAAACGACAGATGGACCAAGAAAATCACAGAGTGGATCCCAAGAGACAGAATAAGGTCGCGAGGACGCCAAAAAAGAAGATGGGGAGACCTATTTATGCAAAGGCTAGGAGTGGACTGGATGACCAGAGCCAGAGACAGAAAAACGTGGAAAGAGTTGGGGGAGGCCTACGCCAAAGAGGCGACTACTGCGTAAACCCTAGAGCCAAATTATACAAGATGCATGCATTGTAAATTAAATTATTATTATAAATATTTATTTAAAATGAAATTTTTGTTAGAATTGATTATTATAATGATAACTTTTATAAAAATTCATCATGTAAATTATTTTAACTAACATTAATGTATGTAATCATGAAATCTAAAATTGAATTATGTAATTGTGTAGTAGAATAAAGGGCTTTTTTATTTATTTATTTATTATTACTAGCAACATACACATCATCATCCTTGTAACGTTTATTATTTAACTTTAATATATAGTATTAATGAATTAACTCTGTAGATCTGAATATGAACTGATTCGCATAACTCTAATATGAAAAAAACTTGAAAATTGATTAGATAGTTTAAACTATTCACATCTGTATATTGAGATGTCAGAAAATTATTTAACTAAAATAAGCATAAAAAAATATTAGAATTGCAACTTCATTCATATTTTACTGATAAGATTTAGCACAAGATCATCAAAATAATTATTTATATAATTTTATCACATTATCTCTACGCGTTACTCGCCCGGTATTAATAACATTAATAAAGATAGGAGGGAACGTAATCACCTTGTACAATTTTCATATTATTTTGGATTCTTCCCAGATTTTGATTTAAATCTGTATTAAAACCTTTGGTAAAATATTATCCTTTCATTCTCATAACAACTGGTCAGTGTAAGTGCTAAGTCATTATTCATCAGTTAAAATTAGAAAAGCCCTGTGACTGAGAGCGGTACTACCGATTAGTGCGATATGTTGACATTCTTCACCGTAAAGCACATTAAATACAATGTTTATCTCAATTTTACGCCTGAAATTTCAGCATCGCAATATCAGCGGTGATACGTTCATAAATTCAGTGAAATTACCCATCTTTCTGCGCTTCAAAGAGGTCATATATTTTCTGGTGAAGACAGCGCCTTCCTATGTCGACCATCGCTCGAATAATAAATCAGTTTGCTTGAAAATAAGCAAAAATGTGTAAATGAGACTTTTTAAAATCAAATTATTCAACTGATCAAAATGAAAGAATGATCACAAACTTGTGAATTATAAATAAATGGAATCGGAACAGTATGTAATTGTGGATGCTTTGGTTTTACATGTTACTATTATTTTAAAGGCCAAATGATAAATCGACAAGGTTAGATAAAAGGAAAACACACAGAACTTTAAATTTTGTCATTTATGGTTACGTGTAAAGCATGTAGTCATTTTGTGCTCTATATGTTAACGTTGACAGTGCGTTATAAACAATACTGTAATTTATCATAAATTTAAATAAAACGATTCGACCATGTAAATAAAAGTCTAAACCTGATGGGTGTCACAAAACACATCATGAACAACACAAATGTAAAATTATTTTATTTAAAATATTTCGATTCGTATACTATGTATTAAATTAAAAAAACTGAAATAATCTTGTAATATTTTTTTAGAGGTAGGTAAAGTTTGATTTAAGTGTCTATTCGAGAGTTTTCCAGAATTTTAATAATAAGTTTTAGAACCTTAATTATTTAACATTTCAGTTCTTAATTATTTCAAGGAACATCATTGGCTAATTAATTAGATACCTGACGGTGTAATATAGACAATTTGCTTTAAGTACCTTAGTATTACCTAAATCTACACCTACAAGTATTATAAATTCCAAAGTATCTCTCCTAGAGTGCCTGTTATGCTTTTACGGCTAAATTTCTAGCTGATTTGGATAAAATATACCCTGACGATCCTTTTATTCTTGAAGAATAAAGGCTACTATTTACCGCGATAACCGACATACACGCGGGTGAGGCGTGGACGAAAGTTAATCCTTACTAATAAACGCGAATGTTTGTCTGTATGTATAAGTATGTTTGTTGCTCTTTCACGCAAAAACTACTGAACGGATTTGGATAAAACTTTACAGTAATATAGCTTATATATCAGAATAACACATAGGCTACTTTTTACTGCAATATAATCGAGATAGCGGGCGACAGCTAGCGATTATAAAAATACATTAAATCGTAGATGTCAAAATGTACCACAGTTTATCTCCTGTCAAAACTTCACAGGTTGCTAGGCATAATACACTTGCATAGCAACCGTAATGATAGTTTGTAAATGGCTAATTTAAAAATGTGTTCTGGATAATCACATATGTAGGCTACTTTTTATCACAAAAATACGCGGGCAACACCGTGGGGTGCAATAAATTGTTAAATAAATTAATTTGCACCGACCGCTTGGCCAAGGTCACCCATGACAAAAATACTCTAAGCTGAAGTTACAGTTAACATGATTTTCCCAATAATAATTACCTAAATTTGTAGTACATTTTTGTTATTTCACTTTCTGACATAACTTTTATCTTAATATTAAAATTATATTGTAAATCTCTCAATAAGCGTGCAAGCTAAGCTTAATTTTTTTGCCCGGTATATCATAAAACATTAACTAATAAGTATACATAGGATCGCTAATTATATTCAATAGCAGAATTAATACTTTCCTATTCACTTTTGGAGAAGATTCTGTTACAGTCGATTGTCTAAAATTTGAATTAAATATCCATGCTATCATACCAACGTTACGGAATGGTATAACAGTGATTAAAGTATTCAGAATTATTTTTTTATGTCCATCGCATATAACGGCATTTTACATGTTGGACTGCAGATTTTTTTTGTAAGCATAACTACTTAGTTCCTAACTACCCGTAAGTAGTGCGTTCGAAAACATACAACTTGAAAAAATGAGTATATATGTTTTAAATATTTTAATTACTTTGAATAGCGGGTTCCTCATTTCATTCAAGGAGAAATCTAATGGAATCTGTAAAAGATAAGAAATAATGGTATATATTTCCTGCCGATCTCATTTTCTCTATTTGCTATAATCAAAAATAACATAAACATATGTAAGTTAAGGAGTGAGGTTCTCATAGTTTTAATCTTTAGATTTAAACACCAGTTTGATTCTAATCAGAATGGATGTTAACATTATCACAATTTTATGTGGTAGGATTCTTTACCATAATAAGTAACATGTTATTATAAACACCAGTGAAATAAAGACCATTTACTGCCAACACGAAAACGAATACAGGTTGCTTTCTTATTTAAACTGCTTTGTTGGTCTAGTGGTTGGCGTATGCGGTTGCTGATCAAGAGGTCTCGGGTTTTCCATGGTCAGACCATATATTTGTGTTATCTACAAATGTTTCTTTCGATGTCTGGGTGTTTTTTAAAATAAATAAATAAAATAAATAAATAATATGTATAAATATTATACTATGTATAATATGTATGTATTTCCAAAGAAAAGTATGTTTATAAATTTATATAGGTTGTTTAGTATCCATAATACAAGCTCTGCTTAGTTTGGGACTAGATAATGTTGTGTGTAAGATGTCCAAAAATATTTATTTATTTTATAGATACTACACAATAATAAAGAAAAAGTTTGTTAATCGTAATTATCGTTTGATAATTAGTACTTTACACTTTACAGTATTTCAAGGACCAGAATATTCATATTATACACACCCTAATCGTCAATGAAGAAAAAACCCACATTATTAGTAGTTTAACTTTCGAATTCAGCCCGCCTCCAGTGTCGCGGTAGTCTGATCGCCTTTTGTATAAACTGATATTCAAGTAAAACCGGTTTAACTAGTAGACGACCACAAATCTTGGGATTAATAAAGGCTGGAAAAAAGCTAGTAGGCTACTAAATATATATTTAAATAAATAAATAAGTACACCCGTGACTGTATCTCAGTCTGTAGTTGTAGGCGTATTTAACACCCACATTTTGACATTTATGATATGGTCTCACTCACGTAGTAGTCGGTAGGCTAAGTGGTCCTCAACTGGTCGCTTTAGGAGGTAAAGGTTGAGAAATTGGCGGTATATTAAATTATTAATTTCAAGGGTTCGAGTGCTTGCGGATTATTTATTAAAAATAAACGGTTACAATTGCTGCTACTTAAAAACCTTTCATGAGTGCTTCAGAGTGTGTTCGTGTCTTTGTTCATAAATTTAGAGAATTTATAATGAATTCGAACTTGTATAACTTTTCAAAAACGTTTTTCGTCAAAAAACCCATTGATACAATAGTAATGACTTTGAATTACTTAAATCGTTAATAATAAATAAAAACTGTGTAGAATTGTACGTTGTGGTTTTGTACACTTTCTGACCGCAAAAATCAAACATCATTTTTCAAAAGATAGTTCAAAATATGTTTGCGTAGAGTTGATACAGCTCAGTTCTCCGCAGTTTCATAGCTAGGATAATGATTAGAGCAATTTTTGAAGATAGCAAAAATATTTCAGTAGAACCTCATTTTCTTTGGGTGTCATCTACTGTTTAAAAGTAGCGAAAAGTAAAACTAAAAATAAAATAATACATTAAAACATTATAACACTACAGTTATTTTAATTATGATTTCTAATTTTATAAATACTCAATACAGTCCGCAGTATAGTCGCAACCCTACTAGGGTTGCGACTATACTGCGGACTGTATTGCGACTATGTATTTTATATAATATTAAATTTAAGTATGTATTTGTATGTCTTTAATGGTATATAAATAATATGTAATATTATATAAATATTAGATATATGTAAAATGTAATGTATTTTGGTCGTATTACATATCATTTCTATGTCTCAAAGAAAACCTATCTTTGCACCTACCGTATCTTATTTTTACATCACTCATCAAGTCCACTTTTGTGCAACAAGTTTTAAATAAATAAATAAATACTACATTTATATTCCTATTTGTTAAAAATTCGAAAGCTTCTTAAAACTATCGGTTCGTCAACCCAGTTCAGTATAGTATCTAAAATACGTAATTACGTGTCCATGTGTTTGCAAATAAAGTAGCTTAAAACTTGAAGCTTATTGTGGTTTCCACGGAACAGTAATTAAAAAACATGCTATATTGGATGAAATAAGTAAAACTAATGAAATCATATTTTATTTCTACAGTTTTATTTATATATCCATAGATATTTGGCGGCTTAATTCAAATTGTAAACTGAATGAAAATTTCAACTGGTCATTTGTCATTGGGTGTGCGACGCCGCGCGCTAGTTTCGCCCGTCCGAGTTCCGGCTGCAAGCTGCTTTTATTAATATTTCCAACGAATCTGCGCTTTATTAGCAAACAGCCGTCATGCGGTTGATAAATTATTAATGCGGTTATAGCCCACTTTGTGTTTTGTGACGAGTTTTTTAAACAACAAGTGCATACGTGTGTTATCCGTAGAGTTATGTTCTTGTTCTCTTGTCTACGCTGCGCAACAGTAAAAGGCAATAGTACAAATTCAGTACTTCTATGTGTAAATGCAATTCTAGCTATGTAATACTACTTAAAAAAATTCTACACACGTTCCAACATCAGAAAACATCCCAATAAAAAAGTCAACGCATACAAATAAGTTGTCTAGTAAACAGAAAAGGACACAGAGATATTATATTGCTTAGCAAAATGTATACATAAACTAGCTGTGCGCGCGGCTCCGCTCGAGTCCTAGGGGTATGAAAAATAGATGTTGGCCGATTCTCAGACCTACCCAATATGCACACAAAATTTTATACAAATCGGTCCAGCCGTTTCGGAGGAGTATGGGAACGAACATTGTGACACGAGAATTTTATATATAAGACTAGTTGACCCAGCGAACTTCGTACCGCCCAACTTTAAAATTCCAGAACTTGATCGCAGCGCCACCTACCGGGTTCAATTGCGAATCTAAACCATTCCCAGATCCCCTTGAACACACACAAAAAATTTCATCAAAATCGGTCCAGTCGTTTGAGAGAAGTTCAGTGACATACACACTCACAGAAGAATTATATATATAAAGATACATCATACTTATTTAATTTCGAGTGTTTCAAGTTCCTTTTTCAAATTGTTACGTCCATGCACTCAGGTGGTCAGTTAGATATTTCATGATTTCTCAATGCACACATGGGTGAGTTAAGTTTATGAGCTTCATAAACGCAGGAACTCTTCGTACTGCGCAACCTTTGCACTACAACAAAAACAATTAGATCCTCTTATCACTTTACCTTTTGCACTTCGCATTTCTACATTTTTAATATTCAGGTTTATCATCATCTGAAGTAAATTTAATATGTATGGAGTAGATACTGGATATATTAATATATTATAGAAAGTATTCAGTGAAGTATTATAAAGCAAACGTGGAATGAATAGTTAGAGACGTCACATTATTACGATGGATGACTGGCTCCGTCCATAGTCTAACGGTTGGGCAACATTTTTAAACAGAGACAGAACCATTCGTCATGAAACTGAATTTCTCAGATGCAATTTTTAGTATTGCAGTCTGTTACCGTGCACTTTTGGTCGAAACCATAAATTACTCCGTGCTTTAAAGGGTGACGTCTTGTGGTTCGTCGTAGCTTCATGTTTGAGGACATCCTCCTTTTGCTTCAAATAACTTAGTATCAATTATTTTTGCTGATGATCGCTTTAAAAAATTATACAGTCTCAGAGCTTTAGGTATATAAATTCTTAAAATATAGTAAACAGTCAATTTTCATTTATACTGGATTATCATTTAAACTGGTTGTTACATTGCCTTATTCAAACATTAAAGATATCACTGAACATACATAAAAAAATATTCTGACCATTTGAGAACCTCCTCTTTTTTAAAGTATTAGAAAGGAAGATGAATACTCTGTCGCTCTTTTGGGGTAGGCCTTTTATTCGGACATACGATATTCGGACTTACACTATTACACTATTCTATATCATCTATAACCAATAATATCCCACTCCGGTGCTCAGGCCTCCTCTCAGAAGAGGGTTAAGGCCATACGTCTCCATGCGTGCCGAGTGCGGGTTGGGGACTGACAAGACACGTTGTGGCTACGTAATCTTATCGTTGGATGTTTTTAAGCCTCCAACTAAGCTTCATGAATGTTATCTTATGATAGCAACCAGGACCGACTGCTTAACGTAATTTCCGAAGAACGGAAACGTTGAACGGTCACATATTTAGGTACTGACCGCGCCGTCGTTGCTTACAATCGTCGATTGTTACCAAACTCCTAAGGCCACTTGATTTGAAACAATACATAGCGCAGTGGCTATGAGCGATTCATGTATTCTATATACCTAAGTTTTACATACTTAAAATTATTCCTATATTTGTGCTTCTTTTTATTTTGTATGTCCATTTGCCATTTAGTAAAGGCCTCCTCCAAACTATTGAATGTATTTGTTCTGTAAAATTTAAATCCATCGTTTTAAATGTATGTAAGTACACTGAGTGCTGCACCATATGTTTTTTATATTCTGTATCCGTTTTTTGTGTTGTTCGAGGGATGTGGTCTCTATACCACACGAGGACCAGTCGGCTTGTGCAAGTTGGTGTTATATATCTTGTTTAGTTTTCATAATTTGGTTAGATTATCCATTTGCCGATCGCTAATTACTATTTGTTTATGTATTTGAGGATGTAAGTAAGAGAGTTTTTTCGGGTTCTATTCAAATCGAAGGCTTTTGTCCTGTTAGATTTAATAGAACTTATCGTTTGCTATTTTTAGGTTTAGTAGTTATATTGACTGTGCTGAAGTGGATAGTTGTCATTTCTCTTTAATCACTTATGGCCCCTTGACGACTAGTATTTCTTATTTCAAAAACGCAATATTTTCTTTTTTCTCCTCTTTAAGTAACTGTGGTAGCGAAGCCTTTATTTTTTCTATGACTTCCTTAAAAAATTACTCAGACACAGATTCACATTCAACTTTTTTTTACTCTTTATTATTTCATCTTTTTTTTCACCCGTTTTTAAATATGAAGAACAAAGGTCTATTTTTATGCTCAACTTGATTTTTGCCGAGACGGTATAGTTGGTTTATCCGTTTTTTTTACCTGAATATCAATTTTTCCAGGGTGCTCTTTGCCCTAGCAGAAGCAGACCCGGGTGGCGGCGTCAGCGCTACGGAGCGTACACACTCCCGTTTGGTGAGTAATAGGGAATATTGTAGGGGGCCCGAGGTACGTCGGGGTTTCAGATATTTCTTTTTGAGGGTATACCCGGTTTCTCGGCTCACAATACCCAAGACGGCATGCGGTTTTAGTCGGTTCGAGTCCGACGTAGCCATCAACTGGTGTATTCGTGTAGATTTATGGGAGGGTGAAATCTGAGGTATGGACACAAAACAATGCCAAACTTCCATACTCCGTGTTTTTGTAGCTGAGAATTTCTTGTTAGAAGTACCCAACAACACTTTTGACCCGACAATGGAATTGACCCTGAGCCCTCTTGATCTGCAAATTCATAAGCTAACCAACGCGAATTTTTCAATGAGTTACAAATATGTAAATTAAATCATTAAAAAAAATGGGACTGTTATAACATGATTAGGCGTTTTTATGAAATATAATATATACTGACTTATATATTTTTTCATTTATTTATTCAATCATTCAGATAAATTTTACATCATTTCTACGTACATCCAAATACATTATACTAGTAACGAAAAAGGGTTTGTTCTTCATGCATAGTTTATATAGTTTTCGCGTTTGTAGGTCTTATAGTGAGACCTATTAATCTTGCTTTGTTGTCTAACCGTTGTCCGTCTATCACAGTTATCTCAATGCTTCGGACTTTTACCGAGGTATACGAATTTTGCACTAGCACCGTTAACGTCATCTTTTGTGATCATAAATATATAAATTGTCCTTACTTTTGCCATTAGCTACTAAATAAATGCATAAAAATGACCGTGGCATACGATATGTGCTGAAACAACGATGTGCTTTGACCTTACAATAACTCAGGCAACATTGGTCTCAATGTCTTGTTACTGTTCGTGTTCATTAACCAAGACTGAAAGCATTTAAAGATAAGCTAGGCATTTATTAACTTTGGATTTTAAAATATTTCTCTTTGCGGATTTCATTTACGATATAGATTTGATTTTGACTGTGTAATTGATGCACGATTGTAACAGGGTTTTAACAGTCCGACAAAAAATTAATATACAATCTGAATTTTATTGGTTGCACATTTGGTCTAGTAGATAAAGCGGTTGCCACGTCGCTTACTACTGTTGTCGCTAAGTGTTCTGGGTTCAATCTTACACGGGAAAACGCTAAATGTCCTAAAAACCGTTACAATCTAGTTGAATATAGAAAGAAGTTCTATTATAGCATTTAAAATTTAAGTTGAGATTAACTAAATTATCTTGTATGTAATACGTGACTATATACCCTTATAAATGGCAAAGGTTTAAGCCAATTTATTAGCACGCCACGGAAGAAAATTTACGACAGTTATTTATATCAAATTAAATTGAGACTAATGTTCATTTGTTGGCCGTTCGTAATGAGCAATTCAAAATGTTATTCGAGTGCCAAATAAAAAGTAACAAGTATCGTCAACCAAATTACGATGCTCACTTATTAACAAATTCTCTTCAAAGAGCTTTTTGTATTTAGATTTAAGACGGGAAATTAATTTTTCATAACAAAAAGAGGCTGCCATTTTGGACTTCATTAAAAAAATTGGCCAAAACGCGAAAGCCGTAGGAATGAACTTTTCCCATTTCTCATTTTCGTAATTACTCTTAAATCTCCTAATTGAAGAAAACCTTAATGGGTAGCACCGCTTTATACTATTTTTGGATTATTTTGAGATAAATTTGTTTAGAATGTCAAATAAAACTTTCTTATTTTACCCTTATGGCAAAATTTAACCATTCAGCAATCAATTAATACAAATTAAGTTTTAGCTGAGGGCGGGGAATTATTCATTGTAACTAAAATAATTTATATTACATCAACTGCTCGGGTAGTATAGTGGCTTAAGCGTTCTTCGTAGTACACTGAATGTTGTGGATTTCATCCCTACGTGGAATAACATTGTATGATCCACATACTATTGTTTTTATTCCAAGCATTCTTTAAACCATTTTTTATATGTTATGGAAGCCCCCTGCGGTACAATCTAATACTTTTAAGAGTTATCTCTTTTAGAAAAAATATACAATTTGCTTTTTAGAAATTAGTTTTACGCTGAGTTGACTTATAAATCGCTTCATTACTGGCATTAAAAACATATGTTATTATAATTGTTGTGGTTTTTATCTACTCTTTATCACTATATTATTTTATTGGCTTTCATTAATCATGATATTGTACTGATTCCAATGCATTTGCGCAACCTTTTGCGACACCAGTTTAATAGTTTTATAACTCTGTGATACAAATAATGCAGTTTATGGAGAATTATAAATCTCGAAGCAATCGCAATAAATGGTTTGTTAAAGAAATTGTTACAATTTTAATTTAATTTTTCAAAATTGACACTCATTTTGTTAACTCGCCTTATTAGGACATACCTAGAGCACATTAAATCTAGTAAATGTTTTCATTTCCATTCCAAGTTAATAAAAAAAAACCTGGGTATTAATATCTTGTTGGAACTAAACTTGAGGCTTAAGATCTCAAATAAAACGGGAGTCACGTTCGAGTGAGTGATATCACGTCTAAGGCTCATCAACGGCTGCGCGTGACGACTTTAGTACAAACAGATTCCACAACACGCCCACGAACAGCGGGCCTCTAACGATTCACCATCCTTCAGGTTTTCTTGAAAATAAAAGTAGTAGAAGTAAGGCCTCGAGGCTCTTGTTATAGTGGCAAGTTTAATAAATACGCAAAAGAGCAGACCGGGGCGCGGAGTAGCAAAGTTTTCTTTCTCGTAACTTTATTACCCCATTAGAGATCGCGTGACGAAGAATCGCACTTTCTCGCCTTAATATAATTTGTTTTGATGGTTGTACCAAACGCATTACCCTTTTTTACGCCTTGTTGTAGCCTATTATGTGGAAGCATCATTTGTTCATTATTGAAACGTTAATTTTGGGTTTTGTTGATTTAGTGCTATTTATTCTTTCTTTAGCAAATATAGGCTAGACGATGTTAATTAAATAGTACATACAAAAATAAACTTTCTTAGGTTGAGAGTTGTTTGAATTCTATTAATAATTCTTTACACAAAATAATACTATTGAGTAATACACTTCACGATAAAATGTATGCCAAAGAATAGTGTAGTGACATCTATGACTTATTTTTCGTATAGTTTCAATCCCGGTTATATATATGTTGGTATTAATTAATCAACTCACGGTAAATCTATATATATATACTATTATTAACAATTTTGTAACAAATTTCTAAAGCAATATTAATCTAAAAAGAAATTGTCATCAAGGCCTTAATCCTTAAGTAGCTATAAACCGTTACTTGATACTAAAAACTAACAACCAAAATAAGTATAATTTTAGAGGACTCATTCCAAGCCATAAAAATAAAACTTAAACCGGGACAGCAAATTCGAGTAGCCGTTTGGAGGCAAATAGAGCCTTGAACAAAATATTAACCCTCAGAAATAGTTGGGACAACAGTAAGCGAAACGAAGACGTAATAAAGCTATACATGTATTTTTAAATGTCTTAAGCAGCGGCAAAATGTCTCTAGAGCGAATCATAAATCTAAGACGACACGCCCATTCTAAACAAGGGAAGTCTGTGCAATGCATCACCTCCGCCGGTAATAAACCTCGCATAAGACGATCTCACTCCGTTCTTTTATTTCAATAACCCTCTGCTCGTTGGAAACTTTGAGTATTATTACACTCCTTGAATGTAAAAAGAAATGGCTTTCAGAGTTACCGTTCATCATTATGGAGTATCTTTAGGGAGTATTGTTAATGCGTGGGAAAGAAGAGGATTTTCACTATACTTGTTCCAGGAGTAGATAATAAATTATATGTAACATATTTTGGAATGAAATAAAGAAAGTAAATCTGAATTCTAAAATATATTAGATAGGTCGAGAAAAGTAAGTGAAATGATTTTTATAACGATAATTTCAATCATATAGGCTAGGAGCCTTTTCCGGGATTATTCGGGGTCGGCTACTAGTTCAACCGGTTTTACCTGAATTTTGATGTGAAACATCTATAGGCGCACGTAAAATAGATTTCTGGGCTGGCGACTGGCGACGCGTCGCCGCGGCACGCTATACGATGGTATATATATACAGTCTATATGCAGTAGTGTGTACGGTGGGGCGACGCGAAGCGTCGCCCCACCGTACACACTACTGCATATAGACTACTATTTTAATAATTAGTAATATTTTATTTTATCATTATGACATATTTAGTTCCTATTACAATATGTTCTTTTCTGCATATTACTTTTACAAAATAATGGCGATGTTTCACATCTGCCAGGCGTCCCGTGACGGCTCACATATTTTTTTTTAGTTTTTTCACGAAGCGACTGGCATCGGACCTTCGCAACCCTAAGGGAGAACTGAAATTCGAAAGATTAAACTAGTTGTCAGTATATTTAAGGGTATTGACTTCCCAATAAAAATTACCATGGATGTTCATGACAACCGGGAGCGACGACTAAACGTATACTCTCCGAAGCACGGGGTATATGACCGCCAAACTTCCTACTCCGGGTTGTTATTAAGAATTTAACATAAACATCTTTACTGATGTTTTACTGTTAAGGTTCTCCTTTGTTAAACGAATTATGAAAAAAAATGTTTTGGTGTAAATAAAATTCATTAAAAACGTGTTCCCGATGACCTGCGGCTGATAAGTGGTTTGTTTGACTTGGTATTTGAATAATAAATTCCTTAAACCAAATTGAATTTGGATGGCTTTACCTATCACAATTTTAAGTCTCGAATCACACGTACACTTGAACATTTCTGAGAGTAAATTAAGTTATTTACGGCCGCAATTTCTCTAAGTATATATATATACACGTAGCTAAAAATAATGTTAAAAAAGAAATTTTAATTTAAAGTATTTCTATTTACATTTTGCAAGAGTAAAAACCTAAGTTGCTCTAATCACATCATATTTTATAAATAGAAAGTGAGTTATATTAAATGAGAATATTCAAAATCTAGAAGTATTAAGGTAATAGAGCTAAGCTGATTGCAGCACGAACGGGCCGGTCGAACCCGACCCGTTCGTGTATTACCCTTACAAAGAAGATCAAAATGAAGTGACAGTATTTGTGCCGTCGCGTCGTCTTTCGTTGGCAAGTGCAGCCCGAAGGCTAAATAAAGCAGAAGCATCTCACTAGAACGCCATAGTGCGGTTCAATACAAGGCATTGTCTGCAGACAATGCAGTATCTCAATTTGAATGCATCAAATTGAGAATAGTCATCACTATTCATGCTTTCCAATCAATTAATACGTAACATAAGTATTTTTCTTCACTCTCTCTAGAATCATTAGATTAGTATTTTTCGTTGATTTTCTGACATACATCCTTACCTTATTATTTTTACCTCATCATTTATACACTACCTTTACCTTATTATTTTTATCTTATTTGAATTCAATTCTATTAATTTGCTATTATTAATTTTAGTCATATTATTTTTGAAATAATCTATAAAACGAAACTGTAAAGGACCGACACTTTATCTTGGATATAATTAAAACCAACATTTTATGAGTGATTATAGCACTGATTTTAACCAGAAAACTTTATTTCTTATAAATATCAAAACATTCGATTCTATGAAATTATTTCACGGGGTTAAGAGTTTGCAAGTTTTTTATCTATACATACAATAAATAAATAAAATCCAAGTGTCTGCTTGTAATATAAAATTATCAGTTTTCATTACATGCATAAGAAAATAAACATGTTACTTACAAAAAAAGAAGGAATCTTTAAAATTATTGTCTGTTTGTCTGGAAGTTTCGCTCCGCGGCGTTAGTCGCGATTTACAACAATAACCACGGGTAACACCGCGGGACTCGGCTAGTTAGTAAATATAAAAGTAGCAGATAGCCAATCTATATCTTGTATTGTTAAAGTGTGTAGCGGGCGTGTGACAAATGTAGACGAAAACATCTGGCTACACGTCATTAGCTCTCTTCCTGTGCTTAATTGCGTCGATAGACTCAACAGGAAGTCGAAAGATTGCCTTCGAATAGCGTGTTTCGTCCTGTCTTATTATTAAATGAACTGGCTGAATAGACGGAATTATTTGATGTACATATTCCGTTTTTGTACTTTTTTACTGCTATAAAAAATACTCGTGGATGATCTCGTTAAAAATAGGACCTTGTTTTTTAAATGATGGATGGATGGTTAATTATAAATGAATTACTCAGAAATAAAACGAAGCTTTCAGAATAATAAATACTTTATTGCAGTAATTTTTGGACAAAATATATATTTAAGAAGTGTTGTTAATAGCGAGTTTTATTTTGCGTGGTCTCGTCGACTTCTAACAATGTGAATGACGTTGGGTTCACAGAGAAAGCGGCAATGATTGATGAGGGAATTAATTAATACGCCACTTCCTTCGGAGGTTTGAAAAAAAAACAAGATCAGCTGCTCTCGGTATATATACAACTGCGCTAGTTTTGCTTTGATTGAGTACAAATTTTAACATGATATTTATGAAAATAAATAGGGATTCAATAGACTGTTTATTATAAAAACACAATGTATTATGTAGTTCAGTAAAAACTGAACTACATAATACATTGCATCATTAAAAAAAGCGTCATTAAAAAATTACGCTATCAATATTAGGTCGTTTGATGTTTAATTATAATAGCAATAGATTTAAAATGTGGATAGTGAAAAGTAGTATAAATTATAAGTATATACCTATACTTTATATATATATAGTACTTTTTCATTATTTAATGGTACTTATTCGTGATGCAATTATTTAAAAGTTTTTTTTCTATATTCTATATTTAAAATTATTTTTCTATATTCCGTAGTTTCTTTAACCCGTTCGAAGCGTTTAATATTTTATCGCGAATAAGTCCCGCTATATAACAAAAACTATGTGCCAAAGTTTAAAGCCTTTGGAATGAAAACAGACTTTGATAACACCTTCGGTCAGTGAATTCGGGAGTATAATAAATCGGTTAAAAAGTAAACTAAGTCCTTTCATTAGCTCTAGAATATCAGTGTACTTAATTTCATTTGAATCAGTTCAATATTCTCGGCGTTAAAACGCGACAGAGAGACAGAGTTACTTTTGTATTTACAATATCAGTAAGTATGGATTAACAATGTATTTATATTTATCGATTTCTCTTTAATTTTTGGCCTTAAGGGACACCTACGAGTATATCCACTAGTGGATATCTTTCATCTTAAAAATATGTAGGCGTAACAATCGGTGGTCTATCTCTTGTAAAGTTTATCTTTCAGGATCCCGTAGGGCAAAGGAAAAAATGGGACCCCTATAAGTTCACTCTGTCCGTCTCTCTGTCTATCAACACCCCTTATTTCAAGAAAATGGAAAGGTATTGAGTTCAAATTTAAAATTATACTCAGATCTACGGGCACTTGAAGATGTGAAAAAGTGAAAACTCTAAGTCACTAGTTTTTGTCAGGTCAACAAAGTGCTAATATAAATAAATGAAAAATATTTTTGTTTGGGGTACCTCCCCTACAAGTGGGGATAATTTATTTTTCTTGCGTCTAACGCATCGTGTATCATTAGATAGGACTTTTGAAACAATTGAGAGGTTGCTTCGATAATTTTTTGATGAAACCTCAACCTCAAACCGCCAGCGTATGCTGAGCCGCGCCTTCACTGCTCGCGCAACTTCTCGAGCTCAGATGCACGCCTTTCGAGCTCAGTCACCTTAGACTGCAGTTCATCTAGCTTGTTGCTGGAGAAGTCACAAGCTGCTTTAAGCTCGAATAGCTCGTCCTTGATAGTTAGAACATCATCAAATAGAGTGGGTGGTATTACTTTGCGAGTTATTCAGCTTTTCTTTCAAACAGGGCGTCCTCCCCTCTAAAAGCTATACGGATTACTCAAAAAAAAATTTGTCCATATATTGAACTTTAAGGGAAAACTGTAACGGCTTAGATAGCTTTGTTAGTTCAGGAGTTATAGAGGCCTAACTTGTGAAATACGCTTACTTGGAAAACTTCGTACAAAAATACAAAATAATGAGTAAACATAACAATTAGATATTGGACATCGCTTGGCATTGTTTATGACTACGAAACCTTATTCAATGCATGGCCTGATACACACTTTTTTTATTTTTTTATTTAGCCAGCCAAAATGATAACTCTGCCTGATGAAAAGCATGAATAGAATATAAGAGTTGTCATACTCATTATAAATACAGATAATGCAGAATGGTGACATATGTTGTCCGAGTGAGATGCTTCTCCATTATTGGGCCAGCGGTCTCGCACTCACAAAAGCAATACGATATCACGAATAGTGTCATTTTTAAACGACTTTAAAAAAAATGGAGGAGGTTCTCAATTCGTCGGATTCTTTTTTTTTTATGTATGTTCAGCGATAATTTCGTCGTTTATGAACCGATTTCAAAAAATCTTTTTGCCTTGAAATGGGCATAGCTTACAGGTAGTTCCATCGTCACCATATCGAGATCTGATGATGGGATCCCAAGGAAATCGAGGGAGCTCCTCAAATGTCATAGGCACAATTGTCGCGATTTGGGTACTCGGAATAGTTTTTCATTGAAGTCGGTTCCTTTTTGTTAAAATTATCGGTTGATCTATTCGTGCTAAAATCAGCATGACTCTACTTCCTTGAATTTCTTGAAGTTCTTTTTATTATTCAGAAACCAACCAGATAATAATTACGAAAATTGTTTTTATGTAAGTACTGTATATATTATAGTTTATATACGACGTATATAAACTGTATACAGTACGAGTATATACTTTAATATGCAATGAGTGTCAAAAGCAGTCAGTGAATAATTACAACCTGACAATTCAATTTTATTTATTTTAATGAATAATTATTATCGATAGTGTATTTTGTGTATAGTCAAACCTCATTGTTTTATTAGAGATAGTAGTTAAAATAGTTATGAGGCATACTTTGTAAGTTAGGCGGCAGAATAACCCTTAAAATTCTTGCCCAGTCTTAAAATTCTTTGACTAATAGATTAGTTAAGCAAAATGAACTTCTAGGCTAATGTAAACCGTGTATTAAATTGGTACTTTGGTAATATTTAATTTCTTTAATTTATGTTCTTATTCTGAACAGTTACCTTTTTTCGTTTGCACTTAGTAAAAAAATCACACACGTATAACAATACAAACCATAAGAATATAGATTAATAGGGTATTTTTGTAGAGTAACCCTACTAATACTAAGGCTAAACCAAAGGTGGGTTTTGATTTTTACAGACTTATATATGAATGTTCATCTGTTACGTTTTTTGTCATAGTTGGATTTTAGTTAATACTTAATTTTAACTAAACTCGTCAACAACCCGTAACGTCCCACTGCTGGGCTCAAGTCTCCTCTCAGTATTTTTTTAATAAATATTTTATACCAATATTTTGGACATCTAACACACAACGTCATCTAGTCCCAACCTAAGCAGAGCTTATGCTATGGGTACTAGACCACTGATATAAATACATAAACATATCTTTTTTTGTAACTACATATTTCAATAACATACTATGGGTATTTTTAATTTTATAAATTGATACTATCCGTAATAGAAACTAGCAAGCTAGCCCGTAAGGGCGTAACTATTTGAACATAACAAAGTTATGAAAACAAAAGTTTGATATGTTAAATGGTTTACACAAATATTAAAATCAAGTAGTTCCAGTTCCATTGTTGCTATAAAAATACTACATAACTTTATAGCTTTATATACAAGTCTTTTGCAAAAAAGAAAAATGTTTTTTCATAAGGTCGTCACTCTTATGACTTACAAAGTACTTAAAGTATTTATAACTTTTTAATCCTCTTGATTTGTAATAAATTTTATATTAAACTAGGTTTTAGTCTCGCCCTCGTGTATATTGATTATCGCGGTGAAGAGTAGCCTATGTTTTTCCTCAGACCTACACAAATGTCAAATATTTGCGATAGACTGAGGATGATTACTAATCTTATTTTCTTTTCCTCGAATTGTAGTAATGTACTAACGTAATAATATTTCTCTAAAGAACCCGTATCAATTAAAACTTTCTAGTTATGCCTGCTTTTTATATCTTAATAAAATATGGATTACGTGACTAAAACTTTGTTATTATGAAAGCTGAAAACACATAAGGTTTTTCCGCTCCGTTGAGAGTGAGCAGTTATCAATTCACGGCTGTTGATGGATTACATCTTTGTAGTTTATTTTTTCGACGCTACTAAAACCCCTTATTTTTTCTATGCGATTAATGTGAATACGACATCAAACTTTTTTATCTATCGTCAATTTACTGGTAGAAAAATATAAACCAAAATGATGAATTAGAAACCTTTACAGTTAAAACTAGCTATTGCCAGCGTTTTTGTGTTAGTCTGATGTATAACTTTGATTGTATATTTATCCTGTTAGGGATGGAATTTTCCAAAATCCTCTCTTAGTTCTCGGCTTCGCTCCTCAAGGAACACTCATGTCAAATTTCAGCTTTCTGCGGCCAGTAGTTTCGGCTGTGCGTTGTCTGTCAGTCGGTCATTAACGGACCTGTTTTATAAATATTGAATTACTTTTCAGATCCATTTCAAACTTTGATTTCTTCTAAGTAGAATTTTTAATTCTTAACAATATTAAATTTCTTACAATTTCCCATTTTTGATTTAGTAACAGACAGTTAACCTGTTAACGAAAATGACTGTTCTTATTAATACAAGGCAATAAAGATAAGTGTGAATATAATTTCTCAATACTCTGGAATTGAGACAACAATAAAAGCAGCAGCCTACATTTAATTAATGAACAATAAATAGAAGACATTTGGAACACAATGACAGAACTGAAGAAAAACTGTGCGAATTAAATAAAACCTCAGAGCTGTTACTATCCACCGAATATTTCTCAACCCTTTTTCCCCGCCTGTTTCCAAAGTTTTAATTAGTGCCAGAGGACATTATCCAGACTCTTCTTACTTTTATCCAGTACTCGTATTATCCAATTTTACGTTTAATGTGGATTAACTTTTCTAGTTCGACGGAAACAACAAATCTTAGATTTAAAATATGCCTTATTTAAATTTTAGTGATCTGTTTAACTTTTCTATACAAGGAGAGGTTAATTGTTTGATAAGTTGGCTCAGAAATGAAAACAATACCCCCTTCCATGTCCAAAAATGTCTTTATTTAAATTAATGGTTGTGGTTTTATTCAGTTACATTTTTATTACGATATTCTATAATATTTGAACTCCTCTAGCAATACAAAATGTGTTTAATTTTGTACATTACTTTAATATCAAATTAGATACAAATTAGAAACCGAGATTGGTATGGCTTACATTTGTTTGATATCAATTCACTATGATTTACATAAAGTAAAGGTTATCTATTGAAAACGACTTACAATTAGTGGAGTTCATATGTATGTTATTGACAAGGTAATCCATATGCGCTGCAAATTCTATGATTATTAAAATATATAATATTAATAAGTTTATTAAAAGCGGTCACAAAATTAAAAATATGATAGTGACAATATTGATCGGGCTACATTTAGGTGAAAATGGCAATGGAAACACGTTTCATGATGGAATAATATTCCTAATTGTATATCATCGAACTAAATTATGTGATAGCCAAATTCAGTAAACATTATAGAACCACTTAGATTTCTTAACTTATCAAGAAATTAAATAAATCGAATGGAACATTTTGGACGAACGGCCCCTTTCAAAATGCGACAACACTTCATTATCGCGCACAATAAGATGACAGTTATAACTGTGGTTTGGAGACACAGCCAAGCAATAAAAATGAACAAAACACCCGGTAGTTGACTTACACAATGACGGGGTAGACACGGTGTCAAGTGCAGAAAATTATGTCCATTCATCCCCCGCTCGCTAGGATTACGAAATGAGGTCGCATCTTCAGCATCTGACTTCAACTGACGACAACTTTAAGCTGTGTGATGTAAGCTCACTAATTAACGTTGCTTAATGTGTATTATTGTCTGACAGTCTCCTTTCACTTTAGTATTAAATTAGTCGGCGATTAAATGACGTAATTTTATATTTTTATATTCATAGAAATATCAATATTTCGGACATCTGGCACACAACATCATCTAGTCTCAAACTAAGCAGAGTTTGTACAATGGGTACTAGAGAATGGATATAAATACATTTATACTTTTGTTTTTTATTGCATATATTTATATTATACATAGAAAACACCCAAACTCCAAAACAAATATTTGCAGATCATACAAACGTCTACGAATCGAACCTGAGACATCTTGATCAGCAGCCGCATACGTTAACCACTAGATCAACATGACGGTGAAGATAGTTACACATTATAATGAGAGAATAATATTCTTACATTGCATTTTATAACGATTTATGTGGAAAGATATAATGTCTCTTAGTGCGAGTACCTACGTCACAACTACTTGAAATCATACAAATATTTAAGTGAAATCAATACCTATGCCGATTTTACTTATATTTATATCCCAGTATTATATAAGCTTGAGTATTTATATAAAAAAAAACTTACCGGCATAATGACATCATTCAATTTATTTCATAAAATACAATACTGTATTTCATAGTTATGCAAGCGATCACTTACTAGACCTCAATTAAAAAGAAAACGGCCAAGTGCGTGTCGGGCCACCCATAGCATAGGGTTCCTCAGTCACCCATGATGATACGAAGATTTAAAATCGTATCCAATAGAAAATTGTTATGTTTACATAATAATGCGTTAATTTTGTATGAAGTTTTCCAAGTAAATAACTCCTGAACTAACTAAGTAATCTAAGCCGTTATAATTTTCCTTTAAAATTCATCATATGAACTACCATCATGAATTTTTCTAGATTTTTTTAACCAGCCATTTAGCTTTCAGAGGGGTTTTTACAAAAAATTCCCATTCGTCGGACGAACGGTCGTACGTCGATCGGACGAACGGACATGACGAAACTATAAGCGTTCCGATTCTTGAACTTCGGAACCCTAAAACGATTTTAATGTAACATAATATGTTTTGTTACTAAAATGCAAGTGGGTATTAAGTAGAAAATTGTTCCCAATTTAGTTTCATATTTTTTTTAACAGATACAAAATTGAACTGAAAAGAAACTTAGTGCTAGTTGCCAAGAGTTCAAACATTTCCGAAGCAACTGCATTAAGTAGTGAAGAGTTCCTGTGTCCTTACTACCACCACTTAAGTTATTTAAGTAATCCAAAAATGGGAAGGTTTTTATTTAAATACTAAAGCTATCTCATCGTAACTAAGTACAAGAGCTGAATAATTAATGATTTGAGATAAATTTCTTACCAAAGAAATATCTAAAACAACGAAAGAGTATTCCATTGTTTTTATTCAGAGGGAATTGGCTTATGAAAGCTATTCAAATTTGCAAGAGATTCAATTTACATAACGAGCGATTTGTACCTCATAGAGATTAAACCTTCTGGCCTCCGTATTGTTTGTAGAAGCCCGTTTTTCCTTTCTGCAAGGATCGCTTTCCTTAACAAACGTACTGTCGGATATTCTTAATAGTATTTGTTACAATCGATCGGCATAATTTGATTTAAATGTTAAGTTGGTATGGCTAAGCTTTCATCTTAACAAGTTTTTAAGAGATAAGAACTAACAATGATCAGTAGGAACTGATTAGGACGTAGGAAGTGCACGTGTCTTCAAAGGAGAAAAGCGGTAAGGTTTATCACTCAAAATAATTAAATGAATCTTGACAACTTATTGTAAAATAATGCAACACTCATTTAATCTTATACCTGTAATCAGAGGAAAACAGATTGAAAAAAAACAATAGATGTCTTATTTAATAAACAAGTGGAGCACAAAGTTATCAAATTTCGTTGTACATAATTTAACGGCTTGTTATATTAATTACCTAAGTAAAATACTTCTACAAAGCAAAATACTGTGTGAAAAACAGATTTTTGATTGAAAAAAAATAAGATAGGCGATTTTATTTGTATTTGCAGTGTAGCCTCACAAAAAATTCTTTTTAACGAAATTTTTTCGAGATAAAACTATTTCAGTTGAAAGTTCCCTACTAATATTATAATTGTGAAAGTAACTCTGTCTGTCTGTTACGCTTTCACGCCTAAACCACTGAACCGATTTTGATAAAATTAGGTATGACGATAGAACTGAACTTGGGAAAGGACATAGGCTACTTTTTACCGCGATAACCGACATACACACGGGCGGAGCCGCGGGCGAAAGCTGGTATAATATATATTGAATATTTTTTTGTAATACAAGAACTCAGATATTTATAGACGCATGATTAGATTAAGAAAAATTAGTTATATTTACCTAATTTTTCACATATTTCTTGCCAAAAAGCCCCAAAATTACGGCATTTGCAATGAAATTAATAAATTTTTTATTTAATAATATGGAGAGCATAAAACGGAGTCCAAAGTAATACATACTATCAGCATATTTAATTAGCCTTCTCTGACATAATTCCATTTGCATTTAATCATTGGCTGAATTGACGACTTTATTTGGAATTTTTATCTTAAAAAGCAATAAACCTAGATAAATTCGAAGAAATAAAATAATTTTGAACCGATATTTTTTATAATTTGTTTAAATTTTGCTATTATAAAGAATAATTCCATTATTTGTAATTACCTCGCTGGTCTAGTAGATAGAGTATGCGACTGCTAATTAAGAGGTCTCGGGTTCAAATCCAGGGTCGGGCCAAAAAGTGTTTCAGCAAGCAGCCCAGAGTTTGGAAGTTTGGCGGTGATTCACGCCCGTGCCTCGGAGAGCACGTAAAACCGTCGGACCTGGTTGTCATGAACATCTATGGCAATCGTTATTGGGAAGTCAGTGCCCTCAAATTATTTAAAACTAGTTAAACCTTCGAATTTCAGTTCTCCCTTAGGGTTGCGGAGGTCCGATACCAGTCGCTCCGTGGAAAAACTGATATTCAGGTAAAACCGGTTGAACTAGTAGCCGACCCCAAATAATATTGGGAATAAGGCTAGGAAGAAGAATAAGAAGTTGCATTATTTGTAATCTGTAAACTTTAAAGTATTTACAATAATATTAAGTCTACATTCTCATAGTAGCGTGTATAAATGATATGTCACACATTTGGGTGACAAATCTATGGTGTATATCTGATTTCCACAAAACCGACCAATTATTTTGTAATCTTTCACCGGCTTTCACAGATTTTCTCGCTTGTACCAGGTAGGGTGAACTGTGATTAGATTGAATTTTTAATTAAATCTTTTACATTTGCTTTTATTGTTTCTAAATAAAGAAATGGAAAGTTACGAAATAAGTATCGAACTCACTACATTATCGGCGGAGATAAACTTAATATACAATATCTTATTGTAACAGCAAATATTTCGTATTTGGCAAAGCGAAGGTTTCGGTGTTAGAGACGTGATTTTCAATAGTCGTAATAAATGTAAACGAGCCCAAGCAGACGCAATTAAAGCAATATAGAACCGGCACAATTCGTTGGAGGTCATCTCATATCTTTGCCCGTTCACATCTCAAAGTTTTAATTTGTCTCGAAGATCATCTTGCTGCTAATGTTTCATATTTATTATAATTGTGAGCCTATTACATTTTGCATGAATTTATGTTTTATTCGTTACCCTTGTTACATGTATCTTTTTTAATAAGTTTTATGAGGTAGAACAAAGGTATTGTTATAGAGAAATATGCAATAGGTACACTTGTTTTGTTGAATAAAAATAGACTATACTAACAAATCAACTGTAAATATTGTGTCATTAAAATTTTCAGTAATACCTAAGCTTACATTATGATGTTCTTAGAAATGGTATTTATTACATTGTAGACTAAAACAAATATAAAAATAAATAAAATAAAAAAATTGGGAATAATGGCTAGGAGGATGATATACCATCATAAATTGTTTGAATAAGTTTATACAAATGTTTATTAAAAATATACGATATAGGTTTAGAGATAAAAGTCAATGGCGGTGATTCGCTTGTTAACATCACCAAATCTAAATTAACAACAATTTATTTTTGGATTATATACTTCAATTTCATTGGCTTTTGAATATGAATTAAAATAAATACTTTAAACAAAACAGTTTATTTATCGTTTATCGATTTATACAGAAGTTGTCACTCGGTAGCTTCACAGTAACAGATGAAGCTGTGCACTTTTAAATTGTTCAGACGATTCTCGCACTCATTATGGGGGTGAAGCACGATTCGCATCCAAATGAACGCGACGGTATCAACTATACAACTTTTTAATTAAATCGTTCATACGGTGAAAATATAAAGTTTCAACCCGTTTTGTGCAAGATAAATGAAGGTGAAATGTAATACATTTTTCCTCTAATATACACTGAAATACAATTAGCCCTGAATCAATGTTTTGCTTTAAAGAATCGCAAGCTTCGTATAAAGATAAACTTTGTTTATATTTTTATTGTTATGTATTTTAAGCCCTGTAAGAGTTCATTATTATATGTTTTCAATATCATTAAGGTAACACAAACGAAATGTGTGTCCTTAGTTATTATCTATAAACTTTTGCCGAAATGATATGTACCCCAATGAAGTTATATTCCTTATTTTTCCAGTGTCAGTATAAAAATAAGAAAGGTGATTTCAATGAAGTTATATATTTTCATTAAATACAGATAGCCAATTTACAATTACAAAGAGTCAATCTTGAGCTATCTTAGTAAGCAATTGTGACTTATTCCTAGCCTTATTTGTATTATTAAACAAATAAAATCCGCCAGTGCGTCAGGCTACGCAAAGAATAAGGTTCCGTAGTCACCCTTAACGGTATGTGAATTTAAAATCATGTCCAATAGAAAATTGTTATGTTATGTAAATTACTTTCCAAATAAACATAAGGTAGTTGTAATAATAATTACTGTAGGTACTTTGTCAACAAATTATGACTTTTAAATGATATCATATCGGTATATATCCTACCTAACACCTAAAACCTTTTATTCAGACATCCGTAAACAGAACTTTATAATTTATATGGATTAGAAAATTGAGGTTTGCCATTAGAAGCCATTGTATGTATCGAAAAGTATAACAAAAATTTCAATAATGCGCGAGAGCGACGCGGCGACGAACGTGACGTGTATCGTGCGTAAGCGACAGCCCCACCGGCAAGCCTGTCCGGGCAGGCAGGCGGCCGACTATACCTAAACTGCGGAGTAACACCCTGTATGTACTCAGACACTAATTCATCATATACATAAATTGAATTCTATGTCGACATTATATTCATGCACCACATTCATTACAAAATTGTGTGCTAGATAGAGTTCACCTCGCTATCTCATTGTAAATGAGATCACGTACTATCTTCTTGGAAATAAATAGACTTTGTGGACAGATTTTACGAGGGAAAGCATTTTAAAGAAGTACGCAAAACGTCGAACTTTTGACAGTCTGAGTTTTGAGGAAACACAAAAAAATCTGAATAGTAACTTCTATCATGATTAAAAACAAGAGGTTAGAGTACGTAGCTAAATAAAAAGGAGAAAATAAGAAGATGGAGGGCTAAGAAACCAAAAAAAAAAAATAGGTTTACGAGGTAACTAAAGCAGAAATTAATACAGTTATTAGATCAGTCTGGTTTTTCTTTTATAGACAAACATTCACAAAATGAATACAATAATAGGACACAATGCAAGTTTAAATTGGTATTAGTTATGTCATTTCTTACTCTATTTCATAGATTTTGAAGTTATAATATTATGCCCAATATAACAAAGTTTATATTCGAAGCCACTATTCGAAAACAGTTACAATGACAGTTACAGAGACAAAAAATTACAATGTTTTGTCTGTTCGGCATTTGTTGTGTCTTGTTATTTTTTCGTATATTTAATCATTACATATACTGATATTAAATAAACGATTTATTAAAGTCATACTTTTTTTATATAAAGCAATACAATTGAGTACAGTTTTAAAAATCCTACAAACCTTATTTTTATTTCAGTTACTTAACTTTTTTTTGTATAGAAAATAATAAAAGCAAGTGAAAGGTTTCACTTCACTAAGTAATTAAATTAAGGAGAAATTTCTTCGAGCTTTAATGTTCAAACTACCTCTATACAATACTGTTCTGTAGAGTATAAACTGTTGATTATATTATAGTTGTTGGTGAGATAACTACAGGTGCAACATAATGGAAGCTTTGTGTTTTGTGGTTAAAGAACGTGTACAAAGCAGACCGGAAATATAACTCAAACAAGGAAGTAAAATATCCTCAGGATGGGCGTCTTTTAATTATTGAGATTCTCTACAGCATACCGTTCTTCGTTTTTATTGCTTTTAGACTATAATAGAAAGCAGGCATTGCTTTTATTCTAGTGGTTTTGAGGGACTTGTTTGTGTTATTATTTTATAGAAAATCTTTTAGATAAACTCAGGTTATGTATTATTTCACTTCGCTTCAATAAAAAAAACACGAAAACAGTGTATTTTTTTATATACTATGTGTTCTATATACGAGTATATATATATATATATAAATATAGAATATTATTACTTAACCCTCTTTTGAGAAGAGACTCGAGCCCAGGAGTGGGATATTATGGGTTGTTGATCGATACATATAACCATGATAGTAATATGATAATAACACATAAAAATGATTTCTTGAAATCATTCTATGTAGTATAATATTTTTTTATTCTTATTTTATAAAAGCTTTGTTTCAAAATTATAAAAACCTGTAAGGTTTCCTTGTTAAGTTAAAAGTATCGTATCATGGCTTCAATCGAATAATATAATTAATGGTGGTACAGGTTCAGTTCAGTTATTTCAAAAGCAAGTATTATTACTGTAAAACTTAATTCTTTAACATATTTATTTGTTCTTATTATTAAAAAAATGGCCAAGTGCGTGTTCTTTAGTCTTTAGTCACTTTCTTAGGAAAGGGTTCTTTAGTCACCCATAATGGATTTAAAATAGTATCCAATAGAAGATTGTTATATTTACTTATCAATGCGTTAATTTTGTATGACGTTTTCTAAGTAAGCGCATTTTACATGTTAAGTTAAGCCTCTATAACTCCTGAAGTAACAAAGTAATCTAATCCATTATAGTATATATTATATTTTCCTTTGAAGTTCATTACAGGTACACCATCACGAATTTTTCCAGATTTTTCGAGCCAGCCGTTTAGCTTAGGCTTAGGGGGGCTGTTTTTACAAAAAGTACCCTTTAAAGTAGAATTTCTCGCAAACAGATACCTAAATCAAAAAATCGTGTTAGAAACTCTTCATTGTTTTTAAAAGACTTATCTAATGATGCCGCACACGACGGGGTAGCCGCGAGAAAAAATTATCATCCTCACTTTACGTGAAATATTTTTATTGTAGCACTTTGTCGACGTAATTACAACACATATTCATGCAAAGTTTAATCTTTTTAGCACTTACCATTTGGATGGTCAGTCGAGGATTGACGGACGGACAGGACAGGAGAACATGACGAATCTAAAAGGGTTCCGAGTCATAAACTTCGGAACCCTAAAAATGTGTTGGTAGATAGATAAGAATTGATTTTGTAAATTCTGTCTGAAAATAAACTAGACTGGCAGTTTGCACTTCGTTAAATTACTAAATCACCGGCTAGATCACAGTTCAATAAGAAATTTAAAATAACCTGCCACTTAAAAATTTGTACAATTAAGTTCAGTAACAGTTTCGGAACTTTTGCACAAATATATATGTATTTTTGTATTCAAAGACATAATGATAAAACAACATTTAAAAGATACAGGGTGGACTAAAAGCTCGTCTACATTCAAATGATAATTTTAAAGAAATTAGTTATGTGCGATAAAAACTGTTTATTTATTATTAAAGTACACAAACGGGGATTTAATTTTTTATTTTCAATGACCACCTCAAAAGTGTTTCGTGAAATGTTTTGCATTTCCTTTAATACCTCTAGGGAATCAGAGTTGCTGTTGAAAACTTTGCTTTTGAGGTATCCCCAAAGAAAGGAGTCCATTGAGGATAAGTCCGGGATACGAGCTGGCCAGTTAATGGCACCTCTTTTGGATATCACTTTTTGTCCAAACATTCGCGAACAGCACTTGAAATGATTCTTAAAAGTGTGGTATGTTGGCCCATAGTTATTGATCTTCGTGAATCGTTGATTAAAACCATCGAAACTCTGTAGCGCTTTTAAAAAATGTTGCGTAGCTTTTTAACAGTATTCACTGTTACCGCATTTGCGATGACTCTAAAGCGATGAGTTCCAAGTAACACGTGTAAAGGAAGGGAGAAGGTGGGATCAGTTGGTAGAGCTCATCAGAACACCCCCCGTGGTAAAAGCGATAGAGGACTGCCATAGAAGCGATTTCTCTTCGCAGCTGCAAAAGTTCGAGGAACTCGGTGGCTTCGGGGCTATCAGTAATGCGGACCGCTCGCCGCTGCAACCGATCGAGAGCGTTGAGCAAATACTGCGCGGATCCATTGCAGAGATGGGAACAGCACTCCACGCAGGAGCGAACCTGGGTCTTGTAAAGAAGACACAGATGCTCCGACGAGAAGAACCGTCTCATCTTGTTTAATATGCCGAGCTCCCGCGACGTCACCTTTATGACGCTCTCAATGTATTCCCATCGGTTGAGATCCCGGCAAATGTCCATACCTAGGATACCGAGCTTATCTTGTATTGGCAGCTGAGTGTTCTGAAAAGTCAGGAGAGGAAGGAATGGAGACCTTTTGGTAGTGAGCGCGCACACCTGTGTATTCTTGGCATTGAACTCGACTAGAATCTCATCACCCTATTGAGCAAATGCAGCTGAGAATTCGTGTTAATGCCAAGACTTATGAATAGACTAGTTCTAAATTTTACAAAATTGAACAATTGAATAAATTACACCTAAAACCATATAAAATAAAAAACCATCCAAAACATAAATTTGATTTTCTTACATCTTTGTAAGTTATAGGCAATATTTTCTTTTAAGTGTTCTGTTATAAAATACTCACTGACAGCATTTTGGTTAGTTTCAAAGTAGTTTAAGATCAAACGATTCTGCGCATTTTTAAAATAATAATAGATATCTCTTTGTTTAGTTTCTGGACACCGAAAATATATATATAAAATATATATAGCGAGATAAATTACAAATTAACTTATTATTACGGCTTACAGTCATCGGAGTAGATATCAGTTACTTTGCGCGGAAGACATGCTATTATATATAATTGTAATATTTTTTTCTGTGTGTAAGTTAACCGGTTTTGAACCATTCAATTGTCGCACATATATGGCAAAGTCGCACTTAAGTCAAATTGTCTCCCGAACAGGTTCTGCATTTTTGAAGATGCAATTATTGGGCATTAATCGCGAAATTAAAATGCACAAGGATTATCTTAGCTGCTTTCGGTAATTCTTATACTTAAATACCATTTAAAATCCTTCTGCCAGAATTACTTTAAATTCAATAACAATGCACTTTCATACAAACTACCATTCGAAAGCGAGTTCCGACTTCCTTAGGGGCGGAGTTTCGTAAAAAATTTTTAAACATGACAAATGTTTACATCCTATAGGGTAACTACCTGCCAAATTTCCAGTTTTGGTTCAAGGTGTTATAGTTTCTGAGATTTCGTGATTAATCAGTGCGAGGTATTTGTCTTTTATATTTACACTAAAAAAGAGAAAAAGATTGTGAGGTTGTAGGGGGTAATTACTGAACTATTTCACACAATCTGAGATTTTTTTACCTTTTTTTACGCGGGGAATGCTTTTGGTACCATACCCTTTTAGGGCAAGCGAAGGTCAACCCACCTTAGACGACACCTCCGGCTGCACCGAGGGTGTCACCTATCTCGAGTAGTTTGCAGCAGTCACATTTCCTCAGGATGTGACCGCAGCGACCCTTAGGCGACGATTGGGGAGCTAGCGGCCTCTACCGCGTCCCGTTCGCCGCCTCCTTCGAGCGTAATCAGCCTTTTTCCGATCCCGCTCTGCAGACTCCTTCTGGAGCATAACATCTCACAAAAGGAGACCGCGGCTTTCCACCCCTCGCCAGCATTGCCGCGATTAATACTGGCGGTAACAGGTTTCGTCCGATCTGTCCGACCAGGACTCGACGCTTGGACTCCCAAGCAGGGCAGTCCCGGTCAGACCCACTTAAATTAATAAGTAAATGTTATAAACTATCTCTCTACATTAAGCATTTGTAAGTATAAGTAATTAAGTAGTTTTTAAGTATTTTGAACAAAGAAACTATAAATAAATATAAGAGGGTGTTCTTAAATAATTTTGTTTACTGTTACAGCTGTGATCTCCATTTACTGTCCACTAGGGTACATTTATATAATCTACGAAATAAATAAAAGTTTAAGACAAGACAGAACAAAGCTCTTCTATTTTCTTAATGAAGTATAATAAAATAAAAACATGTTAAATGTAAATAGTATCTATTTTTGGGTGTAAAGGAGGGAGTGAGCGATGTCACTTAGTGAAATTTTATAGAGTAGTATTATTCGTTTTGTCGTACTGACCACTTTGATCTGAAATCTCCTCTTTGGTTATAAACTCCAAAGTCAAATATATAAATTCATTTAGCATAATATTTGAATTTTGAAAACAGTCAGTCATTTGTTTTTTTTTCTTTGGCGTCGGTTATTACCGCACAATGGAAAACATGAAATATCTGTATTTTTACGTCGTAAAAATACAGATATTTATAAAAACAAATGACTGACTGTTTTCAAAATTCAAATATTACTGGTGTCGCGGTAGAACTCGTACTCACGAGTTCTACCGCGACACCAGTGCTGCAGAAACAGCTCGAAGGAATAATGATGTGTACGGCGCTAGTATCGCAAAATTTCTTTCTACTTTCGCACGGTACATTTTTGGTTTCAAAATTTTCGTTCTGGCAAATTTCGACCTTCAGAAGAAACCCCGTTGACAGCCGGAGACCAAAGTGTAAAATGAAGAATTAAAGGCTATTGTGGGAGCGTATCCATCACAAAGTACTTTAGGGATAGCTGCAGACTTCAGGGTAAGTGAAAAAACTATATTAATCCACTAGAAGCAAATCGGGAAAGTAAAAAAACTTGAACGATGGGTACCTCATGAATTGAGTGAATCGAAGCAAACACGCGTCGACTGCTGTGTTACTTTGCTGTTATAAAGGCTTAACTTTAACAATGCGCTTACTTGGAAAACGTCATACAAAATTAACGCATTAATACGTAAACATAACAATTATCCATTGGATACGATTTCTAATCCACGTACCACTATGGGTGACTGAGGAACCCTTTCCTGCGCGTGGCCTGACACGCACTTGGCCAATTTTTATTTTAGTAAAGAGAATAATTAAGTACTAACTACGACATGGTAAAAGTGCATAGATAGCAACGGTGCATACTTCGATGAATTAAATATATTTTACGAAAAAAAAAGGACTTTATATTCCTCCCGTACAAAAAGCCAATTACATATGTAAGGACCTAATATTTTGTAACGTTTCCTTATGAGACTTAAAATACATATACCGAAATATTTTTTAAATAAAATATTGAAATATTTATTGCTACCTTTTAAGGTTTTTTTGACTTCGAATTTGATTATCGTCGTTTAGCGGCGTAAATAAACGTGACTTTCATAACTTGAGGCATGTTACAGATAAGTGAGCATTATTCTTAGGAATCGATTTTTTTTCCATTATCAAAAAACTTCCACGTATATTTTTTTTAAATGTTTGTCGTTTACATAACATTGATCTTTTATTAAAAATATTGAGGCTTTAAAAGTGATGGGAAGTATATAAGTTGTGTAATGCCATAACTTTGGGGTTTGTATACGATTTCCGTTATGCTGTCCTGATATTTTTTTAAATTTAAACGACGACAATGTCATTACTTTAAATAACTTGTTATAAGCCCCTTTTCCGGAAATATTTGAACATTTTAGGGCTATCAGTACCAGTAACGATAGCGAATTCTTTTCATAATGGCGATTGGGAAAAAAGGCTTAGTAATTTCTGAGGCTCTGGGAAGTCTTAATATATTCATCATAGTCACCCATCATAGACTGAACTGGATTTGAATTTACTGGTTTGATACGTATACCTATATACAGTCATGACCAGATTACTTAAATTGCTATACAATAAAAAAAAGCGGCCAAGTGCGAGTCGGACTCGCCCATGAAGGGTTCCGTACCAGCAAGTAACATCATATAAAAGTTCTTGTAGTTCGTTGTAACTTTCATCGATGTTTTTATACTAGTGTATTGATTGGATGAAAGGTATATTGCGTGTTACGATTTATGACGTATTAAAAAAAACTACTCACTAGATCTCGTTCAAACCAATTTTCGTTGGTAGTTTACATGGTAATGTACAACATATATTTTTTTTTAGTTTTATCACTCTCTTATTTTAGAAGTTAGAGGGGGGGGGGGACACATTTTTCCACTTTGGAAGTGTCTCCCGCGCAAACTATTCAGTTTAGAAAAAAATGATATCAGAAACCTCAACATTATTTTTGAAGACCTATGCATAGATACCCCACACGTATAGGTATGATGAAAAAAAAAATTTGAGTTTCAGTTCCAAGTATGGGGACCCCCAAAATGTGTTGTTTTTTTTCGATTTTTAGGTAAAAATCTTAATGCGGTTCACAGAATACATCGACTGACCAAATTTCAACAGTTTCGGAAATAATTGGCCGTGACATACGGACGGACAGACAGACAGACAGACAGACAAACAGACAGACTTGACGAATCTATAAGGGTTCCGTTTTTTGCCATTTGGCTACGGAACCCTAATCTAAATTTTACATAGCAGTGTAATTTTACCATTTAAATTTGGAAAAGGGTCGTTGAGTGTACTTTATTTCACTCCCTTATAGTAAGATTAAAATTACATGATGATTTTATTACTATTAACAAAGCTCGTATCTAAAACTATTGACATAATACAAATTTAATAATACTTGAATACCCTATTGAACGTGAGTGTCGCTGAAAGAGATTGTATTGAAAAATACGTCGAATTTTGATTTTTGCTATGACAGCGGTTGTTAAACGCAGCGGGGTGGATAAACTTCATACGTCATCGGTCTCTGCTAATTGGATGTAGCTTTTCAGTTGCGTATTGCAATGATATATGCCAATGGATACTGTGGGCACGTCGACTGCGTCCAACTGTATGAATGTTTCACACGCCGCTAAACACACATCGCTCGCATTACATCCATTGAATACTACATTAAATCGTAAGTGATGGTCGTACAATTAATTTTTAGTGAAGATAATATTGTAATGAAATACATGTACCTAAATATACAAGTTGTTATACTAAATATAAATCATAAAAAAAAATGTAAAAGGCAATGTTATGAGAAATGTAATTTTGTTAAGACTGGGTAAAGAAAAGGAGAAATGTTTATTGAAGATCTTTTTATTATTGAATATATTGATCTTGTTATTATTAAGATCTTGTTATTATTGAATATATTATGAAACCTACGCAAAACACAATATTTTAACGAAGATGCCACATAATCAGATATGAAGTGCATAGATTATTAAAAAATCAAGTTCTAAATTTGTACTCTATATTTTAAATTTCAGCGTTTTATATAAATTTATTTTTAAGTATTAGGTAACTACTTTGAATAAAAAATGTTTATGAATAAGAAACTCTTAAAAACTTTAAACCGGGGCTAGGTGCAAACTTAAATTACTTTTAGCTTTGCACGTAGCATTCCATTTATTATTTTATTGCAACTTTGGCCAGTTACGTTGTCTTTGACAGGCTAAGATTAGTGACTGTGAGTGCAGAATCAAGTCTGTTTATTATGGCATGTTTAAATGATAATGACTATATTATGGAGATACGTTGATTAGTATTGTTATAAATAAAAGCACTGATATCTTAACTTAATTAGTTGTTTTTACTTTTCTTAGTTATATTATAAATGTAAAAGTATCTCTGTCAGTCGCGCTTTCACTTCAAAGCCATTTAGATCCTTTTTTTTTTCATGCGGAAAATCCCACGGATACCACCAGGCACCAGCTAATGGTTATATCGGACTCGAACCGACCTTACCGCGATAAGCAACATAACGCGAGAGGAGCCGCGGGCCAAATCTAGTGGACTACAATTACGAATACTTTCTAAGGGCATATCATGTTCTATTTGATACAGTGAGCCATATTTATATTCATGAGCTATGTATGTCTTTGATATAACGGTATGAATTTGTTGTGACTACAGTGTCATTTTTAGGATTCCGTAGTACATGACTCAGAACCCTTACACTTTTGTCATGTCCTTGCGTCCGTCCGTCCTCGACTTACCTTCCAAACGGTTAGTCACAGAAAGATGAAACATTGTATGTTCCTATTACGGCGACAAAATACTAAAATAAAATCTCGAAAAATATTGTACTGGGGTACCTCCCCACCATAGAGTGGGGAAGACTTTTTGCTCGCGTCTACTCTATCAAAGGAAATGTACTCGTTTTAGATATGTATTTTAGTAACATTTAAAGGTTACCATGATTTTTATGATATTGGTATCCGCTCGCGAGTTATTAAACTTTATAGCGTATTTTCTTATTAAAACATGACCCCTCTAACAGCTAAACATATGACTAAATTAATTTGAAATACACCATGTTGGTAATCCATATGAAGAACTTCAAAGGAAAACTATTTTGACTTAGGGCCACATCACACTAGCTACTTTTAGCATCATACAGATTTTGCGACTGCATCGATGCTGCATCGCGTTTTAGCGACTTCAATGGGTAACAAAATCGCGCGTCATGTTGCATCATTCGCGACTTTCTGCGTTCGAACGCGGTATCGGTAAACGCACGTTTTAGCGACTGCTCAGATGCCTGGATCGCGTCGGCTGTAGTGTTGTCTATAATTTTCCGACGCCAAATCGCTGCTACCGGCATCCGAATATTTGCACTGTAAAATCTGCGATTCACCTTCATGAAAGTGACTCGTTCCTATTTTATGTGTATTGATATCTACTTCTTTTAGACTATTTTTTTCTTATTGATTTCTTCCAAGGAAATTGTATAATGATCTTTTATAGGTAAAGGTAAATATCTGAGCAAATATCAGGCACGAGTACCTCCTACGCCGCTATGAACCTATTACTTCTACAAATTTACGTGATTGATTTATTTAAATATAAGGCTTTTAATATGACGAGTACTTATAATATGCTCCTTGCCCAAATAAATGCGTAGAAACAAGAAAATATGCCAGCAAAAATGTTAATACCTATCACTATTTTCTAATAGAAAACTTGAGTGTTAAAAGGACGTTTTTCGTCATTTGGCAGTTATCACCTGGCACCAGCCAGTATGTGAGACTAAGCTGAGCTTGGGCGTGTTATTTCATAAAGTAAATATTTATGAAGGAAAGGAGTTTTCCTCGCGTCCTCCGGTAAGCCTTCTGATCCGAAAAGACATAAACCTCCCGGGATTCAGTTCTAAGTTCAAAGGCAGTGCTCTGTTAGCTCATGTATATTACGTATCTTTTCTTTAGATTTGTATGTTTGTATAACAATGATTGTTTTAATATTGTGGTTTCTATGATAACTTTCGAGGCAACAACGGCAAATATATTTTGACGATTTCTTAAATGACTTTAGTATCAAACTTTCAAGCCAGTTTCTGTTACTTTGGCTTTTTTGTCAAAAGTTAGTTCTAATGTAGAAGTTTGGTTTAGAATCATCGGCAGGAGTTTGTTCTTTTGTAAAGTTATTGAATGCTTTTAATTACCTTATTTTGTTTTTGGTATTTTTGTTACATTTAAGCCTTTAAAAATGATTCAATTCCGCTTGAAGGAAAGCATGAGCAGAATCCAAGAGTATAGGTCATCATCCTCTTTGTGGATGCAGACAATGTAGTATGATGAGTTACACTATGGCGGCCTTGTTAGATACTTCTGCATCATTGGTGAAATTGGCTTTACAAAATATTTGTTAAAAACTATAAGTCGCGATGAAAACTACAATAATGAAATTTTTTTGAGTTCTCAATACTATTGACGTTACTTTTTCTGTTAATAAATTCGAAGAATCAAAATATGTTTATGCATCTATGTTGTCATCTATTTTGTATGAACACATCGACGTGAGAAAAATATTTCTCTAAATTGGAAAATTTGATGTCCACCTTTTTATTCTGAACACCCGGAAAGAGCTACTTAATGTCCATTATCATTCACATATTTTAATGGGTTATAGTAACTATTTCCAAACCAACTGAAAAAAAATATACAAATATCAATGGTATCATGCATCTTCAAATATACACAAGTGTAACAGAATCATTTCAGTATGTGTCAGAGGTGTCACCAAATCCACCCCGATTCAGATACATTATATCTACCTACAAGTGACAGTCAACTGAAATAAGATACTCGTATACATCACCGTAATGCTTGATCTGCGGGGCTCACACACGAATAACATGTGTTCTATCAACACATATAAAGCTAACAACGTAATATATATGAGGGTGACTTCGGACGAAAGATTTTCAGTAGGATTTATATACGTAGATAAATGTATGAGGTAAAAGTAGGGTTGTCGAAAAATCTGAATGTTATCGATAGATTGGCAGGAACTACGTTATTTTTCATACTTTTGCTAATCATATTAAGAGTTACACCTACAACTTCTTACAAAGTATTTTATGATTTACTTAATAAGATATTGTTATAAAGTGAGTTAGGGAACTGTATAAGAAGACGATATAAAAAACAAAAGTAGAGAAAAGTGAACAGGGCTTTGCGAGGTTTATGCAAATTTTACGCGAATTTTTTTAACTTACCAAGTCTGTTTTCTTATTATTTGCAAACAACGGCGGCTGAGTCTTAATGTTATTCTGTTTGGCCTTAAAGATGTTTTTGAATAGTATAATCCATGAGCTAAACTTGGCCCATGAAGACATAATTGTATCAAGATGGTAGTAACAAGATCGTGTGTATTTATAACGATGTCACTAACGCCAACGATAGCTTAATATAATTTGACACTTTGTCTTGTCTCTATCTCTTGAATCTTATGTAGTTGCTAGTTTATAAGTAGAGCCTTCAGACGTTATAATATTCGGCATGATATAAGTGTGAAGTTTTGACGGATCTATTAGTGAACTGCTAAGTCATAAATGTAAGTTCGATTGCAAACCAGGACAAATAATTATGTGATGAACACGATCATCTTTCTGTATCCCTTTGTAGTTTAAATGTGTTTATCAGCAGTGGGATCAGCAGTACAATAGCATGGACATATGACTCTGCTAACTTTGCGATCGGACTGCCGGGTATAACATAATGACATGTAGAGGAACTTAGGATGTTAATATTATGATAAGTGCGCCAAATACAATAATTTTAATTCATTATTTATCTCACGATAAATTTCAGCACTTCGTATTAAAAATCTTAAAAGTACCTTGAAAATTGTATCTAATGTTTAAGATTCAGTATTTCACAATTTTTTTCTCTTCCCTAATCTACTACTATAATAAACTAATCCCTCTAAAGTATTTATATAGATTGATTTAACCAGTATCTGAGTAAATGTAATTAAGATGAATTGAAAAAGTGAAATTGTTTTTTTTTCTAATGAAAAAGAAGACGTCATTCCTCTTTAGGCCTAAGTTTTTTTAACATCATCCTAAAATTTAGTGATAGAAAATACTATAGATAATAATCCTACTTTTGTTTGATGTCATGTATGTAGGTTCAAATCAAATCAAATCAAACCATTTTATTTCAAATAAACCATACAACGGCACTTTTGAAACTTTTTTTAGTCAGTCAGTAGTCAGTCGTAAAGCTAATTGTCTGTTCCAATTCGTAGATCCTATAGAGAAGAACAGACAAGAAACTCAATGGACACTCTTTTACAAACTTGTTTTAGCAATTTTTTGTTTCATTGTTTAAGGCATGTTATTAAATGTGAGGACAATATAACGATGCTGATATTTAAACAGGTTGTGTCCAAAAATAATTAAACAATAAATAGAAGTTGTGAGATGACAAACCCCGACTGGCGGCGCCCGTATCACGAGCATGACCTATGCACCAGCCATCGTCCAGTTCAACCATATCGTAGGGAGCCGAACGATCCGCTACACACGCCACCGCCAGCAGGGCTTTTGAGCGAGCATGACATACTCACAACCGCCAGTCAACAAACAAACTTATGCTACTAGTGTCTACAAAGTGCTCACATGTACAATTCAAAATGTTCGCAGTTATACAATAATAAAACCATTTATAAATATGCTACTCTCTAAGAGTGCTATAAATATTTGGAACATGTAAATAAAAAGTAACTTATTACGCAATAATGTTAATACCAAAAAAAAAAAAAAATTGAAATGTCAAACAACAAGATACAATTAAAATATCAATAATACATGTCAGAAATATGGTTATCCAATGTCTAAAAAAAAAGAATCTCAATCATTACGATAAAATTAACATATGTCAGAAATACAAACTAACTTCTAAATAATTTGAGAATTAATCATGTGACTGTGGAACAGGACCAGCATTAAGCCAAGCATTCTTGTCGGCAATGTAAACCTCTAATTTGTAATAAGCTTGCTTACATAGTGTACGTTCATGTATGTATGTCATGTATGTAAGTCATGTATCGAGATAAACCGTTTTTTACCCTTAAAACCTCCCCTCCTTCCCCTTCCCGACCTCAGATCGCCCATAAATTATTTTTCCTTTTATATTTATAATATTCTCCTCCTTTTTCAATGGGTTTCATCCTGCTTTAATTTGTTTTATTGTAAGATGTAAACATTTTGTGTGACTTTTGTTTTCAATTCACTCCCTCATTTAGTTTTTAACAAATATGCAAAACATATCATCAAAACACATAAATGATTATGCCACAAAGCTAAGTACATCAAAGCTACTAAATAGATAGCATGGTGTAGCTCAATGGAACATTTAAATAGTACACCGAAAAATGTGAGAGTTCTTTGCACTTTACGTGATACAGTGACCCGAAGTTAGATCGTGATACAAGGAAGAGGTTAGGTTCGATTTGTATTCGTATCGTTTACTATCCTGATAGCAGTCAACTGGTTGCTCGTTTACCTTATGATTTCAATAAATTATTTGGGACTAAAACCATTCTGTCGTTTGAATTGCTTTATTTTTATTTTTATCTGTATTACAGGGGGGAGTTATAAGGATAGGGAGTAAATGATACCAATTATATTATTTTACTTGAATTGAAATTTAATAAAAGACTAAGTGGCGTGCAATTGGAGAGGCCTTTATCCATGCTGTGAACTGCAATAGGCTGATGATGATGATGATAATGAAAAGACACTGTCTAAAAACACACAGCAGTGATAGTCACTAAGATAATTCGCCTGCTCGTTTGTCTTTTACCACGTTAGATAAACATGTGCTAATACAACTCGAAAACAAGTTTGTTAAAACAAAAAAAAATATTTGCAGCCGGCCACGGTGAAGTTGAAAAATAATGGTAATATTTTCAGCCATCTATATATGTATTTTTGGATGTTCGCTTACGCAATTATATTTATTTATTTATTTTTTATGTATGCAGTATTTTTTTTTCTTCGATATTAATTCAAGTTCACAAAAGAATATACACTGTCTTTTTACCAACATACATTCTAACAATATTATTGCAAAACAATATAATAATCCTATTAACCGAAAGACAACAACTAAACAGAGAACATAATAGTAATATGAGCATATCTATGGAATAAAAATAACACTAAGATTCAACAGACTGGTACTGGAGGACGTGGATGCTATGTGTTGTGTAAAGTAGAAAACAATTATACATTTTGTAATTACTTTTTTACAATAGGATTATAGAAAAGCAAGGAAGAATAATCTAGAATCGCTGTGTTGTCAAGGCAACGGATAACGGCGGTGGCGGCACCACGCATGTGTTAATCTACCTATAGAGCACGGAGCCGCCACATCCTTGTCGCACTGCAGTTACAATCATATTCTCTATCCTTTTTTAGGGTGTTAGGTTTTTCGTTACGAAATTTCTTGATTCCGCCGATCGTCGCGCTTAAAGCCAGCGATAAAAGCTATACAATAGCATAAAAAAGATTTACATAAAAAAGTGTTCTGAACCTAGTTTCACGCTACTATTTCAAAGATCAATTTACGTGTTCAAAAAACTTTGTTATCATTCAATCTTCATGTCCCTAATGGAATCCGTAGAAAGAAGCTTACTGTTATGGGTTTTAAGCTATTACATTGTAGCGAATGTGCGGAATGTGCCTCAACATGGTTGTCCCCACCCTCCGTTATTGACGACTGAATGGCACCTCACGGTAGCTTTCAATTCTCACATTGAGTATGTAATTCAGATGTATGCGATATCATTTGTTTTTGTAAAAATACAAGTGAGTTGTAGTTGAGTGTGTATACAGTGCTAGGTGTTATGTTTTATATGAAAAACGATTTGGATAAATAATACCATGTGCAGTGTTTAAATAATAAATTCATAATGAGGACACAATTAAATTTGAAGTTATTTTAAATACACAAATTTAAAGTAATATAATCTTGATCTGACAATTTAAGTTAAATTTATTTTACAAAACGAGTTTAAGTTTTGTGACTGAGTAACCAATAATTATATTAAATATATATTTTAATTATACATATGTCATAGGGTGATAGATATGGCGATTTGTGTATCATCATCATCATCATCAGCCTATCGCAGTCCACTGCTGGACATAGGCCTCTCCAATTGCACGCCACTTAGTTCGATTTGTGTGTGTACAGATATATATATATATATGTGTGTGTACGTATGTACGTGCATGATATGATAAACATTTTTACATTGTTAACAATAAACATCTTGTAGCGAGCGTCGATCTAAGATTTCGAGATTAAGGTCTATTCTTTTTTTTTAAATTTTACTTTACGGTATTTGACAGTTTGGCACACAAAGAGCTATTTCCTATTTAGTATAGAGCAATAGTGTCGTTGAATTTTTGAATTAAAGTTTTCCTAAAAGAACATTAGGTATTGCTCTTTGTACCCTAAACACTTATAACACATACAAAGAAACTAAGCCTCCCCAGGTAGGGATACAATAAATTACTATTAAAAAGTATGTAGGTAATAGTACATACCGTGTTTACCAGTGTTGGCTACCGCTAGGGCGGTGCTAAGAATTAAGAGATGCACCAGCATACTCCCTCCTTCTGCGGCGGACGCACATCGAGCCGAAAGTGCACTGCGACCGAGTACTTCTGAAACGATGAAAAAAAGCATATAATTAATAAACCTTTATTTAATAAACACAACATACCAAACTACTATTCAATTTTCCAAAACAGCGCAATAATAATTTAAAGCAAACAATTTTTTTGGAGCCTTTTAACATTTGGTTTGGTAATATGAAATGTAGCATTGATGACGTGTATTAATACATGCATAATTTGTGGCTCTTGTATTTGAAGTTCAAACGACAAACTTTAAATTTATCCACATAACTTATATTTAACAAATGAAAGGTATAACTAACATAAAGAAAATATAGAGTCTTGTCTTTTTTTAACAAACAATTGTACAGTTATGCATCGCTTATCGTTGGCCGTACTTTATACACAAAAAATACAATTGGAGTGTAATATCGTATGAATAGTTTTTTACATATAAAAAGGCAACTTTAAAAAATTTTGTCTGTCCATTTATTCCGGCTAACCTCTGGAATGGCTGGAAAGAGTTTGATGAGGCTTTCAACGGGACCGCGGTCCTACTCGACAGCAATAAATGCGGCTAACTACGCGGAACAAGACAATAACTAGTAATTAATAAAACTTGTGTTTCATACATCTGATACACAGTATCTCGTTTCAAACTAAGTCGAGCTTAAACAATGACAGCAACGAGTAAATTTACTGATATAATGCTTAAGTATCCTTATTTTGTAAATGTTATATGCATAGAAAACACCGAAACTACAAAATATTGTTTGAAGGTCATACAAACATGTGGTCCGACACAGGAATCGACCCCGATATCATAGTTATACACCCTATTCTGTGCCATCGAGGCAGTTGCTTGTTGTTGTTTATTTATTTGCTTGATATGTAGGTATATTATATTTTTAATTTATTTCAGTTCTTATAAATGTAACCAGACCGGTAATAAGGTTAGCGCTAGTTTTTATGAATATCGAATCAAATCAAATTTTATGCTCAACCCCTTCGACCGAGAATCAAGCCTGAGACCTCCTGTTCAGCGCCAATCAGGTTCTGGTTTACAATATTACGTAATAAAATATTAATAACACTTATACAATAATAATTGCCACGATTACTGTTTGAAAGCACTTCCATCTATTTGTCATATTTAGTAGGTCGTCATCCCACAGTTGTTAACCTACTCTGCGCTTTACAGGTCGTGGTTAAATTCAATTTTTCCGGGCATTTTGAATGACGTTTGACCTACCTTATTGAACCGTTCTGACATGGATAAGAAATATTTTTAACTCTCTTAATCAATCTAAGAGTTAATTTTCAAAGATAAAAGTATTATAGGGATGTAAACTTCTTATATTTGTAGAGTTTAAAAGCATTACATAATATTATAATGTTATAGTAAGTCATATTATTTGTAAAAAATATTTATTTATTTATTAAGTAAGGATTGTCTTGTGGATATCGTATACGATTGCTAATCAAGAGGTCTGGGGATCGAATCCCGGGTCGGGCCAAAGGGTCTTCTTGGATTTTTCTTAGGAAATTCCTAACAGCAGCCCGGAGTTTGGAAGTTTGGCGGTAATTCACGAGTTTCGGAGAGCACGTAAAGCCGTCGGTCCCGGTTGTCATGAACATCTATGGCAAGTAAGTAAGTACCCTCAAATTTACCGACAACTAGTTCAACCTACGTATTTCAGTTCGATGCCAGTCGCTCCGTGGAAAAACTGATATTCAGGTAAACCGGTTGAACTAGTAGCCGACTCCAAACTATATTGGGAATAAGGCTAGGAAGAAGATATTAAGTAAGGATCTCTAACAAAAGATGTACACAATGATACACAGTTATTAATAAAAGGGTGTTATGCCGGTGTACTCCTTCACTTACAGCAAGCAAAAATAAGAACATATCCACTAAGCGAATAAAGAAAATCAAAACACGCATCTAAATACCAACAAAACCCAATTAAAAAAAATAAGCCATTAAGTAAACAAGTGTATTCGAATTATATTGCTTAGGTTGTTTACATAAGCAGGTAGGACATTTCCATATTGATTTTTGTTTTTACTCATATTCTTAAACACCTTTCCTCGAACATTAGCACACAGCAAATCATATAGATGGTGAGAACTTGACATAACTGTACCTATAACCAAATAAAGTCTGAAAGTCAATAAATTCTTGTTCCTAATGGAAACTTTGAGTCGCATAGCTCAATGCTTTATATTCCCTGGTCAATATTTGCCTTACACATTAAGACTAATTAAGGGTGATTCAAATAGCGAAGTTATTACATAAAGCTAGGACTTAAATATAAAATCAAGTGCTTTAAGTTAAGTGATAAACCTAGTAGATATTGAGTCATTAATAACTAGGCATAATTTAGTTCTATCATTAGTTTACCAGCACATTAAATGGAAGAACAATTACCTTACGTAAGTAAGCCTTACCTGCATACGGATAACAATATTTTTCGGCTATTTTGAGATATTCCTAAAAACATGCTTCTCGTTTGATATTAAACAAAACAATAAAAGTACAACTGTATGTAAAATGTACCTGATCAATTACTGTGTAAGTAATATAACCGCACTTAATTGCTCCCTATTTCCCGTTTTTTGTTATTTAAGTTTAACATAATTAAAAAACTTTAACCAACAAACGATTTTTTTTTGTAAAACGCACACGTTTTGCCACATCATTAAAGTGTATAAAAAATCCAATCACTTTATGATATTAATATATTAATGAAATTAAATAAACATTATAATTGATGGATGGATGTAGTGGAAGACACTAAGTTCAATGAAGTGAGCATCCTATAAAATAAATGGATACAAACTAATATATATATATATATGTATATATACAATAGATACAAATTAAAATAATACTAAGAACTGGCATGGTATTTAGAGATCATTTGTAATAATCTTAAAGTCACTATAGACGCCGATCTGGAAATTCGTAAAATATATACACTGGTGAACATATTTTTAAAATTTAATTTCGCGTAATGTATACTGTGGCCAAATAGAGCATAAAACAAGTACCAATAAATGCTTTCGTTGTGAAATAAAATATAATTCTATTGAGGAGCTGGGAGCGGTTCGAATAACAACTCTTTAATTGAAAGTTTAGCAATTTGCTCTTACCCTCCGAATGGACCCGAAGGAGCGCGGGGCAACTCATCCAGCGCGTTTCAAAATTGAACGTAGGCAGATGCGCTTAATTACCGAGCCAGATGCTGGCCGCCCCGTCTCACCGCCGCTTATCTCTAGATGAACCTCGAAAGAGGAGGCCACCGACAATATTTGCCCGGCTAAGACGTGCTTAAATGACTTTTTTCAGAGCTCCATTCGCATGCCTCTGGCGCTGGTAATTAAGAAGTTAATCGGGAATTAAGTAATTAAGAATCGTCACAAATGATTATACCTATCAGCAAAAGTATAAGTGCCAATTACGCAGAACCCATTTGCGGAATACAGCTAGTAATTAATGTAAGATGAAAACGTCAAGTTCTTGGGCACCCCGAAAATAGACATAAAATATAAAAATCTTACTGATATTAATTTATTGATGATACAAGAATTAGCCTGTGACTTAATTTGGCAGATGCATTTTATTTTTAAAACAATTTTTTTACCTAAATGTTTAAAACAATTGTCCTCCCGGGACAGGCCGCTAGTATGTTATAAAGAAGTAAGTAAAATGAAGCCGAATTGATATAAAGTATCGAGTTCTCAGACAGTCTGGCTTTGAGTTTTCCAATAATGTTCCACTAAGTACCCTCAACAGGACTGAGATATGAATCGTTGTCAAATAGAGATAGTTGAATATAAAGAGATCGTTATGGGGGCTCTGAGAGGTGGACGGTCCCCAATGCGTGGTGACACACGAGTCGAGTGAATCAAACTTCCCTTTACATTTTATCTAACTGGAAAGGCGGTCGAGTTTATGTTCCTCGCCCTACTTGATTTAGTTTTGATGGCGGTAGGGAGCAGCTTTTAGATAAATGATTTCCACGAGTCCCTCTAGACTGAGAAGTGATTTCTTATGGAGGCTCTGCAACAATGTTTTAGTTTATAGGTGTGGTTTGTTCGATGCAACTATCGTAAGGAACGTAATGAAATGGGTTTTAGCTGTAAGGAGTCTTAAGTGGATTAAATATTATGGATATTAGCAGCAGCTGGGTTTAGATTTATGAGTACTCATATGCTAATTGTATTTACATCGGGCACTTTGAAGACAGTGATTATTTTGTTTTGGTCTTCTACATTTAATGTAAAAATAAATAGAAGTGTTTGAAGTAAATACATTAGCCATAGAATGTAGATGGCTAGAGTTGCTCATTGAAGACCTCGGTAACGCAGGGCATCATGGGATGCGATGCGGCTTAATATGAATGGCATAGAAGGCAGTACAGTGCTCACGTGACCTAAGGGAATCAAGGATGTTTTGTGATTTAGGGTACTATACGGTATATACTATACGGTAAGGAGACGATGATAGCAGGACAGAGAGACAAACACACTTATAACGATTAAATATACTTGAACGAGATCCCCAGAAGTCAGGATAGAACTGAAGTTTATAAAGATATATTTATTTTTGCGCCATAATCAGCCAAATGTAAAAAGATTTTAATGGGCACTTTAATATAATCACTTCTTTAAGAACTTGTATTATGTCACCTTAAGATAGAATTCACACTAAAACATAATAATTCTAACAAAAAAGAACCGACTTCAATGAATAACTATTCCGAGTATCCAATTCGCGACATTGTACCTATGATATTTGAGGAGTTCCCTTGATTTCCTTGGGATCCCATCATCAGATCTCGATATAGTGACAATGGGACCACCTGTAAGCTACGCCCATTCCAATGCAAAAAGAATTTTTGAAATCGGTTCATAAACGACGAAATTATCGCTGAACATACATAAAAAAAAAAAAAAAAAAAAAAAAAAGATTCCGACGAATTGAGAACCTCCTCCTTTTTTTTGAAGTCGGTTAAAAATATTATTATATCCTAAATGAAAAGAAACACAAAAGCTATTAATTAATAGTTTTTTTTATGTTTTATACACATTTTATTGTGTACGTCACTAAATTGCTTTCATAATTTCAATGTGTTTACTAATCTATGAGCCCGATCTGTCACGACAGACCTTTTTTCCGTAAACACATCATTTATTTTATTCAGTAATCGTTGTATAAGAACTGTTTTACATTGTAATTAGCACAGACACAGACATATAAATGTTTGAAAGGAATAATTTGTCAATCAGAATTTGTAATATTTATTTATTATACATATATAAAATGAGGCTGATTGTACAAAGAACAGACTGTACAAAGCAGATAATAAATTTCTTTACAAATTATTTTTGCTCATAAAATGCATTTATGTTCGTGTATACTAATAAATAAGGTCCGTAATTGCCACCTTTTTATCGTATGTAAAACCTTTATGTATAATAATATATGTAATAATAGATTATTATTTATAATTTATTAAACTTATTATTTAATACTTAGTTTGTTTACTCTTTACATGTATGTGTATTGAATAGAGTAAAAAGAAAAGGAGAGAGAGACTACATAGCTTGGAATATCTATTTAAAAAAAAATTAGTTTCAGTGGAACTTTTAATTACCACTGAAACAACATTTAAAAAGAAAACCGTGTTCAAAATCTTGAAACTACTTTGAATATTTTAATTCTAATAAATGCATATGTTATGTATTTTATTTTATATCTCGACAAGATGTGTGACGAACAATATTTGACCTAAGTGGAAATCCAAGTTACCTTACAGATAGTAAGTTTCTTTATTTAATTCTTGTAAACGTACTGAGTTGTAAAATTGTAAATAAAGTATAAAGTTCTACTCAGTAAGTTAGAGAAAAGCGTAAAACGGAGATAAACATTATTCAAATACATAGCTTTACGTATAAAGAAGTGTATAAATGAATAAGTTATAGAAACACGGAAAAAAACTAGAACGTACGTAGGTATCGTATCGGTACAAATATATTCGAATGTTAGACGTTTTGATAAATGTAAGTAATTGTTTCAATTGAAATTATTCACATTAATTGACTCACTTTTTAGGAATAACAATTATCATATAATATTCACAACAATATTGACTTTCAGTCTCTATGAAAATGTCTCTAAAAAGGTAAAGAAAAAAAAAGATACAATTATACTATCATTAATACATGTCAGAAATAAAATGGTTATCCAATGTAAAAACAATAATAAAACCATTTATAAATATGCTACTCTCTAAGAGTGCTATAAATATTTAGAACATGTCAATAAAAAGGTAACTTATTACGCAATAATGTTAATACCAAAAAAAAAAAAATAGAAATGTCAAACAACAAGATACAATTAAAATATCAATAATACATGTCAGAAATTTGGTTATCCAATGTCAAAAAAAATGAATCTCAATCACTAAGATAAAATTAACATATGTCAGAAATACAAACTAACTTCTAAATTATTTGAGAATTAATCATGTGGCTGTGGAGCAGGACCAGCATTAAGCCAAGCATTCTTGTCGGCAATGTAATCCTCTAATTTGTAATAAGCTTGCATAAATAGTGTGCGTTTTACAACATTTTTAAATCGTTTCTCTGTTAAATCTAGTATGTTTTGAGGTATTTTATTATAAAATTAAATACAGTACCCCATAAAAGATATGTGCACTTTTGAGAGTCTAAAACGTGGTTGAATTAATTTATCTTTATTCCTAGTACTTTATCCCATGTCTATCAAATCTTTGATTGACTTCGTTAGATAGCGCTATAAGAGCGCCAAGATGGTCCGAGGTTTAGGATAGAAACTTCGGTTGGTTATGTACAAATAAGTTTAATATTTCTACAAATTATTTACACCACGCACTTATAAATTACAATATAAAAGAAGGTGCAAAGAAGAAACGGATTGACTATGTACACCATATGTACACGATATAATTACAATAAATAAAATGTACCTTAGGCATCGCGAGCAGAGAAATCTCTTGTTCTCTCGATTTTTTTACTTCACCCAAAAGTCTCACATGAGGTTTTATTTTCTTCCAACTTTCATAGAGATGAAATGAGGTGAAGGAAGAAAAGAGTATGTATGTGAGTGCAAAAATGATGTTGGTTTATGGTAATGGAAGAAGGAGCCTACAGCGCGAAAACGCCTAAGAACATAGCGCGGCGACTACCACATGCAGTGCAAGTGAAAAGATACAACAATCTTTTCACTTGCACTGCATGTGGTAGTCGCCACGCTATGTTCTTAAAAAAACACAATTTTTTTTTTGAAATAATCAAACTTAGAGTTTGTGTTGTTTTTTAATTACTTAAATTTAAGTAATGATCTATAATAAATGATAATTCATTTAATCCTATTTTTTAGCTTTTGGCGTTCTTTCTTTACATAAACTTTAACAGTGCTTATTTTTAACCGACTTCAAAAAAAAGGAGGAGGTTCTCAATTCGTCGGAATCTTTTTTTTTTTTTTTTTTTTTTATGTATGTTCAGCGATAATTTCGTCGTTTATGAACCGATTTCAAAAATTATTTTTGCATTGGAATGGGTGTAGCTTACAGGTGGTCCCATCGTCACCATATCGGGATCTGATGATGGGATCCCAAGGAAATCGAGGGAACTCCTCAAATATCATAGGCACAATGTCGCGATTTGGGTACTCGGAATAGTTTTACATTGAAGTCGGTTCCTTTTTGTTAAAATTATTATACTAAAGGTTCCGCATAATCCGCACTTTCGTTAAAAAGAGTAAACGTTTTTACTACACGTGTATATTATATTATATTGAGTATTACAATATATTGAGAGAAATGTTACCCTGTTTGTGCACGTTTTAAAATTAACCGATTTAAGTCACGTTTTAACACGATATGCAGCATACTCCAAAGATGAATTTTATCCATTTTTACAACCATAACGGGGTATAACAAAGTACGGTTATTTTTCAACAGAAATATGTTACTGTTGCTGCAAACATATTAAGTATTTGAGATTAGTTCCAGAAATGAAAAGATTTTTTAATTTATTTGACTTTCCGATATGTCACGTTTTAAATTCCTCGTATCGTTTACAAGATTTATGTTTCTAATATAAAATCTCTTTAACTAATTAACAATAAATAATTTTATCAGAAGTGGTTGAAGGAAGTTATTGCTTACTTGTATTTTTTCATATTCTTTTATCAGAAAGAGCATCAATAAACTTAATAAAGCTTCAACGCAATTAAACTCTACTCTATAAATATCAAACAGTACGTTTATTGACGTTGAAACATTATCAGAATGGCATTATAAAGCAATACATTATGCTTAGAGGAGATAAACTTGATTACAGTTTCAAAACACACAACTGTGATCAAAACGTTTGCAGGCAATTCGTGCCAAAAGCAAATGTGTTAATGCTTAGTTCTAATCAAAGAGTCATTAGCCGCGGGCTCAGCAGTCGATTACGACTATTAGGGGTACAATAGGAACTACGCGACATCTTATGATAAGAAATGCCATGGTTACAATATAGGTTACGAATAAGACTTAATATTAGCGGTTAAAGTATGAAATTGCCGATTTGTACTAAAAATTTTTGAAATTCGTTTTTTTTCATTTACCATTTATTTATTTAATCAAAATATCTACAATTATTATCTACACATTGATGTCATCTAATAAGAAGGTCATTTATGCCTTTGCGATAGAACTCTAGTGATCTTGATTCTAGAAACTGTGTGAGAGCATTTTGTACTGCCTCCTGGGAAAAAAACTTTTTATCACGTACAAAATTGACAAAATTACGAAAAAAATGGTGGTCCATTGGAACAAGGTCTGGCGAATACGGAGGGTGACGAATGGTTTCTAATTACAGTTCCTATTGAGTTAAAATGGTTTCACATACTGTATGAGGTCTCGCGTTATCATGGAGCAATAATGGTGAAGATCGCTTCATGAGTCGGGGCTCTTTCACTCCAAGTTTTGCTATCATTGTTCGGAGTTCGGCACAGTAAACATCTGCCGTTATTGCTTGACCGGATCGGAGAAAGTTATAGTGAGATGCTGATGCTGACATTATGTTGAGAGCACCAAACAGTTACCTTTACCTTTTTACTGGTAAGCTTTGCTTTTGGAAATTGTTGCAGCGTTTAACCTGGGGCCAGTCATTGCATGTTTTGCTTATGGTGATCGTAGAAAATCTACTTTTCATTATATGTTACAATTCAATCCAATATTCTTTCATTTCTGTATTAATCCAACAAGACAACACAAGTTTCAACACGCGTTTCTTTCTGCAGATCAGTCAAAGCGTTCAAATACAACAAATGACATCCCAAGTATTTTACACGACAGCGTTTTTAAAACATGACGCTATTTCATCGAGCGGTGTTGCATTTTCAATTTTGGCCTTTGGAAATAGACCATATGCAACTTTATACCATTATTCAAAAAAAAAAGCGGTGGCGCTGCAGTCAGTGCGCAGCGCACTGTTTTCGTGAGTGGACGTGTCTTGTTAACCTGCGTTTGTCAATGATGTCGTGGCATATAGCTCCCGAAGTGCTCATTATGGAGGTGGAATCTCGCCCACTTCTTTATGCAAAAACATTGTTCGTCACACATCTTGTCGAGAGATAATAAGTGCCATAACACTATCTATTTCAAGGGTGTGCCCTTGAAATAGATAGTGTTATGGCACTTATATTGGAAATATCTCTTATTTCGAGGCGAGAGCGAGTAACCATTTCATTCAAATTCTTTCTGTTCACTTGACCACATTTATATGTTTGGGATTGTGTCTTCTGGATATGTATTTTTTTGTTTATTTTTGACATGTATATAAGTGATGCATATAGAACATTTTTTTCTAAATATTAGGTAAACATTCTGTATTTCTATATCAATTTCAGATCCTTTAGTGTTAAAATGCAAAAAAACGCATTATTTTCACAGTTATTCTAGCATCTCCACTACTGTGCAATTATTATGTACATAGTTTGACCTCCCTTTGATGGTCCCTTAAAATGTATCTATTAGTCAAGTTTAGTGAATGGTACTTTTAGTAACTATAATGTAGGTGTACTTTTTTTTAACTGATCAATTTCATTTTATTTTATAATGACATTTCATATCACGCTATTTGTTAAAACAAAATAAAACAAACGCTGACACACAATTCCGGAAGGTAAAAGTGTCATATTATGAATACACATACGTATGAACATTATCAGTTTGATATTCAAGTATTACAAATAAACATTCGAGTATCCTATTTTTTATTATGCGAAGTAAGATCAATTTATGTTTACTACTGCTGACCTTTATCATCCACGATGATACATCGTTCTGCTTTGGAACAGATGTAAAATTTAAATGATGAATTATCTGACATGTACATATATATTGTATAGCTGGAACCAGGCACCAATTCGTATTAAATGAATGTTTCATACCATGATTTCATAAGCCTCTTTGGGCATCAGTATGAATATGATAAATGAATGAAAATTATTTTGCACTTAATGTAATTTTCTCAGCTGTGACACATAGGTGTCTGTTCAAACATTTACATAGTGCTTATACTATAGTTCCGTCGGCGTCTACATTAATCTTCATTAATGGTTCACTTAAGCTATGTGCGGTTTGCGCCGAACTCTAGAGAATACGACATATTTGTGACCTTAACTCCTTTGTTTTACTCAACTCTAAACTATTTTAATGTTCTAACAAACTAGAATTAAGTACACTCTTAACAAGCTTTTAATATTTACTCACACATTATACAAGGCATAGGGACATTTAACGTGGCTTGAGCTTATTTCTAAAGGTCAACCTAATTCTTGAAATCCCTTTAAATTTGTTCTATTAATAATAACTGTGTTAGTTGTTAGTTCGTCTTACCTATATTATAAACTAGAAAGTAACTCGGGGTGTCTGTTTGTTATGCTTTCACGGCTAAACCGATGTGCCATTTTCATATATTTCGGTGCGAATACAAATACAATAGTAAGAATTGCTATTAAAGAAAACTTAATGTCATGCGAGAGGACTTACTATATTAAATCAATGAATTAATTTATAAAAACATTATCAAAGCAATCTAAATAAACATTCTACATAATTTTACGGTAATTTGCACTCCATCGTTGGAAAAAAACAACGCCCAATATTCAAGAGATCTGTAATGAATGCGAAATTAATGCAAAGTGGTTAGCTATAAATCTCCAGAGCTTTAAGGTAATAAAACAAAAAATGAAAATTACCAGTTTGATAAAACAAAAACTTTGTTTGGCAAGTGTCCCAGAGGACACCCTAAACTCTCGTTGTTACAGCCTACATTGAACCACCTCCAGTCCATTTTCACTGCTTCTACTTTTCGCATGTTTTGTACACGTTCATTGTGTTTTGTACATTTTAAAATTAGTCATCAGACATTATTATACAAAATGGATGTTTCAATTTATATCATGTTTAATGACTGTCAATACATTTTCTATTGATTTATTTTTCGTGTGACGTTCGTTTTCGTAAAATGTCATCTACAGGAATGATGAGGGTTTGGTTTCTTTCAACAACATTTTGTTTCTTATTTACAAAAGAGATAACAATATCCTTCTTATAAATACATTGGTGATTTTAATATAATTACGGTTGCGCTGAAATTAAGAAATATACTATCTAATAGAGAGGACCTAAGTACCTACGTAATTGCTAAGTCCCTAATTAGAATCAACGGTTAGGATAAAACTGCTGTATCACTTCGCGCCACGTCCTATAGGCACATTGATAATGGTCGTTGTTTTCGGGTCCCCCTCAAAAACGATCCTCATAAAATTTTACGAAGACTACATTTTGTAAAATAAAGTTATACCGCCACGTTTCGTCCCTTCACACGGGACAATGTCGGAGTTTGTGATACATCAATAGCTTTTGATAGGCGACATAATATAAATAAAAACATTCAGTTCTAACCTAAGAGTACTTACCGAGTACCCTATTTTTCTTTTCTTTAGCTAATAGTAAATACTTATACACTAGGCACTAAAATTAAGGGCTATAAAAAAAATTCCACATTTTTCGGTGGGTTTCAACAAACTGTAACTCCGAGAAAAATGACGTAGAGCAAAAAAAGCAAATTGTAGCTCCAAGTGTTTAGTTTTTAGACATGACCATGAATTTTTATTTGTCAAATTATTCCTAGAGTTATTATATAGCTACAAGTTTAACTTTATTTTGAAAAAATGCACTCAAAAACACGAATTAATCGTTGATTAAAAAACACGATGACAAATGTCGAAACAGGCTTCTTATTTTGTGACGACTATAAGTCTGATGACTCTGGCATACAGCACCATTGTAAGAAAAACTAAGTTTATTTCATTGGAAAGTTCTACTCTTACAATATTATTCACATTTAATATATTTTTTGAACTCCACACAATTCATACACTTGCATAAGCACTGCTGATAAACATATACATATATTTCGAATTCATACGTGTGGTACTAAAATCACATTTTTACAGCTTTTACAATATGTACATATAATTTCTTCAATGCGGTTTGCATTTTGAAATCAGGCGTTTTTTCCCATAAATAGTAGTAGCCTAAAAAATATATATGATGTACATTACCATGCAAACTTTCACCGCAAATTAGTTTGAAGGAGATCTAGTAAGTAGTTTTTTTTTTAATGCGTCATAAATCGTAAACCGCAATTTACCTTACACATAATCAATACAATATTATTAAAACATCGATCAGAGTTACAACGAACTACAAGAACTTTTATATGATGTTACTTGCTTCTACGGAACCCTTCATGGGCGAGTCCGACTCGCACTTGGCCGCTTTTTTGTTTTGTATGTTTTGTTAAATTGGAGATTAATACTTATACTAATTTTATAAAACTTGTTTATCTGACCGTGTTAATAACAGACACAGAATCAGCTAGTACCCAATATTGGAAAATTGCTATTTGAAATTTTCAAAACTTCAACATACAATATATGTATATTTTTTGCTAAAATCGCAATGCCACAAATGTACTCGCTTTGAAAAAAATAAGATTCTTCAATATCTCTCGAAGTTCTTTTAAGTATATTGTATATAGGTACTTATTTATAATAAGCACGCAGTCTTCTAGTGCCATTTGCCCTGCCATAAACATGAATGGCGCCAAAACGTCTCTCTTATCTCGGGCGTTTCTCGGAGGGGCGGAAGCAGGGCTCTAAAGGCGGTATGCCGTTCTTCAAGTGTGGCCCTAAAGGATCTCAAAATAAGGGCCGAAAAGATCTCTTTAAGAAAGCACTACGTTCTAAGAGTAAATGGACTGTGGCGAAGAAACTCCTAACCGATTGGGATATTGATTTTTATTTAGACGACTGCTCAAGCGATGCTTTATCTGTTTCTGAGGGTGTTGCATGCGATATTAAGGGTGGCAAACCACCGTATCTTCGTTTACGACTGCTATTTGCGTTAGTTCTTGAATATGGTGCTATAAAGTAGATCTTTATCTATTAAGAATAACATGTGCTCTGGTTACGAAAACCGTCCAGATTAATAGTATGTATTTAACTGCCTAGTATTTCACTATGAGCGGTCTAATTTTAGAAATGTTAACTTTATGTCTATCATATTTTTATACCCATACACTTATTTAAAGATAAATTTCTTCTTCTTCACTTGTTTCACACAAGCTGTATATATGGTGGTGCTGTGATGTTAGCGACGTTTTTTTAAAGATAACTCCTTTATTCTGTGTTGCGGGGGATTTTATAGATATACAAACAACGAAGACAAAGAACTCTCGAATATCAAATGAGATTTAAACCCACAACAACCAGTGTAGCAGAAAGCGGTAAAGTCATCACTTATGTGATTTATGCCATTCAGGTAGTCAAAATTCCAAGTTCTCAAATTAAAATTTGAATGGTAAATCTGAGTTAACCGATACTTTAATATGCACCCCTTATCAAGTCAAATCTTTCATATGGCTTTATATTCTTGTGAAGTAACTTGATACGCTGGATAAGTCGCTGAATTTGGCATTAACTATACTGGAAAGTTTACTTCATGAATATGTAATACATAATGCAGTTAAATACATGCCCGGCTCGGTATTAACGCCGTGTTGCCCGGATCTAATTAATCCAACCCTAATTTCTTGAATCTTTGTTGCTGGAAGCGTAAAGTCGTGATGTTCAGATTTCTTGGTCATATGCAAAATATATGTGTAAATGAATTAAAAGTGAATGTTTAGCAATTTTAGTAACAACTACTTTTCACTTTATGGTCATTTTTCTTTCACTAATCTTTCGTTGATGCGAGTCAAACACTTTTATTAAATTAAAATATTTAATAGTATTTTCTTACTTTTCCTGACTTTTGTCTTGTGTCGTGTCTGACTTTTGTCTGTGTATGATTTTTGTGACTTTTTTATGTACATTGGTTCAATTTCGTTAGATGCTTCAGTATTAATTATTTTATCTTACAAAATATTGATAAGTAATACACAACCTTCTTTCCAATGATATTATGTACATGTATACATCTTTTGTTGGAGATCCTTAATTAATAAATAAAAAAATATTTATACCCGACTTAATTAAACGAAGGAGTTTCTTATGTCGACGCTATATTTTTTTGTTTGTATGAACTTTCTACAGAGAAGTTAGATTTAGATAATTGTTAATAGACAAGTTTTACATGAGGTTGGTCTCATATAAATTTACGAAAACATCTACATGGGTGCATCTGTCTGTAAGTATACTGTGTAGGTGTTAGTACATGTTGAAAACAATTTTTTTTTTAATCTCTTAAAAAGTTCTGGAGGTAATATTGTTTTACGGGACGGGAAATGATCACCACTACAGATAAACGCCTACAACTCAACTCCACTAGCCAATTGACCATTCTATACACGCAAACGTTATTAGTTTTCCTAGGTAGTAGAGACGCGCTGATTTCAGCACGAATGGGCTGGCTCAACCGGGGCACTACTACCCTCCCCTCATACAGTAGACCATTCCAAAATTTTGAAAGCATTTTTGCTGTCCTATTTTTTTGGTCAGTGTGAAACCGGAGGCCCAATCAATCTGCATTATTCTCATATCAGGTCCATAGTTAAAAATGAGGAAATTCAGATAAATATTTATATAAGCTTCAAAAGTCCAGAATTAGTCAAACTTTTGTAATTAGTACTAGATGAGAGCGGATTAGCAGGAAAGGAATTGTATTTCGTTTATAAAACCCAAATACTCGGTGTACTTTTATACTGTCATATTATATGTTATTGTGCTCGAATAACAGCTTACAGTATTCAATTTTATAAAATTGTGATATAAGTCGTCGCGTAAGTAGCACTTGTTTTTTTTAATCTATGTAATTTTCTTCTGTTTGCTAACGGATATAGGTGTAAAATAACGAAATGGGATGAGATTGTTTGTGAACAAACAGCAAGTATCCGCTTATTAGAAGGGCCCACTGTAATAAAAACATCGCCTTATTACACTTGGGATATTCAGCCCTCGGTGTAGTATACTGAAATTTAAATCTGAACATAAAAACGATTTGTTTTTGTTGACGCAATAAAAATAAAAATCAAATTCAACATTGTGGACTTTATGCGCCACAGTTAAGTTTCATAAGTTTATTTATTCTCCTGTGCCCGCCATTTATGTGGCAGGCAATGTTTGGAAGAGGATTGTACAAATGAAATCATTTAAATGTTTTTCGCCGTCATACATATTTTATCATTTTGACCCTGCCCGTGATTTAATTTCAACTACTTTATAAGCAAAACTTTGTCTGTGTTCAAAAAGTACGCCCTTTTTCCAGCGACAACAAACAAAACTGCGACAATAATAAACTTAACATAATTTGAAACTCAATGAATTTTCGTTTATTACATTATTCGCTACTTATTTTCCAGTACGGTGCTTTCGTACGGTAATACTAGAAATGTTAAATTTAAAATAATAACTCAAACTTATATCTCTAACTTTGTTGTGTTTTCGGATCTATTATATTATGAGAAAAACATTCATTCGTTAGTGAAGGTGATTGTCACTTCGATGGGCAAAACCGGAAAGTGATCTGACACATTCCAACAAACCAAAAGTATTTTATTGCTGGGTCTTACTGCTGACACCTCAGGTATGCCATAGAAAAGAAAGAGCAACAAACATACATACTCACAAACTTTCGCGTTCATAATATTAGTAAGGATAATTAGTATACAAACAAATAAAACTATTTAATAATTACGTAAAACGTGATGACACGCCCTTAATTGTTATTAATTTGATTTATTAATTCTTTAAAGGTAATTTAGTTATCTTTGTCCATTGATTATTTGGCGCCTACTCATAATTGTTTAAATATGCTTACACGTTTTATTAAGGTTAAGTAAGAATAGTTGATTATTTTCTGCTTTTTTTTTCTTTCTGTGGATTATGTTTTTGCAAAAAGAAACATTTAGAAATATTAACCATATAGAATATAATTTATCTTTCAGATTACCTACAAAATATAGAATATAATATAGTAAAATGAAAACTCAACTTTGTTATATGAACTTGTTCAGGATTATGACGACAACTATTGGCGACAATTTATAATAAATGAAAGATTTGTGGCTCCCCACCTCGATCGTATGTGGTTTAGCAATGCTATGGTGATCAAGCTTTCGTTGGCTTACCGCTGATTACGTATGTATGCACAGGATGTTCAGAATGATAGAGTGCTCGTTAAGCTGATAGGATTATCATCCATTATGGATATTACGCTAAAGGACATTTCTGGTTTGAAAGCGATGACTGGAAAGGTGTGAGACTCTATCAGAATGAATTTCATTTGGTTTGCTCGGTTGTCTTGTTAAATGACATTAAGAAAGTAGTAGTTAATACAGTGTATGTAACTTGAAGGTTTTAGTGCAGTCAACCAGTCTCTCTATCTATGTATGTTTGTTGCTCTTTCACGCAAACGGATTTGGATTTAACTTTAGAGTAAAATTGCATATAAGCATTATTGCATATAAAGATTACACGATAATCTAGATACACGCGGGCGGAGCCGCGGGTGAAAGCTAGTTATTTATAAAAACAGAACATGTTGTCTTGGTATTTAAAATTTACGTAAGATAAACTATTACCTCATTTTAATCAACTGTATTGTTTTCAGGATGATTAGATATATTGCAAAAATTATTAGGTAATTCAATTTGTTTTTATTTTATAGGGCAGGTAATAGCTACAAATGAGAAGAATAGATCTTAAGTTCGTTAATGAGAATAAATATTATGTTCATTCCTTCATCTTAAGCCAGAGTCAGCACTTCTTAAGGGAGATTTTTTTTTCTGCAATGAACCGCATTTATTACCTAAATTGATTGAGGATAAATTGAGGATAAACCTGTACCAGTAAAATACATATTTTAATCTTAAAAAATAACTAAAAGTTGTTTAAAGCAGATGCATAAATAAATATTTATCGGTCTTTAGGATACTATACTTATTTAATTGAAAGAGAAATACTGAGAACAAAGGACGGTGTCTGAATTTTAGAAGCAGTTCATTACCGTGTATGTAATGAAAGATGCTGCATATACAGTAGTAGAGCGACGCTGATTTCAGCACGAATAGGCCGCCTCGATTGGGGCGGTACTACCCTCGTACAGAAGACCAACCATATATATATATATACTACGCTAAATATTATGCTTTATTACATCCTTATCCCTACTAATATTATAAATGCAAAAGTAACTCTGTCTGTCTGTTACGCTTTCACGCCTAAACCACTGAACCGATTTTGATGAAATTTGATATACAGATAGAACTGAACTTGGGAAAGGACATAGGCTTTTTACCGCGATAACCGACATACACGCGGGCGGCGCCGCGGGCAAAAGCTAGTTCGTAATAAATCACAAAATAAAATGCCAAAAAGTTTTTCAATATATATTTAACCGATGATAAATACATCTTTGTAATAACAGAAGCTACTCTTGTTTAAGTAACGTTGTATTATACTTAATGATATTCTTCAATTTTGTATTGACATGGTTATAGAAAGTCATTCTTCATAATTATTTAATAATTACGCATACCTAGGGTAATTACTTGACCATAATTAATTTTGTTACGTTTTCGGTGCAATTTCCTTAATAGGAAAGTATTATTGGTTACAAATTGCTTAAGAAAATTAAGATTTAATGTTTTTCTTCAATGCTTGGCGTAATTACTAAAAAAAATCGCACTGCGTATGTATTTCAAATTAAATTTCTTTTGGCTTTGCCTGATATCCCATCCGCGTGTAAATCGGATGGCGCGGTAAAGAATAGCCTATGTGCTTCCTCAAGAATTTAAACATCGCTTATGTCGCGATTTAGCCGTGAACATGTAACAGATACATATACAAAGTTACGTTTGCATTTATGATGTTAGTAAGAATTATGATTTGTGCTACTTAGCAGTTGACAGCATATACTTACTTAGACGCCAAAACTTCTGAAGCGCTCTAAAACTCAGGCTTTAGTCTGTCTTTGTTCCTAATTTCAGGCACCTTTACCCTTTTAGACATAGGCTGCTGTAGTATTTAAGAATATAAAGGCGGCCGGAGTAAAGATATTTTCTATTTAATGGCTTAGCTTCAGTATAACTAATAAAAAAATGACCAAGTGCGTGTCAGGCCACGCAAAGAATAGGGTTCCGTAGTATGTTCAATACATAATTGTTGTGTTTATTTATTAATTCTTTATTATGTACTAACTTTTCCGAGTGCATTTTACAAGTTAGGTCCCTTTAACTCCTGAAATGAAAAAGTTATCTAAACGGCTATAGTTGTCCTTCAAAGTTCAGTATATGGACTTATTTTCAGATTTTTTGAAAGTGGTTTTAAAAATCTCGCAATGTTTTTAAAAAGACCTATCTGGTGATACTTGACAAAAATATGAATGTTACTAAATGGCTGAAATTGAAAACAGAATTGAATTAAGCGTACGTACACTAAGGGCCACAGCACACTAGCTACTTTTAGCATCGGCGATCGGCGATTTGGCGACTGCATCGATGCTGCATTGCATTTTAGCGACTTCCTGCGTTCGATTGCGGTATCGGAAACGCGCGTTTTAGCGACTGCTCAGATGCCAAATCGATGCTACCGGCATCCGAATGTGTGCGGAGAGTAGCGTTCAGCTGCTGTGTCGCGCTTCTAAAAAGCGACTCAATCTCTGCGTTTGGCGTTTTTAAGTGTGCGGTGTAGAGCGTTCGGTCGCTGTATTTAGCTTCTAAAAAGTGACTAGTTGCCGATCGCCGATGCTAAAAGTAGCTAGTGTGCTGTGGCACTAACATAGTGTAATATATGGTAGAATAAATAAGAATAAATAGTTTAACTGCCTCGTCGGTCTAGTGGTTTACGTACTCGTAAGCTAATGCCGATCAAGAGGTTTCGGGTTCTAATCCTGGGTTGAGGTAATAATTACTATCGAGTTTTTTTTACTGTAACAGCTTGAAGTTTGGGGAACTTGACCCCCGTTCCTCGGAGAGCACGTAAATGCGTCGATCTTGCCTCTGATCTCTTATATCCTTGATTGTTGACTTTAATCACTTGAATAAACAGATTTCAGGACTATTTTAAGACCTTACAGACTAAGTTTCAGCAATAAGCTTTACTATCCACATTGAAAGTGGATTAAAGCTGTTCTTTGGAGGAACATATTGAGCTCTATCATAGACTATTCTCTCATGGAGCTCAATAAACACAAATGGAATTATTAAGAGCCTTTCTATAATGGTTTTTAATAATTCCATTTATGTTTAATATCGTATACATGTAATTATTAACAAGTCTGAAGTATTTCTATTCATGTCCTTGAAAAGGTTAATCAAGGTAATTAAAAATACACTTTTATCTCAAGAGAAAGTAAAATGGGATACAAACGTCATGTTGAATAGGTGCACGAGTATGTAATCAACATGTAAAATTCAAGGCGACACTTTGACTCAACGTATAGCCTCAATTTTACCCTCAAGCTTATAAATATTAATATTTCGTATCTCAGCTGTTAATTACCCAGACAACTACGGATGAACCCACTGTATTCATTAGCCAACCTAATTAGTACAGAAAACCGTGCGACTAGCGCCAGAAGTGAGGATTCTTTGTCAAGCATATTGAATGCAGTATATCATCTTGTTGATGTTACTAGATACTATAATATTTAATGACTAGTTTACGTTTGAGAATAGTTATTTATCTGAGTAAAGAAATGGGACCTATTTTGTTTACAAATACATAAAATTTAGTAGTCATATTTATAATTTTGTGATTTGTCTCTTTTCCCATTATGTGTTTCAAATATTATGTCTTACTTGTTTGTATTTTGTTATACGTAGCTCTTTACTCCTTAACTTGCTTTAAAAGTGATAAAAATCCTAAGAATACAACGGCCTTTAATAGTTAAATGCTGTACATAGGCCTTAAGAAAGAAGGTTCTGGCCTACTATAGTACGCTGGCCTGACGGGTTTGGGCTTGTTTCAAGATTTACTTCTCTTAACAGTGACATTGTCAAGAGTAGTTTGCTCCCTTAATCACCTTTAACGCAACCGATGAAACGAAGGGAGTGAATATTCATAATCCGTCATCATTAGGGCTGGTAATTAAAACGATTACGAAACGGAGTAGAATACGAACAAATTTTAAAATATTAAATTATCCATGAGTCTTATTTTCTTTTCTTATGATATAATTTTTGAATTTTCTTAATTTAGGATTAAATTCCGTAAAATTACAAAGATTTATCATTCATTCATCTTCCTCCTTGTTGTCTAATAAATAATCTATTCTTATTCTTAGTGTTGGACTATTAAACGCTGGACTATTTATAAGAATTGTGAGCTTAAAATTTAGAATAGAGTTCTCTACTAACGATGTCTCTAGTCTCTAGAAGTTGCTCAAGTTATTGAAATATAAGAAGAAGTAAAAAATAACCTGTTCAATAAAAATGTTAGCTTCTAAACCTAAAATTATAAGAATAAAATGAAAATGTTTCTTTTCAAGAACCCCTATCAATTAATTAATCGACTACAAATATTCAATTAACAGAGTAAACAGGGCCTGCATGAATAAAATAATGGAGAAAACATCGAAAAAATATGTTTTACATTGTTTTAGACAAGCAATGTCCATCACAATGTCTGCAATGTGTGCCGCCGCTTGATGGGTAAATGCATGGTAAATGCATAACAATGAAGTGGTGCAACGTCGAGAACAAAATGGAATTTTAATTTGCAGTTTTACATCAACAGTTTTAATTTTTGTATGCATTTTGCATTGAGCTTGGACAGTGGCATATTTAATTTAATTAGTACATACTTTGCAGTACATATATCATTATGTTTTTAATGAAGAAAATGTAGCGAATATATTTGTAAAACTTATGTATAAAGATCAACGTCTTATCCATAATGAAAACTGAAACTATGATAACATATAATCTCCCAGATCGTAGAGTCATGCTTATTTTAGCTCGAATGGGCCTGCTCGACCGGGGCAGTACTACTCTGTACTACACAGAGTATTTCGTTTGTGAGAGCGAGATAGGAGACCTAATGATGCAGTTGCATCTCACTAGGCCGCCATAGTGAGGGTCACCATGCTGCAGTGTCTCATTCGAAATGAGGATGGTGACCCCTACTTCTGAATTCTACTCTTGCTATCCACCAGGTGGATTAGAGTCGCTTTGATAGTCCTAAATATAAACGAAAGAATATTTATATTTTTTAACAATTGTTCCTATTAAAATCACTCACAAATTATTATTTTTGAATGAAAGGGAATGCAGTAACATGATTCACCCTTATTATATTAAAAGTTGGAAAAATATAAGTGTTAAATTTGCCTTTGTATCAGACTTTAATGTATACCTATTTATTTATAAATAAAATAATTATAACCTACATTAATGTTTATAAATAATATAGAAAAGTTTTTCATAGAGATATCTTCAATGTCCTTTATCGACTTTTTAATTCCATACTACAACTCCTTTATTCTGTTTTTAGTGTAATCAGCATTGAAACCAACAAAAGCAACCAAACCTGAAAAGACGCCCGTTCTAGCGTAAGAGCTAGTCAAGCAAAGTGCTTTTGTGTTTACAGATTGTTCTCTTATTGTCATGACATTTTGTAGCAACTTTTTTAGCTATTATTTATTTTAACTCGTAATGGGGAATACGTAGTTCCTAATACAGTACGTATTAGGAACTACGTATTCCCCATTCCGAGTATATTTCTCAGGTGCTTAGAAATACTGAATGGTATTAATTTACTAATACATTTATTTTTAGATACAAATATAATACAATATACACTAATAATAGGTATATCATAAATGCCCATTACATTTTCAAATCTTAATCTGCCAATATCCCCTTAGGCTAATTAAGTATTTCTTGGCATAATTTAAATTTTGAACATAGAATGTGATAGTAGAACTCGATACATTTTCTCCGCAGGTATGTTACCTATCGATTATATTCGAACACGAATATCTTTAGACTTATCAGTGTTCAGGCATTTCCCATTCAATAAGTCATGACATCAGGGGACGAACACGCATCATATTCTACTCAAGTAATCTGCCATTAGGCCAAAAAGCTCTCTTCCCTTATCGGTGACATCTGGACCATGTTTATATTTTAAGGGTCTACGACAACCTCTATAACGATAGGCCGCTTATCGTTCTCCGCCTGTCTAGGTAATCTCCCCTACCTATACGTGGTAAAATGTACCTTACTACCCACAGAAGAAATTCGACAGTACATTGGTCATTGTTTATGTAAAACTAGATCAAATCACTGACCTCACAAAACGATTTTTGGTCTGCATTATTGCACGTAGGGTTTATTTCTAAAACATAAATCATGTCTGTATATAAATGTACATATTATGTATTCTTAAGCATCTCTTAAAAATACGAACTGCCACAATTTTACATGTATCTACCAGTAGCTGGGGAACCTAGTGTAAAAAATGAAAGGAAATTCTAAATACTGTTTGTTTGATTTGTAAAAGGTATAGGATTGTTTAAAGTTTAGAATCTCGTACTGTGTTTAATTGCAAACAATTTACTATCATGCGCTTAATATAAAGTTAAAACAGCTCCAGGCTTTAAAAATAAATAGAACAAGTGAATGCATTAGCGATTCCGTTCTATTCTGAGCACTTTTAGTTGTTTTTGTAGCGAACGTAAATTGGTCCTCATATTTTACTTTTTACACTTTTCTGATTTCTTTTGTTTATTTATTTATTTATGGATTCAATAATTGTCTATTAGTTTTTATTTTTATGAAAAATATTGGGAAGTGAAATTACAATATCATCATAATAAATTTACATATCAAATTAGCATTTTGTCGTACTGACCACTTTGATCTGAAATATCTCCTCTTTGGTTCAGAAATTCAAATTTATAAATTCACTAGCTGAATCCCGCGGTGTTACCCGCGATTATTAAAATTGCGACTATAATTTGAGATTTAAACTATCCTATCTCTCAAGTTAGATCGAACTGCACATGGTGTGCGAATTTTATTATAATCGGTTAAGTGGTTTAGAAGTCCATTGAGGACAAACATTGTGACACGAGATTTATATATAATAAGATTTAGCTGGTACATTCGAGTTTTGAAAACAGTCATTCATTTGTTTTTTCCTCATTATTTTTTCTTTGGCGTCGCTTATTACCGCACAATGGAAAACATGTAAAATCGGTATATTTACGAGTACGAGTTCTACTGTGGTGCCAGTGCTGCAGAAATAGCTTTAAGATTTAAGTAGTCGCAGAAGAAAGCACGGTATGCTTTTAATTTCATTTTTTCCGTTCTGGAAATTTCGACCTTCAGAACCAAACCGACTAAAGTGGAAAATGAAGAATTGTGGATTCATCACAAAGCACTTCCGATATAGCTACCAGCTTCGGGGAAATGATGAAACTATATTAATCCACTTGAAGCAAATGAGGAAGTAAAAACCTTGAACGATGGGTACCTCATGAATTGAGGAAATCGCCCTTGCAAACACAAGTCGACTGCTGTGTTAATTTGCTCAACCAATACCATAAAGAAGGGATTTTAAACCTGGAGACCTGGAGATTTTTTTCTTTGTAATAAGTGGTCCCAATTCCGGAAAAATGATTATCTGTTGGAGCAAGGTCCAATTATAGCTCATCTAAGTTAATGGTTGTTTGTTGTGCAGTGTATGGTCTTGCGTTGTCGTCAAGCAGCAGTGGCCTAGAACGATTGACCAATCTCGGATGTCTAAACAACCGTTCTGGCAGCTAGTTCTTCCTTCATGGTTTGCAGTTACTGACAATATATATCTGCCGTAATCGTTGGGCCAGATTTTAGAAAGCTGTAGTGAACGACACCGATCCTAGTCCACCAATCACTCACAAGTAACTTTGGCTGAGTCAATTTTTGTTTTGAGCTGGATTGTACCATATATTACAACATAACTTATATGGAACAAGGTTTTGCCCGCGTCTCCATCATCGTGTATGTAATGATTTTTCGGCTTAATGTAGAGCCCATGACACTTAATTTTATATTCAAGCCTACGAAAGTTATTTGTCTCTTCATGTTGCAAGGCATGAGTAGAATCCAGGAGCAGAGGTCACCATCCTCATTATGAGGCAGACGATGCAGCATGGTAACCTACACCATGGGAAAATGATGAAGAATAATTGAGCCTCCGGTCTCGCACCCAACAACGAAATACGACAGCACGAATGCTATATTATTTCAATTGATAACGTATTTAATTTAAATAAAACATTTCCAACTCTAATAATAACATTTCACACTGCAAGTAAGGATAATCATAATAAAATAAATCTACTTGAAAAGAAAGAACGAAGTTATATCATTATTCAATATTCATATGATCACAATTCCTAATTACCAATAAAAGCGGCCAAGTGCGAGTCAGATTCGTCCATGAAGGGTTCTGTAGCAGCAAGTAACATCATATCGACGGGTGCAAAGTAAATAAAGTTATCTACAAAATGCTGATTTTTAGTTTATTGTACAATCGTTTTAAGAAAACAATTCTTTACAATATGACATATTTTTTTTTGCAAATATCACATTATTTCAATCAATTTTCGTACGTAAAAAAAGCCAACTACGTATGTTCTTTCAAACACTACGAAGTAAATACGACCAAGTAACGTTGGCCGCATTTACACGGGGCCGCGGGACTTTCCCCGTGCATACACAAAAGGACATCAGTCAGTTGACATGCGCTACGTCGGCTTGATTAGATTTTTGTTATATTTATGTTAAATGAGGTTTTGTGTCTGATATCTGTGATATTTCGAGGGTTTGTTGTAGTCTTCATTTGAATTAGTAAAATCAATAAAGAACGACGGCAACTGTTGAAGCAATTATGTAGAACAGGAAAATAAGTTACTATCATGAAAACAGAAGATCTAATAAAACTCACAAAATTAAGTGATAATCGTGAAACTGCTGGTGTGAATTAATTTTGTTTAGTAAATATTCAAAGTTGTAAATGTGAAATTCTTAGATTTGTTGTTTGTAGAATAATAAATCTATAAGAGAGGTCATATTTTAAAATACCGACGCATAAACGACCATCTGCCACCTGAATCATTTTACTTCGCTATCATCGTAGATGTTACAATTTACTTCGGTTAATTTTGTGGAAAATGAAGTACCTATCTATTTGTAAGGTGTTTTTTAAGATTGTTAGGGTTAAATAGTCCTTACAAAGAACCCTTATAGTTTCACCATATCAGTTTGTCTATCCGCAGCTTAGCTTAGAGACGTTTGTTCCGACAAATGTCTGGAACAGCGAGAACGATTTTGATGGGACTTTCACTGATAGGTAGCTGATGATTTAAGGAGTAATTTAGGCTACTTTTTTAGACTAGCTTCGTCCCGCGGCGTTACCCGCAGTACGACAATAACCACGGGTAACACCGCAGAGTTAAGCTAGTATAAAATATAAAAAGAAAACATAACTACACGCAAAGTGGAGATGATTTTGTTTCTCGTTTAGGCTATATTATATCGTTGTAGAGGTATTTCAAAAATGTACAGAGAAGTTGTAGGACATTCTTTTATTCAGTGCTCCGTTTACGAAATATTAAACTTTAAAGTGCAAATGTTTGTAGAGTCAAAAACTATCACGGCTAAGTTACTTGAGAGGCCGACTTGTGCTTAACCACTGAAAGAGAATGACCACTGAAAATGATTCAAAACGCAACTTCAGTGTATTATACACTGCCCGTTGGCTTAAGACAAATCTAGCCCTAGAAGTGTAAAAGTTTGCAAAACAATCATTTGTCCATCCATTGTCCACAACAACGAATTCGTCCATCAGTCACCAATTTATATAGAGCGCTTTGGATAAATATCATTAAAATACTGGGAACCGTTCATAGGAGTTAAGATAACAAAAATAAGATAAACACAGCGGCTGTAATCGAAGGTGTCTGTAATCACGTAAAATCTTTTCAGCCTGTGGAGTCCCGTTATATAAGAAAAGACTCAAATAAATTTTACTTATCCGGTGGCTAGAACTTCTCAATTATATTCAAATTATATCAAGCATGTACAGAGGAAAATAATGTTTCAAAAGGGTTTAATCAACACATGAAAAATAAAGATGTTGCAAGGTCTCTAAAGAAACAGGATAAAAATCAAGCAACTGCACATCCTGACAGTGTAACTTCAGCTACTTTCGACTTTCATTTTTTTTTATCTACGCCTCAGGGAGAAACAAATTTATTTTATTCCCCCTATTAGCCGTAGTTTCAGGCCACATGTAACATATTCCTTTTTTAAAACCAATGGGTCATAAAGCTCTTTACATGTTAAGCACTTTTTATGTTTGAAATGTTATACACTGTAAAATTAAAGAAAGTTTATAATAAAATGAACTTGCTTCTCCCTGAGGCGTAGAAAACATAAATTGAAAGTCGAAAGTAGCTGAAGTTACACTGTCAGGATGTGCAGTTGCTTGGATTTTATCTTGTTTCTTTAGAGACCTTGCAACATCTTTATTTTTCATGTGTTGATTAAACCCTTTTGAAACATTATTTTTCTCTGTCCATGCTTGATATAATTTGAACATAATTGAGAAGTTCAAGCCACCGGATAAGTAAAGTTTATTTGAGTCTTTTCTTATATAACGAGACTCCACAGGCTGAAAAAATTTTACGTGATTACAGACACCTTCGATTACAGCCTTAATTCCTTTGAACGGTTCCAAGTATTTTTATCATATTTATCCAAAGCGCTCTATCTAAATTGGTTACTGATGGACAAATTTATTGTTGTGGACAATGGATGGACAAATGATTGTTTTGCAAACTTTTACACTTCTAGGGCTAAATTTGTCTCAAGCCAACGGGCAGTGTATACGTTACACTGAAGTTGCGTTTTGAATCATTTTCAGTGGTCATTCTCTTTCAGTGGTAAAGCACAAGTTGGCCTCGCAAGTAACTTAGCTGTGATAGCTTTTGACTCTACAAACATTTGCACTTGAAATGCAATTGCAACTGATGATGATGGATTCTTAATACAACGATTTGATAAAACTTTGAGAGCAAAATTTAATACTTCCTAGGTATCACGAATTTTCTTTTATGAATCACGAAACTATAGAGAACGAGATTAATTTATTGCTACTTTTTTAATTATGTATCGATAATAATATATAATTAAATAGCTACGTAAGTTTAAATGTTGATTCAGGTTTTGGTTAATCATCACATAAAAAGAGTTATATATTTTGTTTCTGTGATTATTGTTTGACAGGCTAAAGTAAGTAAAATATGTGTATTTTTTTATCTAAATGTTATTACTTAATTTCTATTATTTTCAAACGTAATTGGAAAAAAAATCCAAAAAAAATATATAACCAAGTTTTAATATTTCATTTGACCGCATTGTGTGTCATTTATTACTTTAGAAATACGACGCATAAAAAGCTATCTACATTATTATGTTCTGTAATAGATCTATTATTAATTAAAGGATGTTGGGTAGTATTTATCATTAAAATTAAATGTTTCAATAAACTCTTAATACAGTAAATTAAATCAAATTCAATTTATACACGAAATTTAAAGTCCCTCGTATATACGACCAACTGGCAGTTGACACAATTAGTATTATTTATAATACAATGTAGATGCGAACAACTGCAAAATTTCGTGAAATAACAAGAAATTCCTGAAATAAATATCATATATAAATGTGTAAGAGTGTAAAGATGTATTAATAAAATTTACAGGAAAATCGATTCATTAATTTAAAAAAAAACACACTTTTTAGATCTTTTCGCTCTCCTGTAAAGTAGCTATTTTGCAGATAACTCTTTTTACTTTGCACCCGTCGATATATAAAAGTTCCTGTAGTTTGTTGTAACTTTGATCGATGTTTTAATATTAGTGTTTTGATTGAATCAAAGGGAAATTTCCCTTTGATTCAATCAAAACACTAATTTGAGAATCTAATAAGTTATAGGGGGTGGGGGACACATTTTACCACTTTGGAAGTGTCTCTCGCGTAAACTATTCAATTTAGAAAAAAATAATGTTAGAAACATCAAAATCATTTTTGAAGACCTATCCATAGACACGTAGCTGATAAAAAAAATTCTGAGTTTTTTTTTTTTTTTTTATATTTAAGCCTGCCAAAGTGACTCTACTCTGCCTGATGGAAAGCATGAGTAGAATCCAGGAGTAGGAGTCACCATGCTTATTGTGAGGGTAGGCAATGTAGCATGGTGACCCCTACCATGGCAGCCTGGTTAGATTATTCTGCATCATTCTCCCGGCCTTCGAAGGGCGGGAGAATGATGCAGAATGATTGGGCCTCCGGTCTCACACTCACCAACGAAACACGACAGCAAGAATGCTGCCATTATTAGGATGGTCTTCTGTGTGAGGGTAGTACTAGTAGTTTAAGTATGGGGCCCCCAAAAAATAATGTTATTTTTATATTTTTGTGTTAAAATATTAATAGGATTCACAGAATACATATAATGACCAAGTTTCAACAGTACAGTTCTTATAGTTTTGGAAAAAAGTGGCTGTGACATACGTACGTACAGACAGACATGACGAATCTATAAGGGTTCCGTTTTTTGCCATTTGGCTACGGAACCCTAAAAAGAGTCTTTGACAAAAGCAAAAGACTTATGATGCAAAGTATTTTGAAGAAATTGTATGAAGAATAATACCTCGTCTTGCCCATAATCGTCAATCAAATATACTTACATTAGAGATAGTCATTTGATAAACATTGTAATTTCTGATCCTTAAAAAAGGTCAATAATTTCAAAGTAAATTTGGCAAGTAAAACAAAACAGACCAATAATTTTACTTCAGGCAAACAGTTTGATTTAAGTCATATTTTTCTCTGATAGCGTTACCTTGCTCTAATAGGGTCAAAACATTAATTAACAACTCTTCATAAACATTTTACTTTCTTTGACAACTTTGCTTTGTTACATAATTAGAATTTATTACTTGTTAACTTCTTACTGTACTATCTTCAAAATGTGTTTGAGCGTAAACTGTGCTTTTGTTAAGTGACTAATTTATGGGTCTATTTCTTAATCAGAAATTAAGTCTCTAAACTCTTGACAGATCCAAAGTTAACATAAACAATTTGTCAAATTGTTTTTCGAGATATCGTACTCTCAATGTCATGATTTTTTTTTTCACAACACACATCTTAAGACTTTTACCGATAATCTTTTTCTATGTATTTATTTATCTACACCTCTCCTTGCCACGAAGTTTTTGGATTACTTTATCACGCCAGCCAGACGGGTGTGTACAGGATTATTTTCATTTTTTTCTTATTTTTACAGCAATAGTGTTCTGAGTGATGTAGTTTTCTCGCCTCTTAAGATACCGATAGCAATAATAGGGGTGATTACACTATCATCATCATCATCAACAGCCTGTCCACTGCTGGACATAGGCCTCTCCTTAGAAAGGAGGTTTTGGCCTACTATACCACGCTGGCCAGACTATATTACACTATATTCTCAATCCATTACCACCATTCGTTCTTAGCCAACAACAATAATTTTAACCCTAAGTAACTATGTAATTTTATGCAGATGTATATATATATATATATACACTATATGCCATAATAGGGTTAACTAGAGCTATAAAAGTTTCAATCTTGTCTTTTTACACAACTATCGAAATGCAATTTAATTTACTAAGGTTAAGTTGAGAGCTAAACTGTATGTGGCCCTAAAAGCCTTTTATTTCAAAATGTTTTAAACGACTTGGCTTCTTCCCATTAATACCGCAGTTTATTTTATATAAAAAGAAAACATTTGCCACCTTATCCAAAAAATATCAGAAACTCAAAAATAGTAAATATTAGAACACTGTAACGCTATCAAAGTTGACACTGCACTTATTGATTGAGCCGTAACCATGCCAATAAGCCCTCGGACCAAGATCACTTTCCTATAGGCAGTAACAAATTCAATTAACTTCCCATTAAGGGGCGACTTGGCATCGTTTGTCCAAAGTTTTTGTCGATCTCAGCTTCGCAGCTCATTGATATTGTTACTGGCTGATACGTGCTTTGTGAAGACGCGAGCTTTTAGCGTTCAATAAAAACAAGTTTGGATACATTCTCGGAAATAAAGCAACACATTTTCTCAATTATGGTTGATGGATCGAATAGTTAATTTCTTCGAAATACAATTATTTTGTATTGTTGTAACGAGTAGTTATTAAATGTTTGGTTTGAACTATCTTTTGCTGACAACAATAGCTAAACTAAAATAGAAGTTCAAATTCATTTTTAAGCCAACGCGTTACTTGATATTCTAAAAAACTAAAATCATTATTAATTTAACAAAATGGAAAAACCATAAAAAGCACTTAAGACGTCTTTGACTTCAATTTTAATAGCACACGAATTAGTTTAGAATAGACGTTAATTTACAACTATTAACCAAAGCACTTTGTAAATCCATCAGACGACGTACTCGTAGAGCATTAAAATAAATTATGAAACTTCGTACGGCTAATAGAAAACAATAAACAGTTTATGATCTGTGACGAGTAAAATTAACGATTGCACGTGCTGAGGCGCTCAGCGAAACGAGTAAGGGGTGTTCATCATGTGAACTTTCTCGGTTTATTTATTCCCGGGTCTTTCCCGGAGCGGCTTAATGGCGCCTTAAGCGGTAATGTGTGGTCATAAATTAAACGATAATAAGTTCGGACAACAACACTGCCGTTAATGACTGCGAACGCTAGATAGTGGTGTGACGACATAGACGGCCCTTCGACACTTTCTTCACTTATCTGCGCCCTGAGCACGCGTCCCTTCCGGGGTATCCAACCTTTTATGTATAGTGTAATGTTTGTATATCGGTGGCTTAGATTTTTTATCTCGAGAGGGTAAGCATCTTTGCTGTTTTAGCGTTAAAGGTAAGTTTGTCTATCTTTGGTTTTTGGATATTATCAAAACAAATGTAAAGCGATATTGAAAGGAAACATTATACCACTCACCTACATTATGTGCCCTGATGGATAGAGATGGCAAAGCATATTGTATAATTTATATAGATTATAATTGTACTTTTGTATCGTTTAATATCAATAGTCTATTTTTTAAAGTTATTTTTATTGTTCAATATAATCAATACTAACTGTAGTAGGCAACTGTAGCTAAAAAGTACCAGATGGTGTCAATTATTGCGAAATATCAAATGCTCCTACTGACACGACGGCAGATCGCATCGCCGATATGGTGAAACAAATATTTTGTTCAGTTGCCTATTTAACATAAGCTACTAGTAGTCTTATATTTTCATTAGATATTTAAACATAATATGTCGACAATACGATCGTTTTCTTATCTATCTTGAAATACAGGCTGCTATGCCGCTTGCGGTTGCAATCTGCAGATCGTCTAAAACGTTCACAGTAATTTATTGTAATTAGAAATGTAAGTATGTGTTTAAGAGGTCTCGGGTTCAAATCCTGGGTCGGGCCAAAAAGTGATTTTGGGTTTTTCTTGAGAAATTCCTAATAGCAGGCCGGAGTTTGAAAGTTTGGCGGTGATTCACGCCCGTGCCTCGGAGAGCACGTAAAGCTGTCGGTCCCGGTTGTCATGAACATCTATGGCAATCGTTATTGGGCAGTCAGTGCCCTCAAATATACTGACAACTAGTTCAATCTTCGAATTTCAGTTCTCCCTTAGTGTTTCGGAGGTCCTATGCCAGTCGCTCCGTGGAAAAACTGAATTTCTGGTAAAACCGGTTGAACTAGTAGCCGACCCCAAATAAACTTGGGAATAAAGGCTTGGAAGAAGATAGAAGTGTAAGTTTGTAGAAATAAAAGTATTTTTATAGATTTACTTCCCTTAGAATTCTAACAATTATTGAATGTGTGACACAGTGCAATGCGACTATAAGACAGAATGCACGCAGTTATATTTAAACATAATTTTTGTTCACACTCAGAAACCTCTACCTATACACAGATGACTAATTTGAATGACAGCATTCGTGCTGTCGTCTTTCGTTGGTCCGGAGGCCGAATAATTCTGCATTATACTCCCCCCCTACGGAGGATGGACGAATGATGCAGATACATTTCATCGATGCATAGCCATTCTTCAAGTTCATCAAGTGAGGTAATTATTTTTTCTAATTATTTAATTCATGGAATTTTATAAAATATAGTAATATATATGTCTGGAGTCTGGAGGTAATCGAGCTAAGCTGATTTCAGCACGAATGAGCCGGCTTGAGCTGGGCAGCATTCTTGCAGTCGTATTTTGTTGATCTTATCTTGTCACTTAAAGGCTCCGTAATACTATAGATATAGACATCACATACAAAGCAAAATTAACAGATACATTAATTACAATTTCTAGAGAACACATTCTCCACTCACCAAGAGATGTACTGAAGGAATCGTGTAGGTACTAAAATGTATTATTCTCGGTCTCTTGGATGACTAAATAAACAGCATTAGGAGGAACTTAAGATGATTACACATCTACATTACCTTCTATTAGTAACTAGAGTTGTAATACCTACAAATAGTACATGAACACAAAGTTAGTTATATCATTGTTGATTTCTAAGTTGTTCTGAAGCGATAGATAATGTTGTGTTTACACGTATTCAGTGACAAAATACAGAATGCAAGATTTGATACCTGTTCAATTATTTTATTTATTTTCAGAAATATTTAATTATTTTGCAAAATATATCTAATGTGTTAGTAAAGTTCAATAGCATTTATTAAAGTCGTAAGCATTGACAGCACAGATAGCGTAGTGGTTTGAGTGGTTACCACGTCGTTTTCAACTGCTTATTGCAGTTGAAAACGACGTGGTAACCACTCAAACCAAACCCCATTTGGGACAACACTTTGTGTGATCCACAAATTCTTTGTATCTGTTTCGAGTATGTTTATAAAGTTTCTCACGATACATGATATAATCCGACCGACCCGACCCGGAACCGGACCCGGTCCGACGGACCCGAGATCCTAATGGGAAGGAAACACGTGAGCACATACGGCACAGGAAAGAAGAACCGAAACGTTTAGTTCTAGTTTGTTTTCTAATACCAAACTGATAACCGACGCTTTCATTTAATTTGAATATAAATATTTAAATTATTATTTATAGAATATTTAATTGGTAGGTAGTAAAGCCACGCTTCCTTGGTAGTAGAGCCACGCTGATTTCACCACGAATGGGCCGACTCGACCCTACACAGAAGACCATCTTAATAATGACAGAATTCTTGATGTCGTATTTTGTTGGTGAGTGTGGGACCGGAGGCTCAATCATTCTGCATCATTCTCGCGGAGAACCACCGGAGGTCAGTAGAATGATGCAGATTTATCTGACCAAGCCGCATTGGCTACCCTCACAATGTAGATGGTGACCCCTACTCCTGGATTCTACTGATGCTTTCCATCAGGCAGAGTCGAGGCGCTTTGGTTTGTTTCAATATATATATAGATAAAATCTTGTTCATTAAATACAATTTTAGAGTAGGTATTATAATCTTACAAACACGTTACTATAACGTCACATTACTAATACAAAATTATGCCTAACACGCAACAGACATTGTTCATAAGTAAAGAAACTCTAGGTATGCTTTCAAACCCATTATTGATACCGACCTAGTTAAGGATTTACCTTGACCGTCTATCACCCATCTGAGAATAGAAATATGAAATACCGTGTGCTTGGATATGAATAAGCTTTAACGAATAATGTATTTGTATTTGGTATATAGACCACTTAGTCGACCATATTTCAAATTGCTTGGGAGTTTCCTAGTAGAGTTTAAAATGAATTTAAATATTGTAAAAACTCTCGTATTTAAATATTGTAAATACGTCTCGGGTGGCTTGAGAGTCTGTCCTGTCGGCTGTCTAGGTTGACATGAATACATTTGGCAATCGTTTTTGGGGACACAAACTAGTTTAACCTGAGAATTTACTATTATTGTTGTGAAGATCCGATATATGATGCTCTCTGATTAACCTGGTTGAACCGTAGCATGTCAAAAATATCGGAAAAAATCAATGCTGGTAAGATAACGACATATTAAATATAACGAATAGACTAGATTAGACTAGACTAGTTAGAAAAAGAAGGAATATTCATCCAAATCGGTGCAGTGGTTCAGCGGTAAAAGCGTAACAGACAAACAGGCAAATAGACATAGTTGCTTTCGAATTTATAATATTAGAATGGACGTATGGATTTTGAGTCGGCAATAAGAAGTAATTTTAACTTTTATTTACGAGTATTGTCGCAATGAATTATTGTTAGTGGATCTAGTAAAAATCTGCATCACTCTTAATGAATCTGAAATTAAAGTAAATTGTGAATTCGGTTGACACTTTTATATAAGTGCTACGTTAGAATTGCTACTGTCTTTTTAAAAAGACAACTCCCGCATCAGAAATACGAGTATATCTTATGTCAAGGGAGACTTCACAGTCATTCATTGTACGGACTCAAGACTCACAAGATATGATTTGTGGATCAGATAAAGCATTGTTCGCTATGGGTATCCAAGCGGCAGTACTTAGCGCGGTAGAAAGTGGTGAGGTGGCTGTCTTAACTACTATAGCATAAGCTTGACTTCTGAATTATTCCTTTTTTTGTTTGACAAAAGTATACCCGTCTCCATTAAACTTTGAAAATAATACTGTGGGAAAAAATATGTTTGCAGCTTATCACATTAATTATGATGAATTTTCAACAGAACCTCTAACGGAATAAAACATCATAATTTCTTTTTGGAACTGTTCTTTGTAATAAAAGATAAATACTATTTTAATAAAAAAATATTGAATAAAATGTAAGACACTTAATTATAATGAAATATAGTCAAACATTTCTATTATTTTTATATTTAGAATAAAATGTAATAAAATAACCTCTATCCAAATCACTGTTTATATGGCTAGACACAAAGTGATTTAGATGCGCATTGTTATGTAAACTAATAAGTTTAAGTAAAACAAATAAGTAGTAAAACCACAGAATACATAATAGTACCAGTACAGAAGCTTCACTCCAAAAAGTAAATTAAAGAAATAGGGACCTTTGGTGTCATTACATTATGTTCAATTCAGATTGCACAGCACCGAAGCACCTACGATTATATTTACCTACAATTGCGTCTCTTTCTATCATGTAAGTCTTATCTGTTCTGACGTAATCAGGCATGTCTTCTTTTAAAAATAGTTTCAATATAGGTATAATAACTACTTTTTCTCTAGCACTTTACTTTAGTGAAAAAATAACTGTAGGTACTTTTGTCAACAAATGACGTTTTAAATAATATCACATCGAAATATCTGTTCGTTTCATATGTAAATACATACGAACATATGAAACGAACAGATTAGTTCCTACCTAACACATTAAATCTTTTATTCAGACATCCGTAAACAGAACTTTAGCTTTTACATGAATATGTGGATATCGAAAAGTATAAAAAAATCAATAATGCGCGAAAGCGACGCGGCGACGAACGTGACGCGTATCGTGCGTAAGCGACAACCTACCGGAATGGCCTGCGCGGTAGGCAGGCGGCCGACTATACCTAAAGTGCGGAGTTACACCCCCTTGGTAAAACACACGTGACTTCACGTTCTCAAAGTGTAAGGTTGTATCCTTAATGTTACAATCAAAGTAGTTCGGTTAAACATACTTTGCTGACGGCGCCCTATAATAATATATATAAATAAAATTGACGGTGTACATCCGTAAACCTAATATACATATGTATCCATAAGAAACGACAAGATAATAATTGATGCCTTTAATGAAACCTGCCTTATAAAGACATTCTTATAGGTTTAAAAGTTGTGTATACGTGTTTGTGTTTTTAGGAATTCAAAATGACAAAGACATTCAACAACATTTCGAGCAACAATTAGATCTAGCCGTAAGCATTAAACAGATACATCAATTAGTAGCTTTCAAAATTATTTCAAGTTATATAGAATCTACCAGTTGATTACTTATTAGTAAAGTATTAAATTTTATATAATAGGTACAAAACTAGAAAACTGATTATATAGAAAGTATATTACCCATTATGGCAAACATGGTCACTCTTACGAAATAATCTTAAAAAAATCCGATAATAATTTTTACAATGTCAATGAAAATAAATTTAAAAAACAATACAACTATAGAGGTATTAAACAAAGGGATGAATTAACACTCATTTAGATTACATGGAGTAGAAAGCCAGAAATTCTAATAAGGTAGGCAGCGTTTTTAAAGCTACAGTAATAACGTTTTAAAGCTAAAATGAGGTAGGTAGCCTCTACAAACATGCAAAATAAATGGATATTTAGAAAAATAAATATTTCGGACATCTTACAAAGTTTACAATATTAAAGAATTTATGAGATAAGCCTAAATCAGATAGTACCTACTAGGTGTATTAATTAATACACACAAATGTAATACACGTAACACATATATCAAGTATAACATATTATTATGACATCAATATAATATAAATACACATACATGTATTTAATCTATGTAAAATACACAGACGGGCAGTAGTTTTGTGGCTACTGCCAGTTCGCCCTGAAGAAGTTCGCGAAATCGCGAAATTTTGTCTTAAATGTAAGGCGGTTTGTGGACATCCTGATTCCGGCAGGCAGTGCATTCCAGAGTAGGACTGAGTGCACATAGAAGGAAGAATTGATGAAGTTGGAGGTGTGAGAAGGGCATCGAAGGGGTAAGTTATTTGTTGACCGAAGACTTCGATCGTGATTTGAGCATAAAAGGTGTAAGTGTGGTACCAGGTTTTCGGGCAATGATGGAGAGTTGAGGAAAGAAAAGAGAAAAGTCAGAGCTTGCTCGCACGGCGCTGACGAATTGGGAGCCATTGTAATTGGGAGCAAAAAGCAGATACATGATCATACTTGCGAAGATTGAAAACGAATCGAATGATTATTAAGAAGGCGTTCTAATTTATTGAGGAGATCTACATTTAGTCCAAAATAACACACATCATCATAGACAATTAAGGGAATAATAATTAAGGACTGCATAAGCGTAGCCTTGGTTTTAACAGGAAGAAAATTCTCGAGACGGTATAAAGCACTGAGACAAGAGATGACTTTCTGACTGACGTGTGTGACTTGTGCTAGCCAATCAAGTGTCGAGTCTAAATATAGTCCCATATTCTTTACCACTATGCTCAAGGGTATACTCACGTTATAGTAAATAACTGGTGGAACGACGATCATATTCAACCTACTCAGCATTTGTTTGCTCCCACGACAATAACCTGACATTTGGTTGGATTTACCGACAACTCAAGCCTCGTTTCGTTAACCAGTTCTTATGAAGTCCAAGTCGAATCTAAGTCATATTCGCAATAAAACAGCGCTTAATTTGATATAAAAATTGTATTTATTAAACAAATGGGTGGAAATAACTAGTAGCGATATAACTCTTGATACCTAACAACCTAGTAGCTATGCCAGGATACAAATAGACAACCCGAGGTTTGTATATTCTACAGGCTTCATACTTTTGGTTGGACTTAAATTTATTCGTAAAACTCATGAGTACACTGTTCAATGAAAAGTTATTTTTCAATTTTTAATTATTAACAGTTTATCCAGTTAATTGGGAAGTCAGTGCCCTTAAATCAAGACGTCTTATGACAGCTGTTCCGAGGAAAAATTGATATTCTAGTAAAACCTGTTGAAATAAAAGCCGAAGTTAAATAATATTGTGAAAAATAATAGGATTTTTCTACACACTATAAATGCGACGCCTTTTTGTTTGTCACGTCTACGATTTTTAATGCCATCATTTTCTTGCAAATTGGAGGCAACTGTACTTGTCGTCGTTATCGTCAGACAATTTGATCTGACAACTATCTACTATACTAGTACACTAATTACTTTATAAAACTAGAGTCACAAATTCGAATTTCAACTTAAATTTGTTTAACTGGGGACCGTTCAAAATAATTTCCCAACAAATTTAGTTTTCCAATTGTTGCGGATCGGCCTTTGTCATTAATGTGCAAAACCATCCTTACGGCCTGTTTACACAATAAACAAAGCGGTAGCTAGTTTCAACAACAAACAAAAAACTCACAAATTCACTCTAATTACTCAAACCGACCTCAATAAATAAATGTATACTATGTACTTTAATGAGTGCTCAATAAAACTATCTTTTGTGGTATTATCAATGTGTGATGTGTCGGTAGTTAATAGTAATTACTAACACAAAAATATTTATGTTCTTGTGTGCTTTCAGATATTTTTGGAAGGTACTTAACCTACATCAATGAATACATTTTATATGAATATTTAAGTTTAAGTTAATGATATATTTATCACAACAACAATCTTTGACGGTGCACTGCTGACCTTTAAACGCTCTTCAAACATGAGGTTATAAGCAGGCACCACACTTCGTTATGCGCTATTCGTTAAGTGTCTACGCCGTATTCGCCCAAATATTAGTTATGCGCCAAAACAACAAACATGCCATCCACACTTCGAAGTGTTATGCCAAATAAGCATCAAATAAGGCAAATATGTGTGTTGTAGAGATGTGTCATTGTCATTTTTATGGTGAACGAAACGAATATACTCTCCACACTTCGCCGTATGAGCGCGAATAACCCGCATAACGAATAGCGCATAGCGAAGTGTGGTGCCTGCTTTAGAGTATACCACGCTGGCCAGGACGGGTGGTTTAAAGTTTCTCATAAGTTTTCCTTCTCTTTGCAGTGATATTGTTTCAACTGCCTTGTTGGTCTAGTGGTTAGCGTATGTGACTGCTGATCAAGAGGTCTCGGGTTCGATTCCCGGGTCGGACCAAATGTTTGTGTGATCCGCAAGTATTTGTTTCAGAGTTTTGGTATTTTCTATGTATAATATGTATGTATTAACAAAAAAAAAGTATGGTTATGTATTAATATCAGTTGTCTAGTTAGCCATAATGCAAGGTCTGCTTAGTTTGGGGACTAAATGGCGTTGTGTGAAAAATGACCGAAATGTTTATTTATTATTTATTATTATTGTCCTGCTTCGTATCCTCCCTAAGTCGCTTCCTTTAATACATATGGGATGAAACTTAAGAAGTCGATCGAAGTGAGAATGCGTTAATTGCTTTATCTTGTTTGAAGACTTACTAGGCGCTGAATAGTGCAAAACGATTTTTCAGAAAAGTTCGACCCCCAAGGACTCATGTGCTGGTCATACAGGGAAAATTATTAATGCATCAACTTGACTTTGTAATATCATACTCACTTCTGATCAAATATTAGTTATTTTTGGTGCTTATTTATCCCGTTACTGTAATTTGAAAACGGGTGATAATTATTCATGTGAATATTCAAAAATAGCACAAACTGCACATCTTTTCACAACTCTGTTATTGTGGTAAAGTCATATTGCTGTCTAGAAACAAATCATATGATTTGCTTCCGTTGTCGAAGACTTTAATTTGTACATGAATCAGAAATTGAAAATTTTGAATATTTTACGCATGGAACGTTGATAGTGACAAACGATGCAGCGATGAATGCCTTATGTACGTATTATGATAGTGGCAAAGTTTCACTTATTATTTAGAAAAAAAGATGAAAATATTTGAGTATCATGAAAGTATCTATCTCATCATCAGCCTAAGGCAGTTCATTATTGGATATGGGTTTCTCTATTATCTATCCATCCCTCGTCTTTTTCTGTACCCCTATTCTTTTTTTTGGTATGTGCGGTAAGCCCCCGGGATACCACCAGTTGATGGTTATGTTGGACTCAAACCGACCAAATCCACACGCTGTCTCAGGCACAAATAGCCTAAGAAACTAGGTGTACCCTAGCAAGAAAAACCCTGAAACAATTTTTTTCTACACCCCTGAAGTGTGCACGAGATTTCTTGAATGACTTCAGTAGTTAGTGTGTGTGTTTTTTAAATTTAACTTTAAATATGGTCACTATTTCTACGTACGTAACTATTTCAGTCTGAAAGGTGCTTAACTTTCGTTATGGGCCGACGGCGCCAGGCCTTCAATGTCTGGTGTGGTGTCTGGTACTGCTCAGAGTCCGACGGTACGAAAAAAAAAACTACTTAAATCAGTAACTTTTTACTATAGTTCTTAGAGCATAATACGAATGTATATAATAATAGTTCTTTACCACATTAAGTGTGTAACCAAGTATTTCATATTATGAAATGTGCTTACGATACGATCAGATTTAAAAGATTTTTCGGCAAATTCTTCTTTCTGTTAAAAAGCCCACAAAGCATTCTACTAATTATTTTTCCTCTCATCTTTGACTAACTGGTAACGTAAAGCGATTTTGGTAAAGCAACGTGAATGGGAGGAAACAAAGGATGCTTGTACAAAATGTGAGGCCTAAACGTCGCAGGTATTTTCTTTGTTTATAAGATACAAGCTTTTTATGATTCGTTACTGTTGTACTTATAAATTACTTTTTAAGTATTTTTAACCAAAGATCAATAAAATGAACGAAACAGTTGAACTTTACATTTAGTTTCAAATATACATAATAACTAAACTACTGATATTGTGTCTCAAGTAGAAATATATGGAAAACTAAAGTCAAAATAAATCAATTTAGAAAATACGTTACTTTTATAAGTAGTATATTTAGTTTAGGTACTTACGAATTTTAACAGATAAAGTGTTCACTTCCGTATAATACGTTAAAAAGTACTAAACACTGCGATTTAATTACATAAACTTGAATTTATAAGAACGCTTTAAATATTTATAAAGTTATAACAGATATTCAAAACTTTTCCTAGAAGTGATCGTATGCGCTACGAGAATACGAGTGTTCCAATACAGACGCACGCGGCGTAGCGTCTGCCCTGAGCGAAGGGGCACGTAGCACTGAGCGCGGCGGCTCTTGACAAGACAATCTTTGCCCGTACGTAGTACCTCTCAATAGACAACAGCAACTTGTGAGCTTTCACACGCATACCGGGCATAGCGGGATCTTTGTCTTCCGTCGACTCGTTAAGTTTATATAGATACTTGGTTAACGTCATATTATTCTTATGAAAAGTAAATTTTGTAATAAAGGCCGACGCAATAAGGGTTTAAAGTTTAAAATGTATGACATAAATTTTGGTCAATAATGTGTTATCTAGAAACTTATATAATTTGTATCGCGTATATATTTTTTCTAACGTTGATATTAATATAAAATATATGTGCAGTACACATATATAATGCTATAATTTACTAGGAAAAGCATTTAAAATCATACTTCTCAAAACTGAAACTTACACAACAATGCATTACTAAAATAATATAACTAAATCTAGACATCGTGAGCGGGCTTTAGCTGCGAGTAAACGGCGAGTTACCGTATAACAAACTTGTTAACTAAATTACACGATATTGCCAAGTCCTTACATAAGTAAATTTCATTAATTATAATGACACGAAAGGCACACTCAAAACTCCTAACAAACACCTGCAATATATTTCAAAGAGCAACAAAAAACCGACGGAGTCATGTAAAGAGCTGCAAAGTTCACTCCTTAGTCGGTATTCTAAAGGTCTTCCTCTAAAATACATTTATTTTCCTTGAAGGCGTACATAAAAACAGGCAAATCACAAAACAAGATAACATTCGCTAGGTCTTCCACAGCGGGAATCTCATTTTCAATATGTTTTTATAACTTTCAGTGAGGAAATGAGGTGGTGCTGGCGGCGCTCCGCCGCGGCATTGTCATCATAAACCAAGCGAGGCCTTCTTCATAAATCCACGCCAAATGTACCTTTATACGCATTATGCCATAACACCGAGGATTCTTTTTTGTCACACAATACTTATTAACCGAACAAATAAATGGTATCTTTTTTGTTTATTGGTTTTTTCCTGCTAGTATTTATGAACATATATATTCGAGTACATAAATTAAAAAATATATCAGGGTATTTGTGCAGAACGGGTGTCGTATTCCTCCAACACAAAGGGATGATCCTCCGACCAGGCGAGGTGATGTGCCTGGTGGGCCATTGCCCAACAGTTGATGTTGGGATGTTGTATACAGTAATACCTCGGACTTACGCGATAGGTGGGACCAAGTGATAGCCGCGTAAGTTGAATTCGCGTTAGTCAGGGTTCAATTTTGCGAATAAATACGTATAAAGTTTTATGTTAAATCTCATTCCAAGATTGTCCAATATACAATTCTTAAAGTATCTACAATATCATCATCAATACGACTTCCATTCGTGGATCGAAATTATTTAGAGTAACGACAGAGCGAAGTGGTCTAATTAAAAACCGCGTATCTCAGAATTCGCGTAAAACTGGGTAGCGTAAGTCGAGGTATGACTGTATATGCTAATTGGCGCGAGAATGTAACTTTCGCGATTCAGGATTAGTGATTACTCCGTATTGATCGTTACGTGTTTTTCTTTGTAGTTCCGTGTTTCTTCGCTAGATGGCGCTGTCGTATGTTTTCGTCGCGCTGTTTGCGGAAGTTGCCACATCACTCCGCTCCAAGACCGGAGGTCGATATGATGAGCCCGTGCCAGGCGTGAGCAGTTCCTGTGAGTCGGAATTAAGTGCCGCTAGTTCCAGTGAGTCGGAACTGTATGCCGGTAGTCCCAGTGAGTGAGGGCTGAAGTCTGCTGATCCCTAATGCACTGACACTGACTGTACCCAAATTGGGCTAAATATGCTCAGCTTAAGGAGGCAGTTTCGACTAGTTTTGGAGCAAGCTGTCGCAAGTGCTTGTCGAACCACGTCAAGGATCAGGCTCAGATAATTCATTAGGGCCCAAATCGGTATTATGACGGAGTAAGCCACGATCAAAGCGCCGGAGGCGGACCACGACGAGCAGATTTGTAACCCCTACTGCTACCATAATTATTATTATTATTCATATATAATGGTTCGTATATAGATATGGATCACCGTGAGTTAAAGAACCGACCAATCGTCTTGTTCATATACCGTAACTCTTCTTTCTGTTTATATGTGTACAATGAAGATATAATAGATAAATAAATGTGAGCTTAAGCATTTTGACTTTTTTATTAAAGTAAACTACAATATTTTACTAATATCAGGAAACTTTGAGAAAAACGTGGAAAGTGAATAAATTAAATATTTTCATAATCATTACAGAGATTGAAATTTTAAACTGTTCCGTGAAAGTGCAGAATGCAAAAATCTTTTCCTTGCTCATTTTTCGCCAGTCCCAACATAATAACCTCTTGTTGACTGCTGGCCCCGCGGCCTCAAGCACTCCACAAGCAATAAGACAGTAATAAATGTTCAGTTCCAAAGACAAGAACAAAAAGGAATATAATAAGTAGATATTGTGAATCGGTACTTGTGAGAGTTCAATATTATTGCTTTTGTTCCTGATAGTGTCTGATAGTCGCTTTGGACTAGATCAGTTTGCTTTGAACACTTATCATTATGAGTTTCAATTGCGGCTGTATACTTTCGTGTTTGGATTTTGCAAGTACTCTTGCTATTGGACATGATCAACAGCACCAGGAACTTTATTTGGATAATATTTATAGCAAAAAGTAAGTCTATTAGCTGCGGTATCATATGCTTCGCATTTTATAACATAAATTTATCAATTTATTTGAAAATGTTTTAATTAGTCATCTGACACACAAATACATCGATATTTAACGTGTACATTCTTTTTATACACAGAAAATACTCAATCTCCGAAACAAATATATCCAGATCATATCAACCTCTGATCCGACACGAGTATCGCACCTTACTGAGGCTGTCAAAGTTTAATACCTACTAAAATTTCTGACATAAGTTTTATACCTTGTTTATAAACTATAGTTTCAGATACTGATACAGATCCTTGTATCTTTTTGGCATGCAAAAAGTGCCTTTGATCAATGATTATTTTGCTTAACTTTGTTTTAATCGTAATATTCATTTGTAAATAGAGTTGACATAAAGCAAGAAGACCTCAAATAGTGTTTGTTCGTAGAGTGAAGATTGGTAGTTTTGTAGGAAAAGTTGAATTTTAAAATAACTTTTCTAGTAGTATTCTAAGTATTTTGTTTAGAAAAATAGTCCGGAACGGCGGTCTAAAGATATGGTTTCGTCAATTGTCTTTATTGAAGATACCCCTTGTATAATTATATCGTTTGATGACCTTTGATACTGGACTCATACGTTCCGCTTGTTATTTATCTACTCTAAGTTACTGATCCGATTTGAATGAAATTCGGTATAAAAATAGATTGAACCTTGGAAAAGGACATCACTACTTTTATTAACAAAAATTTAGTTGACTATAAAAATCGTTTGATTCACAATGTCAAAATACCTACAATGGTTAATGTTTGAATGACAAAAATTGCAAAGCACTTCAGAAACTATTACATCAATAATATTTATCGAATTAGTCTTATATTAGAGTTTTAGTTCTAGCACATAAATATTGAATGATACTCGAAACCTTTTTTTTCTGAGAAATGATTCTTGGAACAAAGTTAAAATGTCATAGCCCCAGTTATCAAAGAAAATATAACTGTTCACTGGGAACTTTTCATTCTGTAAAGAGGATACATATTAGTCTCGTATTGGTTTATAAACCTGTTATGTTGTATCTAAAGTAATTATATTTAACGATTTTACAATAATTCTAGACTTATTTAATGGACAAAACAGCTTTACGTACTTTTAATTTACATCAAAATTATATTTTAATAAAGACCAAAACCGGTGCCCTGCTATAAAAATCTACTGTTCTTCAAATTATTTTTCTGTGTTTGTTGAAAAAAAATTATTTCTTATTATTGTTGTGTATACTAACGATTAAAATATATAATTGAGCGTATCGCTCAATTATATATTTAAAGCGCGATCTTTGGCTTAACGTTCAGGATTACAAACCACTAGAACAACAGGCTATGTATTTCAAGACTTGTATATTCCAAAGGAAATGCACTTGTAAAACTGTCTTTTTCCTTGGGAATGTACATTTATTTAAGCCTTCAATAACGTACCAAAAAAATAATGTAACTCTTTATTCTCATTACAAATACAGTACACGGCATATCGCGGTTATTATGATATTAATGTAACAACATAATCGTAGTCATAAACAGGGTAATGAATAAATAATTTTCGACTTGGATGAACGGCAAGGGATCCTTGGGTAGCTTCATTCCGAGCGGCTCGGATTATCCATATTATCCGAAAATCTCGAAACGCCAGCCGCTTGCACACTACAACGATCGCAGCTCATATAAAATTACTTTCATTTTTGATCGTTCGCTTGTAATATGACTTTAATTGCTATGCCTTTAATGCCTTTGTCTTTATTATCACCTTTGTTTTATATTGATAATGCATCAGTGTTTTTATTTATTACTAGCTTTATTTTTATAGCTATCCACCCGCGGATATGCGCAGATGTATGTAAATATATGTCTATTTTCACGTTAAAAAATTAGTTAAAAATCCACACACAACATTTAGCCGCTAGCTATAAAATTCACACGTGTAAAATACAATATTTGTCAATCTTAATTTGTAGCGAAACCAATCTCTCAGTTTATCATAACGTTTGTGAACATATTTTAGTATAAAGCAACAATCAGTATGAGATTAATAAACAAAAATACCATTAAGATTATTTTAACAAGCACTACAAAAAAAGTGTTATAATATGTTATGCACAGAAATTAGTCAATTCACAAACTGGTTAAATTACTTAATGAATGTCCGTTAAATCTTCCGAAATTGTAGGTTTTATGTTGCGATTAAGTTATTTGCATATTCTTGAACAAAAAAGCTTTACTAGTGTTATTAAATAAAAGAATACATCGCCCTCCCCACCGAACAATATCGTAATGGCAATTTCTAAATTTTACAGGAAAAATCAAAAACTGTTTTTGAGTATTATCTCAGCAAGGGAGCATCGTAAGGTAACCATTTATGTGTCAAAACAAAGCTAATTTAATTACTTTGTATTTTCTTTCGGTTTTTTTTTTGTAATAGTTTTGAAAATAAAGTAATGGTCGAAAATATTATTACCGAAATTGCAGCTCAAAAGTATATTGTGTAATGCATCATTGCCATATTGTTCGCGTGTAAATCCAACAATTTTAGTCAGTATTAGTACATTACAGTAATATTCGATAAAATGTGCTGCTAAAAATGTTAACTGTAATATGATATTACAAAATTATTTGCGTGAAATCAAAGTGATAATTTAAAAACTTTATAAAGTTTATCTATATGATACCGTTAACAGCACTATACGAATTTTCTCAATTATCTATCATGTATTGTAAGAAATCATTACCAAATTGCGTAAATAAAAATAAAACCCTAAAAGAATTGTTTTACACCTTACATGAAACACAATTATGTATTTCTTCCACCAAAAATATGGTAATAGTCACTTATCGAAAAAATTAACTAAAACATAATCAGTATTAACTTGTTTTGGTATTATTCGTGTGAAAGGATATGTTAGATTTTAAACGAGTAATATTGTTATGTTCATCACGGGGTCATTGAAATTAGTGTACTTTTCTAAATATCCATATAAAAAGTACAAATTTTTTTTATAAGGTGTAATTACTGTTCTAAATACCGAAAATGCAATAAAACATAAACTATCGTAATAGCACATTATCATATTATTCGCTGGGGAGGGCGACATGTGTTGAACATTAAAATTATTGTTAAAATTACATCAATTTTGCGTATATAGACGTCAATTTGATGCAGTTCTACATAAGATCATTAATACAAAAAAAATTCGGTCCAACCAAAATGAACGCTCACATGCGCGGTATTTCACGGTATAAAAATAGCAGTTCAGTTATACAAAGCTTGCATCGATAAGCTTTATTGTCACAGTCTAGGTGAGATATAGCGGTACCAACGAAAGGCGTTAAGGTAAAATGTTTTATGGGTTTTTTGTCAGTTAATGGAAGTTCTTTGTACGGATGTTCCGAACGGACGGGTACGCCTTGAAATCGGATTAGTGATATCGGGCATACACCGTGATAGAAGCGTCCAAGCATTATCTATGACTGCAGATTCTTGCTATACAGAAATAGTTTTTAGTAAAAGGAAAAACTGTCAAATGTAAGAACACGAGAAAAGTAACTTGTGTATAATAATTCTACCGCATATAGTATAGGTATACTTGTTTGTAACATGTATGTAGATACATATTACAAACAAGTCATCTGTATATGAAAACTTCATAAATATTATCAAACAGTACTGAGTATGTCATGCCGAAATGAAATCACTGTCATTGGTCGTTTGCATAGACCTTTATAAAAAAATCGGCCAAGTGCGAGTCGGACTCGCCCATGAAGGGTTCCGTATCAGCAAGTAACATCATATAAAAGTTCTTGTAGTTCGTTGTAACTTTCATCGATGTTTTTACACTAGTTTATTGATTGGATGAAAGGTAAATTGCGTGTTACGATTTATGACGTATTAAAAAAAAACTACTCACTAGATCTCGTTCAAACTAATTTTCGTTGGTAGTTTGCATGGTAATGTACAACATATTTTTTTTTTTAGTTTTATCACTCTCTTATTTTAGAAGTTAGAGGGGGGGGGGACACACATTTTTCCACTTTGGAAGTGTCTCTCACGCAAACTATTCAGTTTAGAAAAAAATGTTATTAGGAACCTCAACATCATTTTTGAACACCTATCCATAGATAGGTTTGATGAAAAAAAAAATTTTGAGTTTTAGTTCCAAGTATGGGGACCCCCAAAATGTATTGTTTTTTTTCTATTTTTATGTAAAAATGTTAATGCGGTTCACAGTATACATCGACTGACCAAATTTCAACAGTATAGCTCTTATAGTTTCGGAAATAATTGGCTGTGACATACGGACGGACAGACAGACAGACAGACAGACAGACAGACTTGACGAATCTATAATAAAATAAATAAAAAAGCCTTTAATTCTAGCATAGTATGCACAGTTTCAATTCAATTTTTATATCCCTATAACTAAGTTTACTATGTAGTCGCCTCCTCGGCGTAGGCCTCCCCCACCCTCCTCCATAGTTCCTTATCCCTTGCTTTTCTCTCCCAGGCATTGCCACATTTTTCTTTAAATATATCGCTCCATCTTCTTCTTGGTCTTCCTCTTCCTCTACTCCCTTCCCTTGGCGTCCATTCTATTAACCTTTTTGTCCACCTGTTGTCTTTTATTCTACATATGTGGCCTGCCCACTTCCACTTCAAGGTTCGGATTCTGTTTACTACATCTGTTATTTTTGTTTTTTGTCGAATTTTAGTATTTGGTATTTTATCTTTTAATTTTATGCCTAACATACTTCTTTCCATTTTCCTTTGCTGTATAGCTAAATATGTTTCCTCCTTTTTCCTCAATGCCCAGGTTTGACAGCCGTATGTTAGGCATGGCAATATAGTAGACTCATATAGTTTTCTTTTGATGTCCAATTTTATTTCTCTGTTTTTCATTATTTCCTTTAAACTCCAGTACTTTTTCCACGATAGCGCTACTCTTCTTTTGATTTCTTTCTCTGTTTGATTTTCGAATGAAATTAGTTGTCCCAAATAAATAAATTCTTTTACATACTCAATCTTTTCTCCTTCTATTACAATATCGTTTTCTATTCCATTAGTGATTATTTTGGTCTTTGTAGCATTAAGTAGTAGTCCTACTTTTTTGCTTTCGCATGCTATATTCTGCAGCATCTCGTTTAGTTCGTTAGAGTCTTCTGCGAAAACAACAATATCATCTGCAAACCTTAAATGACTTAGGCGTTCTCCATCTATGTTTAGCCCCTTTCCTTCCCAATTTATGCGTCTAAATATTCCTTCCAGTACCGATGTAAATATTTTGGGAGATAAGGGGTCACCCTGTCTAACGCCTCTTTTAATTGGGAACTCAGGACCTTCTCGTTCTAACTTAATCTGTGCAGAGCATTTAGAGTATATACTGTGTATTATATCGATATATGTCTTTTCTATTCCTTGTGTTCTAAGAGCTTTCCAGATTGCTTTGTGGCTTATAGAATCAAAAGCTTTTGCAAAGTCGATTAACCCTATATATAGTGTTTTACTGTATTCTTTGTATTTTTCTATTAGTAGTGTTACTGTTTGCATATGGTCAGTTGTTGAAAATTTCTTTCTGAATCCTGCTTGTTCACGGGGCTGGTTCTGATCTAGAGTGTTGGTTACTCTATTTAATATTATTTTTGAAAATATTTTATATACGTTTGTTGTTAAACTTACTGGACGGTAGTTATTGATGTTGTTTCTGTCTCCTTTTTTGTGAAGTAGTATTGTAGTTGATTTTGACCACTGCTTTGGGGTTTTTCGTGTTTTAATAATATTGTTGAACATTTTACGTAACGGAGCTTTTAATGGTTTGGATAATGATTGTAGAAGTTCATTTGTGATGTTGTCCTCTCCTGGTGTTTTATCTTTCTTTTGAGTTTTAATTGCAAATTCAATTTCACTTTCCAATATTTCTGGTGTAGGTTCATCTATGTCTTCGCCTTTGTGTGTTATAGTTTCTTTCCTGAAATCCACTATAGGATGCTCATCTGAGTTGTATAGTTCTTTATAGAAATTTGTAGTTTCTTTTACGATGTTTTCTCTGTTAAATATTGTATTTCCCGTTTTTGTCCTCATACTCACAGCCCATTCTTTTTTGTTTAATAATATTTTGTAAGCTTTGTTTGAAGCACCTGTGCTACCTATGTATTTTTCTAATATAAGTTTTCTGGTATGTTTCCTATGTTGTAATATTTTCCTATTTATTTGTTTGCTTACTTGTGATATTTTTCTACTTAACTCTTTGGTTCTTTTCTCTTTGTATAAATTTTTTCTCTGTATCATTAGTTCCTTTATTTCGTTATTTAAAACATCTTTACTCTCTGATATTCTTGTTGGCACTTGTTTTATAAGATTTTCCATTTCTTTTTCGAAGTTATCATATTGTGTTTGAATATTGTTTGAAGATGCTACTGCCTTCTGAAATTTATCTTCCCATTTCTTGCCTGTTTCTTTATTTAGCTTTGGTAAATCTCTGGTGTATTGATGGTTCTTTTTCTTAATATGCAATCTTGACTTACTATATTTTATATTAATTCTACACCTTATCATTCGATGGTCTGTGTAAAAGTTAAGGTTACTAATTATGTCAAATTTATTTATATGGGTATTTTTGTTACTCATGATATAATCGATTTCGTTCTTGGTGGTCCCATCTGGAGCTCTCCAAGTCCATTTGTTTTGGGGCTTTATTTCATACATGCTGTTAATAAGCTTTAAGTTGTGTTCAAGAGCAAATTCTACCAATCTCTGACCGTGCTTGCTTCTTTTTCCATAACTATACTTCCCAAATGCCATCTCTTCGTTATGTTGTTTTGCTCCTATTTGGGCATTAAAATCTCCCAAAACTATTATGTTTTCGACTTCTGCTTCTTCTATAGCTATTTCTATTGTACTGTAGAAATCTTCCAAATCTTCATCAGAGCATTTTTCTGTAGGTGCATATACATTAATTAATGACCACGTCATATTATTGCTTAGGTTGATCCTTAAAGAGGCTATTCTATACGAGTAACTTTTGACTTCAATTATGTTGTATTTTAAGTATTTCTTGACTAGGAATCCCACTCCATAGCGTCCATTTTGACCCTTGGAGTGATAGAGTATATATTTCTCGTATTCTTCAATGGTTTCTTCTGGTCGTCTTGTTTCGCATAGTGCTATTATATCCCAATTTAGGTTTTCGATTGCATACTCGAGTTCATCTAATCTACAGTTGTTTAGTAGCGTTCTTACATTTAAGCTGGCGATATAAAAGCCCTTGGTGCTACGATTTTCCGTTGTTTGTTTCCTTTTTCCGTGCTCTTGATCATTTCTTGTATGGCTGTTTTCTCGCCTTAGTTTCTTTATGTTGAGTATGAATTCTTTATTTTCTCTTGGAGGGTTTGGAGGGTTTGGAGGGTTTTGGTCAGTCATCCCACGGTGACCAGCCGGATTGGGACCTATTGCTATTGGTGTTTTGTTAATATTACTAGTATTTGGTTCGATCAGTTTACCGGTGTCTATTAATTGTTATAATTTCGGATGTTGAGTATTTTTTTCGGTCACAGAGAAAGTTCTGGCTCTCATGTAAGCAAAAGCGTCTGTTTTGTGGATTTTTGGGACCGTGCCAACATTTTTCGATCCACTAGAATGTGGTATATGTATAGAACTGGGCGATGTCGAGGCCTCTCTTTTCTTCCGTTCAACTTCCGAAGTGTTCCTTATTATTATTTTGTTATTTCTTATAAATGCTTGATTTCCTTTTTCCTTCTCTATTTTCAGTTTTTCTCTTAAGGTTTTTCTCGTTTCTAACATTTCTTTTGAAAAGTCTTCAGTGATATATGTTTTTTCCGGTAATTTGTTTTTCTCTTTCATGATTTCTATCTTTTTAGTGTATGACGTAAGGGAGATAAGTATGGGTCTCACCTTTTCTTGGTGCTGTTTGCGCCCCAATCTATGAAAGTTATTAACTTCGTAAGCTTCGATGTTAATATTTATATTCTTCATAGTTTCTCTTATAATTTTAAATAATTCCTGTTGGGTATTCTCATTTTCCTTTATTCCATGAAGCAATATGTTATTTTTTCTGTTTTTATTTTCTATATTTTTCAATTTGTCGTTTAGTGTTTCCACTTGTATCTTCAACAATTTATTTTCTTCTATCACTGGTTGAATCTTTTCATCGACTGAACGCATGATGGTATCCGTAATGTTTTGTGTAATCGTTGCAGTTTGTTTATCGAGTTCAATTTTCATCAACTGAAAAAGTCTTGACATATCCTCCGACATTCCAATTGTACTCATGTTGCGTTTTTTGCCATTTGGCTACGGAACCCTAATAGGGACACGACATATTGTTTATTTCAATTTTGAAGGCACACACATAAATATATATCTATCTCGTTCTTATTCAGCACTGTAACTCGCAGGAAAACAATATAACAGTATTTCACTGCGTACATAAAGTGACACATGAGTATACGTAAATACCTACGAATAAATCCCCAGTCCCTAATAATTCCCCTGATCGATTATGGTGATGTGTGTTATTTTGACCTGAATGCAGACCTTCTTAATAAACTAGATCGCCTTCTTAATAACTGCATTCGATTCGTTTTCAATCTTCGCAAGTATGACCATGTGTCTGCTTCACGTTCCTAGCTGCAATGGCTCCCAATTCGACAGCGCCGCAGTTTGCGTGCACTCACTTCTCTTTTTTCTTTCCTCTACTCCCCATCGTTACCTGAGTACCTCGTACCTCACTTTCGTCTCTTATGCTCAAACCATGATCGAAACCTTCGGTCAAGGAACGATATGCTTCTTCTTTGCCCCCCTCACACCTCTAATTTCATCAATTCTTCCTTCTTCGTGCAGTAAGTTCTTCTATGGAATGCGCTACCTACCGAAATCAGGATGTCCACAAACCGCCTCACATTCAAAATGAAAGTTCGTGATCTACTCCGGAATAAATTGGCAGAACGGTCACAACGATAATACCCGACTGAATATCTATATTATATATCTTATTAAATTTATTTATATATGTATGTTTGTATTTAATTTTATTATATATGTTTATGTGTATATGTATATTAACGTATGTTTATATTTGTGTATATTACTCAGAAGTGTTAAATTTGAATTAATTAAAATTGTTTACCGTAAAGATAATACTTACGTTTACAACTACTTTTATATTCTAAGTCTGCACCTACCACATCATATTCCTACATCACCTGAAGGTTGACTGGCAGAGAATGCCTCATGGCATTAAGTCCGCCTTTGTGCTACATGTGCATTAAGTTTTAAATAAATAAATAAATAATAAGTCAGGAAATGTAACTACGCTCTAAAAAATCGGCCAAGTGCGTGTCAGGCCACGCACAGGAAAGGGTTCCTCAGTCACCCATAATGATACGTGGATTAGAAATCGTATCCAATGGATATTGTTATGTTTACGTATTAATGCGTTGATTTTGTATGACTTTTCCAAGTAAGCGCATTGTAAAAGTTAAGCCTCTATAGCTCCTGAACTAACAAAGTCATCTAATTCGTTATAGTTTTCATTTAAAGTTCATTGTATGGACCACTATCACAAATTTTTCGGCGGGCGGGACGGCCTGTTTTTATAAAAAAGTGGCCTTTAAAGTGGAATTTCTCGCAAACGGATACCTAAATCAAAAAATCGTCTTAACAACCCCTTAATGTTTTTAAAAGACCTATATAATGATACCCTACATGATGGGGTAGCCGTGAGAAATAAAAAACATCCCCAAGGTACCCTAAATAAAAATATATTTCAGAATTTTATTGTAGCACTTTGTCGACGTAATTACAATACATATTCATGCAAAGTTTCAACTTTCTAGCACTTACTGTTTGGACGATAAGTCGAGGACGGACGGACGGACGGAAGAACAGACGGACATGACATATCTATAAGGGTTCGAAGTCATAAACTTCGGAACCCTAAAAAGTTGTAGATCTTTTAATTACCTACAACTTTGCCAATTAACTTTTTTCCTTGTAGTTTTGCCGGAAATCGAGATAAACCGTTTTTTACCCTTTGTTGTATATATTTAGCCATCCAATCTGACTCTACCCTGCCTGATGGAAAGCATGAGCAGAATCCAAGAGTCGGGGCTACCACACTTACTGCGAATGCGGACAATAATGTATGGCGGCCCACACTATGGCGGCTTAGTGAGATGCTTTTTCACGCCCAGGTTAAAGGACCCGAAAACCTCCCCCCCCCCTTCCCTTCCCGACCTCAGATCGCCCGTAAATTATTTTTCCTTTCATTTTTATAATATTCTCCTCCTTTTCCAATAGGTTTCATCCTACTATAATTTTATTTGTTTTCAAAAATTATCTACTCTGGTCTACTGGTATATATGTCATTTACAAACTATCATTATGGTTGCCATGCAAGTGTGTTATTCCTAGCAACCTGTTAAGTTTTGACAGGAGGTAAACAGTGATACATTTTGACATCTTCGATTTATGTATTTTTATAATCACCTAGCTTTGGTCTTTGTATCTCGATTATTGCAGTAAAAAGTAGCCTATATCCTTTCCCAAGTTCAGTTCTATCATCATACCGAATTTCATCAAAATCGGTACAGTGGTTTAGGCGTGAAAGCGTAACAGACAGACAGACAGAGGTACTTTCGCATTTATAATATTAAGTAGGGATTAAAAAAAAAACTACTCACTAGATCTCGTTCAAACCAATTTTCGTTGGTAGTTTGCATGTTAATGTACAACATATATTTTTTTTAGTTTTATCACTCTCTTATTTAAGAAGTTAGAGGGGGGGGGGGACACACATTTTTCCACTTTGGAAGTGTCTCTCGCGCAAACTATTCAGTTTAGAAAAAAATGATATTAGAAACCTCAACATCATTTTTGAACACATATCCATAGATACCCCACACGTATAGGTTTGATGAAAAAAAAATTTTTGAGTTTCAGTTCCAAGTATGGAGACCCCCAAAATGTATTGTTTTTTGTAGTTTCGGAAATAATTGGCTGTGACATACGGACGGACAGACAGACAGACAGACAGACTTGACGAATCTATAAGGGTTCCATTTGGCTACGGAACCCTAAAAATGACCCAACAAAAGTCGTGTCCAAGTAGGCGGGGCTTAAAAGTCGTGTCCAACGCGTTATTAGTCAGATATTGTTCTTGCAAGCGAGCACACGTCCTATTTATATTTATCACTGTGTTGTCAATAATCATGCCAGCGTGTGTTGTGAAGTGGTGCAGGAGCCATACAAGGCTAAAATGTCCAGGGATCACTTTTCACTAGTAAGTAGTAGCAAAATTATAATTATATTTAATGATTTGCAAATATGTTAACAAACCGAGATGGTTATCACTATGCATCTTGAAGTCAGTAAATTTTTGATTTCATTTTTTCTTCTTAGTTAAATATTGAAAAGTATATAGATAAAACATTTTTTATTATGAAATAGGTATATTTATTTTTATAATTTTATAACGATAATGTATTTTGCATAATTTGTTTTATTTTAGTTTTCCTGCCGATGCAATTCAGCAAAAAAGTGGATAGCTGCAGCTAAGTTGGAAAGACAGGAATATGACTGGATGCCTGTGAAAACCATCGGAGTGTGCTCTATTCTTCATTTTGATGAAAAAGATTTTTACAAATGATTAAAAAGTTATACAATGTTACATAAAACTGCAGCACCAGTTTGTACAGTAAGTGCTTACTAATTATAAAATAATTATATTTATTATCTAATCTGAAATGACACAATTTTTTTACCAGGACGATTCGTCTTGAAGAAACGCCAACATCTTCAAGGAATACTACAGAAAATTAAAACAACACTAATAAAAGATTACAATCGATATGTAATGCCGTTGCGGCTTTTTACACTCGTGATAATAAAATTACTATAGCATTGAAAAAAAAAGTTCATTGTTTAGGCGAATTAAAGCATGTTAATTTATTTAGGTTGATGAAAATTAACTTTTTACAAAAAAACAAATATATTAAACTTAATTACTTATTCTACAATTAAATTGCTTTATTATTAACTTTGTCCGGTCCACTTAATACAATAACATCGTCCACGCTGCTTTGACTCTGTTGTCATGGCAGACATTGCAGCAAGCACATGAACAAATCCCTGCTTTTGTTTTGAATTCAAACCAATCACACACAAAGTCTATTTCTAAGCTCGGTTGTGATTGGTTTTTGTTTCATACGTCGTTTTGGTTTCAAGACAGGCCACTTTTTGTGTGAAATTTGTTCCGAGTTAGGCTTCCTGACTTATTATTTATTCGTAGGTAAATACCTAATGAGGCTGAAAATCCGCCATGTTTAGCGCACCAAATGTCATTGTCAGTCAGTTCAGCCGGTACTTGTCTTTTCAAAAAGTCGTGGTATAAATCAAAATAACTAATCATCTTTCAATATTTTGGTTGTGATTTGAAATAATTGAAGCCAAATGTAAAGAATTACGTCGCAAATATGCCAGTGTGTATTGTAATAGGGTGCGGCATAAGAAAAAAACCACATCAGCTGTCTTTAACCATATACAGGTACGCTTTAAATAACATAAAAAATATTGGTTATTGTTAATGTTGCCGGGAAACTAAAGGAAGATTTACGTCATAATAAGGTTCTTAAGTGCAGTTATTGGTCATGAATGGATTTGACTTATTTAACTATATTTTTACACTAAAATAATGTTAATTTATTAGCTAGGGTTGTACATTATTTATATATACAGGGTGAATTTTTGAGACGGGACAGTAAGGGCAGGTACCTTAACCGTTATAGTTACAGGACAACGCTTTTAGAAGACTATCCATATTTTTTTAAGACATTCTGTACTGCATTTACAGATTTTGGAAAAAATGTACAGCCAGCAAGAAAATTGTCATTTTAAACAAAAACTTTTTTTGATGCCAATCGATCCTGTTTCTTATAAGGATCAAAAGTCTCTACTGGACCAACTGAGGTTTGAGTACTAGAAATGTCAGAAATCGCAAAAAACTTTTCCCATACATTTGTACGGAACTAAATCATTTTAATATGTATTTTAGACACAGACTAACATAGCTTACATTTAGATGATCTACGAAATAAATTGCTCAAAACGACCGCCGTTTTCACGAATACATAAGTTCACTCATTTTTGTACTGAGCTAGTAGCAGCCGATAATTTTCTTGGATAGATATCATTTAAAATCCTTGTTAATGCATCGTTCAGTTCCTGAATACTGTTGTATTATTTTTGTAGATTTCGTTTTTAGGTAGCCCCACCGAAAAATATGGAGAGGCGTTAGATTGGGGCTACGAAGTGGCCACTTGGTTGGACCATGTGTACCTATCCATTGTGACCCAAACTTCCTATTCAAACTAGAATACGAGGCTGTTGGGTCGTGGAGCGCTATCTTGCTGGAAATAAACTTTTCGCAATTCTGACAGGAGCCATTCATCCAACTGGTTTTGAAGATTTTCAAAAACAACGTCGTTATACACGGCAGAATTATGAGTACTTTCATAAAATTCCACCATTACCACTCGATACTTGTCGCAGTAGATACTTATTCGCGTACCACACCAATGCAGATTCCGTGTTCCTATTATTTACAAAATACGCTTAATACAAATGCATTGCAATGATGCATTAACAAGGATTTTAAATGATATCTGTCCAAGAAAATTATCGGCTGCTACTAGTGTTACAAAAGCGAGTGTACTTTTATGTATTCGTTAAAACTGCGGTAATTTTGAGCAATTTATTTCGTAGATCATCTAAATATAAGCTATGTTTGTCTGTGTCTAAAATACATATTAAAATTATTTACTTCCGTACAAATGTATGGGAAAAGTTTTTTGCGATTTCTGACATTTCTAGTACTCAAACCTCAGTCGGTCCAGTAGAGACTTTTGATCCTTATAAGAAACAGGATCGATTGGCATCAAAAAAAGTTTTTGTTTAAAATGACCATTTTCTTGCTGGCTGTACATTTTTTCCAAAATCTGTAAATGCCGTTCAGAATATTTTAAAAAATTATGGATAGTCTTCTAAAAGCGTTTTCCTCTAACTATAGCGGTTAAGGTACCTACCCTTACTGTCCCGTCTCAAAAATTCAACCTGTATATTATATAAATTATGTATATTATTTCAAAAATTCGACATCAAAGAAAACTGCATTTGTGATAGTAATAAAATGTATATATATAGAGTACTCACTCATTTTCTTTCACATTTTTTTTATCACTTTCTTCACTAATAAATGCACTTTGTTTATTCATTCATATTTAAAATACTAAACACAAATTTTAAGCGTACAGGTGTAAAATGATGGTTCCAAGGTACATAAAAATAAAGGAGTTACATACCACTACACGTAAGTATTTATAAGTACGTATTTGTATTTTGTCACGGTTTTGTTACCATTTACCGAAATAATTATTAAAGAAATGAAATTCTGTGTTATTTAAAACGTGTTAAAAAAGGATAGAGAATATGATTGTAACTGCAGTGGGACAAGGACAAAAATAACGGCGACTGGCATGCGACATGATTAATCAAACAGAAGGGATATCGTAGGCACAATACATAGCGTCCGCGTCCTCCTATCGACATTAAATTTAATTTAGGTTTATAAGCAAAATTTTATATATATATATTTTAGTGCAGTTTCTTTTTTCTTTAATAATAATTCAAGTTTACAAAACAATATACACTGTCTTTTTACCAACTTACATGTATGTCTTTTTACCAACATACATTCTATCACTATTATTGCCAAACAATATAATCATCCTATTAACGAAAGACAATGACAACTAAATAGGTAACATAATAGTAATATGGAATAAAATTAAAAAAACACTAATATTCAACTAGAAGGTACTGGAGGACGCGGACGCTATGTATTGTGCCTACGATTTCCCTTCTACGTGATTAGTCTATGTCGCATTCCAGGCAACCGTTTTGTCTTTGTCACACTGCAGTGACAATCATATCTCTATCCTTTTTTAGGGTGTTTTTGTTTTTGTCCTTGTCGTACTGCAATTATAAAACACAATGGAAACTTGGTGTGTGATTCTATTTCAGCTTTAGGCATAATCCATTCTTGAATAACATTATAAATTCTCAATTCACGAGGTAAGGCTGACTCTAGATGCAATAGAATGTCCACATCGGAAGCAAACACTATGATGGCCAGAATGTCTATGTTCACCAAGAGGTGAACTTTGAGCTGACTCCCAGCAAGCTAGGCAAAAATCCAAAAGGTTTTTAATAACGGATAACATGATTGATTTTTATAAAATCTACTTACTTAGGCAGAATGTTTTGCTATGCATTCTGCCTATATATATGTATATGCTATATATATGGAAATTTAGAACAAAAGATCGTAAAAAGACCGTTTTCAAAACGGATTTATATCATAATATCATCTTTTAACAAAAATTCTAGGTTAAATATTCATTATTATAGTTACATAAATTAGATTTATATAACTATAATAATGATTAATTATATAATAAATTCAGACATCTTACACCCGGTAGTCTAATACCAAATTAGGCACAGCTGGTTAGTTTACGAGTACAGTACAGTTTGTTATACCTTGTCCATTCCTTTATTATCTTTTTGACACATCACGCCTATAAATTACCGTTTTTTTTTCAAAATAATGTATTACAGTAATATCGTACTTTATAGACGCGTAGTGAAGTGCCCTGTGCACAGCTCACAATCACAGACTATAAAACAGTTCTTAAAATTGATAAGTCAATTAAATGATTAAAATAATCGATCATTTTATAAAATAATTTAACTTGTGTAAGTATTGTTACTGGTAATTTAATAAAATAAAAGTCGTGTGGCACTTGGGGACTGCCTCGGTAAAGCTATTGCATAGTATTTTTTATCAACTTAAGCAATTATAATTATTTATTTTTTATTTATAATGCATTTTTTTTATATTAATTGAAGTTTACAAAACTATATACACTGTCTTTTTACCAACATACATTCTGACAAACTAAATCTTTTTTTCACTTTGGAAGTTAGGCCTTATTATGCCAGTCCACAGGGCCGGCGATATAAGCGATGTCAAAAATTACAGGCCGATCACTATACTATCTGTGTTCGCCAAGTTGGTATGTTAAGAGTTGGTATGGTATATTAAGAGTGTTCTCGTAGACTCTCAACATGGATTTGTATCTGCTCGCTCGACTTGCACCAATCTTGTGTATTTTATTGATGACATATCCCGTTGTTTAGACGATCGCACTCCCATTGATTTTATTTATAATGACCTCTCGAAAGCTTTCGATAAGGTTCCTTACAGTATATTATTACAGAAGTTATCGCTACTTGGTTTCGCTGGTACTTTTCACAAATGGTGCTCCTCATACTTGCGCGAGCGCACATCAAAGGTAGTAGTCAGTGGATATGAATCGGATCTTTTTTCTAATATATCTGGGGTTCCTCAAGGTTCTCATTTAGGACCTATATTCTTTAATATTTTCATGAACGACGTCACCTCTTGCCTCAAAAATAGCAAACCATATCTTTATGCGGATGATCTCAAGATAATGAGACCAATCAGGAATGTTCAAGACAAAATGCTATTGCAAGAAGATCTTGATGGATTGGTTAGTTGGTGCAAAATGGCACTGAATGTTGACAAATGCTGTTATATTCGCTTCACTCGAAACCGTAATGCTGAATGGCCTGGGGTTTAAACAGTATCTGACCAACGTATTCAAGAAGTCGCAAGTGTTAGGGACCTTGGACCTTTCTCCTGCATCATCGCGTTCCCAAAAGACATATTACTTAATTATTTAAGAAACCAGTTAGGGATATTGGGTATACAATTGAATCACGAATATAAAATTATTACAATCTATCTATCCATTAGACTCTTCTTCATAATTTAAACTAGACTAGTCAGATGAGACCTCCGTTGTATTGTTTAAATGTATAAATATTTCTTATTTAGTGATCTATCATTTATACTTTTAATTATTTCATATATAATTTAAAAAACTAATTAACGAATAATAAATATTAAAACTAAAAATATTTAATTAAATCGATTGAAAGTTCTTCCTCAATAAAATTGATTTTAATTTCAAATCGAATCGGTGACGTGCGAGAGCGTCACTATTTTCGAAATTTCTTGAACTGTCAAAAAGATATTAAACGAATGGACAGAGTATAGTTTTCTTTTAGTATAGATATGATATAGTAAATTATAACCATATGGATTAAAAATAAACATACTCATGACATCTGTGTAATCAACAATAAGCCGTCTGACTTAAACCTTCAGTTATTTATAACACAATGTGTTATTAATAACCACAAACTTATTTACATTAATCTATATTATAGATTAATATAAATAAGATTGTGGCCCATTATTTTGCGCAACGCAAAAATATGCAGGTGGACCTGTGATATCTAAGAGTAATCACTTTCCGTCAGATGACTCAAATGAGTCATCTGACGGACAATTTTATATGTACCTATAAGTACACCGTAGAAAGCGTTAGTATAAGATATAATACTATAGAATTTTGGTACCGGATATTATGGTACCAAAATTTCTCGGCAATAGAAGTAGAATTTCTATTACCATCATAGTACATATTTCTTTATTTTAAATGTTTCTTTCTTCTTTTCGTAAGGGTTCTCATCACTCGGAACGGATTTACATAATACTAAGGGCAATATAGTAGAGGAGTGAATGTTTCAACAAAGTAAGTATTTGTATTGTCTGGCTACTTTAAGTTAGTTCTTCTCCTCCTCTCTTCGTCCAATCCTACTAATTATATAAATGAGAAAGTTGGTGAAGATGTATGTTTGAATGCTTGTAACTCTCTCATACTTTTAATTATAGATTAAGAATACAGAGTGTCACCACCCCTATTCATCCCACGGGTGTCATAAAAGGCGACTAAGGGATAAACTACGCAAGACAACATTAGTTCAAAGAGAAGGAAAACCAACCCTTTTTTTTATGTGTGGAAAATCATCATGGACCGTCACTCCATGGGTTACGGCGAGGTGGTGTGTCGGACTTGAACCGACTAAAAGCCACACAGTGTGCCCTCTCTGCGCTTCTCCGTTTAGGAGTAGGAGAATAGAATAGAATAGAATATAAACTCTTTATTTGTACACCTTAATACCAAGTTACATTACAGTACATTAGAGAAGTCCAGGGTGGGATCCTCCTTCTGAACTTCTCCAGCGCCTGCCCGGTCCTGATGCGGGCACCGTCTCGGTACGACGACCCTCTCTTAGGCGGCGTCCGGTACACACCGACGCCGCCCCCTCGCGGCAAACTTGAAACCAACCCTATACCAACCCGTCTGGCCAGCGTGGTATAAGTAGGCTAAACCCTCCTTTCTAAGGAGAGGCCTTTGTCTAGCAGTGGACTGTTGAAGGCTGTTGATGATTTACAGTAGTGTTGTTTATACAATAAAACCACACATAGACTATTTTTTTTCTAAATATAGATTTTCGATTTCAGTATTAATGTCCGAGTAGATGAACTTTATTACACTAAGTAATTTAGACAAAAGTTATCACGATAAGCTTTTAAGTTAGTATGAATGCGAAAGTAATTCAGTCCAAATGATTGTATTGAACAGTCCAAATTAATGTAATGAAAATCGTCATGAAGATACTTTGATGTTTTCTCAACATAGGAAATAGGCTACTAATTAGACCGATAACCGACATAACGTCTTTGGATGCGGCCATCACAAGCTTGGTTGTTGTAGACGGCCTTAGGGGAGGCCTATGTCCAACGGTGGTCCTTCGGCTGAACTAATAATTAACCATACTTACATATTATGTTTATTAAGTAGCTGACCCAATCAGCCCTGGCGCGTATTATTTTTTTTAAATTTAAGAGGAACAATTCTTTTATTCATATTTTCACGAATCTTGGACTATTTACGCAGCGCAGGCAATAGAATATTATGAAAGGTAACTTCTTTACTAGGAATATTATTATGTGTTGAAGTTTATTGAACACCAAGATTCTGAAAAACAAATGTGAATCATACAGAACGATGTACCAAGTGGAAAATTTTTGCAAGAAAATAAAATTAATGTTGCTACTGCAAACACATTACCGCATATTTACCTATTTATATTTACATGTTATATAATGCGAAAATGTAGAAGTTAATATGTAAAATACTAGCTTTTGCCCGCGGCTCCACCCGCGTGTATGTCGGTTATCGCGGTTAAAAGTAGTCTATGCCCTATCCTAGAGTCACATTTATCTTTATAATAAAATTCATCAAAATTGGTTCCACGGTTGAGGCTTGAAAACGTAACAGACAGATGGAGTTACTTTCGCATTTCTACATGATTATTTATATTTTTCATATCTGCTTGATGTCCCGAGATGAATCAATATTCTTTTCTTATGTTCCTAACTTTATTTATTAAAGTGTATTTTTTATCAAGTACCTATACTGTACTCAATCACAATCTATAATTGAAGTTTTTATAGTAACAAGTTATTCAGGTAGTGGGTTTCTATTCATGAAGGAATTCATTGTATGAACTACACAAGGACAACACACCTAAACCGCAGAACTGATTTTGATGAATTTTGCTATAGAGATAGATGGAACCTTGGAAAAAGACATAGGCTACTTTTTACTGCAATAACCAACATATACGCGGCCGGCAAAAGCTAGATTTTTTTTCATAAATATCAAATAGTAGTGCTATCGCAGCAAACAAGTTTCAATGTGTGTGTTTACACTGCTCACGGGCGGGAAAAAGTAGCTTAGATGTGTTATTCTGATTTATATGCTATATTACTTCAAAGTATCATCCAAATCCGTTCAGTAATTTTTGCGTTAAAGAGCAACAAACATACATACATACAAACAAAACTTTCGCGTTTATAATATTAGTATAAATATGCGTAAAATATAAGCAAACATTAAATGTATATAAACAAGACTACGATTAGTATAAAAACTGCACACATAGGTGGAGAATGCACAGTTGACAGCGGCTGTGGAGAAATGAAGACTGTCTTACTTTTAGTCGGGCTTGGGGCCCTTGCCTTGGTCGTGGCCGTCCCACAACATGATCTTAGGCTTAAGACCGGTGAGATTTTTTTATTATTTATTCATTTGTTGTTAATATTCTCTGTCAGTTTCAATTAAGAAATTATATTTGTTACATGTTCTGTACTCATATCAAATGTAATTACAACTCTTACCTGCTGTTTACATTTATACATTTAGAAAGAACAAACTGGTATAAAAAAGCAGCCAAGTGCGAGTCGGACTCGCCCATGTAGGGTTCCGTAGAAGCAATAGCAACATCATATAAAAGTTTTTGTAGTTCGTTGTAACTTTCATTGATGTTTTAATAATAGTGTTTTGATTGAAAGAAATGTAAATTGTGGTTTATGATTTATAACGTATTGAAAAAAAACTACTAACTAGATCTCGTTTTCTTTTTAGTTTTATTATTCTCATATTTTAGAAGTTACAGGGGGGGGGACACATTTTACCACCTTGGAAGTGTCTCTCGCGCAAACTATTCAGTTTAGAAAAAAAAAATTAGAAACTTCAACGTATGGTTTTGATATAATAAAAGTTTTTGAGTTACAGTTCGAAGTATAAAGACCCCCAAAATTTATTGCTTTTTTTCAATTTTGTGTAAAAATATTAATGCAGTTCACAGAATACATCTACTGACCAAGTTTCAACAGTATAGCTCTTATAGTTTCGGAAAAAAGTGGCTGTGACATACTGACGGACAGACAGACATGACGAATCTATAAGGGTTCCGTTTTTGCCTTTTGGAAACGGAACCCTAAAAATAGACACTTTTATTTTTTAGCAGCTATATTTACTAAATTTCCTGTTAAAGTTATAGATATCGAGTATTATATATTAACGTAAAACTTTTGTCTATTTCATTTAATTTTTTCACAGTCGATGCAGAGTTCGTTTTAAAACAAAAGAAAGTACTCTCTCTGTTTGAACATGTGGAAGAAAACGACCAAACAGCTGAGTGTTACAAAGTTGGCATGAGCTACAACATTGAAGCTAATATTGACAGTTACACCGTAAGTGAAAAATATATTTTCAGAAAAAAATCTCTACTTCCTTTTTTTTTAATTTAATTAAAAAAATGTTTTTCAGAACAAGAAAGCAGTTGAAGAGTTCTTGAACCTATACAAAGCTGGTTTCTTGCCCAAACATCATGAGTTCTCAATTTTCTACGAACATATGAGGGATGAAGCCATCGCTCTCTTCCACGTCTTATACTGTGCTAAAGACTTTGAGACCTTCTACAACACGGCGGCATGGGCTAAGGTGTACCTTAACGAAGGACAATTCTTGTACGCCTATTATATTGCCGTAATTCAGAGGCCCGACACGCATTTAATCGTACTGCCAGCCCCTTATGAAGTATATCCTCAATATTTCTTCAACATGGAAGTTTTCTACAAACAACACGCAAAATATTTTTCCAACGTTGACAAGGGGGCTCTCGAATATGGCGTTGTAAAGGAAGAAAATAACTACGTATTCTATGCTAATTACTCCAGCTCTCTTACCTATCCAAATGCTGAACAAAAATTATCGTATTTCACTGAAGACGTTGGTTTAAATGCATATTATTACTATTTCCACACTCACCTACCTTTCTGGTTAAGCTCAGAAAAATACGGTGAGTTTAAAGAACGCCGTGGAGAAGTCTATTTCTTCTTCTATCAGCAGCTGTTAGCTCGTTACCACTTGGAGCGTCTTGTCCATGGATTGGGTGAAATTCCTAAGTTCTCCTGGTTCATGCCATTCAAGACTGGTTATTACCCACAAATGACAGCGGGTTACATTCCATTTACACAGAGGAGCAACTACTATGACGTTCACAATGAGAAGAACTTCGAGTCCATCCGATTTTTGGATACTCACGAGAAAACCTTCCTTCAATATTCACAACAGGTCAAATTCAAGGCTGTAAGTATTTTATTTTATAACCATCAATTAAATCTTGTGCCCTCTTTATAGTTAATTTTAACGAATTAAAAATATTGGCAGTTCGACAAGGATGTTGACCTCTCGAACCCTAAGGCTATCAACTTCGTTGGTAGCTACTGGCAGACCAATGCTGATTTGTACTCCGCAGAAAACATTGAAAATTACCAACATTCCTACGAAATTATTGCCCTTCATGTACTCAGTGGAAGTCCCAAGCCTTATGACAAGTAAGTTTTCATTAAATTTTTATAAGATTATTTATAATTACTATCTGTATCCTTATTTTTTTTTCTTAAAACAATTACGAAGACAAGAATCAATAATAAACCGAAATTTGTTTTTCAGGTATAACTTCATGCCTAGTGCTCTCGACTACTATCAAACTTCTCTTCGTGACCCTGCCTTCTACCAGTTGTATCAAAGAATTATTAATTATTTCAATTATTTTATGCAGCATCAACACCCTTACGGTCACGATGACCTTAATTTCGTCGGTGTGAAGATCAATAACGTTAAAGTTGATAAGCTTATTACCTACTTCGACTACGTTGACTTCAATGCTACGAACAGTTTGATGTTCTCTGCCAAAGAGTTGAAAAACTACAAGCAAAGTTACATAATCCGTAAGCCTTGTTTAAACCACGAAGAATTCTCTGTTAATATCGAAATCAAATCAGATGTAGCTTCTGATGCAGTTTGCAAGCTCTTCATCGGACCTAAATATAACAGCAATGGATATCCAATAAATATCGAAGAAGACTGGATGAAATTCTTCGAATTGGACTTCTCTGTACACAAACTTACTCCTGGAGTTAACAATGTGGAACGAAAATCTAGCCAGTTCAGATTCTTTAAGGAAGATAGCCTATCTACAAGCGAGATCTATAAGTATCTAGAAGAAGGAAAAGTGCCTTATGACATGTCTGTCGCTCCTTACAATATGCCGAATAGAATGATGCTGCCTAAGGGTACTCCAGGTGGATATACTTTCCAGTTGATTGTATTTGTATACCCATTTAATAGTGTCGTGAACCAAGAAGAAAACCTCAAGAGCTTTGTTATGGATAACAAACCCTTCGGCTATCCTTTCAACCGCCCTGCGAATGAAGCTTACTTTAAACAGTCGAACATGTTCTTTGAAGATGTTAAAATTTACCACAAGGGGAACGTATTTCCTTACCAGCTCAACACTCCGGATTACATTGCTAATCACCAGGCCTAAAATTTTAACCCATTCCGTCTACTAGTGTTCTGATACAATATAAAATATGACAGCAATATAATTATATGGTAAAATAAAATATTGAAATTAATATAACTTTAGCTATTTTGCGACTAATAACTCGCCTGCTGTTCCTATCTTGAGTAGTGTGTTGGGCAACATCGGTGCTAGTAACGAGTGTGGAGCTAACTTGTTTGCCGTAGCCTTTGGATTTTTTTCCAATGATTTTAGATTTTCCAACTATTTTTGAACAATCAATCTTTGAAGTATATTGTGTTCTCTCCTTACAATGTGGCTTATGTCTTGTAGGATTTGCGGAGATAGGGTCGATAGGTGCTCACAAATATTAAGCTCCTTCAGAAGGGTTTTCGTACGGTGTGCTATCCAGAATATTCTAGATGTTATGGTCCTTATCATGTACGAAATTACTGTTTAGCTATGCCGATGATGTAATGCTCATGATGCCGATGATGTCTCAAAGTTAACTCATAGGTTCCCTGTGAGTTCCTTGTATATTCGTTTTGAGTCTGCTTCATTCTGTTTATGAGAACATGCGCCTTAACCACATCCACACCTAGAAGAATTATGTCATCTGCGTAACATGAATTCAAGAGTTTGATGCCACTGCTCTAATCCCAGAGTGCTACCTATCTAAGGATACACTTGGGAGTTGGGGTAGATGTTTAACAAAATCGGAGACGGTATGCAGCCCTGGCATACACATTTTTTCAAAGAAAATGGTTTTGAAAGGGTTTTTGTATATAAAAGCTGAAAGCCAAAGTGACTATTCTCTGCCGCAACAGGGACCTCAATCCATCGACAGCATTACATTAAAAAAAATCCTATATGAATATTTTGGTGTTTCAATAATAATGCACTTAACTCATCATTAACTTTGTAAGTAAGCATATTTAAATTATAATTACTTTGAATTCCAACGTGGTGGATGTTAAATCTAAATGAATATCAGGATTTATGGAAAAAAGTCACAGATACAAAGATATATTCTATTTTCTTTTTTAAATATTATAATCTACTAAAGTGACTCTACCCTGCCCGATGGAAAGCATAAGTAGAATCCAAGAGTAGGTCACCGTCCTCATTGTGAGTACAGACAACGCAGTATGATAACCCATACTATATGAGCTTAAAATACAATATGCTTAATTACAGCACGGTAAAGTTTGAAATACCGGCTTGAAAGCTGATACTTTCAAACTGTATGTAAATGAGTTGGTACACGATGCTCCTCTAAAGTGCTCTAAAAATGGTTTTCGTTTTCGCCTTCAGATTTTTACTTTTATTTTAACTTTATAATTACACATTAACAAGAGACGGTAAAGTAGGTTCGAACGCCATATTCGAAAGAGACACGTTATAGTCCAAGAGCCAGTGCGCAAAAAACTGTTTGAATTTACTAAGGCTAATTTTTTTATAGTTCATTACAATGGTAGCGTACACAAACATACTGCGGTCAGTCAAGCGCACCTGAGAACAGGTGACTCAGGTGCGCTATCAAAGATGTCGTACCTGCCGGGGTATTAAATGAATTTACTAAGGCTGAAAATTGTTATACAACTTGTATATTGCATATAAATTAAAGTTTTAATGGTCAGTCAGCAGAATATGGGGACAGAGCTGGTCAGTCAGCCGTAATGTATGTGCAAAAAATAAATAATGTGCAATTCATTTACTACACTTCAAAATTGTTGTAGGCGTATTAAATATTGTTTTAAACATAAAAAAATAGTCAGTCATCGATTTAACGGGACAAGGCCCGTCAGTCAGCAAAAAAAGAAATAAAAATTTCGCGCGCGCGCTCGGCATCGCAGGTGACGGCTTGCTTCTTTTTTTACTATAATCTTTATTTATTGACTTAAACCGACTAGATTGAATAAAAAAAAATATTAATTATAATTTAATAATATTATAACTTTATTATATACAAAATATACAATAAAATGAATATTGAATCATTCATTATCGAATTCTTCCTCCGACTCATCCAATTCATTGATGTCATCGTGATCGGAAATGTCAATGTCGGTTGTTTCCGATTGAGTTTCTGATCGAGAATATGAAAAATTAATATAACTGATGCAATTATATATAATACATAATAATTATTTTTTACTTTGCCAACTATTATTTGCATACCTGAATTTTCGTCTGGAGGTTGAAGGACGACATCGTTGACCAATTGTGGTAATTGATCACCTTGAAACCAATCGAATTCATATTTTTCCTCGCTTATTTTCCACCCGTGATCGATTAGAGACAGTACGGTTACAATTTTCGCATGAGCATTGCACCAAATATTTGCTATATAAGCAGCTCTTAGAAATTGTTGTCAACAACGATTGTCAAAACAATTTCTACCATAGATTATTCAAATTTAATTTAGTAGGGTTGACCAGTTCATTCCTGTTCAATCGTGAACGAAACCGTACAGTACAGTACGTGAGAATGGTAGATTTCGACGAAATAGACATTATTTAAGAGGCATACAGTGCATCCGATTTCCTGACCTACGCATTTTTATACAAACAGCAGGCATCCGATATCCTGTCATCCAGTGGTTAAGCAGAAAAGCCGTTATATTTTGGAGCAGAGGATTCGGTGGTGGGGACAAGAGTCTATCTATCCCTATACTAGAGGTACAATGACCCCCATTTATTGTGTATTCCTTCGACCTCTTCCGTGCCAATATACCTGCGCTCTTACCTGTTCAAATCGCTTTCAACGCAGAGCGCGCGCGCGCGCAATTTTTATTTCTTTTTTTGCTGACTGACGGGCCTTGTCCCGTTAAATCGATGACTGACTATTTTTTTATGTTTAAAACAATATTTAATACCCCTACAAAAAATTTGAAGTGTAGTAAATGAATTGCACATTATTTATTTTTTGCACATACATTACGGCTGACTGACCAGCTCTGTCCCCATATTCTGCTGACTGACCATTAAAACTTTAATTTATATGCAATATACAAGTTGTATAACAATTTTCAGCCTTAGTAAATTCATTTAATACCCCGGCAGGTACGACATCTTTGATAGCGCACCTGAGTCACCTGTTCTCAGGTGCGCTTGACTGACCGCAGTATGTTTGTGTACGCAACCATTGTAATAAACTATAAAAAAATTAGCCTTAGTAAATTCAAACAGTTTTTTGCGCACTGGCTCTACGTCTATTAGCGCTTGTTGTTGACGAGTGATGCCCCATGACACTAATGACGTGACATTATTATAACAATATAGATGGATTATTCCTAAACAACATGATTATTATGCACACGCTATGGTATGAAATTAGGAATTTGGAAGTTATATGTTCGCCCTCATGCTCTTTAGAGTCAACTAAATAACTTTTTGTACCTGATGCTTGTGGTTAAAATCGTAAATCTGCTCCCTGACTTGAATAGCACTCTATAGGTAGTGTTAGCGTGACTAAAACTCTATCTATAATATCTTTAACTATCTATAACACATGTATTTGCCTATCAATGTATATATATGACTATTAGTTGTCATTCAATTCAGAAAAAAATATTTCGGTGTGGAAAAATAATCGTAATAATCAAGATATATTCGGACATGTAATACACAACACCACCTGGCTTCAAACTAAACAGAGCTGAAAGCTAAATTGCTTCAAACTGAACAGAGCTGCAAGCTAAATTGCTTCCAATTAAACAGAGCTGTAAGCTTAATTGTCTAATAGAGTACTCATACATATACTTATTTCTGTAAATACATACACAAATACTATACAGAGAAAACATCCATATAAATATGTGCAGATCATGCATATGTGTTCTTTTAACGACTTACAAATCTTTGTTAGTTTAGGAGTCATAAAAGCGCAACTTGTAAAATACGCTTACTTGGAAAACTTCGTACAAAAATAACGAAATATTAAATAATAACAAATAAACAACAATTATTTGTTGGACACGAATTTAAATCCACGTACCATTGTGACTACAGAGCCCTATTCTATGCGATATTTTTCAATATTCATAGAATTTTCGACATAAGTAAGTTTGAAATAAATTATACTAAGATCAAGCCGAATTTACAGAAAACTATGGTGCCACTACAGGATAAGCTCGGTATTGTATTTGCCGGGATCTCAAACCACGGGAGTACATTTAGAGCGTCACAAAGGTGGCGTCCTAAACAAGGTGAGACGGTTCTTCTTGCGGTTGTGTCTTCTCTATAAGACCCGGGTTCACTCCTGCGTAGAATACTGCTCTCATTTTTTAGATGGATCCACGTAGTATTTGCTTGACCTTCCCGATCAGTTGCAGAGAGGAGCAGGTCGCATCATTGATAGTCACGAAGCCACCGAGTTTTTCGAAACTTTGCAGTTGTGAAGAGATGACCCATCCATAGCAGTCCTCTATCGCCTTTACCATGGTGCCTGCCTGCATTCTCAGTGAGTATGGAAACCTCCACTTTTGAATCCTACTCATGCTTTCCACTAGGCATAGTAGTGTTACCTTAGCAGGCGTTACATAATAAAAAATAATATTTTGAAGGTAAAACAAAGTCAGCTGACCATAACATGGTGGATTATACGTCAGCTGGCTGCTTGAAAATAAAAATGATAATAATTATGTCGGAGCATCAAGGGAGGCCTCACAGCTGTATTAGTTGTGGCTATCCATCGTGGGCGGTGAAACCGCAAGATTTACAAAATAAGTGTACACTTGTGTTGTTCAATGTCGTATTATTTAAACATCTAACATATTAACTCAAAATCATAAACGATTAACAAGATTGAAACGAGTTAAGAGCCAATAGGTTAGCACATGTGCACCGGGTGGTAGCCGTCAGTAGAATGACCGACCGCTATTACTAGTGGCGCGACAAAAGACTACCCCATTCGGAAATAATCCGCTCTTATTTTAATACATTCAACATCATTCAATATGGATTACAAAATCGACTAAAACAAACAAAAGTTATACATTGAGCTATGATTACAATAAATCATTATTAACAGTAATGTAATTTATGGTACATAATCACGCGACGTCATGGCCATCCTGCATCGTCACAGGACCTCGTGTGTATGTGTTTCATCTGTGAACAATAGATATAGTGCTATGTATTAGGCTCTGTTCGGTCTTCCTGACCACACAATAGTCTCTTCGTTCATATTATACAACTTTACAGGCTTTTGAAACATTACAGTAATGACTGGTTGCTCTGTTCTCCCCTATGGAGAAAAACTGGCAAGATACTTCAATACAACTTAAAAGTTTAAATACTATTGAGTATTTTCAGAAAAGGTACATATAACTTATTATAGACAGGGTTTCATAATTGTCACAAACGTTATACACAACGCCACACAGGCTAGTCAACAACACACAGGACAGTCAACGACAAACAGGACAGTCAATGCCACACAGGCCAGTCAACGCCACACAGGCTAGTCAATGCCACACAGGCCAGTCAACACCACACTGGCTAGTCAATGCCACATACGTCAATAACTGTCACATGTGATGGAAAAGGAAAACTAAAAGGAGTGTTTAAGTAATATGTACCTTAACTCTTTACTGTGCCATTTATATAAAGCCATTTACAGGTACTCGCAATTAGATATTAGGTTAACTATTATCTAAAAAAAATTCAAATGGGAGGAAATGACAAAAAAACTTTTTTTTTCTCTATGCTAGGAGGCTGCCACTGCCCGCCCCACACACGTAGTCACAGCTGACGGTCGCGGGTATTCATAGTATAAATTCCTAATGCATTTCACGATTTTTTGATTGGGAGGGACTTGGTCACGAAAATCTGTCTGTCTGACTAGCATGCGCTAATCTGCCAATAGAGCACGGAGGCGCCACATCCTTGTCGCACTGCAGTTACAATCATATCTCTATCCTTTTTTAGAGTGTTAGGTTTTTTCGTTACGGAATTTCTAGATTCGGTCGCCGCGCTCAAAGCCCGCGATAAAAGCTATACAATAGCTTAAAATACTGCTTAAAAATAAAAACATTGTGTATAATTATTATATGTACATTATTGTCATATTTACCTATACATATATTATAGAGTTTATCCACGTAGTGTAATTGGACATAGGACTAGTCTTGAATAAAGGAATTTTGTTTGTTTAAAATGTGACAAAGTATAGTTCGGTAAAATTAAATTTTTGTTTGTATCCACTAGAAATTCTCGTACAAATTATGAAAATATGAAAATTATACCAGTATATCATATAACGCCTTTCCCATTTCTCTTCTGCCATTCAAGCAAAGTGGCTACGTTATAGTTTGGCATCCGCATGCCCACCGAGATAACGCGAGCAGCAGGCATCAGAATGTTCAGGATAAGTGCCTAGTCGAGATGTTTGGACGTTTACGAACTATGCTTGGCTTATGCGTTGAATATTCATTGATAAGTTACAACAATATAGTTGAGTATGCATTGTGTATCATCGATGTATTACAAATTAGTGTATGATATTTAAGTTAAGTTATTAATAGTTAAATATTAGTTAAGAATTTCTTAGAAATAAGTGTTAGTTATTTATACCTATATATTTTTTTTATTATGCAAAGCATGAGTAGAATCCAGGAGTAGGGGCCACCATCCTCACTGCGAGTGTAGGCAATGCAGCATGGTGACCCATGCCATGGCGGCCAGGTCAGGAAATTCTTCATCATTCTCCCGGTTTCTCCCGGTTGAATGATGCAGAATTATTGGGCCTCCAGTCTCACACTCACCAACGAAATACAACAGCAAGAATACTGTCATTATTAGGATAGTCTTCTGTGTGACGGTAATTTTTAAGACTTTAAGACTTTACTAATTGAAATATACTAAAAAATAATGCTTTTTAAAAACATTTAAGGATTTTATTTTTTAGGCTATTTAAAAGGGAATCATTCTTGAATACATTACATAATTTTACAACACTTCAACCGTTTACAGAGCACGCATTAGAAAAGCCCAAAATGAATTATTTTTGCGACATCTTCCATTGATTCTCCATTCTAATTGGTCGTAGCGTGATCATATATAATAACGTATAGCCTCTTTAAATGAATGAGTTATCAAAGGTGCCAAAAATATCAGTCATAATATGTAGTTTCTATTTAAAATAAATATTGAGAAATAACGATACCCTATGCGATCGCTTACGCCCATAATACATTTTTTGAACATTTGGATTTTGACACACCTTATATTAAATGGAAAAACATCTACTTATAGATTTAATAACTAAAATTGATATTGAATATATTTATAATCCTAGAGGCCTTTAGCCACTGTTGCTTTTATTAGGGTTGTCTCAAGTATATGCAAACGTACACTACACCAGAGGTCTGGTGTGGGTCACTCAGTTTATTGCGAGAAGCCCCGCCCTTAGTGTGTTGTGAAGCTCTCCATATATCTATATCTATTGAATTGTCGCATGACGCTGAATCCGAGCTACGTCATCTTCATCTATTTCCCTGTGAATCACTTTTGGTAGGTATTTAAAATTCAAAGATGTTTGATTCAAAGATTAAAATTAATATTTTTTGTTAGAAACATAATTATTGTTTAATGCTGTTAAATATCTGTAGTGGTGGACTATGCAGTTGTATAATTAAATAAATGTTAATATATTTAGTTAACGATTATGTTATCTCGAACTTGTTTGTACTTAGTTTTTTTACATCTTATTCCTTATTTTACATATAATATACATTTTTTTGTTGTTTAGTTGTGTTAAAAAATTTATTAGTTTTCAATTAAAGACTAAAAAATATATTTCTTCATGCTATTAATGGTTGAGTTAATAATAGGTCTTTACCTATGAAATTGCCGTTTTATATGCATTATGTGAAAGTACTTATTTCTTCAAACTTTTTTATTTCTGTTATTCGAATTAATCACCCATTCGTCAACGCATTGGCAGTTTATTGATTCCCTTCTTGTAAAAATTGCATGGGCTGACTTCTGGCTTTCATATGATCAGTTATACATCCCTACGCTGGCCGAGTGCGGGTTGGGGACTGGCAAGACAAGTTTTTCAAACCGCCTGAGGATCTCCAACTAAGCTTCTTGACTGCTCTCTTCGTTATCTTATGATAACAACCGGGACCGACTGCTTAACGTGTCCTCCGAATTACGGAAATGCTCATCAGATGTAGTGCCACAAACGGTCATCTATCTAGGTCTGACCGCGCCGTCGTTGCTTACCCTCGCTGATTATTTCCAATCACCTAAGGCCATGAGCGCTTCTTGTTGTTTTTAGGGTTCCGTTGCCAAATGGCAAAAAACGGAACTCTTATAGATTCGTCATGTCTGTCTGTCTGTCTGTCTGTCTGTTTGTCCGTCCGTATGTCACAGCCACTTTTTTCCGAAACTATAAGAGGTATACTGTTGAAACTTGGTCAGTAGATGTATACTGTGAACAGCTTTAATTTTTCTACACAAAAATAGAAAAAAAAGCAATAAATTTTGGGGGTCCCCATACTCAGAACTGAAACTCAAAAAAAAATTTTTATTAAAACCATACGTGTAGGGTATCTATGGATAGGTCTTCAAAAATGATATTGAGGTTTCTAATATCATTTTTTTCTAAACTGAATACTTTGCGTGAGAGACACTTCCAAAGTGGTAAAATATGTGTGTGTGTCCCCACCCCTCAGTTACTTCTAAAATAAGAGAGTGATAAAACTCAAAAAAATATATGATGGACATTACCATGCAAACTTCCAACGAAAATTGGTTTGAACGAGATATAGTAAGTAGTTTTTTTTAATACGTCATAAATCATAAACCGCAATTTACATTTCTTTCAATCAAAACACTATTATTAAAACATTGATGAAAGTTACAACGAACTACAAAAACTTTTATATGATGCTACGGAACCCTTCATGGGCGAGTCCGAATCGCACTTGGCCGCTTTTTTTATAAAATGTTTTTTTTATTTGTTGTTTACAAATGATAGGGAAATAAATACTAACTACAAATATATACTCTTCTTAACCAATATTATAAAGCAGAAGAGTTTGTTTGTTTGTTTGAACGCACTTATCTCAGAAAGTACTGGTTTCATTTGAAAAAAATATTTCAGTACCGTGAGATAGCCCATTTATCGAGGAAGTCTATGGACTCAGTCAGCTGATTTTTATATGTGTTATGATCTTCTTGTACCGGGAGAATATATAATTAAATATCTCCACGATTTCAACTCGATTCAATTCGTTGCATCTATGGCACATCCTCGCGATACGGTTATTAATATTGTAAAGTGTAAAATAAGAAAGAATAGCGTTATCTGTACCTGGTGTTAATAGAGACCACATAGTTGAACTAAAAGTAGTAAAGAACTAAAAGTTTTTTGACCTTGTGAATTTTTATAATTTAAATATATTTGACTACACTTAATTTTATAATTACTAATACTAACTAATTCGTAAAGTATTTAACTTTTGCATTTGACTAGATACAAATTTTGCAGTTTATATTCCTCCTATTCTATTTTTGTAAATCTTCATCTTACAGTTGGCAGCGGAGCTAAAGTAGCGGAGTAAAAACCGGGAACACTCTTCTGACTCCTGAGATGCAGACGTGCATGGGCGGTGGTAGTCACTATCCATTTTCATTCAGTTGAGCCATTTACTTGTTATCAATCTTTAACATTAAAAAAAACTATTGATTACTAGTACATAGCAGAGGTATTATTCCTAGCCTTTTTTATACCCAAGATTATTGGGCTGTATCTAAACCTTGCTAAGCTGTCGTTAGTGTTAAAGAAAGATTCAAACATAAATTACCAACGTATATTCACATTATGCATACACATATTTTTACAGTGAAATTTAAATATAAAGTACAGATGAGACGTCTTCAGATCTCATTGATGAAGTTGTTTTTTTGCCTTTTTTTGTTTTCATGAAGTAGAAATGAACCAAAAAATACATAAACGAACCAAAGTGAACTTGGCACAAAGAAGCTAAGAAGAATACAGATTTCTCCTTCATTAACCCATTTCATCGGCCTCCGCACAAAATATTTCTTTTCTTTATTTCTCATCATTTCAAATTGAAAACATTCAATTTTATTAAATTATTATCATTGCATCTACATGTTCTTCCCCATATTCACAAAAAATGAAGTGTGTCGTTAGGTTTTATGTTTCCAATAAAATATATCTTGTAAATTTTAACTGAAAAGGCAAAAATCAGGCAAAGAATTTCACTCAATTCGTCGAAAAGATGTGGAGTCTCATTTTGGCCAAAATATCGTATTTACAGGGAGATCTACAGATATAAATTCTAGGATGCAGCTCGAAGTCTTCTTCTTCTTCTTTTGGTGAAATGGCAACCAATCGAATATTAGCTATTTCTGCCAATGTCAAGTAATTAAGGTCTTCAATTATTAAGTCTTCTAGTCTTCGTCGTAATTAATATAATGATAAAAATGTGGATGAGATGAAATGGGGACCGTCTTCCGAAAAAACAAAAAACGATCTCCCCAGCTCAAAGTCTTTAACATGGCAGTCGGTGCATGTCAAAAATACGCGACCGTAGTAAAACATCTGTCACAAACTATCATTACAAGTAACTTTGGAAATTATTATGTACAACGATAAATGCATAACATCACAAATTTGACATTTTAACTGTTTCAACTTGATCATTATAATAATCTTATATTTAACTTTCCTTCCCTGACTACCTTCATATGGTCATACATAAGCATTCATACTTAGGTGTACATACGAGTATCACGTTTTCAAGGGGTAGTAGCTGAGTGCGCATCGGAGATATGCCTTTTACTGAGTAAACGTTTGAAGAGCACTCAAAGCGAGAGCTGTCCGATTTGGGAAATCACGTTACTGGCCCGACCGTCCGCGCCGCTGTCAAGTCAATATATTATGTACTTATATATCAATACACGCTTATTTTCACAAATAGGTTATTATATGTCCTTTCTTGATAGAAATAAATTTATTGTTTTAAATTTTATAGTGTTTACTTAGTAGGTAATAGTAGTCGCTAAATGGAACAACACATGTCCGATGTAATGACTAAAATGACTGGAGTTAAGTTAGTTTACTATCGTAAATGAACAACTAAGTAAACACTATTAAATTTTATACAATAAATTTATTTGCATTAGTAGAGGACATATTTGTAATAATGAGCATTAGAACTTACGTAATAATAAAAAAACGACCACATTTACACAAAGCTATCTGGTCTCAAACTAAGCAGAGCTTGTACAATGGCTACTAGACGACTGCTATAAATACAATTATTATTTTTAAATACTACTTTTTACAAAAAACTCCGAAAGAAGTATTGGCGGTTTTTTTTTTACATTTGATTCGACCCGAAAGTAAAACACGAGTCCTCGAGTACAGTCGTATGCGCTCCCATTACATTACTGAGGTACCGAGGATGACAAAGACATAAATGATTTAGGTTGAATGGAGTGAAACCACAGCCACGTAGATACCCGTTTTCATTTAAACCCCGGTTGCAGGAAAAGACTCCGTCCTCCCTTCATTCTGTCAAAGTCTAAGGGCAGCAATTCATTCTGTAACTCTTAAGTAGCAAGTTTTTGCCGATAGTCAAATACCATAGGATACATTTAGTCATTTTAAATTAGTCGAATCAGTTTCTCCTTTAATTGATAGTGGAACGATTGATTTCAGCATGAATGGGCCGGGGAAATAATACCATCACACTGAAGACCATACCAACACGAAACATTGGGGCTGTAGTTTTTCGTTGGTGAGTGTGAGACCGAACTCCTAATCATTCTGCATCACTCATCATCAATCCGACCTCCGGAGGCTGGAAGAGTAATGCAGATACATCTCACTAAGCTGCCATCGTGTGGTCACGGTGGATCACATAAAATGCAACATGCACTCACAATAAGGATGGTGGCCCCTACTTCTGGATTGTACTCATGCTTTCCATCAGACAGGGTAGAATCACTTTGGTAGGCTTAAATATATACATATATGTATATATATCATTAAAGCGTTCATAGTCAAGTTGCCGATGGCGTGGCAGTAACCTGGATGAGTAACCGTTAGTGGCAAGATACCATGAGCTTCTCCGTGATTCCGAATGCCACATTAAGAGGTCGGTCACAGTTGTTATCACAGAATAACAGTCGTGGTCGTAAGCCTTAGTTAGAGGTCTTCAGGCAGCTTTTAAACATCCAACGGCAAAATTACGTTCGTTCTCTTACTAGTCCCCAACCCGCACTAGGCCAACGTGGGGACGTATGGCCTTAACCTTATATTGAAAGGAGGCCCAAGCTCAACAGTGGTATATTATGGGTTGTTGACACACGTCTATCATCTAATTTGTTCTAAAAAATCCTTTTCGTCGACATAATGTAAGTCTAAGAACTTGATGTCTATGAAGAAACGGTGGAGAATCCGATCCAAAGTTATTCCATTCATTTAAAAATAAAATGATAATATCCTTGTTACGTTTTATGTTCATATTTAATACAACTCAGGTTGGTGGCCTAGCTTTGAACAAAATTGAATATTAAAAGAAATGTAGTAATATTTTGTGTTATCATCACCCAACATAAAGTTCCAAAATGGAGTCATAAAAGCACATTACTTTCAAATAAGTTTGTGTTCTGTTGAACGGCAGAATTTTTTTGGGTAAAGTAGTTTTTTCTTCTTTAAGAGAATATTTACCATAGATATTTAAAGGATTCCATTTATGTTTTATATTTTTTTTTTACCTGCCTTCTATAAACTAAACAACGATGATTTACATAAACGATATAATTTTATTAGACTACATTACAGTCTATTAGTAGACGACAAGAGTTTAGAATTAGAGATGTTTGTGATCGTCTAATTTAAACCAGCAGGCCTGATAATAGTAATTAGTAATCCAAATATTCCAAAAATAAATTAAAATAAAGTTGTTTCTAGAAATTGTTAGCACTACAGAGCTATTTTAGAGAATATATATTATTTTAATACTTACTGTAAAGATGTTATTTAGTTTTGTTTTTCATAATTGATACTGATAGTTGGATATAAGATTTGCGGTCTGCAAAAAAAATAGCTTAATGAAATATATTAATTCAAAGATAGACAGTTGTCAACAACGCTAGTTAACTAACCTGAATTTGTTATAAAATAAGATGACAACACCTGTAAGACAAAAAAAAGGTTAACAAATTATTTGTAAATGTTTATGACAACTGGTAGTATCCCTCATACATATATAACAAGCTTCATAACGATAATGCACGTTGGTGCCAATATTGGGCGCGTTACTAATATGCTTTTGAGTGACGGCACTGTGAAGTGCACTTAAGACAACGATCGCTTGGCTGATAGATCCTGTCATGATATTAAGACGTAGCCAAGTCGCTTTCTGTGTGTGCGAGATTGGGGATGTATAGGTTTATAATCCGAGGAACTAGGAGACCAATATTTATTTGAATTATGAAGTAGTCTAAATCTCCTTTCGAGAAAGTATTGTAAATTACCTTTATAATAAGGACTTAAAAAACTAAGGGTATAATTGTTATTTGGAGAGTATTCTTCTTTAGATTTCAATAAAAAATACAAAAGTAAATTTACTTATAAACGTAAATTTACATGAATTATAGCTTATAACTTTTCGATTTTTTTTTGTATCTCTAAAAATGATAGTTTTTATAAAACGGTACACCTAAAGAACAAAATTCACATTTGAGTAACCGAATATAAATACTAGCTTTTGCTGGCGGCTCCGCCCGCGTGTAGGTCTGTCACGGCGGTAAATAGTAGCCTTTTTGGTATTCCGATACGTAACCTTTATTATTGTGAAGTTTCATCAAAATCCATTCAGCAATTATTGCGTGAAAGAGCAACAAACATATACTCACAAACTTTCGCGGCAGTAGGATATGAAAAAAGCTATACTCCTATTTACGTAAATTTTATGTATAAACAAATATTGGAAGAAGGGTTGTATAACGGTTATAGATAACTTGTTAAACTCTGAACGAGTGAAGAACTTTAAGGATGCATAATTTGTTTGCAGGTCTGATATTGTGTTGTTCCTACAACAACAAGTAGTCGAAAATCCTTGCTTGTTTATAACGGGAATGGTGTAGTGGTATCTTTGCGACTGCTGCTGTTTAAGGTCTCGGATTCGATTCGGAGTAGGATCAAATGTTTGTATGATCTGTAATTATCTTCATTGAAATTTGGGTGTTTTATATGTAAAATATATATGTATTTAGGACAACAAGTACATATATGGAGTCATATCAGTTGCTTAGTAACAATAGTTTGAGACTAGATGGTATTGTATGTCATTCGTACATAAGCAAGTAAAACAGGAAAGATAAAGATTTAAGCCACTGAGCCAATTAACACCATATTAAAATATGTAACAATCTGAGGAAGTGACAATACATTAAAAATATTTTTAGAAAAATGATAGTAATTATGTACCTTGAGGGACGCCAAATATGTTCATCTGGTCCTAAACTAGCCATTGGTAGAGTCCAACTATATAGATAGATGGGTCAGTCAGTAGCTCACTTCTTTTTTGGAAATTGATTTTATTGATAATGATACAATTGTAAATATATTTTTCTAAAAAAATTCAGTTGTTCTAATGATAGAGTGATTAGAAGAAAACAATAGGTTCATGTCATGCGAAGATCGATGAGCTGAGCGATGGAGCCAGAATCGTTTGGAGTGACGTGCAATGTGAGAAATCGATTGCAGTGCCATGTAATTGTAGAAGCCTATGTCCAACTCTGGACTGCGATATGCTGATGATGATGAAATACATGTAGCATATCACACAAATACTCGGCGTTATTGAAACTTAGGAAAATGGAAAGTGGATACAAACTTCTGTAAGGCACTAATGTTCGATATACCTACAAATTGTTGAACTCCATTCAAATTCAAATTATACACACACATGCGCATCTTCGTCGATATAATATTAAGGTCCCTCCTTTGTTGGCGAGATACTTGTGAAACATTAAGGTAATAGAGAACTAGCAAATCACGTTACGCCCCAAGCTATTACGGTATCCTCGTCCTCTTAAGTGTATTACCGGCTATTTATCGTGACATTGAGAACATCGCCTCATCGCGCTCCTCACACTCTTCACTCCGAAGTGACAGACGATCAGAAAATTACTATCTTAATAGTCTCTTTATTGGTAATCAACGATCATATGTATAGTAATTTATTGCCTATTATTATTTGTTGTTGAAATATACGAGATACTTGCTTACCTCTTGTACTTCTGTTATTAATAAGTAAATGTTAATAGATATAAACATAATAATATATTACTAGAACCTATTTCTAAGAGAAAGGTTTTTCTTAGTTTTTGTTTGTATTTTTGTATGTTTGTATTTCTTATGACAACTGATAATGCTTTACGAATATATGCCGGGTTTAGTCAACTTTGTATCGGTTTATTACAACATTTACGAAAAATAGCATTTTTAAAACCAAAAAATTTTAGCAAAATATTAAACCGCCGAAATCATTGCAAATCAGAAAATAATAAACTCATCATCATCATTAACAGCCTTTAACACTCCACTGCTGGACATAGGCCTCTCCTTAGAAAGGAGGTTAGTTAGAAATAATAAACTATTATTAATTAATCTTAACAACTAAGTTCTTAAACAAATGTAAGCATTCCTAAATAATTTTGACCGTGTTATTACTTGCGAGCGACGATATACATATATGACTTTAGTGGAAACCTGTTAATTTAAACAAAAAAATATTAAAAAAATGGTTTTGTAACTCACGAGTTACAAAACTTCCAATATGCAATGTTACCAAGTTACCAAGTAGTCAGTGTTGGTAATGTGACTAGTTTTAAATGGAACTGGTGCGATTATGTCATTTTAATTATTGGACTCTCCATTATTTAAAATGACATAATCACAACAGTTCCATTTGTGCCACATATGTTATAAATTTTATAAGCCCTTTGGGTCACTGTTAAAATACATAAATGCATTTTAGTTCTATTTATAATTTAGGGGAGATTAAGACATTTAAAAAAAGTATTTTGACTATGGGCAAATTACTAATTATTACATAAATACGCATGTGTATTGAATAAATCAAGAAATAATACATTTCATTTTATTTTATTTTTATATGTATTAATATTTAAATAAACCGATACAATAAATATACAACTTTTTCATATTTCTTTTAAATTCTGCTATTACCTATTCTTTTTGAGAAAATTGCCTATATAATATATTTTACAGATTTTGTGTAAGGTATATTAGAATAGAAACTCACATATATAACATGAGCAATAAACGCATCGGAGCATGTTATGTTCTCCCACTGTCTAAAATAAATGTATGTATCTTAATCCTGAAGCATTTCGAAGCAGCTCATAAAATTCACTGAAGTAAAACCACAAAACAACCGTTGAGAAGTGAATGCCCTACAGTTCGAATGTCATTCAAATTCACGTTCGATGTATTGTTCGTACATTGTGAGGAATCGTCGAAAATTCAAACTTGTATTACAATTGAACATATTTATAGCAGAAGCTCTAACTATGTTGCTATGCTGATTAATCTTCCTTCAAATTATCTGGGATGAATCTCATTGAAACTATTTTATCATTTTTTATGATCTCACTGAATGTGATTCACCTAGACCCTCGTAATATACTCGCACACTAATGCCTTATAAACACATTTGAACATGAAACAGTTAAGTAAATGCCATAATTTCTAATATGATTGTTAACTATGTCATCAATTTATGAAAATTAAATAAGATTGTGTAACACCTGCGTTATACGTCATGGACGTACCACGGGCTATGTAGTTTTAGTTGCATTATATATTAGCGCACTATAGCTGGCCTCATTAACAGAAGTGCAGTTGATAAAATTCTAACGAAATGATCCATCACGATCTCATCGCCACTAGCGTTACAGTGGGACGCAACATCAAGGAAATGGACTGCGAGTTACCATTGATAAATGATCTTAGGTTCGTTTACACTTTCTGACCAATTTATTTTAAGTGAAATGGCCTCTATCAGAGCTACAGCTTCTTCCTCGAAAACTTGAATTGACGTAGTACAACAAGCGAATAGGTGGTTATATTGAATACTCAGGTTTAATCATACGTCCCACGCTGGCCGAGTACGTCTTGTGAACTGGCAAGACACGTTCTGGCATCGTAATCTTGACGTTGAATATTCTAACTATGCTTCACAACTGACTTATGATAATAACCTGAACACACTGCTTAACGAGACCTCTTAATCACAGAAACATTAATAACATATCATGCCACAAACGGCCACACAACGGTCTCAGCTGATTGTTTCCAATCACATAAGACCACTTTTAACTATGAGCTCTTCACTTGGCCAAGAGCGCTTTGTTATGCTTATGATGATTATTTATTATACATTTTGTTACTGTATTCCGACAGGGTTTATCGTGCAGATGTGTACGAGAAAACTACATTTTGACGATTATAATCTGACGCTATCCTAGAGAGCCTATTTGAGAGTAAAACTTTCACTTAGTGCCTCCCGATTGGGTACTGAAAGCAAATTTTTTTTATATTTCGACTTTGCGATTTGATGTATTTAATACTCATTTACATGTTATTATTAAAAGTCAATAAGCGTTCTTAAACAGTTTAAAAACTTTATAAGGTTCAGTGACCCGTAACTCGTGGGTCTGGAGACATCTTATAAAAAGGAAGATACGGTCCGGAACAAACAAACGTATGGCAATGTCTTCACTACAATATATACCTTAGGTTACTGCATTCTCTTAATGTGTACCTGAGGTGGTACTGTATTTTCAAGTGTTACTTTTGTAGCTTTGCTTTGCTCGTTTTATTTTCTTAGGTGCTTTCGTTTTATTACCTCGATGTAAAAGTTACTTGCATTATTAGGTCTTTGAACTTTAAATTTTAGTTGTTTAAGAACTCGGTGTCACTGTAATGAGGCTTAGGACGACGGGTCACTGTTACTTTGTGAAAGTTTATTGTTTTTAATAATCTTGAAATAAACTGGAGAGTCTCCTAATTGTATTTACATTTAAAAGACTTTGTGCATACCAAAGTGACTCATAGTAGTGTAGTACGCCCACAGGCAAGGTGGAGTGACGACCTGCGTAGGATGACTGGCAGGAGCTGGATGCGAGAAGCCCAAAATCGATCAGAGTGGTGTGCAATGGTAGAGGCCTATGTCCAGCAGTGGACTGTGATAGGCTGATGATGATGATGATGATGATGATGATGATGAAGTGACTGTACTCTGCCTGATGGAAAACATGAATAAAATCCACGAGTAGGTGTCACCATCCTCGTTGTGATTCATAGACAATGCATCATTTGGCCGCTGGACTTAGGTTGGACTTCTTTGTGAGGGTATTACTGCATTCGTGTCTCTACTACCTTTTAAGGGTTCCGTAGTTCATGACTCGGAACTCTTATAGATTTGTCATGTAGGTCCGTCCGTCCGTTCTCGACTTACTCGAAACAGTTACTGCTAAAAAAGATGAAACTTTGCATGAATATATATTATTCTATCACGGCGACAAAGTGCTACCACAAAATCATTAAAAAATATTTTACTACACATAATACTACACATAAAGTGGTGATGTTTTTTTCTGGCGTGTACCTCATCGTGTGATAGCCCATCGTTAAATAGGTTTTTATAAAAAAAAACATTGACGGGTTGACAAAACATTTTTTTATTTATGTATCCGTTTGCGACTTATTTAACTTTGAAAGACATTTTTTATCAAAACAGCCCCTCCTCACCACTCTAAAAGCTAAACGGTGGCCTCGAAAAGTCCATGTGATGAACTAGAAAGGAAAACTATAACGGCTTTGATAGATTTGTTATTTCAGGATTTATAGAAGCCTAAATTGTGAAATACGTACAGTTGGAAAAATTAGTATAAAAATAACGGAATAACAATTATCTATTGGACATGATTTAAATTCCACTTGCAATTGTATATAACTAGATTTTACCACGATATCCGACATACACGCGGGTGGACTCGCTGGCGAAAGCTAGTAAATAAATAAAATGACAAATAAATATTTCTAACACACAACGCCATATAGTCCCAAACTAAGCAGAGACTGTATTAAGGGTACTAGAAAACTGATATAAATATATAAACATGCTTTTTTTGTGTAAATACATATTATACATAGAAAACACCCAAACTTCTAAACCAATATTAACCTCTCGATTGGTAGCGGCATACGCTAACCAATAGACCAAAAAGGCAGTCAAAAACACTATGGACCATTTATATGACAACATACAGACATAGACTTTTATTTTCCTTTCCAGTATTGTGGCAATAAAAACTAACACTTATCGCGCTATTGCCTCCATGCACCAATTGTGTGGTAACTCTCCAACGCAAGTGGAAGGTATTAAACCTATAAATATTCATTATAAACTTGCTTCATATCATACAACACTAATTTAAGCTTAACGAGAATATTGTAGTTATATTTGGACTTTCGAAATTGGTTTCCTGGTTTCAGTTTTGTAGAAATATCTGTAATTATCAGGTATTGTGTATTTGGGTAGAAACAAATTTTAGACAGAACAATATCTAAGTAGGGACCGCATTGGATATTTATGAAAATTTTCTGTCTACGTATAGAAAATGTGTGAAATACATTCTTTTGCAAGGAAAGTGTTTGTCATGGAAAGGAAATTGAAAATCCGGTTCGGTTTTCACTGTTTCGATAGAGTACTCTAGAATATCTAAAGTATAAGAAGAAAAAGAAAAGTGAATTCATCTTCACGTGTGCAAAATATACAAAGCAAGTCGCAGAAACCAGTATTTTTGCGTATAAAACATAGGTATGTGGAAACTATTTAAATATTTTTTTAAAGAAATTTATACCTAATTCATCGTTATTCAGAATTTAAGTTTTTCCACTTAACACACACACACATATTTTCATGATTAAAAATATCAATTTTTATACTTTTCTGTTTTCATATGTTTCTATTAATCATACTTCAGAAGTTATATGTAACTGCAAAACGAATCAGTGAATTTATAACTTTAGCTGTAAACAAAATTAAATACTATATTAAAATACTTTGGATATAAAATATTATGACAGTTGACTATTGAGGACAGACGGATGGTCCTGGACATGTGTTTGTTGTATGATGTTGTAAATAGAAATATTGATTGTACCGAATTGGTTTCGCAAACCAATTCGGTACAATCAATATTTAACAATCAATCACGTCGCACCCGATATACACCCATGCGTCATGTACCCCGTCATGTAACTAACTATGCAAAAAACTGCGTATTTAGGCGTATTCCGCGTAAATATATAATATTTTATTCTATGCGGTGGATATCTTCTCGTGTTCTAAACAACTGTTCAATTCTAAAATTTCTGACTAACTTTATTATATGTTAAATTTATCTAGATTGATGTACAGTTACATGTTTCTGTTCGAATACTGGATACATAGTTTTTAGTTAACCAGCAAAACCTATATAAGCCATACTATCTGTGTATGTTATAAAATAATTGTTTCGCTGTTTGTTTTCAATAAATAAATAAATTACCATTATAGGAAAATGAGGAATTGGGGTATACTTCTCCTATCATTGCCTGACAGAAAACCTAAATTAAGCATCTTTTTCATTGCTTTTCACAGAGTAAGTAAAATTACTGGAACTCAAACTTCTCTTTCCACGACTCCGGTTGTCCCACCTACGACGACGAACTTCTGACTATCGAGTTACAGGTATTCATGATGACAGTTACTTACTCAAGGCCTCCTACATACCATGCTGACTGGTGGCTGTGCCGCGGGTTTTGCCACGCATACAAACCATCGGCATAGCGGCCGAGTTCTTCATAATTGAAACAGTGCTCTACCGCCTGTCGACTACCGACGGACTAGCGGTGCCAGCAGCATATTCGCGTAGCCTTAACCTATCCGCTATCGCGTTAGCATGGTGTGTAGAGGATTTAATATCTGAAAACCCATCTACATACTGTCTCCCTAATACCATTAAAAACATATAAACAGGTCAAATCACGATATTGCCTATAAAACTACATACTAGTTATTTGATAAAATAATATATTTGTACCACATAACGAAGCTAAACCATATCACGTTACATTAAAAAGTCCATTAGTCACAACACACATTAAGCTTTCATACGAAATAGACATTAAAAAATAATGATGATAAAGTAAATATTGATCCTGAAGACCTTCATTTTGATATGTAGCCCTTTGTAATATAATTTGATGTCATTTGCATTTGCAAAGTATGTAGGTAATTTCCCATCGCAATAATTCCTTTTCCTTGTAAAAGCCACATGTTTCCGAGACAAATGGCATTTGTGTGTGTAGCGAGTGTTTTTGTTTTATGAAAATCTATTCCTATATTGTTTTATTAGAACTGGTCGCATTTGTTTGTTACAACTGCGTGATAACTCACGGTTAGCAATTTTGCTAAATCAAATGATAAAGAATATGGTGTGTATAATAGTTTGTTTTGAAGTACCTTATTATGTTTTATGGTGCCGATCTTAGTAAAAAAATATTTAGTAAAAAAACTTGTCAATTTCATTATTTATGTGTTAAATTTATATCGTGTAAATATATATGGTACTGAAATGAAATATACTTTTTTTACCTTTCTTTTTATTGACAGGGTGAACGGGGTGACAGGCAATACTCAAAAAACTAAATTTTACTCTACAAATTATTAGATTCTCTTTAACAAACTCATGTCCGTGTGGTGACGGATTAAGAATACCAAGTGTCACCACCCCTATTCATTCCATGGGTATCGTAAGAGGCGACTAAAGGAACAAAATAAGCAGCTAACATCACTGCCAAGAGAAGGAAAACTTGAAACAAACCCTTTGCCAACCCGTCTGGCCAGCGTGGTATTGTAGGCCATAATCTCCTTTCAAAGGAGAGGCCTATGTCCAGCAGTGGACTGTTAAAGGCTGTTGATGATTGATGAACCGATGCAGTAGAAAAATATTTTCAGTTAGACGTCAATTTCCGTCACTAAAACCAAAAACAAAAACTCCACACATACCGATAGTATCGAATGAATTTATCTCGAAAAAAGTTCTAGAGGAAAAATATACCAGTATAGTCATGACAAAAAAAATTGCTCAAAGCTTCTACTCACATCATAGATAAAGTAAGATTGAGAATAAATAAGTATGTATGTTTAGGGAACTTCATAAACCAGATGTTACTTTATCTAAAACGGCTACACGCAGTCGTATACCAAAATAAGTTTGAGTACAATCGACTTACCGGGATTATTGAAAGTTCGTGATAGTTGGGGAATCTTTCGCTACTTGGATACGTGGTTTCTGGCAAACTTTTCTGCTTTTGTAGGAAACTTCTACATGATGCCTATTAGCGGCCGGGATCACTTATTTTGAGAGCAGCGTAATAATTTTAGGGGAGGAACTTTTCTGTAAGGTAGTTTTGTTACCGAATAGAAATTAACCAGGCATTAATGGGAACATTAATACATGTGCTCGATTTGGAATTAGACTTTTTATCAAAAAATTTCATATTAAAATTGGCAACATTATTATATGTTGATATACAAATCTTCAAGGACAGGGAAAGGTGGAAAAGATTGGAGGAGGCTTTTACCCATAGGGGGCCAGGTAATAATGAAACAGAAATCAATTTATTATAATTGCATGTATATTTGTAAAGTTTTAAGTGGAAATAAAGCTATAATAATAATAATACAAATCTTCTGTATGGATGTTAGTAATTTGCTTATGGCTTATTTCCCAATTTCATTCATTGCTATAGAAATAGGTTATTTCATTAACTATTAAATTTTATTTATATTACATTAAATATTAAATTCTAACGTGCTTTTAATTAATAAGCGCGTAACATTGCTGGCATAACCTAGTAGTGAATTAAATCTAGTTTGATTAGGTTATTGTTGGTTACATTAAAGAAAAGGAAATCAAATTCAGATGCCGAATTACTTACTTTAATAAATTATATATATATATATATATATATATATATATATATATTCTTCATCAACTTGCATCTTGCATGTATATTCTGAAATATTTGAAGCGTTTAAACCATCAGTAAAGGTAAATTAGTGTTGAATACCTAAAAGCGCAGGCACGAAAACTCCCCTACATATATTTTATAAGCCCTTATTAATACCAAAACAAGCATTCAGGTAATAATTTTTGCTTAAAAGTTTAATGAAATTTATGGTATACATGAAAATTTATCGCGTAAGCCCTCGTTCAGCAAATTAGTGAATACCAAGAAAACATTACTTAATTAATGTATTTATTGCAAAATAGTATTTTAATTTTCAATTCACACTCAAAAATGGAAATTTCAATCATGTTTATCTATAATACACTAGCTGCGCCCCGCGTTGTTACCCGTGTATTTTCGGGATAAAAAGTAGCCTACATATACATATATGTGTGTATTCAGAGTGTCAGCTTCCTACATACTAAATTTTAGCAAAATAGGTCCGTTTGGCCCGTCTGGCCAGCGTGGTATAGTAGGCCAATACCTCCTTTTGAAGGAGAGGCCTATGTCCAGCAGTGGATTGTTAAAGGCTGTTGATGTTGATGAGGTCCGTTTGAGCGTGAGGAGGTAACAAACATATTCACACACTCACAAACTTTTTCCTTTATAATATTGGTGTGATTTGTATGTAGATAAGTAATAGGTATGTAGTTCAATTAATGGCAAGCTAAGATTAGATTTTAAACACTTTCCGATGTCTGATAAATTGAGGTTATATAAGGGGAGACGTAGTGATTGAGAGATACGTTCAGATCATATAATACAGGTAGCTTTGAGTTATTAAACCTATAGGCTGTTTATTGTACCAATTTGGTGCTTTTGCTACATGTTGGAAGAATATTAGTATTTTATGGCTCTTTTAGTATCAATGTTACCCCATAAACATGCGTCGTTATCTGCAGAATTTATTATCTATAGGTACTTCAAGTTCACCGATACTTGATATTAGTTATTCACAATCCTGCGCCCTATTCTACTTACCAAGGTATTCAGTATCTGCATTTTTCGGTAGAAGCTCCATTTTCCTCCCTAGGTAATCTAATTAATATTAGGCTTATTAGGGAATTAACTGAAGTCTTCCATAAACTTCTTTTAAGCTACAGGAATTTTTGTACCAAATATTGCATTATTTATTAAGATTTAGTGAATACCATAATAGTTGCCTTATCATACTAGGCAAGACCGGATAAATTCTGTTATTCATTTTAACAAGTATGGCCAATTTAACCTAAATGATATATTTTGGGTTAGTCTTAAACAGGAATTACTTTATAAACTAAGACTCCTTTTAATCATCCTCATCATGATCAACATTTCAGGAGAGAGTTAAGGCCATAGGTCCCACGTTAGTAGTATGCGGGCGGAGGACTGGCAACACACGAAGTGGATCCCTCGTACATTATTAAGCCGCCCGAAGGCCTCCAACTAAGTCTTACGTCTATTATGATAACAACCGGAACCGACTGCTTAACTTAACACATAACATTTCAGGTCACAAACGGTGTTTACGCAATGGACTTTAGTCATTTCATTCATGACTTTAGTAAAATATTTTATTTATTTTTTTAAATTAATTTATGTAGTGTAGAACTATATATCCTACTAATATTACAAACGCGAAAGTTTGTGAGTATGTATGTATGTTTTTTGCTCTTTCACGCAAAAACTACTGAACGTATTTGGCTGAAAATTTACAGTAATATTAGCTTATACATATATCAAAATAACACATAGGCTACTTTTTACTGAAATAATCTAGACACACGCGGGCGGTGCTGCAGGCAAAAGCTAGTCAGTAATCTTTAGATTTTCGACCTTGGTTATCATATTATGAGAGGATTTAGATACAAAGAGGATGCGTTTGTTATTGAGTGTGTTATCAGTCTTTAGCTTGTTTAGATTGATTATAGTTATCTAGCTTATCGTCGTGTATATTTATCTATCTAAAAGGTAAGGATATCTAAGGAGTGATTGATTTGATCACTATTATTTTAGTGCTATAACTAAAGATCCTACACAGTAGAAGAACAAAATAATATTTTAAAGCTAAAATTTTTTATCAGTATACCGCTGGTTTATTTTATTGCGATTTATTGCGGTAGGTGACTGTATTACTGTAACATTGGTAAGCTTAAATCATTTTCTAACCTTCCTTAAAATTTAAAGACAGTAGCAGATAAAATTTATATGAACAATTCGAATACAACGTGTTACCCGAAATTCTGATCACATTTAAAGATTAACTTTGACCATTTTTATTCTTCTATTTATAATGTGGATCGCAATACTTAATAACAATTTTTGGATAGATTTTAGCGCTGATCATTTAAAAATAAAAATATTTGATATACAAATACGAAACTAATATTCTGTGCCTAATATGATATGAGTAATATTAATAAAAATATCAGTAAGGTGATATAATTACTAATATCATAAATGGGAAAGTAACTCTGTCTTTATGTCTGTCGCGTTTTAAAAGAACATTAACCGATTTAAAGGAAATTTGTCACACAGATAGTTTAGAGCCTAAGGAAGTCTATATAGTGTATGTAGGCTTCTTTTTATTGCGATAACACACATACACGGTCAAAAGTGAGAGGTTCAAAAATTATGCTTCATCATCATCATTATCAATAGCCTTTAACAGTCCACTGTTGGACATAGGCCTCCTTTCCTTTCCATAGGTCGCCTTTTACGACATTCGCGGGATGAACAGGGGTGGTGACACTCTGTATTCTTAACGCGTCACCACACGGACAGGAAAAATATACAGGAAGATATGTTTTAAAACGTTTACTAAAAGCTATAAAAAGGGTATTGAAATTGATATAAAATTTCATAGATATACTCTATGCCTACACCGTGAAAAGTAGTTCACCCTTATCACCAATCTTATGTTTATTTTTTTTTAAGTTGCGATGATTTACGAGGGAAGTAGGCAATCTCTTGCAGTCAAATTACTTGACTTACTGGACCCCAAATTCATAGAAATCTTTTACAATTATTTTTCAGCTATTAGTAATTCTGCAAAAATACGACCACACCTTTTAATAACACCTTGTATATTCATATTAAACTACATGTGTGGCCTCTTCATATTAAAATGATATTTATTTTAAAAAATCTACTCGAATACTTTAATTGTACAAAATTTGACAGAGATATATAAAGAAAAATCATGGGGGTATCGAATTTATCTGTAATCAATAATACTCGGCTGTCTGACACAGTATTCCCATACAGCACCAACGGAAATTGAATACGAACTATCGAGTATGGACACTGCTGACATGACGCCGATGGACGCGTACGTTTCACTGACGTATCTGACCATCACACGGGACAAAGACATCTAGCGTCCGTAGCATCAAAGACTGAATGACATTCAATTATAGAGCGAATTGGTTTGTTTTTAATCTTTATCTGTTTAATAGGTAGACAGGCTTCATTAAATAGCTTTTAAGCATTTAGGAGTATGTTCAATGATAAAACATAATACATAAATAAAATCAACATTCAAAGTAAAATCAATATACAAAGATAATTATGAGAAATTGTTCCAATACTGTATATTTTACCAATATACTGTAAAATTAAAATGGCTAATATGAAGGAAGAAATTGCGAAAATAGATCAGCTCTGTGTACGAACACGTAATTGCTAATTGAGAAAGCTATCTAATTTAAAAAATAAACCTTGCCGTTTTTAAAAACGTAAAAGGCCAGATAAACCAGATTAAGTAGTTCATAGATATGTAACAAAATGTGAGTACGTAAAAATACTACAGGAACTCTTAATGGACAACATAGTATAGCCGTTGCATGTTGCTGTGTTGTCGATTGGACGTTTTATATTTGCTGTTCTTTTTTAGGGTTGCAGAGCCAAATGGCAAAAAATGTAACCCTTATAGATTCGTCATTTCTGTCAGCCTGTCTATCTGTCCGTCCGTATGTCACAGCCACTTTTTTCCAAAACTATAAGAGCTATACTGTTGAAACTTGGTCAGTAGATGTATTCTATGAACTGCATTAATATTTTTACACAAAAATAGGAAGAAAAAACAATAAATTTTGGGGGTACCCATACTTAGAACTGAAACTCAATAAAAAAAAATTCATCAAAACCATACGTGTGGGGTGTTATGTATGGATAGGTCTTAAAATGATATTGAGGTTTCTAGTATCATTTTTTTCTAAACCGAAGAGTTTGCACGAGAGACACTTCCAAAGTGATAAAATGTGTGTGTCCCCCTGTAACTTCTAAAATAAGAGAATGATAAAACAAAAAATATATATATGATGTACATTACTATGTAAACTTCAACCGGAAATTGGTTTGAACGAGATCTAGTAAGTAGTTTTTTTTATACGTCATAAACCGCAATTTCCCTTTCATTCAATCAATACACTATTATTAAAACATCGAACTATAAGAACTTTTATATGACGTTACGTTGCTGCTACGGAACCATTAATGGGCGAGTCCTACTTGAGTCTTGTAATATAAAAGACCAACTCCCTCTTGCCCAAAATCCTACTTGGTTTAAACGAAATATTCTGTGTATGTATAGTGCTAATGTTTTGAACAATAAATAAAATGAAATAATTTTTATCTATATGTATATATAAATACAAAATTAATGGCTGTTCATTTGTGTCGTTAAAATTCAAAAATAGTTAGACCGACTCGGATAATTTTGAATATTTACGGAAGTTCAGGGAAGATATAAACGGGGAAAACATAACTTCCCTGTTTAAGTATTATTATATAATATTAGGTAACGGAAAATACTGAAAAAGACAGCATAAATTTGTTATACAATCTGTTCATAGCTGAAAATATTTAGTCTTTTGTCTTTTTAGAAAAAAAAAACTTTTCGCTTGATTTTCAAATATTTAAAGGTGCGTTCAGAAATATTATCTCCTTCATACCGTACCACCTCTTTGATTTTTTTTGTCGGAATATAAAACAGTTCTGTGCCAGATGCAATGAGTGTAAAACTGACGGTTGGTTGTCGTAAGAACTTAATTTGTAGTCACAAATATAAGTAGGTGAACTAAAGTTTACCAGGCCAGGTCAATATTTTCAGATAATTGTATTGTAAAATACTAAAGCCTGCTACTGAAGAAAAATGAGAAATTGCCGCCTACTACTACTTATAATACGAATAAACATGAATAAAAACCTGAATTTATTTGTACTTAACTTTTACACTAGTTAAAGCGAATGATATGGGCTTTAAATCGAGAGGATTTGCTTTCCGCTGGAGAGTATCAACAATTCGTTTCCCATTTGCATGTTATACATATATGTATATTATAAAGAAAAAAAGCAAAAAATAAAGCAGGGAGACTCGTGGCAAAACATCACATATGTTTTTCCTTCTAGAAAACAATCGCATATAAAAGTTACTAAACTGATGCATTCGATTAATATAACAGACTACACAATACTTAGAATAAACTAGTCATAACTCAGCTTTATTGATATTCAGGTTGCGAGTCACGAGTGGAGCAAATTTTTAAAATTGAATCTAGGGAACGAGCCAGACCGTGATACGGGCCACGTACAGAATACTTTTGAGCTTTACCGTTGGTATTGTGGTGGGCGTGCAAATAACTGTTCCAAAGTGAACTTACATATCTGTTCATAAAATTATAAACATCTTAATAAAATTGGTGTTCTTATTTTTAAAATTGCGATAGGTCAGTAATGTGACAGATCAGTGTTGTGCGTTCCAACACCGCATAAGACAATACTTTTTTTAGAAGATGCGTAATATAAAAAAATATTGAACCTGATTTGAATCTGAGATTTTCTTTTGACATGCTGATAACTATGACGTATTGTAGTTGTTACTTTATTATTGTATTTTAAGTTATAGTAGGTATGCAAGAAAACAGTACAAACCTTTATTTGTGTATTTACATTTTAGTCAAGATAATTTTACTCGTTGTATCTGTTCTGATATTTGTGAAAAATTTATCAAGCAAATAAAATGAATTGGACCGAATTGAAATATCTATAGTTAAGCTATATTACGAGTATGTAAATATATCTGAAACTTTTCAAATTATTATATTCATTGCCTTGTAACCTGATACTGAAACAATGAAAATTGCTACTTAGTAATATATATAACCTTAATTAATTTAACGCATATTGTACACAGATATGGTCTCTTGATTCATTTACTTTACTCTCATTATGCCGTGACGTAAACGATTTAATGTCTTAATTTACTGCACAAAGAGAAATTAAAGAGGCTGCTAAAAGCTTGACATGACAAAGTGCTCTTTCTATTATAACTTTTAAGACCATCAGCTTACGTACGTGCTGTAATTTTCCTAATTACTTTCGTCTTTTAGAGTGAAGTAATTAAAATTCCTTAGGCATCCATATCCTATAGTGCTAAATGACTGTTGATGTTCAGTGTTTGATTAATTATATTATATAAAACCATATAACATTTTTAAACGAATTAATTTGAGTTCCTGTTGTAATGGTTCAAAATATCTCAATCTCAAAAGAAACTGGAACGTTGATGCGATTTATAACGTTGTTAAGTTTACTTACAGAAATGTAAAAAAAGTATTAAGTTGTAATTTTAGATTGAATTTATTAAAATTCCTTAGGCATACATATCCTATAGTGCTAAATAACTGTTGAAGTTCAGTGTTTGGTTAGTTATAATTATTTTATAATACCATATTAGTTTTTTAAGCGAATTAATTAGAGTTCTTATTGTAATGGTTCTGAAAAAAGGTAAAAGAAACTGGAATGTTGATGCGATTAATAAGTTGTTAAATTTTCTCTCAGAAATGCATGAAGATGTTAAGTGGAAATTAGCATCAAATAAAAATATAAATTAAAAGGAAAATGGTTCTTAGAATTTGTAAGAACAAGAAAAATTCAAAATATACGAAAAGCCAAAAAGAAGATTTTTTATGAATTTACAGTACACAAGTAAGGTAAGCACAGATGATACCATTAGAACTGATATTTATTAAGAAAGATCAATTACTATATAAAATCAAACTGAATTGTAATATTTGAAGTAATTTTGCTTTCTTGTGAAATTTCTATTTTGCAAGGCGTTCCACTAAAAAAATAAAAACCTAACTAGATAAAAGGTAATATTTTTGTAACTAGTTTAATATAATATAAAATAGTATTATTTAGAATGTTGACTGATAAAATAAAGAATGGCATCTGGGTCTTGCATTGGAATTAGGGTTTATTCCCGGGCTGATCGTTGGGCTTTCTTCCCGGGAAATCAAGCTCGAGAAAAGTCGAGAACTCGAGAAATCATGTACCTATATAGAAATTAAATCGCCGTTTGTTATGTTGCTTGGAGGCGCGGGCCAAAGCGCAGCGGCACCCTTGATCTCGCTGCAAGCGCTCTGCGGCGTCGTTTTTACACGATAGTTTACCTACGTAGTGAGTGTTTCACAGATTACGTGATAAATTGAAATCAAACAGGTAAGTCTTTTCACTTTTATTGACACATCATGGCTTTATTCATATTATTTATATCAATAATATAATCTAAATATATGATCTTAAATTTTACTAGGTACGAGTAGGTACCTATGTGTTCTTTTCTATTATTTTTAGTCAAACTTTAACACATAAAATAACTTACGATACATTATTTATGTAGTATAAATAATGTATCGTAAGTTATTTTATGTGTTAAAATTTCTAATTACATTTCCCATTTTTGTAAAACAACAACACACAAGCTTAGTTTTTAATTATTCTGATATGTTTTTTTTTTTGTTATGTAATTAAGTAATTTGAAATTAATTAATGTGTCATTTAAAATTTGTGAGACGAATATTGATTCGTCTCACAAATTTAAAATGACAAATCAATTAATTTGCAGTTGTGTTGTATGTGTCTGTGTATCACATATTATTCCAAGGGCTTATAATCATTTTGATTTGGGTTTGTTATAGATTTTACCGAAACGTCACTATAACAGTAAAGATGGAAGCATCAAAAAGATGGAAATATTTAAAAAAAAAAGGAATCTGCAAATGCGCAATGCCTAAAGTGCCCAAAAACCATTGCTTGCAAAGGTTCAAATACTAGCGGGTTGGTGAGACATTTAGCACATGTGCTTATAATCAATATTACTAAATGCGGGACCCAAGAAGAATCAGAATCTGAAGCATCTACTAGTTCAGGTGTGAGTGCACCGAAAAAAAGCAGGCCTGGGTATGAAAGTATGCAGCAACAGAAACTAAACTTTAAAACTCCACCGATACAATCATTTATTGAAATATTGACGAGGCTGGCTGCAAAAGACGGCTTCACCATAAATGGAATCTCAAAAGTGAGTTTATTCGTGATTCACTTTCTGTTGGTATAGTGCTGTGATTGTAATTTAATTATAAGTTATGATATACACGTTTTCTTTTATGTTGATTTTTTGTTTAGTTTAATAGAAGCTACTTTAGTTTATAAGTTCTAAATAACCTGCCAAAAATGTTGCTGTCATTTTAATTATGAGTCCGAATTATATTATTTCTGTTTTTTTTTAATTTAATTAGCTTATTTATAAGATTAATGATTTTGAATGTAATCAATAAATGTTTTGTAATTAATTTAATAACTTTATTTGTGAGGAAAACCTGAATTTGTTGAAGTTTTGCAACCAAATAATATGAGAAAACGTACGTAAATGTAAATTTCTCGACAACCCGAGAAGCCCGAGAAATTAGCTTCGAGAATTCTCGAGACCCGAGAAAATGAAAAGCTCGAGAAATCATGAACCCTAATTGGAATACATGCAAATAATTAAAATTTAAAGATAGTTACTACTTGTAGACTATATTCCTAAAATAGGTAGGATATTTGACATACGTTTATAATTTGTAAGATAAATCACTTGTGTAAGCGTAAATACTCCAACGCCCTGATTTTTGATCTTTAGTTTTTATGTTAGAAATGCGTAATCCTTTGAAATAAATAACAGCTTCAATGTAACAAATTGAAATAATAATATAAAATATTGTATAAAAAGAAAAGAAAGATAGTCCTTTATCAGCAAAATCTCTTCATTATGTAACAGTTCTTACCATTAAAATAAGCTTTCTTAGTAGTCTCACAATTTCTGACTAAGAACAGAAACGGCAAAATTACTTTCAGAGCATTATCTCCTTAGCTACAATAGTTAAATTGCACAAAGACATGAATTTATGCCCATGCCGACTTATCCTAGACTTTAAATTTTAAGACTTAATACTATTGTGTCCATCTGAAGACTTAAATAAGATGAGATAAATAACTACAGAATCAATAAACCCTTTTTTGGTTTTGAGTAAGAGCAAGAGATATAATTTCTTAATAAAATTCTAATGGTACACCATACTAATTAATTAGACTATAGTGGGTTAAACAAAAAATATAAATTTTGAAAGTGCTTCAGTAAATTGCAGCTAATTTACACTCACAGATTAATATGTTAAGAATATTCATGGTTACTTTTCAAAGTAGGTAATTTACAATCTTACAAAAATACGAGCAACCTAAACTAAGTGTGTAGGACGACTTTTTACAGGCACTGAAAACACTATTAATATATTGCTACACTTTTTAAAGTAACTGGCTAATTTTACTACTACTGATTTAACTTGAGAAAATTAATTAGTTTCAATTCATTGTTTAAACATTATATTACAAGTATTAACTAAAATCTACATTTCGACATATTAAATAATGGAAAGCACTGATAGGGTGAACGCCCGAGGGGTTTTACTATACTTTAAAAAAGATTATTATATTCCTAGTATTAAAACTAAGTACCATCTACCAAGTGTTAAATTTGAGATTTATGTAGCAATGGCGAAATTGTGTGATTAAGTTCTAAATAATAATCTTTAAATGTATGAGCTAATAACGTTACATTAACAATGATATTATCCTCATGAAGGCTATTCATATTTAGTTATTCCATGTCTACCTGCTGAATTGTTTTCACTAATGTAATTCGTATGAAAATTCTTCTTATGTGTTTAAAGTAAAAACGCATTATATTCTGTTTTAGGAATAAGCCCTTGTAACAAAACAAAACGTGGTAAATCCAAAGAAAAATTTCATCATATTTGTAGACTGTCCCAGAGGAGCTAATCCTTCTATTCATACAAAGATATGAAAAATTTAACCAAGCATGTGAACGTTCAGTAATCCAGTGATCTTAAACTTCATAGTTTTAAGTTGCTGACTAGAAAGATTTCATATTTAAATCTTACAAGACTTGTGTTTTCTTTTTTTAAGTTTAAGTTGACAAAAACTTTATCCTTGTCCTTGTTATTCTACTAATATACACAAGCGAATATATGAAAAAGTTTGAATTTTATTGTGTTGCGAATTTCACAGTAAATGATTTTAGAAAGAATTTGAACCTATTGCTTGCCTGCAAGACTACTTCGGTGCTGTGCAGTGAGGTTCCGCGCACGATTCTCTAGTCGGACTAAACATTGTATGTATAGGTATTTATCTCAGTTGTCTAATACCCAAAGTATAAGCTCTGCTTAGTTTTGGACAAAGGTTGTGTGGAAAAAAAAAACGAGAAATACTTCATAAAACAAACAGTATTTGTAAATATTTCAAGTTTACAGTGCTTGAAATAGTAATACCACTCTGTTAGTGTAATGCTTGTTTACATATCGTGTCCTAATTTTGATATTTATCATAATATCGATATCAGATTACCACTGACATTAAACGAGGTTAAGTTCTTTGGTGATTTCCACTACCAACAACTTTATCTTTTCAATATCACTGAGAATATATTAAAAGTAAACAACCTTCATAGTATCTACTGAAACCTTACCAGTTGCCATTTAACTTCAATAGATATACAAACGAGTAAATCCCTTCAGATACAGGTAACCAAAAATTGTAAAAAAAATGTTGGAAAAGAGTATCCATGGAGTTTCTTGTCTGTTCTTCTCCATAGGATCTACGAATTGGAACAGACAATTAGCTTCACGACTGACTACTGACTTACTACTTGATGTTTCAAAAGTGCCGTTGTATGGTTTATCCCTGCTTCCCTACTAATATTATAAATGCGAAAGTAACTCGGTCTGTCTGTCTGTCTGTTACGCTTTGACGCCTAAACTACTGAACCGATTTTGATGAAATTTGGTATGAAGATTTAATTTGGTATGAAGACTAAACTTGAGAAAGGACATAGGCTACTTTTTACCGCGATAACCGATATACACGCGGACGGAGTCGCGGGCGAAAACTAGTTTTAAGTAAAAATGTTTTGATTTGATTTGATTTGATAATAAAATTATTCATATTAATATAATATTATAAATTCGAATGTAACTCTATAAGTTTGTTACGCTTTTTGCTAAACCGGTGCATTGATTTCAATGAAGTTTGGCATGGAGATATTTTGACTCTTGAAGAAGAAGCCTATGTCCTTACTTCGATAATCGACACATACGCTCGTGAAGCCGCGGGCAAAAGCTAGTTGTTTATAAAATTATTTGAAGTTAGCCATAAATACTCGTAATATACTTGAATTACTTTTCTAGGACTTTCTACTATAATTATGAATTTTGAATCTATTTAGCATTAACAACAGACTTCTGACCCCCCACAATATAAGAAACCATTCTCACTTACCTTATGTGGTATAATTTGAATTAAGTATGTGCGTAAAAGTTTTATCTTAGATTTGATAAGTATATTTCAGGAAATATATTTCTTATTTTTTTTTTAATTCAAGGCCACATTTACAAGATGTTTACAGTTCATTCCATTAGCTTGCTACATGATATGGTCTATACATATTATTTTTTTACTGATAACTACAAGAGACACGATAATAATGGCGCTTCAATTATCTACGCAGTTAATAATTACTTTCCATTAAAAAATAACTCCACGCTATATGCCGAAGACCGGGCGAAGTAAAGAAAGAAAAGTCTGAAAACGGGCCCGCGGCGTCACCAGACGAAACCGGGAATGACGCTCGGATGATGATGATGAAAATATAACTCCACGCACTTATCTACCTTATTTAAAAATATACCAGCTTTTTCCCGCAGCTCCTCCCTCGTGTATCTTAGCTATCGTGATGAATAAAAGCCTATGTAAAAAAAAAGTATGTTTATGTATTTATATCAGTTGTTTAGTTACCCATAATACAAGCTCCGCTTAGTTTGGGGATTAGATGGCTTTGTGCGTAAAAATGCCCGAAACAGTGCTTATTACCCGGTTACATTATCTCGAGACCTGGCGTCGATGACGTCACGTCGTGTCGGCGCTCTGTTAAGGTGCGCAAAACAAGTATCCTCTAGTAGGATATTATTATAAACAATAAGATTTCCAACAAAACAAAGATTGTGTTAATTAATTTAATGTAGGAAATATTATTATTATGATATGATTAAAATGATGAAAAATAAATGAAAAAATCTTGGTTAAGTGGGTCAAAAAGTGTTTATTGTAAATGTCCAAACTTAACAAAAATGTCAAACGTTGCAACATAAGCAATATTTTAACGTAACAGCAATAACAAAATAACAATAAAAGTCCAAACGTAACAATGAAATGTTTAAAAATATACCTACCACGAAAACAAGTCGACGCGTATCTGCAACGAAAGTGCTAACCGTACTGACGCGCCGTGGCGAGCGCGGGGAGGTGAAAGGAGAACGGGGCGGGAGGTTTGCATTCCAGCGAGGTCTCGAGATAATGTAAACGGGTTGTACATAAATTTTAGACGCTATACATTCTTTATTCGTTTTAGGTACTGAGACTGTTTACCAAACTAGGCAGAGCCTGTATTTTGGTTGACAGTGTTCAGTCGTGGATTAAATAGTCACAGGTTTTGAAACAGTCGTGAATGTTGGTGCGGAGCAATCAAGTTACATTTTTAATTTATCTATGTATGTATGTTTGTTGCTCTTTCACGCAAAAATAACTAAACGGATTTTGATGAAACTTTACAGTAATATAGCTTAAATATCAGAACATATAGGCTACTTTTTAATTCAATAATCGAGATACACGCAGGTGGCGACGAATGAAATTCCTAGGAAGCACGACAGCACTGATGCTGTCATTTTAAGTTGGTCTTTTGTGAGAGCCGGCAAAATTCGTGCTGAAATCAATAGCTCTACTAAAAAATCGGACAAGTGCGTGTTAGGCCATGCATAGAATAAATTTTACGTAGTCGCCCAAAATGGTATGTCGAATTAATATTGTGGCCCATAGATAATTGTTACATTCACTTATTATTACCTTATTTTTGTACGAAGCTTTCCATTATACAAATTAGACCTCTATAACTCCTGAAATAAAATAGCTATCATAACCACTATAGTTTTCCTTTAAAATTCAATATATGACCTACTATCAAAATTTTTTTTAGAATTTTTATGAATGCAACATGAATGCAACATTGCAACGTTACCTTTGACATCAATTTTAAACTATAAGGGATATTTTTATTAAAACACGTGTACGGTGCAACCGTACATTGCGAAATTGTAAACATCGCGCCAGCAAATCCGTCAATTTTCATTATTAAAACCATTTAAAAGTTAGTTCAATAAAGGTTATTCACCGTGCGTTTCGGACATTGGACGCACCGTGTGTTCATATTATCAATAGCATTTAAAATTTGTCATATATTATATCATATATCTATCTATTCATTTATTTATTTATATAACTACTACCACATCATATTAATTATACGTATACTAATTATACCAACATGTGGGTTTGTTTCTGATATTCATGATAATACACTTCATATCATATCATTAATGTAGTAAACCATATAGACTCTTAAACTTTTTAAATTTTAGCATATAATATCATAGCAGTGAAAGTTGTGTGGTAACATACTATACAACACGAATACAGGTGATCTATACCTAACTCTTTGTTATGTTTCATTTTATGCAATGTGAAGTAAAAATAACAACTATTGTTCAATTGTGGTAGATCTTAGCACCGGCCTCGAGCCCATGAGATTCTAAGACTCATACTTTCACCACCCGCCATTATTGTTTTGAAAAGTATTGTGAGGATTTTTTGGTGTATGAATAAATACACGAACTTTCTTTCTTTATGTAGTCAAAGGCACCATATTACGACTGAGCCTTAATGTTTTTTTCCATTATAAAATGTATCGACAAAATGTGATGTTCATACATTAAGTTTACGACTGTGAAACTCACTATGCTAAAAAACTAATAGAGAAAATATTACGTATGATGTGGGGCATTTTCTTAAAATATAGTTTCAATAACTGACAGCATTAGTATTAAATTGACAAATTATGTTGGTAGAGATTTATTGTCTTTGTAATGTCCTTATTTTATTAACAAATCTTTAGCTATACAATCAATACAAATAAATAAATAAATTAAAGTGTCTGTTTGTAATTTCGATAATAGCATATGATAGTAAAGAGGAAATGTACATACTTATTTCAAAAAGTAATGTTTTTGTCTTATTGTCACTGGTAGATAGCTAAAGATATATGAAGTAACCATAGGCTACTTTTTACAATAACTCCACACTGTATATAACATATACAACAACCGCGATTAACACCACAAGGCTCAGGTATTTAGAATAACTTTGATTTTGTGATCTAAGAACGACAAATATATTTTAACAGCCTTTCAACATATGTTTTAAAATCAACCCCCCAACCTCTGTAAAAAGGCTCGTCAAATAATCATAAAAGTCATTGTTAAAATGACAAAAATCTCGTTTCGTTTTTCGAGTTTGTATACAACGTCCCGTGTCGCATTCAACTCGTTTCCTAAAATTCAATTTTGGGAATTTGTTTCCTCCCGTCGAATGGTGTACGGAATACTGATGTGGGCTGAGACTTCTTCCTAAAGAAGTGATTCTTTTTTTTATTTTACAGCATAAAATATGTATCCACTTCGAGCTCTTGACATTTTAACGTACTACTCCCTAAAGGCGTATAATAAAGTAAAATGTAGCTGTAAATGTTAATATATTGTAAATGCTTTAGAATTATATGTACCTGTTATGTAACGAGAGTGTTCGGCGAGATAAACAAATTTAAAGATAAATTTTAAAAACATAAGTTTACTTACACCATAGTATAAAGAAATATTTTTCGAGTATTTTTGTATTCTATGTATAAATGAAATAAAATAAGTTTCTTGCTCATACTTTCAAATTAACAGTTCTTCACTAAATGCATAGAAAAGTAAATACGAGATATGCATACGTCAAAAACATTTTTTTTAATTTCGTGTCTGGTGGCGGCGTTATCTACGGTTGTAGTTGTAAAGATAAAACTACCGCGGGATGCAGCTAGTACATAACATGTTTTAAGTAATATAAAATTACAATGATTAAAAATAGCATTTGTAAGAAAAAAAATCAGTATTTATATGAAGAAGATATGTAACTAAGAGGAGACCCGAGCCCAGGACTAGGACGTTATTGGTTTTCTTATCTTTATATATATAATTCTTGTGTGAGTGTGTATGTCACTGAACTTCTCTCAAACGACTGGACCGATTTTGATGAATTTTTTTGTGTGTCTTCAAGGGGATCTGGGAATGGTTTAGATTCGCAATTGGACCCGGTAGGTGGCGCTGCGATCAAGTTCTGGAATTTTAAAGTTGGGCGGTACGAAGTTCGCTGGGTCAACTAGTATACTTATATAAGTGCTAAGTTGGTTGTTGATGAACATTAAAATGTTTTGCACGAATTCTGACACGACATATAAACCGCTTCAAATGTTATGTTTGTCTATCTTTAAGGTTAGTTTTATTCCTGATTTAATATCAATGCACTATCACTAAATCACTACATAGTATAAAACAAAGTCGCTTGCTCTGTCCCTTTGTATGCTTAAATCTTTAAAACTACGCAACGGATTTTTATGAAATTGTCTTTAATAGGTAGAGTGATTCAAGAGGAAGGTTTTTATGTATAATACATGCTTATTATAGTAGATAATAATTTTAGGGGTTTCTAATGTGATGTTTTTAGGGTTCCGTAGCCAAATGGCAAAAAACGGAACCCTTATAGATTCGTCAAGTCTGTCTGTCTGTCTGTCTGTCTGTCTGTCTGTCTGTCTGTCTGTCTGTCTGTCTGTCCGTCCGTATGTCACAGCCAATTATTTCCGAAACTATAAGAGCTATACTGTTGAAATTTGGTCAGTCGATGTATTCTGTGAACCGCATTAAGATTTTTATATAAAAATAGAAAAAAAACAATACATTTTGGGGGTCCCCATACTAGCAACTGAAACTCAAAAATTTTTTTTTCATCAAACCTATACGTGTGGGGTATCTATAGATAGGTGTTCAAAAATGATATTGATGTTTCTAATAAAAATTTTTTTTAAACTGAATAGTTTGCGCGAGAGACACTTCCAAAGTGGAAAAATGTGTGTCCCCCCCCCCCCCTCTAACTTCTAAAATAAGAGAGTGATAAAACTAAAAAAAAAATATGTTGTATATTACTATGAAAACTACCAACGAAAATTGGTTTGAACGAGATCTAGTTAGTAGTTTTTTTTTAATACGTCATTAATCGTAAATCGCAATTTCCCTTTCATTCGATCAATACACTATTATTAAAACATCGATCAAATTTACAACGAACTACAAGAACTTTTATATGACGTTACTTGCTGCTACGGAACCCTTCATGGGCGAGTCCGACTCGCACTTGGCCGCTTTTTTTTTGCTTTGTTCCTGCATTTTAAATCTGTAATATCTTCCAAATTTCAACAGTATAGCTCTTATAGTTTCGGAAACGCTGGCTGTACCCTACGAGATAGATCAAAATAATGTACTACAGTATTTTACATCTTATAAAGGTCTACAAAAAAGTCCGCGATGGTATATGTCCATCTCTTAGGGATAACCCACAATAACCATTTTTTTATTTTTTCCTTTTTAAGAGAAATAATGGTTTATTTACGAAGCGATTATAGGCAACACAGTATTAATCCTTATCCAATTAAGGACCTTAAACACATTGTGTATTTAATATAGATTAATATGGCCCTTTACAGTATATAATTTAAATTAATACTTTTGAAGATTTGAACAAAGCAATTCTGGCGGTACCGGCCGGGGTGTGTTAGTTGGCGCTGCTGTCGATTTGTCACTATCAGTTAATATCTAAACACAATACTTTATTAGGAATTAATATTCTAAGGCGGTACGAAGTTCGCCGCGTCAGCTAGTATCAAATAAAGTGATCACTATGTGATACAAGGTAGCATGTTAGGATACAGCTAGTATACATATCAGAAAAATAGATCTTAAAGTATTAACATTGTAGGTATATTTATATTTACTTTAGATTTCTAATCAATAATACTTATTTTCATTAACATAAACTGCCTACAAACCTCTCACCCTCCGCAATGTTTTATTACTAGATAGTGTCGTTATTTGCGCACACTCTTATAAAGGGCTGTTTTAAAAAATACAGTCAGTGTATTTTTCGCACAAAAACACAATTTATTGCTTTAGCCCCTCGTTTAAAAAATCATGATGCATTTTTCCCCTCTCGTGAATATTATACTTTCATTAACAGGCCCACGAAATGGAGTAATTTAAGATATTTGTGTAAAATTTGTTACTTTGGAATTCATCACTTTAGATTAAATAATAATTTTCTATGGCCGTGTTTGTTTCATAGGTTACAGCTAATCTACCAGACAATTATATCCTTAGTGGACAAACTAATTACCAGATATACTTGGCTTGAGTCTAATGACAAGTAATATGCACTACATTGTCGAGCAATGCGTTGCAATATTATGGAGTTATCCTCAGCTTTGTGGCGTAATGGACGACCAGTATGGCCATCTGAGACCGGTAGCGCTGCACTAAATTAATTGACTATTGTTAATCCTATGGATCAGGACCGAAGCGTAAACACTGATGTGCATGTAATACTCGATTCAGTTACCATGCCTTTTGGGGCCTATGCGCCGTTCATATTGAATGTAGTGCAATCCATTATATTAGTATAAATTTATTTAAGGCACAAAAATTTAGATCGATTATTCAAAATCCTAAGTGGATTACACAAACATACAACAACATTTCATCATACATTATTTGAAATATGGAAATATATAATATAATATATGTGATACCTACATGAGTAACAATTAAACATAATTTAATAGCACTAATTTTTATAGTTTAATTGATTAAAATCTCGTTCATCAAAAGATAATGATTCCGATACCGATCTCATTGGTGATAGAAAAATAAATTGGCGTTTCAAATGTTATAAAAGTGCACCATTTATGCATATTAAAACACTATACCATTTTAAATAATTAGTGGACCGGAGTCAAAAGCGCCGCGGAACTCTTTCACCTCGCCAGGGACAAAGCGAGGTTTTCAGGGCTGATGTCCAACCTCCAGTAATTGGAGAGGAACAAGAAGAACCATTTTAAAACATATTTTAATGAAATCACTAAAATATATTTGCGTATAGTCAACAAAATACATATACAGATGTAAACAGAATACATTCCTCAAGGGGGTAATCGTGGTTTTACAATCATGTAACGTAAAATGTTTCGACACACTTTGATGTTATTACTGTTTGCAATTTTTACTATACTACTCCTACTTTATAGTAATACTTGAAAATGTTAATAATGTAATGTGGCTATTATTTCAGAGCTTGCCTTTATCCGCGTGTATATAATGTGATCTTAAGATTATTTCAGTCATCTGTTAAATTCTATGTATCTAGTACCTAATAGAGCCATGCTGACTTCAGCTAGAATGTACCGGCTCGACCGGGGCAGTACTTACCTTCGCACAGAAGACCAATCTAAAAATGACGGCATTCGTGCTATCGTACTTTTTAGTGATTATGAGACCGGGTGCCCAATAACGCAAAAGCTTCTAACTAAGCCGCCACAGTGCGAGTCTCCATGCTGTATTCTCTGTAATCAAAATAAGGATAGTGACCCCTACTTTTGAATTGGGAATCATGGTTTCCATTAGGCAGAGTGGAATCTCTTTAGTAGGCCTAAATATAAAAAAAAACTGTAGAAGACTACTTGTAAATACCTACTATTTCTTGAGTACATATTCATATGACGATAAGAAATTATGAATATAATGAAGTTCTAGGTAACTAATAATAATTTTCAGTTATTTTTATGGAGATAGCAAAAAGTTTAGTTGACATCACAGGAGACCGAAGAGCTGGCAGCTACCTCGGACAAAGAATTCGTCTAGCTATTAAAAGGGGGAACGCTGCCGGTATCTTCGGAACCTTGCCTGAAGGGACTACTTTTAATAATATATTTTAGTTACATAATTATTATATTTTATTTTTAAGGTTTTTAGGTTTCATTGTTCAAATTCATTATGCATGGATATTAAGTATAGATTAGATGTGTTAAAATAATCTAAAATACTTTTCGAAGATTTATTATATATTCCATACAACTACTCTTTAATTACGGTATGGTAAATATTACTACACCATAATTTTCGGTATGGTAATTTTTACCATACCAAAAAATCTGCAAGGTTTTGTTATAATAGGTACAGGATTCTTTTCATCGAAGTTCACAAAAGATTTCCTTTAAAAAGTTTCCAAAACTACACACTTTTGGACGTCAATGTACACCATCACAGAAAGTCTGTGTAGTTGTTTGAGTTTGCCTGTCCACGGTAAGGAGCGGAGTTATTACCGTCTCTTTTGTTATGTAAACTTTAAAGTCTAGGTTTTATACTTACTCCGTGAGAGGAACTTCATGCAATGATTATAGTCGTCACAAAATAAGAAGCCCGGTTTGACATTTGTCATCGTGGCGTAACTAATATGATTATTGCGTGTTTTTGAGTGCAATTTTTCAATATCAAGTTAAACTTGATGCTTATTTATGATACGCGTTGTGGTAGTGTATGGGTAACATAGTAATTAAATAGGATTATGAATTAGATTTTTCAATTTATTACATGCGGCATGTCAAATGACAAAATAATGTTAAAACGGGCTTCTTATTTTGTGACGACTATAGTACTAGAAAAATGTTTAAATCGTCAGTGCTCAAATGGTTCTTGTACAAAATCGTGAAAACGAAAAAACAAGAGGCTAATTGGAAATACATTAATACATATATAGGAACATTTTGATATCCATTTAGCCTGTAACTTTATCATGGCTTTGAATTTCTGAAATGTCTTTCTTTCTCTTTTATAAATCGAAGTTATTATTTATCTTCTTTTTCATTCAACTATAAATAACCATAGAAACGAAGGAAAGGCAAAACGCTAAGTTAGAAAGTGAAAAATATTTTATTGTTTATATAAGAGTGTGCTGCGCGAACAAAAAACGTCGAGTTTAGGTATTTACGAGCAGAGTTGCGCGGCAGCGCCGCTAGGCAGCACCGTTGCCGATTCCAACGTGAAACATTTTATCTAAGATATGTAAAATAAGTGTACAGAGTAGGCTCCACACAGAGTAATACATATCTTCTAAATATTCAGTCGCTATTTATGAAAGTTTTGTTTAAAAGTAATATTTTCTAGAATCTATAAATCATCATTTTCATAATCAGCCTATCAAAGTCCACTGCTGGACATAGGCCTCTCCCATTGGACACCACTCTGATCGATTTTGGGCTTCTCACATCCAGCTCCTGTCAATATAAATATATCATCTATACAGGGTGTCCCAGAAAGAATGGGTAATCCTAAAGCACTTAGTAGTATAGCTATCCGGCGTACAAAAAAAAAACCCAAAAAAATATATCCAATTGTTGCCCAAATTTTGAAGTTATCTTATTCCTCACAAACAATCTTATTAGAAATGCAGTAAATAGTATGAGTGTCTATTATACTTTTTTGGAAAATAAATCACATGAAATTTGATCAAAAGTAAATTATGACAAAATTTGAGATTTTTGTGAAAAAATATGTGTGAAAAACAAAGCAGCAACTATATTAAAAAAAATAGTATAATACATAATTTTATCCAAAGAGAGAAAATTAAAGCTTCCTTTTTAGCGTAGTAAAGGTCGTGTGATAATGTTATTTCACTATTTACTACCTGAGTGTGGCCGAAGTATTTTTTTGTTAATTATGAGACAGAGATAGGTGAATAAATTCAGTACTAAAGTACAGTGTAAGCGAGCGAGAGAAGAGTATATTATTATTACATTGTACCTTATCTCTCTCGCGCCATGGCACATAACAATGGCAAGTATTTGGTGTGTCGCTTGACTTGTTCGGTATCGCATGTGCAGTTCTCTGTGATTGTCAATCAGTGTTAAAACGACAATTTCTGGCTAAGCAGCCAGAAGTCATCGTTTTAACTAAGAGTCCAATGAAATCATTGGACTTTTCGTTTTGCTCACTGATTTGGACTTTAGTTTGGTGATTTTACGACGACTTGGCTTGTATCTGGACTGGTTTCGTGTATCAATATGCCGCGTATTCAATATACGGCACAAGAATACGCAAACATGCACTTTATTTATGGTGAATGTAGAAGTAGCGCAAGTGCTGATGCATTCCTTTATATGGAAAGATACCCTACAGCGCGTCATCCAGATTACCGCGTATTCATAAGAGTGTACAGATGTTATTCGGAATGTAGAATGCATAGGTGGTACGAGCACTGGGAGAATAGCTATGACAAGGGGTCCACATCTTATAAAGCCCCTTTTACATGTTTTTTTTTCCAAAATTAGAGGCAGTGAGACGAAGCTTCCTGTATGACCTCTTACTCCAATATGCAACAGATACAACTGTTATCATCGTGAATGTACGCTATCTGCATTAACGTCACCATTTTTTTCAGCCAGTTCAAATTTTTCTTTTGTTGCTTCCTCTATGCTTTTTTCTTTGGCCAGTTCCCAGAGTTCACATACTTTAGCCAGTGCTGTTTTTACACATTTGCCGCCCCAAAGCTTTAAAATTTTGGCCGCCCCTACTGACTTCTGAAATTAGGAACACGGTTCACAATAAAGTCAATTCCCTTTTTTAGGAAATAATCTAGTTACTAAATTCTTTTTAAAACTTTTTTATCGTCGACACAGTATTTATATTCCAAATTCAAAAATGGTATTTGAAAAAAAGCTTACTTTTTTTCTGTACCATATATTTTTGAGCCAGTCGGCCGCCCCCCTAATTTTGCCGCCCCAAGCTTCAGCTTTTTCAGCTTCTATGGTAAATCCGGCCCTGACTTTAGCATGACATTTGGCATAAAAATGTTTTGACATGCAGGGTATATCAAGAGAAGTTGTGACTTGCTCCAGGGCACTGAATCCCATACCTATACACTTAATTATTCACGATATTTTGATTGAGTGCAAGTTCCTTGCTGTTTCTAGGTTTTCTACAATTTTCCAATCTTAATTTTGCATTACACATATTGCATACTATGTAACAGGAGGAATGAAAACAATTTCTATATTCTCCATTAATTGTTGAGTAAGTTCTTGGTTCAAACAGGTACCCGAATTGTGGCTTTGCTTTCATTCGTGTTTTCCTTTTCTACTATAAGTTCTTTCTTGACCATAAGATTACATGTAACCTGAAAAATATAGGCCTATAATAATAAAGTGAGTTTGTTAAGAGTAGATACCTTTGATTAAATACATGTTTATAATCAAAGGTAAATATTTACGTTTTGAAGTTTTCTACCGTCTTGATTACCCGATGATTTGCCAAAGGTAGCCTGCGATAAAATTAATGTAGTTATTAAAGAAAGGACAGAGAAAACATTGTAAGGTTTATAATAAATCTAGCAACTGACGAATAATTGTGAACGGAACATTGAATTTACAATAAAATTATAACAGTAACATTAAACATACCTGTTTGAGATATTTATTTATTATTTATTTCTTTGTACGTTTGTATTGTGTTTCGTACATTTGTTGCTCTACGTTCGCACTACTCTGTACAGGATTCGACTCGACATTTGATTTTTTTCCAATTTTCTTATTTGCCAGTAAGTATAACCAATGACATATAGACATGATACCCAATACAATACTGACATAAGTCTAAAAAAATCTTAAAAACAAAATCGATCTCATTAATAGTAGTAATTAGATCCATTCTGCTTTGAAGTTTTAGACCTAGTAATTTAATTAGAGCAATGTATTTTTCAGCGCAATGTGCAATGTGCATCAGGCGTTTGTGTTAAAAATTGAAAAGTCTTAATATTTTTAGATTTATACTTTTAAATTAAATTATACAACGCGGATAACCTGCACGATGTAAATACGAATATTGTCATATGAAAATTATTGTTCTAGACGTAAAATCTACTATCTTTTCGAAGAAAAATGTTTTTAAGATTTCATCTGACACACAACATATATGTATCGTTTTTTAATTTCATATGTATCTGTTTCAAATTCCAAGATGCTTAAGATCTTGTTCAAGGATCGACCTAAACTATACAAATACTTTGATGTATTTAATTAATGCAGCGCATAGTACTACTGATTTGAAAATACGTCAAATTCCACAATTTCGTGCAGTACCTTCTTAACCCTTTCCTAACCGACGGTACCAATTTGTACCGGGTGATTCCTAGTCCATTATTTCGACAGTATGACCGCGCATTACGTATTTGATACCGACGATCCTTTCGGGGACCACTAAGCAAGCCAATCACAGTGATTTATTTAAATTTTGCCTATTTAATGCCAGCAAGTGACACTTTCAAGTGTCGACCTGTTTCGGATTGGGGAACTGCGGATTGCTCTTGTTTCAGAAAATATTTAAAAATAGAATAAACAGGGTAAGTGTTATTATTTTATAATATTCTATTAGATTGTAGTTTCAACTATACATTAAATATGGTTTTAGATTATAATTTAAAATTTTAGTGCTAAAAAATCGATAAAAATGTACAAGGACTTATTAGTACCGTCAGTGACTTTGGATGATTTTTTTTTAATTAGACCGAATATATCTTGATATTTATTTATCTTATATTACAGGTAATTATAATGTCTATTTCGAAGAATATGGCTTTGATAGAAGACTCACTTATGGAAGATCTTCCAGATTGTTCCGAAACTTCTGATGTGGAATTATCTGACGACGAAAACATTCCCGAAGTACAACTACCCTCAACTAGCGATTTTGACGAAAATTTTGAGGAATATTTGCTAAGCCAAACTGGACCTAATACAGGACAGGAGGCAGAAAATCATAACGCGGAAATAGATCAGTATGTAATTGTATATGCCATCCCCAACACTGTTCCAGATAATTTACAGACTGAGGAAACTGCTACGTCAACACATGCACAATCTAAAAAAAAACTATTGAGCTAATCCTAAATGGAAGAAAAATGATGTAGAAACGTATTTACTAGATTATTCTGCGAACAAGGGGGTAGTTGACGAATATTTTGCTGATGGCACTACGCCAACTGATATTTTTAGTGTAGAGGGTAGTGATATTTTTTAGTCTTGATTAGTGATGTACTGATTAATATTGTGTATCAAAGTAACTTATATGGAACACATAGAGATAAAATTCTGAACTGGAAAAGAGGGGAACTACTGGCGTTTATCGGAATAAACTTATAAATCTGGTACAACAATCGGCCTTCGTGGACAGATCATTGTTCATCGGCGCTGTACTACGTGGACAGGAAGTGCTCAAAATGGTTTCACAGGTTGTTTTGGGATATTCTTGATACAACATTTGTAAATGCATAATTATGTTATTCATGGACTCAATGGAAAAGATACCTGTAAAAGACTTTTGGAGATCTATTACGCTAGGGTTGATATGTATGAAGGACATCAAAGAAAAGGTTATCAAGATACTCTGTGCCTAGACCTGGGCCATCTAAGAGGCACAAAACTAGCTTCTAAACGTTTATTTAGGAAACCGCGGCGTACATTGGACTAAATTTGTGCCAAATATAGTGGAGGTGTGAAGTATACAGCATGAAAAAGGTGCAGTCAAAGCCTCACTCAAAATGTTCACACTGCAATATATTTTTGTGCATAAATGTAAAAAAGAATTGTTTAGTAGAATACCACGATGCTAATCTTATTCGATGTTTCATTTTATTATAATTTTATTTTTTATAATTCGAGCCATAAAGAAGTACTTAATGTTCCTAATTTATTAGTTATTTTGTGACCCAAAGTCCCTGACGGTACTCATAAGTCTAGGTTATAGAAATAGTACCTAGAAATACTAAAAAAATCTAAAAAAAATAAATTACAATTCTTTACTACCCCTTATACATATAAAATCATAAAAACTATGTTTTTCCTTATTTTTGATATATTGGCTAGGAAAGGGTTAATTTATATACTGCTTATTTAATGGTCTGGTATATGCATACCAAAAATAGACATTAAAGGTCTTTGTATACAAAATGTGAACACGATTAAGGTTGAAAAACAACTTAATAAATCAAAATATGTCACAGCATTCTGGTCAAATAAAGTTTGGATCATGCGATCAGATTGGTATTGGGAGGAACAATACAACGGGATATATCATAGGCAAGGTTGACTGGACGTAACGATTGGGCAATTTCAAATTTGACTCGTCTTAGGGCCACAGCACACTAGTTACATTTAGCATTGGCGATCGGCAACTAGTCGCTTTTTAGAAGTTAAATACGGCGACCGAATGCTCTACACCGCACACTTAAAAACGCCAAACGCGGAGATTGAGTCGCTTTTTAGAAGCGCGACACAGCAGCTGAACGCTACTCTCCGCACACATTCGGATGCCGGTAGCATCGATTTGGAATCTGAGCAGTCGCTAAAACGCGCGTTTCCGACACCGCGATCGAACGCAGGAAGTCGCTAAAACGCGATGCAGCATCGATGTCGCTAGTGTGCTGTGGCCCTTAGCTTATCTTTTGTCATGACTTATTTTGAGTAAATTATGGACCGCTGTAACTTAACCTAAAATTGTAAGGGCCGAAGTGACAGCAGTACAATACAGTAGTGTTAAAATACGTTCGTCTACGCTGACACCGCGTCATGACGTTGTCGTCGTGCCTTAATAGCTTTGGATTATTTATGTTAAAATATATTACAAAGTACAATCAATTAAAATGGCAAGGAAAATAAATATAAAACTACGCCTTACGCACAAAAGCAGAAGAAGTTATCGTCATTAAAAAGCAGCCATTCCCTAGTTTGTTTTATTTCTACGCATTACCACAACAACTACAACGAACTGGCTAAACCACTAAAATCTTTGCTGTGGAAAAACGATCGACGTCACGTCTTGATCTCGGCCAAAAATAAGAGAGACGATGGCGGTGGACAAACGGCCTAACATGGTATAAATTTATAGAACTTCAAAGTTCATAACACATAACATTGGGCGTCATTCTACAAGACTTGATCACTCAACCTGTTACTCTGGAAGTATTAAAACAATATGAACCCCTTAATAATCATACATAATTTGGTCTAATAAATTCACTGATTTGATTAAACAATCAAAATCTAAAAATACATAATCCAGATATTAATATTGTCACTGCTTATAAAAAATAGTTGATTTTTATTAAGTAATTAAGTTAAATTCACTTAAATTTTGTTTAAATTTTATTATTCACATTATAACCTTTATATCTTCATAATACCCACACTCTTTTGTTTGTAATAGAATTTGCAACCCCGGTCCTCGACAATATGGCAAACATCAAATCAAGCCGCAGAGGATCTAATTGGCAATGTTACGACGACACGTGAAATTGAGTCATAATAGGTACAAAAACGTGGGTGATTTATTTTGTCAATCTCACGTCATAATGGTTATTCCTGCCTTTTGTGTAAGGTATGAATGTGTTGTAAGATACTATTACAGAAAGAAGTATATACTTTGGATTTTCAAAACCTTTAAACTGCTAGTGTGCAAACTGCAAAACTTATGAGCTTAAAATTTAGAATATTTATGTATCCATGATGCTTTTAAACGTTGGCTGCCTTATGTGTTATGTATTTTGTTAAAAATATGAGTTTTCTTTTATAAATGTACATTCTTTATTAACTGGTTCAATTATAATAAATTCTATTTCTTTTCTTGTTTAATTTAATTGATCTAATTGTGACTGACGCTAACTGCTCAGCAGGAGGTCATGGAGGCCGTTCTCCCTTGAAAATACAATAGTATGACAAGCTGATCATTGTTATTCACTATGCCAAATCACCTCAAACATATAAAAAGTACAAATAAATTTATAAAGTTGCACGTGGGTTTACACTTATTTAAATTGTAATTAAGGTATTATTAACATAATGCATGTACATATACATAGTATATCCCCTTAAAGTTCAAAACAATTAAACATAACTAACAAGTGGACAAGATTGTGAGCTTCGCCAATAGTGTGTCAACGTTAGCACACCCTCTACCCACAGTGGCGTCATGTCAGCAAATCCTAGACTTGACGCCTACATTGATCTATAATAATGATTGTCGCAAGCGAAATTTACTGGTTGTAGTTTTGTAGAATTACGTTCGTACAATTTAAATCATATGACGTAAAAGAGAACACGGAATGTTTTAGTAGGTAACTAAAACAATATATAGTGTCCATGTGTAGTTTATCCGTAGCTAGTGACCAATATCCGCGGTTTCACAGCAGCATCGAACATTACCTTTTTACAAATTTTTATAATGTTTTAATTGTTATTGTACTACTCAGAACAGAAATAAATTCAAAATGTTGAATTCTCAAGGTAGTATAACCAACGTCTTTGTTTTATTAAAAGTATTAACTTAGAAAAAAAATTAAGTATGTCCATTTAAAAATATACAAAAAAGTAAGGCTCTATTAGTGGTAATAGGCTAAAGAAACAACCTTCAGCAAGTGTGACGAAGTTGCTATCTACAAAATGTGGACATTTTAATACGCCTCAATATATCTACCCCTTCTGGGATAAAGAGAGAGTACGGGTATAATATGTATAATAATGACGTTTCTTTTACCTTTATTGTGGAGTAATAAATCACAAAGAACACTACAAAGAGATATCGTATCGATTTGTGACAAGCGATGTATTAGCCTGTCATAGATGCAACCTTTCAGATTACTTGATGTTGCTTTTACATAACGATATTGAAAATGATCCATCAATTTAGAACAGTTAATGTATCATTTTTATAGGTAGATATTTTTAATACATTTTCCTAAAAAAATATAAATTTACTTTTTTATTTCTATCTTCACTTATATCAGATGAAAACCACTATTGTTTTAATTTAAGATGTTTACTCTTATAAATGTTATTATGAGTTTGTTCTTTAAGTTACGCAATGTAAACTTATAGTTAGATTGCCTTGTTGGTCTAGTGGTTAGCGTATGCGGCTGCTCATCAAGAGGTCTCGGGTTCGATTCCCGGGTCGGATCAAATATTTGTGTGATCCACAAATATTTGATTCAGAGTCTGGGTGTTTTCTGTGTATAATATGTATGTATTTACAAAAAAAAAATGTTTATGTATTTATATCAGTTGTTTAGTACTCATAATACAAGCTCTGCTTAGTTTGGAACTAGATGATGTTGTGTGTAAAAGATGTCTGAAATATTTATTTATAGTTTACATTTCTTAACCAATCACACAAGTTTGAATACATAGATTTTGATAGGAAGTACAAAATAGGACCCAGAGTGAATTTCAACTAAAAAAAAGATCTTTTCCCGAGAGAGAGTATAATACATTTTAACCTTGTAACACACTTATGACGTTAAATGTTATATTAACGATTAAGAAATACCCTAATAAGTGATTTGTTGTTAGTTTGTAAATAATATTAATAAGTAACGAAGAGCTAATATTTTCAATTACTCTAAAACACAATTCTTTGTAATATTCCAATTCTGAAGTTATGGCTTCACAACTCTGGTAACGATACTACTAAATTTTGGGTCGTGCTGCAAAACAATTAACTACAATGTACACGCGTACTAATCACTCGAGTGGAGCCATGAAACTGACAGCACTGAAACTCTAAGGAGCTTCGAGATTACCACTTCTAACAGCCCAAACAATTTGTGAAGGATTTTAACGTAAACTTCGGTAAACAAGCTGCGCAAAAATCCGATGAGTGGAGGCTGAAAGATCCGTGATTAAAAACAAGCAACGGAAAAATACATTGTATTGAAAATAATTTTCCATTAACGGTTTGTGCGTGATGTATATTTATATTGTAAGAATCGTCCATATTAGCATCTAAAAATTAAATAAGTAATTGGAATAAAAGAGTGAGGGCTATAATTTTTAAGTGTTGTGTTATCACCCAAATCAATCAATCGAAAGTAAGTTTAAAAAGCAGTTCGTTGTTTATCAAAATAAGTTTATTCAGAATGTGTATAAATGACATGTCCAACTTAAATACAAATATTAATTTTTGAAAGAAAACAATCAAGAGATACGGTAAATTAAGTCAATTAAAATATTTCGTGTCTGAATTTTTTACAGTAGTGGTTCATTACAAGCGTTCGAGTGTAATTGAGAGGCGGTACTGTAAATCCCATATGTTTAAAATATAAACGATTAAATGTTGCACTTGTTAATTAATGTTTTTATATTAACCATGCAGATGTCATCATCGTCATCAGCTTATCGCAGTCCACTGCTGGATATACAATGCAACAAGACGTTTGGCAGGAGCTGGGTGCGAGAAGCCGAGAATCGAACCCAGTGGTGTGCAATGCTTCTCGCACCCAGCTCCTGCCAACAAGACAGTTAGCAGGAGCTGAGTACGAGAAGCCGAGAATCGAACCCAGTGGTGTGCAATTGGAGAGGCCTTCAGGTACTCCGTGATCATGGCGCTTGCAACAACGTCGAAATATCGAATACTCACTAATAAAAAGGTACATGGTAGCAATTCCGCAAATTTATATTTTAAAGATACGTATTTCGTTAAATTTTACTGTAAGATTAGTTTTGCCATTTTTAATAGTATTTATACTATGGTATATGGTCTATACTCACAGGGTTCTATAAATAAAAGTTGTACGGTAGGTTCACACTTGTAATTAACTTCACAATCAGGAATACAACACAAAAGTTACACAGCACAAAGAAAAGTCACAAGAAATACAGTTACATACAGACATACACAGAACGACACAGAAAACTGTTAAAATGTTCTAAAATCTATTAAAAGGTTTAATTGCAACCACTATTGTTTCGCGCGACCGAGGGCAGTTCAATACTGAATCACCGGTGCGCTTGCACCGGCCGTTATAACAAAAAAGGTCAACTCAAATAAGGTGTGGTCTCACTAACGCGAATGAAATATGATTAAATAATATTCGAAATACGTAAACTATTTTATATAAAATGAAAGTGTAAATGCTAGGATAGAAAGTAATTAATTAATATTGTAATAATAATATTAATAAATAAATAGGTAATAATAATATAATAGTGAAGTATTTATATAGAAATAATTTATTGATAGAATATTATGAAGATAGTTATTTTGTTGCATAGAAGTATGTTTGTGTGTGAGTGGGTGTGTGTGTTTGTATGTGTACCTCCTACATCACTCCCCCCCAGAGACCGTCACTACGGTCGATAAAAGTCAGGAAATCGAACTTTGCGGCCAGAACGAGTAGTTCTGGAATTCAGGTGATCTGATGGTTTATCCTGGCTAGGACTGGGGGAAGGGATAGGATCTAAGACGGGATCATAATTAGTAGGAGTTGGAGAGGGTAATATGTTGGTAGATGGGTCGACGAGTATGTAGGCTGGTTTTAGACGGTCTACAGATACTGTGACGCTCTTACCCTTGAAAAGTATCTTATACGTTTTATCCCCGCGCTCGAGCACTTCATATGGACCGGAGTAAGGAGGTTCTAAGGGACCTCGTGATGCACCGACTCTTAAAAATACGTGGCTAGAAGATTGTAAATCCTTATAAATAAAAACGTTATTTTTACTATGGCGAGAAGCGGGGGACGGACGAAGTTTTCGTGAGAAATGACGTAAGCGGGATGTGAAATCCGTCAGATCTGTGGAATCCGGCATGGTTGCCTGAAAGAAGTCACCAGGAAGACGTAATGGTTCGCCATAGACTAATTCAGCCGACGAAGCCTTTAAGTCCTCTTTGTAGGATGCCCTGATGCCTAGTAATACTAGGGGAAGGGTATCGACCCAGTTGCTGTCTGCATGACACATTATAGCCGCTTTGAGTTGACGATGGAACCGTTCCACCAAGCCATTACACGCAGGATGGTACGCAGTTGTTCGGCGATGTTTGAATCCTATCATTTTTCCAAGGTATTGGAAAAGTGTGGATTCGAATTGCCGGCCGCGGTCTGTGACAATATCCGTGGGACATCCAAATCTGGATATCCAGGATATCAATGCCTTACCGACGGTTTCTGCGGTAATATCCATCATGGGTGTGACCTCGGGCCAACGGGTGAAACGGTCCACTGCTGTCAAGCAATAGCGGTAGCCTTGAGAAGGTGGTAAAGGGCCAATAATGTCCACGTGTATAAAAGTAAAACGCGCGCGTGGTAGGTCGAATGTACCTAAAGGTGCTGAAACATGTCGATACACCTTAGCGCGTTGGCAGGGCAGACATTTACGACACCATTCTCGACAGTCCTTACGCATACCAGGCCAGACGAACCGCTCGGCGACCAATTTTGTGGTGGCCATAGCGCCTGGATGACTAAGGTTATGAAGGGTGTCAAATAGTGGCTTTCTGAGGGCCTTAGTTACAAAGGGTCGAGGATGTTGTGTGCTGATGTCACAATAAAGTTCCTTTGTACCACCAGGAAGCTTGAGCTTTTTAAGTCGTAGTGAGAAATCACCACCGGTGTACTTAACCAGCTCTTCGTCATCGGCTTGAGACTCCGCCAACTGTTCGAGATTAATAGACATCTGAACTTCGTCGATCCGTGACAATGTATCAGCAACAACATTGTCTTTGCCAGATATGTGACGAATGTCGGTCGTGAATTGTGATATGAAGTCCAGATGTCGATATTGGCGTGGTGAACAATTAGCCTTTCTTTCGTGAAAAGCATAAGTAATCGGCTTGTGATCGGTAAACACTATGAAGTGTCTAGCTTCCAACATGTGGCGAAAATACTTGATGCTTTCGTAAATTGCCAAAAGCTCGCGGTCGTAGGGGGAATATTTTTGCTGGCAGGGACTAAACTTGCGTGAGAAAAATGCAAGTGGTTGCCAGTGACCCTGCTTGAATTGCTGTAATACTGCACCCATCGCCAAGTCTGAAGCATCAGTCACGAGTGCTAGCTTAGCATCGCTGTCTGGATGAGCGAGTAGTGCAGCATTAGCAAGGGACTGTTTACACTGTTGGAAAGCAACAAGTGTGTCTCCGGATATGTCGACGGGTTGTGACGCCTTGACCGAGCCTGTGAGTAAGGCGTTGAGAGGGGCTTGAGTGACTGCTGAGTTAGGCAAAAAGCGCCTATAAAAATTCAGCATGCCTAAGAAACGCCTCAGTTGCCTGACAGTCTTAGGTACAGGAAAGTCGGTGATGGCCTGGACTTTCGCCTCCAGGGGTTTGGTGCCCGCTTCTGAAATGTGGTAACCTAAAAAGTTTACCTCACTTGCTCCGAAAATACATTTTGAAGTATTCACAAGGACGCCGTATTTCTTCATGCGGTCGAAGAGTTGCTGCAGATGCTGCTCATGCTGATCCTCATCCTGAGAGAAACAAAGAAAATCGTCGCAGTAGGGGTACACAAAATCAAGCCCTCTAGTTAATTCGTCGACGAATCTCTGAAAGGTCTGACCTGCATTCCTCAGACCGAAGGTCATACAGGGGAACTCGAACAGGCCAAAAGGGGTAGTGATGGCCGTCTTCTGAACATCCTCTTCGAACACTGGAACCTGATTATAAGCCTTCACCAGGTCGATGGTACTGAAGACTTTACAGCCCGCTATGGAATGAGCAAAGTCGTGTATGTGCCTGATAGGGTAACGGTCAGGGATGGTTCGGGCATTAAGCATGCCGTAGTCCCCACAAGGACGCCAGCTGTTGTCTTTTTTAGGAGCTAGGTGTAAGGGAGAAGCCCAAGCGCTTTCTGAAGGACGCGCTGTACCGTTGCTAAGCATTAGTTCGAATTCACGTCTTGCTATTTTGAGTTTGTCAGGAGCGAGTCTACGAGGAGTGCATGATACAGGAGGTCCTGGTGTAGTGCGAATATGGTGTACGGTGTTGTGTTTAGGGAGCCACGGAGTGCCTGAAGGGCGAGTAATTTCGGGGTACTTACCCAAGAGCGCGTGATACCTGGTGTTGCCTGATGCTACCTTAACAGAACATACATTAGTTTGAGCTACAGAAGCACTAGAAAATAATGTAGTTGTGTTATCTATAAGCTTCTTATTACCTACATCCACAACAAGATTGTAAAAGCTTAAAAAATCTACACCTATAATAGCTTTTGTTACATCGGCCACTGTAAAGCGCCAGGCAAAACTACGTCTTAAACCTAAATTTAAATTTAAATCTACACTACCATAAGTGTCTATAGAAGTGCCATTGGCAGCACACAAAGTATAATTAGTCTTGGCTCGACGATCTCGAAGTGCAGAACGAGGGTAGACACACAAGTCACTCCCTGTGTCGACCAAAAATCGGGTGTCTGAATTCCTGTCGTACACGAAGAGACGACCTGAAGATACTGGGCAGTCGTCAGTCGCCATCAACGACTGCCGTTGGCTTTTCCCGGCTTGTTGTAGTCGCATGGCTTAACGCAGTGTCTCGCTCGTTCGCCGTATTTATTATGGTAAAAACAAATGGGATACTTGCGGTAGCTCGAGTTTGACCTGGATCTCTGGCAGGAAGAGGAATGTCCTCTCTGTGTCCTTGACTGGCGATATCTATGTTCAGGGGAATGTGACCTCTGATCTAGCTTCGGTGCAAGCTTTTCAACCATTTGTCTCAGTTCTGCGATTTCATTTGAGACGCTGGTACTCGGTCCTGGCCTAAGAGAAGACTCTGCGACCTGACAGGGTGCTGTAATTTCCTGGATACGGTCCGCCAAGTCCGATAATTGCTCCAAAGAGTGGGTAGGTTGTGACGCCAAGATCGTCTGAATATTGTTAGGCAGACGGTTACACCAGATGGTCTTTATGAATTCTTCCGGAACAGAGGGTCCGGCTAAGTCCAGCAGATGCCTCAGGAATTGTGAGGGTTTCCGATCTCCAAGCACTTCGTGGGTCAGTAACTGCTTAACCCTCTCTTCATGCGATGCAGAGAGCCGACGAATTAACTCCGATTTTATTTTTGAGTATCGGTTGTTCGCCGGAGGGTTTACGATAACATCCTTAACTGCCTTTGCGTGGTGTAAATCGAGGTGAGTGATGACATGGGTGAATTTGGTTGCATCATCCTCAATGCCTATAGCCTCAAATTGTCCTTCCAGCAACGCAAACCAGATTTCAGGATCCTCGGGAGCAAACGGGGGTATTTTAATGCTCATTTTTCGCGAAACAGTGACGGGTTTTGCGCGGCGTATCGTTACGTGTTTAGTTCTATCTGACACGGTTTTAGCAGAATCACTACTGTCACTCATTGTGTTCTACACGGGGTCACCAGTTATGGTATATGGTCTATACTCACAGGGTTCTATAAATAAAAGTTGTACGGTAGGTTCACACTTGTAATTAACTTCACAATCAGGAATACAACACAAAAGTTACACAGCACAAAGAAAAGTCACAAGAAATACAGTTACATACAGACATACACAGAACGACACAGAAAACTGTTAAAATGTTCTAAAATCTATTAAAAGGTTTAATTGCAACCACTATTGTTTCGCGCGACCGAGGGCAGTTCAATACTGAATCACCGGTGCGCTTGCACCGGCCGTTATAACAAAAAAGGTCAACTCAAATAAGGTGTGGTCTCACTAACGCGAATGAAATATGATTAAATAATATTCGAAATACGTAAACTATTTTATATAAAATGAAAGTGTAAATGCTAGGATAGAAAGTAATTAATTAATATTGTAATAATAATATTAATAAATAAATAGGTAATAATAATATAATAGTGAAGTATTTATATAGAAATAATTTATTGATAGAATATTATGAAGATAGTTATTTTGTTGCATAGAAGTATGTTTGTGTGTGAGTGGGTGTGTGTGTTTGTATGTGTACCTCCTACAATACTATTCCATTTAGTAATAATGTAATACATTTTTAATTTTCTTACTACATAATACAAATAAAGCCTTTGACAATAAAAAACGAAACGCGCTGATACCGCACTCTCAGCCAAGTCGTCTGAAAAGTTTGTCTTTGAAAAACTTTCTCAGTACACCTGTCTACGGCATTAAAAAGGGAGCTGCGCGCTGATTCTTTATATTGCCTCTTCCAGACTGCAGTGTAATAGCTGACGGCAGTAAAAGAGTGTCATTGTGATTAGTAAAATATTATGTTCACCTATTTGAGAATTAAAGTACGGCTGGTTACAGTTTGCTATTACATTTATTTTATTTGTTTCAGCCTGCTAAAATGAGTATATTCTCCCTGACGATGCAAAGCATGAATATAATCCAATAATAGTGATATCAAACCTCATTGTGAGTGCAGACAATGTAGCATGGTGACCCACACTATGGCGACCTAGTGAAATATTGCCATCAAACCATCATTATTTTATTCATCATTAAATTGTATTAAGTCACTAAATTTTACCTTCTCCACAATTTTTATAAATTAAGCAATTTATGAGTGGTATAAATTGTGACCAATTTTACTGAATGTTTAAGTTTCTCAAATCTTGGCAATGCCAGTCTGACCTTTTTTACCTGAAAAAACTGATTCTCAGGTATAACGGTTGAATTAGTAACTGACCCCAGCTAGTAGCTTATTATAATGATTTTTTAAGACATTTTTGTTAAAGATAATAATCTAACTAAAAAAGATAATAATAATATAGCTTCATAATATGAAAAATAAAAATATATACTTATCAGTAAAATAACAATAAAAAAGATGTAATAAAAAGGTAGTGTGTATCACCAACCGGGAGAGATTTAGAATTCTCAGAAAGGGGAAATTCTGGTTACCATATTGAAGAGAATCATCTGCATGCCGTAGGTAGTAGGCCCTAGGTATTTCGGGGTTACAGGGACTTCCTATCTGGGGTACACCTGGTTCCCCGACTACCTGTTAGTACCTGCGATGGCGCTCGGTTTTTATATGGTTCGAGTCCGACAAAACCACCAGCCGGTGGTATCTAGGGGGATTTCCGCACAGCCAAAAAAGATGGTGTATTACCAATTAATAACGCAAAGTTCACATGTTTCGCTCTATGTTATAATTAGTACTAGCCGACCCACGCAACTACATCACTCGGTAAGATTAATAAAACTATCGTGGTCATTCCATCATGCTCAAAAGTTAAAATAATGCAGGTCACGTACAACATGATTGTGTCAATAACATTTCACTAGATCAAGAATGGTAGTAATCTAACTGTTTCGATGACTAACATTACGGAGAAGTGCCCAAATAAAAGTGTTTTGCTAAAACATTGTTACCTACATGCCAGGTAACAGGCTACGAATAAATAATAAGGTAACAGGACCTAATATGGTCATAGAATAGTTTTATGTTGATAATATTCGATATTTGGTTACATTTTTATAATCTAACCAGTTACTATAACAAAATCATGTTTCGAATTCTATCTTGACATCATAATGTTTCATATCGTTTCAACGAGAAGACATGTCAATAATATTTATAATTTTAACAAAAGGAACCGACTTCAATGAAAAACTATTCCGAGTACCCAAATCGCGACATTGTGCCTCTGATATTTGAGGAGTTCCCTCGATTTCCTTGGGATCCCATCATCAGATCCGATATGGTAACGATGGGACCACCTGTAAGCTACGCCCATTCCAATGCAGAAAGAAATCGGTTCATAAACGACGAAATTATCGCTGAACATACATAAAAAAAAAAAGAGATTCCGACGAATTGAGAACCTCCTCCTTTTTTTTGAAGTCGTTAATCCTTGTTACTTACATCTCTAAATATTATCTTATGTATTATTGGTTTATGACATATGTGACTAATGAAATTATTTTTAATCGCTAAATATTTTCATTCGTCAGTATTTACGAGGTGAAAAATAATTTTACATAGAGCGAATAATTATAAATGTACCATATATGTTTTTTTGACCATTGGAGTTTTGTATAATTGCGACTTATTCATAAATGCTTATTTATTGTTATCATCAGTGTTTTAAATAGCTTGTATTATAAGTCCGGTTTAATATTAAATTTATTGCCATAAAGTCACTCTATGTACAATATCTATCTATATATATATCAAACCGCTATCATTAATTTTACCTACATAATACAATCGAACGCTGGTAGAAGAGTAAAATATTTAATCAAAGTTTCAAACACAAATCGTGCGATCGTGAAGATAAATAAAAGGGGCACGAAAGTACAGGGATAGAGAATTTGTGAAACATTTATTCAGAATGTGTTCAGGGTCGATAGTACGAAGATAAACCGAGGCAATTTCAAGCAGTCAAGGAGCCGTTAGTTGGTGAAAGCACGGCGACGAAGCGAGTACAGAGTTACTAAGAAAGGGATGTGCCCCGTGACAAGAGCTAAATTAACGAGGCGGGCTTCGTTTGAAATTTACATGGGTATGCATGTTGCGCTCCTAGATAGTGCTGTACTGGCATCTGGATTTAGTGCCACAAATAGTTTTGGAACTCCGGATCTAAGCGAGCTACTTGTATAAGGAAGTGTAATTAAAGGAGACTCGAATGAACTGTGACTGGGCCTTAATTGTATACATTGCCTCCTTGAATCTGTACGAGCAGTACAGCAATACAATATACTCTTTGTTGCAAACGAGTTGGAATTCCAATTATTTCCTCATTAGTATTTTATTTATATTTGATGGTGAAATATTTTGGTAAGTATATACCATATTGCAATTTTATATAAAAAAAAATTATCAGCGTTATTACATAATTAATAATCATGTTTACGGATGATGAATCTTAATGATAGATTATTTTATTCCACAGTATATCCAAAACGTACATCTCGTATATCTTTATATCTCGTATATCGTATATCTTTCTTGTTACACTTCTAGTAATGTACTCGTACACGTAGTACGACTACATTACTAGAAGTGTAACAAGAAAGATATCTATGAAAATAAATTCCAATATCTATGTTTCTCTTATGCAGTCAATGACCGTGAACAAACATCTTTCAACGAGGGAAGCCGGTTGGTGGTCACGTTCAAGGAACCGATAAAAATAAGTTACATCTATCTGTTAGCAACAAACTTTGCTACGAGCGATTTAGCAATTCAGCAGGAAACGAAAATCGGTAAAGTTTAATTAAAATTTAGTTAAACTCGCGCCTGATGTGGTTATCACGCCAAATCAATAATTTATTCCTTTCGAGCGACGCAGTGTTAGGTATTTGAGTGCATTTACAGTATGCGGGCATGGATGTATCCTGTAACACATTGCTCTGCAAAGCGCTTAGCACGGAATTCGATTCAACTAATGCCGCCTAATCCTGACCGGTGCACGCAAATGGTGTAGGGTGCATACTCGTACCAGTAGGCCATGTGCAATTTGCAGTTGGTGATTGATGATAATCTCAAGAGCATATTGTGTGGATGACAAAACAATGCACACTTCTCGTTAATACTAATTTTCCCTGTCATATACGTAAGAGGATACATTGATAATATTATTGGAAGGTAGCCAAATATTCCTTCTGTAAATCTATTAAAATGGTTCATAGTGTTAATTTAAATAAACAAAAAAACTTTCCTAATGTGAAATAAAAATGTAGCATGTTTTATTCCAAGTAAATCCCCGTCAGTTCCGGTGTGTAGTGCGGCGGAGCGGAATGGGGAGCGGAAGGTGCGCCTTCGGAAGCAGGATGGTGTAAGATAAAGAGGACATTTCCTATAGCACGTCTTGAGAGATTTAGCAACATTCCAAGTCGACCACGTTCTGTTAACTTTGCAAAAAATGTAGTACATTATTTGCATACATTTATAATATTTCCGATTGTAATACATGTACCTACTATTAAAACTGTTATTTACAGATACAGACTGAATTACAATTAGAAACTGAATTATTGACATATTATAGAAAATGTAGTTAATGTGATATAATTGGCAAACCAATGTCTACGAAGACGGTGGTTCATGATCCTCTAAGTACCTATTAATAATGAAAAATAAAATTGTAAATGTATCAACATAATCGCTTGGTTCTTTAGGTTAGATAAAACTCTTGGTGTTCAAAGGTATCACTCCTACTATCAGGTAGGATTGTAAAATAATCGAGTTGATAAATAAAATCCTCGCTTCTACGATATCTTAAAACATTTAATACTGGAGTGATTTTTATACAGGACATTCTAGATCACAATTTGCTCTTAGGTGTTTGAAAAATGCAACAAACATTTTTTTTCATTTGTTACGAAAGACGTAAATAAAATTCTAAATCATTTTGTACGCAATAAATATTATTTGAATACTATATTAATTAAAATACGAAAAATAATACGACGTTTATATTATTATTAGCAACAAAACTTTTCAGTTCCAAACTAAATCATACAAAATTTGTAAATGATAGTCTTAGCTCTAAATTCTGATTAGTTTGGTTTTCTTAGTGATAAAGATCTTACTCTTTAATTCAAATGTATGTTTTAATTTAAAGTTAAACATTAAATCTGATTTATACCACAGTTTATACGTAGGTACACGCATGCCAACAAAATATACAATTTCCAAGAATCGTTAAATGTACCCAAATTTTCGTATTCGTAAAAATCTTTAGTGCATTACGAAGCTTAGATATTGTATTTACATTCCTAAAAAGAAATTACATTCGGAAAAAGAAGTAATGTTATAACTAAAATATACTGTAACCTTTTTCCAGGATGTGGAATGAATCATTTAATTTATATTACAAGAATAATATTTTTATCAAATAATTACATAGTAATCCCTACTAATATTATAAATGCGAAAGTAACTCTGTCTGTCTGTCTGTCTGTCTGTTACGCTTTCACGCCTAAACAATTGAACCGATTTTGATGAAATTTGGTGTGAAGATAGAACTGAACTTGGGAAAGGACATAGGATACTTTTTATCGCGAAAGTAAAGGTAGAAAGAAGGGTTTGAAATAGGGGACGAAAGTTTGAGTCGAAATTCCTTATTATCAAACATAAAATCATGAAAGATTGTTTAATCTACACATACCGTGTCGCGCGATATAAACGAATTCCACGCGGGCGAAGCCGCGGGCGGAAAGCTAGTGAATAAATAATTCACTGTAAGTACAAGTTTGGTAATTATTATAGTGTCAACCTGTGTTACTGGGTTTACCTAACTCAAGATATGTCATAGTCGTATATGACTCGATCTTTAACAAAAACATCATCAAAAAAGATCACATCATCAAGTATAATAATATTATCGTACTCTTTGCCTACATTTTTTTCTCATCTTAACAGAAAAGTTTCCGTCCAGTACACTAATAACATTGGTTGCAACGCAATATATTTTAAATATGAAGTAGCTATAATCCGCGTGTTTTGTTGCTTTTGAATCTTTGCTTTGAATCTAAAAACAATGTTTCTATTGTTTTCTGAAAAAAGTAGTCTAAAATTTTTATTTATAACATCAGCTATGTACCAGTGAACGTCTTGTCAAAATCAGATCACCCATTTAAAAAATTACAATTTTAATTAATATTATCCGAAGCAAGTGTTACTAAAAGTTTTCGTTAAAAGCTGTTACTTTTAAATTGTACATAGGCACTTCATTTTTTTTTATTTGCGTGTAATAGCCGGTGACACTTGTATCTTATATAAAAAATATACATATGTATAAAATGTCCCTGTTGCCTTTTTCTCCCCTTAGAGAATTTAGCTACCTGTGTCCAGTAGTTTCATCTTTGCGTTATCTGTGACAATTTTCATCGATTTATTTCTTTTACCCCTAAATATTTATGGGTCGAAAAGATTTCTGACTTACTATTCTTTTATAGCTTCTTTTTCTTTGCCTGTGTAGAAATTCGGTAGAATAGTACCTACTGATAGTTATGTTGAAATCACACCAATCAAAATCCACTTATTAGATTAACACGTAGGCGAAGCAAAAGCTTATGTTATAACAGCCATGAATTGTGCTAAGATTTATGAAACTTAAATATTCAGTCAAATTGGTCACAATGTACCACTACACACAAATTAAGTGATTTACTACAATTTAATGATAAATGAAATAATAAATGATTTGATGGCAGTTTGACACATTTTTTTTTTAAGTTGTTTACACATCATTCATCACTGTTTTGTTGGTCTAGTGCTTAGCGCATGCGGCAGCTGATCAAGAGGGCTCGGGTTCGATTTCCGGTTCGGACCAAATGTTTGTATGGATTGCTAATATTTGTTTCGGAGTTTGTGTGTTTTATTGTATTTATAATATGTATGTATTACAAAAAAGAAAAAAGTATGTTTATCTATTTATATTAGTTGTATAGTACTCAAAATACAAGCTCTGCTTATTTTGGGACTAGATGGCGTTGTGTAAGATGTCCGAAATATTTATTTATTATTTATTGAATATACTCCTTTTGTCAAGAAGAGACTCATGTCCAGGTCTGGACTTATAAAGTCTGTTTATGTGATGTGATATTCCAATTCCTATAATCCAATACTATTCAAATAGGATACTACGAATTTGTTGAGAGCCTTAATAACATTTTCTTATCAGAAAAGTATTTTGCAATGTAGATAGAAAATACAGTAGAGTTGTACATAGATAATAATTGACAGAAAGAATCATGCATTGCTCTTTAATATCTTATCGATTTCTCAAACCCAGATAAGTGGTCAAGGGCAAAGTTTTCAAAATTAGACACCATTCTTTTCCCAAGAAAAAACCTTCTTGCCCTTTAGATCATAGGTTCTTTGATTGAATTTGTTGTTGGTATGTTGCTAACCACGCCTTGGGGAGCCATCGCCTTCTAGGGGACTTCATAGTAATAACAATAAATTTATTTATTCAGACAAAGTCCATAGTGCTAGAATACAAATTATCTTAACCTAGGTAAGTAATTATATTTTTTTTTATTCAGCAACGTTTTTACAATGTTTTTCATTACAGTCGAGTCGTATTTTTTAGCTATGTTCCTCAGAAAGCTATTACTGCTGTCTCGTATTCTCCTAAGCAGAGAGGCAGTTCGCTTACGTATTCTGAAAGCCATCAACTCTCGCTTCCAAGTACATTGTAGAAGCACTGCAGTAACGAGGCAACTTTAACAGCAACCTGAACAGTTGGGTACAGTTGAACCATAAGCTGCTTGTGAAGAAAGTGCCCGACGCCTTTCCCCAATTCTTCATTCTTTTACCGCAGTAAAAGTGGCACAAGTTCTTGATTTGGAAAGAGACACGGTTGTTGCACCACCTTATGCTGCTTGTTTAGCTTGTTCACATATTCGCCTTCACGCAACCAGTGATAAGGTAGAGTTATCCCCACCCACCCAATAAAAACTTATCTAGTTTGGGGACTGTGGTATAAACTCACCGGTTAAGACCTACTGCACTACAATCCTTAAAACATAGCCTAATATATGTGTCAGATTGATACAAATTCGATGAATAGACAAGCATTCAATTTAGTATAACCTACATTTTCACTCATTATGTATAAGTTTTATATCAAATGGAAATTTTATATCACATGAAAAACACAAATAGAAAAAATCATACCAATAATATACTCAATAGTTTAGAAATGACACTAGTGACAACTGTGATCAACCTTTATTTTAAGGACAACGATTTTGTTTGGTAAATCCTACAGTATTTTCTTGTATTCCTTTTTTTTATTCATTTAGTTGCTCTTTATGCCATTACATAAATAATAATGTAAAGTACCAACTTTAGTATTTCACTGGTAAAAAACAAATTTAGCTATAACGTTTTCTAAACACAATTTGAATGAATGTGCAAATAAATGTCCAAGAGTGCTATTTAGGCAAACGTTTTTTGATGTCTACATTTATATTATGCATTGCGATCCAATACTTAACTACAAGTGGAGTCGATGCTCTACCAAAAGATAACATTCGAGAATTCAAACAAAATGTGTATACAGTGCATCACTATTGAAAATAATTACACTTTTTATGCTAAGAAATTTAAAAAAAGATAAATTTTGCTCATCTACCCTGAAATCTGTAATAGTTAACAGACGCCAGATAAATGTGAAAAAATAATTTGTACCATTAGTCATGCTAAGGACATTAATAATAGATCAACATCATCATTAGCATATAGCAGTCCACTGCTGGACATAGGCCTCTCCCATTGCACACCACTCTGATCGATTTTAGGCTTCTCGCATCCAGCTCCTGCCAGCCATCTTACTATAATACAATAGTCATAAATACACCAGAGAAAACAGAAATGTACTGCTTTACTTAAACGGAATTTAGAATTTAGAAGTAAACACGTCAAATGCTTGTAGCAAAGGTAGCTTAAAAAAAATATTGGAATACATGCATATTATATAATTACGTACATAATAATTACGCCTGTTCCTATGAAGGGGTAGCCAGAGGCATTTTAAATGCCCACTTTTCTCCAGTTTTTTGATTCCACGTAATAGGCGTAGGTGGCAAGCATATTGCGGTTTAACGGATTTTTTAGATTGCCAGGGTCCGTCCGACGGTCAACAGATGCACATCTTGTAGGTGAAGTTGGCTTGCACCCTAAGTTATTGGTGTGATACCCATTTACAATCAGTAATAGTCGCCTAAATAATTAGAAAATAGCAATATATAACTATTACATCTATACTATACATTTTTAGAATTACTTTCTTAATCTGTGTGCGCATTTGATCGTGGTTAAGAGAGAGTTGGAACCTCTGGTGGCAGATTAATTGCTGCGGCCAGTAGTAGGATCACGGCCTGGTCCCAAACTGTGCTATAATGCGTGAGCCGATAGACAGGGAGAAGCCTATGTGGCTCCCCTCGGGATAGGGCCTGTTTAGGCGCAGTGTCAGTCCTAGATTCTGTCCTAGAGTCTGGGTTCTCCTCAGAGCAGGGTGCCTTCGACCAGCGGTTAGGATAGTTTTTAGTTGAATCACCACATACTGATGGCTTTTGAAACCCCAAGAGAGCTGGCGATACGAAAGGATTTTTCACTAAGTGAACAAGGAAAACTTGAAAAAGTTGTGGGCTTTTTTTCGTATGATACATTGAAAATCATTTTTTTACTAGTAACATTTTTTATACCAAGTCAAGGTTAACTTACCAGATGAAAATATAAATTTATTGATGTTTTTTTAAATGACAAACTTCTTAAAGAATCCTTTTTGTTCATGATGTTATAGTCATAATTGCACTTAATTTTAAAAGTATCTCTTTAATTTATTTTAATGACGTGCTCTTATATTTTTTTTGAAATACTTATAGGGTTAACATGATACTATTTTATATGTATTAGTTTTGCTTTGCTGACGAAGTATGATTCCGTCTGCCTTTGTACTGCTTTGAGATTTTCAATATTAAAATAAATAACATAATAACTGAGTGGGTAATTATATTATGTAGCCTATTTGATGTCCCGTTGTTGTGACATTTCCGATTAGATATTGATCGTGCATTTCATGCGAATAAAAATAAAATAATAAATGTAATGATAACTAATCCAAGTAAAATGTAATCACTTCTGGCATAGATTATTTAATACCAAATTGGACTCTGACTTTTCATGGTCACAGAGTAATTTTATGAAATCTAAGCTGAACTTAGATACCAATGATATTACAAAGGTCTATAGTTTTAGATAATTTTTATCCAATGTGAACTTTGTGTTCATACAGCGTCACATAATGTACGTTATGCGTAAAAAAATACCTTTAATTTGCTCTGGGCAGGGGCTGCTTATCTTCAGCTAATCGGTTTATCGGCATTGATAAGAAGAACTGTGGCGTGGCCGTTTCTATGTCACTTAGTTTTACTGAGTCATTCGGTAAAGTATTTTGAAAGTAGCACAGAATCTACACCTTATTAAACCTTAGTTCATGACTCGGTACCCTTATAGTTTTGACTTATCCGTTTGTCCATCCGTAGCCGACTAACAGTTCTAGAAAGATGTTCTTTTGACATCATTTTTTTTTAATTTCGTGTAAAATGGGGGTGATTTTTTCCCACTTTTATCCCATCTGTTCAACCGGTTTTATACGAATATCAGTTTTGACTTTGTTTTACTTAGTTTTATGGCGAACTGACTTCGATGTTAGAACTGGTTGTCAATATATTTAAAGGCACTGGCATCCCAATAACGATTGCCATAGATGTCTATGAAAACGGTTTAAGTGCTCTCTGACGCACGGGCGTGAAACTTATTTGGATATCTCAATAATACATATTTAACAAAATGTTGTTTTATAATAGAATAAACTTTAATTTACACCAGTTACAAACAATATACATAAAATAACACATTATTTAACAGATTGGCCTTGTACAAATGGCGGCCTTATTGGTAAAAAGCTATTTCTTGCAGGCAACATTTATATACATATATATATATATTATATTGACAATATATTCAACATTATGTATTGTAATTATATATTATTAGCAATAACCAAAATGAACCCATATCTTGAATGTCAATACTACGTAACGCATTACGCTTATACCATAGTCTATTACAACAGCACTGTTCGTCTGATTAGTTAGTTACATGTAGACAATAACCTTGATCTTGATCATGTGTTTCACGTAACATTGGCGTGAGCTCAACATTATTACCACACTGTGAATTTTATCAAAATTATTGTGAAGAAGTACAGATACTCGATTTCATCGATAAAATGATGATTTTATTCTATCAATTTTATTTATCTATCTTTTAAGCGGAGATATTCGTATTACGTCAATTTGAAAATATTTCAGGTGGTAAATATTTTAACTATTAACATATAGAGGTTTTTATCAAAAGGTTATTTATCCTATTTTACATTAATTGCGAAATATATTGAACATTAAACATACAGGTATTACTTTTTTAAACTATTTATACCATATGATCAACTAACAAGAGTCTGACTCATGCTATGAATATTCCGTAAATTATGAAACCTGTTAATCAATTATTATAAGGCGCTAATTCATTCATTTCGGAAGTCGACCAGATCACTTTGCCAATATTTTGTAAAAGAGAAACTTCATTACTTAGATACTGACTTATTTATAGGCTTATAGCATACAAACTGTATTTATTACATTCAAATATTAATAGAAACTTATATACAAATATACTGAATAGTTTATTGTCTAAAGACTAGCGTAATAAGGAAAATGCTGTGCTTACTCATATTTTCGAGTTATTATTATATTTTAACAATAATTGGGTACATGCAATTTTTTAGTAAATTGTTGAAGGTAGATTAAATCTATATTATAAGTATACAATTACTTGTTGAGTCAGAACAAGTAGTTTAACCCTTCATTCGCTTGTACAATTCTGACCCATTTCATTCAGTTGACCCCACAACCTGAGCAGAATGATAAGCAGTGTATATTTTTATACCACTCTATATTTTTTTGTTCCTTTATCAGGAGAGAACGTGTACTTTTATATTGCAACCTTCGAATAATTTATAAATCATCATTTATAATCAAAAGCTAGTAAATATCATAAAGGGTTTTCTTTCAACACAAACAAGTAAGACGGATTTTTGTGTCTTCAAATGAATGTCTAAATTTAAATAAATAAATATTTTGGACATTTTACACATAACATCATCTAGTCCCAAAGTAAGCAGAGCTTGTGTAATGGGTACTAAACAACTGATATAAATACATAAACATACTTTTTTTTTTGTAAATACATACATATTATACTTAGAAAAACACCCAAACTCCGAAACAAATATTTGTGGATCACACAAACATTTGGTCCGACTCGGGAATTGAACCCGAGACCTCTTGATTAGCAGTCGCACACGCTGACCACTAGACCAACGAGGCAGTCAATATTTATATGTAGATATAATATTTATATGTAGATATATGTATATTTTGTCAAATAATGAATGTCAGTAAAAATACGCGTCATACATTGTTATCAGTATCAGTTAGATCCCTACTCTACTACAGGGCTCTAAATATACTGGTTACTACACTAATAAAAATAAAGATCTATAAACTTTTACTAAAATTTGTCTAAAACACTCACAACTCGACTGCTTATAGCTGAGTTGGAGTACTGAGAGCACGAATGATAATAATCGTAGGGACAAAGGGATTACTAACTAAACTCGTGTTACTCGTGAATAACTTCCAGCATCTAGTAACTCCTACTCATGCAACTTTGTTTAGTTTAATGACATTGTAGTATATAAATAAATTTTTAGCATAGTTTCGTCTGTACTTCTAGCATGGATGTGCTCTTTGAGATTCTTTTTCCTAGAATCATCACTGTTACTATCGGTTGGTGTTGTAATTCTTTTTTGTAATTATTCTTTTATTCCTAATTGTTAGCATAATTTATATATAAAATTAAGTTAATGTCATTAGTACCTACTATACACTTATGTTTTGAAGTTCGAGATTACCTAATAGTTTGGTTGTAGAGATCTGCTTCCAGTCATTCTATAGAATAGAATGAACTTAATTGTACATCAGTTAAATAGGTTTATTAATTGGTTCATAAATAAAAATCGATTAAAGTGGTTTGCAATTGCAATGGGTGAGGCCTACGTCCAGCAGTGGACTGCGATAATCTCATGATGAAGATAATGATAAGATCATTTTACTAGGCTGACTATGAACATACATAAATATTAGCCAGGTGACCTTATAAAGCAGTTTTTTTAAGGTAACCTTTGTATAGAGAAATCGAATGTAGATTGATGAATTCATGACGAGGCAAAAGAAAAAAATGTAAGAATATGTGATGATTGAGATATAAGTAGATAGCAGAGAAATTATTAAATATAATATACATAAAAAATTATAAATATACAATAGCTACATTTTCATTGCACAGAAATACATAAGATAAATGAAGATAACAGGTACTGTTTCTTTAATAATTTTCTTGAAAATATTTGTTAGGCTTTATAACCAGATGGCTAAAAGCCTATTTAGTAAAGGACTCATCGTACAATATGGTGCAGTGACTCGGTACTGCTAGTACCAGCGGAAAACAAAGTGTTCCTTCAAATAAGGGGGAGTGAACGAATGAAATAAAATACCACAAAGTGCGAATTGGGTGCTACGTAAGCAGGATATGATAGTCAAATACAAAAGTTCTGAAGGCGCTCAAATTTATCAAGTTTATCCTCCGTGGTAAAGATAACTGACATCAGCATCATTGAGAAAAGTAAAAAGGAGGAATTGTGCACAGTGCAGTTGTAGTGGCCATCTAGAGAAAATTTTGTAATCTACGTAAGGATTCCCGCCAAAGTCATCAATTTTTAACTGAATTTTAACTGACTTCTTGCAATTATGGCTTCAGGTTATTATCAAGATAAATCCCTAGTTTTATAACTCTATGTATAAAATGTAACCTGTAACCTGTACCTAGTTTGGTAATAAAGGCTCGGAGAAAGTCATTTCTAAGAATGTCGGTTCCTAATGAATAATTAAATAAAGGATATTTTTAACGTCAATACCAATTAATGAACAGCTATAAGACTTTTACGAAGTAGTCACACAATGCCTATGTATGTATTGCCTATGTATTATAATGCATTAAAATCCTTTAAAAATGTTTCTATTAAGTTCTTAGGAAAAAACCCAAAAAATATCACAACCAAGTGAGTGTTATTGGTTATCAAAATGATTCAAATAAAATATGTGGTTTACATCTAGATTAATTAAATTTAAAGTTAATAAACTGTCCCAGGGTCAAGGTTTTCTTATACAAGTTTGTTAATAATTCCTGACGTACTTGAAGACATATTAACAAATTGACAAATTTAAAGAAATGGGGCATTAGATGTTCAACTGACACACTTTCACACCAAAATCTACTGATCCGAATTAAGTGAAATTTAGTGCACAGATAAAAGCCTGAGAAAAGACAAGGACAGGATACTTTTTACCGCAATACCCACAAACACGCGTGCGAAGCCGGGGACGAAAGCTACTATTACAATATGTTTACAAAAGACAGAAGGTTCTCCATCTTATTTTGAGGTAAAGACCTTGTTATGGATATCGTCGGTACTTGGCCCATTTTTTTTTAAGGTGAAGTGCATTACAATGCAGATATGCATGCACGTATAAGTCGGATGAAATATATGTTAATCGTGACCTCCTTGCCACGAATGTCAATATACGTATGTAGCAACTGTGCTTTAGATTTTGTATCTTTAATATTTTAGTACCATAATCAGAATAAGACGATAATACAATGATAACGGTATCATAAGTAAGGATCCTGTTTCACGTGTTTTAAGTATGATTCGCACCTGAGTATATTTTTCCGGTTCTAACCAGGGATAATACTTAATTGTTTCACTTTGTTTATCGACATCTATGTTACAATTTATCGACTCTATATGATTATGAAAACTTGACGATGTTTGATAATTGGTGTTATTTCTTACAAATATTATTAAAGTATTTTTCAAATTCCATTTGACATTTTGTAGATAAATGGCATTTTATAATTAATAGTATTTTGTCCAGATATCAGATGTGTTTTGGTTGTAACTTATAATATTTAATAACTTATCTACTATCGCGTTCCCTCACACCAGTGAAGTATGATGTTACAAGTTACAATCATTGATGTTTGTGTAGTTGCGGCTGACGCACGTATGTTGCCAATTACATTCAATGAGTTAGTTGAGTCAGTTGCGAGTTGTCAGAAAGGACCATTGTTAAACGTGCTTAACATAAACATTGAACATTTTGCTCAAATAGGTAAGCGTTTTTTAATTGTGTTTGTGGGAGATATATTTCACTTTGATGTTTTTAAAAATTCAATTGAGATAACCTTACTTATTATATTTAACACAAAATGTATTTCATGAATAGAAATACAAATAGTAAAATATATTTGTTAATAGGTATTAAAATGAGCATTATGAACAGACTAACATTATGGCCTGGGGCTTAAATATTTATATATCTCAGCTAACATATGTGACAGACAACATGTTACTTCTACTAGGTACTTACTACTTTCGAAAAAATATCTTACAAAGTTGTGTAAAATGTATTAAAATAACTAAAATTTAGGTTTGGGTTTTGTTGAATAACGGAGAATTATACATGGAGTAATTTGGCGCTTTAATTACAAACAAAAAATACATACATTGTTAGTATTAAAATATTTAATTGTTTTGTTGACCCCTTATCTAAAATACGCAATTATAAATCGCGGTCGGATGATAATGTAGATATTATAAGTAATTTAAAATCCAGGAAGAAACGTTTTACAATGATTAACTTTCGAAGTTGAAATATGCAGTCACTTAGTGTCACCTTATAAAATATTAGTTAAAAACAATACTTTAGTTTTTTTGTTACACTGGTTCTGAGACTTTCTCTTTTAGAAAGTTTATAAATAACATTTATAATTCATAAATTCATTGGTACCTGTAAAAACTTATAATTTGGTCTGTGTGTCTGTGCTTTAGTTTAGGTATGTTATAACTGTTAGGTACGTTTATACGTATATATTTCATCTACAAATGTTTTTTTATCATGAATATTTAAGGAAAATTTAAAAATCAAAACTCTTTGTTACCTTTTTTTATTACACTGAGTAGAACGTCCGCATAACGGCTCAGCTTTTCAAACAACTCGCAGATATAAAAGTATAGATTTGTATGTTCCAATATTTAGACACTACATCAATACAGCCTTGATAATGATTGAATTGAAAACCATACAGTCGTGACTAAACACATTGCACAACTATAATGAGATCAAACTAAAAAAATCTACTCTCGTAGTCGTAGAAATAATAATATAACTAAGTTGCTAAGCTGTGCAAAAACTATAGTCTAATCTTATGTCTGGATGAATACATTTATTTTGTTTTTTGCGAAGAACATTTAGCATTGACGTTGTGAGTCATGTTAAATACTGAAATAGTGTCATTCGTGCCACCAAATGCTAATATGTATTTTTTATTTTAACAACGTCACGAACGTTTTGTATGAAAAATAGTATTTTTAATAAAATACTTTACAATCGATGCAAAGAGAAGGAAAACTCGAAACCAACCCTATACCAACCCGTCTGGCCAGCGAGGTATAGTAGGCCAAAACCTCCTTTCTAAGGAGAGGCCTATGTCCAGCAGTAGACTGTTAAAGGCTGTTGATGATGACTTTAAAATCGATCCGTGTTGTGAATGATTAAAAATACGTAGTGTACCACACCTTCTCATCCCATGGGTGTTGAATGAGGCAAATAAGGAACAAACTACGTAGTTATCAAACTACAAACTACGAAGTTATCCTTTTCCTTGCAGTGATGTTGGCACATCACTGCAAGGAAAAGGATAACTTCAAACAAACCAACCTGTATGGTTACAGTGGTATAATAGGCCAAAACTTCTGTGCTACCGAGAGACCTATGTCCTGCAGCAAAACATAAAAGGCTGATGATAACTTTAAACTCACCATTCTTGAAAAAGATTAAGGCAATTTTTAGAGTGAGCTATAATATTATATGAAAAAAGTGTTATTTTAGTACTCCATCATCTTCCTAGCTCTTATTCCCAAGATTATTTGGGGTTGGCTACTAGTTCCACCGGTATTATCTGAATTTCAGTTTACAGACGGAGCGACTGGCTTCATACCTCCGCTACCTAAAGATTGAACTTGTTGTCAGTGTATTTAAGGGCACTGACAGCCCAATAACGATTGCCATAGATATTTATGACAACTGAGACCGACGGCTCAAAAGGCCCCCTGATGCACGGGCGTAAAACACCAGTAAAACTCCGGGCCGTTATTAGGGATTCCTTGTTAGAAAAAACTAAAATCACTTTTGGCCCAGTCCGAGATTCGATCGATTCGATTCGATTCGATCCATGACCTCTTGATCGGAAGTCGCAAACGATAACCGCAAGACCAACTTGGAAAACTGTTTTAAGACAGGCTATAAATGTTATATAACTGAAATACTATTCATGAAATCAAACTAAAACAAGAGTCTGCTTTATGACCTTTTCAGTGATTTAAAAAAAAACTTCGGCTTGACCACAATTATCTCATTACTAAAATTCAAACCAAATATTATATGTATTGTCAATGATCAATTAAATTTCATCAGCAAACAAACGATTCTAAATTTTAAAATCTTTAAAAAGCGGTAATGTTTGCTATTGATGCTAATCATTACATTGTTTATCAATATTTAATTCTAAAACTTGTTTTCAAAAACATGTCATTGATCAAACACTTGACAGGAGAAGAAAGGTTTGATACAGTTTTGTAAATATATTATTTTAAAGATAGCCTTTAATGATTATGTTGCTATCTGAAGCTTTAATATCTAAGGAAGTAATATAAACAAAATATGTAATATACATTCTCATTGAGTTACTAATTTGATAACTGTTTTAAGACGACAACATGTTATCAGTGTTCCCTTTTATCGTATTATAATTTGGCAAAACAAATAACGAAAATAGTACCGCCCGTACTTTATTTTTATGAATTTCTGTAACATAAACAATTATTGCAGAAATGTTTCATTTATTAATATACTAGTACATACTAACGTCCTGTAAAATTTGTAAGTTTCTATCACATAATTTACAAATTATATTATTTTAAATTACTTGTAATACCTACAATAATGTTTTTAGATTTTATTATTATTCGGTAGATTGTTTATCTAACTTCAGTAAAAATCTCGTGTGTTACAATCACGAAAGCCATAACCCACAAATCTCTCTACGGTGTATGTTAACGGCGAATAATTATGGTATGACCTGTAGACGAGAGCGTGAATACCGATGTTAATGGTCAAGTTTTATTTGAACTAAAGTTTATGTTGCATGGGCAACTCTGCATAAAATGTGAGTTTGGCATAAATTCACATTTAAAAGGGCAAAAAATAAGAAAAGTACACCTGGTACTACACATTTCAATAAAAAGTGAATATAAACAAAAATATGAATAAAATCTATTTTAAACAAAACTAACGGATTATTAAGGAATAATCAAACTATAATGTTACACTGACTGCCTCGGTGCCGCAGTGGTAGCGTATGCGACTGCTGTTCTTGAGGTCTCGGGTTCGATTCCCAGGTCGGACCAAATGTTGGTGTGATCAGCAAATATTTGTTTCGAAGTTTGGGTGTTTACTATGTATAAATATATGTATGTATTTACGAAAAAAAGTATGTTTATGTATTGATATCAGTTGTTTAGTACCCTTAATACAAGCTCTGCTTAGGTTGATGATGTTGTGTATAAAATTTCCGAAATATTTACTTAATCATTTATTTATTTATATATCTATGCGTTAATTAAGTTTTTTATTTGTTTAGTAATATATTTTTTTGTAATACTTAAAGTCACTACTTTAATATTTAATGTGGGAAATAAAATATTTGACTAGTAACCATTATGGTGTTAAATTCTCTGAATAAAGTTCAAAAGTTGACGTATTTTTTAATAAATAAACCAGTTAACATCAGGGACGGTTAAATATTTTTGTGTCTGGTAACAATCCCTACTTTCTTTTAGCATTAAATAATGTTAAATATAAGTACGTACGTAACGACAAGAGTATTTTAGTGACTCACCATGTTGTAGTTTAGTACCGGAATTATGGTCTCGTGGCTTTAGTACACATAGGTTGGCTAATGTAAATAATGGTATAAAGCGATATTCTTTCTTTTGTGGCTAAACCATACCATGTTATAACATTTTTAGTATTAACATGGTTTATAGACAAAATTATTACATTACTTTGAAAGAACAATCGCTAAATCTCATCACTATTTGTAACCGAGTCAAGCCGAACCTCTTTTAACGGTGTGGTGCCAAAAATATAACTGTCCAGTCCAGTCGGTAACTTGGTGGTTCAATAAGTAATATGAACGTAGTGCCTAACAAAAGAATGTGCATTCGATTCCAATGTAAAAGTTACGTTTCGTGGATCGAACGCAGGTGAATAAAACCATTATAACTGATCGATCGGTTACATTATCTTTGAAAATGATCATTCGGTGGGCACAATGTATCAAAAGATGCGCGTGACCTGTTATTTTGATTTACCGTATTAAAATATAAGCAAATACTAATTTAATGATTAATTTACATTTAGTATAATTTTAAGGGATTATAAGAGTCTGCCATCTACATTATTGTAGGCAAAGATTTAATGTCAACAATGATATTGCCAGAACTACATTCGAGTCTCTCTGGCTGTGCTGTTAGGATTCTTCTGATGTTTATAATATATCAAGTCTATAAAATAATATCATATTTACAAAAAGAAAATAGTGTTATGACACAACTCTGTTCAAGTTACATGAGTAAGAAATGAGAATTCCTTCTGTAAAATATTTGGTTCTTCACATCATCAACATCCAACTATAGTCCAATTAACAATAACCTTCCCGTAGAGTTGTTGTCCTGTGTGTTTCGCTACCTTGGTTGACTCTTAATAGCTCAAACGGGTTCACTATACATATGATTAAGTCCTTATATCTACATGATGATGACAATTGGATAAAAATGATGATCAGATGATTTACTATTTGAATCTACATCTTACATAAAAGATCATTGGGCTATTAATATAAAACAAAAATATTATTTTCAGTTACACTAACATTACTTCATTGCTTTTATTTGTTTTTAAAATATTAGTCATTTCATTATTGAGACTAGATTAGTCATAAGTTATCATTTTTAGTTTTAGATGAAATAACAGTAGTTTATCGCGGTAACAGTAAATGTACCCAATCTACAGTCTAAATTATTCAATCTGCACCAAGAAGCTTGCATAATAAATTCATATTTATACCTTCTTTATCGATAAAGTAACTTGCTATTCGAAGGCACTAATTGTTAAAAAATTAAATGCTTTACATCCTTGGCGTGTGTAATGTTTGAAGAAGAATTTTAAATTTAAGATTTGCAAAATACATGATCTCCGTTTTTAACCTAGTTCAGATTTATATTTACTTATAATGTATAGATTTTCTAGCACGATGAACTGTGTTATGGGTCAAACCTAAAGTTATCCAAATTTTAGCTGTGTCAGTAACGCTTAAGTATTGCAATATATAGATACTAGTTGACCCAGCGAACTTCGTACCGCCCAACTTAAAAATTCCAGAACTTGATCGCAGCGCCACCTACCGGGTCCAATTGCAAATCTAAACCATTCCCAGATCCCCTTGAACACACACAAAAAATTTCATCAAAATCGGTCCAGTCGTTTGAGAGAAGTTCAGTGACATACACACTCACAGAAGAATTATATATATAAAGATTATATTTATATTTTATACCATACCTATTCTTTAAATATTTCAAAATATAGCCTTTTAAATTAAACATGAAAAAAAAACGTAATGCTTTTTTTTAACTATTTAAGTTGAAACATAATTTTTGTTGGTACTGAAGTAAACTAATTAAATGAATTCAATAAATAGATTCCATAGATTCATTATAAAGGCTCAAGTAAAATAGGTATTGCTGGTACAATGGCTTTCAATACGGCTTTGACTGAAATATGGTGCACAGATAGTCTAAAGCTGAGAAAGGACATGTGCTACTTTTACCACAAAAACCGACATATGTATATGCGGGCGGAGCCGCGGTCGAAAGCTGGCGCTACATATTTCCTGATAAAGAGATTAATATAGATTAGATTAATTGGAAAGCCAAGCAATAGCTGTTATTTCACCGTTTCTAGTGACCAGATTATGGTAAAATATAGGAAGAAAATGAGATCGAATAAATCAATTTGTCTTACGAAATTGAATATTTAAATTTATCTCACGAGATGAAAAGCCGTGGTCACGCGGTGTAAAAGTGTTTCGGTACGTTTCTGTGTGACTACGGCTTTTCAAACTTGACTATGTGTATCTCTATCACTGATAATTCTGTAAATACTATAGTTTTGTATCGTATGACATTATTGACAACTTGCAATGAAGGCATCTTGGTAAATTCGAGTGTGTCCATTATCGTGCTTCTTCAGTAACGTTGTTTAATCTAGTATCCTGAAAATCTTGTTTCATACTTTTTCAGCGTCGTTTTTTGTCATAGTTGAGTTTTCGTTTTACTTTTGACTGCATTCATGTTCATGCTTCATCAAACTTGTACTAGAATCTCTTTTTGTAAAAGTAATTTTTGCAAAGATGCAAAGATCGAGATCAATACGTAAATCAATAGAATATCTTATTGTTGAGGTTTCAGTCGAGACAACGTTGTCACTAAATAAAAACAGTAACCACACTGCAACGGCTCTATAAGTAGTTATCAAACCTATTTATTGAAAGGTTATAACATAAAGTACAAACTGATAACATAAAGTTTCGCACAAACAACTGGCAATATCCTCGAAAACGCGCCCTACATATGCGTAAAAGCAAGACATGTAAACATCACGTTATCAATGTAGGACTGGAACGGGAAAATAACAAAACACGTCGGAAAGTATCATAGTTTTTGGATATTTTACATTTTTGGGATCGTAAGCTGAATAACATTTTCATATTTATACCCTTGCTGTGGATTTGTTGATGTATGTGCATATTTAAAATATGTAGTTTCCTATGTAATACATCCTTTTAAATATTGACACCTAGCTTTTACGAACTAAATCATTTTATTTGACGTATGTAGCCTGATTTAAGATGAAAAAGTATGTAGTTTATCATTTTTAAAGGCCTCGTAAAGGAGAAATTACAATTATCGCTTGCACTACACTTGGTACTACATAAATTTGTATGTGCAGTCTTACAAAATGAAAAAATCATGAAAGTGTATCCTCGGCTCCAGTGTTGTGTAATTAATTGTCACATAAACACCCTTTTATGCATTGTATGAGAAATTAGGTACTATAAAACTAATTGACATTATACATAAACAACTTCAGTGAAAGTGAAAAAAAGTAATCTCATAATTACATGACCAGTTCTTCTTCCGAGCCTTTATTCCCAAGTTTATTTGTGGTCGGCTACTAGTTCAACCGGTTTTACCTGAAACTCAGTTTTTCCACGGAGCGACTGGCATCGGACCTCCGTAACCCTAAGGGAGAACTGAAATTCGAAGATTGAACTAGTTGTCAGTATATTTGAGGGCACTGACTTCCCAATAACGATTGCCATAGATGTTCATGACAACCGGGACTGACGGCTTTACGTGCTCTTGCGTGAATCACCGCCAAACTTCCAAACTCCAGGCTGGTATTAGGAATTTCCTAAGAAAAACCCAAAAACACTTTTTGGCCCGACCCGGGATTTGAACCCGAGACCTCTTGATTAGCAGTCGCATAGGCTAACCACTAGACCAACGAGGCAGTTACATGACCAGTTATCGTTAAAAAAGCAAACGTTATGCCTTAAAATACATGTTTACGTGTATAAGCAGTATTTTTTTTGTCTCTTTAGCTTTATCTATTTAGATAAAGCTAAAAAATAGACATAAAAAAAGCTGCTTACAGAGTACAAATCTTATTTGCAATATCAATAATTTTCTATTGATGGATTTTGTGAAATAATACAAACTAGATCCCAGCTCTAAGATAAGAACAGGCTCTCTGTTTATGTAAACCAGTCCAATCTATTCATGTAAATAACATTGTGATCGTAGGTCGTCTGTTCTTTAAATATATTGACAAAAAACTAATAAAGAATTATTTACTATAGTAACAGAATTTATATAACAGTTCTTAGACTTGTTGTCTGTTTATGCGAAACGTATTTAGTGGATTAGCCGATTTGGATGTAGTTTTAATCTATATATTTTTGTAAAATTTCTTAACATTTTCTATTGGTTGAAAATTTTAAAAGTTTTATCAGTTCAAAGAGTCCATATATATATTATAACCATTTGGTTATATTATATAATATAACCAAATGGTTATATTATATAATATATTTGTTTAACTGTGAACCACATTAGATTGATAATGATGATTGGTTTTTCTTAGTAGTAGAATCGTAGTAGTTGAATCACTTGGCAAAATAGAAGCAAACTCTTCATTCCTACTGTTCTGCCTCTCACTTTTCTCAAAAAGAAACGTTTGTCGGAGACTTAAAGATTCTTTGCAACATTCCGATGAATATTGTTGACACAGTTAAATAATAAAGAAATCATTCTGTTTATTAAATACAAATTGTTTATTATAACATCCTGATTATATTGATGTTTATAGATTTGTGAATATTGTATTAAAATCACATTGGCACGTGCATAGATTATGTTAATACTTTGGGTCAAATGAACACTCGGAATGTTTTGAACTACACTCGGTTCCAAAAATAACGGGTCAGTAATAACGGGTCAGTCACATAAACCCGAATATCTCCCGAACTACGTATGCCATCCTAATGAAATGAAGACTGTTCAATTGAGAATTTAATTATACAGATAAAAAATAAAATAAAACTTAGTTACACCCACAATATTAATCTTAAATTAAAAAAAAACTAAAGTAGTCATATTTTTCTTAAGATTACATTTTTTTTATGATTGTTTTTTTGCTGTTTTTCATCACTTTCTTCATTTAATACTTTGTATTGCCTCCACGTGATGAAGCCTCCAGTGATGAAAAACAGCAAGAAAACAATCATAAAAAAAATGTAATCTTAAGAAAAATATGACTACTTTAGTTTTTTTTTAATTTAAGATTAATATTGTGGGTGTAACTAAGTTTTATTTTATTTTTTATCTGTATAATTAAATTCTCAATTGAACAGTCTTCGTTTCATTAGGATGGCATACGTAGTTCGGGAGATATTCGGGTTTATGTGACTGACCCGTTATTTTTGGAACCGGCTATATTTAGTACATTGTTGTAACACTATGAAACAAACCTCCATCCTATCTACTGCCTCGTTGGTCTAGTGGTTAGCGTATGCGGCTGCTGATCAAGAGGTCTCGGGTTCGATTCCCGGGTCGGACCAAATATTATTTGTGTGATTCAAAAATATTTGTTTCGGAGTCTGGGTGTTTTCTATGTATAGTATGTTTGTATTTACAAAAAAAAAAAGTATGTTTATGTATTTATATCAGTTGTCTAGTACCCATAACACAAGCTCTGCTTAGCTTGGGACTAGATGATGTTGTGTGTCAGATGTCCAAAATATTTATTTATTTATTTTATTTATTTATTTATTTATCTTCATTTACTACTATAATATTAGTACTATAATATGAAAATATTGAGAGTAAACTAAAGTTATTATGACTAACAACTGGTTAGCTTTTAGTGAATTCCGCCTTACGGTAATTTATAAATATATGTATTAATTATTTCTAGCTTTTGATAGCGAGTTCGCTCGCGTCAATGTCAATCATCGCTCTGACTCTTTAAACTGATAAAACTTTTATTATTTTCAACCAAAAGAAAATGTTAAACAAATTTTACAAAAATATATAGATTAAAACTACATCCAAATCGGCTAAGCCACTAAATACATTGCGCATAAACAGACAACAAGTCTAAAAACTGTTATATAAATCTGTTACTTTATTAGATACCTCTTTATTAGGTTTTTCGTATTGACAAAAAACCTTTAAAGAACAGAGGACCTATTACAATGTTATTACATGAATAGATTGGACTGGTTCACATAAACAGTGAGCCTGTTCTAATCTTAGAGCTAGGATCTACTTTGTATTATTTCACAAAATAAATCAATAGATATTATTATTGATGTTGCAGTTAAGATTTGATTAATTTTTTAACAAAATTAAAAGCGTATATTTACTCTGTAAGCAGCTCAAAATAATAAGTTCAATTCGTGTTTTTATATTTTGAAAAAAACCCGAGAAATTCCACTATGGTCAGTGACATGAGATACAGGGGTCATGTATAGTGAACTCGTTCTGATAATAAGTTGTTATATCAATACTATAGACACACCCGCTCATTACATATTTTATTGCTTCATGAAAGCTACAAAACATTTCATCAGATATAGATAAACTCGTGAAATAATACCAGTAAAGTGATTCGCCGATCTTAAGTCGTATTAGATTTCATCTTCCTTCTTACAATTACGAAAGAAAAGGCGAAGTTTAGTTGAAAATTACATGTTGATCTCCATGAATACAATTTGTTCTACATGAATAGAAAAAGTGTCAGCATGCATTTCTCTACACTGAATTAGAATACAGTGAACTTTACTGTACATTTTTACTTTACATTTAGGTGATTGGAAATAATAACCGACGGTAAGCAACGACGGCACGGTTAGTAACCAGATGGGTACCCGTTTGTGGAATGATATGTGAAGATCGTTTCCGTGATTCGGAGGTCACGTTAAGCAGTCGGTTCCTGTTGTTATCATGAGATAACAGTCGTTAATTTTAGTTGGAGACCTTCATGGGGCTTAAAACCATCCAACGGCAAGATTACATAGCTACAACGTGTCTTACCAGTCCCCAACCCGAACTCTCTCCCGAGCCTAGTAGTGAGATATCATGGGTTACTGATGATTCATGAACTTTACATAATTATACACTTATGCATTGGAACGCATAAATGTGCACTTTGTAAGTTATACAACGTACAGATCAATGCCCTACAGTTGTGAGATGTAACTTTAACTGCGATAGGGATGCTTTTAACGACTATAAATGTTTGCGACGACTTAGAAAATAAAATTGAGAAGTAAAGATCTTTAAATTAAATGTTCACAAAAACTGTACGCAGAGGCTTTTAACGCATTACTTTAATTGTATCGATTGATTTCGATGAAATCTTGTCATGAGTTTCAAATACAAAGAGCCTTTCTGTACTTATAGTCACTTTAATATCTTATTCACTTTAATACTTTTATATATAACCTATAGAAGTCAGATTTGCGTGTGAAACATTAATCAAAATCAATAGAAATCGTGTACATTTTATCACATCACTTAAACAGCTCGAATGAACATGATAAAAAAGATTATATTATTAGAGCGATATTCACCATCGAGAATGTAAACTTACATCAATAGAGATAATACAAGAGAGTCAGAAAACAGATTCATTATAGAGTTTAATAAAATTAACTCCTACAACCTTTAAATCCAGTCCTGATAATATTTTAGAGTAGTTCACCGATACCCACAAGGTATCGGTCAACTACTCTAAAATATTATCAGGACTAGATTTAAAGGTTGTTGAGGATACAACCATTAAATCCAGTCCTGTATTAGACTCAGACCTCTTTTTAGAAAAGATGTTTTGACGTACTATATCATGCGAGCCAGACGGGCTGGTATGGAGTTTGTTTTTAGTTTTTCTTTCGTTTGCAGCGTCGCATCGTTGTGTAAAAAACAAACATTTCCCTCGAAAACAGTGGAAGATAACCGAGTTTATTAATCGTTTAATTGTTACAGAAGCTGAAAACAAGTGACCTTAAACTTAATTATGGTATAAGTTGTAAGTAGATAGATAATTTACATATTTAAATCAAAATGTCAGCGGAAAAAAATGCACTGGTGATGGCACCGAAAACCAAGCTTATAGTCAAATTAGTCCCTCCGGACGGTGGCTGGGGATGGATGGTTATAATAGGAACTGCTCTTAGTAATGTAAGTATTTATTTATGACTCATGCCTTTTTGGTTTAAGTATTTTTCTTATTTGAATAGAATAACATTTTCAGTTTTTAGTGATTCATAATCATCATTCATCTAATTCTTAGGATTTAATGGCCGTACAGTATTTTTGTATACTATTAAATACAAAAATAAGAGTCAACAAGTTGTTTTCTAGCATTATCTAAATTGTTATACTAAAAGGTCGCTTAGTATATAGCGTAATATTAGAAGCCAACAATTTATCAGTGACCAATATTGATAAAACATTTTATACAAAACAAAAATAAAGATACTAAATTGGTTATTTTCCTTAAATTTGAATGTTCCTCTAATTAGATATATTTATTGTTTATGTATCCATTAATATCTAAAGTATGATTATAACTAATGTATGTAAATAATATTTTTACGTTTTAGATTTTCAATCAGTCAATGCTGTCATTATTTAGTTTGCTGTATGGAGATGCACTTGAGGCTATGGGACATGAAACGCAGGGAGCTGCTTTAGTACTAAGTACAATGTTATTTGTATCGAATTTTGGTGGACCCATCGCTGGCGCAATAGTCAAATTAACATCTACGAGATTTGTGGCTGTAACTGGAGCAGTTTGTTGCACCATTGGAATATTTTTCAGTGGATTTTCGACGAATATATTTCATTTGGTGATAACTTACGGTATTTTATTAGGTAAATATAAAAAAAAATTGTTACGATAAAAAAATAGAAGATAGCACAGAATGTTCAGTGTTATAAATCCTTGAAATTAAGCACTCTAATTGCGTGCTGTATACTTTTGTATACGTACATATGTTTTACTATTTATTAGTATATATTTTAATTAAATACACGTTTAAAACAACAACTAATTTATATCATTGGATAAACAATGTAACTGACCGTTATTGTTTCAGGTTTGGGTTTGGGTTTTATCCAAAACTCCTCGTTTGTGGCTATAAATAGCTACTTCAAGCTAAAGAAAAGCCGTGCTGTGGGTCTCGCTAACGTAGGCACAGGTGTGGGACAGACCTTAATGCCTCACTTAGTGAGGTATCTTTTGGAACATTACGGGTTTCGTGGTGCGTGCTTGCTATTGTCCTCGTTGAGTTTACACGGGGTAAATGTTTATTTTATTACCTAGATTCTGATTATCACTTCTAGCAATTTATTCAAACTTTGAACAAAATTCTACCAAACATTTAATGTTACAGATAGCTGGGTGTATGTTAATACAACCCGTAGAACTTCATATGAAAAAGATAGTGGAAGAAGTAAAAGTCGATGAAAACCTACACCTATTAAAAGAAAACCAAAAGGATATTGGTCTAAGAAAAATATCACATTCAAACGGCGATGTAGAAAAGAGTGATAATGAAAATCGTCGGGGGAGTAAAACATTGAGTCATAAAGAGCAGAATGGTGAAAAAATTAATAAAGCAGAAGCAAATGATCAAAATGGTAAGTAGATAATTGATACTGATATCATAAATTGGAAAGTAACTCTGTCTGTCCGGTACACTGTTAAACCACCGATTTCAAAGAAATTTATCATAAAGAGACTTTGATTCTTGAGGAAGGATAAGGGGCTACTTTTTATCGAGATAGCCGACTAGGTAAAATCTAGTACTGTATAAGGTTATCACCTAAATTTTAGACTGCACAAACAAGGTGATGAAGTGCTTAGCTCACTGCGTTGAGTATTGTGGGTTCAACCACCACACGTTACAATTCTTTGTGTGTTCCAGAAACTTTTTAAAGAATTATATACATTTTTTTTTATATTACAGTAAAGGTCATCACTTCTAAAGCTGATAAACAATCAAGTCTATTTAGGAAGCTGTACGATTTATTCGGAATCGCACTATTATCCGATTTGAGATTTATCAACATAGTGATGGGTACAGCGTTAGCCGTCACCTCTACACAGAATTTTAGTATGCTTTATCCATTCTTTTTGCAGGTAAGCCTTTAGTTACTGTATTTTAGAAGGAAGTGTTCTCCATTACAGTTTTCATAAATATAGTGAAATGGTATTTACTTTAAATGCTAATTTTATAACGGATATATTTAACTCCAATTATTAGAAAACGTAACGTAAATTGTAAGTGCGTCAAAATGAATGATTAATAACAATATTTAATGTCCGTTCAACATAATTATTTTCAGAATTATGCTTCAATGAACAAGCAGCAAACTGCGTATTGTATGTCGGCAGTGGCAGCTGCAGATATAATGGGTCGCCTGATTTTGCCCATATTTCAAGATAAATACAAGATAAAAGCCAGATGGATGCTTATAATGACCTGCATTTGGCTGATCATAACTAGACAGAGTAAGTACACGTTTCATATGCATTATTGAAAAAAAATGATCACAATTTTCAATTATCCGCTATCCCCAGTCGAGCTGCTATTAAAAATTACATTTCTTCGTTAAGTGAAGTTATTTATTTTAGTTTTTAAAAACACAAAGAAGCAACTACCTGCCAAAAAAGATTTCAGCAGATTATCTTCAGGGTGCCTGTTATTTAAGTTATACCTCGACAAAATTAGTTACTACATATATAATCATATCAAAGTTTAACGGATAATAATTTATTATTTACAAGACAATTTCTTATTACAGTTTTGGCGTACCAGACAAATTTGGAAGTTTTGCTTGTAATGTCAGCCCTTTATGGATTTGGAAGAAGTATGATCATCGTCGCTCGGAATATTGCGATATCTGAAAACTGTAGTTTAGATCAAGTGCCTGCTGCAGTTGGCCTAGGGATGTTAACAATGGGTATAATCGTACCACCAGCTGGGTATTTTCTTGGGTGGATTAGAGATCACACGGACAGCTACATTGCTTGTATTACGGCACAAAATGCTCTGTTGGTAGTTTTATTAGTCACATGGATTCCTGACATGCTGTACTTACAAATGAAAGCTAAAAGACAAAAGAGAGAAAACCTTGATTACATGTCATAGACTGAATAATATATGGATTAAATTATTTTTGTGAAATACTCGATAGCGCATTGTTTTTAAAGGGATAAAAACAAGATAGTTATAACCTAACGATACGTTACTGATGGCATGTATTGCGTTTCTTCTAGATGATATTTTGATGATTACAGTTTCACAATTTGTCCAGATTCAAATGTCCACACATTATAAAAGTTTAATATCATATTGACAAATTTGATAGAAGAAGCACACTCATGACATTATCTACCAAATATGAAATAATTTTTAAGGGAAGTTCATTGTACTGTGGTTTGTGATACAGACAGGATCTAGGTATAAAATAAGCTGAAATTCTACGCTTTATGGTCCAGTGGTCATTGTTAGAAATAGATATTACTTTAAGATGACCTTAGTACCTGAAGAAATTAGTTTTGCGGCTGTGAAATCTACATAATTACTTATATGTATATTTATGTTAAAAATACTTAAGAAATATTGATAATAGGTACTGAGACTGCCTAAAGTATAAAAGTTAAAAAAAACTGAATGAGAATGTGAATTGTATAATTTGAGAAGGCGATCTAAATTTTGTTTAAACTTCTAGTCTAATAAAAATATTATATAACCGAAATTTCTGTCTCAATGTATTTTTGATCAACCCTACACTATACTATCTTGTAATATATAATTATGTTGTTTTAACAATAAATAGAAAAGGAACCGCTTCTTTGGTCTAGCGGTTATCGGATGCGATTGCCGTTCAATGGGTCTCGAGTTCGATTCCCGAGTCAGGCTTAAAATGTTCTTTGGTTTTTAAAACAAGAAATTCTTAATAACGGCTCGGAGTATGGAAGTTTTGGCAGTGTTTCTCGCCCGTGCCTTGGAGGAGAGCACGTGTAACCGTCGGTCCCGGCATCTAGACAATCGTTATTGGGAAGTCAATGCTAAATATTCCAAGAGGCGGAGGTACGATGCCAGTCGCTCCGTGGAAAAACTCATATTCAGTTAAAAACGGTTATAAAATTAATGTTAAAAAAGATTATGTAAAATAATCTTAAGCTTCTTGATTACCACCAATTAATCACGTTATTGACGTAAGTAAATCCTAAAATAACCTTAAAAGTTTTACTAAAAAGGTATAAATGCATTTATAAATGAATAAGATGAACAATTAACAAAAATAATGAGGCTTACTTTCAAAACTAACAAACTTTAAAAAAATCATTTTATGCAAAACACTTGATCGTAAAGTCAGTCATTGGTTCGGTAGCATGAATAAATTGAACCAAATATTCTTATTGCTTGCTTAGCAAAAAGTTATGTGTAATAAAGTATAGAAAAGGTGAAAGTTTTAAATAATGGCAGGTACCTACGTTGCTGCATCATTAGGGTAATTCCCATCAAATTTGGAACAGCTTTGGTTGAAGCTTGAGAATCTCCCCGGAATTCTTTAGCTGGTTTCATAGTTACAAAATGGAACGAAATTTTTATTTTTAAGGAATGGCAAAAAACGTCATATTGTTAATTACAGACCTCTACGTGTTTTTAAAATAGTACTGCTTTCTAACTTCTTTATGAACGGATTCAGTGTATTATTCTAAAATACTAGAAGCTACCTACTGGTTATTTGCTTCTCAAAGAGAAAATTAAAGGTGTCAGGGCTTTTCAAGAGTTGGCGGGCCTTCATGTGGTCTAATCAAGTGCCAAGAGTTGTTCGCCGTTGCTTCGGAAAGTATCTACACTCGGTCGTTAGGAGAGGAGGCGATGTTCTCATGTGCCGTACGTCACCAGAAGGGATCTAGGTGTCGTTATAACAGCTGTTCCCGGATTTCTCCTATCTCAAGTGCAGAATCGCATTCCGTGTTGTTTTAGTAGGTCCGATTCTGGCACACAATCGCGACGCAAACCCTCGCACGACCCGTGGGGTTTCCACACATAAAATAATAGAGCAAGAGCATTTGGGACTGCGAACCTTTTTAAGAACAAATAAAACTACACATTTACTTTCATAAGTGGTCACACGGAAGGGTTATGCTGTATAACTATTGACAAGGAACTTGAAAATGAAATTCGTAAGTAAGCGTAATTTTAAAAAATAGTTTCTCAATGATTATTTTTGTGTCATAGTTACACGATCAGAGTTCTTTAGTTTTAAAAGAACTTCAAGAAAACATACATGAGGAAATTTTCTGTCCGTTGTAGAGCTTGTCGCCCGATATTAACACATACTGCGACGAGTTTTGTTTATGCCTGGATATATAGTGAGTACGTCAAATTCAGAACACGATAAACACGGCACCAACAACTTTAAATAGTTTAGTTGGGGCCCCGGTAAGTTTTCTGCCCCAGGGCTTTTGGTTACCTAGCAACGCCACTCAGTCACACCACATAAATATGCCAAAGCATAACCATGCTTTGGCGATAAATCCCGCGATAAACTCTATAGCTGAAAAGTTAATATATGTAATAAAGAATAGAAAAATGAGGATTCTTGTCATGAAAATAATAATAAACTCCTGATACATTTAAATAGCAAAACCATTTACTTGTACCTTTAATTTTTAATATTACGACGCTACTTACGGTTGTAGTACTTTTACAACATCGGCCGGGGGTAACAGCAGACTCTTTAAAAAAAACTTGTCTAAGTTACTCCTTTTAACATCGGCTAGTGAAAGCTCAGTCAAAACCGGGATCAAGTTCCAGAGACTAGACGTAAGAAACAGAATGTGTTAATTTCAAAAACCTTTTTCGATGTCAGCACTAAATATACTTTTGTAAAAAAAAACTATACTACTGTACTTTTTCCGGAACTAGCTACGGACGTGAAATACCACCTTCAATACTCGACTGCTATAAGAAAAACCCAACAATAGCCCGACCCGGGAGTTGAACCCGAGCCCTCTACATCGAGCAACAGTTGCAAATCCCAACCGCTGGACAGTATTTTGAGATATTTAATCAAATTAAATAAAAAAAAATAAGAATTACGCTATAACTTATAGGATTACATTAATACAGGTTAGAAAAATATGTACTAATTTTAGGTCTCTTAATTTACAAGTAACTTTGTAATCAAATAAGCTATTGTATACTTTTGGGCCATTGCATAGTTTTTATCACGGGCTTTGAGCGCGGAGATCCAATGAAGAAATTCCGTAACGAAAAAACCTAACACCCCGTGGTAAAAAAGGATAGAGAATATGATTGTAACTGCAGTGCGACAAGGAAAAATAGCAGGCGCCCGGCATGTGTCATAGATTAATTAAATAGAAAGGATAACGTAGGCACAATACATAGTGTCTGTGCGTCATAGATTAATCAAAAAGAAGCGATAACGTAGGCATAATACATAGCGTCGGCGTCCTCCAGTACCGTCTAATTGAATCTTAGTGTTTTTTTTATTCCATAGATATGCTCATATTACTATTAGTTCCTTGCTTAGCTGTCATTGTCTTTAGGATAATAGGATGATTATATTGTTTGGCAATAATAGTGTTAGAATATGTTAGTAAAAATACAGTGTACATTGTTTCGTAAACTTGAATTTAAATCAAAGAAAAAAAATACTGCAAAAAATGCCACAAATTTTTTATATGTTTAATACTGTATTATTGAGAATAATAATTTCATAACTCTTACACACAGCCATCTAATCCAACAGGAGTAAACAGATTTGAAATGTCATAAACAAAATAGTTGTGGTATACTTAAAGAAACTATTTCTTTTATTTTAGTATTTTATAATTATTCTTTAACATTCTTTGCAATTTTAATGGTAAAAAATAGGCCAAGTGCGCGTCAGGCCACGCATAGAATAGGGTCATAGTAGTCATAGTCGTAGTCATCCATAGTGGCAGGCGGATTAAAAATCATGTACAATAGATGTTGTTACGTCTACTTCTTATTTTGTTATTTTTGTACGAAATATTGCAAGTAAGCACATTTTACAAGATAAACCTCTGAACTAATAAAGTTCACTAAGCAGTTATATTTTTCCTCTAAAGTTCAGCATATTATTATTACCAGCATGTTTATTTTCAGATTTTTAGAGCCAGTCTTTTACCTGAGGAGGAGGGGGCCTGTTCTAACAAAAAATGCCCTTTGAAGTAGAATAATGCGCCCCGGATACCCAAATCAAAAGATTGTGGTAGTAATTCTAAATCTCTCTACATTTAAAATAAAAACTATCTATTGATCTACCGTGTGGGATCACATGATGGGGTAGACGGGAGACTAAAATATTTAACTTTACGTTTCGGGGAGCTACACCAAAAAAAGTAAATAGCTTTATTCTAGCGCTTTTTCGACGTGATATAAACACACATCCATGCAAAATTTCATTTTTCTAGCACTAACCGTTTGGGCGGTAAGTTGAGGACAGACGGACTGACATAACGAAACGTCATGAACTACGGATCCCTAAAGACCAATTTTAATGTTGCCTAGCATTTTAAAATTTGAAAAATTGATTTGTTTGGGTTCATATTTTTGAAATACAGTGTACATGAACCGCTTGTGGCCTTAGCAAGATCGTTACTACAAAGTACAAAGCTTATGCTAATTTAAGCTTAATATTTAGTTGCTTTAATAAAATGTCTAAATGTTGTAATACTTAGTAGATGGGGATAGAAAATATTTGCTATTATATTTGTTATAACTAAGCAAATCAGTGCGTTTATGAAATTCAAACTATTTGATAACATAGAAAGAAGAGAAGTCTAACTCTTAAATTAGGCATCTATTATAATCATTGTTATACAAATAACAAACATATGACACTAACTTGTGCAGATATCTAAGATGCCACCTAAATTAATGTGAATCTTGCGCATTCCACTTCACCCATTTACTTTGTTCTGATAGGCCGTTTATCGATGACTAACAGCACCATACAATGAACCGAGCTCAGTCGCGCGTCAGCCATGGCGGTGTAAATACGCTACTGTGTTGTAATTAACAACAATAATTTAACAAAAAAAAACTGTTAGGATGTCCACATGTCCTAACCTCGAAATTATACACAAGTTTATGTGCAATGTCAAGTGAATCTCTTATGACATGTGTAGTATCTCAATTTAAAACTAAAGTTAGTTGTTTGTATCTATTTAATTGAATAATGTTCTATTTGTGTGCGTCGTCTACATGTTTGTGTTGCATTAGCGCTGCAGTTATTTATCGTTTTGTGTCACTATCTTGAGCATTTTCATCTTTAGTTACAATTATAAAAAAAAAAAAACTTGATTTTTTGTTACAGGTACTAAGTGTTATTTTTTCCTCTACTTTTTTAAAAAAAATAATCTAACCTATCATCTAACAGTGTGGGTGCACCTGGCTGTTATTAAATTTTATTAATTTTAGTATTGTTGTTGAAAATAATATTAAGTACGTTTTACCACAACTAAGAATTGAGTAACGATCATTTAAAAAATAAGTGAGCAAAACTAATAGTTTTGCGGAAAGGAACTTACAAAAAAGAAATATTTTGCTTTAAGCCTGTTCATATTTAGGAATGCCACGATAACCGCCGTTTTGTTATTAAGTGTGACATTATTCTCCATACAATTTTTTACAGGATTCTATTAAAAATAAAAATTTTGTTCCAAGCCAAATAGTTTAATTACCTACTACTCTTTAACCGACTTCAGAAAACCGAGTGTTAATTTTTTTTTTATATCTTTTAGATTACGAAAATAAGGAGCCTAGAGTTAACTTACGAGTAGACATAATAATTATATACAATACCTTTTTAACTCACGTGCCAACCGGTCACACCGGCCGGTGAGATGAACGATTCAGAAAGCTACATAACATTAATATTAATTTAGATATTTGTTCTGCTATATGTTTCTTCTTTAGTCTTTATTATAATTTTGTTAATATGTATGTCCATTCGCAGGCTAGACTATTTGTACAAATTTTATTTTAATCGGTAGTAGTTTTGGCGTGAAAGCACGACTGAAAGACAGACAGAATTACTTTCTCATTTATAACATTAGTAAGGGATAAAATGCGGCCAAGTGCGAGTCGGACTCACCCATGAAGGGTTCCGTATCAGCAAGTAACATAATTTAAAAGTTCTTGTACTTCGTTGTAAGTGTTGTAACTTTGATCGATGTTTTTATAATAGTGTATTGATTGAATGAAAGGTAAACTGCGGTTTACGATTTATGACAAATTTTCGTTATATATATTTACAACATATTTTTTTTTAGTTTTATCATTCTCTTATTTTAGAAGCTACAGGGGGGGGGGGACACACATTTTTCCACTTTGGAAGTGTCTCTCGCGCAAACTATTCAGTTTAGAAAAAAAAAAATTAGAAACCTTAACATCATTTACCTTAACCTCAACCAAAATGACCCTACACGTATGGGTTTAATGAAAAAAATTTTTTGAGTTTCAGTTCCAAGTATCCCTAAAATGTAATTTTTTTTTTCTATTTTTATGTGAAAATCTTAATGCAGTTCACAGAATACATCTACTTACCAAGTTTCAACAGTATGCTCTTATAGTTTCGGAAAAACGTGACTGTGACATACGGACGGACAGACAGACAGTCAGACATGACGAATCTATAAGGGTTCCGTTTTTTGCCATTTGGCAACGGAACCCTAAAAGATGAATATTTTAAGGAATTCTAAATACAATCACAGTTAATCTTTATTATAAAGACTAGCTCAGTCTGCTGTTACCCGTGGTTATAGTTTTAGATAGCGAATAACACCGTGGAACAAAGTTAATGTGAAAATATTAGCATAATGCATGCACTAAATGCATATTCCTCGTTATGTCGTCAAGCAACTATCTGTCCATACCGTATAAGTATACTTTCATATGCATTTAGTAAAAAAGTGTTCATTTGATATTACAATTAAACACTTAAATTTTGATATTGATGTACCTAGCTGAGTTCCGCAGTGATATGTAAGCGCTTATTATTGTAAATCGTGGGTTAAACTTACACCGCGAAGCAAAGTTTGACTAAAAATTAGCCTAGGTTACTCCCTTTGTCATCATTCAGCCAATGAAAATTGGTTTAGCTGTTCCAGAGACGAGCAGACTGACGGATAGAATTTAAAAATACTTTTTTTTTATGTAAGTGCCGTATACACTTTTTAATTTAAACTTAAATTTTATTTATTTGTATTGCAGAGATAAAATAATATTAAATAACAAATTGCTAAGTACCACATAATAGAGCATGATGATTTACAAAAATAAACCAGTAACAGCTCATATAAAATGTGTAGAATAGTACTTACCTAGAAATACCGCCATAATTTGCGTTGGTCACATTTATTAACTAACAAACACAACATTCAAGAAATCACATTTACAATAATTACATGATAAATGCAGACATAAAATTTAAAAACATCGATCGTATTTAAAAACAACAAATTTTACTTTTCATAAAAGGAATCTAAAATTTGGCGTCATTTTATGTTTTTTTTAAATTATTTCTTTTTTCTCGGTTATGCAACCTATATTCAGCCAGCTTTGAAACCCAAATTTGAAATTTGAAGCTCAAATTGTAAAAGAATTATTAAAATTGATTTTGTTACCTAATTCTTCTGGATTTTTCTTGTGAATTAATTATCAACTTGGCATATCGCTTCAGGGCTTGTAATAAGTATATTATTATGAGATTTCATACATTGTAATGTCAAAAATGATTATCGATTTTCACGATATTTTTGACATTAAACTGTTTGAGGTCTCATGTTGCAATACGAGTATTACATGTGCATATGAAAGTATATATTAGGGTACTTTCTGTCTAATCTCTGGAACGGCCGGACCTATTTTGTAAGGACTTTCAGTGGCAGATAACTGATGACCTAGGGAAGTTCTCAGGCTAATTTTTAGGGTAACTTCGTCCCGCGGTGCTACTCACATGTTCACGACAAAAGCGGGTAACACAGTTTTGTCGTCAGTCTGCTTGTTCCGACTAATCTCTGGAATAGTTAGATCGTTTTTGACGGGACGATATGAAAGATATGCAATTTTTTTACACTGGCTTCGCACCGCGGCGTTGCTGTTGTAAATGTATTACAACAACCGCATGTAACATGGCGGTGATCAGCTAGTATATTATTTAATATTTTGTACGTGCTACCTATTTTTCTTTTACTTTTTTGGTTTTATTATAATGTTTTGTAATATTTTTTTGAATAGAGCATTCTTCTTCTTTTTATTTAATTTTGTTTTATTTAGAAGTTGATTTTTCTATAAATTTTTGATTAGTTGTACTTTTTAGGTTTTAGGCTCTCTCTCTCATGACACACTGTAATAGTGACAGGGAGAGTGTGGATAATGTTTTTTCGCGTGTACCCCATCATGGGGTGACATTAGATAGGTCTTTTTAATTGAAGCTCTTCATACAATTTTTCGAAATCTATTTTAAAGCGCATTTTTTTGCTTCAACAGGACGTCCTCCTCTCTTACAAAAGCTAAAAAGTTGAATTGAAAAAAAAAACATGATGAACTTTAAAGCAAAACTATAACAGTTTAGATAAGTTTGTTAGTTCAGAATTTATAGAGGCCTGACTTGTAAAATGCCATTACTTGAAAATCTTCGTCCAAAAATAAGTAAACATAAAATTTATTATTGGACATGATTTTAATCATCTACGTAACCCTATTCTATGCGTGGCCTGACACGCACTTGGCGATTTTCACTTAATATGTCAATCGGGAAAAGTGATCGTCATCGCCTCAACAATGAAAATATTTCATTTTTGTTACAGAAACTAAGAACTACAAAGGTGGAATCAAATTAGTGGCTCAAACAAAATTGTTTTAGTTAATAATTAGTAAAAAGTAATCTTCGGAAATGACGACAGGAAGCAAGCAATTGATGTCCTTACGTAAGACAAAGAAAGTAATCAAATCAGTACCCCCGGATGGAGGCTGGGGCTGGATGGTGATATTGGGGACAGCTCTTAGTAATGTTAGTACCACTATATTTATATATTTAGTAATTTAATATTTAAGTGACTGGGCAGTCGAGCTTTGCTCGGTTACTACTATTTATTGGTTAACTACACCATGTATTCTCTCAAGTAGCTGTGGTGTTGTTGTGTTGCAGTTATAAATGACGCAAGCAATGCTAACAGTAATGCAAAAGAAAAACGTATGATACTGCAAAAAGTTACGTTTTCCCAAATATTAAACTAACGTAGATCGATTTTTCACCCACGAAAACCCAAATATATTAACTTTCAAATTCTTTAATGACATTGGTTTACAGTCCATTTTTCGACACCTTACATCCTGCCTATTCTTGGCGAAACGTGTCTAACGTATAGCCGAGTATAGCGATGAAGTAAAATTAGACCTTTCGCACTAAAATTTGCCTTTATGTAAATGCCGATCAAACTAAACTCTGAATGTACATATTCTTTTATTTTTGTGGCTTTATCAATAATCACAATATGTGAATTATCAAGTCTTATTTATATTTATATATTATATTTATTTATATTATATAAGTAATAGTAATTTGTGTATCTATTATTATTGGTTAATTGATTCACAATTTATAAGCTAGGATTGCCATTCCTCTAGATTTTTTTTATTATCATTATCTTCTTTTTATAGATTTTTAACGTTTCAATGCTATCCCTATTTAGTCTGGTTTATGGAGATACGTTGGAGACTATGGGACACAAAACACAGGGTGCAGCCGTGGTATTTAGCTCCATGTTGTTTGTCTCGAATTTCGGTGGACCTTTAGCAGGTGCTATAGTTAAGATAACATCACCAAGATTTACAGCAGTAATGGGAGCTTGCTTTTGTACCGTTGGAATATTATTTAGTGGATTCTCGACAAATATATGGCATTTGGTTACTACTTATGGAGTATTATTAGGTAAGAGGTAATGTTAAGTCGCTGTAAATATTGATATAACACCAGTAGTAAATAGAAAGTCAGTGAGTGAAGTTACTTACATAAAAAAATAAAATTATGTATTTTTATTAATAAATAAATATATCGGACATCTGACAAACATACTGTAGTAGGTGGCGTAATGTGTTAGATGTCACTCTAGTAATATAAAAACTATATGGATTTATAAAAATATAATTTATAAATTGAAACCTAAATGAACAAACCAGTTTTGTTTTACGCTTTCATAAAATTACATATCAGTATTGCTTACTCATTTTGTGTACTGAAATCATCATTGTCTGAACATAGGCCTTTTCTTTTAGGTAATATATTTTTCTATAACTTTAAAGCTCTTTTATTATTAATTTATATTCTGCTATGAAGAAATGTAGAAAATTATTTTTTGTTCGTAAATTTCACTAGAGTACTTATAGTACATTAATACAGAAATAGCAGCCCGGAGTTTGGAAGTTTGGCGGTGTGTGAGAGCACGTAAAGCCGTCGGTCCTGGTTGTCATGAACATCTACGGCAATCGTTATTGGGAAGTCAGTGCCCTCAAATATGCTGACAACTTGTTCAAACTTCGAATTTCAATTCTCAGTTAGGGTTCTTCAATTAGGGTTGCGGAGGTCATAAGGCCAGTCGCTCCGTGGAAAAACTGAAATTCAGGTAAAACCGGTTGAACTAGTAGCCTACCCAAAATAAACTTGGGAATAAAGGCTAGGAAGACGTTATTTGTCGACAGTTATTATCCAAAACAGAACAAATATCATGATTTAGCCAACATATAAAGATAATGATAAAAATTGTGTTAGTTAATAAGTGATGACATGTTTAATTCAATAATTGTACATTCATTTCAGGACTAGGCTTAGACTGTATTTCGAACTCAACGTTTGTAGCTATAAATAGCTATTTTAGACAAAGAAAAAGCCAAGCTGTGGGTCTAGCAAACGTTGGCACAAACATCGGCCAGATGCTAATGCCGCATGTTGTCAGGTTTCTATTGGAATATTATGGATTTCGCGGGACATGCTTGATTTTGTCTGCTTTGAGTTTACATGGGGTAACTATGATGTTTATATATCTTGTGCTCAATTTTCCTTCTTGGAAATAGGTGATGTTACTTTTTAAGAAAAAAAATAAAAATAAAAATCACTCATAGGTAGCCGGATGTATGTTGCTACAGCCTGTAGAAAATCATATGAAACATATTATAGAAGATGTGACAGTTGATGAAACAATACATTCAATAGAAGATGAACATAATATGAATGGCGCTATTATAGGAAGACCCGATCCCAGTGAAGAGATGTCAAAATTAAAAGAACAACAAACAGAAATACAATTAGTAGGAAGTAAAATTAATGTTAGTAAAGAAAGTATTGATATTTTAGAAAAAATAAATACTAGCAGTAAGTAACTTGAATGTTTATAACTATAATTTAAAGCTCATCTAAGAAATTGATTTTTTTTAAATAAATACGTATAATCTAAAAGTCATAGCACCTTCAATATTTAACACTCTAATTAAGAAATAAGTATGATTTGAATAGCATTTTTAGACATCATTTCGAGATTCATAATGTTATAAAACATGATGAACTTAGTTAACATACAACAGAATAATAGTAATAACAAACTTGCACTATTTTACAGAAGACGACGGCTTTCAAGCAGAAATAAAACCCAATTTGCTAAGGAGGCTGTATGATTTATTTGGTATCGCTCTATTGTCTGACATCAGATTCCTTAACATTGTAATAGGTACAGCGCTAACCACAACATCAATAGCAAACTTCAGTTTGGTTTATCCCTTATTTTTGCAGGTAAATTTTACTATTATTATTATTAAACATAAATTAAAACTATTATTTTAAATATTATTCTAAAGATCTTTTTTTTATATAAGCCTGTCAAAGTGATTCAACTCTGCCTGATGGAAGCATGAGTAGAATTGCAAATGTTGTCATGTTTATTCAATTATTGTTTACATATCTCCAGTTTTGTAATTGTAATTTGCATTATTTCTCGTTTTGGAGTGGGTTATTTCAACTTTTACATTACCTTGGTACATTTACATTACATTTAAGTTTAAATTATCTTGAAAAAAAAATTGACCGAATTTAGAATGCAGCATCTTTGGATAAGCAGCAAACTGCAAATTGTATGTCAGCAGTAGCAGCGGCAGATATGGTTGGTCGTCTGACTTTACCCGTATTTCAAGACAAGTTCAAAATAAAGGCCAGATGGATGCTTATAATGACGTCTGTTTGGGTTATTGTGATCCGACAAAGTAAGTGTAAACATATCAGTACATATTATGAGATAAAATCCTCCGTCGCGTCTTTCTGTCTGTTCGCAAAAATCTAAAAACCACTGCACCATTTTAAATGAAATATTGTACCCTAAAATCTGAGAGAAGGTATAGGCTACTTTTCACCGCGATAATCGACATAGCAAGGGCACGGCCGCGGGCAAAAGCTAGTTTATAATAAACAAGTGGTAATTGATGAACTGCTAAACTGTAAAAATTAGGTAGTATTTAATAACATAATATCTCATACCATTTTTGATTTGTTAATTATTCTTGTTTGCAGTTTTAGCACACCAGATAGACGTGTCAGTTTTATTAGCCCTATCTATCCTTTATGGCTTTGGTAGAAGTATGACGGTCGTCACTAAGAATATCACTATATCAGAACACTGCAGATCAGAACAAGTTCCTTCTGCAGTTGGGTTGGGCATGCTATCGATGGGTATAATTGCGCCACCTCTTGGATATTTCCTCGGGTGGATTAGAGATTACACAGGCAGCTATATTGCCTGTATTGCAGCTCAAAATGGTTTATTAATTATATTATTAGTTACCTGGATTCCTGATATGTTGTACTTGTACATAAAATCAAATAAGAAAAAAAATACATTTGACCCGATAAAAGCACTTACCTAAATATAGGTTAATGGTAGTGTTCTGTATATCTTTTAAAACTTTCTGTAAAAAAATTACAATATTATAACTTTTTAGAAAAACAAGTGTGAATTAGTTTTGTTTAAATGTGCATATGTAATGTTACGTATTCTAGGATTCGTTTAATAGTGTGTACTACACTCATATAATACTCAAATCAAATTAGCAAACTATACCTTTGTAAATATAACATTTTTATGTTTTGACTTTTTGACATGGCACAAGTGTTTACTTGATGATAACTAGTTGTTTTACACTAATTATCGTGTGACTGTACAGATAGATTTATGGCAAAAATATAATGTTTGTGTGATTAAATAAGAAAAAAGAAATATTGAGCGGAAGATCTTGTGTTTAATTTTGTACAAAACTAAATTTATATTTTTTAATCCGGTATACATTTTGTAAAAATCTGTGTTTAAATTGTGTTTGAAGTAACAGATCGTTTATAACAAAACACTATGTGATGAAAATAATTATTATCGAATTAAAATTTTATACCCATATCAAAGATTTCTTACGATGTTCTTGCCACAATAACTTTTTGTCCTGAATTGAACTTCTTTTACAAGTGGAACAGCCTAGACTCTGTATACATATATGTGACATCATAAATTTAAAGAACTTCAGGCAGGATATACACATATCTACCGGCCTATATTCTGTCATTTACTAGAAATTTATGTACGACTATTGAATAGTTAATCTGAATGTATATAAAATATAAGCACGATTTCTGATCATGTTGATAAACTCTATAGTACTTGAAAATAGTATAGTAAAACAGTCTGCTTTTTAGTTAAATTGACATTTTAAACCTTAATAGAAAAGCAACCAAATGAAGTCATTTGATAAAAAAAACACGTATTGGCCAATAACAGAAGACAATAGGGGACTTAGCGATTGCAGAAAGAAAATCGACCCCAAACATTAGTATTTTGGCAAAGGGGGTTGTTATAGTAGAGATATGCTTCAGCATAAATAACTCGATATCGTAGTCATACAACGATCACATGGGAAACTAAAGAAGAACATGATGAATATCTGTGTGTATGTGCAAAAATGTGTAGTGAGATCATCAAATCTAAAATAAATTATCAAAATTAACTCTTATTTAGAGAAATTATTAAAGTGAAATTGATTTCTTTATATAAACAATGGTATTGCTTATGTGAATATTCATTTACTTTTAAAAAAAAAAATTCGTCATCAGCAAACTCAGACAATACATACGTATTATGACATGTTTCGCAGTGCAGTATTATTAATTATAATAAAATTGCAAATACCTTATTAATAATTAAACAAATGCGTATATGATGAATATATTACGTGAAGAGATATATACACGTGTATATGCAACGGTCACTATGAAAGCTGATATCTGAAAATACTCATGATTAATCTGTTGGATAAATCTAATGGAACAAATAGTTATATAATAATACAATATACAATAATACATTTCATATTGATAGCTCTCACTTTAAAAAAATATACATATTACTACTTTTCGCAGTGTCTTTTATTTATTTATTTTGTATTTCATAGCCTGCCAAAGTGACTACTCTGACTGATGTAAAGCATGAACAGAATAGGTGGAGTAGGGACCACCATGCTCTCTGCGAATACAGGCAATGTGGCGATGACGGCCCACACCGTGGCGGCCTAGTGAGATGAGGAGATGAAGGAATCAGTTGGAAGAGCTCATCAGAACACTCCCTGTGCTCCCTGTGATAAAAGGAGGACTGCCATGAAAGCGCAACTGCAAAGGCTTGAGGAACTCCGGGGCTTCGGGGCTATCAATAATGCGGACTAATACTGCGTGGTCGAGAGCGTCAAGGTAATACTGCGTGGATCCATCGCAGAGATGATAACAGTACTTCACGTAGGAGCGAACGGCGAGAAGAACCGCATCACCTTGTTTAGTATGCCGAGCTTAAATACAGACATTTTGGTAGTGAGCGCGCACACCTGTGTTTTCTTGGCATTGAACTCTATTCTCATCACTCTATTGAGAAATGAGGTTGAGGACTTGGTTGAGCTCAGCGATTAGCTCCTCTTATTTTGCCTTGACGTCTGCCTGCTTAACTGTAGGATGTCCAATATATTATTCATGGACTGTGCTGTCATCTGCATAGAAATATACAACACGTAAAGCTAACATGTCATTGATATACAGAAGAAACAGGTGGGTGACAACAAAGAACCATGAAGTCCGCTAGCGTTGACCTGTTGAAAGCTGGTAAAAGAAAGTGGCAAACAGTTTAGGGGCAGGTAAGAAACTTAGAGAGCAGCGAACGGTGCATGACCCTATCGAAAGCCATGTCAAGGCTAATGGCCAGTGACTCTCTATTCCTATCCATAACCTCAACCCAGGTGTATGTGTACCTACGTTAAAAGATCCGGGAGACAACTCCGGTGCACAGTTCTTGATGAACATCGCTGATATATCGTCTAAGACCGCGGCTCTATCCGCTTATATGTCAGTTATCGCGTAAAAACTAGCTTGTTTCCTTTCTTTGGCAGACTAGATAGTCTGATAGAAATTTAATTTTAATCAGTTTAGTAGTTTTGTTGTGATAGCCCGACCTACTTTTCCTACACCGACTATACTTTATGTTTATGTCATTGATTAATGTAAGTTTAACGATAAAATTAATATGTTATAGGTTTTTTATAGATTTGTTATAGATTAGATTATTACAAAACTTTAGTATCTATCACAGTATGCTGTGATAGATACTAAAGTTTTGTAATAATGATGATTTAGTAGGATGATAAAATAAACCACTTTTTGTGATTTACAAAACAACTAACATTGCTATCAAACCATTTTATAATACCCTTATTTATGAACTCATAGTTAAGTAAATTTGAAATCAATGCAACTTTTGAACAAAATGGACAGGATAGAATTATATATATATACTAGCTGATCCGGCGAACTTCGTACCGCCCGAATTTGAAATCCCATAGCTTGTTCGCAGCGCCACCTACCGGGTACTATAATTTGAGATTTAAACTATCCTATCTCTCAAGTTAGATCGAACTGCACATGGTGTGCGAATTTTATTATAATCGGTTAAGTGGTTTAGAAGTCCATTGAGGACAAACATTGTGACACGAGATTTATATATATTAAGATATAGATAGAGTCAATTGAATATTTATGTAATAAGAAACATTTCAAAAAACTTTTGTTAGAACTAAAAGCGTGCAGCGTTCCTATCGAATTCGATTAGCAAATATAGTGTGCGCCATAAGGAGATGAATCTCGTTTGTACGGGAATAATCTAAAAGACAATAGAATCGAGGACAGCGCCATCTAGTGTCGTAACAGCTCGTAACATTAATAAAAAAAACTTATAACAATAATATTTATAGTGACTGCAACCACACAACCCTATAATTTAGCCATTAGAACCATTTAGAAGAAAATAAGAGTTAAAACAACCCAGAAACATATTACAGTGTATTTTTATTTAGTTTTGCTCTTCCTTAATAAATTTATTTTCACGGTGCAAGAGGCTTTTTTGTATTAACCATAAGATTTACGGATTACACGAAGTCCACAAAATTGTACCTATATATATATTTTTGGTGTAATAAAACACCACTCTTTATTATTAAAATGAAGGTTAATATCTTGTCCTTTTCAAGATTTATCTTATTTATTTTTTTACACTTTGGTGTTTCTATTAGAGTATATGTCACATTGTGTGTTAAAGTTTTATCTAATGCAAATAATATGTAAATTCTTGGTATTACATAATTTAAATAGCTAAAAATATTTATGTATAAAAGCACTTCGTCATTAGTATGCTAAATGTACAAATATACAAAAACATTCATTTCATATGCAGCTTAAAATAAGTAAAGTAAAGAACCTATTACAAACCTATTGTTTATGTCAATCAACAATACATTACTATTAAAAAAGTTCATCAACAACATCATCATCATCAGCATATCGCAGTACTACTGGACATAGGCCTCTCCAATTGTACGCTACTTAGTTCGATCCTCGGCTACTCGCATCCAGCTCCTGCCAGTTCACCATGTTCACATCAAATTAAATATATATACAGGCAGAGGAATTGGGGACTCTTTCCTTTTGGAGGCAATAAGCACCCCAAAATAAAAAATCATTCAACATAATGAACTTAGTTCATAGTGAGGATTGAACGCAGAAAATTGTGAACAGTGTTTGGATCAGAGTTGGTAAATAGCCGCAATTTTATTTCTTGGTACACAGTGTTGCCGTCTTTATACAAGGCTACTCGAGCATTTCACGTTAATATTGTTACATTTATAAATGAGGAAAACGGAAGAAGGAGTCAAGATTACCGTCATCTTTTATTTAGGGGAATTCCTCAGAAGTATATTAATAGGGTTTACAAAAAGACATGAATAAATAATTTAAGGATATTTCCTTCTAAAGAAGCGGTGGTGCACTTGTGGTGGTTATTTTTCACTACATTTTCACATGGCATTTGCATAATGGCTGAACTATTTTTTTCTGCAAATTATCATTTATCGTCTATTAATTCTTAAACCTTCGAAATTTTTTCTACCCTTGTTTCTTTCTTTCTATAAATCTCTAATAAATACTACTCTTGATTATTATAATTAGAAGTTAATTCAATTATTTTGCTCTAAGCAACAGTCGGTAGTTACATGAACAAATTTAAAGAAAGTTTTCGAACAATTCCTTAGCTATTCGTTTTTATACATATTATTTAATGAATGAACTAAATGCAAACTAACTAAATTTTAACTCCTCTTGATAAATTTGTTTGTGCTTATTTATTTAAATTAAAAAACAACAACTTGAAATAGAAGTAGATCACGTTTTATGCTGTTTCTCATCAATTTAGATCAACAAATTATAATGTAAAATAAAATATGTAATGAGGTAAACCAGTTTAATGATAACTAAAATATTGACGTCAATAGCTTCGTTTCATATCGTTATACTAATAATTAACTTAATATTCTCAAATAACAAAAGTTATGGTTATCTGTAACCTATCATTATAATTGGAGAACATGCAGAGAGATTTCAGATCTCTATGAAGCCTATCGTGAAGAGTGCCGTTCCTCACTAACTTCTTCTAGGTTAATCGGACACGACGGTGTAGTGTTCCGGTGTCAATAAGAATTCGAGCAAGGCACCCAGCTCTTAGTTTTGCGACTGTCTGTTGGCTGAGGCCAGCCGTGGTCCTTACGAGTTTTTCTTCTATTAATTTGTAAGAGTACCACATGTGTCAGCAACGACCTTTCATTAGCCACACCACAAGAATTTTATAACCATTGTCAGTCATTGTTTAGCACACTCATGACTTACGTGACCTTACACGAGACTATACCGACTACTATTGAAGCTAAACGCGACTTATATAAGAAAGTGACTATGCAGGCATACGTTCGAGGGTTAAAGGAACCTTTAGGATCCCGTATACGCTGCATGCGCCCACCAACTATCGAAAAGGCACTGGAGTTAGTTCAAAAAGAACTCAATGTTATGTATTTACAACAACGCGAACCCCCAAAAGCTCAAACCCTGCATAGAATCACTCCTCCATCAATACCACTTCCACCGCACCGTTCACAAAACTTCCCCACACCTGTACCTAACTGGCCATCCCCAATTGGTCAACGTCCCACAGGACCGCTACCATTTTTAGGGTTCCGTAGCCAAATGGCAAAAAACGGAACCCTTATAGATTCGTCAAGTCTGTCTGTCTGTCTGTCTGTCCGTCCATATGTCACAGCCAATTATTTCCGAGACTATAAGAGCTATACTGTTGAAATTTGGTCAGTCGATGTATTCTGTGAACCGCATTAAGATTTTTACATAAAAATAGAAAAAAACAATACATTTTGGGGGTCCCCATACTTGGAACTGAAACTCAAATTTTTTTTTATCATCAAACCTATACGTGTGGGGTATCCATGGATAGGTGTTCAAAAATGATGTTGAGGTTTCTAATATCATTTTTTTCTATACTGAATAGCTTGCGCGAGAGACACTTCCAAAGTGGAAAAAAGTGTGTCCCCCCCCTTCTAACTTCTAAAATAAGAGAGTGATAAAACTAAAAAAAAAATATGTTGTACATTACCATGCAAACTAACAGCGAAAATTGGTTTGAACGAGATCTAGTGAGTAGTTTTTTTTAATACGTCATAAATCGTAACACGCAGTTTACCTTTCATCCAATCAATACATTAGTATAAAAACATCGATGAAAGTTACAACGAACTACAAGAACTTTTATATGATGTTACTTGCTGATACGGAACCCTTCATGGGCGAGTCCGACTCGCACTTGGCCGCTTTTTTATTTTAATATAAAATAATAATATTATATTAAAATACAGAAACAACGCATTTCAAGGCTCCCAGCCTATGAGTGGTGTCCAACGCTATACCCCAAGACCTTTACCTCCAATGAACGCCGCAGCATTCCATGACTGGAATAGATCCGGAAACTTAAGTCAAGAGAGATGAATATGAATGAGTGCGCGACGACGACTCTTACTATAACTAATATTACGAACCTGAGTATAATTATGACGCTGAGTATACTAATACCGACTCAGATTATACTTCGGACCTTACCTATGACATGACTTACTATGATATGCCTACAACCCCGCGTTAGCTATCCCCTTAATTTTGATCTCTTCGAAGTAACTAATATTCACGCGACAACTAGAAACGACTATCCATTACCCTGCCATCGTTTTTAGAATTTGATGACCCTAACAGTATGAAATTATTCGTTTACCGCTTTCATGATTGTAAAATGAAGATATTATACCAGCACAAATCTCAAAAATTATTCGTATCCCCATTGACACTCCAGATAGCGACGTTTTCATTCATGAACAAATTCTTTATAATTGTATAGTTCACGAATGTGTTACCTCCGTCGTTAATAACCGTGGATATCTAGAAATTGAAAACCCTACACAAAACGACGTTATATTCTCACTTAATCGCCCCGCACATGCAGAATTGTTCAACACCGAGTGCACAAGTAGCCATCAGCCTTCAGCTCGGGTTCAGGGTGTAATATCACGCCTAAGAACTGACCACCTTAATCCGGAAGAAAAGGCTAATCTTATAGCTCTTTGCTCACGTTATTCTGACGTCTTTTATATTGAGGGCGAAAGACTAACTTTTATTATTAAAGTAAAGCACCGAATAAGAACAACTGATGAAGCCCCAGTACACGCTAAAGACTACCGGTACCCATTCGTGCATCGTCAGGAAGTCAGAGACCAGATAGGGAAAATGCTAGACCAAGGTATCATAAGACCTGCCGAATCCGCCTGGAGCTCACCTATTTGGGTGGTGCCAAAGAAAATGGACGCCTCGGGAAAACAAAAATGGCGTCTCATGGTTGACTTTCGAAAGTTAAATGAAAAAACGCTAGACGACAAATACCCTATTCCGAATATCAATGACGTTCTTGACAAGTTAGGGAAATGCCAATATTTTACAACCCTTGATTGGGCAAGTGGTTTTTACCAAGTAGAGATGGACCCCAACGACGTAGAAAAGACCGTATTCAATGTTGAACATGGTCATTTCGAGTTTCTTAGAATGCCCATAGGTCTTAAGAACTCCCCTTCTACGTTCCAACGTGTTATGGACCATGTCCTCCGAGGGCTTCAAAACGAGATATACTTAGTCTACTTAGACGATATCATTGTCTTTAGTACTTCCCTTCAGGAGCATATGACTAACCTCGAAAAGGTATTTTAGAGACTACAAGAGTCCAATTTCAAAATCCAAATGGACAAATCAGCCTACCTCGGTCATGTCCACACTAGAGACGGCATAAAGACAGTACAAAGACGAACCAATAGTTAACTTAGTACCCTATGTTATAATAGCCTATAACAGCTCCATACACAGTTTTACGAGATGTCGACCATTTGACTTATTAACCGGACACTTTGGCCCAAGAGACTGCAATGATATTGACCTTACACAGCATTTGTTCCAACAGTATACCCAAGCCCATAGAGATAAAATGAAAATAAAGCCGGTTCCAAAAATAACGGGTCAGTCACATAAACCCGAATATCTCCCGAACTACGTATGCCATCCTAATGAAACGAAGACTGTTCAATTGAGAATTTAATTATACAGATAAAAAATAAAATAAAACTTAGTTACACCCACAATATTAATCTTAAATTAAAAAAAAACTAAAGTAGTCATATTTTTCTTAAGATTACATTTTTTTTATGATTGTTTTTTTGCTGTTTTTCATCACTTTCTTCATTTAATACTTTGTATTGCCTCCACGAGCTCTTCTGACAGCTTCCAGGCGATTAGGCATGCTGTACACCAAATTTCGGAGCCGGTGCTGAGGAATACCTTCCCATTCCTCCACCAGTGCTTGTATGAGCTCGGGAAGCGTGATTGGTGGGGGGTTTCGACCTTTCACGCATCTCTGAAGCTCGTCCCAGGCGTGCTCGATGGGGTTTAAGTCCGGGCTTCGCGCTGGCCACTGCATGAGTTCGATACCGACCTCTTCAAGGTAGTCATGTACAATTCTGGCGGTATGGGGACGCGCATTATCATGCATTAATATGCCATGCCGGTCCATCCTGGCCATGAAAGGACCTACATGTTCATTGAGGATCTCTTCCACGTACCTCTCTGCATTTAGAGTTCCATTTTGAATGAGCACCAGCTCGGTGCGGGCCTCAGCAGAAATCCCAGCCCAAACTTGTACGGAGCCTCCACCGTACGCCACTTTTTCCTCCACACACGCTTGATGGAAGCGCTCCCCTGGTCTTCTGTACACCAACTGCCTACCATCATGCTTATAAAGCATGAATTTAGACTCGTCCGTGAACATTACCCTAGACCAATCGTCTAGTGTCCAGTTTAGGTGTTCGCGCACGTATCTCTGTCTTGCAATTCGATGTCCCCGTTCCAGTTTGGGGCCATTTGCGGGCCTCAATGGTTTCAAATTTGCTTCAGCAAGACGTCTTCTTACTGTTTGAGCGCTTAAATTGCCACCTCCAAAGCGAATAAAGTGAGTTTTTAGACCAACAGCAGTTTGAAAACGATTTCGGAGCATTGTAGCCACCAGTTGTCTGTCTTCCCTGGCCGTTGTGCATCTTGGTCTGCCATTTCCTGGTCTTCTAAGGTGTGATCCGGTCTCTTGGTACCGCTGGACTACCCGCTGAACAGTCGACAAAGATACACCAATGTTTCTGGCTGTTTCACGCTGGCTCCGCCCAAGTTCCAAAAAAGTTAGGATTCTGGTACATTCCTCTAGCGTGACTGCCATGCTTCACCTCACAGAATAATAATTATGCACGTGGAAGACGTTCACGATAATTTTTTTTGTGACAGAATAGAAATGGAAAGCATCCATAATGACATGAAACAAAAATTTTGTTTTTAAAAATAGTCATTTTTTTAAATTTTGTTTTTCTAATGAAGTTTTTTTCATCAACCAGTTTAAATAATATGCTATTAGAAGCGCAACTAAAAAGTCTTTATTCTGTTTTTTATTTCATTGATCTAGCTTTTACAGTTCTGGAGGTATATCAATTTTTGTGACTGACCCGTAATTTTTGGAACCGAGTGTAGTATACGACATTATTAACTCAACATCACTTGCTAACCGGAACGCGTTAATCGAAAGAAGGAATGAGACTCGAGAACCCGAAGCAGAGTACGCACCCCAGCAACTAATCTTTATTAAAAATCCCCTCGCCACTCGTCAGAAGACAGCCCCACGATATACACAAGACACCGTATTAGCAGACCTACCAATTCATATTTACACCTCAAAGAAACGCGGTCCCATAGCCAAATCTAGACTCAAACGCGTACCTAAGACAGCAAATTTGTTACAGAATCCTACTAATAACAACTCTCCCAATGACGCGACTTCAAGAGATAAAACTTGAAAGCCTCGACGAAGGACCAGGACTTCTACCATATAAGCTCGGACTTATGACAGCTTATATTTCTGGAACCCAACCGAGTCAAGAGAGGCCTTGTAGACGGACTAGGTTCAATAATAAAAAGTCTAACTGTGATCCTATATCACGAAGACGCGATGAAGTATAATGAGGCTATTAAAACACTAGAAAATAACCAGAATAGAATAACAATCATCTAGGTATGAGTACAGAACGGATGTCTAAACACACAAATGTACTTACACAGATGCTTGAGAACCAATCTAAAATTAATATAATATAAATTAAAATAAAATTAATATAACGCTAGAAACTTTATATTTTACAAATTAATACTTTATGAGAAGATAATTTAATAAAATATGCTCAGTTTTTAGAAGTCATCGGAGATAATGTAGAAGACTTAACACAGGAATTTCTTAAGGTAGAAAATTGTTTAGCTTTTGCTCGTGCCTCTAGCACGCATCATTCTATGATAGACATAGAGATATTAGACTCAATGGTTAAGAAACTTAGAATTATTTAAGCCCAAGAGCAAATACTAGATTTAGAACTTAGAGAATATTATGATATTATAAAACCAGGATCGTATTAAATATGAAGAGTCTTTTCACAAAAAGAACTTGTCTTATTATAACTATGTGGGTAGGTGGGCGCAGAAATAGAAATAAATGACTTCAGAACACAGTCGACGTATTTTAGTCAGTATTCACTGTAATCACGATGTAATTAGGTAATTAACGATTACTACTATTAGACTAGTGCTTTTAATGTTTGAAAACAAAATAAATTATAGTAGGATGAAACCCATTGTAAAAGGAGGAAAATAGTACAAAATTAAAGGAAAAATAAATTACGGGCGATCTGAGGTCGGGAAGGGGGAGAATAGCCAAAAATTTTTCATAGGTCACTCAGGTATTAAATTATCTTAAAATAGTAATAAATAGGCATATACGCTTATACTTTAAAGAAGATTCTGCAACTTTCTCAAAATATTGTAGATGTTTTATTTAATATTAACTTTATTATTTATTTGTTTGTTAATTATAGTAGTATATTTCAATTTGCAATATTTTTGTTTATCATTGTAACATGCAATCTTACGTTTTTCGAGTGATTAAAGTGTAAATTTTAATAAATATCTCAATAACGATTAAAAAAAATCAAATTCGAGTTTTTTCGTTTTTTGCATTTTCTGAGAAGATTTACTATTGTAATAAATATATATTTTTATAAAGTCGGAAAGTAGAGATTTCATCAAATAGAAAACACCCAATTTTTGTGAAAAACGTTGATATTTTGACGGACGAATTTTCGATTGAAAATTAGGGTTTTTTTTCGGTATTCAGTCAAAATAAGGTGAAAAAATAGATATTTCAAATCAAATAAATTACGGTATATTCAAGACATGAAAAGCTAAGTTTTCACAAAATTTCGTTAAGAAATAATTTTATTTGTAAAAGATAAAAATAAAAAACCAAAAATTTGGTTTTTTGAATTTATCATATAAAATTTGAGGTTATGTGATAAGTGTCAATGCAAAAGTTGTAGATCTTTTTATTACCTACAATTTTGCCATTTAACTTTTTTCCATTGGACTTGTAGTATTGCCGGAAATCGAAATAAGCCATTTTTTCCCTTAAAACCCCCCCCTCTCCCCCTTCCCGACCTCAGATCGCCCGTAATTTATTTTTCCTTTGATTTTTGCAATATTCTCCTCCTTTTGCAATGGGTTTCATCCTACTATAATTTATGGTCACTTTTTGTTATTATAAGAGGTAAAATCCCTGGTCTACTATACGATATCAACTTAATAAAATCTTGTAATGATTTGTAAACTAAGAATAAATACAGTAAGAAGTAATCAATTTTTAATAAGTTAAGTATATTTATGTAGATATGAACTTTAAAATCAAGATGACCAAGGATAGAATTATCATATTAACTACGCGTAAAAAGAAGCAAATAGAAATCGAGCATTTATATATATATATATGTATATTGCACTGTATTTTGATTGCGCCAACACAGAAATGCGTTTTGCGTGATAATATAAACCTTGTATACATTGATGTGTCATTGCTTCGAGATGATAAGTTGCGTAAATATAAAACGTACAATGCATATCACATTACCATATTTAATCATTTACGCCGCATACGATATTTATTAACGTAAACTTACGTATACGTAGTATTATTTTTATTAGTATTTTATGTGTATAGATGATGATACTTAATTAAATTTTTTTTTTTTAAATTCTTATTGGTCTGTCTAATTGTTGGACCGATTTTTACAGCACTTTCATAGCCCTATCTAGCTTGTAATTAGGCCGAGCTTACAAGTACTATAACAGCTAGATTGACTGATAACAGCTAAAATATGAAACCCATAATTTGCAAACATACTAAACATTTGATTGGGGCTGGAAATTGAGCTCATGACTTCAATCAAACACAGCAATCGTAAACGCTACCGCTGCGCCACCTATATGCATAGGTCTTCAAAAATTATATTGAGGTTTCTAAAATCATTTTTTTCTAAACTGAATGGTGGTAAATGTGTGCGTGGGTCCCTGTAACTTCTAAAATAACAGAGTGATAAAAGTAAAAAAAATATATGATGTAAATCCGACCGAAAATTAGTTTGAACGAGATCTAGTAAGTAGTTTTTTTTAATACGACTTAGATCTTAAATCGAAATTTTCCTTTCATTCAATTAATACGCTATTATTAAAACATCGATCAAAGTTACAACGAACTAAAAGAACTTTTATATGACGTTACTTGCTGCTACGGAACCCTTCATGAGCGAGTCTGACGCGCACTTAGCCGCTTCTTTATATATTTAAGCCTGATGACAAGCTTGAAGAAAATTCTAAAATAGTGGTGACTATCCTTATTGTGAGTGCAGAAAGTGCAGGAAGTAGACAACTCCAGTTTTGCACTCACCAACGAAACAGGGCAGCTAAATTGTTTTTTTAGATTGGTCTTCTGCTTCATGATAGTAACTTCCGGGTTATATGTGTTGAAATCAGCGTGTTTCTACTCCTTCGAAACAGTGTCTGTCTGGTACGCTTTCACGTTTAAGCCGCTACACCGATTTCAGTGAAGTTAGATGAGAGAATACTTTGATTTTGAGAAAAAACATGCACTACTTAAACTGAGGCCGACATACATGCCAGCTGAGCAACAGGTAAAAGCCAATGATTTTATACGTTCTAAAGTAACTCTGTCTGTCTGTATTTATCATAAAACACTTTAGTTATTGTAGGAGTACAATTTTGGAGTATCGCTTGTAATATTAAAATAAATTGATAAGTATGTTATTAAACTTTTACGTAAATTAAAAACCCACATTTTCGATGGTAAATAAATTAATTCAAAATTGTCTGAATGTTGTTCAGTGCACGTGTGTGTAGTTTTAATAATTTCATTGTGACTTGTAGATAACGCCGAGCACACATGAAACAAAACTCGAGTCTGAGCCACCGGGTGCAACTGAATATAAATTACTGTATTATATCCCAGTTTCGAATGAATGAAATATCTTTTTTACTCTCATAATAGGTAACTTGTTCTGATAGTAAATGTTAGTATAGCACTTGTAAGTAAATAATAGTTTTTAATATGAGCAAATTCTTAAATTAAAATTGGGTGGGTGGAAAGTAACTATGAACATTCGACGATATTTTTTATTAGTATCATTTTGTGAATTAGTGAAATTCTTTATTCATTCATTAATATCTAATAAAATTGTATAAAAAACAATGATTAAGATTCACTCTAGAGATAGGAGATAATTCAACTATAAATAGAGTAACATTATTTTGTTAATTACCACAATACGAATTGTACATTTATTTATTTATTGACCCCATTATATTGAATTTCAATTACCTATTTTGAATTATTTTATAGATTATAATATATCTATATATATATAAAAAAGCGGCCAAGTGCGAGTCGGACTCGCCCATGAAGGTTCCGTATCCGCAAGTAACATCATATAAAAGTTCTTGTAGTTCGTTGTAACTTTCATCGATGGTTTTTTACTAGTGTATTGATTTGATGAAAGGTAAATTGCGTGTTACGATTTATGACGTATTAAAAAAAAACTACTCACTTGATCTCGTTCAAACCAATTTTCGTTGGTAGTTTGCATGGTAATGTACAACATATATTTTTTTTAGTTTTATCACTCTCTTATTTTAGAAGTTAGAGGGGGGGACACACACATTTTTCCACTTTGGATGTGTCTCTCGCGCAAACTATTTAGTTTAGAAAAAAATGATACTAGAAACCTCAACATCATTTTTGAACACCTATCCATAGATACCACGATGATTGATATATATGACACGTATGGGTTTGATGAAAAAAAAAAATTTTGAGTTTCAGTTCCAAGTATGGGGACCCCCAAAATGTATTGTTTTTTTTCCATTTTTATGTAAAAATCTTAATGCGGTTCACAGAATACATCGACTGACCAAATTTCAACGGTATAGCTCTTATAGTTTTGGAAATAATTGGCTGTAACATACGGACGGACAGACAGACAGACAGACAGACAGACTTGACGAATCTATAAGGGTTCCGTTTTTTGCCATTTGGCTACGGAACCCTAAAATGAATCCCTGGCTGGACTTTTATTTTAATATATTAAAAAGTTTATTCAATCAATGAAAAAACAAATTCTTTTGGTTTTATTTTCTCCCATGTAATACAAAAGTAGCTATGCTGGATAATCAAAAATACAAGATAGATACTGATTTCCGATACTGTACCAGGCGGAATCCAGTATACATTAGTACAGATCGTATATGTATATTAATGTGTATAGTAGTTTCTAAATTCGAGAGAAAAACGTAATTTATAAAAAACTAATGACAGACGAAATCTACAATTTCTGACAACTCAAACTTGACACTCGAAAAATATTAATTGGTTTGCACTAAAAAAGTCACACGTGCCATTTGAATACAATATTTAAGACGTTAAATAAAATTATTATTATTATAATTCAAAGATTATCTTTTGTGTCTTCTTAATAATATGTGAGCATATGCATGACCTTTACTATTTCAAGTCACTCACGATTCTTAGCTAAAAGTAAATACAAGTTTAATGACGGTCGTACCAGTTCGGAAAGTAATGTATGAGACTTCTTCAGTTCTTATTTTTAGATTCATTATTAATACATATAAATATTATATATATATATATATATATATATATATATATATATATATATATATATATATTTATAGACGTATATATGAATGGTTATGTTAGTATATCACTTATTATATTTTAGGTATGTGTAGGGGGAATCTATAGATTACAGTGCTTTTGATAGGCAATGTCATAGGTAATATCTATGACATTGCCTATCAAAAGCACTGTAATCTATAGATTCCCCCTAAGTGCACCTAACTCATCTTTCTCATCATCGCCTAATCGATTGTATGTATTTGTGAATAGATAAATAACTTTTTAAATAGTTCATGCAACATTATTAGCGAAAAAAAATATCGTATTAAACTATGACCCCTTCTTGTTCACATGTAAATTAAGCTACTGCAACTAGTGTCAACGTGACCTCAAACAACATCTTAAAGTTACCGAAGAAAATAAAAAGCATAGTCAAAAAAACATCAAAATCTCATTAGTTCCCATTTCATGCCGAGACGACACTACGGAAGCAGTATAACTAATGTACGGTAATAAACAGAGACGAGAAATGTCGTATTTCTTTTTATAACTTCTCTGTACCACCTATTTTCTGGTTTAAAAGGTATCTAGTGAGTGGCGACGTGAAAACAGTTGGTATTACCCAATTTTAGTACTCTGATATTACTCCTACTCGTGTAACTCCTCTAAGAGAAATAATGCCATTGATTTCTCACATATAACGTTTTTGTTTATTATGTTGTTGTTCATCGCATTATGTTGGTAATTTATTTTTTACTTGTTCTGTATTGTAATTTTCAAGTAGTATTTATAATAAGTGTCAAAGGAAACAGAAAAAACGCGTTACTCGCCGACCCGAAATCGTTGTTTGTTAGTTATTATTTAATGTTCGATATGCCTACTTATATGTGTATAGCATTACATATATGTAGGCGTAGTTAGTATGTAGCAGTTTTCTATACGTTACACAATTTACTATTATTTTGATCAATTTAATGCTTGTTTTTTTGAGGTTTCTTTTAGATGGTTTAAATATGTCACTTGTATAATCACTTATTCACTCTTACTGCGTAATCCACATCGTGTATTACCATCACCTTAAATGATACATTATACTATTTTAATTTTCCGTTCTTTCCTACCTTTTAACACATCAGACACTAACCTATACTTATCCCTATCAAGGCCGTCAATTATTTCTATATATCTGATTTACAATAAAGGTATTATTATAAATGTTTATACATATCTATTACATTTTGAAGTATTTATATAGAAATCATCTAATAAATCGTAGCCCACCTATTTCATATATTAATTACTATACATTGTTATGTACATGCTACATAAGTAGATTGAATATTGCATCATTTTTGTAGTCCAGCCAGAAAATATTTAATAAAATACTTGCCAAATAAATTTAAAAGATTATAACGACTAAATATTAATTTCTTATGTACTGCCTCGGTGGTCTAGCGTATGCGACTGCTAAACAAAAGGTCTCGGGATCAAATCCCGGGTCGGGTCAAAAAGTGTTTTTGGGTTTTTCTTAGGAAATTCCTAATAGCAGCCCGAAATTTGGAAGTTTGGCGGTGATTCACATCCGTGCCTCGGAGAGCACGTAAAGCCCGTCGGTCCTGGTTGTCATGAACATCTATGGTAATCATTATCGTTATTGGGAAGTCATTGCCCTCAAATTTACTGACAATTAGTTCAACCTTTGAATTTCAGTTCTCCCTTAGGGTTACGGAGGTCCGATGCCAGTCGCTCCGTGGAAAAACTAATTTTCAGGTAAAACCGGTTGAACTAGTAACCGAGACCAAATAATATTAACACTAAGGCTAGGAAGAACACAAGGATGATGATTAATTTCTTGGGTTTTTTTCTGTTATATCGTTAAATAATAATATATGTTAAATAAAAATATTTGATCTTTATTACGAAAAATAGTATTACTTTTTGGTTAACCGAGACGTTTTGGTCAAATAAATGGAGTTCTCTTGCTCGACTCGTATAAGTTACTCAGCATGTCTGTTTGAATTTGCACTCGCATGATGTAGTTTCTGAAATTCGTGATAAAAGGTAAACAACTGTAAATAATATTACTAGGAAAGGTTTTGAATCATATATGATTTAAGAAGTTAATTTAAATGTAGTGTTATGATTCATAACACTACATTTAAATTAACTTCTTAAATCTTAAAAATTGTAAATTAACTATTCTATTTTTTATACGATCACTTTCTAAACAGTGACCACATGGGAAACATTATAATGGTAAAAGTAATATCATACAAAGTAATTAATACCACGCAATACCTTAAGGAGAAGAGAATCGTTTAATCTTTTGTCAAGGCAACTAGTGAATTGTGATTATTTTCCTTCACTGGTTACGTCTGAAAGAATTCCACCAGGATTAATTACCTGAAACGGCTTTGTAACTCCTTTGTCTAAACAGGGAGCATTCCTAAAGAAACCTTCCAAGATTTAATTGAAATGCTTAGATAGAATTTTGTGGATGGTCATCGGTCGGTACATAAAATTATTCTTTTGTGCGTTGCTGTTCGATTTTTTTTTTATTTAAATTTACGTTTTAATCTCTTCTCTTGAATAAATTGTGAATGTTACCACACAACTAAATCTCGGACGAATATTATGTCTCTACTTTAAGTACCTGTAATTACTTCAAGATTATTATTGACTGAATTGATTACAGTTATGTTTTTACGTTTGTATAACAAATTGTATATTTCGTTTATCGAAATTAACCTTCTATAGCTTACTATTTAATGTTTTTATATATAGGTACATATTTTGGCTATAATATGTTTACTACATTTAAAACTTATCCCGAGCTATTGTAATAAAGATAAGCCTAATTTTATCTGTTAAGAAACGGAATGAGTTTAAAATAAAATATAAACGAATAAAAGAAAGAAAACAAAAAGATGTACATATTGAGAAACGCCTTCAGTCAATAGTCTACCGTAGTATGTTAGTAAAAACGAGTATTCGCTATCGGAGCTCCGGAGATTCCGAATGGAAAACGAAACAAATCCAATCAGCCGGTAATATCCGGGTACTCGCAAATGCGGTTACAATCTAAAATTCTACCTGCATCTTAAATAGTTTCTACAATTACTGAATTAATTAAATACTAAATGTACAAGGAACTACCATTTACTAAATAATGGATTATACAATTATTTATTAAATTAACTAACATGTTATAGCACTTACAGCTTACATAAATATAAAATAATTATGTTGGATGTCAGCAAGAACTTGGGTGTTAATGATGGCAACCAAAGCAAAAATTCAACGCGACCTACTTGCAGCAAGTTTTGTTGTGTCGCTAACAAGACTCAGGAAATAAGGAGACGTCGTATTTTTCATCATTCGTTTTAGAAAGATAAAGTTTAAAATAAGGCCCATTTAGATCCCTTTAAAAGTTGTGAAATGTTTCTTGTAGGAGCGCTCGCGGGCGGTACCGGTGCAAATTTAAAGTATGTATTACTAGCGCCACAAACCCGTGAGCGAGGCGAGCATGAGAATTCCATTACTGGTGTTGAAGTGACACGTTCGCGGCGTAGCCTCGTCGGCGCGCTCTGCGCTGCCTGTAGCCTTATCGCGAAAACTACGACTGCAATTGCAATAGTTTTGGTAACTGCTCACCTACTTTATTAACCGACTTCAAAAAAGAAGGAGGTTCTCATTTATTTTTGTGCAGATTTCAAACAGATTTTAGGTAACTAGCTCACTTCATAATTTTACTTTATTTAAAATAATAGATAATTAGGTATCGACAAGAATTTTTACATAGTAATTTAAGCCAGTCCAATTAAAGGCAATTTATTACACACCTTTGTCCTAGGCAATGATTTTGCGTTTTATGTGTTTTTTGAAGTCAGTTATTTTTTTTAAAAAGTTTTTATTTATTACAAATTTAAAAAGACTTTTCTGGAAATTGAGCAGAAAGGTTTTTGATTTGATAGTAAGAAACCTTGAAAAATTATCATCGTATTCAATTAAGAAATATAATCAAAATTGAAATATTCATAGCCGTGTATGTACAACTATGTGCTATGTAATAGATGCATGTACAACTCGTTGCATATATTGTCAAAAGTACAACATTAAAATGTGAGATGGACGAAAACTAATTAAAAGCTTTTTAATTAGATTTAACAGTGTCCGTGCTCCGTACGCGCTTCAGAACCTTCATATGTGAATTTGCTTGACAACCTGCACGTCGGGAACACTGCATAGAATAATATACGGACACGTCAAAATGTAGGGAGGAAAGCTCAGTGACTGTAAAAGTATTTAAAACATTGGGAAACGTTGTCAAGATCACTAAATAATTCAATTTAAGATTCTGAATTACAGCGCTACATACTTGTATGTGAACGATTACTAATGAAATATATATATACTTAATTATATGATAGATGTAAATGTATAACTTGATATTGAATGAAGTATGTAACAAGCAGCTATAGCTGAAAGAATGTGGAAATGTTGTGAATATTAACAACATTGAAAACACACTCATTAAGTAAGGATACCATACCGTGAGTGTGGTCAACATCCAATAACAGAGATTTATTTACAATTACGGAAACTAATTAGTTGTCAGCAAAATTACTGACTACAGGTTTGCGCATCTGTTAATGAAAGTGTCCAATGTGCATACACAATAGATATTCGTTACAATTCTGGCTTAATTAGACACAAAGCATTAATCCCACAATAAATCAATATCATGTGATTAGATGTATTTAATATAAGGCCTCACGTGATGACTAAATTAATTTCGATCTACATAGTGACGGATTGAGAATACGAAGTATCACCACCTCTATCCACAATTGTGATATGATATGTTTTTTATTTATAAACATATCAAGTCCAAAATATAAAAATAGCGGCCAAGTGCGAGTCGGACTCGCCCATGAAGGGTTCCGTATCAGCAAGTAACATCATATAAAAGTTCTTGTAGTTCGTTGTAACTTTCATCCATGTTTTTATACTAGTATATTGATTGGATAAAAGGTAAATTGCGTTTTACGATTTATGACGTATTAAAAAAAAACTACTCACTAGATCTCGTTCAAACTAATTTTCGTTGGTAGTTTGCATGGTAATGTACAACATATTTTTTTTTTAGTTTTATCACTCTCTTATTTTAGAAGTTAGAGGGGGGGGGGGGACACACATTTTTCTACTTTGGAAGTGTCTCTCGCGCAAACTATTCAGTTTAGAAAAAATGATCTTAGAAACCTCAAAATCATTTTTAAACTCCTATCCATATAGTACCCCACACGTATAGGTTTGATGAAAAAAATATTTTTGAGTTTCAGTTCCAAGTATGGGGACCCCCAAAATGTATTGTTTTTTTTCTGTTTTTATGTAAAAATCTTAATGCGGTTCACAGAATACATCGACTGCCCCAATTTCAACAGTATAGCTCTTATAGTTTCGGAAATAATTGGCTGTGACATACGAACAGACAGACAGACAGACAGACTTGACGAATCTATAAGGGTTCCGTTTTTTGCCATTTGGCTACGGAACCCTAAAAAGCTTCCAAACTCAGTTCAATAGAAGCATTCATTTGTTCTTGTAGAATTAATGAACCATGCCATCTTAATCGGCAATAAATATAAAATATTGTTTCAGAGAGTGTAATTTACATTAAAATACTGAGAAAAAATATTAAAAAGGGTAAAGTAATAATGAACCTGTATAATTTAGTATTCCTCGTCAATTGGACGCTTGAAAAACGAGTCACAGTGTGCCGACATATTTTTTATTGCAAAATAAATAAATTATTCGTGAGTATTAGAAGAACTGGGGGACTTTTAGAAAGATTGATAGTAACTTTTAAAAATTGTTATTTAAAATAATCAGCAGAATGTTTACCAAAAGTTTGGTCTACACAGTTTTAAATATTTAATTTCATAGAGCTGTCATGTAGGAAAGAAGGAAGAACAGATCGAACACAGGATGGATAATAGTTTTCTAATAACTTTGAAGGAGGAACAGAGAGAGAGAGAGAGAGAGCCTCAGAGAGCATGTTAAGCAGTCGGTCCCGGTTGTCATGAAGATCTATACAAATGTTATTCAGGAGAGGAGTCAGTGCCTTTAAATATACTAATAACAAGTACAATCTCCGAATTCCAGTTCGTCCTCAGGATTGCAGAGGTTCGATGCCAGTCGCTACGTGTAAAAACCTAAATTCTAGTAAAACGGGTTGAACTAGTAGCCGACCCCATATAGTCGTGGCAGTAATAAAGGCTAGGAAGAAGCAGGACCTGTCAAACATTAAAATTTAACCTTCATTTTATTTTACTTCCCTGAAACTTATTTTTATAAGAAAACTATTTTAAAATTTAACTAAACGATATTACTAGGTGCAAAAGTGTTAAGTTTAATAGATAGAATAAATAGTTTTCTTTAGTATTATTTATTTTATGATATTTATTATATATATTATTTTATTCAGGTAAGTAAACAAAAACAGTACATTTACAAGAAAACCCGCAGGATGACACTATAACGTTAGACTTAAAATTTAAGTAGCCGACATAGATACTATTTTCATTTTGCAAAAACGTGCTATTCGAGCAATTTACAACCTGAATGTAAGAGATTTGCTTAGGGAAAAAATTTAAAAAAAAAAGTGACAGTAGCATTTCAGTATATTTATGAGAACGTCATTTATGTAAGACAAAATTTACATCATTATGTTAAAAATAGTGATGTACATAGTATAATTAGTACAAGAAATAAGGTGAAAATTTTATTGCCATTATCTAGGCTCAAAAAAATTAACGGTTCTTTTTTATGTCAAAGTATACGAAATCAAAATCAAAATCAAAGCATTTATTTCAAGTAGGCCAGTTACAGGCACTTTTGAATTGTCGAAACAAAAATGTAGCTACAGTCCCAGTCAGTACGCTTAGTAATAAATCCCAAGTCATATACAAAAGTTAGGCCTTCATAATTTCAAGTCTGTTATTAAACAGAAGATTTTTAAATTTAGAGAGTATAAGACTATATTGAAGACAATAATGCTTGGGTTTAAGTTGCCTTTCTATGCAAGTTCTAATCTTGACACTTTGTTTGCTATCATTGGTTATATAATTATATTATATTTTTTTTTTGTAATAAGAAATTTATTTTAACCTAATTTTGTTATAGGAGTATGTGAATGCCATATGTAACTCTTATTTTGTAAAACATGTTTCTTTTTTCAAAAGAGTGTCCATCCAGCTTCTTGTTAGTTCTTCTCAATGAATGACTGCATTTGGGAACTTGCGGTAATACTTTGGGCCTACTTAAGCAAAGAATTGTCATTTTAAATCATGTCATAACAAAAAATATACTCAATATACACCTTATATTAAGAGTTATCTGCTACACAGACTATGCTACTGTGTAATATTTTATGATCAACTTTTACACCTAGTTTTTCTCCAACTGTAACATTAAGTAGACAATAGCTTAAACAAATGAGCTCATCGAGACAACGAATAGCATGCAATTGGAGCTCAGTAAAGACTTGAAGGAAGCTATGAAAAGAAAGAAATATGAAAAAATGAGAAAGATATATATGTTGAAACTACGTTGCAAAATGCCGAAAGATAAGGTAAAAGGTGTTTGCCAGTTTCTAATCTAAACTATCAATGTAATCAATTGTAGGCTGCATAGGTTGCATAAACTAGAAAAAGATTTCATTTTCTATTTTACGCTTGCGTCGTCCGCGGTTGATAAGTCCCTTCACGACAAAAACTGCGAAGCAAAGTTAGACTAACATAAAATAAACCTTAGTTACTCCTTTATTAATTATCTGCCAGTGAAATTCCCGTCACAATCGGTTCAATTGTTCTAAGATTAGCCCGAACAAACAAACAGACAGAAAACCACAAATTTTAAGAATTGATTTTTTATTGTAAGTATTGTTTTTACTTTCCATATCAATGATATTATATAGAAAGATAGGTTACCTTCATACTAAACGGCGTTCGATATTGTTGCGGTATGACATGACGTACTTATTTATAGGTGTATACATACATTACGATTACGAATGCAAAAGATAATACGGAATGCATGGTAAAGAAAGAGATAGCGATCTCTTGCGAGTTGCACTTACACACACTAGTACAATTATGGACTAACTCGTTAAAATTGATACAGATATGACATTGAATATCGCCATTTGCTAAAAGTACCAATCATCATCATCAGAAACATCATCTTTATCCTAAAAAGAAAAAAGTATTTTAGTTGTCATTGTAAATTATGTATAGTTAGTTATTACTTCCTAGTGTCAAGATTATAAACAACATTTTGAATTGTGAAAACACCTTATTTAAATTTAATGTAAAACTAAGGACAGATTTAATCAAACTACAATTTTATTATGGATACAAACAAATTTTACCATGTTTATAACAGGCACTGCATTTTTTTTCAGACGTATGTATCCTTTCGAAGTAGTGTATTTATATTCCTGCTTAAAATGTACGGAACAAATAGTACTACTTTTCGTAGGCATCCAGTCGTACTCACTTTTTTCCGCCTGAACCATTCTAATCCATTCTTTCACACAGTCTTTTTACCAACATACATTTTAACACTATTATTGCCAAATAATATAATCATCATATTAACTGAAAGACAATGACAACTAAACACATAATAGTAATATGAGCGTATCAATTAGACGGTACTGGAGGACGCGTATTGTGCCTACGATATCCCTTCTGTTTGATTTAATCTATTACGCATGCCTTGTCCTTGTCACACTTCAGTTACAATCTTATCCTCTGTCCTTTTTTAACGCGTCTTTAATAATATTGGATATAATTTAATAATTTCGGTAAATGGGAAACAAAACCATGACAAAATACAAATATTACGTAGTTACTTATAAATACTTACCCGTGGTATGTAACTATTCCTTTTTATTTACTTTGGAACCATAGTTTTTACACCTTCTTAACACACAGCTTAACATTTTGGTAATAATAAGCACTTCACGGAAACGCTCTGAGAACGAGTTTATTCGCTAGCTTCTATTAGCCGACTAAATGAAATCACGACGATTGACTACATTTGTCCGCAACAATTTTCGCGCGATAGTGCGATATCTACCTTTTTTTATAATATCATTGTTCCATATGAAAGTATTCAAGAAAAGTTGTTAATTTGAAATTAAATGTATGTTACATTTAATTTATTTATGTGTATGAGAACCACGAGTATATTTTAATGGTAAAAGTTGTAGTACTTGTTGGGTAGTAGACGCAATGATGACTCCTTTTAAGAATATACCTTAATTGAAAACAAAGTGTTCTGACATAAAATTTTGTTTCACGTTAAATCGTTCATGTTATCGAATTTCAACCCCAGTTCGGTTTCAAAGATCTGAGGTTAAAACTGATTTTGTTTTAAACCTTCTTCAATTACAAAATCTTAATACAGTTCTTAATTGTGTACCTACACAAAATTGCTCGATTCCTCTTTCTCAAATTTACAAGCATAAAATATGTTTTATCAACAGCGTAATGAAATCCTATGCGCTATAATTAAATATATCTACTTTTAGCCGTTTTAGCGGTTTAGAGGCAAAAGCGTAACACAGGCAGTTACTTTCAATCTTATAATATTAGTACAGACATTGTTCTTCAAGACATTCTATTTCAGGTTACTTTTATTACAATGTAACTATGAAAGTTAAAAATTAAGTAAAACCAGTATTATTGCTAACTTTGTTGTTGCATCGCTAAACTATTTTTTTAATGATTGATAAAGTTTATTAATGAAAGAGTTTGCGAAATTTAATTTTTATACAAAGTCGTTTGACGAGACAAACTTATTTTTAGAGATTTTTAGTTTAGTGTAGAGAGTTTAAAAAAAACATAACTAGCATTATTATCCTTAGTTTCTTTAGAAAGTTATACTTAAGTATTATAGATATGTAAGTAATATACTGGCTATATTAGTGATAAGTTTTAGAATAGAGTTAAAAAATAATGATAAATAATTTGATATCACTTTTGTAACACTCAAAGAATTGTTTATATTAATTTAGTTTCACAAATTCAAGAAACAATTTTCATAACTTACTTATTTAGCATGCCTGATATTTGGTGTAATAATATAGTAAGCATGAAACAACAATCAAATACTAAACAAAAGGGAAGGTAATTGGTTTTCTGTACAAACCTATGTAGTGCACATTCGCTGTTCTCCGCACAGAAACGACGTGGCGAGCTCATAAAACCTTATCTGTACCCTTCGAGGAGCATTGGAACTGATTTTGTAACTTGCTACTCGCCCATAACAGGGTTGAGCAAAGATATTTTTTCTATTCATTGTTAATAATAATACTTATCTATATAGTGTTTAAAATGTAAAAAAGTATAATAATATGTAAAAAAGTATAATACGAATAGTTTCATTGACAGCCTTGTGTCACAGTGAAAATATTTTACGAGTAATTGTACGATGGAGAGTAATATTGGAAAATTATGATTAGGTAGTTTAAGTTCACGTTTTGTTGATACATTGGAACGCACAAATTATTAAGCAATAATAATGTTAGAAGTTTTGGACGTAAATCACTTAGTGTAGTAGGTACCTATGGCATATTAAGAAATATCTCAAAGCTACTCCGTCAGATTCATTCTTCATTAATCTTTTGTAAGCATGTTGTAATTGCGCTCATCTCATTATCACTGTCAGGTCATTCCAAAACCGAATTGTTTTTTAAAAAATCTACTACTTATCATAATTTTATTGAAAGAAACCAGGAATGTTAGTTATCAGTAATTTATTAACAGTTGTCCCTGTGGTAATGGATCAAGAATGCGAAGTATCATCGGGGTGATAGTATTCATTAAGTGGTTACGGTCATACGTTCCTACGCTGGCCGAGTGCGGGTTTATTTAATAGTAATAACTATTTAACATTTCCATTAAGTTCTATTCAGTTCTTAAAAATATGTAACAACTTAAAAAAAGCAAAGCTATCACGAAAGCAGTTGTATCATTTCGATAAATAGCATCCACAAAAATTACTACTGTTCTAAGACAGCGTATACTGATAAAAACACAAAGAAAGTCCTATTCTAAAATACAAACAAAGTTCTGCGAAGTAATTAACATGTTAAATCATTCACCTATGTTTTATGTATCTGCTCTATCTGGTCAAAATACTGATTAAAAATAAAAGTAGAGAAGAATCAGACATAATTGATACTCAAGGCATTCATAGTAATTAGGCGAAAGTATATGCTATGAAATATTATGTTGAAAAAATATGTGTATTAAATAGCGATTGCCTCCAATTGATATTATAAAAAAAAACACTGTAAAACTGACAAGTATGATTCTTATTCAAGATACAAATAAAAAAAAAAACGTTTTATAAAAATATAATTATATTAAAATAAATTAACATAACAAAAACTGCTCTTTGCTACTTTGATCATGACTACCATAAATTCAATTTCAAAATATTTACATCATTCCAGTCTACTTGCCCAGTTTAAACGAGCCAACGCGTCGAGGATTGAAGTACCAGCAACAATGACGGTCTTTGGCTTTTGTAATACTTTATTATGTGCCTGCAAAGATCCCCTGACAAAACTTTATTGGAACATCGAGTATGAACACTCGCTCTGATATGAGACACTAGTTATAATAGAATGACATTATGTAATAGATATTCATGACAGAAGTTTTGTAAGTCTCTGATTTATGGGGTAATGTTTGTTACATAAGAGACATTATCCAAGTTCAATAAATAAAGGGATTCTCATTTTGACCGATGACCAAACATAATGAAAATATACATCTTCGGACCAATTTATACAAATTTAGAAGTATAAAGTAGAAGTATACTCGTACTCTATGCTCCAAATCTAATAACAAAAGAGGAAATCCTCAGAAAATCATAAATTTCATCTTTACAGAAAGAGATTTTATCATCACTGATATGTAATATTTTAAAGATCGAAAAAAGCGGCCAAGTGCGAGCCGGACTCGCCCATGAAGGGTTCCGTATCAGCAAGTAACATCATATAAAAGTTCTTGTAGTTCGTTGTAACTTTCATCGATGTTTTTATACTAGTGTATTGATTGTATGAAAGGTAAATTGCGTGTTACGATTTATGACGTATTAAAAAAAAAACTACTCACTAGATCTCGTTCAAAACAATTTTCGTTGGTAGTTTGCATGGTAATGTACAATATATATTTTTTTTAGTTTTATCACTCTCTTATTTTAGAAGTTAGAGGGGGGGGGGGGGACACATTTTTCCACTTTGGAAGTGTCTCTCGCGCAAACTATTCAGTTTAGAAAAAAATGATATTAGAAACCTCAACATCATTTTTAAAGACCTATCCATAAATACCCCACACGTATAGGTTTGATGAAAAAAAAAATTTTGAGTTTCAGTTCCAAGTATGGGGACCCCCAAAATGTATTGATTTTTTTCTATTTTAATGTAAAAATCCTAATGCGGTTCACAGAATACATCGACTGACCAAATTTCAACAGTATAGCTCTAATAGTTTCGGAAATAATTGGCTGTGACATACGGACGGACAGACAGACAGACTTGACGAATCTATAAGGGTTCCGTTTTTTGCCATTTGGCTACGGAACCCTAAAAAAAGTAATGTACTATATTGTTATAAAGGACATCAATATCTGCTAAGAGTTCGTGATGCAACATGTCTGACTATTATAGTTATTTCACAATAACTACCATTCAAAAGTTATCATGATGTTAGTATTTTTCAAAATTGAAATTTAAGAAACAACGTTCGCGCTCTGACTGACTAACGGTTCTCTTAATCTTTAAGACATAGACCCTGTACACATGCAATTTTGCTAATGATTCCTGTATAATATTCTTTATAGGGTAGTATATTGTAATGATGATTTCTCTATTTATTCATATACTTAACAATGCCAATTACAGTTTTGCATGTGCAATGAGATGAATTTGCTTATTATGGTATTGAAGGACAAAAGGATGATTTGAATGCTTTGAATTGTTTTGGCAAAAACAAACAGTACCGTCAATACTGTTCTAATTATGACAAGTCAGAAAAGAGTTTGTTTGTTAAGTTTTAATGTTTTGTTCAATATCTAACTGTAACTGTGCGGAACCGGGGTGGGTGACTAGTATTCGACATATACGTTCGTTTTTCACATAAGTCGCAAAGTCATAACAGGCACAATATTATAACATTTATTTTAACCAATTATAAATCAGAACTTATAAACTACTTTTCATTGACATAAATATATGTTTTATACTAAGTATATAACGATATAACTTTTTACTAGGCTCATGCGAATAAATATTTTGTATTGCATTTTATTGTACTGTATTGAAACATCACTATGCATATTATAACTAGTTGCATAATAATACATATACTTATTACATTACATAGGTCGGTATTAAACCCGGTTAATAAGCAGTAAGTAAAACTCAAACGTTTGAGTGCCTTTAATAACGATTTAAACATTATCATTAACGATTAAAACAAATAGTTTGTGTTATCTTGAAGTACTGTGTATTTTCGTAAGTTGGTAACGACGCAAAAATAAACTTATCAACAAAAGATTTGAGGTGTTAGTCAATGCAATTTGCCTGCTGTCTCGTTTTGCTGCCCCTTGCAGCCGTCGCGTCGTCAGAGTATACTTATCTATCAAGTATCTATTTCATTTAGGACCGGCTTTTATTTCTTTGTTCTTTTAAACTAGTTCCTCTTTTTTTAATTGATTTGGTTTGATCTTTCGAACTTAAGTGATGTGATCAAATAAATACTATTTAAATACACATTAACGTTTAATTTACCTCGTTCAATGAGTATAATTATGAATATAATAAAAGTAAATAAATATTATTAATAATAAATTAAATTTGAAACTAACCCGCACTCGCCAGCGTAGGGACGTATGGCCTTAACCTTCTCCTGGGGGGAGACTCGAGCCCATCAGTGGGACGTCATGGGTTGCTGATGATCATGATACAATTGGAATCCTTAATTGTTTTACTTATTTATTATTTTATTAACTTAGAAACATGATTTCATATTCAAAAAAGTGCAGATTAATATTTCTCCTATACTTTGTCCATTCGTTTATTGTCTTTTTTACAGGTCACGCCTATAAATTACCGGTATTTTTTTCGTAATAATGTACTAAAGTAATGTCGTACTATAAAGACGGGTAGGGAAGTGGGCAGTGTGCATAGCTAAAAACAACATATAAAACAGTTCTTCAAATATGATAAATCGATTAAACGATATAAATAATCTATCATATTATTATGATCAAAATAATTTGACTTCATGTAAGTATTGTTTCTGTAAATTTAATTAAATAAAAGGAAATTAAAATAGCATGACTTCAGGATTGATTATTTGCAAGAAATTAAGTCAAAATTTTGGAATTTAAGTTTAGAATAAAGAACAATCACTCTGTGCATTAATTATTTTATTTTTGGACATCTGACTTAATGTAACTATGCACGTGTTAGTGAAATTTAACTTTGAAACGCGTGATTAATAACGTTTAAATCCAGAGTTATGAGAAAATACATTTGAAAAATCACTTAATACTTACTAAACTGACTTTCAAGTGACTGTGTTAGGAAGTTTTCTTTGTTCTGGGCCAATTATATATCATAATAGTGCACATTTTATTTATTTACAATACTGACTTATAGATATTATATCAATTGATTTTGATTTCAAATCGAATCGGTGACGTGTGAGGGCGTCACTAATTTCCAAATTTGTTGAACTGTCAAAAAGACAAGGAATGGACAGAGTATAGTAGTACTTTACATAGATTTACTTACCGAACACACTAAACTACTAGTCGACCCCAAATAATCTTGAAATTTATAAGAGCTTAGAAGAAGACTAAGCAAGACTCACAAAGATATTGGATTACAACTATATTCATTTTATCTCGAGATAAAGTTCCTGAATAAATTATGAAAACTGATCTACAACTTTTTATTTATAAAATATCATTGTCTACAACATAACAACGGATTTCGATTTCACATATGTTGGAAAGAGAAAAAGTAACTATAATTATAATGTCAGATTTACATATACATAGCAAAGCATAGCCCTTAGTCTGTATGAATTTTAATTCACTTAAGACACTGGAAATTATATAAAGTTTAAGATAATTTCCAGTGTCAAAAGTTTTATCTCTTTGTAATATCGATTTTAGAGCAATAGCCCAGAGCCGACAGACCTACGTCATTAGTGCAAAGCTGAAATTTTCAGGATTATTAGTACAATGTCTTGTTAAGATGTATGTGTACCCATTAGGTTGAAAGCGGGGCCGTTTCTGAGATAGCGCGAAGTACAGATAGATAAAAATATTACTTACCTACGTTAAAGGTGCAAAGCTAGTATTTACATATTTTTTCAAGAATATTATTTAAAATTAAAATTCATTACTGCCAGACACTTTCCGTGGGCCATTACTTCTGCCAGACGTCTTGAAAGTTGTGAAAAAATTAGGTAAACTACGTTATAGTAGCAAACCTAAATTTTATACATATTATCTAAGGTACTATTTTAAGACCCTTTGTATGACCAATCCAAAAAGCGTGTAAAAACCATTTAATATTTTACAATTATATTCTTGAAATAATACCAAAGATGATATACCTCAGCTTCCTAATTACTACAAATATATGTCCGGGGGGGTTATAGGCCCTTCGGCCGCATACAAAGGGTCTTAAAATAGTACCTTAGATAATGGTATAAAATTTAGGTTTGCTACTACAACGTAGTTTACCTAATTTTTTCACAACTTTCAAGACGTCTGGCAGAAGTAATGGCCCACGGAAAGTGTCTGGCAGTAATGAATTTTAATTTTAAATAATATTCTTGAAAAAATATGTAAATACTAGCTTTGTACCTTTAACGTAGGTAAGTAAGATTTTTATCCATCTGTACTTCGCGCTATCTCAGAAACGGCCCCGCTTTCAAGCTAATGGGTACACATACATCTTAACAAGACATTGTACTAATAATCCTGAAAATTTCAGCTTTGCACTAATGACGTAGGTCTGGCGGCTCTGGGCTCTTGGTCCATTTAGATATAAACTGATATTCCAAAAAGGGATATTTGGGAATTAATAACTTTGTTGGGATTAATCTCTGGATTTACTGAACCGATTTAGAAAATTAGTTTACTAATAGAAAGCCACATTATTTCTGAGTATCATAGGCGTATGCATACATATATTAATCCGAAAAATGATTATAGCGATATCCAATACACACGGGCATGGAGTCATGAGCAAAAGCTACTAAAATATATGATGAACGAGTGTCTCAAATTATCTGAATATAATCGATCATTGTAGTAACGTTTTCCATGTTAGTAGACAATATTTCGACGTCGTCGTTGAGTCGAGCGTACTTCCTGCAGTTTGACCTGTTAGTTACGGTTCAATATATCGGATCGGACTACACTATGTGAATATTTTACTGATATTTACAAATATCATAAATAACGTTAAAGATGTTGTATATATTGTCATGTAGATATTTTCAAGTGTTCTTGTGAAAATAATATTGAGTGAGGACAAGAAGCGTATCATTGCTTTTTATGATACCGCGCAAGTCGTAAAGTTCCACAGAGGGACAAAGTTACTGCTAAAGTAGTAAATAAATAGTACACTTCGTAAAATGTACCGACTGCCAAAAAAACCTTAGAACATTTTTCGGGTCCATTGCTTTATAGATATTTTCATTGTCATTTTTTGCAGATACGAGTATATCACAAATGTGATGACTAATGCTCATGACGATTTGAATACATGGGATATAAATAACGGATTTATATCCTAAGCTTTTACATCCATAACATTATCATTATCATGAGTTGAAAGTTTCCTACAATTATCTACGTTGTTGGAGTTTGTGGGTTGGATTCCCACGCGGAATAAGTCTTTGTATGATAACCACAATCATTTGTTCTATGTCTGAGTCTAACTTGTCTATAACATATATATATTTAGAAATATATGTGTATTTATTAGCAGTCTGGTCATCATAGTATAAGTTTTTTACTTATACTACTAAATAACAGTGCTTACATACACTAGGCTTTTATTTAACAATGATCCCGATACTTCCGATCGTTGTATCATTGTATTTACTGAATGTACTTGAGTTATTTTTCAATGTATTATGTTCCTTGCATAATTACACTTAATTTAAAAGAAACTTGTTTCATTAAAAGGGAACCCTTTATTTTTCACAGGCATAAACTGTTCTTTGTTGAAGTTACTGTGATGAGCATTGGATTAAATTGATGGTATTGAATATGTTTTAACATAAAAAGATTTGAAACCATGAACCAAATTCCATGGAAGCAGTTTTATATTTATCCTTACTAATATTATAAACGTGAAAGTTTGGAGTATGTATGTATGTTGCTCTTTCACGCAAAAACTACTGAACGGATTTGGATGAAACTTTACAGTAATATAGCTTATATATCAGAATAACATATGCTACTTTTTATTGCAATAATCAAGAATTACGCGGGTGGAGCCGCTTATTTATAAATAAAATTTATTAGATTGGCAGAACGAGAATCAATACGTATGTACACACGCACCTCTAGTTGTATCATACCACCATTGACTGGTCATTCCTCCTAGTGACGCCATGTAGTCTAGTCGCAATGTAATATCACACTCCAGGGCAATAGAACGATAGAAACGTGAAACTCATTACAGAATTTCAGAGTCATGAAAACATTACAACATAACATCAAAATGTCGCGTACAGTATATTTGTTTGAGGAAGTTAGGTTACTATTTCGTTTCTGATACTGCAAAGTTCTCTAATCAAAAATAAACATACTAATATTTGTGAGTTTGTATGTAATATATATTTGTTACTCTTTCACGCAAAAACTACTAACGGATTTGGATAGACTTTACTCTGTAATATAGCCTATATATCAGAATAACACATAGGCTACTTTTTACTGCAATAATCGAGATATACGTGGGCGGAGTCGCGGGTGAAAGCTAGTGTGCTAGAAATAATTTGATCGTACAACCAGACTTCTTATTAAATAGTTCCAAATGTATTTTTTCGTGAAATTTTAATTCCTCAGAGCTTTATCTTCACAAATTAGTTTATATCTCCTGTCACATCACATGTTATATATAAAATCTTATTAACTAGCCTTTTATAAGTAATTTATAATAAAAACGAATACCTACTGCAATTGAATAATTTATTTTAATCGGAATTTAAATAGAATGGCTGCTTCATCTCAAGTACTTAGAAACTAATTACTTAGAGGCCTTAGTATTCCCAAAATGGCATTCAGAGAAAGACGCTCACGAAGACATTTCTCACACAAATGGGCTACCTGCAGGAGTAATTAGAATAACAGTGAGGTATCAATAATCACGCTTGTGGCAAATGTCTACTTTGGTATAATTACTCATCTAGAGTGCATTTCATCTGGAGTCCCTGCCCACTATAGGTAGAAAACAAACCATAATCGTGGGCAGCAGAATATGTATATGGAATTCTCTGAGAGATAATTAAATTGAGGTGCATTTAATTAAATTAGTTTGAATATACTATTTATTAATATTGTTACAAGACGTTGCCGTTTTAATCTATTTAATCTCAACTGTTTGCGAAGAATAAGTATTTAATCTAAATTAGTTTTTGAGTTCACAGAAAGATTATTTTGTAATATCATTCACACACCATTTTCACTTACTCGCTACCCTTATCCGTATCCTACACTTACCCTCCGTATCCTACACTTACCCGTAGTAATCTATGAAAACTTTAGGTGGTATAGACTGATGAAACTATTTCAAGAAACTCATGGCCGTTTCCACTAACGCCCCTTAATATACGGGGCCACTTAGAGAGAGTTAGGGAACCTTTAGAGATATTTTATAGTTTTCACCAACATTTAGGGGTCACTTAAATGTTTAGATGTCTTTTAAATTTAGGGTCTACCTATATTAGCTTCTAGTAAACCGCGCCGTCGATGCTTACAATCGTTGACTGTGTCCAATCACCTAAGGCCACTTGGCTATGACCGCTTCACTGTTGATAATTTATTGCTATCACTATTGATTAGTCTATTGATAAATAGTAGACTATTGATAATCTTATTAATATTTATTTTTTTACGCCGGGGCCCGTTAGGCCAGTTATAACTAAACACAATACTTATGGGCCACCGCACACTAGCTACTTTTAGCATCGGCGATTGGCAAACTAGTCGCTTTTTAGAAGCTAAATACGGCGACCGAACGCTCCACACCGCACACTTAAAATCGCCACACGCGGCGATCGAGTCGCTTTTTAGAAGCGTGACACAGCAGCTGAACGCTACTCTCCGCACACATTCGGATGCCGGTAGCAGCGACTTGGCATCTGAGCAGTCGCTAAAACGCGCGTTTCCGATACCGCGATCGAACGCAGGAAGTCGCTAAGGGCCACCGCAGACTAGCTACTTTTAGCATCGGCGATCGGCGATTTGGCGACTGCATTGATGCTGCATCGCGTTTGTGCGACTACCTGCGTTCGATCGCGGTATCGGAAACGCGCGTTTTAGCGACTGCTCAGATGCCAAATCGATGCTACCGGCATCCGAATGTGTGCAGAGAGTAGCGTTCAGCTGCTGTGTCGCGCTTCTAAAAAGCGACTCAATCTCCGCGTTTGGCGTTTTAAGTGTGCGGTGTAGATCGTTCGGTTGCCGTATTTAGCTTCTAAAAAGCGACTAGTTGCCGATCGCCGATGCTAAAAGTAGCTAGTGTGCTGTGGCCCTTAAACGCGATGCAGCATCGATGCAGTCGCCAAATCGCCGATCGTCGATGCTAAAAGTAGCTAGTCTGCGGTGGCCCTAAATGAATTATTATTGTTAATCTCACCTTATAGAAAATAGGATTCTAAGTTTCCCATGCATGTACATCATTGAATGCGCCATGTTCGTAGGACAAAATTTATCACTGTTTGGGAAAAGAACAAGAGCTCGCCACGCGGATTTGTTGTGTGTGGTAAAGAGCAAAACCGCTTTAATGCATTAAAGCATATTTTGTGTTGCTCCACATGTATATAATAAGTTATCTGCTTAAGTAATAAGTTAGACTGCCTCGTTGGTCTAGTGGTTTGCGTATGCGACTGCTGATCTAGAGGTCTCGGGTTCGATTCCCGGGTCGGACCAAATGTTTGTGTGATCCGCAAATATTTGTTTCGGAGTTTGGGTGTTTTCTATGTATAATATGTATGTATTTACAAAAAAAAAACTATGTTTATGTATTTATATCAGTTGTCTAGTCACCCATAATACAAGCACTGCTTAGTTTGGGGACTAGATGGCGTTGTGTGTAATAATGTCCGAAAAAATATTTATTTATCAAACTATGTAAAAAAGGCTGAAAACACAATAATCTTTAAAAAACGTTTTCAAAAACTACTCATTGCTAAGTGCTATTACACTCTTAGAGAATATTTGGATGATGATGACTTAAATAACTGGCAGTAGAAGAAAAAAATATACTTACTCATATTTACTAATTTTATTATGACGTTACCAATATGATATGCATGTTATTTTATGACATTTTAATTTTTAAATATTCTTGACCTGTTTCTAGACCTTCTTGACTTAATCTGTTTATTTTAAGTATTAAGTTTCTGACTGTTTTTTATATGACGAATTTTCTATTAAAAATATATTTGCACACTATAACATAATGGTAGAATGTAAATGGGTCATATTATAAAATTATTAAGATGTTTGTAAACCTACATTTCTGCAAATAAAATAAATAAATATTGAGTTTTTATTTAAATTTTTCAACTAATTCAGTAATCCCTTACAAAAGCATATTTAATGCGATGAAGAATTAAAATCACTCGCGTAACGTTAAAACCAAATTATATTAAAAATGCGAGCAAATGGACTGATGTATGCTGAGTTTTACAGCTGTAATAACTCATAAGTTATGGGCGTAATGCGCGTGAAATAGATTTTGTGAGCTCTCCAGCATCTAGAAGAAATGTTTAAATTCAACCTGCTGCGGTTCGCTAGCTCGGAAAGCTAAATTAGCTTGCCGCATCAAGGAGCCTGCTGTTTGAAATATAATGTAAATGTGATAAGTACAGTATCAGCTTTAACTTTTGTGATCCGTTAAGACTACAATGTCTTAATCGTATCCTGACTTCTTGATCATTGGCTTTTTGTAATTGTTGTACATTTATATTGTTGTCTATTTCTTTTGTACAAGCTGAGCCCCGCGGTGTTATCCGTGGTTGGCGATTTACCTTTACACTAACTACTACGGTTATCGGTTTGGCCGAAGTAGCTTGGTTATTCCTTATATCATAAACTATCCTCTAAAAAAGTCTAACTAAAGTCGGTCCAGTCATTCCAGAGATTAGCTGTGAGAAATAGACAAACGGACACGTGAACAAACTGTTGTAATGTGAAACTTTTTGATGTAAGTACCGTACCAGGTTATATGCACATTTAATGAAAATCAGCCAAGTGCGTGTCAAGCCACGCACAGGAAAGCTTTCCTCAGTCACCCATAATGGTACGTGGATTTAAAACATATCCAATAGATAATTGTTAATTCTTTAATTTTGTATGACGTTTTCAAAGTAGCGCATTTTACAAGTTAAACTTCTATAACTCCTGAACTAACAAAGAAATCTAATCCGTTATAGTTTTCCTTTAAAGTTGATTATAAGAACCACAATCACGAAGTTTTCCAGGTTTTTTGAGCCTGCCGTTTATATTTTAGAGGGGGGACCCCCTGTTTTTACAAAAAGTGCCCTTTAAAGTGGAATATCTCGCAAACGGATACCTAAATCAAAAAATCGTCTTAGAAACCCTTTATTGTTTTTAAAAGACCTATCTAATGATACCCCAAACGATGGGAAAGCCGCGAGAAAAAACTATCATCCCCACTTTAGGTGTTGGTACCCCCAAATAAAAATAATTTTCATAATTTTATTGTAGCACTTTGCTGACGTAATGAAACCACCTATTAATGCTAAGTTTCATTTTTCTAGCACTTACCGTTTGGACGGTAAGTCGTGGACGGACGGACGGCCGGACAGACGGACACGACGAATCTATATAAGGGTTCCGAGTCATGAACTTCGGAACCCTAAAAACTGTTAATTTGTAATTACCAACAGGTAGTTCAATTTTATTTATTGGTATAGATTAAAATTAACTTTATTATTGAATGGCACAAGTTCGTTTTTGTTGTTCAGTATAACTTTTTAGTGAAAACCGTAACGTTTAAAATATTTTTATCGCGAATACTTTTATCACTGTACAACAAAAAAACTAAAACCATTTTGGATTGACCATAAAAGCAACTGAAGAAGTTGATATATATCATGAAAGTAAAACCGGGCCAAAAGGCCCGAGCGATCATAAAAAAATCCGTAGCGGAATAACGGGGCGACGAAGCGTTGGCGCTGAAGCGGCCATGAATAATCCTCGCGTCAGCACCACGCAAGCTCGCTGCCCAATTAAAAACCTACTCTTTCCACGATTTTTAGCTTAGAATATTGTATAATAAGCCAATAAAATACCCCACTTAACGCCCTGCGAGCGTCCCGCGCTGTGAAATATGCACTTCTCGTTCTCATTATGGCAAGTAGAAATTAAATGCAAGAACTACGACTGGAACGTCACTTACAACTTAGCTAATTGAAAATATACGTTTTAATTTGAAACATTTTTTTACATTTTTAGCTGGATAATTTTATTTAGGTTATGATTACGTAAAATTACTCAAAATTGGCAGAGGACCGTCATTGGATTGAGTTTTTGACATATTTTTTAAGTTATGATGTATTTTTTTTTCTTCTTACCGTGATGAGAAGTCACATAATATCCTGTCGTTAGTTTTCATGAGTGTGTTAAAATATAGAAAACAAAATGTTTGCCTAAAAATACAATAGGAGAATAGACATTCATTTTTATAAAAAAGAAGAATTCTCCAAAAAGTAAACAGTACGAGTACAATGAATGTTCTTTCTCATCATGAAAATAAATAAATAAATAAATATTTAGGACATCTTACACACAACGCAATATAGTCACAAACTAATCAGAGCTTGTATTAGGGGTAATAGACAACTAATATAAAAACATAAACATACAAATAAATCTAAAAATGTTAAAATAGGTATATGCTAGTATAGGCAACCAACCAAATGGTTGGTTGCCTATACTAGCATATACCAAAGCATATACCAACCAAATGGTCTTCTTCGTCACGATAAATGCATTTGACAAATGTCAAATGCATTTATCGTGACGAAGAAGACCTAACAAATTGGGAATTTTTTGCTTCGCAAAATTAACTTTTATTTTTTTCAATAGAGGACTGAATTCATAATGTCTGAATTATTAAAAATTAACTATATTCATGCTTTTTCGCAATGCAGTTGTGGTGGAGTGACTATGGATGAAGCATTTTGAACCGGCAATAGCTATCACTTAGAAAAGCCACTCGGATGCTGGACAGTGTTAGGGTATTGGAATAACATTTTAAAATCTCTATGATTTGTTCTGACTCATAGTGTTACTTTTGTCAAATTATTTAATAAAACTAGTAATACAATCGAAATGTAGGAAAATTGTTGAAGGAAGTAATAAAGAAATATACAACACTTTTCATGTGTATGTGCACAACACAATACGTTTATAAATACAAATACAATAATAAATAAAAAAATACAATATGTTTGTATAAATGGAAAGCATTTCTATACGCATATAGATGCGGTAACTACCACATATCAACAAGATTATACATTAGCGCCATCTACCGAAATAACATTGAACGACGTAATGACTAATCCTGAATCGCGACATGGAGATTTTCGCACCGATTAGCATAAACAAAACTGGTCAACATCAACCGTTGGGCAATGGCTCGTCAGGCATGAATACCTCGCCTGTTCCGAGGATCACGACACCCGTTCCTCCACAGACATAATTATATGTGTATGTATATATATGTTACCGGCATTCTGCATAATTCAGGTATTCTATACAGTACCTAGGTAATGTGTGGAATATTATATTACTTAATTTAAACTAAATATAGTAATTAATTTAAGCTACAATGAGAAAGAACCAATACAACAATAAGAAAGAACAAATACCTACCACCATCGATCCAAAATTAGCTGAAACAAACAGACAGACAGACTAAAATTGTAACAAATTATTTTACATCTCTCATGTTCGGTAAGTAGGTTCTTATTACCTCCAAATGGGGCTTGTAGGTGACTAATTAGCGCTCTAGGGTAATAATGTAGCTAGAAAAGTCCTAGGGCGGTAAGTAATTAAAAAAACACTTCTTTCTTTCAAACAGTTCGCGTACATCTAACCATCATACTGGCAAGACATCATGCATTCAGTCCAATGACCAAAGAGGTCACTTTACTATTCAACCTTGTTTTCGTCATTTTAAATATCGAACGGCGAAGCTCAATTTCGTTCTTGAAAATAAAATATTAAAAGTTCTTTACATCTCTCATGTTCGCTAAGTAGCTTCTTATTACCTCCAAATGGGGCTTGTAGGTAACCAATTAGCGCTCTAGGGTTATAATGTAGCTAGAAAAACCCTAGGGCGGTAAGTAATTAAAAAAAAAACACTTCTTTCTTTCAAATAGTTCGCGTACATCGAACCATCATACTGGCAAAGACATCATGCATTCAGCCCAATGACCAAAGAGGTCGCTTTGCTATTCAGCCTTGTCTTCGTGTGAGTATATTAGTCATCAATTTTAAATATCGAACGGCGAAGCTCAATTTCATTCTTGAAAATTTTTTTTTATAAGTTCTTTACTTGATTATTTTTAATGAAAAAAGGCGGGAACAGAAAACTTTTACTTTAAATATTGTTTTATTCTTATAATGCTGGTTTTTAGGGTTCCGTAGCCAAATGGCAAAAAACGGTACCCTTATAGATTCGTCAAGTCTGTCTGTCTGTCTGTCTGTCTGTCTGTCTGTCTGTCTGTCTGTCTGTCTGTCTGTCCGTCCGTATGTCACAGCCAATTATTTCCGAAACTATAAGAGCTATACTTTTGAAATTTGGTCAGTCGATGTATTCTGTGAACCGCATTAAGATTTTTACATAAAAATAGAAAAAAAACAATACATTTTGGGGGTCCCCATACTTGGAACTGAAACTGAAAATTTTTTTTTTCATCAAACCTATACGTGTAGGGTATTTATGGATAGGTCTTCAAAAATGATGTTGAGGTTTCTAACATCATTTTTTTCTAAACTGAGTAGTTTGCGCGAGAGACACTTCCAAAGTGGAAAAATGTGTGTCCCCCCCCCCCTGTAACTTCTAAAATAAGAGAGTGATAAAACTAAAAAAAATATATGTTGTACATTACCATGCAAACTACCAACGAAAATTAGTTTGAACGAGATCTAGTGAGTAGTTTTTTTTTAATACGTCATAAATCGTAAAACGCAATTTACCTTTCATCCAATCAATATACTAGTATAAAAACATCGATGAAAGTTACAACGAACTACAAGAACTTTTATATGATGGTACTTGCTGGTACGGAACCCTTCAAGAGCGAGTCTGAATCGCACTTGGCCGCTTTTTTTATTTACCTCACAATCGAGATGTAAATCAGAATAGTTAGCTTGGGTGTAAGCTCCAATTGCACTTTCGAACTATAGGCGCCCTCGCTGCGCTCGTGCGCCTAAATATCTCAGGCTGCAATTGATGCCTTACAGGCCTTGGCTACTAATCTACTATTAAATGTAAATACCGTTTAATTAGTTTCATATCCTTTTATTGAAAGGGTGGTAATTTGAAATTATAAGCAGACCATTCAATTTTATTTATTTGTATAGATTGAATATATATATACATCATCTATACCGCTAATCATCTTATGTTTTTAGGGTTCCGGTGCCAAATGGCAAAAAACGGAACCCTTATAGATTCGTCAAGTCTGTCTGTCTGTCTGTCTGTCTGTCCGTCCGTATGTCACAGCCACTTTTTTCCGAAACTACAAGAGCTATACTGTTGGAATTTGGTAAGTAGATGTAATCTGTGAACCGCATTAAGATTTTCACATAAACATGGACAAAAAACAATACATTTTGGGGGTCCCCATACTTGGAACTGAAACTCAAAATAAAATTTTTTCATCAAACTCATACGTGTGAATAGGTGTTCAAAAATGATGTTGAGGTTTCTAAGATAATTTTTTTCTAAACTGAATAGTTTGCGCGAGAGACACTTCCAAAGTGGAAAAATGTGTGTCCCCCCCCCTCTAACTTCTAAAATAAGAGAGTGATAAAACTAAAAAAATTATATGTTGTACATTAGCATGTAAACTACCAACGAAAATTGGTTTGAACGAGATCTAGTAAGTAGTTTTTTTTTTATATGTCATAAAGCGTAAACAGCAATTTACCTTTCATTTAATCAACGAACTACAAGAACTTTTATATAATGTTACTTGTTGATACGGAACCCTTCATGGGCGAGTCCGACTCGCACTTGGCCGATTTTCATTAAACGAAACTACAGACTTTGAATAAATCTTCTTTGGATAAAAGAGGTTCCATTCATAAAGGATATGCTTTTGTGGATGTAGTGACAGAAAAAATATTATTATTACACATATTTTGTGATTTACATAAAATAGTTAATGAGAAATAAATATTGCGGTAGAAAACAATACTTTTAATTTTTAAATACTTGTATTATAGTTTCACATAAAACCTAACCTTTAATATAAATTTAGATATATTAAACTTAAATCTAATGGTTAAGTTTTATAGCAAAAGCGTCTAACTATATCATAATAATAACCTATAATGTAACACGCCACAATGCTTTGTTTGTTTGCACTTCAACTGTTGCGCCTAACAAGTGGGCCAACACCGTTAATGTAAACAAGCCGGTGTAACTAAGTATGTTTGTTTAAATCACTGGCAGACGAGAAGTTGTAAACAAATGCACCACACATTGTGTTGAGATCAGGAGACGATGACAAGAAATATCTAAAAAGTACACGTTTTTGTCATGAGTTTTTTTAGTGTTACTTATAATATTAATGGTGGGAAAAAATAACGATGACTTATTTAGAAAACTTTTTCATGTTAACATGTTCACATAGCAAGTTTATGTGTAATTATATAATTTAGGTAGATATGAATTTCTATATTTTCAGGTAAATTTAGATAATATTATATAATTTGTAGCAAGTCAGAAAGTAGTTATATCTATATCTATATATTTATATAAAACAGAGTCCCTATTATATATATTATAGTTCTTATAGTTTGTGAAAAAAGTGGCTGTGACATACAGCCGGACAGACAGGCAAACAGACATGACGAATCTATAAGGGTTTCGTTTATGCCATTTAAGCTACGGAACCCTAAAAAAGTACTTCGTGACGTCGTCTATATTTAATAAAACAAAAATAATAAAAGTTCCTTTAAAGGGTTATTTTAATTCCTAAACATAATAATAAGACTAACGATCATAAAGATGCAAACCCTTTACTATTATTGCTGTATTTAAAATTTTCTTGTAGAATATAACTTTGAATGTTTTCCTAAATAGCATCGTAACCACAAACTTAGTCCATTATTTACACCGTTTAATAAATATAATAAAGTCATTTAAAATTACGCGCCTATTACAGAATTGGGTAAACCAAGGTTGATACAGCGGTTGTTAGCCAAAATCCATGGAGACAATTTCTTTAAAAGCTTTTAATATCTTTTTAAGAGTTCTTATCGCGGAAGGGGTACTAAACAAAGCGAGTCGCGAACATTATTTAAAAAAAAACTAAGCTGCTAGGACTTTACTTGTTTCGAAAAGGTGGGTCGTTGTGGCATCAGATAACAGTAGATTTGCGACCACGCCATTAACAAATTACCTCTTTAAAGTGCTCTTTTAGAGAAATGTTTTCTTCTTTTTTCTACATTTCAGTAGCTTTTATAAACACACATGGTTGCGTGATTTCGTGCGATAATATAAAAACAAATACGGAAATGTTTTGCGAACTCTAACATAAATAAAATTGTTATATTGCACTTGTGAAGGAACTTTTGTCTTTTATATTATCATATATAGTGGTTCTGCTAAGCGAAACTTACAGAGATAGTTATGGTCAACAATGAAGTCATTACTTTAACTTACGTCTACTTTGATGTTGTTTAAGATTTTTGGTTTCTAACTAAAATATTGTACACGCTTGTAAAGGATGTGGAGGAACAGATATCGTGTTCCTCCAACACAAATCGAGGATCCTCCTATGCCCAACAGTTGATGTTGGGATGTTGTATATATTAAGCTAATCAGCGCGAGACATTCTCTGTCGCGATTCAGGATTAGTAATTACTCCGTACCTATAGTTCATTCTGTGTTGTTCTTCGTGGTTCAGCTAGATGGCGCTGTGGTATGTTTTCGTTGCGCTGTATTTAGAAGTCGTCAAAAACAATTAAAAATACATTTTTTTGTCTGTCTTTGTCAAACATTAGCCGGAACAAACAGTTCCAGTTAATCTTTGGAACGGCTGGACTGATTTAACAGGACTTTCTGATGACTGATGATATGTATAAGGACTTAATTTCGGCTCCTTACATATCCTCCTATATAAATGTAATAGCTGTAAATAATTTGTTTATTCAAATAATCGTTCTTCTTAATATTTCTAGTAGTCATTATTCCTCTGCAGATAAAAGCGTGTGGTTAGTAAGATTTCTTCAAACCTACCTCAAAAACCTCGCAAAGAAACGGCAGTCAAGAGTATTGATCTACTTATTGAAAAAAAACAGAAGCAATTAAGAGGTCATGTCACAACAATACGACCAGAAATATATGCAAAACTAACGCCATTGAAAGATGCAAGTGGTTAGAAATATTAATAGCTTTGAATAGGTACTATTCAGAAACAGATGTAATACACCTGTGGTGTAAGGGTATTACACCAGTCAGGATCATCTGACTTGGCGAGGTGATCATGCCTGGCGGAACGCGGCCTAGTAGTTGATGTTAAGAAGTTAAGTTTATATTAAGGGTGGTAGAGCCACGCTGACTTCAGCGCGAATGATTGAGCGGGAAGTCTTACTGTCACATACAAGACCAACCTAAAAATGTCAACATTCGTCTTGTGTCATTGCATCTCAATAGGCCGCCATAGTGGGGGCCACCATGCTGCACTGTCTGCATCCACAATTAAAGTAGCAGGACCAAACATATTTACATTAAAAAATTCTAAACGGTGTGAGAATTTATTTTCAGCGATACAGGATTAGTTACTTCGGGGATAGAGAAAGAGGAGTAAGAAAGAATACCAGTACGAGGTGATTCCAATTGCTCTTTTTTTGAGAAAATAGTTAGAATTTTTTTTTTATCCGTGAAGTAAAGTTTTATGCATACACACCTAAACTCAATGGTCATAAGTTAGATAAATTACCATCACATAACCAGCCTGCTCGTTCGCCCGCTTGCTTTATATTACAAACACGTCATCTTTATAAAAAAATTTTTTTTTTTTTTTTCATTTCTTTTTTAAAAGACAACTCCCGCATTAGGAATATAAATTCCTGTGTCGCGGGGGGCTTTACAAACATACATGAAACGGACACAAATAACACCCAGACTCAGAACAACAAATTGTGAATCACACAAAGTGTTATCCTACGTGGGATTTGAACCCACGACACTTGGCGCAGTAGGAACCGGTGTGGCGACCGCTTAAGCCACTAGGCCAAACGTGCAGTCATGAGTCAAGATATTTTAATAGAGTAGTGTGCATGTTTTATTTTACATGATTTGACACTAAAACTATTCAATTTAAAAGTAAGATCTAGAAAACTTTCGTGAGAGCCGTCGTCGGAATGGTTTTGTAAATGCAATTATGAACATTTTAAGCTTTATGACAATTTAAATTATCTTATAACCCAGGTAATAATACCATGTAGGACGTAATTATAGTACGTACTACTCGTAAACGTAGTGTCTTAATTAGTCTAGTTATAATCCTACTTTGAAAATACCTAAAATAAGATTGCCAAATTATCTACATTCATTTATTAACACATTTTCAAGAAACGAACGCCGCTAAAAATCTTCATTATACTATAAAAGAAGAAAATGGCACTTACTATTTGTTAATAACATTATATCATTGATGAGCAATACTGCAAAGAAACTAGATTATTCTAAATTGAGGTCCAGTAAACATATATAAATGTGCGCATACAGACTTAGAAGAACAACAACATAGAAGCCATCGATATTAAAACTTAAAAGTGACCTGAACAGACTGCTCAACCCCTATTTTACCCTTTTCATATTGACATTTACAACTTAAAAAGAATAAAAAGCATCTGACACCATGTTGTAAACATCGAATAATAAAACTTGACTTGTGAGTACTTGATATTTACTAATATCTACATACTTGTGAGTACTTGATATTTACTAATATCTACATACTTGTGAGTACTTGATATTTACTAATATCTACATACTTGTGAGTACTTGATATTTACTAATATCTACATACTTGTGAGTACTTGATATTTACTAATATCTACATACTTGTGAGTACTTGATATTTACTAATATCTACATACTTGTGAGTACTTGATATTTACTAATATCTACATACTTGTGAGTACTTGATATTTACTAATATCTACATACTTGTGAGTACTTGATATTTACTAATATCTACATACTTGTGAGTACTTGATATTTACTAATATCTACATACTTGTGAGTACTTGATATTTACTAATATCTACATACTTGTGAGTACTTGATATTTACTAATATCTACATACTTGTATATTCTACTCATAAAAGTACTATTAGTGTTAGCGAGGCGCTCATAGCCTAATTGTCCTGGGTGATTATAAATGGTGGCCAGCGTGGTATACTAGGCCAAAACCTCCTTCCTAAGCAGAGGCCTATCTCCAGCAGTGGACTGTTAAAGGCTGTTGATGATGATGATTAGAAACAATCACCGACGGTAAGCCAGGCAACCTTGGGATGGATTAAAATGATTTGAATAGACAGTAGTTGACGGTGTAATAAGTTTTGAAAAATATAATTCGCATTAACGCAATAGTGCAATAGCGGAGATATTTATGCATTTCTAGTTATATTCATTATATAGCAATGCATATACATATCTCCATACGTGTACATATAGATGCATACATATCAGCGATATACATACATATATATTTTATTAAACATATAAATAACTATTAATTATATTACAATATGATAAAGAAAACATTCACATAATACCCAAATTTGTGACTGATCCAGTTAAGCAGTATAAAATTTCACTTTTTTTTTTAAACGAAATGTATAAATGTCTAACTGGTTCATTGTAAGTATATATATTTGCCAATGGATAAAATCTTCAGCAACAAATCGCTACGTATAAAAAGAAAAAAACGAAAATAAAATGAATGAAAATATTTTCCATTTCTTTTAAACAGCATCTTATTTAATACATCTTTTCTTTTGTGTATAAAGAATTATGTTCATAGTATTATGAAGCAAAAAGTACATAAAATACGGTACAGAATGCATAATATAATATTCTTGGTTTTAAATATTGATAGCACATAGTTAAATTTTTAACAATTAGATTAGATATTGTTTAACGAGTATGTAATTGAAGTTAATTCAATCATATTAAATGCAAGTTTTAAGCAGTTTTTGCAATATTAATATTTTTAAGAACACGTCCATTTAGATTAGAGTAGTAGGGTCGTGACCGCAAACCGCCGCGGCCGGAAAGGAAGATTTACCGAAACGCCGAGCAACGTAACATTCATTTTTAAATATTTAAATGTAGTAGACCGTGTCGGCAGTTAAAAGTATCTTAATACCTTAAGGTATACGAGATAGTTGTATACATTTATGCTCAGACCCCATTTAAAACATATTTTTGTTATAGAAGTTGATGATACTGGATGTAAAATCAGGATTTCTACAGGAAGGACTTGGTCTCAACCTCCTTCATTCTTCTGTGTGTAAATCATTCCGGATACCACCTGCATTAGGTTATGTCCGACTCGAAAAAGCCAAAGACCGTGCGGCTTTAGGTATAATTAGTCGGGGATACAGGTGAATCCTAGAAAGGTAATTCGTGGAACCCTGACAGACTGTGTTTAAACTCTGATGTTACCTTTCTGTTCTTAAAAGGGCGCCTGTAATCTATAGAGTCACCACGGCACGCTTCTGCTAGGGTGACAGATTAAATCATCTGTCAACGTATGCCAGACTGTGTTTAAGAGACGGATGGTTGGACGGACGGATGGAAAGATCATTTCGCGATTTCCGAAGCCTGAGCTATTTGCGATGCCCCGTTCCCGTTCTCCTACATAACCAAGAGAGTTCTAAAGCTCTCACAACCCCGCTCTGCAGTTTCCATCGCTAGCATAAGTATATCGCAGAAAAAGATGAAAGATCCATAGCATGGTCTCAATCGTAATTGCATTTGACCATAAACATCCACAATTTATGGGACACAGGTATTGTAATCATTTAAATATATCTATGATCACCTCTGCCAGTTTATTAATTACCGTCTAATGTTTAATTTAGTTATTTCTTCTTTTCATTAATTGTCTTGAAAACTAAAAATTATCTTTTATATGAAGAAATCCAATTCAGGATTTCATGATAACTTTGTTTTTTTTTATCACCTCCTTGTTTAAATCCACTCCACCTGATGTTAAGCGGTAGTGAGATTCAAATATGAATTTAGCTGTTACTTGGCTTGTTACCCTCACCTTGAAGGCCTGACACCTGCTACTATCGTAGCACCCCCAGAAGCTCAATCGGTTAGGTTCCATTTTCTTTGTTAATTTTTATTAAAATTTTTCATTTTCATATTAACTTTATTAGTATATTTAGATTTAATGTTAGGAGAAACACTAATTACATGTTTTGGCGAAATTTTGATTTAGATCAATTTTTTATATCATTTAACTTAAGAATTTGGCTACTGCAACGGGAACGGCTACTGATTTGGCATTCGGGTACTGCAATGGAACTGAGCCAGAATGGCTGTTTCAGTTCAGTGCAGGGGCGATGACAAACCCTGACAACGGCGACAGGCCACAGCGTTCCGAAGTCGCTGGACGTCGCCCACCAGCGGCTCCAACATGAGATGCGTGCAGTGCAATGCGCTCTTTACTTTTTACTTATTTCTGTGATTTTACATTTCACATTCATGTTAGCAAAGGAAATTTGGTAGCGCTTTATTTATGAGAAAGGTGATTATACATAGTTTATCATCAGTTTTAGCATATGATTATGTTGGTGGCGGTTTAGAAATAGCTTTATATAGAGATAGCATCCGTTCCTGTATAGCAGAGAGACGGGGCATATCACAAACTCAGCACTTTTCCGTGAATTTTTGTGGGAGTTAGTTTAGTTTATCACTTTTATGTACATACAAATAAAATACAAATAGGTTTTACATCTAAAGTCAGCAATGTCCATTTAGTTAACTTACAAAACTTTTTTTTTAATAATAATTTTATATTTATTATTAAAAAATATATTATTTAAAAAAGGTATAGGTGAAACCAAGTTTCTTCTAGTTTCTGAAGTGGTATTTAGTAGTTAGTTATAAGATTGTGTGTGTGTGTAATCGTGTGTGTGCGTGTTTACTACATTGCGGTTCGCATTCATAATCTTGAATGTCCGTTTGTTAATTCATCTAATAAAAAGTTGTTACCGAAAATTAAATTGTGATAAAAATTGTGATAGTATACAACAGTTTCAAGCAATCCTTATAATATTTAACAATTATTTAAAATGCGGTGTAGCACTAGTATGCGGAAGTGACATGCGTGACGTCACTTCCGGGCGGCATTACGCAAAGCGCAGGCGCAGAACCACCACCGGAAGCCGGAAGTTGTGGTGTTGCGGCGCACAATCTGGAGTTGGACGGCGGGAAACACTGAATCAAGTGCAGCCTGAGCTTTCTGTTTTATGTATGAGACAGTAAAAGATATATGGGAACATTTTCATTTGATATCATCCGTACCCAACCTTGTTAACTTTAATTGTTCTTACATGCGTATATCCACCGTAGTAACATCTCATATTCATAATACGTAGTTCTAGTATAAGATACAATACTAAATATATACCTTCGTATTCCTACGTCCTATATTAAAATAAATAAATATTTTTCATATTGTTTGAAGTAATTGAAAAAAATAAACATAAATAAGATTGGCCAGCCAACGTATCGGGAGGCCTGCAGTAATCCCCGGAGGCTGCATTCCTTCTGGACCAACCTAGGCTGGCTGGAGTGAATGGGAAATAACTTTTCACGCACAATGGTCCAATAACTAGGACTAAGTGCGGAAACCGCCCAGTAAAACCAAACCAAACCAACCAAGATTGGCCAGCATATTTCAGATATAAATAAATAATAATAAAATAAAATATCCGGTAATTTAATTCCATAATTAACAACATTTATTCATTATCATTATATTGATTGATATATTTGAGTATAACAATACTAATTACCTGTAAAATATTATTATTAATTTTACTCTATTGTATTGTTTTATTTAACTTTGACTTTGAGATGAACACAGAAAAGAAAAATCGAATATACAATTAAAGAAAAAAAGCGGCCAAGTGCGAGTCGGACTCGCCCATGAAGGGTTCCATATCAGCAAGTAACATCATATAAAAGTTCTTATGGTTCGTTGTAACTTTCATCGATGTTTTTATACTGGTCTATTGATTGGATGAAAGGTAAATTGCGTGTTACGATTTATGACGTATTAAAAAAAACTACTCACTAGATCTCGTTCAAACCAATTTTAAGTTAATTATATATTTCGAACACATCAAACTGTACTGTTTGCTAATTTAAAAACATAAACGGAGCTCGTAGGTTTTTTCAAAGAGTCTGACCAAGGCTTAAAATTTCCTTTATTACCTACCATTCCCCTAAAAAACAGGAGAATAGTGACATAATAAAATTATGTTACGATTTTACAAAAAATGTTATAGGTATATACAAACAGCTTATTTTTAAATAAAAACCGTATAGGTATTAGTACAATTGAAAATATCAAAACTTACTTGTAGCCATACATATAGCGACGTGGATCCGGAGTCTTGCGGGACACATGTCAGAACTTCTGCTTCAAAACTTCAACGGAACAAAGAGTAAAGCCTTGTTCTTGTAACGTACATCGCGTATACGGATTTATATCTTCATAATTTAATATACTTTAATGTTAAAGCTTTTATCATAATTAACGTACGATCCACCGCGTTCAAAACTTTTAAGAAATTCTTAATTTTTAATATTATAATGTGTTTAGTTTCTGCTTTCCGTCACTCTATTTTAATAAGCTCTGTAAGTAAGATTTTACAGAAATGAGAACAATTAAATAAGTTTATAAATTAAACGTGTCATAGTAACATATCGATTTCATGTCGCATAGTTTATCTCATATTAAATCAAAATGTAGGTATGCTGAAGTATTTTGGTTTAACACAATTGATACACAGTTATTTCCAGTTAAGAAATTATATATTTTTATAGTGCCTACGCATAGTAGTAGACAAGTAAAAAAAATTAATTCATCACTTGATATTACACAACACTTTACAATGTGCACTAGCTGCACCCCTTGGTATTCCACGGGTATTGTGGCTTCTGAGTCGGATATTGTTCTCTATTTCATTGCTTTTAAAATCATTATATATTATGTATTACATCAGCTATTTGTCAGCTAATGCACCTTTAAATAAAATCTATCCAGTCACTCGAGGCATGAGACAGAAAAAATAAAATGTCAGTACCGTATATAATTCTATTTAATGTACATTTATTGAAAAGTGGCGATAGTAATGAGAGAGCGAAATTTCCTCCGAAGTATGAAATTTTGCACACTCATAGTTTATATAGAGCAGGATCGCAGAATGACATATTTTTTTAATTATGCAAAAAAACACATTAAGTCGATAATAAAACATTACAAATACTAGAGCCCAGAGATCAATACTCAAAGTAATGCTCAAAAAACCAACTAGGTTCCCAACAGTGGATGTCTATAAGGCTATTGGTTTCTTGAGTATTCGACAGCTGTATATATAAAATGCAGTTATCTACACGCACAACTTAGTTATCTCCGGTTTGAATTACAGGGATACACACACACACACACACATGCACACATACACATGCACTGAGTATTTTAAAATAGATGTATTAGTATTAACAAGTAGATATAAGTCCTAGGCATAAGATAATTTTTTGATAGCCAGGCTCTGCCTAGTGTGGCTGTCACAGTAAATGTTAACATTTTTGTATCTTATTCTTGAAAAAAACTCTAATAATATTATTATTACTACTAGCATGTATTTGTCAAGGTATACGTCATGTATACTACAAGGTACACTAAATATTGTACTGCTTTGTTGGTCTATCACCGGCAAACTTTCAAACTCCAGGCTGCTATTAGGAATTTTATAGGAAATAGGAAGGAAAGCATACGCTATCAACTAGACCAACGAGGCAGTATATCCGAAATATTTATTTATTTATAACAAAATAAATCAATTCAACTGTACATTTTACCTAGTTAGTTCAAATACATTTAAAGTTTAGCTATTGTGTATCTAAGTATATTTAGTATTGGACAAGAAAAAGTCGAAAAACTCAGACCTATGTCATTCTCGTTGTTATTACCAATCTATCAAAATCTAGTCAACATTTCTGTGAAATATTTTACACCACATCATCCACAGTAACATTATAAATTCAAAAGCAACTCTGTGTTGTCTGTTTGTGTTTAAAAGGGGTTTAATCATTTAGTTAAAACTATATTTGTAAATTTCGTAGACTATTTTTCATTAATCGCAATGTTACCATAACATATCTTCCACAAACAATCTGTTAAAAGCTTGTGAAGCCGATACTTATATGATTATAGACATTACGAGTCACTCATAAGGCGTCATTCGTATGAAAATGCGAATATCTTCATTACATATTTCGTACATCTTGATCATTATTATTATATGATTCCGTTCCTCAACATTTTAATTTGAACCTCCTTTCATACATAAAACATCACTTATTTCTATCGAATGTTTTTTTAAGCACTCAGATGTATCTAAATAAACAGTTTGACAGGTCTTGTCAAATCACATATTGATCTAATTTTCTATCGACCTAATAATAAACTTTACATGTAAATAATGAACCGAATCCTGTCTCAAGTCCTAAGAACGGGTGCTAAACCATCTTTTAGACGTAAATTGTTCACAGGTACTACTTCTTATGATGCTTGCGGCCAGGAAGATGAAAAATTTAAATTAAAGCCAATTCCAAGCGAGTGTCACACGTTTAGGAAGCATAACAATGAAGAACGTCAGAACTTATATGAATTTGGTTTATATGTAGCCGCATGTCTGCCCAAATATGTCCAAAAAGTTCAACTACAACATACTGATGAACTGGAAATTCTCGTAGCTCCTGAAGGTATTTATCCAGTTTGTTCCTTCATGCGCGATCACCATAATTGTTGCTTCAATCAATGCACTGGAGCTACTGCGATGGATGTTCCTAGCAGGGTGTACAGGTTTGAAGTAATATACATGCTTCTGAGTATTCGATACAGCGAAAGAGTCCGAATTAAAACCTACACAGATGAACTTACACCTCTACGATCACAATTTGCGAATTGGTATTCTTGTAATTGGTTTGAAAGAGAAATTTACGACATGTTCGGAGTAGTATTTACTCATCATCCGGATTTGAGAAGAATTTTAACTGATTATGGTTTTGACGGGCATCCATTTAGAAAGGATTTTCCATTGGTTGGTTATACTGAAGTGCGTTACGATGACGAATTAAAAAAACTCGTGTTTGAACCAGTAGAATTTGCACAAGAAATGCGTCGGTTCCGTCTGGGGACACCCTGGAGCTACCTGAAAAGTTTCCATGAAGGATACAATTTGCCGAAACCAGATCCAAACGACAAAAAATAACTTAGACTATTTCTAAATATTTTTTTATTACATCGCAGTAACAAACGTTGCATTAAATTATAAACAGTATGACGTTTATATAATAATCAAATATATAATCTATCTTGAAATATTGATAACTACAATAAAACACGAGGTTGTCTTTTACATAAAGATTGTTTAATAAGAAGCATGACTATTTATTTATTATAAAGACGAAATATTTGATTCTTTGTTTGTTTATTTCAAATAAAGAGGCTCCAAAACTACTATACCGATTTGAAAAATTCTTTCACTATTAGAATCGTACATTATTCCTGATGTACATAGGCGTCATGGGCTATATAATGTTTTCAGAAAGTTAGGGATCCTTATAAAAAATTTTGATAATGTAACCCATAGTGTTAAAAAATATCACTATTTTGTAGACGCTGCAAAAACTAATGATAATAAAGAATTCAAACATATAAGTACTTTGATTAAAAAGTTTCTTTAAGCTATGAGAAGCAAGTGTTCACAAATTTGTATCACTACATAGTATAAAACAAAGTCGGTTTCTCTGTCCTTTTGTATGCTTAAATCTTTAAAACTACGCAACGGATTTTGATGCCATTTTTTTTAATAGATAGAGTGATTCAAGAGGAAGGTTTTTATGTATAATACATGCATAATATAGTAGATAATAATTTAAGAGGTTTCTAATGTGATGTTTTTTACGCTTACATTGCAAACGCTGGCTGTACCCTACGATATAGATCAAAATAATGTATACAGTAATATAACTACAGTATTGTACATCTTAAAAAAGTCTACAAAAAAGTCCGCGATGGTATCCTGGTCCTCTTAGGGATAACCCACAATAACCATTTTTTTTATTTTTACGAGAAATAATGGCTCATTTACAAAGCGATTTTAAGCTATACAGTATTAATTCTTATCCAGTTAAGTACCTCAAATACATTGTGTATTTAATATAGATTAATATATGGCCCTTTATAGTATGTAATTTAAATTAATACTTTTGAAGTTATTAAATAAACACAATACTTTATTTTGAATTAATATTCTAAGGCGGTACGAAGTTCGCCGAGTCAGCTAGTATTTTTATAAAGTTAATTAACCAAACACGTCTCATTTATATAACTGCCTAATCTCACACTGGATAGACCTAAACTTCCGATAAACATACTAGTGTACTTTTAACCCCCTAAATTTTTAAACCAATTACATTTCGACAAAATAAATATACCTATCAAAAACCGCAGCATAGGCTACGCTAAGCGCAAAGCACAATCGCTCACTAGCAGACCAACAAGTCATAAGCAGATAACATTATCATCATCATCATCATCATCTCAGCCGAAAGACGTCTACTAACACCATCTCAAACTTTAGAGAAATCGAAGATATTTTCACCCACGATAGATAATATACTTTTCAAATACTCTGTTCAAATTTTCGTTAATGAGCTTTTGTCTTGACACAATGGAAATCGCTTAGTGGAGCGCAACACACATAGCTCTCACGATAACGTCTCCAGAGTCCAGATGACGGTCCTTTTCTAACGTCTCAATTAATAACTTGGAAATTAGCAGAAAGTGGATAATTATTCTAACCGAGTTTCATTAAGTGGCTTCCTAAGTTCAACTGTTGTGGGTCACTTAAAATGGATTTCGATCCCTCATTCATTAATATGCAGTTAAAGAGTAATAATTAATTAGATTGATTTTAAACGAGAAATGTATTGCCCCTTCGTAAAGATTATAATAAAATTAGTGTTTTAAGCCATTTCATAATAATGTAGTTTTTTCAATACGTATTCACAATTATAATAATGATTGGTTTCAAGAAAAGTTTTTTTTTTGGATTAGTGTATATAACTATTATTATCCGCTAATTACTAGCGGCTAATACTTTAAATTTTATAAGAACGCTAACAAAATTTCAGTATTTCTTGTTAAGGACACTCTAATAACTTCACGAGCTAGGTATGTCATGAATTGTGGTCCATTCACATATTTTCTTTGTTTAGAGTTTTTATCACACTGTCAAAAGATTAGGTTGAGATATTAGTTATTAGTTACAACATTATCGAGTACACAAAATAGAGGTACCTAAAATAAGCTACAAAACAAAGGAAGTTTTGAAACAAATTAAAACACTGTCTGTAAATGATAAGGATAGTATTTGAATTAGATTAGAATATTGAACGATATGGCTATGACAATTATAAATTATTTTGATGGTGCCACCTACGAAAAAATCTAGTACAGTAAAACAAAATCAACTTGGTAAACAGTACAAAACATATATTAGTTTTAGAGTAGTATCTCTAAGACATACTACGATTCAAAAATTCTACGACATTAAAGTGCTCACTTCTGCAATGGGTGCTTTAATGTCATATCGATAAAATCGATCAAAATAACAAATCGAAAAATAATTAATTATTTATAGAATATAATTCAAGTAATACAAAGTAACCATAAATGACTTGTTAAAAAGATTCTAAATTTAAGCAACATTTCTGATCATAGTCGGTAGGTAAAACAGACGGTCAGTATCGTAGAAAATTAATTATTCCACAGGCTTAAATTTAATTACAGGAAAATACCAAAATAACCCAAACAATTGTTATAAAAGCGGAAGTTGAAGGGGATAATAAATATAGTATCTTGAGTAACGATAGTCTGAAATATAGAGTAAATATTAAGATTGCTGACGAGAAATATTGTGAAACTAGACGATATGGGGAAAAATGGAAGCTTTTCCTTTGACACTTAGGGGTATTCTATCGGCTTCATATCTGCCTCCATCACACGGACATCTGCGTAAGAATAACGGCTGAGTGTAGGACTGAATGAACAATCGGCACAATCGGCTCAGTATGTGGCGCGCCCTCGCCTCTGTCGTGCGCACCGCCGCGTTCCGCGTTCCCTCGAGACCAACCAAACTTTACACGCGCGCTTGAAGCGTCGCATAGTTGCCGCCACTTTTTACAAACAACTCAAAACAATAAACATTGACAGCATGTTATGAAAGAAATAATAGATTTTCTGGATAATGATTAGGACGATTATAAAATGCCTTTGGTATAAATGGTAAGCAATTCATAATTTATTTATTGCGTTGTAGAATATTAAATTAGTTTTTTTTTTTGACATGTAACATTCATGTTGTACTGATATTATATCAAAGTTCTTTTGTTCTTAACTACAATCTAGTCAGCAGGATGCAATTAAATATACGTTATTCAGAATAGTTTTATGTGTGTCATTTAATTTCTAAGGATAAGCATAAAGAATGCTGAGGAGTTATGTACAAAATATTCATGATCTATAAAAAGTTCCAGTACCCAGCTCTTTCCCAGCTAAATAAATATTTATTTAGGTACTCATAACAATAAATTACGTAATAGATATTTGTTCCTGTTAACAGTTTCGAATTACTTGGCATTCATTTCCTGTAAAATGGTTAAAGTTGAACACGTTTAATGTTAATTGAAAGCTTCTCTCTAAAGCTATAGGTATTTAATTAGCACCTATTAGTAACTGGTCGGTTGAACAGGAAACAAAGTTTGTTGGTAATTTTGGTTGTTATATTCTTTTGTATAGGTACACAGACTGCGGTTACGAATCATAGGCGGATTTATAATTCACTAATAAAGTAGGTCTATTTTTGAAAGACGTTCCTAAGGGTTTGCTGTCATTTAGACAAACATAAGCATCATAATTATTTATTAGTATAGAAGTAATAGTTGTTTTATCATATGCTTTAAAAAATCTTCGTACTTCTAATTAAGTACTTAGTTTTGATGTGATACTCCAGCTACGTATCTTATAGATACCTATAAATGGTTTATGCTGATGCGGGGGAAACGTTGAGTGGAAGTGTGGAACGTTGTAAAACTCAGGTTTACGAACAGTTAACTATCTTATAAAGGTCATCAAAATCGATGATAGATGAGTGAGGTTAGTGTTTCACAAGTGCTGGAAGTAATGGTCAGTTCTGCCAACCCTAGCCAAGTCGCGAGCGTTTTTCGTTTTCTATTCTATTTCTCTATTCTCTTGTTTCATATACTAATATCACTCAGTTGCGTGATCAAAACAAAATATTAGCAAATGAAACAAGAGAATAAAGAAATAGAATGGCTAGGGGGCTGCTCTAGTCAGTACTGAGCTACTAAGTGGAATTAAGTGAATTCTTTTGTAAATTTCAGATGAATATGACAGATATTTCATACAGAGGGAACGTAGTTATTACATAATATATGACAACTATGCATTATTCAATGTTTATTTCTACTATAACTTATGTTATAGTGACCCGGTTAGAACTATGATAGTTTATTACGACGACCTATTATAGATCTTGCGTGGCATTGCTTACTACTGAAACTGCGTCAGCTTTGTAGCACGATGCACATATCTATGATGACTATTAAATCTTTACACGTTAGATCGTACTAAGCCTACTATTGCAAGCTGACAAATAGTTTTACAGGTAGCGTATTTAGTCGTATTATGTCTACCTTATAATAATTCTCCGATTCTAATTTTAGGAGTATAAACTCCAATACTTAGAATCGGAGAAATTTCATCACAATTTAATAACTAAAACAATTACTTTGTGTAACGATATTTTTGAAATAGTGTTATTACGAATTTAACTTTCTTTATTTAATCTGCCTTGTGTACAATTTAAATCAAATTATAAATTGAACAAAGTTTTTCGTCTAACTTTTGCACCTCACATAGAAGACCCAGCTGAACTAATTGACAGCACTTATGTTGTTGTATTTCTTCGGAGAGTGCGAGACCAGAGGTTTTCTTAGGGTAAATTCGTCGGGTTAAAACGTTCATTACGTTTAAGCGTTTAAATTAGGGGTTGAAATATGAAATTGCCGATTGGTACTGAATAATTTAACACATTTGTAATCAAAATATCTATCATTATTATCTATACATTGCTGCCATCTATTTGAAAGGTCATTTATGCCTTTGCGATAAAACTCTAGTGATCTAGATTCTACGAACTATGTGAAATCATTTAGTACTGCCTCCTGGGAAGAAAACTTTTTATCCGTTAGTTCCACGTCGGAAGTCTTATTCAAAAATCACTAAAATTTTCAAAGTATCCTTCTTTCTTGTCTAAGCTGAATAAAAAAAAACTAAAAATCAATACCTAATCGAATGTTGCACATTTTGTAAAAGAAGAACCTCATAGGTATGGTTTGAAAAATGTTTCACTCATAAATCTCAAACCATGAAGGTTCTGTGTCAATTCGAAGTACCCATTACAATTTAACGGTAATTTCATACTTTAATCCCTATTATCACCTGAACATTGAATCTGAATAGACTATTCTCAAGTTATGCGTATTGTGAATCTATTTAGTATAAATATTTAGTTTTGGATACCAAGTTGAGTTGGTCGACCGTTATGAAATATCCGACAGCGTTTGTAAACTTTGTTCTAACTGCTAAGTTGGGCGAACGGGGCTAGTCTAAGTCAAGTCGCTTAAGAACAATGCACATCAAAGCAAGGCCTACAGTTATTCCGTTTATGGATAAGATAAAAGATATATGCGTAGAATGTAGACAGAACATAGACATAAATATTACATGTTTTTTTTTTAAACTTCTCAGAATTCAGAATTTGAGTTTTGTGTTTTGCTAAAGTGGGGAACACGAAAGTAGTATAATCACATTTTTACTTTAAAAAGTATCACGTTTAATAAGAAAATAAAAAAAAACTTTTAGAAACTATTTTCATATGAAGATAAAGTGGGGACACGAAAGTAGTATTATCACATTCTTACTTTAAAAAGTATCACGTTTTATAAGAAAATAAAATAAAACAGAAATTTAAAGCATCAAATTTAAAAAATGTCCCTTGTCACATTATTGAAGCAGTGACGAAATGTATGATTACTATTACCCAATGTTATGTAATTTCATCGTAGCATTTTTCCAAATCAGTTAGGTTACCATAGGCAAAACCTTTTTGGGCGGGGCCAGTGTCCCCACTAGGCAGCTGTACACGGGGGTTGTCCGGTCGATGGCACTTTACGGTGCACCGGTGTGGGCGGCGGCTCTGTCCGCCCAAAACAGGGCGCGCCTCTGGCGCCCCCAGCGGACACTGGCGGTCAGAGCCATACGTGGATACCGCACGGTGTCCACAGAGGCGGCGTGTGCCTTGGCCGGAACACCCCCGTGGGATTTGGAGGCGGAAGTGCTCGCCGAAGTTTATCGGCGAGTGGCTGACTTCCGGGCGGAGAATGGCTTTCGCCCTCCGCCCGAGGACGTGCGCGAGTGGCGCGAAGCCGCTCGCCGAGCCACCATGCAGAGATGGTCGTTCCGGCTGGAGACCCCACGCGCTGGCTTTGCCGCCGTGGAGGCTCTTCAGCCGGTCATCGCGGAGTGGGCAGGGCGGCAGCACGGGACCCTTTCCTTCCGGCTGACGCAGGTACTTTCCGGGCACGGTTGCTTCGGAAAGTACCTGCACTCGGTCGCTAGGAGGGAACCGAGCCCCGCCTGCCACCACTGCGACTGCAGTGAGGACACGGCCCAGCACACGCTGGCGGTCTGCCCCGCTTGGGCGGCGCAGCGCCGGGTCCTCACTGCAGTCATCGGAGGGGATCTCTCGCTGCCGGCCGTCATAAGATCGATGGTCGGCAGCGACAGTTGTTTCACCGCGGTCGCAACCTTCTGCGAGGACGTAATCTTGCAGAAGGAGGTGGCGGAGAAGGCCCGGGAGGACGATATCCACTCGGACCCGATTCGCCGCCGGCGCCCTGGGCGGCGGAGGCGCGCATACCTGCGTCTCATGCCGCCCTGAGAGTGGCCGCGGATGGGCGGGACGGGTTTCCCGTCCGTCCGCAGTAGAGGCCAACCGCGAGGGGGCGGCGTCCGCGTGTGACCGGACGTTGCCCAATAGAGAGTCGAGAGCTGAGGTGGTGCCCGCAACAGTGCGGGCAGGCGCCGGTCGGAGTCCAGAAGGAAATCCCCTCCCTGGACTCCTTCCAATACAAAGGCGCAGAGAGGGTCACACCGTGTGGTTTTAGTCGGTTCGAGTCCGACACACCACCCCGCCGTAACCCCCGACGGGGTGACGGTCCGCGGGGATTTCCACACGTAAAAAAAAAAAAAAAAGGCAAAACCTTTTTGGGCGGGGCCAGTGTCCCCACTAGGCAGCTGTACACGGGGGTTGTCCGGTCGATGGCACTTTACGGTGCACCGGTGTGGGCGGCGGCTCTGTCCGCCCAGAACAGGGCGCGCCTCTGGCACCCCCAGCGAATACTGGCGGTCAGAGCCATACGCGGATACCGCACCGTGTCCTCAGAGGCGGCGTGTGCCTTGGCCGGAACACCCCCGTGGGATTTGGAGGCGGAAGTGCTCGCCGAAGTTTATCGGCGAGTGGCTGACTTCCGGGCGGAGAGCGGATTTCGCCCTCCGCCCGAGGAAGTGCGCGAGTGGCGCGAAGCCCCTCGCCGAGCCACCATGCTGAGATGGTCGCTCCGGCTAGAGACCCCACGCGCTGGCTTAGCCGCCGTGGAGGCTGTTCAGCCGGTCATCGAGGAGTGGGCAGGGCGGCAGCACGGGACCCTTTCCTTCCGGCTGACGCAGGTACTTTCCGGGCACGGTTGCTTCGGAAAGTACCTGCACTCGGTCGCTAGGAGGGAACCGAGTCCCGCCTGCCACCACTGCGACTGCAGTGAGGACACGGCCCAGCACACGCTGGCGGTCTGCCCCGCTTGGGCGGCGCAGCGCCGGGTCCTCACTGCAGTCATCGGAGGGGATCTCTCGCTGCCGTCCGTCATAAGATCGATGGCCGGCAGCGACAGTTGTTTTACCGCGGTCGCAACCTTCTGCGAGGACGTAATCTTGCAGAAGGAGGTGGCGGAGAAGGCCCGGGAGGATTCCATCCAATCGGACCCGATCCGCCGCCGGCGCCCCGGGCGGCGGAGGCGCGCATACCTGCGTCTCATGCCGCCCTGAGAGTGGCCGCGGATGGGCGGGACGGGTTTCCCGTCCGTCCGCAGTAGAGGCCAACCGCGAGGGGGCGACGTCCGCGTGTGACCGGACGTTGCCTAATTAGAGAGTAAATTGTGAGATGGTGCCCGCAACAGTGCGGGCAGGCGCCGGTTGGAGTCCAGAAGGAAATCCCCTCCCTGGACTCTCTCCAATACAAAGGCGCAGAGAGGGTCACACCGTGTGGTTTTAGTCGGTTCGAGTCCGACACACCACCCCGCCGTAACCCCCGACGGGGTGACGGTCCGCGGGGATTTCCACACGTAAAAAAAAAAAAAAAAGGCAAAACCTTTTCTCCGAAGTTTATCGGCGAGTGGCTGACTTCCGGGTGGAGAGCGGATTTCGCCCTCCGCCCGAGGACGTGCGCGAGTGGCGCGAAGCCGCTCGCCAAGCCACCATGCTGAGATGGTCGTTCCGGCTGGAGACCCCACGTGCTGGCTTCGCCGCCGTGGAGGCTCTTCAGCCGGTCATCGAGGAGTGGGCAGGGCGGCAGCACGGGACCCTTTCCTTCCGGCTGACGCAGGTATTTTCCGGGCACGGTTGCTTCGGAAAGTACCTGCACTCGGTCGCTAGGAGGGAACCGAGTCCCGCCTGCCACCACTGCGACTGCAGTGAGGACACGGCCCAGCACACGCTGGCGGTCTGCCCCGCTTGGGCGGCGCAGCGCCGGGTCCTCACTGCAGTCATCGGAGGGGATCTCTCGCTGCCGGCCGTCATAAGATCGATGGCCGGCAGCGACAGTTGTTTTACCGCGGTTGCAACCTTCTGCGAGGACGTAATCTTGCAGAAGGAGGTGGCGGAGAAGGCCCGCGAGGATGCCATCCAATCGGACCCGATCCGCCGCCGGCGCCCCGGGCGGCGGAGGCGCGCATACCTGCGTCTCATGCCGCCCTGAGAGTGGCCGCCGATGGGCGGGACGAGTTTCCCGTCCGTCCGCAGTAGTGGCCAACCGCGAGGGGGCGGCGTCCGTGTGTGACCGGACGTTGCCCAATTAGAGAGTACACATCAGAGGTGGTGCCCGCAACAGTGCGGGCAGGCGCCGGTTGGAGTCCAGAAGGAAATCCCCTCCCTGGACTCCTTCCAATACACAGGCGCAGACAGGGTCACACCGTGTGGTTTTAGTCGGTTCGAGTCCGACACACCACCCCGCCGTAACCCCCGACGGGGTGACGGTCCGCGGGGATTTCCACACGTTGAAAAAAAAAAAAAAAAAAAAAGTTAAAACCTTTTTTGTTTCTAATTTTGAACGAAGAGAGCACTCATATGTCGGTAACACAGTGACGACGCGCGAGTAACATGAGTTTTATGCCGGGATAGCAAACACTTCCGATTATATTATGATATGATAGTTAACTAAATTATTATAGTTATCCTTTAAAGTTCATCATTTGGACAACTTTTCGCAATTCACATATAAATAATTTTCTACATTTAAATGGAAAAAGATACACGTATATTTATTTATTTCAATCAACTGCTCACGTCACCGTAAAGTTACCCAACAAGTGTAGCGCTAGCGAGCCAGTATTACAGTAGTGTTACAAATATGGTAATTAATGAGTATAATATTTGTTGATGTAGAGGCAAGCATATTTCGAAACTAAATAAGTTTTCAATAAGGCCGGTTATTTTTGAGTGTATACGCATGATTCTCCCACGGTTTATATACATAAACCATACATATACATGGTATACAACATGGGACAGATAAATATATATTATATATCACTAGACCTTTTTTTACCCGTGCGGAAATACCCACGGACACCACCAACCATCAACTGGTAATCAACTTATGTCGGACTCGAACTGACTAAAAACTGCGCGCACCTTTGGGTACTAGAAGTCGATGAATCAAGTGCACCCTCGAAAAGAAATCCCTGGAACCCTGACATACCTCGGGCCATCTACGGTTTGTACCTATAATATAATCATAAACAAAAAAAAATGTACACAGACAGATCGAGATAAGGCAAAGGTGCTTGGGCAAAAACAAAACTTGGGCTCTTTATCATAGACACATTTAAGGAAGTGGAGCATGCTTTCCATCAATCACTACCTGATTGATGGAAAGCATGCTCCACTCCAGTAGACTTTAGAAGGCTTAAGTAAAGAAATCGGACAAGTGCGCGTCAAGCTTCGCATAGAATAGGTTCCGTAGTTTCCCATATTAACACGTGTTTTTAAAAATATTGTTCGAAAAATTATTGTTATTTTTACTTACTATTTCTGTATTTTTATACGAACTTTTCCACAACAGCCTATTTTAATAGCCTCTAAACATCCTGAACTAACAAAGTTATCTACATTATTATAGTTATCCTTTAAAGTTCATCATAATGACTACCATCATGAATTTTGTCAGCTTTTTCGAACCAGCTGTTAAGCTTTTAGAGAGGAGGGACACATTGTTTTAAAAAAAAACTGCCCTTTAAGTTGAAAAACTCGCAAACGGATCTATACATCAAAAAATTGCGGTAGGAACATTTCAATATTTTTTAAAGACCCATCTAATGATACCCCAAATGAACGCCCGACCCCCCCATTTATGTGTAGGGTTAGCGCATATAAAGTTTCATCTTTCTAGTAGTAACCGCTTGGACAAGAAGAACTTGAAGAATATTAACTTGTAAATATAACGTTACTTCAAGTTTCACTAATTACAGTAGTGGATAGGGTAGTCATATAACTAAATTAAAGTAGCAATTAGTACGGAACACAGTAGTTTGTTAAATATTAAAATTGTTTAAAAACGTAACCTATACACATTATCTATGTATCTATAATATTTTTAGTGGAATGCTTAAAACATTGTATCTGCATCCACCTATCCATCCAAAACATCACTAACGTGTTTCTGAATATTAAATCACGCTTTTACGTAGTAATTGTAAACTACCACTACGGTCTGTGTCTACAGTCTACGGCTTTTTTAATTTTTGCAAATAGTTTTTTGTTAATGCCTTTATATTTTCTAGTACATCGGTTATATTTTACATAAAAATTGAGCTTAAACCCGAGTGTATACAAAATAGTTTTAGAAATAATAAAAAAAATACACTGAGTATTGAGATTGAATACGGTACGGCATCCCGGACTGATTTTTCTTCAGGATTACAATCCCGGGATTGATAATCCCGAAATCACCCGGGATTGAAAAAAAACCCAGGCTAATAAAAAATTTTTTGTTCCACTCAAATCTTAACCGAAGTTTCTTAAACTCGACAAAGTTAATCTCATTTTTCTAAAAATATATTCACGCTCAAATAAGTGACTGAATATTTTGACAATAGTAGTAAACAGAACAAGAGATACATATACCTCATAACTCGAACGTGATCTTAACTGATTTGTTCGTTATGTTTTAATTCATATTTGTTTGTATTTTTTTTCCTTTTGTTATTTATTAAAAGTTAGTTTTTTAATTTTCTTAATTAAATTTTGTTTAATATTAGGGGTTAAAGTATGAATATGCCAATTTATACTGAAAAATTAATTATCTTTTTTTCATTTTACATATTTATTTAATCAAAATATCTCCCATTATTATCTATACATTGCTGACATCTAATAGGAAGGTCATTTATGCCATTGCGATAGAACTCTAGTGATCTAGATTCTACGAACTGTGTGAAATCATTTTGTACTGCCTCCTGGGAAGAAAACTTTTTATCACGTAGAAAATTGTCCAAATCACGAAAAAATGGTAGTCCATTAGAGTAAGGTCCGGCGAATACGGAGGGTGACGAATGGTTTCTAATTGCAGTTCCTGTAGAGTTAAAACGGTTTCTCGTGCTTAAAGGTCTCGCGTTATCATGGAGCAATAATGGTCGCTTCATGAGTCGGGGCTGTATCACTGCAAGTTTTGCTATCATTTATTTTATTGACTTGACACAAATCATCATCACCATCAACAGCCTTTAACAGTCCACTGCTGGACATAGGCCTCTCCTTTGAAAGGAGGGTTGACACAAATGAATAAACTTACTAAAATTAAGTAAGGTAACGTTAAGCCATGCCGCTAATACCTGGGTATTTTGGCTCGGATCGCCTTCTACTATCTCTTTCAATTCATTGTTATTCACATGTGTAGGGGGCAGTCTTTCACGTGGTTCGTTCTTCAAATCAAAATTTCCATCTTTCTACAGCTTTAGTTCCGCGTCGGAACTCGTATTCAAAAATCACTCGAATTTTCGAAGTATCCATCTTTCTTGTATAAGCTGAATAAAAAAACAACTGCAAGTCGATAATCGAATGTTGCACATTTTTTAAAAGAAGATCCTTATTGGTAGGTGCGATTCGAAAAGTTTCACTCAATAATCTCAAACCATGAAGAAGAACCAACATTCCAATAAAACGGTAATTTCATACTTTAACCCCTATTATTAAACTATTTCAAAATTTCGTATAATCCCGGTATAGAAAAAAGTCCGGGATTTGCAATCTCTAAATAAGTATACGTTGTTTGGAAGAAAATCTATTTATTATGGTTAACATGTAAATTTTATATAAACCTTATTTGGAAACCGTATATTTGGCATATGACTTCCCCAATAAATTGATTCTTGATGATAATGATTCTTTGATATTTTATTTGATATTGTCAAGAATTCAAGAAATTAACACTTTAAATTTAATTATTTTTTTAGTTATATACCTATATATAACAATAGTGTAGAGTATTAAAACACTTTTAGAGAATAAAAATTACAAAATATATGATATATATATGATGTTCATTACAGAATTCTTGTTCACGTTGAGACATTACTCTGTCACCTGCACACAGGGGCTTAATACATACATATTACCTCGTGTACGCGTGACAGGTGTCTACAAATACCTAAATACATCGAACCATACTGTATTAGTCTTGCACAAAACAAAACATTTATGTATAACATGGTGCCAATAACAACTGAGTCCGGGATTATTCTTCGACGTGAATACTTTGACCCGACTGTCACGTTGCCTCGTATTTACCTTGTTTATTCAGATATTTTATATTTTAATCATTACATTTTCTGATTGGAACCGATTCCAATTTTCTAACAATCTAATCATACAATAGTAATTTCATTAGACGTAAATATACGCTACGTAAAGCTATATTATAGGTAATGCTTTAGAATTGCTTATGACACATTTAAGTAATTATCAAATGATTAATACATATTTATTTATGATACTGCAAGCTTAACATTGAGACAAGGGTAGGTTAGTTATCCACTTTACTTAACGTTAGGTGCTATCATTAAGCTGTCTGTTGCATGGAAATCAAAACTAATCGATTTCATAAGGTTTCCTATTTCGAAAGTTTTATCTCAAACACAGGAAAAACACGTACCCTAACATCATCTATACAAAAAGTATATTTGCTGCTATCTCTGTTTATGTCTACACTTTAGCGTCCTTTAACAGAACGACTAAACGTAACAGCACTCAACCGAAAAAAATATATCATATATTTTTATCTAAGCGCACACTGAAAGAACGGGGTCATATCAATACGAGCGTGTAGTAGGCAAACTGATTTTTTTCACAAACATTATATCTGCGCGGAAAAGTAGTTACCGGCGTTCGATCACATCCGCACTCATTTGACACCTTCAATGCTGTTGTTATGATCAAGTCTTGCACGAACGCTCCTGATAATAAGGAATAGTCGTAACATGAAAACATTACTGAATGATTTTCAAAGGCTGAGGGATCGAATCCTTTTTTCACGCACCATGTTTACTCGAACATTATGCAATAAAGTAATAATGCCACGTTAGACATATTATCCGTTGTGGTTTTATGTTGATGATTATACGAGTATAAGCAATGAAACTGTTCATGAAAACTTAAGTACATACTGTCGTTTTAGAAATTGTAGAAACCAAAAATATGAAATACATTATATATCTTACTAGCTTTTGCCCACGGCTCCGCCCGCGAGTGTGTCGATTTTGGCGGTAAAAAGTAGCCTATGTCCTTTCTCGAGGTCCCATATATCTCTATACCAAAATTGATCAAAATCGGTTCAGCGGTTTAGGCGTGAAAACGTAACAGACAGACAGAGTTACTTTCACATTTATAATATTAGTAGGGATTAATTACTCGTAGTATTAGTATGTAGTAATATTAAAAGATTTATAATAGCGAGAAAAACTTTATGCAAGTACATTATTATCCGAAATATAGCCATTTTGAATTTTTTTATAGAAAATAAAAATACACTAAGTTAAAATTGAATACATAATCAGGCAGATCGTCCAATCAATTGTCAATTACATTGATAGCTTTATTAATTATCTGATGGAATGTATTTTCACTTTGAAACTTCAACTCAACTATCTTTTCTCTCTCTCTATCTGCTCTCTTCTGTAGGTAGTCTTATTATTTAGATTGTGTTGTAAAAAACCTTCATTACCTTCATTAGGTAGGTTTTAAATATACAAGTAGCTTCTATAATATCTAAATTAATTTCCAACTTTTTATATTATCCATTGCAGTAGTAATATTTTATATAAAACAAAATATAAGGAGAATACCACGACGTTCCCGCAGTATTAAAATTGTGTAGTGGGACCGTGTTCTGCATAAAATTTCATTTCAACGAAGAGAAATTTAAATAGGATTTTTATTCAGTACAATTAATCATGAAGAGACAACTTATCTATGTATATATTAAGAAATATTTTACCATAGTATATTCACAAAATGGATCCTTTATATTTATTATGTATAAAAACCATTAGTATTTTATGAGTGAATCTGTCATAGTACAAGCTTTGCTTAGTTAGAAGCTAGATGGTGGTATGTCTGAAACATTTATAAATAAAACCCCTTACTTGTTACATTTAACTGCTTATTATTGTTTATTGTTCCAGTTCATGGTGAATTTCAAGTTCATCTGATAGCCTAATGTGTTGAGTAAATATAAAATATGCAGCAGCGGTGGTCCATATACTTACTTGCTATTTTTATGCTTGGGCTCGACTCAAAGCTCGTGGGTAAGTATTAATTACAATAAGCATTTCATAATGTTAGATGTAGCTTACATACCATTAAATTAAATTAGTTATTTTTTTATTGATTTATATAAAATTATATTTTTAAAAAATTTGCATTTCAATAATTTACAAATATTTTTTTATTGCTATTTTTACTGTTCGTTAAATCGTTCGTAATATGTGATCTGATGTTAAAAATATGCTATATTACATTCATTTTAAGAGGTAATATTCCCATAAGTATTGTTATTTACGAAATCTAAATTATTTATGTCAGCATAGAGTGTTTTCTTCAGCACTGAATAAAAGGCAAAAAATTTCAGGTCAAGCGTTTCAACCAGAATTCGCCGAGCCATTAACGAATTTAACAGTACCGATAGGACGGAATGCTACATTTAGATGTCTAGTTCAAAATCTGGGAGGATATAGAGTAAGTTACAAGCCTGACGTACATACGAGTTTGGTATTATAAACTTTACAGTATATTAATTGTATTTTTAATAATATGTTTAATTTACAGGTAGGTTGGGTAAAAGCAGATACAAAAGCTATTCAAGCAATACATGTTCATGTAATAACAAACAATCACAGAGTCGGAGTATCACATAACGGTCAGACCGTTTGGAATTTACACATTAAAAACGTACAAGAGGAGGATCGAGGTCAATACATGTGTCAAATCAATACAGATCCAATGAAAAGTCAGGTTAGATTTTAAATCTCAATTTGTTAACTAGTTTGAAGTTAAAGCACTCCATGAAGACTCTCCTACAAATGTTTCGCATGATTGTGTAGCTACCGGCTTTTTTTTACACGTTTGTATTTTTTGATACCCGCGTATACGCACTTGCCGGTACAGAAACTCTCTAGTCATTATTTCGGGTAAGAACATGTTCCTACTTCTTAATAATATTCTATCTTTCGGCCCCCAACTACTTAATGGTGATATTAATTGTAACCACTTACCATCCAATCCATAAGTAATAATTTGGTTTAATATTCCAGCAACAATTATGAAGGCATAAACTCCCAGAATAACAAGTAATACAAGTTCATCAGTATAAATATTTAGAGTTGTTATATAAAAAGAATCATGGTTTCCATCACTTTGGACACCAGCACACCATTGATACACAAATAATAAAAGGATTAAGGGGTTTAGTAACCATGCTAGTTTTAAAAGATAATTGGCTTTTATGCCAATCATGAATATAATGTCTATATTATGTTGCTGGATGCCATATACCCAATACAACGAAAAAGAGAGTAAGAAACTATTAAATATCTGCATAATCTCTAGTGCGTCTGTCAGAATTTCAGCTAAATCGGCACACAACATTGGCAATGTAAATATAAAAAGGGATGTCATAAGAATCATGCTAGCAGTTTTAGTATAATTTCGAGCTATGCTGCACATATCAAACAAAGATTCTTTTAAAAATAGGTAATGAATCCAAAAGTTTATGAATAAAGTTATATATACTACAGAAAACCAAACAAAGCCCCAAATAGGTAGGGGGTCAAAATAAGTCATGATTTCGGACATGGAACCAAATATGAGAAAAAATAAACTAGATCCGACTTCAATGATATGTTCTTCTTCACCATGATAATAAGACATGGTTTTAATACCGCTAAATGCAGTGAGTGCAAACATGAAAGTTACAAGGAAAGAAAAGAAAGATACACTAATAGCGGTCATAGTAGCAGGGCTGCGAAAAGATGCGTCACGAGACAAGTTCAATATTACGCCAATTCCAGTACCAGCAGATAGAAACCCTCTGAAAACAGTAGTAAAACAGTTATTCAAGCTGTAGCTATTCCAGTTTAAACTTGTTTTTTTGGCGTACCATGTACCATTGGTAGACAAAGCTCGACCAAACAAAAGTAATATTACAACACAAACATATATAACAAAGAACTTAATTAGTATTTGAATTATTTTTTCATTCTTGATCGATAGAACATACACCAAAGTGCATGTTACCAAAACTGCTAATATTGTTTTCCAGGGTTGATAGCAATATGAATTATTTAATGTGTTGTTGTTACCTATCTCCCGTTCGAAGAAGCACTTACTAGCTGTGTTTATTCCACAATCCTCCTTAAATAATATTTGAGCTTCTAAACAATGTTGAAATATCGATACATTTACTCGTTTTACCATACACTTGCAATCGCCAAACTCGTTGCAGTTTAGCCAAGGTGGAACATCCATCGCTGCGTAAAAGGTATATATTAAATACCAAGATGTCAGCACCAACACATATATGGCTTTTATAATTGTCACGTAATATGAGGCAAAACCAATATTCCTGAATACGGGAAAGAAGTTCCACATTGTGAAAATATTGCAATTAGTATACTGGCCTAAACATATTTCAGAGTAAGCAAGTGGCAATCCAACTAGAAAGAAAGCAACTGCTTGTAAAACTGCATGTGCATAGAATCCGTTATGAGGTATCTCACTGGTTGAAAACACCATAGTAACTTCATTCAGCATCCAAGCCCACAACATTAACTTGTAACTACCATAGCTGGTCCAACGACTTTTTATTTCAGGACAATAATAACCGTCAACTTCGACTTTAGATTTTTTAGATTTCATTCTGTATGTCACAGTTTATGTTATGACCTATATTATGACCATGTAAAACTTCAACCGTAGCCATATAGATCATAAAAATTGGGAATGTCTTATAAAAGTTTCGTTTACAAACTAACCAAGTAAACGGAAATTGTTTTTATAGTGAGGATTCAATTGATATAAAGAACACAGTTAATAAAATTGCAGTTTAAATAAACATAGGGGAGATAAAAATGAATTAATCCTCACAGACGGGAGAGCGGGCACGTCGCAGCGGGTAATGATTCGTGCATGGTGCACCTAAATTATTGCCCTACACTGTAATTTATACCCAGAGCTGATAACGACATAAATCGCCCGCGGCGACAGCGCTTGAGGTTTCGACTCCGACGTTGACGCGTTATGACGCCACTTAACATCATGTACTTTAATATGGTGTTTTACATTATATAATATTAAAACTACTTCATAAATTTATTTGTGGGAGATGTGCATATTTTAGGAATAGCCAATTAAAGATTCTTACAAATTCAGAAACTCACAAATTCATAAGCTTTAATTCTTTATAATATTATATGGGGTCTACCAGTAAGAACGTCCTGGTTTAAAAATTGAATAAAACACACTTTTTTTATGAAAAATGCATCCGATTGATTTATTTGAAAGATAATTTTATGCCATTTATGTTTTATGGGTTCAACTTCCTAAAAACATTTTCTTTGAGGCGCCGATGCGCCTTCGCCACCCGGTCCGCCGGCGGCGTATAGGGCCCGAGTGGACGTCGAACTCCCGGCCTTCTCCGCCGGATCCTTCTGCTTAATGACGTCTTCGCAGATGGTTTCGACCGTGGTAAAATATCAGAAACGACCTTGTAGGTTCTATTTAGACCTGCCAAGGTCTAAAAATTTATAAAATTAACAATGAAGGTTGTACTGATAAATGAAATAAGCCGTTCAAAAGTGGACTGCCATGTTATTACTATTGTGTTTTAAATACGTGTATAATTTATTTTCACTAGATGGGCTACCTAGAAGTGGTAATACCGCCAGATTTCATACCTGAAGAAACTTCAGGTGACGTTATGGTACCTGAGGGAGGTACTGCAACAGTGACTTGTCGAGCTAGAGGGATGCCAGAACCTAGGGTCCTGTGGCGGCGTGAAGATGGCGCTGATATTGTAATTAGAGATGGTAATGGTGGTAAAATAAAAGGTATGACGATAGTGTTTATTCATGTCATATTATTATTATTCACACTACTACCGAAAATAACTATACTCTGTCTATTCCTCTATTATCTTTCTGACAGTTCAACAAATTTCGAAATTAGTGACGCCCTCACACGTCATCGATTCGATTTGAAATCAAAATCTATCGATATAATATTCTATAAGTCAGTATTGTAAATAAATAAAATCTGCACTATTATGATATATAATTGGCCCAGAACAAAGAATACTTCCTAACACAGTCACTTGAAGGTCGGTTTAGTAAGTATTATGTGATTTTTTAAATGTATTTTCTCATAACTCTGGATTTATTTACTACGTTATTAACCACGCGTTTAAAAGAAAAATTTTAATAACGTGTGCATAGTTACATTTTAAGTCAGTGGTCCAAAAATAAATTAATTAATGCACAGAGTTATTGTTCTTTATTTTAAGTTTGGACTTAAACCTTTGACCTGTCAAAAAGACTTAACGAATGGACAAAGTATAGATTTAAATATTAAATGCAAAATTTTATTTAGCCGTTTTAATCGAATCGGTTCCATATTACAAAGATGCAAGGTTCTTCAAAATTGTATGTTTAACTTACTAGGTACATATTGGTGGTGGTAAGATGGCGACTTGGTCACAAAATGCAATCAGGCTGTAATATATAATGATAGGCCAACAGACATGAGGGGAGCCTCTTTGGATTCCTCTAGGATAGCGCCTGGATAGCACTGACGCCGATTCTGAGGAGGACCTGAAATGACAAAGTACGGGTTCTCCTTAGAGCAGGGTGACTGAGACCCGCCATGTGGTGTTTTTTTTTATTTAGTGGAAAGACCACAAGTTACATTTAATTAGTAAAGAATGTTTAATGACAGAAAATTTATATTCCAGTTGCTCAGTACGATAAGGAAATATTGTCTCTAACAAAAATTTCACGTTCGGATATGGGTGCATATTTATGTATTGCAAGCAATGGAGTACCACCAACCGTTAGCAAGAGAATCACCATCAAAGTACATTGTAAGTAAATTCTTAAAAAATAGTAATAGCAATAATTGTTTTCATTATTATAACTATCATCATCAACTGGCTTGTTGGTCACTAGACCAGAATAAGAATACGCTAACCATTAGCGTCGGAGCAATTTTTTTGTATGATCTGCAAATATTTGTTTCGGAGCCGGGATATTTTTTATGTATTTATGTCATACACATAAACACATAATTACATAAAAAGTATAATCAAAATATTTATATCAGTTGTCTACTACCTATAGGATAAGCTATGCTTAATTTGGGACTAGATGATGTAGTGTGTGCCAGCTGTCCAAAATATTAATCATGATTTTTTTATTATTTACATGTAATTCATTTTATTTAAAATTAAATAACAGTGAAATCTTGCGTACAAATTTACGTATGTACTTATATATTTACAAAATATCAAAGAAGTACCAATTAGGTTTACTAGGGTTCAATGTTTTTCTTCAAAATATATTAAGCAGCAACTTCATTTGATGACAAAATGGGTCTTCTCCAAATTCGTCGTAATTGTTGTTTATCTCGGCAACTTTCAGAGGTTTCTTGTTATTAATGGTGTTATTTAATGTCAGCGAGTAGTAGCTTTTAATTATTTTCTGGCTGTAGGGGACTGTTATGTCTTCGCGTCAACTCGAGCGGACATTTCGCTTTTATGCAAGATTTAACTTTAATATTATTAGTCTACTTTTCTGGAATAATATCGCACTCTCAAATTTTCTCTTCTCTTTGCATTTAGCATATTATGAAATGATTTAAGTAAGGAAAATGTTTAAACTACACCGAACAATCTTAACCTAATTTGTCACAATTCAATAATATCAAATTAAAAGATAAAAAAATATTTATTTAATCTACAGTAATACTTATCGTTCATGTTGTCACATAATAAAATTATTAATTGCGGTTGGGGAATCCAATAAAAGGTAAAATTTGAAGTGATCAATGTAATTTTAATAGAATTATTTTTATTCAGTTCACCCGGTGATCCATGTGCCTAATCAGTTGGTGGGAGCTCCTCTAGGCACTGATGTCACATTAGAATGCAACGTGGAGTCTTCACCTAAATCCATCAACTACTGGGTTAGAGAGTCAAGTAAGTTCTTATCGCAATATTCTTTGTGCCTATTGGATAGTGAAACTTTATCAACCTATTTAGGGTTCCCTAGTTCATGACTCGGAACCCTTATAGATTCACCATGTCTGTCCGTCCGTCCTCGACCTACCGCCCAAACATTGTTGCTAGAAAGATGTAACCTTTACATGAATATGTGTAGTAATTGCGTCAACGAATTGCTACAATAAAATTATGAAAAATATTTTTCATCAGGGGTATCTCCCCTACATGTAAAGTGGGGATAATATTTTTCTCGCGTCTACCTCAATGTGTCATTCATCGTGTTATCATTCTTTATGTCTTTTAAATATGAGGTTAATAAAATCATTTTTAGATTTAGGTAAAATAAAAAACAGGGCTACCCCCCCCCCTCGAAAAACTAAAAAGCTAGCTCAAAAATATTATAATAAATTCATGACAGCAGCCCATATATTTAACTTTCAAGGAAAACTATAGCGGTTTTTTTTTTTTGAAGTTATAGGGGCCTAACTTGTAAAACGCACTCATTTGGAGAACTTTGTACAAAAATAAAGAAATAATAAGTAAACATAACAATTGTCTATTGGCCACGATTTTAAATATACCTACCATTATTTGTAACTCGCACTTGGCCTTTTATTCTAACATCTATTACTCTTTCACGGCTAAACCATTGCGCCAATTTAATGAATTTGGCATGGTGATACTTTGATTCTTTAGGAAAGACATAGGAAGGCTTTTTACCGCGACATGCGACATACACGGGGGTGGAACCTTAGGTAAAATTTTATTGCATTAGGTTTCTGCTTTACTTTAATCTGACTGATGGAAAGGATGAGTAGAAATGAAGAACAGGTAACCTCTATTCTTGAATTCTACTCATCCTTTCCAACAGACAGAGAGAGAATGAGGATTCATTATGAGTAGATCTATTACAACCTTAGTAGTACGTTAAGAATAAAATAAAAAGTTGTATAAGTTATGTCTGCACAATGCAGCTCGCTGACCCACACTATGGCGGCTTAGTTAGATGTTTCTGCATTATTCGGTCACCATTCTGGTACTCACAAACAAAACACGACAACACGAATGCTATTATTTTAGATAGGTCTCCTGTAAGAGGATAGTACCGTCCCGGTCGAGACGCCCTATTCGTGCTGAGGCTCAACTACCTTTTACCATGAGAAATACTTACGTAATTTGTAATGAAATATTTTTAAAAACACGTACAGGCAACTACTACCGTCAATGGACATTTGCAAGAGTCACAAGTGCGTTGCCATCCTAGAAGTTCCTGTCCATAGAGGTAAACGCTGTAAAAAGTAGTATTGCTTAGCGCTGGTTTTCTGTAAGGCCGTCGTATCACTGTGGTCAAGCTGGCCCATTCATGATAAAATAATATATCCCTCTTGAATAACATTTAAAGAAGACATTCCTAGCTATGGAGTAGTACTTATTATTAATCATGCCAAAAGTCGTCCAAATAGCTTGTCATGTTGTGTTATGTTAACGTTATGTTTAGGACTGCGATTCGCCGCGCCGGGCTTGTACAGCAGCATGAAAGCATTACACTCATTTCTCTACAAGTGCGTGTATAAATAAATATACAGCAAAAATTACTATCATTGATGAATATTGTAAAGTGCCTCGATAACTCTAACTCATAATAAAAAAATAGTATTGTAAGGAAAAAGAAACAATGTTTAGGACTTAATACAATTAAAGTTACATTAAAAGAATTTAGCAAATAAATGTTTTTGTTATTACTAACATTAGTAAGGCGTAAAAAATGCCAGCTTTTTAAGTCAGTGGAAAACGTTCGTGTCATGTTTAGCTTTTTAGTAGTCCTCGGGGACCCAGTTACTTTGTTACTATAACAACGGCACACTAGTGACCTCTAAAACTCTTACTCTAATCAGTATTGCACAATTACTTTAGCACAACGTCACTTCGTAACTAACATAAAATTTGATATTTAATTACATAGACTCAAAGCAACACTTAACCTTATTATGTTCTTCAAAACAAATTTAGTAGTGAGGTAAAAAATAAAATGAGAAGTTATTTAGGTTGAGCCTAAAAACGTGTAATTTTAAACTTCAAACATATTTCCAAGTACACTTACTTGGAAATATGTTTGAAGTTTAAAATTACACGTTTAAAACAATCACTTTATTCATTAAGAAACAACTTATAAAATTACAAAAACTTAACTTCTATTGAAAGATCTCCCTTATATATTAGGCCCTTTACAAGAACAAATATGAATTTAACTGTCCTGATTAAAACCATTAGACGCCTGAAGTCGACCTAAAAATTTTGTAATTTAACCAAAAAGCGCTGTTTTCCCTTGTCCACTCTTAAATGAAATAGAAATATTCAATGACATTTATATGGAATGATACTATGCCTAAAAATTTAAACCCGGAAAACTGTAGGTGAAATGAAGAAAGTCTGGTTGTAATTGGACTTTTCTGGCTCGTGCCAAATCGTAGGCGGGGTAACGCTTGCAAGTAATGAGATATTAAGTTTTAATTTACGATTGCGTTGGGTTTAAGTCTTAAGAAAAGTGAGCTATTGTGGTAAAATAAGACAATGCTCGTTAGTTCCGTGCGAGTGGACCAGAGCGTTTACGACTTCGCATTGCTAACGTCCAACAATGCTTTTGTAATTTATCGCTTTAAACGATGCACGATGTTGCCTTCTCTTCAAGTATAATATGTTTTGTGTATTCCACTATTAGAAAATTACAACTTTATACAAAATAAATAAATCCTGTACTTTTTTTCTGAAGTTATGTACAAAATCTGTTATCACATAGAAAAACGAAAACGAGAAGACTAAACGTATCTTATCGTACCTTTAAAGTATTTATTCTCTTGTATGGTATCATATATAATACGTAAGAAGTAGCACTCTTTTTTAAAATTCTCTGCATCTGTTTAATTGCTGAATGTACGAGTGCTTACATATGTGTCTTGCGTCAGTTCACTGCCTTATCTCAACATGGTCTGTAAGCAGTGCCAAATTAAACCAGAAAAGCAAACATGCCACTAAGTTTAGTCAAGCTTTTGATTCGGTAAGTTTCTGTTTAAGCGACAAACGCTCACGATACGATTCAGTATCGCCTCTCAATTGCGAGAGCTCAATTAGTGAAGATTACCCTTTAATCAGTTAATATAATTTTAGAGAGTAGGTAAATTCATAAGATGAACACACCCTCTAGTCAAATTGCAAACGATTTTTGTTCTCTAATATATTCTCTATTCTATTTCTTTATTCTCTTCTCTCTCACATGTTTAATTGGCTATTGTCACTCAGACCCGTTATCAATACAAAATATGAATAAAGAATAGAACAGAAAACGAAAAACGTTTGCAACTTGGCTAGCCTTAAAAGGCTAAAAAGATACATACCTACGAGTATTGTTTGATAAAATAACAAATGTGAGAAAGAAAATGATTGCAAATCTGTAAAACAACAACAACAACAGTCTACAAAAAAAGAGTGACAATTAATTCCTTTTTTTTACACTTGCTTTTTGGAACTCTTTGTTAAATTTCTTATGGTCATATGAGTTACTTATTTGAAGTTTTACCACTATTTTATATTTTATTATATTATATTGGTAGTATTCAACTACTCTTTAAGCCACCATCATTTCAACTATTCAAGACGACAGTATAAAAAGTTTTCATTGTAGTTTCTACTCATCTTTAGAGTATGACTGCCTTGGTGGCGCAGTGGTAGTATATGCGACTGCTTTGCTTGCGACCTCGGGTTCAAATTCTGGGACGAACCAAATATTTATACAGATACTAGCTGATTCCCGCGGCTCCGCTCGCGTCCTAGGAGTATCAAAAATAGATGTTTGCCGATTCTCAGACTTACTGAATATGCATAAAAAATTTCATAAGAATCGGTCAAGCCGTTTCGGAGGAGTAAACATTGTGACACGGGAATTTTATATAGAAGAAGAAGACTAGATGTTGTAGATCACAGATATTCGAAACAAATATCATACATATTTTAGATTTCATTTCAACTTTTATTGTGCGTTTTTTTTACGTTACATTTGTTTACGTGTATTCCTCATCTAGTAGTATAATACTCATAACGCTACCGTAATATATTGTGGAGAAAATGCGTTTTATTATAAACTCTATTTTCGCAAAATTTTGAGTCACATCTTTTTTTTATTAACCGTACATATGACTATTGAGTAGACACTAACTTGACCACATAACTTAAACTAACCGGGCCTTAGTCACTACTTCATGCTATCATATAATTTTCACCCAAAGAGTTTGAGTACCCTGAATACAATTTCCTCAGATATGGGATATTTGAGGAAAGTCAAGTGATCATTACATACTCCGTGCGAATAAGGTTATTCGAGCACAGAATGTTCGTTTATTCAACTGATGAATCCATATTTTATTCATAATGCCACGTATGAGGTGTGGAGGCCTCCATCTCTCGAACCTTCTAACAGAAATTTCATATAAAATTCTTTATACCGCTCGAGTTTTCACATAAATCCTTTTATGTACTACTGATATTAGAATTTATCATTTAAATGCATCAATTTAATGATGATGACACCAGGTTGAGTTTCTATAAGATAGATTTAGGGATTGGTAAAGTGTGATGTTATTTAGTATTATATAGTAGGCCAAAACTTCCTTTCAAAGGAGAGGCCTATGTCCAGCAGTGGACTGTTAAAGGCTGTTGATGATGAAAGTGTGATGTTATTTAGTATTACATGATAAAACATTTCTTATCTCCTTAACGACTGTCTATACATTCATATTATTACTTGTGTAAGTTCTTTATTATATCAGTAATATAAAAACAGTAGTCTGTTAAACCAACATGACGTCTTAATAGATCTAATAATAATTATGCATCTGTTCTTCCTTATGTTTGAACATTCGAGATTAACGTATACAGATGGGTGTGCACAGGCAACAAAGGTTTTATTCCCACATTTAATATATTATATTACTAGTATTTTGATATTTACAATAAACATACCTGTGTTTATTGTAAATATCAAAATGCAATACCTATTGCAGCTACATCTTAGGAAGATGTGACCGCTGATAACGACCCGAGACCCCGGTGCGGCCGTGGGGTGCCGTCTAAGGTGGGTTGATGTTGCGCCTCTTACTGCGTAGAGCGGTAGAAGGCGCTACAGTGTCCTGCCCTGGGGGTGAAACTAGTATGTAACTCAGTCTATGGTGTACTCTAGAAGCCGCTGATGCGTTCCTGATGTTCCTCCTAACTGCCGAGGTATGCCGCCGTGGAGTTTCCTGGGTAAACCGGATCCTCCGGGAGTTCCACACACGTCCTTCCCTTACCCCACGAAGGGTATAGGGCGAAAAGCATTCCCCGCGTAATAAAAAATAGGTATTTACAGGTGGTACGATGATATAGTCAAAGAATTAAAAGTATCAAATTCTACATCAACGATACGACATAAATCTATTCTTTGAAGAATATAATTTTTGAACATGCAGAAGCATCTCAATAGGCCGCCATAGTGTGGGTCAACATGCTACATTATTTTACTCATGCTTTCCATCAAACAGATCTAAATATTTACTATTACTATACCTTTATTAGACCTATTATATTGTTAATACATTTTTGTTTTAAACAAGTAATAAAAGACCTTCAAATTGAATTTCAGATTGTGAAAATCCATTAACATCAAATAAATTGTAACATATCCCTGTCGAACTCGGTAATAATAACTGCGCCAGTCAGCCCAAAGAGCTGTCACCATCTGGCATTGATCCTTATTATGCAACCAACCAGTCGACATGATAATTCTCACATTGCGTGGGGAAACTGTGACATAAGAAATATGGGAATTACGTGACGTCGTGTGGCAGTTCGGCGACAATCAAATCTCTCTGTATACCTATTCCCACAACCAACTGGAATATTACTTTATAAAAGGTCTCAATAACATGATCATTTAAATCGCGTTACCCACGCGAAAATATTTCAGGTCCTGTTTTAATAATCGTCTTCGTCACGCAAACGTCCGCTCGTAATACCGTCGTATAAAACCAAATGTGTTCCAATAACATTGAAAAGTAGAAACATTACTACAGCGGAATCACAATAAAAGCTCACATGGTATCCACTGTGAAAAATCCATTAACACTTATCCGGGCGTAAAATAAACCAAAGTAACTTAGGTACGTAATAAAACAATAATAAATTGTTCGCTGCGATTTCGTCGGATAATAATGAGATCTGGTACTGTGTGGCGCGTAATGTAGGAAAAGTAAAAGTTCATATTATCACACATAAGAAGAGTGATAACCCGCCGAGCAAATAAATGCTGTTTGTTGGTGATTTATCAAAATGGAAAAGAAAGTAGGAAAAATAATAAGGAAAAATCTCAAAGGTGTTTTTTTATTGGAAAGTTTAAAATATTTTGTAAGTATGCAGGTAACATACCTACAAAACACTTCAACGGTAAAAAATGTGCTGACACAGTAACCAAATGTTTCAAAAGTTAACAGTATAAACAAGATAGTAAGTATTTTATAATATTATCAAAATAAAGTACATAAGTTTTAGGACTGTTACTATCAAACTAGTTACTGTACAGTTTTCTAGAAATATTCTTCAAAATTTACATAGTTTTTATAAACAACCAATGAGATAAGAAATAATAATAAAAAAATATACACCGTAACATCAAGTATTTTAACTGAATTAGCTTTGCAAATGTGGTAAGGAACGAATATGCGGTATCAAAATCAGTTTCTATTCACAATGTGAAGTAATGAGCTGTATGAAGGCGCGTGGCTGTTATTTGCCAACCCGCCCTGGCTGAGCCGTCGGCGGTTTCACAAACTTCTCCATTCGGTACTTGTCGCGTGAAATTTACGGTTTAATTTTCAATAGGATGGGGTTTTGAGACTCTGAAGGTTTTAAATTCTACATAATTCTTGTCTCATCTCTCATGATCTTATCTCATAACAATAAGTGTCATAAAAATCAAAATCTATTTTTGCGCCAACTCGGTTTGGTAAAAATATCTTTAAGTGAAAAATGTAAAACGGAATCAGCAGGTTTTTAAATATGTAAACGATGGCTGTAAATATACTACTGAATAATCATTATATAAGATATTATGAGTTATTATGTTATTTCATCGATATATACAACTGTTCCGTTATTGACTGACAGATAACGCACAGCCGAAATTACTTTCTGCAGGAAGTTGCTAATTGACATGTGTATTGAGGAGCTTAGGCGTGCACTGTTCCTCCTAGCCATTATTCCCAAGTTTATTTGGGGTCGGCTACTAGTTCAACCGGTTTTACCAGAATTTCAGTTTTTCCACGGAGCGACTGGCATCGGACCTCCGCAACCCTAAGGGAGAACTGAAATTCGAAGATTGAACTAGTTGTCAGTATATTTGAGGGCACTGACTTTCCAATAACGATTGCCATAAATGTTCATGTCAACCGCGACCGACGGCTTTACGTGCTCTCCGAGGCACGGGCGTGAATCACCGCCAAACTTCCAAACTCCGGGCTGCTTTAGGAATTTCCTAAGAAATACCCAGAAAACACATTTTTGGCCCGACCCGGGATTTGAACCCGAGACCTCTTGATTAGCAGTCGCATACGCTAACCATTAGACCAACGAGGCAGTTTTGCACTAACAGAGGATTTTGAAAAATTCTACTCCTAAGTGAGTAAAAAATGCAATCAAAGTTATAAATCAGAAAAGGCAAAAGCTAGTTGCTTATAAAACAGATATCACGAACTATTCAAATATTCGAAATGTAGTTAACGTAAATCATTTCAAAAGTACACATATAGCTATAATATATGCTTTGTACTCATTAACATAAATATCAAACATTGCTAAAAGAAAGCTACTTACCAATAGCAATGCGATATATGATTTTCAGACATTTTATCAGTCTATAAATTACGATACACACCAGCGCTTAAATTTCAGTCACAAAGAAGTACTACTGTAATAAATTATTTCAAATATTGTAATTAGTCTTTATGTAGGTACCCACTGTGTAATATGAAAATAAATAAATGGCTTCTATGTTATACACAATTTGATTACTGTAGTTTGGTGGTCCTCTAAGTGCTTTGTTCGCTTAGTCCATTACGTGGCTATGCTTACAGCGCAGCAGAAACCTCAGGGGAGACCCAGTAACAGTAATAATAACTTCTATCGAATGGTCTATACAGTTGCTACAGTTGCTCTTACCATTCACACAGCTCAACATTATCTAGTTCTATTCTAGTACAGTACCACTGTGGATACTACTTGAAACTTAAATAGACAAGTTTGGAATGATAAACTATGTATTTAATAAATGATTGAACATCAAAAACTATTTTAATTATTTTATTGCTTGCATGAATGTAAATAAACAAAGAAAGGAATCCAGACGTAGTATACTACCTAGATAATACATATTTTTTTCACGTAACCAATAATAGTGACTGATCTCATAAAAGTCAATACGTCACGTTGTAGATAACTAGGTAAAATGTATTGACACTGGTGTGCTGAGATTTAATTCAAATACAAAATGTATCTTGAATTACAGTATCCATAAGTTTTTGGAAAAAGAATTACTTTACAATTCAAAGAAAAAGTATAGGTACTTTTAATTCAACTTACGTTTCTTTTTTGTAATATTATATATATTATACATTATCTAAGAGCAAATTCAATCCAAGCAGGTTCCACTTATGACAAAGTAAAAAACTGTATTATAAAAAATTGTCATGTACTCGTATTGTTCAGCCTACGATTTAAACAATATCACAACAAGCTAATTAATAAAATGCATTAAGGTCACAAGTTGTTTTACGAGTAGCTCTACATTTAGATCCATGGGGATATTGTTGGCTGATGTATACAGTCCTTTGTTCGCTAACTTGTAAAGTGACTGGCGCTTTTGCTTCGGCCCAGCGCGAAAACCTACCCGAAAGGGTACTCGTACCACTACAGGATCGTCATTTTCGTTTGTCATCAATCTATGTTAGGGTGGCTGACATGTTAGTGTTAATTAAGCAGGCCTCACTCGCGCGTAATTAAGAGTGTTACTGTGTTATTTTGGACATTAATTGAGATGAAATTTCTTGTTATAATGAAACAAAAAGGTCGCTCAGTTTTACTCAGTAAGTAATCTGACTCGGTAGTCTTTGCCGGAGCACACTAGAGAGAAAATATGACAAAGTTTCAATCGTAATAAAAAGACATTATAGTTTATATCCACACAAAATAAATGACCACTTTACTAAAGTATTTTATTAGTAAACAAAAGCAATAGTGGTTGAAAAGAGCGTTTAACGCAACCGGTACAATGTTTTCTAAAGAAAGCTAGTCGTTTTATCATCAGCGGACAACAGATATTTGAGGCTTACCAAAAGCGCTTGGCACTGAACAACATACTTATGTACTTGAACTTAAGGATTCTTTAGTAATACCTCTTTAAAGGGGTCGTCCAGGAAATGTCTGCGATTTGGAGCTTCCTCAAAAATATAGTTTTCCCTGTTGTGAAGTTTGTAAAGCAGATCTGAAATATTGTTTATGTAATATAATAAATATTTTAGTTTGCTGAAGGTGAAGGTAATAGTTTGTTTTTATTTATACGCAATTGTTCACTAATTTATTAGTGTAGATGAACTTTAAGTAAAAGTAGGTCGTGTCCAATCTTGCTTACGAAATAAGGGAAGAAATAAAAAGACTAAATATAAAAGTAGAAAATCTTGATATCTTTGAAAATGATTTTGTAATTGTGAAACTAAAGTTAGCGCTTTCTAAATGGACTGTGGCGTTTGAATGGGCATCAGATTGATATGTTTAAGGAAGTAATTCCTTTCAATGTTTAACTTGTTAGAGAGACACCCACCAAAGATTGACACCCAAAACCAAACTAAACAACTCTTGTACAAAATATTGAATACAAATTATGAAAAAAAAACGAAATATACTAAAATATATATAACTCGTAATTGAACAAAACATTATTGAAATGTACAAGGTTCTTGAAAAATAAATGAGTATTACAATTTATAAACATAGGATCAATGCAACCTAGTAGGTACTCCATGCATGTAAATATTGAACCACAACCACACGATCGTTCAACCGAAAAGGTTCTCTCCTAATTGCACCTACAACTTAAATGTTTGTTGTAAGGATTTCGGTTTTCAGCTACAACACAAATTGTTCTAGATTGATTCCAATAAGTAGTATTAATTGCAAATAGTTTGTAGCTACAATTATCGGTTTACTATTTCCTTTTTATATAAGACAAGGGCTATAAATTGAATGTTTTTAATACTGCCTGCCTAGGTCTCACAGTTGTAGTGTATGTTACTGCGGTGCTTGAGGTTTAGGATTCAAATTCAGGGTCGGACCAAATGTTTGTATGATCTATAAATATTTGTTATGAAGTTTAGGTGTTTCTGTACGTTTTATGTATATATTTATAAAAAAGTAAATGCCAAAGTATTCTATCATTTTATATAACTTTCATAGTATACAAGCTCTGCTTAGTTCAAAGCTAGATAGCATTGTGTATTACATGTCCGAAACCTTTATTTATTTATTAATAATTTGAATGAATAATTTTAATAATTTGAATGAAATAATTAACATTTTTAACATTGAGGACTATGTTAAACCTTCCATTTTTCTTCCAGGTATTACAATTCAGTAGCTATAAAATATTTCAGAACTAATGAATGCATATAAATCGGCGTATATCTTCGAACATTTGGGTTTTATAAAAACTTCATCATTGGGGTGTTACAAAATTTCTTTCATCAAACCTATATGTGACTAGGGTCTTCATAAATGAAAAATGAGGTTTCTAATATAATTTCTCTCTAAACTGAATAGTTTGCGTGAGAAACACTTCCAAAGTGGTAAAATGTGTCCCCCCCCCCTTGTAACTTCTAAAACACGGTAGTGATAAAACTAAAAAAAATATATGATGTATGTACATTACCATGCAAACTTCCACCGAAAATTGTTTTGAACGAGATACTTGCTTCTACGGAACCCTTCATGGGCGAGTCCGATTTTTTTATGTTATTGTTTATTGATTTGGTACATATGCATAAGGACCTACTTTATATAATTACTAGTTGACCCAGCGAACTTCGTACCGCCCAACTTTAAAATTCCAGAACTTGATCGCAGCGCCACCTACCGGGTCCAATTCTACTTTTCCCAGATCCCCTTGAACACACACAAAAAATTTCATCAAAATGGGTCCAGTCGTTTAAGAGAAGTTCAGTGACATACACACTCACAGAAGAATTATATATATAAAGATTCGGGAAATAATTATAAGGCGTCTAAGGGACACATTACGCATAACAAGATTACTTAAAAGTGAAAGAAAACTTAAAAGCAAGCCTATACAATCACGTTTGGTGAGTGTAGTGTAGGAGGCCAAAACCTCTTTTCTAAGGAGAGGCATATGTCCAACAGTGGACTGTTAAAGGCTATTGAAAACGATGATGATGAAATCTTTTAAACGATGTGGACATATTAAGATGTTTTATCTTACCTTTTCAACGTCTCTTCGTCATTTGTAAATTAATTAGATTGTCAATCATTTTTCCACTAGGCTATTTTTACCAAGTGCCATGAGTATTTCTCGTTGATAAAAAAGGGATACCTATTTAATACCAATCGAAACGAGTGTAACAAAATTTCCCTTTTAAGCCGTGGGACAGCCATGCTTTAGCATAAATGTATCAGCTTGAATGAATTGACATCATGACCTCGTTAAAAGTCGACTTTAAGCAAATTATTCCTTAATTTTTAAAGTGGAACTCAAAGACCCAAAGACAGTGGGACTCGGGTACTTCACTACTAAATAAAATACCCCAAACCCACTTTCCATTTCAGAAACATGGGCTTGCTAAAATTACTTTACTTTACCTGTTGGAACGTGTAGGTATAACCGAAAAGTACTGCATTCTTTGCATTTGTAATGAGGTTGAGCCACAAGCTGGATGCGTGAAGACCTAAAATCGATCTGAGTGGACTGCGTTAGTCTGATGATGATGGTGACACAATATGAATCTCAGCCTGGTACACACCAGCGACACATGACAGCACGTATGCTGTCATTTTAGATTAGTCCTCTGTGAGGGGAGAGTAGTGTTCCGGTCTAACCGGCCTATTCATCCTGAAATAAGCTACTACCTTCAAATAAGTTAAAATGTCTTCAATGATGTGTTTTATGTATTGAGTATTTTCAACAGATGAAATGGTGATATCGTCTAATAAATATGAAGTCGTAAACACCGTGATAAGTTCCTTTGAGAGCCGTATGATGCTGACGGTGCGACGGCTAACGGCTGTTGATGTTGGCGGATACCGTTGTGTGGCCAAAAACTCTTTAGGAGAGGTCGATAGTGTCATCAGATTGTATGGTAAGTGACTATTTTAAGTTAGAAATAATTGTATGTTTAATATTAGAGATAAAAATATTGTATAAGAAACAAAATTTGCAAAACTTTTATTGCTGGCTAAGCTAATTATCATGTTAACGTAGTTTGTTAACGTCTTCGAACAATATTTAATTATAAAACGATAATTGACTGGCTAGGAATTCTTAAAGTCTAATACTAAGACAATCTGATGGTTACCAGCTTTGTATTTTTTCTTATTTATTTGTTTATATTTAGTTAAAACGTTAGAAACCATTTACATAAATAAACATGAATTGACAACTATATGACAATCAAAAACAAATAAAAATATATGATGTTTTGAACATATACAATACATATACGCATGTAAAATTTATGTAGCTAAGGAATTTCTGTAAGGCCTCTGCCTCTGGTTGGTCCCTCTGTGTCTGAGAACAGTATATTTATAAGGACCTTAGTATTCAACAAAAAATGTACATATAAATAAAAAGTAAGAGAGAACAAATTCTTACTTAATAAAATGAGTATTACATCTAAAAAGAAATACTAGAATTTGTTAACGAATCAGTAACTCTTCATGAACAACACTTCAAACTTTCCTGATGAGAGAAAAAGAGGGAATATTTTTCATCCTTTTATAATCCACAAAAGTTGAGCCAAGTCTATTTAATTGGCGACTATGACAAACATACGAAAAAAATACATTGCCGCATTTAAAATAATTATGTTAAATTTACCATCCACCATTATTACATCTATGTACACCATATAAAGTAATATAAACCAATCAGTAGGATATGAATTATTTCAGTTACGCAAGCAGTATTATTCTCTACCAAAATAATTTTTTCTATAGTAAAACCTCTCAATAAAAATCGATTTTCTTGATGTAGCTAATTGTAGAATAAAAACGTTATTAGGTTTAATACATATTTCCTAAAGTATCTACTTTCAAACAAATTTAATCATAGTAAAGAGAAGCACGACAGTTTTCGAAAAAAACAATAGCCCTTGCAGGTTTCAGCCTAATAAAGAGTATAACAGAATACATGATTAATAAAATTACTATGACAGTAATTTAACTAGATATTTTAGATATTCATATCAATAGATATATCGAGACATATCGAGACATATTCCAGAATTATATAAAACTTATATACTCATACAAAAATAATAAATTTAAATTATTATTTATTAATATAAAATGTATTAATCTTAAAACAGAACAAATGAATAAACACACTTAATTTGCGAGTGTCATATTATGATTTAAAATTGATAAGTTATTTATTTTATTTTAATCTTCTATATAAGTACATATACATAAAAATGAATTGCTATTCGTTAGTCTCGTTATAACTCGAGAACGGCTGGACCGATAATTTTGGTCTTGATTTATTTGTGGAAGTCCGGAGAAGGTCTAAAAGGTGAATATATAAAAATGAATTCCATTTTTTACATTAAATAAGGATTCCTTTCATTTATTTTATACAAAAGATTAGGTCTTCTCTTTATCGATTGAGGCAGCACGAAGTCTGCCGGGTCAGCAAGTGTTTGATAAAAAACATTTTAATGATGTTTCATGCATAATTTATAAGTTGGATGATAATCATGGTATGATTGATGATTGCGCAATTTGTTTTACAGAGATTCCCAAACCAACCGTAAAAAACACGAGTCCAGCCAACAAAAGAGAAGAATACAAGTATTCCACACCTATAGAGGGACCTGACGATCAATTCGGCTCTGCCGACAGTTCGGATGATGAAGATGAAAGGAAAGCCGCCACAGACACGACAGATAGACATTTAAATGCATATAAATACGAAAACGTAACAAGAAACAGAACAATCCATTATTCGACGAAATCCGACCGGAAGCTCAGTAATAACGTTCGCAAAATTTTAAACAATTTTGAAATACACGACCACAATAGCAGCAAGTGTATTCATAGCACGTTTTCTATGATTGTGATGCTTTTATTAATAATTGTAGTTCTAGATTATACGTAAGTAATACAACATTGATATGTTAGTTGTTATATTCTAAATGTACCTGTGGATGTTTATTGTATTAATCCATTAGTTTGATATCCATTCCAATGTAATTGTAAGTTTAAATAATGTATATCAAACGAGTGATGTTAGCGCCTTTTAATAAAATGAGTATTTCAAAGTGAAGTGATTGAAAATGGACTTTATTGAGAGAGTTTCATAGATATTTAAATTGATGTATCACTGATATTTCCGATAAAATGATAAATAATATAGTATAACAGTAGTGAAAACACTCGTTTTGATATTATAGAAATTATTTTAAGATATCGTTTTCTATCAGAATTAAAAAGAAAATTACATACAAAATGAAAGTCTTGTTGTGTCGTTAATAAAGATGAAAGAGAAACAAATCAAAGTGACTTTACATCGCAATACAACTCTTAAACCTAATGTAATATAAATGTTACTTAAATATTTATCAGAACCAATCGTTAACAGAAAACTATTAGTAATTGCCAAAACTATGATCTCAGCAAACGTTCCCTGAAATTAAGTAAAATTGGATACATGACTAGAAGCTTATATTAACACTAAATTTTTTTTCTATCAAATAATAGTATAAACAACAAAGCTAAACATTTCCCGGTTTTTTTGTCATACTAGGCAGTTGTTTTCATATGTTGATTGGTGCCCAAAATTATGGGGTGGTTGGAATTTTTTGGAGACCTTTTTTTGGAGTGTTTCCATGGCATGCGCTAAGTAAACAGTTAGACTTTCACAAAAACTGTGTACGATAGAATTGTTTCCCTTTTAGGGTTTTAAAGAAAAATCTGCGACACCATAAATATCTTTTAAGGTTAGCTCATTTTAACCTGCGTATATTAAATAAATTAGATCACGCTGTGTAACATCATGCTACGGGCAATAGAGGATAGTAGACTAGATATAAACCTCTCAAATCCCTACTAATATTAAATATGCAAAAGTAACTTTGTCTGTCTGTCTATTACGCTTTCACGCCTAAAACACTGAACCGATTTTGATGAAATTTGGTATGAAGATAGAACTGAACTTGGGAAAGGACATAGGATACTTTTTATAGCGAAAATAAAGGTTTGAAATAGGAAACGAAAGTTTGTGTCGAAGTTCCTTATTAGCAAACATATCAAACATAAAACCATGTAAGATTGTTTAATCTACCCTTACCGTGTCGCGCGATATAAACGAATTCCACGCGGGCGAAGCCGCGGGCGGATAGCTAGTAATTCATATTTACAAATCCTCATATGTTACTATTTGGGTTTTTGTACAAATAAGACTTTCCAAAACCTTTTAACTGAAATTCCTTATTCCATGCGCCATTTATAATCTCAGTAAAAAATAAAATAAATAATTCAAATATTGTATCAATTTCATCTATCAAGGTTTTAATTATAAACCCTTTATTAAAATCATCTATCCATTTCCGAATGGATCATTTTTACCGAAAACAAATGAAATCTATCTACCAAAGTACCTAGAAGTGTACAATTATATTAATGAATCCATTTGTTTAATAAAATAATGTTATTACTATTATTTGACCAAATTGTTGTAATCAAATGTATTATATGAAATTGTACTTTAAACAATAATGTAACCCAACTTGTTGTGTTTTTGGAACATAAGCGCTGGATAGAATATTACAATATATTATCCTATATAAATAAATTATCCTTCTCAATATATTGTTTTCATTGAGTTCCATGACGTACATATATACTTCCATGATTTCGTTTATTGTTATTTTCGCATCACACAAGAATAATAATACAATAAGTAAAGTTATGGAAATTGCACAACTGGTGCAGAAGTGTGGTGTCTTTGAATTTATTGAATTTAATTGTAAGTTTTAATATCAAAATATTTGAAAAGCAATGAAAATTAACTAAAACTATTTCAAATATCAGACCTAAATTTACGAATGGTAAAACACATGTCATAAACTAACCACATTTACGAGTCTGAAAAATAGATGCCAAGTCGAACAAGTCAAGTTGAGAAGCAGCCTGGTTGCGGTTTGTACCAAGTTTCATCTCCAATGTAGCGGATTACCCGACGCCTTCTTCATTATACAGTAGAACTTTACCATTTTCTCGCCTGCCTACCTCCACATGCCCGTGTTTGTTGCTATGTATGCAAATCAAGTAGACTAAGTTCAGAAACAAATAAACTTTTTGGTACCGAGACGTTACGCTAATGTGATGCGGTTGTTTGGCTTAATTTGTTGAAAAAAAAATGTTTTGATGATGTTTTTTGAGCGACTTATGCCGTAATGTTGTTAAGAATACATTACATTAAGTTAATCCAAATTTCTATTTTAGAAAGTTGAAGCTATTTATTTCATGATAAACACGTGCTATACTCAGTTTGTTTAACAATAAATATGATATCAAATAGACTAGCCTATCCTGCTAATTAAATGTTCTGAGCACTCTGCATCACACACTATCGGTGTCAATCGTGTGTGGTTGTTAATATTATACATGTACTATTGGTTACAATGTATGAGTTAGTGTATCTTTATACTACATGTGATATAAATAACTAAAAAACATTAACAAAAATTTAATATTTAGTATATATTAAGAAAAAAAAATTCTTAGTATACAAGAATATTTTTTACATTATGCTATGCGAGTAAATGTATATTATTAGCTTAGTTTGTAAAATAAACAGTATATAAGTACAATAACGATTTTCCAATAAATTGTTATTTTTTTATGATTATTTGCGATCTAAAATCAAAATCTATATATAGCTACATAAACATATATTCAGAGTCGTGTTGAACAGTTTGTACCCGCCAATCCATTGTACGGTTAATTAAAACTCGACTGAATTCCCGGTTGTAAATTTTACGTTTTTTACAGAACTTTTCGACAGAGCATCCAGTTTTATTTATTTATGAGCTTTGCCCAATGCGGACGGACGGCACGCCTGACCAACAATATTTTCACATTAATGTTCACGCTTTTCACAATACAGATTTAGGAACACAAACATCCCTCGGATAATCTTTGCCGGCGACGTCGTTTATAAAAATACGTTTTACATTTAAATATTCACATGTGTTTTGAAAGACTTGTTATAATATTTTGATGGCAACTTCAATTTTTATTTCTATCTCAATTAAGTTATTAAATTATAAACCACCGAAAAAAACTGAGAAGCAGAAAATAGTAAACTATAATTACTTAACCTTATAAATGAGTTCTTAAACTAATGTGAGCATACTTAATAATTTTGAGGTGGCGCCAAATAAATAATGAACAAAAATACGTAATTCACTTTAACATTAAAGAAATAACTAAATCAAATTAACAAACAAGTGCGTCTCACCACGCTGTACGTATTTAATTAATTTTATTATTTGGCGGTTACTCAAATTTATTTAGGTATGCTCACATTACATTATGAAGTTAGATTTTATAGTTAAGTAACAATAGTTTAGTTTATTATTTGGTGGTTACTCCAAATTATTTAGGTATGCTCACATTAGTTTATGAAGTTAGGTTATTATGGTTAAGTAACAATAGTTTTTTTCTGCTTTATAAGTTTTTGGCGGTTTAATTATTTTGTGAAAAGTTATTTTACAAACTTATTTTATAGTTTTTTGTATTTATAATGTTACTATTGCACATGTATATCTTAATGTTATTAAAAAGCCTTACTATCTTACTTTGGTCCATCTAGTATAAAAGATCACATATGATCAGTGAATGATCAAACATCCTTTATTTTCATACCTTTAAGGTTGGATTTGTTTTCTTGATTTATATTACATGGGAATAATCTCGAGTACTGTACTCTTTTTAATAATAAAGAATTATCGAATTTGGACCACTCTATAATAAGTTATGGTCATATATTACAATTAGTGAGTGAACAATAATGCAACAATAATGCCCTATTTTCCTACCCTTAAGGATGGTGGTATATACGGCTGATTTCGAAGTATACTATATCGAATAAAAAAAGATTATCAAAATCTAACTACTCCGTAAAAAATTATGAGTGGTCATACATTAAAAATGTACGCCTCGATTAAACATTTCCCTTGTTTTTTTCTTCGGTTTAAAATAGGTAATGAGTGTTGTTAATTTGTTGTAATAATATTGTTGAAAGAATTCTAAAGTTTACTCAAACTTATAATATCCTTTCATTGATAAGTAAATGTTTCCAGATAATGTAAAGGTAACATTTATACTATACACTATACTATATACGTATAAGATAACAGTAGAACGGAGTAACAAGAAAATAATCAATCTTCCAAGTCCACTTGGAAGCAATCAACGGTCTATTATTGTGTCCGTCCAATCCGATAGAGGAGCCGATATATCAAAGACGTCTGCGGTTCAATTACTAACCAATATGCTATCTTTTAGATACAGTAAATACAGAATGAAAACTCTTGTGCAGGCCTATGATACTGCATGGTGTGATGCTGTATGTCAACAACATTCGTTAGCGTTGTGGTAAACAGATGACACACTACTCTAAGAGACATTCCCCGTATCTATCTGTAGTTGAGAGAATGCAAGCTTTATCAAATTATAGTGTTTTCAGTATCTTACAATACTTAAGTACATGAACTTGTTCTGTTGATAGTATCTCTAATTAAATGTTACAGTAGTAACTTACACGTTATTGTCTGTCGGATCAAGATTTTATAATTTTTTATTTACCACCTTTTTATCATAACAAAGTATGGTGTAGTATGTAGATACTTGCATGAATTAACAACGCAAATGAGACTTAACTCGGAACGTAGGATGTAATGTAATTTAACGAGTCAAACAGTTTAGATGTCCATACTTAACAAAAAAAAAAGATTATTATTTCTACATGAATACTACAATTCAATCTTTAGTCACATACTCTATTATTAAAGAAACGTAATTAACGAGGGAGGTGCGGGGTTATTTAATTTCGTAGGTGTCGCATGTCGGGATATATTAACGCAATTACATGTTAAAAGCCTTGTCTGCCCGAGGCTTCACTCTCAAAGCAAGAATACACCTATTGAACACTGCCATGTTCTATGTGTACGTAACGTCGAGAATAGAGCGTGTTTGCATATTGCGGTATTTCAGCGCCACACTTCGGCTTTGTCTGTTTATAAACGACGTGTTGCTGCAATTGTTTTTAGAAGTTTCATGTTCATAAATGAAAATTAAAAATTATTACTTTCAAATCATCATAATTATTGTACCGACTTCTCACACTTAACTAATGCAAAAAATGTAACTTTATTTCAAACCTGATTTAAAAGATTCAGTGAAAATCATAAAAATTAAAAGCATTTTAAGTGTGATCCGTCTGACGTGTCGATGTTACACATTTATCGAAACAAGCACACTTGTGAAAACTCGCCCATGAAGGGTTCCGTAGCAGCAAGTATATTCATATATATATTAATATACATATATATTCATATAAAAGTTCTTGTAGTTCGTTGTAACTTTGATCGATGTTTTAATAATAGTGTATTGATTGAATGAAAGATAAATTTTGGTTTACGATTTATGACGTATTAAAAAAAATACTTACTAGATCTCGTTTGACTAATTTTCGGTGGAAGTTTCGTACGGCGGAAGAAGTACATCATATATTTTTTATAGTTTTATCATTCTCTTATTTTAGAAGTTACATTTTACCACTTTGGTAGTGCCTCTAGCGCATACTATTCAGTTTAGAGAAAAACGATATTAGAAACCTTAATATCATTTTTGAAGACCTATCCATAGATACTCCACACGTATGGGGTTAATGAAAAAAAAATTTAGAGTTTCAGTTTTAAGTATGGGTACCCCAATTTTTTTTGATTTTTTCTATTTTTGTGTGAAAATATTAATGCGTTTCACAGAATATATCTACTTACCAAGTTTCAATAGTATAGATCTTATAATTTCGGAAAAAGTGGCTGTGACATACGGACGGACAGACAGACAGACATGACGAATCTATGAGGCCTCTTGTAGACGGCACGTTTTTTTGACCGTACGGCAATTTAGCCGTACGGTAAAAAAAACGTGCAAGCTTGTATATGGCATAGAAAAGCTACCGTACGAAACTACGGTCAGGTGCCGCTCTATTGTGTCTTTTCTGCCGCCAAGCTACGACGTCTTCGCCATGGATACTTAGGCTTCTTGTAGACGGAGAGTTTTCTTTAATCGTACGGCACATTAGCCGTACCATTAGGAAAACATGCAAGCATTCATATTCATATGGCACGGAAAAGCTACCATTCAAGACTACGGCCAGGTGCCATTTTTGTAATTTTCAATTGTTGTTTTCATATGACAGGCCCGAATTAATTACAGGCTCGAATTAATGGTATTAATAATTTTTGATTTAAAACTATCTCGTTAACAAAATTAAGAAATAATAATAATAATAATTTATTGTCAAATTTAGATTGTTAACAATTCGATAAGTTTATCAGATCATTACATTTGCATGTTAACTACATATGTACCAAATTGTGTCTTATTACTAGCCTCCGTGGCTGAACTAGGTTGGAAACCTTTGCTTCAGCATATGGTGCAATACTATACTAACTATTGTATGTACACGTTTTGTCGCATTGAAGCCGCCACGAAAACGTGAGAACGTCCGGCATCGTCAACACACTCCCATAGACTGCCATACAACACTGACGAAAATCACGCCGTGCGTAGACACGGCGCGCCGAGGGGAACTCACGGTGCATACGGCGGCGATGCCGTGTCGTTGCGCTGCCGCGTATGTCAACAAGCTCTCATAGTGATCCATACAACACTGCGTGCCGTGCGTAGACGCGGCAAATTAACCGTAGTTTTTTACGCCGAAAAAACGTGTGTGTACAAGCGGGGTGAGGGTTCCGTTTTTGCCATTTGGCTATGGAACCCTAAAAATGAAAGCTGTGCAAAGAATTATTTAAAAATTAAACGAAATACGAGTATATCCCTCTTAGTAACCCCCTGATTAAACCTTCTAATAAAGTTCCCGCCTTCATACCAAATTGTTTTAGTGTGTTTAACGGCCAATTTGAGCAAGTTCGAGCTCATTTTGTATACATAAAGAGAAATTAGGTAATTTGTTTCTTGTCCCTTTTTATGTGAGTCTTTGTTCGAACATATTTACTGAACGTTTGTAGCTCAATTTATTATGTGAATCTCGAACAGATTGTTACTACTTTGATTCCATATTGTTTGCGTTTATGATGCATAACTTATATTCTTTTTCACAAACTAGAAGAAAATATTACAACCAGGGTTTGTATTTGTTATAATATTATTATGTATATTATTAGCATCGATTATTATAACTGAAATATTATTACAGGCACAGATGTTGATATTAATAATGTGTCATTATCAGCTATTTATTGTTCACTAGCTGACCCGGCGAACTTCGTACCACCTTAGAATATTAATTCATAATAAAATATTGTGTTTAGGTAATAACTGATAGTGACAAATCGACAGCAACTAACGGGCCCCGGCCGGTACCGCCACAATCGCTTTGTTCCTGCATATTAAATCTGTAATATCTTCAAAAGTATTAATTTAAATTGCATACTGTAAAGGGCCATATTAATCTAAATTAAATACCCAATGTATTTAAGGTACTTAATTCGATAGGGGTTAATACTGTATTGCTTAAAATCGCTTCGTAAATAGGCCATTATTTCTCGTAAAAAGATAAAATAAAAAAATGGTTATTGTGGGTTATCTCTAAGATATAGATATATACCGTCGCGGACTTTTTTGTAGACCTTTTTAAGATGTACAATACTGTAGTACATTATTTTGATCTATCTCGTAGGGCACAGCCAGCGTTGGCGTGGCACATCACATTAGAAACCTCTAAAATTATTTTCTACTATATTTTGCATGTATTATACATAAAAAGCTTCCTCTTGAATCACTCTATCTATTAATGAAAATGGCATCAAAATCCGTTGAGTAGTGTTAAATATTTAAGCATACATAGGGACAGGGAAATCGACATTGTTTTATACTATGTAGTGATTGCACTGTAATTCTTTTCTAATAAGAGGCCTATGTCCAGCGGTGGACTATTAAAGACTATTGATGATGAAAGTAACTAATTGTACCATTTATACTAAAATAATTATACTATTTTTCTCGAAACCATTTACCTTAACTAGGTTAGGGTCGACTTTAAGTCTACGCTACAGCTGAACTTAATTTTTACGCAGATCGACAGCCACCAGACTTTCGCTACAACTTTTTTTAACTGACTATCCCATATTTGAAATATATCTTGTATCGTGGGTAGTTTACAAACATACATGAAATGGACACAAAAACCACGGAGACTCAAATCAACAATTTGCAAGTCGCACAAAGTGTTGCCCCATGTGGAGTTTGAACCCACGTCACTCAGTCCAGTAAAATACAGTGTGGCAAACGCGACAGACCACTAAGACATCCCATACAGTCACATCATACGTATATTATAGTATTTGTAGTATATACTCGCAGCAAATTGCTATTTGTAGTAGCTAGAATACCCGCCGCTCTAAACAAGTGATCAATGTATTATTGTGAAGAACTAAAGTAAACAAATTATAAAAACTAATGTAATATTTTATTTCAGAAAATGTTCTCTAGATTATACCCATTTCATAGAACTTTTTACAGGAACGTTCTGGAAGTGAACAGTCGCGAAAGACGGGTGATTAAAGTTAATTAAATTTTGCTTAGCAAAGATTTAAAAATGTAAAGAATGGTTTATTACCGTTATTTAAGAGTCAATTAATATTGTAGAAAGTCTGACGTTATTGTATTCCATAACATAGGTACTGACATTTAAATAAATATAGGTAATGAAAAATGTTGCGGAGGAAAATTATTTCTTTTGAAAGCTTATATTGCGTGTTCTACGTAAATACAAAACAATTATTTCCCTTTAAAAGTACTAAAAAACCGTGACATCATATGTCTTTCTATTAAGATTGGATCACATTAACCTGTTTATGGTTACCGAATTGTATAACGTCACACTTCTGGTGATATAAAATGCAGACGGGGCTTCGTACATCAGCTAGACAATTAATTTAGAATAGTCAAATTAGAATTTAACAATATCTCAGTATTTTCCAGAAGCCATTGCACTCAGTAGGTATTACAGTTTCACAAATGTCCTCGTAGTATGTATTATTATATAAATAATCCAGTAATGTAGCATATAACAATATCCTTTAAGTAATGATACTTTGTCTCACCAAACATATAAAAACAAAGTTATTCAAAACTCCCCCAAAATATTTCAGGAGCCGCTCATAACTACGGACGTAGTAAAAAAATTTAACGTCATGCGTCAAAAGTTCAAACTACCCGTGATTTATACGAACCGTACTCCAGTCCACTATACAACTTTATCCAGAACAACTAGACGTTACGATACTGCAGCAGGCTTTAAATCGAATTTCTACTGAGCAAGTGCACCAATTCATTGGAATTGAACTAATGTGAGAAATACTGAATCCTGCACGTACAAACTAAGCACTATTGTTTCGCCTAAATCTGACAGCTGTACCTAATGTGTTTAGAGAAGTTGGTTATGCTATTAGGGGGTTGCTTTTAGCTAAGAATACTTACCAATACATTTGATCAGTTTTGTTTTCTACTACTGAATAAGTTACCTTTAGTAATAAAGAGTTGTGTTTAAGATGTCTGTATATATATATATATATATATATATATATATATATATATATATATATATATATATATATATATATATAACTAAATAATCGAGAGCAAGAAGGTGTTGGAATTACTTGTTTTCAATTTTATTTTGAAATGTTAATCAAGTTCAAATATTTTAAAAACATACAAAGCTTAGAAGGTCAGCTTATATTCATTTTCGATGCAAAGATGCTAGTTACGGAGGTCGCACATTATTGAAACCCCTCCAAGCAAGCTCAGTAATTGCCTTTGATTATATACATGTCTAGATGGAGTGTTGCGCTGCATTTGCAATAAAAACAACAGGCCAGATTTGCAGGGCTTGTGTGCATGTTACACACACATGCAAGCGTAGTCTACGGGCGCGCGCATGACGTGGCAGCGTTCTGAGTGATACCAGCCCTTGAATGTTTTCCATAAAAGGAGGGAAAATAATTGTGTATTGATTTTGAGATTTATAAGTATGTAATTTGTATTAAATTTAAAGTCAGTCAATATGTATTACAGTTTTTGCTTTTGAGTTACTAGGTAAAATATATGTTGGTGAAAAAGGGAATTGCTATTAAAGCTTATTTATTCTTAATACTTAACAACAATTTGGTAGAAATATACCCTGTGCCCTAGAAAGTAGTCTGAGGTTCCGGTACTTTGAAAGGCGGACGAAGGAAAGCCAACTCACAGAGGCCTTTAATTAAGTTAATATACAACATAATTATATTTAATTTAATTAATATATTTTTAAATAGATGTTCCTCGCAATTTCTCGTAAATCTTGTTTTTTATATCGTTTTCGTTAAACACTCAAAGAAGGTATAGCTTCCGATTAGTGAAAGAATTTTCAGAATCAGTTCAGAAATTCTGGAGATTAGTGCGTTTAAACAAACATTCTCTTCAGCTTTACGTCGTACATACTACTTTCATTAATAGCATCCATGGAGCGGCAAAATTGACACCCATATCAGATTAACAATATCTACCACCTTAGATTTAAAAATATATGATATATACATATATAATATGTATTAACCAGCACTATAGTTATGATTCAACATTTTGTAAATTGGCTAACACTCACATGGGAAATTTAAATTCAATTAACAGGCAACCCTGTAAAAATGCCGTCAAAATGGTGGTCGAACTTTGATAAAATTTCACTGAGTTAATTTAATTATTTCTTTACAATATAGTTATATAAAGTTTACTTACCGATGATAACTAATTTTTTTAGTTGATTTCAATCGTCCAAAGTAATTCCTGCACACTTTTATCATGCAAAACGTCATTTTTAAACGCCACTCAATACGTGTTTACCGGACAATGACAGTAACGCCACTGATCGGCCGCGACGAGCTTAGTCTTTTACAGTTAAATACTATTTTTTTGGACGTTTAGACGCTCGAACTCTCTATCTAGACATGTTTATAATCAAAGGTAATTGCATTAAGACTCTGATCACGTCGGTAATTCATCTGAGTCGGAAATTCAATATTTTTGCCATTAGGCCAATTTAAGTAAAATATTTTAAGACTTAGGTTATGATTAAACGATGTGACTATTTATTAAATGTTGTTTAAACGAGTATGTGTCGTATGTGTTGCAATATACTCGAGGCTGATATTACACAAAATATTACTTATATACTTTTGTATACATCTTTTTATAAATAATTGGTAAATGAACTGTTAGGCGTCTGTAATATATTATTGTATAGGTATGTTAATAGTTTATTTAGCAATTATTTTTAGTTTAGTTCTAAATACTTTTAAAGAAGGGTAAAATATGCTATATTTAAATTTTGGTTTTATAATGTCAATGAATTTGGTGGTGCTTTGAGACTTCAAAAAGTGAATTCGAATCACTTTTTTCTCAAACTCTAAAAGTCTGCTTAGGTGAGGTGTAACTATAAATAACAGCAGTTTATTATTGAGTTACGTTTAATTTTAAACTTACAAGACAACTTTAAAGCTTAATCATGTTTTAAATGTTTAAAAGACCTCCAATTGTGTCATTTACACATTGTGACAGTCTTTTTTTCGGTACGTTTTAATTATTTTATTTGAACAATCATGTATTCTTAAACAAAATAAATTAAATGCAACTATTTTTTTATATAAAAAATTTTTGTTACAGAACACTTCTTTTAGATAGATTATTACACTATTGAATATTCAAATATGTTGACGTTTACAGGCTATATGAATAACTTTAATCCACTAGTAATGTTTAAAAATACTTACTTTTTGAGTCATTTAAAAAAGCAATACATGGTAACAAGAGCCTTAGTGGAGAGGTACTAAAACGTGCCAAAAAGCCAAAGAGAGCGTATCCATCGCTTCGCACCCGTAGCTGCTATCGCATCTGACAATATTTTATACAGCTGCGAAAATTGCAACCGCGCTCCAACTTTAACAATTTACACGCTCGTGCAGTCGTCGCTTGCATATTGCACCGGGATAAGCCGGTGACATACTGCGTAATTCTATTTTCACTGAATCGTCGCAGTTAACCATTATTTTTTATTGAGTATTTGTTAGTACTGTTGCTTTAGATGTTTATGTTCCAAATAACACACCACTGACTGACACTGTCCTTATATTTTGGTCTTTTCATTAAAAATGGAAATCCAATACAAAGCTGGTCACACTTTTTGAAATAAAATTTTAGAATAGTAACTAAAAAACCATCCTAAAAACTTTTCAAAACTACTGTCTTTTGGAAAATAAAACATCAACGTTTTTCGAAAAACGCAAATAGCGTTATTTGAAACAACTTTCAGAGATATTCATTAAGTCAAGATCAATTTTTTGAATAAGTGAAATAAGGTTTAAATTTAATTTGTGTTATTAATTGCGAAAGTATACAAATTGCAACAAAAAACTAGAGGAGTGCATGACATGTTATTAAAAAACTTCATCTTTCAATTCAGTGCTATCAACTGTATTTTTCATTTGTGTTTTCATCTGTATTATATGTGAATATGTCTGAGTAAATGTCATTGATCCGAAAATATATCCTTACAATTTACTTTACAAAATGTCCTATTATTTTGAATCATATTCAAAGGGTGTAAAGGACATAATCTGTACCAATAGTCATAGTCACCGTGCTCTAAAGCAATACCCAATACTGTGTTGTTCAATAAGTACCCATGATTGAAAGAAGAAAACGTTCTTGAGGGAAGTTGTTGTTATCACCGTATGCAGCCATCTATCAAAGGACGCCAAAACAAATTTCAGGCTGATTGATTGGTTAATTAGGATTTGACAGCTATTCGAGTAAGACCGGTATGGACGACGATTGAAAAATAGCTATATCGTTTGGTGATTCACTTCTTGTTTTTGGATAGGAAAAGCTGCGAGGAGATAAAAGCATAAGTAGATAGTGTTTATGGGGACTAGTCACCATCTATGACCAAAAGATATTGGTTCAACGACGAACATCCGTATTTGATGAGGAACAACCAGGACGCACGACAGACGTGGCTACCGAGGAAATCATTGAAAAAGTCCACGACAAAAATGTTGGCCTGATAATTGCCGCGATTGCTTAGAGTGCACAACAAGCAGATGTGGCTAATTACTTCGAAGCAGTGTTTGGAGCAATTTAATTGAGATCCGCAGGACTTGTTGCGTCGTGTTGATGAAACCTGGATTCATTATTACTAGAATAAATACTATCAGAATCTAAACAACAATTAAAACTATGGATTTCTCTCGATGAATCTGCTCCAAAGAAGACGAAGACGGTCCTATCGGCTGGAAAGGTCATGGCGACGATTTTTGTGATGCGAAAAGCGTCAATTCATATGGATGTTTTAGGAAAAGGAAGAACGATCACTGGACAATATAACAGTGAGTTCTTGGATCGCTGCGGATTCTCGATTCATCTGCAGTTGTAATCGCCAAACTGCATAAATTGCGTTATGAATTGCTGTCGCATTCTTTGTATTCACCAGAACAGACTCCTGATGACTTCTTCTTGTGACCTAACATGAGGAAATGGCTTGAGAAAAAAAATAAGATCAAAGGAGGAATTCGGATGCCTCAAGGCTTCACCGTTGTGGGGTAAGGTCGAGCGGTTACAGCTGAAGCCTAATAGGAGAATCCAACTCTTCAATAGGAGAATTCAACTCTTAAATGATCAGGAGTCTAAACTCTTCGCACAAATACTCATTGAGGTCTGTGAAGGTCACATGTAAACAGACACTATCGCAGAATAAGTTCTGATAACCGATTTAGCCATGTTGTAAGTTCGGAAGATAACCTTATCAATGAGGTATTTACAAACTTACAACACACCTGGGTACCACCTGCTTTTCCTATGGTACTAATTTATACCTCAGTTGCTCGCATCTGTCGGGAGCAAACAATCTTTTTATTTACGCAATAAATAATAGGTCTCAAAATATTTTTAACTGGGATGTATTACAGTACTTTGTATTTGGAACAAATGCATCGTTATGCACAATTACGTTTAACAGAAAGGTGCGGAGTTCTTTCTTTAGCTGGTAATGCATAGGACCTAATACATAATTATATATAATATTAATAAAATAAAACATAGAACTAATTCACTAATTTCAGATACAGGAAATGACTCAATTTGAGTCATATAACTTTCAGGGTACGCCAAGAATCTTAAACATTTCGAAAGAACGACCAGTGACATAAAATTTAATATAGGATATAAAAATCAATACTTGTTTTATTTGCAAATATAGACAAAGAACAAATTAGCTAACATCAGAAGTTTTTCAACATATTCTTTACCTAATTTCATGAATTTATGGCTAAGTAATAAACGGGGAGTCCCTCCCTAGAGATAGATACATGTATGTATGCAGTATGATATATTATCTCAATAGTTTGGTTCTCTGTTACTCACTAGATGATAGTTTTTCCGCGATAGAGTAAATTCCCTGAAGGCTGAAAGTAAAACGTGAGGTGCCTGAAAAATATTGTGTGAATTACTGTCCGTAAGTAATATAATCTTATAACATTTGAGTTTTGAATTATGCATTGAAAAAATTTAGCGTTGAATAGATGTTTACCGATTGTCCATTGCTATCAAGGAACAATATTATGTATCGTTAATGTAAAAAAAAACCACACGCGTGTCAGGCCACGCATAGAATAGGGTGCTATAGTCACGTGGCATCTTATACGGGCACGTGGATTTACTTTCGTGACCAATAGATAATTTTGTAGTTATATTTTTTATTTTGATTTCGTTGTTTTGGACGATCTTTTTTATGTAAAATCTTAAATCCTGAAAACCTCATCTAGTAAAATTATCTAAGCGGCTATTTATTTTCCTTTAAAGTTAATTACATAGAGTACTATCACAATTTCTTTCAGATATTACAAGCCAGGCCGTTTAGCTGTTATAGACAGGGGACGCCGTATTTTAAATGTGCTGTAAAGTTAAATAATTCGGAAATGGATACCTAAATCAAAAACTCATCTTAGAAACCCCTTAATATTTTTAAAGACCTATCTAATGACATCCCATACCATTGTGTAAATGTGAGATAGAATAAATCATAGTTCTCTTACACTCAAAGGGAGGCTACTCGTGTTGGAAAGCTACCCCAACAAAACTTGAGATTTTATTCTGGCACTTTGTCGACGTAATTAATACACATATCTTTGCAAAGTATCACTTTTTTCGGCACTAACCATTTAGAAAGCTCAGAGAGCACGGACAGACGGAGGGTTCCGAGATGACTTTAATCTTTAATCATCAGACTCAGACCTAAATAACATACGACTTTCAATGAAAAAGTCAACTTAAAAATGTAACGTCTCATCTACCGCGTTCAGTTAAATAATGTCCTGTGTAAAAACAAATAATGCTTAACGTGATTAAAAACCAGTAATAATAGGTGCATAAACACTTAATTTTACTGTTAACTATCTTTTAAATCAATATATTTAAAAAAATCTCAATTTTTTGTTTTCTCCTAGCCTTTATTCCCAAGATTATTTGGGGTCGGCTACTTGTTCCACCGGTTTTACCTGAATATCAGTTTTTACACGAAGCGACTGGCATCGGACCTCCGAACCCTGAGGGTGGCCTGAATTCATAGGTTAAACTAGTTCTTGCATTATATTTGCTCTGCTTAGTTTGGGAATAGATGATGTTGTGTGTTAGATGTCCAAAAAAAATTATATTAAGAATTTCCTCTAAGAAAAAACCAACAACACTTTTGGCCAGACCCGGGATTTGAACCCGAGACTGCTGATCAAGAGATAAGCAGTAGCATGCGGCAACCAATAGACTAACGAGGCAGTAAAAAAATTGACAATAAGTTTTTACATTACGTACGTTAATTAATTATACCTCAGTACAAAACTCAAACAGATATCTGTGTGACTCGAAAAAGTCTTTAAATTATATCGATTTATCATCGACCGTAAATGGTCTTAGTGTCAATTTTTTATAACCTAAACATAGACGTCTTCAATTCGGCTTCACTTGTCGCAAACTTTTCAAAAGAATGTGATACCTTCCATTACGTGGATATCCAAGTACCTTTTTCTTTATAAAGCTTATAGAAAGCGGACTCATTACAGAAAAATTGAAATCCCATCATAGAATATCTCTTTGCTGCCTCTATAGCAAGACGTGTTGCGTCATTGGTGAGATGAATCCTCTTGTTTACTACTAAGAACTCAACCCGTTCAAAAGAATTTCTTTTCAAGTAAAATCTTTATCCTGAAATTGTGTAACATGGAGCAGAAAATTTACTAAGAAAATCTTATTTAGTAGTAGTAAAGAAGGTATTACCAACTTTATACATATACTTTACTTTATACTTATATTAAGGCATTTTATCAACATTATCTAAATCAGAATATAAATTAAAATCACTTTTAAATCAAATGAAATCTTCAAATTGTTGCAAAACAGGGGGTGATTTATTGTATACATACAGGTAGATACTGATTGTTAATATATGAACATGCAAAACTTTTTACAGAGTAGCCCGATTTAAAAAAATATTATATTGGAAAGGGTACACCTTGAGCTTGGTCTCATATAAATGTAGAAAAAAAGCCTGAAGGTAGAAAAATATAAAAATAATTGATCACTCACTTGCTGTTGTATAACTTGAAAAGACAAACAAGAAATTAAGTTAACTACTTAAAGGATGATGAGACACCCTTGTTTTTGAATTGATAGACTTTTTATTTAAAGTTAAGGTAATTTATATCTTTGTTCATTGATTGCCTGATGCTGACTCAAAATTATTTAGGTATGATTACACTAGCTTAAGAAGAAGTTAGTTATTAAGGTTTTTGATTTACGTATTTAAGTAAATGAACTTAGACATAAGGACAATATAGCAACAGTGAACAATGACTTCAAAAGCATTATTACCTTGTATTAATCTCATGTTAAATATAAAATAACTTAAGCGCCGCTCATAGCTCAGTTATCCTAGGCGATTAGAAACATTCACCGAGGGTAACTAACGACGGTGCGGTCAGTACCTGGATGGATGACCGTTAGTGGAACTATGCACTGAGCGTTTCGGTTTCGTTTTAAGCAGTCGGTCTCGATTGTTATCATAGGATTACAGTCGTGAAAATTAGTTGGTGGCCTTGGGTCGGCGTATTTAAGCGTGGCTACGGCTTAAACCACTAAGCCAACCGCGCAGTCTAACTTTAAAACACCCAACGGTAAGATTACGTAGCCAGAACATTGTATTGCCTGTCCCCAACACAATCATATCCTGAGAAGAGGCCACATGATAGTGCCCGCAGTAGGACTAGAACTGTTTACATTTTTGTTTAACACAACCGTGGGTACAACACTAAATGATAAGTAACAAAAGAGCCTAACAAATTTAATGATCCACACTAGTTCAATGCGCCATACTAGTCCACCAGGATTAAAATTGAAATTGCTTAGAGCTGGCCCATTATATTGTTTTCAATATATTACTATCAGCTGAAGTATACATTCTATTAGAATAAGTATATTATTGAAAAATGTATAAACAGCCTGAAAATATTGTGATATACTCATGTATTCACTTGTTTATTAACTTCGTTATTTCAACAAAAGATCACGGCTACAAGTATAAAATCTGTAAAATGGAATATGATTTGTATGTAAGTTTGATTAACACAATATATCAGAATTTGAATTGAATTAACTCAGTCTCACATAACGTACATGTATGTCATATGGATACGAGACTTATCATGTATCACAAGCCCAATGAAATGGAAACGATTGAAAATGAGATATTCACTAACGTATACATATTATAATAATGTATTTACGTAGGCGTGAAATGTACATTTGTAGGAATCGAAAACCTCCTTTAGAAACAGTGAACGATCTGCGGTTTTGGTTTTAGGCGAAATTCTCATGTAGCAGTGGTAAAATAAGCCCACGAATAATATTTACTTTACAAGTGTCTTACAAAATAACTATTTTATACATTGATTATGAGTATGAGCATAAAAGTTGATGTTTTTATACATTGAATATAGGGACAATAGTTGTGTGTTTACTTTAGATCCTAATTTTTTTTTTTTTTTTTTTTTTTTTTATATTTAAGCCTGCCAAAGTGACTCTACTCTGCCTGATGGAAAGCATGAGTAGAATCCAGGAGTAGGGGTCACCATGCTTATTGTGAGGGTAGGCAATGTAGCATGGTGACCCTTACCATGGCAGCCTGGTTAGATTATTCTGCATCATTCTCCCGGCCTTCGAAGGGCGGGAGAATTAAAACTAGAAGTTACCACTGTTTGAAAAGAAGTGCTCTGTTGAACGCAAACCTCCTTGCTTAACCTTATTTTTCTATAAATATTACAGAAGTACTTTTCACAATCCCAAAGGGAGGATTCGTGAACTTTTTATAGTATACTGGTCTATAACTGCTTTAAACCAATAGGCGACGTTGTCTTTAGCCCATAGAAAAGTAGCAGTATTGATCATGTTCAAATTCGTATCTAGTAGCAGCATTTATAATAGTAATATTTCAGACATCTTCCACACGACGCCTTCTAGTCCCAAACCAAGCAGAGCTTGTACTATGGGTACTACACAGCTGATATAACTACATAAACATACTTTTTTTGTAAACACGTTCATGTTATACATAGAAAATATTCAAACTCCAAAACCAATATTTGCGGTTCCCAAAAACATTTGGTCCGACTCGGGAATCGAACCCGAGACCTCTTGAACAGCAACCGCATTACGCTAACCACTAGACCAACAAGGTAGTTAAATTATTTTATTATTGTTTCCTACTTTGAAATTAGGATTTTAAAGATTCCTTGTAAAATTAAATATGAATTTACGTTTTATGTAAAAACATATTTTAAAACCATTAGCAACAAATATGTCAAAATTACAGGATATTCATTTTATTTAACGAAAATACGTTTTATCTGACTTAAAACAGAACATTTAATTCAACATTAATATGATTCATAAAACGCGGCGAGACGAGACAATTGTTGCGAGCCCCTTCCCTCATAAACAAACGTAATAGTATTATGTCTCCAAAATATACAAACGAGGGGACATTTTTTCGTGGCGCTAATCTGGGTAGAGAACTCACGTACCTATGTTATTAGCATGCGGAGAAACAAATCCAATCTGCCAAACGCGTGGTGGTAACAAGACAGGGGAACTTTTCAGAACTTGGTACGTATATTTCAAACGATTTAGTGTATAAGCTACAGGCGGGATCAAAGGTTTATTTAAATTTGAATCGGTAGCTGCGACGAGTAGCGACTGCGGGGTGGGGCGGAGGGACTACGAAGTGCAAAAGCGGCCAATGGGAATCCAGTACCATGACGTCGTTTAGTGTACGCGATTACTACCGCAACAACGATTCTTTTACTCTAGCACTACGAAAATTTTGCGCTCATTACAACATACGGCGTGAAATTCCATTAATTAAAAAATGGATACAGAAGTTCGAAAAGACAAGTTCAACAATGAATCAATCACGATCCGGTCGACCTGGAACATCAAGAGATCCCGAAAACGTCGAGCGTGTAAGAGCGTCTATTCCATAAAATCCTAGATTCTCTACTTGGAAGCTGTCGCCAATGGACTTCTTCTTTGGGAATACCATTAAAAGCAAAGTTTTTAATAGTAACCCAGAGTCCCTAGAGGAATTAAAGGAAAATATTCGAGAGGAAATGCAAAACATTTCACAAAACACTTGTGTGGCCATCACTGAAAATTTACGCTCCAGGTTGCAGCACTGTCAAAATAGTCAAGGACCACATACCTATGCATGATGTATTTTTTTTAAATATGACGGCGTATCGATTATTTTAGCAAACTGTTAAGTGTCTGAAGTTAAGACACTGCCGCAACACCGGGCACAGGCGCGTGCGACCAGTGACCATGGGGATGAAAAACATTGTCATTTTAAAATAATAATAACACGATTGAATGATTGATTTTAGTCGATTACTTTCATTTCATAAGTCATAGACAAGGATCACAGATGACAATAATTTTACCCTATCCCTAGATGATTATTATTCGTTAATTCGTTCGTGAGTTCCTTTAAAATGGAACATGGTCGTGAGGTGAACATAATTGTCGTGGATCCTCTCGTGAGAGCATCACGTGTTCGGTATAGTGTCTTATTGAAAATCATTAATCATAGGATGCTATTCAATATCCTGTATTTCATGATCGAGAGTAACAATGAGGTGATTGTACGAGAAGCATTGCTATTAAATCTCCTCGCCCGCCAACACACGTCTACTCTCAATTGAAAATATGAGGCCTACTGACGTTCCCAGTGGAGTAGAGCTTTTACAAATAAAATTCCCATTTGCTTACTTTAATAATAAATAAACAGTTTTCATCTCACATAACTAATCTCTTTTAAATCATCATTTGAATTTTTAAACGAACTTTATTCCATCCTGTACATGCAAGTCTTTTGTGAACATTATGTAATCCTATTCCGACGTGTTAAGATTAATTAACTATTGAATGCAAATGTTAGTAGATTCATCAACAATGCATATCGTCCCTCTGCTGGGCTTGATTCTCCTCTCAGGAGAGGGTTAATGCTATATGTCCCCACGCTGGCAAAATGCACTAAATTGAATACTTAATCCTCTTAGTATGTTTATAATCATTGGGCAAATATAAAACGTGGATGAACTTCAGGAGAGATGTCAATTTTTACTTAATTGCTTGGATAATTTAAAAGCAAATACAGTATCCGTCGTCTTTACCCGACTTAGTCAGGAGGATACAGTTTAATTAATCTGCTCTTTTGAAACAATATCAAAACAACCTTTCGTTCCGTATTTTTACTAATGACTGTCGCTTGCGGTTCGCTTTTATTTACATGCAACAAAAGCAAAAAAACAGATGCAACAACAACAACAACAGAAAAAGTTGTATACATGGTTTTCATTGTGTAGTTGAGTCTATTTAGGGAAAATGCTAAAAGCTTTGAAAAGCGCCATCTACAAGAAAATAGTAATATCACCACACTTTTCACGAGTAATTCTGACTCTACGAAACCTCTACGGTTCCTACGAATTTGTAGCGACATCTACGCCTCAGTGCTGGCAACCGGAATGCCAAAGGTTCACAGTGTTCATGATAGTAAGACGTTACCTACCTACAGTATTAATAACAAACGAATATCTGAAACCAGAGATTGTACAAAGTTCGTTTTAAATACGAGAAATTGAACTAGATGGCGGAATAATTAATACCGTCATTCTTCTTGGCACTTCAATTCAACAAACTAAATCTTCTTCCTAGCCTTATTCCCAATATTATTTAGGGTCGGCTACTAGTTCAACCGGTTTTACCTGAATATCAGATTTTCCACAGAGCAACCACGAAGTACATAAGCTGTGAAAATTACATTTAAACACTAAACTCTTCTTTTCTTATGTAACGTTGTAATTAATTTCACTTATATTAAAGTGAAATTATGTTTTAGATTAATTTCGTCTATTTTAAACATCTATCGTCGAACAATCAATTCAATTATCTGAAATTTTTAAAACAATAAACAAAAGACTCTTGTACTAATGTACACTGAGACAGTAGAAAACTAAGTAAAAATAACAATACTACCAATGGATGCGAGGAGCATAGGACCAATTATTGTGGGGAGCCTTGACGGAGGCCTATGACCAGCGGTGGGTGTCTTTCGACTAAGTTGAGTTGTTGAGAGTGCACCAGCCAAGCCCCACGGTGTTACCTACTGCGTTGTACTTTTACGCGTGTAAAGGTGGTAAAAGTTTTGTTAAAATCGTTCGGTACAAACACATTGAAATGAAGACATGAAAAAATTTAAAAAATATGTTTTACTGATGTTAGGAACTATCGTATTAATTAGAAATTTTAAACGGGTATTTTCAATTCTTAATTTTTTTACTGTTACTTTTCTGCGGGTTCAGTGACTTTTTTCTTTCACAAATATTTAGAACAAATTGCGAGAGAGGCTTGAGAGCCTTATTTATTTATTTATTTTTACATCATGCACTTTAGGTACATTAGCGGATTTCATGCCTAAGGCTTTCTCTACCGGTCAACCATTGGCATTTATTTATTCTAGTATTCAAAGTAATAATATTGTCTTTTGACTAAAATATGCCATTCCATAATTATATGAATTTCAGCTATCCTATACATGAAAATTTTTGTTATAAAATACAAAAGTGATTTACTTATAGTTTTGCCATGTGTATATTTCATAAGTGCTTTTGAGAAACTATATAATTGATTAAGATTGATATTTAGGGCTTTTGATACATTACAGTATAGTTATGTTAGTTACTATAGTAATATATTAAAAGCCCACCACTTTTTTACGTAGTTTTAGTTAGTTTCAGAAAATATTTCATATTTAATATGAACTTCATGTCATTGTGTTTGCAATGCGAATGTAATTAACAAACATCTCTAAAGTTTCATGGCGATATGACTTATTACTGTGAAACGAAGTATTTTTTTTTTATTACGATTAACGCAGTTAGATACATAAAAAATGAGCTAAAAATAAAATAAAATAAAGTTAACAGAAAAGTGGGTTAGGTCCTAACAAGTAGAGTTGAAGATAAAGGAAAGTATTAAAATTCTCAATGCATTCGACCAAATGAACCAAGTTTTTACCGATGGTTGATTCAGACATCCTTGGAGTTGCTTGCATAATGTATTTATTAAACTATATTACGTTCCCAGCACTTTAGTGGGCATTTACGAACAGGAAGATTACTCTTGAAGGTACATGCAGCATTATTCAAATGCGATTAATAACTCCTTAGATCTTTTACATACCATAATCGTAGGTGTCTTTCTTATAAATATGTAGGTCTATATACCACTGGAGTCGATTTCCAACTCTCATAGAATTGTGATTGCAATTAAGAAAAATATCCAGAGTTTCATAACACTACATAGAAGGACAATTTAAAACGCTGTACACAACTTGGTTGTCCATTTACAACACTGTACAATTTACAACTGTGAACTACTCCAAGCGTGTACTGTCATAGCTCAAGATCGAAAACAAGAGCACCTATTGAACTTACTTGTGATTAAGTTTGTATTTTATTTAAACTTATTGTTTCTTAAATATTTTAACTTTTAGTAATTTTTTTAAGAGAGTAAAAGTCCATTTAGATTTTTTAGAAATAGGACCAATAGCCCATATCTTGTAATCAATATTATTTCATTTCTAGGATCCATACTCTAAAAATACGAATAAAATTGAGTAAGTGCGCGTCAGGCCCCGCATAGAATATGGCTCCGTAGTCACCAATAATGGTACGTAGATTTTAAATTAGAAATTGTTATGGATGTTCATAAAATTTCTTTATTTTTGAACAAAGTTTTCAAAGTGAGTGCATTTTACAAGATAGGTCCCTAAAACAGATAACTGTTATGTTTACCTAGATAATACGTTAATTTTGTGTAAAGTTTACCAAGTAAACGCATTTTACAAGTTAGACCTCTATAACTTCTGAACTAACAAAGTCATCTAAGCCGATATAGATTTCCTTTTATAATACGGATTACTATCATGAATGTTTCCAGATTTTTTGAACCAGTCGTTTAGCTTTTAGAGGGGGAACGCCCAGTTTTTGCAAGAAAATGCCTTTTAAAGTGAAATAATTCGCAAACGGATGATTAAATAAAAAAATCGTTTTAGCTACCACTTAATTTTTTAAAGACATATCCAATGAAACCCTACACGATAGGGTCGCTGCGAGGAAAAAAAAACATCCCCACTTTACGTGTAGGGAGATACCCCAAATAAAATTATTTTTCGAGATTTTATTATAGTACCTTGTTGACGTAATAAAAACACGTATACTATATGCAAAGTTTCATCTTTACGTAATCGCAAAGAGCACAACGAAATCTATAAAATTACCAAGTTTCAAAACTCCCGGAAAACTTGGAAAGTAACCTTATTTTTTTGCACCAAATGACTGTATTATTATTAAATTTGAGTAAAATATAATAAACAAATAAAAACTTCTTAATATGAAGATGTCCAATACAAGTTCGATTTGATTTGAACAATATAGGTAGGTATATATAATGATATATACCTACCTATATTGTTTTCAGTAAAATTGTTTATAATTCCTGTTATTTTCTGTGGAAAAATGCTGCTTCAAATAAAGCTGCATAGCCGTTGTAATGTTCAACTTAATAACGTAGCTATAGCGAAATGTCGCTGCAATTATTGCTACATCCGAAACGCGTTTAGTGTTGTTCTACGCTACTATTAAGTATCGATTATTTTTTTTGGTTGGATTGGTGGTAACTAAGTTTACCGTCAGAAAATTGACAACAAGTGATATATTTATGGTCGCACAATGAGTTTGAACGTGGTCTTTGTTTTTATCTATTTCAAAGCCTACCAAATTTACCTTACTCTCTTGATAGAAAGTATGAGTAGAATCCTAGATTGGACACCATCGTTAAGAATGCAGAAAATTATTGCTGGACGTATATTTTAAATATTACTTCGTAAAATCTTATTTGAAAAGTGTTGTATAGATACATTCAACTTTATAATTGACACAGTTTTAATTCTTCAATAAATGGCATTATCCTTAAAGGTAAGAAAAATAATTTGTGAAATGGTCACATATGCTAAAAGTTCAATCTGTTTGGACCTCTACTGAATACAGTATTAAACAACATTGTCAGAAAGCTGGCAATTACAAGTTTACTTATTGCCTACACCATTAATGTTGTTTGTCGAACAAATAGTTATAGCTAACGCAATTGCAAATCTCGAACAGTGCTGCACCAAATTTAGTTCGTGCTCCAAATTTACAATATCCAAGATATCGATAGAGCCCCGCGGCTACACTCCAGCACTGTCCGCCTCTGACTTATGTTCTCCTAGTGTTAATTTCACGACGTCGTCTGACAAATTCGCTAGAGGCGGTGTTCGCACTCTCACACCTTTTAATGGCCCTCAAGCCCACCCCAAAGACTTTCTTTCTAAGAAATTAGTTCGTAATAGCTTCAGCTCGCAGTTGTTAATTTTTGTTCTTATCGCATTATTATTGTGTGGTTATTGAATTCCTCTTTGCTAATTACTGAATTTTGTTTAGATGTTAATAGTGATTTATGTACATGATAATTATAATCAATAAACATTAATTACATTATAAAAAGAGATCCACCATATCAATTGGTTTATCATGATTTACTAAAATATATTCCGAGAAAATACAGTTAAATTAAAAACTACGTTATTATTTATCAATAATCAATGTTTTTATACGTTTACAGCTATTTTCACTTTCCATACTCAATAGAAGAAAAGAATAAGTTAAAAAAATCGCAAAAAACGTAACGTAATTTAGTTTATTAGGTATTACGTAATGTCATTGAAATCACTGCACGAATTTATTTATATATATATTAATGTATATCATTAGACTCGTCTGGTTAACCCAAATATTTCGAAAGGTGACTCGGAAAAAAACCAGTATGACGAATGCGAGACGCAATAGTTTAAAATAAAAAATATAAACATTTGATATTTTAGGACTACACTAATAAAAGGCTTGCATTGAGATAGCGGTCAGTATGAGTTGATTTTCTGAAGACAGAGTGGCTCAGTGAACCGTCGCTCCGCACACCGATTTTTACGTCCAAAAACTCCAGGCTTCTGTCTTCCTCTATCTCAGTTATATTTGTAAGTTTTTCTCTCTTATACTTGTAAGTTATACTTGTTGTTGTTGTTATAGTTATACTCTCAGTTATACTTGTAAATTTTTCTCTCATCCATATTTAACACATAATTATGTGTTATATACATAAACAAATAAATATTAATGCCAAGATATGCCAAAAAAGTTTCAAAAAATGATTGGGCAAATTTTTTCCTAACCGAAATTTTGACAAGCGATAGAATACACACGTTCCGCTTCACCAGAACGTCACGAGCTAGCGTCAACATAGGTCTATAAAACTTTTTGCGCTTCTCAGAGAAAAAGTATTACTCCTGTAGTTCGTTGTTGCAAAAGGTATATTTGGGTCATTCTTGGTTGTCTAAAACCAACCCTATTCACACTTATTTGCACCTTATCTTTTGCAAATCATCATTTGAAATGTAAACGAACTTTTGGTCCACTCTGTATTTGGGTGTCATCTTAAATGAGAGACTGTCTTGGGAACCTCATATAATCCATATCACTGGTCGCACTAGAAAGTTAATTCGGGTTTTCAAAAAACTCAGACATACTGCGGAGCCTTCTCTCCTCTGTAATATATCATCATCATCAGCCTATCGCAGTCCACTGCTGGACATAGGCCTCTCCAATTTCCCACCACTTGGTTCTTGGATCTTCGGCTTCTCGCATCCAGCCCCTGCTAGCCGTCTTGCGCAAATCATCACTCGACCTGGCCTGTGGACGTCTTAAACTGCGTTTGCTGAGACGCGGTCTCCACTCAATGTGTTTAGGAAGATAAAATTACAGTGAAATTATTCTCGAGAAATTTTTGCATATATGTAGTGGTGTTTATATTACACAGATCTTAGAGCGCGTTTCCACTATATCGTTCTGGCTTATACAAAAATGTTTCGATATCCTAACATTACTATTTAATTTTATACTTATCCCTAGCAAAACGTTAATTTTTGTTTTCAATAAAAACAAGTTTTTATTTTAAAGAAAAAGGTTTTGACTTTATAAAAAAAAAGGTGCGTGTGCGATTCACACACGATAGAAGTGAAACTTCAAAGAGGAGAGACCGATATAATTTTTTTTTCCTTTCATCTAGATTTTTAAAACTCCGGGGGGTCTACGGGGGGAGGGGGGGGGGTCAACATTTTTGTTATTTTTGGCCTAGGACGCACCGTTTTCGAGATATTTCAATCTAAAGCAAAAAATCGTCACTTGATAGTGGAAAGTGGAAACACGCACAAAACCAGATTAAACCAGTTTACGCTGTCCGCAGGTGCCACGTGACCATACACTACTACAAACGCAAAATTTTCTCCAAGCTAATTTACCTGTATATTAGTTGTTTTTGTGCATGTGTGTTAGTAATAAATTGTGATATAGTGTTTGTTGTGAAAGTGTGACATGGAGGAAATTCAAAGTGAAGTAAGTTATTTACTTACTTCACAAAATAATATTAAAATGAATAGTGCAAAAAGAAGAGAATTATTGTGGGTTCGATCCCCATATGGGACAATACTTTATGTGATCTACATATTGTTCTGATTTTCTCTAATATTTGTAAAATCTAACATATCAATCTGAATTAACTAATGAAACTTAATATATCAAACTGTTGTGATAACCTAATTTAAACCTCGTCTTCACATGCACTATTAATATGTATAATTCGTAAAGAAAACTGAAGATCATTTTCAATAATTTTAAATCACTTGTTTATTTTTAAATATATTATCTACTGGTAGAAGGTCGCATGTTTAAACATGTTATGTTGCCCCAAACCGTTGGCCTGAATCTTGGAGTCATAATTTTAATCTCATATTAGTCCATAATATGCTTAAATATTTTACAAATAAAGTTGAAAATTGCGTTACTGTTTTGTCGAAGTTAAGGCAAGACTTTTAAAACTAAAATTGCGTGTTCCCTGGGCGTAGTTACTGTAGCACTGAATAAGTAAACGCTCGGAATAAATCAAGTTAATTGCACCGAAGCACCTCCTAGTATGAACCACTAGAACAGTTTTCGATAGATAGTTATATTGGCCGCATCCGGCAACTCTCTATTTTAAACAGTTTACGACGACTTAAAGTCGAAAAGATGGTTGGAAAATTTAAAGTTAATTTTTATATAATTTTATTTCATACAATGTGATACAAAAAATTATACAAATTTTAATACAATAAACAATAAAACTATTTTAAACAAAAATGTTTATTTTTTTGTTGTTATGATCAACATTAATCATACTAATATTATTGATGAAGGTGATGCTTGCTAAAGAGTTCGTTTGTTTAGTTGAACTCGTTAAGCTCAGGATAACTTATTTTGCGAACTGATACGGACCCCACCTACGATTTTCACCTAAAATTATACGTTTTAGTAGCAACTAGTTTAGCAACCTTCAATTATTTGTAGAAATTTTTAGATATTAATAGCGATGTAATGTAATTTTTGTTCATTTAACTCCCAATTTTAGTAAAGTAACTTAGTTTATGTAATTAATTCAAACACATTAATAATGAGTATATATAAATTGTTGTCTAAAATCATTACCTAGTCCCCCCGTCAGACGTTCATAGCACAATAAACGGAGTTTAGGGGACGCCCTATGGGCGAAGTTGCAGAATTCACCGAGACTCCAGACTTCTCTAGGCACTCGAGACGGAGATCCAGTCACGGTGAGTTCATTAGCAGTCCCCTGTCCAAACGCAACATTGATATTGCGAGCTGTTTCTGCAGCGTTAGTTCCGCGTCGGAACTCGCGTTCAAAAATCACTCTAATTTTCGAAGTATCCATCTTTCTTGTCCAAGCTGAATAAAAAAGTCGATAATCGAATGTTATACATTTTTTAGAGAAGAACCTCATAGGTACGATTTGAAAAAGTTTCATTCAAAAATCTCAAACCATGAGGGTTCTATGTCAATTCGAAGTACCTATAACAATAAAACGGTAATTTCCATACTTTAACCCCCCTTTTTTTGTGTAAAAATCCCTTCCGATCTCCGGCTGCTGTGATTCCGCTAAAAAATACCCCGACAGCTGATCTTTTCCTGCTCTGAGGAGGACCCGGACCATATTATTTCAGGTCCTTCTCAGGATCGGCACCACGCCTATCCAGGCCACCGTCCTACCTCCAGCCATAGCAATTTAGGTTGCTACCCGGGGTCCTCTTCTCTGGTAGCTTGCGGCCCCGTCGACGGCTAGCCTCGCCGCCGGCGTTCTCTACGCTTGGGATCGGCTCTCTCCCGATCCCGTTCAGTAGTCTCTTTCTGGAGCATTACAGCTTCACAAAAAGAGACCACTGCGCCCCAGCCCTCCTCACCCGCCAGCATAGAAGCAATGAAGCATTTTTCCAGAAGCCTGAACGTGAAAAGCAATCGAAATGTACATGACATGTGATACTTATGTACTATTATGGTAGTGGTATTCAAATACTAAACTAAAAGCTTGTTTTTAGGGTTCCGGTGCCAAATGGCAAAAAACGGAACCCTTATAGATTCGTCAAGTCTGTCTGTCTGTCTGTCTGTCCGTCCGTATGTCACAGCCACCTTTTTCCGAAACTACAAGAGCTATACTGTTGAAACTTGGTAAGTAGATGTAATCTGTGAACCGCATTAAGATTTTCACATAAACATGGACAAAAAACAATACATTTTGGGGGTCTCCATACTTGGAACTGAAACTCAAAAATTTTTTTTTCATCAAACTCATACGGACACTCAACTCAATCTATGGATAGGTGTTCAAAAATGATGTTGAGGTTTCTAAAATATTTTTTTTCTAAACTGAATAGTTTACGCGAGAGACACTTCCAAAGTGGAAAAATGTGTCCCCCCCCCCCTGTAACTTCTAAAATAAGAGAGTGATAAAACCAAAAAAAATATATGTTGTACATTACCATGTAAACTACCAACGAAAATTGGTTTGAACGAGATCTAGTAAGTAGTTTTTTTTTAATACGTCATAAAGCGTTAACAGCAATTTACCTTTTACTCAATCAACGAACTACAAGAACTTTTATATAATGTTACTTGTTGATACGGAACCCTTCATGGGCGAGTCCGACTCGCACTTGGCCGCTTTTTTTTTCTTCAGTTCGGGCAATCAGATGTTGTCTATTCAACCAGTATGATATAGATTGCTTTACTGAAACTGAAACAATTTCAAATATAAAGAGTTGAAATTAATTAAAACATTAGCGAATCCATTCAATGAGAAAGGGTTGTTTAGCTCAGAGTTGTGGTTTAAAGTTTAGATTAACCTCGACCCAAAATTCGAATAAAAACGCGTAAATAAGACTTTTAAATACACTTTCTTTTACTAGACGTTGTTCTGTAAATATTTAATATACTATTATATTATATTATATTATTACCCTATACCTATTAACTTATCTAATGAGAATCATTCGTACAAACGTAGGTGGCTTTGCTGTTATCATCATCATCAACAGCCTTTAACAGTCCACTGCTGGACATAGGCCTCGCCTTTGAAAGGAGGTTTTGGCCAGACGGGTTGGTAAAGGATTTGTTTCAAGTTTTCCTTCTCTTGGCAGTGATGTAAGCTGCTTATTTTGTTCCTTTGCTGTTATACATAACATTTATTACTTCTAAGGCGTTACTAAGTTCGCCGGGTCAAATAATATCAGTTAATTGAAGAAGATTTTTATGAAACGTACAAAAGTACATTTTAAATCATGAGGTGCATTTAGTGAGTGAAATACAAAAATAATTATTTTAGACGCATTTGACAAAACACAACTACTTATACTTAGTTAATATGTTAAGGTAACATTGTAGGTACATACATGGCTGTTATATTATTGAGTCCCACGTTTTTACCCGGTTGTTGTGTACCCGCGGGTAACACAGTGGGGCGAAGCTAGTCTAAAAAAGCAGCCAAGTGCGAGTCGGACTCGCCCATGAAGGGTTCCGTATCAACAAGTAATATTATATAAAAGTTCTTGTAGTTCGTTGATTGAATGAAAGGTAAATTGCTGTTTACGCTTTATGACGTATTAAAAAAAAACTACTTACTAGATCTCGTTCAAAACAATTTCCGTTGGTAGTTTACATGGTAATGTACAACATATATTTTTTTTAGTTTTATCTCTTATTGTAGTATTGTCTCTTATTTTAGAAGTTACAGGGGGGGGGGGGGGACACATTTTACCACTTTGGAAGTGTCTCTCGCGCAAACTATTCAGTTTAGAAAAAAATAAAATTAGAAACCTCAACATCATTTTTGAACACCTATCCATAGATGAGTATGAGTATGATGAAAAAAAAATTTTTGAGTATCAGTTCTAAGTATGGGGATTACCAAAATGTATTGTTTTATGTCCATGTTTATGTGAAAATCTTAATGCGGTTCACAGATTACATCTACTTACCAAGTATCAACAGTATAGCTCTTGTAGTTTCGGAAAAAGTGGCTGTGACATACGGACGGACAGACAGACAGACATGACGAATCTATAAGGGTTCCGTTTTTTGCCATTTGGCAACGGAACCCTAAAAAGATATCCTTAAAATCAGCCTAGTCGTTCCCAGGATTATCCGATACACACAGATAGACAGCTAGACAGACAAACAGACAAAATATTAAAAAATATTTTTGATGTTACATACGTAAATACTTTCATATGCATTTTGTATAAAACTGGTCATTTGACTTTAATAACAGACACTTCAATTTTAGTTATCTGTATTGAATCATTAAAAACGTATTCAATAAATATTACGTACGTGTAACGAACGTAAAGAAAGCTACTTGAAAGTAAGTTTTTTCAGCAGCATTTTAACATTATTGTACTATAATTTAATTTGAGAGTGCCAAACTCATCCGAAAATGCTTAACTTGTGAAGTTGAAAACTAATAATGCAAGTTGCGTAACAAGTAAAGAATGGAAGGAGGTTGGAACAAAAACTAAAGCTTGCTCCAACTGTTCAAACTACGCCGGGCATTCTTTGTGTATGTATTAAATGTATTAAAGGAAAATAAAGGCTAACTAAATATCGCAAACTTAATTAAAATAGCTACTTAAACACTTTAGAAATAAGTAAAGAAAACTTAGAACTATTATTTTAATATATTTTATTTTTATCATCAATTTGATTTTGAAATGCTTCATTCTCTGCAATTCCAATGTGGTGAGTATGGCGTACCCCACTCTTGAATTTTACTCATGCTTTTCATTAGGTAGAGGGTTCAAAAAACTGCCTTGGATCATCAAAAACCACTTAAAAATAATTCTAAAAAAGTACTTTCACATGCTGAACTTATTTCAAACTGTCTAACCAAAAGGAAAATATTATGTTTAGCAAATAAAAATTCCAACCAAGCGCATTTTTGCTACCAGCAAATAAAATTATGAGACGAATGAGAGCAAAACGCAAGTTGATTTTAATATATGTACGTATTCGCAAGGATCGCAATTCTGCCGTTTAAAAATGCTGGCATGCTCCCCCAAGCTTGAAATTACATTCAAAAGAAAAGCAATACATTTTTTATTCTATTAAATGGGTTTTGTTTGAACTATGGAACAAGTTTCACATGTAGGTAACTATTTGTTTTAAACAATGATTTTATTATTGCTTATTCAACTTCAACTGAATCACAGGAATCCTTTTGAGTAAAATCGTTTCTTTAATAAATGTGAATACTGTTCGTTAAAGTTTTTTTAAATTGCATACTTATTAATTCACTAAAGTAAGCCAATCTACTAATAACGTCTTTAGGAGTGTGAAATAGGAACACGAAAGCCTTACTTCAAGTGAGAAGTATCAAGAACTTGTCTCGCCTCCGCGCAATATCCGTCTTGTGTCATTAATTTATGCGATGCTGTTCACAGCATTGTCAATTGCCCCAAGGGTACCATGTAAACCTAAGTTCTGCATTATGGGGATTGGTTTGACTTCGGAAGGATTGAACGGTATTCATCATCCTCTCCTGTTAATCTAACGTGTAGTTTTTTCATGTAATTAATCACTCAAGTCACTGAATCTAAAATTTAAAAGATATGGCAACTCTTAGTATCCATACAGTACTTTTTCTTCCTTCTTTTATTTCCAATACTAGCATTCGCCCGCGGTCCCACCCACGTGTATGTCGCTTTTCGTGGTAAAAATAGCCTATGTCCTTTCTCAGACTCTAGACTATCTGTGTTCCAAGTTTCATCAAAATCAGTTTAGCAGTTTAGGCGTGAAAACGTAACAGACAGACAGACTTACTTTCGCATTTATAATATTATAATAGTAGGGATTATGTGTTATCTATAAAGTACTCTCTTTATACAAATGGTCGGAAAGCGAGTCATGCAATTATGCGATACCTGTCAGCGCCGCTTTCCAGAAGAATAACTGGCTTCTTAAGTGGTCTAACCCTCAGTGATCGGAGAGCGATTATGAAAAGAATGTGCTGGCTCGGCTGGAATAAATAAGAGCCTCACAGGAAATCGACCTTAAGTAATTCTTTCGGTACTTTTACCCAGTGAGTGAAATTAACGGAGCCTTAACCCCATCTGCTTAACTTAAAGCGGCAACGTATTGCTGACTCTTAAGGCATTCTGCTCTTAGTATGTCCAGCACCGAATTGTTAAATGATGGATTGTCTATCAGCGGAGGTGATGATCTGCTCATAAGAGAGTGAGATTTGTTCCTTAGTCCTCCTGTATAATGAAAAATAAAAACAAACATAACAGTTAATTTTCTACCAAAATACAAATGATTCATTTTTTTTAAATATGAACTATCATGATATTTAAATTTAGATCCTTTCGACTTCTTAATTTTATTCTTTTATTGATATGGAAATAATGTGTTAAACTTTTGTTAAAGTGAATTTATATTTAACAAAATTTTTTTCTCACTGTACAAATTTAATCAAACCAACGCTACACATAAGTATACCGTCGCCTTAACAACTTGGAATACACATTGCAATTTGCGTATTATCAAATTAAGTAATGTAAAACGTTGTGCAACCGAATTAATAATTTAATGCGTGAAAGATAATTAGCTCAAATCAAACACACCAACATCAATTATTGCAAAATGGCAAACAACCGTTTAATTACCCACTGGTATGGAAACCGCTAAATTAAGCGACAACCGACCCTGTACCGTAAATATGTTGGAGACAATAATTAACTTTACTTGGACATGGCCGAAACAATTTTCCATTTAAAAATATATTTTAAAAGGTAATTACTGATAATTTAATGTGCAATTTAACTGCTATCGACTACGTTTATAATTTACGGAAACAAAAACAGAAATTGTAAAGAACATTACTTCGAATTACTACACTACACACTACACTTAAAATTGCTTTCGTCGTTGTCGTTATATCATAGACACATGGACATAGTCTTTCCAAAAAGCTGTCTACAAACATTGGTACTTTTCTGCCCGTATTCGAAATACACTGCTTTCAATTCTAAATTTCTAACCTAGCTGTTATAGAGTGCCTACCCACGCGATACGCCCTTGTAGCGCAATGGGAACGTATTACGATTTCTTTATCAATATCATTCTGGAAAAGTCCTAAAAAGTTCAACTGCACTCTATCTACACTCACTCTTACGTCGAGTTCAGCCATATCGAAAACTTAAAATCGAAACTAACCTAACTTGGGAAAAAGGCTCAAAGATAGTATGACTCAAGATACAATTACCGTAAACTGTTATTTACGAATAGTAATTTGCAACGACAAATAACTAATATATTAGGTCCTTACCTATGAAATTGCCTTTCTTCAGTACTGGTCATTTCAAATAAAAAAAAAGTTTGTAATGGCTCTGTATTCTAAATTAAAATTAATTTTGTTTTAAAAAACCATGACATTCTATATACAAACTCAGTCTTTTGTTTTTTGATTAGCGTTGTATTTTCATTACATTTGAACATTTTTCGTCTTATTGGATACTTTAAAAATTCGTGTAATTATGGAATATGAGTTCCGTCGTGGCACCAACGCGACACAAACGGCACGTAACATCAAAAACGTTTACGGCGAGAACTGTACAAACGAACGCACAACCTCTTATTGGTTTTCCCGGTTCCGTTCTGGAAATTTTGACTTGAAAAATGAAGCTCGTGGTCGTCCGGAGACTTACGTTAATAATAATGAATTAAAGGCGATTTTGGAAGCTGACGAAATTCAATCTACAGCTGAGCTAGCAGCAGCTTTTAATGCAATTTTAATGCATCAAAACAATATTGATCCATTTGTGACAAATTGGCAAGGTAATAAAGCTTGATAGATTGGGTGCCCCACCTTAACGATCGCCAGCGTAACGTACGCTTCGAGACCTGCCTTGCGCTGCTCAACAGGCAAAGAAATGAATGAATTTTGAAACTAATTGTTACGTGCGACGAAAAATGGATTTTGTTCGACAATCGAAAGCGCTCAGCAAGTTGGTTAGATCCTGGTTCAGCACCAAAACAATGCTCTAAACCAAAAATGACCCCTAAAAAGGTGATGGTCACTGTTTGGTGGTCTAGTGCCGGTGTGATTCACCACAGCTTTTTACAAAACGGCATGAGCATTATGCAGATGTGTACTGTGAAGAACTGGAGAGAATGATGGAGAAGCTTGCACATCTGCAACCAGCTTTGGTCAATCGGTCGTCCCCACTGCTCCTTCATGACAACGCGCGACCCCACACTGCGCAACAGAAGTCTCAAAGCTGCAAAAGCTGGGGTTGGAAGCTCTCCCTCATCCGCCATACTCACCAGACCTTGCACCTATCGAATATTACTTTTTCCAAAATTAAGACAACTTTTTAGTGGGTAAAAAATTAAATTCCCGAGAGGCAGTACAAAAGGCCTTTGAAGAGTTTGTTGCCTCCCGTCCAGCTGATTTTTACAAAAAGGGAATCAATAAACTGCCAATGCGTTGGCAAAGATGCGTCGATTGCATGGGTGATTACTTTGAATAACAGAAATAAAAAAGTTTGAAAAAATAAGTACTTTCACTTATTGCATACAAAACGGCAATTTCATTTATATTAATAAAAGTGATAATAATATGTTTCATCACCATAAACAACCCATAATATCCCACTGCTGGGCTCACGTCACCTCTCAGGAGACAGTAAAGGCCACACGGCCACACGCTGGTCCGAGTACGGGTTGGGAACTGGCGGGACACGTTTTGGCTACTTAGACTCGTAGTTGGATGGTTTTTAAGCCGCCCGAGGGTTTCCAACTAAGCTAAATGACTGTTACCTTATGATAACAACCAGGACCAACTGCTCAACGTGACGGATTACGGAAAACACGGAAACAATAATAACAAATCATGTCACAAACGGTCACCCATCTAGGCGCTGACCGCGACACCGTTGCTTACCCTCTGTGATTGTTGTCAATCACAGAACTCTTGGCTATGAGATATATTTCATACTGAAAAGGGTACTACTTTTTCATTTTCAATTTAGGCCGTTTATGTTCCAGGAATCATGATATATTCAAATTAAACTTATACTAATTTGTATGAAAACTTTCTAGTTATTCTCGTTAATTGATGTAGTAGATATGACAAACAAAAAGTGAACCTCTGATAAGATGCAGATAGACACATTACTTTCTTGTTTCATACTATTTGTCCCCAAAATGCCGCAATGGCGTCATAATAGGAGCCTACTGAACCGACGAGATAGCGGGAAACTGGTGATAATAAGAACATGTAACACGTATTATTATTTTAATTTCTTCCCAAAACGGTAGAGGTCGGACGCATAGATAACAACAATACTGAACTGAGACCGCATATTCCTCGAACAATAAGATCTGTAGACGTTAAAGCGACCCTTCTCTCTATTGTTTAAGAAACTCGCTTAAATGCGATGGCGTGGCAGTAGATGGGACATTTAAAATTGATATACTTTCTTCAATACTAGGATTTTTGATTGTAATTTGTGTGTAATTTTATGTACTTTTTGAGTTTTTTTTTAATTGTTCCTATTATATCGATTTGAATTAAAAACTTCTTCCGAGCCTTTATTCCCAATTTTATTTGGGGTCGGCTACTAGTTCAACCAGGTTTACCTGAATTTCAGTTTTTCCACGGAGCGACTGGCATCGGACCTCCGCAACTCTAAGGGAGAACTGAAAATCGAAGATTGAACTAGTTGTCAGTATATTTGAGGGCACTGACTTCCCAATAACGATTGCCAGAGATGTTCATGACAAGCGGGACCGACGGCTTTACGTGCTCTCCGAGGCACGGGCGTGAATCACAGCCAAACTTCCAAACTCCGGGCTGCTATTAGGAATTTCCTAAGAAGAACCCAAAAACATTTTTGGCCCAACCCGGGATTTGAACCCGAGACCTCTTGATTAGCAGTCGCGTACACTAACCACTAGGCCAACGAGGCAGTTTGAATTAACAACTAAACTCATAAAATTAAAATATTGCAAAATATACATTTTTACAATTACTTTCAATCCCAAACAATGAACATTATTTTTTTATGGGTGAATTCATAATCTAAACTTGAATGCGCTATCATCATGGGTCATCCACCTTACGGTTAAAGCGGTCGCCACACCACAACTGCCTCGGTGGCGCAGTGGTAGTGTATGCGAATGCTGTTCGATTCCCAGTTCGGACCCAATGTTTGTATGATCTGCAAATATTTTGCGTCTAATTTTGTGTATTTTCTATGTATTATAAAAATGTATTTACAAAAATAAAGTATATATTTGCTTAAATTGCTTTTTAGCAATAAGGCCGACATTTGTATACACGGACGATATTAATTATTATGTTATTTTATATAGATCTGGTGTACAATCAATTCTATTCTATTTGATTGTCTAGTATAGGTACTATAGGTAGTACAAGCTCTGTATAGTTTAAAGTTTAGTGGCGTGTGTCAGATGTCCATAATATTTGTTCTTTGATTAACATCATCAACAACACATAATGTCCCACTGCTGGGTCAGGTCTTCTCTCAGGAGAGGGTTTATTTATAATTTATTTAATTCGTATTTATTTTCCAAGTATTTCTTAGCATTTTTATGTGAGCCTGCCAAAGTGACTCTGCTCAACTGGATGGAAAGCTTCAGTAGTATCTAAGAGTAGTGCTACCACATGTACTGCTAGTACTGACAATGCAACACGGTGACATGGCCATGACTATGGCAAATTGAAGAAATGTTTCTGCATCAATAACACTTGAAAACCAAATGTGGCCTAGCACTTTAAAACTTTGAACATCACATGGAAGTATGTAAATAGGTAAATCGAAACTTTGTTATTACATTTATAAAATAACCTGTAAAATACGTCGACACGAAATCAATTAACGACTTCCTCTTGGGAATCAGTAAGCCAATTAAAAGAATGGCCTGATTACTCGTAAAATGCACTTCGGATATTTAAAAGGTAAACAATCATTTGGAAAGTAAAGAATTTACCGATTTTAGACAGATGAAATTTCATTGCACCTACATATAATATAAAGAAAATTTGGCTCTCGAAGAGTATAACAAATTTTTATAAAATGGAACGCCCTTTCCCCTTTATCGTATTTCCCTGTTCCTGCCAATAATAAAGTTTATTTACGTTCATTATTTTGTTATTTTGTAATAAAATTTACATCCGGTTGCCTTTTATAAGGTAAAGTTTGACGAAAGACATTGTAAGTGATAAGTGTTAAGCAATTGATAAAAATAAATATGCACATGATGGTTGTATTTTAACACTGTTGTAGATTTATTATAAAATATGCTGTATTAACGAATCATTTATTGATTATATATATTGAATATAGTCCCTATGGTGCAGAAGCATCTATATAATCCGCTAAGGTGTGGATCACTCACTACATTGCATTTTCTGCACTCGCCGTACTGGTCACTTAACTCACTGTGAATGCAGAAAAAGGACCTTGAATTCTACTCATGCTATCAGGCTGTTGTGGAGTCATTTGGTAGACTCATAGAAATAAAAAAAGAATCCTCACAATAGGCCATCATAGTGTCGGTCATAAAACTGCATTATCTGCATTCGTAATGAGTATGGCGACCACTACTAAATTCTACTCATGCTTAACCATCAAGCAGAGTACAATCACTAAATAAAAAAAAAATACAAAACCTGTATTTTTTTATACAATTATAATAATAATATCATAAAAAACAATGATGAATCTTGTGCCCCGTAGTTGAATTATCGAGACAGTAGTGAGTCTCGATTCCAAATCCCACTAGAATTGACTTAATCATAAGACCGAGTCGAGAAATCGCTTCAGCTCAAACGAGCCCCCGGGGACGAGACGAGTATCGGCCTCCTTTTGCTTCCGTGACCCCGAGACGACTAGTAAACTTACCAGGATTACATCGGACTTATCCCCTCCTAAGGCTGCATGAAAAGCTCGAGCTGCTAAAGTGTTGTTGATTTTTTTGTAGAGTTTTAAGCGTTAGCCTGATTGTTAAACTATTTTAGTAAAACTACGCTTACACAGACTTGCTTTTTATTTTATCATGTTGCCTCATAAATAGGAAACTCTTTTGTTCCTTGTACTTTCTTTTGAAGCTAGGGAAATAGTTTTTTAGTTTCCTCTACATTTATATTTTCAGATCATCAAATATATATATATGATACTAGCTTTCGCCCGCGGCTCCGCTGGCGTGTATGTCGGTTATCGCGGTAAAAAGTAGCCTATGTCCTTTCCCAAGTTCTGTTCTATCTTCGTACCAAATTTCATCAAAATCGGTTCAGTGGTTTAGGTGTGAAAGCGTAACAGACAGACAGACAGAGTTACTTTCGCATTTATAATATTAGTAGGGATTATTACTGTCTGAAGGTTGGTCAAATGCTAATGTTACCCTAGGAACTCTTATTTACAATTACTATTTTCCAACTTTTTAAATTAAATGTTTTCTAAACCATGACTTTTACTTATTTGATCCAGAGTTTCACTTGAAACTGGAGTCAATCCTGAAATTCTATTAACATAATATAAATTGTTATAATTTACTTTATAATAAAATTTACATCCGGCTCGAAAGCTCTTTTCGAATTGTCGAGCCATCTCCATTCCTTTATCGGACTACTAGGCGCAGGCAAAAGTATCATCCATACGTTGTTGACATACCCAAAAGTCGAACTAAACGGTTTGACTCGTTTTTGGTGAGAGTCGCCAAAGTTTGGAATGACCTGCCTGGGTCTATTTTTCCTGATAAGTTGAACTCTGGAGCCTTTAAGAGTAGAGTGACAAGGTTTTTTTTGGATGGGCGTGTATCATCTTCATCTTCATCTACACTTTCCATCATGTGAGATGGAAGACAAACGCCTATTCCATCACAACAATAAAAAAAAAATATCGGTACTCTCTATACAAATAAATAAAATGGGAGTGTCTGTATGGAATATCCAAATCAGTTATTTATAAAATGCTGTATTAATTTTGCCGGACCTTTAACTGGTAGAAAGCTGATAACCTAAGGAGTAATTTAGGCTTATGTTTTAGACTAGCTTCACACCGCGGTGTTACTCTCGAATTACAATAATACCTGGGGGTAACACCGCGGGACTCAGCTAGCATATAGTAAAATAATATAGTACTAACACTTCTTCACAAATTACGAACTGTGCTGTACCTATAATTAAATTGAGAAACTCACAGTTTATTTATTAATTATAGCAAATGTTATGATACAAATATTTCTTCATATACTCGTAAATTAGTCGGCACATTTTCTGCTTCATACTTAGTGTTTGCAGGCAGTATCATGTAACATGTTCTCACAATATAAATGAATGTGCTACGTTAACAAACATGAGTGGGACCTAGAGATGGGTTTCTGCCCGGGCGGATTGGGCACATTGAATAAGCGCCCGATAAATGCCCGTAAATGCCGAATAAATGCCCTTTACCTGGGCAAAAACTTCAATTTACATTTTATTTATTTTTAATTGTGTGTAAATATATGTGTATGCAGCAAGGACTAATAAAAAAATATGATATATTCCTGGATATAAATATGTTACTATTTTAGTTTTTTCTTTAAATCTATGGTCATGGGCGTATAAAAAAAACCAAACTGAGTATTATAATGATAGCAGTTCTTTATATGTTATACTTAGTTAGTAATCTATGACATAAACACAGTATTTTTGTTTCGATAACAATAGTCGATAGTATAAGTATATACCTATTACATGTAAAACTGACATAATAGACCAGGGTAGAAGCGTCTTAAAATAATAAAAAGTGAACATAAATTGTAGTAGGATGAAAGTGATAAAACCCATTGGAAAAGGAGGTAAATATTATAAAAATGGAAGGAAAAATAATTAACGAGCGATCTGAGGTCGGGAAGGGGTAGGGGGGAGGTTTTCAGGGTAAAAACGGTTTATGTCGATTTCCGGCTAAACTACAAATCCTATGAAAAAAAAATTAATGGCAAAGTTGTAGGTAATAAAAAGATCTACAACTTTTGTATTTGCACTTTTTTCACATAACCTCAAATTTTATGTGAAATATTCAAAAAACTAGCAGATTCTTCTATGCGCATCGGCCTACGGATGAACTTGGATCAAACCAAGGTCATGTTCAATCAACATGTACAACCGGAACCGATTGCAATACACGGTACCGCTCTCGAGGTTGTTCAAAAATATGTCTAACTTGGGCAGACATTGCACTTGGGTAGGAATAACCTCGAGGACGAGGTGAATAGAAGAATACAGCTGGGTTGGGCGGCATTTGGAAAGTTACGTCGAGTCTTCTCATCGTCGATCCCACAGTGCCTAAAAACGAAAGTTTTTAACCAGTGCGTCCTACCTGTCATGACATACGGAGCCGAAACGTGGACACTTACGGTGCGGTTGGTCCACAAGCTCAAAGTTGCTCAGCGTGCAATGGAAAGGGCTATGCTCGGCGTTTCTCTGAGGGATCGTATCAGGAATGAAGTTATCCGTCAGAGAACTAAAGTCATCGACATAGCCCACCGGATTAGCAAGCTGAAGTGGCAGTGGGCTGGCCATATTAGCCGCAGAACTGATGACCGTTGGGGTAAAAGAGTTCTGGAGTGGAGATCGCGTCTCGGCAAACGTAGTGTAGGACGCCCACAGGCCAGGTGGAGTGATGATTTGCGCAAGATGGCTGGCAGGAGCTGGATGCGAGAAGCACAAAATCGATCAAAGTGGTGTGCAACGGGAGAGGCCTATGTCCAGCAGTGGACTGAGATAGGCTGATGATGATGATGAAGCGTCTTAAAATAATAAAAAGTGAACATAAATTGTAGTAGGATGAAAGTGATGAAACCCATTGGAAAAGGAGGTGAATATTATAAAAATGGAAGGAAAAATAATTTACGGGCGATCTGAGGTCGGGAAGGGGTAGGGGGGAGGTTTTCAGGGTAAATCGGTTTATGTCGATTTCCGGCAAAACTACAAATCCTATAAAAAAAAGCACTTTTTTCACATAACCTCAAATTTTATCTGAAATATTCAAAAAACCAAGTTTTTGGTTTTTTCTTTTTATCTTTTACAAATAAAATTATTTTTTCAAGAAATTTTGTGAAAACTTACCTTTCCATGTCTTGAATACACCGTAATTTATTTGATTTGAAATATCTATTTTTTCACCTCATTTTGACTTAATACCGAAAAAAAACTTGATTTGGGAAAGACCTGTGCCGAGCGGTTAAAAACTGGAACTCGCTACCATCCCACGTCTTTCCTTCCCATTATGATCCCGGGTCCTTTAAGAGGGGTGTGTAAAAGCATCTCACAAAGCCGCTATAGTTTGGGTCAGCGTCGCCATACTTCCTCCATCGCAGGCAGTGTGGTGGCCCCCTCTCATGCTTATCATCAGGCAGAGTGGAGTCACAATGGTAGGTATCAAATAAAAAATGTTGTAAATTAAGACTTGATCTTGCTCAACCTACCATTATTCAACTTGAACGAGTCGGATTCAGAATTTGATGATTTTTCGATGATATTGATGATGATAAGAGTCAAATTAATACGTCTCATGATGCTCAACCATCAAAATCAACCAGTCGAACCGAATTTTTTGATGTAACGTCTAACATCGACTTAAATGACGATGATAATGAAATTAAAGATTTATTATTATTCTCTTTATTGACACTTGACATATGTATACTGTTGAGGACTGATGGTAGTCTCCAAAAATGCCTGTTTCATAAAGCGCATGACTCTCGGTCGCGTATTACCAGATTCATAGGCAATTAATTTGGCGATGAGTGTCCTGGACTCAGCAATACGTTTTATTCTACACTGCCAAGCTGCCACTTATTATTATTTTTGACTGCACGGTTGGCCTAGTGGCTTAAGCGGTCGCCACACCGCTTCCTACTGCGCCAAGTGTAGTGGGTTCAAATCCCACGTAGGATAACACTTTGTGTGATTCACAATTTGTTGTTCTGAGTCTGGGTGTTATTTGTGTCCGTTTCATGTATGTTTGTAAAGCCCCCCGCGACACAGGAATTTATATTCCTAATGCGGGAGTTGTCTTTTAAAACAAAAAAGAAAAAAAAAAAAATATTATTATTGTTCTCTTTATTAAAATCAAAATACTTATTCATTACATTTTTAAATATATAAATCTAAAAAATACATTTAAAAATATAAAAAATAACATCGAATGAAAAAATTAAAAATGTTATTAATATTATACATATTTAAAAGAGTTATATTTGTTAATTTTTTACGAATTTTCGACAAAAATAATGAAACGAACTGTGATTATTTGTGATTTTAATTACAAAAATGTATAATTAATAATTAATTATAAGGTTTAATTTACAACATACTGACTTTCATTTAAATTAAGAAAAAATAGATTAAGAAAACATTTGTTTTTCACAAAACAAAGGTATTCGTTTTTTCTGCCCAGTGCTCGGGCATTTATTCGGGCGTAAACTTATTTATGCCCAATTTGCCCAGTTTATGCCTTTCCGCCCGTATTTGTTTTCGCCCTCGACCCATCACTAGTGGGACCACATTACAGTTAGACATTGTCAAATGTGGGTGTTTAATATCCCTTGATCCACGCCTTTAGATAAATATGCGTAATTGTTACTATATAAAAGACTAGTTAAAACAAGCTAATCAATGTATTGAAATTGGGAATTAATTTTAGGTCTGTCTCACTTGTCCCACTGTATAAATGTTCACATAAACATTCTGTGTGTCCCAGGATAGAATATCTGACACTTTTTGTCCCAGAAGTCCCATTGGAGAAGTGGAATCAGTACTTCAGTATCAGAAGTCTCCTACTACTAATCGTAACACGCAAAACCGCTTACGTTTAAAGTATGTTAACACTTTATACAACGTAATATTTGGTTATTGATATATTTGGTTAGAAAAATTAACTTTACTCATATGAGAAAATTAAGTATTGTGTTCTTTATGAAAAAATAATTGAACAATCTCGTCTGAGATCTCATGTTTCCTCAAGTGAATTGCTGCGTTTATAATAAGACAGGTGCTATGTTATAACAGAATTTATTTTATAGATGTCAGTCGTCATTAGTATCTTGTTACATACGACACTAAACAAATAGGTGTACACTTAATAATGATTGAAAATATACATAAAAGCCTATGAACCTATTCTAACACTCCTCAACTTTGTGCTTTAATTCCGGAGAAATAGAGTTCATATTTGACAATGGAGGCTTTTAAAATTTGATACGGTAAATAGGAGCCTGAGGACGCGCGGTATTAAAGCTGGCTTATGGTTCTGTATTAATTTTGAACCGTAGTAAGTTAGTTGGTGACAGAACTAAGACACCAACACATAATTCACTTTGTAACGCAAATGAAACTAGCGCTTAATTTACTGTTATAATTTAGTGAATTCCTTTACAGGCCAAAGCGTTGTGAATATGGTCGCAGTTAGTTGTGGCTCTTGTAATGTTTTGTAATTAATACACTATTATGAATGAGTGATAAGGGTGAAATAGATTAGTACATGCATCTGACGATGGGAACATTGGTCTAGTAGTAAGTGGCTACCAACCCAAGACCGGGATGGTTGGCGTTCCTTGGGGGAGACCTTCGTCCAGCCGTGGACGGCGATAGGTTAACACTAATAAAATGGCTCTGATTACTAGGCCAGAGGTTGTGGGTTCGATTTCCACACAGAGCAAATTCTTGTGAGATGGGTGTAATTAACTATAAGATGTTAGAAATGGTTTTCGTGAGTTATGCTATTGATATTTACAAAAAGGCAAACAAATATCAGTTATAAATATAAGCAGCAGCCACATAAAACTTTATTAGGATTGCCGCTGCAAAAAAGTACTTATTTACATCTTGAAAATAATACGAGTTTTCTGTAACTAGTTAATACATAAAATAATGTTATTCATACGAACGTCATGTCAAGAAAAGCCCTCTAGGTAGGTTTCGAGATCTTTTCCTAGCAGCCTACCTCTTCAAGGAAAAGATTTTATGTTAAGATTACAACCTATACAAATAAAGTGCCTACTCTTGTTGAATCATTTTTATAAAGGTTTTTGCCTTAAGTTTTATGATGTCAAAGTGATTCCTACAAAAAGTAAAAGTGTTTGTTTTATAAATAGCCTGAAAAATATGTCCGAAGACAATTAAGAATATTATCTTAGATTGTACTTTACAACAGATATAAAACTGTTCGTACATTATGAAAAAGTTTAAAAGAAAAAAACTTGAACTGTTCAACGTAGATACGAAATCATCACCATCATCATAACCGGAAGATATCGACGACTTCCACTGCTTGTGAAAGTCCATCGCTGGACTTAGGCCTCTCACAATCTGTGCTGTCACAAGTTCACATCTAACGGTTTTCTAAAAACTTAAGAAAAAACAATCAACAGGACTTATGAAGATGAAACTTTATACATAATTGCTTTTTTTTGTTAAATGTATATACTCTACGGCATAATATGATTAAGCAACAGAACTTCGAAATGGCAACAAAAAAGAAAAGGGAAAATCACACAGAGCGTAGCATCACGGGCCGACTCGGTTCACGAACTACATTACAGTTTACATAAAAACATCGTGTTCAACGACAACGGGGCATCAACTTTCCCAGCGAAGACATAAGCGAAATTGAATTACACATATTGAAAAAGAAATGTGTAGCTCCTTGGTAGGCGTGGTTTTGTTTGAAGACTCCTCCTACCCAGTGACCCGCGCATGAATCGCAACGGCAACGCTCTTAAGTCGGTTGATCGCTCGGTGTGTCGCAACAAACTAAGTCAGTGCGAATTCGACCGCGCGCTAGGACTGTGTCGCGCTAACGCACAACTTGCTACTCGATGCGACGAGCTTACTTCACGTTTGTGTTTTGTTCTACCAAACTTCACTAAAATTTATTATACCTTTACCAAACCAACAGAAGTGAATTGAAACAAAGTAATAGCCATAAAAATATTAAATTAGTAAAAAGACGAGGTTTTATGTGACATTCTTGGTCAGTGACTATAAAAATGGCGAGGATTATAACTAAATATGTATTTGAATTAAATTTGTTCCATAAACTATGATCACAAGTATTATTAAACTTTTGGAATTAAATATTGGTGAGTTAAATAGATTATATGAATGACCGAGTGAATGTGTACCAACCTGTCGCGTTGGCTGGTTATAGTAGACCGAAACCTGTCGGCTTGTGGCCAGCAGTAGACTGTTAAAAGATGTTGATGAAGTGACTGATAGAGAGTTACAGAAATCACACTGTCATGATAGACTATTCAGATACTAGATAGATTTTTTTTTAGAATAGAGAAATGTATCTTAATATTATTTCATAGCATAATTATGTAAACTGATTTGTTTTGAATTATTTATGTATTTTTTATCTGGTCCTTCTCACATTTAATGATGGTGGATTAAAATGTAAGGCATATAGAAAAGAGACGCAAGTGAAATTATAATTATTTAAAATATTAATTTTAAAATATAGCTAGATACTCTCTATATTTTCATTAGACGACACCAGTGTACAATATTTTCTATTAAATAAAATAATTACTACACCATGTGATAGGAAATACTCCTATAAGTTTTAAATGTATAAAAAACGTTCGGTATAATCGGTTTAGAATAGCCTGTCCGTGGCGCAGGCATCCGTTTAGGGATTTTTCCGAATTCAGCCCCTGAGCGAGGTAAAAAGGGATAAAGTATGATTTCACGGGTAATGCCGCGGGCACCCACCTTGCAATAAATAAAGTTGTGAATTGCTTTCACTAATGAAACTCGAATTTCACACCCAACATGACTATTTTCAAGGTTTTTAAAATGTATATATAATACAAATAAAAACGTGGAAGTATTAAAACGTATTTCGGAATATAATTTTATTTTTTGTATCAATACCAAAATCTATTTTAATATTTTTTGTAATTTCATTATTGATATATTTTGTAATCATTTCAATTAGCTCAGTTTTTTATGTGATATAAAGAAGAGGAGATTTTCAATTTAACTGTTTTTTTGTAAATTTTTTTACTTTAGAATTTCCGTGTGTTGTATCGACGAATCGATTTAGTGTTAAAATAATTCAATTGTTGTTTTTGAGAATATAGACTTTCTAATAAATTCTAATATTTTTTTTATTTAACATACAGAATTATTAAGAACCGAGGGTTTCGTTACATTTCATTTTTATATGGGCACATGAAAATCAGTAACACTAATAAAATATTTTTTTAATGAAAATGCATTTACTGATATATCGTTGAAGCTGTGTTATCGGTTTTGATATGTATCGGATCTTAAGTTTTTACTCAGGACGCGCAGATAATACCTATCTTAGACAGACATTTTTATTTATATATTATGAGTTACTATTTCAACCATGCTGTTTATAATTCACTCTGAACAAAAAGTCAATAGATTTTTTTAATAAGTTGTTCATTAACTTAAAAGCTTCTTGAAAGCTTAACAAGAAGCTTCGTCAGTTTTACAAAATGCGGACCAACATAATTTAATATTCTATTCATTTTCTGTATGAATTTTTGTGTACGGAATTTTAGAAGCTTTGATAAGGAGATGTTTTATAAAAAAAACATTCTGTGTAGAATATATTTATTTATACGTGTCAAAAAATACTGAGCTGTGTAAACTACACCTGTAAATTTTTATTTAATGATCAAGTATCTGTATAACTATTATTAATGAGAAAAATCTTATGAACTATTTGTATGTTATGAATTGTACTGTGATTTATTTTGTGACTTTTCATACATCACCTTAAGATTGAGTTCAGAGAGAACATTTTGGTATTAACTAAGTCCACCTTTGTTCAACGTGTGTATTAGTTTTAAATGAAACAAATAAAATAAAGTATTATCTATAGAGTAAAAGTAACTAACATTGATTAAAAAATATATTTCAACAGTACTTTGAATCGGATTTAAAGTGACCATATTAAAATACATAAAGTTAATTTTTAGGTCATTTTCCAAAAAAAAATATGCAAATCCTATAATATGTACCAGATGTACTTAACAATTTCACTTATAAAAAATTGACTAAGTGCGTGTCATGCTTAGAATAGGATTCCGTAGTCACCCATAATAGCAGGTGTCCAATAGGTATAATTGTTATGTTTACTTAATATTTATTTATTTTTGTACGCAGTATTCCATTTTACAAGTTAGGCCCCTATAAGAGGGGGGGAGGACGCCTTACTTTACAAAAAAATGAGCTTTAAAGTTAAATAACTCGCAAACGGATGCCTAAACCGAAAAATGGTTTAAGCAACCTCGCAACCTTTTTAAAAGAACTATCTAATGCTATGCAAAAGGGTGGGGGTAGACGCGAGAAAAAAATCATCCCCATTTTACATGTAGGGGACGTACCCAATTTTTTTTTTAATTTTATTGTAGCAGTTTAGTTGACGTAATTACAACACATATTTGTGCAAAATTTCATCTTTTTAGCACCAACCGTTTTGGCGGTAGGTTGAGGACGGATGGACGGACGGACATGACAAATTTATAAGAGTTCCGAGTCATGAACTACGAAACCCTAAAAACGATATATTATTATAGTAACAGATTGACGTTTGTGAATCTTGTCAAAATATTTCTCAGCGTATTTTTCAAAAACAACGTATTGCCATGTAGATAACCTTTTCTTAAAAAAACTTACCGTAACATCTTATATAATAATGTTTTAAAATACAATAATAAACACATATTTAATGAAGCTTTCAAAATAAATGTCATTACCAGATAGTTTGAGTTTCTATCTTCCATAGTATTTTTCATTTTTTGATTTTTAGGATTAAACCATCACATAAAATTTAAAGTTTAACTTATTAAATACCAACATTTAAATGTATCATAAAACAAGATTTTGACCTGAAATTATAGGATAGGTTTACCTATCTAATTTGACTGTATGGTATAACCTAATGGTTTAAGCGGCCGCCACGCCACCGCTTTCTACTGAGACTGTGGTGAAGTGTTGCGGGTTTAAATCCCACATGTAAAAGACAACTTCATCCGGTTCAAAATTGGTTTACTTAGTCGGGATGTTCTTTGTGTCCGTTTTATATATGTTTGAAAAGACTCCCGCGAGGTAGGATGTAACTGCTAATAATTTATCATTAAAAAAATGATGACACTGTATTGACTGAATTAATTTGTGAAATATCTTGACACTATGTTATCGAACAATACGGCAGTATTGTTTCCGCTGCAGGATATAATTAAAATCAATTACAAGAGGTTATTTTATTAGTTCTGGTCTTATCTAAATAGTGTAAGAAGTACACTTAAGTGGATTTGTAGTCGCGACTGAAGCTTACTTCCTGAACAGTGAGTAATTTAAAGACGGCCACGGCTGATATCTGCGGGCGCATCCATTACCCTCCAACAACGGGGTAGTAATGTGCCATAAATTATAAGGAGGAATACTTATTCGCTGATTTATATTGAGCTGTAAATTTTCTATCCTATATAGTATTTAAATAAGTTTATTGCTGCTTTCATAATAGTTCATGAACAGTATATGAAACGCAGACACAGTTATTGTATTCATTCGATAGAATATATTCATGAATGTGTTTAAACTTTCTAGAATCAAACTTGATTTTAAATCTACCCTGGCTTGAAATTCCTTTTATGGCCAGACTATTTAAGTTTGTTGTTGGTTCAATTTAATGTCATATTAGACTAACTCGTACAAAATTAGATGGTAAAGTCCCTGCTAGACTTTTTTAACTTATCTGAAATATAATTACGCAGTACGGTATCATAAGTCTCAGAAAGAGCCAAATATGCCAAATATTCATCTATACATGTCAACAACTTTTATTTGTCACATAGTGTTCTGTCTCAGATAATTATCCTAGCTAAGGATTAATAGCTATACTTATTCACATTTTTCATTATCATTTTTAAGTATCTGAAACTTTATCAGGAACTAGTGAAACTATCTCTAAATTTTTGATGTTTTGTCATCCTACTTTCAAGACAATGCTTGTGAGTATCTACTAGAGATTACTAGCAATTTAAACTTTGGCATTATAGTATATCCACCTATGTTGTCGGCATACAGACGCACGCGCCTACTCGCTATCGTCGTTAACAGTAGACTAAACTGTGTCATGACCGCACGTGAGCTGGAAATGACATAATGTTTCCTCCTCATTTATTCACAGACAGTGAGCGAATATATGAATGACTGAGCTACATATACATTACTGACACCATAGAGTCAGGATGGAGTTACACTACGCGCACACGACGCGACACGCGACAGCGACAGCTCGACGACTTGACGCGACGACAGGCTGCGAAAAATTTCATATAATTTGCTCTAAGCTCCACACACTGGGCGTCAGAGTCGCCCGAAGAAACAAAGAAAGTCGCCCAGTTCGCGATGGGGGTTATTCTTTTACGATCATTGCCAATATTTTATTAAATGATAAAGATTACTTTTTTTGCCAGAAAGTCCAAAAAGCAAGTTTGGAGATTTTTCCGTAAAGGATTTGACTAATTTCGACATTTACAACTTCCGTCTATACTCATATCTAAACACATAAAAGTATAAAAATTTGAACAATACCTATTTCATAAATATAAATACATATTTCGTACTTAATATTTAATTGAAACTGTTGTTAGATTTCCAGTTTTGGGTCAAGCTTTAAAACATTCACCTTTCTAAGTATTTATGGATAATTACTTGAACATTGTTTGATCTAAAAAACAATTTCCTTTAAGATGTTAGAGATGATAAAATCCCGAGTGTACAAATTTTGCGTGACTTTCTCTTGTAGCCATAAAACAACTGACAAGACACTGTAAATCGCTATTACAAAATTAGTTTACACGTAATACAATCAACTGGTTCCTTTGTTGCGGCCAACAAAATATGACGGATGTGCTAAGTGCCGAGGTGATAATAATAAAAGATATTACTCGTAGGTTATCTTATAAAGTTTTTTGACCTTTACAGTTTATAATTATGCTGTTCTTATGTAAGGGTTAAAAGGTACAAAGGGTACAGGAAGCATGTCTTGAAATTGTATTTGAACCTTACACAGTAAATAGACGTAGTAATGTAATAACTTTATACCTTGCAAGTAATTAGAAGTTACGTTTTATAAATTTAATACTTTATATACTACCATTTACTAATAATATAAAGCTATTTATTTCTGAATTACACACCTACGGAATAGGTAATGGATTGGAAAAATAAAGTCACAGAAGACATGTAAAATATGACCAACAACTTTTACTATATTTATTGTAAATATGTAGATTTTAAAAAATATTGTAATACTCACAAAAAAAATAAAAATTAATATAAAGTGAAACATACACGGAAACATAAACGAAGTATTCACCAGTCATTCATTTCTTTGTTTTAAATACTTCAACTTCAACAACCCATAACGTCTTACTGCTGGGTTCGGGTCTTCTCTCAGGAGAGGGTGAAGGCCCTAAGTCCCAATGAAGGTCGAGTGCGGGTTAAGAACTGGCAAGATACGTTGTGGCAACGTTATCTTGCCGTTGGATGTTTATAAGCCGCCTCCAACTAGGCTTCACGACTGTAATCTTATAATAACAAATGGGACCAATTGCTTAACGTTACATCTGAATCACAGAATAGCTCATAACATATATTATCATGTCACAAACGGTCACCCATCTAGATGCTAACCGCACCATCGTTGCTTAACCTCTTTTAAAAACCGTCTTTCTAACTACGAAAAACTAGTAAGTCCCTGTTCCAATATTGTTCCCGAATCTATTTCACGCCCGTTTAATAAACGGCGCTCAAGTAATAAAAATTAAAGGTCCCACTGAGACATTTAGTGGTACTACTATTCTTGCCCTTCGCTGTAAAGGGCAGTATCAGTTATAGCGGTTCGGTTACCTGAGACTTGCGGGATTTAAATAAGTTTGCCAAGGTGATATACAAAACAGTATAATGTGTGAATGGGATTGCTGCACAATTAAACATAATATTTAAATAATTTATATGTATGTAAATATATAATAATAACTACTTTACACATGAGCAATAAAATTGATTTTGATGTTCATTTATTTATCAACTCACCTTGAGAGCATAAGGCAGTGTTCACGCGTATAACCAACCCCGTAAACACCACGTAAATCTTGTAACCAATCAGACCAACAGGGGATGACGTGATACAGCGTCGTTCCCATTGGTCGAATTAATGTTCCCTACCTCCCTACTTTCCTCGAATAATGTACAATTAATTTATTCGCAATACAGACTTCATCTAACTTTTCTACTGAACACTTGTTTTATTTAATCACCTAAAAACGCAAACCTAAGTTCAGCACACGGGCTACCAAGAACCCTAAACTTAATTCAAGTGCCGACACAAGCCGGTACATGTGGTCCTTCTACGCCAAATCAATCGAATCAGCATCCTGTGGATCTCCTGGTTGTACCTGCTGCTGCTGAACCTAAACGCATAACTACATTTAGAGCGAAGGCAACTGGAGGCTAAGCGCGCATTGGACGAGAGCTGGATTGGCTGTTCATCGCAAGTCATACGCAATCTGGTGAGACCAACCATCCTCTCTTCCCCAATCACCTCCTAGTTCTCTTTGTGATACCTGTACCTAACCTGATTTCAGTTAGATTTGCCGCATCGGAGTCTCGAACTGCTTAAATCATCTAGTCACGTGGCTGGTGATATTACGGCTACACGTCGTTCAAGCTTTCCAACTGTAAGTACTCCTATTCTTACTACCCACCAAAATGACGACGGAAGGTGCTAAGTCAGGCGATAAATCTCCTCTCGTGTTAGATATCAACAATGCTACAAGTAAGTCACGCGATAGGTCTCCTAATATTGGGTGTGCCGATCCTACGGCACTTCGTGACCTAGTGAGAAAACGCGGCGTCATAAAAGGTAGGCTTACCAAGTTTTCCAACTACTTAGATACGTTGGAAGACAGTGGTAATTCAATCTCGTCTCGAGATCGCATAGACTTAAAATTACGCATCAAAGGCGTCACTAGTTTGTGTAACGAATTTAACGCGATTCAAACCAAAATTGAAGAAATCGTTTCCGATAGTGAGATACCTGACCAACTAGATAACAGAGAATCATTCGAAACCTCATACTATAGCCTCTTAGCCCGCGCGGAAGACATGCTAACCGATGACGAGGTCACTGACGGTACCAGCAACTATCTCTGTAGCGAACAATCGCAGTCGGTTAAACTTCCAACAATTTCACTACCCACTTTTGACGGATCGTATGATCACTGGCTGGAGTTTAGGGACACTTTTTTATCCCTAGTACATAATTCTAAACGCATCAGTAATATACAAAAGTTCCACTATTTAAAATCGTCTCTAAAAGGCACCGCCGAATTAGTCATTAATTCTGTAGAATTCTCTTCTGATAATTATCAAGTCGCATGGGAATTATTGCTAAATAGATTTAATAATAATAGACTTTTAGTGCACAATCACGTAAAGGCTTTGTTTAATATAAACGCATTAACAAAGGAATCGCCGTCTAGCATTAGAAATCTTATTGACGTTATATTAAAAAACTTACGCGCATTGAATTTACTTGGCGAACCTACCGACTCGTGGGATACGCTTGTGAATTATTTAATCGTTTTGAAGTTAGATAGGACAACGGAACGCGAATGGGAGACGCGTAAATGCACACTAACATCGGGCGAGAATAATTCTAAACGCATAATCAAAGTACACGAATTGATTAGCTTCCTTAAAGACAGGGCGGATGTGTTGGAATCGTTGCATCTGTCACATAATAAACCACAAATACAAATTGAAAATAAAAAACACTATTCACACAACACATCTACCTGTAATGTGTCGACACATAAGTCCAACGATAGCCGTTCGTCTCGCTACAAAAGGACGTGCTTAAAATGTAACGCGAATCACCAACTTTATTCTTGTCAGAAGTTCATTGATAGTGACTTAAGTTCAAAGCTAAATTTAATTCGCGAGAACAAACTATGTGAGAATTGTTTACGTTCGGGTCACACTCCTAATAAATGCGCGTTTGGGCCGTGTCGTAAATGTAATCGCAAACATAATTCATTAATTCATAATGAAAGCGGCGAGAGTTTAGTTACGTTGCATTCCAATAATACGACTGGCGGCCTAGCGAGGAGTGAAGTCGTGGGCGCATCGATGACACCCTCCGGCCCCGCCGCCTCAACCGTCGCGGACTCACGGCCTATTCAAGTAAGCAACGCACAAATGCATAATAATTCTATAGATATGCACTCAGTTCTATTATCGACAGCTATCGTAGAAGTGCCTGACGATCACGGTGTTTATCATCGGGCACACGCACTACTTGATAGTGGCAGTCAGCGGTGTTTTATAACAAAATCCTTTTGTAAATTAATTAACGTTCCCGTGATAAATTCTTCTTATGTAATTAAGGGGGTAGGCGATTCGGTGATACAATGTTCGGAGACTTGTGACATCGAAATTAAATCGCGATTTGATAATACGTTCAGAACACGCATTAATTGTTTTGTATTATCACAGATAACGTCTATATTGCCGGCCTTATGTCCACTAAACGCACAATTCTTGATTCCAAACAATGTAAGTCTTGCGGATCCACAGTTTTTGGAATTAAAAAATATAGACATTTTAATAGGCGCAGATAGGTTTTGGGACTTATTATTAGAAGGCAGAATGAGACTGTCCAGCGGTCCCTACCTACAAAATACTAAGCTGGGCTGGATTATCTCTGGCTTAGTTAGTAATAATACGCAAAATGAGAGGCGCGTTCATTGTAACTTTAGTAGTTCTATAGATTCGCAACTTCGCTTGTTTTGGGAGGTCGAAGAGCTTCCTAAGGTTAGGGATACGCGGACTCAGGAAGAGCGTGCATGTGAAGATCATTTTCTTCGTACTACTACGCGCAATAGTGAAGGAAGGTTTTGTGTACGCATTCCATTTAAGGAGTCACCTGATCTTCTAGGCGAATCATATAAGCAAGCTGAACGACGCTTCCTTGCATTGGAGAAACGTTTACAACGTTCTCCTGACTATAAATTATTATATACGCAATTTATGCAGGAATACCTGTACTTAGGTCATATGAGTCCGGTGGACTCTTATAGTCATCCGTGCTACTTCATGCCGCATCACGGCGTATTTAGAGAACATAGCACTACAACTAAGCTGCGTGTCGTCTTCGACGCAAGCGCAGCATCGTCTTCCGGCATGTCTCTCAACAACCTACAACTTGTCGGACCTCCTATACAAGGTGATTTAATAGCCATTCTTCTCCGCTTTAGACAGCACAAATTTGTTGCCTGCGCTGACGTCGAAAAAATGTTTCGAAATTGTTTAGTAGCCGAAGATCAGCGCCGGTTTCAAATGATTTTATGGCGTGAGGATCCATCGAAACCTCTGCGGATTTATCAATTAAACACCGTTACATATGGTACCGCGTCCGCGCCTTTCCTTAGTGTGAGATGCTTAAAACAGTTGGGAGTTGAGTCTTCCAACCCTGAGGTTCAACGAGCTGTTTTAGAGGACATATATGTCGACGATTTTTTGTCTGGTAGTAACGATAAAACGATATTAATACAGCTATGCACTGATATAAAAAATACATTACAGTCTGGTTGTTTTTCCCTTCGAAAATGGGTTTACAATTTTCCATATAATAATGACCAAACCGACTATTCAAAAGAAATTAAATCCAACGAAAATATCAGCTCTAAAACGTTAGGACTAGGCTGGAACAATGTTCGCGACGTATTTTATTTTAATACACAGTGTCATAATAGCAATGCGTTGGTAACAAAAAGGGTTATTTTGTCTACCATTTCACAAATTTTCGACCCTCTGGGCTTGCTAAGCCCTACGATTATTACCGCGAAGGTGTTGTTACAACAATTGTGGCTTCTTAAAATAGGTTGGGATGACACGGTTCCATCTGGCGTCGCGCGAACCTGGAACCGGTTTGTTATCTCTCTACAAGCGCTCAAAACAATAAACGTTCCTCGGCACGTTATAGGTAGCGAACCTATGTATATGGAGTTGCATGTTTTTAGTGACGCATCGCAGACGGCGTACGGCGCTTGCATTTATGTGCGTACTATAAATATAGATAATACAATCACCGTAAGATTGTTGTTTTCTAAGTCTCGCGTCGCTCCATTGAAACCACTAAGCATACCGAGACTAGAACTTTGCGGTGCACTGCTGGGTGCCAGGGTACTCGAGAAGGTACGCAGTTCTTTACGTTGTGAGTTCAGAAACACAGTATTTTGGACTGATTCAACCATCGTGTTAGGCTGGTTGCGCATGTCTCCAAACAAACTTAAAACGTTTGTTCAAAACAGGACGGTGGAGATTCATGAGCTCACACAAGATGTACTTTGGCGCCACGTGAGTGGCAAAGATAATCCTGCTGACCTCGTTTCGCGGGGCGTCTGCTTGGAAGAGCTGTCTTCCTGTAAGTTATGGTGGGAAGGCCCCGATTTTTTGAGCACTCCTAGTTTTACACTGGACAATTATTATACGGACATAGAAACAGATGTAGAACTCCCCGAAGTTAAATCAGCTATTTGTTCTTTCGTAACTCATTCGCGCGATTTAACTCCTTTTTCATTTCACCGTTTTTCACAATATAATCGTATGAAGCGTGCCGTCGCATATATGTTACGTTTCATACACAATATTCGCAATAAAAATAAAAATAATAAACAGTTTGGTGTTTTTACTGTTGAAGAGTTGAGCGAGTCTCAGATGATTTTAACTCGGTGGTGCCAAATGGAAAGCTTTCCTAACGAATACAACCTTTTAACTAATAACGCAGAAATTAAGGGTAAAAATAATTTAAAACGATTGAATTTATATTTAGACAGTAATAAAATTATTCGCGTAGGAGGCCGATTAGGTAATTCAAACGAATTTGGTTATGATAAAATGCATCCTATATTACTTTCTAGTACACATCATTTTACTGAATTGTTGTTCCGTCATGAGCATCTACAGCTCCTTCACGCTGGACCTCAGGCATTACTTTACCATATACGCGAAACCTGGTGGCCTTTAGGGGGCAGGAGTCTGTCTAGGCGCGTAGTGAACGCCTGTGTTAAATGTACACGCAATAAGGGTAACACTTTAACTCCACAAATGGGTAATTTACCGAAGGAAAGGATCACTCCTGCTTTTCCATTCATAAAATGCGGAGTAGATTACTGCGGGCCAGTCTTCATACTGAATCGTAAGGGTAGGGGGGCTAAAACATCGAAAGCGTACATTTGTTTGTTTGTATGCTTTGTGACGCGTGCAATACATTTGGAACTCGTCAGTGATCTCACTAGTGAAGCATATTTATTGGCACTTAAACGTTTTATTTCTCGGCGCGGTAAACCTAAAGAAATATATTCCGACAATGGGCGTAATTTTGTAGGGTTGATGAACGATTTCTCTGACTTTTTACGTAGGTGCAATTCTGAAATCAAAGATTACGCGATTAGTCAACGAATTGACTTTAAATTCATTCCGCCTTATTCGCCTCATTTTGGTGGTTTGTGGGAGGCAGGAGTAAAATCTTGCAAGTTCCATCTTCGCAGAGTGGTAGGAAATGCACACCTTACCTTTGAGGAGTTTGGTACAGTGCTATCACAAATAGAAGCAGTTCTAAATTCCCGACCACTTTCTCCGCTTTCTTCGGACCCCCGAGACCTTTCTCCCCTCACTCCCGCTCATTTCCTGGTTGGTCGATCGCTGACTGCACCAGTTTGTGACGACGTCAGCAACATTCCCGAGCATACGCTGAAGAGATATCAAAGGGTGGAGCAAATTCGCCAACATTTTTGGGCTCGTTGGTCCAAGGAATATGTGTCTGAGTTGCAGGTGCGAACAAAGTGGACGGAGAACAAAACGGAGTTGAAGGACAACTCACTTGTCCTTATTAAGGACAGCAACCTTCCGCCTTTGAAATGGTCCATGGGTCGAGTACTTCGTTCCATCCCAGGAAAGGATGGAATTTCAAGAGTCGCAGACATCAGGACGGCTTCAGGCGTTGTACGACGGGCCTTTGCCAAGATCTGTCCTCTCTTCGATGATGACCACGAGGGGAGGTGAAGCTGCTGCACGCTTTATTTTGAAAGCGCCTGCTTTCAAGGCCGGGGGCATGTTCACGCGTATAACCAACCCCGTAAACACCACGTAAATCTTGTAACCAATCAGACCAACAGGGGATGACGTGATACAGCGTCGTTCCCATTGGTCGAATTAATGTTCCCTACCTCCCTACTTTCCTCGAATAATGTACAATTAATTTATTCGCAATACAGACTTCATCTAACTTTTCTACTGAACACTTGTTTTATTTAATCACCTAAAAACGCAAACCTAAGTTCAGCACACGGGCTACCAAGAACCCTAAACTTAATTCAAGTGCCGACACAAGCCGGTACAGGCAGTATTTTATTTCACTCCGTCTCATCATTTGCAACTTTTTAAGAGCTAGTTTAGCATAAACATTGGAGGGCCTTCAGAAATATGTTCCAAGTTTTGGATACCAAAGCGGTACCAAATTAACAGCTTCTTTTACTGATCTTTAACTGACAGCAAATTCTACTGTTGATTGTCTGAATATTCGGGATAGCTTCACAGATTTACCTAACCGTAATGGATGTAGTTCAAATCAGCATTAATCATCGTCCGTAATGGGAATTCTTAAACAATAAATGTGTATGTCAAAAACACTCATTTCGTTCGAACAGAGTGCACCCTCACCTCTTAAACCTTAAAGTAACGCACTTGTAACTCCTAATGCCAAAAGAACTATTTAAATACGGTTTTCAATATAAATAGTAAAAATATTAACACTTTAATTAAATAATAATTAACGAATAAATGTTTTAGACATCTGACAAACTGTTGTCTAGTGTCAAACTAGAGCTTACTAAACTTATATTATTATTTTTTTGTAAATACATGCATATTAAACATAGAAAATACCCAAACAAGTTTGGGTTATAAATGAAAATACAGTTTCAATATACCCATTGTTATTGAAGGTGATTAATATTTTCATCGTGTCTTTTAAAATATAAAATATTTCCGCACAATTTCGCTTCGTTTTTAAGGTAATAAGTATAATGTATATACGAGAACAAATTTTTAATATTCGTTTACTGTCCGATGAAAATCAATAACCGCCCAATATGTGCCTATCATTTTGACATCTAGAATTTCATACGCAGTTTACGGCAACGCAGTCAAGTCACGTTCTAAATGTAAGCGAGTTGAGTAGCGATAATCATTGAATCTAATTTATTTTAACACCATTTATCGTTAGAAATAAATAAAATTGAAGTGCTTGTTTGTAATTTCTAATAAACCGTTTTTCACTAACACTACCAGGAATGGTTAATTTTCCTCCACAAAGCTTAAAATATACAATACAATACGCGTAAATTAGATGAAATACTGAAAATCTGTATTATACAATAAATCTCAGAAAAATAGAATTAAGTTTTGTATAGAAAGGGTTTATTTATAAAGGTATTTTGAAAAGTGTTTTCTCAATGTGTTGACAAGTTGCCTACATGTGGTTTTGCCATCTAAAATTGAATTGTTTGTAATCTATCTAAACTTTCTGTATAAATTAGACGTTTCTTCTTGCCGGAGCATCTGTGCTTTCTTTATAAGACCCAGGTCCGTTCCTGCGTGGAGTATTGTTTTCAGCTTTGCGATTAATCCGCGCAGTACTTACTTGACACTCTCGATAGGTTGCAGAGGCTAGCAGTCCGCATAATTGATAGTCCCGAAGCCACCGAGTTCCTTGAGGCTTCGCAGTTGCGACTCTTCGCGACATCTCTATTTTGCCTCTATGGCAGTCCTCTATCGCCTTTACCATGGGGAGTGTTCTGGAGAACTTTTCTTACTGATTTCAAAATCTCCTTTCCTCTTCAGGACAACGCGTGCTGGCGTTGGGAGTCACCGCTTTAGAGTGGAAGCAATACGCACTAGAACTAAGCGGTTAGACTTTGCCTTCCTGTGACGAACAGTCAAAAACTGGAACTCCCTGCCAACTCATGTGTTTCCTTCCTACAATGAACTCGGGTCCTTCAAGCGGAGCGTGAAGAAGCATCTGACTAGGACGCCATTGTGTGGGTCACCGTGTTGCATTGTCGACATTGACAATGAGGACGGTGGCCACCATTCTTGGATTCTGCTCGTGCTTTCCATCAGACTGAGCAGAGTCATTTTGGCAGCCCTATTTAAAAAAAAATTCACTTGTATCATACTGTGGTCTCCTTTAATTAAGGGAGTACACGAGAGATTACTGTATTTTTTTCATTTTGTGTTATGGTTATGTGTAGCCTTTGTTGGAGATCCTAAAACTTTGTAAATAAATTTATTGAAATGAAAGATATTAGATGATAAAGATATTATGATGAAGATAATGCAAAACAAGTTAAAAAAAAACAGTCGTATGCACCACTATTCTCCTTAACTATATGATATATTGGACATTGAACATACATAAGAATTAAATTGTGGAGAGTAACGTTACCTGGACAAACCTTCGTCCTTTGCTGAACCTATGTATGCTACCCATATTATACCACGTATAACAACAAACTACAAAATATAATTACTAGTTTATAAATACAAATTTACATACAAATTTGAAAAAGAAACAAGCGTTTCTACTCCTGAGATAAAAAAAATTATGACCATATTATATCATCTAGCTGTCTCTTGATATAAAATCACCAATCCATTTTTCATCCTGCTTATTTTAGGCCTTGTTTAGATTGGGGTGTCCACAAACCGTGCGTATCGCCCGCTCGCAGGCATGCCGCGCCTTATCAGCCGATATTCGCAGCGTGTTGTATGACGGGACAGTTTTTGTGCGACACGTTACACCCGCTATTCATTAGGCCATGTCCTCGTTAATTACCGGACAACCCTGACGAATGACATGCAAATACTGTACGGATAAGGCAATAACTCCACGGACTATAGGTGAACAGATGTAAGGCTGAACCTAGTGTAAGATTGATCAAGTGTTAACCTATAGTTGGGTCAGTTACTTATTTATTTATAAATTATGGATATGTCTACCATTACTATTTGATTGTATTATTTTTAAGAGGCAACCTTTGTAATTATTTGTACACTATTTGGAAGATGTTTTTATAAACTATAATATTGTTATAGAATTTAAACTTGATTTGTTTTTAATTGAAATAGGTTGTGAACTAAGAACTCTAAATGCTAAGCAGCTTTTAGTCTATTTGGATCTAGATCCGGATAAATATCGGCGTAAGGTTCATGCCTAGGCATGAACCTTACGCCGATATTTAATTGATTTCAGATAGACGTTATTTTTCTAGTCGTTATAACCGGATGAAAATTGAAAAAAGTAAAGTAAAGTTCTGTAACTAGTTTCTTATACACTGAAAGAAGGTCGACTGAAAGAGAATGTATGTGGCATTAAGTCGGCCTTGTGCATTTTTTTTTGCATGAATTATAAATAAATAAATATTAATAATATTAAAAAGTGGTCAGGCCCCGCATAGAAAAGAGTTCCGTAGTCATATACACTGGCAAGTGGATATAAAATCGTCTCCAATAAATAATTGTTATGTTCAATTATTATTTTGTTATTTTTGTACGAAGTTCTCAATATTTTTAAAAGATCTAACGATACCCCACAGAATGGGGTAGACGTGAGAAAAAAAAAGATCCCCGCTTGACGTGTCGGAGAGGTACCGTTTGCCCGGAAAGTCGAGGACGGACGGACGGACGACGGACGGACATGACGAATCTATAAGGTTCCGAGTCATGAACTACGGAACCTTAAAAAAGTACATATACTTGTATATGAAAATCAGGGTAACATGAACTCATATTAAAACCTAGCTGATTTAGAAAATTATATTTGCTTAAATGAAAGACACTTATAAAATATAAGTAAAAAAATTACTGATAAAGTCTCATGTTTAACAATATCCAAAGAATATAACCAAACGATGATAGCAAAACTGAAAACTACAAAGTCAAATCAAACAAAGGTCTATCGTTACGGTAAAATCATTCCCAGTCATGTTCAGAAATCGTATAAAACAATATTAAATTACGTGCTAGTGCCGATTCAGAGATTGTGGCTACAATAGACCATACACTGATTAAGCCAGTTTATGATTGCTGGTCTTACAAATGAACCAGCAATTCGACGAAATCAAAATGCATTTTCGCCCAATTCATTAATTTGAGTACATTGTGAAAATTACCATACACAAGGCTTTTGTAAACAGAAGTGCAATCGTTTCGGATTACGTCGAATTTAGTTGGATTTTATTATTACAAATCGTGATTTCTAGGAATACATTACAATCAATCGCTTTTACACACAATATTTCCGGATGTACTCGCGATTTTGGTTATACCTTTGCAATAACAACAGCTATTAACACGCGGGACACAGTAGTCTAAAATTAAAGAAGCCTAAGGTAATTCTTATAATATCAGCAATCTGCCAGTGGAAGCCTTCTCAAAGTCAGTCCAGCTGTTCCTAAGATTAGTCGGAACATGCAGACAGACAGACAGACAAACATTCTAAAAGTTGTTTTTTCTTATGTAAATACCGTATATATGTATTTTCATATGTGTTTAGTGAGAAGCTGTTAGTTTTAAATTTCAAATATACACTTAAATGTTGTGAGTGAATTGTAAATAAATTACTTAATTAATGTAATAAATTATTGTGCAGCGATTACCTGATTGAATTTTATAGAGTACTAGTTGACCCAGCGAACTTCGTACCGCCCAACTTTAAAATTCCAAAACTTGATCGCAGCGCCACCTACCGGGTCCAATTGAGAATCTAAACCATTCCCAGATCCCCTTGAACACACACAAAAAATTTCATCAAAATCGGTCCAGTCGTTTGAGAGAAGTTCAGTGACATACACACTCACAGAAGAATTATATATATAAAGATGGAAGTTGGCGGTGTTTCACGCCCTTGCCCTGGAGAGCACGTTAAAACGTCCGTCATAGTTGTCATCTAAATCTTTGGCAATCGCTATTGGGGAGTACCCTCAAATATACTAACAACTAGTTCAATCCTCGAATTCAATTCGCCCTTAGAGTTACGGAGTTCCGATGCCAGTCGCTAAGTTAAAAGACTAATATTCAGGTAAAACCGCTTGAACTAGTAGCCGATTTCAAGTAAGCTTAGGAATAATAAAGGCTAGGAAGATGAAGCGCTTATAGCCGAGTGGCCTTAGGTGATTGGAAACAATCACCAAGGGTAAGCAACGACGGCGCGGTCGGACCTAGATGGGTGACCGTTTGTGGCATTATATATAATGAGCGTTTCCGTGATTCGGAGGTCACGTTAAGCAGTCGGTCCCGGTTATTATCAAAAGATAGCAGTCGTGAAGCTTAGTTGGAGGCCTTCGGGCGGCTTAAAAACATCCAACAGCAAGATTACGTAGCCACAACGTGTCTTGCCAGTCCCCAACCCGCACTCGGCCAGCGTGGGGACGTATGGCCTTAACCCTCTCTTGAGAGGAGACCTGAGCCCAGCAGTGGGACGTTATGGGTTGTTGATGAAGGAAGATGACTTATTATTCATGTACTCGGAAAGCATTAAGCAAGTCTATTATATCAATTTTGCTTGTAAAAAAAATCTTGACGCATTCGATTGTTATTTAAAATGTATATACAATATCTCACTTAATCTAATATCAGTATAAGCATTTTAAATCAACTGTACCAAAATAAACACCGCCCACAGACATGTTCGTCTGTAAACGTACTTAAAAGGCATCCTTGATATCTCTAAAGCTATATGAGCGAAACATGTTACAGTAATTTAATGAATACTAAAACAATAATTTCATAATATATTGTATTTGATAGCTATGGTAGGTATTTTAATTTTTCTTACAAATTTTTTTTGAATCCAAATTAAAACTTCATATATTTTCTGAAAAATAGGTCTATTACATTATCACATAATGTACCATCTCAACATGAATGATGTAACCAAGATTTTGTAAAAAACATTTTGATTTAAAAGAGTGTCCATGGAGTTTCTTGCCCGTTCTTCTTCATAGAGATCTACGCTAGGGAATGGGCAACTACAGTACTTTCACAGTTTTTATGTCTTGTGACTGGGACTGTAGCTACATTTAATTTTCATTTTTGTTTCGACAATTCAAAAGTGCCTGTAACTGGCCTACTTGAAATAAATGCTTTGATTTTGATTTTGATTATAAAAAAATGTAAAAGCTGTAGGTATGTAAGAAGAAATAAATATAAAAGAATAATATACCTAAGGTTAATAAAAAAATTAATTGTGTTTTTCAACAACCCATAATGTCTCACTGCTGTGCTCGAGTCACCTCTCAGGAGAAGGTTAGGGCCATACATCAGTTGTCTTTTCCTTTTTAGAATTCTAAAACTTGTTTAGAAAGGTCCTGTTTTCTAAACTTCAATTATAAATTTGTGTCATTTTGTTTGATCACAAAAACTAATCAAGTTAAACAATCTCCAACTACTATAGCGACTTAGAAACAATTTGAGTACTTTATGGGTCCAAGTAATTCAGTAGGGACGGTTACTATCTTTAAAACATAATCCACTATTGTAGCCTTTTGTAATAGCTATAATGCTATTACATACAATACGATATTTAGACGATTCGATGTGTTTAACGTTACGTTTAACTAACACAAGGTCCAGGGTCAGAAAGAAGGAACTACCAGTCAAAATGTTCTGTATCGAAATGTCTTTTTGTTCTATTTATTTCATTTACAATATAACTTAGTCTTAAAATTTACAATCAAATGCATCAGGTGAATATTAATTCGCCAATTGCTATTGACTGATATGCTCTCTAACATGAACACGATTATTTATTGTTATTATTTTTAAATTTACACCTAGACAAACCATCAAAAAACCCTTTTCCTCCGACCAAACTTTGTGAAAAGAAAAGGAACGCATTTTTGTCTCAGGAGTTGCATATATTCATACTCGAAGTCATGTGACTTCGACGACTCAATAAGGTCTAATATATAAAAAGATTTTACTAAAAAAAACTTATTTAATTCATTAAAAATACCTCAGAAATATGAACACACATAAAACATACTGTCGGTCATATAAAAGAACGTAGAGGAAGGTATAAGGCACGCGAGCATTAATTGCAACTTCCGCGGCAATCGCGCGTTATCGTGCTTCAAATGCAACGAGTTACGTTTCGCCGATTTGTCATTGCCAAGCTGCTTTTTTTGTACCGATTATGGCTTCTAACTTCCTAGTACGAGCTTTATTCTAGCCTAGTTCTTGTTGGTCTAGTGGTTAGCGTATGCGGCTGCTGAACAAGAGGTATCGGGTTCGATTCCCGGGTCAGACCAATTATTTGTGTGATCCACAAATATTTGTTTCGGAGTCTGGGTGTTTTTCTATGTAAAATAAGTATGTATTTACAAAAAAAAAGTATGTTTATGTATTTAAATCAGTTGTTTAGTACCCATAATACAAGCTTTGCTTATTTTGGGACTAGAGGGCGTTATGTGTAAGATGTCCAAAATATTTATTATTTATTTATTATTATTATTGAGGTTTATGTCATAAAATACATTTTAATAATAAACCCAAATATTTCTCTCTACTCTTGTAAAAAACTCTAATTTTGTAAAAAAAAAGGTAAGTATATTCTCCAAACCAAAAGCCAGTATTGAGCTAGTGCCAAAACATGCAGCTACAAGGAAAACCACAATACAAAAGGCTTATAAAATATTCCATTAGCTAAATATGTAACGCAATACACATTAGATTTCATAACAGAATCAGAGGCGAAAAGACACTGCCATTTTGTGATTGGGTTACGTGAACTGTGACCACGTCACGTCTTATAAAATGGGCAGCTTGAAATGTTTATATTATAAGACAAGAGCTTCATAGCATTTTTTAAATTATTTTTTATAGTACAATAAGCCCAAAATCAATCAGGTATGCAATGGAGGTTGATGATGATGATGATCCCAATTTTTACTAGTACTTATTTTATTTAACCGGCTAAACTACTTGGTTTTTGTCATGCAGTCTCACAACTAAAGTTTGTATACGGTGTTTGAATTTTTTTACGAGTATATGTCTCAGAGTATTATTAGTACCAGGATAGCAAAAGGTTCGTTAGAAACTACTAGTACCAGCAAGTTGATACCAGTGTTCGCCAAGTAATCAAAATTCGACCATTATCATGACAGTCCCCAACCTACACTCTGCCAGCGTGGGGATGTATGACCTTAACTCTCTCCTGAGAGGAGACCCGAGCCCAGCGGTGGGACGTTATGGGTTGTTGATGATGATGATCATCACTTTGTCCTGCAATATAGTATACTCAACAAATTTATTCAAACAGATTACGCTGCTTTTAAGGAATAACATGATCAGACTAAAGTATTTATTAATCCAATAGAAATGGACAATATTAGCAGTGGTTACATTACAAAAATTTGACCAAGTGCGTGTCAGGCCATGCATAGAATATAGGGTTCTGTAGTCACACATAATGGTAGGTAGATTTAAAATCTTGTCTAATGGATACTTATTGTTTTTACTTATTATTTGTTTATTTTCGTACGAAGTTTTTTAAGCGAGTGCATTTTACAAGTTAGGCCCCTATAACTCCAGAAATAAAGAAATTTTCAAAGCCGCTATAGTTTTTCTTGAAAACTCAATATATTGACTACAATCGTGATTTTTTTAAATTTTTTCGAGCCCGTCGTTTGGTTCTCAGAAGGGGGGGGGGGGGACGCCCTATTTTTGAAGTGAAAGTTTTCACTTTAAAGTTAAATAGCTCGCAAACGGATACCCGTTTATGCGGTAAGACGACGACGGACGGTCGGACGGACGGACCTGACGAATTTAAAAGGATATAGAATCCTTTTCCAAGGTTCCATGTCCAAATCATAAACTACGGAACCCTAAAAACTGATACAAAATCTAGCTACCACACACAAGTTTTTCTATAATGAAGCATTTCGAAGTAGCCACACATAATAAAATTAGGTATAAGTTAAGCAATTTTCTGTTACTCCAGAAGCACGATGACCCTGTATAATGCTGCTTCGAGTGATCTCTGATAACATATTCGTTTAGAAACCTACCGCACGTACAAGCTTCCATATTCACTCATATTTTAGATAAAGTTCGACTGTTTCTCTGGCGCCCCGGCGTATGTGAATAAATATAAGAATATATTATCACTCCGTGCATAGATACTGAAATTTATTGTTATACAGATTTTTATTTTGTATGGGACAGTGTTGCAAAGGAATAAATCATTCTACAAGTTAAAAACACTTTCAATAAAGCTAAGATAAAAGAATATTTAAAAACTAAGCAAAAATAATGGTGGCTTATATATTTATACGTATTGTGATATAATTTTTAACACATATCTTTGTAACTTCGCTAATCTTAATATTGGTCGGTCAGCATTTTTAGCCTCTTATACTACGAAAAGAAACATATTGTATTACATAATCATCAATTAATACATAAATCCCAGTTTCACCGATTGCTATTTAAATCCTTCATATACTGTTTCGATACTGACTGCCTCGTTGGTCTAGTGGTTAGCGTATGCGACTGCTGATCAAGAGGTCTCGGGTTCGATTCCTGGGTCGGACCAAATGTTTGTGTGATCCACAAATATTTGTTTCAGAGTTTGGGTGTTTTCTATGTATAATATGTATGTATTTACAAAAAAAAAGTATGTTTATGTATTTATATCAGTTGTCTAGTTACCCATAATACAAGCTCTGCTTAGTTTGGGGACTAGATGGCGTTGTGTAATTGTCCAGAAATATTTATTTATTTTATTTATTTATTTATATTATCTGCCAAATAACTTCAGGTATTGCTTTGAAATCTGGGATAAGCACATACATTTATGTCAAATAATCATTCGTATATCAATGATAGTCTTTCTCTGTTAAAAAGTGTTATATAATTATCAGAAATTTATCTTTAGTAATATTAGCCATTATTACTGAGCCTCCTCCTTGTGTCACTGTCCTTAATTCTGAGGGTTGTGACCTCTCTTTGAAGCCATTCCAATAGCTCGCTACCTGTTATTATTTTGAGAAGTGTGTAGGGCAGCCTAGCTCCTAATGCCGAGAGTAAAGCAAACGTGGTCTGTCTAGCGCAACGCACTACGGTCTCTGGGTGTTTTCCCCTTTTCCCCTATATTTTACCTATGACCAGTCTTTTGAGAATAACGCCATTTCTTCTCGTAATGTGGTGGAGGTACTTAAGAATTCTACGGAGGCATTGGGTTGATAAGCGCTAGCGAATATTTAATACCTTTAGGATGAATGGTACACGGTTTAATCATCCTTTCTTTTATTAATCATCAATTTAATTAATTACATAACAGCATGTAAAAAAACGGCCAGTGCGAGTCGGACTCGCCCATAAAGGGTTCCGTAGCAGCAAGTGACGTCATACAAAAGTTTTTGTAGTTCGTTGTAACTTTCATCTTCTTCCTAGCCTTATTCCCAAGTTTATTTGGGGTCGGCTACTAGTTCAACCGGTTTTACCTGAATTTCAGTTTTTCGATGTTCGAACAATCGATGTTTTAATAATATTGTTTTGATTGAAAGAAATGATAATTATGATTTATGACGTATTAAAAAAAACTAAAAGATCTCGTTCTAACCAATTTTCGTTGGAAGTTTGCATGGTAATGTACATCATATATTTTTTTTAGTTTTATCATTCTCTTATTTTAGAAGTTACAGGGGGGGGGGGACACATTTTACCACTTTGGAAGTGTCTCTCGCGCAAACTATGCAGTTTAGAAAAAAATGATGTCATTTTTGAAGACCTATCATAGATACCCCACACCACACGTATGGTTTTGATGAAAAAAAAATTTGAGTTTCAACTCTAAGTATGGGGACCCCCAAAATTATTGCTTTTTTCTATTTGGGTGTAAAAATATTATTGAGGTTCACAGAATACATCTACTGACTAAGTTTCAACAGTATAGCTCTTACAGTTTCGGAGAAAAGTGACATACGGACGGACGGACAGACAGACCGACAGACAGACAGACATGACGAATCTATAAGGGCTCCGTTTTTTGCCAATTGTTTTTGCTAATTTTTTTCAAATTTGCTAAAAATAAATTGACATTTTTACTTTGTCAAAACAGTGTTGGTTTTTATAAATACATTAGCTGAGTCCCGTGATGTTGTTTACCTTAACAACAACAACCGGGGGTAATACAAGGGGGCTTAGTTGCTCCAGAATAAAAGTACTCTATGTGCATAAAAATATAATTCATATACCTATTAAGTGCAGAAATATTATAGTTCTGCCTAAGTGCAACAATTATCGTTTCAAACAGTAAAGAACTGTGTTACTGAGACAGTAAACATCTACGTTTTACTTACAGGTTGGACTTCAATACTAAAGCTCCAAAGCTAAATGTGGTGACAAGTTAACAAAATGAGAAGACTAAAGTGTATGTGCCAGTTAAGCGGTGGAGGTCGAGCGCATCGGTCGGTGACGCGCTGAGGGAAAATGGCGGCGCACGCGCAGGGTGGCGGACCCCTGGCGCGTCTACTCGTTCTTGCTGTACTTCATGTCAATTTTATTGGTAAGCGTTCTTCTTTATCCGTTAATTTTATTAATATTAAAATTTATTTCTACTTCTATTATAAGCTATTAGATATAACTTTCACGCTTAAAAATTATCTTCTTCTATTCTGCACTTGGACAAACTATTTTTCTCACAAAGCTTTTCTTAAGGTATATTATTTTAACCTCGTAATGTCCTTTCTCTACCATGAAAATTTTCCCCTACCATGTACAAACTTTTCACAATTTCGAATGTAATTTTTATATTGTGCTGTAAATTTATCGTCACGTTCAGAATTTTTGAACTAATATAAATTTAATTTTCTGGTGGTTTTATAAAGTCAGTATATTAATTTAACAAGCTGCGATTAACTTATCTTAACTTACTTAACTTATCATTTAACATAATTATAGCTGACCTGTGTTTGTCGAATTAAATCATAGTGTCATTGATACAACAGCCAAGAACTTGATTATTAAACTTGGTGCTCAGACTACAACTTACATTTATGATAGCCAAGCACTTGGCTATTAATTCTGGTATTTTAAACTACAAAACCTTGACTGAAAGTAGTACCCGATCGAAAGTTCTGGTTTCGGCCAGTTTAGATTTTGTTTCTATTTTAGCCGAAAGTTTCGGCCTGAATCTCGAGTGAACGTTAATTGTCGTGCACCGTCCGGTATACTTCGCGGCTAACTTGCACTCGTCCATCCAAGTTGACAACTTTAAAAAACGTTGAATTTATGATCTTCAAATAAAGGATTTTAAAAGGATTTATATTTAGAAGTAAAACATATTTATTCAATTTAAACATACACATGGCTTTAAATAGATTTTATATTTGTGACATATATAAGAGATCATCTTATTGTAAATACAATATTGTAATCAAAAAGCAAATTATTGATTTAAAATAAAACAATTTAATCTTACACCGAACATGAAACTATATAAGTTTATTTAGCTCTAAATATAATCACAATATAAAAGCTAGTTTAACAACAATACAATAAGTGACATTACACAGAGAGTACACAGAGTACACAGAGAGTACCTAACCGCACACCACGAGGTCCCGAGTCAAAAGAGACCAAGCTTCACGATGCTGCTCCATTTATAGTCTCGTTTGAATGACGTCACACAACGTGAACTTCGGTACAGAACATCGGCGGACTTCACTCGATCTTGTTACTGCTTACAATATTATATCTATTCTATACATCCATACATCCATCCAAATAAACAAAATTGATGTGCCTGCATGTAATACCAAATGAACAGCTTTTTACTAAATGCTTAAGACAGTTTAAAATATAGTACTTACAATGCAAATAGATTGTTTTAATTTTTTGTCTGTCTTTGAAGGGGACTTTCTCTGGCATGTAGCTGATGTCATAAGGAGTATCTTAGTCTAATTTCTTTTAGACTAGCTTCACTCTGCGGCATTACTCGTGGTCTACAATAATAACCGCTGGTAGCACCGCGGGATTCTGCACATAATTCACTGATATAAGCGCTATTCTTCTTCTAAATTAATATTTAGTGCATTTCTTAATATAATACTTGGCGCATTATAAGCGACGTGGTGACCGCCTAAACGTCTAGGTCAACCGTGAAATCAAAGTTATTATATATGCAATTTAGTAAAAACCGTGGTAAACTAAGCCAAATGGAAAATAAAATAAAATCTTATACGAGGAAACATACAAACGTATAACTAAATCGATTAATTGTATGTTGCTACAAAATTCCGTTTTAGCAAATGTATATGTTTATTGAATCGAGGATGGATCTGTTTGTCTAGGACGTTGCATGGGTTCGCATCAACGCATAAACTCAACGACATTGTGAAACGCCATTTATAACATTTTGGTCGGGTCCCGCTTTGTTTAGCGCTCGCTCTCATTTCACAAAGTGCAAGCTTTAGCAACGTTTGCGTGGAACATTTTCATAACACTAAACTATTATTGTACTATAAAGCTACGGTAACGCTAAACTGAAATGAATTATGTTTTGTGGTAAATAAAGTAGTTTTTTAATAAACTGGGGGCACATCAAATGAAAATGTTTCATGCTTGATCAATAAACAATTATTTATATTAATATAATTTGTATATAAAAAACAATAACATTTTTTTCTGCAATTGTCTTTTTAAACTTAAAAAGCTCGGTGCAAACTTGTTAAATAAAACAACTTGGTATAAGTGCAGTTTCATATTTTTCCATATTTATATACACTCAGCTAAAGATCATACTAATATTTAAAGCTATTTTTAGTGAACTTTATTGTGTGATTTATTAGGGTTCCGTAGTTCATGACTCGGAACCCTTGTAGATTCGCCATGTCTGTCCATTCGTCCGTCCTCGACCTACCGCCCAAACAGCTAATGCTAGAAGGATGAAACTTTGGTTTAATATGTGTTACGTAATTACATCGACAAAGTGCTACAATAAAATTATGAAAAATATTTGGGGTGCCTTCTCTACACGTAGGGGATGTATTTTTTTTCGCGTTTATCCCATCGTGTGGAATATCATTAGATAGATATTTTAAAAACATTGTGATGTTGCTAAAACCATTTTTTGATTTAAATATCCGTTTGCGAGTTATTCAACTTTAAAATGCAATTTTTTGCAAAAACAGGGCTCCCCCTCTTTAAAATCAGAACGACTGGTTCAAAAATTTGAAAAAAATCATGATAGTAATATTCAATATATTGAACTTTCAAAGAAAGCTGAAGCAGTTTTGATATTTTTTTATTTCAGGAGTTATAGGGTCCTTACTAGTAACATGCACTCACTTGGAAGATTTCGTACCAATATAAAGAAATTATAAGTAAACCTTACAAATATCTATTGGACACGATTTTAAATCTATCTACCATTATGGGTGACTACGGAACCCTATTTTAAGCGTGCTATGTCAAGTTTTTTCTAAAACTTTCTAACAAAATCAGTAAATTAGAGAATTGCTCAACGCAAAAGGCAATATTAATTAGCTACGTCACATCATTGAGCGGCCCTTTTATGTCTGCAAAGTGCTTCTATAAAAAGAGCATTTAATGTTGACGTAGAATTCATTCATTGAGACATTTTGTAAATGGATTTTTTAGTCACATTTGAAGCAATTCATCCGACGTTGATGAAAATGTAAAAGCACCGTAGAGTAACGTGGATAACCCTTTCAGGGCTCAAAGTGATACTCCACATTCTCATTGAAAAACAGTGAAGGGTCAAAAATTTTGCGTGATCTCATATGTTTTTAGATTGCTCATTGATTTTGCTCGTCACCTAACACCCACCTTATTATGTAACTTTTATACAGTTAATCTCTGTGCCACGTACTTAAATATTATTATATACTGATTTGGCGATCTGCTACTGCAGCTAGTAATAAATAATCATTATCTTTTAAAAAAATATTCATTATTGGTTACCGTAAGTCAGAATTTGAACTTTCGCTTTGACATAGGTATATTTTTGTACTGAATTATTTTAACAAACCCAATTCCTAAATGCATTGTGATTGAGATACTTGTTCCTGTAATCTACATTTAAAGTTCACGAGGGTCTGATTTACATTAATCTCGTTGTAAAATTTTCACTTGCCACCTTATCTCCTGTCGTATTGTCGTTTTATTGTGCCTACCCTGAAACCATTAGCAAAAATGTCACAGCGATGGCATTGTAGCCATGGCCCGCGGCCGGCCCGCACAATGATGCGGCCGTTCGACCCCACCCGCACCGTCTACATTCGCCTTTTACCTTTACGCTATCATACAAATCTGAGTTTCTATAATAAATGAGCATGCCTCCACCACTCGCATTATTTACGGAATAGACGCCGCTTACCTTCCCGCAATCACGAACTGAATTCCGGAGATAGCTGTCGATCGTCACGAAAGTCGAGAGTTTAGGTTCGAAACGTATGAATGAATAAACATTTTTACGAATTGTGTCGTGTACATTTCACCTCTCGGATTCTTAGCGTAGAGTTAGCAAATCTTATGTGGTGATTCACGTCACGTTGCCAGCGAGTGGCCGACAAAGGAAAGAGGGCTTGCATACCTTATTACCTTCCACCTTTTTACCAAATCCCCACTTATGTGAAACATGACGCACGCGCGTAAGCAACTCAGAATGACAAGTACGTGTTAACGCGAAATGTAGTCGCTAGGTATATGATATTTTAATTTTGCATAGAAAGCGTTTTTATAGTATTCCAAATTCACTTCTTTCAGTATTTTTACGAATCTGCTTTACTCAAAACCTGTTCGTAAATACTGAATTGTAGATTTACATATTTATTTCCTTTAAAAAAAAAACAGCATCTGCATTAGTAATATACATAACGTGTCGCAGAGGTCATTACAAACATAAAAATGAACAGAAAGAAAACCCAAACTTAGGAAAACAATTTGAAGATAACACAAAATTTTGTCCTAAGTGGGATTTGAGCCCACGATATGACATAGTAGAAACCGACGTAGTGACCGCTTAAACCACTAAACCTGCAGTGCAGTCTAGTTTGCAGTGCAATCCAATAAAATTTTAATGTAATTCTCATAATTTAATGACAATTTTAGTCGTCAAAGCTATTCAGAAAGACTACATGTGGGAAAGACACAATAGAAACAAAAAAACATTTGAGGAAGGTACTTGCAGAAATTATTGTCGTATGTATATAATGAAAATGCATTAGAAAGTCAACATGCTAAGAACCAGTTAAACGTTTAGTGATTTATATCTAAATAGTACGTGAGAGAAAGTATTATAGTCATTTGTGTAAGTTATTGTCCAAGCTCTAACATTTTATAAGCACAAAGAACGGAGAGGGTGAAAATTTCCAAGTCATTAAATTATTAGGCCGTTTATTTATTTGCATATTTTCCCACATCGGAATGTCACCGCGACTCTTCTTGCAATTAATCAGAAAGTCAATGAGCCGTTTTGTTTGGACATCACCGATGAGTAATCCTTCCCTCGTGATTTAGTGACGGACGCGAAATAACCCTGAAGTAACGTTTATTATGTCAACTTAAAATTTTCTTTATCAGAAAGACATTAAGGTTGACACTTATTTTTTCACTTCTAATTTCTTTCTTAAACATGAAAAAAGGTTTTTTGTTCTATATAGAGTAAAGGTAAAGACTACTTCTAATAAAAAAAATCGGTAAAATACGTGTCAGGCCACGCACAGAAAAGGGTTCCTCAGTCACCCATAATGGTAAGTACCATTATGGGTGACTGAGGAACCCTCTTCTGTTGATTTAAAATCGTATCCTATAGATAATATTGTTATGTTTACGTATTAATGCGTTATTTTAGATGACGTTTTCAAAGTGAGCGCATTGTACAAGTTAAGCCTCTATAACTCCAGAACCAACAAAGTCATCTAATCCCTTATAGTTTTCCTTTAAAGTTCATAATATGTATCACTATCACGAATTTTTCCAGATTTTTTGAGCCCGCCGTTTAGCTTTTAGAGGGGGGGGGGGACGCCCTGTTTTACAAAAAAGTGCCCTTTATAATGGAATATTTTGCAAACGCATACTTAAATCAAAAAATCGTCTTAAAAACCCTTTATTGTTTTTGAAAGACCTATCTAATGATACCCCATACGATGGGATAGCCGCGAGAAAAAAAAAACATCCCCACTTTAAGTGTAGGGGAGGTACCCCAAATAAAAATATTTTGCATAATTTTATTGTAGCACTTTTTCGACGTAATTACAACATATATTCATGCAAAGTTTCATCTAGCACTTACCGTTTGGACGGTAAATCGAGGACGGACGGACGGACAGACGTACATGACGAATCTATAAGGGTTCCGAATCATAAACTTCCGAACCCTAAAAAGGTTTCGTTCAAACTGTAGAAATAATATTATTGTAAGATAGTTAAATTATACATTCATTTAGGTAATTATAAACAAGCACAAAACTGTAGGGTGCAGATATTTATGAGAAAACCTATGTCAAAGAAATCTAATATTATAAAGCTTCGATATTAGCGTATTATATAAATACACTTGTTTTATTTTACATAAATTAATTTGTAAAAGAGTGTGACTTTAGCTGAATTTATATTTAAGTATAAAAAACATACAACATCACCCAAATGGATGAATGCCAACGCGTAAATGGAAAGAGCAAGGGCCATATTTATTTCTGTTATCTTATTTGCATGCAATTTTGTATATTGCTGTCCCCACCATACAGTACAAGCTATACTAACTCCCGACTTGTTTATAGAATATTCTCTCATAAACATGTAGATTGCGGATGAGACGCATTTTATGTAAAATTGGGAAAAGGGGAGCTATTTTATTTATTGCCCTCTTGACATCGCGGCGCGTCACTACAGACGGCGAACTCCCCGCTGAAAAATTGCGTGGAACTCATACTGAGATTGAGCGTGCGTATCCAACTTGGATTTGGTGTAAATGTCATTGTCATACGTGACGTGACACTTAAAACGTATATATTTACACTACTTTATTGTTTCGTAACCAAATGTCATAATGCTTATGAACTACAGATTTAAACACACTGTTTGTTGCTTTTTTCTGTGTCCAATGTTCCAATTTATTAATTATCTGTATTTGTTGCAACGGTTGGAACTAACAAAAGAAGAATGAGCGATGATATCCTTAATTGGTAGACTACGATGTCTAAACGTTACCACGAGACACAAGTCCTATAAAAAGTTTGACGTGTATTGGCATACGCAGTTAATTGTCTATGTCATTGGTACAGAATTATATTCTAATCTTAAGTTATGAATTAATGATATTTTTTTTACGATACTAATAATATATATAAATACTACATTTGTATCTGGTACGTAACGGTAATATTTTTTTCGATCGATTAAGCTACAAAAGTTTTTGTTCCTAAATTATTATCGTTAGGCTCCTGTTACTCTAAATCCTTTATAAAATTAGCTTCTATCATACGTGTCCTTACAACTTCCTTTGAATAAAGTCCTTTGTTCCTAAATTGTTACCAAGTTTCATTGTCTTTATTTACTAAGTAATATCTAGTAGTATACAACTTGGGCACGGTTTCAAGACCTAAACTCATTTAGTTCAACGATTATATCGGTTCTGCAACAGATGAGACCAACCGTTGTGTAGTCACCACATTATGTTTTCCTATTTCCGGCTAGCTAGCGAAACTGTACAAGTATTGTTACTAGCTTTCGTGCTATTCTTACTTTTATACAAATATACTACCTTAATATGCGCTAAACTCTTTACAAAAACATTTTCTTAGTTAATGTAAACCAAGTTACACTTGATCATTTTATAAATACCAGTAGTAATCGTATGCATAGTCGAAACTTTAAAAATATTCAAATGAACTTTAAAAAACAGATTTAAAGTAATAAATAAATGGCAAAGAAGGCGCTATCTGTGATACTAGGGTCAACAGTATCTGCAACCACGTGGACTTACATATACTGCCTATAAAGCTTACTTTCTGAAAAGGCAAAGTTCTAATTGAGGTAAAGTTCTAATACGTCTTATTCAGAAACTTTCACTTAAACACTCAAACTCTTAAAGTTGGAGGATACATCTATATATGATCATTCAATCAAACTTAATGTTTCGTAAAAGGTGTATTCAACATCCATATTTTACAAACTATAATTTAACTCACATAATAGGAAACAAGTAACAAATCTTTCATCCCAGATTACGTGAAAAAATTCTTCAGACAATAAACTTTCAATGCAAACTGCAAAGTTTTTTTTGTACTTAAACCCTACGGAACAGGGATTTTGTAAATTATTTCGACAAAACCAGTAAACACCATTTTAAAGGGCAGTCTCATATTTTTATCCTTGTACGTGCTATGACTGCAAAAAGTGGCTCTTAAATTTTTAAAAGTATGCAGCTCTGTTATTTAATTTTGTTGTCATCGCAATTTACATGTAATTTATTCGTTACAAATCCCTTGTTTGATAAATTAGATGTATTATTTTGATTTAATTCCTACAGTTTCTTGTACACTGACTTATCAAAACAAAATTGTTTTGGCTAAGGAAGTGTTTCCGACACTAAATGTATAAAATATGTAATATGTAAAAACTCGACGCATTGAAGGGTGCAGGATCTGATCTAATTCCACCTCTTTTTTTATGTGCGGTAATCTCCCCGGATACTATTACTTGATGATTATGTTGAACACAAACCGACCTAAACCGCAGGCAGTCCCAGGTCCCAATAGCCGGGGAACCAGGTGTACCTTAGAAACTGGGAACTTCGATGTACCTCGGGTCATCTACCTACGGCTTGCAGATGACCCCTTTCAAAATGGGAACCACGATTTCCCCTAATCTAATTCCACCTATGTTTCTTATTATATATTGTGGTCGATTGCTTGCATTGTCACTTTTCTTAATATTTAATCATTCCATGTCTGAAGGAAAATTTCCTTAAGAATAGAAGAATGCTCGAATAGACCCAATAAAAAAAAAGGGATTTAGTTTATAGTAAGGAGTGTGTGATGCTAATATATTTTTTAATAATGCATGTAAACCACATTTAGACAATGATAAAACATTACATAGACTACCATGTATTTGACAGACACAGACATATATAAATAAATATTTCGGACATCTTACACACAACATCGACTAGTTCCAAACTAACAGAGCTTGTACTATGGGTACTAAGCAACTGATATAAAGACATAAACATACTTTTTTTGTAAAAACATACGACTATATACATAGAAAATACCCAGATTCCGAATCGATCGAACTAAAAACTACACCAGTCAAATACAAAGAGATACTCTTTGTACCACAATAGAACCTTAGCAATGTTGCCATGTATAATTCAAATTTATTATGATTGAATTTCGAACACTTGGTGACCACTAGTCTTATTATGTATACAATGTTATGTGTGATACAAAATTAGATAATTCATACAGATTTTTCTGAACTTATCACTTAATTAGTAGTGTTATTCATGAATAAAAATTGTGATAAAAATAAAATACATTTAAGCTATATAGACTAGGACAGGCGATGTCCCATGACCTTCCGTTTATTTGCTCGTTTTCAGTAATATATAACTTTCAGACGCTTATTGATAATAATTTATGAATTACGTACTGAATTCAGTAAAAAAAATATATATAAAATACGATTATTTACATTTATATGAAGCTAAGAAATAGTAATAGTTTCAAATTCAATGTAAAAATAACATATAAATTATATTGCGATCAGAGAAAGTAAAGTTTTACGGAAGTCAAGTTCTACGAGTATAGAGGTAAAATATAGCTGTCAGCGTTATCTGTTGAATTTACTGACGAATGAATGCTTCAGGGATAGCTCTAACTGCAATTCACAATACTTGATTGTCCCTTACGGACCATAGCTTACATACATATCATTGCACAAGATCGAGCTACTACAGTTGTAAGCTGAGAATCTGAGAGAGAGAAACAAATGTTATTATATACTAGTAAACTTGTAACGTAAAATTTCTATGATATCTCAACGCTCACCTAAACCTTATAATAAAAATTGTTCCACAAAAACCGAAACATTTATTGCAAATTGATTATTTACCTTCACTGTAAAAGTTAGTGATTTAAGCGTAACTGAACATAAAAAAATTGTGTAAAATAACATAAATAACTGAAATAAAGTTAACCCAAAATATCCTAAATAATAAATAAATAAAATATCCTGATATTAACCAGTTAATGTGTATTTATTTATATTAATACGTAAAGCAAAAACATTGTAACCCTTTTTCCGAAAATAGTTGACGGAGGCGTATGAAATATAACTAGTGCAAAATTTCATGCGCCTCCGTTAAAAAAGAAATAGCATTCTGCACTCTTTCTCTATATTATATACTCTACTACTCTATTCTCTATATTACTATACTATATATAAACTATTAGTGTTATATATATACTATATATAAACTATTAGTGTTAATAGTTTATATAGAGAAAGAGTGCAGAATGCTATTTCTTTTTTTAATGATGCATAAAAAGCACATCAAGTCAATAATAAAATATTACACACACTTCCATGTATTTGACGCACAGACACGCCTAGTATTGGTGAATTCTGTGAATAAAGAAGTTAAAGTCTTTGACAGTAGATCCTGAACATTTTGGCCACTTATAATTCAAATTGATTGTAGTCGAATTTCGAGCACTTGGCGACCACTAGTTTTATTTTAATAACATATTTACTATGCTACAAGAGGCTACTAATTAATACCAATTGATCGTGAAACTATTTTGAAGGATGCGTCTTAATAAATTAGGATACTAATGTCATCATCTTTTAATCGTATATTTAATTATTAATTTGAATATAAAGTGATAGGAATTAGTATGTAATAGATAAATAACCTCACAAACTATATATTTGTGGTATCAATGAGATTGAATGCAAAACTAGCTTTTGCCTGCGCCTTTAATACGGTGATCATTTTTAAAACTGATTAAGTAGTATTACTTGTGTGTGTTTTTACTTGTGATTGATAAGTTTTTCAATCACAAGTAAACATGTAAAATTACTCAATATTTCTCTTATTTATATGATAATAATAATACTAAATTACACCAGCGGTTATTGCTCATCGTTTTAATTCTTAAGTCCAAGCGAGAGGTACGTCTATAGGTTTGTTGAATTGCTTAATATAAATCGTGTATCTAAAACCAATTTTTTTATAAAACATACTGCAATATTGTTACCAGAAAGTTCTTTATTGTGTAGGTATAGCTTAATGCAATGAATGATATTAAAAACAATGTAATATATAATTTAACCTTGCCTTATTTCGACACGTGATTCTTGCGTAAATTGGCTTTTTTGGTTTCTATTAACATAAGACCATTCTCAGTTAAACTACAAAATAAGATACCTATCTGCACATTTCTTTTTTATGGGCTATTTACCAGACTAGAATTATAGTTAAAGGTCCCTTACTCTTATCATATGTTACTTTTTAGGGTTCCGTAGTTCATTACTCGTAACCCTTATAGATTCGCCATATCTGTCCGTCCGTCCGTCCTCAACCTACCGTCCAAATGGGTAGTGCTAGAAAGATGAAAGTTTTCATCAATATCTGTTGTGATTACGCCGACAAAGTGCTATAATAAAATTATGAAAAATATTTTTATTTGGAGGACCTCCCTTACTCGTTAAGTAGGGATGTTTTTATTTTCTTACGTCTAGCGTCTTAAAGTCTATCAGTTGAGATTAATAACGATAATTGAAAGAATTTGTATTTTTTGTTCGGTTATATACTATACCACTTTGTATTTGGAATAGTAAATCTAGACATACCCACGTTGATCATAAGCTTTTAAATTATTATATACATGCTATGCTAAAAACTTTTCACCTACCAATCCTTCCCTTTGTTTATTTATTAAGTGCAATAGCTTACAGAAATCTCGTATTTATATTAAGCAATTGCAATGTGGTGTGGATCAGATACGACGTATTTACTTTGCAGTAATTAGGTAAGCCCAACCTCTCAATGAAAGGCACTCAAAAGAGGGAAAAGTAGGCAACTCTAAGTATACTTTGGTCGCAAAAGTCCGTGACACGTTACGGATGATACTAGGGTGATTAAAAACGTGACCGTCGTCACTTGTCGTCCAACGCCTATAAGGGTTTTATCTACTCCAAGCCACCCTCGATGCCTTGTTTATGTATTACGGGGAACTTTATTGTTTGATCACACGTAATCAATGTGTTATTATGAGTAGAGATAGTAAATTGTGTCTTAGTTTTTGGAACGAAGTTCCTTATGGCGCGTTCGAAAGATGGCGCTGTTTAAAACAGCGCCATTTGTGTTTTGTGGCACTAAAATGTTTTAAGTCTTCGTAGTACTCATATTTATTACTAAATTTCACTATATAAAATTAAGGTAAAAGAATAAAATTAATATATTAGTAAATCTTTTACAGATATTTTTACAAGAAGACTTTACAGCTAAAAGGTGCCGATATTTCCTAAAGCACACACTTCAAACAAATAAAGACCAACTGGTATAGACTCTTGGCGATAAACCAATAAATAAAATATAGAAAAACATAAAATATTAAGTCTTCAGCAGTATTGCTCAGAAATACATACATATACCTATGACACCCGTAAAATGACATGTTAAACTATGAGTATTATTACTGCAACGAACCCTTATAAATCGGTCGATTACCTAATAGTTGATCTTGATAAACGTGAATTTTTATAATGACTTAAACTAAAACGTAGGCGTAAGTGATTCTTGGATAACACAAAAATAGCTTACAATTCAGAACTTAGCACAGACGTTTGAAAGACAATGATTTGCAACATGTTTTACATGTAAAATAAAATAAGTATCATTTTAAAAAGTGCTTCAAGGAAGACAAACTAATTCATTTTCAAACTATCAAAACAAAAATTACTTTATGGAACAACTACCTAGTAAATGAATTTCAGTTTTCTCGATTAATACTAGCCTATATTATTTGTATATATAAGCGTTTTTATTGTATAAATCCATCTAATTCCGATGGGTAGAATTTGCATAAAAACAACTTCCGTACATTTGTTGACTGATTTAAAATGTTAGCAGGATTTAGACAAAAATGTAAGTATGTATGTAGCCTCTCCGAGCCAAACTACCCAGGAAATAGCGGTATGGTTTAACGTTACTTTACCAACAATATTGACTCATTTGCGTCAAATCAATAAAAAAAAATGGGTTCCTCATGATTTGACTGATCTGCAGAAAGAAACGGGTGTTGAAACTTGTGTTGCCTTGTTGAATCGATACAGAAATGAAGGAATATTGGCTCGGATTGTGATGAAAAGTGGATTCTTTACGATAACCGTAAGCGAAAAATGTAATGGCTGACCCCACGTCAAACGCCGCAACAGTGTCCTCAAGCAAAGCTTACCAATAAATAGGTAATGGTAACTGTTTGTGGTCTCAGCATGGTATTTTTCAATATTACTTTATCCGATCTGGTCAAGCAATAACGGCAGATGTCTGTACTGTGTCAAACTCAGAACAATAATAGCAACACTTGCAGTGAAACAGCCTCGACTCGTGAATCGATCTTCACCATTATTGCTCCATGATAGCGCGAGATCTCATACAGCACGAGACACCATTTTAAACCTACAGGAACTGCAATCATTAACCATTCGTCACCCTCCGTATTCGCCAGACTTTGCCCCACGGACTACCATTTTTTTCGTGATTTCGACAAATATCTACTAGATGGATTTTCTACTAGACTTCAGCATGATGGCAGCAATGTATAGATAATAATAGTAGACATTTATGTTAAATGAAAAAAAAAACGAATGTAAATTTTTCAGTACAAGTCTTCAATTTCATACTTTACTCCTAATTTTAATGATCACAATGAAACAATTTCGACTATCAACTGAAAAGTGTAAACTCAAATCAGTAGGCTTCAAAGCGGTATTCACATCAGACAAAATTATAATTGGACAATACTTGCACTGCTCACTGACTTTAATGAGACAATATATATGTTTAACGTTATTATAAAGGTATAATAATCTCGTTGGTTATGCATGCGATTATGTTAATTCTTTTAATTAATCAAATAATGTCTTAATATCTGTTTTTTTACTTGATATTATAATTTTAATTAAATAAATACACAGATTGTCTTTAAGAGATCGCATCACTGTTTTTGATTTGTTTATTTCTAAATCATGGTGTGCAACTCCATGTATGATTTAAGTCCACAACATTATATCAAACACGAAGGATCGTGGCGACCTTAATACCTGAATACCTGAACTTAATTTAATTTGTATTAAATCATCTACCTATTAATCCTCGATAACCATGACATTATCTATATATTAGCGTTTAGCTCATCAATGAGCTTTCCGCAAGCGGGTGAGGTCGTGTTATCAGTTTGTTATATTTTCATTTATTTATATGCATTTGCTTTTTTTAGTTTTTTCGGAATCCAGCTTATTCTGGAGATTGATTTTGAATATAGTTTTTCTTTGAACATCGACTAAATCCAAGATTGTTTTGAGATTTTTCGAGCCAGTGGTTTAGCTTTTAGAGGGAAGGGGGCACCTTGTTTTAACCAAAAAATGCACCTTGACCTGTAAGAAATTGCTTTTTAGCGATAAGGCCGCCATTTGTACATGGTCATACTTTTGTTGGAATCCTAAATGTAAACTGAATGAAATGGTGTACAATAAAGATTATTCTATTCTTAAAATTGAAAACTTGCAACGGATATCTAAGCTAAAAAATTGTTCTAGCAATCTCTCAACGTTTCTAAAAAACATATATAATGATACCCCAAACGATGCGGAAGACACGAAAGAAAAAAATCATCACCACTTTACGTGTATAAAGAGGTATCCCAAAAAATTTTTTTGGTCATTTTATTCATGCACTTTGTCGACGTGATAACAACACATATCCATGTAAAAGTTCACCTTTCTAGCACCAACCGTTTGGGGGGTAAGTCGAGAACGGACGGACGGACAGGAAGGGTTCCGAGTCATGTAGTACCTAGATCTATAGAACCTAGGTAGAAAAAAAACCGACATTATACCTAGTATTTAGCACAATAGAAAAAAACTTACTTAGGGCTGCTTAATATTCATTAAAGTTGGCCATACCAACTAATGCCAAGTTGATTGTGACAGCAGAGTGATATTTTATAAATAAAACTGAAGTATCCCTTATAAATAGGCTTCAATAAAACAGAGCACTTAAGCAAGCAAAGCTGTAAGCTCTAGCATAATATTTTACTACATGTTACTTTTATAATGTTACTTAACTGGAAATATGAGCTGGAAATTTATGCGTTGTAAAAATGTTATGTGGGAGGGCGATTGGGTCACGCACGAAGGAGCTATTTCGATGTCTACAGTTTTTATTAACTGTTTGTATATGTTGTTTCATCGTAAAACTAAGCCCTTAAACCTATTGAACAAATTGTCAATTTTATAGTACACATCTTGCAGTTTTACCTTTTATAGACAATAATTTGTCTACAATGTTGAAATTTAGGGCCAGTTAGTTTAGATTAACATTCATCTCAAAACATAAACATGCAGTATTGACTAATACCTACCTAGTATAGTTAAATACCCCAGATACATTTCTAACTTTTTAAATGTTACCTAACATTTTCATTTTTATTTATGTTTTCCTCAAAATTTGCATGAAATTTCAATGATTTGTAAATGTATGGTACGTACCATATAATTAATCCATTTTGTTTAAGGATCGCTCTACGGTCTGTCTACGTCGTAGCCTGTGTTTGTCGTAGCCAGATAAATGCACGTCACATACTAAATCATCCTTTAAAAATGCACTGTGCTGAATGTCCTGTCACATCTAATCTGGTCCTGTTTAAATATTTTTTTAAACATTTTATTATTTTCTGACAAACTGAGTTTTAATTGGGTACATTTCATGTGTAATGTAGAGGTAGTCATCCGCCTCTTTTTATATATAAAAAAATAACTATTTTAGCAGGTCTAATGGCATCCATAAGATGACCCATAATTTCATAGCAATTTCTACAGGACCCTTTAGCATTTACAAAGATAAATATCCGCCACTGTCCAAAAATTATAAATTAAAAAGTCTAGCGTAATTCATCACTCCACCTGGCCAGTGGACGTCCAACACTACTTTTATCGAGACACCGTCTCCACTCATGAACTGGTCAAAGTAAACTATATATATTTAAAATCCTTTAAACACAAGGCTACCTTCCTACTCTGAAATGGTTTGATCGATTCTTTTGAAATTTGTATGTTCATTCAGAAGGAAGATACATTTAAAAAATACAAACCTAAACTCTATTCTAATTATAATAAGTTAATTCTCAATTTTAAATTCTTTATTGCCCATTCACAATGTAAGCAGGTGTTTACTTATATAATAAATAGTAACAATTGTGAACCTTGTCGAGCACAGCAACTTAGAATGGCAGGAGAGAGGAAGAGGGCTAATTTTAATAAAGTGCATAATTATTTAGTTAGTAGTAGTTCTTACTAAATAGAAATTGTTTTTTTTTTTAAACAGTTAAGTTTCTCTTCTCTTTTTTTCTGGTAATTTATCGTATATCGGATCTGACGTAACTAATGGACTTGATGAATGCATTTTTAGTCGGGAAGTTGGTAGGTTAAGCCTGTCCTTGTGTCTGAGTGTCATTTGGTTTGTATGTCCTTCCTTGTGCTCTAGAACTCTGGGTGTTGTTGGACAAATTTAAAGGTTTCACTATTTAAGGGTATCAAACGAAAAGAAGTAACCTATTAAGATAAGAAGACTCAAGAAACTAATCAATCTATAATTTCGTCTTCGGTATTTATTTACTAAAAATAATGAACTTTGATGCATCTTGAATATTTAACTCAAGATACTTGAAAATTCATTTAATTTTAGAATGTTTTCGACCATTTATCATTGCTAGTTATGTAAATTTTAAAGTAACACTGTCTGTCTATTACGCTTTTACCGCTAAAATGATTTAAATGAAATTGAACCTTCATTCGTGAAGAAGATCACAGGTAACTATTTCCCGCGATAACCTAAAACACGCGAGCGGAGTCGCAGCAAAAGCTAGTACTTTATACATTTACGTAAATTCACCGCTCAAACCACTGCGCAGTCCATACATTATTTTTCTGTACAATATTGTTCTTCTTCTTAATCCTATAATTAATGAATCACTCTTTTTGAGGGCTTTGTTTAAGTTTTGCGCAGCTATTTCACGCATCAAACTTACTGTTGACAAAATTTATTCATGACGTGATCCCTCGTAAATACATTTGGGAGTTTATTGTTGTAATGAATTTGATATGGTTTATGAAAATAGACTTATCTTGTACTCTATTTAATTAATGTATTTAAATGTTTGCATCTTATTATCTTTTGCTTCATAAAGTTTTGTTTTTTAAGAGAATAAAACTTTTATATCATATTTACTGCTGTTTCTATTTTACATGGAAGTTATGTATATGAAAATGTTAAATTTTCCGCGTGTATACCGTTTATCGAATTAAAAAGTAGCATATGACCATACTTAAGAATTCAAATTGCCACCTAGTCTGGTCATGATTTACTCGTTAAAGATTAATCCAAAAACAGACTGAGTTACTTTCGAAGTTACAACATTGATATGGTTTTATTTCTCAGTTCACATTACGTAAATGCTCTGATACGTTTGATTCGGGTATATGATATAATCTTTTTGTAAAAAATAACATTAATTACAGTAATGAGTTTGCAGTATAAATAATTGGGCATGATAAATATTCAATATTATTTTTATAACCCAGGATAGTTAATCAAGAAAATCAAATCATCTTAGAATAAAAACCTATTTTAAATGGAAAAATCTACTACAATTCAATATTAAATCCGTTTCTATTGTCTCTTACAATTTGCAAGGTGAGGAGCTCTGTAGAACATATATCTTTGTGCTTATTTCACCTACTGGCTTTATACAAAATTGATACAATAAATCGGGAAGTAACCCACTTGGCGGTTGTTCTCTACATGCAGATCTCAGCCTTTCTTCCGCATTCCTTGATCAAATTGAAAATTCCGAGAATATATCTCACAGCACTTTCTGTGATTTTGTAAGATAAACGGAATGAATTAGTTTTGTATTTTTTTTAATTTTTTTCCTTTTGTGTCAAGAATATGTTGTGTTAGTTTAAAATGGCTACCTTACTAAATATCCTTATAAACTAACTTTCACCTCTTGTTTTACTTTGTTACAATTTGAGAACTTTAACTTAATTCAAAATCAGTTTTATGGATATTATTCTAGGTATAAGTAACGAATTAAGTCGAAGTGAAATAATATAGGATGTCATAGTGGAAAAGAAATTACTGGCAGTTATACCTTATTTATACAAAAACAAGTTCAAAATTTATTATTTACCTTGTGGATGTGGATGGATGTGGATGTGGATGCCGGTAGCACAAGACCAGTTGTTGTGCAGAGCTTTTGGGGGAGACATAGATACAGTAGTGAACGTTTTGAGATGAACGAATGAATGTATAATAAAACATAAAATAATGGCGAAGGTTATGAAATTGGAATGCGATCATTGAATGGCAAAATATCGTTGTAAGTAAAATTAATTTTGTTAACCCTAGACATGCCTTCAGCGGTCACAAATTGATAATAAATAAAACCGCTTAAAAACTTTTAATATGTTGAAAGAAATTTATTCACGGAGAACATGTCCTATCAAAATATCTCGGGCCACACGTTATGTCGGCACATTCTTCTCCTAAATTGAAATTCTCGAACGCTCTCCCTTCACAAGTGGGATGGGGTCAGAGCCAAAAGACAAATACTTTGAATGTTCGATTAATGTGATCAAATATCATCTTTTCTGTAATAGTTCATTTTCATATAAATATCGTTTTATCGTTAGTATAAAACCCTCAATTTTCTGTGAGATATTGACAAAAAAATTTGTTAATGTAGTGCTATTAAGAATTCCACCAACCCTTTTCCCTAAATGCTTCATTGAAAATACTTTCTTAGCTATATAAATACTTACAAAAATATATTTTATTTATATATTATAAAATTCAATAATAGAAATTACACGATGTTTTACTACTAAATCACGATAGGACAAAAAATTATTATTCATATCTTATTATATTTTCGTTAAAGTAACATCTACTTCTCAGAAGTATCTTGGGCGAAAATAAAGTTATAAGAATTTCTGCGGACTACAATTTACTCTAATTTCTAAGTTCTTAAAAACATACTTAAAGAATTATGTGAATATAGTAAGTAATACATTACATTATTACAACCACCTACACCTTAGTTACGCGATAAACACAAGACGTTGAAAGACGCGCGTTCTTTACAGTCAAGGTCTTGATGGGTTGATGATAACGTCATCAAGATAAAACAATTAACTTTATACTTTGTTTATGTTTATATAGATACATACATATTTTTTTTGTTTAAATTGTCTATAAAACAGGAACAGAATACATTTTAAAATATGCGTGATTCGAATCTATCTAAATTAATTATTACATGACAATGACCTGACTTTAAATAATATTACTTTGCCTTAATTTGCTTATTTTATTACATAATCGTTACACGGATCTTTTACATTACAGTCTATGAGATCTAACTAGGGTAGTGTTCAATATAGCATTCACAATATACTTACCGTATTTCAGTCCAAACTTTCTATTTGAATGGAAGCAAAGTTAAAATCTATTCACGGTTAAAATCGATATCGCTATCAAAATGCAGGCGTGCCTTCAAAGGCTTGTCCGCGGTACGGCTTCAAAGGATGCTCTGGGAAACAAGCCGTACGTTCCCACTCAGATCAATGTTCAAGGGTATAAGAGCTCCTCTTTCGTACCATCATGAGCACTTGGTGTAAAACATATCCTGTCTTATCCTTGTATGTGGACGTTTATCGAGTGTTTTTCTAAGGAGTTGTGTGGTGCCAATGTTTTTGTTAATGCTGTTTGTTATGTCGTCTGTGGTTTAGTGATTTTATTTATGTATTATTGGGTCGATGTTTTAATGTTTATTTGATAACTATAAGTTTTCTACAGAACGTCATTGAAATGTTTTAATTTAAAAGCTATTGTATACTATGCTTATAACTTGATATTAAACTAAAACTTGAAAAGTTAACCATGAAAAACTAATAAAAAGGAAAACTTAATGAAACTCAATCTATGTTCAATAATAATTTCTTCTTTGAATCTAGGCAATATATGCCTCTAAAACTTAGTGCTAAATGGATTCAAGTTTGACATCATTGTAACTTTTTAGAACATTATAAAAATACAGTTATTTTTAGAAATAGAACAGAAAATTATGAATTGTAAAGTTATCACATCGTATCGCATAAAATCTCCCTCATTCATAACTTCCTTCCCATGGAGGGCGAGTAATGGCACTAAACAATTTTTATTTTTGTATTTGAATAAAAATCACCAACGGAAAAGCAAACGAAAAGCAATAAATATTAACATAGTTTTCTCATCTTTTCAAAAGTAATGATATATATTCAAAGATGCGATTCTAACTTCTGCATCGAATACATATTCTTACGCTGGATGTAACTTGCGAAACACAATTCTGCTAATAATTGTGACAAATGTTAGTCGTTTAAACAAATTTCTCAAATAGAAAGATGAAGCAATTATTTAGCTTAGTCATGCGGTGTATTTCCGCTCATTAGGTGAATATTTATTTAATTTACAACGGCTGGGGGCAGGCGATAAGCTGTGGAGCGCGTCTCTGACTTCGTCAACTGAATAACAATGCAAAAGGACGTCTAAAATGTTGCTTCTCAGTTATGCTAAAGAAGCGACACAATTGTGTTATCTGACAGTAATATTCTATTTTATAGGCTCCTAATCTGATTGTTGATCTAAATTGAGACCAGCATGAACTAAAATTATTGTCTTGTTATAGCGATAATTTATATTATCTTCAATTTGAAACTATCAAACTTGTATAATTGTATAATCTTCATTAGTATAACTTTTGCTTAAGAGAAAACTTACCATCATAATTATTGGAATGTTTTTTAAATATTTGTAACATGTGTCTAAAGTTAAAACTTTTGATAAATTTTTGACAACTTTAAACTTAGAAATGTATAGAAACCTTTTCCAAGTAAGCAAAATTTTAACAAACAAGTTTGTGGCCCTCAGGGATCCAAATTTTTTATAAAGAAACTCACTGATGCCAAAGACAGACAATAGAACAAATACTCGTAATTTTACCTGAAAAATGATTTCGTATTCATGTACCGTGGCAAATACAATTAACTCGAATTAAAAGCGCTTTGTTAATAAACAGAAGTGATTTAATAACGCTGAGTTCAGTTCAGTTCAGTTTACCAAAAAAACCTTTATAACGTTTTAGATGCCGCACTAAATACGTGCACGAAAATATTAGACAATCAGAAAACTTTGAGAACAAAGAGATTTCTCAAACACTTAAGAGTAATGAAAAACATATCATAATAGTTATTTTCTTTTGCTGTCACCTTAATAACCATAACGCTACGTAATTATGCAAATCGAATTCCAAGGTTAGTACGATGTTGTTAGCCCCGAGGAGGCGATACCGTACCTATGTAGGTACGGTACCGCGTCACCTAAATAGAGAGTTCATCAGTACCTACTGAAGAACTAGTTATATTGACCAGATGATCCAGATCTCCGCTAGCAGCCAGGATTCAGACTCCTAGGAGGAGTGTGGATGTCGTAATTATAGTTTCCTCATATCACAGGCGCATAGTGACACACTGTGTAGTTGTAGTCCGTCCGATTTCAACCACTACTCCGCTTCGGTATTTACGCTTAAACTTGTCATTTTAAGCTCATTTACATAAAATCAACACCACAAGCGTTATAACTAAATATGCTTAAGGCGCCTACTTTAATAAGTTAGCTATCCAAGTGGATTTTAAAATTGTTTGTGTAAAATAGTGAGTCTGAAAACTAAGACCAAGTAAGTAACAATTAACCCATGAGTCACTGAACAGATAGATCTCCATGTAGACACTTCTAGAAATCTTTTATGGCATATATATCTGTTCCGCCAAGCAGCAAAATAATTTCATATCACATTCATATGAGGATAATCAAGTTAACTGACAGCAGACAGCGTCATAATAACATAAAATTTTATTTTAGGGTAGTCGACTTTTATATTGAGTATAAAAACATAATTTTCTACTACATTTTGATGTCTTCTAGAATACTGGCCATATACTATACTCCAACGGTTTAGTGTGACTAGCTTATAATTAATATATAATAGGTTAGCTTACAATTTTTAGATATCTCCACGTTTGTTTACCTTTACCTCTGTGGAGGAACGGGTATCGTGTTCCTCCAACACAAAGGGAGGATCCTCCGACCATGCGAGGTGATCATGCCTGGTGGGCCACTGCCCAACAGTTGATGTTGGGATGTTGTATATATACTAATCGTCGCGAGAATGTTACTTTCGCGATTCAGGATTAGTAGTTACTCAGTATAGATCGCTACGTGTTTTCTTTGTGGTTCCGTGTTTCTTCGCTAGATGGTGCTGTCATATGTTTTCGCTTGCGCTGTATGTGGAAGTCGCCACACCTCTAAACAAAGAAAGAGAAATATACTGACTGATAACTATTAACACACAACGCAAACCACTAGGAATCACCAGGAAATAAAACAATTACATGGGTATTAGTTAATATTCTCATATAATATACATTGAGTACATACTTATATTTATAATATAATTATTTATGTACGGAATTGGTTTAGTTAAATTAAATATACAACAAAATTATAGAGAAAGGATGAAAAGAGAATACATTGTATTTGATACGTATTAGTTTAAAAATATTTAAGTACCGACTTCTGTTACTCTGGTCGTTTATATAAAACGAGAGCAGACTAATAGTTAGACTTATATAATATTGACTTTATGTTTACAATTGAAGTTATTTGATTATAGTAAATTCGAATCGTGTGAATTCTTATAGAACGTGTGAGTTGACCCACGTCAGTGAAGCGCAAAGTGTTCCGATAACCGGCGAAACCGCGGCCTATCGCTTTTTGATAGCATCACTTTGCCCAACTTGCCATCTGGCGGCCATTAGGTCTGGGATATTGAAAAGTGAGCAAGACCGATCGCCATACAACTACGTATTTATAACGTCATATATTGCATCGCACATTTTACGATAAAATGCTGCGAATCGATAGAGGCTAAACTTTCTTTTGGTGATCGACCCATAGTTCTTTAACTTAAAATTGATAGATGAAAACTCTTCATTTGTATACCGCTTTGCAGATTTACAATAGAGTACATAAATGACTTACATATATTTAAGGTACAAAGGCGACCTTATTGCCAAAAGCAATAATTTCTAGACAGATCGTTTCGTCCCTTTTAACAATACATACAAAACACATAGTTTGGAACCTACTGCTGGGTTTTGATCAGGCTTTTCACCAGGCAGATTAAAGTAAATTTGGCACACATCAAGAAGACTGGTTTACGTGAGATGTGTTAAGTTATTAAATATCTGCATCCTAATCTTCCTCAATGCTTTCGTGTTCATCGTATTAAATATTGTCACTAATGTTGTACTATTTCTGGAATGTTGTGAGCTTAATAAATCGACACCATTTGATTTATACCGATATTAAGGTTTTAATTACGCAATACTTATCTAATATATCAATTAAGAACATGCATATAATACATTCTAGCAAAAATTTTCATTCTAAATATTTATTTGACGAGTGCATAATTGTGTAAAATACAATTTTCCTATCGTTTCTGTCCTTCCGAAGATTCTACCTGAACGTTAATTTGTTTTAATCTGAACTCCCATATGTTTATTATTAATGCAAATAATAACTAACTGAGACTTTATGTGATATTAAGTTAAATATTTTGTAATAGACATCGTTCAAAAATCAATTTCTCCGATAATAAACTGTAATGAAATACTCGTATTAGATAGATAAATTTTATTTATAGTATTGTCTGTCTATGTTTCCCGTAGATGTCTTTGTTATTCACTCTACTGACTATGTAATTCTTAATATTTTTTAAATTGTCTATGATTAATGAAAATACTGAATTCGAATAATTAATAAAGTTCTTACAGTATCAGCAATATTTACTTCTCTTTCAATAGACAGAACAACTATAATAAGAATTGTGCCGATATAAATAGCCGTCATATTTTGACAGTCCTTAAGGGTATCGTTTCCATAATTGCTCGAAAAAGCACTTACGGTTATGACAAGAGAAACAAATTAATTCATTATTTGACAGTAAAAAAAATATCTCAGTTTCTTAATAAATCAATCTATAGAGAAACCGAGTAAAGTTACTAATACGATTATTTATTTTCGAGAAAAAAATCATCAACAGTGACTAAAATCACCGAAATCGACCTTTTCTGTTTGGAATCAATCTAGTATTATGTTGCTTTATTTGAAATAAATATTTTATTAGTTGCAAGAAAAAAGTACAAAAAAGAGATTAAGCATTTAAGGTTTCTATTAATTCTCACCAGAAAGTCATAATTTAATCTTAAACATCATTAATTTTTAGCGGCAAAAGTTCCATACATTTTAGTATGGAGAAATAATTTGCAATAAAACAGAGTTCACGCGATCCAAAAATTCAGTGTTCTCCGAATATTCAAGGCGAGCGCACGCTCGTTTTTAGCTCCACACGCACTGTCACGCACACAGAGATTTGATTGTTTACATACGACGACGTGACTGTGTGTAACTTTTGATAATATTTGGTAGGTCTGAGAATAGACATACCAATCTTTATATTTTAAATTATTATTAACCAACTTCAAAAATGGAGTATTATTTGTGTTTTTTTTATTGTACATTCATTGATTACTCTGTCAATTGTAGACCGATTATTAAAATTCATTTTATATGACTGCCTCGGTGGCGCTGTGGTAGCATATGCGATTGAGGCCTCGGGTTCGATTCACGGGTCGGACCAAATGTTTATGAGATCCACAAAATTTTTTTTTTTAGGTGTTGGCTGTTTTCAGTGTTAGTTCATAGGGAAACCCTAAAATTTTATAAGCACGTTATAAATAGTTATTATATATTTTTTTATTTTGTAATGCTATTCCAGACGCAATATCTGAGCTGGTAGCCATCATTTCGTAATGATGAGGGCAGTAGTAGCGCATGCGACTACTTTGCTTGAGTAAGGATTCAGGTTCGATTCCCGTGTAGGACCAAATATTTGTGTGATCCGCAAATATTTATTTCGGGGTCTGGGTGTATTCTATAGGTAAGCAACAAAAAAAGTATGTTTATGTATTTATATCAGTTGTCGAATCAATAATATAAGCTCTGCTTAGTTTGGGACTGGATGATGTCGTGTGTAAGATGTTCGAAATAGTTGTTTATTTATTATTGTAATATATCATACTGCCTTGTTGGTCTTGTGGTCAGCGTATGCAACTGCTAACCAAGAGGTCTAGGGTTCGATTCCCGGGTCGGACCAAATTTTTGTATGATCTGCAAATATTTGTTTCGGAGTTTGGGTGTTTTCTATGTATAATATGTATGTATTTATAACAAAAAAGTATGTTTATGTATTATAAACTGCGAAATAAATATTTGCGGATCACACGAATATTTGGTAGATGATATTCTGTGTCATTCGTCTGAAATATTTATTTATTGTTATTTATTATAAACTAGCTTTCTGCCCGCGGCTTCGCCCGCGTGGAATTCGTTGATATCACACGACATGGTAAGGGTAGATTAAACAATCTTACCTGATTTTATGTTTGATAATAAGGAACTTCGACACAAACTTTCGTCCCCTATTTCAAACCCTTCTACCTTTATTTTCGCGATAAAAAGTACCCTATGTCCTTTCCCAAGTTCAGTTCTATCTTCGTACCAAATTTCATCAAAATCGGTTCAGTGGTTTAGGCGTGAAAGCGTAACAGACAGACAGACAGAGTTACTTTCGTATATGTGTGTTACCTTTAGTCGTATCTTTCAAGATGTTCAGCTGATGATGGAAAGTAATACTACTCAATGGTTTGGTCTTGGATGATTAGTATTTCACTTTTATACGTATGTATAAACCGCTAGTCGTATTTATGTTTTACTAGCTTTAGCCCATGGCTCCGCCCGCGAGTGTGTCGATTTTCGTGGTAAAAAGTAGCCATGTCCTTTCTCGGGGTCCCATATATCTCTATACTGAAATTGATCAAAATCAGTTCAGCGTTTTACGCGTGAAAAGGTAACAGACAAACAGACAGACAGAGTTACTTTCACATTTATTTTAGTAACATTATTGCGTAAATAAGCCGTTTGCATTAAATATATTAAAAAAAAATTACAGTCCTCTGCCTCTTCAACCTGTCTATTAAACTCAAAACATAACGTAACTTAAAAACTACTGCACCAATTTTCATGATGTTTGCAGCAATGGATAGATTGGTTTTAAAGGAGGGTATAATTTGTCAAATATTAAATGTTTTTTAAATGCCTATAAGACCATGTATCGTTAATCACACATTATTGACATAATAAAATCTTACACTGAGAGTCACTAGTGTAAGATTACGGCCAATTACGGGTGCGACCTGGATGAACGCTCTGACGTATTATAAAATATTTATTTAAATAATATTGTGTAATAAACAATTTTATTCTACATATTTCATGTAGAATAAAATTGTTTTAAATGTCTACAGTATTTATTATGATAAGGATTAATATTACATTGTTCCAAATTACTTTGAAATTATTATTCACAAATAAAATAATAAAGAAATATTAAAAAAGTATAATTAAAAAAGTATTACTGTAGGTTATTCCTAATTTATGTAACTCGTAAACTTTTGTCAATATTGGCTTTATTTATGTGTTCCTTTAAAATAATAAAATAACATTAATAAATCTTCTTTAAAAGGTAACCTTAATTATGATGAAAACCGTATTTAAATACCTTGCGTATTTAAAACGATCTGAGTTGACAGACAATGCACGCGAGCAAATTTATTTTATACTGTGTAAAATTATTTTATAATCTTTGACCATTCGATTGGTATACAGAAAGTATTATGACTTTCTGTACTGAATGAATCCTACGGGCTTTACGTTATGGCAAGATACATTGCGTGCGTTGTAAGACATTAAAATACGTTCTACAAAGGCGAACAGTTGATGGATATTTAACATAAGCAAAAAACCGAAAGTCGGTGATTGCTTGCTACGGTATGTATGCGACAGTGCGCGATGCGTCTGTGTGCATGTAAAATATGTATGTGGGTGTTCAATCACAAATTCTCACGCTTGGTGTCGCGGGCCTTAACTATCTACTAACACAATAATAAATAGTAAATTGGTTTGTTATCGATAAATAAGCGGTGAACACGAATCACGTAGGGCCACACATGATTTTATTTGTAGCCAATGTACTAATAACCTTTCAAGGAGATTTATTGTGATAATGATTTATAATTTTGTCGACTATAGCAAAGTGAAAAGGAAAGTAATAGTTTCATCAGTCCTAGTGTTTGTACGTTCAAGCGTAGTGCCTACACTACTGAACCAATTCTGATAAATGAGGTGTCAATAGATTTGTACCTAATAATGGTTCGGGTGCCAAAGACTATAAATGTTATCAAAAGTTTATAGGTTATAGCTTTTAGGCTTTTTTACTCGTTTGCTTTTTTTATTTGATAGGCGATAGAGGACTGCATTATAGGCAATCATCATCATCATCTGATACCTATCGCAGTCCACTGCTGGACATAGGCCTCTCCCATTGCACACCACTCTGATCGGTTTTGGGCTTCTCGCATCCAGCTTCTGCCAGCCATCTTACGCAGGTCGTCACTCCATCTCACCTGTGGGCAATATCTCTTCGCAATTATAAAGGCTTAAGGAACTTTCTGCTTATAACTATGCTTGCCAAACTTATCTATGTATAATTTCTATCAATTACTTCAAACATTATATGAAGTAGGAATAACAAGCAAATACTGCGCGGATCCAGCGCAGAGATGAGAACAGTGCTCCATGCAAGAGCATACATGTATCTTATAAATCAGATACAGATGCTCTGGCGAGAAAAACCGTCTCACCTTGTTTAATATTCTTAGCTTCTGCGAAACCGTCTTTGTGACGCTCACACACCTGTGTTATTTGGCATTGAACTCGACTAAATTCTCATCACCCCATTGAGAAATACTGCTGAGAACCTGGTCAATCTCAGCGACAAACTGCTGTCATTTTATGAATATACTTATGTTTGATAATAACCATAAGTATATTCACAAATGAAAAACATATTAACTTGAAAATTAGTACATTTGGTATCGTTCTTGTAAATGATAATATTATTAATAATAAAAAATGTAAAAAAACTAAACAAATTCATTTGAATTAAAGGCAGCAGCCTAGGTGTTTCTTTTTATATTTAAATAACCGCAGTTCGTAATATATAGTTGATGTAACCATGAAGAATTTTAAAGGAAGAAAATCTCATTTTGTTAACTCATTATATGATTAGAGTAGCTCATTGGCAACCGAATCATATAACTCGAATCATAAATAAGGGGTAAAGTTAACCAAACGCTGGTGATATTCGTATCCTTTCATCACACCCTAAATATTTGTTCCTAGTAACTTGACCCGCCACCGTAGACACTATAATGTGTTTTCACGCTCAGCATCACCATTGTTTGTATTTATACAAGTTTTTCCTTACCCCTTCGTAATATTACATTTGTTTCTATTTGCCCTATTTTTTTTTTGCTGAATCATAGAAACTCAGTGTTACGTTCTGACAAAAAATATCAATTTTCTGAAATAGGGATTTTATTTTACTACTGAATATAAAAAAGAAAAGAAGTTATAAAGAGGCTACTCTATACATAAATAATGACGACTAATGTAAAGCTGTGTCCATTTTTGATAACATTTTTATTTTAATTCTTGTACGGTTCTTTCTACGGTTTCTTTTATTTGTATCGAATAGATAATTAATTTACCGGTGAGAATAACTTGCATGTGGCCCGGTCTAGACGAATTGACTGTAATGGACTTTGAGCCAACACCGTCTCGCAGTAGTGTTTACACAAAGAGGGTAATGTTTATAGAGAGATGTTAACGTTCAAATAAGTTTCCTTTTTTAGTTTGCTAATGTGAGGTTTTAGTTCTCGTGGAGATATCTGCTAAAAATTTGTGTACATTTTTATTAGGTAACACTGTACATCTTGCAGTTTATTACATGTTATTTATCAACAAATACCTAATTCAGATTGAGATCATCTATCAGTAGAAAGAGATGAACGACTTACTAAACGATAAATATTTTAATATTCGGTAAAGTTGCATTAATATAATATAGAAAAAATATATTATTATCGATTTTAGCGGACTTCGAACACAATGAATACATCATCGATAAAATATGGCATGTAATATTACTGAATTCATCCAAAGTTTACTATTAAATGCAGTCACAGGAAAGTATGGATAGTAACCCATTTATGTAACCGTATAATATTTAATAAACAGAACACATCATTTTACCTATACAGAAACGTTACATAAATCTATTATATTAATTCGTTTACAACTACACGCCAAAGAATAAAGGAAATCTGTTCACATCAAAACTTGGTAGACGACCGACCTCAGCAATTAAGTCACTCGAAATATTTAATGAACAGAGCTAGTTCGCGGCGGAAATGACACTTAATCGCCTTAACTTACCCCAAGCGATCTACCCCCGCCCAAACTTTCCTCCCTTCCCGGCCCGAAACCAGCGATACCTACACTGCATCAAAGAAGTTGGAGAATGTGCAATTATGAGATTGTTTTAATTTAGAAACAATGTTGTTGAAGAATTTCCTTACTTAGAATGAGCTTTCTGAAACCTCAAACCAAATTCTTGGTTTTCTTGTGCATTGTTCTCTTCGTTATTGCTTGTTGTCGATCTTTAATTTATTTTCTTTAGTTAACCATTTATTTTGGCGGTGGTTTCTTACAATATTATGTTCGATTCGTCATGTTTCGGGTCAATAATGTATGTAATCCGTTTTTGCCAGATTATGTAGCCTCTGTTAACCGTGGTCCATCTTTGTTCATAATATGGATAATTAAATACAGCTCATTGGAGTTTATGGCCATGAGATTGAAGTTCTCAATTGCTACTAAGCATGTGAAAGTTTTATATGGAATCTACTACCTTAAAAATAATAAAACATTACATAGTTTTCTTACAGTTTAGGCTATTTGTGTATTACGTTTGCTTCAATTCGGAACTAGATATACTAGTTTTTATAAATAATGAATAAGCCAGACGAATGTTTGTTTCAAACATCTGAACTTCTCTAAATATACTTGAACAACAATAACAAGGGTACAACATCTCGGAGACTTCGACGTCCGAAATAAAGTTTGGGCCAACATTTAACTAGTTGGAGCAAACAAATCCGGAGTGCGAGTGTAGTGGCGCGAACTGCACTCGGGCCGTGACCGTCCCGTCTAACTTGTTCGTAACGACTTCAAAAACGTCCAGCAAAATATTTGTTTTGCAAACCTAGGTACGGCTACAAGATCTGATGCTACGTCTGCTTTTCGTTTGTGCCAGTTGTCGAACAAGCTTTGGCACTTTTATTATGACTTATATTGTTCTGTAGTGCAATATTGCTCACAGGTATATTATATTTTAAGATTAAACTGTATAACAATTGATTTAATATATATAATCTAATTATAATCAATGAATTGTGAAGCTGCTTCAAAATGAGACAGGAAACTAAGTGGTTTGCAATTAAACTGATTATTAAAGAAACCTTACACTGAGTAGTATACTGCGAGAGGCTGATACTGAAAAAATAAATAACTATTATGATTTTTGTTATATTAATAAATAACAATGTTATATGTTAAATTTATTTAAAACTTGTATATTACTTAAGCTGCTATAACCCAGAAACCGACGAAAACACTATTCAAGTTTCAGTTTCAAGTTTCAAAAAAGTGGATGTATAAATTTAAGATTACTTTAATGATTCCATGAAAAAATGCACTAAATAACTAATTACCAAGTAGAGACGTTACATTTGACTAAACAAAAATGTAAAACCATCTTTACTTATACCCGAAATAAAGTAAAGAATATTTATTTTATAGAGAAGATCTATTCTGCGAACAGTACTTATCAAGTTGTTCGATAACCCCTGATTGAGATACGACTATACGACGATAGCCGTAAGTGGCGGGAATCGGGTTCAGCCGACGACAATAGGCGATTTACAAACTGATCCACTCACTGATATTATAAGTCGATGTATTTACGGTTCGTTCGTACTTCGTATTGAGTAACTTATTGTTCTGAACATTCAGTTTGAGGATACGTTGATTAGCTATATTCAGAATAATTTAGAATATATCACTTCAATTTCAGGATTGGTTTCTTTAACCAACAGAATTTTTAAAATTAAGTATCCTTATTCTTAAAAATGTTCCTAATACTTTTTACGCTTTAATCTAAATACTAATTTTAAATACTGTTTACACTGAAGCACTGTTTGTCCAACTGCATTAACCTATATTGAAAATCATTGAAAATATATACAAAAAAACTGATTTCAGTTCAGAAATTGTTTTATGGGTTATAATATGTTAAATGGCATTGTGTGTCCTTTCTGTACTTTATACAAATATTAATACTCGATAACGATACTCTTATTGTTTCTGTATATGTACATAATATGTATTTTTGTGTGTTGAAAAAAAAAGTATAGTCAATCTAGATGTTGATACAAGCTCTGCTTAGTGTGAAGCTAGATTATATTGTGTGTCAAACGTTTGCAATAATCTGTTAAAAGCAATGTCCGTGTGGTGACGGATTAAGAATACAGAGTGTCACCACTCCTATTCATCCCGCGGGTGTCGTAAAAGGCGATAAAGGGATAAACTACGCTAGACAACATCAATGCAAAGAGAAGGAAAACTTGAAACCAACCCTTTTTTTTTTTTTTTTTTTATGTGTGGAAAATCATCATGGACCGTCACCCCACCGGGGGTTACGGCGGGGTGGTGTGTCGGACTTGAACCGACTAAAAACCACACAGTGTGCCCTCTCCGCGCTTCTCCGTTTAGGAGGAGGAGAAGTCCAGGGTGAGATCTCCTTCTGAACTTCTCCAGCGCCTGCCCGCTCCTGATGCGGGCACCGTCTCTGTACGACGACCCTCTCTTAGGCGGCGTCCGGCACACACCGACGCCGCCTCCTCGCGGCTGGCCACTTAGGGCGGGTGGAGGGAAAACCCGTCCCGTCCACCCGCGGCCACACTCAAGGCGGCATGAGGCGCAGATGTTCGCGCCTCCGCCGCCCGAGTCGCCGGCGGCGAATCTGGTCCGATTGGATGTCGTCCTCCCGGGCCTTCTCCGCCGCCTCCTTCTGCGTGATTACGTCCTCGCAGAAGGTTGCGACCGCGGTAAATGAGCTCTCGCTGCCGGCCATGGAACGAACGACGGCCGGAAGCGAGAGATCCTCTCCGATGACTGCAGTGAGGACCCGGCGCTGCGTCTCCCATGCGGAGCAGACCGCCAGCGTGTGATGAGCCGAATCCTCACTGCAGTCGCAGTGGTGGCAGGCGGAACTCAATTCCCTCCTGGCGACCGAGTGCAGGTACTTTCCGAAGCAACCATGCCCGGAAAGAACCTGCGTCAGTCGGAAGGTAAGGGTCCCGTGCTGCCGCACTGCCCATTCGCCGATGACCGGCTGAAGCGCCTCCACGGTGGCGAAGCCAGCACGTGGAGTCTCCAGCCGGATCGACCAGCGATCCATCGTGGCTCGGTGAGCGGCTTCGCGCCACTCGCGCACGTCCTCGGGCGGAGGTCCAACTCCACCACTCTCCGCCCGGTAGTTAGCCACTCGCCGATAAACGTCGGCGAGCACTTCCGCCTCCAAATCCCACGGGGGTGTTCCGGCCAGGGCGCACGCCGCCTCCGTCGATATGGTGCGGTAACCCCGTATGGCTCTGACCGCCAGAGTTCTCTGCGGCCGCCTGAGGCGCGCCCTATTCTGCTCGGTCAGAGCCGCCGCCCACACCGGTGCACCATAGAGTGCCATAGACCGGACAACCCCCGTATACAGCTGCCTCGTGGCGACACTGGCTCCTCCCAGATTGGGCAAAAGACGCCCAAGGAAGGAGGCAGTGCCGATCAGCTTCGGAGCAAGCTGTTGGAAGTGCTCGTCGAAGAGCCACCTACCGTCTAGGACCAGACCCAGATACTTAAAGTGGGCCCGGACCGGTACGAGGACCGAGTTGACCTCGATGGAGGCGCCAGCGGGTGGACCACGACGGGGCCCATGGAAAAGTAGGGCTTCCGTCTTTTCTAGGGCCACCCGCAAACCCAGCGCCTCAATGCGCCCGACCACCAGGGAGACTCCTGTGGTGGCCAGGCGTGCCGCCTCTTCGAAGGTCCCCCGGGCTGTCACAAGAGTGTCGTCGGCGTAGCAAATTACACCGACGCCGGGGGGGAGACGCCCTCGCAGGACCCAATCGTATCCCATGTTCCACAGGAGTGGTCCGAGGACAGACCCCTGTGGAACACCGCACGACATGGCCCGACGTCTCAAGACTCCTTCTCGGTCCTCGTACATGACAGTACGCTCCGTCAGATAACTTGAAACCAACCCTTTTTTTTTTTTTTTTTTTTTTTTTAGTGTGTGAAAAATCATCATGGACCGTCACCCCACCGGGGGTTACGGCGGGGTGGTGTGTCGGACTTGAACCGACTAAAAAACACACAGTGTGCCCTCTCCGCGCTTCTCCGCTTAGGAGTAGGAGAAGTCCAGGGTGGGATCTCCTTCTGAACTTCTCCAGCGCCTGCCCGCTCCTGATGCGGGCACCGTCTCTGTACGACGACCCTCTCTTAGGCGGCGTCCGGCACACACCGACGCCGCCCCCTCGCGGCTGGCCACATAGTGCGGGTGGAGGGAAAACCCGTCCCGTCCACCCGCGGCCACACTCAAGGCGGCATGAGGCGCAGATGTTCGCGCCTCCGCCGCCCGAGTCGCCGGCGGCGAATCTGGTCCGATTGGATGTCGTCCTCACGGGCCTTCTCCGCCGCCTCCTTCTGCGTGATTACGTCCTCGCAGAAGGTTGCGACCGCGGTGAATGCGCTCTCGCTGCCGACCATGGAACGAACGACGGCCGGCAGTGAGAGATCCCCTCCGATGACTGCAGTGAGGACCCGGCGCTGCGTCTCCCATGCGGGGCAGACCGCCAGCGTGTGATGAGCCGAATCCTCACTGCAGTCGCAGTGGTGGCAGGCGGGACTCAATTCCCTCCTGGCGACCGAGTGCAGGTACTTTCCGAAGCAACCATGCCCGGAAAGAACCTGCGTCAGTCGGAAGGTAAGGGTCCCGTGCTGCCGCACTGCCCATTCGCCGATGACCGGCTGAAGCGCCTCTACGGTGGCGAAGCCAGCACGTGGAGTCTCCAGCCGGACCGACCAGCGATCCATCGTGGCTCGGTGAGCGGCTTCGCACCACTCGCGCACGTCCTCGGGCGGAGGTCCAACTCCACCACTCTCCGCCCGGTAGTTAGCCACTCGCCGATAAACGTCGGCGAGCACTTCCGCCTCCAAATCCCACGGGGGTGTTCCGGCCAGGGCGCACGCCACCTCCGTCGATACGGTGCGGTAACCCCGTATGGCTCTGACCGCCAGAGTTCTCTGCGGCCGCCTAAGGCGCGCCCTATTCTGCTCGGTCAGAGCCGCCGCCCACACCGGTGCACCATAGAGTGCCATAGACCGGACAACCCCCGTGTACAGCTGCCTCGTGGCGACACTGGCTCCTCCCAGATTGGGCAAAAGACGCCCAAGGAAGGAGGCAGTGCCGATCAGCTTCGGAGCAAGCTGTTGGAAGTGCTCGTCGAAGAGCCACCTACCGTCTAGGACCAGACCCAGATACTTAAAGTGGGCCCGGACCGGTACGAGGACCGAGTTGACCTCGATGGAGGCGCCGGCGGGTGGACCACGACGGGGCCCATGGAAAAGTAGGGCTTCCGTCTTTTCTAGGGCCACCCGCAAACCCAGCGCCTCAATGCGCCCGACCACCAGGGAGACTCCTGTGGTGGCCAGGCGTGCCGCCTCTTCGAAGGTCGCCCCCCGGGCTGTCACAAGAGTGTCGTCGGCGTAGCAAATTACACCGACGCCGGGGGGGAGACGCCCTCGCAGGACCCAATCGTATCCCATGTTCCACAGGAGTGGTCCGAGGACAGACCCCTGTGGAAACTTGAAACCAACCCTATACCAACCCGTCTGGCCAGCGTGGTATATTAGGCCAAAACCTCCTTTCTAAGGAGATGCCTATGTCCAGCTGTAGACTGTTAAAGGCTGTTGATGGTGATGATGATGATGATGATGTTAAATGGAGTCGTGGGTAAACGATTTCTTCTAATGGTAAGTTACTACCGCCGTTCATTGACCCTGCAACTCAATAAAGTAGTAGAGCCACGCTTAGAGTAATAAAGCCACGCTAATTTCTGCACAAATAGGCCGACTTCACCGAGGCAGTGACACCCTCTTACAAAAGATCTATCTGGATAGAAATGGTGACCCTCACTCTTCTGCTGACGTTCTCTATCAGGCAAAGTAGAGTCACTTTGGTGAGCTCATATAAATACGTAAGAAAAAACGTATCTCTAGATAAAAAGGGAGGTAACCCACGAAATCCAGGGATACGTTGGTGGTAACCTGTGTAGTTTGGTTGAAAACCAACAAAACAATTTCTTTTGATAAGTTTTTTTGTAACGTCATGTGTACTCTAACCGAGATAACTCAGATATGCCAAAGCACAGTTCTAGCACGGTTAAAAGGATAATCAGAATAATACCAAAACAATTTCATGACATTCATCAAAAAGTGTATAATACAAAAAAAAACTGTAAACAAACCAAAATGAATATGACAAAAATGAAAATACCGTAGTTCAAAAAGCAATTTGTGTAAAAGGACCTCGAATATTTCCCAACAGTAATGCATCCTTTTGCTATTGGAACAACAATGGGCATAATTCACAGGCAGGTCGTTCGCTCAGTACAGAGCTCCAACGAAATCACTGAACCAAATTGCAAATGAAGCGCCAGTCTAACTCCAGTAATGCCGTATATCAAATCTTATACTTGTAGTTCTGTTGCATGTTTGCTCTCCTAAGTGATTAATGTTCGATTTTGTATAGCAAAAATACTAGAGGTCTTTATCTTTATGTAATTTACATTGTAATATATCATAATTCATTTTAGATATCTTGATTTAAGGTTTTATTTAACATTTATAAACAGGATCCTTTTAATAAATTATAAATTTTCTTTAAATTGTTGAAACATAAATGTTATAATATACACCAGCTATTGTTTTTGCGTTTTATAAATTAATATATTCGCTCTGTTAACGGTTTCTCTGAACTTCCAGAATTGGTTTAAGACTAAATATAATCAAATCAGTAAAACCTCTCTACAGTTTGTGAAAAGTTAAAAAATACATATATGAATACGAAAAACTTAGATCTGACGCAAAATAAAAAAATGTTATATCTGGTCAATTATTGTATTGAAATACGTAAAGGGTCAAGTTCACAAATTAAAACTATACATCCAATAATTAAACAACTGTTAACAATACCAATGCGCAGATATTACACCAAGGGCCTTTGTACCCTTTTTTTTTTTTTTTTTTTTACGTGTGGAAATCCCCGCGGACCGTCACCCCGTCGGGGGTTACGGCGGGGTGGTGTGTCGGACTCGAACCGACTAAAACCACACGGTGTGACCCTCTCTGCGCCTTTGTATTGGAAGGAGTCCAGGGAGGGGATTTCCTTCTGGACTCCAACCAGCGCCTGCCCGCACTGTTGCGGGCACCACCACACAAGTGTACTCTCTAATTGGGCAACGTCCGGTCACACGCGGACGTCGCCCCCTCGCGGTTGGCCTCTACTGCGGACGGACGGGAAACCCGTCCCGCCCATCCGCGGCCACTCTCAGGGCGGCATGAGACGCAGGTATGCGCGCCTCCGCCGCCCGGGGCGCCGGCGGCGGATCGGGTCCGATTGGATGGAATCCTCCCGGGCCTTCTCCGCCACCTCCTTCTGCAAGATTACATCCTCGCAGAAGGTTGCGACCGCGGTAAAACAACTGTCGCTGCCGGTCATCGATCTTATGACGGCCGGCAGCGAGAGATCCCCTCCGATGACTGCAGTGAGGGCACGGCGCTGCGCCGCCCAAGCGGGGCAGACCGCCAGCGTGTGCTGGGCCGCGTCCTCACTGCAGTCGCAGTGGTGGCAGGCGGGACTCGGTTCCCTCCTAGCGACCGAGTGCAGGTACTTTCCGAAGCAACCGTGCCCGGAAAGTACCTGCGTCAGCCGGAAGGAAAGGGTCCCGTGCTGCCGCCCTGCCCACTCCTCGATGACCGGCTGAAGAGCCTCCACGGCGGCGAAGCCAGCGCGTGGGGTCTCCAGCCGGAGCGACCATCTCAGCATGGTGGCTCGGCGAGCGGCTTCGCGCCACTCGCGCACGTCCTCGGGCGGAGGGCGAAATCCGCTCTCCGCCCGGAAGTCAGCCACTCGCCGATAAACTTCGGCGAGCACTTCCGCCTCCAAATCCCACGGGGGTGTTCCGGCCAAGGCACACGCCGCCTCTGTGGACACCGTGCGGTATCCACGTATGGCTCTGACCGCCAGTATCCGCTGGGGGCGCCAGAGGCGCGCCCTGTTCTGGGCGGACAGAGCCGCCGCCCACACCGGTGCACCGTAAAGTGCCATTGACCGGACAACCCCCGTGTACAGCTGCCTAGTGGGGACACTGGCCCCGCCCAAGTTGGGCAGAAGTCGCCCTAGGGCGGAGGCAGTGCCCACCAATTTAGGTCCAAGCTGTCGGAAGTGCTCGTCGAAGAGCCACCTACCGTCGAGGACCAGACCCAGGTACCTCATCTGGGCCCGGACCGGTACGAGGACCGAGTTGACCTCGATCGAGGCGCCGGCGGGCGGACCGCGACGGGGCCCATGAAATAATAGGGCCTCCGTCTTGTCCAGGGCCACCCGTAGACCCAGCGCCTCGATGCGCCCGACCACCCGGGAGACTCCTGTGGTGGCCAGGCGCGCCGCCTCCTCAAAGTTTGCCCCCCGGGCCGTGACCAGGGTGTCGTCTGCGTAACAGATAACACCCAGCCCGGGGGGGAGACGCCCTCGTAGGGCCCAGTCGTATCCCATGTTCCACAGGAGTGGTCCTAGGACAGACCCCTGCGGAACACCGCACGACATGGCCCTGCGTCTCAAGGCGCCACCTCGGTCCTCGTACTCGACGGTACGCTCCTCTAAGTAGTCTGCCACCAGCCGCCTCAGGTACCCTGGCACTCCGTGGTATTGGAGTGCGGCCCTGATGCAGCCGAATGGCAGACTATTGAAGGCGTTGGCGATGTCCAATGACACCGCCAACAGCACTCCACCGCCTCTCACCGCCTCTTCGGTCACGGCCCTCAGGCGCAGGATCGCGTCGACCGTCGAACGCCCTTCTCGGAAACCGAATTGGGCGTCCGACAGGTCGGGCCCCACCTCGCTGAGGTGCCGGACGATGCGGACAGAGAGAACCCTCTCAAACAACTTGAAGGGCCTTTGTACCCAACCCGACCTGCGACGCAAAACCCAAATATCCGTCCATTGTTTTAAGAATTATTTTCATTTCTAGTAGAAAGTGGGATCAGGTTCATAATTTAACTACCATGATATTTAGAAATTTAGCAAATGACCAAAACTTCAGTTTTCGGTTTAGTATCGATGCGAACGTCGGTCGATTATTGGCAATACGATCGCCTGACCTATACAAATCCCACTCTATTTACTTTCCGAACGTCTGTGCGATTCGGACATTTGATATTCACTACGGAATCGTACAACGTTTCTGTTGAGTTATTCCAAGAATTCGGATCGCATTTCAAAAAATACAGAAATGCACTAAACAAATATAAGTTCGATGTACAATTCTATAATATCGTTTTGTCTACTATATTAAATTTCTCATCTGACCGTATTTAATCATATTTTATAGTCAGGTTTGCCTTTAATTTTATATTCTGATTGACTCAAATTAACTGCCGATGAATATTTGAAAGTTGAAACATAATAAGTAAATAGGGTTGCCAGTGACATTTTGTGTGTTCGATATAGAATGAGAAAGGGTTGCGTCATATATGTATTGGCGACATTTAGCCAGGCGACATTTGTTGTTACGATTGACCCATTCAGTTCGCCACTCATTGACATGAACAAATAAAAGCTAGAATAAATTTCACTGAACCCTATATTGAAGTTTATTGGACACGATGTTTTATTAAATGACTTAATTAAAATGAAGAAAGTAGAAAGCACGGCGTACATTTACGGTGACTATGCAGTCGAATTGGGTTTTTGAAAAACCGTATGATATCAATTTTATATACAAATGAATATAGTAATCTATAATAATAATAATATGTTATATATGATTGTCTTTTAAATAATATTTTCGTACTATCCTAGTAGAAAATATACTATTGTAAATTGATAAAATTGCTGTGAAATTAGTCAATAATTCACGTTAATCACATATTGCTATATAGGATAGATACCTACATTGATTACTAATTCTGACCTATAACTTTAACCATCGTCGCCTACTGCCAGTATTCTTAATAATAAATAATAATATTAGCCGCAGAACTGATGACCGTTGGGGTAGAAGAGTACTGGAGTGGAGACCGCGCCTCGGCAAACGTAGTGTAGGACGCCCACTGGCCAGGTGGAGTGATGATTTGCGCAAGATGGCTGGCAGGAGCTGGGTGCGAGAAGCCCAAAATCGATCAAAGTGGTGTGCAATGGGAGAGGCCTATGTCCAGCAGTGGACTGAGATAGGCTGATGATGATATAATAATAATGTTTATTGCACAAAAACAGATACAATTAACTGTTCAACTTATAATTTATTTCATAGTTTAAATTACAATGTGAGGACATGCAAACGTAATGCCTTATTAAAAAATCTTGGTCATTCAACTTTGTATGATTTTAAAATATTCATAAACAGTATAAATATTGATTGAGGAACAAAAAAAACCATATCATAAACAGATCGAATGCACCATGTAATCCGGTTCCCGGCGTCTATGTATATGCGAATAATTCACCAGTACGATCGCCATTCTATGAGCAAACAGATAGTCTTCACTTCCGACACATGTTTCCGTGGACGACACAAGTAACTGGTCACGTAGAATATTGACGCCTCCAGCTATCCATTCCCCGGGACAATACCTACGGTGCTAAGGGAGACATTTTTATACGGTAACTTACGTATATCATTCTAAACATTTGGTGAAAAATAACGTGTATTTTCCGCTTTGAAATTCAGTGAACAGAGCGGTTGTAAGCATTTGATCTACTGTTAGTCTGCAACAAAACATTTTAGACTGACAGGACATAGACGCAAGGGAACCTTTTACAGAAACGTTGCAACCTTTTTACACAATTTCATATTTAATAACGTATATTTAACTCTTTCAATATATTTTTTGTGACATTATTTACTTTACGAAATATGATTATAATAAAAGTATAGTACCGATGGTACCTAGTTAATAAAAATAAATAAACCAGCGTGGCATAGTACTTCTTTTCTCATGAGAGGCTTATGTCCAGTAGTGCACTGTTAACAGTGGCTATTGATGATGATGATTAAGAACTTTAAGATTTCTCTATTATTTACTTCGTTGTGTTAAATATGGTTTGTGGTTATAATCTTTATTCAGAATGAGATGGTTACTTATAAATTGAAATATATAACACCTCTCCGGTTTCTTAGATTACTAGCTTTTGTCCACAGCTTTTCCCGCGTGTATTTTGGTTTTCGTGGTAAAAAGTAGCATACATCCGTCAGTATCTTCACGTCAAATTTCGTTGTAAACAAACAGACAGACAGGCAGTTTTACTTTCTAATATATAGTTTTGGTACTGATGGTCAAAAATACATTTCATTTTTTCTCAAAATTGTACTGTAGGTATGCATATAGCTGAACACAGTTCTGTTTGCTTTAGCTGTTTGTGTTTTATTGAAAAAGCCTTGAGTTATTATACTTCTTAAGTTACTTCGGTATTGTATTACCATTGAAATTGAATGTTATGCTACAAAGTTTTATCTTGCAATAACCAACACCTTCATTTGAATAGTGCTGATAAACATTAATTGGCGGCAAAATAACTAGTAAATTTAAAATTTCTGATTAGTTTTATCAAAATGCTCTTTAAATAATATCGACTAATAATCGTCTGCCTTGTTGGTCTAGTGGTTAGCGTATGCAGCTGCTAATCAAGAGGTCTCGGATTCGATTCCCGGGTCGGACCTAATATTATTTAAATGATTCACAATTAATTGTTTCTATATATAACATGTACGTATTTATAAAAAAAAAGTATGTTTATGTATTTATACCAGTTGTCTAGTACCCATAATACAAGCTCTGCTTAGCTTGGGACTAAATGATATTAAGTGTCAAATGTCCGAAATATTGATTTATTAATATTATTTATTCACAAATGGGTGATAAACTTATTACTCAAAGGGAACCCTTGTTCTAAAGAGAATCAAAGGGATTTATGTTTTTTACTATAAACGAGACTTGTTAGCGATAAAATTAATAAGTTTACGATATCTTCTACTTTCAGATGTTTCGAACGGGTTATACCGCTCTGGTCATTAGTAGAATACGAGTAAAAAACATAAGTATATAAAAGTCGCGAGAGTCTAAAAACAATCAAAGGGATTGCTTTATGTTCTTCTTATGCAAGCCCTAAGAACCAGTATAACTAAATGGTTTCCCTTAGTTTTATTTTTTTCATCCATAGTAATATTATAAATTCGAAAGTAACCCTGTTTGTCTCTGACCCTTTATTTACTTACTCTTACACAATATTCATGAAGTTTTATATTGAGATACTTCGATTCTTACAGAATAACATAGATTTTTAATCGCGATAACCGAGGGCGAAGCCACCCCCCTAAGCTAGTATACCGTTTAATCTACTTAGATATTTTCGTACATGTTACAAGCTGTACAAAAAAAACTGAAGAATTGACCAGAATATTCGGACTTTAATAAGTCTAACAAACGTTACTGAAAATAATTCTAAATGAAATATACCAAAAGATATACCTAATTGAAAAACGACCAGCCAAGCATATAATACGTCTAGTTAATCAAATGCATAATACATATCCCTTCAAAATGTTATGGCTAGGGCTCGCCCGCTTCAAATTGGGAATGTACTTATTTACTTTACAGAGTTTTGGTTAAATTAAAATGTTTCTTTGAAAGCTTTTTGATTATTGCTACTTTTAATTTTCTTAATTCTACGTTTATACTATGTGCATACTTAAATTATTTTATATTGGACTGGGATTGAATATAAAAATATACAAATTGTGATTAATATAGCTTTTACATATGATCCCACCTTCTCCCTTCCTCTACACAACACGTGCTGGCCTTAGAAGTCACCCTTTTAGAGTAGTTGACATGCGATCTCGAACTAAACGGTTCGGATCTTCCTTCCTGTGCCTACCAAATGAAGCCTGGAATTCGCTACCAGCTAGAGTGTTTCATGAAAAGGCATCGCACTAGACCGCCATAGTGTGGGTCGCCATGCTGCATTTTCCACATTCACAATGAGATTGTTGACCACCACTCTTGGGTTCTGCACATGCTTTCCATTAGACAGAGTGGAGTCATTTTGGCAGCTTTTATATAAAAGAAGCGCTCATAGCCGAGTGGCCTTAGGTGATTGGAAACAATCACCGAGGGTAATCAACTACGGCGCGGTCAGACCTAGATGGGTGACCGTATGTGGCATGATATGTTATGAGCGTTTCCGTGATTCGGAGGTCACGTTAAGCAGTCGGTCCCGGTTGTTGTCATAAGGTAACAGTCGTGAAGCTTAGTTGGAGGCCTTCGGGCGGCTTAAAAACATCCAACGTACCGTTGGATGTTTTTAAGCCGTACGTAACGTAACGTACCGTACCGTTGGATGTTTTTAAGCCGTACGTAACGTAACGTACCGTACCGTTGGATGTTTTTAAGCCGTACGTAACGTAACGTACCGTACCGTTGGATGTTTTTAAGCCGCCCGAAGGCCTCCAACTAAGCTTCACGACTGTTACCTTATGACAACAACCGGGACCGACTGCTTAACGTGACCTCCGAATCACGGAAACGCTCATAACATATCATGCCACATACGGTCACCCATCTAGGTCTGACCGCGCCGTAGTTGCTTACCCTCGGTGATTGTTTCCAATCACCTAAGACCACTCGGCTATGAGCGCTTCTTTTATATAAAAGCTGCCAAAATGACTCCACTCTGTCTAATGGAAAGCATGTGCATGTGCATATCGATTACGTAGCCACAACGTGTCTTGCCAGTCCCCAACCCGCACTCGGCCAGCGTGGGGACGTAAGGTCTTAACCCTCTTTGAGAGGAGACCCGAGCCCAGCAGTGGGACGTTATGGGTTGTTGATTTGATATAAAAAATGTAGAAATTCACTTTGCATTATTAATACGTGTAGAAATATTTATGAATTAAAATATACTCATCATAGAAGCAATCAGTTTATAAAGATCTGAACCCTACAGGTTTATAAACACCTATCTATACACAATGTTATTGAAATTGAAATTTCTAAAATATTTACAGCAGCTCCTTTTGTTCCAGCTTTAGGTCTAGAGCCGGACTTCCTATATCCTCTGGAGAACGTGACTATCGCCCAAGGACGAGACGCGATGTTTACCTGCGTGGTCAATAACCTTGGTGGTTATAGGGTGAGTGGCGACTCCGCCACGGCCAGGGTGTGTATCAAACTGACTCATTACAGCTAGCCATAGAGGAGCACCGTCACAGCACTTGTATCATGAGATCTATAATTTATAATACTGCTAATTCGAACAGATTTTTATTGTAATATCACAGACTTTCATACTGATAATTCAAAAATAAACTTTAACATACCCTTCTGATATTTACTATATTTATATAAAATATAGTCTACTTTTCACAACTTTCCTTTCTGTCACTTTGATTCTTGCCTGATGTAATAAAACACGCTGTTTACTTAATTTATTTAACAGTGCTAATCTCTGGAATAATCACTGGTTATTCAGTCTAGCTAACGAAACATGAACATGAACTAAAAGTACAAAGTATATGTTATTTCCAGGCTTTTTGACAAGAAATTATAGATCTCAACATATAGACTTGCACAACTTTCACACTTCTTAGCACACTACCTTCAATGTATTTTCTTCAGCACTCTTCCAAACTCACCAGCACTATTCTATAGATCCTCTCTCTATCTTAAAATAGAGTAACACCAATATTGTACAAATACTTTATTGAATTTAAGTTTGTCCACAATAGTAGTAGCATTAGCACACTATGCACTTGAAACCTGAAAAAGTGTCCAATCAGATTTTTTGCATGTTTGCCATCTTTAAAGTTGCCTTTGATTTGTAATACGAAAATTATAAATGAAGTACCTATACGTAAAAAATTAAAATATTGGACACTCTAAACAGAGCGTTTTTGGTACCACATAAAGACACAAACAATATTCCTAATCTAAAAGGCATTTTCTATTTTCAGACATTTAATAAAATGGTACCGAATATTGCTCGTATCTAATAGTTCAGTGAATACTTTTGAATCATTCTCAAAAAATGACGTTGTTGAATTCACAAGGTAAAACGTTAAGTATTGAATTTACTTTTTATTACATACAAAGAAGATGTTCTATATAGTATTACGTTCAGCATTACACACGACTATACCAGCCTCTCTCTTCCTAAGATTATGAGGGTAGCGAACCTAGAGACAACACATCTACTTACCTTGGTTTTAGTCGGGTTCTTTTGATCCATCAAACTTTTACGTGAAATATTCTTCATGTGGGTACTTAATACTGATTTCACGTTACATAAAAGAGGTAACTATTTCCAGCACATGCCATAACATGTACTACTAAAGCTGGTTAATGATGAATGTTTTTACTTCTTACCTACCCTCATTACACCACACGGCATAATCTGAAAAGAGTTCGCAGCGAACTAAGTCATTTTTGAGAATGATCCTTAACACTTGCACATAGACCTAAAATCCAAGACCTTATAAAGTTTGTTAATGAATCGTTGGCAATTAACATGTTCTTGGGTTTTAAAAACTTATGCACCAATCCTTTCTTTTGGAGAAATAATGGAGCATGTATTTAATACACTTATTTAAAGTTAATTTTTATGTTTTTTATAAAAAATGCACAGCATTGCACATACAGCACTTAATCTTCAGTTAATCGTGACCGAAACAAAAACCGTCATCTCCTATGATAAAACTACTTAGCTCATGGTATTTACGTTGCAAAACAGCCACTTTAGGAAATTAAAATAAAGCCGAGACAAACCCCCTCGGTCCCTGTTCAATCATTTCGAGAAGCGATGCTCTCAAACTGTCCCGGGAGTTAATCTCGTACACTATCATTATAATTTACAATACTTAGTCGTATTTTATACACTTTATTATTGCTTTAAATATACATGTGAGAGTACAATTTGTAAACCTATAAATATGGGTTGGACCTAATTTTATTAAAATCATTTCAAATAATTATGTCAATTGGAATGCAGTTTCATTGTAGATAATCCAATTTTAAATACCGAATATGCCTCAGATACTTTTGACGTAAAAGAGTAATACCGTATCAGCCATCAGAGCTGTACCTTGTTGATTTAACTTCTTTCATGAAGAAAAACTATAGCAAATTTTAAACCAAATGTGAACGTAATATCGCTATACATTTTTATCATAAACATAATAACATAACTTTGTTAGCTTCAAATGATTCCATAAACAACCATCAATTACTATTTATAACAGCATATAATCTGAAGTCTGCTATTATCCGATACAATAAATGCATGCTACAAATAACGAGATCGAGCAATAAAACCGTATATAAATACTTGTTCACGCATCTTTCCCTCACGAGAAAAAAGATTCGATAATAGTCTCTCTGGGGCCATTCGCTCAGGTCACTAGATTTCCACGCAATATCGATTTCTCTGTATTACAAACATATTTGCTTTCCTATGTCAATCGAGTAAGTAATTACTCAAGACTAATTACTTCTCCACGAACGTATCTACTGTTATTCCCACGTGAATATACAGATCATATCAACGAAATAGCTACGGCCAAATTTCATATTGAAGATAAAAACGAAATTGTTACTCTCGGGGGTGAAATTCTAATCCCTAACATTTTGTTTTATTTTTTCAAAAGATGAATAAAACGAAACCACAACAGCTCTTAATAATTTTTAAACACTTTACAGTATTGATAAACTTTAAAAATAATGTGCTTGAAATCATTTTACACAATACATTCACGACATGAGACACAAAATAATCCTAATATTTTAAACACAACGTCGATATGCACCGCTGGTATGGATGAGTTTCAAGTTTTGGTAACTATATTTATTTCAAATTGACCTATTTATTTTCTTGTGAATCATTTAATAAATAGGTCAATTATTACTAATTTATTTTACATATTTAACAGGGCAAATTTAGAATCCTTTAAAATTAAATTGTAATATTCAAATTACGATGTTTAACAGTCCTGCAATCTTGTTTATGCTCCTATAAATGTTACAAACAAAGCATTTTAAATATTACAGATAAAGAGAAGCATGTAAAAAGAATGTATGGCTGTTTTTCAATTTTTTTTTACTTTCATTTTGCCCTTACTGTAGTTTTATAAGCACTTAATTTAGAAATGAAATAGATGCACAAGCACTATAAATAATGTAGAGTACTAACTTCTAATTTGCACCTCTATTAGTGCACCTCTTCTTGCACTTACCTATTCATAATATTATATTTAAAGAAAAAAATCACACAAGTCAATGAAACTAATTGCAATAGAAACGATAAGTCTTTTATTTTGAAATGCATATTTTCAATAAATGTCTTAGTTCAGAAATATTTTAAATTAGTTATGTAAAACCGATGAATGCATTGAACTTGAATATCTATTCAAATCCAAAGAAAGAAAATAAAATCATACTGTAAAGAATTATTTACAATAATAAAGTTATAACACCGAGGCCGCTCGTAGCCATACACAAGTATAAATGTCGTTTTTTCTGTTGGAGTTTTTTGTTACGCGCTATGCAGGAAATTAGCTCCTATTGCGATGTCGACGCTTTTGGTAAAGCGGGTAAAACGAGGGCGTTTTCAGTACGCCCGCAGCCCAGCTCATAGCGGCGACCAGACGAAAATGTAATTAAAAATTCCGAGAACATTTTGCACGCTCACAACAAGATAGTGTTGCCGGTTGGAGGATTGTTGTCGTGAACGCCTCTTGGAAAGCATTCACTTGTAATCAGACTGTTTACTAAAAGTCTTTATTGTTTAAAAGCAAATCATCAAACGTGGGTTAAAACTATGATAAATATACGATGCTTTATTCAACATCAGTTTGAAATTTATCAACTAAAATTGTATATTTCTTCATGCTCTCTTTGGACGTACCATCTTTACCGATGATGTATGGAATAGGTCGCATGGATTAAAGCAGACACTAAAGCGATCCTGGCCATACATGAGCACGTGATAACGAACAACCAGCGGTTGACTGTCACGCATAATGATTACAATACATGGACACTCAACATTAGAGGTGTCAAACGAGAAGATAGAGGACAATATATGTGCCAAGTTAATACTGATCCTATGAAAATGCAGGTAATCTTCTAATTATACTCATTAATAATTGTTTTTTTCCTTTAAGAATAATTGGAAAATGTAAGTCACACATAAAAACTTGGAATAAAATGAAATTTAGTTGTGATCCAATAGTGTTATATTTTAGTAAAGTGTAATGGACTCAGTTCTATACATTTCCAAATGCAAGCTAATGCAAAGTGCCTTGACTTGTCTACACAGTTGGCCTAGTGGTTTAAGCAGTTTTCACGCTGCTTTCTACTGCGCTAAGTGTTGTGGGTTCAAATCCTACACAGGAAAACATTATGTGATCCACAAATTCTTATTCTGAATCTGGGTATTCTATTTCTCCGTTGTATGTTTGTAAAATCCCCCGCGACACAGAAATATATTCCTAATGCGGGAGCCGACTTAAAAAAAAGGTCTGAAGGCACATACGATATTATATTACATTGTGCTTATAATCAATAAGCATTTTAAGTCAATTTCAAGTAATTTTCTTTCACAGACTGCATTTTTGGAAGTAGTCATCCCTCCAGACATAATATATGAAGAAACGTCTGGGGATATGATGGTGCCGGAAGGTGGATCTGCAAAGCTAGTTTGCAAAGCGAGAGGATATCCTCCGCCTAAGATTGTGTGGCGCAGAGAAGACGGAGGTGATATTATTTCAAGGGGAGGACCACAGGGAAAAACTAAAGGTAACATGATACACTTTTCAACATTTACTGTTCGTATTTCATAAAATTCATAGAGTGTGAAATAAAACAGTTTAAGACCTACTGAAAGGTAATTTGTTGTTTTAGGGCCCATGTGTTCGTATAGTAAAGAAGGCAACTCCTTTGCTATAAGTTATTTGACTGCCTTGTTGGTCTAGTGGTTAGCGTATGCGGCTGCTGATCAAGAGGTCTCGGGTTCGATTCCGGATCAGACCAAATATTTGTGCGATTCACAAATATTTGTTTCGGAGTCTGGGTGTTTTTCTATGTATAATATGTATGTATTTACAAAAAAAAAGTATGTTTATGTATTTATATCAGTTGTTTAGTACCCATAACACAAGCTCTGCTTAGCTTGGGACTAGATGACGCTGTGTGTAACATGTCCAAAAAATATTAAAAAAATATTATTACATTTTAACTAATCAAATTGAGATGAAAAAATATTACTACTCAAAGGAAAACAGCATCTGGCCTTAAGTTGTACGGATGTGTATTGTAAATGTTATTAAAATAACAATATTCTCCTTTTCAAAGCATTTTATTTCCAAATATGATATTAAAGTTTGATATGATGAATTCTGATAATTAATCATATTATGTCATTCTGAGTTATGTTTTCACTACCTATGTCTAAATTATATCCACTTGAGGAATTAGCAATTCAAAAGATAAACATTATAATTTCCTCTGGGACCAAAGTGAAGATAATTACAATTAGCAACTTTACACCAAGATGTCAAATGTTAAGAGTTCAATAACGATCCAATTACATATTTTAGAATGCGAATCTAAAAGCAATTCATTTTAAAGATTAATGAGTACCTTATTACAATATTCATTTCATGAATAAGTTAGATTCTCTTTTAGAAAGTATAATTAAAAGATTTTGATCACTGCAATAAGCTAATATTATACTGCTATCATCAATCACGACCTCCTGATGAAGGATGTTCCGGCTTACTATACTAATTTTGTGTTTGGGTTTATGTCAAGTTTTCACACTCATCGCATTGCTGTTGTCCTGCGTAGTGTATCTCTTTTTTTGGGTTCTCACGATAGGCTTTTGATGAAAATGAAAGTAACAAATGTATTCTTAAGTCACCACACGGACTCTTAGCGGTAACTTCAGAAGAAAACCGCACTGCTTTATGCATCATCATAGGTTAATATGCACAAGACAAAGACAATAGTCAGCATGAAAATATTACCAATTCAGTAAAAACCACATTTTGTGAAAATCATCTTACACTTGCATTTACTTTAATTTGACATCAATTCTAGCATAAAACAATAATAGTTGAATGTGAGTTCTCACTGTCTGTTTTTGATTCAAAAACCAAGAGTAAAAGGAATTTCTCCAAAAATTTGAAACAAATTGTATTTTTTACTGCATTTTGTATAACTCCATGCAGTTGTGTGATCGTGTGTAAGGAAGTTTGCGATTCCTGTAAGGTCAAAGGTGTTCGCGTGCCATAACCAAATCATTTACTGCTATAAGCCGTAACTAAAGACCCCCTTAACACGATAACTCACGGCTAATCTATCCTGAAACTAACACTTTAGGAATTGTGATGTATTTATGTGGAAATTGCCGTTTAGGCAATTTAATTCCTATTAAAATGGAGAATAGGTACCTCTTGAAAGAAGAAGTTTTGGGTGGTGATTAATAGAAATAGTTTAGATATAACTTTAACTTTTTATTACTACCGGAAGAAAATAATAAATTTCATTTCAACTTTCGGATACTTTCGCAAATGTAAGTAAGATAATATGACCTGAGCGATATGCATCAAAATCATAAAAATACTTCTTCGGTCGTTATTTCTATCAAGTATAACTAGTTGCAACATTTTGCTAGGTAGAAAAACTACGAAAGAAATAAGGAAGTATTTAAACCTTTTATGATTAAAGTTTAAATGTAGTCAATCTTTTACTGAACCAGTTTTTTATTAGTATTAATAATAACAGTTTTATTTTTGTCAATTCATTTACAATCATTCATTTAATTACAATTATTACTGGTATAAATTGAAAAGTTAGTACTTTTTCTTATCATTGGGACATTTAACTTAAAAATAAAGAACTGAAGTAGGTTTGTTATAAAAATGATTTATACATACATAATACCATTAAAATATGATAGTAATTCTATATTGCTCTCATCTTCCATTAAAACATGTATATTTACAAAAAAAAGTATTTAATGTATTTATATCAGTTTTTTAGTACTCATAATATAAGCTCTGCTTAGTTTGGGACTAGATTGCGTTGTGTGTAAGATGTCCGAAACATAATAGAAATATAATAATATATCAAAACTAACAATAAAAGTGATTACAATATATAAAACAGTCTAAAAGAGATAAAGACTACATTTTGAAAAGCTTTTTACATCTTAGGGAGAATATTTAAAGCACACTAAGTACATATTACGATTAAAACTAAAATAATGCATGAAAATGAATGCTAAGCACAAAGGTTTATATAAGTTGTACGAAGCCGACCCTCCTCAAACTATGGAGGGGATGGAACTAGATAGAGCTGCAAATTATCCACTTTCTGTGTTATTCCTATTTAAATTATTCCACCTTGAAATATTATTAACCATACCAGATTTATTATTCTGTGGTTTTATTCTATTTAAAAATTGAACGCACTATCTCTGAAAATGAAAAACTTCTTTGTATTTATAGCAGTAAAAAGTAGCGTATTTTACTAGCTGATAATGTAGTTTTTTTTAGTGAAAGAAATTTTTAACTATACTCTGTCCATTCCTTTATTATCTTTTTGACAATTCAACAAATTTCGAAATTAGGGACGCCCTCACACGTCACCGATTCGATTTGAAATCAAAATTAATCGATATAATATTGTTTAAGTCAGTATTGTAAATAAATAAAATGTGCACTATTATGATATATAATTGGCCCAGAACAAAGAAAACTTCCTAACACAGTCACTTGAAGTTCGGTTTAGTAAGTATTTTAAGTGATTTTTCAAATGTATTTTCTCATAACTCTGGATGAAAACGTTATTAACCACGCGTTTCAAACTTAAATTTACTAACGCGTGCATAGATAGTTACATTTTAAACCAGTGGTCCAAAACTAAATTAATTAATGCACAGAGTTATTGTTCTAAGTTTGAACTTAAATTCCAAAATTTCGACTTAATTCCTTGCAAATATAAATCTTGAAGTCATACATATTTTAATTTCCTTTTTATTTGATTAAATTTACAGCAGCAATGCTTACATGAATTCAAATTATTTTGATCATAATATAGTTGTTATTTTTAGCTATGCACAAGCCACTACCCTACCCGTCTTTAAAGTACGCCATTACTGTAGTACATTATTATGAAAAAAAATACCGGTAATTTAAGTCAAAAAGACAATAAACGAATGGACAAGGTATAAGTGTAGTCATTTATGCGTGAATTTGTAACGAACTAGCGCCCGCGGGTATATCGGTTATCGCGATAAAATGTAGCCTATGTCGTTTCTCGGGCTGGAAACTATAAGTGTGCCTAATTTTATTTAAATCTGTTCCGTAGTTTCGGCATGAATCGTGACAGAGGAACAGGGAGACAAAGCTACTTTAGCATTTACAATATTAGTAAAGATAAAGTACCATTTGTATAAAGTCGGTTATATATACATTTTATAGTTAAGAAATACTGGAAAGTCTCACAAAGAGTCTTTGATTTAGATCTTAGCACTGCCACTTGTGGCTTAATTATTCCGCTGCAACCAATGCAATTGAATTCTTTCATTTATTATGAGACTTTCCAGTATTTCTTAACTATAAAATGTATTGGTTATTAACAGTAACATAATATACTCATGTTTTAACAGTAAACGGGACTTATTCGTGATAAAATAAAAAGATTACGATACCTGCTGCTTTCCGATGGTTTCATAACCTTTTTAATTTTATTTAACAACAAGACGCTCTTTGTATGCCGCCTTGCGGAACTGATGTAGTCAATTCGGTGTGCACAGCAGTAAAGTGTGTGTGTGAACTTGAACCCCGAACACGGGGTTTCACAATTCATTGAGCGTTATATTTATAATTATAGCCGCCATACATATATATTGCTTATAGCCTAGACTAGGCTGAACTTACAAAACGGGAGGTGCGCGAGCAGCGAGCGCGACTCTTAGCTCAGTATCATATATTCCGAATAATTCCCGTTTACAGTGACAAACATGTCGCGTAAGTCTAAAGGCAGTTAGTATAATAATACACATAGCATAATCTCAGTATTGACAAATACGATATAACGTCTCATTATAAAGTATAAACGATATTTTAAAATCGTTTTAAGCTATATGTTATAACCTACATATACAGAAATGAAATACAATATACACCTAAATACAGAACATGTGGTCGTATTCATAACATAATTGTTTGTTCTGGATTCGAAGTAAACCTATGACCGCCCGCCGGCTTAACAGTCATAGTCGCTAATCACTAGACTACTAGGCCCGAGGTTCTGAAATAACATGGTCCGGGTCCACCTGGAGCAGTGCGCCAGATGCCGATCGTCAGGGTGGTTTTTAGTGGAAATACCACATACTAAACATAAGCCAGGCTTATGTTTTCCCGAGGAGCCGGAGATCCAAAAATATTTTTCCACCCCGTGAACAAAAAAAAAGACTACTAGGCCCGTCACGAAACGTGAACGTAAAACATATAATTTTTAAAAGATACAATCTCCTCAATGAATTCAGGAAACCTTTAATGATTTAAATTCAGTACACAGTCTATTGCGGGTTGTTTAATCTAGAATAAAGTATTAGTAGAAACTGATCTATTTACATTAAACCACTTTAAGAACTTTAAGAAACGACTAAAAGATAAATCAGTGCTTAAAATATTCACTATTGAATCTTAGCAGTAAATCACACCGCAGCACCTCAGGAACTCCTATTACCATTCACACCGCCCTTTCTAATCCCACCGGATTACAATCTCGAGACGGTCCGGGAATAATTACGTACCTACTCATCTCTGCACTCGGTCAAATAAAACGAGATAAAGGGTTATCTCAAATCCTAAATTTCCCAATGTTTAAATAATTATTCGTTTTTATAGAACACGGAATAATTTTGAAACTTTTATTTTTAAAATGGCGATAAAATGGAACGCTACTGAAATCCGAAAGCAAGTTCCATTAATAAAATTTAAAAAAGAAATTATTGCTTAGTATTCTTCATCGTTTAAAATAAATAAGTTTGAAGGTAAAGTAAACATAAAAATTATGCAAGCACAAAGGGAGTTCGTGACGAGTGGCAATTGGAAACTGTACTGACAGGGTGATTAATCAGCAGGTCCCACTTAACCCTACCACTGTTCAGACCTCCTCTTGCCATCAGTCAATTCATTAAGCTAACAAAGTACTACCGGTAATGACTTTCACAACGAACCGAGCACTTCAATACTACGCTAAGATTAGAGCATACACTAGACCTTTTCAATTGTGTACATTCGATAATTAAGATAAATTCATACTTACATATTTTATTCTTGATTTGAAATACATGCCGTAAAAAATATATATTCAACCACTTAAAATATTAAAAATCGTTTTCTCCAAATGTTTGTATGTTATATTTTTATGAAAGTTTATTTGACACCGCTTTAGAGTGGCAGACATAGACTTGACATAAGCAGTTCCGTTATTCCCTACTGCGCCAATTTGTGGAACTCACTAGCAGCTAGCGCACGGGTTATTGTCACACTGTGATTCCGGGTCCTTTAAGCAGGGCGTTAAAAATCACCTCATTAGGCCGCCATAGTGTGGGTCACCAAGTTACCATGCTGTATTGATTTCATACTTTATCCGACTCCATCTGTCTGCCGGAAATCATCAACATCCCATAATGGCCACTTGGCTATTAGCGCTCTATGAATGTCTGTCTGTCTGTCAGATCTAGTCTGGTGGAATGCGTGATTAGAATCTAAAAATGGGAGCCACCACACTCGCCTCGAATGCAAATAATGCAGTATGGTGGCCCACACTATGGCGGCCTAGTGAGATGCTTTTTCATGCCACGATTATAGGACCCGGGATTATAGTGGGAAGGACACACGTGAGCTGCTGAGTGGTGGTGAATTCCAGTTTTTTTAGTTTTGAGGAAGGTCCTAAAAAGGCCCTTATGACTCTTGAATTTTATGTGTCCATCGACGGTAATCATAATTTAGCATTATAGCCCGCCACTCCACCACCACACTACTTGCTATACCATAAAAAAATCACGAAGTTTCTTATTGTCCTTAAAATGTTAAAAGTAACCTAGTAAAATAACTCGATTGCAACATTTTTTGAAAAATTTAGTTTTCTTAATTTACTGGAGCTAGCTTGTTTAATATTTAATTTAATATAATGTTTTTCTCGGGTATTATTGCTCAATGAAATAAATTATTGGATTTGATTTGAGTTCAATATAGTAATAACTAAAACTTGCGTTAACGTTACTTTGTTTTATTTAAAAGTTTAATGAAGCCTGACACACTTTAATAGCTTTCAAAAATATCAACTTTCTAAAATATCCGTAATTGAAAGTAGCAAGGTGAAACCCATTGTTGCAGGCACCAATTTTAAATTAACTAACATCAATAACAATCATCAATTTGAGTGAAGAAGTCTAATTAAAGAAGCCGTTACAAGTTACCTCCATAAATCTGAACGGGAAACAATACAGCCTATCCATTACGTAGGCCCGTGTTCACCAATATTCCAATGAGTAAAGTTGGAGGCCGTCCGACTCTACTGATATAGTTTTTTAATGAGTATACGGACCTCTTACTAATTTGTTATCTCCAGCAAGGGTAACTTCACTCTTATAAATCAAATTTAAGAACAAGAATTTAATTCTGCTGAGATAAATGATACGGCTGCATCGATGTACTAGTAGATCGCTTTAGACTTAATTTAGTTAAACCCACGTGGAATTGACAATTTGTATTACTGTTCATTCAATTTTTTGGTTCAAATACGTATACATACTTGTCATTTTGTTTTGTTCCTCGGTTGTAGACATTCTGTTATTCAAATTATGCAACTTTTTTTTTTATTTTATAATCCCTAAATAAGTTTGCGAAAAGCTTATGTTTAAAAAATAAATCGAAAACAGAAACGTTCATAATTTACTAACTCCTCTGGGACAAAATACGTACAACGGTATGTTATAATAATTATAGCGACAACAGAAAACAGCGTCACCAACAATGGGTATTATTCAAAATTTGCCCTTTATTGTTACGCATAAAACATGTTCGCGGTGACAACGGCGTGTCGCGTGCCTATTTATTTCATGTTCTACACCAAATTATGCAGATAAGCGAAAATGGTAGAAACTAAACCGTAGACTGACGCAAATTAACTCCAGCATCCTTCCATTCGACGCTTTTCATCAATTTCATGGAGTTTGAAACAGATACGACTACGTACTGAGTTATTCAAAATTGTTAATCTCAACTATTGGATAAATTGTTCATGTTGATTCTCGATTCCCAATCAAAGTAGTGAAATTTCGACAACTTTGGCGTGATCGTGGTAATTAATGGAGTTTGTATATTTAAAAGTGAACGATCTGAATATAAATAAAGAAACGAACTCTATACGATTGTTACTCGTAATTAAAATTAATTATAACTTTTGAATAAGGAGTGATGTGAAAATGTTGACTATAATTTTACTTGAGTGATTTTCGGTGAAGTGTCACCGAAGCTCTGGACTTCGACGCATTCGAAAGCACCTATTTCAAATTCATTTAAAACTGATATAATTATAATTTTGTTACAACATATAATGAACGATTTGGTTAATATATACATCTGTATAAAGTATAAAAACCACATAAATAGTAACAATAATATACTCACACCATATAGAAATATCTATATATTTCTATATGGTGTGATTAATAATAAGGTTAATTAAATGCCTTTATACTATCACTATGTGATAGTATAAAGGCATTTAATTAACCTTTAATTTGACCAAACTTTGATAGCTTTCAAAACATTAAAAATTTACACATCTACACAAATTTAAATAAAGAAATAAATTTCAAGTATCTATTTTCATCAAATAGATTTTCATAAAATGGATTTGAAAACATAAAAAAGCTACTTTTCCTCCGAGACAGAATAGCCTTCAATTTTTAATAAACTTTCATATTTTCAAATAATAACAAAGAAAATATTGTTTAAGCATAGTTCAGCCTCTTCTTATGCATTATTAAACACTTTTAGAATTCAAAAATGACAAATGTCTGTAGAGCCACAAGGGTCTGGACTCAACTGTCACTTGACTTATGACACATCGACACACCAAGTTTATTCAACAGCGACGCAAACGGCTACACAGAAACTAGGAGTAGTGTCCACTCAATTTAATTTCTAAGATTAGATTTTTTTGCACCTTTTTCTTCACATAAAATAGTAATCGTATGACCTACTATGCAATATCTTAAGTATCTACATTATTTAACCATGTTATTGCTTATTTTTAATCTATTTCACCACAATATAGTACTTATATCAGTGTATGTGCAAAATATACATGTAGCACCGAGCTTCCCCAATGATTAGTTAAAAATATTTACTTAAAAAATATTTCATTATGAGTTAGAAATAATTCTTAGGTTTTAACCAATTTAAATAATTAACAAACAGTTTAAAAGCTTTAAGAAATCGATTAACGTTCGAAAGAGAACAATTAATATTAAATATTAATATGCATAGTACTTTCAAATGATCTATTATTGCTTATTTTCGATTGACACTTAACTGATTTAATTCCATTATTTTCACAAAAAAAAACTAGAAACTTTAAACAAACGTTGTTCAAAAACACAAAAAAAGAATTTCATCCATTCCTTTTATAAAGTTTTCCCAAAAATTATGAACCTCAACGACTTAACATCTTTCACTGTTCTCGCATTGTTTGCTAACGAAGCGTCGCCCCACGTCGAGAGCCCTACACTTTAAACCATCAACGGTATACAGCTCCTTCGGAAAATATTGCCCTAGCTTTTTATCCTCTTGTTTGAATAATGGCTGTAAACGTACTTGGTCGCCATTTGAGCAAGGTGTCAGGAAAACAGCTCAAGTTCGAACCACTAACGGTACTTGTTTACACAACCCGTCAACTTTTGGCGGTTCGCAAGTATTTTCTAACAGTTACTGGCGAAATGTAATGTAAGCACTTTAGATAGTGCTCAAAACGGTTTTCGTTGGTTGACTTTGGCAAAATTGAACAACGTACAAGTAGGTACATTAAATTCCGTTCAAATATATAACATTATAAATAGATTTATTTGAAAGTAAAAAGTTATATATTCAGTTAAATATTAATTTTTTTTTGTTTGTTACCTACAGATATTTCTAATTATAAAAACTATAATTCTCTAAATTATAATGATTAGAAATATCTGTAAGGTGACAAACAAAAAAAAAACATTGAATATGTACTTTGTTTCACTAACTTGTGAAATGACTGATACATTCGGTCTTTGGAATAAAACGGATAAGGCATCCCCGAATCCGTCAATTTTGGCATCCCTTATACGGCTTCTTAGACTGAGTTTGGGGTTAGTCACGAAATAATAGCGCTGTTGCAATATTAGGTACTTTTAATGTGAATCAGTTTTATTCGTCTTGATCGAGACAATAAATGAAGGTTGTTTTGTTGAAGTTTCATCAATATGTAAGTTAAAACAAAAAAAATGTTTTACGTTAATGATAGTATTGGTAGTATTTGTACATTCAATATGTCGACCTGGCTCGTTGATCTAGTGGTTAACTGATTAATATACGACTTCTAATCAAATAGTCTCAGGTTCAAATATCGACTGTTGTAGGATTTTTCTTACAAGAAATGGTAGCCCGGAGTATGAGAAGTCCGTTAAGCTGTCCGTCCTGGTTGTCATGAATATCTATGGCAATCGTTATTGGGAAGTCAGTACCCTCAAATATACTGTTACAACTAGTTTAACCTTTGAATTCAGTGCACCCTCAAGGTCGCGGAGGTCCAATGCCAGTCGCTCCGTGTAAAAACTGATGTTCAGTTAAAACTGGTTAAATTAGTAGCCGACCCCAAATAATGTTGACAATAATAAAGGTTAGGAAGTTGATGATGATGATGATGTTTATGACAGTATCCGTTCAAAAACTGTTTTATTTCAATGAAAAAAACGATTTATTTTTTAATCACCAAATTAATCAAATATTCGACAAATCATTTGTTCATTTACAAGTGTGTGAATACAAAAAGACCACATGAGTAAATTAACAGTGTTGAACAGTTTACATAAATTGGCTCATGTTACGTTTAATTCAATTGTATTTTATTAAATTACTTACTGAAAAAAAATCGTGGTAAATTAAACTACACATTTTACGTTGTTAAAAATTCAACTAATTACTTATTGTTTATACATCATATTACAAAATTGATTATGTTCTAGTTTATTACTTGTAGTCAAATCTTACTAATGAATAATTTAAAATTACTCCTGACTAACGGTTAATTTTGAATTTGAAAAATCATCTTGATTTGGCCAAATCGGCTGGATCCAAGTTGAGTTTGGAGATTTCATAAACGATAACGTATACCAGGGACATGTCTATTTAACGTTTTGACAACTATGTTTTTGTCCTCAGTAATATCGTTGGAAGGAGAAATCGTGAACTTGACCAAGGTGACGAGGTCGGAGATGGGCGCGTATCTCTGTATTGCAGCCAACGGCGTCCCACCTTCCGTCAGCAAAAGAATAATGCTACATGTACATTGTGAGTACTATTTAATGAAACGTAATTTTAAAATGTATTTTTACGTATTTGTTCGTATTGTTCTAGCATAGTGTAGTAGCATCAACAACTCATAACGTCGCACTGCTAGAGACTCCTCTCATGAGACAGTTAAGCCATACGTCCCCCGCTGGCCGAGTGCGGGTTGGGGACTGGCGGGTTGGGGGTTTTAAATCCGCCCGAAGGCCTCCAGCTAAGCTTTACGATGGTTATCATATGATAACAACTGGGACCAACTGCCTAACGTGACCCCCGAATCACGGCAACATTCATAACAGATTATGACACAAACTGTCACCCATCTAGGTACTGACCGAGCAGTTGTTGCTTACCCTCGGTGATTTTTTGCTATCACCTAAGGCCACTTGGCTACGAGCGCTTCTAATGTAGTATATCATTACCATAACTTGTAAAAATCGGCCAAGTGCGTGTCGGGCCACGCACACTGAAAAGGGTTCCTCTGTCACCTATAATGGAACGTGGATTTTAAACCGTATCCAATAGATAATTGTTATGTTTACGTATTATTGCGTTAATTTTGTATGACGTTTTCCAAGTGAGTGCATTTTACAAGTTAAATTTATATTATATAACTCCTGAACTAACAAAGTCAACTAATTGTTATGTTATAATTTTCCTTCAAAGTTCAGTATATGGACCACCATCACAAATTTATCCAGATATTTTTTGAGAAAGCCGTTTAGCTTTTAGAGGGGGTGGATGCCCAGTTTTTACCAAAAAGTGCCCTTTAATGTGAAATATCTCGCAAACAGATACCTAAATCAAAAAATCATCTTCCTGTTTTGTTTTTAAAAGACATATCTAATGATACCCCACACGATGGGGTGGCCGCGAGAAAAAAAGATCATCCCCACTTTACGTGTAGGGGAGGTACCCCATATAAAAATATTTTTCATAATTTTATTGTATAGCACTTTGCCGACGTATTTACAATACGTATTCATGCAAAGTTTCATCTTTCTAGCACTTATCGTTTGGATGCTAAGTCAAGGACGGACGGACAGACGGACATGACGAATCTATAAGAGTTCCGAGTCATAAGCTTCGGAACCCTAAAAATGAAATCGAAGAGATTTCCTCTGTTGTAACAAAGTTAGTAATACTAAATCCCTTTATTTGAAGTTGTGACGCTTTTTTCTAATAAAGTTTGTCATTACTTTCTCTACGTAAAAATTCCGATGTTTGCTAAAAAATAATCTAACATACTCTCTACTAGCTTTAGCTCATGGAAAACTTTGATTGCTTTTTTCACCCCCTTAGGGGTAGAATTTTCCAAAACTCTCTCTTATTGTTCGCCTTCACTCCTCGAGAAACAGACACGGTAAATTTCAGCTTCCTGTGCACAGTAGTTTCACAATCACAGTGGTTGTCTGTCAATCAGTAACGAAATAGTTATATTTTATTTATTATTCTTCTATAAATCCAAAAACCGAAAACCAGAGAACACTCAAAAGCAATTGTGGATAAAAAAACCTCAAAGTATCTGTTTAAATTTGTTACTAGTGTTGCCATAAAATAACATATTCAATCACGTAATAAGATAGTCTAAAATTGAAAATTTGAAACCCTTCCCTAACATAATTTACCTTGATAATTCTTATTCCGTACCCGAATCACCGATATCACTAAAAAGTTTTTAACAAATTTTCTCTTCATTCTGAAAACGCCGCATAGGGTCGATTACGAATTCACGACATGTATCAATTCAATCATCGATAAAGTCTACTCACCTGCGTAAAGCACGAGCAAAAAGCGTTACATTACGAACTCACTTATCAGCCGATCGCGCCTAATTTATAACCGGAGTTATTCAATGCTCGGTTAGTGGGCGAAGTCGGTAACACGGCGGCCCGAGCTTGAACACGTAAGCAATTGGGAGATTTTCCTGTTATCACGTATCATCTTCCGTGCGTGTCTTGCATCAGAATTACAAAAAGCCACGTCACGCCTTACAAAGTAACTGCCCTGTTGACTATTGCAATTTAGTTTTAGTACCAATTTCAATTATAGATGAAGTTGTCTGATAAACTTGCGTCACAACATTTTGCTTTACGTTTAGTAGATTATATATTGTGTGTGTGTGCTTAATCATCTTTTAAAAGAGATTAATTTGACAAAAATACATATAAATTACAGAAATCATTAAAGCAGGTAGTACAAATTGTAGTTTTTACATGGGATGTGGCGTGTACAACATAGTAAATATACTAAGCGGTATTTGCTTTGGTTCTAACAATGCTTTCACTTCTCAATGAAAAATTCTTTAGTTGAAAAATGTTGTGTCTTATCATTAGCATTTCAGTTGGTTTCAGGTTTCATTCAGATTATGAAAAAAACAAAGGTAAATAAATAAAAAATGTTGAATTTAAATTTCCAAACATACAAAGTTATTTAGTAAAAATACAGGGTTGACCAAAAAAATCATTTAAATTTGAATCGGTAGCTGCGACAAGCAGCGACGACGGGGTAGGTCGGAGGGGCTACGAAGCGCAAAAGCGGCCAAAGGGAGTTCAGTACCATGGCGTCGTTTAGTGATAAACAACGTGCGACTTAAATAAAGATTCTTTTGACAATTATTTACAATAAAATTTACATACAATTTAAAATTATTTCTTCAATGAAACATTTATAGTTTACATTCTGCTTACAGGGGCACGTTGAGCATTAAAACTATTACATTAGGGGTTAAAGTATGAAATTGCCGATTTGTACTGAAAAATTGAAATTAGTTTTATTTTTCATTTAACATATTATTATTTATGTCATTTTTATCTATACATTTTTGTCATCTAATAGGAAAGTCATTTATGCCTTTGCGATAAAATTCTAGTGATTTAGATTCTTCAAACTGTGTGAAAGCATTTTGTGCTGCCTCCTGGGAAGAAAACATTTTATTGTGTAAAAAATTGTCCATATCACGAAAAAAAACTGAAAGTCGATAATCGAATGTTACTCATTTTTTAAAAGAAGAACCTTATAGGTACGATTTGAAAAAGTTTCACTCAAAATCTCAAACGATAAAGATTATATGTAAATTCAAAGTACCTATTACAATAAATGGATAATTTCATACTTTAACCCCTACTAATACACAATTATTTTATGTGTTCATTCCAATCGAATGCGCCCTGATATTTGCGTTTCATCGCTCACAATGAACAAAATTAACCACTTCAAAATTAATATTAGAGATTAACACAATGCGCTGCAGATAAAAAGAGTATCCATATTATAACGGCACTCAGACAAATTAATCTCCTATCAGATCAACCGGTCGCATTCGCACGTACGTCGTGAAATCAGTGTTAAAATTATAGTGCACACACAGGTGCATTCAGTCATATCCATTTGCATGGATAGTGTTGTGCACAATATGCACTCGGGAATTGCCTTGATCAGTTCATAAATCTGAAGTGCTGTAACATTGTAACTATCCGTATTTTGCACATATATTATTTTGGTATTCCTAAATCAAACTGTTTCGTAAGAAACATAATATACGGCTGAATATAATATCTGTATTTTCACTAGTACAGATATACAGGGTCGTCTATGTAATGAAAATAATTTATTCAGGAAAGTTTACAAGCAAGATTTATGAAAGTTAAACTTTACAAGGGTTATATTCGCAATACAATAACTGTGGGTTGGACGCCAAATAATAAATACGTATTGTACTCGTATGTTACGCAAGTAATGCTGAAAACACTCTGTCTAGTCACTTACACACCCTGTCAAAATTATAGGTAAATCACAAATGCTATCAAAACTTTATGGAAGTGCATTAGTAATATTTAAGAACATAATTACATTTACCCAAATAAAAATAAACAATGCATCTACTTATTGTGTCTACTACAATCCATCAACGTTAATTTTAATAAAAAGGTTTTTTATAACAACAGTGTTTTAACGAATCAATCATCCACAAACATGTCAACCATCTACGTCTTCATACGATATCATTGCTGAGAATACTTTGTTGAAATGTTATTTAAATTTCAATAGATTCTTCTTTTTCTGAAAATCGTTTTATCCATGTTATCACTTTATTATGTCGTTATTCTTACTTGTTTAGTAGCCCAAGTTTTTTTTTCAAATTCAATTTTTTTCTGTTGCTCCATGTGTTTTCTATTAAACTTTCTAACCTGTAATATAGGTTCAATGGGTATGTGTTAGGAAGGATTATTATATATGGCTTATTAATAAGCCCATGTAGTTGAAGGAGGTGTGTTGAAGATATATCACCTTCATGGTCTTATGAAGTAAGAATATATTTTAGAATATATTATAAGGTCTTTACCTATGAAATTGCCTTTTTTCAGTACTGGTCATTTGAAATAAAAAAAAGTTTGTAATGGCTCTGTATTCTAAATTCAAATTAATTTTGTTTTAAAACCATGACATTCTTTTTACAAACTCAGTCTTTTGTTTTTTTGATTAGCGTTGTATTTTCAGTACATTTAATCATTTTTCGTCATAGTGGATGCTTTAAAAATTCGTGTAATTATGGAATATGAGTTCCATAATTACAGGAATTTTTGGCACCAACGCGACACAAACGGCATGTAACATCAAAAACGTTTACGGAGAGAACTGTACAAATGAACGCAAAACCCGTTATTGGTTTTCCCGGTTCCGTTCTGGAAATTTTGACTTGAAAAATGAAGCTCGTGGTCGCCCGGAGACTTTGGTTAACAATAATGAATTAAAGGCGATTGTGGAAGCTGACGAAACTAAATCTACAGCTGAGCTAGCAGCAGCTTTAAATGTAATCATCAAATCCATTTACGACAAATTGGCAAGGTAAAAAAGCTTGATAGATGGGTGCCCCACGACCTTATCGATCGCCAGCGCAACTCAACAGGCAAAGAAATGAAGGAATTTTGAAACTAATTGTTACGTGCGACGAATAATGGATTCTTTTCGACAATCGAAAGCGCTCAGCAAGTTAGTTAGACCCTGGTTCAGCACCAAAGCAATGCCCTAAACCAAAAAATACCCCTAAAATGGTGATGGTCACTGTTAGGTGGTCTAGTGCGGGTGTGATTCACCACAGCTTTTTACAAAAGGGCATGAGCATTAATGCAGATGTGTACTGTGAAGAACTGGAGAGAATGATGGAGTAGCTTGCACATCTGCAACCAGCCTTGGTCAATCGGTCGGCCCCACTGTTCCTTAACGACAATGCGCGACCCCATTCTGCGCAACAGACAGTATCCAAGCTGCAAGTGAGACCTTGCACCTACCGACTATTACTTTTTCCAAAATTTAGACAACTTTTTAGTGGGTAAAAAATTCAATTCCCGAGAGGCAGTACAAAATGCCTTTAAAGAGTTTGTTGCCTACCGACCAGCAGATTTTTACAGGAAGGGCATCAATAAACTGTCAATGCTTTGGCAAAGATGCGTCGATTGCATGGGTGATTACTTCGAATAACAGAAATAAAAAAGTTTGAAAAAATAACTACTTTCACTTATTGCATACAAAACGGCAATTTCATAGGTATATTTTATAATATGTTTGAATATATTTTTACTTCATAAGACCATGAAGGTGATATATCTTCAACAGTATGTTACTGGTAAGAGAAAGAATGCGTGCGTGCGTCCATACATGAATGTCTGTTAAAATATTTATTTATTAAAAATTTAATTCTCGATACGAACTATTTTGCACTTTTTTTGTTGACACAAAACAAATTACATACATAAACTCTAACGTTATCGCAATGTATAGGGAATAATGACTGGCAGTGACCAACTTCCATAAGAACATGCAACATCTGTGACGTCACTCGCAAGGTTCCAATATTATATATTTTAGAACTTGAACAACGGTCTACACGTTAGAAGAGGGAGTATAATGTTTTTGCTCAATTACTAGGCATTCATGTGTATTGTATTAACATCGTTTCTACGTTTAACAAAATTTTAATTTTTTCTCCTACCTTACGAAATATTTACAAAATTATTATTTGAAACATTAAAAGAAAAAAAATTAATGACTAAATTATGATAACACCGCCACATTGACGTTATAAATCACATCTTATAAAAGTCATAAAATCATCATTCCTTATTGATTTATACCTAATGCAACTTATTTAAAGAAATTAAAAGAAAAAACTTTTGAAAGAACAAAGCTTTTAATGAAATGCACTAAAAATATAAATAAATAAATAAATATTTCTGACATTTACACACAACGTCATCTAGTCCCAAATTAAAATAATAATAAAAATAATAAAAATCTTTATTTGAACCACAAGAAACAGGACAGTAACAATATTTGCGAAAATGCTGCATAAGTTAAAAACTGTGTCGCAGCCAAATTTAGTATTATTTATGCAGCAGAGTTAGTATTATATGTACTAAAAAACTGATATAAATACATAAACATACTTTTTGTTTTCTAAATACATACATATTATACAAAGAAAAACACCCAGACTACGAAACAAATATTTGTGGATCACACAAATGTTTAGTCTGACCAGGGAATGGAATCCGAGACCTCTGGATCAGCAGCCGCATACGCTTACTACTAGACCAACAAGGTAATAAAAAGAATAAAGTATTGCTTGAAATTTTTTAATATCAACTTCAATGTGCTTACCCTATTTATGTAAAGCTTGTTCAGAGATTTACTTGTGTAGATAAGCAAGTTGTTTTTTATAGATTTAGGCCAACCAAAGTGACTCTGTTCCGCTTTATGGAAAACAGGAGTAGAATCCATAAAGAGGAACCACCATTCTCATTATGAATGAAACTATGCAGCATGGTGACTCTCATTATGGTAGAATAGTGCATACTTAGATTATAATTGGCACTGGAAAGTAACACAAACATCGTGCTACATAATTGGAAAAGTTATATAACTTGGTTTGATGGAATATCTATATATAATATATAGAATATAATATATATAACTTGGTGTTCAAGGAATAAATACTTTATTATTTTAGTGCATTTCAACAAAATAATATGTATAAAAAATAATTAATAATAAAGAATTTATTCTTTCAATTATTTTTTTCTTTTTAGTTATCGCTGGACAAGTTTCTCACTCCGGTAAACCCATTGTTATTACAAGATATCTAGGACCAAAGTACTTATTAAAAAGAGCCTAAGCTTGAGGTGGTTACGTCGTTTTATTACGGAGATCATCTGTCATCATTATATTGTATCATCAGAAGATATATCGTTCATATGTATTTGTCCAAAATTCAACAATTGGTTGAACAGGTTGAAGATCGTTGCTTCAGAATTGAGTTGCAAGATTCCACCCAAACAAACATGGTTACATAGCAAGTTATATAAAAGCTAATAATAATATAAGCCAGTGACTTCTGCCTCAGTTCAATATCACAATACATTTGTATAAGAGTTTTTACGTGCAGTTGGCAAACCGTTCAACGTTGGAACACGTGCTCTTCACTAGGTATTTTCATTCTGTTATTGGCAACTTAGATGCAAACAGTCCTCTGACTAGATACTATATTTATGATGCTGCTGATCAAGAGGTCTCGGGTTCGATTCCTGGGTCATATTAAATGTTTGTGTGATCCGCAAATATTCGTTTCGGAGTTTAAGTGTTTTCTATTTATAGTATATATATATGTATAATATATAGATATGTATGCAAAAAAAGTATGTTTATATTTTATATAATATAAATTGTGCTTCAAATTCTTAGTAAATGAAAGTCGTACTTGAAACCATTAAATGTCAAAGACGGAGAAGTAAAGACAGCACTATGTTTTATAGTTCTCTACGTTTCTGACTTTTCAAATCTCGTATCTATATAATAAAACAAACGAAGCTAATGTAGCACTTGACGACAACCAACTGAAATTCACTTCATAGGACACGCAATTTGAAGCGAACAAACAAACTACTACCGTCTAAAACCCTTCCACTCAGTTTAATTACTTCACAAAGAATGCGTCGCGTTCGCTCGATGAGGAGACAAAATTAACGCTCTCAAATATTTAATTTAAATTTCCTCCCCCCGAAAACGAATGATAACAGTGGGTTGGGTAGGACTAGCGGTGGCTTCAGTACATAAAAACACTTCTGTAGAGTACCAAAAGTGAAGCAATTCATTCATACCAGTAAGTGCTACGTAGCGTGATGAGTTTCTTTTCGTTGATTCACTGGCGCTCTGAGACGGCAAATTGAGTTTAGCGAAAAAGAAACACACCAAACGAAGTGAACAAATACTGATCAATTTGCAAAGAAAATCCAACAGTTAAGGATAATTAATTTTAGAAGACAGTAGTGTTCCTACTCAGGACTGGCAAAGATTTATGAGTTGTCTCTGCTCTTGAAAAATGTAGTGTCTTTGTTTATCTTATGGAATACTAACTTAAGTTGAAACTGCAATCCAGGAAAATTCCAAAGTCAACTAAAACAGGTAATAGCTACAAAACGCCAAGAAATCCGAAAACGGTGAAACCGTGTACGTCGCTCGGTTAATCAAACTGTCACTTCAAGAATTCCGAGCGGAATCCTTCCAGAGAAAACTCCCCTAACTTTTGATTGCTGCGAAAATTTCTATCTACTTATACAGTTAGAGATTACTAAATCACGTTCTTTAAAGTATATACTGCGCACTAAGAGAAAACACATGTAATAATTTTAATTCTAAAAATGATTATACCCTTTCGGTCTTAACTCTTATAAAATACAAGTGAATTAAATGCAATTGCAATTAGATTAACATCTCAACGGTTCATTATTCCGCTTTATTTAATAACCAAAAGGCTACCCTCGTTGCCCCTCGGAGTTATTAATTAGAACAAAAATTCTGATCGTTCAGATTTTGTTCGCTAAATTGGCCACTCAAACTCGTAAAAGCCGTCTAAAGGAACATAACGACGGTCAAAGAGAATAACCGCAAATAAGCTCCGATCTAAGGTCCTGGAAGAAAATTCCGTTTTCCTTAATTCACCCTAAATAGAGTTTTGGGATGCTGGTGTGATTGTTTACATTTGTGAAATAATCCGTTCGCCTTAAGAACAACTTGATGATTCGTTTCGTTGTTTTAGCTTCCCTCACCCTTGTTAATGGCAACATTTACTGTAGTAGATTTCACGCCATCACGAATCTTGAATACAGTTGACATCAAACTGTTTTTTTCAAGCTGCTTTAATTTTATAGGTCGTATCTTCAATTATTGAGATAAATATATGTTTGAAATAAAGAACTTTTACTGTCGGTGCACAATTTGATTTGCAGTTCAATTATTTAAAACAATGTTACACTTTAGACTATATTTTAAATAATTGAGGTAGAAATAGATATATTTTTAACCGACTTAAAAAAAAAGGAGGAGGTTCTCAATTCGTCGGAATCTTTTTTTTTTTTTTTTTTTTTTTTTATGTATGTTCAGCGATAATTTCGTCGTTTATGAACCGATTTCAAAAATTCTTTTTGCATTGGAATGGGCGTAGCTTACAGGTGGTCCCATCGTCACCATATCGGGATCTGATGATGGGATCCCAAGGAAATCGAGGGAACTCCTCAAATATAATAGGCACAATATCGAGATTGGGGTACTCGGAACAGTTTTTCATTGAAGTCGGTTCCTTTTTGTTAAAATTATTTTGTAATTACCGTATATACATAAGTACGTTGATATTTCAAAATTTTTAAAAAACTGTTCATTTGAGAATACATAAACTTTAATTTTTAACCGACTTCAAAAAAAAGGAGAAGGTTCTCAATTCGTCGAAATCTTTTTTTTTTTTATGTATGTTCAGCGATAATTTCGTCGTTTATGAACCGATTTCAAAAATTCTTTTTGCATTGGAATGGGCGTAGCTTACAGGTGGTCCCATTGTCACCATATCGAGATCTGATGATGGGATCCCAAGGAAATCAAGGGAACTCCTCAAATATCATAGGTACAATGACACGAATTAGATACTCGGAATAGTTATTCATTGAAGTCGGTTCTTTTTTGTTAAAATTATATTTATTGACTATGCCGTTTAAATAGTAGAAGAGCCCAAATCGATCAGAATAGTGTGAAATGGGCGAGGCCTATGTCCAGCAGTGGACTGCGATAGGCTGATGAGGATGATATAGTAGTCTACTTTAGTAGAATCGCAAAATTCAACAATGATATTGATATAAACATTATAGTTATACGTTACAACTAAATTTCTTTTTACAATATCTTTTATGCAAATTTTGCTTTTTGCTATTATTAACCATCTATTTAGGCTGAGTTTCTGAAGAAGCTTCAATTTTATACTTCAATATTTACAAAATGGTCAGTTTTGAGATAAGGCGTATCTATCATAAAAGCTATTAGAAATTGTGGCTACTACAGCTCCTCAAATTTCTAGGTTATCTTTGACAGTAATTCTGTGTTTTCACTAGTATTACATATCATTACACGAATTTTACTGCAAGCAATTAAAATCTACATATAATATTGACATTACAACTTTTATTGCATTCAAATATTCAGTGCCTGAAATAGTTAAAGTAAACAGAAGTATTCAGATAACTGTGATGATATGGAAAGGCAAACACATGACAAACGCAGCGAAGTTTTGCAGGAGTGAACCAAAGTGGTAGAGCGACTGTTGGTAAATATAATATGTGATGCGCGAGAGGCGTGTGCCTCGAGAGCTGCCGACTCGTTGCGCATTGTCAACATTGAAACTTACTTTCATATCATTTGATGAATTAATTATTTTATTAAATATTTAGGTATTTCCATATTTCATGCACAATTCATATAATACATTGGTTTTTATTATTATCTTCAAAACCTATTTAACTTTTACCCAATAGTTTTACTAATTGAATCCCGCGTTTGGAATATCGCTTCGTTCTATTATTATATTCATTCCAGTGTTCAATAAATATAGTGTGTATCAAACTCATGGACTTATCAGCTCAGGTATACTTAGCAGTGCAAGAACAGAGCACTTTGTTTAACTACGAAAAACTAGGAATTTATTCTAATATCCGTTAAAAATGAAGAATATATATTAATGAGGTGCTGTTTAAGCTGTACTTAGATATTAGATTATTTTAAACTCCTGGTTTAGCACGATAGGCCGATTAATAAGATGATAAACTAAAATATTGGTTATTCATATATTTGCATTTGTTGTATAGCGGGACTTATTCCGCTTGTGGTCTACCTGTGACAACGAAGGATAAAACCGGTCGAAACGTAGGAATATAAGTATCGTCATACAAAAAAAAACGGTATACAAAAGTCGCGAAAGTCTATGAAACGGTTATGGATATATATAATCTTATTCTGTTTGAAAGTTCATTAAAAATTAACACAATGTCACATTAATAAAATTGGCCTTTATCAGGAGGACCACACGTAAGTTTACTTTCTCACTAGATATAAATAGAATGTAAATGTAGGTATATTTGTATTTTTTTATTTATAAATTTGTAAGTATTATAGTGTCACTACAACTAAATTAACTTAATTACATGCAGTAAATAGTTCTCATATTTTAATTTAAATTTTTGATATTTTACTTTACTGATTGGATAATACCTTATAATCGTTATAATATTAAAAGGTATTATTCAACACTAATATTATCTGACTTATTATGAATACCTTATATGTACAGTTGTTTCAAGCCAGATATTAAGACTGCTGAAAATTGTAAAGATCTTTAACGCGTTGTATTTTAAAGAAAAGTCTACAAAAGGAATTATCTATATATATATTTAGCAAATCTCTATTGTACCGAATACAAACTAGAATAAACAGCACTGCTGGTAAAGCATGATTCGGCGATATCTTTGCAGTATTCAAGGCTCTCGTTACTTATTAAAACTTCTTGTTCAATCTCTTAATGATTGAGAAACTTTATGATAACTCAAGATATCTAAATTGAAGATATCTAATCTATAGTAGGTAGGTAGATTATAATATTTAGTAGAGCCACGCTGACTTCAGCACGATTGGGTCAGCTCACCGGGGCAGTATTACCCTCACAGAGAATACCAACCTAAAATGACAGCATTCGTGATGTCGTCTTTCACTAGTGACTGTGAGACTGGAGGCCCAATCATCTCACTAAAGCGCCATGTGCGGGTCATCATGCTGCATTGTATTGCAATCACGATGAAAATGGTGGCCTCTACTCCTGAATTCTACTCATGCTTTCCATCAGGCAGAGTAATTAAAAAAACTTCATCATTATCATAAACATAAAAAATGTAACTCAAGATTTCAATTGAGGATACAAATATCTACATGACTGATATGATACATATCTTTACAGTACATACACAGGATAAATGCACTCCCTACCGGAACGCTTTCAGTTAAAGGGGTATTTTTCTGTGTAGAGGTGTAGAAACTAAACTTGACATAAAAGAATCACACACATCACAATAATAGCGCCTCTGCACACACCACCAAATGTGGTCGTCACACGATAACACACCAGTATTACACAAATAAGAATGCGAGTAACGTGTGTTGTTGCAGGCAATAGTCTGACAATTTGTCACAATTAATACGCTATTGTAATTTATAGCCTGACACGTTAATGCTACAGTAGCATTGTAGTTGAAACCGTGAAACACTCAACTAATCCAATAACGACAACTACGGCTATTTGATGCGACTAACGGGTTTCAATTATTTTAACTTTTTAATATTTTACCAAAATCACAACGGAGATTATAAAAAAGTAACTTTTATCAAAATAAGCTGAAAATGCCCAATTTTTTATTCTTATATATAATCGTATTCCCTTACATTTTGATGGAAGCGCAATATTGAGCTTTGAGTTGTTTAGTTTATATTCGGTAAAACTAGTTCTCGAAATTATTCCATATACGTATATCTTTATATAAAAAGTAATATTGCTTAGTTTTAAGAAAAATATAAACCAAGCTACAGATATCCGGAATTTGTGTGAGTCAAAATAAAACCAAGGGATGTTTATGTACACACACTAAATTCAGATTCCATTTTACCACCGTTGGAGTATATTCTACTGGATACTTTTCCTGTGCAGCAGTTTATAAAAGTAATATTTTAGTAAATCGAATTATTTTGTAACGAATACGAGGGAAAACAATAAATCGAGCATAGATTTTACACTAACTTGATTTCTTTTTCTTTTTTAGAAAAAGAGAAGACTTATGAAAAGATATTATATGAAATGGAAACAAAAACAGGGAGATATAAAATAATAAGCTGTGGATGACACAAAGTAATATCCCCATGTGGGGATCGAATTCACGACTTTCCATAAATATCACTATACATCGTTTACTTATAAAAGGACAACATGTGAATCGTATTCGCTAGTGATTTCCTACTTGGTTGCTTACTTGCTTTGTTACTGAAAAAAATCTCAGACTCGTAATAATATCGGAAATTCGGTTCTACGTTTAATTATCTAGTTTGCGAAAACATTGCTTTTTGATTTTAATTGCCATCATAAATATTTTAAAGTAATTAAAGAAAAACAAGAAGGTAGTATCTTAAATATGAAGGAAGTATTGCTGTGTGAAGGATGTATTTTAATATGACTGTGAAGGTAAGCGAACACCTGCGTCACCTCCAGCTTGAATCAGACGGTCATTGTAGTGACATTGCAAAAAGATAAATAATATGAATAAAATTACATACATTGAGCGGGAATTAAAAATACTGTTGATTCTATTCTCTTCAGGTGACTAATTTTCTTCAAAGTCAATTTCGCACTACTTCTCCATTGATTTCTTTGGTACAGTTGGTTAGAGTACAAAATCTCGTTTAAGGTAATCGCACACTTATCAGAGCCGAAACGAATTTTAGAATTCTTTATATGAAATCTCATGAAACCTCGCACACTTACGCATGTCGAATCGTCCGCATCTGGAAGAACCCCAGAAATCCTAGACGAATTCGGATGACGTCATAAAATTCGGCGCGGATTATGCGGCCGCCTCGATCGATGCGCTCGCATTCTATCAGTTGCGTATGACAGAGCAACGCACGAGTACTATTTCTTGAAATGATTTCTTCGACGCGGTCGATGCTTTCGGCGCGGTCGTTTCTTCTGGTGCGGATAAATGTGCCTGGCCTCCTTGACTTCGATTCTTTCGGCGCGTTCGGCGCGGATAAGTGTGCGTTCACCATTTAACACTTTCATGTCAAAAGTCTCATTGGCAAATAGTGATTTTATTATTTTAAATGTTTCCATATAGTTAAACAAAACTTAGATTCTTATACTCACTATAAACAAACATACAAATTTGTTTATCAATCGTGTAAATAGAATTCAAAAAATCGTGTCAATAAAATTCTTTATTCTTACAAAAGTACAAAACAAACTATAAACAAGTATTTCATGCTATATTAAAAGCGGCATACACCTATTTAAACATGTAAAGCAAAACTAAATTATAATGCAAACAAAAAGATTTGTGAAACAGTCGCTAGAAAGCTTTTGCAGTCAGTTTAATCTGTATGAAAATAAATACTGGGTAACGTGTAAGTTATGAAAGTGTAAATGGAGTCGACAGCAATGAGTGTGGATTTATAAACATTGTGAACTAGGGACATTTTACAGTCCATTAATACTTGCTTTGACAAAGTTACTACTTATATATTAATACCAATATTAATAACCGTAACAGTATGTAGAGTTTTCTAAACAGTACGTTGTGATATGGAAGAAATAATGCGTAGGTAGCGGTAGACAGGTAGTAGAAAAATTGCTTAATAATACATACACCTCAAAAAATTTTTTGAACAATAATATATTGGCAACGACACAATTTGGATTTAGGGCATCAAAAAGTACATATGATGCAGTTAATCAGCTTACTGATTTTTTATCTCTTTAAGTTGACAGAAATAAAAAATGTTTTGGAGTTTTTCTTGACTTGGCCAAAGCATTCGAGACGGTTCCGATTTCTGCACCCATGAACAAACTAGATGTTATTGGCGTAAGAGAAACAGATCTAAAAATGTTCAAGGACTTCTTATGTGACCGTAAACAACAGATAAAGATTCGCAAACAGATTAGTTCCGTTACAAATGTTGTCTAAGACGTTCCTCAATTGAGTATCCTCGGACCAAGTCTCTTCCTATTATACATCAACAATTTAGGTCTTTAAAAACCCTAAAACGGCAAAATATTTACATATGCAGACGACATTGCCATGGTATTCCATGGAGGGACTTGGGAGAAGGTACGCTACATTGCCGAAAACGCCGCTCCATCGACTTAGCCAATGGCTCAGCGCCAACCTTCTTACTCTCAACATTGCAAAAACATCATTTTTACAATTCTCTAGCTTCTAATACTAGCTTCAAAAATGTCTGGGGTGGTGCTTATAAATCCCACATGATAGAACTGGAAAGGACTCAGAGGACTTTACTGAAGGTATTGACTTTCAAACCATATAGATATGCAACTAACCAACTCTACGAAAATTGCTAATTGCATATATTATATAGACAATTGTATATATTCTAAATTCTAACGAAACACATGCATTTTTTAGTGGGTAAAAAATTTTATTACCGAGAGGCAGTACAAAATGCCTTTGAAGAGTTTGTTGCCTCCCGTCCAGCTGATTTTTACAAGAAGGGCATCAATAAACTGCCAATGCGTTAGCAAAGATGCGTCGCTTGCATGGGTGATTACTTCGAATAACATAAATAAAAAAGTTTGAAAAATAAGTACTTTCACTTAATGCATACAAAACGGCAATTCATAGGTAAAGACCTAATATTTATATTCTGTTCACAGTTCATCCACTGGTACAAGTGCCAAACCAGCTGGTAGGTGCACCGACCGGCACCGATGTCACACTACAGTGTCATGTCGAGGCTTCACCTAAAGCCATCAATTACTGGACGAGAGAGAACGGTGAGTTCGTATTTATGAACTATTAGTAATCGTACTAAATATTAAAAGATCCGTTACAAAATATCAACTAATTAATTAAGTTTTGATAACAAAAACGAGTTCCGTTGTTAATTTCCATTAGCTGTTATAAAAAGAAATCAAAAAGCTCTCATTACAAGTTTTAGTCAAATCACATAAATTGACAAATACACAAACAAAACTTATCAATAAATCTTGTGCCACTTAATATAATAGTCGTCAAAGTTGTATTGTCACGAGGGAGACTTAATACAAAACAACTACTCACGACGTCAAGAACTTAAACTTGCGCCTCAACATTTAAGGATTTCCAAAAATCGGAACAACATAAAAAAATTAAATATTAACGTATTAAATGAGCCGCCTTGATGGTGCAGTAGTAATATATGCTACTGCTGTGCTTGAGGTCTCGAGTTCATATCCTTGGACGGACCAAGTCTTTATATTAATCTACAGATATTTGTTTCGGAGTTTGGATGTTTTTCTGTATAATATGTATATATTTACAAAAAAATATACTTATATCAGTCAATTTAACTTTCATAGTACAAGCTCTGATTAGTTTGAAGCTACGTGGCGTTGTGTGTCATTACTTTTGATCATTAATGGCCCTTGCGTTATTGTATTGTTTTAACTTTTATCTAATATGATACTTCAAATAAAGGTAACCATAAAAATAAAGTTAGTATTAACAGATTAACACGACAGAGAAAGCAAAATGACCCGGGGACGGTTTAGATGGCTATAATAGTGACAATTGCTAATTGATGAATAATTATAATAAGAATAAAGTTGCAGACGGCGAGCTGAACTTAAATAATAGCATTTACTTTTACTTTTACGTTTTCTTTCTTTCTTCTTCAACAAGTTTCTTCAAAGTTTATTTCGAATTACTCTCTTAAGTTATTACTTTGGCCAAAGACCATAACTCAAGTTAAAATTTACCAGTGTCATATGAAAAGGAACTGCATTGCCATAACTAAGTTTTTGATTAAGATGAGTCTTTTTTAGAAATTACGATACAATATTTACAAGGTAATTTCATAGCCAATAAACATAATATGTATATCTTACAGTCACGCCGTGGGGCCATTACCCATTAACTTGGCTAAAACGTCGGTCATTCTAGTTTAAGGAATTTTTGCGGGAAAATTCATAGTTCACTGAATTTATGACATAATAATGCCATCGATAATCTTTACTAACTCGTTTTTAACACCGTGCTAATTCGTTAAATGTTACTTAACAGGCAAGAATTATTGTAATCTGCGATTGTGTTCAAACGATGTTTATGACCAAAGTCTATTAAGTACTAAGCACGAACCTCAAGAACGGAATAAGCAACTAATTTCATTATTCATAAAGCACATTGAAAGCGTTAAAGCAGTCATTAAACGGACCGTTATTCATGTTCCTACTATCCTCTTTGACAGGCCACAGGGGCTAGTGCTTGCTTACAAGTTATTGCCTTTTTATGGTCGTATTTAAAAGGAAAAAATATGCGCTTATTTCATTTTCACTTTGATTATATGCCGCCTATGTTACGGCTTATTAACGACCTCATAATTATAGCAACGATGACAACATAAAATATTACGGTGTCAGAAATTAATAAATGAACACTGTTTATTAACTGCGGTCAGCAGTATTTTTTTGTGTTCAGGACTTTTGATGGTTTAATCCGAAATAAATAAACATAAGAAAATATTGCAATCGTAAGTATTAATGCACAACTATAGCTTGTCACACATATTTTTTTTCTATAATTTGAGCATCCCATACACATTTTAATATTATGCATATCGCAAATTTGATTATATGTTTTCATTTGATTGAAAATAAAAAATAAAATCATCTTTTTGATTTTCTGACTTGTTTCAAGAACTTAAATTCTAAGCTTTAAGCTGCTTTGACGACCTTAGTTGAATTTTCATTATCATATGAATTTTAATCATAAACAATCTTCACATGGATTACACAACCTCAAAGTTGTGCGTCTAAAGTGAATATTTATCTAAAATCCCTAAATTTTAGTAGGTATTAGATCTAATTCTCTGATGTGAAATAGGTTATATCATACTATTACCCAACAGAATAGATTTCTATAAGTAATAACTATATAAAATTAAAATTTGATTACTGCTTAGCTACAGATATGCGTATGTGGTTTTGAATGACGAAACATAATTTTAAAAGCGTCCTCAACTTGAATAAACGGAATCCAAAAGGAAACTAAATTGCATACCGTAAAAGTAATATAACTTGTGAATTACCTATATAAAAACATGTGCTAACTAATACAAATACTCCTCTTAACCTAACAAAATATCAGAGAGGTCGGGAACTTCATTATTTCTCATTAAAATGACGCCCCCAGGATGAAAGTTGCTTATTTAGTGTTCGGGTGACAGATGGACAAAGGTCTCGCGCAGCCACGGAGGGCAATATACCAGAGATAAGCTCAATATTTACTTAACGTTTGTTTTACGTACATATGTGGATGAACGAAATAAAGATCAAATGCGAAAGATAAAATTTCATAAATCCAGCCATACATAAAACTGACAATGCAGTGCCGGCATCTGTATAATTTCTCTATATCTTCTCTTATATTATGCATCAATTGATATTAGGGACTCAGAATGGTAAAAGCGAAATACCAAAAACATTCCAAGTTACTGAGCTTTTAAGACTTTAAACGCAATGCAATCTCACATTCCAAAATACTTTGTGGCGGTGAGCGCTAATTTTCAAATGGATAATGTCTTGCAACAAACACCGGGAACGGTTGGCCGACAACGGCCGGCCACTAAAGCCGAGTTAGGAATGAATTTACGGGTAAGGGCCTACAGTGTTGAGCTGGCCGTTCACAGCCGTCCAACGACGTATGTAAGACCACACGCTGCATGTCGCCGCGACATGTGTGAATGGTTCCCGACCGAAATCCGACAAAACGAATAAAAGTTTTTCGCAATGCAGTCTTTAAATTTATATTTTTTGTTCGTCTAATTGAACAGTTTATGCGCTTGAATGCAAGCGCGTTCAAAGTTTGGTAAAGTTAGACGTCTTGCAATTGCGGTGTCGATGAGGTAATTAAGATATTTAGGTGTAGAGTTTATTCGAATAGTTTACTCAATGTATACGTAAACCTATTTAGTTTACCCATTAACCCTTTGATTAATTTGATGTTTAATTTCAAGTGATAAAAGTTAATTTTGAAACTTAAGATTTATACATTATTAATTATTACCGTCTGGTCAGACAAATAATATAAATACTTTTTAGGGTTCCGTTGCCAAATGGCAAAAAACGGAACCCTTATAGATTCGTCATGTCTGTCTGTCTGTCCGTCCGTATGTCACAGCCACTTTTTTCCGAAACCATAAGAGCTATACTATTGAAACTTGGTAAGTAGATGTAATCTGTAAACCGCATTAAGATTTTCACATAAAAATAGACAAAAAACAATACATTCTAGGGGTCCCCATACTTGAAACTGAAACTCAATTATTGTTTTTTCATCAAACCCATACGTGTTGAAATATCATGGATAGGTGTTCAAAAATGATGTTGAGGTTTCTAACATAATTTTTTTCTAAACTGAATAGTTTGCGCGAGAGACACTTCCAAAGTGGAAAAATGTGTCCCCCCCGCCCCTGTAACTTCTAAAATAAGAGAGTGATAAATCTAAAAAAAAAATATGTTGTACATTACCATACAAACTACCAACGAAAAATGGTTTGAACGAGAAACGAGTGTAGTTTTTTTTGTAATACGTCATAAATCGTAAACCGCAATTTACCTTTCATTCAATCAATACACTATTATAAAAACATCGATCGAAGTTACAACGAACTTTAAGAACTTTTATATGATGTTACATGCTGATACAGAACCCTTCATGCGCGAGTCCGACTCGCAGTTGGCCGCTTTTTTGATTAGTAAGATGCCAAAATTTGTTTTTTACATCATAGAAACTGAACAAACCTTAACTAATTCATGTTTTAAAAGATGTGATGTTTAGTCTATTTAATTGGATTACCATTAAATGTCTGACATCAAAATATCACTTATATAGTGAAAACATGTATAATTATTAACACTATTATAATTATTTTGAAGTTTCATCAATCTAATGTAATACTAATTAGTAAAGTTGTGGTCAGAATCAGTGTCATTTGGTTATTTTTTAAAATGAGACTGCAAATGTGACTCTACTCAGCTTAATTGAAAGCACGAGCAGGATCCAAGAGTGTGAGTGTAAGAGCAAAAGATGGTACAAATAAAAATATTAATGTTCCTAGCACATCTCAAGGTGCAATATATGTAAATATAAATAGCAAAATAGTTTAGCTACTGAATAATTGCATATAGCCTAACTTCAAACAAGGCGGTGCACAGTACAGGCAGATTTAGATGCAGTTACAAAGGCAACCGAGCTCGCTATTACGCGGTCGGAACGAGCGACCACGCAAAAAGTGGACCAAATTCTATTACTGCCCGATATGCAACAAAGACCGCTGACCCGCCCGCTTCAAATTGCTTTAGGCTACAGTCACAATATTTACTCTCACGTACATACTACAATATTCGTACAAATCTAAATTCAATTTCATATATTACTCGCCGAAACTTAACCGACTGTATTTTACACAGAAACTCGGATTTGTAGCCATATGTTTTTTCATGCCAATATTAAACAAAAACATATTACTTGTTTTTAGACTTTCGCGACTTTTACACATACTCATGCTTTTACTGTAAACGGGACTTATTCGCGATAATATTATAAAGGTTACGATACCTTCTATTTTCCGAATCGCGAATAAGTCCCGTTTACAGTAAAAACATGAGTATACATATTACTTATACACCATTTATTTTTAAAAGGCAAAGTAAACTAAACTAATTATTTACAATAAATCACATCACATTTCGTGGCTCATGCTTTTGATCTCGTGTCCCGCTATCTCCCTTACGCATTTACACATTTTAATATTCATTATTTCATATTAATATTCATTATTGTGAAATATTTAATGTTTTTATGCAGTGTCAAAGTGAATTTTGCAAAAAATCAAATGCAAGTTAAATATAATTTAATACCTGTGTGTTTACTGATCGATTTTTTGTTGAAAACATAAACGCAATATTTTTTTAAACAATAACGCTCAATAGGTATAGTGACGTATGGCTCACATGTCTGGGCCGTTACTAACAAACAGAGGGGGTAGACGGCTCTTCTGCGGCCCATAAATTGCGGGGAATACAAATTAAATTAGGTAATACACGGGCGTGACGAGATGGGACAAGCGGCGTGCCGGCCGCGCCGGACATGGAATGGGAGTGTCCGCTCTCGTAGCCAGGCCTTCCGACGACTTTTTGTTGTAATTCCAATCGTGTTTTATTTAAATAAAATTGCCTTATTTATTACAGTGATGTCCAGGTTATTTTCAATAGTCCTTTAACTTAACGGATTTTATTTATTTTATTTCCATCAATGTTATTTTTTAATTTTCGCTGATTGCAACCAATGTACAACGTTTACACCAACTAGGAAGGAATTAATGAACGCTTTGATATTAATTTATTTAAATCATAAGAATAACAATAAATGTGCATAGTCTCACGTAGTGAAACTACATTCAATTTTATATTTATATTAGAAGATCTTGAAGAAAGCACTGTTTGTGTTCACAGTTTTTTAATAGTTAATAAGTATTACAAAATTACATATTTAGTATTACAAATTGAAAAATTAAAATTATAGATTAACATGTTTTCGATTACAATAGCGTACCATTAATATTGCGGTTAAGCCAAAGACATCACGAGGTGACGCGAGACGTAGGCTTGGCGTTGGAGCGTTGACCACAAATCTGCGGGACGCTTGGTGCAACTGACACCTCAGCGGACCAACAGAGCCACCGCTACTGCCACAAACACGCCCTCTTTTGTTTATTGTTGACAACTTTATTAATTAATTACCAATTTGGTGAGAAATCGAATCCATAATGGCATTGTGAATGTTTGCCTAAAAAGTGAGGAGAAGATTAATAGAAATCTTTGTTTGTTAATATTAATAGTGTTTATTTTGTTTGTGAAATATTGACAGTATTTACAGCTATTGAAATGTGTGTTTTTGCTTTTAAAACGATATATTTTTTGATTAGTTATATTAAATTGAAGGGCTAATACAGGTATCCTATCCGTTCCCCACTACAGTCATCGGAGGAGATCTCTCGCTCTCCATGGTTGGTAGCGAAAGTGGTTTTTACCGCGGTCGTGACCTTCTGCGAAGACATCATCTCGCAGAATGGGGCGGCGAAGAAGGCCCGGGAGGACGACCTCCACTCAGACCAGAAGTGTCGGCCGCCCTGAGTGTGGCTGCGGATGTACGGGACGGATTTACCCTCCATCCGCATCAGTGATCAGCCGCGAGAGGGTGGCATGTGCCAGACGTCACCTAAAAGAGGGAGACGGAGCCCGCATCAGGAGCGTACATGCACTGGGATAGATCCAGAAGGAGAAATTAGTTCCCTGGACTCCTCCTAAAATTCAAGCGCACAGTGGGCACACCGTGTGGTTTTAGTCGGTTCGATTTCGACACACCGCCCCACCGCACAAAAAACCCCATCGGGATGACGGCCCGAAATATTTATTTATCCTATCCGTAAAAGCAATATCGTTTTCCTTCTGCTGTCTAGTTTTCCCTAAAAGTCCTGATAATGACAATAAACTTACTCTCTATTACGTGAGTCTAAACAAAATTATAGTTGGGATATAGGGTGTTAATACCTCCCTATACCCATACCGGAATTTAAGCGTAAGATCATACGTTACTCACCAATGTAATTTCAGAAAGGCTGTTTTTCCCTAGTAGTTAATACTACTGTTGCTATTATTACATAACAATAGCTTAAAGCTGGGTAACGCAGTTCATAGAAGAAGCCAGATTAATCAAACCGTGTGCCAATGTATATCCTACTAATATTATAAACGCGAAAGTTTGTGAGAATGTACCTGTATGTTTGTTGCTCCATCACGCAAAAACTACTGAATGGATTTTGATAAAACTTCACAATAATATAGCTTACATATCGGAATAGCACGTAGGCTACTATTTACCGCCATGGCGGACCTACACGCGCGGGGATTCTCATAGAAAATGTTATTGTGTATTCTATTCTATAGTGAGCCAAGATATAAACATATCCTGTCGTGAACTTTTTTCTAGAACTTTTCAATTTTTACGAATATTTAACCGTTTACGAAGCGTACGCCTTGGAAGTTCATAAAAAATAATTTTCATTTCCAGTTTGAGACTTCGCTTATATTGGTTGAAGTGTGATGATGTAGTCCATTTGTAGGAGGAGAGTAGAGTATACCATCAAGCTACAACCAAAAAGAGCGTAATGATGTGGACTATGTAAAAAAGAAATATTTTTTTCAAATCGGACTAGTAGTTTCTGAGATCAACTCGTTCAAACAAACAAACTCTTCAGCTTTTTAATATTAGTATAGATTTTGAGAATAATGTGCTTATATATAAATTTAAGCGGTTGAAAAGTTTATTCTAACGTCGTATTTGAATAAAAGAGTTCAAAAAGTTAATATTAATGGCAAAACATCGTCAGGATCCCCGGTAACAATGGGCGTCCCACAGGGTTCTATTCTAGGGCCATTTCTGTTTCTCATATATATAAATGATCTACCTTATTACGTAAGTGACAATCATGAGATTGTACTGTTTGCGGATGACACATCCTTAATTTTTAAAGTTAGGCGCCAACTTGACAGTTTTAATGAAGTCAACAGTGCACTCTCGAAAATGGTACATTGGTTTAATACAAATAACCTTCTCCTTAATGAGAAGAAGACTAAATTCATTAAATTCTCTACACCAAACGTTCGACATGTTACAACCAATGTTCGATTGAATGGACTAGAGTTGGATCCTGTGGAATCTACTGTATTTTTGGGTATAACTATTGACGCGAAGTTACAATGGGGTCCCCAAATAGAAAAATTATCCGGTAGGCTAAGCACAGCGGCTTTTGCTGTAAAAAAGATTCGACATTTAACTGATGTTGATACAGCTAGAATAGTTTACTTCAGTTACTTTCATAGCATAATGACTTATGGTATCCTACTCTGGGGTAACTGTGCAGATACCATATTTGTGCAGATGACATATTTGTTTTACAAAAACGTGCCGTACGAGCCATTTATAAATTAGGCCCTCGAGTTTCTCTCCGCTCCAAATTTAAAGAGATAAATATTCTGACTGTATCTTCACAATATATATATGAATATTTAATGTATGTTCAAAGAAATTTAGCAAAGTTTCCTAAACGTAGTGATGTTCATTCGGTAAATACCAGAAATAAACATAATCTTTGTGTTCACGTCACTCGTCTCCACAGAGTAGGCAACTCGTTCATGGGACAATGTATACGCTTTTACAATAAACTCCCTATTGATATTAGGAATTTGCCATTAAGGAAATTTAAGAATACCATTAAATCTAAGTTATCCGCAAAGGGATATTATACCATAGCAGAATATATTGTTGATAAAACCGCCTGGGATTGAGCTGCCCATTCTGCACATGCTGTTTATTGAATGTTTAAATTTATTTTGATGTGACGATGATTTATGATTTAAATTTACATTATACATTTAACAAATTAATCTAAATTTTTGCCATTGTTGACAACTTTTGAATTATTATCTTTAATTATTATAATTGTGACAATTGTAATTATCGCATTTAAGAATATTGTCTGGACTTTAAAAGAGACTGTGATCCCTGAGTTTGTTTCGTCCTTTCTTCTCAGGGCTAGTCCAGTTAGGAAAGGCCGAACTCATCTGCTCAAAAAAAAAGTTTAACTTGCAAAAGTGTTCATGTAACCTAATTGCAGAATAAATTATTTCATTTCATTTCATTTCATTTCATTTCATTTCATTTCATTTCATTTCATTTCATTTCATTTCATTTCATTTCATTTCATTTCATAAGGATATCTCATTTCGAAACCCACCAATGGAAAGGATTTCATTCGTACATAATGATTGAAGTTAAATAAGATAACTATCATGTGTTGTACTTTGTCTTCTAGAGCCTGGAGATGAAAGGTTCTATTGTAACAAATGAGATTAAATACCATTTCAGCTAAAGGGAATGTAAATTCAGGTTTTCTGTTTGACAATTATTTTATTACTTTGCAATTACGAAAATTACAAATTTGTTACATAATTGGTTACTAAAACTATACTGGTACATCCTGAACATTACACTATAATTACACTTAAAATATTTCAGAATCATGACTTCTTAAACATCTCTGACGTAAATGAAAAATATAAGAAAAAAAGTTAAACTGGCCACTCTTAAAAGTTAAACTGGGAAAATTAGTCTATTAACCTTAAGAAATCAATTTCAAATTATTTCAAAACTACATTCTTAGTTCGTGCAATTGTAGAGATATTCAGATAAAATCGGTTGCATTTTTAAAGGAATAAAAACTATAGAATGAATGAAGTACGAATATAATAATAAAGGAAAATGAAAATAGTAAAATTGCAAATTGTTTCCAACTATTTTTGTATATGTCGAATAGCGAAACATGTGTGTAATTATCCGATAACTGTACTTTTGTATTTATATAGTATTCAAATATAAAACAATAAGTGCTCGATACTGCTCGTAGCACATTCGTAGCTACCAGCTACGAATGTACAAGGAAAAGTTAAAAAAAAATACGTGTGGCACTCTCGGACTGCCGCGATAAAGTCATTTTATAGCATTTTTAATCAACTTATGCAATTATATTTATTTATTTATTTTTTATTTATGCGGTTTTTTTTTGATAATAATTCAAATTTACAAAACAATATACATTGTCTTTTTACCAACATACATTGTAACACTATTATTGCCAAACAAAATAATCATCCTATTAACCAAAAGACAATGACAACTAAACAGGGAACATAATAGTAATATGAGCATATCTATGGAATAAAAAAACACTAAGATTCAATTAGACTATACTGGAGGACGCGGATGCTATGTATTATGCCTACGATATACCTTCTATTTGATTAATCTATGACGCATGCCAGGCGCCCGTTATTTGTCATTTTCCCACTGCAGTCAATGCAATCATATTATCTATCCTTTTTTAACACGGGGTGTTAGTTTAATTTCATTACGGAATTTCCTAATTTGGTCGCCGTGCTCGAAGCCCGCGATAAAAGCTATGCAATAAAACTATAACCCGACTACTTTAAAATTTATATGAGCCATGTCGTCTGGGCTATTATTAAGAGTCTATTGACATCTCACTACCCTTCTGATGAAGCTTAAAGTCAAAATAAATAGATTTGAATAAATCTGAATAGTCGAATAAATTAGATCAAGTGTATCTGACAATGAAGTGGTTCTAGTAGGTTTGTTAGTGACGTGAAGCACCATCTTCTGTAGTGATTAATAACCGTCTGCAGACTAAATAGCATTATTGAGATATTAATAAAAGATTCAGACTTCAAGAAAGTAGTACAGAAGTAAATTAATCTCTTATTTATTAGTTGTATGTGTGGTATTTGAGAGAAATGGTGTGTAATGATTTTCAGTCATTATTACATGAAAATAACTTTAAAACTTCACATAATAATTCCAAATTACGAAATGGATTTCAATGCGGTTTTCATTAAAAGAAAAAATATTTTAAAGGATTTTTGTGTATTATTAATCTTTATATATATAATTCTTCTGTGAGTGTGTATGTCACTGAACTTCTCTCAAACGACTGAACCGATTTTGATGAAATTGGGAATGGTTTAGATTCACAATTGGACCCGGTAGGTGGCGCTGCGATCAAGTTCTGGAATTTTAAAGTTGGGCGGTACGAAGTTCGCTGGGTCAACTAGTATATGTATATTATATGAGCGATGGACTATTTCAAAGATTCAGGTGAAACACGAAATACAAATAAATATTGCTTTAACGGTTATTAACTACAACAAAAAAACATCGATACATTGTGTTTTACTTTCGGTCAATCCTTGTGCCAAACGCGATCATATAAGCGGTCACGTATTCAATATTTTAGTATCCAATACGTACTGTTTTTTATTACCAAAAAATATAGAGATAACTGCATATGTAAACTGCAATATAAAACCATTTTTATCTATGTAAATATCGCGTTTATTTTTAAAGAATATAAATATTAAAATTGACACTGGCCGGAAAAACTTTACATTTAAAATTACAACGATACTTTAATAGTATGTCAGTTTATTGCTAATGATAAATTATAAAGAAATAGGAAGTTAAATAGTCATGACATAAGGTTTGGCTCTTACTTCCTGTGCTGAGCAGTTAAAAACTGGAGCTCACTACTTGCTCACGTATTTCCTTCCGACTATCCCAATAGGCCGCAATAGTGTGCCTGCATTCGCAGTGAGTACGGTGACTTTCACTCTTAGATTCTACGCGTGCTTTCCACCAGACTGAGTAAAATCACCACGACTATCAAAATAACTAAATAAAAGAATGATTCATATGAACACACTAAAATCATGCCTATCAATAGACTATTTTAGTAAGATATTATGAAAGACAACATTGTTTCAATCTCATTTCAAAGTCTAGCCTATTCAGTCCCTTTTTCAAGGTAATCCATGAATATTATATTCTATAATTAAATTAATATGCAATATACAACAAACATATCAAGCTTTATGGTGTGTTGCCTCAGGGTGATAGTAGGCCGCCCTCGAGGATGGAACATGAAATGGCATCACTTTGATCGTATTCATCACACTAATAACATAGCTTTGGTCTTTTACGTAGGAACATTTAATGCGTCGGTGGCGCAGTGGGAGCGTATACGACTGCTGTGCTTGAGATCTCGGGTTTGATTCCCGGGTTGAACCAAATATTTGTGTCGGAGTTTGGGTGTTTTCTTTGTATAATATTTATGTATTTACAGAACAAAAAAGTATGTTTATGGATTATATTTATATCAGGGTCTAGTATACATATTGCAAGCTCTGCTTAGGTTGGCACTAGATGGCGTTGTGTGTAAGATGTCCGAAATATTAATTAATTTATTTATTTATTTATTTATATTCTCTCAGATTACTTAATGACATTTTGTTTTTACATTATTTGTAAATATTTAAAAAACTAACTACACCACTAACTTATGAAAGCGAGTCGAACAAACTGTTTTTTCTATAATGAGTACTCAAAAATCTACAATGAAAACCCAAAACAAAAATCAAAGTATTTTCGAGTATTCTAAACTTCATTTTCTATCTGAAATTTCACAATTTACTCAAGCATATTTCAAGACTTAATCCGTACTGGTATGTACGTGTTGGTATTATGATATTTTTTAAGTTTTAGTACTTCTAAAGAACTAGAATGAATCAGATTAATTACGTTTTCACCTTTTTCCTCCTTGCTAGTGATATGCACCTTGAACTTTATTTAAAATTTTCAAATTACATTAATGCACTATCATTAAACCCATGAATTTACGTAGGTGTATTACCTACGTAAATACCTACGTAAGCTTGTGAATAAATAATAAAAGTAGAATATGTTTTAAACCATAAAAATCTCGACAGATAAATCCCACATGTGTGTTTATTAAAATGGCAATTTAATACCCATAAGCTATGGCCTGATAAAAATACGCAACCAAAATAAAGCGACGCAAGAAGAATGCAAGCAATTTTTAATGTGGAACCCGCTTGCGGGAGGACCGCGGTAATAACGTAACCAACACAAAAATATGTCAATAAAATTTGATACAGCTATCACCCAACATTCTTTTAATATTTATTTAATATTGACTCATTTCTTTGCATTATTATCTAAAAAATTTTGTGTATTTTATCATTTCAAAGATAAATGTTGCTCATAATGACAATCTTATTTTTCAAAATCGGCACTAAATATGCAATGGATTTATTCCCATGTTTTTTAAATATATAATCTCAACTTAATGAGTCCAAATAGTATTAATATAATAACTACACAATAATGACAACAAAGACGAATAACTATTTATTGTTCTTTAAAAAGGTAGAATACAAACATCTACATCAAAATGTTTTAAACTCAATTCAATACTTTAAACGCAAAGGCTGTACTGCTTGAAATAATTCTCCAACTCTTTCCCATCCTTATGGCGCAAAGCCTATGTACGTCCGTTAGCTAAAGTAACTAGTCCTTCCCTCCCTTCCCATTTCCGTCCAATATCTATACTCCCGTTCCTCTCCAAAATCCTGGAAGCCTGTGTTCTTAAGCAACTGTCCCAGTTTATTCATCAAAACAACCTACTCAATCACCATCAATCAGGTTTCCGACCTGGTCATAGTACAGGGACAGCATTGCTTAAAGTGACACTTGATATTAAGGCAGCGATGGAGGAAGGTAAAATAACTGTATTAACTTTAATCGACTTCACAAATGCCTTCAACGCTGTGAACCACGAGATCCTGCTTAAAATACTTTCCCATTTCATGATTTCTGATGATGCACTGGAATGGTTCTCGTCTTATCTTCGGGGACGCCAGCAGTCTGTACGAACTGATGAATCATCATCGCTATGGGCCGAACTCGACTCTGGTGTTCCACAAGGCGGCATTCTTTCCCCACTTCTTTTTTCGCTATTTATCGACTTCATTACACACAACCTTCAGTGTTCGTATCACCTGTATGCAGATGATCTACAGATCTACTCACATGCAAGAGTGGAAAATCTTAACGAGGCGATAACCAAGATCAACCACGATCTAGACACAATTAAAGAGTGGTCCCACAGTTTCGGGTTAAATGTTAACCCGTCTAAATGTCAAGCGATCTTAATAGGGAGTCCTAGAATGACGGGTAGAATTGACTCCATCACTACCACTGATATTATTTTCGATGGTACTGTGTTGCCCGTCAGTCAATCGGTTAAGGACCTCGGCCTGCACATAGACGCTACCCTAAATTGGCAAACCCAGGTAAATAGTGTCAGACAAAAGGTCACGAATACTTTGCGTGGCCTCTATCGACTAAGAAATTTTCTCCCGATAAAAACTAAAACCTTACTAGTTCAGACTTTAATTTTCCCAGTCATCGACTATGGTGATGTGTGTTACCTCGACCTGAATGCAGATCTCCTCGATAAATTAGACCGACTTCTCAACAATTGCATTCGGTTCATTTTCAACTTACGCAAGTATGATCATGTATCCGCTTATCGGACTCAACTGTCATGGTTACCCATTAGGCAGCGCCGAAGTTTACGAGCGTTAACTACGCTGCACTCCGTTCTTCACTCTCCTAACTCACCCACCTATCTAACATCCCACCTACAATATCTCTGCTCTAACCATGACAGAAATCTTCGTTCCTCCGATAATCTCCTCCTTCTTTGTCCTTCACATAGGTCTCGCATTGTTCATTCGTCTTTCACCGTACAAGCTGTAAATCTCTGGAACGCTCTCCCTCTGGATGTTAGGTCGACCACGAACCAATTAGCCTTCAAGTCGAAAGTACGCAAGCACTACGGGGACTCACTGACGGGAACCTCAGATTAATTACTCCCCTATTAATTATTAAACGACTATGTATGTATGTATATGTTTCCATATTTATACATGTATGCATGTATGTGTATTTCTAAATATTTACCTATGTATATGTGTAAGTGTATGTATATATATAAAGGTATTGTATTCATGTTACTATAGTACGTAATACTATCTTTATGTAATTTCTTAACTCGTATGATACGCCTGCTACACACATCTCTGCACTACCCAAAGGTCGACTGGAAGAGAATGCCTATGGCATTAAGTCAGCCTTGTGCAAAATTTTTTTTGCAGAAATCATAAATAAATAAATAAAATAAATAATTAATTAATTTTCTTGCAAGTTTCTGACAAAAAAAAATTTTATTATAAAATTAACATTTTAAGTTTTTTTATGTAATATTAGTACTAATATTACTATTACGGTACGTTTATTAACAGGTTTTTAGGGTTCCGTAGCCATATGGCAAAAAACGGAACCCTTATAGATTCATCATGTCTATCTGTCCGTCTGTCCGTCCGTATGTCACAGCCACTTTTTTCCGAAACCATAAGAACTATACTTTTAAAACTTGGTAAGTAGATGTAATCTGTGAACCGCATTAAGATTTTCACATAAAAATAGAAAAAAACAATACATGTTGGGGGTCCCCATACTTGGAACTGAAACTCAAAAAAAATTTTTTTCATCAAACCCATACGTATTGGGTATCTATGGATAGGTGTTCAAAAATGATGTTGAGGTTTTTAATATCATTTTTTTCTAAACTGAATAATTTGCGCGGGAGACACTTCCAAAGTGGAAAAATGTGTAGGGGGCACACATTTTTCCACTTTGGAAGTGGAACATCGAACTACAAGAACTTTTATATGATGTTACTTGCTGATACGGAACCCTTCATGGGCGAGTCCGACTCGCACTTGGCCGCATTTTACTATATACTGTGTACGAAAATCAATAACCCACGTACCCAATAGGGTTTGGCGGCCGGCCATAAAAGGAATTCGTTAATTTTGGACAATTATATCACCCATGCTCATAATAACGTCATTCGAATTTAAAATTATCATCCACAGTCATGACACAAGTATGTACTATTAATGGATTAACAATGGCAAAGCGGCAGTCTATCATTGTAATTATCATTGTTTTGTGAAGCACATTAAGCTTTCCGACTGACAAATGGAACAGGAACGAATAATGTTAACACTTGCCCTAAAATCAACATTTGCTTGTTGACATTGCAACATGGGATGAAATTGAATATTATTTTAACCAAAAGCTATTTCTGTTAGCGTATACACATAGTCACTGAAGTGGGCACATTATGTGAACGTATAGTGTATTGTTCCGAAAACGACATGCCGAAACAATATTTCAATTCGATATCGAACGGACAATGGTCGGAAGTGGGCGAAATAAATGGACGGAAAGGCTTGCGCCTATCGAATAAAGGGCGCTGAAACAAATGACTATATCAACAGGAACCACAGAATAGCATTTCGCAAATAAAATTAGTATTTGATGTTGCGATCGATATCTTAAATCACTATTTACTATTTTATTGCAGTATTTTATGAAAAACTATGACTTCACAGAGAGTTAGTATGGACAGGTAATTGAACGCTAAAATTTTGTTTATACATTACATCTAATACTTCAAGAACACTAAAAAAAACAGACAAAGTTTTATTACAGTTTTTAATTACGTCGAACTCATGAAGAACTAATAACTAATTAATGACAATAAATGACAAAAGTGTATGTATCGTAGTCACAACTGAAGTTGCCAAATTCTCGGTTCGTCCGTTTAATCGCGAGAAAACTCTTGCTAATATACACATTCTAGCGTTAATTGTTTTATTAGTTTATTAGACATAACTGATGATAAAGCGATGCAGCGCAATGCCTCACTTAGCTATAGTTAATGATCGATTAACCATGAGATAGGTATGAAAATAGTTTTTAAGGGGAAACCCCAAAATCATTTTATTTTATTGTAAGTTTAATTTAAGATTGATTACAGTATAGTAATTTTAAAATGAGGTAGTTTAGGGTGAAATTATAATATAAATGAAAAATTGATATAAGGCAAAGAAAAGCTTATAATCATATTATAAATCATGTCTTCTCTGACTGCCTCGTTGGTCTAGTGGTTAGCGTATGCGACTGCTGATCAAGAGGTCTTGGGTTCGATTCCCGGATCGGACCAAATGTTTGTGCGATCCGCAAATATTTGTTTCGGGGTTTGGGTGTTTTCTATGTATAATATGTATGTATTTACAAAAAAGAAAGTATGTTTATGTATTTATATCAGTTGTCTAGTTACCCATAATACAAGCTCTGCTTAGTTTGGGGGCTAGATGGAGTTGTGTGTAAAATGTCCGAAATATCTGAAATATCTGAAATTCTCTGCAGGTGAAATGATTATAACAAACGACAAATACCAGATGACCGAGATCAACAGTTCGGCATACAGCGTGCAGATGCGACTTGTTATCCGAAACATACAACGAAGCGATCTCGGGGGCTACAAGTGCATATCCAAGAACTCTATTGGTGACGCCGAGGGCAACATTAGGTTATACGGTACGTTCAATAGCGGCTAATGTCTTAAACGCTCAATGGAGCCAATTCGTACTTACTTACTAATTCATTGCGATAAAATAATAGAACTTTTATAGTTTTTAGTAATGAAATATCAGATTTTCCTTTATGATTTAATTTAAGCTTTTAATTTGTTAAATTATTTGAAATGTTTACCAAGTTTCTTTTTGGGAATTACTTTGAAATATTTTGAAACTATTGCAAGCGCAATGACTAAAAATAGGTGTTGAATTTTTCTCCGTTCTATCTTACCAAATAAAAACTTGAATGGTACTATAAACTAATGTGGAAAAGTCATGTTATTTAGGATTATATGGTCTTACATAGCATCTATGGAGTATACACATACCGTAGAGTACAGTTAGTTGTCTACATATCATTATGTCTTGGAATTTCTAGAAATCTGGTAAATGGGCTTAGGACTGTCATCTACTAACACTGTGGACTGCAAATTATTTAAAAATTAAAATAATATGTAAATCATTACCCTTATATAGAGAATGAGACGATTTAGCATCATATGCTTAAAGACATATTGCTTAAGTGGTCACCTCTGTGTCGTCCCGTGTTGGACTGGATTTCGTGCGATCCATAAATATGTTCTGAGTCTATTGTTATTTATGACTTTTTTGTAGTTATAGTACAGTCAGTCAGTACAGTACATTCCCTCACGAAAAATGAAATATAGTCCTAGTGTGAGGGTTGTCTTTAGTAAGAAAACTAATTGATTACGTAATAACATTATCAATACAGAAATGGAGTTGCCAAATCGCAAATCACGTGACGAGGACGACTACTCCATCGAAGAAACGAACGACGTTCGCTCCAGTCTACAAGGTCCTCTCCGAGAGGGTGGACCACGAGAAGAAGACGCAGGCTTCCTCGGCGGCGGTGGGCCGACCACCAGCGCTTCACATTGCTCTCAGCCGTATACTATGTTTTTATTAACAGCCCTATTCTTTGTCGCATGCTAGGCTATTCAATCGAAGTCATGTGCAAAGTTAAGGCCATAAGTTTGACTGGTTTGTTGGTTAAGTTATTAGTATTAGTACTGCTAAGTAAGAGGTTGTGGGTTCGATTCCAACCCAGGACAATTATTATGTGATTATCACTATCATTTGTTCTCTCTGTCTGGGTATAATCAATTTACCATATGTTTGGGTGTTTATCAGCAGTGAAGATACTCTCCACTTAGTTTAACATCAGAGACTCGTGTTTAAATAATGAAGAGTTGAACTAAGTTTTACGTTCTCAAAACTCTCATTTATCAAATCTTGAATAAGTCACGTATTTACAATTCATGAGATATTTAAACTAATGCTTTCGGCTCGTCTTAAAATTGTGCATGGCTTAGTATTGAGCGGCGATGAAAAGTGTCTGTGTATGTAACTGGACTTAGAAAGTAAAGCAGTGTTTATCATTAAAGACTACATCTTTATCGTTGACGGTAAATGAACTTTAATATGTGATTGTAAGAGTACATATTAGTTTAGCATTTCATCAAATGTCAGCTTGTACCCAATATAAAAGCAGGATATTGTATGAAATTAACATATTAAACAATTCCCTACAGCGGTTTGTTTCGAATTGCACATCGTGTTTTAATTATTTTTACTGATGTTTATGTTTCTGTATGCTATTGTATCATACTTTCAGCTGACATCAAATCTGGACGTTGAGTCGGCGTATGAGTAATATGTGTCATAAATGTAATCTAAATATACGAGTAAACTGTTAAAGTAAATGTACATAAATATACAGTAGCTATGCGGTTGTAAACATTTAGAATTTATTTTGCTTATTTGAAAACGTATATTTTATGTTATTTAAAATCAAAATTTTATAGCTTATTAATCATAAATGTATGTAAATCTGAAGTGCTATGAAATAGATAAAAAAATTGTAAATTGTTAACGTTTTTAATATTGTTGAATTTATGAGAAATAATTTGTAAACTGTATCTTGAATATATGTATGTGAATGTTTCGTAGTCATGTTTCAAGCTAATATGTTTTGTGTATCAATGTTTTTGTTAGATACAAACTATTAAGGTATATAAATGTATCTATTATTAAAAAAACAGTATTTATTTAATAATTGGCCTTATATGAATGCATGATATTGCCTGTGAAACAAATATATAAACAAAGTAAACTGATCCAAAGTGCTTTTCATTACACCAATTTAGGGAAAAAAGAACTTTGCATCTTCAATAACTAGTTATTAATGTAACATTTTCAAATCTACGTTACATCTCACTTTTGTAAATATTATCCTTAAATGTATACAAATGTCTATATAGAAAAGATATAAAAAATAGCAAAGGAATTTTATGATACGAATATAGGATAAGTACATATCGTTATAGTGCAACCTGCAAACAAGGTTTCTCTTTTTCGGATCCTCTTTTTTTTAATAAAATAAACAAAGAGGTACCGTAAAAGAGAAAAGTACGTATTTCGCGAGTTCCTTGTAACGCTTTTCCGTCTCTTTTATCGAAATCGCCTCCACAGATTGCAGGAATCAATTAAAAATATTATAATATTATATCAATCTGTTCTAAAACTGATATAGATAGACGTTATTAATCTATGCTTTTTTTTCTGTCGGGGCCCCGTGGATACCTCCACCTACTGGTTTTGTTAGTGAATATATTTGCACAAATAAGCTCTCTGAAATATTTATGAGTCCCTAAATATAGACAGCAAAACTCTAATTCAATAACCAATTAATCCATTATACATTCTCAATTTCTTAGATTATTCCTACACCCAAGCTATGATACGGCTATAGAATCTTAATATTAACACTTAGTCAAAATATAAACGGGAAGGTCTACAATACCCTGTCTGTAGACCCTTTTAATAGGTACCTTCGGGCGAAGCCTCTGTAAGTGCGATGTAGATAGGGTGTAACCACTTGCATTAGCGAAATTACCTGAGGCTTTGTTATTTTCATTGCGACAACCCTAGCGTATACATTGAGGCAAAATGGGAACTTGCCTACTAGCAACCCAATGGTCTCGTAGTCACGTAATACATGTTACTACAAACGATGAAATGTGCTGAGTTTTAATTAAATAAATATTGTATAGAACACAACCATAATGTTTGTAGGGGTACTAAGTATAGTTTTAATGACTACCCGATGTAAATATGTAGGATATAAATGTGGCACAAGTCAGTTAATTTTCTAATTATTTGTCACACTATTTCATTTACAGTCTATTAAACTTGCGAGGAAAAATTTTCTTGGTATGATAATGTTTAAAATATAAATATTGGTAAATAGCTGAGTCCCGTGGTGTTACCCGCAGTTATTGTTGTCAATCTCAAGTAACGCCGTGGAGTGAAGCTAGTCTAAAAAAATTAGCCTAAGTTACTCCTTATGTCATCAGCTTTCTGCCAGTAAAAATCCCGTCAAAATCGGTCCAGCTTTTCCAGAGCTTAGCCGGAACAAACAGACGGACGGACAATAAAAATTTAAAATTGCTTTTTTGATTTTAGTACCATATACTTTGATAAACATTTCGTAAAAACCTGTAAATTTGATATTCCACTCCAATTTTATTTATTTGTATAGATAAACGTATTTTTTTATACCATTTACGTTAATAATACAATGGGAGTTTGACCAAACCAAATATGGTGGTTTGGCTGCACATAATAACCAAAGCAATAACTGTTTAACATAACAGCACCCGTGCATCCACCACACCATTTGAGAGGACTCAGCGCACACTGAAACCGGGCGTAAGGTTGTAGTGGCCATCCTCATCATCCTCCTCATTATATCCTCATCATAGTGGCCATGATCAGGGTCGACAAATCATGAAACACGGCTTTATAGTGCTCAAATGTAGATCTTCCCTACCAAAAGTATTTGGAAGACGAGCAGAGAATATCCCTTAGCTCCTTTCAACTTATATTTAAAATAAAAATAAAAATAACTTCTCGCCATAGTTTATCTTCATCAAATAATATTTTTTCATATTTAAAAAGTATAATAATCGAAATTAAAAAAATTATGGCCGGCCACTAACGCAAAACTTTCACGCCACGTAGTAAACCTAAATCTCTTTTCTAAGGAGAGGTCAATGTATAGCAGATGACTAATATAGGGTGTTGATGTCTTCGATGAAAGATATTACTGAAGCAGCTCATTCTGTACTGGTCATAGTAGAAGAGCCACGCTGATTCACCATGAATGGGCTGACTTGATTGGGGTGGTACTATCCTCACGCAAAAGACCAACCTAAAATGACAACATTCGTGCAGTCGTGTTTGGTTGGTAAGTGCGAGACTGGACCTCGCATGATACAATCATCTAAATAAATATGTTGATAGTGACCCCTTCTCTTGAATTCTACTCGTACTTTCATCAAGCAGAGTAGGGTCACTTTGGTAGACTTTAATATCAAAAAAAGATATAGTTCAAACGGGTATTTATGTCGAAATAGCTGTAACAACTTACAGAAGACAACATTGTTTTATTTCATCCACTTCCCAAAAAAAAAATTTTTGGAATCTATCCGGGACATTAAAATACGTCAATAGTTGTACAAAGAATGGAAAAGACACAAAGCCGGATATAGCATAGATGTAACCAAAGCATTTTATTAATGGCGTACCCTTACTGAGGTTTGCCTTTGAAGTCTTTGTCCACATTTTCAAAGGCACGGTTACCACATACCTGATATCCTATATTTGTTCGGAGCACTACTCGCTAACACAATATTGGCACCGTACATTTTGAATCTCCCTCGAGTATAACGATTTGGATGTCACTGTTTGCATCTTAAGTGCTGAGTGTCTGTGTAGGTACGTCTACTCACTACAATAGATCCGTAAGTTCTTTTTATGATATGTCTGCTTCTCCCTTTGGGGATGAGGTAGTTTTGGTTCCATTAATATTGCATTAACTATGTAGGGAGCGCGCTATATTATAAAAAGAAAAAAAATGATAGTAAACTGTTGTCTACATAATTTAGCACAACTATCCAGGGTCCCACCAGAACTCATTATTAGGCCGCTTACATAGAAAATTATTTCGGTTTTAGTTGCCGTTTATCTGTTCCACTTTTACGACCAACATTACAAGTCAAACAGTTTTATAGTCCTGTACAATTGATGTGCCACCGAAGTGATACGAGATGACCCAATGTAGGTCAATTGATAAGAACAAAATAAGTATATTTAACTGTTTTTAAACATACAACTGTGTTGCTAAATAATCGAGACCTTGAGAGTAAGTTGCATATAAATCCTGCTCAGTATTAAGCAGGAATTGGAATAAATATTTTCAAATTAACGTATCTTCGCCAACCACTCCTGACTACCTATGATGAAATTGAACATCATTGACACCAAGCCAAAGTATCTCGTTTCTAATAGTCACAACAACTATCAAAATTTGCAATACCAAGAACAATTAGCAACAAACGGATATCATCGATGTATAGTTTGTTTGCAAACATCTCGTATTGGAGGGTATGACCGCTTACGTCCGGCCACAATCTGCATCACAATAGTGTTTGTAGTTATGCGCTCTCTAGATACTCGTAGATGCTAATGCTTCCCATTCATAATTCATGTCTTAATGAAGTGGACGAACGAGCTGTGGCTATAAGATGTCAAGACCCTTTGTCTGGTCTAATCTTAATATAATACTCTATAATGTGATTGTCTGTTGGGACACGTGTTAGGAAATAAACTACTATGATAGCAATTGGAATTAATACATCGATACACTTCTAGTGAGTAGTACTTCATTAATAAATATCTAGATCCAGAAGACGATTTGTAAGTCATATATATTTCACAAAAAAAACATGATTCTCTAAATTTCTGCTTGAGACAAATCTAGATTAACTATACGTAAAAGTGTGTTCTAGTGTTATTATGCAGCAATGGAAACTTTATTCAACAACCCATTATGTCCCACTGCTGGGTTCTTGTCTCCTCTCAGGAGAGGATTAAAGCCATACGTCTCCACGCTGGCCGAGTGCGGGTTGGGGACTGACAAGACACGTTGTGGCCACGCTCTTGCCCTCGAATGTTTTTGAGCCCGCCCGAAGGTCTCCAACTATGCTTCACGACTGTTATCTTATGATAACAACTGGGGCCGACTACATAACGTGACCTCCGAATCTCGGAAAGGTTCATAACATATCATGCCAAAAGCGGTCACCCATCTAGGTCTGACCGCGCTGTCGTTGCTCAAAAGTATTTAATTTTATGAATATTCAATGTACACTTGAAATTTTACTTTCTTATAAAATAAATCTTGTTTACCTAACATAACTTATGCGGTGCCAATAGTCTATGCAAATACTCATTTGTAATCCAGCAGAAATCATACTCCCCATAATAGTGTTTTAATCGTACAGAGCCTTAGCCATGAGTCACTGCTTTAATTATAATGTTATCTGTAATATTGGATAGAACTGGTTACATATTTCTACTGGTAAGTTATGAGATAATCAAACTGATCATTACAAAACAAGTAAAAGCTAAAACACAACTACGACAAAAAACTACACTGGATTTAACAACATTACTGAATAAGCAAGATGATGCAATTATCAGTGTACAGAGATACACCTATTTCAATTTGAAATGCCGAAGTCACATCTGACATAAAATCGTACCATTACACTTTAGCAAAGCGCTACTACGGCTTCTCAAACTTGAATATGTCTTGTCTTAATTTAAAATGTTTTGGAGTCGTTATAACATTAATTTATTTGCAAAGTATTTTTAAAGGCAGAACAGACAAGAATCATCATTATCATCAGTCTATCACCGTCCAATACTGGTCCTTAGGCCTCTTCTATTGCACACCAGTCACCACTCTTATCGAATAAGAATACAATAAGACAAGAATACCGTATATTTATATATCACACTTATCGAATAAATACGGACAAAGTCACGAGCAACTTCTAATAATATATCCTTACTAATATTATGAACGCGAAAGTTTGTGAGTATGTATGTATGTGTGTTGCTCTTTCACGCAAAATCTACTGAGCGACTTTGGATAAAACTTTACAGTAATATAGCTTTTATATCAAAATAACACTTAGGCTACTTTTTACTGCAATAATCGAGATACATGCGGGCGGAGCCGCGGGCGAAAGCTAGTACATACATTTTTTGAAATGTAAAAGTAACGCACTTTACAATGATTCTAAACATTGTGACAACACAGCTTGTTTACCTAAATGTATTTTTCTAACCCATACCAGACCCAGACTGATAGATGGGGCGATTTAGATAGATTCAGTGACATGTCATATAGCTCATAACCAGCGGACGATCAAGACGCTTCTAAAGATACCTTATTTGTCCAGTTCTAATAAGTATTGGGGGAACTGTGAGGAAACAGATGAACATACATACATACAGAGCCTGTCAAAATCAGTGGCGTGTGGTGGCGGAGAATACCCGGGAGGACGACATCCACTTGGACCCGACCCGCCCCGGGCGGCGAAGGCGCGCATACCTGCGTCTCATGCCGCCCTGAGAGTGGCCGCGGATGGTCGGGACGGGTTTCCCGTCCGTCGTCCCGCGAGGGGGCGGCGTCCGTGTGTGACCGGACGTTGCCCAATTAGAGAATAAAAAATTTAAGATGGTGCCCGCAACAGTGCGGGCAGGCGCTGGGAGGATTCCAGAAGGAAATCCCCTCCCTGGACTCCTTCCAATAACCCTACTTTGACTCTGCTGTAAAAGTTGGAAAACTGGCAATTATTGATTGTGTACTCACTGATTGTACTATATGACCATGCATAACGTTTTACAGAATGGTCTGATTTATAAATAAAATATTTTTTTTGCATTTAAAATAAAATAATCAACCTAAAAGGTAGGAAAATAGGAAATAATTTATCACTAATTAATTGTTATATGTAACCACCCAGATCTTATTACGGTGTAGTTTGAATCCAACTTTAAAAACTTAAAGGATTAAGCTTCTTTCCTCACTACCTATAATTTTGTACATAGCTTTACAGTCCAAGCATAATTTTTAGGCAAAATATCAGTAACTTAACAACAACAATATTCTAAAACTTAACAATAGTAGTTCAAAACGTGGCAACAATAGTTTAATTAATTAATAACGTAACGAAAGTAGTCCAAAAATTAAAAACATCCGTCACAAAAACATAAAAAATTGAGTACAACTGTAACTTAGGTAAAACTGTGAACTACGGTAGTATGTATTGTATGTAGCGGAGTTAGCTCGATGTACTTACCGTTGTTCGATATTTGCATTCTCATGATCAATCATCATTTCACTCCTAATCTTTCTATCAACTCTTAAAGCATCTTACATCTGTATGTCTTAAATCATCAAGCATCATGATTATCTTCATCATCCCTTAAAGCATCTTACGTTTCAGAAATAGAACTCGTCTGAAAAAGAGAATTGACAGAATAAGGAAAACTCATTTCATACTACAAAAGTATACAACAAAACATAGATGTAACAATAGAAATACTTTGGTTCACTTTTTACCTGTCAGAAAATATTGGACCTTACATCCAGTAATCGATATTATCAATCATGACCTCGTTGGTCTAGCCGTTAGTGGTGATTCAAGTCTATATCGTAGAGAGCAGTTACGTCGTCGGTCCTGGTTATCATGAATATATTTGGCAATCATTAGTGGGAAAGTCTGGAAAAACTGGCGTTCAGGATAAACCTAGTGAACTAATAAACGATCTCAAATAATTATGGTCAAGAAAGGCTAGGGATATAATCAAGCACATTTTGAAGCCACACGTACATTCTGTACTCTGCAAGCATGAGTCTAAACTATAGCAATTTAGAACACAATCGAGAACTAAGTTATACTGCGGTACACGCGTGTATTTTTTTAAAATACGCAGAGGTGTGCTCGGTATTTTTGTTTTCTTTTTTTCACCTATCCGACCCACGATAGCATTACACAATTCAGGCCTTTTCTAGTAAAAAGTGGTTTATTGTGTTCTTAAATAAAGTTATTCAGTTTACTTCGCAAGCGTATTGTATAGGCCCATTGTTAAGGCCCCAGGTGCGGCCGCCCTTACACATTCACTTACAATAACATTATGAATGTCAAAAACACGTTATTTTTATTTACCTTAAACGACGAAATTTTATTATTATGGCCGATAAAGTGCTCCGTACATTGAACGTGTTGTACTTACGTGCAGTCATTGTATAATGTATATTTATTAAGGAGAATTATTTAGCAAATTTCTAGCGAGTACTAGAAACTACTGATTACGAGTTATTGAAATAATATTTTCAACGTTTAAAATCCAAGCTCTTAATACTATATATAATAAATGTGATGTAAATTTATTTAATTTTGTTTGTATTTTTTGTTAGTTATATTTTTTTCTATCAGTCTATTTTTATATCGTGTTTTTCCATCCAACATTTTAAAATAAAATTTAATTTTGATTTATGTAGACCACGAATTGACTACATACACACTAAAGAGTACAATTTTTTATATTCCACTGTTAGACATATAAGTATTTTTTTTGAAAGGGGGTTTTGGACTTCAATGCCATGCATTAATACTACAAATAGTCATTTCGACAGTCATTTGATACAGACAGTAAACTCACATAGTTATTTTCGAGTGTACCTGCTAAAAAATATTATTTATCTTTTTATCTGGTCTAATGATACACATTATTTTACATTTCCAAATTGTAGTCATTTCTGAGAGTTGTAAACTAAACAAAAATATACCTACAGGTTGTTGTTATTTTGTTTTAATTTAAGTAATTGTTTTAATGTTCTCACACTCCTATGTCAAATTATTTAAAATTGTTACTTAATATAGGCCTCCTATATCCAGCAGTGGAGTATTGGAAGTTGATGATGATGATTACATAGCGTTATTTATCATCCAAAATTCAAAGTACATAAAAAGATGTACATTTATGCCAGCCTGTGCAAAATGTCTTACAGTGAAACTATTCTAGCAGCTATATATACCAGCAACAGTTTAACAAAAGTATTCTTTTTAAATTATTTTAAAAAGTATTTTTTTTGTACCAAAACGTTTCAGGGTACGAGCTTATAACATTGATAATGACTTTTTTGGCAATGTCACGAATTCCTGAGAACAAATTAAACTTGGCTGTTTCCCCTCATCTAATTAACTTCTTGGACCACAGTTTAAATAAACAACCTGTTGGGTCCGCTTTCTAATTTTTACAGGAGTCTTAAAATTGAACGAAACCTTTCACTATCCATGAAAGGGTTTTAACTTTTTTATTCATCTATAGAATCACAGATAAGAAAATGAAATACCATGTCAAGAATAGATACAACTTAAATGATATAATTTTCATTTGATATTATTCTTTCTCAGTTATGAGGACGAATCTAAACTCAAGAACCGTAGGTAATAAATAATGATATGAAACAAAAAATATTCTCGGACAAATGCGAAGAATGCAGACTCGTGGTCACAACAGAAGTGAAGTACTGTTTTATTTCATGTGGTCGTATTAATAGTGTTATTTATTTTAATTTTACGAGTATTATACCCATATGCTGGATTTGTACTATCTATGATAAAAGCTAACGACTGGTTGATTTATTGCTTTATATTTAAAACAATTTCAAATTAATTACATGCAATGGACCAGTTGAATAACCTTCAAATGTTCAATTTACCTTTTTTCTATTTAAGCCTGCCAAAGTATCCTCATTATGAGGGTAAGCAATGCAGCATGGTGACCCATACCATCGCGGCCTGGTCAGATGTTTCTGCATCATGCTCCCGGCTTCCGTAAGCCGAGAGAATGATACAGAATGATTGGGCCTCTAAAAAAGATTCTATATCATTTATCGACTTAATGTTCGTCTTTTCTTGTTTTCTTTTTTCTAGTTTCACCAAGCTAACTAGATAATAATTATATGACAACTTAGTCTTATCTTAAGATTGTTGAATAAAAGTACACATAGAACAAATTAGCACGCATATATTTTCATAAGTTTTTTGTGTCTCGTGAATAGTTAAAGTTTTAGAAATTCTCATAGTTTGAAGCCCGAGATAAGTATCTCTTTTCAGTATGTTGTTGTATGTTATGTTCCTATGTATTCATACATATTACATAAACTCATATACTTTAATTACACAATTTACAAACTTACATCGTCTACCGTATTTCCATGACGTAAAATAGTAATTCTTAATCAAAGTTTTATAACAATATGCTGCATTGCACTAATATATAATCGTATATGTCGTAATGAGGTAGTTGAACGATATGCAAAGTTACCTAACAAGCAGTAACATTATAATACAGACTTTTGTGTTAAAAAATCATGTGGTTATTAACATAAAATGTTAAAGAGTGTTGTTATTAGTAAGTATTCAGATAAATAGAATTGTTTAAAGAATGATATAAAAAATTTGAATCACTCCATGCTTTTTTATAATCAATATAATTTTGGTTACATATTTCAGTATACTTTTAACTGTAATTAAATGCCTCTTTAAAAAAAATGTTTTAAACTACTACAGTATATATAGATCCATTTATAACGAACCCAAACCATTCTGATTTTGCGGTTATTCTGATTTAAGGGGAGCACTTTAATAACTCGCCAATTAGGTACCAATACAAAGCTTAAAAGCATTATTATCCGATGACAAGCCATGCAGACCGCAACGCATTTACGTAATTAATCAAGTATTGCATTATTTTTGGAGTTACAATATGATTTTCGGGACTTCTTAATTTCTATGCTCGATATCAATAAAAAACTGATTGTAATGAATTTGATACACAAAGAATAATACTTTTTGGTTTCGAATAGGTATACATTAATCAATATTTTGGTCACAAAATAGTAGTTATTTATATATATATATTTAAACTATACTGTCAACAACCGACATTAAAGTCAACTTCTGAAAAAACAATTGAAAACGGATTTTTTGGATGTAAATGTAAAAATAAATACTACGAAATAATACGAAAGTAATTGAAACTCGCTTGGAATTGAAAAACACAAAGTTCTTTTGTAGACGATAACTGCACAGCACCGCACAGCCGTAGATACGCCGACGCGACGTCGCGCCTTGTATTCCACCGTATACCGTACCGCGCACTCATGGCTTCACTTGAAAAAAATCCATGCACTTAGCGCTGAAAATAAGCGCGGCTTTCGACCGCATTCACTTTTAGCGATGTAGTTTTTCTCCTTTTACACCCTCCACACCCATTCTCCATCTAGCATCCCCCATCTCACTCCAACTTCGCATCTCTTCAACTATACTCGGTTCGCTTTAGCGTTCGTGACACAAAGCAATATGTGAGTTAACTTCAGTGTAACGGTTCTTGTTTGAGTTGCGATTTAATGCCTCCTTAAACTGAGATGGTTTACGGGTTAACCGGGTTGAAAAGGATAAAAGTATCCGTAGTTGTTTACTTTTTGGATCTGCGTCGTTTCAATAAAAACTTTGAATCCGTTAAAGGCAATCGAGAGTTTTAGCCATATACGCTTTATTATATTGAGATTTAGTAAAACTTTTCTCAATGATGAATTTCATATATCGATTGAGTTCATGACTTTACGAAATACTTACTTAAATTGTGTAATGAAATGCTTATTATACCGTTCATAACGAGGGAACGAATAAATATATAAACTTAGTAAGAGATCAGGAGGAACTTTTCAAGTAAGTATTATATATGAGGCAAATCTCTACCGCATATTAAATTAATTTAATTTTAATAGAGTTACCTTCCATGTTCATATCCTCGTATGCGGGAATTACAAAGGTTATTTGACCCGCGCAACCCCATCCCTTTCTGAGGTCATCTTCGTTCGTCGGAAAACCATTTTATGCAAGAATTGGTTACATTAAGAGCTAGTGTATATTTACCAATGAAACAAGCATCAGTGTCAGCCACAACTTGTCCAATTTACATGACGAAGGTGGCGATATCGCAAAAGAAAGTTTACGACAACTTTTATCAGATCCCAGCCCACCGCGGCTGATGAGTTGGCACTGAACTTTATATACGACGATTCAATTTGGTGGAGACGGAAATTTATATCAATTACATCTACAAATATTTAAATCACAGAAATCTTTTTGAGATATTTCTATTACGGAGCTTACCACTGTGAGTATCAGTGGTTTTCTATCAAAATTTCTTCCGTGAACTCAGAGTTTGTGAATTTTAACTAATTATTGTTAATATAAAATAGTTACAAAGATTTTAGTTTCAAATATAATAGATTAAGCGGAATGTTTACATTAATTCTAAATAGCTTTAAATAATCTAATGCTTGTTTAGTTCAACGAAAACACAAGTAAAAAATCTGTCTCCACTTTAGCGAGCCGATACTGCGACTAGGGAACAGACTTGGGGAGACTGGGATTAGGCACTGCCTATAGCCGAGTACGTATTAGACGAAGAGATTTAAACTGAATTAACCGTTCGATCGTAAAATTGGAATGCCACACAGATAATTACCTGACACTCACAGAAAAGGAAGTCGCTTAGAAAAGAGATTCAAATAAGCGTGTAGGAAGGACCAAGTGAGGCGACCGCAGAGATTTGGGCCAAGACCCGATCAGGAGAAAAATAACTGATACCGCGATATCAGAAAGCGATCGAATGGAACGCGACAGTATGCGATTCAATTGACTAGCAGCTGTGCCCGGAGAGTATATGAATGTTAATTAATTTATTTATTTTTACCTTTTCCTGACTTTTTACTATTATTGGGTTTTCGTCTTTTTGAGCTGATAGACGTAAGTGGTTGGTTTGACTATCACGTAACGTCATGAAATATCACTGGCCAAAGAAAGTAGCTATCTCCAAAAAACTTTTTGATCAAATTTTATTTACAAATAACTCATATTCTGTTAAGACGAAAGTATAATCTTAGTATACTCCGCACTCTGTGTTGAAATTATCATTTTAGTATGCCCACAGTGTTAGTGGGACGAACTCTCAGACCTGTGATCGACACACCACCAGCGGCTGACATATGACCATAATTCCCAACAAGCAATACATTTAAAACCAATGGTGCGCACAGCTCGATGAATCGAGACTTTGTCGATTACAGACACAAATTGAATGGGACTAATAGCCGTGAAATATTCCAATTGTGTTTTGATTCTGGTTGGTAATGCACTGATGGTAATACCGTCTCGATTAAAATCAAATGAAGGTGAATCGATTAGATTGTTGTACTTAAAAGCCTGAGTGATAATAATGGGACTAATTCTGTTTTTAAATATTTAAGAGATACATTAGAAAATATGTAATGGAGAAAATAATTAACTATTATTTACGTCTTACTAGCAGCTTTATTTTTATTTCATCAAAGTTATGAAAGCAAATAATATGGAATATATTTAATTGTAATGGTACATAGATGAAAATCACATGCAAATTAATATAGTGGCAGCTCTAGTATTTGGACTATCCGGATCCGTATTTCAGCTGTATTAACGCAACCTTTTCTAAGCAACTTCCCTTTCTTTGAGTCAGGTAATTATCAGCTTTAAGACGTATGACCTTAACTCTCGCCTGAGATGAGCCCGAAGTTAAGCAGTGGATCGTGAGGGGTTGTTGATGACATAGTGGCCAACGGTATCCTTGAGTATTTCGAAGTGACCACACAATAAGCATAAATTATCACAAGCTTGGTATTGATCCTAGAAACCTGTAAAACCCCTTTGAGATTATATTAGATATTTTATCTTGAATATTAAAATATGTTCATAAAAACGCACAATATATTTTCATCTTCGAACATCGAATTAAACAAAACCTCCTCAAACAATTTCCTATATAAATTCTAAATACTCAATAATTAATATGTAATCATTGATATGTTAACAATGAGGCATATTAAGTTACCGAGAGCCCTACCTGTAACAATTAAGGTAGTTAGAGACAAGTACTTGATTAGACGGATGTCCGTCGTCCTCGCTCCCGGCGACTTACGGATATTGTTGCGAACAAATGAACTATGCAGGGTTTAATAAGCTGAACACGTGCCTGTCTATTAATACAAACTGGTAGATGTGAAAAAGGCAACATATCCTCTCCAACAATATTCAGACATGTAGTCGGGCTTTAACGAAAATATGTTGACATTTGTTGTAGGAGACATTTTAAGGTGTTTGAGGCATTCTAAAAATTTGTCATCTTATCTTAATCCTATTTTTATCGTACGCCACCGACAGCTTATAAATAGCGAACAATTAATACGCTTCTCACGATATCTCATTTATCTTCTTCTGAAAAATACTATAGACGATATGATGGAACAGACAATAGTATGCACCATAGAAATATCATAATTGTCGAATTAATACGGACAAAGTCACCAGAAATGACAGACATAGGCATTTCTATGTTCTATTTTCAAAACTTTTCAATTATACTAAACACGGTATATTTATATCAAATGATTTTTTTCAGTGAAACGTCATTTAGCCCATAACTAGCGGACAATTAAGACGCTCCTAACGATACCTGATTTGCCCAGTTCTAATAAGTATTTGAGGAGCTATGCGGGAACAAATGAATATATATATTTACATAGCAAACTATTTAAGTTCAATCTTGTTTTTATAGTTAACGCTGTAAGATACATGCTTTGTTTTCCTTCTTTGACAAATATAAATATATATAATATATAAATGAAGTAATGTGAAGTTTAAGTCAATAAAGAGATAAAAAATACCATTCGGGAATTGTAGTTCTGACCAACCACGAAAAGACCTATCACGAAACCGAAAAGAAAACATTACAAAATCTTATACCTGAAGTGGAAGTGGGTTGGTGATGTCTCCATAAGACTTTATGGTCGCTGAATTTGAAATGCGCTGGAGTGCAGACCGCAATTAGGCAAATGTAGTATAAGATGTCCTGCGGCATGACAGACTGACCATTTGAAGAAAGTGGCTAGCATCAAATTGATATGGACTCTCCAAAACCGAGGGAGTACGCGCTCTTTGAGAGACACCTTCGTCCAGCATTGGACGGCGAATTGGGGGTTACATTTAGAGAGTGAACATTGTAATACAATAGGACCGATAGTATCAAGTGTCAGAATCTAATGAGGTTTGGCTTATCAGTCGTAGCATTTAATTACATGACTTTTGGGTGAAATGATAAAGGCATAAAGTACTGTTAACCGATTTGATGTGAATACGATTCTCGATACCCGAATAAAGACTTATCTGTTTTAATTGAGCTTCTTATCAAACTATAACTATTTCTAACTGAAAGCGATAACAAGCGCTTAACACTGAAATAAACACAAGTTTCTTCAATAAAAAAGTATAATAACACAAGTGCAGGCTGTGGAAACGCAATAAACAGCTTATACGAGAGCTTAACGGCTTTAGAGTTAAATTTTATTTGATTGCGAGCCTCCATGCGACAAGCTGATTGATGTATGGCCCACCGGCTTTCATGCTCAAAGATTACTTAATTGATGCATCGAGCTCGCAGATATTCATATTAGGTACAATGTTATGTTGATTACATTCAGGGAATACAATTTAATATTATATCATAAAGATTTTTGAATGTATGTCTATTTTCACTTATTTATTTTATTATTTTGTTTAATCGTCCTCATTGCGTGTTGCCATTACTTATAATGTTAATATATACACTTCTTTAATTTCCTTTTCCTATACCTTTTGTAACACACCCAGCACTACCCTATGCTTTTCATCCCATGCTTTCCTTTCAATTTTCAAAATTTTCTATTCGGTTTCTTTCTCGCAGCTACCCCATCGTGTGGAGTATCTTTAAATAGTTTTTTTTTTAAGTGAGGTTTCTATGACGGTTTTTTGATTTAGGTATCCGTTTGCGAGTTATTTCACTTTAAAGGGCATTTTTTTGTAAAAAAAAGCCCCCCCCCCCCCTCCAAAAGCCAAATGGCTAGTTCAAAACATCTGGATAAATTCATGATGGTAGTGCATGTGATGAACTTTAAAGGAAAATTATAACGGTTTAAATGACTTAGCTAGTTCAGGAGTTGCAAAGGCATAACTTGTCAAATGCGCTTACTTGGAAAACTTCATACAAAATTAACGCATTAATAAGTAAACATAACAATTATCTATTGGATACGATTTTAAATCCACGTACTATTATGGGTGACTGAGGAACCCTATTATGACACGCACTGATTTTTATAATTTACCTTTTTAATCCATACACACCAAAATTATGAAAGTTTTGTAGCATCGTATTAAGTGAATCGAGTTGATAGGTTAGACTAACCAATCGACTTGCATTTCGTTATTTTTTGTGTTTTCAATGAGACCTTCTGAATCGCTAACTATTCATTTTATAATAATGAAGTAAAATTACCAGAACTACCTCGTTACTCAGTGGTCATTCTTTGCACATGGTGGGAAGTGATGTGCGTATAAGCAAACTTACTTTTGTGTTTTATTATTAGTTAACTGTTTCACTCATTTGATTTTCGAAATTTTGATATGCTACAGTACTAAAAGCATTTGAGTTCAAAGAAATACATGTGTCAACAATTATTATCACAATATTTCAACCAATGTTATCAGTTAATATGTTAATTTCATTTGCGTTAATATTTTCTTCTCGAAATGTATTTTCCCATAAAGTGACTATACCGAGAACTCTGAACATTATAATATCTATTAACTGGCATCAATAAATCAAAACACGCCACTAATCATTACACACGGCTACCCGCGACATGAATCCGCGATTGAGATAGCGAATAGCTCCCCTTTCATACGACATTAGCTACGTTAGACACGCCACATTTCGTAACAATCTGCACCCTGGCTCAGTCGCGTGTGAATCCTCAGATACAGACGCTCATTTCCTCTCACTCGCGGGCTCAACGTAAACCGGGAGTAGCATCGTATTTGGGAAATTATTATGTTAAGCTATTAATAAAGTTATGATACATTGTTTGATTTCTAGCTTGTGTGCTTTGTTATATTTAATATCGCATCGCATGTTCTTATTAATATTGCTATTTCCTTTGCCTTTAGTACATGTATTCTTATTGGTCAACCTATAAAGATTGAAAAATCTATCACTGTATTCCTGCGAATAAGGGGACAAAGATTATCAAAGAATCTGTTTCTGTAAATTTAATAAGCCTCTACAGCTCATATTCTCTATGTCTCTGTCTGTCTCTCAGTCTTTACATTTCATCATCAGCCGCAGTCGCTTCATCATCAGCCGCAGCCGCAGCCGCAGTCCACTGATGTATATAGGCCTCTCCAATTGCAATCTACTTAGTTCGATCTTCGGCGTGAATTGCATTTGTTTATAAAATAATGCAGAAGCAATTCAAAAAGCTAGCCATAGTGTGGATCACCATGCTGTATTTTCTGCATTCACAATAAGTATGATGACCGCTACTTTTGGATTCTACACATGCTTCTCATTAGGCAGAAAAGAGTCACTTTAATAGTCACATGTATAAAAAATACGGTAGAAATAATATTTTTTGGGGATATATAAACATCAAACCAAATCAAAGACAGTGAAATAGACTACACGAAGAGAAAGGCAATAGAAGGTTCTACTATAACAAAGATAGACTATAGACGTATAGACTGCTCATGGTATTTTTACACATTGGACACAATTCAAGTCGTCTTTTCGTTGTTATAAAATACATTATGATTTATTATCGTTAAAAGGTAAGTCAGTAAAAATGCAATTTCAGTAAAATATATAACACCACATATGAGATTACAGTAATCTATTTTACATATAACTAATGCTGAATCTATGTGTATCCGGAGTCTTCTTTTGTAAATGTAGGCAATTTGTTTTACGTCGCTAAATTGCTGTTAAGATATTTCTTCACCTGAAGATTTAAGTACGTATAACCCTGCGTGCTTCCACCTTGAGCACGGCGAAAACGTGTAAAATATGGTTTTACGGATATTCCCATTCGTGAGACGATCGTAAATTTTACATTTTGTTTCGATGTACACGATGTCATAGAAGTCATTTTGTAAAGCACCTTCTACATCCAATCCGATAGTTATAAAAGGAACGTTTGAATTGCAGTAATGTTTATGAAATTCGTGCAATTTTAACAGAAAGAAATAAAATTTCATAGCTTTTCTCGGAGAGAATGACAATAAAACTGCATCTCGATTCTGATCACACTCGTTTCAATGTGTAGATGTGACTAAACACCTGAGACCTAATGCTTGCATGAAAAATTCTTATTATATTGTTTCCCCATAAATAAATATACATAAACCTACTGGAATAGGGGAAACGAAACGACGCAATATTCATTAATTACAGAGTTCTGTAGGTTGAGCACGTTGAAAATGTTTTCACCGACTAGTTATAAGAAGTAAATACATAGAGTATTTATTTCATTTCCAATGCCTACTTAGAAATAATTTTGACTAGATCCGTAAGTGAATTATGCATTTAGATTAATTAATGCAAAAAACCAATTCATAATTCATAGATTTATATTAAGTAGATGCAGTGAAGAGTAAAGACGTGCGCTTTGGAGCTTACAAAATTGGATTCACGTAGAGAGATAGTGCTCAATACAGAAATATTAAACTGACATTAACGAATATTCAATGGAGAATGATTTGTGACCAAATAATGAGAATAACTCTTTTTGTAAAAAGCAAACCATTCTTCTATGTTTCAAATATACATTTTAAATGTTAACCATTGGAATAATACGCTTGAATTAACTAAATTATACTGTGTATAGTGCTGGTAGTAACTAGATAAATAACAATATTACAGGATTAAAACCACGAAACAAAGGTTAGTGAATCGTTATTCCAAAATAGATATTTGAAAATATATAAGTACATTCCGTTAGGTCCACAGGTTTACTTCACGATTTTAATAATTGTCAATTACTATAGTTAACAAGAAAACTTAAACGTATACTTTATAACAAGCTAAAATAGTAGCATTAGTTATTAGCTGATTATTATAATTAACAGAACTATTTTATTTTGAATGCTTAAATTTTAGCAATGTAATGTAACTGAACAATAACAATATATGTAACAGTAATAACAATAATGAATACTTGTCACTTATATTCTCATTCCTTTAAAAGTACGTTTTAGAACTTCGTTAATCTCACTCATTCGGGGAAAAACAAGGATTGATTTGCTGAGCACTAGTTTTCTATGACGTCTTGATTTTACTCCGGTCGCGTTTTTTCTGCATCAAAATATTTATATCCCGTAATGAGTAATTATCCCTTAATTTGAAGCACTATTATGTTTTATTGACAGGTCAAATATGTAGTTTGGCTTTCCGTTTATGCCTTGTTCTAAATAAATTAAGTGATTTAAAATTCACACCGTGGATATACCGTGGATGGTGTCAGTAACCAGTCATCAAGTGTTGCGGTACTGTTATTGACAAGGTTTTGTAGTTTTTAATCTCCTGCTTTATTATACATTCCGTACACGCCTATTCCTTGTTGGGCCCGGGTGCGTTTCACTTGACTCGGTCGGCGTAAGCTGAAAGCAAAGCTAAACTTCACCAACGCAACTAACTTTTTGGATTTTTATTGCTTTTGAACAACGTGAGAGGAAATAATATTTTAAATTGTAGTCTTTGGCCTCGGTAGGTCGTTCTAATAACTGCAATGAACTTTGGTTTACACAAGGGGAAACATTTAAAATAAAGGTCATGTATTTTATTACCAGCAATTATTTTTAAGTTTTGAGTTTGACGATTTTATTGAAATGTTTTTTTTCATGAATCCAACTTTTAAAATTCTAGATTGATACATAAGTATATTATTTTATACATTTTCCACTTCTGTATATGCCTGGTGTTGTCAATAATATACTTATATCACTATTCTTATTTACTTCAGCTATTGATGAAAAAATCTCGTGAACATAGTACGGTGTGAGCTACGTCGCTTCGTGAGATCATTCGTTTCGGCAATCTGTCTGTTCGGGACGTGCGTCTACATACTTTCGCTAAAAATGCAAATTGTACGTCGAACTGGCACCACGCCCCGAGCACGAGGCCAGAGCCGAGCTGACTTAGGGACCTGAAGGGGCAAGGGGAGCACAATTTTTCACGAAACCAAAATGAGCAAGACACACCCCCTAGTCTCGTTGAGTGTCTACGGTCCTTCAGTATTTCATTATGGGTCATGATTTTGATGGACTTTTGTTTATATTTTCCTATGTGATACCAAAATTTGTAGTAGGTTGTTTTAGGTTGAACATGTTATGCTTCATAATCAACTAAAATCTAAGTCGTAACAAAAATGTTAAATTATGGAATTTCAGCACCGATATTTGATGTTAGAAAAAAATAATCGTAAAATATTAATACAGTTCTGTACCGAATTTAAATGTTAATTTTCTAAGCTATTAACACATTAGGACTGCACAACGGACGCTATCGTAAATCAGAAGTGCAAACACTGTATTAATTACAAATGCAAACAGCGAGTGTGGTCCGCCGCAGCCGTCTCTATCCTGCTAATGATTTGCAGTGTAGCTGTGGCTCTTACACACACAGATGCCTAAAACCAAATACGTGAACTCAACATTATAATACGGCTTAACATTTCATCATTTTTCCCTATTCTAACTCCTCGAACACCAACTAACTTAATGATGTTGTGTAAGGTTTTATTTTTATGGGCAGTATGTGTAAGAATTTAACGTACATGTGTATACTTTTGGTATATCAAATCAACGAATACACCGTTTTGTGTAAATTAGAATCAATACAGTTAATAAAAAAATTCTATCAAACTTTAACTATTAAATTAATATTTGCTTTGCTCTATAATAAGAAGATTAATCTCAATACCTCTTCGTTACATTACGCACAGTTATACCCAATACTAGTCTGAACTTCGTATCGTAAAATTGAGCCTAATAGCCAACTTTAATCTATCGAATAGGTGAAAACACCCTAGCTTATAGGTACTACAAACATTAAGTTACTGTTTATTTACTCGTAATCTCAATTCGTCAATTAATTTACTTAGATGATTAGTATTCAAATGGCAATCAATGGGGGAGGCCTACGTTCAGCAGTGGACTTCTTGCGGCTGATATGATGATGATGATGATGATGATGATGATTAGTATTATTTACTTTTCATACTCGTCATGCTATACGAGTATAAGAGGTTTTTGGATTCCAAAAGAACAGGAAGGATCTATGACCAAGTACAAAATGGCTTTAACTGAGATATTGGAGATTGCGTGTAGCATTTATGAGCCTTGCGTGGCTCGACCGGGGCAGTACTACCCTCACAGAGAAGACCAACCTAAAATGATAGCATTTGTTCTTTTGTTGGTGAGTGTTAGACCGGAGGCCCAAGCAGAGAATGATTGAACATCTCACAAAACCGCCATTGTGAAGGTCGCCATACTAAATTGCATGTACTCAGAATGAGGATGGTGATCCCTTAACTGAAACACAGTGCGTACTTTATGGTTTTTTAGTAGTCATCGTAATTTTCGATCCATTGTCGTATGACAGAAACTGTTTGTTTATTGAGTTAAATTCTTCGTTTTGAAAAGTAACATAAATGAATTTCGTCTTTTCCCACCTTATACGCACTTAACTATAGGAAGGCCACTTTGAATAAGCAAAACTTGTAACAAAGTGATTTCAACATGCACATGTAAAGAAATAAAATCCTTTTGATATAAGAAACATTTATGAAAGCACTCGGTAAAAGCTTTTACTCTAACAATATTGAACTCAAAATATACTTTTTTTACATATAGATACAATAATAACTTAGAATAAAAAGCTGAACTGCAAGATTCATTTTAATTTCATCACTATAGCTCAGCCGTATAAAGATACAGTTTTGAATGAAAATTCAAATAAAAAAGCAGGTACGACGTCAAAACAATAATGTGCGATTGTAGTTGCTTTTACAATAAGAGTCGGAGACATGCGGGTACGGGTACACGACCGACGTAAAGTGAAATCGGTCCTTTCAAAACAGTTTACTGTGTGAAACTCGAAAAATAAAACGTTGAAGCACTATTCAACTACACACAGTGGTCGCGGGTAAAGTGTCCGCGATAAAGGGCCTCACAAAAAAAACTTTGTGGTGCAAACCGGGCCGGTACGGGTACGCTAATCAACTTTATTCTAGCTTGTGTTTGTGTGGAGAAATTGAATGGCTTTTCGGTGATACAGCGTAGAGATGTTTAAAGTTTTTACAAAAAGCTCTAAACTTACTATAAATATAGATTCAACAGAACAGACAAAGCACTGTTGATTTATGGGACAGGAACTACACTATAAGGCAGTAGAATAAAAATTATAATATCCGGACTCATTATTAATACTAATATTACTTCAAGTAAAAATTACTACTCTAACTCTTAAATATGTTATTTGCTTTCATGTTAAATTGCCGATATGCACTTTTATTTTTCTAAAATAGGCTTTAGCATTTATGTACAACTAAAATAAACTACCTATGTTTTAATAATACTGATGAGTCTTGGCATTTATAGACTACATGCAAATGTCAAAAATGGATGGGTCATATGAACCACCAGGTGACGTATATAGGACGATATAAGAGCATAAAATAATAAGATTACTCAAATAACACAACTAGTAAAACCATTTTTACCTATTCTGAAAAAAATACGGAATGGAAAGCTAAATAGAAATCGATATCACTCACGTGTTTCGCATTCTTAACTCGTAAATATATAATTACGTGTACATTATATGCGTATAAATAAAGAAAAATGCCAACCCTTAAGAAATTTTGGTCCAAAAATATATTTTTCGTATTCAGCTTTACCCTAACTAACTGTATAATATTCTTGAACCACTGGATTTTAAATCGATTTGGAACTCTCGCAAAGAAACTTGGATCACATTCACAGTCCTGCAAATTTTTCAATTCAATCCTCTCTCTTTTCTCTTTTCACAATACTATTTTCCTAAGGCATTTGATAGAGTATACTATGAAGGCCTTTTAATGTCTTAAAAGTATGTAATATATTTGTATATAGAATGTATATCGTTATCTTCTTCAGCCTTTCTCGGTTTTTAGGGTTCCGTAGCCAAATAGCAAAAAACGGAACCCTTATAGATTCGTCATGTCTGTCTGTCCGTCCGTATGTTACAGCCACTTTTTTCCGAAACCATAAGAACTATACTGTTGAAACTTGGTCAGTAGATGTAATCTGTGAACCGCATTAAGATTTTCACATAAAAATAGAAAAAAAACAACACGTTTTGGGGGTCCCCATACTTGGACTTGAAACTCAAAAAAAAAATTTTCATCAAACCCGTACGTGTGGGGTTCTATGGATAGGTCTTCAAAAATGATGTTGAGGTTTCTAATATCATTTTTTTCTAAACTGAATAGTTTGCGCGAGAGACAATCGTAAACCGCAATTTACCTTTCATTCAATCAATACACAATTATAAGAACTTATAAATGATGTTACTTGCTGCTACGGAATCCTTCATGGGCGAGTCCGACTCGCACTTGGCAGCTTTTTTGGTATAGATCTAATACAAAATTCCCATTTCTCTCTTTGAATAAAGTCTGAGTCTCTGACATTCATCCTTTTTTATCTATATAACTAAACCAACTACAGGTTTTTCATTTGTTTATAATTAAGAAAAATATTTGCACTTAAACCCATCAAAAAATAATGGTCGGAGGATCCTCTCTTTGTGTTGGAGGAGCACGACACCCGCTCCCTGCACAGTTATAACACTTAGATTGACACAAGTTCCATAATATGTAATGAAAAAACTTATTAATATACACGTTATCCTTATTCATTAGTAAAACGAAACTTTAATATACATGTTTAAAAAGCCACTTTGTATTTTACATACATTTTATTATAATTCAAATTGAATATTACTGCAGCTGGGCACTGGCTTTATTTTAGACTACAGTAGAGTAACTCAATGAGGCCAGTACCCTTTAATATAAAGAGAAAATTTTTAAATTCCTTAAAAAAAATCTACAGAGAGTAAAGATTTTAAGAGATAAATATATGTCTTAGCTTATATCAATACGAAAAATAATATAAAAGTTTAAATAGTCCCTGTGGTGACGAATAACCCCTAATCATTCCGTGGGTGTCGTACGAGGCGACTAAAGGAACAAAATAAGCAGCCAACATCACTGCCAAGAGAAGGAAAACTTGAAATAAGCCCTTTACCAACCCGTCAGCCCAGCGTGGTATAGTAGATCAAAACCTCCTTTCAAAGGAGAGGCCTATGTCCAGCAGTGGACTGTTAAAGGCTGTTGATAATGATGATGATCAAAAATATTAATAATAAAGTCCTCACCTGTACCATGTAGAACCTGTACTAGGATGGACCAGTGTGTACCAGTATGTTGATCAACCGTCACCGGACCCCACAGGTGATAAACATACTAATGTATTTCCAAATACATACATATTTTAAGTAAAGTACACCCAGACACAGAAAAAATTAATATGCTTCTGCTTCTGGCGATAGTCATATATTATATTATATAAGAATAAAGATCTATATTAGATTATAATTATATATATATTACTATATATATTATTTTATAATATAGATAGTCATTGTCACTAACCACTACACCAACACTATTCTCATCATGACCAGACCACTGCTTATAGGCATAGGCCACTGCTTAGAAAGGAGGCCAGTCATATTGTTTAATAATGTTAATTGTATTTGCGGAAAATGTTTATTATTAGACAGTTTGTTTGTTTATTACTTTTACATATACATTCTAAGTCACAAATCTATCTTATATATAAAATTCTCGTGTCACAATGTTCGTTCCCATACTCCTCCGAAACGGCTGGACCGATTTGTATGAAATTTTGTGAGCATATCGGGTAGGTCTAAGAATCGGCAAACATATTCTATTTTTAATACCCCTAGGACGCGAGCGGAGTCGCGGGCATCACCTACTATTTATATATAAATAAACAAACGTCGGATGCAGTTATAATTTTTAGGATTGTAAAACTAAAGATAAAATCTTATTTCGAAAACTTTGAATAACATCGTACCACATTAAAAGTTAAATTATGTAATGTACCTATCGATGCATGTACATTATTTGAAATAATATACTTTGATTTAACTATTCATGGACCCAATCGATTCAGTTCAAACATTTTAGAGTTTGCAAAAATATCCAAGCGTACATAATGGAACTTGGCTACCGAAGTGGATGTTTAGTTAACAAACTGCATTTGATCTATTTTTATCTCGCACATCTCTGTGTTTATCTTTTAGAACAATCTACGACACACAACCGTAAAATTGGAAAAATAAATCTATCCAATTTTCCAACCACCACTACCTATAGAGAAATAAAATCTCATTGCCTTTACAAGAAAACTTGTGTAGCGATCTTTTTTAACACTAAAATTTTAAACATAAACGTTACACACGCACAGATAAAATGGGTTTTTGTTTGCTCCAATTTAACGATAAAACATTTTTACATTGTCTTTTAATAGTGTTTCAATACAATCGATCATTCAGCATCCCCTGAGGGTAAACAATATTGTTTCGTACAATAACATTAAATATGTTTTATTCTCGTAAGTGCTCGATATGAAATTGCATTTAAGCCAATAAGTGCAAGTATTCATCGTCCGTCATATTATTTGTCACGAGCCGTCATCGACAGGCCACGCCGAGCGTCGAGTGCGACCGACGCATAGCGTATATCCAATTATCCGTTTGCAATATTTTCTATGTGATGGCGTATGTGGAAAACACAATCAATCTAGAATATTTCGCAAAACTGAATGACAGATATACGACAACGGAATATTTACTTTTCTTTATGTGTGTTTATTTGTTATTTTATTACATGGGTTCATACAATACATGCTTATACTGCCTCATTGGTCTTACGGTTGGTGTATGTGCCTGCCAGTAAAGAGGCCTCGGGTTCGATTGAGTATTGTTGAGATTTTCTGATTATGTTAATGCTTAATACCAGCCCGAACTGATCTCTGAACGGTCGTAATGGATAGTCATCCAATCAGAACGTGAGAGTGAAAGAACAGAAGGTGCACTTTTGTTTTCGCACACACTTGTGCACTGTAATAACGTTGGCTAGTCTTAGTTGAGACTGGACACCGTGGCCCAAATCGATTAGGAGTACACCATAAACAATACGTGCTCATGTGTATCACGTCAAACTGAAATAACTCGAAGCTACTTTATTTTAATGTAGCATCTATTTACACTAAAATAATCAGAATAATGTAAATAATATCATATCCTTAAGAGAAGTCATTTTCAAACACAAACATGTTATTGATATAGCTGACCGAAAACATTGTGAAATTTTGAAATTGACCGTGAAACTACATTTCACGTAGAACATCTCGGTCGAGATAAAAAAAAAATTAGACATTCTTCTTGAGTCTTCATGTAAACACATTAATTGGTTGTTTCCGCGAAAGCATTCGCGGACGTTTCGGAACGCTTCTGAACGAACGTCAGACTGACAGATGACGTTTGACGTGTGTGTGTGAAAAACTTATGATCGAACAACGTGTTGACCGGCGGCGCGTGCGCTGGCGCGCTTCATAAAAACCCATAAAACCATAATCTGCTCCAACTAAAACTGTGTGTGAAGTGTACAGACAATCAAAACAACCCTAATCAGCTCGAGACAATAAAGAACAGTTACAGTGCCAATCACAAAGTGCATTCACTACCACGAGGCCGGCGACCCAAGGCAGATCCTGCAACCAGCTCGCACCATCCGCTCACCTTCCCGTAAGTACCACAACCCTACTTCTCCCTTTACCCCAATCGTCGCTGTACTGTCTCACCGTCAAGGTGTGGCCAGTACATTTTGGTCCTTCGAGCCGGATTTGAACCAGCCCTCCCCCCCCCTCATACAGTCCGCTTTCAGCTCTTCTCAGCTCCTAAGCCCTTAAATAGTACATTTTAGTATATTTACACACCTTTCACATACCTTCGAAATTGTAATAATTCATTTTATTTTGACTCGGCTCAATTATATCTTATTATATCTCCTTCTGGTATTGTTATATACATGCAACATACCATATATCAGCTCTAAAGGTACCTATTGTCCATATTTCTAAACAAATTTCACATTTTTATAATAATTTTTATAACAATTTCAACTCACCCACATTTAAAAATTGTCATAACCTTTGGAATCTATTTATTATAACAGTTAAGAAACCCATATCAGAGGTTAATATTAGTTCATCTGTTTATAATAAGCATTACTTTCAGCCCATTTTATATACTTGAACCTTCAAACAAGGTTTTATTCACATAAAATTACTTATACGAATCTACCCTATAGGTAACTAAAAATATATAATATAAATTTTGAATTAATTGTCCAAGTCGGCCCAAGTCATCATAAACTTGTTAAAGTATATAACTAAAGGTTCCCCATTACATTAATACATAATTTCTGCTCATAATTCACAAAATTTAGGTTATAACAGTGGAATATGTATAACCGACTTCGGTCAACTTTATAAATTGTGTTTCTTTGTTCACTTTCAATTCGGCCCATCAAATGCAACATAAATACAACAATAGTGTTTTGTTGACATTTAAAATATATTTTATTTGAAATAAGATTCATAGAAAACCCCTCCAACGTGTAAATATATAAGAAGTTAAAACCATATGGGTTATTACATCATATGTTCACATTTATATACAATAATTAATACAATTTAATTAATACAAACAATTGTTGTAATATTAACTGAGTTTCTTGGTAAACATAAAGTAACTTTCACAACTTCTCTTAGGGTTCAGTTACTAAAGCCCAATTTAAATAAATAAGGCACATATTCCAACTTGTAGTTTGGTTTAAATTTTATTATAAATGTACAGTTATTAATTCTTTTCTCTCTCAACTCATTACATAATACTCATACAGGGTGTGTCGACATACAGGTTGAAACTTATTTCTAGTCACACACAATAATTCTTTTATTTAATTTTTCTCATTAACTTTAATCAGCACTTCCTTTAAATAATGCCCACCACTGCACAGGCCATCCTCTACCAGGAGGCCTCAAAGGCAATAACTGCCTTGCTGGAGATGGCAGAAGACCTTGTCGGCCCCGAACCCACGGTCACACCAGATGAGTTTTATAGTCGGTTCACTAAACTAAAGGCTTATAAGCAGAGGTTAGACGCTGTCTTCTATGAGATCCTCGACTCGGCTGACCTCACCAGCGAGCAGGAACAGTATTATACGGATAATCACGATGAGGCCATCGAAGACTACACACGTGTCATGGTCATCCACTATAGGCTTCGGGCTATGCCTTCAGCACCAGCGCCTCCTCAGCCCTCTCAGTCCCAAAGGGCAGCACCTCTTCAGCTCTCTCATTCCCAAAAGGCTGCCCCCGCTCAGACCACTCGCCCAGAATTCAGCCCGCTGGTGGAGGACGAAAGGTCACCACCAGCGCCTCCTCAGCTCTCGCAGTCCCAACAGGCTGCCCCCGCTCAGCCCATCCGCCCAACATACACTTCTACGCCACTGCCCACGTCTCCCGGAGCAGTTACCCCTGTAGCTCTGCACCGCCAGGATGAGGTGCCTCCGGCAATGCAGTCGGCCTCTCACCCCCCTAATGGGCCTCAGCACGTCTCCGCTCACGCCGTACAGGCGCACCCCCCTAATGGGCCTCAGCGCCTCTCCGCTCACGCCGTACAGGCGCACCCCCCTAATAAGTCTCAGCACGTCCCCGCTCACGCCGCACAGGCGCGCCGCCCTGATAAGCTTCAGCACACCTTCACCCACGCCGCTCGTCGCCTTCCACCCCTTCTTCGGGAGCGGCCCAGACCGCGCCCCGCTATTAGAACTCAGCACACCTCGGCTCACGCCGCTCAGGCGCGCCCCCCTCCACGAGGACCGCGCCCCCCTCCACGAAGTTGTCGCCCCTCTATTAGAACTCAGCACACCTCGGCTCACGCCGCTCAGGCGCGCCCCCCTCCACGAGGACCGCGCCCCCCTCCACGAAGTTGTCGCCCCTCTATTAGAACTCAGCACACCTCGGCTCACGCCGCTCAGGCGCGCCCCCCTCCACGAGGACCGCGCCCCCCTCCACAAGGACCGGGCCCCCCTAATAGTTCTCAGCGCCTCTCCGCCCACGTCGCACAGGCGAGACCCCTACACGAACCGGCTCTCCACCCAGTTCTCGGTCGCCTGGCCGGGAGTCTCGGGGAGGTCGTCGTCATCCCCAATGACAACTCTTAGCCCATGAGCTACGGCCATGGGCATTTTCGTCGCCCCCGACATTTCTTATATTTTTTCTTCACACACTCAGCACACACATTCAGCACACATTCAGCACACACTTCCACACCCCCATGTTCTCTGAACCTTCAGATTTGAACCCTTCATGGTCGGCCCCTCAATGCTCTCTCCCGAAGAGCCCCTACAGGACAGATTTGTCTCCCCATAGACGCTTTCAACTCGTGAAAGCTCCCTATCAGCTCTGTTGGACTCAATGGACCAACCCCTACCTACATCCCTCCAAACCCGATCCAAACGGCTCTCCCCATCTCCTGCTCCTCGAGTTGGTGGACCTGGATACGGCTGCTGGACATCTGCGGAGACCTGCGTGCAAGATCGCCAGGCTCCCACTGGACTCAGCTCGGGATGATGAATCTGTCCCGGCCCCCCAGGATGTTTCCGCGAAAGCATTCGCGGACGTTTCGGAACGCTTCTGAACGAACGTCAGACTGACAGATGACGTTTGACGTGTGTGTGTGAAAAACTTATGATCGAACAACGTGTTGACCGGCGGCGCGTGCGCTGGCGCGCTTCATAAAAACCCATAAAACCATAATCTGCTCCAACTAAAACTGTGTGTGAAGTGTACAGACAATCAAAACAACCCTAATCAGCTCGAGACAATAAAGAACAGTTACAGTGCCAATCACAAAGTGCATTCACTACCACGAGGCCGGCGACCCAAGGCAGATCCTGCAACCAGCTCGCACCATCCGCTCACCATCCCGTAAGTACCACAACCCTACTTCTCCCTTTACCCCAATCGTCGCTGTACTGTCTCACCGTCAAGGTGTGGCCAGTACATTGGTACATACGCTAATGTCTAGAGTTCTAGATCCAAAACTAAGCTTACTGACATCAGTAACTTACATATTTCTTATTAGACTTATGCGCTAAAGCACTTTGTCTGCTTAACATGAGAATACCGACTTAACTACTAATATCTTAGAAAGTTCCATCCAAATTTTTAAACGAACAGAATAATTCATAGCATTGAAAACACGGCACATTAAATTAAACACGCAACTACAAAATAGTTTCTACTGCCAAGCCTTAAGACAAGTTACTTTTATACCTTGGATACATTCCAAATTTAGTGAAAAAGTAATCATTGAAATTCGCACTTTGTACTTTAGTTGTTACTTTTTGTGTAGGGTGGAGAACCTATACTTTTACATCATCTTTTACTTAGTTTCCTCTGTGACTTATGTGTCTAGTGAATAATTTATAGCCCTATAATTCAACTGGTAGAAAAATCTTGTTGAAAAATATTTATTTACAGAACTTCAAACTTATACAAACATTCAGGGCACAAGCGGTAGTTAAACTCTGGTACCCATGATAAGATTTAACTTGTGTTATGGATACCAGGACCCTTACACATTGTCTGCTTTAATATAAGTAAAGATGACAACATAGATAAGATAAGATAAGATAAGAATAATAATTTAAAAAAAAAAAAAAGTAAAAATTAATGATTAGTTTGTGTGTGTGTGTGTGTGTGTGATGGTAAGGAGTTATAGGTAACTTGTGAACATGATTATGGCATAAGTAAATAACCCATAGGTATATAAACACATTTTTACACTGTATACAGAATTCACATACAGAGTAGTTGTTCCGTCTCTGTGTAATTCTTGTTTAGGAGCCATCTACTCCCAATTACTAAAAATATTGAGAACTATCATAATCTCATGGTCGAGAATCGATCGTAATCAAAATTATTCACCATTTAGCGTAAAAAAATATGTCAATATAACAAATAATTATTTAATAAACACATTCACTACTGCTGTCCAGTGGCGATAGGTCTGCATCCTGTCAATGTTTTTCAGCTAGATAATGATGATGACGATACAACACCTTTTCTATCAACTTTTGATTGGACTATCGGAAATCGTTAAATATAGTTAAAATCTTTTGAGATATTATGTACCCTAAATTTGAAACAATCTTAAAAAATAGTTTTATTAAATTCACAAAATATATATTTCGACCCCAACAATCATGGGTAAATGGGTAAATTTAACTTCCAAGATTTCATTACAGACAAAGGGACCTGTTTTTTTTAGTATATAGCAACATTACATTACAGTAGGTAAATAGATAGTTAAACATAAATTTCTTACTTATATATTTATATATTACATTGCACCTTTCCAAAAAAGTTTAAACAATGTATTACAAAACAGTAGATTTAGCAGTATTATGCGATATGCAGTGTCGTAAAGACTACCTTAGGATGGGCTATGATATAATAATAGTACTTGTAATCATGGTACTAGACAACTATAACACTTTAACCGAAAACATAGTTCTGGTACTGCTGAAAAATCACAATTTTCACAAAAAAAAACACATTATATAGTTGTAACTTTAATCTGAAAGTTTAAAGTATCACAATTTAGGAGACATAGATTACACTTTTGTTTATTGTTAATTAGTCTTAAGCTCGATTCTGGGCATAAGTGATTAAATATTTTCTTTGTGTTTACATCAAAAATATACACAATTACATACATCAAAACGTACAAATTTAGTTTTAGTCATATCTTACATATAAAATTCTTGTGTCACAATGTAGACAAAAATTTTACAATAGTACAAACATGGTGTATGTAGTTACTTTCGAGAACGCCTTGAATAGTAAAGCCTTGACAAATGTTCGATATTTAAAGAACTGTTAATACATACAGATAATATAACAATAAAAGAAATAACTTTTAATTCATATAATTGATGCAATCGGTATGCTTATATTGTTGCTGTATGGAAGTATTGAAATCGTAAATCAATGCTTACACATCGACAGATTTTCCGTGTGCAAATATTTTCCTTTCCAACATAACTCTCAACACTGACGCCTTGTTAATTAATAGAATTAAAACCAGACTTGATGAACTGCTCAACAGCGTGCCAATTAAGCGAGGCATATTTTTTCTCTCTTTAATCTTAGTTGAAAATGAATGTGCGTAAAAAAGTATATTCTCTGTGATAATGTAATGAAATAATGAAGATAAAATTAAAATTGTACAAGAAGTTCTACATTTATTTCATTCGAAAATTGTTAAGTTACTGTAGCTTAATGATGCTACGTCCGTTGTCATCGCATCACATCAACAGCATTTTACAATCATATGCTAGACAATAGAAAGGATCTATGCTCTATTACATTACATTGGCCAGGCGGGTTAGTATACGGCTAGCTTTAAGATTTTCTTCTCTTTACATTGATGTTATCATGCGTAGTTTTTTCCTTTAGTCGCCTCTTGCGTCACCCATGGGATGAATAGGGGTGACACCCCGTATTGTTAAACTATCACCACACTATATCTGGTTCTGCCCGGCGTATATGTCGGTTATTGGTAAAGAGTAGCCTATCTCCTTCCTGAAGAATGAAAGTATCTCCATACCGAATTTCATTGCAGTCGGCATAGTGGTTTAGCCGTAAAAGCGTAACAGACAGATAGACAGACAAACAGACAGAGTTACTTTTGAATTAGTAATATTACGAGTAATGTACATTAATTTACATACATTTATAGCTACAGTAGATAGTTTACATCCGCTGTTACTTCCCCTACTCGAAATGTGCAAGCATGTTAACGTTGAAGAAAATGAACACGTAGAACACAATGTGTTGTAAATATGTAGTTTGTTTATTATTTTCATTGCTCATTTTATAAAAATGAAATAATATTATATCTATCGAATTTATTTAAATTCAACGGCAATATATGGTCAGTGGAAAGCTGATATGGTTAGGTACACCACGGCCACAAATCGAGAATCAGTTTCGATCAAATTTAATCAACTATTCGGTGTACGATTAACGATGTGGATTATTTATTCGGTATAGCTTTCAAACTACATACAAACCTGTCTGTCGGCACTCCACCACTACATCAAAAACGGTGCACTCCAACTAATTGCATTTGCTATTGATACGAGCCTATATCCACGATGTGAATAGTGAGTACTAGCCCGGGTGGGCTGGAAAGCCCCGTCTGTCCGGTTACTGGCCATCTCATGTCGACTATTACTAATATAATTTCAGGGCAGCGTGTTTATACGTGAAACGGCAAGCTAGAACTGGGAATTAATTTGCTGTGATTCGATTTGATGCGTCAATAACCAACTACGATTTGTCATTCATCAGCAAATTAATCGATGTTTGAATAAGCGACTATTAGTTTCAAACAACGAACAGGAGAAGGTATTTTTATAGTAGGCACCATATTAATGGATACTCGGAGTTTCACTGCGGCATCGCATAAGGAATGTGGCGATCTACAGATGAACGATGGCCGATAGAGCACCATACATTTCCTGAGTGGAACCCGGGTAGCGGAAGACGCAGTTTGGTTGACCCATACGAAATGATCCGAGGGGTGATGACCTGGTTACAGGAAGTCATTGAATGCGGTCAGCTAGCTCGTGCAGTAGAGGGCATCTTTTGACTGGAATGACGATGATGGTGATGAAGCATATTAGTATTTCAATTATTAAAATTATTTCGTTTATACGTAAAAAGTACAATATGCAGACTTCATTGTATTATTTGCGTCCTTCGGCGTGATTCCGGGCGCTGGTATTTAAATTAAACGTTCACAACATTTTACGTTATTACCATGATTTAGAAAAACCTTCAAAAAGTCTATAGGACGGCGGTCGGTAACACACCCAAAGCAAAACACCCAAACTTCAAAACAAATAGTGGTAGATCTCGAAATCGAACTCGAGACAGAACAGAAGTTACATGCACTGCATATTAACTTCCGTTAAGTACGTTTTTTTTTTATATTAAAGGGGGCAAACGAGCTCACGGATCGCTTGATAGTAGGTGATTGCCGCCGCCCATGGACACCCGAAACACCAGAGGAGTTACAGGGGCGTTACGTATATTAAGAAGTTCGTTATTTTTTTGAAGGTTTGAAGGTCGTATCGGTCCGGAAACACCGGAGGCGACAGTTCATTCTCCAATTTAGATGTGTGAGGCAGGGAATTTCGCGAAAAACGCACTGTTGTGGACTGCCAACCATCTAAGTAATGGGGATGGAAATGCTGTCGCGTGGGACGATGACGGAAAGAAGTGGCAGAAATTAATTCGTACAATTCCTCGGAGCACTCTCCGTGGTATAAGCGATAGAAAAGGCAGAGTGATGCTACATCTCTACGCAGCGCCAAGGGATCAAGTCGATCTAAAATGTCTCGAGTCGCTCTCCAATGAATGCGATCCAGAGGGAGAAGCTTGTACTGGGGTGCCCCGGCCCAAAGATGAGAACAGTATTCCACATGCGGACAAACCGTTAGGGGAGTGCTCTCAAAACGAGGTGATACGGCACAAACAACAAACGGCAATTTTTAGCTGTGAACGCGCAAACCTGTGTCTTTGTGGGGTTGAATTGGACCAGGTTAAGTCGACCCCATTCTGAGACTTTTTCGAGTACGTTGTAAACATTGTGTTTACTATAACAGTAATCATTAATTATTTGATACTCATCTCTCATTAAAATATAATTAAAACCATTTTTAACCTCTGAACCATCTGAAAACACAGAACTCGTGAGTTCTAATGTAAAATCGTTACACACGTATAATTTGTTATAATCGGACTGTGTCACGCTCATATCGTGTTCATATAGAAACATAAAAGGTCCACTAAACGGGACGCAATTCGTACCTACCTGCCCCTCAAATTACTCAGTTAATGCTTATTCAACAACCTATAAAAACAAAGAGGCGGCCGCGACACAAGGAGGGTCAGAAACTCTATTGTATATTAATGTTAGCGGCGCCATTCTCCCGCTAGTTTTGGCAAAGATGCAATTTCATTTGAATATTGTGCAAGTCGACTGTTATACTGCGTTATACTCGTAACTGAAGTACTTTAAATACAAAGTGCTCATAAAAGTAGTGCCTAACAGCATTAGGTTTGGATGGTGTTAATTGATATTAGAATGGTGCATAAATAGAATGTTAGGAGGTAAGTATTAAGCGGGAGTTCGGTGTCGTATATTCAGTAAGACAATTAAAAGGAAATTTTAGCGCATTGTGAGGCATATATCGCGTAGATGTCTCTCATTCCCTATGTAAGTGCGCCTCTGCTCGTCACGGTGTCTCCACGATTTATATCCGCCGTATTACACGTCATTCGACACGTTGCCACGTCCACATCGAGCTATGAAATAGGACATTTAAGTGAGCGCATTAAACTGGCAATGGGATTTGATAGACTCCCTTTTACAGTTATGATCAGCTTCAGATCAGACCATTAAATCTTTTCTAATTTAAATATTTAAACAAGAACTACAGGTATGAGAAGTTTTCAATCGTTTTACATTTCACAAGTATGAATGTAGAACCGTATTTTATGTGGATTTTCCCTTCCACGACAGGGTTAAAGCATACTTTTCCACGCTGGCTGATTGCGGGTTGGGGGTCTGGCAAAAGAAGTTGTGGCTACGTAATCTAGTCGTTGAATGTTATTAAGCCTTCTGTTATTAATCTTCACGACTATTACCTAGTGATAACAGCCGGGATCGACTGCTTAACGTGACTTTCGAATCACGGAAACGCTCGTAATGCCGGAATCACGGAAATGCCGCAAACGGGCACCCATCTATATGCTGATCGCGCCGTCGTTGCTTGTCCTCAGTGATTGTTCCAATCACCTAAAGTCACTGGACTATGAACGCTTCCTAACAATCTTAACTGCTCACTATACTAAAAACCATATGCTTTCAGACAAGTTCTAAGTCGAAATTACAGTTTACTTGTAACATACATGCCATATCCATCCCGTGAACAATTCAGCACTTGATGTCCCCCCTCTAGGATGATTGTGCCGCTTGTCTAATTGTTTCTTGCAATGCCGGTATATTAAGCAGTGAGATGCCGCTTACTTTATGACTTCTTGAATGAGTCATTAACTTGTCGAATCAATTCATCTTCGGCCTTATATTAATTCTGAAACCCGTGAAAGGTGAAATAATACTCCAGTAATTGTTTTACTATCGTCTCTTCGACATTATTAACGGCGTTTAATATATAACTTTATATCTATATTTCCATACTAGTACAATAATAAAAAAAATCGGATTACACTAGATTATTGTATTGTATTGTGTTGAATCGGTTTTATCCATCTACAACAATTATGCTAGTAGCAGTCTCCTATAAACACAACAAAATACGTTAGACTTTCAATCTAGTGCAATCGTACTTTAGTAATTCAAAATTTTATAAAAATATGTAGATGAAGTGTGATTTCACTATTCTTATTTGTTGTGATATTAATGCACAAAATATAGATGATAAAATATTTATTTAGTGAAAATTGTAAAAGAATCAAATTAACATTCTTGGTTGCCAAGACGACGTAGCTATGCGCGCGCCGCTCGCTCTGTCCTCGGCGATCTTCGCGGCACTCGGCGACCGTCGTGGCTTGGCTCAAAGATGTCAAAGCTTCAATGCTATTTAATTAAATATATTAAAATATGTAATAATAAATAAATAAATGGGATCTCGCCACATCACTCCCCCCCAGAGACCGTCAAGGGCGATAGTGGTCGGGGAAGCGTACTTGGCGTCCCGATCTGGTAAGTCTTATATTTTTATTATAATCTATAGTTTTATTTTCTTTTTCAGGACTTTTTTTAGCGAGTGTGGTGTCTTCGAGTAGGTAGGCCGGTTTTAGTCGGTCTATCGATACCGTCAGAGCTTTGTTCTTTACCGAAATTGTGTAGAACTTTTCATCTCTCTGCAAAACTTTGTGAGGTCCGGTGTAAGCAGGCTGAAGCGCGCCACGAACAGCATCTTCTCTCAAGAAAACGTGTGTAGCTGAAGCCAAATCTTTAAAAACAAACGTTTGCTTCTGACCGTGCCGCGAAGTGGGTACAGGCCGCAGTTTTTGTACTACGTTCCTGAGTCTTGCAGTAAAGTCCGTGATGTCATCTGTGGTAACGAAGATTGGGTCAAAGAATTCTCCAGGTAATCTGAGCGTTTCTCCGTACACTAGTTCTGCGGAAGATGTCTGTAAGTCTTCTTTGAAAGAGCTTCTGATTCCGAGGAGAACTAGCGGAAGAGATTCAGTCCAATTATCTCCATGACACATAATGGCCGCTTTCATCTGCCGGTGGAATCTTTCGATTATTCCATTGCAGGCAGGGTGGTACGCCGTCGTTCTTTTGTGTTTGAAGCCTGCTATTTGAGATAGGTATTTAAAGAGAGCAGACTCAAATTGTCGACCACGGTCCGTAATTATGTCTTCGGGACACCCAAAGCGTGCTATCCATCCAGATAGAAGAGCTTTAGCCACAGTCTCAGCAGTTATGTCGACCATTGGAACTGCCTCAGGCCAGCGAGTAAATCTGTCAATCGCGGTGAGACAGTAGCGGTAACCATTGGATACCGGTAGTGGGCCGACAATATCAATGTGGACTTGGCGAAATCTGGTTCTGGGTAATTTGAAGTTGCCCAACGGTGAGTGTACGTGCCTAGTGACCTTCGATCGTTGGCAATCGGTGCAAGCTTGCGTCCACTCACGACAGTCTTTTTTCATGTTTGGCCACACAAAGCGTTCGGATATCAATTTTGTCGTGGCTTTAACTCCAGGATGGCTAAGTGAATGCAGACATTTGAAGACTTGTCTTCGCAATTCCGTGGTCACGTAAGGTCTTGGTTTTTTTAGAACGTCGCAGAAAAGATCAATGTCAGTTCCAGGCAATTTCATTTTGACAAGACGTAGAGAATGAGTTGTTTCTCCGTTCATTATCGCAATTAATTCCGAATCGAGTTGTTGTTGCTCAGCAAGCAGTTTAAAATCGACAGGCCTATCTAGCGCTTCAATTCTGGATAATGTATCAGCTACGACGTTATCTTTTCCTGATATGTGTCTTATATCCGTTGTAAATTGTGAAACGAAGTCTAGACGTCTGTGTTGTCTCGGCGAGCAGGTATTCTTCTTTGTGCTAAAAGCAAAGCAAAGAGGCTTGTGATCAGTGAATATGGTGAAAACACGTGCTTCTAACATATGCCTGAAATAGCGTATTGCTTCATATATCGCCAGTAATTCACGATCGTATGGTGAATATTTCTGCTGTGTTGAATTGAGCTTTCTAGAGAAAAACGCTAACGGTTGCCATTGTGTGCCTTTTTTCTGTTGGATAACTGCTCCCATCGCTGTATCTGAAGCGTCTGTTACCAAGGCGAGCGTTGCTGAGCAGTCAGGGTGCGCTAGTAGGGTTGCGTTGCACAAGCTCTCCTTAGAAGCTTCAAATGCTGCTAAGGCCTCACCAGTCAAGTTGATCGGCAGATTTTTCTTGACCACGCCAGTCAATAAAGCATGTAGTGGAGCTTGGATTTGGGCAGCTTTCGGAAGAAATCGCCTGTAAAAGTTGAGCATACCCAAGTAAGCCCTCAGCTGTTGCACGTTAGACGGGGTTGGGAAATCCCTGATGGCCTGAACCCTGGAGTCAAGTGGCCTAGTGCCTCTCTCGGAGATAGAATAACCCAGGAAGGTTATTTCGCTAGCCCCGAGAACGCACTTGGCAGTGTTCAGTTGCATGCCGTAGTCCTTAAGCCGGGTAAAGATCTGCCGTAGATGCTGTTCATGTTCGCTTTCATCCCGAGAAAAGACCAAAAAATCGTCCAAGTAAGTATATACAAAGTCGAGCCCACGAGTCATTTCGTCGACAAACCTTTGGAAAGTCTGGCCCGCATTCCGAAGTCCGAAGGCCATAAACGGGAACTCGAACAATCCGAATGGTGTGGTGATCGCAGTTTTCGGTATGTCCTCAGGGTTGACAGGTATCTGATTGTAAGCTTTCACGAGGTCTAGGGTGCTGAAGACCTTGCAGCCAACTAAACTATGTGAAAAGTCGTGAATGTGCTTAATCGGATACCTGTCAGGCACTGTCCGGGCATTCAGCATGCGATAGTCACCGCACGGACGCCAACCGTTATCCTTCTTCGGAGCCAAGTGAAGAGGTGAGGACCAGGGACTTTCCGAAGGTCGTATGATTCCATCAGCGAGCATAGACTGGAACTCCTGTTTGGCAATTTTGAGTTTATCAGGTGCAAGGCGACGAGGTGATGCGGCTACTGGAGGTCCTGGAGTGGTGCGGATATGATGGACGGTGTTGTGCTTGATAACGCGATGTATGCCGGGCGGACGTGTTATTTCCGGGAACTCGCGAAGAATATCATTGTATTTTGAGTCTCTATGAAGTACCTTGATCGACGAAATGATGTCAGATTGTCCGGTAGTGACAGCAGACGTAGACAATGTTGTTGTGCGATCCAGCAGGCGTTTGTTTCTAATATCAACTACGAGATTGTAGTGTGATAAGAAGTCCACTCCAATAATAGGCTTGGTCACATCGGCGACGACGAACTGCCAGCTAAACTCCCGGCGAAGACCGAAGTTGAGTTGAAGATGTGCATACCCGTACGTTTTGATGACGGACCCGTTCGCTGCGTAAAGTAGATAGTTAATAGATGGTCGACGTGAGTGTAAGGCTTAATGTGGGAAGACGCAGAGATCACTGCCTGTATCTACGAGAAACTGCATCTTAGTCTTCCGATCAGTTACAAATAGGCGACTAGAATTTGTTAGGCTGTCGCTTGTCGCCATTATTGACTGCCCTGGCCGTTTTCCGAGATGTTTACGGAGAAATCGCAAGGCTTAAGGCATTTGGTAGCCCTGCTCCTGAATTTGGCATGATACCAGCAGATCGGGTGTCTCCTGTAGGACGACTGTGACCTGCTGCGGCTCGTTCCTCGATGATCCTGTACACTGCGTCTATTGTTTGAGCGTGACCTATGGTTTACATGCGTTGTCAATGCTTGTACTTGCCTTGTCAACTCGGAAATTTGCTTGGCCATCGCATCTAGAGGTGAGTTAATGGAAGTGCTCGCTACCTGTGGGCCACAAGGGACGATGTCCCGTATGCGGTCTGCCAGCTCTGCCAGTGATTCCAGGGTCAACTGCGGTTGTGAAGCTACCACTGTTTGAATGTTTTGAGGAAGGCGGCTGGTCCAAATGGTCTTCAAAAAATCATCAGGCATGTTCGGACCGGCGAGGTGACGCAAGTGTCTCAGAAACTGAGACGGCTTTCTGTCTCCTAACTCTTCGTGAACAAGTAACTGCTTAACTTCTCTTTCTCTGGAAGCAGACAATCGTTTAATAAGTTCGCTCTTTAATTTGTCATATTTGCCTTGAGCCGGTGGTGCAATAATAATATGTTTGACCTCTGCTGCATATTGGTGTTCTAACGTAGAAAGTACATAGTAAAATTTTGTTTCGTCCGTAGTAATTCCAGCAAGCAAAAATTGACCTTCCACCTGGGCAAACCATACGGCCGGTTCTTGAGGCCAAAACGGTGGTAGTGGTGCGGCAACTCGGCAAATATCGCTTCCAATGGATCGCGGCCCTGCATTAACGGCCTCTTCACCACTCGATGCATCCGCAAAATTATCATTTACAGTTCTCTGTGCATCCATATCTTTGGACAGAATAAGTATTATTCAACACTTACGGCTTAAGAAGGTTTACCCTTTCCGTGTCCAAGCGGGGTCACCAGTGAAGTGTGATTTCACTATTCTTATTTGTTGTGATATTAATGCACAAAATATACCTAGATGATAAAATATTTATTTAGTGAAAATTGTAAAAGAATCAAATTAACATTCTTGGTTGCCAAGACGACGTAGCTATGCGCGCGCCGCTCGCTCTGTCCTCGGCGATCTTCGCGGCACTCGGCGACCGTCGTGGCTTGGCTCAAAGATGTCAAAGCTTCAATGCTATTTAAAATATGTAATAATAAATAAATAAATGGGATCTCGCCACATAGACTTACAAAATTTTGTTTGACAATTTTTCTCTTATTTCGTATGGCAATACGAATTTATAGGACCTAAAAATTCCTAGTCATAGGAGGTTATCGATGACGACCTTACTAATACAACATATACAATGTTTATATGTTACAATCTTAGGAGAAACTTGCGACCAACAGTAGACATTTATAGGCTGTGACAATGAATCATGGTGATTATTTTTACATTATGATATTTCTTAAATGTAATGAGGTTTGTCCGTACACACCAAATTCTGAATATTAGTAAGAAAAAATATGATAATGTAATATGCACATACAGTTCAAGGCATGTAGGATATTACGAAAATATAGTATAAATATTAAGTTCTTACATGTTTTGCATGTCTGGTCCTCACCTGATGCCAATTTTGTTATTGGAAATTTACTGAATGTGTAAAATTGATTCATAATTACTTACTAACTTAGACATATACATATACAGTGGGTTCAAGACTAGAAAGGGTGAGACAGTGAAAAAATGAGATATATTTATAAATCATAACATTATTATGACTAAGAGTTAGGTAACTCTGTTCTTGAAAAACGGTCACTTGACCGCAAATTTTGCGTTTTGTTGAATACACGTGAACTAAATGTAACAATTCCTTTTGTTCCTAATTTTAAAATTTCCAAAAACTTATCATTTCAGAACTAAAAATATTAGTTACTGCCAAATATATGTTTTATATTAAATACATAAATTCCAGAATGGGAATGGCAGAAACTTTCTGGATTTAAATTCAGAGCGTAAGTGACTTAAAATTACAGTGTTTTCGAATTTAGAGATTTTTTCGAGGCCCACACTTGTTTAAGGCTTCACCGTTCGAAAAAAATAATAATATAGAAATCTAATTTTAGTTTTAATTTTCTACAGAAATTCGATGCAGTTTTTGTGCAGTTTTAGAACCAGTAACCTTACTACCCAGAATTAGAAGTGGAGGATACCAAAAATAGCACCCATTGTCTTCCTACAAGTAAAATGACTATTTAAGAATGTAAAAAAACTTTAAGCATGTCAACAAGTCAAGTTATGTCAACCTTACTTACTTAGTTACTTTTTTTGAAAAATAAAGTCATTAGTTTCATATTTCCCCAACCCGCACTCGACTAGCGTGGGGACGTAATGGTCTTAACCCTCTCCTGAGAGGAGACCCGAGCCCAGTAGTGGGACATTGGGTTTTTGATTGATTATACTAATGAAGACATATGTACCTAAGTAAGGAAATAAAATAATATTATAAACGGAAACTGTGCGATAAAGCTTACTACACAGTTACTGATTATTTAAATGACTTTGCTTGGGATTGATGCTGCTCGCTCCCACATTTTAAAGTGATGAACATTTCTAATTTGTTTATTTTTTCGTTGAAATTGAATTCTATAGTTTTTTTTTGTGTAAGTTTGTAAATGTGAGTATAGTGTAGGCTTGTAATGTTAGTTTATATTTTAGTAATTTTCTGGTTGTTTTGAGTGTTTCCACGGCCTACTCAAGTGTCCTGCTGGCGGCAGTGTCGTGTTCCGGGTTGTGGATTCTGACTACATCGGTTAGGCTACACCCGTATGCCGTCTGTATGGACACGTCGACTCAAAACTATGGTCCTTTCTTCAAAAGGCCAACCCAGACCCTATACTGCACTCACATAGTTCTCTTTAATATTGTACACGGACTTAAAAAAAAAAAAAAGACACCTCTGTGGTGTGTTTCGGCGTTTCTTCCCAGAGTGAGTCGTAGGAAATGCCGGCGCCTTCTAGCTATAAGTCCGACTTGTAAAAATGACTGAAAAGATTTACTTACAGAAATAAATATCATTTATCATTTAACATAAGATCTTAAATATGTCACTTGACTGTTCTCAAATTACGTAATTCTAAATTACAGTCTTTCTAGTGTTAAAGAGCTGAAGACATAGAAGTTATTAAGAATCTCATACACAAACAATTTCTAGTGCTAATTAATATTATCGGCCCCGACGTGAATGCAACTCAAGAAAAACAAAGCTAAAGAAGTTGTTAATATTCAAACTAGAGTCGGAAGAAATTTTAATTAAAATAGAACATTTACAACATAAATAAGAAGTAAAAGTTACAGCCAAGTAGTTGCGCAGTTCTGACATTAAGTTATTTGCTTAAAACTATGCAATTTCTATGAACATTAACTATTAAGATAATAAATTTTGTTTGTAACTTTTTAATAATTAATTTGCTGTCGAAAATTTTATTGCTATAAATTTATTTTTGTTGTAGATTCGGATACTTCGATAAAAAGCAAAAAAAAGGACTTCGTCTTGTTGATACTTTGCTTTTGTCTTGAATAGACCTGATCAAAGTGTTAAATGTATTGTAGCGTAATAAAGTAAGTATATAGTCAATTATTTTTATCTTTTTGGGCTACCAAAAGCTACTTTTTTATTTGAATTATAAATGTGTCCATGTTAGTACCTACGTTAATGTTTTTTTTTATACTACCACATTCACACAACTCCATCTAGTCCCAATAGTGACAGTACTAGACAACTGTTCTAAGTACATACATACATATAATACATAGAAAACACCGAAACTCCGATACAAATGTTTGCAGATTCCACAAACATTTGATCCGACCCGGGCATCGAAATCGAGACTTTATGTACAGCAGTCGCATTCTCTACGATTACAATAAAAAAATACATCATCATCATCATCATCATCATCAGCCTATCGCAGTCCACTGCTGGACATAGGCCTCTCCAATTGCACAAAAAATAGAACATTTATAATTAAAAAAATACACAATCACTTAATTGCAATTGCACTTATGCCTTATAGTAATGTATCCATCGCAAACAATTTACTTGTGGATGTTCCTTACATAGAACTTATAACAATATACAAATTAAATGAAAAAAGTTCAGAATGGAAATAAGTCCAAAATGCTCTAATTTATATTTGATACTGACGGGTAGGTATTAATATAAAACAGGGAGGGAGTTCATAAAGAAAAATGTCACTGCTTTGCAAAATTATGTTCTCTCGTTTTACGTTGGATCACACAATTTTTGCTAAAATTTATTCGTAGTTTTACAATAAAATTCGTATGCATTCTAATCTAGTATGTCGTAGCACATGTAAAATAAATAAACTGAAATATAGACGATAGGTAAGCGAGAAATCTATATTAATTCTAACACTAGGCGCACACAAGGCGACACGCGACAACGACAGCTCGACGACTTGACGCGACTACAGGCTGCGGCCGACAAACTTCATATAATTCGCTCTAAGCTCCGCACACTAGGCGTCAAAGACGCCCGATGAAACGACAACGCGACTAGAAGCGGCGACAAGGCGCCCAGTTTACGATGGCCGTAACAATATTTTCTATTTATCTATTTCTGTGCTCAATATTTTTAAATAATAATTTAACGTGACGTACTTTCGGCCAAGCCTACGTAACTAGTTAATTTAAATGTACCATGTGCTTTACAGAGAAATCAAAGAGAGATTAAATAAATTGAACAGAAAAATAAATGAATCCGTAAGTCGAAAGTTATGTCTGTCTGTTACGACTTCTGGTCTTCTCGACTAAACCGCTTCACCGATTTCGATGAAATTTGGCCTGGAGAAACTTTGATTCTTGGGGAAAGATGTAACGTAACGTTACAGCAATATCTTTACAGCAATAATCTACACACACACGAGCGGAGACACACGAAAAGTTAGTATCTAAATAGGTCTTCTCCAAGACACTATTGGACCGACTGTACCTTTGCCTTCAATTTTCAAAAGTTACTAACAAATTCATAAAATACTCATTCTACGACATAGTTTGTTAAAGCATAACGAGTAGCTAAACTAAAATAGGAATTTAATTAGAACTTAATTTAATCATCTATAAAAATCTTGAACTCAAATATTTTACTGAAGGAGAAAACTGAAATCTTTTGAAGTAAATTTAAACTGCGCCTCATTATAAAAGCACAAAGAAAGTGTTCTACGCAAATAGCATCTCAACTAGCTGAATGACGGTATATTGTTAATGTATGAATACGTTATAGCAAGTTCGAGGAAACAGTTTCGCGTTAAATTAAAATCTCCTTCAGGGGGACTTAAAAGCCGGAAAGTTTTAAAGCTGTAGCTAGACGCAGCGTTCAATGGTATTAAATTGTTGATTTATAAACAAGAAAGCTTTAAATTCACGAACTGTGTAAAATAATCCCTACTAATATTATAAATGCGAAAGTAACTCTGTCTGTCTGTCTGTTACGCTTTCACGCCTAAACCACTGAACCGATTTTCATGAAATTTGGTATGAAGATAGAACTGAACTTGGGAAAGGACATAGGCTACTTTTTACCGCGATAACCGACATACACGCGGGCGGAGCCGCGGGCGAAAGCTAGTAAGCTATAATTTAACAAGTCACAATGGTAGATGTAAGGCAGTTGTATCTATGCTAATAATTTCTATATCGCGATACAGGGTTCGTAGTTACTCCATGTAGTTTGCACTCAGTTGTTCAGTGTATATTTGATAGACGACGCTGTTGTTTGCTTTTTGTTGCGCTGTATGTAGAAGACACCCGAACGAATTGTATGTGAACAAAAGATTTACTTAAAAACAACAATGTTGCTATTAGGATGCAGTCTAAATATGATTACGGATCACTTACTTCAATATGGAGCTGACTACCCTACCTCCATAAACTTAGTTTAGTCAGGTGTCTCAGTGATAATACACTGAGTGCACATGCTTCTTTCATAATTTTGATGAATTCATAAAAATAGCAATGTTTAAACACTTTCATTTAAGATCTAAATTGTATGGGTCCGGAAGCTTAGTTTAAGACCTGAAACAATTTTTTAATAGGTATGTACAATGTACATATTTAATACGAATATTGCTTTTTCCAATGTAATTCTCTGAGTTCATGCACTGACAATGAGGATTGTTTCCCCTACTCCTGATTTCTACTCATGCTTTCCATCAAGCAGAGTAGAGTCACTTAAGTAGCCTTAAAGAAACATAATTATAATACAACTAGCTTTTCGCCCGCGGCTTCGCCCGCGTGGAATTTGTTTATATCGCGCGACACGGTAAGGGTAGATTAAACAGTCTTACATTTTATGTTTGATAATAAGGAACTTCCACACAAAGTTTCATCCCCCTCTACCTTTATTTTCGCAATAAAAAGTATCCTATGTCCTTTCCCAAATTCAGTTCTATCTTCGTACCAAATTTCAACAAAATCGGTTCAGTGGTTTAGGCGTGATAGCGTAACAGACAGACAGAGTTACTTTCGCATTTATAATATTAAGTAGGGATTTTTAAGTTTTTTTTTACAGATTTCAGGGGTATATTATTTATTGGATATCTATAAATGGGTTTTATTGAAGCCGAAACATCAACAAACTGTAATAAGCACTCGGTATAATTTCATATTAATTTCTTATTTAGATAAAGTAGCACTAAGCACAAAAAAAGAAATTATTGTTAGGATGATAGTAGTTTAGTTTGATGATTTTCTGCAATCCACCCAAAAACTCTCTTACTCTTGTTTTTATCTATTTGTTCAAATTTACCAGTAGCTACCGAGTATATATCTCTCCACTAATGCTTGACCCTCGTAACCCAAAAGAGACACTAATATTCTAGGCTCGGATAATTTTACGTCTTCGTTCGAGATGGTATCGACGATTTAAAACCGAAGGAACTTTCGCCTTCTACATAAATTTCAGTATGTTTTCTTAACTGCACTGTTAAAATTAGAGAGATATTGTTTACTTTGTTATTATTAAACGTTATGCAACGTTTAACCAGTCTATTTGGTGCTCGTGGTATCTCTAGTACTCTTTTCGTAAAAGAGGCTTAAATTCGAAAGTTTAGTACTTAAATAATAAAATAAAGTAAAAATTAAATACTTCTAGAAGTATTACAGAATTGTGAGAAATTATAATACCAAAAATTGACGAAGTGCGTGTCAGACCAAGAATAGAATAGAGTTCCGTAGTCACCCATAATGGTAGGTAGATTTAAAATCGTGTCTGTCGTGTTAACTTATTATTTCTTTATAAGTTTTCCAAGTGAGTGCATTTTACACTTTATGCCCCTGTAACTGCTAAAATAAAAAGGTTATCTAAACCGCTATAGTTCCTTGAAATTCAAATATGACGATTTTTTTCAGATTTTTTGAGCCATCCGTTTAGCTTTCAAAGAGGCGGATGCCCTGCTTAAAAAAAATCTCTTTCAAGTTAAATAAATCATAAACGGATGCCTAAATCGAAAAATGATTTAAAAAACCTCATAAAAATTTTAAAAGACCTATATTATGATACTCAATACGATGGGGTAGACGTGAGAAAAAAAAACACTTTATACGTAGGGGAGGTACCCCAAATAAAAATATTTTTCACAATTTTAGTATATTTCTGATGCTTAATAACTATAATAACTTTACGATCTGCTATAGTAGGATCCTTCAAAAAATGTTTAGCTACATTAACTTCAAAAACAGGAAAGTTATCGGTCGATGTCTATTTAATGTCACCGGTCCCGTCAGTAACAATCACCTCGCCGAAGGATAATTCAAACAGAGCATATAAATTCAGTTTTTGAAAGCGTCTGTTTAGCGGTGTTGTATACGCTAGTTTATAAGACCGCCAGGGTTCGGGCGACGCGGTCGAGCCGTGCCGTATCTATCATCTCTCCGGCGTCGCACAAACACGCCGTTACCTCACCTCATTTTATTAGGGGCCCGTGCCGGCAAGCTAAAACCACTAACGCGATGCGCTAATAAAATTGAATCAGCCTTCTTTCCACTCCGGAAGCTGGAATAGTAATGGAATAAAATATTCTTGCTATTTTCGAGGAATGTAATATACGGGGAGTGCTGCAAATGTTATTATGAGGAGTTATTATATGTATGTACATATATCAGCACTATAAGATCTGTTTTCTATAAGTATTCTTATAAAAAATGTGGAACAAGATCAGAAGCCCAATTCTAGATTACAAATAAACATAACAGCAGAAAGAGCTATATTCGCCGGTAGATTATATTTGGAATCAGTGCAAAACGTGCATTATTGTAAAGAAACAAACCCTCGTTTATAGGTGGTTATCTGCCTGGAGTCATCCATCCTTGGAAATTTATTTTTTTTCAGTCGGAATAAAGAAAGAAGGTAAATTAGTGTTAAAAAATGGCAGACTGTGGTGTAGGTTATCCTACAGTCTAGTCTAACTATTATGTTATTGTCTGCTGTCTCGTTTATTTCACAGGGGATTTTGGAGTTGAAAAGGACTACCAGAAATATAGCCGGTTCCAAAAATAACGGGTCAGTCACATAAACCAATAACGGGTCAGTCACATAAACCCGAATATCTCCCGAACTACGTATGCCATCCTAATGAAACGAAGACTGTTCAATTGAGAATTTAATTATACAGATAAAAAATAAAATAAAACTTAGTTACACCCACAATATTAATCTTAAATTAAAAAAAAACTAAAGTAGTCATATTTTTCTTAAGATTACATTTTTTTTATGATTGTTTTTTTGCTGTTTTTCATCACTTTCTTCATTTAATACTTTGTATTGCCTCCACGTGATGAAGCCTCCAGTGATGAAAAACAGCAAAAAAAACAATCATAAAAAAAATGTAATCTTAAGAAAAATATGACTACTTTAGTTTTTTTTAATTTAAGATTAATATTGTGGGTGTAACTAAGTTTTATTTTATTTTTTATCTGTATAATTAAATTCTCAATTGAACAGTCTTCGTTTCATTAGGATGGCATACGTAGTTCGGGAGATATTCGGGTTTATGTGACTGACCCGTTATTTTTGGAACCGAGTGTATAACAATTATTTCTAAAGCATATCTCTTATGGGGTTTGCGAACAATACTCAGCAGCGGGTCATAGTATCAAGTACGGAACGATGATGATGATGTACTCCTAGCCAATCTCGGCCACGTTGGCCAGTAGATCTGTATACCTGTGTTTGAGTATGCGCAAACACAGATACACTCTCTGTACCCTCAATCGAATAATCCAATGGGACTTCTATACTACACGAACGAGGACTGATCAGGGTCGAAGACTTAATGAGCTCTCCGAGGAACGGTGGTTAAGATCCCAAGTTCCAAACTCCGGACTGTTATTAACCACTTCTATAGTCAGAATATCACTCTTTTTACCTGACCAGTGAATCGAACTAGGGTCCCCTTGATCTGCAGTCCTATGCGCTATTTGCTAGTGAGCCATCATGCCATCTATGCAGTCAAATTAGGCTTATTATTTTGTCTGTAAAAACAACTTATACATAATTATCTCTCATTTAGATACGTATAGCCGTTCTAAAACTCATTGATTCACGTGATCATATTAATTCTTATTAACTATGTGGAAGAATTAAACCCCAAAAGTCAGAAAACTTATGTCCGGCACAATAGGACACGGTAAAATGTCATGAAAAATTCTCAATTATGAATACAGATACGTAAGATTATGATCAGTTGCAACTGCACTACTAGTAGTTAAAGATAATTAAAAATAGATAACTAGTTTTTTAACTGTACGATATTATTTGAAATAAAAAGTAGTAGTATTATCTAAAATAAAAAGTAACACTTTCCATAGGCCTTTGAAAACAGTTTAAAGAAAAAACTACTCTTGCTATTCAAGTTCCCTCTTTCTGAACACACAAAACGCACCATTGAAATGTACCTCACATAGAACTCTACTATAGTGATACGAGTAGAAAAGTATCATCTCAAATAACATTGAGGTGCAAGACACCGCTGCAGTACATCGTGCACGAGTGAGCATCATCTACACCCCTGCTTCAGTGCCTCACATCTAATACTTGGATCACATAATTTTTTGACGTATCGTCCCCTCGAGTGTACACCTTTTTCTTTGTCTGCTACTCCTCAGAGATAGGGTTGCTTATTCCCTTCACAGATCTTATCAATTTACTCTCCCTTTTAACTTAAAAATCATTTTTAACTTAAAAATATAAAAATGTTAGTACTACTTCTTTTTATAAACCATTTATTAATATTAGATCAAAATTGATGTTTTTGGCGTGATCAACAAATAATAGCAGAAAACAGTATTTCTTTATTCTCAACCTGAATTTCACGCTTAAAGAATACAAACTGTCTAAACGAAAAACCTATATTGAATCGATGTGTTTGTATTGGTTTGGTGAGATATCTACTGATCAGCAATTATCCGATGGTTAAGTGTACACAGCTCAACCCTGTAAAGGCGATTGCGATCAAGAGCGGCTCCGTGAAAATGAGAACGGGCGGCCGGGGACCAAGTGCAGATAAAAACTTTCACTTTTTCCGACAACTCTCCGCGGCGACATTCGGCGACAATAACGCCGGCTGCGGTCGCTCTTATTACGTTATTGTTTGTGTAATTGTGATAAACAAGTTTAGTCATAAATGTGGCACCGTGTTATATATTTGCTTCTAAGCGAAAATGGAAAAGGTGTTGAGATAAAAATGACTGACATTGCTTAAGGATTCCACATTAGCTTATCTTTATTTTAGAGCCTATATTTCCGTTTGAAAATTATTTTTGAAATAAACCTGCCGATAAGAAAAACTTTCACATGAAACGCGAGCGGTTTACCACGGTGCCAGTGTTACTTACGATACAGAGCAATATCTGAAGAAGGCAGCTTTGGGTATACTAATATCGGTCGTGTGGGGGCAACCGATAGCCGCTCGATAGAATAATATGACGGGCACGCGACCGGCCTGCTGGCACGTAGGCAATAAGCTGCCGGCAGTGAGCCAGCGAGCCGCCCGGAAAAATAAGATTGCATTCGGACGCTTTTGACCCACCGCGCGTGCTTCCACATGCCCGACGTTGCCCTGCACTGCCCCACGGTGCAACGAATCCGCTTTTCCCTACCTATATGACTCCATTAGTAGTTCGGCACATTCCATTTCTGCTACACGATTTGAAAACATTTCCGATAATCTTGTTATAGTACGGAATGTCAAAATTACAATATTCACGTCACTAGTCTTTTCGATCTGGGCAAATTTTATTAAATACTTTTTGTCATGTTTAAGACAAATGAATTTGTTGTTTCTAGCTATGTCACTTACATATGACATAATGAATTATAAATTATTAAAGTTTGATATTGGATCAGAAAACTACATTTACAATATTAAGATGAAATAAAATCAAAAAATATTCTTGGCATACATATATTCGGTGCCAAAAGAACGGCGAAATGAGCTAAGTCAAACTATCACATTTTACATCCGTACGTGGGCAATGTGCCGACTAACGTGTAACATATTCAAAAAGAAAACGTCCCGCTGAGGCGCGTCTTGTTTCATTTTACGATCTTATCGAAATAATCCGATCTCGCTTGTTATTTACTGCCGCCTTCCCTCGATTCCGGCTCTCACGGTAAAAGTGACTACCGACCTCAAATAATTATGGACCTTATACCCATAACGTTCAACACTAAATGCGTTATCCTAATCCAACGACGCTGTTTCTTACACTCTCAATTTTTTCTTGAAACCGACATCACAAGTGCCATTTAACCATGTAATATCATAGAACTCTGTTACAGGATATAATAAATTCTATTTTGCACAGTTCGTCGGTGGCTTTTATGCTCTTTTGAGTCTATTTAAAAACACAGACATACCTCAAGAGATTGAGAGGAAAAATCTAGGTGTTTTATTTCACATGAGACTGCGGTTGTGAAGCCAGGCGCGCTATCACAATAAACACTTTGCGGTCGTGGCGGTCGTGTAAATTATTCATAGGCCAAAGGTTTGTGACACGGCTTGGAATAGATACTGCCAATAACGATGCTTCCCTCCAGTGTGTAGCTATATGTATTCTGAAAACTTCACTTGCTTTAAGGATGTTACCTTACAAGTTATTTTTATGTTGATATGTATTGTCGGTTTATATTAGTTTGTATAGGTGTACATAAAATAAAATATAGCAAATTCAAATTACAAAAAAAAATGTATTTCATCAGCAACATTCATAAAATATAAAAATTATGTTGAAGTAAAATTTTATCTTGAACCTTAAACTTGTTTTACTAGAAATTAACTGACCCTCGCAACCTCGTATGCATTCTATTGCGTGTAGCACGTTATAACACCGTGACCAAAATTGTTTACCATGATTTTTCTATGATAGATGATTTTCAATAGTAAGTTAACCTTAAAAGGTAGACCTATGCTGGCAAGGATTAGACTACAGTATTTTTTAGAAATCATTAAGGAGTATCTACAAGTGGTTGCTTAGGATGTTTACTATTAGCCTTACAAATATAGCAGCCTAATTCCATGGACTATTGTAATAATAACCACTCTTCAGCTGTATAATTTTAGTATAAAAAAAGACATGCTATGTGTTACAGCAATAGACAATTACATTGCCCTAAGTGAAAAACATCAATCCCCTTATTGACAAAACAATTTCTACAAAATAAATACACATACTAAAAAATATTTTTAAAACTAAAATATATCTCTAAGTATTTACCTTCAACTTAAGTTTAGGTCATAAACTGCAAGAAAACAATTTTAGGTCACAAAAAAATCAATATGACAGTTGGAAGACTCCAGACTTAGATACGGCTGCAAGCACCTAATAAGTGTGGACGGGAATGAAGTAAAAATTCTTGCTATTGTCATTCCACCGGCGTAGCACTGGTAATGAGCTAAGTTCGCCGTAACGCCTCGTAACTTACATACCAATCGGTCGGCTCCTTGCCCTGCCTCCATTGGTAATCATGCCACAAACATGAAGAACAGAAAACTTCTGGTCATGTTTCGTACTGGATTTGAAGGCTATTAGTTTGTGACTCAACTTTTTAGAACTTTAAATTAACCTTGGAATTGAAATTTGTCATGGTTCATTAGTATTTTTGTTTAGTATTAGGAACATGGACGTTTATCTATCTGCCATTTACTTTTTATAAGGTTTTTTTTCAAATAAACCATTATGTAATTTATAGGTAGAGAATTTACTTAGTACTAAGCTTCAATATTCCTCATGGTTGTGATGATTGAACTTATCCATACAAATTAATGAAATTGAAGTGTATGTATGCAATATCAAATTAACAGTTTAAACTAAAGGCATATAAAAGTATATAAGGTTATTATAACAAAAAAGCAATTTAAAAAAAATAACTTTCTGTTTGTTCAATATACAATATAAAATATATAATACAATACAAACGTCTCACGTTATAACACAGTTGTTTGACCATTACATTATAATCCATATTAATATTCTGAAATCTAAATTATCTATGTCCGTTTGTCTGTGACACTTTTAGTTCTGCACTGATTTCAATTTAATTTGCCATAAAGATATTTTCATTCTTGAGGGAAGACACGCTAATTTTAATCGCTTTAAACGACATAAACACGAACAAAGCCGCTGTCAAAAGCTTATTTTTATATGTATTACAAGTCAAGTCCTTTAGAATTTCTTATGTAAAACCATAGACGAAGAAATAAGCTTTGTAGAAGTTGAACTATGTGTATACATGTAAAATTATGAGAATATTTGAGTAATGTTGACTACAAACTACAATGTCGTCGTAAACATCTCACAATACAAACGACAACTTTGCTATATGAAACTTTCAACAATACATTTTCAACAATGTGTTAATCTTACTATTTACACAAGTCAAAGATTCAACAAACAATGAATCAACAATACTAAAATTCGTCACAAGTTTCTTTACCCAGTATGTTATAATGAGTGGACCACAATCTAGGTAACTAGTCGGTGCGAAAGGCAGACAGCTACCAGTTTCTTTTGACGCCTGGCCGCCGAGTTCGTAAATGGAATTTGCAAGTAATTTCGCCACCACCCGTCCACCCCGCGCCCCGTCCGCCCTAGCCTTGCTCTCTTGTCTCCGCGTGTCGCTTCCATTACAAATTGTGTTGGAATAAAAATATGGCATGATTTATATAGAGCTGTTTTCAGTGTGACTCGAGAAACTTACGTGTTTATAATTTTAATTCATTCTTCCAGATTAATATCTGATATATGAATATGATATGAATAGCGCTATCGATTGTTTTAATTCCAATCGTATAATCATAATTGATTATAGGATTGGAATTAAAACAATCCAATAACATTAATTCCAATCCTATAATCATAATTGATTATAGGATTGAAATTAAAACAATCGATAGCGCTAATAATTTATGTCATTTTAATTGTTTACATACAACCGCCTCATTCCTAACGCACTCTGAAAACGCTGAACATAGTCTTTCCCATAGCAGGTTGGGTGTCTTTGAACTTGTATAATAGCGACATTACTGCTACTACTATCTCATGACGGGCACTGCAACTGCACACACTGATTGAAGATTTTTGTCTCGAGACACCTTGCAAAATGACTCGTCGTAACTTAATAAATGTTGCCAAAAAGATTATTTTATTAATCTTGTTGTCGAGTTTGTTACTACCTGTGATAACAACTTCGAATACAGTTTTAGTAGTGCAAGAATGTTTGTACTCCATTGATATTGTGAACAATATTTGACGTAAAATGACGTTCATTCATTCATTTTCACTCCTCCATACAACATTATGAACCTAGCTTACTGATTCTGTACTTAAATGAACAAAAGGCAATCTCGCAGGAACATTTTAATACTAAGATGATTTAATAGTCTTCTGGACAACGCTGGAGGGACTTAGAACTCAAGACATATCAAATCTCAATCGATCCAAAGTCCTTCTCATGGTCTACGAATACTAAATACTGATGCCAATTACATTATTCATTGTTCTGTACAAATGCACGATCACATGGACGGTGAGACAGCAAAATATTTTAGGAAAAGTTTTACTTGATTTATTTTTTTATTAATTTGCTCTCTTTTCATTCTACCACTCTATATAGATGAATTACGCTCACGGAAAGAAGTGGGCGTGTAATAGGAAATGTTCCGCATATTGACTTCGCCAACGTTCCTGAGATCTCTAAACAATGACACACGGAGCACTTACGCCCCACAACACATTGATTTTTAATCCTTACTTACCTTTGATTTTATTGAACACTTTGCTCTACTTTAATAATAGATATTAGTAGTTCTAATTCAGTTTTGTACTTAGGTTAAGTTATTATCTGTATAGAGTATATAGTAGTGAAAATATTACAATAAGAATACGTGAACAAACCATTACCTATGCCTTAGACATTACAGCTTAACTAAAGGACTTTTTAAAATCTAAATTGAGATCGGGTAAAATACCGAATGAACTAACAAAATATGCAAGCACTTACTCGTTTATATAATATAAATACTAGCTTTTACCTGCAGCTCCGCCCGCGTGTTTGTACGTTATCACGGTAAATCTTGAATGTGGCATTGCATAGACTGCCACTCCATTCCTGCACCGCGCTCCCTCAATCTTATTCGTACATTGTGATAACTTTTAAACACATTGTGTCTGTATGTACACACATATTTATGCAAGAAAATAGAATCCTATCTTATGTTATCTAAACTATTCGTATTACAATTTTTAATATTATATAATAATTATATAAATATTACTATTTTTTTATATATTTTAATTAGTGTGAAGACAAAGTTCATCTACATTAAATACTGAAATATATATAGAAGTGTCAAATTTAATAAGAATATTGATAAATACTCTTGAAGGTGCATTGTAAAAAAAATATGTTGCGGGCTATCATTTAGAACTATATATGATGAATAATTCGACAGTACTAAATACTCACACAGATTATTTTACTTTATGTTTTTCTTATATTTTATTTATTTTTTTGTTTGTTCTGTATTAAGTATGTTTGTTAGTGGTTTAGTGTTATTAAAATGTACATTGTTTTTCTCGTTCCCTTTGTGAGTGTGCCTAATAAACGTGTTCTTTCTTTCTTTCTTTCTATTTAATATAAAAAAATATATCTTTTATATTTTTATTTAGTGTGTAATTCCAATAATAAATGTAACCCAACCGACATATTCAAAAAATCCTTTATCTATGTTGAAGGTTTGGGTCACAAATTTTTTCATATACATAATATTATGTGCAAAATTTTATCTTAATAGGTCTGGTAGATACAAAACAAAATTTACTGTGACAGATGGAAAAGGATCCCTTTATTTCGTTTTGTTGTAATATATTCAATTCAATTCGAATTCAATTTCTATATTACTTAAAGTAGGAATAAATGATTATGAATGATTTTGGGAACATTCAGAGATACACTGAAAAAAGTACAAAAGGTAAACTGTTTAATTCTAACACTTTTCAGATGGAATGTAGTAAAGCCATGCTGATTTCAGCATGAGGCACGAATAAGTCAAACTAAAATGACAGCATTTTCAATGACCAGCACACAGTCTCACCAACAAAATCATAATCATCATCAGCCTATCTCAGTCCACTGCTGGACATAGGCCTCTCCCATTGCACACCACTTTGATCGATTTTGGGCTTCTCGCATCCAGCTCCTGCCAGCCATCTTGCGCAAATCATAACTCCACCTGGCCTGTGGGCGTCCTACATTACGTTTTCCGAGATGCGGTCTCCACTCCAGAACTCTACTACTCCAACGGTCATCAGTTCTGCGGCTAATATGGCCAGCCCACTGCCACTTCAGCTTTCTAATCAAAATACGTGTTTGTTATTATTTGTTGGTGAGACGGGAGTCCCAACGGCCGTGTCACTAGGCCGCTATAGTGTACGTTACGGTCCTTCATTATCTGCACTCATACGGTGACTCTTTGTTAGTCACGTGTAGAGTCACTTTAATAGACTTAAAAAGAAAATAAAAGAACAGTCAATCTCATAACTTCGCTTTTTATGTCCAACGCCATTGGTATCGAATAGAATGTAATATCCGTATAAAAAAGTAAAAGTAGCAATCTCTGTAGACAGAAGCTTTGAAAGATAAACAGATTTTGATGAGCCCGCCAAAGCGGGAAGATAATTCGAAAATCGCTACCGCTGCTTGGTTAAAGCAAAGTTAAAATTAGAAAACCGTCTTGATGATCCGAGAAATATTTCGAGGCGAACTTTAACTTCAGACCCTTTGAAAACTCTAAAGCTGATCTACGCGATAGACGTTATTGGAGAGTGTTTATGTAAACCCTTATCAATATATCTTTACGAACTACTTACTGGTCTGTAACAAGCTTATTGATTCACGTGAACCGTGGAAGCTAAACTTAATTAAAGGTGTTATACAAAACGCATTGTCGGATATCATTTAAATAAATAAATATTTCGGATTTCATTTATGCTTTTATTGTAAATGCCTACAAATTATACATTTAAAATACCCAAACTACGAAACATATGTACAGATCATGCAAACTGTTAGATAGTCCTTTTCAGCACTTATAAAAAAAAACACAGCACTGAAATTTTACGACTATTTATTTACTGAAAGTTTTTACTCACACAGAATTTCTACTTAAACTTAAAACTTATACACGCGACTTGGATTATACGGCGCGGATAGCCCTAGCGAAGGGCAGAGTAGACCCGGAGTGTATCCTTAGCTTTCACTGATAGCCAGCCGGCAGGCAAGAACCAGGTCCGTAGCTGGGGAGCAGTTTAGCTAGAGAATAACCAACTGAACTGATTTAGTAAAGTCTTACGTATTTATAGTATAATTATTGCTGATTTATAATATCATATTTAGGTAAACCAGCAATAATTGCAAGTCAGCATTTTACTCTAACAAATAGTGATGTGACAGTGAAAATAGGGATGTAACATCTCCCCCCTTTAAAACGGAACATACGGAATAGAAGAAGTATGTGAGTATAATCCAAGTAACGATATAGAAATTAACATGATTAAGAAATAAGAAGAGAACATTTAATTAAGCAATAAGACTTATAAAATATAATATTAATACAGTGGAAATTAGATTATACATTTAAGTTTTACAATAACTCAAGGTTTCGCCTTGGTGAATTTATATTAGAATCAGTACTTTCTGTATCATAATTTGTATTGGCCATTTCAATACTAGACCTTGCACGAATATTTGTATGAGGTTTAGTCATACAAGTATTGACAATTTTAATACAACAGGATGTACTGTTTCTTCGATTATTACAACAGAGACATTTATACAATTTATAAGAAAAATATACAAATACAGAGACAGATAATAGGGTAGTAATTATACTAAAATAATAGCTATACTTAATATGGTAAGGTTGATTTTCTATTTTAGTTAATTCGTCTTCATTTTGATTTAATTTATATGAAGCATATTGCAACGAATCAAGATTTACATGAGATAGTTTAATAGGAGTCAAATATGGTAATGTTTGATTTACAGTAGCTTTTGAACAACAATCATCTTCTATAATATTAAAATTTGGATTAGGAACATAGAATTTAGTTTCGAATTCTTGAGATGGAACAAACTGTAGTAGCTTAAGATAAGCTTTACAATATTTAGGTAAGTCTAAGATACCTGTCCCAACAATATTATAGTCATTCATTTTACCATCACAAGTTATGGATATCTTAGATATATCTGATTGAACATATATCCATCTATTATTACTAAGTCTTTGCCATAAATCTATTTCACCTAATATAATCTTATAATTACAAGATTCTGGGATTCCTTTCACATGTTCAGTTAAAATAGTCACTTCACAAATAGGATTTCCGACACTATATTGTATATTTCCTAGTTTACACAAATAGTAATTATTATTTATCACTTTGCACTCACTTAAGTCTTGAAACGCGGAATATGTTAATCTATCTTGTGTCATAGCTAGATATTTTGCGGATGGATTTATTAATGCAAAAGTATTTGGATTTTGAATATCGTGTGGAGTTGGTAAAGCATATAAGTGATATAAATTATAATCTACGAAAGTAACTAGAGGAATTTTAATGGCAAATATTAGTTTATTTTCGTTGATAAATGAAGATATTTCTGCGACATCTATTATTGTATGGATATTCTCAAGAGATAAATGTAAAGGCAAACTAGAAAGAATATCATTACTTTTTGAATTCAGTTCATTATACAACTGTATTGGACTTAGCACTGATGGATGAACTATATTCTGTTTCCCAAATAGAATAGCATCGATTAAATCTTCAAGGTTAAAATTAAGAATCATTAATGAACTTTCTAAGGCACTAAAAGTCATTGATAAATGTGATATTATTTCTAACTTATTGGCATTAGCTGAAACAGTGTCTAAAATTTTGCCTAAATTTTGTATATTGCTATTGAGAATATTTTCGTTTTCGTTAAGTTTGGCAATAGTATTATTAAAAGATGAAATGGTAGAAGTTATTAAGTGAATATTTTCTTTCATAATTGAAGCTAGGTGTCTTTGATCGTCTTGAACCGCATTAATAGCATCAGTAAAAGCCTTAGCGTCATCTTCGTCTAAAGAACCAAATAGTTGTTTTAAGATTGGACCACCTATACCAATCCAGGCAGACCTTTTAACTTTGTGAGTAGTATTAGAATTAGTTAAATGGGATAAAGAGATGTAATTATTTTGAACATTGTTAAAAAGACTTTCTAAAGGACTTAGGATATTCCAGCAATCAGTTTTGACTTTAGTAGATTGATGTGTATTACAGATTAGTTTACATTTTTCTAGAATTCTTTGTAATGTTTCTATATGAGGCTGTATATAAGATAGATCAGAATATGTAACTATCTTCCAATGGTTATTATAATATTTCAATGTACCTATCGGATCGTAGAAAAGACCTGGACTATTAACTATCGGTGTAGTCATGTTTGATCCTGCGAGGAGTCCTGGCGCGACGGCCCTGGAAGGGAATTATCATGGGCTAGTTTAATTTCATCAAAATGATGTCTAACATGTTTACGATTAATTAAAAGGGTAACGTTATTATTATTATGTACTTTAATAATTCTATATGGGCCTTTCCAAATGCTAGAAAGGGCTTTACGTAATCTATGATGTTGCTTTAAATATACCATATCTCCGACATTATAAGTAATATTTCTAGTATTTTTATCATAATAATTTTTGGAATTCTCTTTACTACGGCGGATATTCTCTCTGGCTATGTTTCTAGTATTTATAAGCTTTTGTTTCAAAGTTTTTATATAATCAGGGTATGTGACTGTTGGTTCGATATCATAGATAGAACTTGGCATGTTTGGTTTACAGCCAAATAGTAATTCATGTGGTGTAAAATTAGTAGAAGAGTGAACAGATGAATTGTAAGATACAAGAGCAGTTGGGAGATATTTATGCCAATCATCTTGATTGTCATTCACGTAAGATTTCAAATATTCTTTCAATGTGGCGTGACTTCTTTCAAGTGCGCCATTAGTTTGGGGGTGATATGGAGTAGAAAAAAGATGTTTTATTTTGAAAAGAGAAGTAATTTGTTTGTATACTTCGGCAATAAAATGAACTCCTTGGTCGGATAAAAGAGTTTTAGGAATACCGAAATGAGAAATAAATTTTATCAAACAGTCAGCTGTTTGTTCAGCTGTCGAATTAGTAATAGGGTAAGCCATGGAGTATTTTGTTAAATCATCCTGAAACGTTACGATGTATTTATATTTTTCCAGACCTGATTCTGGTAAAGGGCCAACAATATCAGTTGCTATTCTTTGGAGAGGTTCCTGGCATGTAGAAGTTATCTCCATTGGAGCTTTATTGCAAGCACGTAAAGCTTTATTTTGTTGGCACTGTGGACATTGTCTAACATATGATTCAATATCATTCTTCATACCTTTCCAGTAAAAAGAATCTTTGAGTTTATTATACAAACGTGTGGAACCAATATGTCCACCAATAGGAGAGTCATGATTATCTTTTAAAATCGTAGGAATTTCGTTAGGCTTAGGATAAATGAGTTTATTGTGGTAGATAATAATTTTGATATGTGTGTTATGAAAAATAAAAGATATGATTTCGTAAATTATAATAAATTCTAGTTTGTCAAAGGGATTGGAAAAGTCAGACATAGAAATTTCTTTTACATCAGGATGGAATATAATTAATTCATTTCGGAGGCAATTTAGCACCTTAAATAATTCTCTATAAGTACAAGAATCATAGTGATGAATTTTAGTAAACATATGGATGTATAATTTATTTTTAATATTAGTGTTCTTTAGTGAATATAGTTCTTTCTCGGAGCTTATAAAAGATTCTTTATCATCTAGGAGGTTAATAATTTCTTCACAGTAAGGATTAGATGAGTCTAGATCAATTGAAGTAGGATAAGCAATTGTAGAGCAGGATGTTTTTAACAGACTTTGATTAAACTCACGGATTTCAGTACTAAATACCATTGGATTAGAACGAGATCGAAGAAAGTTGCCATATGTAATGTCGTTAGTAAGATCGATATCATTGACAGGACATATTATAGGAGGGCGAGATAGTGCATCAGCGTTAAGGTTAGTTTTGCCAGATTTATAAACAATTTCATAATCATATTCTTCTAACTTAAGTCTCCATCGAACTAATTTACTGCTAGGGTCTTTGCAATTAAATAACCAAACAAGAGGACGATGATCAGTCACAATTTTAAATTTGCGTCCATAAAGATAGGGTCGGAAGGTTTTCACACCAAATAAAATAGCTAAAAGTTCCTTTTCTGTAGTGCTATAATTGCCTTCGGCTCTATTGAGGGTTCGAGAGGCATATGCGATTGGAAGATCTTTGCCAATTTCTCCTTGTGAAAGTATTGCACCTAAAGCATAGTTAGAAGCGTCAGTAGTAAGAATAAATTCCTTAGAAAAATCAGGATATTGAAGAATAGGAGCACTAGTTAACATTGATTTAAGAGTATTAAAAGCATTTTCTTGATCTTGAGTCCAATTGAAAGAAGTATCTTTACGAAGTAGTGAAGTTAGGGGTTTAGTAATTTTTGAGAAATCTTTTATGAATTTTCGATAATATCCTATTAGCCCGAGAAATGATTTTATTTCCTTTGGATTTCTGGGTGTAGGATACTTGGATACGGCCTTAACTTTATCAGGATTTGGAGAGACACCTTTATCAGTGATGATATGACCAAGATACGCAACTTCTCGTCGTAGGAATTCGCATTTATCTGGTTGTAATTTCAGATTGTGCTTTCTGAGAGCATCGAAGACTAATTTAAGTTTTTCTATGTGTGAAGAGAGGCAGTGGGAGTATATAATTACGTCATCAAGGTAAATGAAGCAGTGGAGACCTTGAAGACCAGCGAGAACTGTATTCATAAGTCTTTGAAATGTGGCTGGCGCATTTTTTAAACCAAAAGGCATCCTAGTGTACTCAAAATGACCATTAGGAACAGAAAAAGCTGTTTTAGGGGCATCTTCTGGATCCATGCGAATTTGATGGAAACCTGACACCAGGTCCAATGTAGTAAAATACTTGCTATGACCTAACTGATCCAGGATGTCAGTGATATTAGGAATAGGATAAGCGTCTCCGACAGTAACGTCGTTTAATTTCCTATAATCTACGACTATACGCCATTTCTTTTGACCAGAAGCGTCTTGTTTTTTAGGAACTACCCAAATGGGAGAAGACCAGGGGGAATTTGAAGGTTTGATTATATTTTGATCGAGCATCTTTTGTATCTGTTTATTAACTTCTTCTTTATGACATTCAGGATATCTATAAGTTTTGACGTGAATCGGTTGTGAGTTAGTAGTTTTAATTTTGTGTTCCAAGGTACTAGTAGAAGTAAGAGTGTCTCCTTCTAAATAAAACAGATCGGAATATGCAGAGCACAAATCAAATAAGGCTTTTGATTCTTCAGAATTAAGATGTGAAGTTCGTATTTGTTTCTTAACTTCATAGGATCTATTTGGTATAGTATTTTGATTGAAGGAATTAGAAAGATTTAGAGTGTTAATATTATGCAGATAATCATCTAATAAATCACAAGGGTTTAGGACTACGCAAAGAGACTTTATTTTGACATCTTCAGTATTAGTGTTAAGAACTGATACAGTGACATGATTGTTTTGTTTAAGTGTAACGAGACAACTAGATAAAAACACACCTTTTTGAATTTCAGACTTATCGATATATCCAGTAGTTACTTCGGGATTTAGAACATAGCATTCTACGATCATTTCCGAATGTGCAGGAATAGTATATTCTGGTTTGGAAAAATGAATTTGTAAAACATAATCGTTTATGTTTAAAGTCTTATTCCTATAATCTATTTTTGAATCATGAGATTTGAGATAATCGTTACCTATAATGCCATCAAATTCTACGTCGACACAATCTGGTATTAAATGAAATTTGCCGAAAATAACGTCATTATTTGGAAATATAAAATCTAATTGAAAGTGACCAAGACTTTTTAAGTATTCCGTATTTTTGTCGATTCCTTTAAACTGAACAATTTCTGAAACTAATTTTGGTTGAATTTGCATCGAGGATTGTTTTATTAGTGATACACCTGCACCGGAATCAACTAAAAGAACTAGTAATTTATCAGAGTATTTAGATTTAATATACACATGAGGCAAATGTATTTTATTGTTATAATTAATTTCAAATAAATTAGAATACGAATCAAAAACGTTATTTAAATTGTTATTATTTGATGGGCAATTGTTATTTTCATTGTATGACATGGTAGGTAACATAGATGTATTGTACTTAGGAGATTTAGTAGAAGTATTTGAAATAGTAGATTTGGTAGACTTATTAGACATAGGAGTAGAGTATTGATTGGATTTGGTAGATTTAATATTAGATTCAGTGGATTTATTAGATTTAGTAGACATTGTATTCGATTTAGAGGATTTTGTAGATTTTGTATTAGATACAGTGGATTTCCTAGGCTTAGTATTAGATTCAGTGGATTTAGTAGACTTGGCATTAGATTCAGTGGATTTAGTATTCGATTCAGTGGATATAGTAGATTTAGTATTAGATTCATTGGATTTAGTATTAGATTCAGTGGATTTAGTATTAGATTCAGTGGATATAGTAGATTTAGTGTTAGATTCAGAGGATTTAGTATTAGATTCAGAGGATTTAGTATTAGATTCAGTGGATTTAGTATTAGATTCAGTGGATTTAGTATTGAGAAATTGTCTCGAAAAGACATCAAAAGCGTCGGTTTGAGTTGAAGATTCCGTACGACGCGTAACCGGAACCTTTTTTAGTTTAAATGTTCATCTGGATCAGAGTTCGGATTATCAAATTTATTATCAAAATCGCTTATTGGTGTGAGATTATGTACTTGTTTTTTAAAATGATTGGTAGAGTTATTACTTTGACGCGAGTTGTTAAACTGACGTTTACGACATTGAGATATATCATGACCAATATTTTTACAATATCTACAGAAGGTATTATTTTGCGAGTTTGAAGATATAGAAGGTTGAGCCGTATTTGGGATTTCATTCTGAAAATTGTTAATGTGACGTTGGCGATTTAAAAAACATGTTTTTTCTGAATGACCTATCTTTCCACAAATTTTACACTTTGGTCTATGTTCAGACGATCTAGTAGATTGAATATAATTTTGTAATTTTTCTTCTTGAATAGCGAGATTAATAGCTTCCTGTAAGGAGGTAGGATTACGACACCTTACTATATTTGATATGTGGCTAGGTAAGCCCAGTAAAAAGGTATGTAGCGCCAAGTCTTCCGTACTGGCGATTCTACCTCTTAATTCACCAGGGTCCCTAGTGGAATGTGTAATGTCCGTCTGTAAACGAGTGAGGTATGTTTCTATTCGTAAACTATACTGTGTGACAGACTCGTTTGACTTTTGTTTGCAACTTTGTAAGTCTAGGAGTAAGTGATCCCTATGTTTGGTTTCACCAAATGTGGATTTTAAAAACTGTTTCAGCTCAGACCATGTTTCAAAAATTTTAAGAGAGCAGGCGGACTCAGCCTTGCCTTCTAGTTGGGAAATAATGTATTTGAATAAAATGCTCTGTTGCGATGCAGTAGCTAGGTTTAAAGCATTTTCGCAATTCCTAATAAATGGTGATAATTTATTCCTATCGCCATCGAATGGCTTAATAAATTTTGTAAGGATAGAAAAATTTAACTCCTCTACGCCTACAGTCTGTAAACTTGAACACGACTGAACGCTTTTCTTTTCAAGTTTACTACCTTCGTTAACCATTTTAAATAATGAATTTAATTAATTACGCGAAACGGAGAAGGAAATTAAGAGTATAATATAAGTATATTATTAAAAATCCACACGCAAAATAATGCAAATGACAAAAATAAATCAACATAAATCGAATAAACAACACTCACAGTATTATTAGTAGATACAGCGATGTCATGGAAACAGCGGCAGGTCGGTGACGTCGGTGTCGGGTGACGGTGCGGCGATGCGGCGGAAGCGATGGAATGTGCAGCGTTTGCAGTTGGTACGGGTCAACGCTCAAACCAAGTGTCGCGATGTATTTTTTTGTAGAAAATTGGTTATTCGTGTAGCCAATAACTCGGTGCTGGGCAGAAAACCCTCACGCACAATGGAGCGATGCTGACACGTTGTATGCGATGACTAGGGTTGACGGCGGCCTCTTACAGCGTCAGGAAGACAGGCAGGGACAGCAGGTGGCCAACTTACTAGTTCAGGATCGCGAGTCTGGACCAATTTCTGTGTGGAGCTGGTCGTCGTCAGGAGTAGGCGACCCGAGGGACTTCAGAAATCCCACTTCTGACACCAAATGTTAGATAGTCCTTTTCAGCACTTATAAAAAAAAACACAGCACTGAAATTTTACGACTATTTATTTACTGAAAGTTTTTACTCACACAGAATTTCTACTTAAACTTAAAACTTATACACGCGACTTGGATTATACGGCGCGGATAGCCCTAGCGAAGGGCAGAGTAGACCCGGAGTGTATCCTTAGCTTTCACTGATAGCCAGCCGGCAGGCAAGAACCAGGTCCGTAGCTGGGGAGCAGTTTAGCTAGAGAATAACCAACTGAACTGATTTAGTAAAGTCTTACGTATTTATAGTATAATTATTGCTGATTTATAATATCATATTTAGGTAAACCAGCAATAATTGCAAGTCAGCATTTTACTCTAACAAATAGTGATGTGACAGTGAAAATAGGGATGTAACAAAACGTTTGGTCCGACCCGGGAATCGAAAAGATCACCTCAAGGGACTGCTGTAGTCGCATACGCTACCACTGCGCCACCGGAGCAGTCAAAAATGTAATTATAATAATATTATAATTATAATATAATTATGTTTTTGAGTTATTTAATAAAAATATAAAGATGTACATTTCATCTTTCTATTTATGTACTTATACTATACTATTGTACATATCTTTAATTTATAATTTCTTTAAAATATGTGTGCTTATCGCTTTGTAGTCTATTATTATCAACCAAGGAATCTTGGTTGATAATAATAGACTACAAAGCGATTTAGGTAAAAAATGACAAAAATGTATACGAAAAGAGCTATTCCTACACAATGTCAAAATGATTTTATAAATACCAATATGATCAATCCACGTTTGTTGACTATCAAAATACGAAATTACTTCTAAAAGGTTCAAAATAATTGAGTAGGTGTAAATTAAATGTTGCAATATTTAAACTAGCTTTAGCCCATCGTTCCGCCGGTGTGTATGTCGGTTATCGCGGTAAAAATAGCTTATATCCTTTCTAAGGCTCTAGACTATTTGTGTACTAAATTCATTTAAATCCGTTCAGTAGTTCTGGTTTGAAAGCACAAACGACTTTCAGTTTTTTTTTTAATTTTAAATATTAGTAAGGAAGTAAGGATTATTCTACAATACGTAGTATGTATAAACCCATAACTATTTCACTCGATTGATCTGTGAACTTTAGCCTATCTCCTTTCACTACGCAGAATCTATAAATTCTTTGAATAAACATTTGCCTTCTTTGCCCTTTTGCTACTCGTAAAAGGGGCCTGAGAAACTCGCCTAAACTTATTTAAACTTTTACCCTAGGAAATCCTTTTCACAAGCACTTTAAACGAAGAATAGAATATGTATTAGAGAATAGAAAAAGGTTACGGGGCTGCTTGTTTAGATAAACAAACTGATTGTTGCCGGATCGCTAGCAAAACTGTTAAGTCAATATGAAAAGTCAACATACAATTAACTTAGTGTGATGTTGTTTTTAGGTATTTCAAATCTATGCATAAATTTCTTACGGCAAAATAAGAGCCACTTTTTGTATTACGAGTTTTATTTTAAGTGTATGTGTACACTCGTATTTCCATTTCTCAGTGATAAAAAAATTCTTATTTTGTTTAGTCATTTCTTTTTACCGTGAAATCGTGATTTTGGCAGTCTATCCATGTATGTTATCTAGGTATGTTCCACTGTAACGCCTAAACTACTGAACTGATTCGAAATAATGAGTCAATAGATTCGTAATAATACCCCAGATATCATCTACATAAGTTTATGTTTGGGTTATGGTTTTATGAACATTTTCTTTTCTGTATAGTAAAGTGCAGCCAATGGTAGTTGTTCATACATATGTATAGACAACTACCGTTGGCTGTACTTTTATTTTTAAAATTAAATAGTAAGATCTCTTTGAAATCAAAATACAAAAATAATAGATTAAAGGATTATAGTACTCCTAGAGTTCTAGTACTTATCTGTCTAACTATGACAGTATCATACTCAGAGATAAAAAAAACTTATGTTCACACAAGCAAACGGATAAGTGTTCAACAGACACATGCTCCTTATGAGACACAAGTTCTTTACCTCCGTTAAGTCCATCACCAGAATTAGGAGGAAGAAATCTTGTACCAATACACTAATAAAAAAAAACATGTTTGGAAATCTAATCACTAAGAAAAATCGTAGGTAAATGGTATGTTGTTAATATAATATATTGTATTATAATATTTTTTTCTACTCAGAATAATAATTTCATTCAAGGTTGTTCCAACAATGAAATTTTAAATAAAACGAGTCAAAAAAATAACTACAAATTTTGTTATTTCATGCAAGCAACGGGGACAAATAATTTTTACTATTTTATATAAATTGTTAACAATTTGATAAGTTTATCAGATCATTACAAAAATATACTTTGAAACGTTATAGAAATAAAATCTAGAAGAGAAGAAGAATCTAGTTGGGTTAGAAAAGTTTTGGAGTGGAGACCGCGACTCGGCAAACGATGATGATGTAGGACGCAGACATGCCAGGTGGAGTAACGACATGCGCAGGATGGCTGGCTGGAGCTGGATGCGAGAAGCCTAAAATCGATCAAAGTGGTGTGCAATGGGAGAGGCCTACGTCTAGCAGTGGACTGCGATGGGCTGATGATGAAGATGAATTAAAAACTAATAAAATGTCAGTGAATATGTACTTGTCTATCAATAATAAATTAATTACTCCAACATATAATAGGATCTTCGTAATAATAATTCAATTCAATTTCTAATTTAAAATGTTTTCTTTTCGTTCACAACTTTTACAGCATTGTTATTTTTTTCCGTTTGTTCTGCTTCTACAGGAACAAAATCGCGGACGGGAAATTGTTGCTACGCAAAGTATCAATACACCTTCACTTCTACGATCGTGCTCAAGAAAAATATAAGCCCCTGTTCTATTTTTACTTTCCAATTTATTTTTAATGAAAGTATACTGTATTAGGTACAAAAAGAACTTGATGCCACAATCAACATCCCAACTTTCTTGACACAAATTACGACGGATATAATTTAATCTTCACGAACTTCGTTAATTTTATTTTTCCTTTGAATTAATTTAAAAATTCCTGCTGAGATCCTGGCAGTTATCGAACTTGGAGACGTTGAAAACTTTCAGCACTACTAATTTTAGCGAAGTCATTTCGAGGCATTCCTACGTTCAAATCCACGACTTTCAACCTTTATTTTCCTATGTCATGGCTACATTTCATATGTTTAAATAAGATTTTGTTAATTTGGTTAAAGACTTTCAAATGATTGAACTAGCATTAAAAAAGACAAATTATGCTCATATATTGTCAGTAAGTAGTTAGGATTCAGTTATTCAATTCAGAAACTGTATTCCTCCAAAGTTTTACAGTGACACTTTACGCAGCAGTAATGCCAAACAATATCGTAAACGTAGTGTGTCGTTGAGAATCAAAGCTATAAAGTGTAGGTCGGTAGCAAATCGGTGAACGTGTCGCGGAGCCGGGAGACAGTAAGAAGGCTTTAGGACAAGCGACGTGCGACAAAGTTTTTATTTCCCTAGGGACACACCGATCGTAGTGCCGCCCAGGTGCTCCCCGCACCAATAGAAACCTATATTATTTGTTTGAGCAAAACTTTCTGGTCTCGCGTGTGATAAGTAAATTATGTTTGCGTCCCGATCGCTACGTTTTATTCAATATATTTTGTGCCACGATTCGCTTATTTTAACTACATATATTTTTGCTATAGACATTTAGCAAATTAAACTACGTGGCCATACTTCTAAACGAATAGTATTGTCACCTCAATAGTTATTCAAGGATCCAATATTAAGGTAAAATGTTTGTAGCAGTAGCACTACGAGATTTGTGCATGAAACGCATATAATCCCCCGAAAGGAAAAAGAAGTTAATATTTAAAAAATATCATTCCATGCCAAACCATATTACAACCAACGGGAAAATGAAAAAAGTTCTCAGAGAATACCAGTAATAAAAAATTATACAAACGATCGTCATACATTACCGATATTAAGCGTTGATGAAACAGTTTTAGCGATTTCGCAAACTCCAGATATCCGAAGAAATATAGCTTAAATAAAATATACAGAGTGCAAATTATACCGACATAAAGAAGCTTCTGAATTTTATGGTTATACCTCTAATCGCAATATAAAACTGGATAGTATAAATTTGCAAGGCGTTGGGTAACTTGGTATAACCCGAATCGATGAGCATTTGACGTAACATTTCGACGTATGTACCAGGATATAATAGATACCTTCAAAGCAAAATGCAAAGTAACAAAAGTTAGCATCACATTGTTCACGCACTTGTTACGAAGTCGAATCGAATTGGTAGCTAGGAGAATGTTTCGAGCAAATGTGCCTGGAAGGCTGATGAATCTAATTTTTGTGTCGGAGCGCAGCGGCGCGTTTCTTATGAAAATTATGCCCCATTCGAACGATCGAGAGAAGTTGAGAAGTTGAAATAAACTGTCCCGTCGTGACTCGCACACTGATCGGTTAAACGCGCTTCGAGAACGCGTCCATTCTGATGCTTATTTAAATTCGTTTATATTGTTACCAGGACGTGTGAAACGTTTATTGTATGAATCAAATTAGAAGCATACCATAATTTGTGCGAACTACTTAACACTACACTACTAAAACATTCCAACTTTTCTACTCTAATAAGTATTAATTAACATAACTTAGTTCGAATTTATCAGATTTTTACCTACTTTATTTTAGGGTTACGTATTATTTGTACAGACATAAATGAAATTATGTAACGTATGAGTATTTATCAAATACTTAACCCCATATTGTTCTTTAGGTCATATTTTGAAGTGAGTTTGAAAGTATTGAAGACCATAAATTGTCGACTGTGGCATTGTCTTCTGATGTAGAGCAAAGCGTACAACTGCCGATTAGTTGACAATGTGGTTTCTCTGTGCTTTTTTTACAGATTGTAAATTCATATCTCAAATAAGATTGTATGTAGATATTTTTCCTATATAAATAAGAAAGAGTATCTCTGGCACTATTTAGCTTTTGACTTGATAGTATATCATAAAAATGTTATAAAGGTCGATAACATACGTTTTAAAACTAGTAAAGTATGTACTTGCTTGCTTGGGCCACATTTTTTTTACTTAATACTGAGTACACTTGATACTAGGTGAGTGTTTGGTGAGTTAAAGTACTTTAACGACAAATCACATCTAAGGTAATTAAAAGGTGATCGTTACAATTTTTTTATTAACAAAATATTGTTTGTTTCACAAAGCTTTGAGAGTGACTGTGACACGTATGTACAGGCAATGAGTGGTTTGGCACGTGACTCACAGATATTGCCAGCTGTATGTTAACGCTGGGGCACAGTGTACACTGTTAACAGTGGTGAACATGTACCAACCGCAGAGCTAACGTGGGAAGAGTACATTTATTATGTCGAGTCACGGTACTCATTTGGGTATTAGAGATAAAATTAAAATTTACGCTCTGCCCAAAGCAATTTGTAAACGCCCGTTGTACCTCGCGCAGAAAATAGGCTTTGGTTTATCCACGTTTTACATTCATTTTCATAAGTGGCTTACATTCAACCGAACGCGGCTAAGGTGCGGTTAGTAGAGTACTGTCGTAGTGAGTGACATATTAAGTAGATTACTGTTCTATTTAAACTTCTTGAGTTTTCGAGTGTGGAATGTGTGATTTAGATGAATACTGTTGTGCATTTCATACTTAGATATAAAATAAAGGATATCAAAACCATGTCACACCTAAAAACATATCAAAATGAATACATGTTCACCTAAAGCAAAATTTTGTCTATAAAATTATCTGCACTAATATTACAAAGAGGAAATTTATTATTATTATCCGCACGCTTCCGCATGATTTAAAAAAATCTTTCCCATTAGAATCCTACATTATCTTGATGAACATACACTATGTAATGTTTTCAAAAAAGTTAGAGAACAATATTAAAACTACGATAATCTAAATCAAGATGTTAAATAGTTACCAAAAAAATTAACATATCGCGTACGCGGGGGAACTATTGAAAATAGAGCAAAATTATATACTACAATTTTATAGAGGGCATTAAAGTCTACAAAAAGTTTGGGATACCCTACCGCCCAAATGGTTGTTGCTAGAAAAATGAAACTTTGCATGAATATATTGTGTTGCATAATTTTTTTTACTCGCGTCTACCCCATCGTGTCATTAGAAAGGTCTTTTAAAAATATTGTAAGGTTTCTAAAACTTTTTTTCCATTTAGGTATCTGCTTATGAGTTATTCAACTTGAAATCGGTTTTTTTTTCTAAAAATAGGGCGTCCCCCCCCCCCCCATCTAAAATCTAAACGGCAGGCTGAAAAAAAAACACGGTAGTTATAACTATAGTTTTTCCTGAAAGTTTAATAACTTACAGGAAAAACTATAGTTGTTTTGATAACTTTTTTATTTTAGTTAGAGGGGCTTAACTTGAAAAATGCACTCACTTGGAAAACTTCTTACAAAAATAAAGAAAAAATAAGTTAACATAAAAATTGTCTATTGGAAACGATTCTAAATCTACCTACCATTAGAAAGTAACTACGGAACCCTATCCTATGCGTGGCCTGACATGTACTTGGTCAATTTTGAATTATTCAAATTGGAAATACCGTTCAAAAGTTATCATGAGAATAATATTTATCACAATTAAAATTTAAGAAACAACGCTCTAAGTGCCTTCTGGAGTCTTATCTGATACAGATATTTATTCAATTATTTATAGAATTGATGACATAAGTTTTTATTTGGCCAAAATTAAGTCAATATTTTTATTTATTTAACTTAAATTTTTACTTTGATATTTGACTCAGCAACAATTTTAGTATTGAAGCGCAAAAACTTGATATTTGATAGAATTACAACAGAAAATTTAGATAATAGAATTTAATACGCTTTTTATCTAGAATCATTTAACACTAATATCAAGTAAAATGGTGAAATTTAGATAAACACCATCAACAAAGCTATATGTATACTTAAAGTACAATTCAAATTGAAAGTCACTGAAACCGCCGACACAGTTAGTTACTTTAGAGAAGACATCAACCGCTCTCAGACATGCAGTGCTGGATTTACACATTTGCCGCCCCAAAGCTTTAAAATTTTTGCCGCCCCTACTGATTCCTAAAACTAGATACACTGTTTACAATAAATTTAATTCCTTTCTTTAGGAAATAATTTAGTTACTGATTACTTTTACAACTTTTGTGTTTTTTTAAGCTAAGCAAAGCTTGGTTTTAACTGCATTACTTATAAGGTTTGGTAGGCTAAGTAAGTTCTGCCGTAGCATTTCAGGCTCATGATCCGGCGCTGTCCCTTCCCCATTCCAACCGACAGAACGAATTTGGTCGTAAACCATCGTATCCATGTCGGCCAGAATGTCGAAGGGTGGAAATCGCGCCAGGATCATCGCTGCCTCATACGAGATCGCACGGTAGCCCCGTACGATCCGAATGGCCATCAGCCGCTGCAGGCTACTACGTTGAGCTTTACAGCAGAAGGAACCCGCCAGGTCCATAGACCAGCCGGGGTCCCATAGAGGACCATGGATTGCACGACGTCCATGTAGAGGCAGCGAACTTCTTCCCTTGGTCTACCGAGATTTTGCATCAGACGATGTAACGTCCCTGCTACCTGAACCAAATCGCCTTAGTTTTCTGGAGCGCCACCCTTAGACCCAGCTCACGATCTTTTCCACAACACAAGCCACTCCTTCTGGCCAGTATTAGGATATCGTCCACATAGTAAACGACACTTACGCCAGAGAGCAGACTGGTGCGAAGGACCGCATCGTATGCAAGGTTCCATAATAATGGGCCCAATACAAAGCCCTGAGGAACCCCGCAACACACTTCCCTTCAATTCTCCACCCCAATCCGATCCACAAACTTCACCGTCCTGTCGTGCAGATAGGCCTCTATGCTCCAGGTGCACAGTTACCAATGTCGAGTTATAGTCTCAAAACTGCTAAATCAAAATATTTGCACATTCGATAAAATAATGTCATTAACTGATTTTAATTGAACTCAATTTAACACAAATTTTAAAAACAATATTGAATTGAAGTTAATAATAATAAATAAATATTTCGGACATCTTACACACAACACTTTCTAGTCACAAACTAAGCAGAATATATCGGTCGTCCATAGATCGGTCCGCCTCAGGGACACCTCCCTGAGGCGGACCGATCTATGGACGACCATGATCTAGCATGCCATCCAGACGCTTTCCTAAGAGCTGGAAGAGCGCAAAGCTGGTCAAACTTCATAAGACAGAACGGCCTGCCTATTCAGTCACGGCCTATAGGTCCATCGTGTTGCTGGAAGAGTTGGGTAAGCTGTTTCAGAGGGTGCTCTCTGCCCGTATCGTCCGGCACCTATGCGAGGTGGGCTCCTGTCGGACACCCAATTCGGATTTTGGGAAGGGCGTTCGACGGTCGATGCCATATTTCGCCTGAGAGCCGTGACAACAGCACGCCACCACTGCTTATTGGCTCAATAAGCAGTGGCGGCGTGCTGTTGGCGGTGTCTATGGACATTGCCAGTGCATTTGATAGTCTGCCATTTAACTGCAACAGAGTAACACTCCTCTATCACGGAGTGCCCGAGTACCTGAGGCGGCTAGTGGCTGACTATTTAGATTAGCGTACCGGCATGTACGAGGGCCAAAATGGTGTTTTGAGACAACGGGCCTAGTCGTGCAGGGGTCAGTCCTCGGAAAACTCCTGTGGAACATGGGATATGACTGGGCCTTTCAATGGCGTCTACCCCCCGGCTGGACGTAATCTGTTACGACAATGACACTCTGGCTTCATCCAGGGGGTGAACTTTCAGACTGGCCACACTGGCCACAACAGGATTCTCCCTGGTGGTTGGGCGCATTGAAGTGTTGGGCTTACTGGTGGCCCAGGATAAAACGAAGGTCCTTTTGTTCCATGGGCCCCGTCGTAAGCCACTCCCGGCACCTCCATCGTGGTCAACCCGGTAATTGTACTGGTCCGGGCCCAGATGAATTATCTGGACCTAATCCTTGACGGTAGGTGGCTCTTCGACGAGCACTTCCGACAGCTTGCTTCAAAGCTGGTTGACACTGCCTCCGCACTCGGACGACTGTGGTGGAGCCAATGTCGCGACGAGACGAGAGTGAGAGTGAGAGAGAGAGTTGTCTCTTCTATGGCACTGTACGGTCCACCGGTTTGGGCGGCGGCTCTTACCGGCCAAAATAGGGCACGCCTTTAGTGACCCCAGAGGATATTGGCGGTTAGAGCCATATACGGTTACCGCAGTCGCAACCTTCTGCAAAGACATCATCTATGCCATGGTCATGCTGCCCTGAGTGTGGCCGCAAAATAACGGAACGGTTAGGCACTGGGAGGGGTTCAGAGGGCGTAATTACAGATTCCTTGGACCCCTGCTATTTCAGGTGCAGTCTTAAAAAAAACAGTTGTGTGTCCGCAACCTTACTTATTTCTGTACCATTTTATTTTTTGGGCCATTTTGCCGCCCCCCTAATTCTGCCGCCCCAAGCTTCAGCTTTTTCAGCTTCTATGGTAAATCCGGCCCTGCAGACATGAGTTAGATACTTCGCCAACAGGTACTCGACGTCTGTATGTTGAATGTTAAAATTATCACGTAATTCCTTAATGAGACTTATGGCGACGAAGACGTTCAGAACAATTTAATCTTAGAATTGTGTAACGCTATTTTTGAAATGTGTTATTCATATGTTTTTGTTAATTTAGCGGAAAGTCTAAAATAATTGACTATAATATAAATCTTGCTGCAAAAGTCTTGCCAAAGTTTTATGTTTGTGATACAGTAGATGATTAGGAAATTTTCTCTTATTTCTTTTTCTCTTAAAATTCTCCGCATTTGGAATATATATCCTGTACCTCGAAATATTTTACAAAAATAATTGAAACGTACACAATAGAGTCCGAGACTCAGATCAATAATTTGTAGATCACACAAAGTACTGTCTTAAGTAGGATTTGAACCCACAACACTTGGCGCAGTACAAAGCGATGTGGCCGCCACTTAAATCACCAGGCCAACTGTAGTTTTGCCCTTCATTTATTTGTCTTAAATTATGAAACTTGAAGACCTTTCGCTTAAGAAATCAATAAAAGTTTGAGGATCATTAGAAACAATCACCGAGGATAAGCAACGACGGTGAGGTCAGTAACTAGATGGGTGACCATTTGTGGCATGATATGTTATGAACGTTTCCGTGATTCGGAGGTCACGTTAAAAAAGCTTAATTGGTGGCATTCGGGTGTCGGGTCGGATCCAACGGCAAGATTACATTGCCACAACGTAGATACCTGCCAGTAGGTAGCAAGTAGCAAGATTGCCAGTAGGAAAGTATAACCCTCTCCTATGAACCAAGCCCAACAGCGGGACATTATGAGTTGTTGATGAAATCTATTTGAGCTTCAGCAATCCTAGTTTTTATGATATAGAAGGTAAACGACAAGATTTCATCTAAAGTGAATACAATCACTCATGAACAGTTGCATGTGTAGTTAGCAGGGCGTTACTAGCTGTGAAGTGAGCTCTAATCATATTTCATTTACTCCCAAACATTTTACAAACTTTTTCTTCCTAGCTTTTTCTAGGTTTCGTCGGTCCTCTTTGTTTTACTGTGTCAAGACATTCTGTCAAGGATTTTTGTGTTGTGTAAATTTTCCTTCCTTAGCAGTTTGGATAACTTTTCAAAAGAATGCATATTTGAAAATTATGCTTTTAATGCCTCCGACTAATCTATATAGGTCAGTTCATGTAGGTAGTATATTGGATGTGACTTGAATTCCCCAACAGTTAATAAGGTAAAACAAATTATAGTATTTAAATCCAACAATATTCATATATCAAATTTTATCGCAAAACCACTAGACGGGAAACACGTTGGTAATGTAATTGATTCTCTTTAAATCTGCTCAACCTCATCGGCTATTTCGTAGAGGCGCACCCATATCACTGTCACTAGCGTTTTATCCTCGTGTAAAGTTTATTATGAGTAAGCCAGTACTTGCACTTAAATCTTAAGCGTCTATTAGTCAAAAGAAAGGACTGCAGAACAAGAAATTCCGAGACAATTTGTCAATGAGAATTCATTGTTGTTTGGTTTAGTGTAACCCGCTAGTGAGACTGATAAATGTCCTTTCAGAGTGCGCCGTCAGTCAAATCGCGGTTGCCTGGCCACAAGATATATTGTGGACCCAAGACTCGTCCTTTTTGAAATGCAAAAGCCCTTAAAATTAACGATTTCAACGATTAGTAACTAAGATATAATACACAATATTTCAAATCTAATTTTAACTTGTCATGTTAACCTTAGATTGTAACTATCATTAAATCGTCACAATAATATAACTGACAAACAGTTGATTACTTTGCAATGGCTCAAAAATATTTAGGCGAAACTAAATCCTAACATTGTCTGACTCATTCACTCTATAAGACCTGTTTTCCACTAAAGCGTAGATAGTAGAAGAAAAAAATATTTACACATCCTATCTGCTCTCAGCTTTAGAGGAAACAAAGCTAAGAAGATGATTTATTTCGTACGAAATAGTCGTATGTCGCACTAGCGAGACGGAGCGGAGATCTCAAAACTGCTCCTTTTGCAAAAAATTTAATGGGGCACTTTTCCCGCTAGGAACTTCTCGTAGCCAGCTCTATACCGCTTACTTCCCCGCTCGTCTTCTTCGCTTAGCACGATAAGACACTCATCTCCACCATCCCCCACTAAATCTAAATAACCTGTCTACTATACTGCCACTTTGGTGGAGAACACCCATAATTTCGGTACCATAATAAGAGTGTAGGTTGATTACCTATCACTCACCGGATATTGGCATCTGACATTTTACCTAAACGGTACAAGATTTAATTATTTCGTTCGTAGTATAAAACTATTCACTCACTTTGACGTGGGTTACATTTAATTTACGAATACTAACAGTTTTGGAGCTGTTTTCGACTTAGCCAAACCGCAACAAGCATCGCAGCGTGAACAAGAACAAACAAAGTAATTAAACACATCAAACGTTTGAAATTGAAGCTATGAGTGCTGCTACTCAAAGCAAGCTAGTGACTGGTGGCAAGATGGCAGCGGACATGGTTTATATTACAAGCCCTGACGGGTCATAACGATCACTCAACCACTGGGACCCACGTATAACTAATAGAAAATTAATTATTCTCCCGTTAACCATATATGAACTTACTTAGATTCATAAAAAAAAACTACTTAATTTAACTAGTTGGTTTTTTTCGAAGAAAGCAATGGATTCCAAAATATTTTTTTATTTGAAAGCACCCGTTATAAGTTTCAGGATGACATATACTATTATTCGAAAAATGCTTCGGCTGTTCCTTCCTGTGGCGAGCAGTTAAAACCTGGTACTCATTACCAGTGCACGTGTTTCCCTGTCACTATGATCGGATCTTTTAAGCGTGGCGTGAAAAAGCATCTCACTAGGGCGCCAGTGTAGGGGTCACCATGCTCACATTCGCAATGGGGATGGTGACCACCACTTTTAGACTCTGTTCATGCTTTCCATCGGGCAGCGTAGCCATTTTGACAGCTCCTATATAAAAAAATAGATACCAACCTAACTAAAATTCATCAACACGCATGCCATAGTCGCGTGGTGCAACTTTCTCTTAAATTCTAAACCTTTGCAACAAATTATCGCCTGTATTATTGCCTGACATACTAATATTTCTTAAACCAACACCCTTTTCTTGAAGGTTTGATGGCCATCTCATGGCCCTTCAGTTGCAGGTGTTCATTTATGGTGCCACTCGTAGCCACACAACATTAGGTACAAGTCACTTATTCGTTTACTCACATAATTCATAAGAAAAAGTAATGTCATAATTTTACTTAAATTTTCATATCTGGAAAACTAGCGCAAAATATCTATACTCACTATACTGTTATTATCAGCGGTTGCAACGAGGAAAATACATAAAAGTGCCGCAAAAACATGTATAGAAGTAATTAGAAATAACGAGCAGCACGGCTGGCAATAGGTATATTTTATCGGATTATATGAACGTTATCAACCCTCCGGCCGCACACACCTCGTTCAGCCTGACCACTTGTCGATGGTAAATTAACACCCTGTAATCGAGTAGTGTCTATGTCTTTGGGTCAAGATGACAAAACCTGCGTATAAAATTACGAATATTTGCAGTAGGTTTTGCAAAACTGCAAATAAATAAATACAAATACGTATATATTATGAGTATTAGTGTCGTTATTACGTCTTGTAGAAGTATTTTAATTAGAAAATAATGATGTTATATTTATTAAAAGAACTCATAACTAATTTCCGTGCATCAACCAAATTTTAACTCTACATAGCCCTAAAGTCGATTTTTTGAAAATTTACGGCATCAATTCCGCCTTTGTCATGTTTTATAATGTCACGATAAGATTTTAAGATTGATATTGCTTTTTATTAATAATAATAATCAGTCTGCCACTCAGCCGCATCAGGGAAGGGCTTCACTACCACGGAGTGCCGGAGTACCTGAGACGGAAAGTGGCAGACTATTCAGAAGAGCGAACCGTCGTGTGACGAAGACCGAGATGGTGCCTTGAGACGTAGGGCCATGTCATGCGGTGTTCCGCAAGGGTCTGTCCTAGGATCACTCCTGTGATACGACTGGGTCCTAGGAGGGCGTCTGCCCTCCGGGCCGGGCGTAATACGTAACGCCGATGACACATTGGTCACGGCACGGGCGCTAACTTTCAGGAGGCGGCGCGCCTGGCCACTACAGGAGTCACCCCGGTGATCGGGCGCATTGATGCGTTGGGCTTACGGATGGCCCTGGATAAGACGGAGGTGGGTTTTCCCGTCCATCCGCTATAGAGGCCAGCCGCGAGGGGGCGACGTCCGCGTGTGCCGGACAGAGTTTAAACTCAGATGGCGCCCGCGTAGTGCATCACTGATATTGTGAGCAGTTTCTGCAGCGTCGGAACTCGTATTCAACAATCACTCGAATTATCGAAGTATTCATCATTCTTGTCTGAGCTGAATAAAAAAAACAAGTAAAAGTTGATAATCGAATATTGCACGGAACCTCATAGGTACGATTTGAAAAAAGTTTCACTCAAAAATCTCAAACCATGAAGGTTCTATGTCAAGTCGAAGTACCTATTAGAATAAAACGGTAATTTCATGCTTTAACCCCTATTATATCCGTATTTCAAAATCCATAGTAATGCTTAGTGTAGGCATATACCGATACGTTCCAGATTATTACAAAAATAAATGTAATGGAATGTGTTCAGCTATATTATCAACATGAACGAAAACACAGAACATTGTTGCCGATTCTGTTGTTATAATTTATCAGATTCAATTCTAAAGAACAAAAGACCCTCTCATCACAAACAATTCTAAAAGATGGTTTTGTGCCTTCGTGATTTGTTGTTTTAAAACCAAATACATTTTTTTTTATTCAATCAAAATGAAATCTTTTTTGATAAGAATGTATAATTAGCTTTAGCCACAAGATACCTAACAATTGTAGGATAGATATGTAATTATGTACATCTGTAAAAATTGAATTAATTAAATGGTTTTGTATGAATAAACCACATAATATTTCTACTTAATGGACACTCCTTTTATAATCAAGACCAACCGGTACACATTTCTATTTTTTCATCTTAAAAATATAGTCAGTTTTATTTGTCACTAGCTTTCGCCCGCGGCTCCGCCCGCGTATATGACGGTTATCGCGATAAAATGTAGCCTATGTCTTTCCTCAGAGTCTAGACTATCTGTGTTTCAAATTTCATCAAAATCAGTTCAGCAGTTTAGGCGTGAAAACGTAACAGACAGACAGAGTTACTTTCGCATTTATAATATTAGTAGGGATAGGGCATAGACTTATTTGATAAATAGAGCGTTGATGCCACGATAGGATTTTAAAATTTAAATTATATTTTTTTGTTATTTTTTTAGTTAGTCGACTGCACGGTTGGCCTAGTGGCATAAGCGGTCGCCACACCGCTTTCTACTGCGCCAAGTGTCGTGGGTTCAAATCCCACGTAGAATAACACTTTGTGTGATTCACAATTTGTTGTTCTGAGTCTGGGTGTTCTTTGTGTCCGTTTCATGTATGTTTGTAAAGTCCCCCGCGACACAGGAATTTATATTCCTAATGCGGGAGTTGTCTTTAAAAAAAAAAAAATAAAAAAAAAAAAAAAAAAGTTAACATTGGTTATTATAAGTTAAATGACACAGGTTCTGAAAGCCGCAATAAAACTTTGTTAATTTAAATATTTTTAAAATATGATTATGTATATTTTTAATATTAATTTGTACTAATAGAATTGTATCAACATTCTGTTAACTTGAACCGCTGTCCATCTCAACATTGTAATGGTACTAATTCCTGTTTAATGAATGAATCCCTCTTATTTATACGAATGAACCCTTCATATCTAAATATGCCTTCACATAAAAATATTAATTTTCTGTAACTTCTGGTATGGAAAAGTTTTTTTAACAACAGAGTTAGTACCAATAAATATTTGAAATATCTCGCCCTGGTTGCCGCGACACAAGCCACGAGCTTAGTGCGGAAACCGCTGTTAAGTTCAAAATGTAACGTTATTTAAGATAAATAAATAAATAAATAAAAATATATATTTTGACTGTTCGGTGATACGTCCACACGATCGAACTTGGTGCGAACCGTGCAAGCGATCGAACCAAATATAGGGATACAAATAATAATAATGTGCGGTGAACTGCTCTACACACGATCGAATATTTTTCACAGCGCACCAAGTTCGTGGTGTGCTCTAAACCATATTCGATCGTCTGTTAAGGCCTTTATAATGCAAATCCTGTATGAGTTTGTTTCATTTTCATGAGAAACATTTCGTATCTACCCACCGTAAATTAATTATCCGTATACGTTAGTTAGTAAAATCACTATTCGTTACTGTGTGTGAGGCTAATCTACATGGGACCAATTATACGATTAAATAACACAAAATAACGCGCGAATTTTCAACTGATTCTAGGGTTGCTCTTGCTCTCAAGCGGCTTGGTCCGGCAATAGTCGTTCTTGTGGAAGCACCATGTGCTACTAGGAAATAAATAGTGCCATCTATAAAACAAAAAAATGCTTAGTATTTTGAGTACTATTTACTCAATTTATAAATCAAAACTAGAAAGCAAAAGCGAAACATTTGATACTACTGTTACCATAGTAATATATTCTGTTTAAGTTATGTACTGAGGTACTAATTTTATTTTATTTTGTAGGTAAAGCTATTTATCCTTTTTATAAATAGTTAAAAAATAGTACGATATTAACACAATAAAGAAATTATTATACACGTGCATAATTATTACTTTTAAAGGATTAGAGTAATATGAGTACTGTAATTCAATTCAACACTGGTGCCTTTGATTATATACATGTCTAGATGGAGTGTTGCGCTACATTCGCAATACAAACAACAGGCCAGATTTGTAGGGCTTGTGTGCATGTTACACACACATGCAAGCGTAGCCTACGGGCGCGCGCATGACGTGGGAGCGTTCTGAGTGATACCAGCCCTTGAATGTTTTATATAAAAGGAGGGAAAATAATTGTGTATTGATTTTGAGATTTACAAGTAATTTGTATTAAATTTAAAGTCAGTCAATATGTATTAGAGTTTTTGCTTTTGAGTTACTAGGTAAAATATATGTTGGTGAAAAAGGGAATTGCTATTAGAGCTTATTTATTCTTAATACTTAACAACAATTTGGTAAAAATATACCCTGTGCCTTAGAAAGTAGTCTGAGGTTCCGGTACTTTGAAAGGCGGACGAATGAAAGCCAACTCACAGAGGCCTTTAATTAAGTTAATATACAACATAGTTATAATTAATTTAATTACTATATTTTTAACTAGATGTTCCCCGAAATTTCTTGTAAATCTTGTTTTTATATCGTTCTCGTTAAGAACTCAGAGAAGGTGTAGCTTCCGATTAGTGAAAGAATTTTCAGAATCGGTTCAGAAATTCCGGAGATTAGCGCATTTAAACAAACAAACAATCTCTTCAGCTTACTACTTCCATTATTAGTATTATTAGCATCAATGGAGCGGCGAAATCGACACGCATATCAGATTTTAAATAAAATAAACAATATCTACCACCACAAAAATATATTATTTATACATAATATATGATATGTATTATCCAGCACTATGGTTAAATTGAATTGACTTGAATCCTCGAAATATACTTTTTCGATCATGATTGAACATTTTGTAAATTGGCTAACACTCACATGGGAAATTTAAATTCAATTACCAGGCTACCCTGTAAACATTCCGTCAAAATGGTGGTCGAACTTTTGATAAAATTTCACTGAGTTAATTTAATTGTTTCTTTACAATATAGTTATTTAAAGTTTACTAACCGATGATAGGTAATTTTTTTAGTTGATTTCAATCGTCCTAAGTAATTCCTGCACACTTTTATCATGCAAAACGTAATTTTTATACGCCACTCGATACGTGTTTATCGTACAATGACAGTAACGCCACTGATCGGCCGCGACGAGCTTAGTCTTTAATAATTAAATACTATTTTTTTGGACGTTTAGACGCTCGAACTCTCTATCTAGACATGTTTATAATCAAAGACTGGTGCTTTACCAGACCGAGAAAAATGTTACGTGCGGCAAATTAATACCTAAATTTACTTTTAAAAATATATTTACAACGTCATTCTTGGCCAGAAGACTGATACAACAGTAATGATTTATATTTTTAAGTAATCTTACAGTATTAAAACTGGATGGATCAGTCTGCACCAGCCAATAAATAAAATAAAATCTGGTTGAGAAGGCAGTGATGGTGCAATGATGCAGAAGCAACATAATAGGCCGTCAAAGTCTGACTCTACTTAAATTTTCCTTCAGGCAGAGTAGGGTCATTTTAGCAATTTCGTGTTTAAAAAAATACATATTTAACCTATGAAGTACAGTTAAGCCGATGTAAAAAAAAAGAGATGAAAAAAAACAAAAAGAGATGAAAATAAAAAGGATTATCTACTAAAGAGGCTTGCCGCCCCGTTGCTCACAAAATGTTTGTAAATATAAAAAAACTGTTAATATTAGTTACCTTCTCATCTTACAATGAACTTTGAAGCGAGGCTTTCGACATGAAAATAATAAAATTTTCTCGCTTTATACTCAAGAGTTCAGTTGCGGGGCGGTTGCTACGAGTTTTAAAAAGTAAATTGTTTAACGTTTCTCTTTCAATACACGTCTAAAAGAAAGTTTAAGGGTTGGCACTTGGTTAAAATTTAAGTCATTTTTTTTATTAATTAAAACCAAAACATGCATTATCAAGCTGACTTAGTAATCACTCTTATCATTGTGACACATCTATACTAATATTATAAAGAAGTAAAGTTTGTGTGTTTGTTCATAGATTATATAAAAAATAAAGAGGCTTTTACGTAGTAGTCCGTTTTGCAAAGTGAATTGGAGAAAAAACGGTCGAATGAAAGTGTTTCTTACGAACGCTGCCTTAACCATGAAATATATATGTTTGAGTTCTAGAGAAAAGATGTGGAGCTTGAAAATGCCTACAAAAAAGTCAACGACAGCATATGTCTAACTTTTATATTTAAGTTATGCCCAACGAAGTGGGCACGGGTCAGCTAGTATAGAATAAATTGAATTAAACAAAATAGTTCGTTATTTCTGGATATGGTAACGATAAATTAACTTAAACGCAGATTTTATTTTTAAGCTATTATATAGCTTTTATCGCGGGCTTTAAGCGCGGCGACCGAATCAAAATATTTCCGTAACGAAAAAACCTAACACCCTAAAATAGGATAGAGAATATGATTGTAACTGCACTGCGACAAGGATGTGGCGGCTCCTTGCTCTATAGGCAGATTAGCGCATGCGTGCTGCCGCCACCGGCCGTTATCCGTTGCCTTGACAACACAGTCATTCTATATTCTTAATCTTTTTTTTATTTCATTTTGTTTATTCCATAGATATGCTCATATTATTATTATGTTCTCTGTTTCGTCGTCATGTCCGTCCGTCCGTCCGTCCATCCTCGACCTACTGCCCAAACCCAAACAGTTAGTGCTAGAAAGATGAAACTGCGCGACTATGTGTAGTAATTACGTCGACAAAGTGCTACAATAAAATTGTGAAAAATATTTTTATTTGGGGAACCTCCCCTACACGTAAAGTGGGATGTTTTTTTTTCTCGCGTCTACTCCATCGTGTGGGGTAACATTAGAAAGATCTTTTAAAAGCATTGTGAGATTGCTATTACTATTTTTCGATTTAGGTATCCGTTTGCGAGTTATTCAACTTTAAATAGCATTTTTTTGCAAAACCTGGTTGTCGTCCCTCCCTCTAAAAACCAAACGGCTGGCTCGAAAAATCTGAAAACATTCATGATAGTAGATTTCAGAAGTTATAGGGGCCTAACTTCTAAAGTGCACTCACTTCGCACAAAAATAAAGAAATAATAAGTTAACATAACAATTATTAATAGGACACAATTTCAAACATTCCTACCATTATAGATGACTACGGAACTCTATTTTATGCGTGGCCTGATACGTACTTGGCAATTTTTTTTTATTATATAGTATTGTTTGGCAGCCCTGAGAGGCCCCACGGCAACCTCTTTGTACTGGCTTTGATTGGCAAACGACAATGTGAAAATTGTTTTAAACAACAATTTTATTGACGTCAAATATTCCTTTATTAAGGTCGTTAAAGTATATTTTATTAAGATATGATAAAGTAAATTCTCTTTCTTCTTAAACAGTGACGTTAAGTTTCAACAAAGAAATAGTGCTTTCCATCGTTAATGAATAATTTGTAAGCTTCTCAAGCTATCAAGTTCATAAATTTTTGTTGTTTTGAATGGTATATTTTTTCTTATTTGGTCCTTAAGAAAAAATATTTTAATAGGTCTAACCTTCTTTTATGTTAGTAAATTAAGTTTGTTTTATGTTAATTAATGAATTTTCAATTTTTTATTCCTTTGAATATTCCTTGAAAATAAATATGAATATGAATGTTCGTTTTCAACGTCTATTTAGCTGGTTAAATAAATAATTTCAAGTCGTGTGGTGTTCCGCAGGGATCCGTTCAACGCCTCATGACACTCTGATGGACGAGACGAAAAGATTTTACCTCTATCCGCTTCAGTGGCCAACCGCGAGGAGGCGACATCCGCGTATGCCGTAGGCGACCTAGTAAATAGAGAGTTTTAGCTGAAATAACGTCCCAATCAGTGCGGGCAGGCGCTGGGAGGCGTCCAGAAGTGGTAAAAATAACTGTACCTGGACCCTCCTATATCAGGCACAGAGTGGCACACCGTGTGGCTTAAGTGGGTCCGATTCCGACACATATTTTTTTTTTCAAATCGCTTCAGTAGTTTCGGCACCTATTCATTTCAAACAATCAAATCTTTCCTCTTTATAATAGTAGTATATACAAACAAAAGAAACTGCAACAAACCATGTAAAAGTAATAAAATCACATGCTAGACACAACGATCTATTAAGGCAATATATAGCAACAATATTTAACGACAATTATTTAAACACCGTTGCGGCTGTGGGCGTAGTGCGGGCACGATGCGAGTCCGCGGGGTCTGCTGACACCGCGCTACCCTGACTAATGCCCCGCATTAATAACCCTGGTAATTAATTGTTTGCATGTCCGCCGAAGAAACGTCCCATCTCATGAATTCTCTCATATAATTTAAATTAACGAACTGAGGCTCCACACGCTTTGTGCTCATAAAAATAAGGATTAAATTTGGTCGAATATTGTTCTATACATATAAATTTTCTAGTAAGTACCATTTATACATACATTAATATATTTATTTTTTATATCAATATTGAAGCGTACCGAAGTGACTTTACTATGCTTGTTGGAAAGCAAAAGTAGAATCTAATCCTCATTGTGAATGCAGATAATGTAGCATGGTGACTTGAACTATATGCGGTCTTTTATGTTTTTATATGTAGTAGAGCTCCGCTTATTTTAGCATGAATGGACCAGCTCGGACAGCATGGGAGGAACTCACTATGAGGATTGTGATCCCAACTCCTGGATTCTACTCTTGCTTTCCATCAGGTAAAGTCACAAAAGGAGTCTGAACATAACCAAAAAACAACTGAAGGTTACTAAGTACATTTATGAAATTTTATTTACGCTATTTCAGAAACTTTTTAACTGTTCCGTTACTGACTGACTGACCGACAAAACACATCCGAAACTACAGAACGCAGGAAGCTGAAATTTGGTATATTTGTTCCTTGAGGAGTGTAGGAGAGCACTAAGAGACGATTTGGAAAAAAATCACCTCTAAAGGGGTGAAAAAGACAATATTTTTTTTACCGGTACATCAGAATAGCACGTAAGCGAAGCCGCGAGCAAAAGCTAGTTTGACTATAAAACTGTTTTTACTTATTTCAAATAGTAACAACCATACACAAACAGTTTTTTTTTTGTATTTGTCAACAAAAACATTGAACTGTATTTTGGGGACTTGTCTAAAAACATGAAATAAGGAGGATCTTCTAAAGTTTTTCTGGCAACTTTGATAAGTTTTAGCCGTTTTGTCACTTTTTGTTTTCGTACTACTCTGTAACATTTATATTTTTATGAAAAAATTTCAACTAAATACTTAGTAATAAACAACCGTATATATTACTATAAGCCAAATATGAAGCTTTGACAAATAGCAATTAGACGAGTAGTTATGTTTCAAACATTTGTGAACAAAATCGTTACAGTACTGCAATTTTGTAGATTTAATACCTATACATCCGATTGAGTTTGAAAATGCTGCTGCAGAATAATCCGGTCCAGTACTTTCTCAAATCCCAGATGTTGTATCTTTAGAAATAAATGAAGAAATTCCTATGTAACCAATTGATAGTTCCATGATAAAACTAATTATTGTAGTTGACTAACTCAAGAAAATCAGTAAGTTTATGTACAAAATAAATTACATATTTATTTACATACAACATGACCGTTTGTGACCTGGTTTATTATGAGCATTTCCATGATTCGGAGGTCACGTTAAGCAGTCGGTTTCGGTTGTTATCGTAAGATAACAGTCGTGACACAACGTGTATTGCTATTCCCCAACCCGCACACAACCAGCGTGATGACGTACGGCCTGAACCCTCTCCTGGGAGGAGACCCAAGCGCCGCAGGGGGACAACTCTCTAAGGTATATAGGACTTTACGATTATACATGTAACGGACAGAAAAATCACCCATACCATATCCATTAGAATACGTAACACTCCATAATACCTAGAGATGAAATCTAGTAAATCAGGAAAGATGTGCGTAAAAATAAATTAAATGCTGCTCTAAGTCTTGTAAAAATATTTTTCAAATAAGATAATGTCTACCTTGAAAAATACGACGAAGGTAATTTTGTCCACTTGATGCGGATGTTCACCCATTGCTTTAGTAAAAGGACCCTTGAGCGGAATGGATCGTAAAATATACGACACTTCAATATGTATGGGTGAAAGCAGTCCGTTTACTGGCCACTTAGAAAAAAATGTTGGCTTAATTCATCACTCCCCCACCCCAACCTCCTCCCTTCATAAATACGAGCCGGCCATTCATGCGATTTTATGGTGAAACGCTTGAACTGAGAAAGACTCCGAAAGGGTAATTAACCTTCATATTCATATTTATAAAAAAACTTATTCAAAAACCTTTCGATGTTCACTCATACGTCAGCGTGTTTCATTCAATGTCGGATGTTTGCAAAAAGGGGACTCACATTTCTATTAACATTAGCATAATTTGAAATGGAAACGCTATTTCTTTGATATTCTCATTTCCATGCAAATCATAAATCTTAAAGCTTTCAATACAAATTTAATATTTAGCTACTTCATAGACCACGTTGCAATGATGAATGAAAATGAAGTTCGGACAAAATGTCAAGAAAATTTCCCATTTAATAACGTTTATATATATCTAGATATAAATATAGAAATACCGTTGCACACCATCTAGTTCCTAATACATTGACATGGACAATGAATAGAAAAAGAATGATTTTCAAGTCGTGTACTAGGGCGATCATATAAGTTTCTTTATTGGGACCTTAAAAAATGAGTTAAACAAAAAAAATTTTAGTTCTAACCATTATTTTGTGTCATTTGCAAGGTTGTGTTTAATCATAGTTGCAGTGAATTGTGGGTTACCCATTTATAAATAAAAGTGTATGTTGGAATTGCATATTATATACCTACAATTTTTTATTAGATATATTGAAGTTTATTCTTTAACCTTTTTATTTTTTTATTCCAAGCACTATTTTTTTATTTTTCTGATTGAGTTAACGACAATATTAATTTAGCTTTAGAAAATGTTTAATTTAACAGTATAGTCTATGTTTGAAAAAAGTGGGTTTCTGTGATCGTCTGTTTATTATATGAACTATCTTTATTAGAACATAACGTACCGTGCGTCACAAGTAAACGATTGTGGATAAAAATAGAAAAAAAGCATAGCGATTTTTGAATTAAATGTTCATAAATCGCTATGCTTTTTTTCTATTTTCTAGCCAGTGCCATTGTTCGACAACGAATCTTAAAAGCGGCGGCACAAAGGGCAACATGCATCCGGACTCCAGACCATTGTTGCGGTTACTACCGCTATCACTCCTCATGCCAAAAACGATAACGTCAACATCTCCTTTAAAGCCTTATAGGTAAAATACAATACATACCTGAATTAACCACACAACCACTACACAATAATAATAAAAAAACATATTCACAACACAAACAATTTCATTGTTTCAAAAAAGTTGCTTGACCATTTCTGTGCCAATAAAGGCGCAACAATTAACCCAACAAAACAAGTGCAAAATAAACTCAATTAAATAAACATTCCATATACTTTACGCCCATTGAACATGAAATGGGCTGCGTATTTAAAAAATTCGACCTCATATGAGTACGAATTCATTTCAAAGGAATTTCTAAACAACCGGATCCCGAGTTCCCAATGGTATTTCAACAAAGCCTGGAAGTTGTAGAGGTATTCCAAATTGTTTACAAAATTCAATCCTAAAGCTTCGAACCAGATTAAATCTAATTTCAACTTCAAGGTAAGTCTGAAATAAGTCTTCATAAAAGCGGAACCCTTTGATTTAACCCTTCCCGAAGTTGGGCCTGCTGATTGCCCGAAAGTTAGTGTCGCTTGTATTTCGCGCTGTCTTTTTTCGTCGAAAAAAACAAATCGAAAACAAGTGAGTAAGTAATGGCTTAAAAGTGACTTCTGGGACCGAGTGCGGGGTCGGTGTCGCCGATCCGGGGCTTAACGGGAGCAGCTCTGTTCGAAATTTTTTAGCGTAGCGATTACTCGACGCCGGTCTTGTAATCACTTTTCTCCTACCTCTCTACCAATCTGTCCTTTATATCCGATGTTATTAACGTTTATTTTTAACAGGATAGATAATGTGCACTGAGGTGAAATCTTTCAACAGACTCTCTTTAAAACAGTAACGATATTACAACTTATTAACTAATTCATACTAATAATTCAATTTTTTAAGTAACTTAAGACTGCCTCGTTAGTATATGCCTTATATAGCCGGTTCCAAAAATAACGGGTCAGTCACATAAACCAATAACGGGTCAGTCACATAAACCCGAATATCTCCCGAACTACGTATGCCATCCTAATGAAACGAAGACTGTTCAATTGAGAATTTAATTATACAGATAAAAAATAAAATAAAACTTAGTTACACCCACAATATTAATCTTAAATTTAAAAAAACTAAAGTAGTCATATTTTTCTTAAGATTACATTTTTTTTATGATTGTTTTTTTGCTGTTTTTCATCACTTTCTTCATTTAATACTTTGTATTGCCTCCACGTGATGAAGCCTCCAGTGATGAAAAACAGCAAAAAAACAATCATAAAAAAAATGTAATCTTAAGAAAAATATGACTACTTTAGTTTTTTTTTAATTTAAGATTAATATTGTGGGTGTAACTAAGTTTTATTTTATTTTTTATCTGTATAATTAAATTCTCAATTGAACAGTCTTCGTTTCATTAGGATGGCATACGTAGTTCGGGAGATATTCGGGTTTATGTGACTGACCCGTTATTTTTGGAACCGAGTGTAGTTAGCGTACGTGACTGCTAATCAAGAGGTCTCGTGTTCATAAACGGGTCGGGCCATAAGTGTTGTTGGGTTCTCTAACAGGGAATTATAATAGCACTTGAAGTGCCTCGAAGAGCACGTTAAGCCGTCGGTTCTGGTTGTCATGAACATCTGTGACAATCGTTCTTTGGAAGTCCCGCAAATATACTGACAACTACTCGTAGTTCAACCTTCTAATTTCAATTCTCCCTTAGGGTTGCGGAGGTTTCATGCCAGTCGCTCTTTGGAAAAACTGATAGTCAGGTAAAACTGGTTGAACTAGTAGTCGACCCCAAATAATATTAGGAATAAAAGCTAGGAAGAAAAAAAATAAAAATTCTTAAGTAACACTTTCTTCAACGCTTCTACTGATAAACTTCTAAATAGATTTGGATAAATTTCAGTATAGAAATAAATTAAACATTGGAGAGGGACATAGGCTACTTTTTGTAAGGATAACTGACATACAAGCAGGTAGAACAGTGGGCAAAAGTTAGTCCTATAAATTTTAATGTGGGTTAAAAATATATTCGCTTATTATTTCGCTTTCGAAAACACGACATAGTGTTCGGGACTCCAGATAGGACCCAAAGGGGCGTTCATTTTTGTAACGCTTCATTTGCAACAGAACTTTTAAGTAGTTCAAGCAACGCTCGCTCTACGTATTTCCTCAAAACAAATACTTAGTAGGTACTCACTACCTACTTTATCCGTAAACTAAAATGTTACGTGGAAAAACTGTAAATAAATGTATAAGTTAAGCAAAATAAATTCCCTTTGATCGTCCTTTTTGTGTTGTTCAATATTTACAACTCATTTTGTATTTCTTGTAAACTTTAGGGAAAAAATATCATTTAAAAATTAATACTCTATTCTTAAATCAGAATTTATTGAGTATAATATTTACAAGTAAATACAATTAAAGTGTGTGTATATAAATAAGCTTTTATTTTTTATTTATTTTTTCGGGTCTTCCTTCCTGTGCAGAGCAGTTAAAACCTGGAGCCTTAACCTACCAGCTCACTTATTTACCTCCCTTTTTGATCTGGGGTCCTTCAAGTGGGACGTGAAAAGTATCTCTTTAGGCCGCCATAGTGAGTGTCACTATTAATACCAATCACGCCAGTAATCACTACTTTTGGAATCTGCTCATGGTTTCCATCAAGCTAAAGAGAGTGAGTTTAGAAGCTAACTATAAATAATGGTTTAAAAAGAAAATATAGCCCTTGGACTATCCGATACAATGCATATAGTTCACAATGTATCTGTTTTTAATATCCCTTTAATGTCACCGATTTCCTTTCTTAACACAAATACTTTTTTATGCATTCAGTCAAAAGCTGTGAATTTGAAATTGTAGATATTTATATACAATGCTCAATATCCAATAAGGTAAACCTAATCTCAATCTACATATACGAGTATAACATTATAGGCTAGGACCATCTGTAATTTATTCTTAACCTTAAGATCCGCAGTATTATAGAAATGTGACAAAACCTTATGAAAGTTCTAAGTATAACTTCAGTATACAGTATTGTTTGAACGATTAGACCAACAAACATCTTAGAAAACAATTGCAATAAACAAACCGTTAAGAAAGAACTGTAATCATAACTAACAGTTTCTCAAAAGAAAAGGTCCGAGAAACTCAGCGAATAATTCTCAAAGAAAACTAACGTTTGGACCATAAATACTTTCGTGGAGTGCGATCGCATTTTACAGTTGAACGCTGACAATGTTCTAAGCATCGGAGTTATGAATCTAAACCGGTAGTTGACTGCTGGAAGCGCGCCGGAACCGGAAGGGATTCAGCAATTGACGCGGGCATCCCGCAGCGAACTTCAGTAAGCCTCCACCGCTCTCTCATCGTACTCGTATTTTTCTAAAGAAAATGTCTTTTATATGACATCCCCATCCGAAGCAAATTTCTAATATCGAAACTGTATTACAGTTAATAAATTAGATTTTTATTAAAGTGAAGTATATATCAAACATGTTGAAGTGTGTTTATGACTGTATATTTTTTTTATAATTTATGACTAAATTACTTCAAAAATTTGTTTGAACATAAATTATTGAATTCCTAGTATAAAACTATAGGGAGTAGGACTGTAGAGGTTAAAATTATCATTTCTACTAATAAAACTATAGGGAGTAGGACTGTAGAGGTTAAAATTATCATTTCTACTAATTAAACTATAGGGAGTAGGACTGTAGAGGTTAAAATTATCGCATGTTATATACCTACCTGATCAAATATACTTTTTATAAAAAACGTATAAAAACAGTAATGCTCACAATGCAATATATGTCGCAACTAATAAATAATATTTTTTTGACTGTGGTAATGCGAATTTTCCAATATCATTTTACCGAAAACACATTTGGAGTCCCAATTTTCTAAATTACAGTATAAGATTAATTTACTTCCGTAAAGTACTTACAAATAACTAACTTTTCAGTAAACTCAGTATTAAACATTATTCAGTTCTTGTAAAACATTAATATTTTTATTTACATATTTATACAAATATAACAAAAAGAAGTTTATGGCATTAACAAATTTGGTTCGTGGTACTCTTATACAAAGAAAGGTGAGTATATAAAAAAGTTTCTTTGATTTTTTAGCGTAAAAAAATATGTTTGACAAAACATCGTAAAAACGTGCAAACTTTAAAAAGGTACCCTACTTTTTATTCGGCTACTCAAAGCTAAAAGCCCTCTAAATTGCCATACTTAAATTCAAATTTACTTGTCAAAATAGCCTTTGCTCCAGACAAGGTATTAAATTTAGTTGTTAACAAGTGCATACGAGACGGAACTTATTGTCCTTAAAATTTTGTGCTCATTGAGCGAAAGATATTGAACACATTTACAGGTGGAATAGAATAAAAAGGCGGCGACAATGCAAATCGGCTGGTTTCCTGTCGTATTGCCTCGTTTTACGTCGTGACGCATTTTGAATCGCTTTCAGTTTAATGTGGGCTTTACTGCAATGTGCATCGACAATAAGCAATTTTGTAGCTACCACTTTAGATGCGAACGAAACAAAACCTTGTTGCACAATACTTCACCGTAGCCCTTTTTTGATAAATAAATATTTCATGACAATATCGACCAATATTTCATAAAGTAACATATTTCAGATCTTTTGATTTATTGGAACATGCTCTAATGGTAAATACCTAATTATACAGAAATTTTATTAACTAAGTTTTTATTTTTTTATCATTAGTAACATAATTATTATTCCATCTAATAAAATAATATTATAAATTGTAAAGTAACTGTCATTCTGTTACTTAAGTAAATAACTTATTAGCAATTAGTGCTGTTACGTAATCACGGCTATGATTTCAATTAAAATAAATTATCATGACATAGGAAACTCTTTACCACTATAATCGACTTGCCATAAAGGTAGTTTAAAATTAATCATGTCTAAGCGCGTCAGAACCTAGCAGAGAACTAATTAGGAAAACTAAAAGGCCAATATGAAATGATTAATGACTTACGAGTATGTACATTAAAAATTTTACCGCACATACGCGGAATAATAAAAATTTACGTTGATTATAAATAAAGCTCAATAAATTTTGACATCTTTGCCGACACGCACCTACCATCAATAAACGCCAATAATTTGGCTCTTATTTTATTTGCAGGCGCCTTACGGTCGGCGGAGGCTGACAGATGGAGCAATCAGCCCGACCCTGGTACATGCTGACGCAGATTTCACACCAAGGTCTCGCCCTGACAAGGGAATTTATTTATCACGTTGTAAATCCCACTCATCTTGTTTATGTGCTACAACTACACTTGGAATATCCCAACATTCAAAGTCTCTAAAGGTTTACTAGAAATTCGGGTGCTGTAATAAAGATATTAATAAAAAGCCCACGCGCCCAAGCCCAATGCTTAGATTTATTCTTAGTATTAACTCAATAGTATACGAAATATTGTTATATAAGTATGTATGACAAAAGAAGAAAGTTGTAACAGCGTAAATATCAATAATTATCGTCATCATCTTCCTAGCCATTATCCCCAAAGTTATTTGGGGTTCAAGCTGTTTTACAAATTCAAGCGGTTTTACCTGTAGATTTGTTTTTCTACAGAGCTACTGGCATTGGACCGCCGCAACCCAATTGGTTGTCAGCATATTTGAGGGTTCTCACTTCACATTAACGATTGCCATAGATGTCATCATAACCAGGACCGACGACTTAACGTGCTCTTCGAGACACGAGCGTGAATAACCGCCAAACCCAACAACACTTTTGGCCTGACCCGGAATTTGAGTCAGAGGCTTCTTGATCCGCAGTCGCATACGCTAAAAACTAGACCACCGAGGCAGTAAATGTTGTAATGTCGTAAAATCATCAATATTTTACTATTACTTATACATATATTGAAAATAGAAATATAGATGCATTGACTATAATTAAAAGTACATACACTTGAACATAGGAAGTAGATCCGATCCTTAAATTTCATTTTTAGAGTATTATTAATGAGAAAGAAGGTACTGTAACAATTACATTTTATTTATATGTAACTAAAACTATAAACACGAATATATTTTATAAAGAGACGCTTTCCGATTTCTAATAAGTTTCAAAAGTTTTAAGAGCTAGTAAGTTAATTTTAGAAAATCTCAATTTTCTTTTTAACATTATTAATCTAGGAGTAAATCAAATGACAGAAGCATTTGTTCTTATACGTGCAGAAATGACGATTGGATTACCTGGCGTCAATAAGCTGATTTAAACCTACCAAAGCTAATAAAATAAACTACCTAATAAGGGTTTCTGATAGCATCCGGCTAGAGATTTCAAGATTGTATAACACAAAGAAGTCGATAAACATTTCCATTAAAATACTACCTAGTTACTAGAACAGCGGCAGCATGCACCGTGCGGTCCACTCTGCGTATAACCGAACGAAGTGGATGCTTGTTACTTGTGGTCGCGATCCTCAGCATTGAGGGAACGACAAAGAAGAAGTTACTAGAACATATTTGTAATCAATAATCAATAAATGTTGTGTCATAATATTACTTGTCATACTCCTCCGAATTGGTTTATTTTGTGTGTTTATTCAGTAGGCTTGAGAATAGAATTTTTATGCCCCAAAGTCGAAGAATGAAAAGGACGCGAACGAAGCATTCAGCTGATAATGTTTTAAATTCGAAAGTATTTTTTTCTGTCAGATGTCTGTTACGTTTTTATGTATAAACCACTGAACCAATTTCGTTGAAATTTTTCATAGAGATACTATGATTCTTGAGGAAGGAAATTTACTATTTATGACATATTTAGCGCGATTACCGATGAACTAGGAAAGGAAAGGAATTTCTAGTGGAATAGCAATTGGATTCAGCAACGTAGCAAATCAATGAAAAATAAGTTCACGATTATGTAGTTGATTAAATTCTTGTATAACAATAAGTAGCATCGACTGCACGGTTGGCCTAGTGGCTTAAGCGGTCGCCACGCCGCTTCCTACTACGCCAAGTGTCGTGGGTTCAAATCCCACGTAGGACAACACTTTGTGTGATTCACAATTTGTTGTTCTGAGTCTGGGTGTCCTTTGTGTCCGTTTCATGTATGTTCGTAAAGTCCCCCGCGACACAGGAATTTATATTCCTAATGCGGGAGTTGTCTTTTAAAGAAAAAATAAATAAATTTTATACAGTACGGTCTCAAAATCGACTGTTAAAGAATATAATGAGTCTCAGTAAGCCGCCATAGTGAGGGTCACCACACAGCATTGTCTGCATTCGTAATGAGTATCGTGACCACTAATTTTGACATATGCTTACCATCCAGTTGAGTCACTTTGGCAGACTCCCATCAAAATAACTGAAATCAATTTCAACAATTTTCTTTTTATATTTCTCCATTAATATTCTTCAGTTAAAATTATAAGAAAAAATTCTAAATTCGGATGAATCTACGTTTCCTAATTTGGCAGTTAAGATCTAACCAAAGCAATAACAAACCGATTTTATATGTATGTACATTGTTAAAGTATTTTCCTTTTTCTAGTCGTCTCATAATTAAAGATAAGGTCTATCGATATCAAAGTGAGCCCCATCCCTGAGCCGTGGCGGGGACCAGGCGCACGTCGACAGTTTTCACCCCATTTGGGGCGCTTTTTTACGGCACCGGCACCCACTCAACCGGGCCCTATCGCAACAAACACTGCGATCAAACGTTCTCCTCCGTTATTCCGATGCACCAAGTTCTGTTATGCTAGGAGATTCTTAGAACAGTTTCACTTTATGTTCTTTGTGCAACAAATATGAAAAGTTTGTAAATTATACATTAAACAGTTGAGTTTGTAAATTAGACAAATTATTGGATACATGTTGAATATATTAGAATTTTATAAAAGTAAAATATGTATATAATTACTACGAATAGCTGGCTCAGCATACTTCGTACCGCTTCAGACTTCAAAAATGTTGTGTTTAGTCAGTAACATATTTCATTATTACTACTGCAATGCAACTTACCGAATGCAATTGGGTTTTCAAACCATCCAGGAATCTATTGAAATATACACAGAAAGTTTCATCCTCATCGGTACAGCCGTTTAGGAGGAGTTCGGTGGTAAACACACGTACAAATAAATAAATTCAATATATTAATAAGATGTATATGCAAACATAACTAAACTGTCTACGTAATGTACTTACTGGATCAATTATCACAAAAGTACTTGTTTGATGAAAATTATTTCTAATCTATAATGTAAAGTAGCTTGTACTTCACATTTTAGAACAAAATAAAGCCGGTTCCAAAAATAACGGGTCAGTCACATAAACCCGAATATCTCCCGAACTACGTATGCCATCCTAATGAAACGAAGAATGTTCAATTGAGAATTTAATTATACAGATAAAAAATAAAATAAAACTTAGTTACACCCACAATATTAATTTTAAATTAAAAAAAAACTAAAGTAGTCATATTTTTCATAAGATTACATTTTTTTTATGATTGTTTTTTTGCTGTTTTTCATCACTTTCTTCATTTAATACTTTGTATTGCCTCCACGAGCTCTTCTGACAGCTTCCAGGCGATTAGGCATGCTGTACACCAAATTTCGGAGCCGGTGCTGAGGAATACCTTCCCATTCCTCCACCAGTGCTTGTATGAGCTCGGGAAGCGTGATTGGTGGGGGGTTTCGACCTTTCACGCATCTCTGAAGCTCGTCCCAGGCGTGCTCGATGGGGTTTAAGTCCGGGCTTCGCGCTGGCCACTGCATGAGTTCGATACCGACCTCTTCAAGGTAGTCATGTACAATTCTGGCGGTATGGGGACGCGCATTATCATGCATTAATATGCCATGCCGGTCCATCCTGGCCATGAAAGGACCTACATGTTCATTGAGGATCTCTTCCACGTACCTCTCTGCATTTAGAGTTCCATTTTGAATGAGCACCAGCTCGGTGCGGGCCTCAGCAGAAATCCCAGCCCAAACTTGTACGGAGCCTCCACCGTACGCCACTTTTTCCTCCACACACGCTTGATGGAAGCCCTCCCCTGGTCTTCTGTACACCAACTGCCTACCATCATGCTTATAAAGCATGAATTTAGACTCGTCCGTGAACATTACCCTAGACCAATCGTCTAGTGTCCAGTTTAGGTGTTCGCGCACGTATCTCTGTCTTGCAATTCGATGTCCCCGTTCCAGTTTGGGGCCATTTGCGGGCCTCAATGGTTTCAAATTTGCTTCAGCAAGACGTCTTCTTACTGTTTGAGCGCTTAAATTGCCACCTCCAAAGCGAATAAAGTGAGTTTTTAGACCAACAGCAGTTTGAAAACGATTTCGGAGCATTGTAGCCACCAGTTGTCTGTCTTCCCTGGCCGTTGTGCATCTTGGTCTGCCATTTCCTGGTCTTCTAAGGTGTGATCCGGTCTCTTGGTACCGCTGGACTACCCGCTGAACAGTCGACAAAGATACACCAATGTTTCTGGCTGTTTCACGCTGGCTCCGCCCAAGTTCCAAAAAATTAGGATTCTGGTACATTCCTCTAGCGTGACTGCCATGCTTCACCTCACAGAATAATAATTATGCACGTGGAAGACGTTCACGATAATTTTTTTTGTGACAGAATAGAAATGGAAAGCATCCATAATGGCATGAAACAAAAATTTTGTTTTTAAAAATAGTCATTTTTTTAAATTTTGTTTTTCTAATGAAGTTTTTTTCATCAACCAGTTTAAATAATATGCTATTAGAAGCGCAACTAAAAAGTCTTTATTCTGTTTTTTATTTCATTGATCTAGCTTTTACAGTTCTGGAGGTATTTCAATTTTTGTGACTGACCCGTAATTTTTGGAACCGAGTGTATTTATATATACTTATATAGATCTTTTGTTTTTAACTTTCGCGTTTATAATATTAGTAGGATATATTTTATCCTACTAATATTATAAACGCGAAAGTTTGTGAGTATGTATGTATGTTTGTTGCTCTTTCACGCAAAAACTACCGAATGGATTTTGATGCAACTTCACAATAATATAGCTTACATATCGGAATAACACATAGGCCACTGTTTACCGCCATGACGGACCTCCCCGCGGGCCAAGCCGAGTGCAACAGCTAATATATATATATATATATACGTTTAGTAGTGATTTGATTATAAACTCGTTTACGGTAGAAAAGCTCATTTCAATTAGCCAATTATTAATCTATATACGCTATTGACACGAACACAAGCGCCACAAGGCCAATGCAATGTATTGTTCCCGTAAACCTGAAGGTTCATAAGCATTGTTTTAGCATACCATTTGAGTTTATGGAAGTTTGCCCTATCGTATAGCGTGTACTACAAACCTAAAGGAAAGAGTCATTTGACAGAATGGGTATTTCCTTTAAAGGATTTACCGTCTAAAGACAAGGCAGTGATAAAACGGGATGCTTGACCTACTAGAAATTGCAGGACAATTTATTTAATATATGTACACTCGTTTCACATCGGTACATTAACAACAACTTCGTAGCCACCTCTAAGATTTTCAATTCCTACTACTATTAAAAGGGATAACTAAAAAATAATATATTATTTAGTTGGTAATAATACCCAAAAATAATTTGAAAGCATTACCTGCCTACACTTTCAGTATTCAAAACTTTGGTATGACTTTTAGGGTAACTTTTATAAAGTAAACATAAAATATTTAAAATATTCTATATAAAACCTCGCTCGAAGCTTTTGCGTGCACACAAATACTCATTTTAAAAATGACATCAGTAAACAATGAAATGTTTTCAAAAATTGTAGCTCTAATGTAGCTCCGTATTTAGGGTGGGTCCATTGTAAATAACATTGAAACAAGTAAGCGTACATTTCGATTGAATTGGCAAATGGAAATGAAAGAATATCGTAAAATATCGTCGCTTACCTAAATGCTGTTGGCTGCGTTATTTATACGTCGCTTTTGAGCGTACCCCTTTTAACGGCAGTTTTAAGTGCTACCAATGGCGGTCCGGTGATGCTGGCATCTAAAGCGACGCGATCAGCGGTGATTTTCCTTTTTTTATGAATAACTTGGCTTCGTGGCTAAAACTTTGATAGTATAAATCTCATTGAGTGATATTTTATCACTGACCTATTGATTTTTGTACTTATTTTCTTGATCGTGTTATTGATTACGTATAGATACTTGCTTTCGTTTTATTATCTATATTGAAAACAAAGGAAATGCTCAAGTATCCTTTTTTGTATGTTTCCAATTTCAGTTACTTTCAATTCAGTTGGTTGCATTCAAACATATTCAGAATTTAATTCTTTTCATTCAATAAAACAATTAAAATTGTAGATATACACATTAGGTCATAAAAAATCAAATGTATTAATTAGAGTTTCTGAAAAGATGTATTTTTGTGTGTATACTACAAGAGCCACTCACTAAAATTTTCAAATTTGCACAGACGACACGAGAATATTACACAAAAATATTGAATTGTTTGTAATATTATGAAATCATGAGTTAAGTTTTGAATGGTATATTGTATTTCTTTTGTATTTTTTTCATCTGTTTTATGTTTATTAATTTTATTCTTTATAAATTTGTAAAATAACTTTGTTGAACTCATTGAGAAATAGAATATTTCTTCATTATTGAAAGATTTCCCGGTTTTCAATCACATGTTATAGCTACTTCAACAACACATATGCCATAAGCTTATTTACAAGATTAGTAGAATATAAAAAACAGATTTTGAAACTACATTTGTCAATCCCTGTGACTTGTACCATACGCATAAATGAGATGGTACATGTAGCTTTACCTTATACGTGCTGACAATGTATAATATCGTCAGGAATTATCATCATACAAGATCAAAGATATTCAAATGTTATAATTTACATCTCTTTGTACAAGATCTATTGTACGTAGTTATGTTCTAGACTGTTCAAACAAGTTTTTCAGAATACATCTCTTGATAACTTGGTCAATAAATGAAATGAAACAAAATAAAAATAAGAGAAACAGCGAAGTTTATCAAAAATTTACAAATGAATTAAATGTAACGTTACTGATTGGATGAATTTAAAATTTTCATATTGTTTAAATTTTCTTAATCTTAATGTGTGAATAAACTACAACTTTGATTATAAATCTTTGTGTATATAAAAACATACACTACGAATGCAGAGCATATTCAAAATAAGGATTTTTTACATTCTACACTTCGCAATGTGATTTCCATCGTCAATGTTTCAAAAAGATAGATGTTTTAAAATTAAATGTCTAATAAAAGTTTGATATGTTATATATACAATATCAGATCTTATTTTGTATTTGCTAAATTTAAAATATTTATTTAAAATAATTCATAAGACTAAAGTTTTTTCAGGGTCCGCCATCATTTGTTCATTCATCCAACCATTGAAAGCTTTGCGTGGAAAACATTAGCATTTGTAGAAGTAAGTTATTTACGACCCCCAAAATGATTTGAAAAAAATATTACTAGAACAGAATACCGACTTGTTAACATTTTAAAGTTATTTACAAAATAATTGGTAAGAATTAAGTGAAGTATCTACTAAGTTAAATGTGCGTAGGTAAGATATACAATATTAATACTACCTATAGATGTGTACCTACACTACCCTGTGAAAGTTTTCCTGAGGTGACACGAACCACAATTGCGACGACTGGAGTTTCATCAACAATCCATAACGTCCCACTGCATGCTGTCATATATTACCTAGTATAGATAAAATATTATTAAGGAAGCGCTAATAGCCAAGTGGCCTTAGGTGATTGAAAATCAGCGAAGGTAAGCAAGGACGGCGCGGTCAGTATCTAGATAGGGGGATGTTTGTGACTTGATTCTGGCATGATATATTATGAGCGTCTCCGTGATTTGAAGGTCATGTTAAGCATGTTATCATTAGATAGAAGTCGTGTAGTAGTCGTGAAGATTAGTTAGAGGCCTTCAGGCTTAAAATCATCCAATGGTAGCGTGTCTTGCCAATCAACCCGCACTTGGCCAGCGTGGGGATGTATTGCCTTAACACTATTCTGAGAGGATATCCAAGCCCAGTAGTGGGACGTTATGGGTTGTTGATAAATTCTTAAATTCATTTGAAATAATATCAATGACTTCATATCAATGACATCAATGACTAAATATTAATACTATTTTTGTCCACAATTTAATATAATAAATAATGTAGTTTGTGTGTATGTGTAAAGTGTAACATGTGGCAGCGAGAAGTCTCGCCAACGATGGCGGCACTTCGGCTCACACTTCCACCCGTGTCCAACAAACTCGTTAAAAGTTGGTGAAACAACGGAAGCACCGTTACTTGCCAGACACTTGCGAGTCGCGACGTTAAGTAGAAAAGTATAACACGACAATAATATGAAACATTTTGTTGCCAGACCAAACTAACGCTGGGATATTTAAGCTGATATCTAAAGCCCACGAGTCAACTTTACAATTTATACTTTCTATTGTTTCTCCTTTAGACAGACAAACATTATTTATTTTAAACTTTAAGAACTGTTTAAGACTGGGGAGTTCTTTGCATGCCAATTAAAGATAAATGTTATCGTATAGTTTCTTCGAGAAACAGTAAGTACATTACAAATTTCACGGTTTTAGCTGTGTAGTTACAATACTGTGAGTGTTGCTGGCTAAGAATGTTAAAATCATTATTCATAAAATTGACAATCAATGTATTTTGTAATGTTTTTTTCTCTTTCTGTTCAAAGAGTATAAGTTATTACTGTTGCTTCTGTCAATGAGAATGAAAAAAAAACTGCCTTGTTTATATAATTTGCTGCTTGTTTACTGTGTAATGTTGTGTTTCAGATATAAAATGAAGACTATTTTGGTACCAACAGGTGGAGAAAATCCTGCTCCCTCTAGCTAAATCGCAAGTATTTTGCATCGATTCTCTGTTCACTAACGCTTCTATTCTCTTGTATTACTTTCACATTTCGTATCAATCTAGCTGGACATACTTAGCGCTCAGAGATTCATTCTCATGCCCTTAGCGCTAAGAGTCATTCTCATACGTTTGTTTGTTTTCTACTATCGCTTACCTTTGTAGAATATCAACTTGACTAGGAATAGAGGCGTCAGCGATTGCAGAAGAAAAACCGTTTGCAACTTGTCTAGGTGGGCTGAAGTCTTAAATTGTGGTTTGCTAACTGCTCAGGCACTTGAGAAGCTATTTCTGCGTATCTCGTAAAATCTTTATGTAGTAGATTATAAAGTATAAAGAACTTTTAAATCTATAAGAAATTTCGAACATATTAATTGCTGTTTTTGTTGCAGATACTTGAAGGCTACACAGTGTAGGCAAAGCAACAAAAAATACTTTAAACGTGGTACTTCGCACGCAGCAGTAATTTAAGGAACAAAAGCGATTCGGTGCCGGTGTCGTTAAAATTATAAATACCCCGGCTCACTAACTGCCTCTGTACTCCGTTAAGAGGATTCCCAAAGCAGTAAATATGTGCGGGAAAATATTTACGAGACAGGCTTTCGTGGCATTACAGCGACTATGTGCATACATTGCGTGCATCGCTATTGCAAAAATACAACGACATGACACGGTAGCATTAACAAACCGGCGATTAAATAAATTGCTAGAAATTGCTGTGTCAGGCAACTAACCCGCCAGAAAACTGTGTGTATGTGTGTCTTCGTAAACGAGAGATAATTGCCAAGAATGTTAGTGATTCAAAATACCTACTTAAAAATAAAAAATAAGAATTTCAAGTAAGCGTTTTCAGGCACTTTCGAAACGCTACATGAATTACTCTGGTTGTACGGTTCCAATTTGAATTGAGTTTAAGGCAGTAAAACATAAATTAAAGATGCTCCTTTCATGCTGACTAAGAGCTGCTAGTTATTTTAAGTTATGTAAAGATTATTAGATTTTTAGATAAATATTATCTACAAGTGCAGATAAAATAACACGAGAAAACTACCAAAAGCTTCGAAAAGAAAAATGGTTTTGAATAAAATGGTTCAGATTTTTGTGTTTTTACACTAGTCGAGCTTGCGCTTTAGCAAGAGTATGGTCAGTAAAAAAAGAAGAATAAAAACTATTCGGCTAACCGCCAAGCGTTAATAAATTCTTCGAATTTGCGGAGAGAGAACCGTGCCTTCTCGACTCTGTGTCCGAGCACGAACTGGCTGTCAACCAACACTAGACATAGCACCAAGAATAGAATACATGAAACAACAAATATAATACTTTTATTTTATTAGGTATAGCACAAACCTCCACAAAAAGGATTTTGATGATATTTATGCAGTCAGCCGCGACTCAGCAGCATGTAGGTAATAATAGAGCGTTGTCTAAAAAATAAAAGAAAGTATGTTAGAGTGAAAATATTATGGTGTCACTGGTTTCACGGTTAAATATACTACTGAGTATAGTACTGTTTTAAAACACAAAAATCTATTCTACGAAAATCTTTTATGAGATTTTCTAACAAAAACTTGACTAAACTAATAAATTCTTATTGTACGTTTTTTTACACAAGGGAATTAAAAACCGACCCACTTGAACAGGTCTTCAGCTATCTCTTTCCTACAGTGCCATTACAAACTGTCCAACTTTAATGAGACCTGTCAATTTTGTTCCATTTCTACAGTGTCAAAAGATCAGATTTGGAGAAGGAAATCTTTGCTTTCATTATCTTATAAGTCAAGGCATCGATTAAACTTATTTGGTGCTTCTGAAAAGTAGTGAGTATTTTTAAAGTTTCGCATTTCAAATTAAACGGTTTTCTACCTTTGAATTTCTGACGTAGAGAGTTTATTTTTCATTTAGGTATTAAATTAGTAAATAACTTACTTCACAGATTTCTAACCTCGCTGCCTGGCAGAAGACTGCTAAGTGCGCTAGTTTTTAAGATATAAACCTGACCAAACTGAGAGAATTTTTTATATATATTGCCTGCCAAAGTTAGTATATCCTGCCGGATGGAAAGCATGAGTAAAATCCAGGAGTGGGCACCACACTTCCTGCGAAAGTAAATAATGGAGTATGACTACCAATACTGCCACTCTGAAGCGGTTACTATCAAGCCCAGCACATGTTGTCCTGTTAAGGAAGGAAGAAGGTAGGAACAGTTTGAAGAACACTGTCCATGGTAAAGGCGATAGAGGACCTTTAGAGAAGTCGTCTCTTCGTAATTTCAGAGGCTCAAGGAACTGACTGACCGCAGATCGGCCACTATGAACCCTTATAACTTTTAAATCAGTGCCCTACATCGATATTTGGCGACAAAATTGGATCAATCAGTGGTTTTTTTTTTTGAAAAAATTGATTGTGTCATTTACACGAGTATTAATATGGCTTTCTGACAATCACTGGAATAACTGTTACTTTTTAATTAAGTATACAGGGTGTAAAAAGACACAAACCAAAAACTTCAAGGTTGCATTCAGATCATGATACTGAATAGGTTTAGCGAAAAAAAAACCCAAAATATATGTTTACTTATCTAAGTTTTTTTTTGTTTTTTTCTGGTCACATACACATAGTACAACATAACAGAACCCTAACAACCTAATTATCACATTTAGAAAACCAAAAAACAAATAAAATCAATAAAACTGCAATGTATGTTACAATAAAATCAGCTGGCCAGAGTACACATGCGTCCGCGCGCGGTTCAATGACCGCTTCGCTCGTCCCAGTAATTACCTACCTAAAATTGTTTGTTGAAAAAACCTATCATTGTTTTCGTATGTGTGTGTTTTCGCGATTCACGCTATAGCGGCGTGTTTGATGCGTCGGCTCAAAACAAAGACTCGTGGTCTATAAATTTTGCCGCCATTAATAAATAAATATTTTGGACATCTTACACACAACGTCATCTATTCCCAAAGTATGCAGAGCTTGTATTATGGGTACTAGACAACTGATATAAATACTTGAACATACTTTTTTTGTAAATACATACATATTATACATAGAAAAACACCTAGACTCCGAAACAAACATTTGTGGATCACACAAATATTTGGTCTGACCCGGGAATCGAACCCGAGACCTCTTGTTAAGCAGTCGCATACGCTAACCACTAGACCAATAAGGCAGGCAATACAAATGAATTACTTTGAAACTTCCGTCATTTTTATTATTTACCTAACCTACCTAATGTCACAGAATTAGCGTCATAGCGGCGTGCGGCGGCAGCGGCGGCGCCTTTGAGTTTTGCCGAAAGGTACCTATTTAACTATTGGCGACGTGTTTCAAAGAATTTTAATTTCTGTAATATTATAAATAGCGGCACCGAATAGACCAGTCGGTCTTCAATGTTCCTACTGGACACTTGCGTGGTGCATTATAATTTTTACGCTTTGTGTTGTAATTTCTTTGTTTATTTTTTTTAGTAGGCATAAGTAAAATAAGTAGTTATTTCGTTTTTTATCCTCTTTTTATCTAATTTTAGTGTTATGGTATTTTAAAAATAGGTGCTTTTATTATAACAAAGATAGTGGTTATTTATAATGTTTAGTGCGAGGGAATACGGACAAATGATTAAGTGCTATAGTGTAGCCCGGGGAAATGCATCACTCACGGACTTTGCCTATTTAAGGGTTTAAATCCTTGGTTAGGAACACGAACTACGGCGAGGTCAAGGAACCCCAATATCGAATAAAACGGTGAATAAGATTATAAGAAAAAAAAATCACAAAGTCAAGGCAGTAGGCACTACTTCTGGCAGACAAGATCAGCTGTGCTATGACCGAGGACAATTATGTAAGTAAAATACAGTCACTAAATAGGTATTTTCGTTAGTTTACTGACGCCGCGACTCGTAGGTAGTTAAATAGTTATGAAAGGCATTGACCTAGCTACTGTGTGCGCAATACATTGGTGGCTTCTGAAATGAATAAAAATTTTGTCACATTGTTTTTTCCGGCTACAATTGTTTTTAAGGACAACTGTTTGTTTTTTTTAATAAGTTTTGGGGTGCTGATGCTGCATCTTTCGTTTTCGGAAGTTGTCTGGTTACACCCTGTATAGGTAACCTTACAATTATAAACAGACTGCTTCGGTCGGTAGCGTTGTGGTAAAGTATGCGAAAGCTGTGCTCGAGGTCTCAATTTCGGATAGGATCAAATTTATGTATGAGCTGCAAACATTTGTTTCGGAGTGTGTTATCTAAGTACCTATAACATGTACATTTACAACAAAAGTATAGGTATAACTATATTCATATCCTTATTTATTATTACGAGTACCTACTCATAGTACCCTAGCCTTACACAGCCCTACTCAGTTTGCTGTTGTGGGAATGAAGTAATAAATTTTTGGTAGGTATTATAAATAATCGGCCGAGTGTCAGGCCACGCAGAGAATAAGGGTCCTGTAATCAAACACATATCCGTGCCAAAGGTTATCTTTCTAGCTCTAACCGTTGGAAAGTTCGACTTACGAAGACGAACGGACATGACGAAACTATCAGGGTTCAGAGACGTAAACTACGGAACCCTAAAAATGTATTAAGTCACGGTTTTATATTACAGCCTTAATGCTGATAATAGCACAGAGTCCCTTATGTGAAATAAGGTTTATGCAATGGGTGAGTTATTTGCTATTTCTACATAGAATAAAAAGCTCTTTTATTATAAATCTCGATTTATTATTAACAATCACATCATATACATCGAATCAAAATATGCTATCAATCACAATACAACATAGAACTTATTATTAAAATGCTACATACAAGTTTGGGTATAATGTACATTACAATCAAAACTAAAATTAATACAAGTATTAATTTGCTACCTGCGAATATTTAGAATAATATTATTCTAGTCAATACTTAACTGGTAAAAGTAAGGTGATCTTTACATAATTTAGTTAAAGATTTGGTAAACAGCAAACACTATCTTAGAAGATCATCAAATAAATTTCATTTTATTTCAATAATAATCACCTACTTTCGATCAGTTCCTGCTGAAAAGACGAGATTTTTTAAACCTCAATAAATTAGTAGAAATCAAGTAGTTCAGATTACAAGAGGTGTCGATGACGATTATCGTCTAATACTTAGCTACTTATAAGCATTATTACAATCTGTATTTATAAATAAAAATTAAGAAGTTATTTGAGATTGACATACAAATAGACAATAGCATCATTACAATATTTCCATTATTATTCATAAAATACAAAATTACCGACAAAATTACAAAAAACTATATTCATAAATATAAATTCAAAACATTTTTATTTAGATTGTGTGAGAAAATTAAATAAAAGATACATATATGTTACCTAGTACCGTGTCAGCAACACGCAGGAGTCTAAATCATACATACAATGTCTAAAAATTAAACAACTAAATTAAAACTAGCAAACAAAGCAGGTACTTAAAACAAACATTATAAAAATCAGTCCATTGTCAATGTGTATCAGTCACTTGAAACATTTTTAAGGACTCGGTGATGTAATGGCCAATTTATGAATAGCTTCACCTCTCAGCTGCGGTAGGCTGGATACTTTGGCAAGGGAAACGTCTAGATATCTATTATATACGGCCTTGTATTTGGAATTGCTTACATTTACAACGATTTTTGCTAGTTTTCTAATAATAGGGTCAATATGCTTAAGTGAATAACAGGAGTAATATGACAGTGTGGGGGTCCATACGTCTTCAAGTGGCTTGCCTGAAAGTAAGTGGAGTGAGAGACAGATGGCTGCAGCTGCTAACTCTGAGGGCCGGTAATGCGCCATTGAATATTCTACCAGGGAAAGGTCAACAAAATATTTGGCTAAATGGTGATTCTTTGTTGTACCATGTGCAGCTTTCACAAATCTAAAACAATAAAAATATTATGTTACATGTGACAGGTAGTGCCTACCTTAGCTTAATATTTATTTTATAAAGACAATTCCTGCATTTGGAATACACATCTTGTGTAGCAGTGTCTTAACAATATACACACTCAGAACAACAATTTGTGGATTATACAAAGTGCTCGTCAATGTGGAATTTAAATCCACATCACTTGGCGCAGTAGAAAGTGGCGTGGCGACCGCTTAAACCACTGGGTCAACTGTGCAGTCAAACTGTAGCTGTACAGTCAAATTACTTGTTTTGTGCACTGATTGATCAGTGTAACAATCAGTGTTTATACAGTGTTTAATGTAACAATCTTCTATCAAACAACTATGTGTAAACTATGTAAGCAAAATAAGTTTGTTTCTCATTAGGAATCAATGAATACATTCCCTTATCTTTTCATTGATACCAAAATTTAGCCTTTTCAAATGTTAGCAGCACTAAAGCCATTTGGTTACTCAGAATATCATACTACCCTTAAAATCCTACTACAATCTAAAACCATAAATACTAAAAGTACATCTATGAGAACTTTAAATAATTTTGATGGAATTGAAAATGAGAAACCATAAATATTAAATTTTGTTATTAAATACAAATATGAATATATTATAGATACCTTCTTAAAAAGTGTAGGGGAATAGGTCTGGCTAAGCAGAAGCCCAACTTTGACATAATGTCTCTTTCGCACTGGAACATATCACTCTTCTTATATGCATTATCAGTCACATAGATAAAATCTCCAGCTACTGGGGCATAGATCTCTTCATACTTGCTAGCAATGAACATTGCTGTAATGCCAACCAGCTGCAGTTGGTTTCTTTGTATGTTTGGTACAACCTGGAAAATGTAAACAATTTGATTAATTTATGTACGCGCAATTAAACTCGACTGCCTTATTTGTCTTAGGGTTAGCATATAGGAGTGCTGATCATGAAGTCTTGGGTTCGTATCCCGGGAACAGCTTATGTTGTTGGGTTTTCCTTACAAGAAGTTCGTATCTTACAAGAATAGCAGCCCGGAGTAAGAAACTTGGCTGTGTTTCACGCCCGTGCCTCGGAGGGTACGTTAAGCTGTCGGTCCCGGTTGTCATTAACATTTAGGTATGGTAATCGTAATTTGGAAGTTAGTGCCCCCAAATATACTGACCACTAATTCAATGAATTCAATTTACCCTTAGGATTGCGGAGGTCCTAGGCATACTCGAGCGATCTATGCCTAATACGCTAAGCTGACGAATACGCGGTCGCAAATACACAAAAAATAATCATCATCCATTCCAAAATAAAAACCATTAAAGTTCTATAAATTAAAAATAATCCTTACTAATATGTACCACAAATTCGAAAATATGTCTGTCTGTGGTACACAAATAGTCAAGAAGCCGAGAAAGGTTAAGCAACTATCATATACACGCAGGTGAAGGCGCGGGCGAAAGCTAGTAATTAATAATGCAACTCTGATCTAATGTTTCATCATCAAAGTGCATACAAATGGTTAAGATTAACAGCACTAAAAGAGCAAGAACATCTCTAAGACTACATAACAATGTTTAGTGTCTACATAACATTGTTAAGGTGAGTGATGAGAGGACTTCTACTTCAATTTAGAATAATAAATGTAAGTTACATACAATGTTAAATACTAGGAACTAAGTATACATTCTAGAAGCCCCAGATCTAAGGGGGGGCAAACCGGGGCACACGCCCCGGGCGGCAGTTTCATGGGGGCGCCTAATCCTTGAGACAAGATTCCAAAATACCGAACAAATGAAGCCTTTTTCCTACAATCTCATAGGTTTAAGTATCATCAAGTAATTTCTGTTTCCATGCGCCCAGTTAGCTTGAACACATGCTAAGTGATTAATGAACGCAAAACGTATCACAAAAATGCTACATATTGGCAGTTTTAACAGTTTTTCTCAAACACTGAAGGGAGGGGCCCCACTCTCAAGGCTTTGCCCCGGTTTGACAAAATCGTAGATCCCAGGCTGCATTCCAGGAAGGAAAGAGGTATAAATGAGTAAATTTGTGCAGTATAAGAAGTAAACTCCTCAATATTTACCTGTAAATATCGGTCAATGATTCCAATAGTCTGATGTAAAGTTTCTAGCACTAATGAGAACTGATGATGGACCTCCACTAGCCAGTCAATGAGAGTAGCCCTCATTTTGCCAGTAATAACACTCTGTAATTAAACACACCAAGATATCAGAAATCGTGTAATTTTAAGAACTAATAAATGTTTTTTATGAAATATTTGTAGACCTTTTTATTATTATTAAAAAGACAATGCGGGTATTTTCATAAGTTAGGAATATAAATAATGTGTCGCCGGGGACTTTAAAAACATACATGAAAACGGTCTCAAAGCACACTCAGACTCAGAAGAACAATTCGTGGATCGCGTGGGATTTGAACCAACGACACTTGTCGCAGTAGCAAGCGGAGTGGTGACCACATAAACCATTAAGCCAACCGTGCAGTCAGTAGGTACAGCCATCATCATCTAACATCCTGTACACTGCTAGATATAGACCTCTCTTTAGGAAGGACGCCAAGCTGAAGGTGCTTATATCCAAGTTGGCCTAGATGATGAGAAACAATCATTGAGGGCATGTATTGACCGGTCAGTACCTGGATAAGTGACAATTTGTAACATTATAGCATATATCTACATGATTTGGAGGTCATGTTAAGCAGTTACATTGTAGTCGCCTGATTGTTATCATAGGATAATAGTAGTGAAGCTCATTTGGAGGTCTTCGGGCAGGTTAAAATTATCCAATGCTAAGATTACATAGCCACAACATTGTCTTGCCAGTCCCCAACCCATACATGTGGGGATATATGGCCAACACTGCCGAGAGAAGACCCAAGCCAGCAGTGGAATATTATGGGTTGCTAAAAGGAAGGATGTTTTGGAATACAATACTGGCTATACGGGTTGGTTTGTCCGAACACTGTAGGGTTTCAAGTTTTCCTTCTCTTTCTGGTGCTTTAGTTCTGCATGTGTTCTACCTTAGATTTTAGAACACCCATGTGATGAACTAGCTTCTGCTCACATGTTATTCTGATGTATAACTTTCATTGCGTTTTTCACCCCATTTGGGGTGAAATTTACCAAAAAGAGGTTAGTGCTCACTGGAGCTCTTCTAGGAACACACATAACAAATTAACCCGGGCAGTGCATTGTCTGTCAGTCAGTCAGTAATAGAATCAGTCAAAAGGGCAGAAAAAAAACAGTCTGCTATGACACATTATTAAACTAACTATTTAAGCTTTCAAACCAGTACAAACCTGTTTTCTCAAATGGTCAGGTTCAATGTTGTACTTCTCTTCTAATTCCGTCAAATAATTGTAAATATCCTTAATGTAAATAGACATTAGCAAGGGATTATTATTATCCCTGACATCAATGTCCTCAATGTCATCAGGTAATGGTGGAGTCACATCCAAGTTGCCGTGCAATAAAGCTGAATAACAATCAACACTATTCTTGTCAATAACTGGTTTTTCCGATGTCTCTACTAGTTTTAACTTTCCTAACGATTCAGTTGATTCCTTGAGAATAGGCTTCAATGCCTTTACTTTCTTGTTTTCTTTTAGAGTTGGCAACTTTGAAGATTTCTTGTTTTCAGGTACTTTATCAGTGGGCTTATTCTGTGAATCTTTTATGATAGCCTGTAAAAAATATATGTCTTATTGATTTCATCCTGTAATTAATGTGATAGATAAAGGTCACTTTGATGACTTTGCTTTACAATATGAAGTCAACACCGATAGAAAAGTATGTGTGAGCAAAGTTCTATAACATATTTTACTAATATCATCATCATCAACAGCCTTCAACAGTCCACTGCTGGACATAGGCCTCTCCTTAGAAAGAAGGTTCATAGCCGAGTGGCCTTAGGTGATTGGAAACGATCACCAAGGGTAAGCAAAGACGGCGCGGTCGGACCTATCTAGGTCCGACCGCGCCGGGTGACCGTTTGTGGCATTTTATATAATGAGCGTTTCCGTGATTCGGAGGTCACGTTAAGCAGTCGGTCCCGGTTGTTGTCATAAGACAGCAGTCGTGAAGCTTAGTTGGAGGCCTTCGGGCGGCTTAAAAACATCCAACAGCAAGATTACGTAGCCACAACGTGTCTTGCCTGTCCCCAACCCGCACTCGGCCAGCGTGGGGACGTATGGCCTTAACCTTCTCTTGAGAGGAGACCTAAGCCCAGCAGTGGGACGTTAAGGGTTGTTGATGTAGAAAGAAGGTTTTGGCCTACTATACCACGCTGGCCAGACGGGTTGGTATAGGGTTGGTTTCAAGTTTTCCTTCTCTTTGCATTGATGTTGTCTTGCATAGTTTATCCCTTGGTCGCCTTTTACGACACCCGCGGGATCAATAGGAGTGGTGACACTCTGTATTCTTAAACGGTCACCACACGGACTTTTACTATATGTTTAATCTATTAATGGCAATGACTATGGACCTACTAACTAATGCTATACAAGTGGAACTCACTCATTACATGCACATTATGCAATAATTACAATTCACAATTGTAGTACATAATTACATTAGATTTTCATTACCATTGAGACTTCTCACACTTGGTTTTTTATACTTAAACTCTTATACTATTAAGGTTTTAGAATAATGCATGGTAAAAAGCAGTGTTGTCGGTTCAGTTTGAAATTTCAAGTTCAGTAGAGATTAAAAGATCACTTGTATAAAAGATTATTATACATTATGCATCAATCAATTTACTGCAAACACTATGTGAAACAGTGATGCATAACAGAATATAGCTAGTGAATTGATCTTTACATACCATAATAATATAAAATTTTTATATATCTGTACATTCAAAATATTGAAGATAAATGAATATAAGGGGTCATAAAGCACTTTTTGTCTGCTTGTGTGTTTTAATTTCAGAAGTGGTTTATCTGATTTGGATGCTGTTTTCTCTTATGTATTATGGTAAATTTAACCTAATATTTAGTGTTTGTTTTATTTTAGTCAGCAGACATACAAAAAAGTTACATTAGTAAAAAAAATATACATATGCTAAGGACAAAAAGTTTGAAAGATAAAAAATCTTACACAAATAAATAGAAAAAATAGTTACCCTGTTTCGAGCAGCAGCTCGGGCAGCAAGGTTAGCAGTACTCTCTTCGCGGCGTAAAGGCGGCCGTGTCGGCTGGGCTGCAGACCTAGCAGCAAGGCCAGTATCCACCTTTGACTGGACATGGCTGTAATTGCTAAAAAAATAAAATATTTTCAGATACCTCCATTTTATTTTTATAACTTATTTTATAACTTGAGACAGTAAGATTACTGTTGTTTAATCATTTTATTGGCCAAATTTACATCACAATGTTTTAATCATGATTGGTTTAACACTTGAACGAGTGCAGAGGTTTTGAAGTAATAATATTGCTTATAATACAATTTAACTAACCTGTCACATCACATCACCATCCAGTATATACGAGTAAGTAATTTTAATAAGTCTATACTAGTGAAAGGGTGAAACGATCATCACAGCTGATCAAATTAACACAAAGTGGGTAGGTATGTAGTTTTGAGTCTTACCTTCGGGAAACAGTGCGAATAAGAGAAGCTTTTTTCTCATACTCTGCAGCAGCAACCGCCACTTTACCAATTATCTCGCGTTGTGTTTGTACATTCGTGTTTATATCACCTAAAGCTCCCCGCGCAGCCAAACCTTGCTTTTTCGTCGGAACTGCTACGTTAGCTTTACTCTTTAGGGCATAAATGTTCTCTTGATCTTGGATCTGCACCTACATTAAAAATAATACAATCATTGAAGTAAGATTCTAAAATTAATGTGATTAAAACTTGAAAAAAATAAATGTATGAACTAACTTGACTGTGCTTTCTAACCTGGATCTCCATCTCTGCGTGATTATTATAACGTATATCAAAACTCAGGCAGGTCCTGGTAGTTAAATGTAATTACAGAATCACATTCATACACAAACCCACCACAAATGTAAAAATAAATTTTCAAATTACTAGTCACTGCACAACTCAAAACTAACGCAAAATAACGGTCAAAATTCGTTTACATTATTGAAATAAACCGTGCACTGCGATTGGACAGCTATTTGAAATATGATTGGCCGAGGAATATTTATCGGAACAGGAAGTGGTCATGGGCAACACTTACAATTCAAACTACAACTTTCATTGAACAAAGGTAATCATTATTTATAATGAAAATAAATCAAAATATATTATTGTATTTTACATCATATATTTTAGCTATAACTATAAATTAGATATAAAATATAAATATCAAGATTCATTGATGACTATTATGAACCATAGATAATATAATGAATATTCATAGACAGCCATTTACATTTATAAAATGATAATAAAAAGTATCTTTTTAGCAACTAAGTTCATAAATAAATAAACTAAAATGTCGCAAGATATTTTTGTTTTATTATATTATTACAACTTCTTTGAATCTTCTCTTAAATTTATGTCACTATTGGCATAAAAACGATGACACATTTTGAAGGATGTTAAATTTAATTTCACGTTTAGGTGTAATACGGGTGACAAGTATTGTTTGAAGATTTTGATAAAACGAGATTTTTTATTTGGGGTCTAATAAAATTATAACATATTTGTCAAATACTCTCAATTTCTCATAGATACCACTGTTGCAAATTATTACAAATGGCAAGACTTGAAGATTTTAGTCGTCACCAGTGATGTCATATCTACCAACTTTTTGGTAGATCTACCAATTTTCACTTCTGTCTACCTATCTACCACCCTAGACCTAAAAACTACCTATTTTTTTGATTAGTTTGACAAATCACCACTTTGAATTATTTTTATATCGACAAGCTACGTTGCGATGTATTGCGATAGCTATGCGACGATGCATCAAGTATAGAGTCCAGCCTATAAACCATAAAAAAAACGTTAGCAACAGTTCGCCGTTCACGCCATTTCACGCCCTTTGACATTATTATTCTGTTCTGTGGCCCATTCCCGGTTGGTTTGTGGCGGAATCAATGGTGAATATTTGCTCCTGTTTTGTGTTGTTTATTACATAACACTATTATGGCCCGACCCGGGATTGGAACCCGAGACCCATTGATCGGCAGTCGCGTACGCGTACTATTAGAGCAATGAGGCAGTGTATATGTCTTAAATAAATTATATATAATTAATATAGAACACCTTTTTTCTTACATTACCGAAAAGTGATTTTTAATAAATAACATTTTCTTTGCCTTGGAAAAATAGTTTTAAAACTTATGACCAAACCTATCTCTATATATTTCTTTTCTTACCAAGAATACAGAACGTGTTTGAAAAAATATCAGTCGAAAAACCAACATCAACGGCCAAGTGCTTGTCAAGCTACTTATTGAATAGAGTTCCGTAGTCAGCTATACTGGTAGGTAGATTTAACATCGTGTCCAATACATAATTGTTGTATTTACTTATTATTTCCGTTCCGGTTCCGACTCATGAACTACGGAACCCTAAAAATCTTCTAAATTGAGGTAGGTAGAACTACCAATTTCGCATTTTACATCTACCAACTTTTGGCACATAATTTACCGATTTTCTAAAATTCGGGTTGGCAACACTGGTCGTCACTCACTTTCAAAGAGTATGTTTGTTTTCTTCATTTAACTAAATCTAACTGGAATATATTTATGTAATTTCAACTTCTTTGTTTGATTCTTACCGCGTCGCTCGTTTGGTTAGCCGTGCGTCCAGAGTTCTAATAATTCCTTAGTGGATTTTGTGACCATTGGGTCTTTTTTTTGTTATTTTATGCTGTTCTATTGGTTACGGTGTGTTGTTTGTGTGTAACTTATCAATATTACCGGTAAGTTAACATGAGCGGAAATAAACCGCCCGATCCTCCCCATTTAACTACATCTCCAGTAACCCCTCCTTCCACCCCTACTCCTATCCTACCTGATGAAACTTCAAATTCTCTAGAGCAGTTTGCCAAAGTAATCTGTAACGCTACGGTGTAAGAAAACAGTTCCCTCGTTTCTACCTCACGAAAACGATGATGTAAGTCCTCTCCCTCTTAGACATCCCCTAAATGAAAAGAGTACCTTTGCTGGGCGTGACAAATATTAATGTGCCAGAAAAAAGATCCATATCCATTACTGTTTGACTGATCTTTTATGGATCTATTTACCTTATTATTTTAAACTTATAGATGAATTCTTCAACTAGGTGAATAGGGGGTAGGGGGCAATAAAAAGCTATTAAATTGAATACACAGAAATTTTATAAAATTAAATTCCCTATATCTAATAATCTGTAAATATATCGTATAAATATTTTTTGACTGCCTTGTTGGTCTAATGGTTAGCATATGTGGCGGCTGTTCGGCTTTCAGCGTAACACGTACGAGTGCTGTTTGGTGTTCCACGGAACCCAGGTAGCACCCGTACATTTGTAATCCGACTTTGACTCATTACCCTTCCCCACCTCTCACTGTGGCCAAGACACCCTTAGCCGTCACCTTGAAACCAATGTTCATACCCTCCCTAGACATGATCTATCCCATGATGATGTGATGATGATGATGTGACAGACTATTGTTATGCCATTGTAGATGCAGTTAGGTCAAGTGCAGACGGCTGCTTTAAAATTAAGAATTTTTGCAGGGACAAAATTCCACACCCCCTTGGTGGGACAGTGAGTTACTAATGCTATTAAGCAAGAAAGGAGTCCGAAAGGAGATCCAACACTCACATGTCAACCCAAAATTTATTAAATCATAAAAATGTTTTTGATTCTACTAAGCGACTCCTCCGACGCAAACAGTGCATTGGTTGGATTAACCAATGCGCTTTTTGGCAACCATGCATGAAACCCAAATAGCTTTAGGCCAATTGCCTTATCATCAATTTCACCTTAATTACTTGAACATGAATAAAATTGATGATTGAATAAATTATTAAAAACCGTCTTGACTGGATTGTAGAATCAAAGAATTTGCTACATACCTAATTATCAGTTTGGCTTCCGTAAAGGCCTCAGCGCCATGGACAGTGTAGCAGTATTGGTAACCGATATTCGCTTTTTTCTTTCTCAACAGATACATCCAAACTCTATAGTGATAATAACACTGGTGCCGCTGTGTACTACCAAAACTGCAGAATCACTTTGCAGTTTAAAGTGTCCAGGAGAGGCTTGTGTATTTACGGGCGAGTGTGTCGCTGTATTGGAGGCATGTCTGTATGTTGAATCGCACAACATTCATAAGACAGTTATATTTTCCGATTCCCTGCATAGATCTATTCCATAGCAAACTCCATGGCCCTTTGGTCTTGGAAATAAAAAAAGCCTCTTCAACTGTTCCATTAATGACAACTCCTAAGACTGCCTAAAAGAGAACATCCTAGCAGGTGGAATGGAACGAGTCCTCACAATTTAAGGGACGGCACTGGTTAAAGTTTCGAAATACGTCACCTGATTCTGGGGTTGTGAGTGGTTGGGGGGGAGGGGGGGGAGGTGTCGGAACCCCCCCTCACCATTTTTACCTGCCGGAAATACTTGGTTCCCTTAGAAAAAATTAAAAACAGAAATGGTAAAAATTTCGAAATACGTCGCCATTTTAAGGGGTTGTGAGTTTTTGGGGGGATGGGGGAGGGGTCTGAACCCTCTGAACCCTGCCTCACCATTTTTACCCGCCGAAAATACTTGATTCCCTTTGAAAAAATCAAAAACAGAAATTTGTACAAACATTATTTATACCACTTTATATGCATGTTTTATTGCTTTATGCATTATAGTCGACGGAGCCCCGCTACGCGGGGCTCCTATTTCTGGGTGGTTTAAAAAAAAATAACCACGATGGGTAAGGCGGCAGCTTCGCTGCGCTACGCTCCCGCCTTACCCATCTAACCTAACCCAATGAAGTCGGATTGTGCCAATATAATTACCTTGATTAATTAATTACAGTAAAGCAATCCAAACAGAATCTAAGAACGTAGCCAAGTCGTAGAAAAAACACAAATCGATACGGAAGAACACATTCACTTAAACTCGAAAGCAAAGGAATGACACATAAATTTGAAATTTGCTGTCAATTATTGTCAAAATGTTGCGTTTCGTTTCACGTTTTTCATATAAAAACTAAAAATTACATTTTAAAAACTGTACTAAAGCATAAAAATACGTTCCGTTTTGCATAATTGCAATTGTATTTAAGAATTTTTGAATTTTTTTTAAAAATATTTAGACGCAACTCCGGCAGCCAAAATTACTTGGGGGGGATTAAGACTAACTCCCTTAAGCTCCCTACAACACCAAAACCCTCAGATTCAGGTGACGTATTTCGAAACCCAACCCGACGGCACTATTTTCAGTTTAGCCACGCATTCCCCCGAAGCCTTGGTTTTTTGGTTTAAAAAAGTATCCAAACCAATTATCTCATCCGGGTACGGGATACGTCTTTATGCGAATGTGGCTTGGACGAAGGCAACCTAGACCACATCTTTGGTTGTATTAAAAATAACCCATCTTTAGACCTTTATTCATACCTAACCAAATAAAATAAAAAAGCGGCCAAGTGCGAGTTGGACTCGCCCATGAAGGGTTCCGTATCAGTAAGTAAATTAATTCCGTATCAGTAAGTAAAATTAAAACATAAAAGATCTTGTAGTTCGTTGTAACTTACACCGATGTTTTTATACTAGTCTATTGATTGGATGAAAGGTAAATTGCGTGTTACGATTTATGCCGTATTAAAAAAAAAAACTACTCACTAGATCTCGTTGAAACCAATTTTCGTCGGTAGTTTGCATGGTAATGTACAACATATATTTTTTTTAGTTTTATCACTCTCTTATTTTAGAAGTTAGAGGGGAAGACACACATTTTTCCACTTTGGAAAAAAATGATAGAAACCTCAACATAATTTTTTAATACCTATCTATAGATACCACACACGTATAGGTTTGATGAAAAAAAAATTTTTGAATTTCAGTTCCAAGTTCCAAGTTTTTATGTAAAAATCTTAATGCGGTTCACAGAATACATCGACTGACCAAATTTCGACAGTATAGCTTTTATAGTTTCGGAAATAATTGGCTGTGACATACGGACGGACAGACAGACAGACAGACTTGACGAATCTATAAGGGTTCCGTTTTTTGGCATTTGGCTACGGAACCCTAAAATTCCCATCCCTATGACTGTCGTAATGTTAATTTATGTTTGTCTACTTATTTTCTTTTTGTATATTTCATACATATTTTATATATTTGTTTGTCTCTTTGTTTCAGTCTACTAACCACAACACACAATCAAACCACACATGCAATCCACTGCTAATTTTGGAAAATTTGGATTATTGTAAAAAGTTTTTATTTGTAACCTACGTATTTCCATCGCACCTGAAATTGGCAGAATTATCGACATCGGCACAGTTTGCCATATATTAAGAAGAAGAAGAACTTCTTTGTATTTTAAGTAAGTTGTCATTATAATATGGCTAAAGCATTCGCGTTAAGAAAATAGAGATAGTCTCTATATTCTCGTCAACAGACGAAGCCACCCTTCAATAAGATACCAAAACGTAATAAAGCCAAGTTCACATTGACCAATCGACAAACAAAATTCTCTAATCGTTACATTAAGATTTGAAATGGACACTTCACCTAATCGAAAAAATAAAAGTGGATCAATAATTCCTCTTAAAGAAAGAAAAGTAATTTATAATGTTTTTAAGTATTATAAGCTGAGTGATTTTAATTTGACTGTGGAGAGTATAGTAATGAAAACAGCAAGTGTTTGCGGCGTGTCCGAAAGTACTGTTTATAACATTGCTAGGGAAAAAAAAGAGACTAAGACAATAAAATCACCTGTAAGAAAAAGAGCTCGACTATCAACGGTTGATAAATTAGATATATTAGACAAATGTGCAATTATTGATAAAGTCCATACAATATACCTAAATAACGAATACCCGACATTGGATAAAATTATGATACTGTGTGAAGCTGATAAAAATATTTCTAATTTCAAACGTACCACACTTCATAAAATATTACCCGAGATAGGATTCTATTTTAATAAACTTCATAGCAGATCTATATTGGTAGAAAGAGAAGACATTGTTTTATGGCGACGAAAATATCTCAGACAAATAAAAAAATACAGAGACGAAAATAAAACCATATACTTTCTCGATGAAACGTGTGTTAATGTGGGACATTTTAAAGCCAAAAATCTAAGTGATCTAACGGTTAATAGTGGGACACATACTTTTCAAGAAAGTATTACTACCGGTCCTAGAGCGCCTGTAGGAAAAGGCAAAAAGCTGATCATTCTACACATTGGAAGTGACAAAGGTTTTGTGAAAGATGGTCTACTTGTCCTTGAATCAAATTCAGCAAAAGATTTTATTGAGGAGATGGATGGTCAACATTTCTTGAAGTGGTTTAAAAATACTATACCTCAATTAGAACCAGAAAGTGTTGTGGTTATGGAAAACGCTCCTTATCATTCTGTGAAATTAGAGGAAACGCCGACTACTGCGTGGAATAAACAGAAAATAATAGACTGGCTGAAAAATAAAGGGATATCCGTCGATACAAGTTATCTAAAAAAAGAATTACTATGTGAAGTTGACACCGTTGCTCCACAATTTAATAAATGTTTATTGGATGAAACTGCTAATAATAATTGCATTAAAATTCTCCGACTACCACCGTATCATTGGAAGCTAAATCCTATTAAGTTGGTGTGGGCCCAAATGAAAAAATATATTTCTGACAATAATTCAATATATAAAACGAATGATCACAGAAAAATATTGTCTGATGCAATAACGTCGATAGACGCTAATCGTTGGAAGGAATACTGTGATCATGTTATACTAGAAGAAAATATTATGTGGAATTTGGATGATGTTATGGAACTCGCAGAAGAAAATTCTTTTGCAATAGATACAAACGCTGATTCCAGTGATATCGAATAAACAATAGTATAACAAAAAAAAAACAACAAAAGTTCATTTCGAGGGGTGGAAGACTATTTGGTTTAAGCGATATTTTTGCAACTTTACAGAAGAGTCATTTGAAGTTTAAAAAATCATAACCAACAACTTCTTCAGCTATTTGATTGGGGTATACTTTATTGAAATTCAATTAAAAACATCTTGTTGTTGTTGCTAACGCCAAATAAAACGGACCTTTAATTACAAAAATGAATGTCGCTGTATACAAATGGCTTTAAAGCCCTTATTTTTCAGAGTATGGAAAAAAGATTTAAGTGACTTCATAATTACAATTAGCTACAGGAAAAATTTTCAGAGTAAGCCAAAAAGTATAAAGTGACGTAGGCCAAAATTAATAGTAGCAATATAAACTCTTTTGCAAAAAAAACGGGCACTTAAGCAAAGAACTATTTTACAGTTACTAGTTGTTTGTTTGACAGAATTAGGTATTGTTATCCTCAGAATTTTATAAATTAATTAGGAAGGAATAGTTTTCATCAGTTTTATCATAATATTTTAATTAAATTATTGAGAAATAATGTTTAAGCTCAAAACACTATTATTGTACCTGCTCGCTAAATAAAAATGCGTTAATTTCTTTGTTTTTATTGAAAACATTAAAAGCAGATAAAAGTTTAGTTTTGGGTGTGACCCCCTCTTGCGTAAATCACGGCTTGCATTCGTCTGGGCATGCTAGCGAGTATATCTTTTATGGTTTCTTGGGGAATACGTTCCCACTCCGCGGTATCACATTCTTTAGCTCTCTGATGGTCTGCGGAGCCGGCTGCACTGATCTCACTCGTCGCTTCAGATCGTCCCAGACATGCTCTATGGGATTGAGGTCCGGACTTCTAGCTGGCCAGTCCAAACGACGAATTCCGACTTCTAGCATATACGCTTCCACATCGCCAGACCGGTGGGCGCGAGCGTTGTCGTCCATAAAAATTGAGTTTTCGCCGAGAGCGGATAAAGCGGGTTGTGCATAAGGAATTAGAACTTCCGTTATGTATCGGTGTCCAGTCAGTGTACCGTTTTCGATGAAGACTAACTCCGTACGATCCATAGAATTTATTCTTGCCCAAAACATAACAGAGCCCCCCTCCATAAGGTGTGATTTCTTCAAAACATGCCTCTGCAAAACGTTCTCCTCGTCTACGTAGCACTCGCCGACGTCGGTCTTCACCATGCAGAGATATCCTGGCTTCATCGGAGAACAATACCCTATCCCAGTCTTCATGAGTCCATGACACACAATTTCGAGCGAAGCTAAGCCTGGCAACTCGATGTCCACGGAGTAATTTAGGGCTGCGTGCTGGGCGATGACTGTGTATTTTAGCAGCGAGAAGCCTCCTCCTGACCGTCCATAGACTAATTTGCACATATCTTACTTCTTCGAGTCTGTTCTTGAGGTCCACATAAGAAGATTTGCAATTTCTCAACGCTTGACTAACTAGAAAACGATCATCCCGTGGTTCGATACATGTCTTTCTGCCAGAACCAGGCCTTCTCTTGACGGAACCGGTCTCTTGATAGCGCTGCCAGGTCCTTTGAACTGTCGACCGACTCACATTTAGCCTCTGAGCCACGAAGCATTGGCTGCAACCTTCTTCAAGCAGCGCAATAATTTTGCTCGCTTTTATCACTTTATCTACCATTTTCGAGATTGCTAAACAGCAATAACAATACTTTTAAATGTCAAGGACATCAGATAATTTAATAAAAATTGTCAAAAAGTTAATTAGCGTCGATATTAACTATAGGGAATTCGCGCCACAAAATGTAGTTAAAAGTTGTTTTCTGTGAAAATCAGGCTCAGTCAAAAATTTGAATTTGGAAGGTACTCTTATAAACATTATGGCACTTTTATAACTGGCCAGTAACATGTTCAAATGATTAAAACCTTTTTGGTATTTTATTTTTTCCAGCCAGGAAGAAAATCGACACCGCCCGTTTTTTTTGCAAATAAGTGTATTTATCAGAAATACAATTAACATTAAAATGTAATGTAATAATTTACTTATGTGACATTTAATATTGAAAAAGTAGCGTTTGATGTTACATCTTTTACGTCTTATACTATCAATGGCTCTTAAAGCAACCTGGATATATCGAAATCACCGAAAATCTCAGGTGCTTATCCATACACAGGCTGCTCCTGGACATTCCGAGCCAGCGTGCTTGATAATCTTAGCAATAGCCATCTGCACATTTTCGTCACAGGCCACCGGGTATGTCCCGGCCTGCAAAAATGAAAATTTCGATATAAAATGAAGCAACCGTGCCCGGAAATAATGTACCTACCTTATGTACGCGAACAAAGAGTCGATACTATGTCGCCCGCCGTGCGGGTCACGCGCCAGCGCGTCCTCGTAAGAATGCTACTAAGAAGATGGCTACCTGTGATAAAATTATTGTATTAAAACGAATGTTGCGATTCAACCATATTTCTTATTAGTCAATCAAATATGTTTTAGTTTTATATAATGATTTATATTCTTTTTTCCTTCTCTAAATTCTCTGTTATTAAATTTGATAGTTGAAAATATCCTACGCGTAAATATTTTAAAAAAATAATCGGAAAACAGGAGCAAAGCGACGGAAAATCAACGGTTTTTAAATGTTGTAATATGGTGCTACCAGGTGCTACCTGCAATATATATTTTTGACTTTTACCCCAATCTGCTGCACAATAATTACGTGGTTTCGGCATTACGAAGCGTAAGCGCGGGAAACGAACTCAGGCGGGCGTTTGACGGCCCTCTGTCGAGTTGTATCGTCTATACGTAGTGTTACATACTCTTTGGTATCGTCGACGATACGCCGAGCGGTAGGTATATAGTGCGTGGCGTTGAGCGAGTGACGGAGGCCTGGTTTTACCTACGTAAACACTGTCAGCGACTGCGTGTCCACGTCACTCTTATATGCTCTCTGAGTTCGACTGACTGAAACGCTTGCGCGCGGCATTCAGATGCATGATCACAATTTTAAACTCTCGGAAGATAAAATAAATATGGTATAATATGACGTGAATGAGTTATATAATATTTAAATATAATGATTGAAAGACCGACTCGTATTTTTGTTAATACTGAAAAAAAAAACAAATTTCAGTACCTACTTCATTTTATCGTCTGCATTTAAAAAATAGAAAATACGTGTTTTTCAGTAAGCCTTACAAGTTTGTGAGATAAATGTGTGTCAATTTTGGTTTCCATTACATTTTTAAGGTTTCTATCACAATATTTTCTATAATTTTACAATTTATGAGTACATTCTCAACGCCCAAAGTTCAGGTAATTTTTGTGCAAAAAAGCTGATTTTGATATCTCTGACTGAATTGATTTCTCTAAATTTTGATCTTTTATTTTGATAGAAACCTGGATAGTGCACAAGATATCTATTAGTTCAAAAGTTTCATCGAAAGATCTGTTATAACGCCATAATCACGTACGAGCGTTTGTATAAAACGTAAGACGGGTTGGCCGCCCATAAAGGAAAGTTTGATACTTTCCTATCCTTTATTTATATCATCAGATAGTTATGGGATGTAATTCTTTTATTTTATCTAAATATAATAATAATGTTCAAGTTGAAAAACTTTAATGTATTAAAGAAGATAAAATAAAAATTGTTTTACAAATATAAATTGTTTAGTTCTTTACTCTATCCTTTAAGGCGACTCACACACTGGCGACGCGAACACGCGCGTAGGCGCGGGGCAGCCATTGCAGCCAATACCGAATCTGCTAGACGCACGCGCTCACGCGCCTAGGCACGTGTTCGGTGTGTTGGACCTGGCGTGTTTTCTATACTAATCGATGTACTTGCATACAATATTAAAATCTGCGTCGTAGCGCGGTGCAGTGTGTGAATGGCCTAACAGTGAACACACCATCCAAAGAGTATGCGCTGGTTCCCACTACGCCGGAACGGCAGATTTACTGTGGCCGTACAAGTTATATGAAGCTGAGTAGGTCCGGCGTAGTGGGAACCAGCGCTATTTCTTAAGTCTATTGAAAGTCGTCCCAGTAAATCGTCAAAAGTTGTTGCTGTCATTCGAAAATAATTAAAGAACTTTGATTCGTCTCTTCTAAGTCCACCTATTAATGTTTCAAATTTTCCAAGTGAAAATCTTTCCCGTAAAATAGGATGTACCCAATGTTTTCTTTTATTTTGCCTCCTATTAAGATACCACCACAACACAACAATTTCGTCGTCCATTGTGTACACAGGTCCAAATTTAACTGAGCTGAGTACTTGACTGTCCGAGGCTCCGGTGTAATGTGAACACTCTGTCCGGTTTTCGGTAGATTTACCGGTCCGGCGTAGTGGGAATCAGCGCTATGTATTTATGTAACCTTCTAGCGATGCGCAATCTAAATCACCAATGAGATCAGTGATTTATAAATCTTTTTCCTTAGAAGATTTGAATCACTCTTTTAAATCTTTGGTTTCGAATGACATATTCGTTCCAACTGAACGAATATGTCATTCGAAACCAAAGATTCAAAAGAGTTAAAGATTTAAAAGAGTGAAATGATACAAAAATATCTATTGATCCATGTAGGTATTGATTCTTTCATTCCCTCAATACATGATAAACGCTTTTTATTATATATAGTTGTTCACAAGCGCCATAAAATTTTTCAAACTTGACTGCACGCGATTTTTTTTGTTTTTTTTAACTATTATATAAAGAAATAATTGTTTTTGTTAATGAATTAACTTACTTAAATTTTAGGTTTTAGTTGCAATCAAGTTTATTGCAGAAAATATCTTTCCAACCGCAGCACTGGAGTGAGGAATTCATAATAATTCAAATTATTAGTTTTATCACAAAATACGACCTCATTCTAAAATCTGTATAGATATAAAAGCAAATCGTGGTCAAAAATCTGTACAGATACAATAAATAAATATTTTATAAAGTACTTTTTATAACCGAATTTCATATATATTCGCAATCCGTTTTATGCTAAAAGGTGCCCGCACACACACAATAATATTGTACAATAATATTGTGACACACGGCCCCGCACACTATAATCCACAATAATATTGTACAATACAGCCCGCACACACGCAATATTATCGGCAATACGTACTTTATTGCCAATATTATTGTGTGTGTGCGGGCACCCTTACTCTAACGCTAGAGAGTCTAATTTATTATGTATCATCATTGTATTTCGTAGAGTGCGCATGTTATCTCTTTTCAATTCTCAATATCCTGTATCTATTGTCTCATACTACATCTACGTATCAGATCTGTTAGTTTTCGTCTTTCCATGTAACTAAAATTAATCCTATCGTAGTGAGTTAAAGTTGTGTTTTTGTATCCAAAGATTTACACTTAAAGAGTGATTCCGCATTTTGACAGATTATACATCTTTTAAATCAATCACTCCTGAGTTACACATCTCTACACTACACATCTCAAAGGGTGCCCGCACACACACAATAATATTGTGACAATAATATTGTGACACACGGCCCCGCACACTATAATCCACAATAATATTGTACAATACAGCCCGCACACACACAATATTATTGGCAATACGTACTTTATTGCCAATATTATTGTGTGTGTGCGGGCACCCTATAACCTTTAATGCCGTAAAGGCAAGACGTCAATGCGTAAAGCAAGCAAGAAACAAAGCAAGTCACTTTAACTAAAATATACGAGTGAACGTGTCTTGCTGAAATTTCAGTGAAAAATCAGTATAAATAAAGTAATAATTTTGTATTCACTTTTTTATCGGTTCGGAGATAGTTTTCACAACGAATATATTAAGAAGTGAGACTAATAATCGGTTGTCGGCACTTGAAAGTTAATTTGTGCGACTTTCTTAATTTAATTTGTATATTTGCTTAGATTTAACCAGGATGGTGCAGAAAGGGCCCCGTCCTTTGGTGTTGTGTGGACCTTCAGGGTCAGGAAAAAGCACCTTGTTGAAGCGTCTTCTGAAAGAGTTCCCGGATAAGTTCGGTTTCAGTGTGTCGCACACCACTAGAGCACCTCGTCCAGGAGAGAAAGGTGGAGTGCATTATCACTTTACAAACCTAGATGATATGACCAAAGCTGTTACAAGAGGGGAATTCATAGAAACAGCAATTTTTAGTGGAAATATGTATGGAACTAGGTAATTATTCATTAATTATAAATGATTTAGAATCTTTCGGCCATGTGTTTGTTGTTATGATCTAGTTGGCTAGTTGCCAACAATGTGGTTTCTTCTTATAACTGGTGTTATTGTACTTAGTGTTCACTAGAATGTTTTAAATTAGTAAAGGCCTAGAATTAGCTATTTCGTAATTAGAAATCAGAATAAATTAAGTATTATCACAGTAGTTATTATCACCTTCATTTTTTTTCATGAGATATAGCTATTTCAGACTAAACTGAAACATAGCATTATATGCATTGTTTTCAAGTGTAAGTATTTATCATCACCTTACTCTATTCGCAATTCTCAGAGTAGTTGCATTCCATATCATAAGTTTTCATCTTCCAATCTCCTTCAACCCTTGTTTTGTTCACTGTTGCTATCACTACATATCACCACTACGAACCAGGATAACTTGTAGCTTCTCAGCTTTTCATCTACTGATGTTAGTTTGAAACTTTCTCTTATGTTTGCTCCTCATTTTGCTCATCACTATGCATCAAATGTCCAAACTAGGATAACTTGCAGCTTCTTAGCTTTTGATCAACAGATGTTAGTTTGAGGCTTTCTTTAATATAGTTTTTACTCATTTTGTTCATCATCCATTATCAGTCTTTACTTTATTTGGCTACATGCATGCATGTGTAAGTATTTATATACATGCCCTTAATAAAAAGTAATTTCAAATGTTACAGTAAGCAAGCCGTGGATGATGTACGTCGTACAGGCAAAATCTGTGTGTTAGATATTGATATTGAAGGGGTCAAACAAGTGATGACCACTGATCTCAACCCATTGTTGGTATTTGTGATGCCTCCTTCTATTGAAGAGTTGGAGAGAAGATTGCGTGCCCGTAATACTGAACAAGAAGATGCTGTACAGAAACGATTGGACATTGCTAAGAAAGAGATTACATTTGGTGAGGAACTTTGTTTTTTAAGATTTATCAATAAAATATAGATGTATTTTAAGCACATTTTCCTAGAAACTGTAGAATTAATTATGTCGCTAATCTTAATCACTTGGTGGGTGCCACAAGACCATCCCTATACCAATCTATCAGTCTAGCATAGTATAGTAGACCAAAACCTAATATACATATATATCATATTGCAATATATCTATATATATATAATTCTTGTGTGTGTGTATGTCACTGAACTTCTCTCAAACGACTGGACCGATTTTGATGAAATTTTTTGTGTGTGTTCAAGGGGATGTGGGAATGGTTTAGATTCGCAATTGGTCCCGGTAGGTGGCGCTGCGATCAAGTTCTGGAATTTTAAAGTTGGGCGGTACGAAGTTCGCTGGGTCAACTAGTCTAATATATAAAATTCTTGTGTCACAGTTTTCGTTGCCATACTCCTCCTAAACGGCTTGACCGATCTTTATGAAACTTTATATGCATATTCAGTAGGTCTGAGAATCGGCCAACATCTATTTTTCACACCTCTAAAACGCGAGCGGAGCCGCGGGCATCAGCTAGTATTTCTATAAAAATATACTCATATTTGATTTCTTTTAATATACAGATACTCACAAACAAAAAGGTACATGGTAGCAATCCCGCAGATTTATATTTAAATATATTAAAAGAAATCAAAAACCTTTGCTACTTTGCACAGCAATTGTTGTTGCAAAGGTGCAACAGCAGTTGTTGTTGCACCTTTGCAATAACTGCAGATAATGCTGCAGGGCAAAGCTAGTCTAGAAAAATAGCCTATGTTACTCTTTAGATAATCAGGTATATGCCAGTGAAAGTCCTCTCGAAATCAGTCTAGCCATTCCAGAGATTAGCTGGAACAAACGGACAGACAGGCAAAAATAATAAAAAATGTTTTTTGTTGTAATATATATTTACTGTCTGTTGTGTGTGTGTGTCTTTAACAGAAAAGTAATTAAAAACAATATTTTAAAAAAAGCTATCACTTATCACACAAAGACAGCACTTAAAAAATGTATTTTTAATTTGATTGATGGTGATGAAATCAAAGTTAATAACTTTGATTTCATCATCAACTGAACTAGTCCCAAGAAATAATTTGTATGTACCTAATCATCACAAATATACTTGCTTATGGTAATAGTATATATCCTTACTATAATACCATAAACGCGAAAGTTTGTGACTATGTATGTTTGTTGCTCTTCCACGCAAAAACTACTAAACGGATTAAAGTTTAGAGTAATATAGCTTATATACCAAAATAACACATAGGCTACTTTTTACTGCAGTAATCGAGATACACGCGAATAGTCTTGGGCGAAAGTTAGTTAATAATATATATATGGTGCAATGCTTTCAGGTCAGGAGCCTGGAAACTTCCATATCATCATTTTAAATGACAACTTGGACAAAGCATATTCAGAACTTCGTGAGTTCATATCAAAGAATGTGGAGGATAAAGAACAAGGTTTGTGGCTTGCAAAGTGTTTAAAAATATAAAACTAAAATAACTCACTTTATAAATAGGTTTGTATTTCAGCATGTGGTGAATAAAGATTATTTTGAGTCAGTGATTTTAAATGTTTGAATCCATCCAATGAAAGTCATGCATGTATGAGCACTTCCCCCTAGATTGTTTATTCTGGTGATCAAAATAAAGTTTCAATACTTACATGTTAACTGTGTCTTAAACAATGTTGAATTTTAATCATAGAAGTCATTATATGAAGATCTCAGTTATAATTCACACTTGGAGGTCAATATGCCATAAAACTTTCACACAATATGTGTATAATTTTTAATAGAAGTGCATGTCCTTCCATTAGTGGATACATTTTGTCTGTAGACGGAACATGCCCAATTAAATGATCTTTTAGCTTTTTTTAAATTATTTATAGTTAAATAATATAAATGGGTGTTTTACTACACACCCCTAATCTTAACTATGTAAAGGATGGATCATGAGAAAAGTTACATAAAATGGCTTTTACAAAACCTAATTTAAATTTAAAATGATAGTTTTCATTTAAATTTGATAATATTTATACAGCAGGTACTCAGCACTTTGTACAAAAATTCAACCCACACTAGTAGGCACATCACAATAAAAGCAGTAGAATTAGTCTAAATTGCTACCTTTACTTTCCTAATCATTACTGCTTGTTCTTGTTGTGTTAGAGGCATGGAGAAGTCAGTCTGAAAGCATATTTGTACTTCCTCATACAGCTCATAGGACATGTGTGTTTCAGAATGAGTTTTTAAAAGTGCAGTGTTCAAATTTATATCACCTTTAGTTCTAAACCAAGCCTGAATATAAAACTGCATTTATTTATCAGTGTTTTTCCATAACCTGTTACTTTCTAATAGTGTGTGTTAACCTTTTACTAACAATTATAACAATTTTCTCAACAGGTGATACTTCACAAGACGGTAATAAGGAGGAAAAATGAACTGTCTGCTATATTGAGCAAGGATATATTATTTCCCAGTTGTTTTACATTATGTATAAATGTATTTAAGTTACGTTAATAGTGAAAACAGGCCCCAATATACTTAAGTATCTACACAAATTTTGAAGATAGTAAAAATCTACCTCTGAGTATATTATATTATTATATTTGTCTTCCATCAGGTGAGATGGAAGACAAACGCCTATTCCAGTACAACAATAAAAAAAAAATATATATATTTAAGTAAGTATTGAAATACCATTGAATGGTGAAAAATTATATTGAATGTTTAAAAATTGCTTAAAGTGATGTTGTTCATGCCAGAAAGTCATGTTAGAGTAATATAATATTCACATTAGAAATCTGTGTTAAATGTATTTGGTGTTTAGGGAAATTGTTAGAATGCCATTTTAAATTTAGAGGTGAATAATGTGCATAGTTAAACTTAAATTCAATATATCTTTATTTCATTCAAATGATTGTTGAAAGAGTCTCAAATATAGACTGTAAGATAAGTACACACAATAGCAACTATCCGTTTTGTCAAATATTTAGCTAAATAAATGAAAAGTTAAATATTTGCCACTGCTGATATTCATCCCCATCCATTCAAGAGGTTGAACCTTTTTAGAAAAAAGTATAAACAAACTCATTCAAATAATATAAATTGAAGTATGTAATGTAATAATTGTAATGATTAACACAAGAACTTTAGAAATTGTTGTGAAATACTTGTGCAATGAACTAGTAAAAGTAACAGAAAGTCAGGCTCGTAACTTTAATTTAATATAACTCGTATATTTTAATTTAAGTTGTTTTAATGTAGTTTGTAATATAGTTAAGAAACAATAGACCGCCGTAGTGTATAACACAGCATTGCATTCACAATGAGTGTGGTAACCACTATTCTTGGATTCCATTCATGGTTTCCATCAGCCAGAGTAGCTTCAAGAAAGAGTAGAATACATGTGTGTGTACTATACATCACATATGTATAGCGGAGTATCTATGTTTAATAGGAATCGGAAACTATGTGCTTTGTATTTTGTTAATACTGAGTTAATTATGCTCATCCTTGTATTTTTTAAAGAGGTTTTTGTTGCATTCCCGAAATAAATTTGGACCAACAAATGTGAGTCCTCAAGATGGGTATCTTGAGGACTCACATTTGTTGGTCCAAATTAATAGTAATTGTTTATAATTTAAGTATAATTTTGAAGGTGTAATTAAAATTGATTTATTATAAATATTATTGTTGTTAAGTTAGGTAGCGAATACATAGTTTCTTTAAGTTAATCTGTATATGTAAAAGCATAACAAAGCCATTATGTATAAGGCAAATGCATTTTGTTTAGAATGGATTTAGTGTCATATTTCTTTTCTACCTACATTCTAGATATAATGTCATAGGTAGCCTTTTATCAAACACACATTCCTGAATTGGATATTCCAGTTCAATAGCTATTCTGTAACTGCCTTCGGCGGCGCAGTGCTGGTGCATGCCACTACTGTGCTTGTGGTCTCGAATTTAAATCCTAAATGTTATTATGATCTACCGATATTTGGATGTTTTTATGTATGTATTTTCACAAAAAAAGTATAGAAGTATTATATTATCAGTCATGTTAGCATTGCAAAGTAGGTACAAGCTCTGCTTAGTTTGAAAGTAGTTGACATTGTGTAATAGATGTTCGATATATTTTGGCCAGTTACAATAAGGATAATTAGAATATAGCATAATTGGGTTTATATTTAAGCTAAATATTTCATAGCTTTACACACATATGTTCAACTCTGTGGGACCTTGTTACATTTTGTGCCAAAATTATTAGCTTGTGAGGAATGTAATTTAACCAACTATTAACTGTGTTTTTGTTACATTAATATTTGAACTAGTGCTTGTAAGAGTGATGGTCTTGTGTGACTATATTAACATTCAACGTAAATAATGCGACGTAATTTTGTGCAATATTTTGATGCTTTTTTCCTAAAGTATTATTATTGTTCTCCAGTGTAACCTAACCTTTTTGATGTAAGTCAATTTAATAGTAGTATTAAATAGGTTTTATTTTTGAAACTTATGACTGTTCTATTTAAAATAACATATGATATGTAGGGTTTATGTTATTTGGAATAACTTTGTGCAGAACTAATATAATTTACAAAAATAAATCTAAGTATCAAGGATTTATTTGTATATATTGTAAAAAAACCTTAAAGTTGTTTGTTTCCATTTTATGACACCAGCTATGACGTAAAGATACAGAAGTCTTAGTTAATATCTGTAGAAGTGTTTCGGCCTAAGGGAACATAGGACCAGCTGCAAATATACTACAAATGTTTAACTTATTATATCCTGTTATCTATATTATAAAGCCACAGCGTAGTTTACTATATATAGTATATATCAAGTGACTATTAGACATTTCTGTCATAATAATTGTTTTAATAACTATCTTATTCTTCTAGCTCTTCGGGGACTTTGAAGAAAAATGCAGTGATTCGACATAAATGCCTATATATTTTAATATAAGTTGTGTTTGTACATGCCATTTAATGTTTTTTTTTTGCTGTCAGTAATTTTCCATTTTTTTAACATAGAGGCTTATTTAAGCTGCTAAAGAAGCTTGTTTATAAAAACATGACTAAAATATGGTCAAATCAATATCTTTATATTTTGTTCAATTTATAATCATTCCAAGGTTAACAAAGCTGTATTATATATTAAATCTATATAGTATCATTATTTTGCATAATTTTACACTTTTATGTATGTACTTTTTATCTATTATATTCACATGTTGTACAAAAATGCAATGTGTGTTGTCAAAATAGAAAATAAACTATTAAAATATATTAATTATTTGTTTGATTAATACAATACATAATAACGATATTTTAGACAGATCAATATAATCTATATGGAAATACAATGGGAAGGTTAACGAAACGCTTTTTTACTGATTTAGAATCATATAAATTTTGAATATAGAATGCATGGAAGTGTCTGTTTGTAATTACGGCATACGGTAGGTACTGGTTGTTGAAAATCTGCAGTGGCTGGATCGATTTTGACTGAACTATCATTGGCAAATAACTGATGATATAAACAGTAACTTAAACTACGCTATCCACTAGTTAGACCAATGAGACAATTAATTAATACTAACATAATTGTACTATATGGCCTACAATGGATAAGTATCACTGAGACTCACTTGCCAATATCATGAATTATGTACAATTTTAACAAAAAAAAAACTAGTCAATTAAAATTTGGCCATTAATTTCATTTATCACTCTCTGATTCAAAAGCTGTATTTCTAGGTCCCTGATACCAAAGCTTAAGTGTGACCTAGTTTATCAGATCTTTGCTAAGTGCTCGAGTTCTTTAGATAGAAGTGTGGACGTGTGGTCGTGCTGGGGAACTAACCTCAGATCAACCACCCAAAAAATTCACGTAACAAATTTTAGTTTTTTGTAATATCAAACTTAACAGTTTTTTAGTAAATGTATACGAAAGTATGGTATATACTTTCATATTCACGTTACGTACACCAAAAAAGTTATTTTCATTTTTTGTCAGTTTGTACCGGGGAATCTGACGGGAATTTCACTGGCAGAAAACTAGTGATATAAGAAGTAACTTAGGCCTTTTTAGGGTTCCGTAGCCAAATGGCTAAAAACGGAACCCTTTTAGATTCGTCATGTCTGTCTGTCTGTCCGTCCGTATGTCACAGCCACTTTTTACCGAATCTATAAGAGCTATACTGTTGAAACTTGGTCAGTAGATGTATTCTGTGAACCGCATTAATATTTTTACACAAAAATAGAAAAAAAACAATAAATTTTGGGGGTCCCCATACTTAGAACTGAAAGTCAAAAATTGCTATTTCATCAATGCCATACGTGTAGTGGGCTTTTTCATCTATGGGTAGGTCTTCAAAAATGATATTGAGGTTTCTAATGTCATTTTTTTCTAAACTGAATATTTTGCACGAGAGACTTCCAAAAAGGTAAAATCTCCCCCCCTTCCCTTGTAACTTCTAAAATAAGAGAATATTAAAACAAAAAAAATATTTGATGTATATTACCATACAAAGTTCCACCGAAAATTGGTTTGAACGAGATCTAGTGAGTAGTTTTTTTTTAATACGTCATAAATCGTGAACCGCAAATTCCCTTTCATTCAATCAATACATTATTATTATAACATCTATCAAAGTTACAACCGTTACAACGCACTACAAGAACTTTTATATGTTACTTGCAAAGAGTATGTAACACTACGGTTACTTGCTGCGACGGAACCCTACATGGGCGAGTCCGACTCGCACTTCGCCGCTTTTTTTATACTAGCTTTGCTCCAAGGCGTTACTCGCGATTTACCACAATAACCGCGGGACCGAGCCAGTCTAAAATAAAATGTAAGTATAAAGCTGAAGTTTAGCTCAGCAGCAGCACAGGCTTCTCGGGTTTTGGCCTAATATACTACGCTGAAAAGATGGATTTGTTTCATTTTCCATCATGCTTGTAGAAATTAAGTGATGACACATGTTGTTACCACCCTATTTCCACATATACATGCCTCTGTATATGTTTTTAAATGTACATTCTTATACTATTTATCAAAGTCTATTTTATAATAATCTTGTAGCCAGTGAGTTAAAAAGTGAAATGAAAAATTATATTATTTTTCTGGTAAAAAGACTCAATATCTAGTACTTTGTTCTGTAGGCAACCATTACCAGTTACTGGTTATTGAATAAAAATAGAGAGAAATAAAAATTTCTATCTTTCTATAGAGTTAACAGATTTGAAAAATAAACAAGGTGGTTGTATGAAATGTTTATTCTATAAGTCAAACAAAGTTTAGTCACTATTGGTAAAAAAGGCACTTATTGTTGCTAATTTATATATAGAACATGATGTCAATTTGTATGAGATCCAAAATTCCCTTGCCATGATCAATTACAACGCAAGAACTAAATGTCATGCTTCATTCAATGTGATTTACTGTCTCCTATAGATAATTGGCAACAAGTACCACTGACAAATGATGTTGTTGCATATATTTTCTAAGGCCCATGAGAAGGATCAATATGTCCATCATGTGAACTGCAAAGAAATAGAGTAGGTTACAGTACAATACTGCTATCCTTGTCCCACCTGTCACGATGTGAATGAGGAGGAGTATTTTCACAATCACCACTTACTGCAGCAGTTTTGGACATATTCTTTAGAGATACACTGCTCATAGCTGGCATTAATTTTGTCTGCTTTGATAAACATTTCAGTCTAGGGATATGTGATACTCTTTTAGGGACCTTATTCAAACCATTCTGATTTTTAGGGTCATATAAGGTGTTAGCCGATTTAGACCTTGTATGTGCCACATCTCCTATGTTCTTCATACATGACAGGGGTGTTCTTGAGCCACTTATGCTACCAGATTTTACCTTCCTAGGTGTGTCATCAATGTTTGCTGAATCATCTTCATATACAAGTAGTCCTTCACAATTTGTCAGTGGTTTATTGACAGTTTGCCGTAATTCAGCATTGGCATTCTCTAAAGCCTGTATTAAAGAATCATCGGACATATTTTCTACATTTTCTTCACATGAGTAATCTTCTGTTTTTGCTACTACAATAGGAGTCCTCTCAATACCAATGGATGGTGATCGAGGATCTATATTCAAGATTTTAAACACTGGAATATTTTTCATGTCACTATCATTGGCTTTATCAGAGACTGCAGTAAATGTTGAATTGGGTACACTATCATCAAACTCGGCATGATCACTTTCAACATAATCAAAGTTAGTCTCCAAAAGAGTAGCTGGTTTATCTTCAACTTCCTTTGAAATATTATTTTCAATCGCCTCATTGGATGCAGTTGAAGAACATAGAGGTTCTTCTGGTTCCTTTAGAGTATCATCTAAGGTAACATTAAACAAATCCTCACAAAGATTTCGGGACACTATCAAATCTGGACTCTTGTCATAATCTCCAGTGTCGATATCACAATCTTCTTTATCAGCTTTCAAGTCTGGGCTGGCGCAGTTGTCCTGCTGTAACCTAAGATTCTTCTTTTCATTACATAGGTTGTCCGTTTTAGATATAATAATTGGCGTTCGCTCAAATTCTTGTGTTGGTGAACGTGGATCGTACGATTGTAAATGGTTTTTAATAACGGCCGAAAGTATGGGATTGTTGTGTATGAGCTTCTCTTCGTCATTTGCATTTTCAAACGTTTTTCGTAGATCAACATTTTTTGTGATTTTATGTTTAGCGCCGGTTTTGTTCTGGAAGAAAATAGAAACAAGTTATTAGTAGCACGCAGTACATTTGCGGCACACTGGCATGGGCAAAAAAAGAAAAAAATGGAGGGAATACCGTGACGTATTTAGAACAGCATTAAGACCACGTTTTATTACTAAATGACAAAACAGACAGTACATGTACCTGTAACGGTGTTCGTGATATTTCGGGTGTAGGGGATCTCGGATCGGGATTATCACAAACATCCAAATTATTGTTCATCGTACTAGCTGCCTCGTTTGGTTTACTTGTATTACTCCCCATTGATATTTCCAATCGCAAATTCCTGAACTATAAATACACTATACGTCACAACTTCAATACTAAACTGTAATCATTGCAAGCTGAAAGGTAAGTTAAAAGCTTTATATAAAACTGGCTCTTCTATCAATAGTCTGTCTGTTGACGAACAAAAACTCAAAACATGTAACGGCCGCAAGTGTCACATGGGATTCTATCTTTAAATTTACTGCGTTCGGAAATGAATGTAAGGATTTGCGTTCAGAAATGAAAAAAAAGATAGATCGATTCGTTCATAGTTTTATGAATAATTCATGAAATTAAAAATTTAATATTAAAAATTGATTATTTTACAGTTTCACAAAAAATCTCATTATTCTAAAAAATTAGCAGGTAACAAGAAGAAAAGCTGAGATCTGTGCATAGTTTCTAATGATCTTCTAACATATTATTATTGTTATTTCTAAAACGGTCAATAGCCCATACCTCTATAATTCAATTAATTTTTCGTTTTTGTCGTCTTTGAATACAATGTACTCATTCAATAATCTCCAATTCAGCTGTATTTAACTCATGTATGCATTGGACTTGTACAACATGCAGCACAGTGCATCTATGTCGCCTTAAAGGATATTTTCGACAAAAGCCATTCGTAGTTACCACACTATGTCTACGGAGGGGGGTGCGCATTGACTGCAGTATATAGGAGGACGACTGAGTATTGGACGTTTAATGACAATCGGCTCACATCCCGTGTAATGACGTGCTGCTGTTGGCTTTTGCTCAATTCTCATCCTCAGTGAGGATTTTCCTTCTTGGACAACGCAGCGTCGTCGTCAGTCTCTCGTTGAAGTTACCGGAGAAGCTCTCGCTACCAATCGTGTTACGTGCCTTAACCATGGAAACATTTAAAAATCCATTATGTTATTGTTGATACAGCCGCAAAAAGTAATAAAAATATGTTTTTAAATATTACCATAAATAAAATTAATTTTTGTTTATTTTGATACTATGTATTTTTTTTTACTTACCTGTAACCATGTACTTTAACTGCAAAAAAAAGTGGCAACCCTAATCATAATTTTTATGTGAAGATTTGGGCTGCCACATTTTTTTGCCCATTATGGCATACATATGCTTTAACAGCAAAACGCCTGCTGGTTTCTACTACCTGCCGTGTTGCTCTATGCTATGTATGTGGTATGCCATAAAAGGCGTCCAATAATTGTGGCGCTGAAGTAACCTAGCATAACTTTTTAAACGCTAAAAGTTATAAGAATAAGATAGAGAAAACTAAATAACGCAAGTACTTGAAGTTCTATTAGGTACTGGTATTTTACTACTTTTTTAATCATGAAAATTGTTAAATATTTAAACTCAGCAAAATTTACTTCGTCTACTACAGATAATGTTCATATCGTTGTCTTTACGACGCCAGTCAACGACGTCAATTGTTGCAAGTACCTACTGGCACCTCTATTTTCTGTAAACTATACAGAAAATAAGTGTATACTGCTAGACACATATCAAATTTTCCAGTACCTATATGAGATGCGTAGTACCTGTACGAATAGCGTAAACTACGCAAGACAACATCAATGCAAAGATAAGGAAAACTTGAAACCAACCCTATACCAACCCGTCTGGCCAGCGTGGTATAGTAGGCCAATTTTCAAGGAGAGGCCTATGTCCAGCAGTGGACTGTTAAAGGCTGTTGATGATTGATATGAGATGGTGTTTCATAATTTCCTAATAGCTACTTCGCCGTTTAGCCTCAGTAATCTTTTACACTTTTTTTTGTGTGGGAAATCCTCACGGTCCGTCACCCCGCCGGGGTTTTCGATTCGGCGGGGCGGTGTGTCGGACTCGAACCGACTAAAAACCACACGGTATACGGCCGAGTCCTCACTGCAGTCGCAGTGGTGGCAGGCGGGACTCAATTCCCTCCTGGCAATCGAGTCCAGGTAATTCCTGAAGCAACCATGCCCGGAAAGAACCTGCTTCAGTCGGAAGGAAAGGGTCCCGTGCTGCCGCACTGCCCACTCGGGGAGCGCCTCCATGGCGGCGAAGCCAGCACGTGGAGTCTCTAGACGGATCGACCAACGAACCATCGGGGCTCGGCAAGCGGTTTCTCGCCACTCGCGCACGTCCTCGGGCGAAGGTCGAAAACCGCTCTCTGCCCGGTAGTCAGCCACTCGCCGATAAACTTTTGCGAGCACTTCCGCCTCCAAATCCTACGGGGGTGTTCCGGCCAAGGCGGACCACGCCTCCGTCGACACAGTGCGATACCGCGTATGGCTCTAACCGCCAGCGTCCTCTTGGGCCGCCAGAGTCACGCCCTATTCTGGTCGGTCAGAGCCGAGTAATCTTTAAGCCTGAGGCAAGGAGAATGAACTCGTTTGGGGGAAAGTTGAAAATGTGTCCAGTTATAAACAGTTAATAACAAGCAGTTCTAAAACTGATTGGTGATGTAGCCAATGGAATGGGAATGACATTCTCACACTGAATATATTACAGTCTATGTTACCGGAAATCTCTTTATTACAGTAATTAAACATTACTTAGGTAATGTTATATTTAACTAGCTTTCGTCCGCGTGTATGTTGGTTATTGTGGTGAAAAGTAGCCTTGTCCTTTCTCAGGCTCTAAACTATCTGTGTATAAAAAAATATTTTAATCGGTTTAGAAGTATTGGCGTAAAAGCGCGACAGACAGATAGAATTACCTTCACATTTATAATATTAGGAAGGAAGTAAGTGTCGGTGTGTAATATCTTGTGTTTAGTGTGTAATGCAGGGTTGCATAGTTGTATATAACATAACAATATCATAAATACAACATATTCAGGCAATTTTGATGTTTCGCTATCTCATTTCCATTCGCTTCATTTTAGTTGTTGCTTGGAACTTTTTAGCTTTATTATTCTGTTTCATTTATGTATTGTGTGTGTATTAAGACAGGTAAGAATATCTATATAAACAAACTGAATTTAGTATAATATATTTTTATGGTACAATAAAGATTTGTCTATATACATATTTATAATTAACTGTATAAAATATTTAAGTAGATAGCTTAAATCAATCTTACATTCTAATAACACTTTTATCCTAATTTATTAAAGGCATTATTTTCTTAGTTCTTAGTTACTTCGTTTCGGTTGACATGTGAGGGTATGAGTCCAACTTCCGCGCCGGCAGATGGCGGCATGTGAACGCCAACGCCAGCCCTTAGCACATCGGATACGACATGCTGATCCATCGGCAAGACCATAGCCATTAGAAGCAGTCACTCCCTTGCAGCTCACTTTGCCATGGTCTGGTGGGATTGGAGGGGTACACCACGTACGAGCTGAAACAATTACTTTTTTTAAATTTTATATAAAGGCAGAATCAATATATTGGGCACTCTTTATTAGACAAAGTTCAAGATTGAGCTTTTGAACAACAGTTTGTTAATCACTATATATTGAAGAATTTTTATTGTACTTTTAAAAACTGTATCTTTCGTAATAATAATAATATATCTCTTTATTGTACACCATAATAGTAACATACAACGGTAGCTTATACTAGGAGGTAGAAGTGGCGGCCTTATCGTTCGACGGCAATCTCTTCCAGGCAACCATGGGATCGAAAGAAAGACATGGAAAGTATAAAAAGGTAGTTCCTGGTGTATTCGGAAATTTAGAATTTAAGGGAATTTAGAGTAATTAGGTAATAATAACACATAGTGTATAGGATTAAATAAAACACATAGAGATAAGAATAAAAAAGTGTAATAAACAGGTATTCCATAATTAACTATTTGTATATCCCCAAGTAACATTCCTTGGCCACTCTCTTGAATGCAGTTAATGTCTGCGCTCGTCTGATTGCGACTGGTAAGGCGTTGCACATTCGAACTGCTTGGACAGAAAAAGACTGGTCGAGGAATCTAGTGGTATGTCTTAGCATTCCCGATTTCAGGTTCTGAGATTATCTCAAAAAAATGTGTCATGCAGGAAGGTAAAATTAGATTTATGATAGTGTGGAATAATAGGATTGAACAGAATGTTGTAAAGAAGAGAGAGAATATGAGCATTCCGGCGAAGGCAAATGGGTAACCACTTAAGCTACTTGTGATAATCGCAGACATGATCATATTTGTGTAATCCAAATATTAATCTAATGAAGAGATTATGGAGTCTGTCAAGCTTATTTAATTGGTCTTCTGTGAGGTCTAGATAACTGGCATCAGCATAATCAAGGATGGGAAAAAGGAGAGATTGTTAAATAGCAACCTTGGTTGAAATTGGTAGAAAAAGGCGTCGGCGGCGCAAAGATCCTGCAGCGGCAAACATTTTAATATTTAAATTAATATTAATAATTTTAATAAATTACTATATATATTAGGATGCCAACAATTTTGATAGCGAGCTACTCGACAAATTGCATCTCTATATATACTGCTGCGGTCAAAATTTAATCTTGATTCGCATTCCATCGAGCGCCAAGATACCAGTAGTATCTATCTATGCCAGTTGAAACGATTAATAAGTAGGAAGCTTCTAAAATTTAAAGCAAATTTTATGATCTTACCTTGATAGTGTATTGGCTCATTGTTTAATATACTTAAATAATAAATAATAGCTATTATAAAGGTTAGTTACTGTTCTATTGACCTTAAGGTATGAATCATTGTGATAATAAACCCATCTGATGCCATCGACAAAAGTTTCGTCGATTCTGATACTTAGGTATTGAACAGATGTTTGTAAAATAGAATACTATAGAGTTCACTTTATAGTCTTAGAAACTTGGCGCCTATTTTAGTATGTTACTAGGTATATTACTACCACTGTTTATCATTATAAGAATCTGCTCAGTATAGTGGGCCAAATCCTTTTTGCTAGAGATAAGTCTATTAATGGACTGTTAGAGGCTGTTTATTGTGATATGATATACCCATGTTTGTATAATTTATAACTTTAGAGTCTAAGGGCAAGTTTCACCAAATACTCATAAAGTTTCAAATAGTTATCATCAGACATCTAACACTATTTAATAGATTGTAACTGGCATATAAGTATATGAATACCTATCCGATATACTATACCTATGTCTCTTTCCAAAACTCTATCTAGCAGATAAGGTCATCTTAGTCTAACCCCTGTTAGACTTTAACAGGGGCTTTAACGGTGAGTGAAACTGGCTCTAAAGGTACTTCACTATTGAAATTTAATAAAATTCGGATTTTGATTTAACTTTTTTCTTAAAGTTTGTGACATCGGAATCTGTCTGTTGGCAGCTACACAAGTCTTTTCTTGTAGAGAGACTTCAGTCGGATTCTGTCGGATGCATGTTCTCCTTAAATCTGGTTACTGTAATTTATTTTTCTGTCAAATTACAGCGAGATTCTTTGTCATTCTGGCGTAATTGACTAACTAACATTCGTATATTTCCCTTAAAAAAACTTACCCATTATAGAAAAATTATGTGTCAATGTAGGAATTATTTTCATAACGTCCCATTGATGGGTTCGGGTCTCCTCGCAGAATAGGGTTAAGGCAATACGTATAAGTATTTTAAAAGTACGTATTTTAGTTTATGCTAGTATTGTATCGAGGTAAAGTTTGTGAGTTTCTGTAGTAATCTCCGAGTCTTAAGAATCGATTTTGAAAAATCTTTCACCAATATAAAGCCACATTATTTGTGAGTTAGGCTGTATATTAGCCCGAAAAATGATAAACGCCGTATCCGAATTATACGTGGACGGAGCCGCGGGCGAAAGCTAGTAACTACATAAACTTACCATTGCAAGTCGGCAGTCGTCCGGACCATCGCCGATTTTCTTCACATATTAAGGATTTAGTTCCACGCAATTCGGTTTTAGCATTCCGACAAGTAAAACTGCAAGTTTTATTTCCAGCTTCACAGTGAGACACCAAATATTTTGGGACGGTACAAGATTGTAACAACACATGTATTTGCATTTTACATGTTTGTAATATCTGGAATATAAAATGTGACGTCATAGAGAGATCTGAAACTATTCATTATATCAATTGTAGAACATGAGTGTTTTGAGTGCGAGCGTTGCCAAATGGATATTCCATAATGGTATTGGAATTCTTTGGTATTTCTTACAACAACAAATATTATTTATATATTAATAATAATATTTATTGACTGCACGGTTGGCCTACTGTGTTGTGGGTTCAAATCCTACAAGGTATTGTCACTTTGTGTTATTCTCAAATTTTTATTCTGAGTCTGGGTGTTCTTTCTTTTCGTTTCTTGTATGTTTGTAAAGTCTCCTGTACTACATAGGATTATTTTTATTGACTTCGTTGGCGCACTGGTAGTGTATGATACTGCTTTGCTTGAGGTCTTGCGTTTGATTTCCGGATCAGACGTAATGTTTTTGTGATCCGTAAATATTTGTTTCGGAGTTTGGGTCTTTTCTATGTAAAGGAATAGCTATGTACTTACAAACAAAATAATTTTTAAGTATATATCTTAGTTGTCAAGTACATACAATACAAACTCTTGAGACTAGATGACGTTGTGTGTAAGATGTTCGGCGTGCAGGTAGTAAAATATTTATCATGTTAAAAAATATAAATACTACATGTGACAAAGCTAACATATCTAAATTATATTCATGAACACCTTTAAGTTCATTAGGTTTGATTCAAGTTTTACTTACCTATGAAGTAGTCGCCTTTTACGGCACTTACGAAATGAATAGGGGACTTAATCATATTAAAATGTATCATAAGTTTTTAGACATCGTTACTTACTTCACCTTTATAAGTAATCCGGCCGACTAGCATATGCGAGCCGGTTTTCAACAATGAGCCAAATTCGGGCCCATACATGTGCGTGAATCTTACAGCTCTGGCAGCTTTTCTTCCTGAACACGTAAGAATGCGGGGATACTGCAGCCTTGCTCTATCGACACCAGCCTTTGCAATCAGCGTTCTATCAGGGGGACATTTCACACACGTATCTGTAATAATAACATGATAAACATCAAACAATGTTATACGTAGGTATGTATGTAATGTAACAGAATGTTTTAAGAAACATACCTATAATTGTATGTTTTATTAATTCATTAAAAGAAGAAAGAAATCATAAGTTAAGAAATTCTTTCAAACAGTCATGCGACTGTGTAAGAATTAGATTTTGTTTGTCAACTAATGAAATAATAAACCACAGAACAAATGCAAAGCAGAGACCTATTTAATATAATTTTTGTATGAAACATTGCGATACAATTTGCCGGGTGAGGGGGATTTAAGCTACCTCCTAGCTGTTTTAAATGTTTTATTGCCTTTTTTGAAATGGTAAGTCATCGTGTCATAACAATGGAAAGAACAAATTTTGGTGTATTTTGTTGGAGCTCGGTTATGCCCTCTTCTCTTTGTATTTGCTCCGTGTATTCAACAATGAGTGACCTCTCTAAATACTAGACATGCCAAATAGTGTGAAGTATTAATTAAAGTATGATAGTAATTTGTAGACTTATCTATATATTTCAACAGAATTTAGATATCACACAACCTACCTTTATATAAACTATTAACTTCATTATCTCGTAATTGAAATGGCAACGATCTTAGTCTGTGCTCGTTCGCTCGCACAACTCCTCGTTCTAAATAAGTAGCTGAAACTTCATTGTTTAAGTTTTTCCTATTAACTTTTTCCAAATATGAATCAGACTGGTAAAACAAGCGCGGGTCTTCTCTTGGCTGGTAGACTTTGCCCGCCTTCGCTTCGGTATTCGGTGCGGTATCGTAGACAATGTGCATCTGCGGGCGTAGCTGGCCGAACCTGCTGCTATGATGCTCATAATCATTCTTTCTATAGTGATACGGAATTACAGAACGACGACTTTGATAGTTTGAGTGCTGATGTCCTTCTTTGGGTAAAAGTTTTATTCTGAAATCACATACATAATTATATTTATCACCTTTATGTAAAAGGTGAGAACAAATTTGCAATACAAGTGATGAAAAAATGATTATGCTAATGATGCGTGTAAAGAAAAAGTTATGCGACTTCTCAAGGTTTCACTTGAAATTTTAAATGTTTTTGCTAACGGCCGATAGTAAAACAAATAAATAGGGCTTGTAATGTGTGGTATGTATTGTGTCAGAAGTACGCAGGTATATCTTAGCTCTGACGTAAAGTGGTTATTTTGATAACATGCACGTTTTCATTAATGAAATAAGAGTATATTGACAGGCCGCTCATCGATGTTACGATTACCGTGTGTAATGTAAGTATATGCGGATAATGTTTACGTAACGCATACACTGCGCTGTGAAAATTAGAAGTGAATTTTTATGCCCTTAATTATAATTTGTATTTAGGAATATACATGTTGCTATAAGACTGTTTTCCGCATTATATTTGAAACTGTAAGTAAAGTCGCTATTCCAAAGCATTGTAGTATTTACCAGAACTAGCTTTCTACATAATTAAGATATTTTTTGATTACATGTTGATGGTGTATTATTTACATAATCATATCGTGTTAGTCACTACACAAACACATAAATATAAGAAATATATACAAACTTAAGTTAATGTATACAAAAAAACTGCGTTTCAACCGTGACCTTTCAACTGATAATATAAAATTATTAATTTATTCATGTAATTACTAGTTACTTATTCAACCTGCTTTTATAAATTCACGTATTAATAACAATGCGTAAACTATACGATAATTCAGCGTTATAAAACAAATGTGATACCATTAAGTAGGAAGTGGCTTTCGAGCTTTTTATTTTTTAATTTTGCGTATTTATTTGTATTCCTAAAATATTTTTAAATACTCTGTATCTTCTTATCTGTTAATTAAATAATCTGTATCTTCTTTTGTGCACAAATACCTAATTTATTTACATCTACGTTTAATAAGTAATTATCATTTACATCTATTTCAATACAGAAGAATACTTTTGGCTGTAATTTGGTGAACTGTTGGCCTTTTAGTCTGGAGTGGAAGTGTTTTTCATAGTTATTACTATTTTATTATATTATTAAGTTTAAGTGGATTGTTTCTATGTATAATCTGTGTGTATTTCCAAAATAAAAATATGTTTATATATTTATATCAGTTGTCTAGATGTCGTTGTGTGTAAGATGACCGAAATATTTCTTATCTTTATATATATAATTCTTGTGTGAGTGTGTATGTCACTGAACTTCTCTCAAACGACTGGACCGATTTTGATGAAATTTTTTGTGTGTGTGAAGGGGATCTGCGAATCTAAACCATTGTTTAGATTCGCAATTGGACCCGGTAGGTGGCGCTGCGATCAAGTTCTGGAATTTTAAAGTTAGGCGGTACGAAGTTCGCTGGGTCAACTAGTTGTTATATATAATAACAGCGATACATATGTATATCGCTGAATTTTTAGTTAAATATTATAATAAAATAGCAGTATAGATATTTGATCAAATGAGAAAAGGATCGATGCTCATACCTTCCTACTATCATTAGACTAAAAACGATAAAAATATATGTCAATAATAATAATAGCAATTAAATAACTATAAATTATTTTCATTAGTTACGGAAAAAAGAAGAATGTGAATTTATTATTCAGAAGAGTAAATAAAAATGAATATTGTAAATGTAATAAAGATGACGCCAAGGTAGATTGTAACATGCCAAATGATGTGCGTCAATGAACTAACCTGTTGATATCTATGTCCGGTTGTCGGGCTCTCGCTGTACCTACAACAAAGTTCATAAAATTTATATATTTACAATAACATAATTATATTTATTAAACATTAAGCTTGAGCTGTGAGTTGTTTTCAATCAGAATCTAAAAGCAGGGGCCTCCATCCTCATTGTGAGTGCATACCATGCAGCAGTGTGACCACACCATGGCGGCTTAGTGAGATGTTTCTGCATCATTCTCTTAGCCTCCGGAGGCCGGGAGAATGATGATGCAGGCAGTGATGGTCTGCCGGTTTCACACTCACTAACCGATGAAAGACGACAGCACGAATGGTGTCATTTTAGGTTAGTCTTCTGTGTGAGTCTGGTACTGCCCCGGTCGGCCCATTTGTACTGAAATCAGCGTGGCTCTACTATCTATTATTATTATTTTTAATAATAAATTGATTATGTAAAGGTTTATAATTACGTTTAGCATAAGGTATCATGCAACGTTGAGGTTCAAAACGAACATTTTTCTAAATGATAATTCCCTACTTATCTATTTCCCATTTTCCCAAAGAGACCACAAATCTACTTATATCATCAGATTCTAATCCAAACATACTAGAACTCAAATCAACTTAGAATAATCTTATAAATGATTAAAAACTTAACTGTACGTGCGAATAGGTTAATTGAAAACATTTTCATGACTCTTTATTTTCTAGTATTTTAATTTCATGTTGAAGTAGGTTACAATATATTGGTGGTCCCAGGAGCTGGCGGACCTCCGTGCGGCTTGTGTACGTGCCCGGAGGTCCCACACCCGAAGTCGGCGACGCCACCGCGGGGACGGTGAGGAGGTGGACCGGCTTCACGAGGAGTACCGAGCAGCTCGGGAAACTCTGAGGCTGGCCATCTACCGCGCCAAGGACGCGTCTAGAGTGGAGATGCTGGAGAGTCTCGAGCGTGACCCCTGGGGTCGGCCTTACCGTGCGGTGCGACAAAAGCTCCGCACACAGGGCCCCCCCCTTACGGAGACTCTCCAGCCCAGCTTCCTGCAGGAAGTGGTCGAGGGCCTATTCCCACAGCAGGCGGAGCACACACCCCCGTCGATGGCCCGTCGCGGTCGTCGTCGGGACAGCGTGGGTGATGTTCCGCCTGTCAGGGAATCGGAGGTAGGGGCGGCTGTTCTACGGATTCGGTCCAAGAACACCGCCCCCGGGCCGGACGGGGTTCCAGCCCGAGTGATGGCCCGTGCCCTCGACTACATGTCGGACCACCTCAGGGGAGTGTTGGACGCTAGTCTGGCGTCCGGACGCTTCCCTGAGCGTTGGAAGTGCGGGAAGCTGGTCCTGATCCAAAAACATGGACGGCCTGCCGATTCGGTCGCGGCCTACAGGCCCATCGTGTTGCTGGACGAGGCGGGCAAGTTGTTCGAGAGGGTTCTCTCTGTCCGCATCGTCCGGCACCTCAGCGAGGTGGGGCCCGACCTGTCGGACGCCCAATTCGGTTTCCGAGAAGGGCGTTCGACGGTCGACGCGATCCTGCGTATGAGGGCCGTGACCGAAGAGGCGGTGAGAGGCGGCGGAGTGCTGTTGGCGGTGTCATTGGACATCGCCAACGCCTTCAATAGTCTGCCATTCGGCTGCATCAGGGCCGCACTCCAGTACCACGGAGTGCCAGGGTACCTGAGGCGGCTGGTGGCAGACTACTTAGAGGAGCGTACCGTCGAGTACGAGGACCGAGGTGGCGCCTTGAGACGCAGGGCCATGTCGTGCGGTGTTCCACAGGGGTCTGTCCTAGGACCAATCCTGTGGAACATGGGATACGACTGGGCCCTACGAGGGCGTCTCCCCCCCGGGCTGGGTGTGATCTGTTACGCAGACGACACCCTGGTCACGGCCCGGGGGGCAAACTTTGAGGAGGCGGCGCGCCTGGCCACCACGGGAGTCTCCCGGGTGGTCGGGCGCATCGAGGCGCTGGGTCTGCGGGTGGCCCTGGACAAGACGGAGGCCCTATTATTTCATGGGCCCCGTCGCGGTTCGCCCGCCGGCGCCTCGATCGAGGTCAACTCGGTCCTCGTACCGGTCCGGGCCCAGATGAGGTACCTGGGTCTGGTCCTCGACGGTAGGTGGCTCTTCGACGAGCACTTCCGACAGCTTGGCCCTAAGTTGGTGGGCACTGCCTCCGCCCTAGGGCGACTTCTGCCCAATTTGGGCGGGGCCAGTGTCCCCACTAGGCAGCTGTACACGGGGGTTGTCCGGTCGATGGCACTTTACGGTGCACCGGTGTGGGCGGCGGCTCTGTCCGCCCAGAACAGGGCGCGCCTCTGGCGCCCCCAGCGGATACTGGCGGTCAGAGCCATACGTGGATACCGCACGGTGTCCACAGAGGCGGCGTGTGCCTTGGCCGGAACACCCCCGTGGGATTTGGAGGCGGAGGTGCTCGCCGAAGTTTATCGGCGAGTGGCTGACTTCCGGGCGGAGAGCGGATTCCGCCCTCCGCCCGAGGACGTGCGCGAGTGGCGCGAAGCCGCTCGCCGAGCCACCATGCTGAGATGGTCGCTCCGGCTGGAGACCCCACGCGCTGGCTTCGCCGCCGTGGAGGCTCTTCAGCCGGTCATCGAGGAGTGGGCAGGGCGGCAGCACGGGACCCTTTCCTTCCGGCTGACGCAGGTGCTTTCCGGGCACGGTTGCTTCGGAAAGTACCTGCACTCGGTCGCTAGGAGGGAACCGAGTCCCGCCTGCCACCACTGCGACTGCAGTGAGGACACGGCCCAGCACACGCTGGCGGTCTGCCCCGCTTGGGCGGCGCAGCGCCGTGCCCTCACTGCAGTCATCGGAGGGGATCTCTCGCTGCCGGCCGTCATAAGATCGATGGCCGGCAGCGACAGTTATTTTACCGCGGTCGCAACCTTCTGCGAGGACGTAATCTTGCAGAAGGAGGTGGCGGAGAAGGCCCGGGAGGATTCCATCCAATCGGACCCGATCCGCCGCCGGCGCCCCGGGCGGCGGAGGCGCGCATACCTGCGTCTCATGCCGCCCTGAGAGTGGCCGCGGATGGGCGGGACGGGTTTCCCGTCCGTCCGCAGTAGAGGCCAACCGCGAGGGGGCGACGTCCGCGTGTGACCGGACGTTGCCCAATTAGAGAGTCGAGAGAAGAGTTGGTGCCCGCAACAGTGCGGGCAGGCGCTGGTTGGAGTCCAGAAGGAAATCCCCTCCCTGGACTCCTTCCAATACAAAGGCGCAGAGAGGGTCACACCGTGTGGTTTTAGTCGGTTCGAGTCCGACACACCACCCCGCCGTAACCCCCGACGGGGTGACGGTCCGCGGGGATTTCCACACGTTAAAAAAAAAAAAAAAAAAAAGGTTACAATATATAAATGTTTTGCAACAAAACCTTTAAAAAATAAGATCCATTTTCTTGTACGATAAATAATAAAAATGAACATCTTCCTAGCCTTATTCCCAAGTTTATTTGGGGTCGGCTACTAGTTCAACCGGTTTTACCTGAATTTCAGTTTTTCCACGGAGCGACTGGTATCGGACCTCCGCAACCCTAAGGGAGAACTGAAATTCGAAGATTGAACTAGTTGTCAGTATATTTGAGGGCACTGACTCCCCAATAACGATTGCCATAGGATGTTCATGACAACCGGGACCGACGGCTTTACGTGCTCTCCGAGGCACGGGCGTGAATCACCGCCAAACTTCCAAACTCCGGGCAGCTATTAGGAATTTCCTAAGAAAATCCCAAAAACACTTTTTGGCCCGACCCGGGATTTGAACCCGAGACCTCTTGACTAGCAGTCGCATACGCTAACCACTAGACCAACGAGGCAGTTGATAAATAATAAAAATGAACATGGTTGGAATAATTTAGGTTGTGATTGCTATCGTAAAATGTTTTTTTCTAAGGTTGTTTGTGCCAAATATACTTGTTGTTGTTAATACTTGTTGATTCGATGTCGTTTCATCTACAGAAACAATATATATATTTCATTCTAGCTAAGAACTATATTGATAATCGTAAAAGAAAGATAAACATTGACACTAACATAAATCTTGAATCTGCTTCAGATAATTGAGTGATGTTTTATACAAAACATAGATTTTATGAAAGTAAAATATCTATTTAAATGTATTTGAGACAGGTAATGACAGTGTTATTAGTAAGTACGAGTATCTCAAACGAAACGAAACGACACGAAAATAAAGACATATTATAAGGTAAGCGACAAAAACCCCAACTCCTTTTAACCTAACCTTCTTCCACTTTATGTGGTGTCGACTCTCCTTGTTTCATGGCGCCAAGACATTCTGTCAAGTCGTCGTGTCGGGTAAATTCTCCTTCTTCAGAAGCTTGGTCATACTCGCAGGCCGACCTCGATTAAAAGCCCATCAAAATTATTTTTACTGTTACAACAAACAACAAAAGGTTATTATAAATTTAAAAAACAGCTTTAATATCCGAATAATAATGGTAGTTTATAATTTAAATTCCTGCGTTCATTCTAAAACAGGGTCTATGCAATAAAATAATCTCTCTCTGAAGTCGGTCCCTCATGTCCGAGGATCGTGGTCAGCTTCATGGTTGCATCTGGAGCGGATGATCTTCCTCCACTGGTTCCTGTCCAGCGCGTCCCCTACAACCGAGTAGAATTTGGAGGTCGAGGAGTCCTTTACTTGATCGGTCCATCTTGTTGGTGAACGACCGCGAGATCTTTTGCCTTCGTTGTTCCCCACCACAATCAGTTTTTCCAGACTTTTTTGTATTTTTATTTGGAGCTGGTTTAGGATCGATGCATTGGTGCGCTTCGCAATCCACGGTATTCTTAACATACGTCTCCAGCACCACATCTCGAATGCATCAATCCTTTGCCTTTCTCGGGCGAGTATTGTCCGTTTCCACTCCATACAGGAAGATAGGGAATACCAAAGTTCGTATCAATCGGATCTTGGTTAATAAAATAGTAATTATATATAATCCTCTGAAATTTTATGGGACTAATCTATCCCACTATAAACTACGCAAGACAACATCTATGCAAAGAGAAGGAAAACTTGAAACCAACCCTATACCAACCCGTCTGGCCAGCGTGGTATAGTAGGCCAATACCTCCTTTTCAAGGAGAGGCCTATGTCCAGCAGTGGACTGTTAAAGGCTGTTGATGATGATGATGATGAATCTATCCCTTATTTTCACCATTCTAACTGCAACTACATGGATCATTAAAATTATGTGTTTACGTTATCATTGCACCTAACAATTTCATATGTACTTAAATCGGTAGGTACTATTTATGTAAGGCAAATGTAAGCCCAATTTCGAACCTATCAAGTATTGTTAACGAAACGCTTTGTGTGTTTGTTAAAGGTGTTATTGTATTTATTTATGGTTGCGTTTAAGTGAGGTACCAATTTCTGACAATTGTCTAGAATTGACACTTCACTTAACCCTATTGTCAAAGAGTAGAGACTATTTTCACGTTAGTTTAATGATTCAAATGCTTCGTTGGTCTAGTGGTTAGCGTATGCGACTGCTGATCAATAGGTCGCGGGTCTTCACTTTTACTTTTATTCCACTATTTTATGAACTTAAAAAAAAATTTGCTAACCGGTTTGGTTTTATCTCATTATCTTAACCTAATGAATCTGATATTACCGCCGTAAGGTGAAACCGGCCAGTAATATTTTGTTTGTCAGTTCATTCGATCATCAATCATCATCAACAGCCTATAACAGTCCACTGCTGGATATGGGCCTCTCCTTTGAAAGGAGGTTTTGGCCTACTATACCACGCTGGCCAGACAGGTTGGTAGAGGGTTTGTTCCAAGTTTTCCCTCTCTTGGCAGTGACGATAAATAGGCGACTAAAGGAACGAAATAAGCAGCTAACATCACTATGTTAGCTGCTTATTTCGTTCCTTTAGTCGCCTCTTACGACACCCATGGAATGAATAGGGGTTCATTCGATAGTGGAATAAAATTACAAGTGAGTTTAATTTCAAGCATGAATTTAAACAAGAGCCACCAAGTATCGACCATCAAGATTGTAAATCATAGTGTGTGTTACATATACACACAGACTATACAAATGTTACCTTTTTTAATTTTAGGCGGAGAATGCTTAAACGAAGAAGCGAATGGTAAACGAAGGGCATGTTGGGGACTCACGAAGCAACCGGTTGACCTACAAGGCCCCGCAGCGACCTACTTCGGCAGTCGGGAAGAACACAACGAACGCATCAGCAGCTTACGGAGTCCCCCCGTCGTATCCTACGACTGAGATACTGGAGCCTCACGGCAGAGCGTGGTCGCTCCTCTCAATGTTCTACTGTAAGAGGTGGAACACCGCCTTAGACGACACCCCCTGTCGGCAGCCTTCGCCGCCTCCTTTGAGAGGGATCGGTCTTTTCCCAATCCCGCTCTGCGGACGCCTTTTGGAGCATAACAGTCGCACAGAAGGAGACCGTGGCTTCCTATTCCTGGCCACTAGCCAGCATTGCCGAAATCAATGTTGGAGGTGATAGGTTTCTTCAGATCATGACTCGACTTCGTGCTGGGTAGAGTTCCGGTTGGACCATTAGTAGTGGCATTGTGCCGTAATCGTAATGCCTATGTCTCTACATAGGCTCTACATAGGCATCGTACTATTGAATTCTTAAAAATATTCTTACTAAGCTATGTGCTACTAATTTACCACTATTAATTACCGGTATTTATGAATTATTCGACCCTGCCATCTTTAGTCAAGTCTCAGGATTACAAAATAAATATTATGTAAGATAAATTGGCGTAGATAAATTGGCAAAATAAGTTTGCAGGCAAAAAATGTTGTGCATTACATTAAAATCTAATGTTAACTTTTTTCCGGAACCATCTTAAATAAAATAAAAAGCTGATAATTTCAGATGTTTTTCACTACAAGACACTGTAATTTGATGCCAAATATATTACTGTACGAAGACTTTCACTTGTTCTTTCATGAATAATAAATTAAGCGGCCAAAGCATCTCAGTAAAACAGACATTCGTTATCTTTTATATATATTATTATTAAGCTATTGTATATCTTTTATCGCGGGCTTTGAGCGCGGTGACCGAATCAAGAAATTCCGTATCGGAAAAACCTAACACCCTAAATAAGGATAGAGATATGATTGTAACTGCAGTGCGACAAGGATGTGGCGGCTCCATCCGGCCACCGGCCGTTACCCGTTGCTTTGACAACACAGTCATTCTAGATTTTTCTTCTTTTTTTATTTTATTTTTTTATTTCATAGATATTGAGCATATTACTATTATGTTCTCTGTTTAGTTGTCATTGTCTTTCGGTTAATAGGATGATTATATTGTTTGGCAATAATATTGTTAGAATGTATGTTGGTAAAAAGACAGTGTATATTGTTTTGTAAACTTGAAGTGATATCAAAGAAAGAAAAATACTGCATAAATAAAAAATAAATAAATGAATATATGTAATTGCTTAAGTTGATAAAAAATGCTTTGTAATAGCTTTACCGCGGCAGTCCCCGAGTGCCACACGACTTTTTTTTATTATACTTTTCATTTCTGGAATGCAGCAAAATAAATTCGTTAAATAAATAAATAGTCCAAATAGTCTGTGGCGACTTCCACATACAGCGCAAGAGAAAAACCATACAACAGCGCCATCGATCGAAGGAACACTGAACCACGAAGAAAACACTAAACGAACTATACGGAGTAACTACTAATCCTGAATCACGACAGAGAATTTCTCGCGCCGATTAGCAATATACAACATCCCAACATCAACCGTTGGGCAGTGATCACCTCGCCTGGTTGGAGAATCCTCCCTTTGTGATGGAGGAACATAACACCCGTTCCTTCAAGCCCAATAGAAACTCGACTATACTTTATTCGTTTGAAAGTTTTTGAAAATTGTATTACTAGTTTCATTTGAGAAGTAACATTCCTGTACAGATTTACAATATTTAATAACTTTCAAATTTGACTGTCATTATCTTACAAAAATAACTGTCTAATGGAATTTTTTGTTTTCTTTTAGATTTTAATAATATTTGGAGCTAATGCTACTTCCTCATACGAGCATTGACAATTTGCCAGGGCATAAATGGACTGCAACGGGCTGCTGAAGATGATAGATGTATATTCTACCATTATAATTATAGACTTTTTATTTATTTATTATATGACTATCATCATCCTTTTAGCCTTTATTAGTCTCAATATTTTTTGATATCGGCTACGAGTTCCACTGGTTTATCTGAATATCAGTCATTCCACAGAGCGACTGTTATCGGTCCTCCACAACTCTGAAGGCGAATTGAATTCAAAGGTCGAACTAATTGTTAGTATATTTGTGCGCACTGATTTCCCAATAACGATTGCCATAGCGGTTCATGACAACTGGGACCGACAGCTAAACGTGCTCTCTAAGGCACGGACGTAAAACCGCGCCAAACTTCCGTACTCCGAGCTTTGTAAAGAATTTCTTTTTAGGAAAAACCCAATAACATTTTTGGCCTATCCTGGGAATCGAACCCGAAAGCTACGATAACCGCTATACCAATGAGGCAGTCAATAGTGCACTTGACTAATTAAATTAAATACTCAACGGCTTATTGATACTATTATATATACCTACCTACTACAAACAATTTGTGAGAATTTTAATTTCCTTGTCAAGCGGACACTGTCAACGCCAGTTTTCTGCTATAATTATAGTCCAGATATTCTCTTGTTAATTAGATCATAAAAAGGCAGTAGTTTCCCGATAATCTGTAAAAATAGTGCCGCATAGAGATAAAATTTATGTACGTATTATGGCCATACAACAATAGTAAACGCAATAACTTCGCTTCTTAATTAAAACACGTGTAATTGAATATACATTAAGGTAACAAGACATAAATTTGTTACGTAGTTGCATGCGTATTGTTATTAGATATTTATCAAAAGTTTCAGATTGGCCAGCGTGGGCACTTATCGCCAAAACCCTCTCATAAGAGAAAACCCGTATCTATGTCTCTATCCAAGACTTATGAAGCTGAAATCTGTGGCTACCTGGCAAGTAAGCTGTCATTAGTCTATCAGCGACTTTCAACAAGGGGTAAAATTTACCGTAATTCTAGTTATTTTCTTGACACAAACTTCTCAGCGCCAATAATAAAACAATAAGTAACGCCGTGCTTCTTAGAATTACTCAGCATCAACTTCATCGTATTGTTAATTACTTGTTTTTCTTGTATGATAGAAAAGACATAATAAATACTTACACTATATAAATACACTATGTTATTATATATACATATGTACTATAAAATAAAGTTCTACGCCGCGTCTGTCTGTCTGTCTGTTCGGATAAACTCAAAAACTACTTCACCGATTTAAATGAAATTTGGACCCAGACAGCCTAAAGCCTAAGAAAACACAATATATTTTTTTAACCGCGATAACCAAGATAGACTCGAGCAGAGCCGCGGCCGAAAGCTAGTGATTTATAATTTATTATGAATCATTTCGTTACGAGCATGATTGAGCTCGTAAAGGTGCCTATCCATCGGTTCGTAATAGTCTAATAAAGCCATTTAAGCGATGTCGATAACACAAAAAACTACTTACAAAAAATGTAAAATTAATAATAAAATGAACTAAAACTACTTAAGGCCGCTGCATACGTAACGAGATATTACCTCGGACGGGACGTGGACGTGGTTGCCTCGTTATAAACGGGGACGTGATGGAAAATGCATACGCACCGTGACTGTGACTCGGATCTAACGTGCTAGTGTTGTGAACAAGGAAAGATGGATTTTTCATTTCAAGAATTGGCTTTAATTACTATTGACTAAATATCGTCGCCGACGATGATTAGCACAATCATCGTCGGCGACGATATTTAGCTCGTCCCTAGCGTGACACGTTCCCGTCCCGTCCGTGTCTCCGTGAAGTATGAATTTCCTTATACATTTTGTATGAAACGATGTTTGCAAAACTTCCCGTCCCGTCCCGTCCGTGTAAAATCCTGTGTACTAGAAGTACCTTTCAAGTAGTTAAACACTATATTTACATATACCTACAACCTTCAACGCTAGATTTGATTTTGATTTGATTAAACTAGATTTGGTAATGACTTTGATAAAACCATTTTCCTCGTTTTTAGCTTAGGTTTCATAGAACTAGATGTATTACTAGTAATTTACACTTTGTATAAATTTTAATTATGTATCATGTAATACACTGATCTTCACGAATTTAATATTTTTAATATAGTTTATTATTCGAATTTAATATTCTTAGATTTGAGAGTTATGATATTTGATTATTTGTGATTGAAATCTGCTTTAGCTAATGGATCATCATCATCAGCCTATCGCATTCCACTGCTGGACATAGGCTAATGGATAGTAAGTATTATTACGAAAACAGCTATACGAACAAGCTGAGCTACCCAGTCTCACATAACAAGAATGCAGTTACATTATATATGTATGTATGCTTGATGATATGATGATATTGCTTCAATTATATTATGTGGCACCTAACATGCCTATTTATGCATATGTTTCTCTTATGTATCATCTACGAAATGATGTCATACTTTAATAAATAGCTGCTGATCTAAAAGTATGGTTTTGTTATGCTGTTTGTTTTGCACTATATGTCAATCAGATTCTTCAAGTGGCAATCTGTATAATGTGCGACTGTGCGATAAATGTATTAAATGTTGTTTAAAAGCTCATTGAACCAAAGAAGTCCATTTTTGAATCATTCTTCGTTAACGCTTTGATCATAATTATCAACAGCTTTTAACAGTACAGTAAAGAATATATATTTTTTTGGAAGATATCAAAACGGAGTTGTATTTCCGTTGTTCTATTTTCTTGTATTAATTATTTCTATTTGATGGTTTGGTAACTTGCATGTGTTCGGTAAAGCTGTTTTATTCAAAGCCTAATGAACTATCAATATTTATTTCTTACAAAAGTGGATATTAATTCAACATCTGATTTGGCCATCTTGGAACCTAAATATTGCCTTTACATTTAATATTATATTGTTTCAATAGTTTATTTTATAGTCTGTAATGCCTAAAGATTGCATGGCACATAACCTTAACCTTTTGCGTTTGATAAAACAAATGTCATGCAATTTCATGTTTGAAACAATGATGATTTTGTTTAAGTTAAATCTTAACTAAAAGAATATCTTCAGTACAAAGACGTGTAATCGGGTAAAGAAATAATTCAGTTTCAGGTGCGTATGGTCAACCTTAAGCCGCCCTAGGACCTAGGACTAGTTAAGTCTTCTCATAATCAAATACTATTTATAGGGATCCGTAGTTCATGACTCCGAACCCTTATAGATTCGTCATGTCCGTCCGTCCGTCCTCGACTTACCATCTAAACGATTAGTGCGAGAAAGATGAAACTTTCCATGGCTATGTGTTTTTATTAGGTCTACAAAGTGCTATAGTAAAATCATAAAAAATATTTTTATTTTGGGTTCCTCCCCTACACGTAAAGTGGGGATTCATTTTTTTTCTCTCGTTTACGCTATCATGTCATTAGATTTACCCTATCATGTCATTTAATTTTAAAAACATTGAGTAGTTACTAAGACAATTTCTTTATTTGGGTATCCGTTTGCGAGGTAACTTTATTGGGCATTATTTTCTCATATCTGGGCGTCCCACCCCTCTAAAAGCTAAACGGCTTTCTCGAAAAATTTGCAAAAATCGTGATGGTAGTCCATGTGATGAACTTTAAAGGAAAACTATAACGGCTTACGTAACTTTTTGAGTGAAGGAGTTACAGAGGCCTATCTTGTAAAATACGCTTACTTGGAAATCTTTGTACAAAAATAATCAAAAATAATTAAATAATAAGTAAACATAACAAATATCTATTGGACACGACGAAAACTATGGGTAACTACGGAACCCTATTCTTTGCGTGACCTGACACGCACTTGGCCGATTTTTTAAAATCAAAGTGGTGGTCATCATCCTCATCGTGAATGCAGACAATGTAGCAAGGTAACAAAAACTATGGCTGCCTAGTGAGATGCATTCTGCAGCATTGAGCCTCTTGTCTTGCACTTACCAACGAAAGACGACAACACGAATGCTGTCATTTTAGGTTGCGTTTTCTGTATGAAAACCCATTCCTGCTGAAATTAGCATGGTTCTATTACCTGTAAACATATACTTATTTTCTTTTTAATTAAAAAGAAAATAAGTATATGTTTACAGGTATGCAATTGCATATAATTTGTAACTGTAATGTATGTTAATTGTTACAGTGAGATATCCACGTTATACTCTGTTGACTAATTGGAAGGCTTCCTTAGATCTTTAGGCATAAACTCGAACATTTTGCTTGTTAAAGCACTACGTTTTAACAAGCAAAATAACCGAGTTTGACCCAATTGTAAAAAAATCTCATCCATAAATATTTTTTTCCTAAATCAACTAATTAAGCGTACTGCTTAAGTAGTTGTTTCGACCAGTTCATCTTTTATATTTTGCAAGTCCTAAGTCATCTTTTAATATAGGGGACATGGTTCTTGGAGCTATCTTCATTTCCCGAGATAAAATATTACTTCTGACAAAATTTCTTCCCTTATAACCTTGTCTCAATCAGAGGAGGTTTCATTGTACTTGTCAATAGACCGGTACACAAACCTTCGACTAATACCAACCATATGGAGAGTATATAGTACCAAGTTTCAAAAATTGTACCTGCCTCCATACCTACATACTTTGTGTAATGCAATCACAGCGATTCGGTTTTCTTTTTCACCCCACTACAATTTATTATCACAAAAGTTTTTGATAACCAAAAAATTGGCGCAAAAATGTGAAAACAATCATCATCATCATCATCATCATCAGCCTATCTCAGTCCACTGCTGGACATAGGCCTCTCCCATTGCACACCACTTTAAAAACAATCATAAAATAATAACATGTTCTAAATTCGATTATTTTTATTAACAACAGTATTTATGACCTGCCCTAGTGATATTAAACTTGGCTGGGTATTTGATTAATTTCTGCAGTATAAATCTCTCTGCTTTCCTGCATACGACTTAATCCAAATCCCTGAACACTAACATATCCAAAGACATTCCACATGTTTACTCGTATCTAAGTAGGTAAACTATTTGTGGTGAAAGTTATTGAAATATTATGAACTGCAGCAGTTTGTACATATCTCAGCATTTGTGTAAATTAAGATAACTTTGAAGTTATCTGTGTTAGCAATCGCAGTATCTAGATTTCATTGTTTGTGGAGATTGTGTAAGTGGAGCAAGTTGACCAGTATTAATTTGTCCTATTTATTTTACACATTTTGATAATGCAGATTGTTCTGGTGATAAATTGCATACGTTTAATATATTTTTAATTTCGACTAAACTGTATAAGGTGTTTATCATTGCATTATTATTTTTGGTTATTAACAACTACGTACAAAATAATCGATAAACAGCAACAGAAAATTGAAATATTTTAGAAAAAAATGGCCTAGTGAGAGTAGGACTCGTGCAGGAAGAGTTCCGTATCATTATCAGATATACTCGTACATTTAAAGCGTCTTCTTGTTGTTGTTATCAATATCAAGATAAAAGGAGTACAAAAATTATTGTATGGGAACCCCTAAAATTTTAGTATTACTTTAAGAAATACAACATCTATGAAAATTTCAAATCATGGTTTATAAATACAGCCTGGTGACAGATGGACAACGGACTATTAGGAATAACTCCCATTTTACCCTTTGGTTACGGAACCCCAGAAATGATAAAATGTCTTAGTTACTCGTATAAATAACACGTTTTTACTTTAATTTTAGAATTTTTCTTGAATAATAAATTAGTCCAGACCCATAGTATTTAAGCAAAATAATACGAATAATCTTATATATAAAATTCTCGTGTCACAGTGTTAGTTACCATACTCCTCCGAAACGGCTTGACCGATCTTTATGAAATTTTTTATGCATATTCAGTAAGTTTGAGAATCGGCTACTATCTTTCAAACCCCTAGGACGCGAGCTCAGCTAGTAAATAAATAATAATAGAGCTAGTGAAGTATTACCATTATATTAATAAAAGCCAGACAGTGATTGGCCAGACGTGAATTTCTAAAATTATTTATGTAACCGTGAACTTGACTCAATGTTGACATTATGATGTGTAGGCGGCACCTGATTTAAAGAGTTTCGTTTGATGATAAAATAATAATGATTATAATATGATTAATGATTATTATACAGACAGTTACTTTAGAATTTAAATTTTAATATGGATTGCTTATTAGTGTTAGTATAAAGTAATACTGTTCAGATTCCTAGACTTGTAATGTATAGTAGGTATTTAAAGTAGAAAAGCGAATTTGGTCTCTTTGTATTTTGGAAACAAAGAAATATTTTGTTTTCGTTTTAAGAGTGTCTTTGCTTACTAATGTGAAGCTTAGTAGCGTACTTGTCACAAATCAACAATAAAAAAATAAAATGAATAGGCTTATAAAAATCAGTGAAATAAAAAATAATAAATAATCTTTACGACAATCCCATTTATAGCAATAAATTCCTTAGTAAAAGAATACTAGCACATCCACGAGTATTTTTTTAACAATGAAAATATTCTTTTGTATTTTGTATAAATACGCCAAGTTTGCAAAAAAGAAAAATCAAATCATAAGAGAAACTTACCAATTATCCAAAAAATGAAAAGTGTTAACACAACTGACATCTTGAGAAAAACATTCGTAAAATTGTAAATATAAAACCGATTATAAAATCAAAAATGCGTTCTACGTTCTACACAATGGTAGAACAATGATGCGCTCTGGCCAAAAGCGACAAAGGCAAGTGTTCGCGAAAAGCGCGCGAAAATCACTAATGTCGGAAGCTCAATGTGATGCAAAAACGTGGGAGGAATGCTCACGGGTGCCAGAATAGCATAAGAAGTTTATAAACTAGTTATTGAAGTATGCACACGTCAATTCCTACCAATGTCACTTCGAAATATTCAGAAGCAACAATTAACAGTATTAGCACCTTGCCATTGTTAACGTTATAAGGTTATAATTGTTTGTTTGTAAAGGATGTTAGATCCTCATATTTAGCGTAAACAGTGATGGAATGCATCACTTTAAACGATTTATGTCGAGAAAGAAACAATAAATGGCTGTTTTAAATTTATTACATACACATCACGGGTGTTTCCATCTCACTTACAATAAACAAACAACGTGCAAACAACTCGGAACATTAACTGTCAAAAAATATGCACTAAGTCTTTCAACGCTATCAGCGTAGAAAGTTTTTACATCAGACATGTTTATTACATGTGTGGTAGCAGCAAGGGTGATAGGGGGGACTAGGGCAGGTGAACGCTTGACACGGAGGGATAACTGGACAGCACTCGCCAGGGTACCACACGGTCCGGGCATATCTACCGCTGGGTCTCGTGCATGCACCGTGGTTGAAGCAATGGGCCTTACACGGGAAATCATAGCAGCAAGGCCTGAAATTTTAATGAGTAGTTATAGCTTTTCCAAGAGTTTTTATGCGATACTTCAAGTGATAAAATATACAACTGTAAAATGATCATTGTGTTCCACTTAGGTATTTTTTTTTAAACTTAAATACGAGTATTTTCATTCGAAGTTTATTTTTTCTTAAATTAATTATCTTGCCATCGGAATTTAATATCACGCTAAAAATATTGTTTTATAAACCTTGTTTAAAAGAGAGTGGAACGGAACTGAATTTTGAACGAATTATTATTACGATAATAAAATTGACCTTCTGGTCAATCAAGACCACGGTTGTCTAGATTATGGTGAATACGACTTAATCAACCATAATGCATACAGTTCAGAAATGCTTGCTGTCTGGACCTTCAACCATATTTAAGCAATTTTAACGCGGCATATCTAAAGCATCGTTTTAATGTTTCGTTTTAAGGTTTTAGTGGCTCATAAAATTTCGGTAAATTCGTTACCGTTATTGGTGTAAGGACAATATTTTTATAATATATTTATGGTTTAACCTTCTTCAATTATTAAACGTATTGTCTCGTCTTTTGTTGAATACTAAATATCTAGAAGCATTAGACGTGTGACGTAAAAATCACGGTCGTTCCTGCTAATTTTAGAATACCTATTTGACGGGCCTGACTTTTTTATATAGAGTAAGACTAGACAATTATGCATTGCAGATGCAAGGAGTCGATTCGTGTTGAACTTCCTTTAAAATTTGGCGTTACTCATTAATAAATTAGGTTTGCTAATTATGTTTTTATTAGTTACGTTTGTTAACTGTGTAAGCATTTGTTTGTCACGACGCGGCGTGGTGTTAGTACTAGAAAAGCACATTGTTCGTTTTGACAAATGGTGACCTTGAATATAAACTTCTTTTTTTGTATATTTGAAGAATGTTGGGGGCTGATTTACAAACTCCGCTCAAATAACGAAGGTATCCTTCGATAATTAAACAATATTTTTTTAACGAATCCTATAAACGAATAGAAGAAATTGTGATTCGTACATCTAAACATATTTTTTACATTTTCTTTTCTTCTGTTTCTACTTTTATTAATTATTCGTGTACAGAAATAAACAGGGCAAACCTTTACTAGTTCAAAAAATCAACAGGTTACAACAGTTCATAGTTGGTCATAGGCCTCTCCTTAGATAGGAGGATTAGACGTTATCAAGTACCAAAAGTTATTTTAGTAACAAACTAGAAACTAGGAGTTAACCTTTCGCGAGGCGCATTACTAGGGCCAGAGCAGTAGCACGGAACTTCCCTCTGGAATGGCTGCGGCCTGGGTTGTCCACACCTGGGCCTCTTGTAGTATATGCTCCATTCACCCCTGACGCATCCGTACCTCGCAGGGCGAGGAAAGCATTCGTAGCCGCGAGGCAGCACTGACATACTTGTAAATTGCGAGCTAATAAATTTTTCTGAAAGAAAACAATAGCGTAAGTCACACAATTTGTAATAAGATCAGAGTGGCAATCCGTATGGCTTTAATCGGTTCGATTCCGATACACCGCACCACCGCAAACCCTGGTAGGGTGACGGCTGGTGGAGGTTTCTGCACGTAACAAAAGACGGCAATAGATTGATACTACTACATTTGACACCAGTAGAGCCAGATATTGTGTTACGATTAGCAATGAAACTCCTGACAAACGTATATTTCTAAACGTAATTAGGCAAGTGCATAGGCAAACTTACACAGACGATAGAAATCCTAAACAAAATTCACAGATTTTTCAGTTACCAGAACCATTCAGGGCATTCCAAATGACTGTATAAGTTGTAGAAATATTTAAAACCCACTTACCTAGAGTGTTAATTTATTGCCAATTTTAGTATCTTCTCAATTTCCAAATGAAATTATTGCTTAATTTTTTAAATTTTATAATAAATAATAAATATTTTTAAACATCTTACACACAATGCCATCTAGACCCAAACTAAGCAGAGCTTGTGTTATAGGTACTAGGCAACTGATATAAATACATAAACATACTTTTCTTTTATAAATACATACATTTTATACATAGAAAACACCCAAACTCCGAAACAAATATTTGCAGATAATACAAACATTTGGTCCGACCCGGGAATCGAACCTGAGACCTCTTGATCAGCAGCCGCATACAATTGATTTTTAACATTAGAACATTCATAGGTGCCACGATAAATTCTTAAAATTTTTAAAACCGATAGGTCCATAAACTCTCCGTTACCCTCGAAGATATAGATTTTACGTCGCACAGGCAAAGGATCTGATAAAAATGTTCAATGATAAAACATTTCACCTGGGTGGGAATCGAACCCATAAGCACTGCGGCTCAGAAACAACCACTAGATCATTCAACCAATTAAATAGGTAGACTGTTGAATTTTTCGCTTCAGATCTGTGACAATGTGGCTATAGGGTCAAACTTTTGCACTAGCATAAACATAGTAGCAGGAACTCGGCTATGAAACACATCGACAGCAGAAAGAAACTTAGTCGTGATCATTTAGGGTCAACGCCGACGGATAGACTGGCGACAAAGAGACTATTCAGAACAATTTAAATTCAACTTAGGTAAAGATCTTAGGCGAACTATATAAGGCCACTCTCGGCGCTGATGCTTATTATACGCTTTTACAAATTCGACTATTCATGTGGAGATATCAACGATCTTGTACTCGTACGATACAATGACGATGATGATGATAAACTTGGAGTCCAATGAGCGTGGTTGATTGTTTCGTAATAAAGTACAGTAAATACTTACTGGTAATTTATCAAATTTATATGATTTTTATATTTCTTTTAATTTTTTATACAAAATATTTTTGTAATTTATCCAATCATAAGATTATGAAATTAGAGTTTTATATTTTTGTACTCATTTATAAAATTTTGTTACAAATGATGGATGTTGTTTTGACAGCTGATTAAATAAAGAATTATTCGTATTTTCTTGGCTACCTTTGCGCAATGAGTTTTTACTTTCTTGATATAGATACTGCTTAAACTAGAAGCAAATAATACAAGAAACAGTAGAGTTTATTTCTAAATCTTTTATGTTTTTCGTTCGTGACTGGATATTAGCTTTAAAATATTAGAGCCACGCTGAATTCAGCACAAATGGGCCAGCTCGACTGGGGTAGTACTACTCTTACTCAGAAGACCATCCTAATAACGAGAGCATTCTTGCTGTCGTATGTCGCTGTTGACTGTGAGACCGGAGGCCTAATAATTCTGCATCATTCCGGCCTCCGAATGATGTCGAAACATCTGACCAGTTCACCCTGGTATGGGTCACCATGCTATTTTGCCTACCCTCAAAATGAAGAAGGTTACTCTTCTCCTGGATTTACTCATTCTTTCCATCACGCAGAGTAAAGTCACTTTGGAAGGTTTGGTAAATATATAAAAAAAGTCTACTGACACAGCGACACAGTCGGACAACCTTGTTGCTCTATATCTACCGATTTAAAGTAGGTAAACTTTTTTAAATGTAACTCACACATAAGGAATATTCCTGTATTTCCTAGTGCTTTAAAGACATACATGAAAGGGACACAAAGAACACCCACTGTGAACGAGAATTTGTGGATCACACAGTGTTGTTCCATGTGAGAATTGAACCCACAACATTAAGCGCAGTAGTAACGCGTTGGGTCAAAATAGAATAGGTAAAAAGTTCTTTGATGAAATGGCAACCAGCCGAATTGATATTCTGCCAATGTCAACTGCTAACGTCTTCAATTGTAAAGTGTTCTAGTCTTCAAGTCGTCGTCGTAATGAATTTAATGATAAAAAATGTGGATGAGATGAAATGGGAACTGTCTTCCGAAGAAACAAAAAACGTTCTCCTATAAAGGTATCATGTTAACGTAAATGTTTTTTATGTCAATGTTACAAAATGAAAATTGTAAAAAAAAATATCTTTTATACTCAATTCGTTCCAGTACTTATCACTTCTATCCTCTGCTAAGTGCTCTAGAGTATCATCACTGCTGATACGTTCCCTCAGAGAAACACCGAGCACAGCCCTTCCTATAGCGAATTTGAGCTTTGAGTGAAATACTAATTTAGATCGATTTTTCACCTCCGAAAACCTTCAGATTTTATATATCACGGAAATTTTTAAAGCCCGAGAACGGGTATGGAACTGAAACGGTTCCACACAATTTTTTTGATAATCCGTCAATTTTTTTTTCCGAAAACGCTCTATGGACTTCTCTTGCATAAGTTTACCACAGAAGGAGACTGCAGCTTATTAGCCCTCACCACGTCGTGAGTTTGCCTAGGTCAATGCTGCCGATGACAGGTTTCATCCAACCTGCTGTCCAGCTTAGTCCTACAGCTCGTGCCGGACGGGGTCCCGATCGGACCCGCACTGGTATCATTGTGCCGTAACCTCTGATTTTAGAAACTTATGTCTAAATGCATGTTATGGTCAGTTTGAAACACTTTTAGTTAATAATTTTCAAAATATTTAACCTAAATTGTTCATCATCGTTAACTTATTTTTGGAACATGGAATTCATGCTAATCATGAAGCTACATGCTTTTTAACTTCACGAGCGTGGCTGATTCATGTTTACACCACTGACTGACGACTTCACGGCCTACTTGCTGTATTAATCTGGCAGGCGAACAGAAAGGTTACCCCCCAGCATTTTGTTGATAACATTTAAATTATTTAGTCTTATTCGACATATTTATATTCGACTGTCAAGGAATATAAATAGGGGTGTTTGTTTGTCTGATTTTTAGGGTCCCGTTGCCAAATGGCAAAAAATTGAACCCTTATAGATTCGTCATGTCTGTCTGTCTGTCTGTCCGTCCGTATGTCACAGCCACTTTTTTCCGAAACTAAAAGAGCTATACTGTTGAAACTTGGTCAGTAGATGTATTCTGTGAACCGCATTAATATTTTTACACAAAAAGAGAAAAAAAGTAATAAATTTTGGAGGTCCCCATACTTTGAACTAAATCTCAAAAAAATTTTTTTCATCAAAACCATACGTGTGGGTACATGTATGGATAGGTCTTCAAATTGATATTGAGGTTTCTAATATCATTTTTTTCTAAACTGAATAGTTTGCGACACTTCCAAAGTGGTAAAATTTGTGTCCCCCCCCCCTGTAACTTCTAAAATAAGAGAATGATAAAACTAAAAAAAATACATTACCATGGAATCTTCCAACGAAAATTAGTTTGAATGAGATCTAGTCAGTAGTTTTTTTTGAAACGTCATAAATCATAAACCGCAATTTTACATTTCTTTCAATCAAAACACTATTATTAAAAAATCGATGAAAGTTAAGCTACAAAAACTTTTAAATGATGTTACTTGCTGCTACGGAACCCTTCATGGGCGACTCCGACTCGCACTTGGCCGCTTTTATAAATTCAGTTGTTAAATTGGCTCTGACTGGCTTGACTTTCGCACTCTCGTTTGTATATGTAGTAGTACATCCTGCCTGTAATATGTCAGATCTGTATAGATTACTTTCATTCATAAAACCATCACTCTCGGTCTTGCCTGACTTATCATAATTATAGGACTCCTTGGAGTCTCGAAACCAATCCTACAAATAATCTAGAACTCTGAAGTCTGAAGCAGTGATCATCATCATCATCAACAGCCTTCAACAGTCCACTGTTGGACATAGGCCTCTCCTTATAAAGGAGGCTTGAAGCAGTGATATTATTATTTCATAGGATCAGTAGGACAGACCTCTTTAATAGGGTAATTAGTTTTGGAGATTCCGTGAAGGTCACAGACGTTTCACAGATTGCGTACCTATGTGAAACATAAAGCAAGGTAGGGAGTAGCCACAGGCATCGTTCCCCTCTATTAAAGTTAAAAAGCCCAAATGAGCATACCAATTACATTGTTATAACACAATGCTTTTTAGGGTTCCGTAGCCAAATGGCAAAAAACGGAACCCTTATAGATTCGTCAAGTCTGTCTGTCTGTCTGTCTGTCTGTCTGTCTGTCTGTCTGTCCGTCCGTATGTCACAGCCAATTATTTTCGAAACTATAAGAGCTATACTGTTAAAATTTGGTCAGTCGATGTATTCTGTGAACTGCATTAAGATTTTTACATAAAAATAGAAAAAAAACAATACATTTTGGGGGTCCCCATACTTGGAACTGAAACTCAAAATTTTTTTTTTCATCAAACCTATACGTGTGGGGTATCTATGGATAGGTGTTCAAAAATGATGTTGAGGTTCCTAATAACATTTTTTTCTAAACTGAATAGTTTGCGCGAGAGACACTTCCAAAGTGGAAAAATGTGTGTCCCCCCCCCTCTAACTTCTAAAATAAAAGAGTGATAAAATTAAAAAAAATATATGTTGTACATTACCATGCAAACTACCAACGAAAATTGGTTTGAACGAGATCTAGTGAGTAGTTTTTTTTAATACGTCATAAATCGTAACACGCAATTTACCTTTCATCCAATCAATAAACTAGTGTAAAAACATCGATGAAAGTTACAACGAACTACAAGAACTTTTATATGATGTTACTTGCTGATACGGAACCCTTCATGGGCGAGTCCGACTCGCACTTGGCCGATTTTTTGTGTATGTGAAATTATAGTTTTGTTTAAATTGTTACTAGCGACCCGCTACGGCTTTGCACGGGTAGATTTAGGTATTTAATAAACATTTTAAACTTGACCAATAATATACTTAAATCTTTCTCGATCACCAATCTATCCATTGCTGAAAACAGTCTGAAAATCGGTGCATTTATCGTGAACAGACAGACAGACACGGCAGTGCGAGTTCGTAGTGATAGACAATTCTTTTTGTATGCAAGTCTAAAATGTGTAGGATGATTACTCAGGAAGTAGAAAAAGTAATTTATTGTCATTTAAAAAAAATGTTTATTTATATAAATATCATATTGGTACATAACAAATTTTCGATGATATTTTAAAATACATTTTTCACTAAACATTAATAGAATACATGGGTGCCAGCATGCCACCTCTACCATATCGGCATGCAAGGACCACAGGAACCACAACAAACAGGAACACCTGCGTAACTGCAGCGTTTGGGCATACACACACCAGGCTCTGTAGTACAGTAGCAAGGGCACGCCCTGCAGCGATTTGGCCGACAGCAAGGTATGGCCACCGTGTCGCACACTGGTACGGGCCTCGGTGGTTCTGTACGTGGCTAAAATAATAAATACTAGGTTTAAAATAAAATCTATTGCAAAAGTAAATATGCTAATATTGTCAAAGTGCCAAGAAATAGCATCTGTGGACCAAATGTGTAAAAGTACCAAATTTATAGAACTCGATTTATTAATGATATTAAAAGAACTAAAGATAGAAATTACGGAGTTTTTGAAATACCATGTGACAGAGGCACTTAATTTATGTAAGTACAAATTGTAAAACCAAGTGTTGCTTCAAAATAGTATTCCGACATCCAAATCTACAATTGTACAGTTCTAAAATTATATTTTCTATGTGATGAAATTCTTACTTACCTTATCACAGGGAGGACATGGTGGTAAACATGGTAAAATTGGCGGAGCTGGACATGGTTCAGGACAAGGTCGAACTGGAGCCGGGCACGGGGAACACCCTCCTCCGGGACACACAGAACAAGGCCTAAGATCGTTGCAGGATGCAACACATGGCTTCGTCGTATAAGGATAACAAGCTCCACAAGGCTGGCCTGTCGCAACGCACGGATCAAAACTATAAAACGGAGCACTCATTCTGATTTTGCAATTTTTATTCAATACAAATTTTTAATATTATATGGTTCAAGCTAGTACAGGCGAAATTTTGACTGTCAGTTTGGTACTTTTATTTTTCTTTGGTCACTGGCAGGCATCTGTTTATGACAATATTTTAAATGCTGTATCTACAATAGTCTATGAAAAAATAATTGAGTAAATCAAAAATTGTCAAAAAGATGAATCATGTGTAAAAATTATAAAAATTTATAAAATTAACAAGTAATTTATAAATTATATAACCCACAAATAATATAATGTGTTCACCATGTTGCTGTAATTTCGGTTCAACGTGCCCGGCTATTTTGCCCTGTGGCCGAGAGCCTTGCTGTTCGTCGTGTCCACCACCACCACAGTGTTGTAAGCCATGCGTCCCACCTCCGGTTCCGTGCACGCCATGTCTACCATGCCGATGCTGTCCAGTGTTTAGACAATGTCCTGCGCCGGTTATACCTGACTTAGTACCACCGATAGTACCCATATTACCACCTTGCAAGCCTCGACGTTGTCCACCTCCAGAACCTACATTACCTCCTCCTCAACCTGTTTGTAGTCCACCGGTGCTACCATGCTGCCCTCCCCCGCCGCCATGTGATCCGCCACCGGTATTAAAATATTAATTTAATATTTTTTATAAATTATTAAAAGCACTAAAACTTTGAGTAATTAATCATGTGTTTATTTACAGGTGTATCCTTGCCCAGACCCTATACCTTGTTATCAACCAGTACTTCCGCGATGTAACCCGCAATGTCCACCACCTATTTTACCAAAACAACGACCAATTTGTCCTAGAGCTCCTCCTGCGCCGTATCCCTGCCTTCCTGTATGTCGTAGCTGTTGTCCAGATTGTGAACTAGACCCGGTTACACGGCGTCGTCCTCTAATTGTACACGATAGTGTATTCAAAACTAGGAAGTCTGGGTTACCTGCAGAATGCTACAAACGGTCTGATCCCAGTGTTCGATACGGGATAGAAAACTATGTGCGACAGGTAAGTTTTTTTATAAAGTATAATTGCAACTACACCACTTATTTGTGATCAAGGATCTAATGGGGAAGTAGTCAGAGTATTCAAAATTATGTCAGTATGTTTTTTCTTAATTAAAACATTGTAAAAGTAGCATAAATACTAAAAATAAACCATTAGGGTTTTATGTTTTCTTAAATATTTATATTATTTTTGCCTACCAAAGTGGCTCTACCATACCTTATAGAAAGCGTGAGTGGAATCCGGGAGTAGGGGCCACCATCCTCATTGTGAGTGCATACAATGTAGCATAATGACCCACACTATGGTCACAATAAGAGTAACTTTGGTAGGCTTAAATAATAAAAAATACATTTTTTGCAGGGTCCTCAAAGCGGCTGCTGTGTACCAATTCGTGTTCCCCTGTTTTAATGACAAGTGACAGTGCTTTAGCATTATAATGAGTTAAGGAACAGGGCGAGTTTAAATTAAATTTTATTTACTAAGTGTTGAAGTTTGTTAAAATCGTATATAACGTTTAGCGGTGTTGTCATAGCTCAGTATGTGTACAATTTATGTAATAAATGTGGCGATAAGTGATATAGTGACTTTGTGTTTTATTTATTTTAAATGAACAACTATTTTTTTCTTAGTGTGTACATCACATCATCTCGCTAGCCTTTATAGCCTAGACCCCAACTTATTTGGGGTCAGCTACTAGATTGCCATAGATGTTCATGACAACCGGGACCGACGGCTTACCGTGCTCTCCGAGACACGGGCGTAAATCTCCACCAAACTTCCAGACTCCGGGCTGTTAAAGAGTTTCCTGTAAGAAACACAACATTACTTTTTGGCCCGACACGGGAATTGAAGCCTCAGACCTTCTTGACCAGCAGTCGCATACACTAACCAGTAGACCAACTAGGCAGTCCAATTAGTCCAGTTAATGGGTCTACATAAAAAAACCTAATTCAGATAGACTAGTCTGAAAAAAAACCCAAGTCTGAATTGAATACAAAGAAACAATGACATCATAATCGCGACCGCAACAAACCTACCTACTCGTAGATTTATGAAAGAAATCAATACCTATGACTAAATAATTTCTTATTACATCATTTATTAAATAAATAAAGTCAGATAGCATCTTTACTAGGATATACTTAGAGAAAATTTTAATGGGAGATGATAATAAAAGTAAAGTAAAAATATAGGTTTATCAGTCCAAAAATCAAAATCAAAGCATTTATTTCAATTAGGCCAGTTACAGGCACTTTTGAATTGTCGAAACAAAAATGAAAATGAAATGTAGCCACAGTCCCAGTCACAAGACATAAAAACTGTGAAAGTACTGTAGTTGCCCATTCCCTAGCGTAGATATCTATGGAGAAGAACGGGCAAGAAACTCCATGGACACTCTTTTAAATCAAAATGTTTTTTACAAAATCTTGGTTACATCATTAATGTTGATTGTGTGAGAACGATGTAGCAAGACGTGCACGTTAAAAGTGTCCAAAAAATGAATATTGTTAAATTCCAGCGGATCTACCAAACAATCAACAACCCACAACGTCCCACTGCTGGGCTCGGGTCTCCTCTCAGGAGAGGGTTAAGGCCCTAAGTCCCAATGATGGTCTAGTGCGGGTTGGGGACTGGCAAGACAACGTTGCGGCTACGTAAATCTTGCCGTTGGTTGTTTTTATGCTACCCGAAGGCCTCCAACTAAGCTTTACGACTGTTATATTAAGATAACAACCGGGATCGACTGCCTAACGTGATCTCCGAATCACGGAAACGCTCATAACATATCATGCCACAAACGGTCACCCATCTAGGACTGACCACGCCGTCACTACTTACCCTCGGTGATTGTTCCTAATCACTTAAGGCCACTCGGCTTGATCCAGCGGATCTAAAGCTGAAAATAATAATTTAATCGTATTTGTGCGTAAACTACACGGTAGGGAAAAGCCATATGCAGGCGTTTCCCTGCGTCAAAGCATAAGCCCAAATGGGTATACTCGTATATATCTATGCATTACACTGTCCCTGCACTCAATGTGTGTGTGTGTGTGTGTGTGTGTGTGTGAAACTGTTTTTTTTTTGTTTTAATTGTTGTTTGAGTTTATAGTGGTAGAAGATTGTTTTTGGATGCGAGTCTAAAATGTGAAGGTATATGTGAAGATATCCCCACTCAAAAAATCGATAAGAAAATAGACAAGACTGTTTTTTGCATCGGGATGAGACGCTATGGCCATTCCCCTTCAGTCCGCGAGCTGTGCTGCTTTATGCATTTAGGGTTAACTTAGTAAGAACACATTTAATTTTACAGGAGTTTTTATTAATTAAGTCCGCATTAATTTAGTCATTTTTCATTTTAACACTGTTTATGCCTGATTTACATGGTGTAAGGTAATTCCTTCAAAGAGAAGGATACCAAAAGCACTGATACACTGTAGAAACATTTACCATTAATTTTAGCACACTCATTCACTAGACTCCGACAGCAACTAGAATGCAATCATTTTTTCATATCAGTTTGCACTACCGTACCACTGAATATTTAGTTTATTTAATACGAAATTTATTACTGGAAAATTTCAATAGCTTGCACTTTGTAAAGCAGGCAATATGTCCATTTTTCACACCATTTGACACTATTTAACTTTCACTTATTTTTTACAAAATTTGAGTTGAACAGCTGTAAATGTTTATACACGGATGTGTCTCAATGTGTCTTGTTATTGGCGGTGGCCCATTACACACCATGGGTTGCGTGGGTCCACACTGCATTGGTCCACAACTGTAACAAGGCGAAGGCGGGCAGCAAGGCATCTTGAGTTTTTTAATATTATGTGGTTCTACTTGAAAATTTAATAAACTATGCGCACCAAAATATAAATGAGTCACGATGAAAATGCGATACTATTTATAAACTTAGATTAAACCTACTAGAATAAAAAACAATGCATTTATAAAACAAATCTATGTGGCCTTGCGCCCTGTTTTCTAAACCTATATTTTTATGGTTCCGTACCCATGGTAAAACCCGACCCTATTGCTAAGACTACTGTCCATCTATCCGTCTGTCAATAGGATGTATCTCATGAACCGTAATAGCTAGACAGTTGACATTTTTACAGATGATGTATTTCTATTGAAGCTATCGTAACAAATGCTAAAGAATACAATAAAATAACTATTTAACTGGACGCCAATGCAACTAAGATCAGATCATATTTTTGCTCGTTTTTGACCGATATTGATAATGAAAACAGGTACATAGATGCTTGAAATTCGATTTTGTGAATGATTGAAATTGATTTTTTTATCGTTATCGTCACTGCCATATGCCACTTAAGAGGGGTAAGCCTGTGGTTGTAGGACGCACATTGCGTCGACACTCTCATGCCATCACATCTTCCAAGTACAGCTAGTTGTGCCGGCGCTGCCACTGCATCTGCGGAAAGCCTCAAAAGGTGTAAATACAAATAATTATTAATTACATTTTTTAGCCGTTTGGGGTAGAGACGCTAGATACATAGAAAACTCTTTATTTGTAGACCGTGTTACAGATTCACAATATTGGACTCTCGACTGCTCGTGGCCCTTTTTATTTATCACAGGAGAATTAGCATTATTTATTAGTATTAATTTAATGTAGCAATGCTGCCAGTATTTTGGGAACGCTACCAATATGCCATGATCCAGAAAAATAAAATATTGTAAATAATTTCTTTAGTTTTCTATTAGCATTCGAATCATTTTAATATAACAGACATATGTTTTAAGCTATTGCATAGCTTTTATCGCGAGCTTTGAGCGCAGCGACCGAATCGAGAAATTCCGTAACGAAAAAACCTAACACCCTAAAAAAGGAAAGAGAATATGATTGTAACAGCAGTGCGATAAGAACAAATAACGGGCGCCTTGCATACGCCATATTTTAATCAAATAGAAGGGATATCGCAGGCACAATACAAGGCGTCCGCGTTCTCCAGTACCGTCTAATAGAATCTTAGTGTTTTTTGATTCCATAGATATCCCCATATTACTATTATGTTCCCCGTTTAGTTTTCATTCTGTTAAAAGGATGATTATATTGTTTGGCAATAACAGTGTTAGAATGTATGTTGGTAAAAAGACAGTGTATATTGTTTTGTAAACTAGAATTAATATCAAAGAAAAAAAATACTGCATGGAAAAAATTTATTAAATAATTATAATTGCAGAAGTTGATAAAAAATGCTATGCAATAGCTTTACCGCGGCAGTCCCCGAGTGCCACACATATTTTTTAGCTGTTTTAATAGATATGATACCGAACCCTACGTGCACGAGTCCGATTCGCACTTGACTGTTTTTATAACTAGCTACTGACGGCGCCTAAGGAATTAAAGACTAATAGTAATCTTAGTTAATTAGATTTCTATTAGAAAATTTCCTTCGTCCTAGCCTTAATTGTTTTCAAGATTATTTATTTTACCTGAATATTGATTTTTCTATTGAGTGACTAGCATCGGACCTCTACAACCTTCCTTAGCACGAAGTAAATTCTTAGAACTACGATCAACTGTTATACAAGTTCGAATATATGTTGTAATATTAGTTTCTGATACCGAATGATTGCTTTATCTTTAACAAATAACGCGAACATGTGTTCGACATACCTACACGCGGGTGGAGCCGCTGATAAAAGCTAAGAGTATAGACCCAGAGACTTTCTGAGATCCAGGCTATGCCATTTTAGGCCCGTATCTGTACTGAGGGCCAAGTTATTTGATCATAACAGCTTAAATTTATGGCCCCTTTGCTTTTGGTTAATTAATCTCGAATCTTTCTTTGTAAGAAGGTACCTAAAGGTTCCTACTGGTAAGAATCATTGTTACATAGCCCAGTTATTGAGGAAGACCATGGGCTATGTATCATTTCACTACGGCTAATAGGGTTGATAAGGTTAATGTATGAAGTACTAACAGTGCCGATTCGGTCGCGGCCTATAGGCCTATCGTGTTGCTGGACGAGGCGGGTAAACTCTTTGAGAGGATACTCTCTGCCCGCATCGTCCGGCACCTCTGCGAGGTCGGCCCCGATCTGTCGGACGCCCAGTTCGGTTTCCGAGAGGGGCGTTCGACGATCGATGCAGTGATGCGCCTTAGGGCCGTGACCGAGGAGGCCGTGAGAGGCGGCGGAGTGATGTTGGCGGTGTCCCTAGACATCGCCAACGCCTTCAATAGTCTGCCATTCGGCTGCATCAGGGAAGCACTCCGCTACCACGGAGTGCCAGAGTACCTGAGGCGGCTGGTGGCAGACTATCTCGAGGAGCGTACCGTCATGTACGAGGACCGAGATGGCGTCTTGAGACGCAGGGCCATGTCGTGCGGTGTTCCACAGGGGTCTGTCCTAGGACCACTCCTGTGGAACATGGGATACGACTGGGCCCTACGAGGGCGTCTCCCCCCCGGGCTGGGTGTAATCTGCTACGCAGACGACACTTTAGTCACGGCCCGGGGGGCAAACTTTCAGGAGGCGGCGCGCCTGGCCACCACAGGAGTCTCCCTGGTGGTCGGGCGCATCGAGGCGCTGGGTCTGCGGGTGGCCCTGGATAAGACGGAGGCCCTACTCTTTCATGGGCCCCGTCGTGGTCCACCCACCGGCGCCTCGATCGAGGTCAACTCGGTCCTCGTACCGGTCCGGGCCCAGATGAGGTACCTGGGTCTGGTCCTAGACGGAAGGTGGCTCTTCGACGAGCACTTCAAACAGCTAGCCCCAAAGTTGGTGGATACTGCCTCCGCCCTCGGGCGACTCTTGCCCAATTTGGGAGGGGCCAGTGTTCCCACTAGGCGGCTGTACACGGGGGTGGTAAGGTCGATAGCACTGTACGGTGCACCGGTGTGGGCGGCGGCTCTGTCCGCCCAGAATAGGGCGCGCCTCTGGCGCCCCCAGAGGATATTGGCGGTCAGAGCCATACGCGGATACCGCACGGTGTCGACCGAAGCGGCCTGCGCCTTGGCCGGAACACCCCCGTGGGATTTGGAGGCGGAAGTGCTCGCCGAAGTTTATCGACGAGTGGCTGAATTTCGGGCGGAGAGGGGCATTCGCCCTCCGCCCGAGGACGTACGCGAGTGGCGCGAAGCCGCTCGTCGAGCCACCTTAGCTAGATGGTCTTTCCGGCTGGAGACTCCACGCGCTGGCTTCGCCACCGTGGAGGCTCTCCAGCCGGTCATCGCCGAGTGGGCAGGGCGGCAGCACGGGACCCTTTCCTTCCGGCTGACGCAGGTGCTTTCCGGGCACGGTTGCTTCGGAAAGTATCTGCACTCGGTCGCGAGGAGGGAATTGAGTCCCGCCTGCCACCACTGCGACTGCAGTGAGGACACGGCCCAGCACACGCTGGCGGTCTGCCCCGCATGGGCGGCGCAGCGCCGGGCCCTCACTGCAGTCATTGGAGAGGAACTCTCGCTGCCGGTCGTAGTCCGCTCCATGGCCGGTAGCGACAGTTGTTTTACCGCGGTCGCAACCTTCTGCGAGGACGTAATCTCGCAGAAGGAGGCGGCGGAGAAGGCCCGAGAGGATGACCTCCACTCGGACCCGATCCGCCGCCGGCGAACCGGGCGGCGGAGGCGCGCCCATCTGCGCCTCATGCCGCCCTGAGTGTGGCCGCGGGTGGACGGGACGGGTTTCCCCGTCCATCCGCTGTAGTGGCCAGCCGCGAGGGGGTGGCGTCCGCGTGTGACCGGACGTCGCCCAATTGGAGAGGATAAAGAGATGGCGCCCGCAACGGTGCGGGCAGGCGCCGGGAGGGATCCAGAAGGAGAAAACAGTTACGTGGATCCCTTCCAAATACAGGCGCAGAGAGGTCACACCGTGTGGTTTTAGTCGGTTCGAGTCCGACACACCGCCCCGCCGAGAGCCCCGGTGGGGTGACGGTCCGTGGGGATTTCCACACGTTAAAAAAAAAAAAAAAAAAAAAAATGAAGTACTAACAGTACATGTCTATCTTTTCAGGTTGGCTCACAATAGTCATTATGGTAAACATTATTTTGGTCAAGTAACATCACGCTACGGAAAATGCTCCACGAAGACAGAGCTGCTTGTGTCAGCTAGTTGTCAAAGTATCTTTAGCCGACTACTCGGCCTGATGGAAAGTATGAGTAGAATCCAGTAGTAGGCGCCATCATACTCATTTTGAGGGTATGAAATGCAGCACAGTGACCCACACCATTGCGGCTTAGTGAGATTTCTGCATCATTCTTCATCCGGCCTCCGGAAGCCTAGAAACCCGAGATCTAGAAATCTCGTTCTCAGAAAGGTGACAAACTGCGTAACTGTCGTTTTACGGTAACCCAAAACGTCATACTAACCCGGCCCCTAAGAGCGGCCTCTTAACTTTATACAAGTAGGTATATTAAACGAAGTATAATGTAGGTATACAAATATGTTTGTATCAAAGAGTATAATTATTCGAACGTGACCAAATACCATGGCCACGTCAGCTTTATGAATACAGGTTAACAAGGTACCTACAGTTTAGAAATACATTCGGTCAGCATTCATGCTGTCATGTTTCGGGGCGAGTACCGTGCCGTGGCCGTCTAAACTGGCCCAATAATGCTGAAGCAACTCAAGTGTAGACTACTCAGGAGTCTTTAGTAGCCTTAGAAAAGGTATGATGAAATCCGAGGTAGATTTCTCGCATTACGAATATACATTCTATGTCCTGGAATACTTTACAATGAAATGAACACAGAACACCAACTCGTTTGACCGAATGGGTGCTCTGTTTTGTAATCAATCAAAGTGTTGTCGCATGTGGGATCTGAAATCTGAACCTCGTAACACTGCACTAGAAAGCAGTCAAATCAGATTAATGTCGAATCTTAAGAGCTATATAGTAATCTATTCTTGACAGTCAGTCGGTCAGGCAAAATATAAAACCACCAGTACACGTTCACAACTTCATTTTATTAGGACATGGACAGCACAAAATTTGTATAGATATTCATCGTGTAACAGGTACTCAGTCTAGATGATGAATTTTCGCTGTAAGTACTTGTATTTCTTTAACATATCTTTGTACAGCATGTGTAAATAGTTATCTTGGGGCATCCACATCCGCAGCACCTGAATATAGATACAGAAATAGTGATTATTATCACATTCACATCACAACACAACAGCCCAGAACAGTCCACTGCTGACGTAAGCCTCTAGATTCTAATAAACTGTTAAATAACATTAATTTATAGTTAATACAATTGTAAAATTAACTAATTATCAAGATAAGAACAGGGAACCATTTGGCGAATCTTTGATTTACGATGATAAAAGAACGTGCAGCATTCAGGCAGACCTGACGACGCGATGGTCCGAGGGAGTCCTCTTAGTTTTCATAGGTTAGAACAGATCGATTGAACCGGTTCCAGTAACAAAAAACTAATTTTGAACCAGATAATTGTTCCCTTCCATTCCACTATACTACTATTACTCTGTCATACTATTCTAACTATTTCTTAAAATTTACTGGCTCAAGCACTAATGAACTACATATACAACCCAACTTCGTATGATTTTACAAAATTAACATACAATGATCGAGGTAGATCGCTTTGGGCGATATAATACTTACATCTTGTTTTATTTATATTTATTTTCTTAATGTAGTAATAAGAAATAAGAAATTATTTATTGTAAGTATAAATTTTACAATTTTTTTACTTATTTTAGAAGACTGTGAACTGTACTACGAGATTAAATAAACTGACTTCTTGAAACGTCTTTCATGCTCACATGGCTTTGACAGTTCTAAATTCTTGCATGATGTCAGTTGTTATTTGAATTCTGTAATATACCAGTACTTTATTAAATTAAAAGAGTTAAGTGTGATTTGAATCACAAATAGAATGGTTCTGTATAATAAGCATAACTCAGCATTGTTACTAGATGACATTATTTATGTTAATTGACTATCTATAATAATATGTCATTTTTGTCAATAACCTTTTGCGATTTTACATAGCCTATTATGTTTATTAGGCTATGTAAATTCATCACTTCAACTTCACACTTGTTAAGTCGCAGGTACGTTCATATTCGAATTTTTCAAGAAACAACATATTATGGATTCAATTGTTGATGGTATGGTTCAATAACTACTCTACAGAGGATGTTCCAAAGGGAAGTTAGTATTATCATCGTGTGCTGTCATTTATCAAAGGTCGCCAAAACAAATATCCGACTAATTGATAGGTTAGTTTGACGGTTGACACACGCTTGACAACAAGCTGATACTCTTAACTTCGAAGCAGTGTTTGGAGTGTCTATTTATCAACTGCGGCTATTCGTAATTTTTTGCAATGTTTACATTTTCAAAAAGCAAGTATCTAAAAATTACTGCGGATGTTTTCAAAGATCCTTTTCTGGCGTCCGTTTCGTTCTTTATTTTTCATCAATATAATCACAATATATCTTTAATAAAGCGAGGAGTTTACAGTTCGTAGTTAATCACATAATGTTAACTGGGTCCCGCGATCTTACCCGCGGATATTGTTGTAATAAAGCTAGGCTAAAAATTTGCCTAAGATACTCCTTATTTCATAAGCTACCTGCAAGTGAAAGTCTCGTCAAAATGGGTCTAGCTGTTTCAGAAATTAACCGGATCAAACAGACAGATAGATAAAAATCAATTTGATGTAAGTGCCGTAATAATGTTTATAATTTCTAATGCATTCATTGAGTAAATAACTCAGAGTAGAAATCAATGGTTTTATTTCGTAACCTGAGGAAAAAAACTGTTCATCAAAAAGACGCTTCTATTTTTTATATTTGTGTAGCTAAATAAATGCAATATAGCTGAATGTAAGTTTTAACTTTTGCGTTTATTATTATTATTATTATTATATCCTTGAGTATTACTTCAGTAATTTTGTACGATCGTAACCTCAAAAAGTCGCCATAGATAAAGAATTCGTATGGAAGGATTAAACTTTTCTCTGATCCCTAATTAGAAAACCATAAATAAGTAAAATCGTCACATTTAATCTTAAAATTCAATGTAAATTACATGTAAAAATAATATAAAACTAACGAAATCAAATAAAATTATAAATTCTCATTAAAGTTTTGATAAATATTTTATCTGAGATTCCAATATCCATTTAAAAAAATGTGTAGCCCAGTGAAACCCATTCCTTGTAATAAGGAGCCACCTACGTTCTGTCCTTGTATACCAATCCAGGTAAGCTATAGTAGTTCCTTCGTTTTTCCGTATTCTGTAAAAAGGGATACGGCTCTGTATAAGAAATTGGGACACCGAAGCCAGCCTTAGGTATAAATTATTTGCTAGATGCTAATATGTATATTGATAAGGTTTTGACAAAGTATTTTCAGTAGATTTAATTTAAACTCTTTACTTCTTGACTCTGTACAAAATAAAGTCTCTTCCCTTATCGGTACGCTTAAATCTTTGAAATTATTCAACTGATTTTAATGTAGTTTTTAATACTAGGTAGAGTAAATCAAGAGGAAAGTCATATATGTAATACTAATATAGTAGACTTGTAATTGTAAGACTTAATATTATTACAGGGGCCAAAATGTTTGCCCTGTGGCATGGACCCATGGACCCTACGACGACCACTCATCGTACACGACAGCACATTTGATTATAGACCTACAAGTTGGCCTGGAATGTTGCTTAACAACCAAGATAAAAAGATCCGATACCAATTGATAAACTACCAAAGGCCGGTACGTAAACGTAAATTTAGACTATAAAAATGATTATTTTTGCAACTAGTTTATAAATAAACACATAATTTTTAATACATAAATCTTGGGCTAATGCATCACTCCTTGACCTAATCACCTTATATTAGTAGGCCTACAGTTTATTTACTATATTGTACGCAATTCTAAATATCTGCGCCATTTCGTATTTTATCTTTCAGCGCCATTTAGGTTTGTTTATTTATGTTTTTTCAATTTAAAAGTTAGCTTACCTACTTCAAATATTAGTGTTTTTGCGTGATCTCTATCAACACCATGTTCAATGTGTATATATTTTTACATTTACTTTCAGGCCCAGTCTCATTACCCTTCCTGTGCGCCTTCGTACAACTAGCAAAACAGGTATCTTTTCAATACACAGTTGTACTTCTAGTTTACTTTTATATATGACAATAAATTCATCTATATATATATTATTACATCTATTTATATAAAAATGAATTGCTGTTCGATAGTCTCGCTAAAACTCGAGAACGGCTAGACCGATTTGGCTAATTTTGGTCTTGAATTACTTGTGGATCATCATCACCGTAGATGAAACACGTTCTTAACATAGGCCTCCACCAAGGCTCACCATAACAACCAGCCCTGTGCCACTAGCACTTGACGACCTTCAAAGGGTAACATGTGATCATAATAATAAAATAAAGCAAAACATTTGCTGATTGCTGATATAGTTAAGATATGTTTAGTGTTTATGTTTTGTTTATTATTTCAAGAGCATAATTCTTTAATGCACTCCGTATCTCGGAGAGCACATCAAGTCGTCGATCAGTTGGAATACGAACATCTGTTTCAATCGTTATGATGGCAGAGTATGTTAATAGTGTTGAGATTATTGGCCTCATACTGCTATGGACGACAATAAGTTTTATTTCCTATTGAGGTTAGATTCCTAATCGAAATCAAATTGGCTTAACACTTTAATTCCGTCACAACCTTCAACAGTTATTAACTACTTTATAAATATTTACAATTGAGAGAGCTAGATAAAATACTGGGATCATTATTTATAAGCAAAAACAATCCGAATTTCTTTTAACCAGTTTTTTTTCTAAAGTTAGCTATGCATGGTAGCAGGTAGCATACACCCTATATGACAGATTTATCTGTACAGCTACACTCGGTCAGGTAAACTTAGATAAACTGGCAGGATAGAGATCTTAAGGTAGCCATATACATATCTATCTGTCTGTCTGTAAATATATATGTTCAGTCAGGTTTGCCTTTACAGTTGAATTAATACCAGTAAACAAAATTTATGCACATGAGTTATGACCTCTTTTCAAAAGAGACATAAACAATTGAAACATTTTATAATTAGAACTGTCAAATTTGATTAAATTGTCAGTCGTAAAATTTTTTACCACTTTCGAAAACCTGTACAAATTCTGCGGAGTAATTTTATTCATTCCAATAGTTATTTCATATAAAATAAACACAATGTGCGATAGACTGGGTGTTATTAATAAATTACAATCAGTTATGTCTTCAATACAGTAAGTTAAATATTTCAACAATATAGACAATATTTTACTGCTGTCAATCACAACTTATGAGGAATCAAGGTTAGGTACCGTCAACCAATATTGATTTCTCGTAATTTGCTTTTGGACTACCAGATGGAATAAATAAATAAAATTCTCTGAGTAAAATGTCAAAAGTATATACACAAAAGATTTCAATTGCATAGATCTTGTACTTTATGTTGTTTAACTTTTGACGACGAGTTTTTTAATCATGCAAGTATCAATATTTTACTCTTGTAGTTGCATAGTTTTTAGGTAATCTAATAAAAGACCAACCTCAAATGATATTTGTGCTGTCGTCTTTCGTTGATCAGTGTGAGGCCAGGAGTCCAATGATGCAGATGCATCTCGCTAGACCGTCGTAGTGTGTCACCATGCTGCATTCACAATGAAGTTGGTGACCCACTACTTATGTTTTTCATCAAGCAAGTAGAATCACTTGGGCAGGCTTAAAATTATACAAACTACATGTATTTGTGACTCTCAATCACCGTCTTAGATTGTGTCTCTAAATACTTAAAACTTGTGCCATGAAAAAACGATCTGTGAAATATTCTGCTTACAGAGGATGTGGATGCGCACCGCCGCCTCCGTGTTGTGCTCGTCCTTGCTGTTCACCTTGCTGCGGAGGAGGAGGCTCTCTCGTCACAGTTTACAGTCAAGTAGCAAACATCCAGTGACAGGCCAACTGCGCTTAACAGTATTCAATTCAGGTGGAGTGGAGGTTATCGCTTAGGATTTAGGAGTTACGACAGAATCGTGAGAGATATCAAGTTTTATCTCCAATCCTTACTGTTATTTCAATATATTTACATATTTTATGTTAAGTATATCTATTCTACGATTTTGTCGTAACGTGAACCCCACCACCTTATTTATTCGTGTAACTGTATAGTTGTAAAAGAATACAGTCAGACTAAGGGTATATTATTACCTTTTGCAGAGAAATGTAATTCAGTTTTTGCGAGTGACAACGGAAAGAATTAGAATATATGACTGCCTCGTTGGCGCAGTGGTAGAGCAACTGCTGTGCATAAGGTCTTGGGCTCTATTTCCGGGTGTATGTAAATATAAAAAAACAAAGTATTCCATCAATCAATTAATCATCGAGCTTGTACTAAGCTAGTACAAGCTAGATGGTGATATGTGTCAGATGTCCGAAATATTTATTTATATGATTATAGTATCTAGTAGCCTATTGGAATGAGGCAATGGTTTAATAGATACTTGAGAATAATACAGAAATTAAGCAAATAATGGTTCTAAAGTAAATATTGGTTAGTGAAACATAAGATTCTAAATAGTTTTTCTTTAAGGTCATCAGATTTTTCGATGCTCATTGTATTATTTTTTCGACAGATGCAGTGCTAGCCATTGGACAACCACCTGTTCCAATTGCAGCATTCGATCAAGCTGTAATAGCTGTAGGTCAATGCGGCAAAAATTGATTTTAGATTTGCTTTTTGACAAATAAATTGTTACGTGAGTTTGTGTCATGTGAAGTTTTGTAGCTAGTCAATAAACATGTATTGGAACGTAAAAGCGTCAATAAATATTGTATAATTTCATGTTAGTTTCAACTTAATTAGAAACCAACCAACAACCTATTTAGAAAAATAAAAATAAAGATGTACGACCTTTTAGTCCAAGATTTGACGATTGCGGGTTACACGTGCTAACGGCGGTACATCTCAATGCGGTGATAAGCCTTCTATAGAATAAGCTGGGTACCTATAGATTTTGCTGGGATCTCAACCGACGACAGTACATTGAGAGCATCACATACGCTGCCTCGCGGAAGCTAGGTGTATTAAAAAAGTTGGGACGGTTCTTCTCACCGGAGCATCTTTCTGCTCCGGTGAGTGTTCGTCAGGCTGGCGCAGCCCCATTTATTTTGGTCACGATACTATCACTGGAAGATCTTATTTAGTTATTAAACTCGATATTCATAGGCGATGGTTAACGCCTTTTAGGAGCCGGCATGAAAATATTTCGTTGCCTTGAAACATAGTCCAGTCCAGCGGGAAACAGCAAAAAAAAATTGGTACAGAAAATAAGTACACAACAAAATTTTTATCTAAGAGATCTCGCTTTAGGAATAGAAATGCTGTGTCGCGAGGGACTTTACAAACATACATAAAACGAACACAGAGAACACCCAGACTCAGAACAACAATTTGTAATTCATACAAAGTGTTTTCCCACGTGGGATTTGAGCTCATGACACTTGGCGCAGTAGAAAGCTGCGTGGCGACCATTTTAACAATTTTTTTTTGTACATGTGGAAACCCCAGGCCGTCACCCCGGTGAGATTTGCTCCGCCACCTTCTTCTGCGAGATGACGTCTTCGCAAAAGGTTGCGACCGCGGTAAAACACCTGTTGCTACCGGCCATGGAGCGTATGACGACCGGTAGCAATCGATCTCCTCCAATGACTGCAGTAAGGGTCCGGCACTGCGCTGTGTGCTGGACCGAGTCCTGACTGCAGTACCAGTGGTGACAGGCGGGACTCAGTTCCATTCTAGCAACCGAGTGCAGCTACTTTCTGAAACAACCGTGCCCGGAAATGACCTAAGTCGGTCGGAAGGAAAGGTTTCCGTACTGCTGCCCACTCTATGATGACCGGCTGGAGAGCGAACACGGTCACGAAGCCCGTGGAGTCCCGAACGAACGACCAACTAGCTGAGCAACGATGGCTAGTTGGTCGTTCGTCTTCGTCACTAGCGTATCTCTTCGAGCGGAGGTCGAAAGCCGCTCTCCACCTTAAGGCTCTCCACCCAAGCCGCGGCGGCGGCGGCGGCGCGGGAGCGGGGCGGTCAACACAAACCTGTTCTCCAAACCAGCGGGCAGATCGCGCGGTACTATAGCGGCATAATGTTGTGTTCGTAGTTGTGTTGTCGAGATATTTATTTTTATTCGCGAACAAAATGTCTCAAAGACGGCGACAACAACTTTTTGATTCAAATTTATTCCTAACGGTTGATTTATTGTGGGCAAAAGAAGAAGTGGATCCTTACTATAGGGCAAGGAAAATAAATGGTGAATTTTATCGAAACTATGAAGAACAGAGACAAAATCCCGACAAATTCTACGACTACACTAGAATGAGTGTAGAAACTTTTGAATATATTCTTGAAACTATCATCTCTGCTGTTCCATATGGGTCTCCTCTCAAAGATTGCCGAAATAATTTGTTCTTGCACGTCCGATGACATTTTGATATGTCACAAAAGAAAATTGTACTACACTATACCACAATGCAGACGCGCAGCGCGAGCGGTCACCACTTGACTGAAGTGCACCGCTCGTTGCCCGCCCCCCGCGCCGCTGCCGCGCCGCTGTTTTCAAAAACCGGTCCATATGATTTTACGCATAAGATCCCGCTGCCGCCCCGCTACCCGCAAAATTCGAGGCAGAGGCCTAAGATCCCGCCGCGACCGCGCCGCCGCCGCTGCCGCCCCGCTACCCGCAAAATTCGAGGCAGAGGCCTTAGAGAGGAGACCCATATGGAACAGCAGAGATATCAACCATAAAAATAGAAGAATAATTAACCAATTATATATTTATTTTCCTTGCCCTATAGTAAGGATCCACTTCTTCTTTTGCCCACAATAAATCAACCGTTAGGAATAAATTTGAATCAAAAAGTTGTTGACGCCGTCTTTGAGACATTTTGTTCGCGAATAAAAATAAATATCTCGACAACACAACTACGAACACAACATTATGCCGCTATAGCACCGCGCGATCTGCCCGCTGGATTGGAGAACAGGTTTGTGTAGACCGCGCCGCCGCCGCCGCCGCCCCGCTGCCCGCAAAATTCGAGGCAGAGGCCTTAGGTAAGTGTCCGGACGCCAGGCTAGCGTCCAATAACTTGAGGCTGTCCGATATTTGAGGGCTCGGGCCAGCACTTTGGCTGGTACCCCCGTCCGACTCGAGGGCGGTGTTCTTATACCAGATCCGTAGAACAGCCGCCCCTAACTCAGATTCCCTGACGGGTGTAATATCACCCTCGCTCTCCCGAACACTAAGGTTTCAACAGGTTGTAGAGCCACGCCGATTTCAGCACGAATAGGCTGGCTCGACCAGATCAGTACTACCCACCCTCACACAGAAGACCATCCTAATGACAGCATTCTTGCCGTTTTCGTTGGCCAGCCGTATGATACCAGAGGCCCGATCATTCTGCATCATTCTCCTGGCCTCTGGAGGCTGGACGATTCAGATAATATCTGATCACGCCGCCATGGGTCACCATGCTGCCATTGTCTACTCACAGGAGGATGGTGGCCCCTACTCCAGGATTCTAGTTCATCCACAGATTCATCTGCTTTCCATTCACAGATTCATTTTAGCGAGACTAGTCACTTTTGGTACCTAGGCTAATATAGGTATATAAAAACAATTTTAACGATTTTTTTCTTTTAGACTAAAGACTTAAACATTTCGGTAACAAATTAACGTATAGGTCAGGAGACCGTGACCAACTGTGCAGTCAACTGGAGACAATTTTTCTTGACCTTGATATATAGCTCAGTATATTTGCAAGCAAGCGGGATAAATCGTTTGCAACATAGCCGGCAAGACATGAAATTACTTGCAACTTTAATGAAATATATCGACAATATTGCTGGGCTACAATTATTTTGCAGCCATTTCAGAATTGTTGCACTGTGTAGAGATATCAGCGGCTATAATTGCAGGAAGAAATTATTAAAAAAATAGCCCGTTTACGAGCACCTTAAGAAATTAAACAAATTATATACGCTTATAGAAGTATATTTCCACAAAACGGCACGGAAAAGGACCACATAGAAAACCGAGAACGTCGACTCATCTTGAAGCACTTTAAGCTCGGCTTGCCAGAAAAGTCGAGCCCTCGGCTAGAGCGATTTTTGATTAGCAGATCTTGGTGCAACAGGTGTAGATGGTTATGCATGGGCAACAGCAGCCGCCACAGCAACCTCCACAGCATCCTCCGCAACACCTAGAACGAAGACTAAAGTTTAGTATCGAGGTTTACGCGGTTTGACCACTGTTACCGTCAACAAGACGACTGCGCCTATTTAGGATACTTACAGTACCCATGCATTTATCGAACAACGTATTTCTATGGCCACTTTGTCCACTACGCGCCCATTAGATCGGTCCAAAGTGGTGGCAATACAAAGCAGGCCGAGGCAGTTTGGTTCACCCGTCACCGGGGCGTCATCGGCAATAAGAGACGTCGCGGTGACAAGTCGTCACGTCAGCGTGATCTGTCCCAGAAATAATAGCGTTCTCGGTGACGTCTCGGTAACGTCTTACGTTACCAAAAGATACCAGGACATTATTTACGAAATTAAAATAGGTACTCACATTTTTGATGAGTCTAGAGTACTTAAAGTCGAAATAAATAAAGTTGTGGAAAATAGACTGATGAACTGTTTCACTTCTTATACAAGTTTTTTTGAGCTTTTTACAATTGTTGTATTTTACTCCGGTAATTTGTGAGTACTGACCTTTCTATTTTCAGTTCTTCTACAGAACATCTCGCATAACGTTTAAACGGAGAAGTTGAATTTTTTTTTTCATTATTTTTAGTGAAATGGACAGTTATTTTTGTTAAAATTTGAGTAAAAAGGTTTTTAACCTCGCCACACAGGTTGGTCATGATGTATTGTAATAAAATGTCATTTTAACAAGTACAAGAACATGCGGATTTTTATTCATATTATTATGATGTTTTAACTCAATATGTACATGCAAAAGGTTTTTGACAATGGTAAAAAAAACAATTTCAATCATAAAATTCACTATATATTGCACTTGTAAGATGCGATGAACTGGTATTAAGCTTGGTTACCCGAATTCTTCTGGTAACAACATAGTTTCTTCACAGGTCTTCAACTACACCATATTGAACACAATGGAGCATAATCCTCATCAGAAAACTTCAAGGCCAAACTTTTTTTGTGTAGAATGTGAGGGTGATGTAACCTGTTTTGAAATAGGACACTTGCCGCCTGTGTACAAAGACCCCAAGCAACTTGGCATACGTTTTCCATGTTGCAGTAAAAACAAACAATTTGGACATAAACATCAAGATAATACCAAAGAACAAACCAAGTTTAAACCTCAAGAAACGTGCTACTCAGAAACGGAACCCTTTGCACTACCTATGCCCCCATTCATCGACACGTCCCTAGTATATGTTTGTGACCAGACAGGCATCAATAAGATGATCGCTTTATCTAAAGCTCAAATAGATTGTGTAGGTTCAGAAAATCCTAACGAAGAGCATCATCATCATCATTCGTAAAGGACTATAAATAAAAATAAACGATGTTGTTAATACAACAAGCCTGGTAATAATAAAGATATTAAATAAATCATGTGTGATTTCATTCCCCCTCCCCTCTAAAAGTTAAACGGCTATCTCAAAATATCTAAAAAAAAAAATAATGTAGTCCTTCAAGAAAATGCCTTTCAAGAAAAATTATAACAGCATACAAGGCTTAGGGGTTACGGAGGCCTAACTTATAAAATACGTTTGTTTGGAAAACTTAGTACAAAAAACCGAAATAATAGGTAAACATAAAAAATATGTATTGGACACGGCTTTAAATCCACGTGCCATCATGGATAACTAAGGAACTCTATTCTATGCATGGTCTGACACGTACTTGGCCCACAATTTCTGTTATTTTTGCAAGCCAATCAAACAGTTATATTTATAATTATCAGTTGTTTATAAGACTAAGACCTAATCAGATATGACTGTGATATGACCTGTCTATGTAGATGTTATCGTCAGACAAACCAGTTATCAGTATAGTATCCGATTATATAGTATTATATCCTCGTCCGGGGAGACCTCCGTTCATATATGGATGTGGTGACAGATATATGGATGTGGTGACAGATTAAGAGTGCTGAGTGCATATTCATCAGGGGTATCTTAGCAGTCAACTAAGAAAGCAAACTGTGAGGGATACGACTTGATGATATCAGTACACCAATCATGCTGGCTTTCATGGCATAGGAGGACAAAGCTCCTGTCTAAAGTCTTTGTCCTGTTTGTTGCAGTGGATAATCAAAGGATTCTGAAAATGACAATAAAGGATCAATTCAAGTATTTAACACATTAAGTAGTTCTAAGAACCTTTTTTTTAGGTCTGCCATAGTGGACAGCAACATCCACACCTTAGTGGCCTAGTGAGATGCTTCAGCATCATTGGACTTCTGGTCTCGCATTTACCAACGAAATACAACATCACGAATGCTGTCATTTTTAGATTGGTCTTCTATGCGAGGATAATATCGCCCAGGTCGAGCCAGTCCATTTGTATTGAAATCAGCGTATCTCTACTATCTGAACTATTTATTATTATTTGGACTGTATTATGAAATAATATTTAATGAAAAACTTAGTTGCATAAATGAATGAGTCGGCACTTAATGGAACTTGATGAGGTGCATTGGTGGAATTGGACTCGCTTGTGCTTCTATTCCACTATCTAAGTAGTGGATCAGAGGTGCCAATTACGGTGCCAAAACCAAGCCCACCCGCTTGGATTTGGCAACGTAATTTTTATGTCCATGTAAAATTCCATAATATGATGGGGCCTGGAGATCTGTCACACAGGGATAACCCTAGTACAGACTCTTTTTTCTAGGCTCTCACAAAGAAACCCCAGATAAATAAGAAGAGGTTTTATGAAAATAGAAATTTAATAGTTGCTCAACATTTATTTATGACAAGTGAACATCATTGACTGCCTCAGTGGCGCAGTGGTAGCGTGGGCGACTGCTGTACTTGAGGTCTCGGGTTCGATTCCCGGGTCGGATCAAATGTTTGTGTGATCCGCAAATATTTGTTTAAGACTCTGGGTGAGTTTTATGTTTAATATGTATGCATTTACAAAAAAAAGATATGTTTATGTGTTTATATCAGTTGTCTGGTACTCACAATCCAAGCTCTACTTAGTTTAGGACCCAATGGTGTTGTGTGTAAGATGTCCTAAATATTTATTATTATTTATTCATTTATTTATCATGTATTGCATGTAAACCTTGTTTATCTGAACTAATGAAGAAATTTTAAATGATTTCTTTTCAATATTATCCCTGTGGCCATGGTACGTGGCTGTCTGGAAATATTTTATATGCATTTTACAGTGATATTTGGTCTCATGAACACAAAACTATTGTAATGAAGTAAAATGCTTTAAGTGATGTGATACATAAACAGTTACATTTTTTTACGAAAACTTGAAAATGTCATAGTTGCAATTTTTACTATAAATTAAATCTGAAATATTTCTTATCAAAATTTTGAGTCAATATTTCTCATAATAATGGGCAAAGCAACTCGTCGTATACCTGTAAGTACATGTAAAAGTCGTGAGTTAAGAGGTGGAGTACTGTACACAGATTGTTTTTGTCTTCGTAGAAATGGATTACAATATGACTGCCGTAGAAGTGGTTGTCAGGGTAGAGCCACGTGCTCTGTACTACCAGCACCGCTGTGTGGACCATCACAGATAGCCTGTTACACACACTGCTCTAACCCTCATGCTACATCTTTGTCCGCAATATGTAAAATGCGACAGATCCCTGGATGGAAGCAATAAGTTGACACTGAAATTGTATATTTTAGAATTATCTTTTTAGGAGATTAGCAGTTTTATTCATTCAATCATATCGGCGGGACACCTAAAACTGAATACAGGTTTTATATGTTGAGAGTAAAATTAAGAAAAAAACGTTTACCGGTCCAAAGAAAGTCAAAAATAGAACAGAGTTTAACAAGAAAGCTGACAGAAGAAAACATGGCTGACATAACATTTTTATACGTCGTCTAGATTAGATGTATCTTTTATAATAAAATTTTAAATTTTATGTAAAGTTTGTAACTGTAATGTAAAATAATTAAAAATTTAGATCTAAATTTCCAGTAACTTTTCTATGTAAAATAATAACTTAATAAATACTGCAAAATATAGAAAACGCCTGTCCTCGTTGTTTAATTTGTGAATTATAAAACGACCAAAATGTAAGTACTCAACTGTCGAAGTTCATATTACTATGTACATTGTTTAAAATAAATATGTACGTTGGAAAATCCTTTGCAGGTGTTCTCCATGTGGTCCTATGGTATGCTACAAATATGAAGACTGTGGTCCTCCGGTAAGGCAATTCTACTTAGGAACCAGATTGTAACTTTAGAATAAATCTAATTTAGTTGTATAAATGTTCAGCTCCAGTGCCTACCCCGCTCTGCGTTCAAGCGTAATGGACTGCAGGATTGCCAGTTCTTCCAGCAGGGGTCAATACGGTATTTATGCCGCACCGATGGCTGCTGCCAAAAGCCGTGTCCCGCTTGTCCGCCGTGCGTGCGACGCCCGCCACCCGGCAAGACCTACGTAACGCGCTTCAGCGATTTCGACCTAATTTCACAGTGGTAGAAGCTGAAGTCCTCTTTCGTCTATAAATTCGGGTAATTTATATTATATCGCTCACGGCGGACACTAATACTTAACAATATATTGAAATTGAATTTCTTTTTTGCAGTCAGGGTCTAAAAAACCCTCCGAAGGCCGTAGACCGGAAGAGGAAGGCGCAGAAAAAAAGGATGAAAAAGAAAATCAGTTGAAGCGGACTAAAAGTCGTGAGCTGCGAGGCGGTATCATGTACTACAGTTGTCATTGTATCAAACGCAATGGCTTACAGCACGATTGTCGTCGCACCGGATGCGGCGGTGAACCCGCGTGTCTAGTCTTACCTGACCCTCTTTGTGCTCCGAGCCAATTGGCGCGTGCTCGGGGCCTTGCAGACCCCGCACCGTTAGCAGCACACATGCGAGCTCAAGGCGGAGGCAGCTCAAGCGGAGCGGCTGATTCAAGTTCCGGAGGTGGAAAGCGCTTCATAGTTTGTGAGCTGAAGGGTATTATACCTGATTCTTCAGCAGACAAGGGCGGAAATAAATGTTGTAAGTGTCCTGCAAAATCTGTAAACTCTCCTTTAGGGCATAGTGGCTTTGGGCCTCAAGCATGTGTATATAGTGGCGCCGTAGTTGCACCACCGTCCCCCAACGTAAAAACAATTGGTACGCATGGATACGGTTCTTCAAAGTGTCCTTGCACTTGTGTATCTGGGGCAGCAAATGTACCAACATCTATATTTCCACTTGACGAGAAAACTTTAAACGAAATTATGAAACGGTTTGAAACTAAAGAAATGGCTCCTCGTATTCCCAAGTCAGGGCCAGGTGGTCACGGTGCTATAAAGCCCGTTACTAAAGAAGAGCCGTGTACCAGACCTGGTTGTGTCCACTGGAAGCCGCCGCCGCCGTGCGTGTGGGATGCTCCTTGTAAAGCTGACTGTTTTGAGACTCCTGTTGATATTCAGCCGGGTCGTAATCCACTTACGGGTGGCGGTAGTGCATCTATGGGCTCTGGTGGAAATTTCGGAGGCAAGGTATCACAAAGTACGCAGCAACCTCGCGAAAGAATGAAACTGTTAACACCAGAATGTTGTGCAGGTTGTTCTTCAGGGGGCCATGGACAAGCATCTGCGAGTGGCGGCCCGGCAGGTGGTCTCCCCATGATGGTGATGAAGCTTTGTTAAAGAAATGCTTACTGATTTTCTAAAAGCTAAGAAAAAGTGCAGAATTGGCGAAACAGATTAAAGATTTACTCACTAATTTTGTTTCCTAATTTAAATCTTGACCCCACACATACCTAAACTCTTAGTTAAAAAATAACTCATTTTAGTGTCCTTCAAAATATTTAGTCTTTAAAAGGAGAGCCTGTAAATTTTTTTTTTGCAAAAGAATTGGATGACAAATAGTCTCAACTTCCCATAAATTGCTTGACCGTGAAAATGTTTTGATCAAATAGGTCGGTCCCCCTCGGTCAAAGACGTCAACTTGTAGTCGTACACCTAGTAGGACAACAAGTTGGCGTCTGGTTAACGATCTCTACCATTGCCTGCATTTATTTCCTATTATCAGTTCCGCGGTATTTACCTACGCCTATTAGGCCTCTGCCTCGAATTTTGCGGGCAGCGGGGCGGCGGCGGCGGCGGTGCGGGAGCGGGGCGGTCAACACAAACCTGTTCTCCAAACCAGCGGGCAGATCGCGCGGTACTATAACGGCATAATGTTGTGTTCGTAGTTGTGTTGTCGAGATATTTATTTTTATTCGCGAACAAAATGTCTCAAAGACGGCGACAACAACTTTTTGATTCAAATTTATTCCTAACGGTTGATTTATTGTGGGCAAAAGAAGAAGTGGATCCTTACTATAGGGCAAGGAAAATAAATATATAATTGGTTAATTATTCTTCTATTTTTATGGTTGATATATCTGCTGTTCCATATGGGTCTCCTCTCAAAGATTGCCGAAATAATTTGTTCTTGCACGTCCGATGACATTTTGATATGTCACAAAAGAAAATTGTACTACACTATACCACAATGCAGACGCGCAGCGCGAGCGGTCACCACTTGACTGAAGTGCACCGCTCGTTGCCCGCCCCCGCGCCTCTGCCGCGCCGCTGTTTTCAAAAACCGGTCCATATGATTTTACGCATAAGATTCCGCCGCGACCGCGCCGCCGCCGCTGCCGCCCCGCTACCCGCAAAATTCGAGGCAGAGGCCTTCTTGTAAACCGAGAGTAACGTCGTAGAGCGAAGCTTGTCTAGAAATAATTGCATAACCTATAAAAGTACTATGTAGGTAAGTCCGTAACGTAGATAGATACGCAAAATGTCTGATACGTCATGATCATCATTCATGAATACAAAAGTTGTGTAAAGATAATACAATAATAATTAATGAAATAATAATGATTAAGAAAACTCGGAGAATTTATGAATACCTACCTACTCGTGTTCACCAAGGACCATAATTTGGATTCTAAGTGGCAACATGGTTTTATTGGCAAAAATACCTAGGTAATTTAACTTCTATGTAGTACAGTCTGCATCAAAATTATATATGCGTTAAAAGTAATTAGGTAGTCAAAATGATGTGAAAAACATTAATTCAATTTTATGTTAGTAGGTAAGGTGCTCAAATTGTTACACCTACGCATTCAAAGTGGTAAAAAGATTAATGCAATCCGTTGTCAATAATATGTTAGCTGACAGTGTTCATAGGGTTATCAAATAGTTGTCCACGTTCATAAATGCATCGACAATGCAACTAATATCACTATTAAAATCAAAATTTTTGTCTAAGGGTTCCGTTTTTAGCCATTTGGCTACGGAACCCTTAAAAACTCTGCCTTTATAGTATAACGTTATAGTCTAAGATCCCACTGCTCGATTCTGCAGGTATCTGTTTTTTCGATACAACTAATTTTAAATGAATGTTTATAAAGTATACAATGGATTAGGGATAGGTTGCCTATCAAAAATTAGCCGCAATTACCTGCAATTAATTTTAGAAAAATTCATTCGCTGATGTAATTTGCAGCTATATGTTTTTTTAATGAATTTTACGTCATTTGAAAGAAAATAATGTTACGAATTCAAAAAGAAATGGTTGCCACCTCTCAGTCAGCCGCAACATTAGGGTTGCCAGGTGTAAACAGGTATATTAGTCTTAATTATTTACACTCACCTGTTTTTTTTTTAAATATTAATACAAAATAAATACATGTATATTTATTATATTTTTGACAGGTATCTGTCACCTTCAATCAAACATTGTGAACGTGAAAATCAAGAAGAAATGAATGTTCCATACACAATTCACGGACCTCTCCAATCCAGGCCTACAAACTTCTGCGAAAGTTTTAAAAATATCCGTATCAAAGAAGCTCTTGTCAAATTTTTAGCTACATTCTGAGAAAACGATTGTTTTTCTTCAACATTACTTATTGAAACTGTGTTTATCACCGTTGGAAACCAGTGCTGTTCTTATCATCTAGAAGGAGACCATGTCATAAAAACTGAAGACATTAATTTAAGTTGTCATCAGAAGCTGACACACGCATAATGAATCACATAAACAAAGCACCTCCAGAGACAAAAGTTTTACTAAAAGCTAATGACACCGATATCTTTATTATTTTATTGGGCAATATTCACAAAGTGCCAGATATGGAAATTTGTATAGCTGGTACAAAATAAAAATAAAAACGAAGAATGATGAAAGTTTTATAAATTGTACGCAATACGCAACTAGCGGCGAAGTTAGGCCCAATTTTATGTTGTGCATTGCCATCATTCCATGCATTTACTAGCTGTGATTATTCAGCTGCGTTTTATAATAAAGATCAGAAAAGAAAGAAAGAAAATAATATTTATTTTGACACATACACGATAAGACACAACATCTCATAAATCTAATAATACAATAATCTAATAATTCAGATGATATCGACACCGATATAGACAATGAATGAGAAAAAATAAAGACATGTATAATTATAGGATTTGCATTTAGATTAAGTATTAATTGAAATAGTGTGAATTGATGTGTAGTAATTATCCCAAATTAAATATTATAATATTAATAAGATTAATAATAAAAAAAGCCGTGTTTAATCCAATAAAATCAGAATCATTACTATAATCAAGAACATTGAAGAAATAAACAAAGAAATTCCGATTTTCTTTAGAGATTCTCATTCCAGATGATAAGAAAAGCACTGTTCTCCAATGTGATAAAAACAGTTTTAGTATGTAATGTTCAAACAATCGTGTTCCCAGAATGTAGCTAAAAATTTAAACATTAATTCCTTCCAAATTTTCACGTTCGAAATGTTTGATGGAAGGTGACAGATACCTGTCAAAACTTAAATGTATTTATTTTGTATTTAGATTAAAAAAAAACAGGTGAGTGTAAATAATTAACACTAATATACCTGTTTACACCTGGCAACCCTAACGTTGCGGCTGACTGAGAGCTGGCAACCATTTCTTTTTGAATTCGTAACATTATTTTCTTTCAAATGTCGTAAAATTCATTAAAAAAACATATAGCTGCAAATTACATCAGCGAATGAATTTTACTAAAATTAATTGCAGGTGATTGCGGCTAATTTTTGATAGGCAACCTATCCCTAATCCATTGAATACTTAATAAACATTCATTTAAAACTAGTTTTATCGAAAAAACAGATACCTGCAGAATCGAGCAGTGGGATCTTGTACTATTAGTAGAATTATAATTTCATGAAAATTAAGGGTGTCTGGCAAGGGGTTGCCATGATAAGTGTCTGGCAATGAATAATATGATTTTCAATAATATTCTGAAGGTAATAATTACCAAAAAATGATTATTTGATGAAATTAAATCTGTATTTTACACACCTTTAGTAGGTACCGTTTATCTGCCGAAGCCACTACAACCCACACTTCATAATGGTCCATCGTTCTTACCTTTGTTGGGAGCATGCGCTGACAAACTTTCAGCTGTTATAAAATGAATGTCTGGGGTTCACGGGCTCTTGGTGGCTCTTGGACCACACGACTGCACGGTTGGCCTAGTGGCTTAAGCGGTCGCCACACCGCTTCCTACTGCGCCAAGTGTCGTGGGTTCAAATCCCACGTAGGATAACACTTTGTATGATTCACAATTTGTTGTTCTGAGTCTGGCTGTTCTTTGTGTTCGTTTCATGTATGTTTGTAAAGTCCCCCACGAGGCCACGACACAGGAATTTACATTCCTAATGCGGGAGTTGTGTTATAAAAGCACAATCGTCATAATTCTGACCGTGCCTATTGTTTGCGTATTTGAAGTGCTACGTAAATGACGTTCGCCGGAATCGGCGTCCAGTCAAAATCGGTTCAGCATTTCGAGAGAGAGTCGGAATAAACAGAAAAATAAAACAGTCATGTTGTTCGTGTATTATTTACTCAAGAATTTACTGAAAAGTTCTTAATTTGAATTTACATACAGATATAAAAACATCTTACTAGGCCGCCATACTTTCACCATGCTGCATTGTTCTCATTCCCAGTGAGGATGGCGACCACCACTCTTGGAATTTACCCTTTTTTCCATCACGCTGCTTACTTAGTCATTTTGGCAGCTTAGTTATGAAAAAGTAGATACATACTTAAATAATTCCGGTATGCTCATTTTGATAGTCGATAAATAGATTTTTCTTAATTTGCTATTTTCAACGCTTTTTTGTAAGACTACGCGAGCAATAGTGGCGTCGTCTAAATCTTTGGTAAGTACAAGGTATAGGTTAATGATTTTTATTTAAGAAACTTTAGTAGAGTGAGTCGAAATAGGTGAACTGTAGTGAATGAAATAAATTATTATAATTACAAAGAAAATGTACCTAAAATGTGCCTGGGGTTTTCTAGTTCATTTGATTCTTAAAAATGCATATGAAATTAGTGTATACCGTATTTACGAGTAATCACTATTTTAAATCTTTTGTGTGTGTGTTCCGGCTAATCTCTGGAACGGTTACACCGATTTGAACGGTATAACGAGCTAGATTATTATTATAAATATGATCCCATTTGAATTGAAAGAAATAAATAAGGTTAGTATAAAAGAACTACACGAAACAATCTGTTCAAGAGTAAACCGGCTAGTATACTAATAATAATTTATTACATTAAAAATAATCAAATTATAATAATAAAAAATAAAACAAAAAATAATTAAAATTATCGTAAATCATTAATATGAATGTACAAATATAGTTGTGAATACTAAAAAATAATGTTTGTTTCGCAGCGCTTTAAAACCTTCAAAAATGAATGAAATTGAATAAAATTTTCATAAAAATTTTAGTGAAAGTTATTCCTTACAAACGCTGCACGCGCTGTTATAAGATCGATCTGGTAAAATGATTGGTAAAATGATCAGAAAAAAAGTTATAGCGACCCATAGAAAATTTAACGAAAATTTTCATAGATTTTCGCTTAAAACGTTGTATTGGTTAAACGACTAAGAGTTATTATACAAAAGTTGTAGATAATTCGATTGGCAACAAAAAATTATTAAAATTTCTTGGTCAGTCCTATAGTTTGACAGATAAAACATAAAACCCATTTGCACCCCTTTGTCCTAGCGGGGGGACAAGAGTTGCAACCCAACAAACTTAATTTAACTTTCCACTGAGAAATGCATCTCCAAATGTAACTTTTCAAAAGAACCAATTACGCAGAAAGACACTTCAATTTTGTGTGGATATTTATTTTGCTCCGGCAATACTCGATTGATTTTGATGATAAGTCGTCATATCTGTCAAGCATTATTACAAAATAATACATTTTGTATCTTATTTTGAAAAATATTTACGGACGATTCGTAAATGATAAAGATGTAACTAAATAATCAAGATACCATTGCCTTGAAAGTAAATAATATCAGTAAGCGATAGAACGTAACTGTTAAAGTTTGCTACAAGTCCCCGAAAACTATTTGTAGATGTTTTTTACAAAGACTAAAGCCTAAGACTAAAGCATATTTTAAATATTTGATATTGTTAATCGTATGTGCGATATCATTTGTTTGTCCTTTGAATTTTATAAACCCTAAAAATATGCTTATTCTTACACTAACACATGTTTTTACTTAGATTAGATTCATCTGAGAATAAAAGGCAACTTGGTGAAATGGCAGTTGACAAAAATAGAATGTCTAAAAAATATTTGAACGTGATAAACATACATAAGTATTCAAATTTATAATAAATTGGAAGATATTTTAACCAAAAGTTTTAAATTCCATCTGTAATTCGTAACTTTTATTGTCATACGTAATTAATTTGTAGGTTACTTTTCAGAAAAAAAACAATGAGATAAAGAGTTGATCAACTTCAAAAGTCATTTCAAAAGTACACTCCATCCACATGAATGGATATTACAAGGATCTCCAAAATCTAACAATAGGTACAAGGACATGCCATGCTATCCATAAATTGTTTCTATAAAGACGATGCTGATAAAGAAAATAATGGAACAACGAAGATTTAAGTGACTAAAATGCTGAAACAAGTACACAGTGATATAGCTAAATATGTAAACCTGTATAAAAAGGTGCAGTCTTATTTTGATGAAGCACAGGCGAAGTTTTAGCAATGGAATTGGTTAGAATTATAAGTGTAAATACAGTCATTGCTACCGCTCGACCATTGAAATATTTAAACAGCTCGCTTTTTTCACTAAATAACTTGATTAATAAACTAAACTCAAAAAGCTTCAGTAACTCTACAAGAGGTTTAAACGATTGTGACATTGGAATGAAAATAATAGCCTCTGAGTATAATCAATTGAGATACCCTTTGGGTCACGTAAGTTATGATAATAATAATTTGGTACAAACCTACACACGAATCTCTTATCATAAACTAAGATATTGGTTCTGGGTTAAAAAACACAATTTTAAGTTTATTAATCAGGATAACTAACAACTCGTCAAATATTTTGCTACCAAAATATTCGCTACCATTTGATGGCTGTATTTTGGCTGGTACTTGATCATAATTCGACAGTATCTAGTACGCGAGGAGGAGATTCAGGAATCCATCGGTCGTTTCCTCCTCCTCTCCCTTCCGTACCCACGGTTGAGGTACATCTGAGAATAGGGAAGACGCTGTCAAGCCTCTCACTGTGCCTCACAGTAAAAGGTGGCACAGCGCCATGCGTAACCCTTTCAAACATGCTATGCGGCCTGGTTTTTTTTCCTAAACCAGCACTTGTAGTTTCATACAAGATGTTTCTGTAATGGTTCTGTTTTAATTGGTTTAAATTTCTAAGCAACAAGAATTTGTAATTACTCCTGATTACAGCAATAAATATTTATCACCAGTAGCGGCATTAGGGGGTCGTTGAATATAGTTTTGGTGTAGCTAAATGCATCATCAAATACGACCCTGATTAACCGATGTACTTAGCCGTCTTCCATCGTCTTGTTGGGAGAACAATAATGCCGCTTTTCTATTTTAAATAAACCTTCGCCTAATGTTTCATTGCTATTAAATAATTTTAACAAAAAGGAACCGACTTCAAAGAAAAACTATGCCGAGTGCCCAAATCGCGACAATTGTGCCTATGATATTTGAGGAGTTCCCTCGATTTCCTTGGGATCCTATCATCAGATCCCGATATGGTGACGATCGGACCACCTGTAAGCTATGCCGAATCGAATGCAGAAAGAATTTCAAAATCGGTTCATAAACAACGAAATTATCGCTGAACATACATAAAAAAAACAAAAAAAAAAGATTCCGACGGATTGAGACTCCTCCTTTTTTTAAAGTTGGTTAATAAAATTTAAAGGCAAAGTGTTCTGCACATTTGTTAAGTACATGGATAACACGTAAAATGTAATATTAAAATCAAATTAAAAAGAAAATTATACATTTTTCCAAACAAGAAGATACCGTAAGTATATTATTATTCCCTGTTTATGAATCAATGTAATTTTTTTTTTTTTCAGCATCCAAAATATGCTGCTGATTTGCCCAGTGATAATATTAAATTGGGCTTTCCAACCGTACGAATGGTCCCAAGTGGTATATTCAGATGGACTAAACAAAAAGTAGGTAAAATATTATATAACAGTTAGTAGTAGTAAAATAGTACCGCGTTTTTTACCGCGACATGGCCGCGGGCGGAGATGCGAGCCAGAGCAAGTATTATATAATATACTTGCAGTTTATTTAACATTATATTATGTATCTTCTTTTCTTCCAAGCCTTTTTCCCAATATTATTTGGGGTCGGCTACTAGTTCATCCGGTTTTAATTGAATATCAGCATCTAATACTGAATATTATGAGTATAAGGCAATTAATTAATTAAACGTATAATCTAGACTTTTTAAGTATTATTTGCTAGTCTATCTTATATTGCAAAATTACGTAAATGAATACTATGTTTTTTTTTCTATTTTAAGATTCCAAGTAATAACGCTTCAAAAGATGGGGTTTATAAGAATCCAGAATATTTCTCCTACCATCAGATGAGTTACTATGACATTGGGTTACATATGAGGAAAATGATAAGTCCAAAGAAACTGGTGGCACTCGACTCTTTGGCTATTGGCGTATTTATGGGTCCTGATGATTGTAATGAAGTATGTGAAGTGCTCAATATATTTTATAATGTCCCTTTTTATATTTAAGCCTACCAAAGTGATTCTACGTTGCCTGATTTAAAGTACGAGTAGAATCCAGGAGTAGGGGTCAACATCCTTTTTGTGAGTGCATTCAATGCAACATGGTGAACCACACAATGGCGACCTAGTGACATACTTCTACATCATATGTCTCCGGTCTTACAGTTACCAACGAAATGCGACAGAACCAATGCTGTCATTTAAGATTGGTCTTCTGTGTGAAGGTAGTACTGCTCCGGTTAAGTGAATCTATTACCATAAATAACAATTTGTTACGTTTAGGTTTTGAGTATCCTTCTCTCAAAACATGCAGTTTTGGTGCATTTAATCGGCAATCAAAATTTGTCAGAACGCCTGACAACCTCTTCGTGATCTGGTCTTGCCGTAATGATGGTTACTTTCTTAGATTGATTGATGATTACCATCAGATAAAAGAGTTTTTTACTCGTATACCTATACGATTAAAAAACACTTTTTGCTTTTGTAAACCTCTTTTGAAAAATGGTTTTTGTGATAAAAACTTCTGACATTCAATGTCTTTTCTGCCAAAATATGTAAATGTCATGTATTATAAACACACCATCTCACCTAAAGCAATTAAACATGAATAATAATGTAAATATAATGCTAACCGTTAGAAAATAAAACTAATTACTAACATATTTCAGACAAATAATCTCGAGTGTAAATAATAATACAATGCAATAAAACAGTAATATATTCTAACGCCTGATAAAAAATTTTTTGCAATGGCACTGCTGTGTAAATTAACGCGATCAGCTAAAAATGCCAGCACTCCTTTGTTAAATTGTAAGACGGAACAACAACCTTCAAGCTATTATAGCAACGATAAAAAACAACCCCCTTTGATTGGCTCCAATAATCCAAACGAACCTACCATTTATGATGTAAGTTACGTTGATAATTAAATCCATTCATACCATACTATTTAACGCGATAACCGACACACAACTAAATGATGCTGATATTCTTAAAAGTATTATAATAATTATTAAAAAAAGCGGCCAAGTGCGAGTCGGACTCGCCTATGAAGGGTTCCGTAGCAGCAAGTAACATCATATAAAAGTTTTTGTAGTTCGCTGTAACTTATATCGATGTTTTATTATTAGTGTTTTGATTGAAAGAAATGTAAATTGCGGTTATTGATTTATGACGTATTAAAAAAAAACTACTAACTAGATCTCGTTCAAACCAATTTTCGTTGGAAGTTTGCATGATAATGTACATCATATATTTTTTTAGTTTTATCATTCTCTTATTTTAGAAGTTACAGGGGGGGACACACATTTTACCACTTTGGAAGGGTCTCTCGCGCAAACTATTCAGTTTAGAAAAAAATGATATTAGAAAAAAATATCATTTTTGAAGACCTATCCATAGATACCACACATGTATGGTTTTGATAAAAAAAATTTTTGAGTTTCAGTTCTAAATAATTTTTAAACCCCCAGAATTTATAGCTTTTTTCTATTTTTGTGTAAAAATATTAATGCGGTTCATAGAATACATCTATTGACCAAGGTTCAACAGTATAGCTCATATAGTTTCGGAAAAAAGTGTCTGTGACATACGGACGGACAGACAGACAGACATGACGAATCTATAAGGGTTCCGTTTTTTGCCATTTGGCTACGGAACCCTAAAAACTGAGTGTGACTTCGATGGTGAATTCGTAAAATCAAATACAGTTTTACAATTATCATTCGCTTTCTGTCGTTACTAAAAATATTATTTCTCAATAATTTTGTTGATTTATTTATTTATTTACTTCAAAACTCTAAACCAACCCACCAGAACCATAGTTTTTCTGATTCATAGCCTCTGAATGATACGTCGACATTGACATTATCCTCTCGTAACTTATGGAAACACTTGAAAACCCAGTTACTGTTAAATTTACACATCGAACCGGTACCAATTAGTTTAACAACATAACTTGATCAATAGAAGCGCTCTTGCATATTGACTATAGAAGGCAGAAGAGCTATGAGTGACCACTATACATTGCATCAAAATACTGAGCTGCACCAGCCTGAATATGATACCAAATAGAGAGTTTTAACACTAGATATCTAGTTTTCAGTCCAATTAAACCTTTTAAATATTTTAACTATTCATTAGTCTATTTATTTACACATTTAACTAATTTCAGACCCGAAAATATGGCCATCAATTGCCTGAAAATAATGTAGGACCTGCGTTTCCAGTTTTAGAAGACATTCCTAGTGGAGTCTTCAGAAGTACGGAAGGGGAAGTAAGTACATATATTTCATGAATTACCTTAACTTTATCAACTTCATTTCATCTTTATGTGAAAACTCATAGAAGTTAAGTAGTCAAGGTTAGGTACCTTGTCTACTTAACTTCAAGGAACGTTTCTATACTAGTAGTATGGCCACGCTGATTTGAGGACGAATGAGAACGGGGCGATATTACATTCACTCAGAAGATCAACCTCAAATAACAGCATTCGTGCTATCGAATTTCCTTGGAAATGCGGAATACGAGAGTGGTTCAGTTATGCAAAAGCATCTTATTAGGCTGCCTTACTGTTGGTCACCATCCAGTATTGTCTGTCACTCAGAACCAGGGTAGTGACCCCTACTGTACTGGTTATACTCGTGCTTTCCGTCCAATTAGACGCATCTTATAAAAGGCAGTTAATTTACAAAAAATATTTACGTAAAAATATGAAAGCATTCAAGTATTGTTTCTGTATTATTATTTTACAGATTTTAGGCCTTGGTGCGGGAAAAGGTTGCTATTATCAGAATCCAGAATATTTCTCCTACCACCACATGTCTTTCTTTGATATTCACCTGCACTTGAAAGATAACAGAGTACCGCAACCGGACTGTAAGAGAAAGCCACCATGAAGTATTTAAAAAGTTTAAACATAATATGTGATACTGATGATATATCGATAAAACAAAGCAAAGTGGTAAAAGAAATCAATGTTGGTTTGTAAATTTGTAACTGACATAATTATTTAAATATGACAATGTATAAAAACATAAAACATATCTGTGGTATAATTTTTGTTTTATTTTCACCCGACTACGTAGGAATAACTATTTATTAATATGGACGTAGGAGGGTAACATTTTTCGATGTATGTTTGTATGGATATATGTCCTTCATTTTAATAATGTTTTCTTACCTTAGGTATCCGTTTGCGAGAAATTCCACTTTAAAGGGCACTTTTTTGTAAAAACAGGGCGTCCCCCCCTCTAAAAGCTAAACGGCTGGCTCAAAAAATCTGGAAATTTCGTGATGGTGGTCCATATAACGAACTTTAAAGGAAAACTATAACGGATTAGATGACCTTTATATATAATATCAATATCATTGATTGTAACTATAGTCGTCACAAAATAAGAAGCCCGGTTTGACATTTGTCATCGTGGCGTAACTAATACGATTAATTCGTGTTTTTGAGTGCAATTTTTCAATATCAAGTTAAACTTGATGCTTATTTAAGATATGCGTTGTGATAGTGTATGGGTAACATAGTAATTAAATAGGATAATGATTTTGATTTTTCAATTTCTTACATGCGGCATGTCAAATGACAAATGTCAAAACGGGCTTCTTATTTTGTGACGACTATAGTGTAGAAATTCAACATTATCACGATTTATAATTATTTGCTGTACCACTTTTAGTCTGGTTTTACCTATATATGTATTTAGTCGTTCATGATTAAAATGAACGATGAAATTAATGGCTAACTACCTACCTGTTTATTTTTAAAACATAAAATGGGGAAAACCCATGTACTAACTTATAACTTAATATGTTATAACAATAAAGAATCAAAGTAATTGTCTCATAACGTTTATCAACTAGATCAAAATACAAAGGCAATTTTGCAATTTGCAAAGATAAATGTAATTATATAACACAATAACCTTGAAAGAAGTTGTTCACAGTAGGTATCGCTAAAAACATTAAATCATTGTTTTTAAGGTTTTCAAGTCACTCTCATTACTGTCAAATCGAATCTGTTACGCAGTAATTAAACTGAATACATTGAACACTTAATATGGTGTTCAAAGTTTGTAACACAGTGTGTTGCTCCTACTTTGTTTTGATTATGCTTACCGAGAGCCCCCCTCCCCCCTTGGTTAAGCGTTAGCTGTGAATGAAAACATATTGCAAAGATAAGCAATCGTTCCTGGTCCTATTGACGCCTTCTCAATTTTTTTTTTTAATATTTCGGACATATACACACAACGCCATCTAGTCGCAAACTAAGCAGAGCCTGTATTATGGGTACTAGTTATGTGTTATAAACATGCTTTTAACTTGTAATTACATACATATTATACATAGAAAATACCCAGACTCGGAAACAAATATCTGCGGATTACACAAACATCCGGTCCGCCAGGGGAATCGAACCCGAGACCTCTTGATCAGCAGCCGCATACGCTAACTACTAAATCAACAAGGCAGTCACCTCATGTCAGAGAGTACTTTTAGTCACCCACGATTAGCAATGGTTGTTGGAGCTCATAAAAAGACGGGTTTTAATATCGCTTTTACTTTGGTTCTGAAGGCATGATAGAAGCCGTTTTGCATAACAAATCGAAGTTCAGCTGTAACGTAGTAGACATAAAACTGACCCTATACAAGTTTGTGAAAAAATATACTGATAAAAAAACCTTTGTGTCACATTTGGGCTTCCTCAATTCCTCGCCTTCCGTTAATTCTTATACACCCTGTGTAAGTACCATCGAGTATCGTTACTTCTGATACATCCTGTTTATGTACTATTGACTACCGTTACAAAAATTACTTACTTCTGATACACCCTGTTTGAGTACTATTGACTACCGTTACCGCAATGGTATTTTAACTGCCTGAAATATGTAGTACACAATCTTTATCCGGATAAAAAATACGAGTATATCCATGACTAGTTATGACGTGGACCGAAAATTAAAATCCTTTCGCTTTAAATATAGGAATGTACATGTACTGCACACCCTGTATATTCTACAGGGATGTACCATACATAGGCCATTACAAGTAACTGGCCCTTATATCCACGGCAACCATTACTGCACCTACTTAGTTGTTATAATGCTAATTTATTTTATCAAGTAATGAGCGTACACTGTTTGATATTTGACGTGGTTTGTTTGATAACACATAAACATTTGCTTATTTATCTATAACTATGTAATTTATTTAAATAATTTGATTGTTAACATAATACAATGCTGATTAATTTATCGTACCTCCAAATTTACTTTCATAAGTTACGTACAAGGTTGAAACTGATTACAATTTAAATATATCTTAATGATTATAATATCAACTTCTGTTTTACTAAAATTTTTTTTTTTCGCTCTGTCTATTTTTTTTAGATACATATTGTTTTTATAAACATAACAGATTTCGTGCAAATATTCTTATCACAAAACAGTTTACGCGTACCTCCATTTTATGGATGATCGATTTATTTGTGTTCAATGTTTTGTTATTTTCTTTCTTTTAAATCAAATCTACTAAAATAATTAGTCTGTCTGTATGTCACGCTTTTACGGCTTAACCGCTAAATTACTTTGATTCTTGAGAACTGACATAGGCTACTTTCTATCGTGGCAACCAACATATACGCAGGCATAGCCGCGTGCAAAAGCTAGTTCTTAAAATTTTTTTTGCTTACTTATTGTTAAAGGCAACATTTTATCAAGAAAAGAGGTATCTTATTCATTTTTTACATAAAATGACTAGAAATGGAGGTTTAGACTGTCCAGGGTCAATGAATTATTCTGATTTAGTTTCATAAAGATAATTTAAGCGATACAATACTGATCCATAATCATATTTTTTTCTAGTATATTTACCATAAGATTAAGGTTTCATATTTTAAATAACTGAAATGGAACTTTATGCCTTTTGATTTAAAGGTCACCAGTAACCTTCTAATGAAATATAAGTGCTTGATGTAAGCACTTACATATTATACCTTCATGCTGTACGTTTTTTAACTTCCGCATATTTTTCCCAATCAATTATCATTATAATTGTATATCTAAAATGTATGTAATGAATAAAGATATTTTTGTCAATAATGACGCAGTGTTACGCTATTGTGAAACGCATTTGGCTATGCAGACGCGAATATAATCACAGCCAATTGCAGTAAAACTCCAAATAATGGCAGTTATTGAATGAAATTTTACAAAAGGAATATATAAGTTACGTTCCGATTAATTTTCTTTTAGATTTTTGTTGTCGTATGTCTTATGCCTAAATATATTAATATTTCTTTATAATTCACCACAATAGGCTATGTATAGTTATCAAGAAAGGCCTTTTTTGATAACTAGGCTTTCAGAAACTATAAGAATTTTTCAAATCGGGCCGGTATGTCCTGAGCTTAGCGCGATCAACCAATCAAGCAAACTCTTCAGGTTTGTTAAATTAGTATAGATCTTGCGAACAATTTCAAATCATTATCATCAACATATCGGCGTTTATTGCTGGACATAGGCCTCTCCCATTGTACACCACTCTGATCCTGTCAGCCATCCTGCGCAAGTCGTCACTCCACCTAGCCTGGCATGTTATTTAAATTTTAAATAACATCGATCAAAAGATGTAGAACCTCTGTCGTACTGAGAGGCTTAGATAAACAATAAGTTGATGCCGTCACGCATCTCATAGCCGTTTCCAATTCCCACAGCCTCACTTTGCTTGCTAGTTGTGCCTATCTTGTAATACTAGTCGACAGTTTTTCTTCTAAAGTCTCATCATAATTGTGTAGTTACTGAAGTTACTGTTGTTACTGTAGTAGATACTGTTGACAATAATGATGACATTGCTTAAAATATTTTCAAATTATGTTTAATAGTGGCAAATATCTGTTACAGTTATAGGTGCTTTGTCGACCTACTTATTGTTAACATTCCTTTTGCAATAACGTAATCTCGTTCAGCGCCACCACCTGGAAACGCCAAGTACTTGTCAGTGTTACGGGGACGCGACGTGACATTATAACAATGTTGAAAATACTATGGCAAGGGAAGGTTAAAATTGCGGCCCAGTACCAACAGATGTCACCGCTTTTTATGCAAACCAGAACTTGGAAGTTTTTGGTATCTATAAAAACTCATTTCAGTCAATGTAAGGTAATTTAACAAATTTAGCAGGAAAAGTTAGTAGCAAAGTGAATTGAGATCAGATAATATTATTTTATTTATATTTTATGATCAATCAAACGCATGATACATTATTTAAGACTAGGTCTCATATTATTAATTTTATACATTCTTAAAATTCAACTCAGTTGTACTTTTTTAAATTCCACAAATGGTGGGATAAATGTACAAGTCAGTTTAATTTCAAGAATTTTTATAACAAGTTCCACTAAGTGCCGACAAACGAGAGTATATAAAATACTATAAATTGGAAATTATGGTTCTTTCATTTTAGTACACCTTGTCAAGTCTTAATATTAAAGTCACACGTAATAAGCATATGTACCTACTTATTTCTTTCATTGACACAGCAATGACAATAACACGTTATTCTTTTTAAGTTAATCAGATTTGAGGAAGCCAAACAAGGCAGTCTTAAAATTGTTGATAAATTGAGTGAGTACCTACCTATGTGAAATCTAATTATGGGCTATTGTTATTAATACTTGTGATGTGTACGAAACATAAACCGCATATTTCCAGTTGAAACTTTTGAAAGAATCTGTTTATTAGAGGATAGAGGTATTCATCATTTTACAGTTTATGTTCACGAATAACCAATGTACGAGTAATATAATTAATGTACGCACGTGTGTGTACAAGTGGTATTGAGTACAGCCTGTACTCAATTAACATGAGTGTTTCTTCATAGTGTACTTCTTCGCCTAAAAATAGTTATTACACTGGCTTGTGTCTTTTGGGCAGCTCTTTACTATGTTCTTTTAAGGCCTGTTGCATGGGTTAATGCAATAGGCCTTAAGAAAGTGGGATGTAGCTAATACTTTTTGTCATACGTATGTAAATAAATAAAGATAACTAGTTATAGGTAACATTGACTATTTGAGATTAAGTGGTGAGATAGGGTTTAAAATACATTTAAATGTTATATGACCATAAAACGTTGTTTTATAGATAGCTAATTAATAATATATCACTCAAATGAATTTACAGGAGATGTGATTAAGATTCTCATATTTGGATCTGATTTAAAATAATAAGAAAACATATGTATAATGTAGCTTTATGTGGTAACAGCTACATATGTAGTGTAGACTATAAGGTACGTATGTGGCATATCGGGGTTAGTAAATGCATATATCTACGAGTAAATATGCGGTAAATTTATGCCTTCTGTTCGTCTGTCCCGGAAAAAAAATTGACGTCATTCAGATCCGTAGGTAAGTACTTATTGTACTTACCTAGTTAATGAATGGAAATCCTAATTGCTTGTATATACGAGCTTGGTGACTCCACTCTGCCTGATGTAAAGGATGAGCAGAATTCAAGAGTAAATAATTGCGAGTGTAGACAATGCTACAACGCATCATAATAGCCTATATCAGGGCGACCTATTGAGATACTTCTGCATCATTGGGCCTCCGGTCTCGCTCTCACCAGCTAAACATGACAGCACAAAATCTGTCATTTTAGGTTGATCTCTTGTGAGAGTGCAGTACCGCCCCGGTGCAGCTGGCTCATTCGTGATGAAATCAGCGTGGCTCTACTACCTTTTTTTTTAATTCACTAGACTAGCCTGTTGGTATAGTGTTAATGATTCATAGCTTAGCCAAATGTCGTATGTGCGATTCACAGCGACTGCAAGATTCAGTAATTATTATTAATTTTCTGTAGACCGTCACTACTTTTTTTACGCGGGGAATATTATTTCATACCCCCCCCCCCCCCTGTGGAGGAGACGAAGTGCGTGTGTGGGAATCTCGGAGAATCCAGTTTACCCTCTAAACCCCGCAGCGACCTACCTTGGCAGTCGGGAGGAGCTCCAGGAATGCATCGACGTTTTCCGTACTCCCCATTGCCAAACCGTCAATAACTAGTAACGTCTACTAAGGTAAACTAATACATTGCTGGTCACCTTCAGGGCACACCATTAGCAGTTTTTGTCATAAAGCCTATTCAGAAAACGGTGACAATTGGCTTCGTTGTTTATGCTCACCTCAGCAGTGGTTATACAAAAGTGAAATTTGTTCGCGAGTGTAACAAATGAGGGTGATTTGTTCTGTAGCCGCAAGTAGCCGTTTATATGCGGGGTTTACGGGCCATAATTTCATGTTATGGCACCAGGACAGTTTTCATAAACCACGATTGATATGACTTCCTTGCGACATTCACTTTCCATGTAAAACTAACGCGTTACGTGATGTCAAACTTAATCTAAATTTTTATGTAAAAGTTTAAATTTAAATCATTGAGTTATTATAAAATCACTAGTTGACCCAGCGAACTTCGTACCGCACAACTTTAAAATTCCAGAACTTGATCGCAGCGCCACCTACCGGGTCCAATTGCGAATCTAAACCATTCCCAGATCCCCTTGAATACACACAAAAAAATTCATCAAAATCGGTCCAGTCGTTTGAGAGAAGTTCAGTGACATACACACTCACAGAAGAATTATATATATAAAGATTGAGCAATCACAGAGCAATCAATTATTTCAAAGTCAATAAAAGATGCGCTCATAGCCGAGTGGCCTTAGGTGATTGGAAACAATCACCAAGGGTAGGCAACGACGGCGCGGTCGGACCTAGATGGGTGACCGTTTGTGGCATCATATGTAATGAGCGTAGTGGGCCTGAGCCCAGTAGAGTGGGACGTTATGGGTTGTTGATGATTGATTGATGAAAAGAGAATTAACCATACAGTGCCTCGTTTCAGATGGTTAATCCAATAGTAGTGACAAGTCTTTCTCCTTCTAATAGTGAGTGAAGAGACTCAAAGGACGGAAACTCACTAATGACTGTTGACGGCCACCACTTAAGAAACCATTATTGGTGGTCGTTGGGATTATTTTTAATTTTTTTACGTTTGGAAATAAATATAAAAAATAAACCTTATTCCCAACGACCATCACAACAACTGCCACCACTGGTGGTCGCAGGTCTCCGCTGATGCGAGTGAAGATGACTCACATATCTACCCAATCTTTTGTGCAAACTCACGCGCATAATGTTTACATGATGTAACAAGACGTCCTTCCTACGAACGAACCCTACATGTGAAGTGGTTCGAGACGCATTTGGCTTTAATAAACAATACTGCATTTAAAGATTGATTTATTTGCACAATGACATTACAAAACTGACTGCATGGTTGGCCTAGTGGTTTAAGCGGTACCGGGCGGAGAGTGGTTTACGACCTCCGCCCGAGGACGTGCGCGAGTGGCGCAAAGCCGCTCGCCGAGCCACGATGGTTCGTTGGTCGATCCGGCTGGAGACTCCACGTGCTGGCTTCGCCACCGTGGAGGCGCTCCAGCCGGTTATCCTCGAGTGGGCAGTGCGGCAGCACGGGACCCTTTCCTTCCGACTGACGCAGTTCTTTCCGGGCATGGTTGCTTCGGGAAGTACAGGACCTGCACTCGGTTGCCAGGAGGGAATTGAGTCCCGCCTGCCACCACTGCGACTGCAGTGAGGACTCGGCTCATCACACGCTGGCGGTCTGCCCCGCATGGGCGCCGCAGCGCCGGGCCCTCACTGCAGTCATCGGAGGAGACTTCTCAGTACCGGCCGTCGTTCGTTCCATGGCCGGTGGTGAGAGCTGTTTTACCGTGGTCGCGACCTTCTGCGAAGACGTCATCTCGCAGAAGGAGGCGGCGGAGAAGGCCCGGGAGGACGATGTCCACTCAGACCAGATCCGCCGCCGGCGAACCGGGCGGCGGAGGCGCGAACACCTGCGCCTCATGCCGCCTTGAGTGTGGCCGCGGGTGGACGGGACGGGTTTTCCCCCACCCGCATTGTTTGGCCAGCCGCGAGGGGGCGGCATCCGTGTGTGCCGGACGCCGCCTAAAGGCCGCTGCATACGTGACGGGATTTTACACGGACGAAACGGCACGGGAAGTTTTGCAAACATCGTTTCGTACAAAATGTATAAGGAAATGCATACTTCACGGAGACACGGACGGGACGAGAACGTGGAACGTCGCTAACGTCAATAGCTAATTCTTGAAATGAAAAATCCATCTTTCCTTGTTCACGTTAGATCCGAGTCACAGTCACGGTGCGTATGCATTTACATCACGTCCCCGTTTATAACGAGGCAACCACGTCCACGTCCAGTCCGAGGTAATATCTCGTTACGTATGCAGCGGCCTTAAGAGAGTCGTCTGTCGTCGTACAGAGACGGTGCCCGCATCAGGAGCGGGCAGGCTCTGGGAGGAGTCCAGAAGAAGATCTGACCCTGGACTTCTCGTCCTCCTAAAACGAGAAGCGCAGAGAAGGCACACCGTGTGGTTTTTAGTCGGTTCGAGTCCGACACACCACCACGCCGTAACCCCCGGTGGGATGACGGTCCATGATGATTTTCCACACGAAAAAAAAGAAAAAAAAAGTGTTTTATGCGGTCACCACGCCGCTTTCTACTTCGCAAAGTGTCGTGGGTTCAAATCTCACATGGTAAAACACTTTTCGTGATTCACAAATTGTTATTCAGAGTCAGGATGTTCTTTTTGTCCGTTTCATGTATATTTGTAAAGTCCCCCGCAACAGAATTAATATTCCTAATGCGGGAGTTGTTTTTTTAAAAAGAAAAAAACTGCTTTGGATGTTGTCGTGGTTTCAATACTTGAAACTTTTCTGAACTAATATTTTTTTAACGCGTGGAAACCTTCACGAGCCGACCCTCACGCGGTGTCACTTTAAGCCTGAAATAGGAATATACTACTACTACCAACCACCATAAAGAGACAACTATTGCTGATAAATATAAGTATTGCTTTTACTTGGTTAAGGTCGAGTACCGATATTTAAACAGTTTTATATTCAGAAAGAATTTTAATGTGTCCTCATTAAACAGAATAGATGTTCAAAAAGAATTATAAATGTATTGATAATATAAATTATATTGAGTTCTAAATACATACTACAATTGACAAGGATTTATGGTTTCAAAATTGTTTATTGCGTTTTCTTAGGCATACAAATTAGCTGATTTCTAAATTTAGTTTTATTTGTTTATTCATTTTATTCTTGGTTGAATTTATTCAGTTTGTAAATATTTTTTAAATTTTACTCTTTATGTAATTGCAGAATTAAAATTAAAATTTATACCTCAACAATTGTTGTCATAATATTTTTTACAAGAGCAAATGAGCAATGTGGATTTATTTCAACAACGCGAAGCACGCCTACAATCAACTATTGAAATCTTTTAAGAATATTCTCTCTAAGTTCTCTTTATTAATCCTTTTTTCCTTCTTTAGGAGATAGAACACTTCGTCTACGTAATTTCCAAGAGATATCTAGGGTTTATCAAATCCATGAGAATTCGGTTTACCGTATATGTGGATAGAATCTAGGTGAATCACTTGTATATCGTATTATAATTCATTTATTCGTTAAATAACATCTCTCAAATTCTTAACTTCTAATCATTGTCTTATATCGTGAATCATATATAATCTTTGTAAATAGTCACTTCGTAGGTTAAATTTGAAACCCCATTTATGACATTTTAAAGAGACAAAGGAGTCTTTAACATTCAATTGAATGTACGAACCTAATTCGGTACGAGTAGTTGGCCTTTTGAAGCGGTGAATGTCCCGGCCACTAAAGGCAATATGGTGCATTCCATTGGTTTCGACAGAAAATGTTTTCATCACGCAAGACCAATAAGCTAATTATTTGAAGAGTAGTTGATATATCGCGCGGTTTCTTATTGACATTGCAAGTGAATATAACACGCAAGTATTATACAAAATTACAGGAAAACGCTAACGTTGTGGTTCCTGTCACTCACCCGGACCATTTTAACATTTTTATTTCTGCGGTGTGCTGTTTTTGGACGTATTCTTTGACTGGTCAGCATTCGTCACCGTGCATAATTGTTGCGCCTTTTCGTACACTTTTGCTTTTTCTGCTTATTGGTATTCGAGTATCGCACAGTAATCCCGGCAAGTTTCACTGTTTTCGACGGTCAATCTTTACTATAAGTATCACGTCTACATAGACTATAGACATATAGACATATATAGACGTTTCAGACATAATTAAGCAGAGATATTTAAAGTGGGTTACTGTTTGATTTTAATTCCAACTTTGCGTTATATTATTTGTATGATAATTTTCATTAAACAAATAAATAAAAACTGAGAAGTAATATAAAATTAATTTCTGACAAATAAATGTTTAGTTATTTGAATTATCTAGGAAAACAATCAATTGCGTCAATATAAAACAACGCAGTCTTTTGAAATATGAGATCCTTTCACTATACAGAACTTTATGCTCTAGAAGATGGCATATATTTTGCACCTGGATGAAATAGAGAGATTACCATATGCTTTACCCAGGTGGAGAACCAGAGTTAAACACGAGTCTGCCTCTAAACTACTCTCCCTAAAATTTTTGTAGATGCAGAGAGAACAGTAATACTTTTACTATTTTATGCTAACATTTAGGCACATATTAGTCTGTTTAAATGTATTCATCATCAACAACCCATAACGTCCCACTGCTGAGCTCAGGTCTCCTCTTAAGAGTATGTATTGATTTGTTATTTTTTAGGAATAAGCATCAAAGAAAAGTTAGGTGTTATTTTCTGAATATTTACATTTTGAAATTAATATTTTTTCACCTTGGATTGTGTCACTGTAATACTAGTAATTAGTGCTAATTGGGACGGAGTTATTTACATCACGTGTCATTACAAGGTAAAGACTGAAAGGACGCAACACAAATGCATTATTCAGGACTCATTTTTTATTTATATATGATTGAAAACGAACTTAAATTGCGTTATTTTTTAACTACTTGTAAGTGATTACACTCATACATATAATATTTATTTTTTCTTAGATATTCGTTGCGGTTGGTTACTATTATAATGTATAAGTAATGATATAAATTACATGTGCATGTTAACATTATACACTAAAAGTGAGAGGACGAGTGAGACACAAAAAATTTTGAATAAAAAAAAGTTTAGAACACTTTTTGTACAATGTTTAATGTCCAATCGTTTTTAGGGTTCCGTAGCCAAATGGCAAAAAACGGAACCCATAAAGATTCGTCAAGTCTGTCTGTCTGTCTGTCTGTCCGTCCGTATGTCACAGCCAATTATTTCCGAAACTATAAGAGCTATACTGTTGAAATTTGGTCAGTCGATGTATTCTGTGAACCGTAAAAATAGAAAAAAACAATAGATTTTGGGGGTCCCCATACTTGGAACTGAAACTGAAAAATTTTTTTTTCATCCAACCTATACGTGAGGGGTATCTATGGATAGGTGTTCAAAAATGATGTTGAAGTTTCTAATGTCATTTTTTTCTAAACTGAATAGTTTGCGCGAGAGACACTTCCAAAGTGGAAAAATGAGTGTCCCCCCCCCCTCTAATTTCTAAAATAAGAGAGTGATAAAACAAAATAAAATATATGTTGTACATTACCATGCAAACTACCAACGAAAATTGGTTTGAACGAGATCTAGTGAGTAGTTTTTTTTTAATACGTCATAAATCGTAACACGCAATTTACCTTTCATCCAATCAATACACTAGTATAAAAACATCGATGAAAGTTACAACGAACTACAAGAACTTTTATATGATGTGACTTGCTGATACGGAACCCTTCATGGGCGAGTCCGACTCGCACTTGGCCGCTTTTTTTTTAGTATTACACAATCTCCAAGAGTAAATAGTGCACCAAGTTTTCATGACGACATTGCACTGACGAGCGCAGTGTCTTCGTGATATTATTATTTTATTTTTTGGCTTTATGAGGTGTTTAATTATAAGAAACTCATCTAAAATAAAAATTAATATTAGTGGTGAAAATGTATAGCATCAAGTTAACAAAGAAATGTTTACAGTTTTCAACTGAGAGCAAAGGAATGCGCACGATATCGTACAATATTGCTTTGACATTTCAAAGAGATTTGACATTACTTTTAATGTGTAGGACTTATCTACTCCGTAAATAAAGATCTCATTGTTTTTAGACCTACTGAATTCTGTTATAATTATACGCGATTAACGAATGTGTTTTCAAGGAACTAGATATTTTCCATAGTCGTGGTTTATTATTTAAAAGTCACACCCGTTTACGGCTACAAGATGTGTGTGGCGTGTATGTGATGATGTTATTTCTTTTTAAGTGCTATTTTTTTATTTGAATCGTTTATGATTAAATCTTTTCTTTTAAAAAGACAACTCCACATTAGGAATATAAATCCTGTGTCCCGGGAGACTTTAAAAACATAAATGAAATTGACACAAAGAACACCGTCACTCAAAACAACAATTTGTGAATCACATTAAGTGTTTTCTCACCTGGAACCCACGACACGACACAAGTAGAAAGCGGCGTGGCGACCGCTCAAACCACTAGGCCATCCTGCAGTCTGTAAATATAGTATAATATATTATAGTAATTCTAAACAAAGGTGTGACGAATTCTGGTAATTAACTAACGGGTACGCACATTGCACAGGCAAAGAATACAAACTCAAACATTTAAATAATAATATATTGCCGTAATTGCACAGTAGCACCACAGTATAAGTACTACGGTATCAGGGCTATGATGATGCACTACTAGCCGATTTAGACCAAGGAGTCTTATCAGTGACCAACCAAAGTGACACAGGAAATATTATAGTGCATGAGTACATGAGCAAACATACAATACAATAGGTACGGTGCACTGTTTGTTCCTTTACTCTTATCAAAAAAAAGAGAGATATCAGACCAGGAGTGCTCTGTGAGGCACGGTGGTTAAACCCCAACTTCCAAACTCCGGACTGTTAGTAAAGATTTGTATAACAAGAAAAACTCAATAACACTCACTCAGTTAACTCTATAGGGGAATCGGAGTTCTCTGAGTCGGCATTCGTAGTCGCTAACCACTAAACCAACGAACTAGTAAGGAAAATAACGAAGTGAGTAGGATACCCAGGAAAAAGAAGTCTATCCTTAGTTTTCTCTTATTTTATGCCAAATAAACACTAGCAAGAATGAATATAACATAGTAGGTGAAATTCATTGGTTATATCCCGCATATTAAATCAAAAAGTATCCCGCTTAATAAAGAACCGTATTATTAATATTTATCACAGAAGTCTGATCAAAAAGTTACCGCCATCATATTAATAGGCTCTTCTTGTGTACAAACAGGATTTTAGCAAAGATTTGTATAAAGATGGTCATAACTACAGATCATAGAAATATATAATGTGTTTCTATGATCTGTGGTCATAACACTGTTGCGCCATATGCCTTATGAGGCTCTCTGCTTTTGCTAATATGGTGCTTGCGTCATTAAAATTTTTGATTCTAATCTATATTTTAAAACTAGAAATGTCTAATGATCATATATTTTTCTAAGAGAAACTGCTGTCTTTGATGAAAAGTGAAGGTAAGACAAATGGCACTGTCGGTTAGCCACCTGAATACCAACATGGTTACACCTTACTTATAAATGATTCGCAGTTATCTTGCAGAAGATATATTCAAAGAAAGTTTTGAGAAACAAGAAAATCGAGTGATGCACCCAATATATAAATTCAAGACGTAAGATGCAAAGAAGAGGTGAATTTCAATATGTTTCACTGACTGCTGGCATTCTCTCGGTCATTTATGCAATTAATTAGAGTTTCGAGGCACTGAAATTTCTTTGAAGGACTGTTTACTATTTTAGTAAGTAATAAATAGGACTCTGTTAACCATAGTGAATAGAACGGTTTTTATTTTTATACGTTTGTAACGATACTTCAGAAAACAATTGGTGATTGCTGCCGAATTTATTCCTGGTATTTTTTTTTTCAGATTTCCGGATAGATTTATTTTTTCGGAGCCTCATAGATTATTGTTAAAATAGTGATGGTGCAGGAAGAATTTTATTCCTAAGATTATTAGACTAGAATTTATTTATATCCTAGTTCAACGGTTTACCATTCTAGTGCCGAGCCGTGTCTACTTTTGAAATGTTTATTTTTAAGAACAATATGTTGAAGTTACATTGTAAAACCTATTGTGTTACTAAGCTGATGGTGGTCTAAAAAGTAAATTGATAGTATTAAGGTAGTAGAGCCAGGCTGATTATAGCACGAATGAGATGACTCGACTGGGGTGATACTACCCTCATATTACGTTGGTGAGTGCGAAACCGGAGGTCCAATGTTACAGAAGCATTTCACAGCCCGTCATGGTGTCGGTCATCATGTTGCATTGTGTGAACTCACAATAGGGATGGTGAGCATTGCTCTTAGATTCTATCTCTCTCTCACTCATGTGAAAAACATGGCAGAGTAGAGTCACTTTGGCAGGCTCATATAAAAGAAATCGGCCAGGAAAGGGTTCCTCAGTCACCCATAATGGTAAGTGGATTTAAAATCGTATCTAACAGATAATTGTTATGTTTACGTATTAATGCGTTAATTTTTTATGACGTTTTCCAAGTGAGGGCATTTTACAAGTTAAGCCTCTATAACTCCTGAACTAACAAAGTCATCTAATCCGTCATAGTTTTCCTTCAAAATTCATTATATGGACCATCATCACGAATTTCTCCAGAGCTTTTGAGCCCGCCGAGGGGGGGGGAGGGGATGTTTTTACAAAAAAAGCGGCCAAGTGCGAGTCGGACTCGCCCATGAAGGGTTCCGTATCAGCAAGTAACATCATATAAAAGTTCTTGTAGTTCGTTGATTAAATGAAAGGTAAATTGCTTACGGGTAAATAAAATAAAAGGTAAATTGCGGTTTACGATTTATGACATATTAAAAAAAACTACATGGTAATGTACAACATATATTTTTTTTAGTTTTATCACTCTCTTACTTAAGAAGTTACAGGGGGGGGACACACATTTTTCCACTTTGGAAGTGTCTCTCGCGCAAACTATTCCGTTCAGAAAAAAAATTAATTTATTACATAATTATTATATAATAAATTCTAAAAAAACATATAATTATTATTAGAAACCTCAACATCATTTTTGAACACCTATCTATAGTAGTATATAACACGTATAGAATATAACACGTATGAGTTTGATGAAAATTTTTTAAAGTAGTGACATACGGACGGACAGACAGACAGACATGACGAATCTATAAGGGTTCCGTTTTTTGCCATTTGGCTACGGAACCCTAAAAAGTGCCCATTAAAGTAGAATATCTTGCAAACGGATACCTAAATCAAAAAAATTGTTTTAAGAACCCTTTATTGTTTTTAAAAGAAATATCTAATGATACCCCAGGTAGCCGGATGAAAAAAAAAACATCCCAATTTTACGTGTAGGGGAGGTACCCCAAATAAAAATATTTTTCATAATTTTAGTGTAGCAATGAAAAATTTCGTCTTACTAGCACTTACCGTTTGGACGGTAAGTCGAGGACGGACGGACAGACGGACATAACGAATCTATAAGGATTCCGATTCATAAACTTCGGAACCCTAAAAAAAAGTCATTCAGAGTTTTACCGAAAATCTTGCTATAGCAATTACATAATTTCAATCAGTCGTTTTTAATATTCGATCAGGACATCAATCTGATTAAGCTCATTAACTCTGTGTTTTTATGCTTAAATATTGTTTAAAGATTTTTCTTAGCTAGTTATTTTGGAATTCAATATTGTTTACCAATATTTATTATTTACGACGATTTCTTACTGCTTATCTATAATAGAGATCTTTAGCTATAGATCACTTTGGTGAAATTTCTTAAAGATGCTTATCGAAGCGGTTGTCTTTTTAAATTTAGCTATCTTTGCACAGGATCGCTATACATTAATTCTACGATGACAAGTCACAGTTGTTCCACCGTTCTACCATAATGCATAACAATTCAATAGTGCCTAACGGGTCAACGTTAAACCATCTACCCTATAGATAAAGTAAGATATTAGAAGTGAAAATCGAACACTGCTTTTATATTCCTATCTAGTTTCTAGTACGCTTAGTAGTTTCTAAAAAATTATTACCTACAACTTGCCTTTCTTAACGGATATACTTATTTCGCTATGCCCTAGAAATGTAACTGTAATAGATTGGCATTTTGAAATATGTTATTTAGTTCCGATAAGTATTGTATGTGTACCTTCAGGTAAATCTCTTTTAACTTATTTTTCTTATTTATCCTGCATTATTGCAGGATAAATAAGAAAATTCTATATCTCTCACTACTCTGTGGGTACCGGATATCAGTAGTCAGATATGCCTGGTACTCCGACGAACTCTTAGTTTGCGTAGTAACTACGATATTTTCATTCTACTTTAAAAAGAGGATGCACACCCCGCTTCTTTTCCAGCCAAAACATACTCACTTCATTGCATTTACTTCAAAATTAGGGGGGGTTTAAAAGCTGAACGGCTGACTCAAAAAAAAAAAAAAACATGGCTTAGATCACTTTGTTAGTTCAGGAGTTATAGGGGCCTAACTTGTAAAATAAACTTCGGACGAAAATAACGAAATAATAAGTAAACATAACAATTATCTATTGGACATCACTTGGCATTGTATATGACTACGGACCCCTATTCTATGCACTTACCCGATTTTTTCTACTGAATACTAAACTAATCCTACTGAAATCAGCATAGCTCTATTATCTAGAGCAGATAATATATGGAAACTCTTGGGGCCAAGAAATTGCCTTTTTGATCCCATACCCATTAAAAACGATCCCTATTCAATTTTCTTCTAACACTAACTGAAACACGCGCACAGTTTTTTAGCGTATTTATAAAATAAAACGTAAAGTCACGTGAGCAGCTATCTGGAAATAACTGTGTGTAATTCAATTATATACATACCTGTACATTTTTATTAAATTTAGCACACGTGTAGGTAACGAAGCAGAACTTTATTTACGTCGAATGTGGAATTCTGACAATTTACCAAAAGCGCAAATTTTTTTTGTTCAATACTGTAACATAGTAAAATGGTCTTGCTACTTAAAATGTAGTTAGCTCTAATGCTAACAGTATGTAGTCATTAGAACTGTATTAGTGCAAGTAAAAGCCGAATGGTATCATCTGCCGTCCAATAGCAAACGTCCTCACATATTTTAGGCCATTACTTGAAATGCATTTGTACATTACATACAAGTGTTTAAGATTCATATTTGTCATATGTAGTTTAATTTATATTCTAGAACAGATACTATTCTTGAGTCGTTTAAGTAATGCAATGTCTTGTCCGATCGACAAAGGTTCACCCACACGAAATAAATCAAATTTAAAACGAATGCAGTATTTTTGTTTTTCAAAATAGCTGCACAGATGCATTTTATTTTACAAAGTGCTCATCGTTCATACGTTTTTTAGTTTTTAGACAATTCTACAATTCCTATAACCTTGCAGAACGTTAACAATCGACGATTATTTAATTAAACATCTGGTCGATTTGTAGCAATTAATTGAATACGGAAACTCCTTTGACAATAGAATGGTGAACGGATTTCCGACAGCTTTATTTAGGAATCTTTTGTAAAGACTACCGAAAGATACCATTACCTGATCTACATACTTATTAGTCAATTGATACCGGTGTCTTATTCTTAACAACGCCGTTGAACACACAAATTGACTTTTAGGACATTGTAAGTGGAGTAAAAAATGTTTTTTTTATATTACGACTACCAAAGTGACTACTCCGCCTGATGGAAAGCATAATCCCATCCAAGAGTAAGGGTAACCTTTCTCATTGTGAGTACAGATAATGAAGCATGGTGATGCACAGTATGGCGGCTTAGTGAGATGTTTCTGCATCATTGGGCCTCCGGTCTCACACTATCCAAAGAAATACAAAAGCAAGAATGTTGTCATTTTAAGGTACTTGAATGTTTTTTTTCTGAATGTCATAAACAGCCGTTAGTCCACTACTTAAAAAACGGTCAGTCGGATTGTTATGCTTATCGTTTCAAGTTGTCCTTCAAGTTGCGAAGCTGCTGTTCTTCAGAGTTTGGGGGCAATCCTTCAGACGGCTACTTATCGTAGTAGCCGTCTTAAGGATTGGATTCGATTGTTACCACCCCTTATTCATCTTGAAATATGAATTAGGGTGGTAACACTTTGCATTCTTAAGGTCTTCGCACATTACGTCGACTCAATGCCAATCCAACACCCTTCCAAATAGAACTATCGATTCAGTATCAACGAGTCGTCAACTAGGCATTCAACGCATCGGTCACCAGTGGACAACTTGGCGTCAATTAGTGAGCAGTGCGTCTTCAACGAGTGGAAAGCGCTTTGTCACATATCAAGAACTGGCAATAATAGCGATGATACTCGATGACGATGAAGAAATTAAAATAAATCGAAGGAACAGAAGATATTGGGTGCATGATATGTTGAGAAAAAGAAAACGGAAGGGGAATATTGACCGGCCAAGACGAGTTGGCAACGCGTCGCCGCTAGTCGTAAGAACATTGTCGACTCGTGACGAGGGGCAAACGAGTCGGTGACAGTCAACAGGTGAACAACGCGTTTTTTTTGAAAAGGACAACTCCCGTATTAGGAATATAAATTCCTGTGTCACAGGGGACTTTACAAACATACATGAAACGGACAAAAAGAACACCCAGACTCAGAACAACAAATTGTGAATCACACAAAGTGTTGTCCTACGTGGGATTTAAACCCACGACACTTGGCGTAGTAGGAAGCGGCGTGGCAACCGCTTAAGCCACTAGGCCAGCCGTGCAGTCGTACACGCGTCGTATACCTTTACTTACTTACAAGATGACAAATCCACTCTTAATAAACATAACATAGAGCTTACATTTCAATGCCATACTGTGAGTTAAGTTGGAGTTGAGTCGGTGTAATGTGCGAATACCTTTAATCCGTTACCACACCGTCACTTTTTCATATTATATACTCCTAAATAACATAATATTCTCTTTCTACAAATACAATAAAATAAACCAAATATGAAGGTAATAACCATAAATTTTATGCATGTAAAAGCAAATTTATGCTGATAGTTTTTTATGTTAGCTTTAGTGTAAGTTTATTTATTAATTGAGAATTGACAATCACTCCATGCATAATTTAGTGTCAATCGTGCTGTTAACTAATAAATTATGAGTTGTTTTACACACCAATTATATTTCGCAGTGAATTCACTAAATTAGTATTTACGAAACGGATGAAAATAAGAATATCGGAAGGAGATAAATGAAATAAATTATCTGAAATATAAATCAATCTGGTTATAAATAATTAACGATTAAAAACATAGATAAAACGATGTTTATATATCACGTCGATAAATTACTACAATAAAATCATGAAAAATATTTGTATTTGAGTTACCTCCCCTACACATGAAGTGGCGATGATTTTTTTCTCGCATCTACCCCATCGTGTGGAGTAACATTAGCGATTTAACAGATACGAGTATAACAGCGAGTTATATCACTTTAAAGAAAAAAATATTTATAAAAACCGGGCGTCCCCCCCTCTAAAAGCTAAACTACTGGCTCGGAAAATTTAAAAGAAATACGATGGTAGTCCATATGATGAACTATAAAGAAAAACTATAACGGCCTAATAGATGCCTAACTTGTAAAATACGCTTACCAAGACACATAACACATTGGTAAACATAAAAATTATCTATTGGATTCAATTTCAAATCCACGTTCCATTATGGATGACTGCGGTACCCTATTCTATGCGTGGCCTGACACGCACTTGGCCGATTTTTTTTTATATTAAACAATAGTTTAGGTACTTTTACTAGTTAACTAAACTCGATAACAAGATTCATTATAGAAAAGTAATGAAATATTAATTTACTTTAGCTTAAAACATTTAATATGCTTTTTAAATCTGTCTCTACTCAAAACAGCTTTGACATATTTGAAAATTATTTATCTCCAGGTCCAAGTTTAAAATAATGATTTGAAGATGAACTCGAAATGTTTAATAAGAAAGGATCTTTATTTACTTCTAAACGTAAATCACCCACAAGTAAGTTTTTTATTTCTACTATACTATGTTCCTATTAATTATGCTATCGAATTTCATTAATTCACGTTCATCAACACAGAATTAAAAACATTTAAATTAATCAACAATTTATTTCGCATTCAAAACGTTGAAGCGGTGACGTTTGTAATAGATTGCCTCTTAAATTTAATCACATTTGAGTGTAATAAAAAAATACGAATAAAAAACAACTTACGATTTCTTAAGCCGCTTTTTTATTCATGATTTAACGTAATTTAGCTCTACAATAAACTAGAAAACATAAGCGTGAAGCTCTACAGTAAACAAAAAAACAGAAGTACAAATCCGAGTCAACACACACAATACTGTATGATGCCAAAATGATGATAGGATCACAGACAGATCACGTATATACATATATATATATTTATAATAGTTGACAACTTCAGGCTTACTACCTGTCTAATTTATTCAGAGAGGTCCGGAAGCAATATATGCAGATAATGTCAGTTTCTCAAGTAGAGTAAGCGTAAACTCTATTCCTCAAATGTATTCGATCATGAACTTCACAGTTGATCACACTTATTAAAGACATATCGATTCGTTAGACAGATGATTTTACGATCTCATCTCTTTTGTAGTCCAATACAATCAAACGCCTACTCAGCTCTAAGAGGTCAACGACTTCAATCATCATCTAAAACTGTAGACAATAACTACCATATTAAGGTAACATGTATTTTCTCTTAATTAAGGGAAAGTCTGCGACAATATTACCTGTTATTTTCTTTATGTAGAAACTCAAACAAGTAATAGTAATTAGTTTGCAGTTGTACGCGATAATTATTACGGAAATCTCTTATTTGTGTAATATTAGACAGCAATAACATTTGAAAGGCAGCATTATGATTTGTGGTACAACACAAAGAGGCTGTAAATTATACAAATAGATTCGTTTGATGTGTGTAACGGTGTGTTACATGACTCTCTTACTTGAGTAAGTTGTTCAACAGGTAAATTATAGTCAAATTTATTTCGTCAATATCAAACCATAGTTGTAATATGGTAAGACTGTTATTATTTTGGTTCTAATAACTTAGATTAACATTCCCCCTGATTAAATAATCATGCACATAAGATTTTTGAGCGTGATATTTGGAGTTGAAACTACTTTATTTATTTATATAACGATGTCGCCTAGTAGTACCTGGATTGTGGAGATCTGATGGTAGTCGCTTTACGTAAAAAATCGAAGTTTATCTGTATTGTAGTGGATTTGTAGCCGACCTCAACCTAGTTGGGAAAAAGGCCAGGTAGAAAAAATTATATCACAGAAGGCGTACACAATTTACTCGAAATATTAGTTATTAGATCGTCGACGAAACCGTGAAAGCTTCATTAAAATATGTTTAGTGGTTTAGGAGACGTCCTCGTATTTCTACTGTCACGGAATTAATTAGTAAGCATTAGAATTAACTATAATTTGATGTCAAACAACAAATTTTTGAGCAATTGTTTTAATGATACGTTTATTACAGAACTGATTTCTTTCTAATTGTAAATTATAGATTATAATTATTATTGATTGTCAAATAAAGTAAATTCATTAAAAACGTATAAGGTAAGACTTAACGTCTTAAATATTATAAAATATAACTAAATAAGATAAATGTCTGTCACAAGGTCCGTTTGGACGACTAAAAGCTATGAACAAAAAAAAGTATTAGGAAAATAATTATGAAGAAGGATTATTATGAACACAAATCAATAGTAATACAATAAATATAAAATTTAAAGAAACCCGGACTGACTGGACCGATTTTTATGAAACACGAATCACATATCACATAACATCTACGCTTAGAACACTCCCAACTAATACACCTTTGAAACGAAAAAAACATAATCAAAATCGGTTCATCCGTTCGGGAGTTACGATGCCACAATTACACACATATACACACACAGACACGTCAAACTTCTAACATCCCGTCGTTTTTGCGTCGGTGGTTAAAAACAGTTTATAATCAACTATAAAAAAAGGAGGCCTTTCTTTGTATGTGAGCATTTTTTTTTTAATTATTTTGAATTCAAATTAAAAAAAAGAAGTTTAGCATGTAATAATTAAATTTTTAACCTTCGACGCAAAACTTTGACAGTGTTATAAGTGTCTGTCTGTCTGACTGTGGCTCCATAGCTCGCGAACGGATGAAGCGATTTCAATTTAGTTTTTCTTTTATGAAAGGTGAGTTATAGGGGAGTGTTTTTTTATTTATTTTATGTTGAGTCCTTTCCCATGTCCATGATGAAATTGACAATCAATAGTTTTATATGTTAGAATACTGTATAGTAGTGTTAGTATTAAGTCGTTGTTTAATGACTATCTAATAAATGTCCATGAACATTTATATATGTGCCTAATAAATTAGTATATAAAATAAACCAGCGTCGAGAGAAGTGATAACAGGAAATAAATAACAGTTAATAAGGAAGTTAGTTTAACTAAATGCAGTTACGCAGATCGTAAGTATTAAATTAATACTTTAACGTTGCTAAGTTAAACCTCAATTTTTATTGTTTACGTAACAGAAAAGTTAATTAAGTGCATATAAATATACTGGTATCTGAAGAACGATTCGACATTTCAATTATATACTACTTTATTTAAAATTCCTTGACACACCTCTTTCACTTCAGACAAACTAGCACAGCCCCGCGGTGTTGTTCGCGGTTATTATTGTACATTTACAACGACCGTGGGTAGCACCGCGGGGAAAAGCTAGTCTAAAAATCAGCCTTAGTTAATCGATTGTCCGTGTGGTGACGGATTAAGAATACAGAGTGTCACCACCCCTATTCATCCCGCGGGTGTCGTAAAATGCGACTAAGGAATAAACTACGCAAGACAACATCGATGCAAAGAGAAGGAAAACTTGAAACCAACCCTATACTAACCCGTCTGGTCAGCGTGGTATAGTAGGCCAAAACCTCCTTTTTAAGGAGAGGCCTATGTCCAGCAGTGGGCTGTTAAAGGCTGTTGATGATGATGAGTTAATCCATAATTCATCAGCTATCTGCCATTGAGAGCCTCGTCAAAATTAGTCCATTAGTCAAGAGGTTTCTGCCTCGCTGGTCTAGTGGCGAATGTGACTGTTAATCTAGAGTTCTCGGGTTCAAATTCCGGGTCGAGTCAAAAAAATGTAATTGAGTTTTTCTTAGGAGATTCCTAATAGCAGCCGGAGTTCGGAAGTTTGGCGGTGATTCACGCCCGTGCCTCGGAGACCACGTAAAGCCGTCGGTCTCGGTTGTCATTAACATCTATGGCAATCGTTATTGGGAAGGCAGTGCCCTCAAATATTGACTGACTGACTGACTACAAGTCCAACCTTCGCATTTTAGTTCACCCTTAGGAAACCTCCGTTCAGTTCACCTTCCTGGAAAAACTGATATTCAGGTGAAACCGGTTGATCTACTAGCCGAGCCCAAATAATATTGGGAATACTGCTAGGAAGATGAGTCAAGAGATTTGCCGGAACAAACAGACAGACTGAACAAAAATACCAAGTGTACCGACTATAATGCTTTTAAAAACTACATAAATTTTGTTCATTTCTATAGATTGTATAGATAAAACTACCGCGATTACCCGGTTACTCGTCGTTATTGTTCCAAATCGCGAGGTAGGCCGCGGGGCGAAAAATAAGTTTAAAGAAGCAGCCTAAGTGACTAGATATAGCATCAGCTATCTGGCAGTGAAAGTCTCATCAAAATACGTCCAACCGTTTCTAATATTAACCGAAACAAACAGATAGACGCACAAAAGTTTTGAAAATTGTTTTTTACTGAAGTACTGTTTGCATTTTCAAATGCATTTATTAAAAAATTGTCGACTTGAAATTATTAACAGACACTTCAATTTTTTTAATTATGTGGATAATATAGGTGTACAGATAAAACTAAATTATTTCTGATTATTTACTGTTATACGACATTTCAAAACTGTAACCCGCACTTGTTGTGTATTGCCACAGCTATAGCTTATACTTCAGAAACATTGCAACCAACTTTACAACCATGCATGCATGGCCTATATGGCGCCAAATTTTCTGTATCAATTAACTATTATATTTTTTATTTATGCTTACATTATTTTGTTTTCAGAATCACGCAGACCAGAAGTTATGCAGTACATGAACAATACATGCTATATTTACATACATTGGATGAGATTTTTACATTAACGTAGAAAATGTATGTATACATAATACTAATTCGAAAGTCACTCTGTCTATCACGCGTTTACGACTAAAACACTATACCGATTTCAATAAAAATATATTTTGATTCTTGAGGGGCCCTCCTCAAGAACAAAATACCATATTTTACCACGATTAATGACATAGTTGTTTCGGCTGTGCGTTGTCTGTCAGTCAGTCAGTAACGGAACAGTTTTATCTATATTGATATGTTACTGAATGTATTTCTTTTTGTTGTTTTGTGAATAATAACAACGGTTACTTGAATATTAGAATGTTGTTAACAAATGAAAGAGAGTGTTAATTTAACTGCAACTTCAAGGCTTTCCTGAATAATTTGATTAAATTAGAAATATTTGTATGCATAAATTTGGTTTTTAAAATTTTAATATAAGGTTTATAAAAATTGTGTTATCCGTATTAAAAAATAATATTCCGTGTTCTAGAACGGTTATACGATATAAATTTTGCTTCTATTCAATATGATACAGAATGTTATATACATATATGTTGGACCAAAAGTTCGTTTAAATTTGAATCGGTAGCTGCGACGAGCAGCGACGGCGGGGTCGGGCGAAGCGCAAAAGCGGCCAATGGGAATTCAATACCTTGGCGTCGATTAGTGATAAACAACGTGCGTTCTGTGTACGCGAGTATACCGCAACAACGATTCTTTAACTCTAGCGCAACGAAAATTTTGCGCTCATACAACATACGGCTTAACATGAAGCTCCATCGATATAATTGATAAGAAAATGGGTATAGAAGTTAGAGGAGACAAGTTTAACAATGAATCAACCATGATCCAGCCGACCTAGAACATCAAGAGATCCCGAAAACGTCGAGCGTATAAGAAAAGCGTATAAGAAATTCGTGAAAATTCTGGACTCTCTACTAGGAAGTGGTCTAACGCCTTAGGCGTGCCCCTAACATCTTTGAATCGTATTCTTCACAAATATTTACATTTATATCCGTACAAAATTCAAATGGTACAGGAATTAAAGCCTCATGATTGCATTCATAGGCTCCAATTTGCAAACGAAATATCTCGAGAGAGAGTGATATCCAAAAGAGGTGTCATAAACTGGTGACATCGTAGCTCGGACGTATCCCCAATGGGCTTCTTTCTTTAGGGAAATTTAAAAGTAAAGTTTTCAAATGCAACCCAGAGTCCCTAAAGAAATTAAAAGAAAATATTCGAGAGAAAATGCAAAACTATGACGAAACACTTGTGAGGCCGTCATTGAAAAGGACAAACCCGATTCTGGGCCTAAGCGTTACACGAATGGGATATGTACCAAAAAATTCGTCTATTTTGCTTGATTAACCTATCGAAATCTTAGCTTCATTTGCAATGGCCAAGTGTAGAAAATAAGTAGAATTCTATTGTTTTAAACAATCTTTGTAAACCTCTGCAACACTTATTTCAATATACGTAACTAGCCCACAAACATAGCATTCCTAAAATAGGATCGATTTAGTGGAAATCGATACTGTTATAAATAAATAATACTTCTTTGTTTTAGTTTAAATGATTGTTTTAATAGGTATTTTAATCAATGTAAATAGAGTCTCGCCAGCGAATCGTGACACAAATAGGTACTTACAATAGCGGCAATTCGAAATATCTACAACTGGCAGCATTAAATATAGCATGAAAGGGTAGTTTTGCATTTTTATATTAATGTGACTATGCCATAGAAAAACACAAATGTATCAAATCGTGTTTTTCATGTTATAGAAAACTATAGCGGTTTTGATAACTTTTTTATTTTAGAAGTTATAAAGGCCTAACTTGTGAAATAAGCTGACTTAGAAAACTTCGTACAAAAATAAAGAAATAATAAGCAAATACAATAATGTATAATATGTATGTATTTACAAAAAAAAAGTATGTTTATGTATTTATATCAGTTGTCTAGTTTGAGAACTAGATGGCGTTGTGTGTAAAATGTCCGAAATATTTATTATTTATTATTATTATTATTTATCTATTGGGCACGATTTAATTATGGGTGAGTACATAACCCTATTTTATGCGTGGCCTGACATACACTTGGCCAATTTTTTATTAAATTATCTCAAATAATAAACATAACCTAAAACGTAATCATTGTCTGATTTTACCAATTTGGCCATTGCTGGGAGACCTGAAAATTAGGCTCGTGAAATCGTCATAGATATTGTAATTTATGACCAAATTCTAGCACTGTAACGCCAGGCCCAAGTTTGTATGGATTTCGGGTTTCTCCTTTTCGCCCGTGGTTGTAGCAGTGTCAAAATAATCAAGGATCACATACGGACGATGTAACTTTAACAAATAAAATGCCCGTGTGTGTACTTTAAAAATAAATAAATAGTTTTTATCTCAAATAACTAATTTCTTTGAAATCATCATTTGAAATGCAAACGAACTTTTCCACCCTGTATAACAAACATACGCTCAAACTTCCAAATGTGTCCAATCTGTCCTCCTTTGCAACGCTCCTCCTTTGATACTATTCAGGATAATACTTTGAACACCCATTTTTCCAACCATTTCCAATTATAACCTTAAAGCTTTGAATACATATATATTATGTATTGTATACATATTCATATAAGGGTTCTACTTTATTTTTTATTTTGTTATGTTATCACGAGTTAGGTCTCTATGACTCCTGAACTAATAAAGTCATCTAAACCGTTATAGTTTTCCTTTAAAGTTCATCACATGGACTGTCATTATGTTTTTTTTTTAGATTTTTCGTAACAGCTGTTTGGCTTTTAAGGAGGAGAGGAGGCCCTGTCTTTACAAAAAAATGTTCTTTAAAGATAAATAACTCGTAAACGCATACCTAAATAAAAGAATCGTCTGAGTAACCTTTTAATGGTTTTAAAAGACTTATCTAACGATACCCCACAGAGTGGGGTAGACGCGAGAAAACAAAAACATCCCCACTTCACGTGTAGGTGAGGTACCCTAAATAAAAAGATTTTTCCATAATTTTATTGTAGCATTTTGTCGATCTGATAGAAACACAAATCCATGCAAAGTTTCATCTTTCTAGCACTAACCGTTTGGACGATAAGTCGAGGACGAACGGACGGACGGACGGACCGAATCTATAAGGGTTCCGAGTCATGAACTACGTAACCCTAAAAAATGAGAAGGTGCAAGTACAAAACTGAGTAGGTGAAGAGTAGGTTAGGTACTACATACTTTTCAATTTAAGTGATATTGACAGTTATAAATATCAAAACACAACGTTCATTTAGCAAAATAATCTTAGGTACAGCAGTCAAAAGAACTGGAAAATATTCAAGTGAAAAATACACACAAAAACAATAAGAACAAACATCACCAGTATAATCAGTAGAAAGTCAATGTTAAAAATAAAATACTTTTTTGCAAAATAAAAATAACTAAATTTAAAACAGACTCTCATGAATCTCAAGATTGTTCAAGTTTCAATGTACAGTAATATTCCTTATATTATGGTACTATCTAGTGTCCCACAATATTCTATGAAGATGTTATCATCAAGAAATATGCTGTCACATCACACACAACATTACGTAGGAACTTTATGTAGGTATGCTACTAAACAAGGTTTTGACCGTGAGGACAGCTTGTGCCAATCACGGTCAAAACCTTGTTTCTAACAGCAACACAGAAAACATACCATCAAATTCCGTAGTACGATATAGGAAAGCTTACCTATAGGTAATTCATTTTTGTCGCGATTTCCCACGAGCGTAATTTGGTACAGCATACTATGTTAATCCGTACATAAACACAATTATCTTATCCGAAGCTTATCTGGTTAAGGGGTGGGTGTGGTGAAGCGGGAGGAGGAGGTTTGACGTTCCGTTACCAGCGAGACCCGCGACCCAGCTACAGCTGATTTCACATGTGTCTAACCGCGGCACCGCGCGCTCGTTGTGCGTTACTTTGTGCCTTCGCGTAAAAATGCCGGCAACTTAACCCGTCAATGAAGTTATAAATATTTTTGAAAGTGGTTGTGCTACTGATATATTGTATGGACAAATATTAATAAGTGATTAAGGCAACGGTGAGACGGTTTTGTTTTTAACGGGTAAGTTTAGATTAGTTATTCAATTGAATTGATGTTGGATGTTTAGGAGATCGATGGATGTTTTGAAATTTGAAAGAAAAATGAACTGTAAATTGTGTGCGTTCATTTTACTTTTCATTGAGGTTTGTTAAATTAAGTTTCTTAAAATCTGAAATCACGCACTATCGAAGTAAGCACAAACTAATTTGAAATCTAAATGATGTTATTAATCATTACCTACTAAATTTATGAATGCGGTGGTGTGACAAATGTTAATTTTAAACATAAAAATGAGCAGACTTTTCATATAATAGTATGCAAAAAATTCACGACATTAGTCAATAAAATATAGTCAAGTATATAATTTATTACTATGAACCAATACTAGAACAATATTCCTATATATTTCAAGCCTATAGTTAATAGTTCCATCAGCGTGAGTTCGAAGAAGTTAATGCGATTATATTTTTATGAATCTAAAATTTTGTACAATTATGTAAATAAATATACTTTAAATAGTAACGAGATGAATTGTGATGATTTCCTGTTTTATGTTATTCTGAAACTCGTACATATTTATTGTTTGAAACTAACGATATGCGGTCGCTTTATCACGGTTTCTTTAATGAGTTGACGTCACTGTTAATATATATTTTTTTCTGTGGTCTGTGGGCACAGGCACGCTAAAACAATTCTAGTATAGTAGGTTGTCGCTATCGTTGGTATTTGCCTTGTACATAACTCCGATGTATGACCGTATCAGCATTGACCGCCAGAAATGTCTGGTAAAATAATGATTCTTCTTTCCTATTGAGAGCTTACAATAAAAAGTATCAACTATTAAAATGTTAAATTTTATAGCGCTAAAAATTTGTGAATGAATCAAGAAAGTATTTTTAAATGTATCCATTGATTTAGTCTGGTCTAATTACATACATACTAAAAGACTAGTCTAGTATCTTATAATATTCATATTGATTTGTTGAATCATATTATTCATATTTATAGTAGCTTTAAAGAACGGTGAATCATGATTGCATTTTCGATGATCGGCGGGTATCAAATCCGGTAGGAACAGTCTTTGAAAAAAATCGCCTTCCCTTCATGATGTAAAGAATCACACTGGATTCCTGAAACATACGTGTCATTTAAAATTATCTGTTAATAGTTGTCTGCTGTAAAAGACTACATTGAACGTTTTATAAAACATTTTTTCACAATAGATCCATTGGTCAAAACATTTTATCTTCTTTCAAATTAGCGCATCCTCAATTAGATTAATCAATATTTTTTATCTATAGATGTTTGTTCGTTATCATTAATTCAGATGACGTCACAGCTACTTTACGCCAAGTTGGTTGAATAATGACGTGTTACATTATCTTTATTAGTCGCGAATATTAAAATTTGTAACAGTTCATCCAGAACAGGAAAATAAGTACGTACGCTTGTGTCATCGCAGTAACATGAAATAAATATAATATTATTCTTTATTTATATAATACTAAACTAATACTAATAAAATTCGTAAATTTAAGCCATACTGGTTGTCACAATTAACCAATTATGGTCGGAAGACGAACTTCACTTCATCTCCAATAAGTAGGTACATCCACAAAAGGAGGGTAGTAAGTTACTATGGTAAAACGTGTGCTTCACATAAACTAACCTGACATTGCATGACATCATTGTCTGTCACTACGATGATTATTATGCCCTCTACACATTTCGACAAATCATTTCAACTTACCTGAATGCAGACCAATCCTGCCCTTATGCAAACTTGCAAAGGTTTTTCTTTTTTTTTTAAGTTCTCTGTTCTCTTGTTTAATTGCCTAATATTTTGTTTTGATAACGTGACTGAGTGACATCAGCCTTTGATGAATTAAGAGAATAGAGAAATAGAATAGAAAACGGCTGGCCAAGAGGACTGGTGCGTCCATACACCCGCGAAATCAACAGCGGCCAAAAATATCTGAAACGATTTCTCATACACAAGTTCGATATATCTGTACAGATCAGTTGAACAATAAAATTTGTCGAAAGGTGCGTAGTGGACATGAGTCAGTGTTAGTATATCGTATAATTTTTTTATGATATTGACCCGACTAGGGTCAGCAAAAAAATTCAAGGTAATGTTTTTGGCAGTCTATCTATATCTGTATTTCCTACCGTAACGCCTAAATTACTGAACCTATTTTAATGAATAAGGTATCAATATATTTGTAACTACAGTCCAGGAACATAAGCCACACAAATTTTATTAAAAGTTTTTACGTTCTTGGGTTATAGATTTTTAAACATTATCTTTTTGATTATTGTCAAGTGTTACAGTACAAAATAAGTCACTATTACTATAAAACTAATTCCTTAAAAAGGAACACGCTTGTATTAGGGATGGGATAAAGGGAAGGGATAGGGATTTTCTTACTAGAGAAGTTCAACCGATTTTGCTAAAGCAAATTAAAGAAATAAAATAATGAATGAAACTATATAGACTATAAAAAGTATATTGCTCTTATCTAGAGTATCTTAGTGGTATTGTAATAGTGTCTTGGATTATAAAATTGTAAACACGTACACATGATAACGATGTAAAACTGAATATGATATCTTTGGGATATCTGAGATCATTAACTCTTAGATTATGTTAGTTTTTGCATTAACCCCCGTGCGTTGAGGGATTAAAAATACGGAGAGTCCTCATCCCTATTTCTTATATAAGTATCGTAAGAGGCGCCATAGTGAGTAAACTATGTAGAACAACATCTCTGCAAAGAAAAGGAAGACATGAAACAACCACACCCCATGCTAACCCGTCTGGTCAACGTGACATAGTAGGCCAAAGCTTTCTTTCTAAAGAGAGGCATCAGTAGTGGACTATCAAATTGTGTCGATAATGATGATTCCATATCAGTCTGTAAAACGTAAGTATATAAGGTCGCCAAAATTTTTGCGTTATGCAATGCAATCAAAATAACAAATTAATTTGCACAAAGTTAAATCAAATTTCTAGAAAGTTAATTATATTAACTACAAAGTTCCGTAAGAAGATGCAAGCTATTAAAAAATAATAATTAGTAGCAATAGGTGTGATTAATGACTAATAAAAACATAGGTCATAAGGATTGATATGCATATCCATCAAGTCTAAGAAATAAAATATAGTAAATGTATGTTGTCGCCAACTAGTTTAATGAACTGTTCAATCAACAGCATAGCCTCTTCTGAGACGTCTATTCATATACATAAAAATATTAACCTAACTTAAAAGCCAAATTTTAGTCTGTGTAGCGGTAGGAATTGATTACATAGCGCTGTTTAGTACAGATGTATATATATATTACTTATATATTAAAAACCTTTTTTTTACGTGTGGAAATCCCCACGGACCGTCATCCTGCCGGGGGATTAAGGCGGGGTGGTCTGTCGGACTCGAACCGACTAAAACCACACGACGTGACCACTATGCGCCTGTGCTTAGGGACGGGGTCAGGGTGTTATCTCCTTCTGGACCCCTTCCGGATAGTATATATACTAAAACTCTAACCTAACCTAAAAACCAGATTTTAGTCTGAGTAGTGATAGTATTTGATGAGGCTAGGCTGTTGATTGAACGACTAATTAAGCTAGTAAGCTGCGATATGTACATCAAAGAGGAACTTAAATTTTGTTTTAGATTAATAAATCATCATACATTTTAGGTAAGTCGACGACCGACAATCGCGCCATCATTAACCCAATCTATAAACACATTTTATCGAAATATGGATTTGCTTTATGTTACCTTAAAATATTATGTCGCATTTTTGTTTTACAATGTCTAAGTATTATCTTAACACTAAAAGGAACTAATTAATGTGATTACTAAGAGATAATTATCAAAACCATATTTTTTATCGATTTGGAGATTCATATCTAAAACGATGTAGTTAATGTAAAACTACTGAAGACATCGATGTGCTATTACGATAGAATTTTTTTTTTATTGAATATTACTTTGGTACCCGACCATACTTTGGAAGTAGTACTTACACCTATTTTCCTATTGATAAATAATAATTTAAAGATGATTTATTGAAATAAAATACAATATATTTACATTAAATGTTATAAGAATTTCGACGTACGTTATAAAATAAAAGTATTTTAATGCATAAAATATTAGTTGTTTTCAGTCAAATACAAATAAACTTCTACCGTCAAACTCATGGGATCATGGTATAAAAAATATAATGGGATAATAAAATTGAAGTAATTGACTTCAATTTTATTATCCCATTATATTTTGATTGTTTTTATTTGATTTAGTGATTGTACCTTCTGAATGCTAATTGTGATTGTAAAAGGAATGGAGAACTGCAGTCGCTGAAATGTACGAAGTTATATTTGTACTGCAAATACTATACTAATACATAAGCCTTAAGTATCTTAGTAACAATAAAAGCATATCATATTAGTTTGGTACATGAAAATAGTTAAACTTATAAAAACTGCTATTACAATCGATTTTAAAATACGAATAGAAGAAAACATGCTGCACAATACTGAATTTAATAGCCATTTATATAAATATGCTGGAACCGGCGATCTCTTCTCTCTCTTCTGCAATTGAAGCTTGAAATAAGACTTCAAAAATAACATAATACTTACGATTATAGTCAAAACAAGTAGCTATTTTATTTAACAGTGTTAAAACAATACAACTTTCCCTGCGATATTAAATTGCGATTACGTTGGTTGAAAACACCAATCAATGCTTAAGTATATTTCAATTGATCGTGTTTGCTTATTTATCTAACAGGAAGGTGTATTTTATTACCTTCAAAAGAAACTTCTATTACCTGAAAATGTTAGGCAATAAATTTCAGCAAGTTTACGTATGAGTATTTTTGAACACATTGACGACCTTGGTTGTATTAATCAGCTAGCGATAAGCGTAATTTACAATCTGCTAAAAGTGCAGTATATGTACGTACAAGTTGCGTAAACAAATAAATGCCGTTATAAGAACAGCATCGAAGTGTATCGAAGTAAGGAGTGGTGCCAACTGTTCGCACAAATGATCTTGTTATATGCCTTATGAGCTTTGATTACAAACATATATAATCCAAGCTTATGAGTAACATCAATTTATTTAGTAAATAAAATAAAAACTATAAAAAAAATGACTTGTTTAAATAAAGTTTTAAAGTTAAAAAGAGTAAATTTTCACTCGGTGGTCATTTAAATGGAGCTCTCTGTTCCACTTAAAATTATTTTTAAATACCGTTTGACTTAAGTGGGACAAACTTGATGCCTTTTCGTTACAAGCCTATTTGCAATTAGTTGAAAAATAACCTTTGCAAACGGACATCGTTATTTCATGTCTTAATATTTATTTTAATTTGCGTTCCATTGTTCAAGTTTATTACTGTTTTTGATCTACCAAACTATTTAATTATATTTAATTGGAAATATCGTTTCATTTTAATATTTGTTTTATTAAATCTCGTATTTGTTAAATTTTCTTTCAGAGAAAGAAGTTTTTTAACTGCTTATATATTTGTGATGTAATTGGTAGGGTAAATTTATTATAAAAAAATATTATTTCAATATTTTCCGCTCAGTAAACATTTTCAAATTTAAGCCACCTCAATAATTATGAGCATGACATTCTACTTAATAAATTTATATTAAATTGAAATAGAACATGAGTTGAATATATATTTTATATTTCTAATTAACTAGTTAATTAATTATGTGACGGCTCCTTAAGTAGAAGAAGTTTCATACTTACGAGAACATATTATCTTAATAGTGTGCTGTTATAACTACATACTAAACATCCGAGTCTTTTGAGAAGTTATTTACATTTTGAAGACCAGTTAAAATTTAAATGTGAAAAAACTTTCAGTCAATCGACTTATAAACTTTATAACTGCCTTGTTGGTCTAGTGGTTAGCGAATGCGGCTGCTGGTCAAGAGGTCTCGGGTTCGATTCCCGGGTCGGACCAAATATTTGTGTGATTTTCTAATATTTGTTTCGGAGTCTGGGTTTTTTCTATGTATATTATGTATGTATTTACAACAAACAAAAAAGTATGTTTATGTATTTATATCAGTTGTTTAGTACCCATAATACAAGTTTGAAATATTTCGGACATCTTACACACAACATCATCTAGTCAGATGATGTTGTGTGTAAGATGTCCGAAATATTTATTAATAGACTGTGTGTTAATGTTAGATTTCTAAACTATTTTGTCAAACGATGTATAAGAAATAAATAACAAATATAACTGTAAAGCTGTAATCATATAAACTAAACCTATTGTTTCTGAATATTTTATGTTTTCTGCAATAATTGAAAGAGACATCCCTACTATGCGTGAGATTTCTTGTACATTGCGTTCAGATCACTAAACTCGAACAGACCGATTCAATTGAATGCTCATCCAATTTTTTATCATAATGTGTGTACGTTCACAATACAGGGGAAGGGGAGTGTTTGGTATAATAAATCATTGTGCTGTTCGCATGATTTCATTTTAAAATGGCGGTATTGTTCGATCAACTGGTGCATTAATGTAGGTATCTTATTAGATAAAATATCAGTTCAACAGTATCATCCAGAGGCGTTAAATGAAACTATACTTTATGTTGAATCTATAATTTAAATTTCTGAAATGAAATATCAAGTGAACAGTTTTTTTACCAAGTACATATTATAAAAAAAAGTATTCACGATACTTACTTCAAAAAAGTACTTATAATATTTTTGTCTGTCTGTCTGTTTGTTCCTGCTAACCACTGATGACATAACGAGTAACTGAGGCATTGTTTAGACTTACTTCGCTCTGCGGCGCTACTCGCGTTTTACAACAACAACTATTGTTTAGATATACGCTAAAAGAATACAATTTTTGTTTGTTCAAACTCATCACTGAGATGAACTTTCAAAGCAATTATTTAACAGTTATATACTTGAGAAAAGGTTTTTATTTAAACAATTTTTTGTCAATTTGTTGAACAATTGCGACTGTGAGCATTAGTGCCGGCTCGTGGTTAAAACACAGGTGAGATTCTTCCGGATCTAATTGAGAAATGGCGTCGTCGCTCCGCATAGCTACTAGCTACGTGTTTACTATTCCTTCGAAAATTCGTTTCATATTTCGCTTGATATACCGCATTTATTAATTCAAGTATTGGTCGCGGTCGGAAAGTGTGACGCTATCGATACGTCACGGCAGTTGTCAATCAGAACGACCGTAGTGATGCGCTTACAATTGCATGATATCGACCTGATTCTCTACAGATTTCACTACGATACGACAGATTAAAGCAATAGTTCAATTTGTACAATAGCGAAACCGCCGTTTTAATTTAGGCCTTAGGTTACATAGCTATAATATTGCCGTCATGCTGATAAATAAATTGCTTTGAAGTTAATTGTAGTTATGTTGCTTTTGTATTTTACATATTCTATTAATGTTCAAAATATTCAAATCGGTGCTGTACTTTCACTTCAAAAGTTGACGAAGCCGACCTGATGAGTTTAACACCTTAACTTTTTGCTTCATTTATTAAAAGACCAGTTTTTGCTCGTGAAGTTGTTCGAGTAAAAGTTAATACTTTATATCTTGAGAATGAAAAGTGCCGCCTGCGTTTACCTCAAATAAAACGGCATACATACAAGATAATAAGTCAAGTAGTTGAAACATATTAGAGTAAAACAATAGAAAAATAAATTCATATTTGAATTTATGATATCAGAATTAAGCACACTCCTATTAACATTACATTTAAGTAGTATAATCGACTAATACTGTTAAAAGAAATCTAAGTAAGACAGAAAATAACTGAAGCCAAAAACCGACATTCATCAATAACAAAACACTTATTGGATCTTGAAATTAGTTGTAATGCTATTTCCTATGTTGGTCAAAGTTAAGCACTCCTCACTAATTCGAATTCAACCTTGAGAGATCACTAGTAATAGCAAACAAATATGTAGTCTTAATCTGTTCGTATCTTAAATGCAAAATTGAGGTTATTTAAATATAAGAACTTCATGGCTAATTTCTCATGAGATCAGCCTATTTTTTTTAACATAAACACATATTCACGTTGGAGGAGAGACAGAACAGTACAGGTACAAGCTGAATCACAAACACATACTGGCGTAAACAATAGCTAACTCATTCATTCTTCGCTTCGCGGCGTTATTCGCGACTTACAACAATAACAGAGGTTAACACCACGGGATTCAGCTAGTAAAGAATAAACTTAACTCTTCCTATAACTTTATGATTGTTTATGCATCTAACCGCAAGTCTTACTACTATAGAAACCGAGAAAAAGAGAAAAACAATTTTACCATTTGAGTGCTATTACTACAACCAGTTGAATTAATAAGTAATATTTTTTTTGTAACTGAATTACTTTGTATATACGCTTTTGAATTAGTTACATTGACATTAACAGTACTTTCCAACAGTCAATGTTGTAATTTCTAGCGGTCAAATTACAGTTATAAGTTGCAAAAAACAATTTATTACAATACCAACATTGTATAACGTGAGCCAATTGGGCACTTTACGGCTATTGTCATATCGTTATACCACCGAGTAAGTGCGTGGTATACCCACAGGTTACAACCCACGACCAGCAATAACAAGTCTTTGGGGACACACTTCGTGTTTATAGTCTCCATTATTGCACCGTTTCAGCATGAACGATAACAATTATGTCTCAACAATTACGGGAATTAACAGCAATTTAAGACACCATTGTCAGGGAATTAAAATTGATTGCTGATGGTTTACTGATCACCTCTAAACGGTTTTGACCGTAGAAATATTCGTCATGGTTTCTAATTTATGGAAATGACACATGCAGGGCTATTGTTAGAATGAAATGGATGTGCGAATTTTAGTTTGATATCATCTGTTGTTACACAATGAGGAATAATACGAGTATAAATTGCTGTTAATTTTTGCTCAGGTGGATGACATCAGACGTTTTGCTTCAGAAATCTTTTATATTCTAGATCGTTTTAAATTGAATAACTGTTTGGTGATTTCGTTTTCGTAAATTTAGCTTTTAATAAAATCGTGTCTAAAGACAGCATCACAGTTCTGTATTGTGAAAAAAACGTAAATGTGTTTAAGCACTACCTTCATACCTGATGTTCGGATCGCGTGAAGCCATATAATTTCGGTCGTAACAGGTTTAAACAAAGAAATATTGCACAGATAGTTTGCATCAACTGTGAAATTGCATATTTTTTGCAACAACGGCTGAAATATTATTTAATGGAATGAATGACCGGCGTTAAATATTTAGGCAGTAGTTATATTTTTCTTTTAGTAAAACTTCATTCATTACACCGGTACTTTAAACAGTTAGGTACATAGCAAAAATACACCTCAGACTTACTTAATTTTAAATATTCAGTCATATAAGCAAAATGTGAGCTGTATGCGAATAGCCGAGGATCGTACTAAGTGGCGTGCAATTGGAACGGCCTATGTCCAGCAGTGGACTGCAATAGGCTGAAGATGTTGATGATGTGGGCATTTATGAAACGTCACTAATAATACTTAGCTCAATAATCAGTATTAATATTGAAAAATGTATTTTAGTTCATTCCTTGCGTATTTTAAATTGAAATTATTATATTTAAGGTTCTACTAAGAATTTAAGTAATTAAGTATGTTTTACTGTAGAAATACAAGGCGCAAATGTGAAGATAAGAAAAAGTTTCTCGATTACATACTGCATCATTCAACATGTGAGTAAAGCGGTATCTAGAGATATTAAAATATAATTTACCCATTGGTTTATAATCACAACCACACCATTAAAATACCAGAAGCAATCATCTGATAGTTGTGTTAATACATATGAGGAAACGATTCAAAGTTTTCGAAAAATAAAGATTAAAATAATGAGATTTTTGAACTTTCATCGTGAAATGTTGTTATACAAACAGTCTGTTTTGTTGCATTCACTTAACTACGTGATGTAATATCTGGCGTGGCACATAAATGAAGTTTTCAGGTTATTTTACGATCATTATCTCAAATAATATTTATTTTAAAACATGAAAAAGTTTCAAAAAGAAAACCCAACTATGCAAAGACTATTGATAAAATTAATTTATCACCCGAGCCGTTATTAGAAGTCTATTGTCACGACGTGCATTAAAATTGGCTCAAAATTACTAATAGTTTAGACGCTACGGTGAACTTACAAACATAATAAAGACTGTCAAAACCAATACACTTCCTTTTGACTTCGACGTATTTGGGTGATAAGTTTAAGTTTATTATTGAAATTTTTCCGCTAATCAAAACAATAAGTTTGGTGTTGTTTGAGTGTTTCCTCGAGAAGGCATTAGGAATACACAATATTTACTCAATGTATCAGGATAAACGTAGCACAGTACAGAACTCATCTACCACCAATCATCATAAACAAAATTATAATTTCGAATTTGAGTTTATTTGTGAAAAATGGTTTATAATGTTTAGATATAGAGGGTGTGTCTTGATTTATTTAGAATACCAAATCAATTCATCTTTTGAATTGAGAAATTAAAATGAAATTTTGACATTTATTCTTATTGAATTTTTAATTCTTTAATTTCGTCACCCGGTGATTTATTGGTATCGTTTTTTTCTGAAATCGAAAGTTGTTATACTTTATAGAGTTTTTATCAATATATAAAATTGGAGTGTCTGTTTGTAATTTCAAATTCATGCTTTTCGACAGTAGACACCTGACTATACGATTTTATCAGTGGTATCGTTGCTTACGATTACCTAAATTAAAAAACTATTAGGAATTTACTAAACTTATTAAGTACATATCTACGTAGATTTTATTAACATCAATCTGTATAAATAAATAAAATCGAAGAGTCTGTTTGTCATTTCAAAATAACAGGTTTTCATTACGGGCATATGAAAATACATCAATCAATCACGCAAAATTTCCTCTCGCTCTTATCTCTAAAATGATTGAACCGATATGTTGAGTGACTTTCACTGACAAAAAACAAGAAACTGACAATTAATTTTTATTTATTTCTAGAGACTAGCTTCACCTAAGTTCGATTTTTGCAGTAACATATACATTAATAAGTGTATGGTTCAATTGTACATACGATGAGTAAGATACCGAACAATAGCGAGACTACAATCGAGCGATGGGAATTTTTCATTGATAGATTACAATAGAGTACAAGTATGGATACGTATGGATCCGGCTATTCCTGGGAGCGTTTCTCATTGTGTAGCGCCAATTTAGAGTGAAGTAACGAATTATATAAAATCAACTATACTAATTGTATGCACATTAAATGCAAATGTATTTGAACTACCTGTTTTCATATGCAACAAAAAACCTGAAAGTGACATCTCAATATTGTCATTAAAAAGACATATAATGTTTATTAGAAATGTTTATAAATACTAGTTCATATGCATAATATTAATATAGAACAACTCTTCTATTAAATACCTCATACGTTTTTATTTGTTTTATTATACCTATTATTAATACGACTATTCTAGAGGTGGAGAAAAGAAAACTGGGTACCTACTCTCTCGAAATTTGACTATGAACATAACCACCTTCAGACCCTCTAATGGGTGTCTTCTCGTGGTTCGTAATCGATCTATGTTGTGATTGAACTCCTAGGTATATGTTTTAGAACCAAGCACTTGCGTACCAAAATAATACAATTTTTTATTCAATTAACCCATAAAACACGTTGTTTAAGCACACAATGACAGTAACTGCAAAACCAAAGCAATTTTAATCAAACAAGTGACTCCATCCACTCGAATATCTTATTATTCGATCTTCGACTTATCCTTTCTATTCAATCGCCGAACATCGTGAATACTCGGGAATAGGCTCCTGCCTATTCCCGAGTACTCCCACTCCTGTGCGGGACAGTTTGCGTATGCAGTTCGACGCGCAGACAACGCGCGTCATGCTTCGCTGGCTACTATCGCTCGATCTAGTTAATCTCGGCCGAGATCTCGTCATTTTACACTTCGAGATTGATCTAGAAAAATAAGGATGATCGGGATCTCGCAAGATCGAGATTGCATTATAATTAATATTGCACAAAAACAAATATTGAAGTATTGTGCCTAGGAAAAGAATCCTTTTGTCATAGCGGGATGAATGATACATCACCAATAGCAATCTTTGATACCTGGGCTGACTAACACTGTTTTTTTTTCAAATCGTACCGGTACTGCCTGAGTTAAGCGCGTTCTACCAAACAAACAAATAAGCTCTTCAGCTTTTTTTATATTAGTATAAATATTGGATACATTTCAAAGAAGTTAGATGTTGCCCAATCTAAATGCTGCTACTGAGCCTTGCAGTACCAAAGATTAGAAAAAACGAGAACTTTTATCACGCACACCTTTTCAAACTGAAAAGTTTATTCCACACAAAACTGTAGAACTTTATTTTCTATTTCCTTATTGAAAGTATAAATTATGCGATAAAAAAACAGGAGTTACTTTTGACTGTTAATTAGTTACATAATAAAAACAAAACCCGTAACATTACCTTTCTTAACTACTTAATATTAATGGATATCAATTAAAGTTACATCTGCACTGATGATTAGGTTAAACATGTTTTGAGGGTCAGTATGGTTTAATTTATTCTCGAATTAATTAAAAAGATTTTATCCAAAAAGTGAATGAGTGATCATTAACCTTTCTTAGAAGATTGTTGTTATATAAGATATAATAAATATTTGCTGTTGTTAATGAATATTGCATTTGTTTAACTTTTAATAACAGTAGAGTATGCTTGTTGCATTTAATCTATTAAATTATCTATTAATTGGAACCAGATTTAGAACATCTGAACAACTTTTTAATTGGATTAAGGGTTGCTTGAAATCAGTGTAGCATTCCATAGCAATGCACGCTTTTTTAAAAATAATAATTTATAATTTTTCTTTCTTTGAAATAGAACAGTTAATTTACGATCGAATGTTGGACATAATTTTTATTTTAAATGCAAGGTCTATTGTTTTTATCATCACATTTCTCGCATTAGGAATATAAAAAAATACATGAAAACGGCCATAAAGAATACCTGGACTCAGAACAACAATTTATGGATCACACAAAGTGTTGTCCCCAGTATAATTTGAACCCACAACACTTGGCTCAGTAGTAGTGACCGCTTGTGCCACTAGACCAACCGTGCAAATTAGTCAGCTAGTATAAATATATCTGTTAACAAGTAATCTTATAAAAAATTACAACATGGTCGCACATAGGTTTCATTTCATAATAAAACATTTAAAAGCGCAATTCTGTCCTTTCTTGTAATTAATCTAAATATTTATAATCTTGTAATTGCAGAGATTAGTACGTCTAAACATACATACAATCAAACAAAAAAGTCTTCTGTGTAATTACGTAATGGGCCCAGACTTCTAGCTCTTATCTGTAATTTCGTAAACTTAAAATACTCTGTTGTAAATAGATTATTTTACGAAATGATAATTAATTAAATCATCATCTTTCTAGTCTTTGTCATTCCAAGGGTTATTTATGGTCGGTTACTAGTTCACTAGTTTTACCTGAATCTCAATTTTTTATACAGTGCGTCTGGAATCGGATTTCCGCAACCCTGAGGGTGAACTGAAATTCGTATATCGAACTAGTTGTCCGTGTATGAGGGCACTGAGTTCCCAATCACGATTACCATAGATGATTATGACAACCGGGACCGACATGACCGGCTTAACGTGCTCTCCTCGACACGGACGTGATCCATACTTCGGGAGGCTAATAAGAATTCTTAGCCTCCCTCTCCTTATTGGTAAGAAATCCGTCAAACACATTATTTTAGGATATGTTATTAAAAGTATTTTAAAGTTTACAGTAGTTGCCTGACCAGGTGCCCCACGTTGTGACTACGTTTTATGTTGTATCTTTATAATAACTGCGGGGACCACAATTCTAGTTTAAAACAAAAGTAAGGTACTCATATCATCAGCTATCTGCCAGTTAAAGCCCAAATTCAGTGCATCCGTTCCATCCGTCCAACAAACAGAAAGAAAACAAAAATATTTGATTTTTCATGTAGTACTTAAAATACTTTTATATGCAATTAGTAAAAAGCTATCAATTTTTAATTATAAACAGACACTTCAATTTTATTTTTGTATACATTTATAAATCGGATATTGAAACAGGAAAATAAGTTTGTAAACGTAGTCATTAACTGTAGAATTACATCCTACCCATCACTTAATTTATCGACGTATCTATCACTAGTAATAATTATTTTGATGTGTGATCTAAACTTCTTTCCGTTATATAATCGGATATGAAGAACTCTGAAATATCGTGCCGACTACGATGCACGTTTCAAAATTGAAAACTCGTTCTACGAGATCGTTATGATATGTTGTTTCATTTGCATATCAGTAAAATTTTGCCTTTTTAACTGCCAATCATTTTTTTGCGCATATTTTACGTAAGTATGATCATGATTATTAAAAGGACGGGTGTCAATCAGTCGCTTTATAGCTCATATTTTAATAGTGCTTCTATTAACACCTCTGATTACAAAACGTAATCAACTATTCAAGAAAGTCTTTTCATGTATATGAATAGGTACAATAAGTTTCAGTTTACTATGTGATTATATAACGTATCTTCTTCTTCTTCCTAGCCTTTAGTATTCCCAAGCTTATTTGGGATCGGCTACTATAGTTCAACCGATTTTACCTGAATATCAGTTTGTCCATGGAGCGGCTGCATCGGACCTCTGCAATCCAGAGGGCGACCTAAATTCGAAGGTTGAAATAGTTATCGGTACATTTGAGGATACTGACATCGCAATAACGATTTTCAGATAAATGTTCATTGTTATGAACAGAGTAGAGTCACTTTAGCAGGCTCATATAAAACAAAACTTTAATTTCAGTTATAAAGTAAAATACAATATATTGTTTCCTTTATTAACGTTTATTAAGGTTGCTCTTTGTTTTGCAAACTTTCTATCGATGTAGTTAGTTTAGATTTTTAATAACTGATTGGACTGAATTGCAAGCTAATATAAGCGTTGATTTTTGTATAAAATCCAAATAAATAACATTTGAATTTTCATCATTACGTCCGCTAATCGAAATGTGAGACATTTTAGATACCTTAAGATTATCAACGGATAGTCACACGGGATTTTATATTTTTACATTACATATTTGTGTAATTTAATTCCTCACTTCATTCACCTCTAGTTTTGAAATATAGCACTTTTGGCCTAGTGGTTTCAGCGGTAGACACGAGAGCGACAGGTGAGGCCATCTATTACCCTAGCAGAAGGAGACTGAGGTGGTACCAAAGTTGTCACTTAGGAGGTTAGGACACATTAATGTTTTTTTATTTGAACTGGTACATCCCGAGATTAGGGCGTTCAACTAAACTATGTTAGTAATATAGATTGAGAGTTGATCCGCAGTGGAGTCTAATCCTAGATACGACGCACATATTATTATGGTTTCCACGTGTCCCCAAGGTGAGGGATTAACATTGCTCTTGACATTGACAACCGAGGTCGTCGCGTGAACTTCAATTCACGAGTTGATACCTAATTAAGAGAAAACCTGTTATGTGCATCGGGGTATTTGAAAATTTGCGGCAATCAGTTCAGTCGATTATAGTTTAAATTAGCTGTGTCCTGCGTAGTTTGTTGCTTTTAAATCGGATATCGGAATCAAATCTTTAATTTAAACTATGTCTATGAGGTACCCTTTCATTGCCAAATCACTACACCGATCGCAATGAAATTTGGCAAAACGAAGGCGAAGCCGCAGTCAAACTCTAGTTAGATATATGTTTTACAAGTAAAATTATCTTTTGACAGTAATTGGATAAGTCCGAGTATATTTTATTGTAATTCTGGTACATCTACATTTAGTAACGGTCAACGTTTCATAAATTTTGTTTTGTTTTAAAAAAAATATTTTATTTAGTTTTATATTAACAGTAACATTTTTTTATATTTGAGACTATTGACCAAGAGATTTATTGTTAGGCCACATTAATTCACTTTACGAACCAAATACAAAATAAATATGTACAAAGACCGGTTGTTTCGTCATACTGTATCCTGACACCTTGTGTGCAATTTACATTTGTCCTCACACGATAACATTTCGTGGTTGTGAATAATTGACGCAGTTGGTTACCGTTTCTTTGTCTCCAAACATCCTGCCAACTTGCCAAAGTCATTGCAATTAAATTGACATTAGGGCTAATAGCTGTTTATTTCGAAAGTGCGTTACGTAGATTTTTTTGAGTAAATGTCAAATCCCGACACAGGGTATTATAGAAATCATTTCAAATTTGATTGATATGATGTAATGATAGATGGTGTAGGTGTAGAATCTATACTAATATTATGAATTCGAAAATAACTATTTCTGAGTGTCATGCTTTCTCGGCTAAACCACTGCATCAAATTAAATGAACTTTTGCATGTTAATATTTTGATTCTTGAGGAAGGACATAGCCTACTATTTAGTGCGTTAACTAACAAACACGAAGTAGCGAGCACAAGCTAGTAAGAAATAATTTCAAAGACTCGAGAACGCTACTCACATGCAAGGAAACAGATTGACAGATTTTCTGTTCAGAAACTTAGATTTGGGCTTAGAGGGTTTATTCTCATGAGAACTCACTGTTAGTTCTCTTACAATGATATGTAGATTTATTATAATAACTTACGATTATGTCTAATCTAATATTCACCTTTTAGCGTATAACAAGTCACAATGTATAGACATGTTTCTTAAGCATTTCAATACATTTAAACTATCACATCCTTTCAATTAATTCAACAATCTGTTGTTATTTTCCTTATTGTTTTTTTTCCGTAGTTGGTTCGTACTTTAACTAGTTTTATTTTTTAAATTTATGTGATTGATTTCTTGTGTTTGTGTAACATTCTTAAACTCTTTTTTTCCGATTCATTTTCTTTCCTATAAACATTTCCTATAAAATTATAAAAATTAAGTGTAATTATAATAAAATACGTTTCTTATATAAAGTTCTTTGTATCAAATTGCCAGCGGGCATGTCCTCTCGAAGCAACGCGTGAATGGTATGTTCCAGTTCACTGTTGGTCATTTACAAGATCAATTTGAAACAGTAACCCCCAATTAGTATGAAATTAGCTATTTATTTTCAAATTTATTTAATTTAGTTGGAATTACTATCAACGCGCATTTATTAGTCTGCTACAAAATATGTTACTAATATGTGATGTATTGATAATGATGTTGTATGATGCAATGTTAACAGTGGTTAATTGATATCTTCGACATTAGTTAATGTTGAGATTATAGCTATATATTTTTCTCTTTCAAACCTCTGGAACGCTAAGAGAAACTCCCTTTTACCTTCAGTACACTTCGCCATTAATTTAGACATTTTAGTTTCTGTTAAATGTAGTATACAATTTCATTGACAATACTGTACAATTAAGGTGAACATTTCAACGGAAGTGTAGCTCAATAAACAAGTATTGACCTTGCATGACCGTGTAATGAACAATAACACGCTTGACGTATTGAACTAGTGTGGCATAAATAAGTGAATAATTTCACATAACACAATAATTCCCGCACAGGGGTTCACTCCATACTTAGCTATCTATACAACACTATAAATACTGTGAATTGATATATCTCACACGCGGCATTCTTTTATCAAACTAGACAGAGCCTGTAGCATGGTAACCAGACTGCTGATATGTATGGTATAATTAATATTTAGGTTTGTATACCTATATGTCTCTAAATATGTAATTATAGAAGCTAGTTTTTTATAAGATGGAAGCCTACTGCCTATGTCCATCAGTGAACTGTTAAAAGCTGTTGGTGATAAATACTAATGTATCCAACCAACAGCTTTTAACAGTTATAGTTTAACATTATATAATCTTGTAGAATAAATCAACGTGATCATCACAAAATATTTGTCCTTGGTGGTAATTAAACCTACGACCCGTTGCGCTGTGGAGGTTGATCACTACATGTTAGCTTCTAAACTAACAGGTAGGCCACTTAAAATTAATGTTCAATGTTCAAATTTTTCTCAAAAGTAATAAGTACCATTAAATTTATTGAATGAAAACAGTAAAAGAGGGTAAAATTCATTGAATAACTCTTCAATATTGGTTCCTAAGAAAATATAAACGAATGCTGAATAAGTGTTTAAAAACACACACATTTCGTCGTGATTAAATAACATACTGCAAACGTTTTAAAAAAAAGATTAAGTTAAGATTTCTTAATAACTGGTTTCTCAGTTTACTTAACTAAACTATCAGTACAATCGCCTGGGTACACAGACTTCCGCATTTTACAAAAAAACCTTATGCAAAAAAGTCAAGAATAATTGTTTTAATAGATGCTGTTGAACATTAAGAAATGGCAAATTAATAATCTCGAAGTATTGTTCGTGCATTGGATACGTGTTTAGCCATACAATGCACGTTTAGATTACAAGTGTATAATGCACCGATTGAGAACATAACGATAATTGGTATTATGATGATGGTCATGAAGCGGAAGGAAGTTATTTTACATCATAAGCGCGGTGTATTACTAAACTAAAACGGCCATTATTAAAACAATCAATCCTGTCCAGTAAATTGTTTTAATTGATTTTGTGATTCGATTTTTTTCAATTTGTATTTGGTTGACAAACACTTTTTTGTGTGAAAAAAGTGTAGTAGTTATGTCGGACATGAACCGACTAAAAAACTGGACCTGAAAGTCTGTTGATAATGATGATGTTCATTTAAGCAATACGATTAGAATACCATTCTAATGCAAAACAAAGTAACCGACATTCGTATAGCGGCAAAATACTTCACATAAAAGGTATTTTTTTCTCCCGATGTAATTTAAAGTATACCATAAATATATAAATTCATTAAGATAAACCATTAAATATAAACTATTGGCATCACAAAAATCTTTATAATTGGATACAGTGTATTATACTATAAATTGGTTATTGATCAAATTTATAAACTGTGTTTTGATACGGAATGAGGCCAATATATATGTAGATTCATACATATATGTATAGTTTGAATACCCTAAAATGATGTCAATGTCCATGAAATTAAGATGAAAGTGGCAAGTAAAGTTATGTTGACACAAAAAGGACTTTTGCCGAGGTGTCAAATTTCTTGTTTATTTTGTCTCTGACAAGAGCTGTTTACATAATAACAGTAGTTAACAGTATTTTGATATTCCAATTTAGTAAATTGTAAGAAAAATGAATATTTGTTACGATGATCTTATAAGTGGGATAATTTTAAGTTCGTTATATTCATTACCCATTTAATTATATCGCCCTCCCCACCGAACAATATCGTAATGGCAATTTCTAAATTTTACAGGCAAAATTAAATACTGTTTTTGAGTATAATCTCAGCAAGGGAGCATCGTAAGGTAACCAATTATGTGTTAAAACAAAGCTAATTTAATTACATTATTTTTTTTTTGTTTTTTTTTTGTAATAGTTTTCAAAATAAAGTTATTTGCGAAAATAATATTACCAAAATTGCAGCTCAAAAGTATATCGTGTAATGCATCATTGCCATGTTGTTCGCGTATAAATCCAACAACATTTTAGTCAGTATTAGTATAATAAAGTAATATTCGTTAAAATGTGCTGTTAAAAAAGTTAACTGTAATGTGATATTACTAAATTATTTGCGTGAAATCAAAGTGATAATTTAAAAACTTTCTAAAGTTTATCTATATGATACCGTTAACAGCACTACGAATTTTCACAATTATCTATCATGTATTGTAAGAAATCATGACCAAATTGCGTAAATAAAAATTAAACCCTAAAATAATTGTTTTACACCTTACATGAAACACAATTATGTATTTCTTCCACGAATAAAATAGTAATAGTCAATTATCGAAAAAAATAACTATTACATAACCAGTATTAACTTGTTTTGGTATTATTCGTGTAAAAGGGTATGTTAGATTTTAAGCGAGTAATATTGTTTTGTTCATCACGGGGTCATTGAAATTAGTGTACTTTTCTAAATATCCATATAAAAAGTACAAAAAAAAATATAAGGTGTAATTAGTGTTCTAAATACCGAATATGCAATAAAACGCAAACTATCGTTATAAATTAAAAGCACATTATCATATTATTCGCTGGGGAGGGCGATATGTCTTTTCATTTTATCCTGAACTGTTAACTCAAACATAATAAAATCTCATTAAATGAATAGAATAAATTGTTAAGTTCTGTGAGAAAAAAACACGTCTACAATTCTATTTCTAAGTCCAAAGAGCATAAATGGTGTTTGTGAACTATTTTAAGCACATTTTGATAAAATCCTGGCTATATGATCTTCATTTGAGAGGCCACTGAGGTATGGACAGCATGGTAAAAGCCGACGCTCTTATCAGAACCACAACCAATCTAGGACTGGCGCAGTATTTGAGTAGTTTAGTCGTACTTAAAGTAAACATTAAGGCATAGCTTTTTAACTAACCCAATGAAATTCAGAGTGATAGACAACGAACCTGAATCTGTCTGAATGTTGTATTAACAGCTGTTCTCGGATCCCTCCTCCTCAGGCGTAGAGTGACACACCGCGTCGTATTAGTCAGTTAAATTTTCGATACATAACTCGACCCAAACCCCGGTGGGGTGACGGCCCGAGGTTTCCACACGCCACATAAAATGGCCAACGGACGAATGGTAGAAAGCGGTTATTTTCTTTCGCATGCGCTTCCATTTACTACAAGGATTATTTACTTTCATTCATATTTTATATGACACTTCACACTTAAATTTCTCTTGACAACGGTGTTGGACCAATTGGCCTTATTTTCAAATTAAAGGAAATAAAGAGTTATAATTACAAAAAACCATTTCAGATTTAATAACAACACTTTCTAAAACTCATTCAATTCAATTCTATTATAAAAACATGTATTGTTGGGTTCTTGTGAAACTTTTCTATCTGATTGAATTTAAATAATGTTAGTTTAAGCCGGCTTCCAAAACACAAAAGAAACAAAGATTTACTTTAACGTCATTTAGAACTTTGTTGTTTATTTATGTTCTTATACAATTATTTATTTAGATATAAGCTCGTACCTACCGTTGGTTTTTTGAATGAAGTCTTAAACACATTCATCAGTTTGTTTTTTTTTTTCAAGAATAGTAATAACGTTAGTCACATATTACAGTATTATTTCTTTTAGTCCCTTTAGCTAAACTAAATGTTATATTTATGGATAGCCATCGACAGTGCGCTAGAAGGGGTTCAATCATAGAACCATTTGATCATAAAGCCAGCAAGCACAGAAGATTGCAGTAAATACGGAATTTAAACTAACTTTAATTATGCTAAATAACTCTTTTACAGTTAAACAACGTATTATTAAAATTATCAATATCTGTTTATTAAACATATTCAAATATAAATACTGGTTGAAGAATACTAAGAATCGACGCCAATAAATAATAAGTTTAGGCCCGTGTAAGAAAGTACAAAAAGACTTAGAATTTCTTGAACGTGACTTGAACAATGTGCATTCAAGTCCATAATATATTGGAAAGTTATGATTTATTGGACATTTAAGAACGTTATGCAAATTGATCGTCGTGAGTTCAAATCGTTCACCAGACACCTTATAAATGCGGCATCCACTACAGTAGGTACATATTTAAGCAAGATAACTCGTAAATAAAGCCTTTAATGGTACAATGGTAGATATAGGGCTCTTCTTAGAAAGGAGGCTCTGGTCTAGAATAACACACTGGTCAAACAGGTTGTATAGGTTTTGTTTTAAATTTGCCTTCTCTTTGCAGTGCTCTTGTACTGTGCAGTTCTATTATTAAATTCTGACAACACTCACAGGATAGATAGGTAGATACACTCCGATGTCGACGGCTTAATCAGTCGATCCCTGACGACTCAAGCCGAAGTTACGATCGATGCACTCCACCACGCTTATAATAAAACGTAACGCTGATATTCTATCCATATGTTAAGATAAATCAGGTAAATTAATATACCTCTAGTATCACTGAAACTATTAGCACTTTGAAAGCACGTGATTAAAATTATCGTCACAAATTGTGAAAATGTTTTTTGTCGATTACAAAATATATGTCCAAGTCAAAATATCTTTATTTTTATGAAATTCTTATAATATATACTAATATTATAAATTTGAAAGTAACTCTGTCGATCTGTTACACTTCCACGGCTAAAGTTTGCACCGATTTTTATGAAATTTGGCATAAAAAGGTTGGTAAGAATGCTAAAGCTCATCTTCGACAGTAATGTGCCATTATTCATACTTTATGTTTATTGATTATCCAAAGTTAGTGAAGGGCCTATTGGAAGATGATTATAACTTCAACTATAGCCTTCGACGAAAAAATGCAATTAAATATGACGTACGTTTTACGTGCTATATAATTTATAGACGTCGTTGGAACTACTTTACTAGTTTAGTAGTCCCTATAAATTGGTTTTATAGCCTAGTCTTACACGAAACCTTCTGTATTAGTATTCAAGTACACTAAGAGTACTAGTGCAATGAGGATAAACAACATTTGAAGCACGCATAAATGCATCTTCCTTGAATTGTAACGTCGAATTCACGCAGAGCATCACTGCTAAGAGAAGGAAAACTTGAAACAAATAAATAGGCTATATAAATTTTATCAGAAGTTTAAAGTAATTGGGTTAAAGATTTCAAACTCAAAATAAGCTAAGATAATTTAAATGTCTCAAACGTTTAGATTGAATCTATGTCCAAAAACACAAAGTGTTTTACTAATTTTTGGTTACAATTTCAAACCTTTGTTATAAATAAATATTTTTAGTCTTTGTGTGATAATCGCGATGAAAACGATGAAATGATGTTAATAGTTAGGTAATACATATTACATCTTGCCTTTTCATCTCACTGGTTCAATGTTTTGATTTTTATTTGCAAAATATGTAATATTGGTTGAGCACTAATGTTACATGTGGTTACATTTATAAGCAACACACAATTGCTATTAGTAAGTCAAAGCCATTGTTTACTCTATAATAAGGCTAGAAAGCGTTGCTTTCTCGTCATGGCAATAACAATAATTTTAACTTCACGTTTGTATCGAAACCTTTTATTTCTCTTTGTATCGACAGTCACGTCTTGAAACTAGTTATTGTAATAACAGAAATATATGTAATAAATATAGCAATTTCAGATTTCGGTAGCTTTAGATTCTATAATAATACTAAATTTTCTGTAATTTTTATCTTCAACAAAAATATATTAAGTATTAAAAAGAAATAGTAAACTCCAATTTAATTTGAAATTAAATTTGATTTCGTTTACGTTTTATTTAATGTCAACCAAAGATCTGGTTTATTTGTGCGTTTTTATTGCTCGACAAAATCCGGTCACAGTTGAACGACTGTTTATAAAAGTCATGACTTTTATAAACAGTCGTTCAACAGTCGTTCATCTTTTCATTAAACACTTCATGTCAGTGCTACTTATCTCTGTGACCGACTCATTGTTCAGTATTGGAATTCCTCGAAGTTTATTTACTATCTATGTATCCGTAAGTGAACCGGACGTCCTTTAAGTAGTGTTCATGTAAAATTATTTCGAAGTAAAGATTTACCAATTATCATCCAAAGATATGGTTATCATATGCAAGTCTGTAACAAAAACGATTAATAATTCCTACTAGTTTAACTTAGTCAATAAAAAAACTGTCGGTGAACGCGTTTTTCGAGGTTTACGTAGGTTTTAGTACACAATCATTTTTTTATTTGCCTGTAAATTAAAACTTCTTTGGTTATATTATAGCATTGTTTCCAACTGATTGATTGCTCTTTAATCGTCTGGCTATGTGGCGTTGAAGGTGAGATCGGGTTACTTTTTGTGACCTACTGTGTTGTAAATTTCGCGCGTTACTAGCGATACAATAGATGCTTTAATTGAGCATTGGTTTTACGCTATCAAATTTAACAGCACCATTATGAATCTAAAACCATTTATTAAATGACATTTGTGAAATTTACGTGTTAATGTCGCAGATTTGTTCCTATTACACCAAATTATTCGTAATTAAAGAGCCTTAAAATGAAATAATTACTTATTTCCAGTCTGCCTAGTCCGAACTTTAACCCTTTCACCCGAGAAAAGGTCCTCAATGTAAACGAATTAATTCGTTTCTTTTGTATTTTTTCCAAATTATCTTTAGTATTAGATTGAAATATTTAATCTGTATTCTCGTTCCTATTGTCCTTGCTATTTTTAGATGCATATCTCAGTTCACTTGAACTGTAATAATAAACCAAAGTGACAAGCAAATTGTTGGGTTTCCGACATATGGTCCACATGCATCGTGTTACCGACAAGACTGTCAAACAAGGAAGTTTGGTAACTCACTGTGTCCATATTGCGTATTACACAAGTACCAATGATCTCGATTTTGTAATTTTCACGTGTGAATTGTTATACACTTGTAATTCTGTACTTTGCAAAACTCGCAAGTTTAACAATGTCATGTGTTACAGAATGAGTATTTAATAAAGTTGTTCATTTTGAAGTATGTTGTGATATTGTAAGTTAATTACTGTATTAGTAACGAATTGCATCCAACTTTAACGTTTGTATAATTGAGTAAATTGTCTGATGCAATAATTATTTATTAGCAATTGTATGAATAATAAAATGTTATAAAATACTCGTAACCTCATTCTACTAATTCAAATAACGGTGCTATAATAATTAAATTTCTGTCGAGCCCCCTTAGATATTTCAGAAGAATGTTTCTGGAGATATTACAACTGATTATTTCTTGCATGTGACTGGTTAAAGATTGTTCCTAATACCATGTAGATTATGTATGAGTGTTGTATTACATTTTATTATTATTATTTGAGAATATTATCTACCTTCATATCTCAAGTGTTTTCGTAATCGTAATTTAAAGTTCGTAATTGTAAACGTTTATAATAATCTAAGACAAAGGTTTTCTGATCATATCGCAAAGTTTTGCATGTATTGCGTGAAAAAAAGATGTAACTGAGATTGTGTCCTTGACCACTGTTCACAGCAGTCACGAATCTTAATTCGGTCTTTTGAAAATAAAATAAAAACGAGTTATTTCTTGTTTAGAGGTCATGGACCGTTTATGGTTTTGGTGTATACATTATATACCTTTCTGAGATGGTCGGTACCTGAAATCCTGTTACTTTTCATGAATATTTAAATTATTGAATTCGTTAAACGAAATGAAAAATCGTCCATCTCATAGTGTAGAGTATCGCTAAAGACGTCTTTTAAAAATATAAAAGATGTGTCAAGAGTGACGGTCAGCATTCTCATTGCGATCTTGGACAACGCAGCATGCTGCATGGTGACCTAACTATGGCAATATACTTCAACAAGTTCTCACAATAAATCAAACTGTTAAACAGCACAGACGAAGACGTTTTTCTTTATCCTCCGCACCAATGTTAGATGAAGTTGTTTAAATGGAGTAGTACATAAAAAAATTGTAACTCTATACCAAGAGTGTTTGGCACATACCTGGCCTGTTTTTTTTTAATATGACATCACCCTATATTTTGCACGTGTCAGCACTTAATAGGCTTGAATTCGTATGTATGCATAATAATATTCCTCAGAAAGTCTCGTGGCCGTGGTGGAGTATTACGAGATACGCCATAATGCTATGAAAGGATTGTATTATGCAGAACTACGGCTTCGTTGTACTACAATATTGAATCAACAAAGCCAAAGACATTGTCTTACAATGTGTAACCATCTTCCAAAGGTTAGACGTTATCGTTTACATCGACATGACATTATTAAATTCAAGAGTAGTTAAAAGAAACCTCTGTATCTTTTATAAACAATGTGTTATGTTATAAATATATTATGGCTTTATTTAAACATTTGATAACCGTGTTTCTACCTATATGCTGACTGACAGTGAGTCACTTTTTTGACCACTTTAGAAAACAGTAGTCAAATAAAATAATATTTACAATGATTCGACAACAACAGCAGGGGCACTTTCACATTTTTAAGATTGCATAATTATGTATATTGAGAATTAACACGATCAAGTAATAGATAATAAATAAAAAGAAATAGGCAGAAGTTGCATGACAATACTGGCCAGTTTCGCTACGGTTATAAGTCCAAATAAATTTCATGAGAGCCGAAATTTGTGTGATTACTATTTTATAAAGATCAGTTAATATTAAGTCAGTCAAGAATATTAGGTTCCCGAGGACAAAGTGAGGGATAGTGCGAAGTGGAGCGGACAGACTAAGAAAGCTGACTCCACCATAATGTGGAATGAATACTTTATCAATAATCATCAACAGCCTTTAACAGTCTACTGCTGGACATAGGCCTCTCCTTAGAAAGGAGGTTTTGGCCTAATATACCACGCTGGCCAGACGGGTTGGTAAAGTGTTTGTTTCAAGTTTTCCTTCTCTTGGCAGTGATGTTAGCTGCTTATTTTGTTCCTGTAGTCGCCTCTTACGACACCCATGGAATGAATAGGGGTGGTGACACTTTGTATTCTTAATCCGTCACCACACAAACAGAATTATACAAGTATAAAATACTTGTATAATTAGTATTGTGGTCTACTTCTAAAAGTAGGGATGTTTTGGAATATGCATAATCTTACTGGTACCTCTTCATTTCATTTTTTTTCCACATTTCGATATCCAACTGTCTTACTTCCAAATGCGGATAAGAGGCTTTAATCTTTAGATAATTTACTGATAAGCCAAGAGATCGTAATACACTTAAAATTTACACGTGAACGAAAGTAACGAGATTAAAGAAACTGTTTCTATAGATTCGCAATGCCACGAAAACGCTATTAGCTACAACACTTACTTTAACAAAATATTAACGAATTTTCTTTGACGCTTTCGCTTCAATTATAGGTATAAAATTGATTACCCTGCACTATAAAAGAAATGTCGGTTCGCGGCAATGGACGTCACTATCTCACTTATTGGAGGTAATATTTCAAATTGCCTATCGGCGGCGTACATCGGCCGTTGTACCAAAACATAATGCTCTTATTTCCCGCAACAGAATAGCGGTCGTTATTGGCTTGGCGCGTCATTATTTTTAACATCTCTTTCACTAGACCGACCGTGCAAAATCATTTGTTCAACTTACTCGATAGACTAGCCTTGATACATGGCGTGAATACTAATATTGGGCTTGTTATTTTTAGCATTTTCAATTTTTAACTGGCATGCTCCTCAAATTAATTATTAGTATTAAGTTACTGTTTGTTAAATAGGAATGACATACGATGATATGTGTTAAGTGTATGTATGTATTGTGTATATATTACATATGTTTATTTATTATTAGATTCTTCATATCTTTCATCTTATACAAGTCTTCTAGTCTCGTTTTTTTAGAGTTTTTAATTGTTTGAGTTTACTGTTTGAATATGGTAAAATTCTCTGTTTATCAGTTATGTAGTAGATACCTACATAGAAAGCATAACTTTTAAGCAACAACAAAAAGCAACAAATTAAAGAACATTTGCAGTTCAGCATACTGCATCCACTGCAGAACGAAGACCTTCCCTAAAGATTGCCATCCTGGACTCGAGCTATCCGCATCCACATAGACTGCACGCCAATCTCTTCAAGTCGTTGGTCCTTCGTGCCGCGGGGCTTCCTACACTACATTTTCCATTTCCTTTAGCACTTGTCGGCTTCAGCGATCATCAGTCCGCCTGGAGACGTGACCGGCCCACTTCCACTTCAGCATGTTTCGATATCAGTTACAGTTAAAAAAATATATATACCTACATGTTTATCTCTCTTTATTATGACAACATTTTATAGTCATTTGGTTTAAAAAATATTAAGAATGAATAAAAATAAACGATTACATTGCAAATCTTAAAAAAGAAAGAAAGCAATAAGTAACAGGAACGGGAAATAACAGTTGCTATTATTAAAATACAATACGTGTTATTGAACCTGAGAACCGTGAGTTGAAAATAATCATGTGAACACATTGCCCTCTCAAGACTCCTCCGCATCGTTCACTACGTGCTCGAATTCTTTCATATTAATTAATGCTTGTATGCAGCCGCAATTAAAAGTGAACTAGATTTAGAAGAGATTAATAACATATCTAATGTTATTGTTCACATGCAGTAACGGAGTCAAACAATGAGTTCAGGCATGCGGTCGTCATACGAGAACACGTAATACGAAACTCGGAAAGTAATGTCATATGACTAATTTCCTATACATTGGATCAAATTGCATATGTCACATTTAATAGATATTAGAATGAGACAATTATTGTATTGGTACTTAAAAGTGTCAGTTGGACTAATGGTGACGTGTTCTAAAGAAGTAACACTTTTTTGTAGTCGTTAAGCTAGTGGCTACTCTTTAAATAACATATTTTTATTACAAGAAGAAATTACGTATAATTTAGTGAGTAATTAAGGCATACCTACTCACTGTAGCTCCCTAGTTTTAAGGTATATCAAGCTGTAGTGTTTTTAAGTTTTATTTATTTTTCTGATTTCTCGTTGCAAACGAGCAAAATATTACGTAGCTAAAATACCAAACGTGATTTTCTATTTTGTAACCCATGAAAATATTTTATTCATCTTTCAGAATAATCTTTTTATTTGTTTCAATGAAACTCAGTTTGTTTAATACGAGTACTTGCTCTGTTTTGTTGATGTATGTATTAGGCAGTGTATTTGACAGTTTTACAAAAACGAAACACGATTATTTTTTTTTATTCATTGTTAATATGTTGGCAGAAGGAAGATATTGTCACGAACTATCGACAATGCTTGGCAACAGTGACAATATAATAAGCGCATCATAATTGACAGAATGAGCTCGTTCATTTAATGCTGGGACAGTGTTTTCGTGACATCGACAATCAGTGAAAGTATCTCGACCGACGCCTGTCAACCGTGTCAAATGAGACCTCTTTTTGCATCAAAAAATTTTAATGCCCATATTTATGATGGATTTGCTGATTGCAAACCGTGTGGTGGTAACGCTACATTAGGATTAATGATATAAACAGAAGAGAATCAATCATTTTTTTACATAAGTACCTAACTACCGTCACGAGTCATAATCACAAATTGAAGTTTTATTTACAGGTATTGTAATTTTTTGTTGTTTTAAAGACGTTTCCTACGTTTTAGCAGAACGTAGTCGAACGAAACGTTTTTTATATCCAATCAAGTAACATTGGAACCTAGCCTGCTTTAAACCGGTATAAATAAGTACTATTAGTAGAGTACCTTTGGCTAACATGATGTAGGTGTTGTTAGTCAAGGAACACATCGTCAAATTTCTTTGTACCGTATAAAAATGAAGTGTCATTATGGACACAACGTTATTACATTGGTATTACGTACTCATAATTACTTTGACATGTAGTAGTACTCAAAACCCATTTGCAACTCTTTTTTCATTTATCAACACAATGACGAAACATTTATGTAGGTACATTGTGATCTCATGGGACATTTTACACCGCGTATATCATATAAAACGGAACCGATTATGAGTTACATTTCTGTGTGAAAATGATGGAATCTTGATGCTTGAGAGACGGAATATAGGGCAGTAAATTGTCTTCCTAAAGGTTTTGATATTCTCTTTAGGACTCTTATGCAAGTATCAACTGAGACTTCCATGGCACCGTGAGTTCTCCAGCTCGAGCACGACGATTATTTTTGATAACTCGTGATGCGTGGTCGACCAGTTTTCTTCAAACAAGAAGTCGTTCTATTCTTTTTATAGTGCTGGATGATAGATTGGACTGTAGATCTGGGAAGTATCAAGTCTTTAGATATTTGGTAACTTGATTGTGGTGGTGGTGTGGTCCCGTATCACGGATGACGGAAGTAGAGTGGCGAAGAGCATCTTTTGCTCTGATCTTTATTATTAACTTGATTTATCAGCATCGCCCCCACAAACTATTCGCTTTCAAAGCTCTTCACACACGGGTTTGCCACGACCCATTGTTATTTGAAAACTAATGAAAATAACTGAAATTTTCAGAATTTAAACTGTCTCACTTGACAAATGACACAGAATTACTTCTACCAATTGAAATTATGCAACATAATTGTACAAAAAGGAAAAATCTTATTTAATTCACTGATAGACGAACTCTTTTGCATCGATTAACAATTAGACAAACTATTTTGCTTATAACTTCTTCCAATTTAAAACAGGATATCTATAAATTTTAAAAGCTAAAATAGTTTATTGGTTCAAAATTAAAAAAGGCATACGTAACGGCAGATGCGATAGTAAAACAGCTTAATATTTTATATAGATATACAAAAATAATGAAGTTAGAAAAAATCTCACAGAGAAAATTTCACATTAGACACTCAACTCTGGTAATCGAACCCGAACTTCCAGCACAGCAGTCCCGCTGCTGGAAGCTTTTTTTTTGAATATATATTTAAAATATTTCAGACATGTTACACACAACGTCATCTAGTCCCAAATTAAGCAGAGCTTGTGTTATAGGTTTTGGGTTGGTGCTATATTCATATCAGTTGTTTAGTAACAACTGATATTAATACATAAACATACCTATTTTGTAAATACAAACATATTATTCATAGAAAAACACCCAGAGTCCGAAACAAATATTTGTGAATCACACAAATATTTGTGGTCCGACCCGGGATTCGAACCCGAGACCTCTTGATCAGCAGCCGCATACGCCAACCACTAGACCACAAGGCAGTCAAGGCAGTTTGATGCAATGTAGGCAAAATACTTAATTTAATTATAAATTAATATAATAAATTAATATAATAATAAATAAACCGCAAATACTTATTTAATTATTGTAGTGACTGTTATGTATCACTGTATCTTCTATGGTCGCATTAAAACATGAATACAAATATTGTCGACTCACATTGTGTAATTGCGACAGAAAGGCAAGGTTGACACCGATTGAGCAACACTCTTGTAATGTATAAAGAAGTTACCATACATGGTATACTAACTATGTTCATAGTTACACCATCACGGAGTAATCGGCATTGTAAGACAGTGTCTAATGATACCTTTTAGTATGATAGATAAGGTAAGAAATTAACTACGTATGTGGAGTTGAAAGTTTTTTTTAACTGTAAATGTGCACGTAATTATTATAAACTGTATTGGCAGCGACTTTGCGTTTGCATGAAAAAATAAAGGTATCCAGTTTTTTTTTAATTTACATGTGTCAAACACTTGCAGACCAGAATTAAAAAAAACAGTTGCGCATAGATTTATATTTACAGTAAGATCAGTCTTTATTGAATCTTAATTTTCCAATATGCATAATTGTTTTAGTTATGAATTAAAGATGATTAATCATTTGATTAGGCGGTATTTTGATAAATATCAGCCCGCCTTATTTATTCTGTTTTTCGAATTTCGTGGTTTCATAATTAAATCGTGAACAATTTATTAAGGAAATCGTTATATCTCTATTACTTTTGCAATAGTGTTAAACATTAAAATTTAAAAATTTATCATTTCAAACTGAATTGAAACTTCGCTTTAAATCATGAATTAAAAATTTAATAAGAAACTCAGATAAATGCCATAATTTATTGTTTTTTTTAAATAGTATACCAAATTGAGTTGTGTTTTGATACAAAATGTATGTACAGACAAGACTACATACACACTATACATATACTAGTACCTACAATATAATTTTGTACAAAAGTCAGCAAAAGAAATTAATAAGTGACACAATCTTAGTCGCTTTACATAATATAATATGTATATATCATTTTATTATTTTGATGGCGAACAAGCGCTTCGATAGCCATCAAGTATGAGCTCATAAATCAATATTTTTGTAATTGATAAGCTGGAGTACCTATTTCGCTGGATATTTCGAAACACAGAATAAGTACCGTGTATATATATGCATATATACACATCTGTATCATGAGTTTTATGTACGCACTTTTGTAATGGAATTTTTAGCAAATCGAAGTATTTTGAAGCAAATATCTACACACATCCATCCAGTTTTGGTCTTTTGAAATCTTATAAATCGTTCCGGACAAATTCCACATCGTTTAATACGTTTGTTTTTTTAGATAAAACATCAGCAAAATCACTTTATTGCCTTAATACAGTTTTTTATTTTTTATATCTTACATTTTAAATCAATATGCCTGTCGTAAATCGCGATAGACACAAAACATCTGGCATTTATGTTCATAATACTCGTAACATAAAAGACAACAAAAAGAGGTGTTAGCTATTCATTTTGACACTTTAATAATGGTAATTGTTATATAATTAATTACCCGGAACGTAATGAAACGCAATCTAAAACGGTGTTAATTTGTAAGCATTGAATTCAAAGATTATTGGAATTCAGATTTGTTATTTAAAACGCCGAACTTTATTTTTCAAGAATTCTTCCTGATGGAAAGCATGAGTAGAATTCAAGACTAGTGGTCACCAGTAGTAGATATTAGTAGATCTCCATGTGAGTGCAGCCACACAATGGTGACCCACACTATGGTTTTTTAGTGAGATTCATCTGCATCATTGCGCCTTTGGCCTCTCACTCACCATGAAACACGACAATACGAATGCTGTTAAATTGAGTTGGTCTTCTGTGTGAGGGTAGTACTGCCCCGGTCGAGCAGGCCCATTCGTGATGAAATTAGTTTGACTCTTCTACTCTATTACTCTACTAGACCAGGGGGTTTTGGGTTCCAATCCCACCTAGGACAAATAATATAATTGTCTATAGAACACGATGATTAAGTAAACGTCTAGACTCATACCTACTGATACTGACTCTTTTTTTCGTGCGGAAATCCCCACGTATTCCACCAGCCACCAGCGGCTCTTCCCACGTCGGACATCCTTCCAACGTGTGCAGTGCCGTGTCCACGGTCCGGCCATCGCAGAGGTGGCGATGGTGGTGGTGACTCAGGCGTTGGCTCCTTGCGGATCAGACACAGTTGATCTCCAAAGCATCCCTTTCCAGTGATCATCTGTGTCAATCGGTATAGGAGGCTGCCGTGCTCCATTACGGGTCTTACCGCCGCAATAACGGCATGCCCAGCGCTCGGTTGCCCAAGTCGTTCTTTCCGTTCCTCCACGGGGACCTGGTGGAGTTGGGATTTTCGATCTGCGATTTGTCGAGTCTTAGGACTCCCACCCAACTCCTGCGCCTCCTAATCCGCAATCCGCGCACTAATATAGAACCAAAAGATGGAGTTTCATGATGGAGTTCCAGTCAGGAGACTCACCGCCTCGAAGGAGATTGTGCGATAACCCCTAATAATCCTGATAGCCAACACCCGCTGCGGTTGTCGCAATAGCGCGATATTGCTGGCCTTCAGGTCCTCCGCCAAAACTGGGGCTCCATAAAGGGACATGGACGGCACAACCCCCGAGAATATGGATCAAAAATGTTTATTTTCTGCATTTCATGTTAAAAAAGTTATAAAAATAGTACGAAAATATATCTCTTGATGAAGTAGTGTTTAGAATTTATTTATTCCATAGTTATAGTTTACTTTCAAAGATAATCAAATTATTTATTTGATTTTTTATAAAATACAAATTAAAAAGTCTTTTAAAAATACGAAAAAAATATTATAATTATTAGATTAACGTAATTATTATTCACTTTTATCTGAGGTACAGGTTTCACGAATTTACACTTTCGTTAGATTTAAATTTGGTAATTGTTCATGAAAATAATATATGATATTTAAATAACTATCTAGATATATTTTTTTACTTATTAATATTGTAATTAATGTGATTTCTTCTAACTACGCACAGATGTAGGTAACATATATCTACTATGTAGTTAGAAATGCCATTATTTGCCATTATTGTCGTACTTTGATTACAACTATAACTCAAATGTAAATTTTCTCGCGTCTTCATTCGAGTTAATATAAGGAAAAGACTACTTAAGTTATGTTTCGTTGATAAGACCGTAGCCAAATGTCACAGAAGCATCTCACTAGGCCACCATGGTGTGAGTCACCATGCTGCATTGTGTGCATTTACAATGAGGACTCTTGGATTCTTCTCAAGCTTTCTATCAGGCACAGTAAAGTCACCTTTGCAGGCTCATTTAAAAATGATTATAATACTCATTTATTTCTCTTTGTACTTCATTCTTGTGGTAATTAGTATTGGAGTCATCACTATATTACAAAGATAGCTAAGTATGTTAATTTTCAATCACCACGATTATTTCATGCTTTTTTTGATTATAAGTATCGTAATACTTCAGTAAATAATAAATCCAAGTGAATGATTAATTAATTTAAGTAAAGTCACTGTTGTATGGTATATGTACTTTTTGTAGAAATCATTAGAACCGTATAATTATTCTTCTAATTCATCGTAAAAACGTACATTGTATATCCGTAACAGAAATATGCGACGGCACATGCAACGGCATATTAAATTATTTTCATTCCTTTCTTGGATTAGCTTTATTCAATGAAGCACATACAAAACAAAAAACATATACTCGTAAGGTGAATAACACCACTCTATACTTACTTAATACTACTTAGTTCTATATATTTTTGGAGGTTTGAAAGGCGCTGTTTGTGACTTGGTTTTTGTGAAAAGTAGTAAGTACTGGGCACGATCAACAATCGTCTCCACTCGTGTGTCTATAAATAGATGAAGTTTAACTACTCGTAAATAACTTTAAGCAAGAAGTTCTCGTAAGTGCATTGAAATTTGTAGGTAAATGTAATGTGCCTTGTAAACCATCGTTTTTGTTTAGATTTAAGAAAAAAAAGTCGCTAAACTATTTTATCTAAACTATTTCTCGCTAAATTTGAATTTGTAACATGATTCAAAAACTATTCCTTCTTAATTTTCTTTTAAGTACCTATTTCTTTCTGGACAAAAAGAATTAATTATTTCAAAAGAAGCAGAGCATGACAGGATTATTCTTTAAATTAGGCGTCGGACATAAGGAATTATCTTCACTCATACACAGATACACCTCAGAGAAAAACATACAAATAGCGGCCGTCTTCAATTCACGACAGTCTTCCTTTTTTTTACTTTCGAAACGAACCTACAACCTACGTCTGTGCTGATGTGGGAATAGAAAGAGGAAGCCTAGCGGGGCGGGGATAGGGTCAGCAACATGTGGGCGACAACTCAGGTGGAATGTCGCGTGTTAACTGTCTTTTAAGTTTTTCTTTGCTTTTCTGTTACTTACTTTGTATTAGTCGCTCAACACATAAGTAAAATGCGCGTGCTTTCAATAGACGAACATTATAGAGTATGAGTATTTACGTGATAGTTATATAGCAATTAACGGCTTTGTTGAATAAAATTATAATTGAATAAATTCACGAGTATTTAAGTGAATAGAAGGTTTTCTGTAGGATTAACTGTTGATCTTAATGAGTTGTATAACGTATAACACAAACTCTAATCGTTTACTAAATTAGGTGGTAGGCGTCGTCATGTTTTGTGCTCTTATTATCACTGTAGGGTTATACCGACATTACATGACAATACTTTATGATAACTTATTGAAATATATGTCATCATCATGTGCCTGCCCTTGGTCGAATTTTCTTTGGGGTCAGCACAGAATGTTTTATCTTTCCATTCTGCCTATTCATTTTTGTTTCATTGTATATTCTTTAAAAAATCTTTGAAAAATAAATCGAGAATTCCCGCCAACGGAAGAAGCAGAATAACTGATCTTTGTACAGCAGAACTTTAAACCAATACATTGAATCTGGGAGTTCGTTGTGACAAATCTTGTTAAAATGAATAACTCTACGATATAGTTTTAGCGTCAGGTTGTCGTGAGTCAGTTGGCCTCGTTTAAGATATAATACGAGTACTTTACCGTTTTCAAGTTGCAACCAAGCAAATAATTATTATTCAAATGATAATGAGACATTTTTTGCATAATTTGTTCGCATCTACGACGTACAATTATCATGAATTTAAATACATTATAATAACATTACCTCAGTCATCGTCATTGCTATAGTAAATTGACTGAATAATATACAATGTTACTTTCTACGTCTATCTTGCATTTTGAATCGATCTAAAGTAAAAAGTATAATATAGAAAGTAGCGTTATTTACATAATAGTATACTAAACAATTGAACAAAAACTATAAGTGTTTAGTTGAAATCAATAAACTGCGGTAAATGAATTCGTTTATATGTAGCCCGTTATTTTATTCCGGATGTTTCACGTACTAATTACTTTTTTTTATCGCAGCATTCATGTTCTGTTAATAAATATGACGATGTTCTATGAATATTGTGTGATTGTGTGATATGAAAACGCAAGTATATTGCTAACTCGTTGCTATAGCGTTTAACGTATGCCGCCGATCAAGATGTCTCGGGTTGGATTCCCGAGTGCAGAAATGCCTGATTAATAATAGCCTGATTTGGAAATTGGGGTCTTAACCTCCGTGCCTCGGAAAGCACGTATCTGTAAAGCATGTATAAAAGTCGGTCTTGTGCCTGATCTTTCCCCGCTCGTGTCGGATCGGCCGTCCCAGTGAGGGAACTGATTTGAACGTGTGCTAGTTGTGTCGTTGATATAATTATGTTGTTATATTATATTCTGAAATTGTAACGAAATGCATGGTGATTTTCATAACACTTTTATACTCTTTTATAAAAAAAATATATCTATCGTTACTATACCTATATTTATTTAAGCGTAAAATGGTCACCTACCGAAGGTATGCTTGAAAAGTTCTTGTTGTGAAAATCTCTGAATATATTTTAAAATCATTAAACTGTTGAATGCACAGAGTAGTGGTTAAATTTATAGTTCGTTTATTTTTCCTCTTACAAGTATTTTAACTAATTCCACATTAAATTCAGAATGAAGATGGTGACTTGGAAGAGTAGTGTCTTGGATTCTACTCATGCTTTCCATCATGCAGAGAAGAGTCACATTGGGAGGCTTGAATGTAAAGAAAGAAAATATGTTAATGTTCATACATTAACATTACATTATAACATTTAAGGTTTAGTTTAATTTAACGTAACATAAATTACAATCGGCTGATCTTACTCAAAACATACACATTTGAGTAGAAAAAAGGAACTCTAAAAAGAACGCTTTCTTGGTCTAAAAGAAGTCATTAAAGAGTGGGTGATTTCTATTCAACTTTCATTGACTAAAATCAAGCACCAACAACAATAGTTTTCATAAACATTGTTTTTTTTATTTTTATTTAATGGCATTATGTAACATGTCATACTGATCTTAAATTACTATTTGCATGTCATTTTACTATTTTATATGCATATAATGCTGAGTCAACTGTTATGATAATCCACTAACTCAACTAAAAGTGGCACATGTCAGAGTATGTTTGTACATTATATCTTCAAATTTGTTCTGCTTATTAGAACCACTAATAAAATCATCTTAAGTTATTCACTTCATGTTTGTCGGTTTTTGTCACTTATATCATTCGGCAACCAAGTAGGCCGTCCACAGGCCAGGTGGAGTGATGATTTGCGCAAGACGCCTGGCAGGAACTGGATGCGAGAAGCCGAGGATCGAACCAATTGCGGGCAATTGGTTCGATCCTCGGCTTAAATCTAGCAGTGTACTGCGATAGGCTGATGATGATGATGATAATGATATCATTATAGAACTAGCTAACAAGCGCTACCTGCATCTGTGAACGTTTTACTAACATTGATGCTTGACTGTGTAGTTTGGTCACAGCGAGAATTTATATAGAAAGCTTTTCCATGTAAATTGATAATATAAATTTATTTGAACCAGCTGTTTCTCAGATTATTAGTTTCAACCAAAGTAACAAAGAAGCCTTAAGTTTTATTATAATACTTTAGGAACCTGTTGGTTTAGTAATAAGTGACTCAAACTGCTAAGCCTGGTCGTGGGTACGATTCCCGCAAATGACAAAATATTATTTGATTGAATGTTTTGGTGTTAATTTCTAAAATCATTGTTGGTTTAGAAACATTACTGCTCTTAAAATAACGCAGTTTGCGATAAGACTTTAAACGACCGTGAGTAAGAATTGTGAATTTATTGTTTAACACTAAAGATAAATGTCCGTGTAATGACTGTTTAATAATACTATGCATGTGTCACAATCCTAATTTATCCCAAATAAATAGAAAAAAACTTGAAAGAAATCCCAAACCAACCTTGGTCTACTAAAACCTCCTTTCGAGCAATGCTACTGTAACTAAATCATCATCAACATCAAGCTAATAAGCAGATAGCCTATCGTAGACTACTGCTTTACTCCTCTGCCTCTCCAACTGCACGCCACAAATATAAAACAAAACATGAACAAATACAAATGTTGTTACAGATGCTGTTTCAATGACTTGAACCATGCGCAGCGACATCGCATACCGCGGGCTGTCGCGGCACGTGGAGCTTGATCGGGCTGCCGATCCGCGAGACAGATTCACTCTACAGGAATTGATCGGGGAAGGCACCTATGGCGAAGTTTATTGTGCTAAAGACAAAAAAAGTGGCCGAAGGGTCGCAGTCAAGGTTAGTATCCAGCTGTAACCGTTTTAAATGTAAGCCAAATCCAATTCCAATGTTAAATGCAACTCAAAGGCTGACCTCATTCGCTATATGTAGACAGGTTTTGCTCGCCAAACTATGACGCTGATTAGGTATCGCATTACTCATAATAAAAGTTGTTCACCTTATCTGCTGCAAGGCAGATGACGTCATTTAAAAGCTATCGTTTGTTTAAGAGTATCGCAGTATATTAAAACGTGATATATTCGTGCGTGCACGTCTAAGGTCAACAACATAGGGCATGCACTCGTAAAATAAGAGTGAAACCTGAGAGAAACTCGCGTCGTAATAGCACTGGCCCTACAACTTTAGTTGATTAAGAATTCACCATAAATGTTTATGGTTTCTCTATTAACGTGAGTGGTTATTGAACTTAAAGTTTATGATAATTATCTTCTTATTATAAACTAAGAACCTCTATTAGCGAAATAGTGACGGCAATTAAAAATAAAGTATTTTATGTTTTTAATGGCATTTATATTTTTTTACTAGATATATTGTCCATAGGCCATTGTGTAAAAATATTACGATATTATTTTAAGTGTGTGAGCTGTTTGTTTTTATAGAGCCATTGTTGATTTAGGTACCACATGCAAATTGATTGTATAGATGTTATCTCCAAGCTGGTGTATTCATGTGAAGGTCGCTGTACAATACATGGTCTGTCTACCTCCCGTTTTGTAGGCTGTTGTGGCGCGTACTAACTTAAAACAATACTAGTTAAAACTAACAATAATATATTTTTGTTACAGATCTTAGAGAATATAACAGAGAATATAGAAGAAATTGAAGAGGAGTTCCTAGTATTCAGGGATTTATCCAGCCATCCAAATATTCCAGAATTTTTTGGATTGTTTTTGAAACGTGGAATAAGCTCGGATGACGATCAAATATGGTTTGTCATGGAGGTTGGTGCAATTTGGCATTCTCGTTATATTTTGTATATTGTGCTTTTACGTGAACTATAAATTTATTTGACATTTCAATTTGCAGCTCTGTACGGGCGGATCAGTCACAGATTTATGCGCGGGAATGCGGGCTCACGGCAACAATCTCACCGAACCACAATTGGCGTACGTACTGCGAGGTACCGTACGAGCCTTGACACATCTACATGCGCATCGATGCATGCATCGCGACGTTAAAGGACATAACATACTTCTAACAGAAGATGCTGAAGTCAAACTTGTTGATTTTGGCGTCTCATCACATTTGGCAGCTACGGCAGCAAGAAGAAACACCTCTGTCGGGACACCTTATTGGATGGCGCCGGAAGTAAGAACGTGTCATAATACTAATAACCCTGAATGTAACTAGTGACTCCTTCGCTGAGAGACCTCTTTGCCATTCCAGGTTAAGGTCGCATTAATTGTAATGCGACCTTAATAAAAAATAATTATGTTTTTACAGGTCATAGCGTGTGAACAACAATTGGATGAATCTTATGATTGCCGTTGTGACGTCTGGTCGGTGGGCATAACTGCGATTGAATTGGCAGAAGGAGAACCGCCTTTGTCAGGATTACATCCTATGAGGGCACTTTTTCAAATCCCTCGAAATCCACCACCAACTTTGACACATCCCGAGATGTTTTCGCCACAACTCTCAGATTTTATTGCTGATTGTTTAGTAAAAGATATGAATCATAGACCGTTTGCAAGAGAGCTTTTAGAACATCCTCTGCTGCTGGCAGTTAGTAGCTTTGAGGATAAGGTTAGTATTTGCATAAGAAAATGTTTACAAAACAAATATATTAATATCTCTTTAAAAGTATGTATGTATGTATTAAGTGTCATTATAAATTTTTACAGAACACCATTTACAGAGATGATGAACCATTTACTTCAAATATAGCTATAACGAAGATGTTCATACAGAGTACTTCTCTAGTTAATAATTGCCTACTAGAATTAAACATTTGTGAAAACTTTCATTAAAGTTATTTGTATTTTGTGTACTTAGTTAAGTGATAATTTTAGTGTACTTTAAATATGTGAGTAGTGACATATTGAACTAAATGACTACATAACAATAATTTTATGCTTTCACAGTTGACGAGTGATATATACAGTATTAAACTTATTACTTGAATATAATAAACATTAGTGTAATTTATATGATATTGTAGTGTAGGTAATATTTATCTTTTCTACCATATAAAATTTACGCATCACAGTAAATGATTTTAACGCATCTGAGTAATTGCATAATGAGATAGTCTAGTATATTAGTTAAAATATAGTTATATAAAATATATTATGCATTACATAAAAATTGTTTATTTTGAACCAAAATGAAGTTGACTGCGAAGTAAATAACAAAAAAATATACCTTTATGATGTAACAGTATTATTACCTCATAGCAATTATAATTTAAGGTTTATAGACTACTAAGCTCTACGATTAGTCTCATAATTGAAAGGCACTTCGCTTGGTATACTTCTACGTACACTTTGACAGACACTTTATTTCATTCTTTCTTCTACGTCTGTATTTTATTTTATTCTTTTAATTATCTAACTGAAGAATTAAAACACTTTTTGTAGTATTTAATAACTAGTTATAATATTTTTCAGATCCGTAAAGAGTTACAAGCGGAAATAAAACGACAGAGAGCTGAAGGCCGAGGCTCCCGAGCACCTGAGGCTACAACCAAAAGGGGTAAACTGAAATCACACCGAAAAGCGCGGCCAGAGAAAATGTACACTGATGACTTGGCAACACTAGAAGTACTGACAGAAGATGCAATCGTAGAACAATTACAAAAAAGATATGTCCAAGATCAAATTTATACCTATATCGGCGACATATTGGTTGCTGTCAATCCTTTTACAGATGTAGGGATTTACACTGCAAAGGTATGTAACCTAAATTGGCAAAAATAAACAAACATAAATGCTTCCTCGTTTAGCGGACTAACATGTTTTATTCATTTGTTTCACAGTATAAAAAAGTTCCTTAATTAGTGGGTGATCTTTTCTAGCTGTTTATTTTTGCTGCTAGTTATAATATATAACTGCTTTAGCTTAGTTTTATAATTACTGAATGCATTCGCATGTGTTGCTACCTTAGTGTAAATTATATTTGATTAGCTCTACAACTGTCTTTATTTTATGAGGGTACGACTGTCTCGACTAAAAACAAGATTTTTTTTCGGTCTTATTTCTTATCACAACTTTTGCAGACTTGAAATAATTAAGTTTTAAATTTAGGAAGAAACAACTGAATGTGTTATTTTTGAAAGATTATTTAGTCCAGTTTTCAATAGATAAATTTATATGATAGCTAATACACGTATTATTTCAAGCAATGCTTTGTTCTTCATTTAAAAAAAAGACATCAAACGATAGTGAAGAGAATTTACTCGTAATTACCTTATAGTTGTGACAATGACAACGGTGCTGATTCATATGTCTTTACAATCATCGTCTATATCTTTGCTTTCTGCTTGCTTTTCACAAAGGTCTTCAAAGAATTAATCTTCACTTCTAGAGTCAACAGATATATCAGGGCCGTTGTCGATCAGACAATCCACCACACATTTACGCGGTAGCTGACGCGGCGCATCAGGCTTTGATGCACCAGAAACAGCATCAGGCTATTGTGATTTCGGGGGAAAGTGGGGCTGGAAAAACGGAATCTGCAAATCTATTACTGAAACAACTCGTTTTTCTGTCGAAGGTAAAGTCGAACGACCATAAAGATGGAGATTTCCAAATGTAAAACATATTTTGTAACAATTTGTAATATGGATATTCTAATTTTAGACTCAAAATCGAAATTTAGAGGAGAAGATTCTTCAAGTAAACCCCATAATGGAAGCATTTGGTAACGCTCGAACTGGCATCAACGCTAACAGTTCTCGATTCGGCAAATATTTAGATTTGTCTATGATGAGAGTTGGACGAATCGCTGGCGCACGAATATCTGTATATTTACTGGAACAGTCAAGAGTTGTGCATCAAGCCTTGTAAGTATTAGCGAATCATGTCATAATTATTTTTGTATAGTTCACACTTGCTCTCCTGCTATGTGGGATCTTGCTATAATTGAAATCATTTGCAGGTATTGATTTGTTACAAAATATACCTTTGGATTTTTTTTCACTGAAATGTATAATGCAAAGCACCTCCCAACAGTTAAATATACATCTAATACCCGCGGTTATTGTGTGCGCCCGAATAGCGCCGCGGTAGTTCCGTCAAAACGGTGCGTTCATTCCAGAGATCACCCGGAACAAACCGACAGATAGACGGACAAAAACGTTAAAAATTTCATTTTGGATGTAATAACCGTCGTACTTCCATATGCATTTAGTAATAAAACTGTCCTTTTGATATTACAAAGAGACAAATACATTTGTATTTATTTGTATCGTGCAATACCATAAAAGAAAAACTACATAGTAGGTAAGGTGAACGTTATAGATAGTGATACAGCAACCTACTTTCATTCGGATTTTTGAGTTCATCGCTTGACTACTCGACCGGTCAAGCTTCGAAAGAGTGATTAAACTGGTGTAGAATATCCATAAAGCAATGTAACTTTAAAAAATGCACATATTCGAAATTTCTAATTGGGTTTTTAAAATGGTCATGGCACACATCGATATCGTGAGTTAGGCTCACGTTAATCTTTTTTATCTTATTTTTATCCTAACATAGCTTAAATAATTTAAACGAATAAACAAAATTGAAACATCTGCTTGTAAATTCAAATTATGTATGCATTGAGTAAGAAACTGGTAATAAACAGTGGTAATAATTAAAAAAAAGCTTATTTGGCATTAATAAATATATGTTGATAATGTCAAAAAATACATCTAATACCCGCGACACGTTGAGCATGCAAAGGCTTCTCAATAATTAGTTTTACAACAAGAACTTTGTTCAACAAGAACACGCTTTGTGGTCTGGAGGCGTGATTGGGCCGTTCTTTTTCGAAGATAAGGCTGGAAATGCGGTAACGGTCAAATGATCACGCTATCGCGAGAGGTTAGCTACTCAATTTTGGCCTATTATTGATGACGGGGATATAACTGACATGTGTGTTTCAATAGGACGGTGCTACACGTTACACAGCCAATGAAACGATAAATTTATTGTAAACGAAATTTTTCGATGGCATAATTTCACGAAATTCAGCGGTTAATTAAGTGGCCAGCCAGATCGTGTGATTTAACACCACTGAATTATTTTTTGTGGTACTATGTTAAGAGCAAAATCTATATGGAGCCAATAATCGATTGCAGACTTATAACTCAAAATCTGTGATATGATTAACGAAATAGACCAGCCATTTTGCCAAAAAGTGATTAAAAACTTTGATGAAAAAATCGACATCTGTCAGCGTGCTCGTGCTCATTTGTCAGATATCATTTTTCATTCGTAATTGCCAAACTTTTCTCTTCGTAATACAATATTAATTCAAATTATCTTCATCTAAATTCTTTTTTTATTTTGTTTTAGAAAATTAAGTTCTTAATGAAAACCCCAATATAATCCTAAACACACTTACTATTTTTAATATTAAATTAAGCGACTCTTTAAATTTTACGTATATAGTTGTTATAAATTATTTACATTCGCATGCATTTACCAGTAGTTCAATATTTTATTATAAATGGCACCTACAAGGACACAATACTGTCCGTATATCACTAATTACTAATAAATAAAGAAAATTTTATTTTAAACCAAAAGTACTAGACTTCCAGTAGTCCACGTCCACTCTAACAGAAGCATTCCTATTCAAAAGGTGTTACCCGAGCTTGTTGTTGTAAATTGTTAGTAACGCCGCGGTGCAAAGCTAGTTCATAAAAAATTGCCTAATTAGTCCTTAGGTCATCAGCTTACAGCCAGAGAAAGTCCCAGAGATTAGCCGAAATAAACAAACACACAGAGAATTGCCTTTTTGATATATTTTTTTCATTGTTGTAATGGAATACGCGTTTGTCTTCCATCTCACCTGATGGAAAGTGTAGATATGTATATAATTATGTTTGTACTAAATATTATACTTTAATACGTATTAAGTGACAAACTGTTCATTTGATATTACATACAGACACTCCAATGTTATGAATTTGTATACATGTGTAGATAAGTAACACCATCATTTACTTCCAGGGGTGAAAGCAATTTTCATGTTTTCTACTACTTATACGATGGACTCGAGAGCGAAGGTCGTTGGCGGAAGTTCTATCTTGACGAGCAGCTCAAATCACAGCATCGTTATCTGCAGCCGCTGTCGGTTGTACATAGAGAACACAACGTGCACCGTTGGAGACAACTCAATCAGGCTTTTAAGGTAACTTTAACAAACTCTAGGTAGTAGACCCATGCCGATTTTATCACGAATGGACACCGTTTTGACCGAGGCAGTACTACCCTCGCATTATAACACAAACCAAACGCAATACCTACCTAAAAATTACAAAATTTGTGTTATTGTATTTCGCTTATTTCGCTGGTGAGTGCGAGACCGGAGGTTTGACCGAGGCAGTACTACCCTCGCATAACAACCTGTTCCAAACGCAAGACCTATCTAAAAATTACAGAATTATTGCTAGTGTATTTCTTTGGTGAGTGTCATGCAAAAACATCTCACCAGACCGCCATATTGTGAGTCACCATGCTGCACTGTGTGCACTCATAATCTCTTTTATTATTTAATAAAAAGACTTTTGGGGAAAATTTATCATTTATTAATAAGCAACGGTGTGGCGACTTGCACCGCCATGTACTGACGAAACACTGAACTGAAAGCCTTTGATAGGACATGACGTGTCTTGTTTCAATTACGTTATCGCCGTGTCTCGGAGTGCCATGCTTTATTTTTTTGTATCATGGTTCTCAGAAGCCTTTTAAATACCTTCTTCCACCCTTGTCAGAGGTAGGATGCTAGCGTATGAGGTTAGTGTTGCACAAAAAGAAAGTAAGTACATTTATTCCTTACTTACAAATAAAACTTCAAGCTTAAAGAAAAGTATAGTGATTTCTAAATTAATAAAGACGTCAATTAAATTTGTTTAAAACAAACTGACAAATCGTTAAAATAAATTTACTTTTTAACAAAAATCTCAGTTTATAGGTATATGTAAATTTTATATTTTACATTTCAAATGTCATCGAGTGATTCAATTAAGAATTTATCACCTTGCAGATAGGATATATTATATAGCCTAACGTAGATACTGATTTTAATTTTACATTTAAATGAATTCTCTCTCGCTCATTCCACTCGATGAAGGCGGTTTGATCATTCGCTATATTTAGGACCAATAAATTGTAAAAGATATCATTTCGACATTAAATTAGCTACTACATGTTTAAAGAAAATGAAACCGAGAAATTCAGCCGTATTATAAATAAATAACAGCACATTTTTTTTTATATTCAAGCCTGCCTAAATGACTACTATGCCTCATGATGCATGAGTTTCTACGCATGCTTTCCATGAGGCATGGCATAGTGGTGTGTAGGCAATTCTTCCAAGAGTAGTGGACACCATCCTCATTGTGAATTCAGACAATGCAACATGGTGACCCATACTATGGCGACCTAGTGAGGAATTCTGTCTCGCAACCGCGTACAGAATACGACAACACGATTGCTGTGATTTTGGGTTGGTCTTCTATGCGAGGGTATAGCGGCCATTTGTTTATGTCATATCTTAATATCAAGATTGCCAAGGTAAAACTATAGACATTATCCGTGTGGTGATGGATTAAGAATACAGAGTGTCTGTCACCACTCCTATTCATCCCGCGGGTGTCGTAAAAGGCGACTAAGGGATAAACTACGCAAGACAACATCGATGCAAAGAGAAGGAAAACTTGAAACCAACCCTATACCAACCCGTCTGGCCCGCGTGGTAAAGTAGGCCAAAACCTCCTTTCTAAGGAGAGGCCTATGTCCAGCAGTGAACTTTTAAAGGCTGTTGATGATGATGACTATGGTGGCCGAACGAGTTGGTATAGGATTTGTTCCAAATACAGTACTGTTGTACGTATGTAGTCTGCTTCTTTAGTTAGGTCTTACAACTTACAACACCCACCGGGTAGAATGGGAGCGATGACACTAATCTTAATCCATCACCACACGGATAGTTCACCCCTTCAGAGTGGAAGACATACGCTCCAGAACTAAGCGGTTCGGGTCTTCCTTCTTGTGCCGAGCAGTTAAACACTGGAACTCACTACCAGCTCAAGTTTTTCCTTCTTACTATGATCCCGGGTCCTTCAAGCGGGGCGTGAAAAAGCATCTCACTAGGCCGCCATAATGTGGTTCGCCATACTGCTTGCATTTGCAGTGGGTATGGCGACCCCCACTTATGGATTTTACTCATGCTTTCCATCAGGCATAGTAGAGTCACCTTGGCGTTATATAAAAAAAAAAAAATGATAATAACCGCTATACACGTAGTTTATCTAATGATTTTCAGGTAGTCGGTTTTCAAGACGAAGAGGTACAAATTATATACAAAATGCTGGCCGCAATTCTTCACCTCGGTGACATTGAATTCGGCGAGACAGCTGGCGAAGATAATGCGGATAACAAAGCTACCATAATCGACACGGCACCGTTGCATAGAGGTAATTTTTCAATATATTAAAAAAAATGTACAAAGAAGAAGAAAAGAGTTTGGTCAAAAAAAGCTCAATAAATTATATGCATGTTTTATTCATTTTTGCCCAAAGGTCATTTCAATTTGATCTCTATTTAAATTCATTATTAAAAACATAAATAACATTCAAGTTATAGTTTTATTACAATCTACAGGATTTAAATAAATTATGCTGTATTCATTTAAGTTTTATTTTAATAATAAGTAATGTTTTATTTAAGTGTCCTAAATTGTCCTTACGTAGCAATATTTAGATATAGTCGATGTAATCACTCTTTAGTAAGTCCTCCGTTCATTTTGTGATCGTTGTACTTGTCAATAATAAAACACATTTAGGTATATTTCGACGTCATATCTACTTAAACTAAAGAGGAACACAAATATTAAAAAATAAAGGCAGTAAAATTTAAATCGTCCATAAATTTATAAATAATTATATTAAACACACTTTCGAAATTTATTGCATTCTATCAAGAATATCGACTGAACGTGAAACTTAATTTTGCTACAATATCTGGGAATCTTGCCAAATTCAAAACTGGGCTATTAAAAGGAGTGTTTGTACATATATAGCTAGAATGTCGTGGCCTATATTCTATGCTTTCTTACGTTCAAAGAATGTGCAATCCACTACAACAATCCACTACTGTGATTTTTGAAATCGTATTGTTTGGAAACTTTTTAGTTAATCCGAGAACTGTGAGAAATAATTTTTAAGCGTCTAAAAGTCCTTAGTCACATTAATTTTAGATATTATGGTTCATTATTAGAGAGTTAAACATAATACATGTGTATAAATATATTTCTGGATATTTCAGCATCTTGTCTCCTTGGCGTGGAAACAGTTGACCTCCGTGAATGCCTTACAAGTAGTAGTGTAGTGGCTCGAGGAGAAACCATAGCGAGGCATAGTTCCCCCACTGAAGCCGCTGTTGCAAGAGATGCCACCGCAAGAGGCTTGTATGCAAGAGCATTTGACAGGATTGTGGAAAGAATCAACGCCTTACTGTGCCAGAATAGACCTACGTACGTTTAAAAGCCATTTTTTCATTTAAATATAATGAACCATCGTTACTATAGTATATAGATTGGGTTCCTTTAGTATTTTTTTATATTAAGGTCTAATTTATTACTTTTTGTAATTATTTTATTTAAATGAAAATCAAAAGTATTAGGACTAGATGCAAAAAAGCAGCAAACTGATCTATGTAGTATGCCTTGGGAGAGATCTATGTCCAACAGTGGACTGTAACAGGCTAGTGATGATATGAGAACCAATGCAATCTCGAAGTTATTACTTAACTGTAATTTACGATAACAATCCTGATCCAATATTTATTCATATACGAGTATATTAATTAATTTCATGTTTTATTGCAGGGAACAGCTGTCAATCGGAATACTGGATATTTTTGGGTTTGAAAACTTCACAAGAAATTCATTTGAACAGCTTTGTATAAACATTGCCAACGAACAAATTCAATACTACTTCAATCAGCATATCTTCACTTGGGAGCAACAAGAATACATGGCTGAAGGAATTCCAGTGGACCTTGTTGAGTTCTCTGACAATAGACCTGTATTGGATATGCTGTTGTCGAGGCCTATGGGAATGTTGGCATTATTAGACGAAGAAAGTCGTTTTCCGAGAGCTTCAGATCGAAGTTTAATCGGTAAGATACCAGCAGTTGCAGTTTCTATTTCATGTTACTTTCTTGTACAACATGGTTTTGTTCATTAACTTAACTATATTTTAATACAAATAAAAAAGGTACTTTTAAATTTAAGCCTGAGAATATTGATCTCTATTTATTTATTGCAGAAAAGTTCCATAATAACATCAAGAGCAAATACTACGTCCGTCCAAAATCTGATGCCATTTGCTTCGCAGTACATCATTTCGCTGGTCGAGTAGTTTATCAAGCCGAAGGATTTCTAGAAAAAAACCGTAACTTTCTGCCACCTGAAGTTGTACAACTAATGAGGCAAAGTCAACACGACATCATCAGATTTTTGTTTCAGTGTCCTATAACTAAGACTGGTAATTTGTATTCACCGCTGCACGGAGATGTTTTGGATAGGAGTTTAGAGAGTCCAATTAATGATGTTCGAGTAAGTGTATATCAGTCTAGATGTTATTATAATACTTCAAATATCTCACACACCGCTGCTTGATCCCAAACTAGACTGAACCTAGACCAGAGAATAAATGTACAATCCCATTAGACTGCTAATGCAAACTTACGCTTAGTCAAAGAGTTAACCGAAATATATTTTTAAAATTAATGAAATGGTTTTATAATTTTTTGTTTAAGTAATAATATCACTTATAAGTCCTAGATAAAATAAAATAAATTGATTTAAAAGGCTGTGTATATATATAATAGTGCATTTCAGGAGCGGTACAATAGTCGTGGTCTGGCATCTCAATCTCGAGCACAACAAACAGTATCGACGTATTTCCGTTACTCGTTAATGGAATTGCTTCAGAAAATGGTGAGCGGGACTCCTCAGTTCGTGAGATGCCTTAAGCCGAACGACTCTCGCTCTCCTAAACACTTTGACTCAGCTAAAATACTGAAACAACTTCGATACACGGGCGTTTTAGAAACTATTAGGATTAGACAAAATGGGTTTTCTCACCGATTGGCATTTGATGAGTTTTTGAAAAGGTAAGTTTTACTAGCACTACTACTTCTACCGACTAAGTTTTACTACATGTCAACGAAGTATAAAGTAACTTTATATTATGTTGTGCTTAACATCATCTTTTTTTACTCTTGTAGGAACTTTTTGTTGGGTGAAAACAGTCCGTTACCTACTTATATTTCTCTTGATTCTTTATAGATACAGTTTTCTGGCATTCAGTTACGACGAAGACATTAAGCCAAACAGAGATACGAGTCGGTGCTTATTAATGAGACTGAAAATGGATGGCTGGGCCCTCGGCAAGTCTAAAGTGTTCCTCAAGTACTACCACGTTGAACTTTTAGCTAGAATCTACGAGGAACAGGTAATATTTATAACTTAATTATTATAGTTTGTTTTTAAGGTTTACAGATTTTAAAATACAAAAATATACTTTTGTTAATTTTCTATGATGTTTTCACACTTTTATGTATACACACACAAATTATGTTTGACTTCAACTTCGTCGTGATAAAATTGAGTAACATATGAGATGGATTTCGTAACTAGCAATTAAATAAATGTATAGTAATTTAACAAACAAAAAAACCTAACTATACGTTGGCTTTCAAAAATCTGTGGTAATCACTTACTATTATCGTTTATGTTCGCATATTTCTGGTTTGATAAACAATAGCTTCTAAGTAGCAATAGATGTTACACAATGTCAATATAAGTGGATGTTATGCCACTTAATATGGGGTTAAATGGAATCGGAAACAACCCATTAGGATGAGGCCAATCGATTAATTGTTGTACGATTGAGATAATCGACATACAACCGGTAATTGCATCACTGACCTACTAGTAAATAACCCTATCGTGCAAAATTTCTTCTGAATGAGTATGTCACATTACTTGTTTTTTTTTTAAAGTTATTAAAACATACTAACTTTTCCTTTTTAAACAAAGCAATTAGATGTTACCGTCTCAACACATACTAAAAGAAAGCCCTTACAGTTGTAACTACGTTTCGAATCTTAATATTATTTAAAAAATTAAATGTTTTTTCTTCTACTAGCAGGAGGATCAGATAGAGGATTATTTTTATTTTAAAACTCGGAGGCATAATATAGCCAATGTTAATAATGATTTATTCTATGCTGTACTCTCTAGCCAAAAATTGAAAACGGCCTTAAAAATTCCGATAAAAATCTTTTCTCAAGATTAAACAAATGACAGGGTAACTTAAAATTAGATACAATAAAATTTTTGCTCTTTAGGTACTGATACTGTCTCCCAAACTAATCGGATGCTTGTGTTTTGTATAGCAGTGTTCAGTCATTTATGTGGCTCTGAAATTACATCTGTATCTTTATGCATGCAAGTAGCCATAATAGGTATCCGACAATTATCTACTTAAGGACTTCTTTATGAACTTTTTAATTAATTCACAGATAAGAAAAATAGTTCTGGTTCAAGCTTGCGTCCGCGGTTGGTTGGCAAAACGGCGCTATGAGAGGTTGAAGTTGCAAATGGCAATCTCAGTGTTGACGTTGCAGAAGCATGTGCGCGGCTGGATCACACGTAAACGCCTGCAAGAAAGACAGAAGCTTATCGCTAGAGAGTTCCAGAGAGAGCAGGACAGCCAGAGGAAACAACACAAATCCGGTAATATTCCAAAGTAAATTTTCATGGGAAAATTTAATGCTACTGGATACTTAAAACTACTTCTTCGATATTGTAGTCCAGCCCCCTAGCCAAGTTACAAACGTTTATCGTTTTCAATTCTATATTACATTCTGTTTCTCTATTCTCTTGTTTGATTGATTCATATTTTGTTTTCATCACGTGACTGAGTGAAACAAGAGAATGGAGAAATAGAGTGGAATATATAACATGTTGTAAATTGGCTTAGGGGGCTGGACTGACTATTATTAGTGTCGATTAATCATTAACAACCCTCCCACTGCTGGGCTCGGGTTAATACAGTAGAGGGTTAAGGCCATACGTCCCCACGCTGGCCAAGTGCGGGTTGGGAACTGTTAAGACACGTTGTGGCTGCGTAATCTTACCGTTAGATGTTTTTAAGCCGCCTGAAGGCCTCTAACTAAGCTTCGCAACTGTTATCTTATGATAACAACTGGCACCGACTGCTTAACGTGACCTCTGAATCACGGAAACGCTATCGTGCCATAAACGGTCTCCCATCTAGGTGCTAAACGTTGTTGTTGCTTACTCTCGGTAATTGTTTCCAATCACCTAATGTTACTTTGCTATGAGCACTGTATGCACATAAGTCATTCAGCCACTGTTCATTTAGGAGAGCTACTAACTTCAGTGATTTTCAATACTAAAACAAATTTCCTAAAAAGGTCCTTTGGTGATAGAATTTTTTAACTTTAATTTAGTTAATAAAACTCTCGAAGTGACCGACATTTGGATAAAATCAAGTGTAACGTAAATTTAAAATAAAAGTTTCACTGCAGGTGCCTCAAACAAGAACAAAGCCATGTTGAAAGCAAAAGCACTAAGGCGGATGACGTCAGAAGACAGCGATAGCAGCGAACCTAACTCTAATAAAGAAAATATCGACACTAACAGAGCAGCTGTCGTTATACAAAGTCGTGAGTTTACCCTTTCAGTTTAAAATAAAAAGGATAATACAACTAGTATCTTTCCTTTTCCTTCAAATAAGGAGGAGGATCTGAACTCTTCGGGTACTTTTTTTTTATTCTAGCTACGCTAAATTATGTAAAATCATTATGTGTGCTAGTTACCTAAACTCCGTTCGAAGTCGATGCTAAATACTTAACATACATACATTTTAGGCTACACGATGGCTGGGGCCCGTGTGCCGTCTGTATGGACAGGTCGACTCAAAACTATGATCCTTTCTTCAAAAGGCGAACCCAGACCCTATACTGCACTCACATAGTTCTCTTTAATGTTGTACACGGACTTAAAAAAAAAAAAAAAGACACCTCGGCCTCACCTGTTTCGGCGTTTCTTCTCAGAGTGAGTCGTAGGAAATGCCGGCGCCTTCTAGCTATAAGTCCGACTTGTAAAAATGTCTCAAAAGATTTACTTACAGAAATAAATATCATTTAGGCTTGGCGTCGTCTTCAAACAGATTTTAGGTAACTATCAAATATTGTAATTTTACTTTATTTGAATTATTAGATAATTAGCTTTTGATATGAATTGGCACATAGTAATTTAAGCCACACAAATGATAGCCAGTTGATTTTACACTTTTCAGTGACCTAGGCAGGTAGTTTGTGTTACACATGTTTTTTTGAAGTCGGTCGGTTTTTTTGATGTTTTTGTAAATTTGCTGCCAAATATTACTATCCTCACTTTTAATGCAGACAATGCAGCACAAATGACACTTGAATAACTTTTATATGCGTACAGCTATTGTAAAACTAGTACCTTTACTAGATTATCGGGGGTACACAGCGCGCCGTGCGTGGGCTAAAGGGCGTACGCCACCGCCTCCAACGGAGCCTGCTCCCGCTTCACCACAACTCCTTATGCAGCAGTACTCACAGCAAGAGCGAGCCAATCAACTGCAAACGTTTTCTGATCAGGTAACCAACTAACAACCATATTGAAAATACACAGATTTATAATCTTTAAACTTGTAGGTTTTTACAGGACATTTTCATAGAAAATTATAAACAGATATATTCTACATATTATTATTTTCTCAATAATAATACAATCAATAAACTATATTCTTCTTTGTCGTTCCCTCAATGCTGAGGATCGCGACCACAAGTAACAAGCTTCCACTTCGTTCGGTTATACGCAGAGTGGACCGCACGGTGCATGCTGCCGCCCACGGTATACATAAACTATATACGGTATACATATTCTATTAACTAGCAAACAGTGTTATTACTGATCAAATTCTTTCTGAGCAAAACACACTGTTCAAAAAAAGGCTTCGGCAAAGTGTTAATAAGTGTTTTGAAATCTTTTAAGTCTCGTGAAAAATATATGAATATCGAGCAACCCCAACTTAAATTATAATATCGAAATCCTCTATCTATCTGTTACGGTTCCACGGCTAAATTTGCCATAGATATACTTTGACTATTAAGAAAGGACATACGCTGCTCTTTATCACGATTACCGACACACAGGCAGGCGGAGTCGCAGGCAAAAGCTAGTATTTAAAAATCTGCTGAGAGAGAACGCGGTTCGATTCAATAAGTATAAGTTATTTTTCGAGTATGTCAATCAATTTTAATCTAGATAAAAGTTAACTCTACGCTAATATAAATTTCAGGATTTCACAGGACTAAAAAAAATGACATTTAATAACATGAAAATTTAAACACTATTTCTAGTAAAATTTCTACTACAGGCTAGATAGGTAAACGCCAGTTCTTCGTCACCAAGCCAAGCCGACTTTAATTTGCGTCAGGAAAGGTCATGTTGCGATATTTCCGACATTGTTTACTAACCTCGTTTTCACGTTTCTTATCATTTAAGAAAAATGACGATGTTTGCTTTGACCTTCCTTCGCTAAATGTTTACTTACATCCAATCAATTCTTAACTTTGCGTTTTACAATCATCAACGTGATTTGACAGTCCAAAAAGGTTTTGTTCTATATATCACGCTGTCGAGGCCGCTAGGTATCGGGTTCTTTTCAAGGATTGCTTCCCTTTGCAGCGATGTTGTCCTGCGTAGTTTTTCCCCTAATCACCTTTTGCAATGCCAACGGGATGAATTTGGGTAACACTCTGTATTCTTAATCTCTTACAATCAACAGAGTATAAATCGTACTGAGTAGAATATCAACTACTATAGTATATATACTATACTATATATATATAGCTTGCGTCCTAGGGGTATGAAAAATAGATGTTGGCCGATTCTCAGACCTATTGAATATGCATAAAAAAATTCATAAAAATCGGTCAAGCCGTTTCGGAGGAGTATGGGAACGAACATTGTGACACGAGAATTTTATATATGAGGTTACGTATCATAAAGTTCGAAAGAAATATGTTGCTTAAATTAAACATCTTAACCTTGTTAGTTTAGCGACGAGTCTTAATAATATATTGCCTATTTTATCATTGTAATCATCATTATGTAAATTGATACAATATTATGTATATTAAGGTAATAAACCAAATTTGTGATCGTATTTTCAAAATTTTTTTCATTAATAAAACTAAATTTTCGTGGAGAATCCACGAGATCTATTTTTTTTATGTTATTTAATAACAAATGTTCAACATCATAGATTTTTTTCTTTTTGTGACAAACCCTATTAATCTTCAGGTTCACAACAAAAATCAAGAAGTTCACAAGAATCTGCGTCGTAATAAGCCAGGGATCAGGTTACAATCAGTGCAGCGAGCTGACGAGTACCGACAACCACCCGGTTTCACTTTGGTACCAGCGATCATTAGGGGCCAACCCACACAACTCGAGACCGATGCTAGCAGGCTGTCGAGGTAAATTATAAAGTGTGCTTCACTTTCCTCGTGCTATACATTAATTTGTTTATATCTAAACTCAAACTTGTTTTACTATAGTGCTAGGTACTTTAAATGGGGAACTCTCAATGGTACTCGTGTTTCTAAAATAAAGTATTTATAGAACAAAATGTAGGCTAATGATCTCGTTTTTTATATAAATACAGAATTGTGTAAATATTTTATATGTTTATTTAAAAATAATGTGTTTCCTGCATGCTTTCCCAAATGGAATTTGACACAGTCCATCGCCTGAGTTCTTAGAAAGTCCGGCTAGACCGTGGGATGAACCGTTGATTTATAGGAAAAATGTTGCTATCAAACCCTGCAGGTGTGTTTACAATTTCCTACAACAATAATAGTTTTGTAGTAACCCTAAAATGTATATTGGCGGCTGTTAATGTAGTAACTGTTGCTTAAATGCAAACCTGCGGCGTCAAGTCACAAATTGATTTCAAAAAAATTGATTAAAACACATTCCTGTGAACTAGACAAACATTTTCATATATAATATACATAGTTAATAAAGATTAGATAAAAATGGGTCTTCAAGTAACTTTTCTATTCAATTATACCGATTGTAATTCTGGGTAATAAAAATTACTTCGATGACATATCATTTTAACTACGGCTATTAGTATTTATGAAATCTCAAACATGTCAGTCATGCCATAATTCTATAATATATATAATAGCTGGCAATCTGCCAAGTATGTGAAGTAAAGCTTAATATTGAGTCATTAACATCTTTGCTACTTCCACTCTGTTCTGTCTAGATACCAACCAACTAGCAACGGTCATGCCAACGACTACCGCGATGACAGGCATAATCAAAATGGTCACTACAATAGGCAGCAGCCGCCTTGCAGCCGGCAGTGCGGAGGCCTAGTCAGGTACGACTCCTATGAAAGGCATTTCGACGGGACTAGATTTTGGCCTTAACTGTTACTAACCGTTTAATTCTATCGCATGTATTACTTGTGGAAAGAGGGTATAATAGGTATGAGTCTCATTCAATTTCTATGGTCACGTTTTTCATGTAAGCCTAGTGCAGTATTTTGGATCAAAAACTACAGAGCCGTTTAAATTAGTCACACAATACAATAAGAAGAAAACATTGAAGCTCTATACAATTGGAAAGAGTATGTTTTAAAAAGGAATTGAAATATAATGATAAATCTACTGTTAACAAATTTATCGATATAAATTCTTGTTATATTCATAATGTCACTGTCATCAATCAGAGCAGTTTACGTAATGTTGGAAAGTGATTTTCAAATCACTATTGTGGTAGTGAAGTAGTAGTAAGTAGATTTAGTAACCACTACACCCACACTAGAACATTACATTAAAATAAAAGGCGGTTTTAAACATCGAGTTTGCAAACTACGTACTATAATTTTAATTGATGTAGATTGTAATTGATTAGTAAGATGTATGCTAGTGAACATTCATAATGTTGACTCTGGCGTAGATTTGTTCTTGTGTCTTAAAGTATTTATATTATAATATTTTTTATATTTTTTCGACAGTGATAAAATCAACGAGTTAGTACGAAAATCTCAAAACTCGGAACCACCGCCGCGGCCGGCATTCACTCCCACCTACGACCCAGAGTCTAACCTCAGGAAAATCCTCCGGAATTCACCAGAAATCCTTGCAACTCCAGTGTTTAGCTCTGATGATGACTACAATGAAGGGCCTTTTAGATTCAAGCAATTGCTTAGACCCACCCTAGGTCCAACAGAGAGTCTTCGGAAAAGAAAAGTTCGAACTTCATCAGGTCAGAGTCCTTGGATGTCAGATAGCTCTCAAGATAGCACCATTTCGAAAGAAGTGTTGAACAAACGTCGGCCACAGATCAGTATGGGAGTATTTTACAATTAATGCAAGTACTAACATTTGTCGATCGTTCAAGACAGTTTACATCAGTTTTGGGAATGTGATTTGGTAGGAATATATTTATTGTACACACATAGAATACTATTGTTTACAATATTTAAGAACTTCACTGAAGTCGGTAGGAATAAGCCCCCAATCCCATATGATTTATTTGAAATTTGAGTTCTTCATTATGTATTAGAGTGCTAGAACAATTAGCAGGCGCTTACATTTGGCATTTAACTCTATGCCAAGTCTGAGTGCACTGCGAAGGATTGTAATCTGAACCTCTACTTACTGTTAAGTCGGAGGGCAAATATGCAAGTGTATAAGTTGCGTACACATATTACTCTATATTTCTGTTAACTTATTATGAAAAATAATTATTTTGTGTTCAATGTTATAACTGTTATAGGCAACCTAAGTTAAATATGTTCCAATAATGTAGTTTCTAACTGTATTAAAAAACCCAAGTTCACAGTTACACTTACAAAGTAGGTACCTAGTGTGTTTAAGCAATGTTGATTGTGCTCGTATCATTGCCATCATTATTGCATATTTTAGGAACACAACCTATGTCATTGGTCTACTTGAATATTCAGTTGATTGAACTGTTGTCAATTTTAATGGTAAACATAATAAAACTGTAACATAAAAAACTAAAACTATTAAAGATTTTAACTGATGTACTTAACATTGAATGTTCTGTAGTATTTGTTTCAAAATATAATAATTAAGCCGATCAATAGATTTACAAGAACTTACGAAGAGCTAATTTTTTTCAAGCGACTTCGAATTAATTTACTCTACTGTTACAAAATAATTTCTGTAAAATAATTAACTATATATCATTCCATCAATATATGCAGTACAGTTAGAATTATAGCAAATAACCAAAGTTTTGCACATAGATTAGTTATAAGAAATACATTTTATTGCATTGTTACTCTTCCAGTAGAAATGTATGGAAACATACCCTTAAGTAATTGTCTTTTAATATTTATCAGTATTATTATATCATTTACTTAAATTTACTTATAACTGTCGAAATTAAGATCTCACCGTACAGGTAATTTATAAAAAAATTACTCGTTATTGCCATCACAGCTACAGAGAGTAAAACTAATAAAATGTCATCATTTGTCGAATTGTAAATCGTTGACAACCTTTGTGATAACGTGCCAATGATTATTGTTAAGTTAATTAGTCGTTTGTGTAGGTGGTCAAAGATATAAAATAAAGTTTGTTCATGTACGTCAATGTTTTCATTTACCTACTCCTTCAGAAACTTCACTGCCTAGTAACATGTGTCACAAAGGTAGCCACATCCGTAACAAAGTAAGCAGAAACAAATAAAAAACTAGGTGAATCGTGCACGTGGACGTATATAATTGGCGCTCGAAATCAAAACAAAGTGGAACACGTAAAGCTGTAGTTTTTTTAAAGCCCACAAGAGTATGTGTGAAAACTAAACACGCAATCCTATGTTTACGATGTGAGTTTGGGCGGGAGGTAGCGCGAGGAGCGGGGCGCCCCACGTGACGGCATACGATCGGCCAATGGCACGACACCGTCGCATGCGCGCGCAGGCGCGCAGTCGCGCCCGCGCCAGCCATGGCGGCCGCCGGCCTGCTGCCCATAGTCGATCTCACACAGATAAAAACGCGCTCCATCGAGAGAACTCTGCTCCCCCTCATCAAGCAGGTATGCTACGCTGCATGGATCTATCAAACCTCATCGCTGGCACCATATAAACAACAGCTTTACGCGGACAGACCTACTAGTGACGTATCAACGCGTTAATACCGACCGATCACGTCGACGCCGCTTCTCTGACGTCGGTGGCAACTGCGACGATCATTTCCACATTTGCGTACGCGACTATAACCGTATCTTTATTTTCGTAGTGACTGTAATTTTAACAACGTCGCTGTGCGACGACGGCGATTGAAATTTCGCGCCTACGACAACAATCTGTTGCATCTCGACATGCGCAGCCGCTTTAAGGCCTTACGTTCCGCGCCTCTATTTGAATGAATTATAGTTGACATTAAACCAGGTGGTTTTATAACTTAAAGTCTTTCTTGATTGTCGTCAGTTACTAATAAATATCATTATGATAGGTAAATAGCCCATTACAAATACAGAAAGTTTAGTGGAAACGTTTTTGGAATCGTATAGTAAGTATGAGGGGCGGGCGGCCACGTGGACCGGTGATAGGCGGTGAGGCTTGGGGCGGGCGGGTAGGTGCGATCGATGCGTGCTGGGTCCGTCAGTGCCGCGGCGAACGCGGGCGGAGCGGCGCGGTGCCGCAGCGACACGCCAGCGCCACGGAGCACGTGCGCGCGGCCGCGGACTGCGCGCCGCCGAGCGCGCGCCCACCGCCCGCGCGCCTCGCGCACAAGCGACATGGACGCTCTCTCTGATGACGATGATTACGCGCGCCGGGAGCCTCAGGTACGTTGCGTACCAAACACATGCGTCTTGAACCCTCGTGCTCTCGGGAAAGACAGCCACACGTTCAAGCCTGATCCCCACCATGTAGTAGAGATACGTGGAGCGCAACAAGTAACAACGGGCCACAGACGCGGGGTGGAGACGAAGATCGCGTGCAAGGACGACCTTGATAGGATTCTCGCCCCGCGTCCCGGCCAACGACGACGTACAAACCGCCTTTTATAAGGCGATTACTTGCATATCTGGGGTTGTAACTATATGAACTTAATTTACCCCTATATCATTTACGCTACAGCCATCATAAATATTTTTACTTAGTGTTGAAAGAAAAAATACACACTTGAAATATTTTTTGTAGGCGAATTTTAGACAAATAATTAAGAATAAAATCTACTCGTCACAGATACAAATGAAATTAATTATCATGGTGAATAACTCGTTTAAATTTCGGTTAACTAATCTTAAAGAATCTAAATAGTAGTATACACACATTTAGCTACAAATAATTACGTTTCCATTTATGGATATCACGTAAATGTTTAGCGCTAAGCTTTGGTACGAGTAACATCCACACAACTTCCGTGATGAGCCCGAATTTCGATAAAGTTGTCGCTACACGCTTACGTAATGCAGGACAGTGAGTGACGCCGTATTTTGTCATAACAAGAAGATGTAAATAATACACAAGATTTTCTTATTCATTAAAGTTATTCGTACTTACCTGTCTGTGTTATCTTATATATCTAAATTAAAGCTGAGAATGTAACGTAAATTCAGGATTTATGTTTTAAACAATTAATCTAACCTGCCAATGCCTAACCCTGAAGATTTAGCTATAATGTAGATTAGTTACCAGGGCACGTACCCGATTATCCTGCTCTGAATAATATTCGTTAAATATTTGATAAATGTAGTCATAAAGCTTAATTAGGCTTATACGGATTTCAAGGATAATTTAAGCATAGCCGGGCATTATCCGAGAAGAGCTTTCAGGCGATGTTTTTCTTGTTACTGTATTCATCCATTGTTAGTAATCAATATTACACTAAATAAAAAACATCACTTTTCATCGTGCAAGAAGCCATAATACTTTACGCATGTAGTAAAAAACATGTGCATTCGTTCACATAATTATCTCGTCCACTTACAGAGTAGCAATCCTATGATTATTGTCAAATTCTCTTTATTATTCGCTGTCGGTAATGGTGCTTTTGTCATATGTATATTAAATGGTACGGAAATGATAACATGGCATATATAATGATTAATGTACTAATGCAGAACAGGTATATCTTACTACCGCGCAGACTTAGCACGACATAAAACACGGTTGGCTCTTTGTGATATGAGTGGTACTAGATTTTCTTCTTTGTTCTTCATATTAAAAAATTTGACATTCTCCACAATTTCAAATTTTCTAATATGTAGTAACTGTATACATGTATTATGGCGATAAAAGAACGTATTCGAATAAACAAACAACTCTTCTGCTTTATAGCACAAATTTATTTAGATGTTAACAAATTGCCTAAAGCTCTTCAGAATCGAAGCTAGGTCACGAGCATAAATAAACACTAAAAAGCGTTCAACTACTTCCAGCTCGTTTCTAAATAAATGAATGAAATGATTATAATTGTAGTTCAAATAAATAGCAATACTTTAAGGTATCTCAAGTTCTTTCTTATTATCATTAAAAAGTTAAACATTGTTTCAATAAAAATACCAAATTATTTTCACAAAATGGTAATCGTCAATCGGTATATTGTCAGAGCAAATAAATAAATAAATCCACATTGTTTGCAGACGATCATAAGTTGTGGGGGCGAAATAATTGTTTTGCCTTTTTTAGATGTTATATTTGTCATATGAAACTTTTATCCTGCACAGAAATCAAGATGTTGTGTGTAACTGTTACTGGTTGTTAACTTTTTAAAGTGTGACAGACTATTACTATTTAAAAGTGTATGTTGCTACTAATGACTTCATTTTCATTTAATTTTATTGCACTTTTACATTGACAAGAGGAAATTATGAAAGTTAGGGAAGATTAGGAAAGTTAGTTTTGATAGAAAAAGTCTAAAACTAAAGAAAAAACTGATTTTTGAGCAAATAATGTTCTTAAAATATATAATAATGTAGTTCACCGTAGTGTAGTGTAGAAAAGAATGGAATTAGCTAATAGATATAGTCTAACTAAAAGCAGCGTTACTTAAATAAAGAACTACGGTAAATAGTTAATCAACAAAAGAATGTTTCTACTAATATTAAACAATTGCTACTGGAAATACGGAGATTACACTGAAAGCTCGGAAATCATAGAACTAATATAATTACACTAGAGAATATTTTTATTAACGCTTTAGTACATCTAATACTCAACAACTAATATATATATATTGGGCTTGTCGCAATATGCCTGTCTACCGAAGTGTTTATTGTTGACATACAATATTAGCCGACTTGTCACACAATATTTACTGGTATACACGATCTATTACGAGTATTGTTTTCTTCGCACTACTATACAAATAGAGCTCGTAATGCTGTAATACTGTTTTGTGCTGCTGTTAAACTTCGGCGATCACTTCCGCCTCCAAATACCACGAGGGTTTTCCGTCAATATCCTCTATCTATCTATCTATCCTCTGCACCGTACAGTACCATAGATCAGACAACCCCCGTGTACAGCTGTCCTGTCGCAACGCTGGTTCCACCCAAAATGGGCAAACGTCGCCAATTGTTGTGTTCAGCAAGAATAAGTAAATCTCGCGCTGAATTAAAGGCATTCTTGTTGGGGAGGGTAGATAGAAGTAGTAATACTTAGCCGATATATAACTAATGAGCGGCGACTTACTAGTCACCGATAAACCCCTGATGGGTTTTTGTGATTAGGGCTGAAAAGATGCAAATGTAAAAGAAATGTTTTGAATAAATAAATGAAAAAAAAAAAAAAATGGCGGAGGCAGTATCGACCAGCTTTGGAGCAAGCTGTCAGAAGTGGTCGTCGAAGAGCCATCTGCCATCAAGGATTACGACCAGATACTTCATTTGAGCTAGAACCGGTTTCAGTACCGAGACCACGATGGAAGCGCCGAGAGGCGTACCACGACGGGGCCCATGGAACAAAAGGGTATCTTTTTTATCCACGGCAACCTATAAACCCAGCGCTTCAATGCGCCCAACCATCAAGGATACTCGTGTGGTGGCCAGACGCGCCTCCTTAAAGTTCGCCCCCCGCGCTATGACCAGAGTGTTAGTGGGCGTAACAGATTTCGTCCAGCTCGGGAGGGAGACCCCCACCTTGTAAAAACCTTTTACCAATCCTACTGGTTAGTGCTACTGCACTAACCAGTAGGATTGGTAAACTATACTTAGTTGACTAAAACCCCTTTTCCAAAGGAGAGACTTATCTCCAGCAGTACGCTATCTAAGACCTTTCTTAAGACCTTTAAGATGTTTATGTATTATTAAAATATTTACTTTTATGAAGGTATATATGGCTAACGAACAGACGGGTCAGCTTTACCACCGATCAAACCTTATAAACTTATTTCTTAAAAGTAATAAGTTAGTCGTTCCTGCTAGAGACTACACGTGCTGGCTTCTCCGCCATGGAGACTCACCAGCCGGTCATTGTCGAGTGGGCAGGGTTGCAGCACGGGAACCATTCCTTCCGACTAACGCAGGTCTTTTACGGGCGTGTCACTATGAGGGTCCAAATCACCTCTGTGACTGCAGTGAAGACTCGGTTCAGCACACTCTGGTAATTTAGCAACGTCGGGCCCTCACTGCAGTCATCGGTTGAGATTTCTCGTCCTTCCTTCATTCCTTCAGTGGGCATGGGGGGTCCGAATGTCGTAATAACAGCCGTTCCCGGTTCTTCCATCTCATGCGGAGAGCCGCACACCGTGTGGTTTTAGTCGGTCCGATTACGACACACCACCCTACCGCAAGCCCCGTTGGAGTGACGACCCGTGGGGGTTTGCACACTTAAAAAAAAGGTTTCGTTCATGTTTTCCTTTTCTCTGCGGTGATGTTTTCCTACGTAATTGGCTCCTTTCGGCTATCCTAACGTCATTCACGGGATGAATAGGATTCACACTCATATTCTTAACACTTTATGTTTTTAATCTGTGACCACATGGAATATATATTCAAACACACAAACGTATTATAAGCACAGACCATATTATACGAATTATTCAAGAAATTGAAGACTGAAGTGAAAAATCGAATACGTCTTATCTTTATTTTACTTTATGTTAAGTTTCTTATTTTACTTTTATTTCAAAGTTCTCCAACTGGAGTAAAGAATTAATTTGAGAAGTTTTTTTTCTTAAATGATGAGATATTTTTTTAAACGAACATATTTTGTATTTACTTATTTTATAATTTTCATATTAATGTTTCATATTAAGTAATTACTAACACAAAGCCTTTTGTAGATGGACAGTAATACAGGAATTACAAGGTAATAATCAATCACGTTAGTCGAACCAGCAAAATTAACGATTTCCACGATTATATACGAGAACGAACCACTTTTGTTGAATCATTCAATGTGTTTGAGTGACTAATAATAACGGTAAGAACCGCCAAAGCAGATCTCAAATGTAAGATCTATAGTGATTTAAATAAATACATTCCAGATGGTTCCCGAATCCGTTAATCATGCTGTTGGCTTCGCAATATGAGAAGTAATCTGAATAAAAATGTAATCAATTAAAATGATTCGATATATATTGACATTCTTCATTTAAGCCCTCATTTGCCCATGACTGCTTTGTTGGTCTAGTGGTCAACGTATGCGGCTGCTGATCAAGATGTCTCGAGTTCGATTCACGGCTCAGACCAAATATTTGTAAGATGTTACCAACGGTTTTGTTTTAAAAGTACAACAACGACCACTAGTAGTCTCAGTTACTCCCTATTAGTGGTTAGTTTTTAGCGTATGCGGCAGGTGATCAAGAGGTCTCGAGTTCAATTCCCGAGTCGAATCAAATGTTTGTATAATTTATAATATGTATGTATTTACAAAAAAAATGTATGTTTGTGTATTTATCCATAATACAAGCTCTGCTTAGTTTGGGACTATATGACGTTGCGTGTAAGAATGTCATCACATCATCACATCCACATATTATACCATCAGCTATCTGCCACAGAAGGTCGCGTCAAAATCTATTTCTTACAGAGATTCGAACAAACAGTCGAACACAGAGTCATATATTTTCATTTAGTGATAATATTTGTATAGATTATAGGTCTATTTCAGGTATAGTATATATATCCTACTACTGGAAATATTCATCTCTCTTGATGTCCTCATGATTGATTACAAGCGTTACTAAGAAATACCGCTCAGATAAGCAAAGACGCCTCCTAGAAAGACATTAATGAACAAGACAAGACCGTTAGGATGATTAATGATTGATTTAGATTGCGATAATACGAGGACAGTGCGTCATCTTAAACAAAAGTAATTTGACTCTGAATTTTTCAGATTTCGCTTTCATGAATTTATTTCAAGCCGCGACAGTATACATCGAATACTGTTGCGTCTTGAAATTAATAGATTTTATGGTGATTAAGGGTAATTAAATTTAAAAAAAACGTCCATCATGGTGTCTCGAACAAACGGAAAGAAAGGAATTAATGTATAATGTTGTTATATCAACTTAAAACTAACTACTACATAGTGTACACTTATACATAGTACGTTGTCACATAGTAAGATAATGATAAATAATGTTTATTTTGCAAGTAAATTCTTTACAGAAATGTTTACACGTCGGACTTAACAGACAGAAGGGTCGGCATTTCCTAAGACTTAATCTGGGAAGAAATGCCGAAAGAAACTACAAAAGTGAATTTTTTTAAAGTCCGTGAACAATGATTAATTAAAAACTTATAAAGCATATATAAAATGTCAATCACACAGAAGATTACATAAGTAAAGAATAGAGAGATACTGAATAGTTTTAATATATATGTTATTTTAAGTTTACAAATTCAACTGTTCATAACGCAATCAAGGGAAAGATTTATTATTACGTTGTAATTCAACAAGAGAATGTCGCTTTCATGTACTGAAAACGAATAACATAATACTTGACACAGTTTCCCTTTTAAGTAACTCTTTGTAACAATCATTAGTTACAGACCGCACTGCAGAGAAATTTTCAGCTTTAAAAAACGAATCGTAGAGGTTCGCTCGTTTTGGAGTCAGTTCTTCTCAGTTTGTTTTTCTACAATATGTAAAATTGCTATCTTGGAAGTAATTAAGCTAAAAAGTAAGAATATGATGTTACTGATAATACTACCTATTATATTATTACAGCTCCTTCTAACATTTACGTAAAAATACTGAAATAATAAATTGAATACCTATAAAGTTTTGTAATTTATTATAATGTAAACAAACTGTATGTCTTATCTAACAAAATTATATTTTTTTTTTAAGTTAAACATAAGTACTTTTGTTTTTGGTACTTGAAAACACACACTATTTCATTTCTGTTTTCACAACCATACAAAAGTATACACGATACTTACATTGAAAAGTGATTTTTTTAAATTTTAATCGGTATGTTTATACCAGCTTATCCGTGGAACGTCTAGACCTTAACGGGACTTTCACCGTCAGATAGCTGATGTTATAAGTAGTAACTTAGGCTACGTTCTAAGACTAACTTCGTCGTGCGGCGTTACCCGCAGTTGTTGTTATACGTTTAAAATAATAGTAGTGGCGCCCAATTAGTTTTAACATAAATATCGATAGATATCAATAATATATATTCGGTAAATAGTATATTGTCATGTAACAGATCAGCAGTCTGGTTTCTACACGGGGCGAAGCAGCAGCAGGTGGTGCGGCGGTGCAGCGTGTGGGTGCTGCAGTCTGTTGCGCCGTAGAGCGCTTTGTTGCAGTCGGGGAGACAATAGCCGACGACAACCCGGACGTGCGCCACAGTATGGTCCTCGCCTGTAAAGAGGCGCGAGCTGCAGGTCAGTCACTACTCTAATTATTGTTATTCGCATATAAAGCTATTAGAGACACGCTGATTTCACGATGAATGGGCTAGTTATACCGGGGCGATATTATAATCTCACAGAAGACTAACCTGAAATGTTAGCATCCGTACATACAGGACCAGAGGCCTAATGATGCAGAAGCATCTCAGTAGGCCGCCGTAGTATAGGTCACCACGCTGCATTCTCTACACTCACAGTGTATGGTGACCACTATTCTTGGCTTCTACTTATGCTTTTCCTTAGGCAGAGTAGCAGTAGACTCACTATGCAGACTCAAGTAACTTTATTTAAAGCCGCCATGTTTGAATAACATTTTTTGCAGGACAGTAAGCTCTTCAATGCAGTTTTTTTAATGTTCTATAAAACAGACAAGATGAAGGCAATTAAAAGTTAAATTAGTATAATGGGCACAGTGTGGCGACGTCGTTACTTTATATCAATTAAAACGTTAACTTATTTTAATAACTTCGGAAAGTGTGAACATAAATTTTCATGAAAATTAGATGAGAGAATAGTTTGAGTTCGCCACTGCCGATTCACCAAAATAGTTCCTTAGCTATTTAATTAAAGCCAAGTCCTTAAATAATGACGTCTCCTTTTGTCGACAGTAAACTTCAAGTTAGGTATACCCTTAAGTTGTTAATGTGTTTAAGCTAGGCAAATACCGTGGGCAAACTCGAGGCGTGAAATTACTTGGTTCTATATGTACAACAATTTACCTATTTACAATTCACACTGCATAGGATTAATAATTATAATTAAGAATCAATGTATGATCGAGTGATAAAAACAAAGTATAAAGTTTTTTTGGTAAATATAGATTGCACAATTGCACTAATGGCTTAAGCGATTGCCACACCGCTTTCTACTGCGCCAAGTGTTGTGGGTTTAAATCCCATTAATAAAAAAACGAAATTCACATCTAACATAAATCCGCACAAAATTTGCAAGTTCTAAAACCAAATTAATAACGTAAAACGCATAAATGGAAAACTGTAGGATTAAATTCTCGCTCACATGTAACGGTTCAAAGGGGTTTTAATCAAGGCTTGCGTGACCTATAAATCTATCCGATATCTCTATTGTGTATTTAAGGGCGTGTCACAAAATCGACTTAATTGAATACTGGCGAGACTGTAAACGTTAGTTACTATTATAAAATTGGTCAAGTGCATGTCAGGCCAAGTATAGAATAAGGTTCTGTAGTCTATCACACGACAGCGCTGAGCGCTGTCCTACTCTGTGCCTCACCGCTGCGCCAGTCTGCTCCTCGCCCCGGTGCATTATAAAAGAGCGAACGGTTGAAGACCCGGTCTTTTGTACGCGGTAGCAGCAGTTCAGTTAAGTTCCTCCTTCATCTTGGAGGTATAATCGCTGAAGGAACTCCCTAGGACCACGCCCAGACTCTAATTTTTGTCTGATGTGCTCACGAACTAAATTATTTTGATAATTGTAACTTATTTTCGAAGTAATAAACAACCTGTAAATCCTCGAGCCTGAGTTCTAATTTCTCTTATTTTGTTTCACAATATGGCTATATATAATCAAAGTGTCTCTTGACTTTTTAGACACTTTGATTCTTGAGGAACGACGAAATCTAATAAATGAACATTATCCTTCAATCATCAACAACAAGTTTTATTATCATAACTCTCAAAGACCTAGTAACGTACCTATATTTTGATATTCCCAACAAAAAGAGTATTTTACCTACAAGTCTTCAAGCTAACTTTCTTTCATAAATTATGTTAATATTCATTCAAAAGTTTTCCACACTTTACCAATTTAAGGTGTAAATTTACAAAAGTTGTTACAAAGCAATTGGCTATTATGTAGCCAATTTTTTATTCATTCAATAACACTTTAGCACATACAATTACTTTAATTAACTAGAAGATTTTAATTAAGTTGTTTCAGTAATGACCCTGTCAATACTAACACACTTTATAAACATTTTTTTCCTATATTAATCTAGTCGTAAATCAGTACACCAAAAAATAAAAGGCATTTTTTCTGTTGTGATGTAATAAACTTATTTTCATATTTCTACACGTAACGTGTAACGCACAATCAAGGCTACCCTTCTAATAGCCCTCATAAATTTGTGTCAACAACCTGACCCGAATTTTAATGCTGGAGCGTTATTACCGGATCTAGCATGGGAACAAACAAAAGATCCAAACAATGGCCGTTCCCGTGCCCTTCAGGCCACGGGAACAGCGATCAATTCAATTCTGTGAATCAAGAACAATTTGTGTTTTTTTTTTCATCTATACTATTGAGACCAAATAACTGATTTGCATTAATAAATGAACTCAAGATAATATATTTACTAAAGCCTTTTAACAGTTTATTGTGTAAACAAATAAAGTTGAAAACAAAATACAAAGTTTTATTCATACATTGTTCAGGGCAATTTATCTTGGAAAATAATTTGCTCGAGCTTTGAAAACTCTAAAAAAAGATCCTTGTAGAATAACTTGCTGTCCAAATGCATAGAAATAGTTCTACCATCATCCACAATTTATTACTGTTTCAAAGACAAACCATTGGAAATATTGCTCGTAAAAACTTAGGATTTATCGATGAGACCATACTTCGTACTACTTTAGGTATTCTGTACATTACCTAGGTATTGTACAGAATACCTGAATTATACAGATTGCCGGTAACATATAGACATAAAGCATTATAAGTAATTCGCGATAGTAACTACATTATTGGTTGTATAAATGTTCATACACGTTCCTCTTTAGAGACAGCGACGTTGAAACGTTTAAAACTTACAGTTATGAGAACTTATAAAAATGTAAGAGTGGGTGAACATAAGAGTTGTGTGTAGCACGTGTGAATGTGGTAACATTTTTTTTTTTTAATTTTCATGTATCCTCTGCATAAAAAACACTTTATTAATATTGCCATAAAATGTAGCATAAAAACGTAATAAACCATGCAAAGCGACGTTGTTATTATAATCATATTTTTTCTTGAAACATTTTTCTGCTTTATGGTTAGGAATACTATGACTAAATTATCATCTGTAATCATACTAAGGTATTGTATAAAGTATGTCAGACTTTATATCGAAAAGATGTGTTACAGAATCCTTTAACACATATCTATTTAACAAATAAAATGATTTGTTTTTGTACTATATTTCTTTGTTTACTTGATTAAATTATATGTATTTGATAAATTTTATTTTGAATGTCATAAACATATTTAATTTCTGAAGTAGGTAAACCTATTTAATATTTTATCCTATTATTGAAAGCTTGTTATAAGAAATAATATGTTGAAGAAATAGTGTTTCTTCAGAAATAGTAAAGTAATTTTGATAAAGATCTTTTTTAATTTATAAATAATTTATGTTTAAGTCCTTGTCTCTATAACTTTCATTTATTATTTATAAGGATTTTTCCTTCCCGGGTAGGTCATTTTAAGTAATTGATATAGATAATGGTTGTATCACCTTACCAATATTAATAATATACCTTTAAATAACTGTCTGAATCTGTCTGAAATCATACTTATTGGAAACATATCATATAATAAATAAATAATAAAATAACTATGCCACTGTTTGGGTAAAACGGCTTGACACATCATTTGTTAAAATGATACATACCCCAACAGGCAGTTCAAAGACGAGGGTACAAACCGCTCATCAAATTATCTTTCCATATACTCAGGGCCTGCAAAACATGCCGTTGAATAGGTACTTTGAATAATTGTTGGGAAAACCCAATAGAACGATTTCAATGTCCTAGAATAACATAGATAATATTTTCATTACATTTGCTATCTAAAAACTCATCGATCACAGACGCCATTATTGTAATTGAATCTATCTTTGTCATCGCTACTAAACCCTGAAGTAAATTATGCTGGCGTGAAAGAAAGAATCAAAGTAGTTTTGTCCTTGTAAAATGAACGTTGGAAAATGTTAGATGAGTTTATATAATTTCTAATAGATTATTTATACAAGTAATATTCATTTTATGTTAGTGAAAACTATTATTTTTAACATGTAAACAGTTTAGCATACACTATAAACTACTTGTAATATGTTTTGTAACTAAACGATAGTCATCGCTTTTCTTTCCGAATCTCGATATTCATTTGAAAATAGGCATGAAGCGTGAAAGCGCGACATACATGCGGATTACCATTAGTGGCTGCTGTTAAAATAACAAATAATGTTGTCTTTATTTATTATAAGGCCTACGTAATTATAAAAAAGACAACATTAAATGTTATTTAAACTTAAGTATACTTAAGTACACCTATACTTAATAAAAAATCTATTTCAGACTAAGCAGTTTGATACTATTTTTCTATTTGCTATAGTTATTCAATGAGGTATAAAAATGTGCACTGAACAGATTTACAACTTCAGCAATGTATTAAAACCCAAAAATTATTACATTAGACTGATCCCTTAATTTCTACCGTCATTTAGTTAGCCATGGAAACTGTAACGACTCTTTCCTTAACATTTTTCCCCTCCGTTCATAGATTTTAACGAGGGCGAGCCGAATGGGTCAGAAGTAATAAGATTATCGGTGATCGAAACAAATCTAATAAATAACAGGTGTCGAGTATGACCTTCGCCGACCACTCCCATAGTTCGGTTTAATAGACTACGCAGCTAATATCATTCTTGGTTCGTCTTTGTTTACCATAATAATAATAAATCTTGAAAGAATGATGTATAAAATTCTATAGTAAAATTTAGGCCATGGATTTATTTATGAATTTTATTAGAACAGACTAGTACAAACATTAATAAAATAATGCTGGGACGATAGTTTATTTATTTCAGTACAAAAATAAACTATAAACTGATAATATTAAGGGTTGATGTCATATGTTCTCAACGAAAAAAACAGCACTTATGAACAAAACATAGTTATAGCATCTGAAAATATAGTTTACATCTCCTTACATACTCTTACCTCCAAATAGGGCTTGTAAGTGACTTATTAGCGCTCTAGGGTAATAATGTAGCTAGAAAAGCCCTAGGGCGGTAAGTAATTAAAAAAAAAAACGCTTCTTCCTTACAAAAAGTTCGCGTACATCTAACCATCATACTGGCAAAGACATCATGCATTCAGCCCAATGACCAAAGAGGTCGCTTTGCTATTCAGCCTTGTCTTCGTGTGAGTATATTAGTCATCAATTTTAAATATCGAACGGCGAAGCTCAATTTCATTCTTGAAAAAAACAATTAAAAAGTTCTTTACTTGTTTCTTTTTAATAAAAAGAGGCGGGAATAGAAAACTATTAATTTAAATATTGTTTTTTTTTGGGTTTTTTTTTATAACTAGCTGACCCCGCGAACTTCGTACCGCCTAACAGTCGATTCAACGTCACTCAATTATTTTGCGTTCTCGGAACCCCTCCAATAAAAGTTATCAGATATTTTTTTATTTTTTTTTCCTAAGAACCATCCTCGTACCGTGATGCCGTGACCAAGGAAAACGGGTTTCATTTTTATATATATAGATTACGTGCTAATTAGGAAAAAACATGAATTCTTCAAGTGATGAAGATATAAGCTGCACTCCCGATTCAATGAAAATGGAAGCTGAAGCAGCAATTAACAATGTTTTATTTTTATAATGCCGGTTATTTTCACTCACAATCGAGATGTAAAGCAGAATAAATATCTCGGGCTGCAATTGATGCCTTACAGCCCTTGGCTACTAATCTACTATTACGATAGCTTAAATAAAAAAAATGTTAATATTACTTTAATAGTACGCTGTATGTCAAAGGTACAGAGCAACACTGTAGCCGCTCTGTCAATGCCCAAATGGCCATATGCATTACGGCCATATGTTATGGACACAGAATATTTTTCTAAAATTTAGAATTTTTGTTTTAATTGTTATGTGTGAGTTCAAAGTGATAAGCGATTGTTTTTGTATTTGAGCTTAAAATATAAATGTGCCCATCGATATATAATATGTATATTAAACACTAGCATTCAGCCTCGACAGGTGCAGTAATAATTGAAATTCTCTCAGTTTTTCTACTATTATATGTTTTTATTCTATATTTAAACTTTCCTCTTAAACCACTCTGTCTGTTGGTAAAACTGCATTAAAACCCGTGTGGTTTGAAAGATCTAAGTTTGCAAGAAAGACAATGGACCTTATTTTACACGATACATATATTCAAAGATAACAAGTAAAACACTTAAAAGGGTAAGTAACTGTTGAAAACCAATTTAATGGAAAATAATTTATGAGAGATCTTGACGGAAACAATGAAGTATAAATTCTTATCATCATAATACATTATTTAATATCGCCTAGATCCTGACGGGTCAATTTGGATTACAGATAATTTTTATTACAGATATGCTGCTGCTTCTTCTTCATTTATCATGTAATACTTTGTAGGAAATAGCTTTAGACTAAATAGATTATTAGCTGGATAGACTATTAGACTTGAACAATCCATTTATTTTCACATACTGTTCTTTAAGTTTACTAGATATACCCTACCACGTTTCGTTCTGGCATATGGTATTTTTATTAAAGCATGCTAAAGTGATTCTACCTGATGAAAAGCATGAATAGAATCGAATAAATCACAGCATGGTGATGATGACCCACACTGTAGCGGCCTAGTTAGATGCTTCTGTGATATGCAACGAAACATGATGCTCTCATTTCGGCTGGTCTTTTGTGCGAGGGCAGTACCGCCCCGTAGTACTGTGTAGTTGCATTAATGAGACATGAGGAATAAAACTGACGCCGAAAAGTGGATAAGAAAAAACTCTCTTAACAAACTTTAAGCTTAGTAGATATAACTGTCACAGAAATATTTACTATTTCGTATTTAGGTATTTATTCCCTGAGTGCCGGCGTCTTCTAGCTATAAAGTGCGACATTCAAAAATATCTGTAGCAGATTTACTTACTAAAGTAAATATATTTTATCATTTGTGAAAATACAATAGAAAAACATATACATCACTAACTATAATAAAACAGAAAAGTAATTTATGTGAAACCAAATACTAGATTTAACGTTTATTAGTAAGCTATGCATGCTGCATTGTATGAACTCACAGTGAGGATGGTGGTCCCTACTCCTGGATTCTGTCTTTCTTTATATCAGGCAGAGTAGAGTCACTTTTTTAGGCTTAAATATAAAAATTTACAGACATAAGTCAAAAATTTATTAAGAATAGTACAAGTTACGTGGGTTTTAAGTTACTATTATAATAAATATAAGTAAACGAAAAATAGAATTGAGAGAATATAAAAAGAATAAAAGTAAAATGAAAATGCGAACTAAAGAAAAACCGTTTTCTATTGGTTAATGTTCTTAATTGGACCATTATTTCCTTTGCCATAGCTACGAAATAATTTCGTTTATTCAGTTTGCCCTGGTGATTTAAACGTTTGGAACAATAGCTACTAATTTACTCCGTGAAATGTTGTCATTACCGCTGTCCTTATCAGCTAAATAGGTAATAACCATAGGCCGTTACTGTGGGCAGAATACGAGATGGTGCTGTAGCCGTGATCGCCCAGACCACACGATTTGTGCAATTTAGAAATATCACTCAACTATTTTACTATGAAGTAACAAATGAAGTTTCAAAAATGCACTTTGGCAAGAAAATAATCTCTATTTCGTATAACTTAGATAAAAGAAATGTAAAAAATATAAAACAAACACTACCCCTTCTTTTAAAATGTATTAATTGCTTTCACAATACTCGAGAAATCTTTATTTGCAAGACATACAAGGAACAGGGGCACAATTCCTGCAACACACCCAACGTACAATTCACTTATAGTTTATTCAACTTTGGCTTGTAGGAAAATATGCATTCTTTATTTAATGTTCTTTCGATTTACCTTTTTTAAAAAGGACTTTCCAGCAGTTAGGTTATATACTCCAGAACTGAAAAAATGCCTTCTGTAATGCTTCCACATTTTATTCCCTTAACTTTCTAATGGTATAACTTTTCATAATTACTATTGGCAGAAATAGTGGCGATCGTCACATAAATGTAATCATTCCACACAATAGATAACGTTTTATGTTTTAATTACCTTTATTTAATAAAAGGATTGTAACACACGATAATTCCCTACAGAAACAAAGTCATAACAGATTGCCAGTAACACGAAATCAAATACCTATGCGGGTTCTGGAAACTCAAGCAATCTAAAACAAGGGAGGCAATATATATAGTTTAACGTTTACGACTCCCAGGAGTACGCGCGTATTCGAATGAAACATTTGTCCTCAACTAAATTGTCTGTCTGATACAACTGCGCAACTGTATATTTAAATAAAATACGCAGCAACTACCGAAGTACCTTTACCACAACCAACTTTACCGCAACCTAAACTAACACGCGACGCACATAAAGTCATCCCGTTGCCTAAAATTTTATTTAAATCCTGTTATTCACAGCCGTTACTGATATCAAACATTAATGATGTCGTTAAATTTCTTATCACGTGAGGCTTTTTAGTAAAAGTGCTTTATTCAACTTTAGCGGTGCGTGTCGGTGTCCTCTAGGAGTCATAAAAGAGACAAATATAAGCTTTGTTAAGTTAACGTGATAGAGTTTTTGCAGAAACAGTTAATATTGTACAGAAATGTTGACAAAACTTTTATTACCAATGAAAACTTTCAAGAATTATTCTTTTCATATACATAACCGTATTAATATTGTTATTATAGTTGAAGCTTTGTTGGCGATTTAAGTAAAATAATTAAAACGCATATTCATCATATTCATAAATACATTCGGATTCCTGTTTCCATTAAGCCTCTGAGACAACATTATTAGTAAAAAATGTCAAGTAGATGGCTTTATCTATTAAACAGTAACTTATTTGTAAAGAGTAGACTGAAATTATTAAAATATGTTTGACATACTGTGAAAACAAGAAAAAATCTGGGTTATAATAGTTATTCATTTTAAATTATTCAAACTCAGATTCCTATCCGCTACAACCGTTAGTGTTGTTGTTTCATTTCGTTATATTCTTACAAATAATAGAACCACAGAACGTATACCACGCATAAGGAAAAGACGCTACTATTATATGTACCCACATTCATACAACTTTTATAGTTTTACCCGACAGATAAAAGAACACGCAATTTTCTTTTCATTTATACGAACATTTTTTATACTTGTGTTCTTTTGTATAGTTACCTTAATTGACGTCACATCATTTGATCTCATATACTGTCAATCAATGCTTTCATTTTCTTCTTGTTTATACTGAACTATGGATAGCGTGGTAGTTTCAAGGGCCACTTGATCTGTTGTTGTTGATGTTCTTTTGTCTATTTCATGTCATCTTCGTAGCTTGTTAGAGTATTTGGGGTCGGCTAATAGTTTTCATTTTATGTTTTTTTTTTTTTTTTTTTTAAAAGACAACTCCCGCATTAGGAATATAAATTCCTGTGTTGCGGGGACTTTACAAACATACAAGAAACGGACACAAAGAACACCCAGACTCAGAACAACAAATTGTGAATCACACAAAGTGTTGTCCTACGTGGGATTTGAACCCACGACACTTGGCGTAGTAGAAAGCGGCGTGGCGACCGCTTAAGCCACTAGGCCAACCGTGCAGTCTATGTGTGTTTAAATATTCTCCTAGACAAAGAATTATAACCAGCACGGGCAATTTCTTTAGAAAAATAAAAAAGAAACCTCGCTGAAATGTAAATGTAATTATATTCTCCCTTCGTTTTCAGAAATATAATGTTCTTGAAATATTTAAAAGCCTATGACTGTCAAACAATAGTAATACCATTCTTCAATCATACTTCGCCTAAAATTTGTAAATCTACGCTTTAAATTTAATGAATACGTGTATTATGAAAACGATGAAATTCTGCAGAGCGAGTTTTCACAACTGTAATAACTTAACTTTTCTTTCGACCGGCGATATTAATAGCGACATTTTCTTATCGTATCCAAAGTCCCATTTTTTTCAGTCTTATGTTTGATGGTAGGTGGATGGTATTACGAACAAAATACATCACCAAAACATTTAAAGTAAAACATATGAAAACTTTGTTGTACAAAAAGGTCAAGTAGCAAAATGGGACGGTGAAATATATCGGACTCATACAAAATGGGACGGTGAAATATATCGGACTCATACAAAATGGGACGGTGAAATATATCGGACTCATACAAAATGCCTATATAATACCGTCTCTGTACTCTACTACAATACTGAGTGAAGCGGAGTAATATATTAATTAGACAAAAGATATGAAGATAGAATATATGATACTAGCTTTCGCTAGCGACTCCGCCCTCGTGTAAGTTAGTTATCGCAGTAAGGAGTTTATATCCTTTCACGGGCTAGACTACCAGTGAACAAAACTTCATTGAGTTACTTTCGTATTAGAATATTAGTAAAGGTAGTAAAATGTATTATATGTAGATGTATTGTAGTAAGAATGAGTTAAAATACTTCTAATAAAAATATTATTATATTTTAAGCTTATGCAAGTCCAATACAGCAAGCTTAATTTTGCCGAGAATTATTTCAACCTATGCGTGATAGTTATATGTACATATACCAATATCTTCGTCATATATATACTTCCTTACTTGGTGAGCTATGTTACTTGCGATTATTGCTGCAGAGTGAAGCTAGTGGTAAAAAGTGGCGTAAGCACTCCTTATGTCATCAAGAGCAAGGTTCAAAAGGTAGTTGAGGTTACGTTGCTTTCAGCACGAAGGTGCCGGTTTTACGTGAGTGCGAATCCGAAGGCCCAATGTGGCACAAGTATCTCACTAGGCCGCCGTAGTGTGGGTCACCATGTTATATTATGTACACTTACAATGAGGATGGTGGAGGAGTCACTTTGGCAGACTTATATGAGAAAAACACCTATCTGCCAGTAAATTCTCCGTCAAAATCGGTAGAGCCGTTCCGTAAATTAGATGGAACAAATAGACGGATAGTCAGATTTTTTATGTATGTGCCTTATATATTTTCAAAGGTTATAATTTTGAAGTTGCAAACAGATTATTATATTAGCTATGGTTATATAATGAAAGCCATGAAAGTGAGGCAATAGTTATGTGAGTCAACGCTGCAAAATTAGACATCAGTAGTTAATTAATTTCAACGGCAGTGGTTGTTAAACAAATTAGGAATACATTACTAATTCCTAAGCTTTTAAGTTGACTGCTTAAGGTTTCAGTACAATAACGTGTTACTTAAATATTTGATCTCATTTGCTGGATATGAATAGTACAGTGACTTTAAACACTCATTTAGAAGGTGATTATTTGTTCATTTTAAACTAGTCCTAATTTTTACAAGGCTACAACGCAAAAAAAAAGACTTTTTGACTGCTCGTTGGTCTGGTTGTTGGCGTATGCGACTGCTGATCAATGGCATCGGGTTCGATGCCCGGGTCGGACCAAATGTTTGTGTGATCCGCAAATATTAATATTTGTTTCGGAGTTTGGGTGTTATCCATGTATAATGTGTATGTATTTATAAAAAAAAGTACGTCTATGTATGTATTTATATCAGTTGTCTAGTACCCATAATACAAGCTATGCTTAGTTTGGGACTAAACGATGTTGTGTGTAAGATGTCCGAAAATGTCCGACATAAAATTCCTTACATTTATTTTTGCATGAAATAAAAGTATTAACACACAAAGCAAAATCATAAACAAAACAAAAACCTGAGTATTTATGGTATTTGCTATGAAATGTCATGCTTAGCATAAGTAGTTATCAAATCCAGTGCTGTAATATAATTAGAAAAATTTGATGATTTCATTTCATTATTTGGACTAATTGATTATTATTTGTTAAGGAAATTATTGTTTAATTTTCATGTTTATTTTTTATCAAAAGTTTTTCACTACGCTATATTTTATACCCTTGTAGGTAGATAGGTGTAGGTAATATTCAAATATAAAGTTCGCAAGAGGAAGAACGAAAGTTTATTTGAAAACGAAATTACACGTGCACAAAGTTTACACAAAGAATAAAAGGAGTAATAGATTAAGATATACGAAAATACAGGTTTACAACAGTATGATTAGCGTGGCGACATAATCGGGACAGCGTAAGTACCGAGAAAGCTCCGTCCGTCCTTATATACTACTTATTTAACAATGTATATATTTTGTATTAATTTTTTGAAATGAATATAATTTCTCTTAATGATTAATTACTAGAAATTAATTACATCTAATAGTATATCAAAGAAAATTACAACAAAAATTGTTACATGTATTTCTTTATAAAATTAAATTTAGGTTAGTAATTACATGTACTAAACTAGATTTTGAATTAGTATCAAGAAAAGGTTCTAAAAGAAAGCCTAAAACACTAAATAAAGACAATGTTTCTAGTTTATTGTACAGCTTTTCTTTAGTAAGTTGGTAAGCTGCCAACACAGCCTCAAATTTCTTAAGTTAAATAGCTCGTAATATCAATACTTGCCAGCTACATTATACTGCATCGTTTAAAATGGGCTTTTGCTAACACAAAGGAGTGGGCAGTAAAGTAGTGTTATTATCTTGCTTAACTTGGTTAGATAAGACATAAGCTGCTATCAAAACCTTCGTGTTGTAAAATCCTAACGACGTAGTTCTGTTTATCCAAATGTTTTGTTTTTCTAAACAGAGGCATTTAAACCTGAGTAGATATCAGACGGTTCCACAATAAAAAGCTTAAGCAACATGTAATAATAAAACGGGTAATTATATTTTCGGTGCTGTTTGTTTGTACTTTTTTAAGTGGATATTTATTTTTATACGAAAACATAAAAGCAATGAAAGCAAGCAGAAAATACAATACTGTCGTTTAACTATATTTGCAACTCTTTGGGACACGTATACTGTAATGTAAAACTAATACTTTGTCAGTCTATTTCATGAAAATAATAATAAATTCACAATTCTGAGACACAATAGTCGGCTTCCAAAATAGGCAAGTTCAAAATTCACCTTAACATTTATATAAACTAATAGTAAATATTTATGCACCTACCAGAATATTTATCTATATATATATATATATATACATATATATATATATATATGTATCATGTTCATGTGTCTATCTACATAAAATTATATTGCCTCAATACTGAAAACAAGAGTTCTTGCAATTATAACGTAAATTAATATAACGTAAAGTAAGTCATGGCTCAGAAAAAATAATTAGCTTGAAACTGAAATGAAATCTATATCAATATCGATTACACCAAGAGCAATTCCTAATATTCCTAAGACCCATTTTCAAATTTACTTCAATATAACAAATTTTAAAACTAGGTAACCTAAAAGACTAGTCGACCTTTACGTAACTGGCCCGCAGCCATAAATCACAAACACTCAACTGTCTTGGAAAAAATATAAGTCAACATACACTAAGCCTCTAAATTACAAACTAGGCTTGAAAAAAGGTACAGGGCAGCACATATGAATACGGTATGACATACAACACAAAACGGCACACATTTTTCTAAACAATCTAGTTCTTTTTTAGGTTCTATAAAGAAGAGTTTTAAAAGAAGAGGGTTTAATAGATTTGACACGTTGACCTGATATATTATCATTCAGTTAATATACTGTTCAGGCATGATTTACTAACTATCGAATAGAAAGATTAATAGAAAATCGTATATCTTTATTAATTGACAGCAACTTAAAAACGCTACCGATTAAGGTCTAAAAGAGTTTAGTCCCAGATGAATCGTAAAAAAGAAAATTGTGAAATCTTTATTGGAGTACGGTTCACTTTACAACAGTTTTAACTTAGAACTTTGGCGAAATAAGTTTTTTATCGTCCGACGATTCTATCTCGCCTGTCTTGTTTAGGTTTATTTACTTTTCAACAATCGCTTACAAAAAATGCGTAACTCGATTCGGTAACTTTTTTGGAGATATTTTAATGTTTTATCAAATTATTTAGGCAGCGGTTGGTTTCCAAAGTTATAAAGTAAGTTATTACTTCGTTTTCAATAAAACTTGACTGAAAAAATGTTTTGCACTTTTGTATTTAATTAATTTTGTACTCTGCATCCGACACAATCCGTAGGTATAGAAATGTTATTGCCTTATAATGTTCATACTGTTCGTATACTGTGACCCCATTGCTCGTTTCCCTAAGTGTCACGCGAGTCAGTGAACAAAAGTGTGACGGAGCCAACGACGCGTGACCCTCTGATAGAGACGCCCCTGAGCCATAACTTGGAGCATTCAAAACCATTTCACTCAATGAGCAGACATTATGGGCTAAAACTTTAAATGTTGACCGACCAAGAAAGTTGAAGGAACGCGAATTCCTGCTAGGATAAAACATTATCATTTCATTGCCTTGACTGCCTTGTTCTAGTGGTTAGCGTATGCGGCTGCTGATCAAGAAGCCTCGGGTTCGATTTCCGGGTCGGACCAAATATTTGTGTGATCCACAAATATTTGTATCGGAGTCTGGGTGTTTTCCATGTATATATTTACAAAATAAAAAGTATGCTTATATATCAGTTGTTTAGTACCCATAATACAAGCTCTGCGCTCAGTTTGGGACTAGATGATGTTGTATGTAAGATGAACGAAATATTTATTTATTATTTACTGCCCCATTTACACGGTCCGATAAAATAGTTTAACAAGTTCACTAGCCACAGTCTAGTATTCATATCTGATTATGAATTTCTTCTGTCAAAAGAACCAGAAAATGGTTAATCTTGGCTTATACAAATAATATACAAATGTCACGTCAAGTCGCCTCAAAATATTAGATTCATGTGGTCACAAAATTTTCCAACATCGAAATAATTATAACTCATTGATGAAAACTTAATGATAGTCAGTCGAGGCGACTTGACGTGACATCTTTATATTATTGTATGAGCCTACAATATTACATCCATCATCAAAAATGAAGTTTTAATTTAATATTCTATTTTTAATAACTCTTGAGCTGCAGGTGTCTTATAATCAATGAAAACATGACAGACATAGACACGAATGACATATGAACAAAGGTTTAAAGTTCAAATTCTATTAGATGCCCTGAATGCCCTTTTCATATGAATGAATGACATTCTACAAAATCGATTGAACACCCACTCAAATAATAATATATGAAGAGCCACTTAAAATCTTTTGTCTCCACCTTTGTCTTTGACATTTGTATGCTACAATATTTTTAACAAGAAACATAACTTTTAACGTTTAGCATTACGCTATTTTAAAAAGAACATGCTTAAATTGAATATTATTATTATTAATAGTAAGCACAGATCTGTAGGATATTCCTAAAATAGCTATGTATATATCATATTAACAAATGCTATGTGCATTTGTTATTATGGAAAACATTCGAGGAAGAAACTCATTAGGTTTACTTTCATGTTCTTTTTCTTTTATTCTATACAACTTAAGTGTCGCTAATTAAAGTGCAACTTGTCATTAATAATTCAAGTAAATCGATCGACAATTTTATAGAAACACAAATAAAATTTATATACATGTTGTGGACGACCGAATGGTACCTGAACATACAGTCAATATAACATTAAAACGACTTAGCATTGCATAGCGTTGTACTGTAATACCTTTGTCCAAACTCATCACGCAATTAAAACGTATACTTTATTTAATGAAGCTACTAGTGAAAATTATTGACATAAATCTGATATAAATGCGACATCACGAAGCCGTCGAGGACTCAGACACGCATCAGCATAATGCCGTGATAATACGCTTCTTAAGTGCGGCCTAGATCCCGTACCCTGTGGATTATGGCCAGGGGCTCCACGCCCAAATAAGACCTTTTGATGATCGCCAACCTATCCTTTGTGAGAAATTGTAATTCTGCTGTATTTTCCTGGTAAGAATATTCATTGAAATGCTGACAATCAGAGCTTTGTTGGGGTTTATACTGTAGACTTTAGAGATTGATTTTTTTAGACAGTTAAGCATTTTTTCGCACTTGATAAATGTTCATTTCTTTATCCAGTTTATCATACCACTTGTAATTTGCATAATCTTAAAATAGTAACCCTTGCTTGTACTCCTAACAACATATCATGTCCGTCACATTTTTTTTGACTATCAGATTTTACGCTTCTCCAAACTCCACAATACACACAATATTCCGTCTAGTTCCTAAAGTTGTTTTCTATTTAAAATGTTGTTATATAAAAGGACGACCTAGAAACAGGATTTTTGCATCAAACGAATATTGAGTTTTTTTCTTAGATATAGAGGCTTTAATTTATCATGGCACAAAATTCAATGATATAATGATAGTTTAAATTATACTAATCATAAAACAGATTAGTATAGTGTTATGTTATACTGATTATAAAACAATCATTAGGGCCGAAATTCGACTATTAGGTCTTTAGTACATCTTATTAATATCACGTGAACCATTGCATGAATATTCGTTCCTTTTTTCCACAAAAAGAGCTATTCGAATCTGAATAAAATTAAAGTAAGGAATTAAAACCGCGGGACACAGCTGGCAGTTAGTATGTATATTTAAACAAATCAGGGCAGGGCGCTAAACGAACGAAATGCAAGACGTGTTCCTGCCATTGTACGAATACAGTACTCAGTTCATATCTTATTTCCGTCGTCGCGATATTAATTATCTACGATGAACAAATACCTACGCATCTTTTATCAAAATTTCGGAAAACAAATTGACACTTATGAATCCTCTCAATTCCAGTGGGTATTTCATTTAAATTAAATGTCAAGTTGTCACATTTATTTGGAAGGGAGCTTTTGTTTAGGCTTGATATAAATGCCGTGTGTCTGACTTGCCTTAACATTATATATGTTTGTACCTACGTAACCTTTCTCAATATTATGAGCACAGTATTCTGTATTTGAAGCCAAGTATTACTTCATGGACAATAAATGGGGTTACTTATTTTGCTTTATTATCACATTTGGCACCAGTTTTGTAGAATGTCAAACTGATTTTTCTTTAAAGTCTGCTGCACACGACTTCCTGAATAACATTATTATTCATCAAAAACCTTTCCCGTATGGCCAACTTCGCCATGTATTGTTAGTTACGGATTTTAGGTTAGGCCGTTCTATTATTTCCAGCATGCTGTTCGATGTTTTGTCATTTAAAACGAACACTAAACACTTATCAAGAGAAAGACATTAATCTCGGTAATGTCCGCCGTTTCCGAAGTCAGATTTCTATTAACAAGCTCGGTAAAATTTTATGGATTGAAGTATTCATTCTAGTGAAATAGAATACTGTTTCAATAATTAAAGAATATCGTATTTCATCGCAATAAGGTACCGACGCAAACTATGTATAATATTGTAAAGTGGTAACATCTAAAGGTACGCTAGGTAGATATGTAAATAGATTTGAGTTCAGTGAAAATTAAAATTAAGGTCTTTAACATCAGTTGGTGCAAATGTTCAGAATATTATCTCTATATGTAAAAATGAATCCCTATTTCCCTTGGTTACGCCATCACGCGTGAGCGGCTGGACCGATTTCAGTACTTTTTTTGTTGTGCTTGTTATTGTCAGGAGAAGGTTCTTATGACAGAAAATATTTAAAAAATTGCGTGGAAAATGAGACAATTAAGACAGGACAACGTCTGTCGGGTCAGCTAGTCAAAAATAAATTTTAAAAAGTCCCCTTCATTCTTCTTCAAATTCACAAAAAAAAATCTAATCAAATGTGAAAAATATGTTTGTTATTGTATTTCATCAGTTTAGCGGTTGACTGCCTGATTAGTTTGTCTGGTTAGATTCCTGAGTCGGGCCAAATGTGTTGTTGGATTTTCCTTTCAAATAAATTGTTAGAGTTGGAAATTTAGCGGTGTTTCACGCCCGTGCGTCAGAGTAAACGTTAAGCTGTCGGTTCCGGTTGTCATGATCATCTATAACAACTGTTATTAAGAAGTCAGTGCAGTTAGGCAGCTATCATGAAATAAAAAGAGGTGATTGCTGAAAAGGATCAAAAAGAAATCGGTAAAAATAATTATACTGGAATTCGCAATAACGGACATTCAACCACAAAATTATAGAATTGGAATAACCACACTCAATATTAGAATTATTTAAGTGAAATTTAACGAGAATGGCAACATACACATTAATGTCTCTTTCTATTAGATATGAAACAGACATAAGCCGAGAAGTCATAATATCCATTTACATAACATTCCTTCGCTTCGGGAATTAAATTGGGGCTTTGAGTATGAAAGGTAACGAGCCCGGTAACGCACAATCATCAGTCATCAAGCCCTATTTCTACTTCACATTAGCGTTGGAGGCATAAGACATCGCGTGTAGACTTAGTAATGACAAATATCTCTGTAAGGACTTAAATATAACTACGTATAAGTCATTTATATGATTTATTATAATCTTGCTTTTACTTGTGCCTCCGCCCGCGTTTATTTCAATCCTTTTCTTTTGTCAACGTTAAGTGAAAGTTACCTCAATACATAACACAAAACCGTAACAATACTGGTTAAGCTAGTTCTAAGATTAGTGCACTCAAACACACTGACAAACAAATCATAAAAAATGAGTTTTCTCCGGTTTTGGTGTATTTCTGTTTAAGGAAAAGGGTAGCCTATGTCCTTTCTTCGAGAATTAAAATGTCTCGCTGAGAAATTTTATTTAAATGCTTGCATCAGTTTAGCCGTGAAAACGTCGAGATTGATGATCAAACAAAGATTTAGATAACTTTATTGGCGTAAAAGTTTTGTATTTAATTAAATAGATCATATTAACCTACATTTGAGTTAAGCTTCTGCAAATTATCATCTTCATCTTACCGCTACTTTCCTAATTATATTTAAAGTTCTATTTTGTGACAGGCTACCTGTTTTATACCAACTGTCCTTTGAAATGTCATATTTTTCAAACGGTGTAAACAAAAGAAAATAATCAGGTTTGTCAAAAAATACTTTCCTAAAACCATTCAATCTTTGTTTCAGAACAACAAGTTGTCAATCAAACAGTTCTTAAATGTAATAACCATATTTTTAAAGACATATAGGAATCAAACGTAAGAGGAACTATTCAATTCTAGACTTACTTTATCACGTTACTACATAACGTAGCTACATTCATACATTATATATTCAACATAGTTACATACCTTTTCCCATACAAATATGTGTTAAGTGAGGTAATTGTTTGTAACTTTAACAGAATAAAAAAATAGAACAAAATTTAGATCAATGATATTTAAGATCAACTAAATAGCTCGTTTTTAACCAATAAAGAACATATAAAATAAATCATAAACTTCTATGTGTGCCGGCAAAATATTTTATCACTTTGAAGAAAAAAAATCGAATGCAAAGAAATCGACCATTCTATAGATGAAAAAACTCAAGTGATCAGGAAAGTCTTAGGAAGTGTAATACGGACCACGTACAGAGGCACTTAATTCTGGCCGGAAGGCTCTACGCTTCTACGAAAAATTGCCCCATCTCAGATAAACTCGTCTCTCCGGCTCGACGGTAATTTGTTTTGCATATTCATTTTCAGCCAAAAATTTGGATAGAAATGTAAGTACGTTCAAGTAAAACTTTCGGTAAATATTTAATTTTAGTTGAAAAGTTTTACACAACCATTTATTTAAACGTTCTTCATTGGTATTTAAACTTTATAAAATGGGATTTGATTAGATTTATGTCCATATTTACACAAAATTTATGAATCATTCACACTGCTTTTTAAGCGAATTTAAAGACAAAGTTACTAAATTTTTATTAGAATCTTTATAATTATTTTAGAAATAGTCGTAGTGTGGTATCGTAACACTCATGGTTATTTAAAAAAAAACACGATTTTTATGAAACACTTACAACTCATAGAGATGTATATATATTGGTAATAATTAGTTATAACTATACATTTTCAGAAAAGACACTGCATAAACATTTAATACAATAAATTAAATGGACATACTTTTATAATGTTTTTTTTTATTTAATTTGTATTGCATAATTAGAACAAAATAAACGAAAGATATTAGTGAATTTCAAAAAAGAGTTTTAATGGAAAATATCCGTACTTTGCCACTTTTTAGAAATCTCAGAATCTTCAGTTTTTTTTATTTTTATTTACGTATCTTCAAACTTCTATATATTATTTTATTTATTGCTCAAGAATAAATACCGTACTGCGCTAGTCTAAATCCCCATACAAAGCCGAATGTAATAACCACGGCCCTTTTCGCCGTCCAAAAGAACAAAGGTAGTGACATAGTGAGGGCTTTACCTTATTAGTATTCCTTATAAGGCCTTTATCCTGAGGATATGAATTGAAGTCAGCTTGACATTCAGAATACCAACATTTGGCATTTACTATTAGACGGATTCAAAGAATCTATACGAAATGTAGGATTGTAAAAATAATAACTCCAAACTCCAATACTACTCAGAACTATCGTGTAAGTTTAATCCTTAATTCATCCTTCATTACTAATGCATTAAAAAATAATATTATTAATAATGATAATAATATATCTCTTTATTGTACACCAGATAATTATGTCTCACATAACACTTATGACGTACAAGTGGCGGCCTTATCGCACAGAGGCAATCTCTTACAAGCAACTATGGGATGAAGAGTAAAGCATTTGAAGAAAAGTATAGGGTAGTGCCAGGAATATTATAAAGGGAAAGGCAAGAAATAAAGTAGTATAAACCCTTACTAATATTATAAACGCGAAAGTTTGTGAGTATGTTTGTAGATCTTTCACGCAAAAACTACTGAACGGATTTGGATGAAACCTTACAGTACTATAGCTTATATATCAGAATAACACTACTTTTTACTGCAATAATCGAGATACACGCGGGCGAAAACTAGTACACTATATAAGTAATGGCAACAAGTAGTGTGGATGATTTAGCAAATATATATTCAATAGATAAGTGAAATTTATAGATATTCTATATACCCAAAGTGAATTCCTTGGCCTAATGGAGCACATAAACGTAAACTATGGCATAATATTGACTCACAGCGCCATGTAGTCTTAAACTAAACAGAGCTTGTTAGCTACAAGCTATGGATACTAGACAACTAATATTAATACATATTTTTTTCTTTTGTAAGTATATACATATTTTAGATAGAAAATACCCATACTAAGACTTGGCGTCCTCTATACTTTCTCGAAGTTGTCTGATAATAAATCAGGTATCTCTCGACCCCTTTATAAAAAGAATAAAAATACGATTAATTTTGGAGTCCATAATAAAATCTTTGTTACATAATAAATTGTATTTTGTTCAAATTTGGTTAAGTAGGTATCCCATGATGCATATTTAAGCAAATTAACTTTCTCAACTGAATCGTCTTTATTTTCCAATTTAGATCTATTTATAGCTCGCTCTTCTTTACATAAAAGAACGTAATAAAACTTGAAACAGGTAACTTATAGAGATAAAAAAATCACAGAAAGTGTATCATGGGATATTGTGAAAACCTAAACAAGACAAAACATAAATCTTGACAGACGTACGTGAGAATAGAAAATCCGGAATTCGCTTCTGTTCCGGGCTATATTAAAGTGCTGCACCCGTTTCTGGGTCGCAGAGGGTCGAACGGGGAGGTGACACGCACTCATTACGTTAACGTATCCCACCTATTTCCCAGCACTATTTATTGAATGCTATTTGTCCACACAAGTACATATCCATGAATAGTTAATAGATTTCAATACAAAACAACCCATTACGTATTGTTCTTACAGAAACATATTGTTATTGCTTTTAGATTGGCTTAGATTATGGTGTTATTTTTATAGGTTGATTATAATGTTGAGTTGGATATTTTTATTTACAATAAATTGTATATTACCAGTTGTAGAGAGAAATAAGCTTTATCGTATTCATAAGTATATCGTATCGTATTAAAATATGTAACGTGAAATTCTTCGGTCACATTTCTGTATGAAACCGTAATATGTGGCAGTATGTTCATATCTAGAAATATATATATATATATATATATGTATATAGGTATATAGTTACTTCTCTTTGCAAAAACAATTAATTTCTTACAAGGAAACATTACAAGTCAATTGTATTTATTTGAAATATTACAATTGTATTTAATTTATTGTTTAGAGATTTTCTGCATTAAAGAAATGTGATTAATGATGAACGAAAGATAAAATTATTGTTATTGTTACAATAACTTATTTATTAATGCCAATGCAACATGTCAAAATAAGTCAGTCGAGGAGAACTTTTGGTTATAAGTATTCAATAGACGGTCGCACGCGCGCCGAGCAGTATCAAAAGCGGGACACAACAAGTCCGGGATTACCGCCCTCAAAGGCTTCACGTTGCAAATTGAATGAAAGTAAATATATCTTATGCGAACATACACAATACACAAAATAATGTATTTTTGTCCTTTAATACTATAACTACGTCCAGAAAAACTATGCTAACTATAACTACTAAAAATTTAAACGAACTTGAAATACTGGAGCAGAATACTCGAATGCACAACTCTATAAAACGTAATGAATGAATGACACTTATTAAGATTAGATGTACAACTTTATTTCCAGAAAAAAAAAAATACGTTGCTGCATTCTTACTTGTTTCTTAAAATAAAGAATCATTGAACTCTTGCCCAAAGCTACTAAGTACCTCCAGTTATTACAGAGCGTGTCTTAAAAAATTTCACATTCGAGAGATGTTTAACGGTTTTCGCAACACGAGTTTGTTCGTAAAAATGTGGCCCTCAATACTGTGCGATCACGGAATTAGACTACAATCGTTTCCAAGTGTTCCTCAAAGTTAGAAATCATAAATTGTATTTATTGTTGTATATTAACATTTTAGAAATACTTTTACAAGTCGATTTTAACATCTACAAATTTTTATAATGTGTATTTTAAGAAGAATGAATTTTGTTGACACGATTCCGGGAAAATAAGAGTTGTAAAACGATAAATATATTTGTCAAAACACTAAAAGATAGTTCATTATACTTTTCTAAACAAAACAAAATACATAACGTACACAAAACATTTACACATGTAACGGTAGAACATAATTTATTTAAAATAAACATAGAAAAGCTTGGTACTTAGAGAAAATGGTATAAATATCAAATAAATTCTATTCATGTTTGTAATTTGAATGTCGGGAAACTTTTACAACAAAATAGATGATGCCTGTTTTGTTTTATTGGCAGAATAAAAAGTGGAGTGTTGACATGTTTACAGCAGTTAGCCGACAGAAGTTTCGAAAACAGACACTTTATTGCAATATAATCATAAATACATTTCTATATCGAAATAAGTCTACCTATAAACATACCAAAACATAAAACATAGGGTCATCACCTTTTGTGAGTAGTTGGCTTGCAAATCAGGAATATTTATACGTATAAAATTACTTTATCGTTATTTTAACTTGTCGATGTTTGGGAACCAGTACTTGGCCAGCCTTGCGTTCTTAAACGTAGAGTAGGTTGATGCTCAGAAATGGGACAATTTTAAAGGCAGAACTTGTGAAATATCTCTTATACTAACTTAGGCTCTCGGCTCCGTCCATGTACGCGTTGGTTAACACGACTAAAAGTAGCCTCTGTCCTTCTCCTAAGTCATAAAATAAATCTACAGACAAACTCTTCACCAAACCAAAACTTGTTTGAAAGAAAAGAATAACTACATATAAATATCTGCTACTATTTTTTGTCAGAAACTACAAATAGAAAGAAAATCTCAATTATTTATTCTTGGGCGATTGCGACGATCCCATTAGTACATATATGAACGCTTCATCATTTCCAGGAAATATGAAGCCGGCCGCCGGAAATTCATCGGAGGCTTACTCAATTGGGAGACCTATTTGAAAATTTTCCAGAAAACTAGCGCAATACAACCGACCTAGCCAAATTGACTTTATTGAAATAATTTAACCAATAAAAGCGTTCTCAATTATATTGAAATTGTAGTTAAAACGAGAATAAAACCATCCAATTCAGTACGACACCCAAATTGCGTCAAACACAAAATAAGTTGCTGCTCCAAGCCCTAGTTTTATCGTTTTTAATCTACGTCTGAATAATAATTCAGAGCAACGACGGTTGTAACAAGAGCAATAATTCTCCTACCCTCCTCCAGAGATTGTAGATGCTCAGCAGCAATAAATTATTAAGTCTATCTTAATTCTACCTTTATTACTTTTTTCGGAGTTTTTAGCTTCTGGATGTCTGGCAACTAGCACTTGGCCAGTGTGCGGACAATGGCCTTGCTCTTCTCAAACGTAGAGTAGGTCGATGCTCAGCAATGGGAAAATTTAAAGGCAGAACTTGTGAGATATCGCTTAAACGGTTTATGTGATCTTCACATTTCTAATAAATGTTATACATACACTGACTGCTATTATTATTATATTATTAGAATTTTAGATTACCATACCCATATGCTTTTTAGGGTTCCGTAACTAAATGGCAAAAAATGGAACCCAAGATTCGTCCAGTCTGTCTGTCTGTCTGTCGGTCCGTATGTTACAGCCGCTTTTTTCAGAAACTATAAGAAGTATACTATTGAAACTTGGTAAGTAGATGTATTCTGTGAAACTCATTAATATTTTCACACAAAAATACACCATACTTAGACATGAAACTCATTTTTTTTTAATTCAAACCCATACGTGTCTACGTGTCCCTATCTATGAATAGGTCTTCAAAAATGATATTGAGGTTTCTAATTTCATTTTTTTCCAAACTGAATAGCTTGCGCAAGAGACACTTCGAAAGTGGTAAAATGTGTGCCCCCCCTCCCCTGTAACTTCTAAATTAAGAGAATGATAAAACTAAAAAATATATATGATGTATTACCATGCAAACTTCCACCGAAAATTGGTTTAAACGAGATCGTCAGTAGTTTTTTTTTTAATACGTTATAAATCGTAAACCGCAATTTACCTTTCATTCAATCGTATGGATCGAATGAAAGGTAAATTGCGGTTTACGTAAATACTATGACTAAAACATCAATCAAAGTTACGACGAACTACTAGAACTTTAATATCATGTTACTTGCTGCTACGGAACCCTTCATGGGCGAGTCCGACTAGCACTTTAGCTTCACCCCAAATTAAAGGTACATTTTATATTAACTACGGGTTAATACTTAATAATGTTGTGTAAACCGATAAATATAATTTTTTTTACGCTTGTATGTAAATATTCTTTAAATTAATCACTGTGATAAATGTCATCTATACTTAATTGAATTGTAATGCCAACCGACTCGTAAAAAGATATGCGAAACCAGTCGCAGTCAACATTCAATTAATTAAACTGATAGAATTTAAATTTCAAATGATATTAACATTTAGCACTTTAGCAGCAGCGAAGCGCATAGCCATAGCCATAGCCATCATAGCCGAGTTGCATTAAACAATTGGAAACAATCACCGAGGGTAAGCAGCGACGGCGCGATCAGTACTTAGATGGGTGACCGTTTGTGGTATGATATTCTGTACGCGTTTCCGCGATTTGGAAGTCACGTTGGCAGTCGGTCCCGGTTGTTATCATAAGATAACAGTCGTGATTACGTAGCCACAACGTGTCTTGCAAGTCCCCAACCCGCACTTGGCCAGCATGGAGACGTATGGCCTTAACCCTCTCCTGAAAGGAGACTCGAGCCCAGCAATGGGACGTTGTATTGATGACTTTAGCAGAAATTATATGAACATTTTTGTCAAAGGAATAACGTGCATGTAAACCTCTTATTTTTAGTCAAATGTAAATGACAATAAATTTATATAGACTCAGATTGATTAATTTTCTTAAACATTACTATATTTCTATTTCTGTTTTCACACGACAAAACCTAAACAAGGCGTAGGTACTTCCGTTTCTTTGATCTCTCGGCCGATATGGTTTTTAGAATCGTCTTTTAAGAAAACATTAAAGATATAGTAAAAAAAAAAAATGTGAGCCGTCACGGGACGCCTGGCAGATGTGAAACATCGCCATTATTTTGTAAAAGTAATATGCAGAAAAGAACATATTGTAATAGGAACTAAATATGTCATAATGATAAAATAAAATATTACTAATTATTAAAATAATTATGATTATAATTATAATTTACGCCACACCGTACACACTACTGCATATAGACTGTATATATATACCATTGTATAGCGTGCCGTGGCGACGCGTCGCCAGGCGTCGCCAGGCCAGAAATCTATTTTACGTGCGCCTATAGATGTTTCACATCAATAATGAATATATTCAAATATTGTGTCAAAGCATATCCTCTACATTCGTATTAATATATGTACATAAATCTACGTTGACGTTGACAAAAGCGAGTGAACACAAAAGAACCATAGTCCACAAAATGTTCAGTTTTCGTGACTTCACACCATAATGTAGGTCTAATTGTGTGGTCCCAACACACATAAACATAATAGACTTATAACTTATCATTATAACTTAATTCGACATGACACGTTTATTATAAGTTAAAATACATCGTGCAGGAACATTTGTGCTTTTGGCAGACACTTTAAATTCACAGTTCGTAATGTTACAAAACTTCAAAACATATTCCGTAGGTATCTTAAGCTTAACGAGAAAACTATGGACAAACAGATTTTAGATTTAAGTGCCTATAAACATGTTTAAAGTGACGTTAAAACACATTAAAAACTTCAATGGCTTTCAAAACTGAGAGCGTCTAATGACTGGGCAGTGACGTCTTAAATAAAAGCATATAGCCATCTCTCCTTTCGTAACGTCTGTCTGTATTACATTAACAAGCTGCGTTAAATGCTATCAGTTCGCGCTCTAACCACCACAAAGTCGATGTGGTCATCATTGGCCCAGATATCGATCCGTCCATCCGGCTACGCCAACGCTTATTCGTTTTGAGATTGTTAACCTTCATCAAAGTAAAAGTTTTCACAATGTTTACTTACCACAACTTTTTAAATGCTGAAGATGTGGATGTTTAATAAAGTATTTGGGTATAGTAATTATAGTGTAAGGTATAAATTAATTAAGAACTATATAAGACGCTTAAGGGTCGTGGATACGGTTGAATAAACAGTTCGAATGCCCTTCATAAAATATTCGTTACTGCTTATGCTTCTTTTGATAAAGATAATACTTTTACACGCCCTCCACATTTATCTTCATTAATCTTCGACACTCTTGTACCTTTTCGGGCTTTTATTTTAAATGTAAATTTTCACATCAGCCAGTGTGATATGAATTTCATATCGAGATTGTTGTCTTACATTTTGTTACGGTTTACCAATTGAACGTTTCACTTCGGCTTCCACAGTCTTTAATATTGCTTTTCATGTCTTATTTAACCTCACATAAATATATCGCATAGCTTTTATTATTACTCAAGTAACAAAATTCAGCTACTTCAAGTAAACACACGCGCTCACTCAATCAAACTACGCTAATTTTCGTCAGTATCATACGAGAGGTTGTGCACAGAAAGTTTGTCTAAAAATGATGTCCTGTGTAATAAATATGAACTAATACAACAAGCCTAGACCGTACTTACATTTACATACACAAAAACTACTTTTGCACTTCAACTTAAATGTGATATACAATTAAAAATAATTTACTAACAAATAAATAAATAAATAAATATTTCGGACATCTTACGGTTTAAGGAACAAAAGTTTAAGGAAGAAAAAATAAAGTTAAATAAAACACGAGACCAAATGTCTATATCGTTCAAATACAACAGATGTAAATGTGTAAGTGAGCAACATCAATCCCAAGCAAATGTATCATTTAAATAATCTGTAACTGTGTTTTCACAAAGCTTCTATTTCAGTGAGGATTTCAATTTATTTACACTTATCTCTTAAAATTTGCTTGGCATTTTATCGTAGAATCGAAGATATGACAGTTAAATGGCCTTGTATTTGAGATTTCCAAAATATTTATTAATTTAAAGATATTGAAATTTCATAGTAGGTAGTATCATGACTAATTACCACGTAAAGTCGATTGTAACATATGTATCTATTAGCGCTAAATATTAACAACATAGGTTAATAGTGGAGTGAGTAATAGCTCCATTAATACTCGTAGTCGTCTTGAATTGACATTCGACTACAAATGATTAATTACTAACTGAAATTTGCTACACATACAAGTAAATAACATGCCGTCAAAAGTATTGAAGACTTTTATTAATATTTTTGATGACGAGTATATAATGAATGACTCAAATACATATTTTTAACAGAAAACAACTAGTATACAATTACTAGTTGTTTTCTATGCAATGCAACAGTCTTCTAACACGTATCACCATTAAGTATATCCCCTATAGAAAGTTCTACTGCCATTTTCATAAGTTGATATCTTAGTGGAGGATATTACACATTTTGCTTTTTTGTTTGTAGACAATTCTCGAGATTTTCCCTTTTCAACGGCTTTACTGTAGGGTTTCTTTTATATGTGTATTCTTATCTAAATTTTATATCTTGCTTTTATAGCAAGACATTAAATTTTAATACATAAGCATAAATAAGTAGTTAATTCAATCATTTTTATTATTAGTAATTATAACGGCATTTCAATTTAAAACAGGGCACCAAATTATTTTAAAAGAAAATGATATATCTTGTGAACAAGGTACTTAGAATCTTTTTAGTGGTCACTGCTCAAATTTGTTCACACGAATCATGTAAGACAACTACCTAAAAGTACGAATATATTTAGATAAAAGAATAAGACCTAAAAAAGGTTTTAACAAATAATATTATCCTCAAACAATGGCTTGAGTATTATCTTACACCTGACTGAACAACAGTCGGGATAGGAAACTTTCCGATAAGAGACATTAACAACATTGTTCTCTGTGAAACCCATTTTAGTCGTTAGGAATATACATTGACTGTCCAGAACTTTAATGACACCATTACACAGGCATAAAACCGACATTGTATATAGTAGTGCTGAAACTTCGAGGCTAATAGTTTTAATTGTAGTATTCAGATTATGAAAAGTTACGACCATACTAAATGTTTATTAGTTGACGAATGTTTATGTATGGCGAGCTTTTAGTTCTAAGTTGGATTCGGCGTTGATGATTCCGTCAGGTGGTTACTAGCCAGTCAACTTACCTAGGACAAGTTAGCCAATCTGGTGGTTACTACTTGGTAGTAGATAGAATAGAATAGATAGAATTAAATGAAATATGAATTATGTTACTTAAACTAACCTTATCATAGCATACCGTTCTGGTAAGCAATTATGTGTGCCAGGGCGTTTAAAAAAAACATAAAACGTACGCAATGTGTACGTATCAGCACCTAAATCGTCGCTGAATATTGTCTCATTTAGGTGATTTTCTATTTTTACGCTATAATAACTTTATTATTCCCGGTTGTCATCAACATCTATGGCAATCGTTATAGGGTAGTCAATGCCCTCGGATATACTGACTACTAGTTCAGCCTTCGAATTCAGTTTACCCTCGCGTTTGCGACGTAGTTAGTCCGTAGAAAAACTGATATTCAGTTAAAACGAGTTGAACTAGGAGCCGAGCCCAAATAATCTTGAGAATTATAAAGTCTAGGAATATTAAAATGTTTAACTTTTGTATTGTATCAAGAGAATATTACATCGCCGTAGTAATATTTAAGACTAACTCTTTTCTACACATTTTGAACTCACAACATTGCTCAACCGAACTCAAATATTAGAAATATATAGAAAAGATTGAAAAGCATCAGTTACTAGGCTAAGACAAGACGTCCTTAACTTTGTTTTTCCTATTGCTAACTTAGATGCAAGCACAGTTTTCTGTAGACAATTTCGAACTGTCACAGACAATGCCACCGGTAATAAATGTGGTTATCTTACAAGCTTTTGTTGAACAGATAAGTTGGTTTTACCAAGTAAGAAATAAAGTAAAATTGGTGATGTTCTAAAAAAGGGGGATGTAGAAGGTACCAAGAATCGACGAGCAAGCATGCAGCGATTGATGAATGTGGATGAAGCAAAAGAGGTGTGTCAGGATCGTAGTAAATGGAGATCAATTGACTCTGCCTGACCCTCTGCGAAGTAGACGTGACTATGTATCATATAAATATGCAACTTAAACATATGTTCTTAACATCTTTTAACAATTTCTTTAAATGTTTAACGCAAAATACATCAGGCATGAAACCTTATTACTTTGACCCGACATTTCCGAGTAAAGGTTAAGAAATGTCAATTAATTCGGACTATAAATGTGTGAAGAGAACAATGATACGTTGCTAAAACGTCAGAACAAAATGGGCTAAAACATGAAAGAAAAAAATATAAAACGTTGTATCTGACACAGTAAACAGGTTTCTTTTATGTTTTGTAAAGTTTCTGAACTTTAATTCTTTATTGTGACGCCATGCTTCTTGTTCTTCTTTTTTGTTTTAATGGAAAGAAAGTTAATTAACAAGACAAGAACAATTGTATAATACAAGTTTTATTTAATTTAAATTTATTTCAAGTTCCTGCTGGGCCGAATCCCAGTAAATTTCGAGGAAATTAATTGTGTCAGACGGGTTAGTTGCAAATATGGTCCCTTAACTGTACTGTTTTTTAAAGCTGACATAGAGGGACTCTAAAATTTACTAGGCTAATAGATAATAACCCTATGATATATTTCTAGAAATTTTCCATTCTATACTCGTATCAGGCGTACTAGTACAATAAAGTCGGCTAATTCGAGGAAATATTCTGAGCATCTGGCCTTTTGTGTCTGCAAAAGTTTCCTCATTCCGTTTTCATATGTAGTTACGTTTGTGGTTGCAATTATAACTTTGGCTTTTATTTAAAACCTAAGTAAATCACTTTTATCCGTAATAAAAATCCATAACTGAACTATATATTCTAATAGGTTTTTCAAAAGAATTGAATACAAAAGGCAATTTACTGATTAAACATAATCTGTCTTCGTGATTTAACGTAAGCGAGTAAGTCACCAAAGCTAGTTAAAGATAGGTTATGTTAACAATAGTAAATATATATGACAATATAAATGTTACGAATATTTAACATAATATATGTTACCTCAGCTTTTCTATCTTTTGCAAGATAGCCGTGTGGTGACTTCCACATACAGTGAAATTATTCTCGAGAAATTTTTGCATATGTAGTGGTGTGTATATTACACAGATCTTAGAGCGCGTTTCCACTATATTGTTCTGGCCTATATAAAAATGTTTCGATATCCTAACATTACTATTTATTTTATACTTAAGTATCTCTAGCAACATTCTGATTTTTGTTTTCAATAAAAACAAGTTTTTATTTTAAAGAAAAAGGTTTTGACTTTATAAAAAAAAAGGTGCGTGTGCGATTCACACACGATAGAAGTGAAACTTCAGAGAGGGAGGAGAGACCGATATATTTATAATTTTTTTTTTCCTTTCATCTAGGTTTTTAAAACTCCGGGGGTTCTACGGGGGGGTCAAAATTTTTGTTATTTTTGGCCTAGGACTCACCGTTTTCGAGATATTTCAACCATACCATAACTGGTATGGTTGAAATATCATACCAGTCCAAGCATATATGTGTTGGGACAGGCTTGCAATTCTCCATACCAAATCTTTCTAGTATGCGAGTGATGTACGCTTTCTGATGTAGCAAAATGGAACTATCGGAGTACCTTTTTATCTCCATTCCAAGAAAATAGTTTGCAGGCTTCACTGTTATTTTAAAACATATCCTCATTTCTTCTAGGAAGCTGTTAGCTTGTTTCTCGCTATTAAATGCAATCAAACCATCATCAACGTAAAGAGCAAGAGTAAGTTTGTCTTTTCCTTGTGTTCTGACAAACAAACAGGGATCAGAATGACTTTGCTTGAATCCTATTTTTACGACATAATCTGTGATGCATCTGTTCCAACAGAGTGAAGCTTGCTTAAGTCCATACAAGCTTTTCTTTAATTTGAAGACATACTTTTCCTCAGCATAACCTTCAGGCGGTTTCATGTAAATGTCCTCCTCTAATTTGCCATAAAGGAAGGCTGTGGACACATCAAACTGTAATAATTTCAGTTTCTCTCTAGCAGCAACGCTCAATACAGCTCTTATCGTGTTGCTTCTAGCAACTGGACTAAAAGTTTCATGAAAATCTATATCTTTCTTCTGAGAATATCCTTTAATGACTAGTCGAGCTTTATATTTGTCAACAGAACCGTCAGGATTTGTCTTAATTTTAAATATCCATTTACAAGGAATAGCTTTCCGACCTTTTGGTAGTTCAACTATATCCCATGTTTGATTTTCTCTAAGCGACCTTATTTCACTTTCAATAGCCTTTTGCCACTTTTCTTTATCTTTACATGACATTGCCTGTTTGTAGGTTTTAGGCTCGAACATATTGCTAGCTTCTAAAGCCATAATATTGTCATTGAACCGTTGAGGAGGCTTTAGGTTAGCTCTATCTCTGAGGATCATCCGACTTCCTTCTCTTTCAATGTCATCATCAGACAGATCAAGATCATCAGTTCCATTGCCTTGAGTGAGTTCATCTTCTTCTTCAGAGTGAATGGATTCAAACGTCGATTTATCTAGATCAATTCTTGAATCATCACCTATATCTTCATCGGCTTCAAATTGATGATGAGCGCTTGATGAAATAGGTTGTTCAATTTCTTTCGATCTATCCTCCGTAACATTCCTTTTTTCAATATTTCTATCATCATTGATTACTACTTCATTCTGGAGACTTGGGAAATCATGGAACAAGTTATTCTGGATATAACTTGTAGGCTTTTCTGGTTTAAGTGTATCCTCTTTAGGTTTTCCCAGTAACGGTACCTCTTCGAATATCACGTCTCTGGACCTAATCAATTTGAATGATTCCTTGTCCCAGATTCTGTAGCCTTCGTCTCCTTCGTATCCAACAAGAATACCTTTTTGAGCTTTTCGTTGCAGCTTCTTGCGATTAGCTTTAGGGACGTGGGCATAGCACGTACAACCTAAAATTCTAAGATGTTTGATCGCTGGCTTCTTACCATACCACAATTCATGAGGTGATTTGTATGGTACGCTAGATGGCCCTGTACGATTCAACACATAGACAGTCGCATTCACAATCTCTGCCCATAAGCCATCAGAAATCTTTTCATGTGCATTCATAATGGCGCGCGCGGCTTCTACGACAGTCCTGTTTTCTCTCTCTACGCAACCTGCTTGCTCCGGGGTGTGGGGCATCGTAAACCTTTGCTTAATGCCGTTTTCAGTTAGGATATCTTTAAATTCCTTGTCAACAAACTCTCCACCGTTGTCACTTAATATTTCTTTAATGACTTGTCCTGCAACTTTGGCTTCTTTTAAGAAAATTCTAAGCTTTGAGGCTGCTTCAGATTTTTGTCGAAGAAAATAGATGTGACGATAGCGTGTAAAGTCGTCTTTAAATAGGATGTAATATCGTAACTTTGAACCAATTGAATATGGAAATGGTCCGCATATATCGGTATGGATTAGTTCTCCTGGTTTAGTAGCTCTAACCCTTTTACCAAAAGATTGCTTGTGAGCCTTTCCATAAACACATCCTTCGCAAATATCCGATTGTTTATTCTCCACTTTTAATCCTAGCTCTTGTTTGATGACCTGACGAACGTGTCTCTTATTTTGATGTACTAGCCTTTCATGATAAATTTGTAATGGATTTGACAGTAATTGATTGACTTCATGATTTTTAGGCTTGATACAGATAAGCTCTAGCTTAAATAGTCCACCTTTTATTTTTCTAGTCCCAATTGCTTTGATGTCTCCATTTACTTTTACTATACATTTATTAGGCGTAGACTCAAACGTACTCGTGTATGAGTTATCATGTACAGAAAGTACCGAGAATAAGTTTTTTCTTATTTTTGGAACATACCAAACGTCTTTGAGTAATATGTGCACAATTTTCCCATTGACGTTGGATTCAGCTCGAATATTGCCCATTCCTATGGCTTCAATGGTTTGCCCATCCACCGCAGTCACCGTATGTGAACTCTTGAAGTGCACGAAGCTTTCGAAGAAGTCGCCTCTATTTGTAACATGGCTTGTCGCTCCGTTATCAACGTACCAGTTATCTTTATCATAAGGCAATCCATCATCCAACGCTAACACTGTCAGATTTACATTTGAGGTTTGACCGATAATTGATGGTTTTGGTGGGCGTCCATCATTTATCCATTTTCGACATTTACGTACTGCATGTCCAACTTCTCCACAATAATTGCATTTAAAAACTTTATTCTTCTTCTTTGTCTTCACTGTAAAGACTTCTTCAGTATTTTCCGTTTCTACTTTACTAGTCAATGCTTTTTCGTAAGCACTTAGTTGCGAAGTTAAATTTTCTACTGTCCGATCGTCTTTTGTTATTAGAAGCCAACTTGACTTGAAAGCGAAATAATCTTTTGGTAAAGTTCCAAGTATTTTACAAATAAGTAAAATTTCAGGCAAATTTGCATCAATTTGGCTTTTTAGATCATGCCAAATGTTTTTTAACGCAGATATATGCTTTCTTATGTCATGCTCGGGATCCTTTTTATAATCAAAAAACTTTAAACAGAGATCATAACTTTTGTCTTCGCTACTTCCACTGTAGAGACGTTCTAACTCGTCCCATACTTCTTTAGCGCTTTTCAACCGCATGACTTGTTCAAGTATCTCATCCGTCATGTTCGTCGTCATCAGGGTCAAAACAATACAGTCAATATTTCGGAATTGTTTTAAATCCTTTTCATATTTATCTTTAGCTATGACATCTTTATCAGCTGCAGTTATATCAGGCTTACAGATTTTCCCTTCTAAAATTTCTTCAGCACCGGGAATAGCCCTACATATAGTCAAAATCCTGTACCTCCAATGTTTGTAGTTTTTTTCATCTAGGTGCATTATTTGTACCTTCGAAGCCTCTGCGATCCCCTTATCCATGGTGATGTTAAGACTGGATACAAATTATTTTGCTAGAATTTTTTATTAAATTCTTTCCCAGATAAAAAGAAAACTTTTTTAACATCCACTTCTTATCTATATTACTCTGCTACCATATTAAAGATGAAGAATAGGAAGAAAATAGCAGGACTGTGTGACATAAAATAAAATAGCTTTGATAAAATATATATTGACTTTTCTTGTAGATTGATAGAATAGAATTAAGACAAATCCTGACGGTTCTGTTGACAAATATAAAGCTCGACTAGTCATTAAAGGATATTCTCAGAAGAAAGATATAGATTTTCATGAAACTTTTAGTCCAGTTGCTAGAAGCAACACGATAAGAGCTGTATTGAGCGTTGCTGCTAGAGAGAAACTGAAATTATTACAGTTTGATGTGTCCACAGCCTTCCTTTATGGCAAATTAGAGGAGGACATTTACATGAAACCGCCTGAAGGTTATGCTGAGGAAAAGTATGTCTTCAAATTAAAGAAAAGCTTGTATGGACTTAAGCAAGCTTCACTCTGTTGGAACAGATGCATCACAGATTATGTCGTAAAAATAGGATTCAAGCAAAGTCATTCTGATCCCTGTTTGTTTGTCAGAACACAAGGAAAAGACAAACTTACTCTTGCTCTTTACGTTGATGATGGTTTGATTGCATTTAATAGCGAGAAACAAGCTAACAGCTTCCTAGAAGAAATGAGGATATGTTTTAAAATAACAGTGAAGCCTGCAAACTATTTTCTTGGAATGGAGATAAAAAGGTACTCCGATAGTTCCATTTTGCTACATCAGAAAGCGTACATCACTCGCATACTAGAAAGATTTGGTATGGAGAATTGCAAGCCTGTCCCAACACCAATTTTAAAAGCAAATAATGCTGAAATTGATGAAGAAGCTATGCTGCGCTTCCCGTACCGTGAAGCTGTTGGTGCTTTAGCTTATTTGATGACAAGCACGAGGCCTGACATAGCTTATGCAGTCAGTGTTGCATCACGCAATTTAGATAAACCTACAAAGGAGAACATCATTAATGTCAAGAGAATAATGCGTTACTTGAAAGGGACAATAGATGAAGGCATCATTTACAAGCCAGGAAATATCCATAGATTAGAATGTTACAGTGATTCTGACCATGGAGGTGATATGGAAACTGGAAGATCAACCTCAGGCATCCTCTGCATGTATGCCGGAGGACCAATAGCTTGGTATAGCAAACGCCAGAGCACGGTTGCCATTTCCTCCACCGAGGCTGAAATAGTGGCAGCTAGTGAAACTGCCAGAGAAATTATTTGGCTTCAAAAGGTCATGAAAGAAATCACTGGTAATAAATGTTTATGTCCTGCGTCCCTATGTGTGGATAATGAATCGGCAATTAAGTTGGCTAGTAATCCACCAGAGTTCCATCAAAGAACTAAACATATAAGGATTCGTTCGTTCTTCATACGAGAATGCATTCAGGATGGAAGCATTACCATCTGCCATGTGCCTGCAGCCAGGCAGATTTCTGACATGCTAACCAAACCACTTTATGGGCCCAGAATCGAAATACTGAAGAAGATGGCTGGAATAGCAAACAGAGGTGGATGTTTGAGTAGTGTATGGTCATTGTTATTCAACCATGACCATACACTACTACAAACGCGAAAATTTCTCCAAGCTAATTTACCTGTACAGCGCAAATGAATAACATACAACAGCGCCATTTATCGAAAAAACATAGAACTACGAAGAAAACACGTAACGATCTATACGGAGTAACTACTAATCCTGAATCATTTCATCTTGAATTAGCATACATACAACATCCCAACATCAACTGTTGGGCAGTAGCCCGCCAGGCACGATCACCTCGCCTGTCGCCGATTCAAGTTCCTCCATAGTCGTATATGTAGCGGTATTGCATATGATTACGGCAACAAAAAGTAACCTGTGTCCTTCTCTAAGATCAAATCTATTTAAATGATAATATTTATCACAATCGTTTCAGCGATTAAGCCGTAAAAGCTATAACAGACAGTTAAAACTTCGAACTTAAAATATTTAGTACGCATAAGAACTAAGCCGACTGATAAACATAGCACAAATCGTATTTGGAAATAGAAAGTTACTCAGCCAAGATTTATTACCACTTTTCTGTTTAATTAGTCCGCTTCCATCACAATTTTAATGGCGCATTTCTATTTTTACGTCCAGCACAAAGGGACTGACGGCCATTGTGTAAACTTACATAAAAAGACGGTTCTAATACAAAGTGATTTTACAAAATCGAATAAGGGTTTTTATTTCGTGATCTTATATTTACATTTCGGTTTAATACTGTCATATATTACTTGCCAAAGCTTGAAATATATATCTTAAAATCTCAAAAGGAATGGATTTACTAACTTTTTTCCGCGCGTATATTTTATTGTATTAAACATTTTATTGCTTATCGCGGTACAGAGTACCCTATGATTTTCCTTAAGGGCCAAAGCATCTCCATACCTAATTTCGATTAAATCCGTACAGAGGTTTATTCTTGGTATCGTAATAGATAGATAGACAGAAATAGTTTCAGTGATATTAGCACGTTTCCATAAAAACACAACTTAGAAAAAAACCAATACTCTATCAACAGCATTGGCTCCATGATACCATAGCGTATTTACATATTTAAATGACGCGGCGCTGATCCTTTTACTATTCGAGTGTTGTATTTTAAGTGGTATCGCTCTAAGTCACTCGTAAAAGGGTCCTTTTGATCAAAGTTGGGATAAACACTGCCATTTTACCGTTTACAAATTCTAACTTTCAATTGAATCCATACAAAGATTTAGTTCTTACCATACCTTATATTACACGGTTTAAACGTTCAACATAAGAATAGCTAAGATTCTAAATATCGAAAAAGAGACAGTAAGCAAATGATAACAAAATATATTAATCCAACAAGAAATTTTAGTGTAATTTAGTTTAGTGATGTAAGTTAAACAACATAATCACCACCAGTGAAGAAAAACTAAAAATTTCCCATTTCATTATTTCTTTTACATTCAGAAGCAAATAATATTACAAATCCCAACCACAAACTACTCCTACATTGGTTCTAAACATCGATCTATGTATGACATGTATGCATTTTTATAAGAGTATAATAATAAATAAATAATAATAAATATATTGGACATCTTACACAGTATCTAGTCCCAAACTAAGCAAAGCTTGTATTATGGGTATTAAATAACTGATATAAATGTATAAACATACTTTTTCACCCAGACTCCGAAACATATATTTGTGTAAATTCATTAACATAAATATTTGTTCCGACCCGGGAATCGAACCCGAGACTTCTTGATCAGCAGCCGTATACGCCAACCACTAGACCAAGAAGGCAGCGGAGCGAATTCTAAAAGTATTATATTGATCAATCTAGCTTCCATAGTACAAGCTCTGCTTAGTTTGATGTTAAATGGCGTTGTATGTTAATTTGTAACATTTATAAGATTTTTTAAGATAAATGCAGTTACAATGTAGAACGACCTAACTAATTATCTTTGTTAGAAGTTTAAAAGGAACATTGTAACTATTAAAACATATTACATTACAAATTCATTACACAAAACTCGTCCACTGTAAACAATTTTGTTTTTATAATGGTTGTATTAATTGTTCTATATGTGTCTATCGTAAATTTTATCATCTAATATTGCATAAAACTTTAAATGATAAAAAGTTGTAAAAGTCTTTTATTTTCTAATTTTCCGGCCTCAAATTTTCCGGATTTCTTTTTCGCCAACCAACAAACTTGTTAGAAACAAAGTACATGTTTGTTTTTGTATTTCTCTTACAATTCGGTGGCTTATGTCCTTCACATCAGTTCATAAATGACTATTCGGAGTTTAGTTTGCCTCTATTTCTTATATAAAAATGTGGCAGTGACAGCTAAGTGTACTCAACGTTATCATGTACATGCACAAATTCAACTGTGTCATATTACTCGTATTTCGACCGAGATCCGACCAAAAATATCATATATTATTAGATATAGTATTGTTAATATTTTTACTAATTCATTTTGAATCATGAATCAGAATAAATATAATAGTCATACCGAAGAAGACCTAAGGTAAGGTGCTAATGAATTTACAGAATTTACAGTTACTTAAACGCTACTGCAATTAATTTAATAACGCATTTAATCTATATATAAACAGAATTCGAGAATTTTAAGTTACAAATAAAAAATTACGGGATTTTTTTTATAAAAGTCATCATTGTTTCTTAGAGATGTAGATAAATTCCCCTCAATTATGGGTGAAACAGAGGGCTTTGTGCTTGTACCTACGGACATCCTGTACGCAAGGTGGACACATACATAATAAAAGAGTTGACGGAAGGATGTGGGCGGGGGTTAACCGCAGCGGCTACCGCAACATAATAAGACTGAAGCTGTAAAGTAGCTAAGAAAAGAAATCATACAACCAGTTTTCTTTGTGGCCGGTAAAATTTTGATATTTAAGCATTTTAAACGTTGAGGTCAAGCATGTGGTGAGAATTTTACGTACTAGCAACATATTTACGTAATAATGAATACACAGTATCAAACTATATAATAGCGCCAGTAAAACCTTAGCTTAGAAGCGAATTACGAGCTTTCGCCTTAACTACCGTATCACCCAAGTTAAGTAATCCCCTAAAATGTATAATATACTAACTATTCGCCCCTCAGCGCTGATTACGGCTCCTAACCTCTAATCCTTAAAATAAATACGAAATGTTATACAAAATCATGGTACCTACTCTTGTGACTTTCTACTGTTCATCTACAAATCTATGTTGAAGGTAAACCCTTCTCAAAATATGACGGCTTTTGAAACTTTGTTAATGTTAAATAAACTTTTGACGTTTGACCTTTTTGATATTTAAAATATTATTTTAACAATTTACCATTTAACAAATAAACGGTAATATATATAAACAATGCTGGATAAAAGTAACCACATGAGAAGAATATTTTATATTCCTTGTTTAATAATAAAAGTAAAGATGAGAGCGTCACATGACCCTGGTTCTATTTTACACAATAAATTTTAGACATTATGTATTGAAAGCGTTAGAATAAGCAAATAATAATTTACGTTGGAAGTGGGTGGGTATTATTATATATCACAATGACTTAATTCACAATAAAATGTACTCAGTATCTAGTCTGTTTAAAGCTCTCCGACTGCGTGAGGAAACATAACGCTAACTCATGTTGTTACCACTTTGATTTTTGGTTTCAAACCTTAACAGGAACGATACTAACAAAAAGCAATAGAACTAATTATTACTTTGTATTCACGGACTTAGTTCTTGAGCGAGCTTAATCTTTACTTCTTCTTTAATAATTACAATTATTGTAAAAACAGTTATAAAACGAACGAACGTGACGCGTATCGTGCGTAAGCGACAACCCACCGGAATGGCCTGCGCGGACAGCGGCCAACTATAAGTAAAGTGCGGACACCCCCCTGGTTTTATGTTATAATCTTAAGCGCACGACTGTTTGTATGAAATGATGTCTCAAAAATTGTAGTATAGGTGACATGATGTGAAAATTCAAGTTTAATTTAGATAGGAGCTGCAGTATTGTGAACATTTGAAGGAATACACCGTACATTTTTATGAAGAAGTTTAGTTTGAACAGAAGAATAATAGTACCTAGTAATAGCGAGTTGGCGCGATAGCTGGACTTCGTTTCCTTGCAAACACAGTTTTAGAAAACAACTGAGATCTAGTTTTATTCATGACGTCATTGCATGTTTGTTGCGATTGCGTCTTAGTAAAATGGCTCTCTTGTTGTGTGTGTCTGTGTAGTGTTGTGTACTTAAAAAGTTATGGTTAAAGGAACGGACCTCGTTCTAATTTCATTCTCACATGGTAAATGTGACTTATAGGTTATTAATAAGTGACTAGTTATTTAATTTCTTTAGTCTCATTAGTAATTTTCCGTGTGGTGACGGCCGAAGAACACAAAGTGTGACTATATTTATTCGATTGGTATCATAAGAGCCCACTAAGCAGCATTCTACGCATTCTATAAGCACTGCAGAGAAGAAGGGAAGAAAAGAAGAAGTGGTTGGAACGATGACGACGGAACTAAACATCTTTTAATAATACATTTTAGTAGTATAATGTTTCTTAAGAACATTTACCAATGAGTTTATATTTGATAAGGACCAAAACATTTTTGTATAATCTATTTACATATTATCGTAGTTAAAGTTTAACGCAACTACTATCTCTTAGGAAATTTAATTTTATTCTAACCCCAGTAAACCTAATCCTTTACTTTAAGTCTGGATATGCTTTAATTAATAACAAGAAAACGGACAGCATATAATTAATAACAAAATAAGCATTGATTTTTTTATTAGTATAATTGAATAATTATATACCTTGACGACATATACATGGTCATAGTACAAGGGCAAGTGATTCTTATTTTACAACCATTAATTATGTTGGTTTTTAGCTTAAATTGTAATTTTCACACAAGAGTCTAAAACAAACACTAAACCCTGAAATGTCAAGTAATATCCACATATTTTTCATCCCATATACATAAAAAATATTATCTAACGGCAGGAATAAAATTCAAAGTTCAAACAATGTTTTTTGCGCACAAGAAAAATTGACGACCTTTACATGTTCAGAATATAAAATAGGTCATAGCAAACCTAGTATTATAATCAACTGAGCATCGACACGCTTTTAATATAAATCATCTTATAAAAGCCGTTTTCGTATTGAACAATTAAATAACATTTCATTTGGATGAAACTTACAAAAAGGAATACCTAACTTGTCTAAATCGTTCTTTGTATTTTAATAGAACGATTTAGAGAGAAAGTTAAAAGAAAAGGAAGGATATAATTCCGTCCCTAAAACAGAGCTTGGTATTTTATTACGTCGTACACCCGAAAACAATTCCGGTTCGCTTTCTTAGAATAAGATAATGAAAAAAAGCAGACAGACACTAACTTAAGAGCTATGTTTACGCAATAATATCAAGCTAATAGTTATCTCGATACTTAAATGTAATAAAAGAGTTTTGTGTTATTGGATAATTCCGTTAGGTAAGCGTATGCAACTGCCGATCAAGAGGTGTCGGGTTCTTGTTGGGTTTTTTTACAATAAACTCTTAACGATAATTAATTTGGATTAATTATGAAATTCATGGCGATCCTTTGATTTTTGAGGAAAAACCTAACCTACCTTGGTTAATAAACCAACATACAAGCAGGCGGAGCCGCGGACTATACAAATATGTACTTCCTAACGTTGATTTTTTCAGTTTGAAATTATGTTCAAGTTAAAATTATATATTTTAAAATATGATAATTTAGGCAAGATGCTGTCTTGCATTCAGAAATAAATTACAAAAATAATTTAAAGTACAAAAACAAAAGCACTTTGAAATTCACGCTTAATTTTAAATAAATCCAACTTGAGAGTTTGGAGAAACGACGTCAATGTTCAAATAATATCTTTTTGTTTCGACATTTTTCCTCTTTAAAATTCTTTAACTTTGTTTTTCGTTCAGTAAGAATCTATGGAAATTAAAATGAAAATTAAAGTTCTTTAAAGTGTTCACGAGTATATTTAACGTTTTATAGAACTTTGTCTTGAGATATGTACACTACACACCATCTAATTTATTTCATATATTATTTAATCCATAATTTATAAACTATACCATTACTGGGTATAACTTTATACTAATATTATAAAGAGATAATATATTCTCAGTTCAATATGATATATATATTTGCTATCGTTATTTACAGTTTTGCTTATTTTAATTTGTTAAATTTATTATTTAAATGTTCTAAATTTCGTTTTTTTATATTATTTTTTTATAAACTTAAGAAACAATTATCTATACTTAAAGTCCGGAAGTGATCGTCAATAGTTGCAAAACAGTTTTTGCCACTGCAGGCAGCCATTACCGTACTATTGTATTTATACCTTATAATTATATTCAATCAACAATCTAGATGAAATTTGTGGGATAATGAGTTTGTAGGGTATAATCTCTGGATTTACGACGGCAAATTTTTATACTCATTGAAAGCTACATTATTTGTAAGTGTCGTCCATACTAATATTATAATTTGAAAGAAATTCTGTTTGCCTGTCTTCATCATCATCAACAGCCTTTAACAGTCCACTGCTGGACATAGGCCTCTACTTGAAAAGCAGGTTTAGGCCTACTATACCACGCTGGCCAGACGGGTTGGTATAGGGTTGGTTTCAAGTTTTCCTTCGTTTTATCCCTTAGTCGCCTTTTACGACACCCGCGAGATGAATAGGGGTGGTGACACTCTGTATTCTTAATCCGTCACCACACGATTGCCTGTCTTACTTTTTTAGATTTGATAATAATCCGTGAAGCACACGAGCCCTCTTGACTCAAATACATAAATAACTTCACAGATTTCTTCGCTGTGACTAGTTCTCACAAGGTCCTTCTACATTAAGTATACTGATATAAGTGTTCATATAACACTATACTTGTATAGATAAAACAGATTTCATGAATTTTCTTTTGTATCTCATAATTATATTTTAATCAGTATTTGCAGGCGACTCAACCTGCATTTACGTTGACAATAGCTTATGTCCTATCTTTAAACCAAAAGTATTTAAGTGCCAACTTTCATTGAAATCAGGGTAGCAGTTTAGCCGTGAAAGCGTCACATACATACAGACAGAGTGATTTCGATTTATTACAACATTGTCTTCTAAGTACTTTTGGTAATTAAATCATTTACCTATTAGGTATATGGATAATGAAGCAGAAAACAGAGTCTGATGATATAATTATCATGACAGCCGCAGGGACTCATTATGACTTATAATATAACGTATAGCTAAGCGTGCATGCTCATTATCATGAAGCACATTTCCCAGTGCTAACGAGTAGATATCTACTTTTATCAACAATCGAGTTGCTCTTTTATACCAGAACTTACCGGATAATTACCGCAGTCGGTGCTTATCTATTGTTGCGAACTCGACTACGTCCCTACAGCAATTTGTGCCATAGATCTATCTGTACTATGCAGATATTTTTGATTTGATTTGAACAGAAACATTTTAGTATTAATAAATTATTAACAAATAAACAACAATTTAAATCAGCAGAGCTACTTAATTTAAAATAACTTTCTACATGACGGGGAGAGTTCTTTATTTAGCTAATTTTACGGTACCCGAATTAAACTTATTTACTATTAAATTCATCATCATCAATATAAAACAATACTTCCATTTTCTAAAATTAACTTAAAACCTAACTTGAACATATATATGTACCTGTTAAATGTTTTAAATATACTACTCATTATATACACCTTGTACACCGAAGCTAGATACCTCTCCTGACCCCTACTTTTCTTTTGAATAACGAAGGCGTGTTCGTTGAAAATCTCACACAAAGGAAGTATGTGAACTTCCACATGATTAATTAAAAACTTGATAATAGACACATATCACATCTTAATATAATATGTTTGTAAGTTTCCTTGCTGCATAACAGTCAACGCATAGTATATTCGTAAAGTTGCTGTAATTTATAAGTACTAGCAAACGCTTTTGTCCCATAGATAAGCGTAATCACCAAACTTCCCAACTTAGTTTGTTTCTGAATTTCCAAGAAACTTTCAATCCTTTGACATGCTCTAACGACCAAGTCCACTTATTGACTTGGGTCTTAACCTACAGATTAACATGCTTTTCAACTTCATCGTATAAGGTATGAATAATAAATAACGCAGTTGAAAATTGCCTTCAAATACGTCATAATCTAAAGTACAGCCAACGAGAAGCGATACAAACGTTAATTTACCTTAATTTAACTTAAAAATGACTGTGCAGTTGACAATCTATTATCTATCTCTTTCCATCTTTTAGAACTGTCGTAATGTCTCATCGTCCCGGCAAAAAAATGTTGGGATCAAGACGGAATCGGAAACATTCGGATGGCAAGTTTAGTAATAACTAAAAAAAAATTATGCTAGTTTACATAATATAACTAATAAATTTAGAAAACACTTTAGTCCCTATGTACCAGAGGTCAAGCCTGTTGCCATACACCGGGCACACAATTTTATGACAAGCGATATTCAGAAAAATGATTATTATTCGCGTTATTAAATTTAAATCTACATTATACCATAATTCGAATTATAACAAAAAAATAAAAAAGTCTATTTTTTTTATTGGCCGAATACTTTTAAAACTATGCTATCTATTAAAATATGTAACCCCACTATCAAAAAGTGACGCACCCCTGCTGTTTTGTTTACATTTAGAATCGCTTTTCATTGGCAGTACTCTACCTAAATACCAAGTAGGAACCTTGTAAATATCTGTGCAAATTAAAAAAATAGAATTGTCTGTAATAAAATGCATATGAAAGTATAGTCGTATACAAAATTTTCATATTTTTAAATTTCTGTCTGTAGGTTCCGATGAATCTCCTAAACGGCTGGACAAATTTCGATAGGAATAATAGTGGCAGATGTCTTGTGTTATAACTCAAGCTACTTTTGTTTTAAAAAGCAATAGACTTACGCTAAACCAAAATTAAAACTAATGAAATAATGAACAATATTCGATAAAAAATCAACGATAACTAATATCACAGGGCAGGGTTAGTGGGGAATATGATTTACATATGTAAATTAATATAATATAAAATTTCGTATGTTTACACTCTTAATATTTTAGGACTGTACATAAATGTATTTATGTTTCCTAATCTTTTCATTGTTTTAAAATGGGGAAAAAATATATTTTAAAATTGCTATATTGTAGTGCATTCAAAACCCTCATATATACATACAGAACTCTACATGTTCTGGTGTCTTAATGAATATCAAGGTGTATAGCGTGCGACTGAGTTTGCGGCGTTTTCTCGACCGCCCTGCCCGAGAACAAAAGAATGAATACATACACAGGTGCTAGAAAAGAGCTTTTCCTTTTCATACCTCCGCTCCGTCGAAAACGGCATTCACCGCCTCTCAGACACATATAGTGGATGAATGCAGCTCTATTGAAATCCAAAGGTATAATCTCGAAGTTGATCATCCCGAGATGTTCTCAACCAACTGCCTTTTAAAAACATCCATAGCTTTTTAAATACAAGGTCAGTGATATTAAAGTTTCGCGGTAAGTTTTAAATTATTTCTCAATATATCATCGTGAACTTCGTAACGACTACTTCTCACGGAAGGGATGTTAAAAGTTTATAAAACAAATTGTTTAACAATTTCTAACAAATATACGCTAGTATTACCAAAAAGATATATAATAAAGTTATTAAAAGGTACGTAATTTTATGTATTATGCTTTTGTGGTGTTAAATTACATAGGGTGCCCTTAACTCATTTTTTCCTTCATTTCTAATTTAAATTTCTACGTAGTTAAAACTCGTCGCGCAGACAAATTTAAAATATCTACCACTTTTAGCACCAAAGCAGTATAATTAAAAAAAGGGTTGAACGTCGTTAATCTTGAAGCAGGGAAAAAAACAATGGAGTGTTATAAGGGTAGATTTTCAACGGCTCATTCACTACGGCCATCAATATACTGTGATCGTTTTGGAACTGACAAGTTAATGTAGAGCGGTAAACCACAACTAAAAAAGTATTATTCTGAAAACACTGCTTTATCTCAATCACCTTGAAATTAGTAAATTGATCTAACTTAAGCAACTTACCTTACCCAAAGACTGCATAACAAAACTGATTTTCCAGTAACAATATTAAATAAATAAATATTTTCGGACATCAGACATACAACATCATCTAGTCCCAAAGTAAGCAGAGCTTGTACTATGGGTACTAGACAACTGCGGATGGGCGGGACGGGTTTCCCGTCCGTCCGCAGTAGAGGCCAACCGCGAGGGGGCGACGTTCGCGTGTGACCGGACGTTGCCTAAACAGAGAGTAAATTTTTGAGATGGTGCCCGCAACAGTGCGGGCAGGCGCCGGTTGGAGTCCAGAAGGAAATCCCCTCCCTGGACTCCTTCCAATACAAAGGCGCAGAGAGGGTCACACCGTGTGGTTTTAGTCGGTTCGAGTCCGACACACCACCCCGCCGTAACCCCCGACGGGGTGACGGTCCGCGGGGATTTCCACACGTTAAAAAAAAAAAAAAAAAAAATGGGTACTAGACAACTGATATAAATACATATTTATCAGATATTTTTTGAAATTACATATTAAATACCAGCCTTATTTACTATTTATAAATTCTTTATCGTAATAAAAAAAAATGCTGCGTAATGCATACATATACATTTACATGCGTGTCTATCGTTGAATCGCGGTATGTCAATAGTCAAGAAACGCTTAATATTTTGTTTGAGTTCGTCTAATCCAACACTTGACTGGAGTTGCCAATATACGGCAAGATTAATCACAAGGATGTTTGTAAGCCGTACCTGTGGGCTGTGGGCCGGGTTAAGGCGCTCCGAGAGCATGGCCTTGTCCTAGTATGGCGGCCGTCTATATTTAGCCTGTTCCACCCCGCGCGCCCTTCCCGCCTACAACACCCGTCAATGGTGCTATTTAGGGTACAAGTACCTACTACTTTGAGATATCTTACTACCATATTACAGAATAAATAATACTGGCTGTATGTTATGGCGAAATTTTATATGGCGAAAATAATAAAAACAAAGGTCAAAGTCGCTGTTGTATAATTTTATTTTAAATAAGCCATCATAGGCCTCTCCGACTGCACGCCAATTGATCATAATTTTTATAAACACCATTCGTTAGGCGTAGATTATCAAAATGTTTGGGTGAAATTACTATTATACTGCATTGTAATCAAAGAAAAGGACTGCCTAAGAGTTTGTTGACTCAATCAAAGAAACCCTCTCAATTCTTCGACACTTTCTTGTTTATTTAATTTTCGTTTGAGCTTTTTAACGTAAACTTAAAGTTTACTCCAGTATTTTCATAGAAAATAATTCTTTCATAGACATGAACATAATATTTCAGAAGAAAAATACTTTTAAATTTAGTATCAAAATGAACGGACTCTAAATTTATGTCGTACCTATGTATGTGTACTAAGTCATGCCATCCTGCATGCGACATTGCATACAATCCGGTATGAAAATTTGCGTTCGTTATAACGAATATTTTAGTCTCCAATTTATTGTTTGAACACAAGGTCACTCCTTGAAGCTTAAAAGCAAGCAAGCTTGACCCAAGCAGCCCCGTCTGAGTCTTGTGTTGTCAATAGCGTGATGTTATGAAAAAGTTATAGTGAGCCACCCTTCAAAGATAGACATATGCTGTCTGTGTACGAGGATTTTTAAGAACTTTTCAAGAGGAACATTTCTTTCATACATTATTTTCACGAATCTTTAACTATTTGCGCAGTGCACACGATGGAAGTTTTCAAAACATATAATATTCCCGTTTTTAATATATTTCTCAGGTTTCCTGGAAGAGGCTGATCGCTGAGACTGTAAACTGAACCAAATCTACCATAAACCTGAATATTTGCATAATTATTTCTTTTTTTTTTACTTTTATTTACCGATAAATGGGCAGAACCAATTGCTGTGGGGTCTTAGGGTAGTTTTATGTATGTATGAGAGTGTGATTTATTTATTTATTTATAAGAATACGTAATCATTTTTATTAAATGAAGAATTTAATAATAATTCATCCGAACCATTTAGATCAAATGAAAGTTATTAACCAGGTATAAAAAGAATCACAACGTCCATCGGGCTATCGTAAGCTACAATATATTATTAGAAAATAAATAATGAACAAACTAAACCAAAAATAAAATGTATTCAGTACAGAAAAATAAATATTCTTTACCTCTTTCTCATTTCTACGTCACGTAAATGTTAGGATGAATTATTAAACACAGTCGTCAACCACAACATCGTACATTTGTTATGTCTCTCGTCTCCCTCTGTCAGTCAGAATGCTAACGTCTCCTCGAAGACTTCCCGCTTCCCATATCATACACGTTACCCGTAAACAAGACTGGTAAAGTACACACAAAATTGGTATGTTGAACCTACTTTAGCTCTCCCCATTGCCTCGACCAATCTTCATAAAGTATTCTCAAAGCTTTTACATTCCCTCTTATGTAGCCACACGCTCTTAATAATTGATGATCTTGTAAATTCGATCTTGGATATCCTTAGGAATTGGTTTTATTATGCTAACAAAGTTTCATTAGAAAACTACCTTCCTTTGTTACATAAATCGGTAACGACTATTTGTATAGACTATTTATTACTTATTTTAATAATTCAGCTTAATGAAATGGCACTTTGAATTACTGATAAAGAACATAATATATTGTTTTTATTCTTGAAATTGAATCCTCTTAACTAAATTGATATCACAATAAAAGCTGAGTGTCACTGAGGTAATTCAGTGTGATTCAACTTCTGCAATATCTTACCTGCGAACTGGCTATTCATAATTGAATTAAGTTCTGCTCTTTTCTTGACGTTCTACTCATTCCAACTGTAAATTGTCCTTTTAATTAAGCTTACCTACACCATTTGCTATAAACGCTTTTAATTAAAATGAAGTAACCAAGTAACCAACAGTTATTAGAAGATTAAAAAAAAGATTTAATAAAAGAAGAACTTCACAAACTAACGATATTTTATGTTAGCTGACATACTTATTACCAATGATTTAATGAACTAAATAAATTAATGCTTTAAAACAAGCCGTAGGATTTCATACACAATGAAAATAATAATATTGTAAATTCAAAAGTGTCTTTGTCTGTCTGTACAGTGTCATAGACACACTTTCACGGCCAAGTTGCTGCACCGATTTGAATGATATTCGGCATATAAATACTTTATTTTAAAAAGATAATTCTTATTTCTATTGGGAAACAGCTAGTTATATATAAACGTAAAATTATTTTCCCTAAATTTAATAACATATTTTATTTCATGCATAATTATTTATTAAACTATTTTGGACCAAGAGCCCAGAGCCGCCAGACCTACGTCATTAGTGCAAAGCTGAAATTTTCAGGATTATTAGTACAATGTCTTGTTATGATGTATGTGTACCCATTAGCTTGAAAGCGGGGCCGTTTCTGAGATAGCGCGAAGTACAGATGGATAAAAACCTTACTTACCTACGTTATAGGTGCAAAGCTAGTATTTACATATTTTATCAAGAATATTATATAAAATTAAAATTCATTACTGCCAGACACTTTCCGTGGGCCATTACTTCTGCCAGACGTCTTGAAAGTTGTGAAAAAAATAGGTAAACTACGTTATAGTAGCAAACCTAAATTTTATACATATTATCTAAGGTAGGTACTATTTTAAGACCCTTTGTATGCGGCCAGACCAATCCGAAGGGCCAATCATCCCCCCAGACACCTTTAAATATTTGTAGTAATCAGGAAGCTGAGGTATATCATCTTTGGTATTATTTCAAGAATAGAATTGTAAAATATTAAATGGTTTTTACACGCTTTTTATTAGCTTCACCTGTATGTTTGTTTGTTTGTAACCAACTCCTTTGAGTGCGATTTTGACCCACTTGGACACGCACACACAAAACGTGGGGTGCTTTCTGACAATATTTCAATAACGTCGCTCTATGCTTTTTACATTGAAATTATTTTCTATTTTTAGGTTAAAAGCCTATTTGTTTAGTTTTTTAAAACTATTATTTCAGAAAAATACTAATTTGTTTAAAGATTTTTTTAGTTTTTTTTTCATATTAGTGTATTGTCATCGGTCCCCGATAAATCTACAAAGTTTGAACGAAATCTGTCCGTTTAAAGTGGGTCAAAATCGCACCCAAAGGAGTTGGTTACAAACAAACAAACATACAGGTGAAGCTAATAAAAAGCGTGTAAAAACCATTGAATATTTTAAAATTCTATTCTTGAAATAATACCAAATTTGATATACCTCAGCTTCCTAATTACTACAAATATATTATTAAAAGGTGTCTGGGGGGATGATTGGCCCTTCGGATTGGTCTGGCCGCATACAAAGGGTCTTAAAATAGTAAATACCTTAGATAATATGTATAAAATTTAGGTTTGCTACTATAACGTAGTTTACCTATTTTTTTCACAACTTTCAAGACGTCTGGCAGAAGTAATGGCCCACGGAAAGTGTCTGGCAGTAATGAATTTTAATTTTATATAATATTCTTGATAAAATATGTAACTACTAGCTTTGCACCTTTAACGTAGGTAAGTAAGGTTTTTATCCATCTTTACTTCGCGCTATCTCAGAAACGGCCCCGCTTTCAAGCTAATGGGTACACATACATCTTAACAAGACATTGTACTAATAATCCTGAAAATTTCAGCTTTGCACTAATGACGTAGGTCTGGCAGCTCTGGGCTCTTGCTCTATTTGTTTTGAATAAAAAAACTGTATTTAAATAAATATCTTACACGTAGGTAACGAGGAAGCTTGTATATAAGTATCTCTATATATCGTGAATATGTAATAACCTTGTCTGCAGATAACTTACTAATCTTAGTCTGGTGACTGCGACCTTTACATAAATAACAAATGTTCTACGTTCTACTTTCCTCTGTCGAATATAAACGGCAAAAAACCCCGAAAATATCTTACTCGACTTAGCTGTAATGGACATTAGATGCATAAGCATATATGGTATAACTTATAGTTGTGTAGTGTGTGTGACTGTTACACAAATTAGATGAGATCCTTACATTCTGTCTGACATGTGCGACGATAACGTTATGAGCACCATGAGAGTAATAAATTCTGAGAATAGCACTCTTGCATACACTCACACATAATTGTTCCTACTCACATTTATGTCCCATTGAGTCCCAACTAATTTTAAATCCTAAACTTAAAAGCCAATAGGGTTGTCACTTCATTAATCAGCGCTGCTTGAGTACTCCGCAGTGTCTGCAGTAGTATGATATTGAAATTATGGGGCAATGAAAACTAAAATTGACGATACCAGGTAGTAGGATAGGATAAATAAATATGTGATTATAGTTTTTAAATATGTTACTAATGTAATGTCAAATGTGTACAAAAAGCAAAAGCATTTGTTGACATATGCTATTACAACTCATCCACAATTCATTTCACATACAATTTATCTAATCAAAATAAATACCTACAGTAATTTAAAAAATTAGAAATCGAAAGTGTAGGCAGTTTTTTGCGCAAAATAACTTATGACAAGTTATTTTGCGCAAAAAAACTGCCTACACTTTCTATGTATGTCTCATTTTTGTGTGAAGTCATTGGAGTTAAAAATTTATAAGATCTCTTCTGATCTGCTATAGACTGTCGATGTAACTGCCACGGTGAAGTCTCTCAGATTCAATTCCTGTCGATGTCGGACCAGATGTTTGTATGATCTACAAATATTTGTTTCTCAGTTTGAGTACTTAGTTTGTCTAATATGTATGTAGTTATAATAGAAGTGTTTAGCAGTTGTCTAGAACCCGTAGTACAAGCTCTGTTTAGTTTGGGACTAGATGGCGCTGTGTGTCAGATATCTGAAATATTATTATATGTATTTCTTATTTTGTGAATGATTGATTATTTTTGTAAATGTCATTAATTTTGTTAGAGAAGAATAAGGAACGAGGTGGTTTGGTTTTGGTTAATTTTAATTTTCTAAATCCATCTCAGAAATCAATCTGCTACGTCCAAGGGTAAACCTAGGAGAACTGTTAATTTTAATAGATCTCATTTTAGCATTTCTATTTGCGCTTTCAAAAGTTCACTTTAATGTACAATTCCTGGAAGATCCTCCTCGATAATTTAAAATAATATGATATAGATACTAACTAAACCAATATTCAAGTCTAACTTAGTTATGGCTATAAAGATAAAATCTGATTATATTGTTATCTTTTCTACCGCTTCAAAACAGTTTTCAAGTTAGTGCGAAGGACACTTTATGTGATTTACAGATTGTTGTTATTTCTGTGTAAGTCTTATGGCCCGTTTTCACTAACGTTCTCTAAATTTAATGGGACACTTAAAGAGAGTTCAGCAACTTTTAGTAATATTAATATTTTCATTTTCTAAGTCATTTTAGGCTACATACATCAGGAGGCTCCTACTAAGGAGAAGGTTTAAGTAAATAAAAACAGGCATAAGTGTTATTTGTGTCCTTGTCATGTATGTCTGTGAAATTCCCCGCGACACAAGATATTCCTATTATATTCGTAGTGATGAAGATACTTTTTGAAATTATTCAAAAAAAAAAGTATATTCAACTGCAGTTATTAAGAGTCAAGCTACTACTGCACAGTTAGGAAACGTCTAAACTCTGAAACATGACGCACGTTTATGCGACACCGTTCGGCTTAGCTTCATGATTTTGCTATTCCTGTCTCGTAAATTTCGCCAGCAGCGGAGTGCCTTGTATATGCATGCCTGAATACGAAGTAACACACACAACCACTTAATGTATTTCACTGGAATACTGGGATGCGGTGACATCATATTTCCATTTCAAATTAAAAAAGTTATGGATACTATTATATCATAATATTTATTGTATTTCCGTAGGTATTTCTTAACACATACTTAATTCAGTTCTTGAAAGTAATAAGTTTCTTGATGTTTCATATTTATTAAACTGTGTTTAGAATAATGATAAAAAAATACAGAGACATGAACAACTTCCTATATTACACCTGTGTGTAAGTAGTACCTAATGAGAGAGATTCAAGGAGGCTCAATTTACGGTGATTATTCTAGACCATAAAGCCAATTGAAGATATCTAAATGCGTCAAATGCGCAGTTTTTTTTTAATTCGTAATGCGGAAAATCTTGAAGAACGAGTCCAAAGTAACCAAGACCATCATCATCAACAACCCAAAACGTCCCACTACTGGGCTCGGGTCTCCTCTCAGGAGAGAGTTAAGTTAAGAGTTAGTTCAAGACCTCCGACTAAGCTTCACGACTGTTATCTTATGATAACAACTAGGACCGACTGTTTAACGCAACCTCCGTATCAGGGAAACGCTCATAAATATAACATATCATGCCACTAACGGTCACCCATCTAAGTACTGACCGTACTATCGTTGTTTACCCTCGGTTTATAAAGGCCTGAATCTCTCTCATTAGGTAGGCACTACTTACACACAGGTGTAATGTACGAAGTAGTTCATGTCTCTGTTTTTTTATAAATATTCTATACACAGCTCATAGCCAAGAGGAAGGCCACCTGGCTATAAGCTGTGTTTAGAATAGCAGGCACTTTTTGTACTTCTAGGGAAACGTTTTCAAACCCTTTAATATAGGCAACAGTAAGCATTTCTTCTAAGCACAAGCAGGTAAACATTTCTTCATCTCTAGATGTGCCAACTTAAATGTCGTTCTTAAATATTCTTTACTGGCATTTGACAAAGAATACGGCTATGGATACTTCCCATTTTAGAAACAACTCTTGTTACAAATGTTTATTTATGTACACGCAAAGTAAGCATTAACAGCAGTTTCGTTTCGTGTACTTTCGCATTAATAAGTCGCATAACAAGTTTAATACTAATTTGCGAATCACTACTCGAATAAAATCGGCTGAAATGTTTTTCGCATACAAAGTAAACCCCCAGTAACCTGGTTAAATGACATTAAATAAATATAAAACAGCATTTGCACGTCAGCCTTATTGAATAACTTAACGATTATATAGATAACGAGAGCAGTATTCGAAATAGCACAACGACGCGATTCTATTGAAAATATTTTTATTGCCAAGTAAAAATAATGTTTATTGGAGTACAACATGAAATATTATCTAATATTGGGTGTACTTAACAAAAGAGATACTCTTATTCTTGATATTATTTAAAAATACCTTTATACATCAGCTGTCGCGAACTTTTTTTAGAACTTTTAAAGGGAAACAATTGTCATACATGATTTTTGTGAAACTTTAACCGTTTACGCAGCACACGCAGTGGAAGCTCTCACGAGGAAATAAAACGATTTTGAAACATTCTTCATTGGTACTCCGCTCTTATTGGAATATATGGTATGATATATGGCCAATAGTCTTCCTCGATAAATGTGCTATCTGACACTGAATGAATTTTTCAAATCGGACCAGTAGTTCCTGATTAGCTCTTTCAACCAAACAAACAAACAAACTCTTCAGCTTAAAAATATTAGTATAGATTGGGAAGTAAAGTTTCACTTTTAGTCGAAACCTCAACACATACCTACACGCATATTAAAAAAAAAGAACCTACTCATGTCATATTGTGACTCAGTCCTTTTTATATGGTATCCACTAGAACCCCTCGATTAATGTTAACTGCGCACTCCGTTTGCAAACTTGACGATATAAGTAAAGACTCAAGCTTGAGGTAATAATACGCTTCTAGATTCAGTAATCTATAGGGAGTCAAAATTTCATTACATCGGTCGGGTTCAAACAACAAAGAGCGTCTCGGTTGTTTGAAGCTAGGCGTAATTTGCATTCAGAATCATAGTTCAAGCACGTTATACATATACGTCAGCCAATTAGAATATTTAGACACAGATGGAAACTTTCACTACCATTTCAACTGTATACTACATTTAAATGGTACAGTTGAAATATTATCTTATCCCATTCTGAGTCAACACACGTGCGAGTTGAAGTATTTTGATATTTAGAAGAGCTTCAAAATATTTTAACAAGTGGAATTATAACTTGTATCATCTTCATTTGTTTTCCTAATTAGTATGCAAGGTGGCTGAATGTTACTAAATATTATTATGAAGATACTTAAGCCCATTGACTTGTCTAATATCGACAATATTCGTCTGACTTCAAACTTTTGTAGTCTGACACTGAACTTGGTATCAAAGTGATACTATATCTATTTATAGAATGTTAAAACCCTAAGCAAATCGACTTAAAAGTATAACAATCTAAAAGTCGCTTTACCAAAGTTATTAAAAATCGTAGTATCATCGTTTTGTAAAATGTACTTACCAATAGGTTAGTACCAATCGAATCACTGGGATTTGAGCAATGACTCGTCGATCTCAATGAGCCATTTCTGATAATATTTATGGGTGTTTTCAACACCGCTTACTAGTAGTACATATTTATGTTTGTTTCGTTTTGCGAAATTAATTTCGATAATAGGACAAGCATCGATGGAACCATCAGCCAAAGGAAGCATCCAACGGACACAAAACATAGTTTCTAAAAGATTTATATTATAGATATAATATATTACATATACCTAAACATAACATTATAAATACGAAGCTTTATATTTACAACAATACTTGTAGTTTAGTAGATACTGTTCATCGGTATAAATAATTGATATATCATTTATCTGTTAGACATTTTATCAAAAATCCGTGTAGTAAAATCTAACGTTTTTGGAAAACGGGTGAAATAGAAGAAAATAGAATTTGAACTTTTTTTACTTTCTAAAGTACTGAGCAGATTTTAATGAATGAGTGTCAATAGATTGGTTATAACCGTCCGGGTGATATAGTCTATACAAATTTTCAAAATCAAAAGTTTTTTCTAACGATGTTATAGTTTTCTAAACGGTTTTTTTATTGTTTTAGTAAATTCGTTATCTTATGTTGTTATTACGAACCAAATTAGGTATTAGAAGCCTCTATGAAATCAAAATCTAATTATGTCTAATACATCTTTAAATCAAGCCTGCTATATGATTAATATGACTGCCTTGTTGCTCTAGTGGTTAGCGTATGCGGCTGCTGATCAAGAGGTCTCGGGTTCAGACCCGGGCATCCACAAATATTTGTTTCGAAATCTGGGTGTTGTCTATGTATAATTAGTATGTATTTACAGAAAAAAAGTATGTTTATGTATTTATATCAGTTGTCTAGTACTCCTAATACAAGCTCTGCTTATAAGATTTTCTAAATATTTATTTATTTCATTTATAATATTTAATTCACATGTGTGGTTTGGTTGATTTCAATACAGTCGGGACAGGAAATTGAAAGCTATACGTTACCAAGTCACTGCAAATGTAGATATATTTTACAAACCGGAATTGTTAGACATTCTGTTACCTCATTCCGTGTAAACAGTATCCGCAGATATGAAAGACGGTTTTTCAAAGTTAGAAAAAGAATTTAGTATATTACCTTTAAAAGATATCTTCAAATTCTAAACCTTGAAAATTATGTGTATGATTCCTGAAGGTCATTTTTATTATTTTATACCACCGATGAGCAGATATATTTGGGGTTGTTTTGTAAATACAGTAGCATTAAGGTTACGAAAGCTTTTCTATATATATACGAAAATAAATAATAATATAAAATATTCTTAATATTCAAGGATTTTTAAAAGTACTTGTAGGAAAGTTTTCCTTGAAAAATCTTAGCAAAAGATATATGTTTATAGCTTTGTAAGACTTGCTATTTCAGACGTGAGTAAGTAGAAATATTTTTACGTAAATAACAACGACATAACGATAACCAGAATTAAATCAGTGCTTTCGAGAAAAGAAAAATAAAATTATTTCAGGTGACTTAGTCCGCAACTGTGTTTTTTTAGCATAAAAATTAAAAAAAAACTCATCTAGGTAATAAAATAAAATTTGTTAACATTATTGAATATTTTTTTAGTGACCAAGATAACCATCGATGAATAAACGTACATTTTCGAAATATATGAGGATGATATCGTCATCTTCTCTGATATTTCAAACATTAAATGTTTGATGATCAAAATATTTAGTAAAGTCTTATTATATTAGTTATATATATAATATAGTATATAGAGAATGTTATAAAGATTGAAGATGCTTAATAAACAAAGCAATACATCATAATTTTTCTGTTTGTTTTGAATTCAGCAATTCAACGAGGCTCATAAACAATTTTACGCAGTTTATGTTCTTGCTGAGCGGGCCGTACCGTCATAAATTCAACCTTTACTTGCCGACACCCAATGCTATAAAATATTCAATTTATTGACAAAACCGTCACTAACAAATATATCCGTTCTTTCGAGTTTTTCCTTAAAATTCACTATTATCAGAGTAAATTCTAAGGTGTTTCATGTTTACAATAGTGTATTCTTGTAGTATTTGTTTGACTCTCTGAATCGGTTGCAGCGACGAGCAGTCCGTATTATTGACAGTCCCAAAGCCATCGAGTTCCGAAGAGATATGGCGTCTATGGCAATCCTTTATAATAGAGAGTGTTCTGACGAGCTCTTCCAAGTGGTCCTATTTCTCTTTACCTCGTTGGCCTTGGAAGTCACCGTTGTCGAACCAACGTTTCGACTCTTCCTTCCTGTGCCGAGCAGTTAAAACGTTCTCGTGTTTCCCACTACGATAAATAGCCCTTTAAACTGGGCGTGAAAAATCATGTCATTAGGCCGCAATAGTTTGTCACTATACAGCATTGTCAACGTTCACATTTAGGATGTTGACCATCACTCGTGGATTCTAGTCATGCTTTCCATTGGGCAGAGTAGTGGCAAAGAAGTCAACACAGATCGCCAAGTAGCAGACAAAACAAAAAGAAAGCATCTATTTAATCAAAAACAGCGTTTTCTTAAAGTTCAAGACGAACGATGTTAAGAAAACATAAATCAATATTTACTTTCATCTTGAAGCCATTATCGATGGGAATATCACGCGCCCGATAGACAGTAAATTGTTAAGGATATCGTTGCCGTTATTGGTACAAGTTGTAAAATACAACGCAGACTTGGGTAATATCGCGTTGCGACAGAATATAAATATTCGTGTGACGTACCAGGAAAGTGACGCTCTGCTCTTAGGCGTCGTAGCTCGTAACTTGTGCGTCTGGAGATGTGCTACGAATGTGGGTGCCACGTGACGTCTTACTCTGACATTCTACGTGACGCACTTCAATAGCACTGTACTCGTAAATTACAAAACACTCGACCTAAATCCAAATTACAGAAATTCAAAGTGAAGCTTCTTGGTAGGCGATTCTAATAACAATAATGTATGAAAATTAAGAATAATTAAAAAAAAATACCGTCACATTACATGAGTATGACGAAAGACAAAATGTAAAGAGAAATAGAAAGAGAGATTGCTAAGTAAATTATGTAGGCTTTACTTGCAAATCATATACAAATAGATGTTATTTGTGTATATTTTGTATGTGATAATGACATTTACAAATTGTCATAATTTAAGCAATGAAAAAATGGTCACTTCGCAGTCACAAACATTATCCTGAGTAGAGTTACTTATCGTGTAAACAAACAATTCCTTAAAATTTCCGAACGAATTTGTTTTATCAATAAGGAGATTATTCTTTCCCAAATATGTTAACTAGAAATTTCCCCTTGTAAAATTATAGCCTTCCCATAAATTTACGAAGGTAACGTTTATAAACGAGCAAAAGCTCTTACTGGTAATGACGCATCGTTATTTGACAGATAAAGCGAAAATAATGTTCAGTGCGTGCGTATACAAGCCCCAGGAAATTTAATCCAAGAGGTAAAGTGATACCTTGCCATGTGTGAATAACGTGATGCTTGCTATTCTAATGAAGAACATGTTTTATCGATTGTTGAATGGATTAGAAGTTTACAATATTGCCCCGCCCTTCTGTCTTCTCGTCACACTTAAAGAGAGTCGGCTAAATGGATAAAGTTGTAATCCAGTATGAAACTCGTCAAACATGTGGGGTTTGTAACGAGGGTTCTGGCTTAACTTCTAACTTGATGTAAGTAGATTAACAATTCCAAAGTATCTTCAATATACTCGATTCTGAAGGTTCTACTAATTAACCGACTTCAAAAAAGCTGCCAAGTGCGGACTCGCCCATGAAGGGTTCCGTAGCAGCAAGTAACATCATTTATAAGTTCGTGTAATAGTGTATTGATTGAATGAAAGGTAAATTGCGGTTTACGATTTATGATGTATTAAAAATAAAACTACCAACTAGATCTCGATTAAACCAATTTTCGTTGGTAGTTTGCATGGTAATGTAAAACATATATTTTTTTTAGTTTTATCACTCTCTTATTTTAGAAGTTAAAGGGGGGGGGGCACAGACATTTTTCCACTTTGGAAGTATCTCTCGCGCAAACTATTTAGTTTAGAAAAAAATGATAGTAGAAACCTCAATATAATTTTTGAATACCTATCCATAGATACCCTACACGTATGGGTTCGATGTAAAATTTTTTTTACTAAATCACCCGATTAAAACGTCCCATCTATAGATCAAACTCTCAAAAGTATGGTTAGTGTCAAAGTGATATTTGAACCACGAATACTAGCAAGAAGTTTAGGCTATATGAAGTGTATATATCGCAGCCAACAGCTTAATTAGTCGGACTTTTAACAGCCTAGCCTCATCAATTACTATCACTACTCAGACTAAAATTTGATTTTCAGTTGAGGTTTTAGTATATAAATAATATATGTATACACCTCTGTACTAAACAGCGCTATGCAATCAATTCCTACCGCTACACAGACTAAAATTTGGCTTTTAGGTTAGGTTAGTATTTTTATGTATATGAATAGAATAGATGCCTCAGTAGAGGCTAGGCTGTTCATTGAACGGCTAATTAAACTAGTTGGCGGCGACATATATATGTCGTAGAACAAAGAACATTAAGTTAGTACTCTAGTGCAAAACAATATGGTCGGCGGAAACGTGGTGTATGTTCAAACAGCATACACAACATAAGCACCTATTTGTTATCATATCACACAAAGGAATAACCGGACTTACGACGGAGTTCTTGCAACAAAAAGCAACTCAACAAACTGCATCCAACTAGTAAACACAAGCTGTTTGTTTCGTTTTTTTATGAAACATTGTTCAGAATATAGTACAAATTTAGTACTTTCGTTGTCATTTCTACAAAGCTATTGCTATACCATTGATAATTAACTGAGCGCTGGTGACCGTAAACATCAGGAAACATAATAGCTAATAATTAGTATAGCATGCAATTGAATACTAGTTCGACGCTTCACGTGTAAGATAAAGTCGTCTAATTATACAGTGAAAACAATTATTCTCAGTTTGCAAATTATGTATAGGCTTATCTCTAACGTTTAAAATCGCTTGCATATGTACAATGTCTATATGGACATGGACATGCTTTGAAAATATAGCAAGTCAAAAATGATTTATAGTTGACACTTTACGAGGACACCGGCATGTCAATTCGCTTACTTGCAACCCGCGCGTTCCCGCAGTTTTGCATTGGTCCGCAATAGCGGATTTGCTCGCTTCGGGCGGGCACAGGTGCTACAAATCTGTGCCACTCTGTCATGTGACCGCATGTGCTACCTACCAGACAGAAATAGCAACTCAGCTCAAAAATAGATTTACATTTCCATAAACTTTAATAGTTTTAGAAACAGCAACAGAAATTCGTTTTGCTTTTTTGCACGACTGTGCCCCAAAGCAGAGAATGTATTTTTAAAGCTTGCCGGAAATCATTAAAGGGGTCTGGGAGCAGACCGTATTAAGATTAACTTTTTTATGCATTTTGCAATGTTGCATACAGTTAAACAACATTCTATGTGCTGAGCTCTCCTATTTCCTATATTTTACACAATTAGAACATCATAAAAACAGTAGGTATTAAGTCGATACAGAAGTAAAATTCCAGAACTTGATCGCAGCGCCACCTACCGGGTCCAATTGCGAATCTAAACCACCCCTTGAACACACACAAAAAATTTCATCAAAATCGGTCCAGTCGTTTGAGAGAAGTTCAGTGACATACACACTCACACAAGAATTATATATATAAAGATAAATACAAACAGCAGAATCAATATTAAAACATGAGCGTAAAAGAAATACCATACGTGTTTGGCCACCAGCGCGCTCTAATAACGAAAAAAGCTGCCAAGTGCGAGTCGGACTCGCCCATGAAGGGTTCCGCAGCAGCAAGTAACATCATATAAAAGTTCTTGTAGTTCGTTGTAACTTTGATCGATGTTTTAATAATAGTCAATTGATTGAATGAAAGGTAAATTGCGGTTTACGAATTATGACGTATTAAAAAAAACTACTTACTAGATCTCGTTAAAACCAATTTTCGGTGGTAGTTTACATGGTATTGTACAACATATATTTTTTTTGGTTTTATCACTCTCTTATTTTAGAAGTTACAGGGGGGGGTCACACATTATTCCATTTTGGATGTCTCGCGCGTAAACTATTCAGTTTATAAAAAAAAGATGTTAGAAACCTCAATATCATTTTTGGAGAGCTTTCTATAGATTCTCTACCCCACATGTATAGGTTTGATAAAAAAAATTTTTTTGAGCTTCAGTTCCAAGTATGGGGACCTCCAAACGGTTTTTTTTAATATTTTTATGTGAAAATCTTAATGCGGTTCACAGATTACATCTACTTACCAAGTTTCAACAGTATAGTTCTTATGGTTTCGAAAAAAAGTGGCTGTGACATACGGACGGACAGACAGACAGAGAGACATGACGAATCTATAAGGGCTCCGTTTTTTGCCATTTGGCTACGGAACCCTAATAATTCCTTTTTTAGGTGCGTGTGGAAACTCTCTCGAGCCGTTAACCACAGAGGTTTTACGGTGGAATAACATTACTAAGTCAACTTTAAAATTCAAATACCACTCGTATGACGCGTCAATGAAAAGAAAATTAAAAGTTCTCTAACTGATTCGATACTCTTGGAAAACTGTAAAAAATATTATTTTAGTTTTGAAACAATAAAAACTAACACTTACACACTTAAAACTAAAGCCGGTTCCAAAAATAACGGGTCAGTCACATAAACCAATAACGGGTCAGTCACATAAACCCGAATATCTCCCGAACTACGTATGCCATCCTAATGAAACGAAGACTGTTCAATTGAGAATTTAATTATACAGATAAAAAATAAAATAAAACTTAGTTACACCCACAATATTAATCTTAAATTAAAAAAAAAACTAAAGTAGTCATATTTTTCTTAAGATTACATTTTTTTTATGATTGTTTTTTTGCTGTTTTTCATCACTTTCTTCATTTAATACTTTGTATTGCCTCCACGTGATGAAGCCTCCAGTGATGAAAAACAGCAAAAAAACAATCATAAAAAAAATGTAATCTTAAGAAAAATATGACTACTTTAGTTTTTTTTTAATTTAAGATTAATATTGTGGGTGTAACTAAGTTTTATTTTATTTTTTATCTGTATAATTAAATTCTCAATTGAACAGTCTTCGTTTCATTAGGATGGCATACATAGTTCGGGAGATATTCGGGTTTATGTGACTGACCCGTTATTTTTGGAACCGAGTGTAGTTTAATATTAAAATATCAGTATTCTTATAACATAAAGAATTTGAAGTTCATTTGGTACAGTAGCAAAGTAGGCATACAACTGTGTATTAATGTATTAAGTCTGAAGAGATTAACGTTTTATGAGAGAATTTATGTTTATGGCTTCTTCGCCTCCGCTTTGTAAACACGAGACTATTAAAACCGCTGAAACTAAATGTAACTCAGAAATGTAAGCAAGTAGCCACATAAAACCGGCTAACTAAACACCTTTGTTTGGTAACTAAATAGCGACTAACCAAACGTTTGTGCGAAGTAAACTTGGCTAAAACACTGTTCAAAATATAAGTATATTCGTATGTTTATATATTAAGTGGAAAAATGATTTACACTTATGTTTATTTTGAAATGAAATGTATTAAACGATATCAATCCATACTAATTTTATAAATTCGAAAATCAGTTTGTCTATCTTCTGTCTGTTACACTTTTACGGCTAAATCAATGCAACGATTTTAATGTTATTATTTTACTTTATTGAGACTGACGGATTGATTTCTATATTGAATTTGTGAATGAAAGTTTGAATATACTGTAGTGATGGTGATTGATGCCTTACAATTTACAAAGTGGTTATAATTTCAACAATAACTAAACAAGAAGTCCGCCATAGCCAGACAATTTTGAACAAAAGTTTGGACGACATGCCGTGTACAAGATGTAAACAAGAGTCGGGCATGGGGGGATGGAAGAAATAATAACAACTACGTTTTTTATATGTGTATTTAAGCCTTTCAAAGTACTCTACTACGATTAATGGAAACCATGACTAAAATCCAAAAGTGGTGGTCACCTTCCTCATTGTGAATGAACCATCCTATTGAAACACTTCTGCGTCATGATGTCTTGTATCATTCGTGACGCAGAAATGTTTCAATAGGATGAAATCATTATACTCAAACAGACTGACAGACAGAGTTACTTAAATTCCAGTATATTAAATTCAAATTACAAGTACAATTATTTACCATAATTTTGAAATCCGTAATAGACCAGGTAAAGTTAGGGTTTTTTTCGGTATTCAGTCAAAATGGGGTAAAAAAATAGATATTTCAAACCTAACCCCCCCCCCTCTCCCCCTTCCCGCCCTCAGATCGCCCGTAATTTATTTTTCCTTTAATTTTTGTAATATTCTCCTCCTTTTACAATGGGTTTCATCCTACTATAATTTATTTTGTTTTCAAACATTTTCGGCACTGGTCTATAAATTGTAAAACTATTCCAAAGTCATCATACATCTTATAGAGAAGAACAAGCAAATAACAAAAGGCTCTTGAAAACACTCTCTAAAAAGTTTTGGTTACATTGCGTATTTAAATTTTTATTTGTTACATTGTTTATAGCTGCAGGTTATGATGATAAAGTGAAAGTTTCACAAAAAAGCATGAATCTTAGTAAAAGTAGTAGACATTCCACTTTGAATGAAGATACAGAAAGGAGACAATAATGGAATTTATTGTAGCAATATCTCAAGTCAACTCAATTCAGCTTCAATTAAGTTGCAGTATCAAGGCAATGCCGTCATCTATTTATTAGTGGCGGTCTCTAATGAAAATGAATTCAATTATCCTCGGAACTAGAAGACGATTTAAACCGGAAATTTGAAAAATAAACTCGGACGGTTGTTAGATGGCAGAATGTTTTTGTTATTTCGCCTAAATACCGTAAAATTACAAAAATTAATGGGTTAAAGGTTGTATAAAATAATTGTAAAGATAAAGGGTTTATTTTAATACTGTAGACAGATAGACTTTAAAATTTAGAATATTGATATTAATTCATATCAATTTTAGTCAGTCTATAACGCTTTCACGGCTAAACCGCTGCACCAATTTTGTTAAAACTTTTTCAATGAAGATACTTTAATTCTTGAAGACAGAGATCTCTTTCTTTTAGTCGTTGACTCATTGCTGAAGTTTTTTTATTATAAAAGCTTCTAAGATTTGTGCTACATTCTCTAACTTTCAGTTCATAAATGCAATGTTATCAGAAACTTTCAAAGAATCTCTTCGAGAAAAGTGCCTATGCTTTGTAGGTCTTTAAGCATATTTTGATTAAATATTAAATTTTAAAACGGTTCGTAAACCGTTTTAAAATTTATGAATTTTCATTGGACTCATCATCAACAGCCTTTAACAGTCCACTGCTGGACATAGGCCTCTCCTTTGAAAGGAGATTTTGGCCTACTATACCACGCTGGCCAGACGGGTTGGTAAAGGCTTTGTTTCAAGTTTTCCTTCTCTTGGCAGTGATAAAAGCTGCTTATTTTGTTCCTTTAATCGCCTCTTACGACACCCATGGAATGAATAGAGGTGGTGACACTTTGTATTTTTAATCCGTCACCACCCGGACAATTGGACTCATTGGATCATTGGACTAAAATATTGAAAAGAGATGTAATAAATTTTAGAAGTAACTTTATTTAAAGAATTTATTTAGAAATTCGCTGAAATATTTAAAAACTGTATGAATATTGTACTGCAATGTAGTATGTATTGCAATGTAAGTAAACGATTAGTGGGTAAATATGGCCACGAGAATATTATAAGAAAAACTGTTATTCAAATTCAAATTCAAATTATTTATTTCGGACCTTGAATCCATTTGTGTTAGTTTGACTGCCTTGTTGGTCTAGTGGTCAGCGTATGCGACTGCTAATCAAGAGGTCTCGGGTTCGATTCCCGAGTCGGACCAAATGTTTGTGTGATCCACAAATATTTGTTTCGGAGTTTGGGTGTTTTTTTCTATGTATAATATGTATGTATTTACAAAAAAAAAAAAAAAAAAAAAGTATGTTTAAGTATTTATATCAGTTGTTTAGTACCCATAACACAAGCACTGCTTACTTTGGGACTAGATGATGTTGTGTGTAAGATGTCCAAAAATAAAATATTTAAAAATATTTATATTTATTTAGTTACATTGACTTAACCTAGTGTTAGTATAGAAAATTTATATAAGTACATACATTAAAATATAACATATAAGTACATACATTAAAAACATAACATATAAGTACATACATTAAAAATATAACATATACAAGTACATACCAACAAATTAACAAGTGTGGACATACAACCACCTTGTCATGAGGGAGGAGTCCCACATGACAGGAGACGCACTGTCTATTTAATTCCCAGAACGACAATTTTTGGTACTAACCTAGCATTGTAGTTAACCTAACACTCTGCTTAGTACTTGAATACATTTCGATCTTGTATTGATGCTGAAGAGTAAATAGGCTTTTTATATCAAATATATATTTATGCACTTCTGTACATCGCCAAATTTAATAGCTAAGCCATTGTCTACTAGAAAACTTTTGGGAGGTGTAGAAATCTTGTCAAATAGGGGCACAAAAACGTACACAGTAATACATACATACATTAGCTTATGGACAAACTAATATAGATTTTATATTTATCTTGCCTACTTAGCTTGGATATAATTATATTACTTTATAATTTAGGCGTAACGCAATGTTCATGACGTTCACCACCCTCAGCTCATTACCACATACATTTTATCTAACTTCAGACAGTTTGTAATGGATTGGTGATTACACTAAATTAAGGCTCTCGGAAGTACTTTAAAATAGATGTTATTGCTACGTTGTAACTGTCAGGCGGGGCTTTTAAACCACTCTGTTAAGTCTCCTCTTATTAAGAATCTATAAGTGAGTTTGCAAAGTTCGACCAGCTGACGAGGAACATGGCAGTTTCAATAAACCGCAATGAGATGAATGAAATACAATTTGCTAAGAGTAAATATGATTGCTAAATAGAAAATTTAGGAAACAGTCAATATTATTTGCTTTATAAACAAATAGAAATGAGATCTAATTCTACTAGTACACCTCTCTCTCTTCTCTACTCGTATTCTCTGTCCACATATTTTGATTTTGACATTCAGCTTGACATTGGTTTTAATTAAAACCGTTTCGTTTGTAACTTCGCAATCGATTTGCTCATGTAATTAATCCGTCAGTAACACAGTGACACCAATGGGGATGTCCAATAAATAACAGTAATACTCGTAAATCTTTCATGGATACAATCAATATACATCTCTCTAGAGGTTAACGCATTTGTGTAAAAATAATGAATTGCGTTCAAGATTCCATCTAAATGTTAAAAATATAAAGTCCGTCATGCGTACAACATCCTTCCAAGGTTCCTGTACAAAGGAACCCGCTGAAAAGGATACCGAATATAATAACTTTTATAACGTATGTAGCTACAGGTTCGTATAACCTTTAGTGTAAGGGTGCCTACAGGAGAATGTATAGGAAGCGCCGTTATTACCGGTTTTGGCACTTGAATATTGGAAGGGTTATTTATGAGTCCTTTCATGACTTTATCCTTTAAAACTGCGTAATGTTTTATTAAAAATATTAACTACAACTAATAAGTCTCAAATTGTGTAAAAGATCATGTATTTATGTAAAATTTATTAGTATGATGTCAGCAGGCATTTGATGTTCACATGTATTTAATTATTATAGTTTAGTTAAATGCAGTATGTCACACCTTAGTCATGATGGTAGATAACTATAGACTACATATTACCATTCATTACATTTCTCAATTAAATCAAATGTAATATCACTTCAATTTTATTTATTGAATGACACACAATAGCAAACAATAAAAAAATAAGTTTGGAAATCACCCGGATACGTAAGTTCAATTATTTGTATACATTGTACATTACATTGTATACAAATTATTACATTGTACATTAAACAAATAAACAATATATAAAAAACTGTAAATAAATACCTGACATAACGTACATATTAATACATAGCAAGTTGCTGATCCTTTATACGTAGATATAAAAAGTTATCACACAAATGAACCTTGCGACTAGATAATATGTTTAAATTTATGTCGACCAAACTTTTAACACACATGCAGTAAGCCAATTGTAAACATCGTAGTTTATCCTGCTAATTATAATATTTTCGTAGGATTTGTGAATAGTTCAGGTACTCGGACAGGTAGCGGTTAATTTAACAATAAGCGGCGTGTTGACACGCAATTGAGGCTGACTTAGCTCGCAAAGCTTGCGTGCCAATGTGACTTGCACACTACACGCTAAAAATCATAAACAATGTTATATTTTTCTATCCTCTGCGAATAAAGCAATGTAAGGCTGTTTGTAACTGAGCATGACTAATAAAACAAAGAAACACGAAAGAAACACAAGGTTGTAAATTTAAAAAAGTGCATCCTAAAAGCATTTGTTTGTATATTCGACACAATGGCTTTTAGCTTTAGTTTTTAAAAATAGTTGTCTAGATGTGGGGCAAACAACGCTGTAAGGCGTGTAACAAGCTGTGTGTTCGAATTCAAAAACAAAAAGAACTAGAAACTTGTTTGTGGGTAAACAATTTATAGACACACAACTAGAAAAGTAAGAAATATTGCAGAAAGCAATTCAAATACTTTAGATAATAACGAACAATTATACAATTTGCTGCAGGTGTCCTTATTGTTTAAGTGTAAGTAGTAATGACTATTTACTGTTTAGTCAATTGAAACTGGTACAAGGAATTTAAGGAAGTGAATTTAACAACTATTCTCAAAGACCAGAGATAACAACGGCAGTTTGTAAACTTACCGAATAATCGTGTTTGAAAGTTCTCATGACGAATTAATTTGGAAACATTACAAATTCATTTTTCATTAAGAGTTCTGGATCACTCAAGATCTAAAGTTTGAATAGCTTGCTATTTATAATTTACTGATTGTGATTGAAAATTTAAATTTCTTTGGGCGAAAATGAATACTTTGGTCCTATGAAATGAAGTACTTCATTTTAACTTACCTTGTCATTCATATTTTTATGCATGCCTACATGACTACATCTTCGTATTAGATACCTCACTACTATTCATGTATTTGTTTTATTACGTATATTACCAGCTTTGGCCCGCAGCTCTGTCCGTGTATGTTGGTTTTGACGGAAATTATTAGCCTATGTGTTATTCTGATTTACTTGTTGCTCTATACACCATTATAATGTAATTTCAAACATATGGTTCTTAATACTAAGTATCTCGCTATGTACAGGTAGGCACAGGTAGCTTTTATCAAAAGAGTATTAATAACGAAATATCACATCTATTTACATCCTCAAATATTAAAATAACCTTACAAAATAAGGTCAAATATAAATAAATAATTTAGCATTTCACGGAAGGAACAGAAAACCTTTATAATTATATTTTAGATGATATTTTTAGGGCTTAAAAGGTATTTTAAATAGAATGGCCGATTTGTAAAGTATAATCTTAACATGCATAATCCTGCTCTTTTGTACTTATTGCTTTCTGAACTTTTCCTGGATACTTTCTGAGCTTTTGGGAAGTCATATACTTGTATATTTAATGAGATAGTTCTTTAAAAATATTATGACGTCTGCAATAAACAAAATATCACTTAAATTCACATGTCAGGTTTTTAGGCTTTGATTATATGTATACATGTTTATAATCAAAGTTTTTAGGTTATAATCTATTAATTTTTATTCATCATTAACCTTTAATACTAAAACACGATTGGCTCTCGAAGCGGCGGGAGCAGCTTTCATTGATTTCCAGTTTTTTTACGAGATTTTAGAAAACTTTTCTGCAAATGTTAATGTCTTCATTTAGATGTGGTTATCGTTTTCCGATATCGGTGGACACACGAGGCGACCGTTGCGTTGCCATTAAAAATACTGTTGGCTTATATCCATGGAACTGGCATTCACATTTAAAAAATACTTTGAAACCAAAATCCAGCGATTGCTGCACTTGATTTTTAGGGTTCCGTAGCCAAATGGCAAAAAACGGAACCCTTATAGATTCGTCAAGTCTGTCTGTCTGTCCGTCCGTCACAGCCAATTATTTCCGAAACTATAAGAGCTATACTGTTTAAATTTGGTCAGTCGATGTATTCTGTGAACCGCATAAAGATTTTTACATAAAAATAGAAAAAAAAACAATACATTTTGGGGGTCCCCATACTTAAAACTGAAACTCAAAAATTTTTTTTTCATCAAACCTATACGTGTGGGGTCCTATGGATAGGTGTTTAAAAATGATTTGAGGTTTCTAATATCATTTTTTTCTAAACTGAATAGTTTGCGCGAGAGACACTTCCAAAGTGAAAAAATGTGTGTCCCCACACATTTTTCCCCCTCTAACTTCTAAAATAAGAAAGTGATAAAACTAAAAAAAATATATGTTGTACATTACCATGCAAACTACCAACGAAAATTGGTTTGAACGAGATCTAGTGAGTAGTTTTTTTTTAATAGGTCATAAATCGTAACACGCAATTTACCTTTCATATGATGTTACTTGCTGATACGGAACCCTTCATGGGCGAGTCCGACTCGCACTTGGCCGCTTTTTTTAAACTGTAGTATGAATAACATAGAAGTAAACCTACCTTAGTAAGAAAAAAAAATGTTTCGCATCAGAATATTGGGGTATTACTTTTTCTAGTCAAGGAAAAATATTATTCAGTCAATGTCTTCCAGCAGCTTGTAGTGTTTTGGAAACTGGAAAACGAAATCATTTTGATAAACATTACGCTAATGACCGTCAGAGCTCCAGAAAATAGATTGCAAAACTTCAAGATAGTAGAGAAACACTGATTTCAGCACGAACGGGCCGGCTCGGCCGGGCCGGGCCGGTATTACTCTCTCATAGTAGACAAAATATTTTTTTTTTTTATAAATAATTTGGCAGCCTCATAAATAATAAATTTAAAATCAGTTTGTAACTAATCACGAGTTTAAGTAGTCTATCTTCTTCCTAGCTTTTATTAACAAGATTATTTGGGGTCGGCTACTAGTTCGGCATCGGATCTTCATAACAATTTCACTGCACTGGGATACTGCAATACGAATGTTAAACTAGTTGTCAGTATATTTGAAGCCACTGACTTCACAATAACGATTGCCATAGATATTCATGACAACCGGGTTCGACGGCTTGATGTGCACTTCGAGGAACTGGCGTGAACACGGCCAAACATACATACTCAGAGCTGTTATTAAGATTTTTCTTGCACGAAAATTCAACAACACTTTTGGCGCGACCCAGGAAGTTTAATAGTATGTGTGATAAACATATGTAATTTCCTTATCCTTCTCATTGGAAAGGTTCGATCTAAAAGTTACGTAAGCATTAGTATATACTCGTCTCGTAACGGCTATGAAACGCATCTAGACTCGTCCCTAGTCACCTGTCGCCTCGGGCACGAGCCTCCTTGAGCCTGAGGTAAGTATATACTGACCTAAAACTCAAGAAGATTCAGACCACTATATACGATGCACAGACTATGTATTAACTAGATTAATTTTACCATAGCGTGACTAGTACAAGATAGCTATCGATCCATCGAATAATAACTGTGAAAACATCCTTACTTGTAACAAGAATCAGATAACGGTTACCTAACCTTGAGAGTGAACCTCGAGTGTCATGTAAACTACTATTTAAGACTTTTATAGAACTATCAAGTAATTGCAACAGATATTGCAAGTTCTAATAACAATATTATTTATTTAAAACTTTTTGTACTTGTTGTACAAATTTGACGTACAAAAGCAGTAAGGTAACTATTGAATTCATATACCGTAATGAAAGTAACTCCTCTCATCCTCTGTGTTATTACTTATTAAGTGATGTACGACTGTACAAAACTTTGACATTATCTTCTATAAACAAATTTATTTGACAAAGTTATTTCATTTTTTTAGGAAACTATAGAGAGCGACACACATTAATATTAAAAAAACAAAATGACGTCAAAATCAGCGTGTTATTTTTTCATTATGTTGTACATCTTGGGGGCGATGCATTAGACGATGACCGGCACTGTAGAGTTTTCTAAAGTAAGGTTTTCAAGTTATTTTGTCAATATTTCAAATTGCTAAATGATGTATGTAGGTCAGGTGTAAGCTCTCATTACAAGTTAGAAGCTAGTGAGGTCAGCTCGTGCCACCGATGGGTCCAAGCACATCTATTTAAACGCCACACGGCCACCCGACCCGCTCGTTGAACCAAAGCACGTACACGTTTGATTGCACTTTACTACACCAGACTAGCCACCCGCCCCATTTCTCTAACTGATTTATGTGAAGATTACAATCTAGACTCACCTTTAAAAGTTTGCTAAATCTAAACCTTGACGTTCCAAATATTTGATTAATAACCAAAACTTATTTTGGAGCATGAATGACTTGTTAGTTGCTAAGATAAGTTTGTAAATGTCCGTGAAATGTTGGAAGTCTGTTACTTGGCATCACAACAGTGAAACAAAAGCAACCTCTTTGATTAAAACTAAGGCCATAATTCTCTGCAATGAATGAACTCGAGTTGACAGAGTTCGAACAACTTAGAAAACTTATCCAGGACTCTGAGGCATGCTTCCTTAGAAGTTCCCCTTCGCGTGAAGATATTTAAATTAAATTATGAATTATGATAAGTATGGTGACAAAAGTACAGTGAGCATAAACAAAAATTCTTAAGCAATTTGTGATTAGAAAAATAATCGTAAAAAACTATATGCGTTAGCCTTTATGAACAAATAATATGCGATGCGACGTGTTTATGAATTCAAATATTTGTGCTACAAGAAAAACCAACCCACGAACTGAGGTAGTAGTTGAATGTACTTTCGTTGCCCCCTACAGGAAGGGGGGCGAGAATATTTATACTTAGTCTAAAACAGTAAATTAAGGCACCGCTGTAACAGCGGGAGCGAAATTGCCTCACTGAAAGCACTAAATACTAACATATTAAACAAATTGCTCGTTTCAAATAACACTGCAACACCTGAGTTTTGTGACCGCCATTTTTGTGGTGGGTGAGGTTTAAACTTATAAATTCTTCTAGAAGAGCTTTATTAAAGATCATTTATTTCTTTATCGTTACCGGTTGAGATGGTTAGTTCTTAACCACGAAGTTGAAAGGCGGTAGGTTATATAAATTTGTTACTTATCTCGAAATATTGACAAAATTACTTTTATTAAAGTTTTTAATCAGAAAAAAAACCGCGAGGAATGGTCTTGGTTACGTGAGGTTTAGACAAAGAATAATATTTTTCAAATTTGACCTTTACGTCTTTATTAATCTAACTAGCTGCAACATGCCCACTTCGTTGGGCATAACTTAAATTTATTAACACTATCACTAATGATTTGACTTCCTCCTACCACCTTTACGCAGACGATCTCCAGATCTATTCTAGGGCACCACTTGTCAACTTGGCTAATGCAATTCAAACTATAAATGCTGACTTGGATAAAATCTGCAAATGGAGCATTTCCCACGGTCTGAAGATCAACCCATCCAAGACTCAGGTCATCGTAGTTGGAAGTTCGAGAACAGTCTCCAAAATTAACTGGACTTCACTGCCTCAAGTCTCCTGCGATGGTGCAACTATTCCATATAGTGATAAGGTGAAGAACTTGGGAATCTACATCGACAGTACCTTTTCCTGGGGTCCTCAGCTCCAGGAGCTGAGTCGCAAAATGTTTGCCGCTGCAGGATCTCTGCGTAGATTACGCAATTTCCTACCTACTTCTACAAAGATTGCAATCACACAATCCCTTCTTTTCCCCATCCTTGATTATGCTGATGCCAGCTATTTAGATCTTACCGAAGACCAATTTAATAAGCTTGAGAGACTCCAGAACCTCTGTATCAGATTCATATTTGGATTACGGAAATATGATCATGTCTCCGATTATCGTAAGAAGCTTAAGTGGTTACCCATCCGCCTTCGCCGGAATGCACATATTCTTTCTCTTCTATACAACAGTCTATTTAATCCTTTTACTCCACGTTACCTCAAATCGCGGTTCACTTTCTTACACGACACGCATACTAAATTTCTGAGATCATCAGAGAACTTGAAGCTGAAAATGCCTAGCCATTCCACCAAATTTCTCGATAACTCGTTCTCTATCCAAGCAGTTCGATTGTGGAACGCTCTACCAGTGTCAATAAGACGGGCACAAAATCTAACTACATTCAAACGGCTAGTCAAGCAGCACTACCTGGGAGACATTAATGTCCCTTAATCCACCTTATAACTCTCCTTCTTACTCTAATAGGTCACATCATTCCTTTTATGTATGTATCTACTTAATTCTATAGTTACAGTATATGTATGTTATCAATATTTGTATTTTTAACTCATAATAAAACGTTTTAATTTTCCCTTCTTCCCTACTTTCAATACACCTGACACGACCCTACATTTCTTCCAAATCGTGTTCTCTCCATCTTATGGTTGCCTGTAAGAGATTGCCTCCGGGCGATAAGGCCGCCAATTGTACCTACATATCTTGCTATAAGTACTCTGTAATTACCTGGTGTACAATAAAGTTATTATTATTATTATTCTCTTTATTTGATAATATTTACATATAAATTACATTTTTAAATATAAATATAAAAAATACATTTAAAAATATAAAAAATAGTAGACCACCGACTTCGGGTACAGGGACCAAGAAACCGGTGGTTAGGACTCCAAAGACAGGAACCTCCTCACTATACGTGCCGTGTCAAGGAGGACCGCCTTCTGCATCAGACCCTTGATCCAGCCGTCCAACGTGAGCCTCTTAAGGTGTTGGTCGAGGCTCTTGGCTATCAAACCATGAACAGAAACGACTATCGGAACAATGATCGCCGAGTCGACATTCCACATATCGACAATCTCGTGAGATAAATCCAAATATTTTATTTGTTTTTCTTTTTCAACCTTCACGAGATTCTCGTCATGAGGAACAGCGATATCGATAATCATTGCGCGGCGCTGCGATCGATCTATCATCACAATATCAGGCTTATTGGCGACAATAGTCCTGTCTGTGATAATAGATCGATCCCAATATAATGTAGCACGACCATTCTCGAGAACTGGGTCGGGCACATACCTGTAGTATGGCACCTCCAAATTTACAAGTTGGTATTTAAGGGCAAGTTGCTGATGTACAATCCTGGCTACTTGGTTGTGTCTGTGCAAATATTCACCGTTAGCAAGACGAGAACAACCAGAAATTATATGCCTGATAGATTCCCCGGGTCGGTGACATGCCCGACATATGTCAACCGTACCGTCCCTCAGTATATATTTCCGATAGTTATTCGTCATGATAACTTCGTCCATAATTGCACAAACAAAACCTTCGGTTTCTCCAAAGAGATCACCATACCGTAGCCAGGAAGTCGATGCTTTAAAGTCTATATCGGGCCCGTTCAAAGCCCGATAAAACCGACCATGAAGCTCTTTGCCCTTCCATACCTCCTTGCGATCATCAGTACTAAGTACTACAGGTTTGCGCCAATTCTCTTTAGCCAGAGCGAGTGGAGTGAGTCCGTTATCCACTGCAACTACATTGCGATGCACCCCCATGTCGGTATTAAGAAAATATTCTCTGAGATTGTATATCTCGCGATTATGTAGGGTCTTGATATTTAAAAATCCACGACCCCCAAACTTTCGCGGGATGTACAATCTCATAACCGATGAACGTGGGTGGTGCATTCGGAATGCAGTCAGTAAGGTACGAACTCTCCTGTCAAGGGCATCTAATTCGGTCTGAGTCCATCTAAGTATACCATAGGAATACATCAGAACCGGCATGACCCAACCATTGTAGGCTCGCACCTTGTTACCCCCTGACAAAAGACTTTTAAGGACTTTTTTCAGGCGGCCGAAGAAGCGTTCCCGCAACGTTTGCTTCACATCAGATTCTGGTATTCCCAAGGATTGTGAAAAGCCTAGATATTTGTAGGTTTCGGTGGCAGAGAGAGACCTAAGTTTTGTTGAATCTGAAAGTTCTAATCCTTCAGATTCCACAATAACACCTTTCTTTACATACATGACTGCACACTTGTCCAAACCAAATTCCATTTTGATAGAATTACTAAAGTTTTCAGTAACCTTTAGTAACTCCATCAATTGTAATTTAGTGGGAGCCAGTAGTTTCAAATCATCCATGTAAAGCAGGTGTGATATAACCCGGTTACCTCTCTGCAACCTATAGCCTAACCCTGAACCCTCTAAGAGAGTGCTTAGAGGGTTCAAGGCCAGACAAAACCACACGGGACTCAGACTGTCACCTTGAAAGATACCCCTCTCGATCTTTACAAATACATCGCTTACCGCAGTTCGGCGGCATCCAGGATAGCAGAGAACTGTCCTCCATTGCCCCATACATGACTTCAAGAAGTTGCACAGAGTTGCATCAATTTTATACAACTCCAGCACCCTCAAAAGCCATGAATGGGGAACCGAGTCGTAAGCCTTCTTATAATCTATCCAACATGTCGCCAAACCCTTACGATTACGACGTACTTGTTGGCTAATGGTCATATCAACGATAAGGAGCTCTTTAGTGCCACGGGTCCCACTTCTACATCCATTCTGAGAAACGGAAAGTATCGAATTATTATTTACATGTGTAGTAATTTTGAGTCTCAGAATAGATGTAAGAAGTTTATATAAAGTTGGTAAACATGTAATGGGCCTAAAGTTTTTGGGATCCATGGCACTACCAGATTTATGGAGTAAATGGGTTATACCAGTTGTCAAAAATTGTGGTAATGAACCAGAATCCAATGCTGCCTGGAATTGAGATGCCAAACACCCATGCGAGCTTCGGAACCACTTAAGCCAAAAGTTGTGCAGACCGACCGGACCAGGTGATTTCCAATTTGGCAATGAACGGACTGCACAACTTATATCATCTTTATCAATGATGATTGGTTCCATAGTTGTTATAGACTCACATGAGTGTCTGACATCTCGCATCCAGTCACCATCTGTATGAGGGACAGGCACCGACCAGATGCCACGCCAAAATTCATTTGTGGCATTTTCATCTGGCAAGTACCCATCGCGCTCACATGGATCTGGTTCTTCCCATTTCCGGTACACCCACTTCTCATTTCTTTGGAACATGCGATTCTGATAATACCGATTTCCGCGTTTTTTGTACCGTCTTATCCTATTTGCCCATGCATACACTTTTTGCTTTAAGAAGTCTATGCGCTCTGTGACACTAGCCAAGTACTGTTGAGGACTGATGGTAGTCCCCAAGAATGCCTGTTTCACAAAGCGCATGACTCTCGGCCGCGTATTACCTGCCTGGAAAGTAGTTAGTTTACCGATGAGTGTCCTAGTCTCGGTAATACGACGTTCTATTCTATACTGCCAAGCTGGCAAAGTATTTTATTATTATTATTATTATTAAATATAAAAGTTAGACATATGCTGTCGTTGACTTTTTTGTAGGCATTTTCAAGCTTCACATCTTTTCTCTAGAACTCAAAAATATATCTTTCATAGTTAAGGCAGTCGTAAGAAACGCTTTCATTCGACCGTTTTTTCTCCGATTAACTTTGCAAAACGGACTACCACGTAAAAGACTTTTTATTTTTCGGTTTTTATATAACCTATAACACTCAGCAATAATGTGGCTTTCTATTGGTGAAAGAATTTTTAAAATCGGTTCAGTAGATCCCGAGATTACCCCTTACAATTTAACAAACACACAAACTTTACTTCTTTAAAATATTAGTATAGTATAGACTAGTTTTGAATATTTGAAATGGTTTTATGGCTCTGGTGTAAAGTTGGATATTTCGAGACACGCCATTTCCGCTTTCGGCCCTTGATATATACATATTAGTAGTTTCATCATGTGCATTAATTAGCACATGATATGTGTTAAGGTGTTAAGAATGAATGTATTTCTCCTCAACTTCATATGTGATGGATTCAGTAAGGTTTGAAAACAAAGAGAAAATATTTATCAATAAATATTGTGTCGTGCATTTTAAGAATGACAGTGCTAAAACTCACCATCTGAAGACGATGAAACAAATACCGGAATGTATCACACATATGATATTTTAATCTTTTTAATAATTTCAACAATATAAATTAATTGAAATGTTATTTTTTTAGTAAATATTAAGTTATTTATATTATTTAATAAGTTATTATTATCATATAATCAGTTTCATTAACTTTGGAAAAAAAAACAAAAAGTTCAATTTCAAAAACATTACTTGTTTAAGACATGCTCAGCTCAGCTTGTCTATTTCATAAGATTTAACAAAAGATATCAAGAACATAAAGTCCTCCAAATGTATAATTATCTTAAAAAATATTTTAGATAGCACGGACCACTTATGTCCAAAATGTTATAATCTGGAAAGTATCTAACTCTAACTTGGAAGCTATAAAATATCTAACGTGCACACGCTATCCTTTGTTTTCTGCACTATACTTACAGTAATCGGTGGAATGATTACGATCAAAACCGACTGACGGACTAATAGCTGTATATTGTAAGTAATTGCCATAAATACAAGTTTACCTCTACTTTACTTCCGTTCCGTCTGAAAACAGAACTTTGTCATGCAAGTTATGTTTACAGCCTACCAAAACTGTGGTTCTATTTCCCGTATCGTCAACAATAAGAAAATTCAAAAGGGTCAAATAGTACAATTATGTAAATGATGATAAAACTCTGGATGACTGTAGAACAAATCTGATATGCCGCCCTTCGGGAAAACCTACTGGACTAGCCAGAACCCCTTTCTGCGATCGCTCATACCTTTATTCTCTAATTTTTTTTTCTACTTTTATTTATATTTCATTTAACTACGTGACTTAATGTAGAGATGACGTCACTCCCATACGGTTGTAGAATGGCAACTTGGCCAAGCCTGCTGGTTGGATGAGTTAAACGTGTGTTTTGTTCAAGCTGTTGGTCCATTGGTAGGACGCACTTCTTTTGCCTATTCACAGTCTCCACTTATCACTATCCTTCTATTTTTGTAAAATGATTGGTAGCTGGCAAAAATAGATTTTCTATTGCATATTCAACACTCAGGCTTGCATATGTTGTTTTTATCAGTAATATCAAAGAAAACATGAATAAAACAAAACGGGACAACATTAACATTTTCTGACGTGTCACTAGCGCTACAATAGTTTATAGCGTTTTATTTTCTATATGTATATATTTATATTTAGGTATTATAAATACATATTTATGCTAGCTGATGACCGCGGCTGCGCTCGTGTCCTAGAGGTTTGAAAAATAGATAGTAGCCGATTCTCAGACTTACTTAATATGCATAAAAAAATTCATAAGAATCGGTCAAGCCGTTTCGGAGGAGTATGGGAACGAACATTGTGACACAAGAATTTCATAAATAAGACTAGCTGATGCTCGCGGCTCCGCTCGCGCCCTAGGAGTATAAAAAATAGATGTTGGCCGATTCTCAGACCTACTGAATATGCATATAAAGTTTCATAAAGATCGGTCAAGCTGTTTCGGAGGAGTATGGCAACAAAAACTGTGACACGAGAATTTTATATATTAGATATTTTCTATCCTACCTAAATATATTTTAGTGCAACAATTTTTCTAGAAATACGTGTGTGAGTTGTATCGAATTATATTCGTTACTGACATTGGTTAATAACAATGACAGATTTAATTCATCATCATCACTACTCCAAAACTATTAGACCCATTAGTATCGTATATATAGTATCGTATAGTATCGTATATACATACGTTCTCGTATGTATATGTTAAGTACGTTACAACATAATACATAAAGTCTTGCAAAAATTAACAGCCAGCTTAATATATATGTATTACAAATCCGTATCAGCAAGTAACATCATATAAAAGTTCTTGTAGTTCGTTGTAACTTTCATCGATGTTTTTATAATAGTGTATTGATGAATGAAAGGTAAATTGCGGTTTACGATTTATGACGTTTTAAAAAAAACTACTTATAGATCTCGTTCAAACCAATTTTCGTTGGTAGTTTACATGGTAATGTACAACATATATTTTTTTTAGTTTTATCACTCTCTTATTTTAGAAGTTACAGGCGGGGGGGACACATTTTTCCACTTTGGAAGTGTCTCTCGCGCAAACTATTTAGTTTAGAAAAAAATAATATTAGAAACATCAACATCATTTTTAAACACTTATCCATAGATACCCCTGACGTATGGGTTTGATGAAAAAAAAATTTTTTGAGTTTCAGTTCCAAGTATGAGGGCCCCCAAAATGTATTGTTTTTTAGGGTTCCATAGCCGAATGGCAAAAAACGGAACCCTTATAGATTCGTCAAGTCTGTATGTCTGTCTGTCTGTCTGTCTGTCTGTCTGTCCGTCCGTATGTCACAGCCAATTATTTCCGAAACTATAAGAGCTATACTGTTGAAATTTGGTCAGTCGATGTATTCTGTAAACCGCATTAGGATTTTTACATAAAAATAGAAAAAAAACAATACATTTTGGGGGTCCCCATACTTGGAACTGAAACTCGAAAATTTTTTTTTCATCAAACCTATACGTGTGGAGTATATAAGGATAGGTGTTCAAAAATGGTGTTGAGATTTCTAATATCATTTTTTTCTAAACTGAATAGTTTGCGCGAGAGACACTTCCAAAGTGGAAAAAAGAGTGTCCCACCCCCCTCTAACTTCTAAACTAAGAGAGTGATAAAACTAAAAAAAAAATATGTTGTACATTACCATGCAAACTACCAACGAAAATTGGTTTGAACGAAATCTAGTCAGTAGTTTTTTTTTTAATACGTCATAAATCGTAACACGCAATTTACCTTTCATCCAATCAATACACTAGTTTAAAAACATCGATGAAAGTTACAACGAACTACAAGAACTTTTATATGATGTTACTTGCTGATACGGAACCCTTCATGGGCGAGTCCGACTCGCACTTGGCCGCTTTTTTCTATTTTTATGTGAAAATCTTAATTCGGTTCACAGAATACATCTACTTACCAAGTTTCAAAAGTATAGCTCCTATGGTTTCGGAGAAAAATGGTTGTGACATACGGACGGACAGACAGACAGACGGACAGACATGAAGAATCTATAATATTCCATTTTTGCCATTTGACTACGGAACCCTAAAAATATGAAATATTTACAGACACCTCTGGAAATTCCAATTTAAAATATATTTATACACCTATGAAAATATATGCAATCTATTTCAGTTTTGATTTTTTTCTGACAGGTCGAGCAATTGAGCGTGTGTGCGCGGGTGCTGACGGCGCTGGCATGGTCTCGGCGGCACGAGCGCTGCTTGCTGCGGTAACAAGGGTCTTACTTCTAGCAGACATGGTCGTCGTGCGACAACTACTTCTGGCGAAGGATAAGGTATTTAGTTTTTCCGTTATTTTTTGCGCATCGCAGTATGAACGATAGTTAAAACCGGACATTTGGCATTTAAGGCACTGAACCTATAAATTAAATTACAGGTAAACGCCATTTATTCCTATCGAATAAAATTGTAAAACTTAAAATTGAAACTTAAAAAACTAGTTGCAACAAATAGTGGCTAATCCATCCTAAATAATGGTAATAGTCCTGACTAATCTAACTGTATATGATAAGTACACGAAGTTATATGCCACCTAACCCGAAATAGACGACCGTTTACCTCTGTCCCAAAACAAGGACATGACCTATTTGTCGAATAAAGGAGAACGGTAAATTCAAGCAATACAATACAGTACTCCCGGCCTCAATTGTGGTAACGCACGATCGTTTAGATTTGGTAACGGTGAGTGAATTGTTTGAATGACTTATACATATCTGTGACGATGTATTTTATGAAGGCTTACCTTTATTAATTGAGTTACTTACTATGAATTACGATCAGATCTTATGCTTTGAATTAAAAATATTGATATGGCGTTGACTGTGTTATTGTGGCTACATTTTCAACGCAGGTAGCGCGGTCGCTCGATCGACTGGAATCAGTTTCAAACTTTGCGGAATTCGTCCGTGCTTTTACGGAATTCGGTGGTGGCATGGTGGAGCTAGCAAGACTGACAGCAGAGCGACGAGCTGACTTACGAGACGAGCGAAGACGTGCGCAGGTTGCCGCAGCTAGAAATGTTCTCGAACGTTCCACGCTTATGCTCCTTACTTCTTCAAAGGTTAGTGTTGCTTAATATGATATCTGCTAATTGCAACTCTTATGAAACATCTATGAAGAAGTAAAAACCAACCTATTCAATTCGTTGTACGTATATATCTAAATATAATAAAATATTGTAATGACCAATGCATGTTCTTTTCAACCGATTAACAGAACAATGGGCGAATGAATGATCAAAGCAAATGTCGAATATTAGAATTTTTAATTATCCTGTGACTGTGGAATCATAATACGGCCATGTTCTGTAACGTTGATTTGAAAAAAGTCCGTAATAAAACACTTTGAATTACTGTTGGGATGTTATTAACAGCAATGGATGGAAATAAATTTTCAATCCCAGCGTATGGTAGGTCCCGCAGCTTGCGTAAATTAGCGACGACGCTTGACCGCTGTTTCACCTATCAATTATGTAGGCTTCCAAAACAATTCGGGACCACAATACGCTGTTTGTGACACCAAAATTTATCGACACTCCTTTGTCATACGTCTTTATCATCAATGCTGGTTTATAAACATACCATAATCCAAATAAAAATAACTTACTGAATAGGTACTTAAATGATACGATAATACTACGATTAGGAATAACTATCTTATACCCGTGATGCTTAAATAAATAAATTACATGAACTGATTACATAGCAAAATAAAAAATGTGAAAAACTTAAAATTGTTTTTTTTTATATATTTCTAAATTGATCATTTGTTGTTTAAAAATATTTTAAAAAGCTTGAAGAAGGTTATTTAAAAGGAAAATTAATCATATATGAGAAAAATATTAAATATTCACAAGCAAAACAAACTATTTTGGACAGACGCATGGGCACTACTAAAATATTAGTTATTTATAAAAATATTTGTGTAATATTGAATAGTAGTAGTATACCAATTATTTTAATGAATATAAACTTATTATCCCACAAACTTAAGTGCTTGTTAGACACCATTCTTAATTATATTAATTACTAGCTGTGTCCCGCGGTGTTACTTATTATTTAAAAGTAGTATTAGTTACTCCTTATATCATCAGCAACCTACCAATGAAAGCCCCGTCAAAATCGGCCCAGCCGTTCCAGAGAATAACGTATATACTTTGGTTTGCTTTCAGTAAAAAACTGATTATTTGATGTTACATACAGACACTCCAATTTTATTTATTTGTATCGATTAAATAATTTCTAATTCAATAACACTCGATATGACTTATGAAGTTATATCCTTACAGCCCTTAAGACTATCAAGTTACGTACTTGGATTTAAACTTGAAACTAGTTATTACAAACAATATATTTTAAAGAGAGGTGAGTGCGTCCACGGCTTCGTCATAAGAGGGTAAATTGAACAATCACAGTGAGCAGTGTGACTGTGTGATGGCAAAGCTAGCAATTTGTCAGCAGTTCCGAGCGAGCGTGCCGCCAATGCCTCCCAACCATTCACATGACATATTTTACAAGACTTTTCAGTTTTTCCACCGCCCTACACTAGATGTACGACATTGATAAAAGTCTTCTTTGAAGTTTGAACTACTATTTGTTTTATGTGCCTTTCATGTAGCCACAATATTTATGACATTTTAACTTCTGAACAAATAACAGCTTTTCATATTTTACTTTTACAGAGCGGTAGTAGCATGTAGTAAAGTCAGTATCAATATAAGGTAACTAGGCTTTATGTAGCAGTTAAAACAGAAATATGTCTTGTTACAATGATTTGATACGCCATCTTATTCAGTCAGGTGGATAACTTTGAAGAGAAAACACGTTTGCCACTGGCAAGGTTTTTCAGAGTAGTCGTGCCATTTATATACCCAGTCTTTGTCAAGAGCTGAGCGACAAAGAGCTCGAAACAAATATTAAATTACCAACCTCGCTTGCTGCCGATAGTTTCTATCACATCTCTTACTTACCTTTTTATATTTTACTAGCTGACCCGGCGAACTTCGTACCGCCTTAGAATATTAATTCATAATAAAGTATTGTGTTTAGATATTAACTGATAGTGACAAATCGACAGCAGCGCCAACTAACACGCCCAGGCCAGTACCGCCAGAATTGCTTTGTTCCTGCATTTTATATCTGTAATATATTCAAAAATATTAATTTAAATTACATACTGTAAAGGGCCATATTAATCTATATTAAATACACAATTTATTTAAGGTACTTAATTGGATAAGGATTAATACTGTGTTGCCTATAATCGCTTCGTAAATAAACCATTATTTCTCCTAAAAATAAAAAATAAGAAAATGGTTATTTTGGGTTATCCCTAAGAGATAGACATATACCATGGCGGACTTTTTTATTTACACGCTTTATATTAGCTTCACCTGTATGTTTGTTTGTATGTTTGTTTGTATGTTTGTTTGTAAGCGACTCCTTTGGGGGCGATTTTGACCCACTTTAAACAGCCAGGTTTCGTTCAAACTTTGTAGATTTATCGAGGACCGATGGCAATACAATAATTTGAAAAAAAAAAAGTATAAATTCTTTTTTTTTTAGTCTAGAAAAAAAATATAGTTTTGAAAAACTAAACAAACACGCTTTTAAACTAAAAAGTAGAAAATAATTTTAATTTAACCAAGCGTGGGGTCAGGGTGCTTTCTGAAAATATTTCAATAACGTCGCCCTACGCTTTGTTACATTAAAATTATTTTCTACTTTTTAGTTTAAAAGCGTGTTTGTTTAGTTTTTTAAAACTATATTTTTTTTGTAGATCTTTTTAAGATTTACAATACTGTAGTACATTATTTTGATCTATCTCGTAGGGTACAGCCAGTTTTTGCAATATAAGCGTAAAAAACATCACATTAGAAACCTCTAAAATTATTATCTGCTATATTAAGCATGTATTTTAAATAAAAACCTTCCTCTTGAATCACTCTACCGATTAAAGAAAATTTCATAAAAATCCGTTGCGTAGTTTTAAAGATTTAAGCATACAAAGGGACAGAGAAAGCGACTTTGTTTTATACTATGTAGTGATAGTGATTACAGTAGGTACTATTTATCACCGTTTCAAATTCATCGTCAATTCTCACTCTTGGTTTAATACGCCCCGACGCGTTTCAGTCACGGAACCTTCACCTAATGCTAATGGATTTAATCCTATTTGAAAATTATCAAATATTTATGAAGTACAGAATAATATTGCCTCAATTAACAAAGGTATTTATATATGTATATAACAGCATTAAACATACTAAAAGATAATGTAATAAAGAAATCTATAACATAATTGGTTATGGGTAAAAACAATACAATTTAGATTTTGATATAGGAAGCATGTGTTAGGTCCAGTTGATCATAGTGCATAATAAAACTGGGATTACTGCAATTTGGTATTGCCCATCTGTGTATGCTCTTTAAATGTACATCTATAATTTATTCATACGAGTACACTAACATTGGTAAAATAATTTGGTTTGCTTTGATGCCTATGCACTTATTATTCATTTTAATGTAAGTAAATAGAAATTTCCGTCTCAGAAATTGCTTAGAACAAAGAGACAGACAGAAAAAAATTTAAACGTTGATTTTTTGGTGTAAGTATATACTGTATATAATTTCATGAGCATTAAAAAACTGATTATTTGATATTACATAAGACAATCCAGTTTTATGTATTGGTATGTATATACATATATATTATAAATATACAGAAACACTCATTTCAAAAGTACAAATCTGGAACCAATGACTAAGAGAAAGATGTAAACCGCATGTACAATTAAGGTCACAGTTGCAGCTGACACTGCCATGTGCATTTAAAGCAAAAAGTTTGTACACAACTCTGATCTTTCGATCTGTGTTAACTCGTTATTCAATTGTTATCGAAACAGTTCTGTACCCATTTCTTCTTCTTCTCGTGTTATAAATAAAAGTGTTTACTTTTTACATGGTGTTATTTAGTAACTATTTATATTTAGTGAGCATTACTAAGAATGCCACAACAAATCACGTGTAACTTAAACAAATATTTTGCAAACACAGCAAATATTTTGAATCTAAAATATTCCGTCATTAATATAAAATTGTTAGTCAAAGCAGTGAATTGTAAATTAATAATTGCCGTTCACGGTTCCAGCCTTAGGACGGAAAGACCCATAATTAAGGGATGGGCACGAACTCTAGGGACCAGATAATATTGAGCAATGTCCATCTAACTTTGTTAATTTCCTTTGACTTGAATGTCCCAAGCTGAGTAATTCTAACATTTCTGTATATAAATGTTATGTAGGTATGCGTAAAGCTAGTAAAAAAAAAACTCATTTCTGACATCAGTTGTCAAACCTCTTAATAGGAAACTGTTTACCCGTATTAACATGAATGGTTCCTGCTTCGTCTTCTTCTAAAAAAATATTTAGTTTCTACATTGTCTTTGATTACCTTTATCATTTTTTTTACCAGGCGTGTCTAAGGCATCCAGGAAGCGCATCGGCGAGAGAAAACCGCGACACGGTGTTCTGTCAGATGCGGCGGGCCATGGATCTAATTCACTACGTTGTGCGAGACGGACTGCCGGGACATGAAGAACATGCTCATGAGGTTTGACACATATTCTTCTATATACGCCATTTGCCTGCGATAATAATCTTTCTGCTCAAAACTACTTCACTCTCCTTGCGAAGCGGAAAACTGTTTGACGTAGGTACTTAAGTACTTCTCTCGTCTAACTCTGAATATGCATAAAGAAAATATTAAATGCACAAAATAAATGCTACAAAATAAGTGAACAAGATAAGTAGTATAAGATTTAATTTGAATTAAACTAAATTTAGATCATATAAATTTCTCAAAATTAGCAACCATAATTGACTTTTGTTTGTTGCCAAGTGGTTTAGCGATCGCCACGACGCTTTAAGGACGTCGTGGGTTTCAAATCCACTGGGACATTGTTGTTCTGTCTAGGTGTTCTTTGTACCCGTTTAATATTTGTTAGTAAAGTCCCACGCGACATAGGATTCATATTTCTATTTTTTTACCCAAAGGTCTAACACTAATTTCGAAATCTTAATGTCTAAATCATTCTAAAGATGTGCTACGAGTATACTGAATACTTGCGTTTTCTGGGCATTTTCTGAAAACATCTTAAATAGTTTAATACGCCTATAGAAATAGTTTTGCAGCAAATATTAATGATATTTAGGAAGATAATTAAAATACTGAACCATCTTCAATTATCATTAATTGGAACTTATACTAAATAATGATAAACACAAAGATCGACTCAGTGACATTTTTCATTGAAAATCTCTATAACTACTAACTTTTTTCTACTTAAGAAACAGATCTCAACTAATCTCAAGTGGTAAAAATTAAACATTAAGAATATTAATGATAACTTAAATCACTTTACACTGCTCAAAGCAAGCTATTTAAATAAGCCAAAAACTAATTCAGCGCGATAAATTTATTATGTGTAATATCGTATGTGTAAAAGTTATAGTATGATTATCTAAGACACCGCAAGTGCAAACATTTACCGATGTGGCAGTTAATGTCAAGAACTAAATAAGTTTAGCAGAGAGATACCAGCACTGAGCTGTTCTGTTGTCGTGTCCTCAACACATTTTACACGGAAATGTTATTACAGTCACTACAGAGAATATTATCATCAACACACTCTTTACTAGAACTGCTATCAAATGCTTTTCAGTTAAATACTATTTATTTTTAAAATGACTTGCTGAAATTAACAAGTAATGGAGTAGGACATCTATAAATTTAAAGCGTAAACTTCTTTAACAACAATAACTTGGTTTATATTTCGAATATAAATTTATTTTACAAACATAAAAAAGAAATCTTTGTGTTTATTTGTTTTGTTTGACTCTGACTTCCGAATACCAGTACTTCACACTTTTCTTTACTCTCTATGCCACATAAAATAGCACGCATTAACTATTTACACTTTACATGACAGCTTGTGGTACATACCTAAATGAAACATATACTAACAACTAATATACATATAATAATACACCTAATAATAACTTAGTTTACATGTGGCAATAACAGACCTACTCCACGTTGTAATTCCATGAAATTACAATCCGCATTCTAATATCAAAGCCAATTTTAAGCAACCATTGTTGTTTGTCAAAAGCTTTTAATGGTCAATTATATATAATAACGTATATTGTACGTAAATTCGAATATGGGGAGAGTGAGAGAGAGAAAAAGAGAGAATAGTTAATTTTTATTAATATGACGTTTTCAACAGCGACCCAAAGTCCCTAGAGGAATTAAAGGAAAATATTCGAGAGGAAATGCAAATCATTTCACGAAACACTTATCGGGCCGTCATTGAAAATTTTCGCTCCAGGTTGCAGCAGTGTCAAAATAGTCAGCCCAGCTTCCTGCAGGAAGTGGTCGAAGGCCTATTCCCAGAGCGGGCGGAGCACACGCCCCCGTCGATGGCTGTCATGGCCGGAGGCGACGACGAAGGCGAGGCTGATGTGCCGCCCGTCAGGGAATCAGAGGTAGGGGCGGCTGTTCTAAGGATTCGATCCAAGAACACCGCCCCCGGGCCAGACGGGGTACCTGCCCGAGTGCTGGCCCGAGCCCTCGATCATATGTCGGACCGCCTCAGGGGAGTGTTAGACGCTAGTCTGGCGTCCGGACGCTTCCCTGAGTGTTGGAAAAGCGGGAAGCTGGTTCTGCTCCAGAAGCCAGGTCGGTCTGCCGACTCGGTCGCGGCCTATAGGCCCATCGTGTTGCTGGACGAGGCGGGTAAGCTGCTCGAGAGGGTGCTCCACGCCCGCATCGTCCAGCACCTGCGCGAGGTGGGCCCCGATCTGTCGGACGCCCAATTTGGATTCCGGGAGCGGCGTTCGACGGTCGACGCAATTCTGCGTCTGAAGGCCGCGACCGAACAGGCGGTGGGCAGCGGCGACGTGCTGTTGGCGGTGTCGTTGGACATCGCCAACGCATTCAATAGTCTGCCATTCAGCTGCATCAGGGCCGCACTCCAGTACCACGGAGTGCCACAGTACCTGAGGCGGCTAGTGGCAGACTATCTGACGGAGCGTACTGTCATGTACGAGGACCGAGAAGGAGTCTTGAGACGTCGGGCCATGTCGTGCGGTGTTCCACAGGGGTCTGTCCTCGGACCACTCCTGTGGAACATGGGATACGACTGGGTCCTGCGAGGGCGTCTCCCCCCTGGGGTCGGTGTAATTTGCTACGCCGACGACACTCTTGTGACAGCCCGGGGGGCGACCTTCGAAGAGGCGGCACGCCTGGCCACCACAGGAGTCTCCCTGGTGGTCGGGCGCATTGAGGCGCTGGGTTTGCGGGTGGCCCTAGAAAAGACGGAAGCCCTACTTTTCCATGGGCCCCGTCGTGGTCCACCCGCCGGCGCCTCCATCGAGGTCAACTCGGTCCTCGTACCGGTCCGGGCCCACTTGAAGTATCTGGGTCTGGTCCTAGACGATAGGTGGCTCTTCGACGAGCACTTCCAACAGCTTGCTCCGAAGCTGATCGGCACTGCCTCCTTCCTTGGGCGTCTTTTGCCCAATCTGGGAGGAGCCAGTGTCGCCACGAGGCAGCTGTACACGGGGGTTGTCCGGTCTATGGCACTCTATGGTGCACCGGTGTGGGCGGCGGCTCTGACCGAGCAGAATAGGGCGCGCCTCAGGCGGCCGCAGAGAACTCTGGCGGTCAGAGCCATACGGGGTTACCGCACCGTATCGACGGAGGCGGCGTGCGCCCTGGCCGGAACACCCCCGTGGGATTTGGAGGCGGAAGTGCTCGCCGACGTTTATCGGCGAGTGACTAACTACCGGGCGGAGAGTGGTGGAGTTGGACCTCCGCCCGAGGACGTGCGCGAGTGGCGCGAAGCCGCTCACCGAGCCACGATGGATCGCTGGTCGGTCCGGCTGGAGACTCCACGTGCTGGCTTCGCCACCGTAGAGGCGCTTCAGCCGGTCATCGGCGAATGGGCAGTGCGGCAGCACGGGACCCTTACCTTCCGACTGACGCAGGTTCTTTCCGGGCATGGTTGCTTCGGAAAGTACCTGCACTCGGTCGCCAGGAGGGAATTGAGTCCCGCCTGCCACCACTGCGACTGCAGTGAGGATTCGGCTCATCACACGCTGGCGGTCTGCCCCGCATGGGAGACGCAGCGCCGGGTCCTCACTGCAGTCATCGGAGGGGATCTCTCGATGCCGGCCGTCGTTCGTTGCATGGTCGGCAGCGAGAGCTCATTTACCGCGGTCGCAACCTTCTGCGAGGACGTAATCACGCAGAAGGAGGCGGCGGAGAAGGCCCGGGAGGACGACATCCAATCGGACCAGATTCGCCGCCGGCGACTCGGGCGGCGGAGGCGCGAACATCTGCGCCTCATGCCGCCTTGAGGTGGCCGCGGGTGGACGGGACGGGTTTTCCCTTCACCCGCATTATGTGGCCAGCCGCGAGGGGGCGGCGTCGGTGTGTGCCGGACGCCGCCTAAGAGAGGGTCGTCGTACAGAGACGGTGCCCGCATCAGGAGCTGGCAGGCGCTGGAGAAGTTCAGAAGGAGATCCCACCCTGGACTTCTCCTCCTCCTACACGGAGAAGCGCGGAGAGGGCACACTGTGTGGTTTTTAGTCGGTTCAAGTCCGACACACCACCCCGCCGTAACCCCCGGTGGGGTGACGGTCCATGATGATTTTCCACACAAAAAAAAAAAAAAAAAAAAAAAAAAAAGTGTCAAAATAGTCAAAGATCACATATGGATGATGTAATTTAAAAAAAAACATTTGTGTTCTTTAATAATAAATACAAAATCACAGCATATTATCTACTCTATTGGTTACTTACTAAACAAAGTAATTTCCTCTAGCACTCATCAGGAAAGGAAATTCTAATAAAAATCGGTCAAGTGCGTGTCAGGCTACGCATAGATTAAGTTTCCGTAGTCATCCACAATGGCACGTGGATTTAAAAAATTTCTATTGATAATTGTTACGTTTGTTCATTATTTCGTCATTTCTGATCGAAGTTTTCCAAGTTAGCGCATTTCACGAATTAGACCTCTAAAACTCCTGAACTAACAAACTTATCTAAGCCGTTATATATCTAAGCCATTGTAATGTTTATTTATTCCCAAGTTATAAGAAAATACAGTACGTAGTGTCTAGAGACTTAAGCTCGTAGGTGTAAGTGTACGACGACATAAGTATGTCGTGTCATATTACATGAAACACTGGAGAGGCTTCTTCGGCTCGCCACCGACCGGAAGAATATACGTGCCTACTCAGCGAGTAATTTACCTATCCACTACTAACTTGAAAACACATAAATCTCTACACACAAAAACAATACTGGTGCTATTTTTCTTTTTGACATCACTTAACAAAAGTTTAAAAAAAAAAAAATTAGATTCATTTATTTAAAGAGCTTGCTATTTAAAGAGGCCTATGTCCAGCAGTGGACTGCGATAGGCTGATGATAAGTCGATCTAAATTATGTGTTCATTATCACAGTACAAAAGTTTAATTTAACTTTAGTAAAGGCTATAAATATAGCAATTAAGACCGTGCGTGTTATTTAGTTTTGAGATATGACGTATTATTACTTACACAACGTATGTGTTGTCATTATATAAAAATCACAAAATTTAAGGAATTTTTGGTGTAAGAATTTATCTGAAGTAGTCGGCATGTATTTAGACGATGTCTAATTTCAGTGCGACATAACTAATTTTACTTAATAACTTTTGAACGGAAAACAGAAGAATAGCAAATGAAAAATAATGGTCTAAGTAGAGTTTTAGAGTACATATCGTAATTTTGAGACTACATAATGTTATTAAATTTACCTTTTTATAATTTACAATTTAATATTAAGTTTAGAGAGTTAGGAACAACGTTATTATCTAGCTATGCGTCCCATTAAAAAGACACTACAAAACGACTTAAAAGGGATCGGCACGTGTTTAGGTATTATGTATTTTTATATCAATTACGCAGCATATAACACTTAATAGCAATGTTACCTCAAAATCAAAATCAAAGCATTTATTTCAAGTAGGCCAGTTACAGGCACTTTTGAATTGTCGAAACAAAAATGAAAATTAAATGTAGCTACAGTCCCAGTCACAAGACATAAAAACTGTGAAAGTACTGTAGTTGCCCATTCCCTAACGTAGATCTCTATGGAGAAGAACGGGCAAGAAACTCCTAAACCTATTGTTGAGAGTTGACAAAACTTTTATTGTCCTTACGAACACCGCCTAATTTAAATGTATTAAAACTCCGTTAATTCGGAGTAAGTTTTTTTTAAGTCTAGGATATGGCACTAATAATTGTGGCAATATTTAACTATTTAAAGACTAAGATTTTTTATGCAGTTACTTTGTTACCAAATTATGTAATTGATTCTCGATTGTGTAGCCTAGGTATGTAATTTAATGTATAAAACGTTAATATGTCATTGTTCGTCCCAACCGACGTTTTTAGTTTCAATGAGCAACTAGAAAAGTGAATTAAGAAAGATAAGATCGCCGTATCTCGCATGCTACGGCCTATATCTCGTGAAGTCGTGATAACAATCGACACGCTATCACGATGGGATGTCTAGAGTTATCTGCTAGAATTTACGCAAGTAGGCATATAGACATAATGAGCTATTATTGGGTACTGATACACGTCACTATGTGATATAATCGCTCGTGTCTTGTGAGAAATTAGACTGTCTGCTTTCAGGACACAGCTCGGTATTTATTTTATTAAGCTTAATTAAAAAACAATCATTTATTGTTATCTAATCAGAAAGTGTTCTTAATACATTTTCTTTGTTTTTTTTTAATTAAGCTAATATGACTATACTCACGAAAGAAACTGATCTAATATACTCGTAAACTTCTACTCATCTGGTAAGTAGACTGGACAGAACTCTGTGAACTTAGTGACTCTGGTATATTCTATAATAGAGGCCATAAGGTATGCCTATTTTTTTTTTCGCTGAACAAACAATCTGGAATATTGCCGTCTCTATCTGATTCTTTCTACTTCTAGTTCTTGACTGATCTCTGTGATCTAATTATTTACTATTTTATTTCTTTTCTTGTAGATGAAACCTTTCTCGGATAGTCATGAGCAGGTATAAGTTACTAATCGCAGGTAGTTGAGTTCATTATTTTTGAAATTACAATTGTTGTACATAATATGCACTAGTTTTGTTCTTCTTGTATGCTTTATTTACATGATATTGTTTCGTGTCCCGAGTAAATTAGAAAGTATGCGACTTGCTTCCTCATAAACGATAATTAACTATATTTTTATTTACAAAAAACCAGAGTTCTTTTATCTTTCATCTTATTTTTTAATAACCATCTTGATGTGAGATTTTAAATGTTTCTATACAGTTTGTTCATCCTCTGTACGTCCTCCCAATGCGCACCAAAACCTTTCAGGAAATCCCGAAGTTGAGGAAGCATTCCATTTTGCCAATTAAATTATGTAAACAGCACCTATATTTGCTATAAAGTAGTCATAGTTTTGAATACTTAAATATTTTTAATTATCACTAAATATTGCTAACACCACGCAGAACAGTTTAGGATTAATGGCCTGGCTAAGCTTCACGCTGCGTTATTAATGTTATAGGTACGTATACAACATTTCGTTTAGGTAGATACAGCTTTCGGTGAGTAAATGTTATGTTCCTACAATAAAGCCTGTCGTAAACAATCACCTCAATTACTATTTATATATAGCCGGTTCCAAAAATAACGGGTCACTCACATAAACCAATAACGGGTCAGTCACATAAACCCGAATATCTCCCGAACTACGTATGCCATCCTAATGAAACGAAGACTGTTCAATTGAGAATTTAATTATACAGATAAAAAATAAAATAAAACTTAGTTACACCCACAATAGTAATCTTAAATTAAAAAAAAACTAAAGTAGTCATATTTTTCTTAAGATTACATTTTTTTTATGATTGTTTTTTTTGCTGTTTTTCATCACTTTCTTCATTTAATACTTTGTATTGCCTCCACGTGATGAAGCCTCCAGTGATGAAAAACAGCAAAAAAACAATCATAAAAAAAATGTAATCTTAAGAAAAATATGACTACTTTAGTTTTTTTTTAATTTAAGATTAATATTGTGGGTGTAACTAAGTTTTATTTTATTTTTTATCTGTATAATTAAATTCTCAATTGAACAGTCTTCGTTTCATTAGGATGGCATACGTAGTTCGGGAGATATTCGGGTTTATGTGACTGACCCGTTATTTTTGGAACCGAGTGTAGTAATTGAGTTAGACTTCTAAAAATAATAGAAACATGCTTATTAGAAATCGTAGTTTTGTTGAAAACATTCAAAACATTAGCCACTTTTATTAGTACTTTCACCGATTGATATCGTCCAACTGTTTCATGCCAACAGTACGTATTTTACGTTTAAGCAGGTAGGAGTATCACATGAAGTTTTCAACGTGTATTTCATAATAATAAAGTTAGTGTTACATATAGGCGGCACAGTGGGAAGCAGGCACTGCGCTCGGTGCACTCCGTGGTTTGACGGGCCAGGTGCGGACGGCGAGAGCGAGAGGCGGTGCTGATGCAGCTCGGCGTCGAGCCCTCGCTGGCACACTTCGAGCTCTTGTGGAACGCACTCACGATTTCACTGACTCTGCTTATACCTCACATGAACACCGACAACGGATACTAGCGCTTGCCGAAAGAATAGCATATGAATTAGAAAGATTAGTTGCAGTTGCGGTGTCTCTGGTAAGAAATTATTTACTCAATACGGTTGTTACCCATTTTCTTAAACATTTTAGAGGGTTATCATTTTAGGAAGAGCAAGGAGCAAGTGGAAGTGCAACGGCACTAGAAAGTGCTTGTACAGGGGCGACGGGTGCTGCTTCTGAGTTGGAGCGAGCACTGGTGGCCGCAGCACGTGACCAGGCAAGAGACTTGGCTCCGCTTGCTGACGAGGCAAAACGACTAGCCTCTGACCTTGCATATATAGGTAAACAATGTTCGTGTCCATTTATTAACTACTACTGTTGTTTAAAATTAACACCTTGAATTAGTTGAGTGTGTATTCATTTGTATTTCAATATGTCGTGTCTTATAGCTAGTTCCTGTGGTGAGAGAGAATCAGAGAGACTGCACAATATAGCCAGCCGGCTTCATGAACAATTAGATCACATAATAGAGGTAAATGGTGTCCTTAGTAGACGATGTATGTTCATATACATTTTTTTACATTTTTTTTTAATCTTTAATCTACAGGTTTGCAAATTACTCAGGCATATAGCGATGTCAGAAACATTACAAGTCAGTGCAAAGTTTGCAGAAATCAATATTAGAATATACGGTCCACAAGTGGTAACGGCAGCGAGAACATTAGCAGCTCACCCTAACAGTGCCGCGGCGAGAGAGAACCTCGACGTGTTCGTAGACATGTGGGCATGGTTACTTGCTGATGCTGCGAGGTTGGCCCGAGAGCTTCTAGACCTCACAGATGATAGACCTGACAAACAACAATATAGCAGTTTGCCAAGACCAGGGGTTAGTTGTTCTTGCATTAAGTAATATGAAACTTTTATCAATTTTATTGAATTTAAAATAACTAATTTTCTAAACAGAAACATGGGACGACCAGTAAACCTTTAAAAGCTGTAAGACTAGATTCTGACGAACAAGCGAAGATCGCGAAATCTGGTCTTGAAATGAAAATGATGTCATCTGAAATGGATGCAGAAACTGAAAAGTGGCAAGGTGCAGCGGCTGATGAAAACAACGACATCGTGAAGAGGTAAGTTCAGTAAATTTTTTAATAGTAAGAATTTGTAAGTGTTTATGAAGGTGACATGGGTATGTTTTTATATCTCCAGGGCTAAAAATATGTCTTCCATGGCCTTCGCTATGTACCAATTTACAAAAGGTGAGGGTCGTCTAAACACCACGCAAGACCTCTTCACACAGGCCGAGTACTTCGCCGAGGAAGCTAATAGATTATATAAAATTGTTAGACAATTTTCCTATCAGGTAATCATAATTTTTAGTTTGAAATATGATGAGTATAATTTACAAACTACCTAAGGAACTGGTTTATTCCAAGCAATAATATTTGATCAGGTGCCTGCAGGGGCGACAAAAAAAGAACTGCTAGAGCATCTAGATAAAGTACCGACGTACGTCCAACAGCTACAATTCACGGTGAAGGAACCCACGGTTGGGCGCGCAGCAACCTTCAGCAAAGTAGACAACGTCATACAAGAAACCAAACACCTCATGAACGTTATAAGTAAAGTCGTCACTACATGTTTCGACTGCGCCAACAAGGTGATCAATCAATTTATTATTTTATTTGTTTACATGATTAAGCATACTTTAATTACCTTTTTCGAGCAACACTTCGCACTTTTTGACAGTTTAGTAAATTTTTCTAGGAAATATAAAGATTTTAGTGCATTGGAACGTAATGTTCCTTAGGTACCTTTGCCGTGGGAGGCCCGTGTGGGAGTGGTTAAAAGGCACCAGAGTGTTGCACCTGTTAAGTACTTTAAAGATTCTATTTCATTCGTGATTGTTAGCGTTTCGGGAAAACGGTGAAGCTGTGTGATCATATACACGAGGTTTATTCTTGATTTTCAGATTTCTGCACTGTATCTAATATACAATTTTAAAAGAAGTCTTTCTCAACTCTTAAAACATCAAGATCAAGAATAAATCTCCGAATTAGTTCTTAGAAATAGTTTTATAGGTATATAGAATAGTCCAGTTTAAATACGAATATTCCCACGTTTATTTATTATTTATTGTATTTTACTTGTTATCTGTTTTCTGCAACGCACGTTCCTCTACAACAGGGTCTAATTCCGCTGGACAAAGCAATAAACAAATCTTCAGCGAATACAAGGGACGATTCGGTCTGTCTCTTCTTGCACCTCTACCTAACTATATGTGTACCTCTTGTGTATGTAGTTTATCTCAGCATGATCAGTATAATCATACCCATGAGAAAGTATGAACAAAATATCCCTACTGCTCATAAATATTTATGCTAAGATCTGACTCCTGGCGCCCTATTACCATTATTTATGGTTAGCTAAGGCCTCACTAACCGGTTTTGGCTAAACAAAATATACTCTTAGATTTGTTGTGAAAACTATTACACATTTTTGTTTATTTAAATTTTATTCTTTACGTTACTCTGAACTATATTTTTTACTCATGCTTTTTATTATAATTTGTTTAGTTTTGTATTTTTTCCTTTTTTCATTTACATTTTTATTTCAGTATTCCCTTTGTATGCCTGAGAGAGTTCCTATGCATTGGAAGCCAAATTTACAAAAAGCATCCACGTATAAGAGTGAAAATAGTGTACTGAATGGTTGAAGTAGGTATTAATGTGGATTCGGAATTGTGGTTTTATGTTTAACATCAGTTTGTAACCAATGCAATTCATTCACAAACTGACAAATTACTAATTTCGTGGATTTAGTGTAGCTTTGTTTGGTGTAACTCATAGCTATTTTAATGTTGTTGGTGTGATGTTGCAATGATAACTTAGATTAGAATCTGTGTGGTATTTAACTGTTCATATAAATTGTAAAGTTTATTAACTTGATATTAACCTTGATGAATTTATTTGTTTTTTTTTCTCTCTTCTACGTAATTTGGCAACATTTATCTCTTATCTTAATTTTTCAGTCAGCAATCAGACCCCCTACAAATTGTGTTAAATGTATTTAGCGAAAAAAATTCTTACGCGAGCTTGATTTTTTTCGTCATCATGAGTTGCTTAAAGATAAGATAGAAACTTATCGTGAACGTCTTCTAACTTAATTAAATATAGCTTCAAAAAATAAACTTTTCGTGATGAATACTTAGATACTATTTGCCCAACTGTTCATTAAAACCTTTATTTGGCACTAACTATAATATTATGTGATACAGTACAACCTGGACTTCACGGGTCTAAGCGCAGGAGGGGCTGGCACAGGGGGCGGCCGAGGGACTTCAAGGGACGAGGAGTCAGGTGCAGGAGGAGGAGGAGATGCTAAACCAGGGGGGAGCAGTTCCGACACGGCCATGTGACAGTACGGCATGGGCCGGCGCGGCAAGGGCGACGCGCGCCGGACCAGGGTCAGCTTCCTCTTGTTTTAATGACCTAAACGTCTTAAAACAACTCGTCGCCTAAAGTCGGTAGGACCGATAAGCAAATTGCGTCATACATGAAACTGCACATGAATGTCTATACTATAAAAATTATATTAAGGAGTTGCTTAAATAGTAAATTTAGTAGCAAGTAAGTGAAACAAATTGGTAGTACTTCTCAAGACGATCACGTAACTACGAAAAAAAGAAAAAAATATAAATAGCATACTCACCGGATCCTTTAATCAATTCGGTATAAGTGACAACATCAGACGTTTAGTATACGTAGGTAAGCCATAATAACCACTAACAATCAAGCATTGGAATGCTTGTTTATGGCCTTAGTAGTAAATAAAAAGACTAAAGCAACGAAAAGCATTATGTACAGTTTTGTGTATCACCAATTTAGCGTCGGTTCAATGGACCACATGCAATAATGTCTGTCGTGTAAGTACCAAACGTGCATCAGCAGATGTTAAGGCGTGTGATCTTGGGCCCCGGCTATCTTTGCTGCCAAATAATTATAACTAGCCGCGATTACGGCAGTTATTTGTTTGCAGCAATATATATAGTAATAAGATGGACAGTACGATATACAAAGTAAGTTTCAGCAGGGCACTTGCGACACACAAAACGTCTTTTCAACACAACTCTTTTAGTGTCTTTACTCTTAATGCTACATCGCAAGAGCGCGGATGCGACGCCTTTGGCTGTGGATCTAAGTAAAGTTAAAGTAATAAATATTAGATAATGTAATCACTTGTTATTTATTATATTAATTATGCCTTCAATGGTAACACCACGATATTATGACGTACTTACTTCGAAAGTATACATTTTTATGCTACATTTATTGCTAGAGTAGTAATGGCATACCAATACAGATAATTCTTGCAAATATGTTACGAATAATGCCTTGGATAGAACAATTTGTGATCAATATTTAAGAAAAGAGTGAAATCGTACAATAAATATAATACTTGTTACACTTTCATAATATTACACATTATTACAACTAATACGTAAATTACACTGAGAACCATATTTTTTTAAGTTTCCCTTTCTAAGTCTGTTACTATAAGTACTTCGATCCTACAAATTATACTTATGTTGAGTGAATACTTATACCTAAATTACTGTCCTCTATATTCTTTACACCTAAATTGTCTACCTCTTTCTGCACCCTTCTGCACTCTCCGTGATCCTGATGCACTTTGTTTTGCGTTATGCACGTTCGCTTCTATCATCCACTTTCATCATCGATGGCGACCCTTTATGTTTGAAACATGCTACTTCTACCACATTAATACTTCAAAAGACACAGTGTTACTCTTGCATTCGGTGTTATCGCATTATTAGTGGTTTCTATTTCAACGACTTCGTGTACATACATTAGAATACGGTCATATTGACATTACATATACGCAAGGTGACTAAACATTGCATGTTTGTGAAACGGAATAAATAGATGTGTGTTGCATGTGTGTAACGTGATTCGAGTAATTAATGTCGTACGTCATCTTTTTGACGGGAGGATGTTTAAATGTTAAGATGAGGGAAATTGACTCTGGTGATCGCTACCGCGATCCCCATTCGCCCAACTTGCGGTGTTATATAGACCATGGCTTCCGAGACCACGGCACAGAATGCGGGCACTCTGTACTCGATTACTCATGCATGCTCCAACTGCTGACTGCTCGTTGTATGTAGCGCATCGCGCGGCATGTCGCAATATCGCTGATCGATAAAGAACATATCAAACTTTATAGACATTAGTACCAGCTGCTAGGACTCTGACGACCAAGTCGTTGTTTAGTATTTAAGTACTTTATTGTTAGAATAATGAGCGTGCCTCAGGTTACGTTTTGATGATTTCTGTATAATACAGAGGCGCTATTGCTGCCCAGCAATTAAAATAAATTTAAAATACAAATTAGCGTAGATATTCTTAGAGAGACTGCAGCAGTTTAATTAGTATCCAGACATCTAAAAATATTTTATTGTCTGTATTTGATACATTTACTAACGAATCCTACCGGTAAGTAAAGGCGTTTTGATTTCACTCTTAGGCAAACTCAATGTGACTTTGCTTTAATGATGAACGGTACTTCGTAACCGGCTATATGATGAACTGCCCCCCTAGCCAAGTTGCAAACGTTTTTCGTTAACTTTTCGATTTCTCGATTCTCTTGCTTCATTCATGAAAGAAGATAATAGAGAATGGAATAGAAAACGAAAAACGTTTGCAACTTGGCTAGGGGGGCTATTCGTTATGATACCTTTGTAGTATTTCGCTTCGCAACCGCTACTAAACTGTCACTTGTGTGTTGCCGAATGCGATGTCTGTGTTCTGTGCTGGAGCTATATTGACACTGGTCTATATAATACTTTGCTTGTTTCATTCATACTTTAAGCATTTACTCTTCTACTATAATGTGAACTGTTGGCTTTCGTGTTATACCTAGCTATTAACGAAATTGTTATTTAATACTTACCTACTGACTACTTTTAACTTATATCTAAATATGTTTATTGCCTTCATAGTTGTTTTAGTCACATGTTAATCTAGCCTACTAATAATTATCTATTAGGTATATAAGTCAGTTTCAAATGTAAAACAAAATGATTAGATTAGATACCACAATATTATGATTAATGTAAAGAGCTTGATAAAGCTTTATAATGAAGAGTTGTGAATCGAACTTGTGGCCACGTAAAGTTAGAGCAAAGATTAGCGTAAATTGCTTTGACTGGTAATAACTATTAAGTTTATTAAGAGTTTTCACTAAGTTTAGTAAAGTAACAACGTTAATTGTTTTTGGGCTCTGTAAGTCAAATTTCCTTTCAAATAAGAAGGAACGCGAAGGTGTGAAACCACGCATTAATGATTAATAGTAGATTAGTAGCCAAGGGCTGTAGTAAGGCATCAATTGCAGCCCGAGAGCGCCTATAGTTCGAGGGTGCAATTGGTGCTTACACCCGAGCTAACTATTCTGCTAACTATGCTGCTTTACATCTCGATTGTGAGGTAACTAGAAAAAAAACGGCATTATAAGAATAAAACATTTTATCTTCAGCTGCCATTTTCATTGAATCGGGAGCGCAGCTTATATCTTCATCACTTGAAGAACTTATGTTTTTTCCTAATTAGTACGTAATTTAAAAAAAATATCCCAAAAACAAACAATATTTAAATTAAAAGTTTTCTATTCCCGCCTCTTTTCATTAAAAATAAATAAGTAAAGAAATTTTTAAATTGTTTTTTCAAGAATGAAATTGAGCTTCGCCGTTCGATATTTAAAATTGATGACTAATAAACTCACACGAAGACAAGGCTGAATAGCAAAGCGACCTCTTTGGTCATTGGGCTGAATGCATGATGTCTTTGCCAGTATGATGGTTAGATGTACTCGAACTTTTTGAAAGAAAGAAGTGTTTTTTTTATAATTACTTACCGCCCTAGGGCTTTTCTAGCTAAATTATTACCCTAGAGCGGTAATAAGTCACCTACAAGCCCCATTTGGACGTAATAAGAACCTACTTACCGAATATGAGAGATGTAAAATTCATTAAAGTTTTATGTATACAATATTATTGAAATCATGATTGAATTGTGCTAAAACAATTCACGTTACAAAATTTACGTTACATAATATTGATTTCTAAAATTTATGTATTTTTGTATTAACTCCTACATTAAATTCTAATCGATGAGCCACCCATTCCCCTTATAGACAACAGTCACAGCTTTTGAATCAAAGGTCTTTTCATGGTATAAGGTAAACGAATACATGGTATAATTTATGAATCACTTAGGATCATCAGAGTACATACGTATAATGTAGGTCGTGAATACAATAGCTGTGCCATTGTGCCTCCTCGCGTAGCGTACGAGTGTATAGCGCCTACTGACGGCAGAACGTTAGCTAGTAGCCGACTCCGCGCGAAACGTTTAGTTTACTCAATAATTGTGGAATACACACTAATTAACTTCCATGTCATTAACGATATCATTATAATTGATCGGTTAGTATATAAGTAGCGATTAGCGATACAGTGATTTGTGATATTACAAGATACTTATCGAGATTTAGTACAACGTCCTTTTATTTCAACGTTTATAATGTAATTAAATTTAGAATGACACGAATGAACACCAAAATATTTACCATTATTGCTAATATATACTTATAGTTAAGAATTAATATAGTCAACTCATATACTCCGATACTTTGTCCGGGGTTAAAGTAGTAAGTGATTCTTCTGACTTATAGTAGATAGATATATTTTATAGAGAAATGATGCCTAATGCTAATGGCTATAAAACTTTATGAACAGAAAAATCGCTGAAAAGATGTAGAATAAAGCCATGGCCTGAGATATTAAATGAGCTACCTCCGCTGAGCAATCATAAGCATCTGTGAACTATTTAGGAATTAGAGAACTATATTTCTTTGCACTTCATTCGTATTTATAGATGGTTCTAATATAAAATGTTCACATTTGTATAATTTCTATTCTGTACTATTCTCACAATATGCATTTGTTTTGAAATCAAACTATCAATGCACAATTAAAAACTGGCCTATTATGACTCACTTTTTAAATTTTATTTGTAGAATAATTCCTGTTGCATAAGACACATTTGGTACAGAATATTTATCTGACATTAATATTAAAAGTACACAATAAACAAACATAATAAGTGAGGTGCAAAGTACCAAACTAATTTAAATGACTATATTTTCTATAATTACGTTAAATGTAATGTATAAATTGATAATAACCCTGAAGGATTAAAACCCCGATAATGAATAGGTACATTGTAAATATATTAATTTTGATAGAATTTAATTGAATGAAGGTAATATATAGTTAATTTCACGTATTTGTCAGATATTTTAAATCAATTGAATGTTACTTTGTGTATAAAGATTGTATTGTCGATAAACTGTTGTGATTGTTATATTATATTTGAAGTTGCATTTTCATTATAATAAGTAGAAGTATATTTTCCATAGTGCTGCCAAAGATATTTAATATTATATCTAGATGTAGTAACGTTGTTTACATAACAAAATATTTTGAGGTTGTTCGTGAATTTATGGATTGTATTTTATCGTGATGTGGTCGACGAATGTAACACTGTGTATGTGATCTATTACATCACCAAATAAAAGTGATTCAAACGAGGGAAACTGTGGTATTTACTAACATCCTTTTATACTTTCCTTTCAATGACAAGGTGACATCAAACAGCACAAATGGTAATATCAATCAACTTACCGCTTCCTTCTACGCTAGGTGATGTGCGACAACACTCTCAACACAAATCATTGTTCTGTGTCAAGGTATTCATTATGTCCGTTTCATGTATAATCATTAATCTTAAAATCCTCGCGACACAGAAATATTCCTAATGCAGTTGTCTAAAAAGATAAACAAAAGCTCAAGAAAATGTTTGCAAACTATAATCCGACGTTTTGATAAAATGTATGTATCCTATGTCAACCGCGTTATTACAACAAAACTGTTGACACTTTATTATTATTACTAAAATCGGTTCAGTAGTTTAGGTGCTGCGGTGGAACATGTAAACATACATAGACTACAAAAACTATTACCCTTTCTATTGGCTTCGCCTTAATCTGGTCAAAAGTAATAAATATCGCTCTTAAACAGAACCAATCACTGTCTTTGTACGTATTTTGTGTGAGTTCAAGTAGTTTTGAAAAACTTAGAAATATAAATCTTGAAATCGGACTGTCGCTTTCGCACTTAACAAAACTATCTTCATTAAATTACAATAAACTATGGGTAATCAAAAACAAGATGCAATGGATAAATGTCTACCGTACCATTTACGTACCAGCATCTTACAGATATTCTTACAAACACAAAATAAAACTCTCAACTCCTATATATTACGTATTTATTTATACTTTATTCAAAGGTACAATATATTACATCGTCCGAACTTCCTTCCTCTTCCAACACACATCACAAGTCCATTGTAATGACTAAAGCAAATGATCTGTATGGTAAAGTGGGCAGAGACCCTACACAAAATACAAAATTAAGCATAATCTTATTACCTAAGTACTAAATTTAACTCGGAAGTCAATACTGTAGTGAAGGAAATAATACAAATTTAATTAAACATGCCATGTCGATTAAATAAGATTATGCATGTCTCATAAATTACTTGACATTTTGTAACATCACCCAATAATATATATTTTGCTCAATAGTAATGACTCAACGAAATATTTACATAACCTAATACAAGTTTGATAATCAATATATTGTTTCGTGGAAATATTAAAATAACAGTGGCTTTATATTGTGCTATAAAAGTTGTTCGTTATAGATACGACAAAGACAACATATAGAATATAACATTTTGTATGTAATACTTGACTGTTCCACGCGTACGTTTCAATCTGTTGATGAGAGATCCTTAAACATTCCCTTACAAGTTAGGTATTATAAAGAAAGGCTAACAACTAGCTAGAGCTAGGTTCTATTTCACAACTGAACTATGAGCATATTTTAATATCACTAAGCACAATATAACTTTGTATAGTCATAACAAACGTGCGAATCAAACCTCCGACAGGTATTCGAATGCACCGAATAAGCCAAACCGTAATACGTTTTGTAATGATAAAGAAGTAAAAAATATTTCTTATCTTATTCATTTAAAATTTAGAATTGTGTATTACCTAATGCGAACTTCGAATAACTACAGTAGTCTCTCTCTACTTATAAATATAACAATAAATAAATAAAAGTGGTAAATGGATATCTCAAATATTATAATTGTTATTTCATTATGCTATATTTATCAGTAAAGTTTTAGTGCCTATGTATAATTTAATTCACAATTTGAGCTGAATCTGTCGTGTAACCGCAGAAGTCGTCTATCTAGTGTTTGTCAACATATTATAATTACATAAATACAATGAATCATTCGACATACGCCTTTATTTTAAAGCACACTATCATAAGCTATTTGGCATCTCTATGGACGTAAATGTCTAGTTGTAAACTGTAATATTGTTTGTGCTACACTCAATGCTGCCAACAGCAAAAACTGACAAATATATCAAATAAATAATTATATAAAATATGTATTACAAAATCTTTTGGAAACACAAGATGTATAAAATTAGGCCTCACTTATCATATATCATAATAAATGCTCTGTCATGGAAAAATCTTATAAATAAAATACATACAAAAGTAATCTCATACAATGTGGACTCCCGGTAATTTTGTATTAACTTCCTTGACAATGGTAGGTATCATGTTATTTAGTTGTGTAGTCTTTAATAATCGTTGTTTAATTATGCTACGTTCGTACAACTACGGTAATATCGCTAACAGTAGGTAAGTGCGCCGTGTGCGGACAATGGTCCTATTATATTACTATTCCAGTTGCAACACTCTTAAAAGACCAATCTGGAAATGATGTAAAAAATCTCAATATGTGATTTTAAATTACAAGATTATAATTTACAATAATTTTTGGCAAACATTAAATAATTTTATTTGAACCTGTTAAGTCCAGCGACATATGACCCTTTACGCTAATGGTTGACATTTATTACTATTGTAAGATAAAATGTTACTAGCGATCTGTAAATTTATTTAAAATTACAAAATAAATTCTCAAAGACCCTATGCGAATGCTCCAAATAACGACACAGAGGTGCGTTAATTGAAATGAATTAAAATGAAGTTAAAGGCAATTGTAAACGGGGCTATGTACTGTCCATATCAGAAGTTCTTACATTAACACCTGTCACCTACAGAGTGATTTAGTCACAGAGAAGATTCAGAAGACGTTTACAAAAAGTATAAATATGAAATACAGTAATTAGTGAGACAAACACTTAACGTGAACACACATTGCTGGACAGAAGACAGAAAGCGATTCTCATTTTACAAACACTTGTGTACAACGAGTACTGGTACCCGAGGCAACATCGAAAATGGCACTATATTACCCAGAGTAAGGGTGACAAAACAAAAATTCAAGACTCTCACTAGCCACGTGTTAAAAATAAATTATACACGAAACCCTTGTTTCCCAAACAATTTGGATCACGATATGTACAGTCACAAAGAAATTGCCTGTCGATGCTATTATCCGTATAATATTCTATAAGGCAAAACATCTATTTTACAAGGCTAGTAAAGTTAAAATACGTAAACGATCACGTTTTCGTCACAATAACATAAACTTTAAAATCAATTTCATGAAGTATGTTAAGTCGTCAAATCGGAGCGACCGCAGTGACGTTGCTATCGAAATCTTATCGTTATATGATAATCATCAATTGAAGCTAAATGAATGATTTCTGTACCGAACGATTTAAAATCCTGCACACTATTAAGTGCTATTCGTATTATAAATTTAAAACGCGATAGAAGGAATGAATGGTATTTTGTACTCGAGCCTACTTTTTGTCGTCGCCGTCGATTAAATTTTGATGATACCCTAGAGGGATCGACAGAGACGGCGCGGGCGGTTAGTCACGTGTGCATAACGGTGGGTGCGAGGCCGACGACACTGTTGCCGGCTCTAAAACAAACCTTTCTTTTTCTTGTCCTTTTTCTCTTTGCCGTCAACGGTCCTGAAACGTAATTAAACAATATTAGAAGATTTAAGATCATCGTAGATCGTATTGTTCATTGAAGATTATTTTATTTTATCTTATTATATTAAGTGGAAGTCACAGTGTGTGAACTTTTAAAGCGAATTGTCTTAAAATTAGACGCATTAAAAGCTAGAAATATTAAAGGTCAATTGCTGATATTTTAATTTATATGCAGTAGTATATCCTTCTATATTGTCGGCTCACAGTCGCACGCGCCCACTCGCTTTCGTCGCTAACAATCGACCACAGAGCAACTACTACTAGAGAAATCACTCATATGGAGCTGTCAAATAATTGTTAGGGTCCCGCTCACCCGCTGCATAGATTTGGAGCTAGCGTCGGGCTATTTGATTGGTCTAAATTTTATGACAAAATTAGTTAAGATATGATTTTCGTTTTCTATTCTAACCTATAAACATTGTACTTTGTGTTTCTAACCTACAATAAATAAATGTTTTGTGATTTTTGTGATTGTGTACTGTGTAACGTTGCTTTTTTTGTTGACGTTGTTAGGTAAATGACGAATAAGTTTAGAAGAAATTAATTTGTTCCTAAGATAAAAATGATTTATTTTGTTTTGTTTCTTACTTAAATATTATGTACCTATACATTCTCTTTGATATTGGTGATTAGATGGTCTAGAAAATATGTATAAATAAAATAATATGTTTAACTATATAAATGTTTCTTTCCTCTCGCCTCCTTACAAAGTAAACAATAACAATAATCAAGAACTTCGGAAATAGTGCCGAGTTCAAATTACCCGCCATTATAAAGTAGTTCCCCGCTCAAACACTGGAGGCGCTGAAACTTTTTTCCAAGCTCTATGGGTAAGTTCTGACTCTAGTAGTAGTTGCTCTGTGCAATCGACTGACTCGTGTCACGACCTCACGCACTCTCGAGACGACTTAATGCTTCCTTTTAACTCACTCACAGCGAACGAGTGAATGAATAACTTATTGACACTAGGGGGGGTGTCACTCCTTACTTAAGGTATAGTCGGCCGGCTGCCTGCCGAGGCAGACATCCCGGTCGAATAGACATCGTCAGAACAGTTAAGAGTTACACGATAGAAAGAGACACAATTGTTGGTAAATATAATCGTAGTGATTCGGCGCTGTGCGATCTGAATAAACTTAAATCTTTTGACACCGAGGGTATCTATTACTTTAATTTACTTTTCGGAGTGAGTCTTCTGTACTGGTACTATTATGTATTCCGTGGTGACACATTCATTCACAGTGAACAAGTGAATGAATAACTCAGTGACAACTCATTCATTCACAGTGAACGAGAGAATGAATAACTCACTGATACATACGCTACACATAGGACTGATTTTCTAGGGTTTAAAAGAATAGAAATAGTTAAGACGTGATCCTAATTGAACCCTGTAGAGGATGGGTGTGAAGGGGTGAGGGTATACTAACTCCTTGCTGTTGGCCTCGAGCGAGCGCCGCCGCAGATCGTCGAGCGAGAGGCCGGTCTCACGCTCCCAGGCGACCCGGTCGGCCTGCAGCGCGCGCTGGCGCTCCTCCAGCTCCCTGGCCTGCGCCTCCAGCACGCGCCGGGTGCCCTCGTGCCGCCGCGCCAGCTCCGCCTCCGACTCCTTCAGCTTAGCACGCTTCTCGCGCACCTTCATCTCGAACACCTGGAATCGTATACGCTCCCTATACTACCTCACTTCATGCTGGTTCTCATAACCTTACTAAATATTTATATTCTTCTCATATTACATAAACTTTTCTTTTAAAAAAATGGCCATTTATCGAATTTGATTAGTAGATTGCCTTAATAGTAGATTAGTAGCCAAGGGCTGTAAGGTATCAATTGCAGCCCGAGATATTAAGGCACCTGCCTATAGTTCGAGGGTGCAATTGGTTCTTACACCCGAGGTAGCTATTCTGCTTTACATCTCGATTGTGAGGTAAGTAAAAAAAAAACCGGCATTATAAGAATAAAGTAAAAGTTTTCTATTCCCGCCTTTTTTCATTGAAAAGAATCAAGTAAAGAACTTTTTATTTTTCAACAACGAAATTGAGCTTCGCCGTTCGATATTTAAAATTGATGACTATTATACTCACACGAAGACAAGGCTGAATAGCAAAGCGACCTCTTTGGTCATTGGGCTGAATGCATGATGTCTATTGCCAGTATGATGGTTAGATGTACGCGAACTTTTTAAAAAAATAATGTGCTTTTTTTAATTACTTACCGCCCGCTTTTCTAGCTACATTATTACCCTAGAGCGCTAATTAGTCACCTACAAGCCCCATTTGGAGGTAATAAGAACCTACTTACCAAACATGAGAGATGTAAAGTTTTTTTTATATTTCTGTTCTTTATTAATTTTCTAATAAAACAACTATTATTACTGGTGTATTCCAATTTTATCCTAAATACTATTGTTGTGAATCCACTCAGTGAGCAATAATTCTGCCTCATCCGCTATTGTTATATTGTTGATTTACTTTCCTGTAGAACTGCAAAAACCTAGCTAGATATTAAAACTAATTATAGACGTAGAAACTATAAATAAATAACTGCAAAAAGCTACACAGAACTTTTATATTTTCGGACTAAGATTGTATTTTGAATAATGTTAGTAAGAATTATTGTATTAATTGTATTTGATTAACAATTTGTATTTGATTAAAAAAAAATTAACAATGAATTTATTACACCACACTTGATGATTAGTCATATTACAACTTCTTTCTTTTAATTATTTATTAATATAATTCTTTCCAGAATGGGTGTAATTTTTATTTTTAAGTAGCAAATTTTCAAGTCCATAGAGGAGACTCCTGAAAGGCCTAATAATCTTAAAACCAAATCTATTCAGCCTTCGACGTACATACATGAAAATAAAACCTAAAAAAAGTTTGTCTGTTAAATGTTTCTAGATTTCAATATACACTTACTAAAGTTAGAAGCAGGGAGCAGTGACCTATAGAGCAAATACAAAGCTGAGATTAATTTTACCTTAAGTTACAACCAATATTGTGCCGTTAATTGGAATACTATCACTTCGACATTCGACACCCGATACACGTTGCATTATGGTCACTTTTCTCGTTACCTTTAAATCTTTGAAAACTGTATTCTTAAATATTTTATGAATAAAATATTTATAGAACAGCAGTATGTTAAGCTGACTCTTCGCTAGGTAGTGGTCATTTTAAATAGGTAAATTATAAAACCCAAACGTAAATACATAATGAACGCCTCAAGTTTAAAAGAAGTTTGCAGACGTATTTAGACACAAAATCAATATCGCTACTAACCTGTTCCATTTCACTTTCCATCTTTTTCATTTTTAGATCATGCTCTCTCTTTTCTTCCTCCATTTGAGCCAAAGGATTCCTGAGAACAAATGAGTCATATTAGAACACTTTTCTATAGGCCAAACTTTCGTAAGAATATTTTTTATAAGAATTTAAAATCAAAGTTAAACCACAAAAATCATGCAAAGACAGCCCTTGTGTAGAAAGGCCATGTGCAATATTGTAATAAAAATAATTATTTAACAAATCTTAACTCATTATTAGGTACATAAATACGGCTAAAATATATTAGGAAGTGCAATGTGTAATGTGGAACGCGGTTAAAAAGTTACATTCGTAGATGAGGGTCAATTTACCTACTCCAATTTGTCAATTGGGTCGAGTTGTCCGGATTAGTCTATTAATTTCTAACGTCAGGATAAGAGTATTTGTCATGCCACACGGTTTTGGAACATTTATTATTTAATTACCATACAAGAAAGGTATACTTTAGAACATATATATACACATATAAAGGCGAAGACTACATAGTAGCGGGCATGCAGTTTTAAAAGAGAATAAATGTACTAGTCTACACTACACGTTTATACACCATATACTGCAAGATAACATTTCTGAAAAGCTTCTATGTAATTCTTTAGTACAATGACTTAATATTATAATAAATATATAGAAAATGATAAATTGTAGCTTGCAGAGTACATGCTGAAATGAAAAATGCATTTATTCAATTTCCTGATATGGTACTAATAATAATAAATAGATAATTATATCACAACTTAAAAGAAATAACTTTAATGTAGTTTGAGTGACATTTATGTACAAAAACAGACAACATCAAATAATGGTAGGAATGTGCACAAGCTGTTACGTAAATACGTCGACCCGACGGTACTTACCAGACGGTCATGAAACTGTTCATCAATCCTTGCGGGCACAAACTGAACACCAACACAACCAGGGTTAGCACACGTGTCTGTGCTCGCGCAAACACTTCACACAGTGGCATCAATTATACACAAAAGCGAAACACTAAACAGACACAAATATACATGTAATGCTCCAATTAGTTCACACTAAGCATTTGTGTCACAAGTACATTTAGTAACAGCTGAGAGAAAAAAAAACACTTTCTTTTTGTGCGGTGTTATGTTAATAAACCCTCATTAAATTGGTAAATAAGTTCGACATGTCCGTACTTTTATTACATACAATTATTAATACTGAGAAATCAGTGCGCACCCAAGTGTAACACACGCAAATCAGTAGCAAGCACAATTCCAACGACACAATAATGGTAATGAGGAATAAATTGTTATTAATGCCACTGTGTAAGCGCATGAACTGCAAGTCATTATGATTTATGATATTGATCATGGATATTGTAAAAATACCATACAAAGAAAAAAACACTGAATATTATTAGAATGTCGTATTTTTAAAACACTCCATGATTAAATGGAAAGAGTAATAACAGACAATAACAATTAGTATTTCATTTCTGCATGCCCAAGCACAGAACGTCCAGTACGACATTAATAATGCAGAGCTAAGGAATAAAAATGTCTCTAAATATAAGAAAATAAAAATTCTGTAGCACACAACTGCAACAGTATCAACATAGAAGTTAAAGGTGACCAGACATGCAGCAATGAGGAGTCAAGAGGATTCACTTAACTGGCAATATGTTAATCGTGTTATCAAACTGTTCTGTTAATTCATGATATCTAAACAATATAAGTCTGGTCACCTTAAATGCGGTGACAGCAGTAACAAAATAAATTTTAAGGATGTTCTTATTAAATATACATAGATACGTATTGAGCAACCTCGTCTACTTAGGTTGTTAGGTCTACCATGCCTGTTTCAAAATGTTCAAATATCTACTGAGACCAGAAACAGGCACAATTTTAGTTAATAACAATTAGTATGTTAATCTGTTTTACTATGATTTGTAAGTAGAATACATGTAAGTAGAGCGCAAATAAACGTTAAGTAAAATAGTACAGTTGGTCTTACTTGTTAGAGTTGATCCTGTGTGGTTTGCCGTCATGTGAAAGTCCAGCCAGTTTACGGCAGCGATAGTTCTCGTAGTGCACGGAGCTCGTCACGTCCTTCAGATCCTGAAGGTGGGTCCGTATCACCATGTTTCGAAGCGCCAAGAAGTCACAATGTTCCAAATTTTCCACTGAAATTAAAAATTAAATTTATATAAACTTACTTATATTTAGATTTAAACATATGGTATGTTACCTTAAAATTATAATATAATTATCTATTTTTTAATAATTATGTACAAAGTGTACAATGGCAGTCTTAATGCCACAATTCTATCCTCTACCACCTCTATCTATGGCTCTTACAGAACTTTACAAATATTACTAGCAACTTCAGACTATGCAGTAACAAAATTTCCATAGGCGGCTACTAATAGATCAAACTCGGCAGGAAAACTGGAGTTTATGCAGTGGACTACAAGGAGAATGAAAACTGGATACAAACCCTGTACCAACACGCGTGGACAGCGCGTATCCTTACTTTTTACGAAGAGGTTTATCTCCAACAATTAACTGTTATTGACGTAAAGAGCTAACCTTCTGCGATCCCCCAGGGGTACTTGCGCCCGCGCACGCGTCGTCCCTCGGTCTCGATGACGGTGTTGGCGCCGACCACGGCGAACGGCACGCGTGTGCGCAGGGACCGCGCCGTGTCCGCACCCTCGCCCTCCTCGCCCGTGCTCTCCGGGAAATCGTAGATCTTGATCTTGTGCTGATTCAGTTCCTTCATTATCTGGAATTAGAGCATACATTGACTATCAATGTGGCGATGCATTAAGAACGCGGAGTGTTACCACTCCTATTCATCCCGTGGGTGTCTACGCAGAATGAATAGCAGGAAAAACTTGATAAGTGAAGTATGGTATAGTATAGGCCTCTTGCTAATGAGAAACTATTAAAGATTAGTGTGATTAATTAATATGAGATGGAGTTAAATAGTTTGATTTAAGATTAGCAGTTTCAATAGTTGCAGTTTAATCGTTCGATTGTTAGATCGGCAGCATTAGTAGTTTACGTAAAAAACTAGTATGCTAGTTGCATCAGTAGATAAGTATACAATGGTTACGAAATATGGCACGAATACCCCAATAAAATTAGCTTTGCAATACTAAATGTCTTTAAAAAATCTAGTATAGCCAATATCAGGAACAATATTAATTGGGACGAAACGATTACTATATATGCTATTATATTTTTAATTATAATTCTGTAACTAATCATCACATTACAGTATTATAAATATCTAATAAATTAGATGAGTAATATATTTCTATTAATTTTTATAAAACTATCCGTAATAAACCAACCAAGAATTACGTATCTGCGAGTACACACATATATGTACATAATATTATTATGTTCATGATAACTGTATCTTTTTAGAGCTCTTCGTGGTTCCATTGAATAAGTATCTCCTCATTCATACATAAGTAATTAAATACTTTATTGTAGCTTTTGATATGGATAATTAAAACCTCTTGTATCTAATATTTTCCTTTCTTGTATTTAATATAGGTAGCAAGGTGTAAAACAGATCAAACGGGGCTGTGCTTTCATGACGAATGTATATCAAAAATTCCCTTTTAAGATTTCATGATTAATTAATGTGATATAAATTCTGGAACCTCCAAGCTGAATTCTACCTTTTAGATTTTGACATGGGTTGACATTACAGTGTTGTCAAAAAACGATCAATCCAAAGAGATGTTTGCTAATAGCAAATATTGTTGAAGGTCTCCAGCGGGATATTATAGGATTCCTTTATTTTTAGTATTTCATTGCTACTTGAGTATGTACTTCTAACTGCGAGAACAAACTGCGTAAGTGTATGGCAAAAATCCGGAATTACATTTTAAATGTTTGTAGTATGATTAATGCTACTAAGGTTTCCGCAATTACTAGCTTTTTTCATTAAAACTATTTTTTTTTAATTATTATAATGAAAACAAAAATAATAAAGGGGATATTGGTCGGGGTTATTGGTCATTTAATTTTAGTTATTGGCACTAGTTTTATGTCACTCTTAAGTCAAGTCATTTCCATTTACTATGCCAATTACTATGAGGAGGGGAACAACTGTATAGTTTCCCCTATTAAATTATCCAGCTGGGGCCAGGAGAAATCTTTTTGCTATCGGCAATTTAGCTGTGTATTTTAAACCTAACAAATGTGAAAAGAAATTCCCCAAGCTACAACATTCAAGGTAGTTCTGGTTGGTTTTCGTATATTTTGGACTATTAATTAGACGCAAAAAAATTAAATCTCTTGTATCACGGAGCAAATGACATTAGCAATCAAATTAATAAAGTTAATTCGTTTTATACCTACTCAGTTATTCAGCACACTGTTTTTATTTTTATTTTAACTGACTATAATTAATAAAATTTTATATTTCTTGTATTACCGACGCTACAAGTGAGTCGTTTTAATGGTGGTACTAAAAAGAAAGTAACGTCATTTTCGAATAACTGAAGTCTTATTCGATGCATAGGATAATAATTACCTGTTCTTTGAAGTCCTTACATTCCTCAGGCGTCATAGTATCAGCTTTTGCGATAACGGGGATAATATTGACTTTATCTCCGAGCCGTTGCATGAATTCAACGTCGAGCGGTTTGAGTCCATGTCCGCTTGGCGCGATGAAGTACAAACAGCAATGGACACGAGTGTCGGGTGGCGCCGCCTTGCGAGTCACCCTCGACTCCGCGTTCAAAAACTCTTCGTACTTCGACTCGACGAAGTCTATGACCGGCTGCCAACTAAAATATAACCATTTAGCGATTGAATAAAACCTCACTAACGATGTGATTAGAAATGCGATTAATATTTAAGTGGTATTATTGCGACCATCAATCAAACGGAAATGCTGATTAATTATACATTTCCTATTTTAAATTCTAACATCGTTATACAAGAGCATGAATTATATTTAGAGTTTTAAGCAGTTTTTTTTAATGAGGCATGCATTCCAATGTCGATGTTCTGCAAATATTACAAACAAAAAACTTCAGAGTTTAATTACTATGAAACTGGTTTTAAAGGAAAAGAGTTAAAGTGGACTTCCCTCCAAGTCTGGTCATTTTATTGATGAGCAAAATAGTGGTTATTTATCGATAAATTTTAATTGGTAAGCAAGTTCACAGTGGATCTGGTAAGTGTTTACCGCTTGATATAACCACTGGAAACTAATATCATATTACTTGAGATACCAGCTCTTTTCTCCACCTCTATAAATACACATACATATTCCTTAAATTTAAATGGAAACGATTTCCTACAAAATTTGTTGAATAGTCTAGTCTAATAGTGAATAAGTTTCATCACTTACCAATTGCTGTTATCGACTGCATCGCCGAATCCCGGTGTGTCTACGATAGTTAATGTTAGGTTGACACCGTTCTCTTTAAGAATAACGACACTGGTCTCTACGCCAACTGTCTTCTTCACTCGTAGTGATGGTCCCGGGTGTTTGTCTTTATCATACACATCCGTCAGAAACAGTGAGTTTATTAACGTTGATTTGCCAAGGCCTGACTCACCTAGAAATAAAAACAAGCGCTTTAATACACACGTAATTCCTTATAAACTAATGACGATACTTTCAAATTTCCTTATCATTTTATAGAGATATAACTTTAACTTTTTAGATAAATATAACCTATTTTTTGACAATGTTTTAGGGTAAGCCTAAAGTCATTTTCAATTTAAACAAATTTTCCAGTTGACCTATTATGGTCGTCAAATCACAATTTTTGTTAAAATAAAGGTTAATATGACAGTGATAGATATAAATACGAAATGTCAAGAAGCAGTTCAAGCAAATTGGGTTTCTTCTAATAAATCCATATTACTAAAGATAAGTAGTATCTTAGTCTTATGCTCTTACCTACAACCATTAAAGTGAATTCGAATCCCTTTTTCACTGCCTTCCTGTACACCTGGTTTGGTAAATTTGCAAATCCAACATATCCATCTAATTCTTTGGTTTTTGGCTTTTCTAATTTAGGTAATTCCGGTTTTGGTGCCACAGGCGGGTGATCGGGTTTCTGAAATAGCAAATTAGATATAAATTACGATGCATGTACATTGATTAATAAATGTTTGTTATATTGTATTCAATAAAAATGAGGAACTTTATAATCGTATTGTTTGAAATCCTCAAATGAATACAAACATTGTTATTGTTCGGAGTACTTGCATATAATGGAACACTGTTATGAGATAATGATCGTGGATATCGTGGTGATTGTGTGTGAGGTATAATTAATTAGTTATCGTCTCTAAATATCCAGCAATCCTTCATAATCGACTCCGACTGAGTGTTCACTAACAAAACTTTATAGTGAAAGTAATAAGTCTCAGACAATTATTTTTATCATCACAATAAAGAGTTTTATGTACTGTTAAAAGTAATAAAGTCATCACATAATAAGTACTGCTAATTTACGAGTTGAGGTATCTAAGACATAAGGGAGATGACGCAACTTAGAAAGTGGAAAGAATAGAAAGGATTAGATTGCAGTTTAGAATACGTGTCCAATTAGTACTATATAGTTGTTTTTAAATATTTAAAGATATAAATTGAAATGTTGCAAACAGTATTTACTTTTTCTTTGCTGTATGCAATATTAAAAGGAGTGATCAGGAAAAACGATGTATTTGAAGAGATCCTTCTTCTTACCTTGATGATATTTTCTGTACTCCGTAAAGGAGGTGGTGCATTGGGCGGCGCGGTGGTGGGTATGGTAGGCGCTGGGGTCGGTGGAGGCGCCACATTGGGTGGCTTGGCCGCATCGACGGACACGCTGTTGCTAAGTTTAGCAGTGCCATTCGATTCGTGATGATTGTTCTCAAGTTGGTCCGGGAGTGTCGTCGCGCGTTTGGCGAGCGCATCCTTGAGGGAAGAGGGCGGCGCGGGCGGCGCTGATGTAGGTGGCCCCGTACCGCTCACGCCGCCAGCACTCACCGAATCAGATTTGAAGAACAATTCGCGTTTACTTTGTAACTGCAAAGAGGAAATATAATATATCAAGATGACTGAATTTATCGGTATTAATATAAAATGTCTGGTTACGTAATAAATCAAACCATAAGAAGTTTCTAATTTTTTTTTTTCTAATTTAAAGTCTTAAACTCTACCATTATTACAGTTCAAGGTTGGAATCATCATCATCAACAGCCTCTAACAGTCCACAGCTGGACATAGGCCTCTCCTTAGAAAGGAGGTGTTGGCCTACTATACCACGCTGGCCAGACGGGTTGGTAAAGGGCTTATTTCAAGTTTCAGGTTGGAATGAAACAGGTCAATAATTAGTATTACATTTTACAAAATTTTACGGCCTTAATTTTAAATGAATATTAAATACACAGGCAGGTAAGTACCGTTAATGTAATGTAATTTTATTTGAACATTTGAACGTTTTACACATAGTAAAGAAATAATATATTTTAACTAGCGTGTGCTCTCGGTTCGTTTGCACACGTGTGTCCTTCCTCAAGAATCAAAGTATCTTGACGCCAAATTTCATTGATAGCGGTGTAGCCGTGTAAGCCCGTGTATCTATAAAGATAGCCAGACGGAGTTGAGTTTTGAATTTATACATTTTTGGTTTGCACACAAGTGGACAAACGGTGTCTATAAAGTTTTTTCTGATAGAATTAGTACTTTTTAGCGTTCCGTAGTTCATAACTCGGAACCCTTATAGTTTCATCATGTCTGTCCGTTCGTGATCCGTCCGTCGTCCTCAACTTAAGTACCTCTCAAACAGTTAGTGCTGGAAAATTAAACTTTGGATAATTATGTCTTATTATCACGTTGACAAAGTACTACAATAACATTACGAAAAATATTTTTATTTGGGGTACGTCCTCTACATGTAATGTGGGGATGATTTTTTCTCGCGTCTACCCCATCATGTGGGATATCGATATCACTAATGATATCGCACAAAAGACCTATCTTAATAGGTCTTTTAAAAACATTTGACAATTTTTGATATAGATATCCGTTTCAGAGCTATTCAACTTTAAAGCATATTGTTTGTTAAAATCTCTCTTCTTCCCCTAAAAGTCCTCTTCCCTCTAAAAGCTAAACGGCTGGCTTAAAAAATATGAAAATATTATTATTTTATTATATTATTTATTACGAAACCCTATGCTATGCGTGGCATGACATGCACTTGGCTGGTGTTTCTTAGCGTTTTTCCTACCAAAGAACTATCAAAAAAGTTATAAAGTATTAAAATTTGAAGGTTACTATTTGAACTGTTTTAATTTTAATTTTGAACTTTATGGCTAGTCAAATTTTTTGTAACTATCATCATGAATTTACCGGCAATAAGACTTTAAAAAAAAGGCTACTTAAAAGAAGGCCAAAATCTGTCAGAGTAGTATGCAATAGAAGAGGCCTATGTCTAGTGTGGACTGCAATAGGCTGATGATGAAGTAATAAAGAGATACATACACAGACATACGTATGTATATGATTTAGGTATAGTAGGTATACAGTAAAAAATTCTTGTACAAGAACTGAGAACTCCGGTCGGTCCCGGCGGCTCCATGCGAGCGTAAGAGATGAGTCATCGATTCCAAGGCAACGTTGCCTTACATTGTATTTTAATAAAACCATAATGCGTAATTATGTGACGCACTTTTTTGTTGAAACAATACGTTAAGGATAAACAATTTACCTGAGTACATGAAACTTATCATAAATCATCCTTTAACAGTGCAGTGCAGCACATGGTCTCTGCTTGTCTCCACTACACACCTTACAACTATAATAAATATAATAAATAAATATTTTGGACATCTTACACACAACGCAATCTAGTCCCAAACTAAGCAGAGCTTGTATTATGGGTACTAGACTACTGATATAAATACATAAACATACTTTTTTTTGTAAATACATACATATTATACATAGAAAACACCCAAACTCCGAAACAAATATTTGCAGATCACACAAACATTTGGTCCGACCCGGGAATCGAACCCGAGACCTCTTGATCAGCAGCCGCATAGCTAACCACTAAACCAACAAGGCAGTCACTACAACAACTCTATCACGTACCTTTACATGATAGTCATACAGAAACTTAACACGCATCGTTGCATCGCTCGCTCTCAACGTCTATCGAGTTTATATTGTTGTGCTAATAACTCATTATTTAAGTGCAAATAATGAAAGCAATCAATTATATCTTTTACAAAACTGAAGAGAGATTAGTTAGCCAATAAAACGAGATAGAAAATTCTCGTTAGTTGACAGAAAACATAAATATGCTAATACAAGTGCTATAAAGATTGATCATATTCCTTTACAGATATCAACAAGATCTTATTACCATGATATATTGATGATATTTTGGACTGCACGGTTGGCCTAGTGATTTAAGCGTTGTGGGTTCAAATCCTACACGGCATAACAATGTGTGATTCTCAAATCGTTATGCTAAGTCTGGGTGTTCTTTGTGTCCGTTTCACATACACAGACACTGGAATGTATTCATAAGCAGGAGATACTACTATGAAAAAAATATACCGCTCAGCAACATAAGAGTCTGTTGGACAAGAAATAAGGAGGAACCGACATGATAAGATTGCATTTACGTTCATAAGTTTGTGACTAAGTACTATAAATAATACAAGTCGCATGCATATTCAAACGATCAAGAAAGTAGATATGCAAACGTGTATGCAGTTTTGCGAAGTGCGACGACCGTAATGCGTCGGTGACGGTTGATTCTAATAATATCTGCAAACCGATGTTCCAGCCTCTCTACACATAGATATTCCTGCTACCCTTAAATGTTAACAATGGAATTCTATCTACTTTAAACATTTTTCCCAAAAGACCTTCTGTAATATTGAGCTAATAAAATATTTTGATAACCATATTCTTATGGACAGCGATCCAGATGGGCGAATATGTAGACGTCTCTGTCTCCGTCAGGTGGCAGCTACATTCATGAAGAAGTTGTAACATTGAGACTCGACGCATCACGCATTGGACACATTTGATCATTGCACATGACAATACACTATACAAGAGTTTTTAACCGCCACGTTCAATATTGATTGATTACACTCCCGACTAGTTACGTAAGTACATGATGACAGAACAGTAGTAGCCCACTGCCAATAATGTTGAACTGCACTACATCGCTGTCATCCGGCGAATGTTTGTTTACTCGAGCAGACATTGTGCTGTATGTATGTAATGTAAATAATCAAACTCAACACCGAAAAGGAATTTGTTTGTTTATAGAACAAGCATGTGCCGATAGACAACAAATATCGATCCAAATCGAGAATTACCCAATCGTTATATGAAAAGTTATGAGAAATGTTGTCGTACTTACGTCCTCACTAGCAACCTCTTTCTTTTTGCATTTTTTTAAACTAAACGTTTTTTTAAATTTACTAAACATTATTTTGAGGTATGCTCAATGTTATGGAAACATTCACCGGGATTAGTAGTGCGCTTCGACAGACAAAACACTTAAGTCACTATATTTTAACTAATAGCTTAATTTTCAAAAGAACCAATAATAGGAATGAGATCATTTACACAGGAAAATAAGTCAGAACAGACTTCACGGTTAGCGTTAACGCAACTGAGTAAAACTAATACCTATGTACTTATTGTTTGTACAAGTTAATCACGTTGACACATTGTAGCCGAACACAGCCCTGACTAATACTAACTACCTTACGTACCATATTTTCATATCTATGTCGTTAATATTTAGCGGTCATGAGTAGAGCTTATTTGTGTTCAGTAACATTACTACTAATAATAATCAAGAATATTGGACCTGCATACTCGGTCATATATGCAATTAGCATTATCTTGTACGTACAAACAGTATATTTCTAGGTCGTAAAAATGGTGGCTTTTGGAAATGGATGACACATACTTATGAAGTTATAGATGATCTGAAAGCAAAAATTAGGTATCCAATGGGCGCGTATCATTGGATGAAGTTATCGTACTAAATACAGAGTATTTCACGCTAACACCTATTGACTATTAAAATACTAAATGCATTGCACGGTATCATCATAAAGTTAAAGGCCATTTTCATTATATCATGTATCCTAGAGTATCATGACAAAATGACTACTAACGGAATACTATTCTAGTAAATGAAAAACGTAATTACACGAATGAATGCATAGTGACAATGCTATATTATTGCCTGTCCTACCTCTTCAAAACGTCAGGCGTGAATGATTCCAATACCAGTGTCAATTTATCAACGAAGTATGTTAAACTATAGGTTTTTTATCTTTTTTTTGGAATATCTATGCACAAATGATACACACAACACACATTCACTAGCATTTTATCTATGTAACGAAACATGCGCACGATTCCGTTCATATTTTAATAGACAAGCACATGGAATGAAGCTGTATGTTGGTTTTCTTTCATATTAATATTCTTGTACATGACAACCAGTATTATATGCCGACTTAGTGCATGTGACGACTGCATGATGAGCAAGATTATAAATTATTTGTTCTGTACACTTATGTTTTTCAGAAGTCTGTTTTATTATATTACAAGCTGTGTCTAGTTAGGGAAAATTATAATCTAAGTGTGGTGTCTCCTCGAGTTCTGGTTATTATGATGTACGCGAACAACCTAATCATTCTATAACGAATGTTCAATGTAATAAAAACTAAAACCCAACTACGACAAGCAACAACTCTGAAAAAGTATGAAGCAAGATTTTCAGGACACTGGATTAAACAATGTTACTGAAGAACCAAGGTGATCATCAGATTGACTATCAAGATACATTCGTTGAAAGTTGACAATGATGTCATACGATAAGATACTATAGTAAAGTATCAATCAGTACTATATTACGCGTATCTTTCTATGTAACGTATGACTACGTATACATACCGTCAAAACGGTTAGTGCTAGAAAGCTGAAACTTAGCATGGACAATTGTTTATATCACGTCGACAAAGTGCTACATTAAAATCATGATAAATATTTTTTTTTTGCGGTAAGTCCCCTACACGTAGCCTTTTTCTCGCGTCTACTCTATCATGTGTGGTATCGTTAGATAGGTAGGTCTAGGTAAAAAATTGTAATGGTAGTCGATGTGATGACCTTTAAAGGAAAACTATAACGGCTTAGATAGCGTTAGGTATTAGTTTAGGAATTATAGAGGCCTAACTTGTGAAATCCGCTCACTTGGAAAACTTCGTACAAAAATAACGAAATAAAAAGTAGACAATTATCTATTGGACATTACTTGACATTTTATATGACTACGGAACCCTGTTTTATGCGTGGCCTAACACGCACTTGGCCGATTTTTTTATTTTGAAATTTACAAGTTATGCTCTTTCCAAAGATACGAAAGACGGCATATTTATCTCAAATTTGTTTTTAACACAGTACTTTATGACTGCTTGAGGGCGCCACATTGAATTCAATGACACGTCATAAAGCCTATAACCAGCGGACGATTAAGACGCTTCTAACGATATCTATCTAGTCATTTGTCCAGTTCTAATACGTAGTTGAGTAGCTAGGTATATGTGAACAAATGAACATACATACCCTGTCAAAATCATAACCCTCCTTTGGCTTTGCGATAGTTGGGTAAAAAGAACGAATACTAGAACAGTACTTTACAATTTTACACATATTACATATTATCCACATGATATCCAGTTTTTTGGTAGTTAATTAGTAAATATTCCAATTAAGATAAAACATCGCTTGTATAGAGTATATTCGAGGGAAACTCCTGTTTAGTTTTCTTTTCACACTCAATAAAATCTTTAGGAGAAAAAGCAGATAATACAGCTAACTGAATTTCATTCGATATTTTTCTATGATTATCACTTCACATCACTATTTGCAGAACTTGCACATGTGTGTTTATTCGGAATCCGTAGCTACAGATAGAAGCGCCGCCCTTTTTTCGCATGTGTTATATTAGTGGGTTTATTGGTGTCTCTGTAAGTTTCTTTGTGTGCGGGAGAAATACGAGCGTGTGTGCCGTGCTTACAATTTTTGGTTTTGTGTTAGTGAAGTAAGTGGGAGAAACGCGGAGACATCTGAACACGAATAAATTTGTGTACAAAGCTAATCTCCTGTTTCTATGATCTGTGCTTATTCCTAATATTATTTGGGGTCGGATACTAGATATTATATGATATTAATTGGCTAATATAATTTGTTTGCGTTAGGTAAAATGGCAATTTTGGAGTTTACTTCAAATAGGGCATGAAATATCATTATACCTATTTAGCAATAAATATAAAGAGTATTTTCACAATAGACGCTCCTTGGGGGAGACCTTCTTTCAGCTGCGGCCGGGGTTAGACATGACTTAACACAAAAGGAAAATCAACAAAAAAACCATTACAAGTATTATAAACAAAATATGTTTTACATATATGTAAAGTGTGTTCATATATTCATTTTCTGCTTTGTTTTATTCTTTCAACTCTTTCGTATCAAACATGCAATGTATCACGATGATGTTGATATTTGTAGTCCCTACTGTTGTTACTGGTATTTCTCATACTATTGAGAAGTTCCAGTTAATATGTAGTTAGTGGCAAATTACTACCTATACATCATTTTATAGACAACGAAATGTTTATGATTAATTAATAACTTTGCTTATATACCCTGAACCCCAATATTAGTAATCTGTGGAAAACGTAGTGGGTAGTATATTTACTAACAATAACAACCTATGTACATTTCATATACTACTGTTTGTGTTCCCTAACTGAATAAATAAATATATGGGTAACACACAAAATGTGAATGACTACACTATATTTTTTATTTTATTATAATTGGGAGACAAAAAAGTAGATTTAAATAATCTACATAATTTTTATCTCCTGCTACTTATAACGAGTAAATCAGCACAAAGACGGTGCAAATATCTAAGTAAGGGTTATTTTAGAAGGACGCATAGAATAACGAGTAGATATGACTGACCACATTGTGACTCGCAAACATCAGCGTTCGTCGGTAAATAAAAAAATACTCTTTCAGACAGTCGCTGAGTAATTACGACATTGCCTACGGCGAGGCGCCAGCCTGCGAAGGCATAACTCGGTCGCCGACGAGAAAATGCAATGAGTCTTACTGACTTTACTATGACTCATCAAAATGTTGCTTGTATTAACACTATCTTCAGATATAATAGTACTGACTTACAAATATTGTCATTTCTACTTTCCGGTGTGCTGAATTTTTAATGACTCAGAAACATGAATCTTAGCTTAGAAGCCTCAACTTATAACTAAGATTAAAAAATATTGAAATGGATTTCTAGGCACCTGTTTGAGAGCAGGGAAGATAGTCTTCTAATTACCTTTTTTTCTATAACCAACAAGTTCTTTCCATTAATTTGTCAAATCAAGACTAACAGTACGATGTTATAGCTACTTACTTCGCTAAATGAACTGTAAAGTATAACGTAACTTGTAAATACATGTGTTATATTTAAAAGGCTGCAGTTGACTGACTATATTATGTATCAACTTTTATAGCTTCATAAACTGTATAAAACAGTAATGGTCCGTAACGAGAAAGGTTCTTTTATGTCAGTGCACTCGATTCATTGATTAGCATCTCCTCAATTGATTTTGAACATAACTCTCAATGGTAGAAAATGTACAACAGTGGCCAGCGAGACACTCATTGTTGTTACATTTTTAATTCGTTTTCCATTAGAAAACATGTCATTTCAAATGAATATTAATTAAAGGTTGACAAGTTAATTACCTCTTTTTGCATTCCAATGCAATTTATATGGACTAAAATAATCTAAAGAATATACGTGAAATCATTTCAAAGATAAATAGAGACAGTTCCAATTGCTCAACATCGTGGTCTGGACGTGTCGAAAGACAATCAGAACATATATAAGATACATTACATTACCTCTTTGTTCGACAACCAACGTCTATAATAAATTTTTATTCCTCCAACTCAAATTCAACCATTACTTCTTAGCGATCTTAACCTACAAGTTAATAAGAATACATAACAATTCTTCTTGGCACTACCACTAGATAATACTGATCGACATGTCTGCATAATTATCTCAGACAATTAGCTACAATAAAATGTACAATACAAATGGTGTGTTAAACAAATACGCATAACGATTTCCACATACTTTACCATTTAATTATTGCACTAAGTCTACATAAAAAGCAATTACCTATTCAGAAGGCAACGATTTTCATTTTAAAACTAAATTTCTAGCGAGACAGCCTATAAGAGAGAAATACAAAAAAATATGATAATAGGTCTGCGATTTTAGGCCTACATAATAAATGTTAATGACAATTATATCATTTTCACATTTCAGGCATAAAATCTAAATTTGGACAATTTCAATAACAGTGAAAAGAGTAATTTGATTTATACAATAAACATGTTTTTGCATTCTAAGCTATAATGTTAAAATGATTTAATTTAAATACTACTAAAGATACAGCTTCTTTTATAAGCCTGCAATTACAATTCCGTTGATTTCTCTGCATATTTGACTTATATTAAGGCCACCTGGTAATTGGTGTAAGTACTTTCTCTGACCACGCTTAAAATTCGACGAAGTAAAATTGAGTGTTTTATTGGCTATCGTAGTTGATCGAAGTGATTTTCTGATGACTTATTATTGTTCTAATTATATTTATCACTAAATCTTTCTGTCTTATAGTGATTAGCAATATCTAACTACCTAATGAAATAACGCGAATTCAATCTCTATTCCAATCTTACAAATTAATATACCATATTGATGACCATATGAATTGATTTCGGCCATAAAACATATGAAGGATGGAAAAGCACTGGGACCCGATGGAATTGCTGTAGAAATATTAAAACTAATAACTGAAGACAATGTAGATAATTTGATTTTATTATTTAATAAATTTTATGAACCTGACAACGTGCTCCCCGACGACTGGCTCTTATCGATATTTACACCATTGCCTAAAAAACACGACGCGAAGCACTGCGGTGACCACCGGATGATTAGTGTTATGAGCCACTTCCTAAAGGTATTTTTAAAAATCATTCAATCAAGAATTTACAAGAAAATTGAAGAGCATCTGAGTGAAACACAGTTTGGTTTCAGAGCAGGATTAGGTACCAGAGATGCTTTAGCAGCAATTCAAATTTTAGTTCAAAGATGTATGGAAGTCCAAGTGGATGTTTATTTGTGCTTTATTGATTTTGAAAAAGCGTTCGACAACGTCAAACACGATAAATTAATTACAATATTAAAATCTATAGGAGTAGATAGAAATGACATTATATTTATTGAAAAATTATATTGGCAACAAAAAGCTAAAATTAAAATTGACAATAATTTAACAAATGAGGTAAATATAGAAAAAGGAGTAAGGCAGGGTTGTATTTTATCACCCTGTTTATTTAATCTTTATTCAGAAGAGATATTTAGAAATGCCTTTAATGAACTTGAGCTTGGAATACGCGTGAATGGTAAATTAATACAAAGTATACGTTACGCAGATGACACCGTTTTGCTCGCCAGTAACCTTGAAGATCTCCAAATAATGTTACAGAAATTAAATTTGTCACTTTTAGAGTATGGGCTAAAAATAAATACAAATAAAACTAATTATATGATTGTTGGTAAAACTCCAGCCGTAGAACTACCATTATTCTTAGATAACAATAAAATAAACAGAGTAAAAAGCTTTAAATATTTGGGTTGTTGGTTAAGTGAAAATTGGGATTCAGAAAAAGAAGTTAGGACAAGAATAGAAATTGCCAGAAACAGCTTTCAAAGAATGAAAAAACTGTTGACTAATAGAAAGATCAACTTAAAACTCAGATGGAGAATGGTGAAATGCTATATTCTTTCTATTTTAACCTACGGATCTGAAAGTTGGACCTTGAAACAAAAACTAATTAATAAACTCAGAGCTTTTGAAATGTGGATATATAGAAGAATGCTTAAAATTAAATGGACAGACAAAGTCACTAATGTTAGAGTACTTGAAATTATGAACAAAAAGGTAGAATTAATCGAAACTATAAAAAAGAGGAAAGCAGCTTATTTCGGACATGTTTATAGAAATAGTAAATATAATATAATAAAATTAATTATTGAAGGGAAAATTCAAGGGAGACGAGGTAGAGGCCGAAAACGTATATCTTGGACAAAAAACATAAGAGATTGGTTGAAGGTGGACAGCACAGAAGCATTGATTCGCATGACCGAAGCAAGGGATAGATACAGACATATGGTCGCCGACCTCCGTGATGGAGATGGTACCTAAAGAAGAAGAAGAAATTAATATACAAACTGATTGACAAAGTCTGATTTGCGTGGCAAGAGTTTTACAAAACCCCATAAGCAATTAATTCGTGATCCCCAGAATAAATGAAGTATATACGATACGGTATACGATTCTTCCAGATTTATTCACGTTTCGTCCAGAAATGACTCATAAAAAAAGTACATATTTTGTAAGCCAAGGGCGAGAGGGGCCAAATAAGGTCAAGAGAACTGTAGAGAATGAGTAATCTACTGTCTCGCTTACGAAACCCATAATGAATTCTTCAAAACGATTTCCGGGACTCGGCAGGATAACGTATCGCCGAAACAAGAATAAGCAAAAACAAGAATAAGGGCGGTGTAACGTGTTTACGGCTATCAGCAGTGGATTTTTCTTCTACGCTAAAGTCGCGAGCGTCATAGCTTCTGAAATGATTATGTACGTACATACAAAATTAAAGAGATTAACATAATCGATTAATTTGCCAGAACAAGGCAAACTCGTCTATATTCAATCAATCAGGCAGTAATCAGATTCGGTAAAGAGCCAGGAACTGTCGGATTTTAATTATACATCTTAAAGTGATTTCAATTCAAATAGACACTAATTATTTCTGGGAAAAATGTCTTGACAAAGAGACAAGTAGGACAAGAAATCGATCATATAAGGCTCTTTCTTTATTATTTTGAGTATAATAAAAATGGCCGTCTTCTTTACTTATTTTATTATCTTAACCAATCACACAACGATAATCTACGTGTTTAACAAAAGAGTGATCAATAGAAAGTTTTTTAGATGACAAGCGACATTTACAAAGGATTTACTGAAACTAGCAACACTCTAAAATAAAAAATACTGTTCACAAAAGCATTACGTAATTGGTGTTCGTAAAGCAAACGAATTCAAGTGTCATAGTGTCATCGACTTGAAAGTTAAGAAGAAAATCGCCTCCATGTCGAGACACCATGTGAATAGTAAATACATTTGAAATAAGTAAAAATGTTTCGCAATAAAATAGATCGTTTTAAGCCAACGCTTCATAGAAATTACGCTTTATTCATCTCCCAAGAGTGGGCGGTGAATCCTCGAGTGTGTAGGCAAACCGGGGCGAAGGCAAATGAACCGAGCTCATTGAGATAATACGACAATACGACTTTAAAACTATCAGCTGGTATTTGTTGATGGTAAGTTTTATAATCTCCCGGTGGATCGGTGTCAGAAAAAAATACTTTGAGCTGCATGTAAGGCTGTCGAAAGATGTCAAGCATAGTAAATACCGATGTAGAATAATATGTATTTAAACAATCCAATTTAAACAAAAAAATATTATATCAATTTTTAGGGTTAAAATCTCGTAGTTATCCCGATATATTTTGTATCTATTGCCCAACGTAAAAATGGTAATGTAAATGTAATATGATCTATATAATATATATAATCGAAATCGAAATGGTCTTTCTAAAATCTTTCATTTGATACCCATCTTGCTAGAGTAGGGAAAAAAAAATGGCATTTTGAAATTGCACATACGCTCGAAAAACGTTCCCTCCTTCTGACGCAGTCGGGTCAGAAGTCAGTCAATAATACAGTCATGCACAATAGCTAGTCAACTCTCCTATTAGAAATGCTTTAGAAATTTTGTGAATATTCCCATTGAATAATGTATCTAGATACAAAAGTATGAGAGCTGACTCGGAAAGTAGGTTGGTGGATAAAAACAACACATCGTAACAGTCTATGGAGCTAACATGCAATACTTTAGCAATTGATTGCTTTTGCTCTTTGCGACTACTAATTTATCCTTTCAATTATCAGTAGTTCAAAGACTAAGACTAGTTGTTTTATAGTGTTTTTAGTATTTAGTCTCAGTCAGGACCGTGAAAATTATTGGGTTAGTTTCAAGGTGAAATAAAATATAGGGTGACACGTGGTAATCAATATATGACCGCAGTTTGAGGAGTTGGACCTCGATACTAACTATGATAATACCAGAAATGGGTGTATAAGCAGCAAGTCAGAAAGTGAGTCGCCACGGACTGATTAGTGTGACAGCCGTAGATCTAATTTCATGTAAGTAATTATACTTTTCTTAACTTTTTCATTAAAACTGGTTATAAACCTTACCGACATTTTTCTAACTATTTTATTTAAAAGAACCCTTATAATAATGAGCATATCAAGCATTAGACGCTTATAATTTGCAGTATTTGAAACTTTTATAACATTTATTTTAACTTACAAAGTGCTCTTAATTTTTTCTGGAAAGAGAAGAATGCATTCTCAGTCGCTACTGAATTATTCATGTGATGTGAGGCGAAGACAAGTCGGACTACTGTGTCTTGATAATAATAAGACTACGTGCATCGGTAACTCTACGAATACCACTAAATAAAACGTAACGTTTAAAACATTTTGCTTGTTATTTAATCATCTTATTATCTATTAAACCTTTGGTACCTTTTACTCGTGCGGTGTCTTTTAAAAGTTAGTTAAGTAATTGACATTATTCCCGATGAGTACTAATATTTTTTCAATAGAATCGGTTCTTATATGGCATTATTATACTAATGCCATATAAGAACTTAAATGTTACACTACAATATACCAAATGCAATACATGTAAGGTACTCGTACATTTTGCATAGATATAGTACTGTCTTCACATTAGAAATAGACCATATTATCGTTATATAAATGTTAGAACTTAATGAATACACTTTTTTTAAACAATTCTGATATTGTTTTCAACTACGTTTGGTCTGTTAGAAAATATTAAAATATTATGTATATTTCAATTTATGTTAATTTATGTGTTTATAATTAGTAACGGAAAAGTTAATTAACTTAAACCAGTAATGAGATATTAGATGGTACCGACTGCCCATTAGCAGCAGGTCAACTGCCTACAAACAGTAAATATAATACGATATGATTACAGATAACATTATGGACTGCAGCTGGTTGGTATATTAGCTTACCACTAGCAGTAGTATGTAGTGTTGTATGTATCTGATATTCCCAACAGACATCAACATTTCGCAAGTATGAAATGTACTCGGATTACGTAATACTCTTTTAAAGAATGTAATTTAATTTGGCTTAAAGGCTGAACTGAAAATGACGACAAATTATTGACTCGTTATCGGTGTTTGCTTCATTTATTATACTAAATTCTGACTATAATGTTGTTGTTAATTTATATTTCAAACTCTGCATTACTATTCAGAGTTTTGATAGAGGTAGGTATGTACTCTTTCTACATTGTAAAAGTTTCTTATTGGTCAAGTACTTAGACAGGCGATATTAGAGAAGCCTTGGAAGAAACAAAGGTGACAGTTTTAGTTCTGGTCGACTTTTCGAACGCCTTCAATACCGTCAGTCACGACATTCTCTTGGCCATCCTCTCCTATCTTAAGATCTCGCCTGGGGCGCTGGAATGGTTCTCATCTTATCTTCAGGGACGCCAACAGTCCGTTTGCGTTGACGATCTCTCCTCGAGATGGTGTGATGTCGACTCTGGTGTCCCTCAAGGCGGTATACTTTCTCCTTTGCTTTTCTCAATTTTTATTAATCTCCTATGTCCCGAACTTCGCAGTGCGTATCACCTGTATGCTGACGACCTACAACTGTACTCTCAGGCCAGTGTTGATACTATAACAACGGCAATTGATAATATCAATATTGATCTCCGGACGATCGAGAACTAGTCTGCGCGGTTCGGATTAGCGATCAACCCGACAAAGTGCCAGGCCATACTAATCGGTAGTAGGCGTTCAATGGACAGGACTAATTTAGAAATGCTCCCCAAAATAATGCTGAATGGTACCACTATACCGGTCTGTCAAACAGTGAGAGACTTGGGCTTGCAACTCGACAGCACTTTGAACTGGCGTGATCAAGTTGCATATAATAATAAATAAATAATAATAAATATTTTGGACATCTGACACACAACATCATCTAGTCCCAAGCTAAGCAGATATGTATGTCAGAGGGTCACCGGCATTCTCAGAGCACTATATCGCCTGAAAAAATTTCTGCCCGTGAAAACCAAGAAAATGCTTGTGCAATCTCTTATCTTCCCTTTGATCGACTATGGTGACGTGTGCTATTATGACCTGAATGCAGATCTCCTCAACAAGTTAGATCGTCTTCTCAATAACTGCATTCGATTCATCTTTAATCTTCGTAAGTATGACCACATTTCCAGTTTTCGTTCCCAGTTAGGTTGGTTACCGATTCGTCAAGAAAAATGCGCGCACTCACATTCCTGTACACTATCCTCAATTCCCCATCCCCCCCCAGTTATTTAAAAACACATTTCCAACTCTTATGCAGTAATCACTACCGAAACCTTCGCTCGGCTAACAATCTCCTCCTGCTTTGCCCATCACACACTACTGGTTTCGTTGGATCCTCATTCTTTGTCCAGTCTGTCCACTTGTGGAATGCGCTTCCTCTCGAGGTCAGAATGGCGAAGAATCGAGACATTTTTAAGATGAAGGTAAAGAAGCTTTTATGGGGCGAATTGGCGGATTCAACGGGGTCTTAGTTTATCAAAAACTCTTATTGGATTCTACGTTAATAAATATATGTACGTGTATGTATGTGTATAAATATAGACGTATATATGTATGTTTATGTAGGTATATTACTTATCATATTATATGTATGTATATTACCTATGACTTTTTGTACTATAATCAATCTATTCACCCTATATGCACCTACCTCATCTTTTCTCTGCATCGCCCAATCGGTCGACTGGCAGAAAATGCCTAAGGCATTAAGTCCGCCGATGCATGTATTTGTGCATAAAGTATATAAATAAATAAATAAATAAATTTGTTGAACTGTAAGACGTCTTATGGTTTACTAAAATAAATTTAGCAAAAAGTCTCAGGCAGAGTGTAATAATAAAAATCAGAGGCATTTAAGTACTTTTCGGGGTAGCACATTTAACTGCACGGTATTTTCATTTTGTCTGTTAGGATGTTATTTTTTTCCGGAATTATATTGACTTATCTGTGACTGATAAGAAAAGATACCGCGCAGTCAAGATTTAAAACAGCACACGGCTCTTGGAAAAATTACTTGGAGAATACATATTATCAATAATGCAAATATATAATTTTATACATTTTACAAAGAAAACAAATCTATATATTTATTATGTATCAAAATTAGGCATACTACATCATATTTAAGTGATATGAAAATTATGTTAACTTTCCCATTATAAAAAAATATAATTTCTAATTGATGTGTAACCAATCATAATTATTTCTTGATATCAACATACATAATTATCTAAATGGAAAATAATAATTCTATTATTATTTAGAAGGTTTCGTTGATAATTTAAAAAAATATATTAAACTAGGCGACTACCAATCAAACTAATATTACTTAAAGAATATTTTTTGTAAATAAGGTACTAAGGTTGTAACTAAATCAATTACTAACCCAAAAAATATCCTGTTATTATGATAAATGGTTAAGGTACACAATTAACGTGTTTTGCTCTCATTACGGTATGGACCTGGCCATGAATATCTTAATTGAGGTTAAATTAATTGTCACTTGAATTAACGTTGGGAGTTTACGTTTGCATAAATGAACTGTTATAAGCCATTACCCTACATATCATACCCATAAACCTCACAGATTTAGAAAAGTTTAATAAGCCTTTAAGTTTATTTATCCTTGTGGTGAGAGATTAAGAATATGGACGGTCATTGCCCCAGCTACCTTTATTCATCTAGTGTGTCGTAGCCGACTAAAGGTTCGAGCACATTATGCCGGGCCGCAGCGTGTCGGGGCGGGCCGCAGCGCAGCGCAAAATGCTAACTTAGCACATTGTGACGGGCCGGGTCGCAGCGCATTGACGGATTTTGAGTAGAGTGTACCGCATGCGCAACTGTTGTGTATTTAGTGCAACTGTACCAAGGATAGCTCTGACGAAGAACTTTCTTTTTTTGCCTGCTGTTAGAAGAAGAAGAAGAAGTTAGAAGAAAAAGTATCAAAAAATGCGTAAATTTCGTAAAATAAACACGTACGCGCATGCACACCAATCCGCTTGCTATAGCACACTGTGACGGGGCGCAGCGGGGCGGGGCGGGTCGCATCGCACGGACGCAAATCCGCGTCGCAATAATGCGAGCCGCTGCGGCCCGACACAGTGTGCGATACTTCATACAATTTGTATTGAAGCGATTTGAGCGGATTTTTGCGCTCCGCCCCGGCACGCTGCGGCCCGGCATAATGTGCTCGAACCTTAAAGGAGCAAACTACGCAGGACAAAAGTAAAGAAAAAGAAAAAATGAAAACAACCCGTCTTGTCAGCGTGTTTATTTGGTTAAAACTTGCTTTTTTAAGTGCCCTAGAACACCTGCATGGGTGCTACGATAGTTGCAGGGATCAGGCCTTCAAGATGAGGTTGGCAAGTCCAGTAACAGCTACGCTACTGTACTTTTCGATCTCACTACCGCCTAACATCAGGTGGAGTGTGGTCATCAATCTAGAAGTGCGATTTTAACAAAAAAAAAAGAAAGGATTGTGGCTAGCGAAAACTATACAACAGCGCCATCTATCGAAGAAATACTGAACCACGGAATAACTAATCCTGAATCGCGATATAGATATACCCGCACCGATTAACATATACACAACCGCCCAACATTAACCGTTGGGCCGTGGATCCTCCCTTTGTGATGAAGGAGCGATACCCATTCCTCCATAATGATTATGTCCAGCAATCGCTATTATAGGTGGTGATGATATTGTTTTAATGAAAACAATATGAAAAGTCTAAAATTTATTTACAAGTAATTAGAGTGTGCTAGTTTTCTCTTTATTTATATTTTATTGTTTGTGTTAAACGACTGATGTTTACCTACTTTACTGAAAACTATAAAAACAAAACAACGCTAAATATACCTACCATTAAAATGTCAGATGTAGAAGGAAGACAATCAATGACGTTCTTGCGCAATTACATCCATACGAGAACATATGATGTTCTACAATTAAAGTGAAAAATAAAAAACATGATCGTTTGTTGGTTTTATAATTACCGATTCACTCCTGAACCAGAAATAGTAGATTAAAACACCTTGGTCAAATAAATTTGTGATTACCACGATTTGTTCTATGACTTGGCGTATTTTACTCAGAGGCGTCTCTAGCATAAGCCCATGTGCTTTAGGGCCCATTTATCAGTACTTTAGGGCCTTTTCACACATACCACAACCACACCACGACGCAGCGACAAAATGTGGTTGCGATGTGGTCGCGACGTGGTCGGGTGCATATTTCCTATTAAATTAATTATGCAATTCACACGTACCACATTTTGCTGCACTTTATGGACCACGTGTATCATACTATCAAATCGCGACCACATCGCGATGGCAACGCAACTACTGGCGTCGTCACTACTAGCGACAACGCAACCACAACGCAACTGCAAAACACAGTACTAGAGACTATTCACATGGAACCACATTTTGTCGCTGCGTCGTGGTGTGGTTGTGGTACGTGTGAAAAGGCCCTTAGGGCCCGTGTGCAATCGGTACTCTAGCGCCCTTTATTTGTTTTGTTTGAACGCCCTTTGTTCCATTTTTGACCTTCTGAAATTCAAGATAGATGACCACACTCCACCTGATGTTAGGCGGTAGTGAGATCGAAAAATACAGTAGTGTAGCTGTTACTAGACTTGCCAACCTCATCTTGAAGGCCTGATCCCTGCAACTATCGTAGCACCCATGCAGGTGTCCTAACATACATAATAATAATACTAAACATAACAACATAATAATAGTCCATAGACCATAGTACTTAGAACACAATAATCATTTCTTTTTAAATTTTCTTAACTAACGTAAGAGATTTTTAAAGATATTAAAAGTTGAGTTTAGTTACATATACTACAAATTGATTAGATGAACAATTGCGCCTTTTATACTAACGAAACGTTAGACTATACTTCTTTTTCTATCCATACGTTTGAAACAAACGGATACTGAACAATTTGCCTGTATCTTGAGGAACTATATTGCCTGTTTTTATCAACATACCTTTGATAAATACAAATTAAAACAAAGAAGAACATTCTACTGTGTGTACTTTCACTGTGTGTGAGCAACACACTTCTATGTTGCCGGTGTCATTGGGTTATCTTTAAAACATTTACGACTTAATACACCACTGTCTGGTAAGGATATCAACTATGAAGAAACAAAGGTCACAGGTACGAGTAAAGAAGAACGTTTTATTGGTTGCTAGCTTTTGCCCGTGGCTCCACAAGAGTGTACACTGGTTTTAAAAGTGGAAAGTAGCATATTATTATGTCCTTTACCAAGAAGCGCGTTATCTCAAAGTCAAATTTCGTTTAAATCTGTCAAACGATTGCATTAAAACGACGCTTGATAATGGTACGAAACTTTCTTGAGTGGGCCCGACTCGCACTTGGCCGATATTATTGTAAACGCACGCTCGTAACGTAATTATATTGCTATTGCTGTTCAATGTAAACCGGTTGCATCTAATACACTGAGAGCTATCCTGTCATTGTTGTCGTCACATATCTTTTCGTTGTACATTATCTACGGTGGAAGACAACTCGTAAGACCAAGGTATTTAATGAAACAATTTTTTTTAAATCTTTTTTTATTTAGTGTGATGAAACAATTATATCACCATTTGTTTATAATACATCACGTTATGTTAGTTTTATATGCTCATTTTGTAAAGATATTTTTGAGTAGGTTTTTATTTTTAAATTCAAATATTTTGGGAAACGCATTTTTAGCATAAAGGAATAAAATCTATTCGCTACAAGATTTTTAAATGCTAATTATATTAGAAATATTAAATAGACATTTGGAGTTGCATGATCTGTGATAGCTAACGTAAAATATTTAACTATTTCTTCAATCAATCAACTTCATAAGTTTCGTTCTTAAAAACCCTATTAAATCCAGTAGACATTCATTTTGAATAAGATAGCTTTAGACTTAAATAAAATTTAGTCAACATTTATAATCTAATTGTTTCGTAGATATCAAGTCAAACTTAATAAAATTGTACTAATATAATAAATTCGAAAGTAACTCCGTCTGTTACGTTTTCACGACTAAATCGTTGAACCGATTTAGATGAATTTGAGTACAAACTTGTGGAAAAACAGGCCACTCTGTCACGATAACCGGCATAATAATAGGCAAAAGCTAATTATTTATAACGCAACTAATAACAACCCACAACATCATGCTTACGGTACATTACATAATAGTGTAGTGCTAAATCTTTTATAGAAAATAAGTATTATCGATGATTCGATAGTACACAACTTAGACGGCACCCGCGCCGTTTGTCAAAGTCATCGACCCCACGACGGAGGATTAGGAAATGGTTACTTGACTATGAATACTGCATAAAGAAACGGGATGTCAATCTAATACTATCGAAACATGTACTCAATATTAAACATTCCCAATGGAACATTCAAATACAAAGGCATTTGTTCTAAAGGTTAAGTTAAGTGACTCCCTTATCAAAGACAGTTTATTTATACTTAAAGGACAGAACCAACAAGGTCCTAATTGATGGCGACAATACGTAACTAAGTGTTCCAGAGATAACACTAACCAACGCTATTTGCTTGATTTCTTTGAGTTGTAATTCTAGTTGGAAAATATTCAGGTTTTTAATTAATGTCGGACATTTCAAGATTTACCACTGAAAAAGTAGGTAATAGAACATACGGCTACAGTACAGATTACTTTCTCTTATAAATCGTGCTTATCTATATAAGAAAGTATTGTTAGCAGTTTACAGAAGGACCATAAGGGACTGTTAAATTTCTGTATAAATTTAATCACCTCAGCTTTCCTCCTCAGCGACAAGTTACGCCAAATATCTCGAGGACTCGTCCATCCAAGTTTTGCTTTATCAGAGCCGCTGTCACCTACGCTGCTAGAACATCTAGACAATTTAGTCTGATGTCCGTTGCCGTTAGTTACAGCACGATTTGCCATTTTGATTACATTCAAGAACTAGTTGACGGTTGTCAATTTGTAGAAAAAAACATAAACGACGCTACACTATCGTCGAAATGCTTACAAAATCGTCCAATTCTCAGTAACATTAAAAAACCACTTGTTGAGCACTTAAATTTAAAATATTTGACACTGTAAGCCGTATTCATGAAGGGTACGTTTCGTTTTGCTTTATGTCCATTTAGTTGTGTTGATGCACTGGCCGTATCGATTTAACACTATTCTTTCGTTGTTGCCACAAATAAGAAATACACAAATGTGATTACTAGAATTGCAGAAAAGAAAGGTGGTAAAATTATATAGGTTTAAATCCGTAAAAAGGTTGTTTTCGTAGAATTAAAACACAGATAAACTGTTGTAATATGAAGCACCGTTCACGACTGTGTCAGTTTGAGGTTAAGTTACAAGCGATACCGGCTGTCGGTTGGCGCGGCACACCAGCGCACGGTTTGTAGGGCAGAATCACACGGGGTGATACCTGTTACTTTGAATTTTTTTATCGTTAATAATTAAATAATCTTATCAAAAAAAGATAGGAGCCAACAAAACTCATTAGTGAATTTGGAAACACCGTAATAGTCATGTCGCAATTTAACGTGTTTAAATATTATATTATGCAATAGCATAAAAGAAATAGGGAAGGCTATAAAAATATACCTACTTAGGAATAAAATAAATAATGGAATGTTTATGAGCCTGAAGCCAATTGTTTATTGATCCCACTACTTAAAATAACTCTTTGCCAATCACTACAATTGTTTTTTAAAAAAATAGTTACTAATTAAGATTTATCAACGCGCGAAGGCTTGTCCGCCCTCAAATAGTAATTATTTCTAAATCACATACTATACTGAAAAAAATCTACAAACTTCTATTTAGCAATTAAAAAAATACTTTTTTGAAATGAAAAATATGACACCCCGTGTGTAAAAGCCCTCTTAAACTCAGGTACCGCTGAGTTAATTATGACTATATCTATATAGAGGCAAAAGGATCCAGCCCGTCACACTTATGCCCACCAGACACACAAAACCGAGAACCAATCGTTTCAAAGAGGGTAAATAAAGAAACGATAAGTGGTAAAATGAGTCTTAACGCAATTATATCAAAGTGGAGATTATTTCGTTGATCAATGGTGGTTATAGCTTTTTGTGGCGTGGCGTGTAACAATGCAAGAGGAGAACGTGCCCCAACCGCTTTTGCCGGTTAATGAAAAAACTTAAAACCAAATACGTTTTGTGAAACAATGTCGCATTAAGATTATAAAATTAAATTTATATCAAGTTCTAGAAGATTACTAAAATCTGTTAAAAGTTTGTTTGAAACCACACAAAGAAAATAAGATCAATAAATATACCTCGCTATACTCGCGGTGCTTACTGATAATATTCTGATAAAGATATATTGATAAATAAACGTTTACAAATACCCATCAAGGGCTCCCTTTTGAACTCAATAGTTGAACGACCTCGATACAATAAATAAGTTGTATATCTTTTATTTAAGAGAAGTTCAACATAGAACGAGACTAGACTTTTCTCCCGACCCGCGAGGATTCAAAAAAAAAGCGGCCAAGTGCGAGTCGGACTCGCCCATGAAGGGTTCCGTATCAACAAGTAACATTATACAAAAGTTATTGTAGTTCGTTGATTAAATGAAAGGTAAATTGCTGTTTACGCTTTATGACATATTAAAAAAAAACTACTTACTAGATCTCGTTCAAACCAATTTTCGTTGGTAGTTTACATGGTAATGTACAACATATATTTTTTTTAGTTTTATCACTCTCTTATTTTAGAAGTTAGAGGGGGGGGGACACACATTTTTCCACTTTGGAAGTGTCTCTCGCGCAAACTATTCAGTTTAGAAAAAAATGATATTAGAAACCTCAACATCATTTTTGAACACCTATCCATTGATACCCCACACGTATAGGTTTGATGAAAAAAAAATTTTTGAGTTTCAGTTCCAAGTATGGGGACCCCCAAAATTTATTGTTTGTTTACTATTTTTATGTAAAAATCTTAATGCGGTTCACAGAATACATCGACTGACCAAATTTCAACAGTATAGCTCTTATAGTTTCGGAAATAATTGGCTGTGACATACGGACGGACAGACAGACAGACAGACAGACAGACAGACAGACAGACAGACTTGACGAATCTATAAGGGTTCCGTTTTTTGCCATTTGGCTACGGAACCCTAAAAATTGTTTGTTATTATTTCATAATTAGAGCTTGGTCTCATAATTACATTGAATGAGATAACAAATGATCATCTTTATATATATAATTTTTGTGTGAGTGTGTATGTCACTGAACTTCTCTCAAACGACTGGACCGATTTTAATGAAATTTTTTGTGTGTGTTCAATTGGACCCGGTAAGTGGCGCTGCGATCAAGTTCTGGAATTTTAAAGTTGGGCGGTACGAAGTTCGCTGGGTCAACTAGTATCTAATAAAATGATCGAAAAAATTACATGTTGAATTCGTTACAGCAAGGCATTATTCCTTCTAGAAACACCATAAACACAGAATCGTAAATCATAAATGAAAATTACTATTTATACTAAAGATTGGTTAATTTTAATGTTCCGAGAAGTTTCAGGTCAGGGTGCGACCGTGAAACAGTTAATGTCTGTTTAGTGAATTCGACACATGCGAGCAGAATGTCCGCCACTGCACGAAGTTATTTTTAACCCTGTAGGCACGGGGTCAATCACCCGCTCACCCCTCCCGCACACCGAACCAGTCCTATCACATGAGGAACTGCGTGGGAATAATATGGTGAGCTGCTTGCCATATCCTTACCCCAAGAGAATATAAAACAGAAAAAAAAACAAATGGCATAAGGATGCTGGTAGCGACAACCGTTCTTCCAAGATGAATCATGATTCTTATGAAGAAATTCATCCAATACATACCAACGTAAACAATCATGAAGAATTACAAGTTTTAATTTCTTTGGATGAGACAGATGAACCTTAATTTATATTCGATATGTTACGTTTTCTCTCGTATATTTTATCCATATTCGTGTTCCTGTTAACCAAGTCCCATTCTATTTTATGTATATTTAGTTCATAGCTTATGTACATTTATCAGTTTTGTATCAGGTTCAAGGTCGATATTGTTTGGCGTACACAATTTAGGTTGTTTTTTTTTCATGAACACCTCTTACATGCGTGACGTTTTAATATTTTCTTTCAGATTCATAAAATTAAAACAAGTTATTATATGAATTATATTATTAGGACAACTATGTTCAATGGCATGTAAATATAATAAGCTGTAAGTTTTTGTTAATAGTTGAAATTAATAATTGCTCTGTTTATAAATAGCAACTTTCAAAAATAAAAATTTGACAGCTCATTATATATTATGTATGTGCGTACAATTAGTTCATTATGTACGACATGTCAATCCTCCAGAGAATTTGATATAGGACTGCTTAAGTAATGTAACACCTGACACGGTTAGGTGCCTATGCGGTTATGGTATTGATATACTTCAATGTAAACAAAGTAGTTGAAGGCTCATTGCACGTTACTGACATTACTTACATAATTTTCCGAACATTAAAAGATTGGAAAATATGTATATTCTTTGTACAAGATTCGTGTCAAAAACCATTCTAAAATACATATTGTACAAGGGGTTGTGTGTACTAAAATATCACCCAGTGTTTTCCCATTTTCGGGGTGCGTTAGCTACAATTAGGGGAGCTGTCGAGGGTGCACAAGAAGAACGAGCTAGGGGACTCACCGTTGCCGTATCGGTAAGGGTGACGGTCGCAGAGGTAGGTCCGCCATTGGATGATGTGTTTAAAGACGACCCGATGGGCACCTGATTATTTGCGCTTTGTTCAATAATACGTTGGCGTAATGCTAATCTTTCAAGGCTGGCCAAACGATGTGATCCACCAGTTCCTTCTCTGTCACGATCTCTAAGTCCTGACGTGCTACCTGCGCTAAATGAACCACTATACTTTGGTAGTGTCGGCGGTGGCACTGGTCTGGCTGCACCACTTCGACCGAGCAGTGAGCCACTGGAGGTATACGCATAGCTACTAGGTGTTCCAAGTGTAGCAGTACGCGGGGCTGCTCCTATTCCATTGAGGGCACCATTGGTCCCGTTGACGGCACCTCCATTCACCGTCGTCGTGCTTCCGTTCATCTCCAAGTGCTTTCCGTCATGCGAATATTACTAAATCACACACACTGAGTCACTGACGGCGTACTATGATACGATCGCGAATTAGTGCGCCGGTGTTAGGTGCGTTCAAACCGGGTGCACGACGGAGGCGGTTTGACAGCTCCGCAGCTCGAGAGGTGCAGACGAGGCGCGCGGGCGGGCACGGCGCGGCGCCCTGCACGCGACGCCTCCGTCGTCGGAGCTTGCAAGCGATGCCGGCCCCACTAGATCTCCGGATTATTGCCATACGATCGCCGGACTAGAGGGTTGAAAATGCATTATTGGTCTTGTTTCAAGGTCGGCGTATACTAAACATAGGCGTATATTTTAAACTTTTGAAATATTCGAACAAAACAGTGTTTGGTTTAACCAAATCTGAACTTTGACTCATACAGTATTCTAAATTATGTTATATCGTTATCATGCTCTATTAATTAAAAATACACAAACATAATTAGGAGAAAGAGAAATTACGTCTACACTTCGTACCGTTTATCTACGTGTTATGTAGCACACACGTAGAGATTCTACTACATACATGAAGTTAAGCAGACAGTTATTAAAAGTATAAAATAAATATGTACTTTCTTTTCATAGGGAACAAGAGATAATTGTTTTCATTACGAACATAGCAAAAATTCAAGAAGATATTGGTCTTCTTCACGTACCAATCACTAACATATTGTACTGACTAGTTGAGGAAATGACGCTGTCTAGTTCATCGGCCTGAATCCAAGAAGCAATGAGGCGACTACTTACTAGCGGAAGTACGTTTAAGGTACAAAGAATGATTGTTTATATAGGTACTCTAATAGTTACGTACGGTATGGTTTGCAGTTCACAGAGAACTACAAAATGGATAAATAGTTTTTAAAATACATGGTTCGATATGGATTTTAAGAACATTTTAGGCTAGCATTTTCGTTTCAAAATTTTACGTACCTAACAAAAATGTAGGATTGGCATTGGTAACCAACAATTCCGTGTTGATTAGGAACCACGTGTTAGTCTCATGTGGCAGTCATGTGATCATGTCCAATCGACCGCGGTCCTGCTACCGCGCAGGCGCGCGCCACCCCTCATCCTAAGGTCTACGCTTGCACAACCCTGTATACTACATGCTGTTGCACGGTATGCTTTCTGAATGACAATGATTATCTTTACTTCTTTATAAAAATATTTGTGTATTTATTTAACTTGCGCATTTTCCACATGTTTATTATTCTTTTCTTTTTCATAACTCCGTACCTATAAATTTTTCAAGAAAAATGAACTTCATAGATCTTTTGGTGAGACAAAATTGACTATTTTACTGTATCAAAAATAAAATTGGTTTTTGTATTCAAAATTTTAGAGCACATCATGGTATTTTGGGGAGACATGAATTGATGATCTTAATTCAAAATTTGTTTGAATTTCAAAATTTTAAAACTATCAGGTATTTTGGGGAGACAATATATTGGTCAGTTTAATAAAAAGTAGTTTTAATTTCAAAATGTCATCATAGGTATTTTAGGAGACAAAATTGTATAAAACCTATGAGCGCCATCTAACGGATATGTCTGTCTTGTTCAACGAACGCATTAATGTATGCGGTGGGAGGCGAAGGAAACGTAAACACATCACACGTGCATGCGTTAGTTATTCATTCTATAATCACCAGGTGGCGTTGATTAACATCGATATAATCGAGATGAAGAAAGGATCACAGATCGATTTTAACCAGAATTGAACACATTTGTAGAGCATAAAATGCTAGCATTGTTCCTAATAACATATCAATGCAATTTCAAGGTGGTAGTACGTATTAAACGAATAAGTTTTTATTCGTACAACTAGTAAATATACACGTATTCCAAATCACACTTCTTCCAGACCCAGATTTAATTAGCTAATCGAGTACAAAGAAATAATCGCCTATATTAAACCTAAACTAATCAAACATCCCCGAATGCTGGCAAGTTAACTATAACTTAATAATATACGTAGGTATTTTAGCATTTTATTTCATTATAAGTTGAGCTATAAAAATACAACATTAAGTAATGGATTACTGCAGTTTGATGTAACTTTTTCACATTCTGCACTAATGTCGATAGTTAATGGTACCTATGTACATTAACTATCGACATTAGAAAGTTTAATAAACATACATAGTAGCAAAACGCCTTAAAAATTCGTAGTATAATTCTCTCTCTCGCTTATTAGTCAAAGAAAATTGTAAAAATAATCGAATACAACATTGTGGCATAATTAAAATAGGTCGTGATGATTTAAAAACTATTATTATATGGACAGCATAATGGAAATAAAGAAATTAAATTATTAGAGCATCCAGATAATTTAGAAGTAACGTAATGCAGCTCCAGTAAAACAATAATTCTCCATGTAAAGCAAACGAAGACCCAAATGGACGTAATTATTTGTTCAGCTATCTTTAGCGTAATGCAAGATTCAGTAGGTAATAAACAGCAGCCGTATCACACGTATCAACGTATGAAAGTATGTTGACCCGTAAACACGTTGAAAGCTATGATAAAGATGGGCCTACGCTATACTATCAAACTGAAATGAACGTAAACACAGGTTACACAAGCTCGGACGTTTAAATTTTCTGATGAAACCAATAAGTTACTTCAGCAAAACGAGATTTTATTTTGTTCATGCCTCATATTCGCTGAAGTGTAGAAATGTTTAAATGAGCACTAATGGTATGCAGTTTGATTTGATGCGTCTGTTTAGCAACGAACCAACACAGCTAAATCAAAACATGTGAGGAATATCGGCGTACCGTGCGGTCTTTCATTCATTTAATAAGATATCGTAAATTATTTTTGATCTTATTACTTTAGAGTTCTTTTATATAAAATTTTATGGAACTAATAAATTCATACAGAGAAAGAAAGATATCAAACAAAACAAAGTCATAATTCATTCGTGATTCAGTGATTGCAATTATATTGATTGACGAAAAGCTGAGAGGATTATATGAATGTTAGATGTCACGGTTATAAAGCTCAATCGAATCGTTATATAATGTTACTGTAAAAACCCGAATATTGTAGGTTGAGTTAGTATTTATTACATACTCGAACACATTAGAATAATGTATATGATACTCGATTTTACCATTGACGGTTGGTAAATGTTGGTTTTGCAGAAACAACAGAGATGATAGGGCGGTTAAAGCGGCATAGCATGTTTATTTCAATATTTACCGTCTCTTTGCAGCAAATTCTTAAAGACAGAGTGACAATTACTGCCAAAAGCTCAAAATAAATGATTATCATTGAACGGTTCAGACTTTTTTCATGAAAAATGGTAAATCTTGGGTTTTACTGCAAGATCTTTGACTTTACCGTAGTTCGATCTTTTTCAGTACTATTACATATACAGTTCATTTCTTAACGATTCAAAATGAAATGTGAAGCAGCTTTCATAATGAAACAGTATTCGATTTTTTTATCAACAAACCTAAAAAAGCCAAGTCTCTACATAAGGCGTACGTACGACCCTAGAAATACCTCTTTCCCGCAGGAAAAAAATTATGTACTGACCGTTGGTGTAACCTTCCTGTTCTAAACAGTAAACAAATAATTTTCCTTATTGTTATTCGATTCCATTTAACCATAAAGTCAAATAAAAACTCTATACTACACTTTAATATTTAAATTTAATTGTTAGATCTAGCTGAAGAATAGGGAGGAAAAACTACAGAAATCAAAATGAAATTTGAACGAATACCATCAAATCATAACGACCAAATAGCAATTGGTGTACTTTGTAATGTGCTACTTTATTTAGGGAGATAAGACATCCGACAACGCTCTAAATACACATGGACATTACGAACGACAAAATGTCTTATTTTGGTTGGTAATTACCAAACAACAGCACTTATCCATTATTAGTTATCAGTTATATGTCTTCTTACATCACTCATACTTAAAAAGGTAATGTTTAGTTCTAGATTACCTGGTGTAATTAAATAGTTTAGCTTACTACCAAATATGGTCGAGCTACATACTAACTAATGAGTCCATTAAATGTAAGGATAGTCATCAAGTGATGAAACCTTGTTTGAATAGCAGACTGAGTAAGCAAGTACCTACTCATTCTACAATTTATTTAAACAAGTTTTTCTTTTAAATGGAATCATATGGCACTCTAAAACCTAAGTTTAGAATTGAAAGCAAAGCATTATTTAGCAATAACTACAATAAGGATTGAACGTGCCACTAAGCTAAACAGGCACGTGCGCTCACACTAACAGTCAATGTTTCTAAAACAAACCGCAATACACAAAACACGATACAACTCAAACAATTCGGCGTATTCTCTGAATCAGGAATAGAACGTGTCACTTATGTGAAGCTACATATTATTATGTGAATACATAAAACAACTGTTAATCATCTTAATTGGATAACAATCATCCTACACTATCTACGGATTCGGCAGTAAAACGATTAAAGACTAGCTTTCTAATTTTGTTTCAGGAGCACAAACTTGTATCTATATCAAGGATTGCGCGGAAGCAACAGATGCTCATCAGAATGTAAATGTTGAAGTACATTCAGAACTAATATGAACAATCAACATTTTGTTTGCGATATTTAAAAATATTATGTAAATAAACTCCACTTCGTAGGGTGATCTCATTATTTTATTATAAGTTATCGTTATAAAAGGAGTCGCCTAAATTCGTTTACCGTTTAAACATAATCAAAATTGTAAAATTATTACGAATTGTAATGAAATTGTGCATAGTCTCACCTTGTACTAGACATCTGTTCAAACACCAAATCTACATATTGGTGAGCATTTTATAGGACACCAAGATTTGTTAATAGAGATCAACGCTCGTTAGTAATATGGTAATTGTTTTAACTTTTATAGCCCACAGCCACTGCTTTTGAGGTTTGGGCCTACTAAGCCAAGCTGGCCAGACGGGTTGGTGCAAAGTTTATGTCAATTTTTTTTCTCTTAGCAGTGCTATCAGGTGGTGACACTCCATATTTTTAATACATCGCCACATGGATTAAAAAAATAATAATTTATGTTATTTCATAACCGTGTCGTAAGTAATACAGTTTTAGAAATGTTCGAGTGGTATGATGAATGACTTTCCTAATATTTTTACCTTTTTTTGTTATTTTTAAGCCACAATGACTCTACTCTGTCTGATCAAAGGCATGAGTAGAATCCAAAATTAGTGGTCACCATCGTTATGTCTAAGAACTTTTGGCAAATCTGTGCACTTTTATTTTTAATTATATTATTCTTACAATTGATTAACAATTACTAACTGTACGTAACATCTTATTCTTTAAATTATAGTAGTAGACTTGTTATTGGCGTATTCAGTCATATATTGTTATTTACTTGTATGTATTTTTCTTTCAAAGAACAATCTGTAACTTTAGTTCTAGCGAGACGTAGAGCTATCAAAGCTTCAATATTGATACGAGAAAGTAAAATATGTACATAAATTCCTTTGAGAGGACAAGGATCACATATTTTAAAGTACTAATAATATCACTGGCGACCTCTTTACAATACACAATATGTAATTAATACATATACGAGTATGTACATATACAACACTAACTGATAACAGTCATTTTGTACTTGTGGAATATTTATAAGTACTTAGAAGGATGGGTGTAGTAAAGATAACATGCAACGTTAAATGCTACATGACGTCCGAGATTTGGAATTGCAATAAATTGTCACAGAATGACATACTATTAAGGTTCACATTTTCCTCTAATCATATTATTCTTACCTGTTCTGTGGAGTCTCCATTAGGTTTATAACGAGCCAAAACTGGTCTATTTCTTGCCCTAGTCAACGGCGACTCCGACACTCCCGTCATTTTCAATCACAAAATACTTTAACACTCACAAAAAGTTTTCTTAAATTAATTTACAGTCGTAAATATAGAAACACATCCATATGCCATTCAAGAGGAAAACATACTGTTATAATTACAGCAAATAATGTTACACTACACGCTAACAAACGCGATGCCACATTTTTACGTCGACAAATCACATCCGGAGAAGAGTCAAGTGGAGTCCGTGTGATTCAACCGATACCGATTCCGAGTCACTATGCTTAGAACTTCTGATAAGAGGTAATGGCTGCTTTACAAACACACCCCAAATGAGTCAGAAAGCAATCTCTATTACCTTCGTTAGAAAAATACCAAAATCAAATTAATTTTCACTTACATGCACAATAATAGCATTGCCAACAACTACCAGTGTTCGTGTTGCTATTTATTGCCCAAAAACAAAAATAGTCACATTAGTACATCGCAATGCTAAGTATGCGAATGTAAATTTAAATTCGACTCCGCGTAAGTGTAACTTAAGTTTACCAGCTTTATAAAAATCGCACGAATTAGTTTATTTTTGTTCTGATAGCACGGTAAATGAGTATTTAAAACTAATTTATCGAGTGGGTTTCTGTACGATAAAGCAATACGACCACTCAACGTTTACAAATTCGCTGACTGAAACAATGAAACGTCGTTGATAGTGAGCGATTTCGTCATGACAATCATTCCCAATGTGTAAGTGTGGGCCAAGCCGTCCGTCGTCGATCACCATAGGGACTTTAGTATCGGTGTCATGGTGCTTGGTGCACAAATGCGGCGACAGTCGCCGCCTGAGGACCGAATAGCGGTCGCGAATTCCTACTCGTAATTCAAATAACGCACGCAGGGCATACGTGCTCATTGGACAAACGGTCCCAGCGACCTAATAATCCAAACTCGATATCACTTTATTACTATGACATATTTTTCTAACATATTTACTTGACTAAGAAATGTTATGTAGTACTCACCGCTGATGTTTAAATTGTTGTTTGATGTTGAAGGGCAGCACATGAAACAAACATAAAAATAATTAAATATTATAATAACAATCAAATTGATGTTTTTGTTTCTTGATTAAAAAATCAGAGGACATACCTAAACAAGGTAAACAACATGTACCTATGTCTTCAAGACTTTCTGTACTCATGAAATCAACGTCCATCAACGATGTTGAGTTTCCTGTGTATTGTAAATAGCACGCGTTTTTTTTAAACAAAATACAAAAACTAGTAGCACAAGTATCAAATAGTACGCAAGTGAACCTGGCAAAGCGAAACATACTACTTACTCTGAATAGCAAAAGTCGACGCACGTTTCGTGAATCATTAGACCTGTATGTGATGCTTTGGCATTGTTTTCCAATCCCAATTGTTTTCACATCGTCATTAAACAAATGACGTCACCTATTAAATACTATAATCAAATCAATAACAAATAGTTCTTTCTCCACTTTCCATCAGCATTGTCGCATTAATAATTACTTCTTCATCAACACGCGAATAAATAATCACTAATTGATGAGACATGTATATAGCATATTTCAGATCCCTAACGGTAATTGTCAAAATATGGAAAACACCTCTTATTCTATAAATACCACATTTACTGTATACGTGGTTATTGTAATATTAGCTAATATTTTGGAAACGATTAGCCCTGTCAACCATTCATAATCTATTGTTTTTCTGAGATGCAAATTCATAAATCGTAGATAGACTATAAGTCACCCGAAATGTATTGTCGTGTTTAAGCCACATACTTAAAAAATAATATTTTAAACTCTTACTCGACACAGACGAAGTATCCATTGCCTCCATACTGGGAAAATATATTTTCTTCAATTCTTGTTACTTGTGATTTAAGAAAAACAAATAGTTACTCATTCTTTTTTGTGGTAACGTTTACATCTTTATAAAAGTTTAAACCGTCACTACACTTTTGGTCGCTTGCGAGACTAAACTGTTCCACAACCAGATTGCTAACAATTATGGATGTAACAGCAAATTGTTAGTTTAACGTACAAGTACGCAGCTTAGACGTGACTAGATGTTTACATGTGTTAGATAAGTTAGCGCTTCACGCCGGTAAGGTAGAGGTTGCGGTGTGCGCGCACGTCTGCAGAGACTGAGTTAGCAGACGCGATTCTGTACAACGCGTGCAATTGTAGCACAAGCTATTTCAATACATGCAATAAATTTGCAAGTTGGCGGATTCCAACTGTCCAAGATGACTACTGGATAAAGGCACACAGCATATTAAGGTCAACGTTTTACTTAGGGCCAAATTTTATACAGCCCTTTTTAAGATGAATTAACTTTTTAAAAACAAATCATTTACATTAATATATTAGTATATCAATAGTTTCTGTAAAAACCTTAGCGCAAGCTACGATCTTTTAAATTAATCAAATTTATTATAAAGCAATAAAATGAAGGTCATTTCTATTACCGACGGCGAATCTTTAATGAACGGTATTGATCAGCTTCTGCAAAAGTATGACATGAAATGAACACAGTGCAATTAAAGTGTTAATCAAAAAGACCTGCAGTCTGCAGACAATATATTTGGATGTCATCAATTATCGTATTTTGCCGCAGTCGAGGGAATGCTGTGTCAATTTAAGTCATGGAACAATGTGTGTCTAAATTTATCCAGATCATTCGTCCATTTTACGACGATCGAGATCGAGAGATTAGTTAACAAGGGCTAAGCAACCCTAAGAGAAGTTTTAACATTCCCGGATTTCGTCTATATTATAAAGGTTTATGTATATAATATATATAATATTTATATAATATAATATTATGCACATATTATATGTGTTTATGTATATATATAATATAATATTATGCATATATTATATACATAAACCTTTCTATTGAATCACTCTGGTCTATTGCTGAAATTTGCAATAAAATCTATTTAGTGGTTGGAAAATTTAGGCGAACAGACATTAGAAGCGACTTCATTTTATATTACGTATGTAAAGAAGATGAGAAATTCCTCGGTATAATGTAATACCTAATACAATACATGAATGTAGTATCTTCATATAATTATTTTACATAGTAGAATTAACAAATTAGCTAGTATTATAGGGGGTAATACACATATTAACGAGTTGTGATAAAACTAGTAAAAACGTTGATCGTTAGTAAGAAATGACAGCCAAATGTTATTTATTTCATGATGTTTGAAAAGAATGTAAAAAAATATTTCACGACGAAACTATGTTAATATACTACAAAAAATAACATGAACTTAACGCCAATAATACGACCGGAAAAATGTGTAAAAAATAAATATTTAAAAATTCAAATTAGAAGGTCCTCATTTTTTTTTATTTGATAATGAAAGCAACATACTATCCCAACAACGCAACAACTCTATTCATAAGGTGTGGATTACAGGGACGGTGCGACATCGTGGTCAGTTTCCGCGTGAGAGAGCACATCCCACACTGAGGTTACACGCTTGGTAAGCACAGTACAATACAACTAATAAGATTCTACACCATATAGTCAACGTAAATGACGACGTGTACAGTATGTGATGGCCATGGTAAAATTATATTAACATGCTAAAGCAGCCTAGTTAATAAATAAAGTATTAATTACTGGGTTAAAATGATAAGATCTTAAAAATACTTATTATAAAATAATCAAGTTATAAAAATAACAATTTAAATGAAAAAACACATAAGATGTGTTGCACATTCTGTCAGTACAAAAAAAAAGTTATTGTAGTTTTGTTAATTTTAAAATTAGTTCTCATCTTAAGATAGTTAATATGACGAATAAATTAAACGAATATATTAATTACTAACTGAATACCGCGGTTATTGTTGTCAATCGCAAGCAACGGTGCGGTATAAAGCTAGTCTAAAAAAAAAGATATTGTAAGAACGAACTCCTTACATCATCTGCCAGTGAATGTGCCATCAAAATCGGTTCATCCGTTCCAGAGATTACCCATAGCAGACAAGACAAAAAAATAATAATATTGCTTTTTGATGTAAAGGATGTACATATTTCGATATGCATTTATTTAGTGAAAAACTGTTTAATTGATATTACGAACAGACACTACTACTTCATTTATTTGTATTGATTTAGAGATTGGTGATTTAAATTAGGCAATGTGGTAAAATAAAATAAGTATTTGTGCCAAAATAAAGTGATTATTAATAAAACATTTTTAAGATTATTATATAAGCTTATGAATATGCATAGCAATATTTAGTATACATGGGATGAATAGAATTGTGAAATTTACACCTAACAAAAGACTGATTTTTAGGGTTCCGTAGCCAAATGGCAAAAAACGGAACCCTTATAGATTCGTCAAGTCTGTCTGTCTGTCAGTCCGTATGTCACAGCCAATTATTTCCGAAACTATAAGAGCTATACTGCTGAAATTTGGTCAGTCGATGTATTCTGTAAACCGCTTTAAGATTTCTATATAAAAATATAAAAAAAACAATTCATTTTGGGGGTCCCCATACTTGGAATTAAAACCCAAAATTTTTTTTTTCATTAAACCTATATGTGTGGGGTATCTATGGATAGGTGTTCAAAAATGATGTTGAGGTTTCTAATATCATTTTTTTCTAAACTGAATAGTTTGCGCGAGAGACACTTCCAAAGTGGAAAAATGTGTGTCCCCCCCTCTAACTTCTAAAATAAGAGAGTGATAAATCTAACAAAAATATATGTTGTACATTACCATGAAAACTACCAACGAAAATTGGTTTAAACGAGATCTAGTGAGTAGTTTTTTTTTTAATACATCATAAATCGTAACACGCAATTTACCTTTCATCCAATCAATACACTAGTATATAAACATCGATGAAAGTTACAACGAACTACAAGAACTTTTATATGATCTTACTTGCTGATACGGAACCCTTCATGGGCGAGTCCGACTCGCACTTGGCCGCTTTTTATATATATAAATAGATATATACTTTCGTAGTTATTATGTTAGTAAAAATATAACTACGAAAGTAGTGCCCTGCCTGTCTGTCTTGCTTACACTACAAAACTATTCAACCAATTTGAATGAAATTTATTACATGGTTACAAGACTAATTAAAAATTATAATTAGGTAATGCTGCGTGAAAGTATCCTAAGTTACTCTTGATATTAACAGCTATCTGTCAATAAAGTCTCATCAAACTTTGTCCCGCTGTTACAGAGATTAGCTGGTATAAACAGAAAAAAAATACTGTACTGTATATACTTTCATAATTAATTATGCATTTCAAATTACCAACAGCAACTACAATTGTAATTGTTTGTAAATAAATTGGAAGGGTTAAAACTAGTAATATTACCAGCTTTCCCCGGTGGTATTTCGATTTTCACAGATAAAAGCAGCCTTTGTACTTTCTCAGAGTCTAGATTGTGTGAAAAGTTTCATTTTAATTAGTTCAGTAGTTTTGTTCGATATCACGACAGACAGACAGTTACTTTCGTATTTATTATATTAGTAAGGATTGTATTGTTGTAAACAATACATTTATAAAGGAGGTGCAGAGACTTTCAGATTTAGTTCACAAGGCCTTTGTGCATAATATAACAGAAGTCTATTGTTCAGTTTTGTTGCCTGTTACTTTTTAAGGAAGGAATGTAACTATTATTACAATATCTAGGACAGACAATTGACAATATTTGGCACATAGTCAAATTTTGTCATCAAATTTATTATGCATTTGCTTCCTAGGTGACATCATTTTCTTCTTAGAAGTTAGGCCTTAAATTTGAGTATACAAAGAAAACCATTCCATCACTCATCTTTAACCACACTTACTTTATTAAATTTTACTATCATTAAATCTGCCATTTCAGGTAATTGACAGTAACATAAATTATGTATATTTAAAAATAATTTTAGAGCATCAAATTATTTAGAATACATAAGTATGAAGGTTGGATCAAGGCCTGATTATATCATACAATTCTTGCACACTTCAATATTGGTTATCTTTATGGAACATTAATGTGTTATGTCACACCTTAAAGTGTGGGTTCTTTATATCAAAATTTAAAGGATTGATGTAGGTACAAACTATTGAAAGTACAAAGGTACAAAATATATTTCCTGATTTTTCTTTTTTCCTAGTTGTCAGTATCAAATCATTTATATTCTCATCAAAAAAAAAAAAAAAAAATGGGAATGAAAAAAATTAACATTCTGTGTCTTCCTGAGACAATGATGGTGATTTAAAAAAATAATAATAATACACTTGTTGGATATTTATAAATGATAGGAAGGCATGACAGTTATAACTCTTACATGACAGTTATAGCTTTTATTTATAAGCTAAACAATGACAAGGTCTATTTATAAAAGAACAGACAACCAATATGCATAGTTAATGTAGTTGAATAAAGTAATAACTACATAATAATAATAATATTTTTGGTTATAACTAGTTAAAATAAGAGTTTATTAGTTAATATCAGCTATTGGCTCTACAAAATCTATAATTAATTTTTAATATATATATGTATATTTAATATAATCACGCCAAAAAAAATTGCGTATCAGGCATGTTGGTTAAGATTGTTAATAACGACCGATGAAAAAAATAAAGTTTTAACGATTCTGTTACGACTTCTGTTACAGCATAGGATGAACAATAATTACCTCTAATTTAAAATGTTAAAGATATTACAATGACTTCATGATATCAAAATTCGAACTAGGCCTAGGACATTTTGATACAATCTACAAACATTCAAAATAATAAAGAACTACTATTTCAAACACTAAATGAAAATGAAATTGGCGCCAAGTCGTATTCAGTAGCATTTGAATAAAGAGACAACTACATGTATGATTTATGGACTTTATTATTACCTGATCTCTGCATAATGGTAATGCTATTTACTAATTTTCAAACTAAAAACATTTCTTGAATCACCAATTCACACACTCTTCAGCGAACTGTCAACAATCTCACCCGCCCATGGACCGCGTAGAAATTGATTTTTGAATATTGTTGCCAATATTGAAATATTACATGAATTTTATTGAAATGCGAATATTTAATATAAAAGTAAATAGCAAGCCAGCAATTTGTGTATACATTTTAAATTAAGGTTCAGAACAAAAATTAAGTGAAAATCAATCAGAAAGTTCTACATTTCCTTAGACACCAAATTAATGAAAACTGAGTTGCATTTAACTTAGTAATTGTGATTTTCATAGCTTTGTTGTTCAATTACAATTCTATTGTAATTTCATTAAATGTTATGAATGTTTAGTGAATTTAAAACAAAAGACGAAATAGTTTTAACTATTGTATAAAAGCTACAAGAAGTATAAAAATTTAACTGTAATATGGTTTATTTCATAACTTAACCCTGTGACAAAAAGAGACGATTATTTTTAGAAAATGTTATAAAACCATAAAAAATATTATTTAATAGCAAACTCAAGAAATTTCAAATTTTATGTAACATGCTTAATGATAAAAAGGAACGAAAACAGACTTGACTTGGACAAAGGTTCTAGTGCCAAACTCTTGATTACCTATCTAACTAATTTTGTCATATTGATATTAGGGTGCCCGCACACACACAATAATATTGTACAATAATATTGTGACACACGGCCCCGCACACTATAATCCACAATAATATTGTACAATACAGCCCGCACACACGCAATATTATCGGCAATACGTACTTTATTGCCAATATTATTGTGTGTGTGCGGGCACCCTTAAGATATTACATGACGCTCTGTACTGACGTTACGTGTGACATTTGTGAAATTGTGACACATAAAACGCTATTTGTATTTCATGTAAACAAGCGCCCAAGTGGGCATCTGAGATTTGAGTAGAATGAGTAGTATAGTATTAGATAGTTTGTGCACTTATTCAACAATACTGCATTAGATATGATATGATTTATATGAATTTTCCGAGGCAAGTCATTGTACTATGTCTTGTATTATGCAGTGAAATCCCTATGATAGCAGATTAATTACCCCAACTTGTAACGTGTAAAGGCAGTCTTCTTATTTCAATTTAAACCGATCCAATTTTACTATGGTTTTAATTCCTTTGAGGTTTCTAAATCCTGTAACATATAAGTTTATATCTACAATTTATTATTCTACGAAAATAATAGTTAAAAGTAGTCCAAGACGAATATCAAATCAGGTATTTATAAAGTTCTAAATTTATTAGTTTCCGTAGATTTGCTGATATTTCAAATTAGTTATGCTGTCTTATTTCATTATTTTACTTCTAGTATTCATATTTTCTAAGGAGTATAGTTGGACTATCAGCTACCCTTGCCTTTATTTGGCCTGTAAAGAAGAAAAAAATTATAGAAAACACTGCAGCAACAGGACAGCCAATAGTAGTATTGGACGTAGCTGATAATTTATTTGAAAGTGGTCATTATGAACAATGTTATGACTTACTAAAAGAGTATGAGGTAAATAATTTTATGAAAACCATTAATTTATTATTAAGAAGCACTTGCCTGTGGCTCTGGCTGCGGTATACAGCTCATCACAGTCATAAATAATGTGACTTTCCATTGGAAATTATAATAAGGAGAGATAATATAGATATACCATTATTTATTAGGATTTCATCATTATGCAATCAGACCCACATAATATCAATATCTCAGTTATTTAATTCATACCACATTCTGAGAACACCTGTTTTCATCGTCTTGTTAGTTTTCTTTCACCAGTTTTATAAGTTAATTAACTGTTGAATATATTATACAAGTTCATAATATAAAATTTTAGTTAGATGGCTCTGTGGAAATTCAATGGCGTATATGCAGAGTTCTATATAATATGTCTAAAGAACCGAAGTATGATCGACAGTACAAGAAAGCTCTTTTACTTGAAGCATATGCAATTATATCTGAACAATTAGACAAGTACCCAGATCATTATGCTGTACACAAATGGTATGCATTACTGGTGGATGCAAAGAGTTCTCAGGAGGGAATCAAAGAACGGATAAGGCAATTAGAAACAGTGAAAAAGCACATGGATGTGAGTTTTTTTCTCTACTTTCTATATGCAAATAATGAATAAAGAAGCTGTTTTCATTTCCTGGAAAAGACTTTAAATCATTTTCAAAATGTTCAATAACCTGAGCCTCAAATATTGATAACAAAATTAATTACTGGAACTGGTATAATAATTTAACATAATAAATATTTTGAATATGCAATGCTATTTGGTCCCAAACTAAGCAGAGCTTTTACTATGAATACTAGACAACTGACATAAGTATATGTTATTTTTTTTTTTTAAAAATACATGCCTAAACACCCGAATTCCGAAACAAATATTTGCAGATCATACAGTCATTTGTTCCGACTTGGGAACCCGAGATCTCAAGAGCAACAGTTGCATATGCTACCACTATAAGCACACCACATAGCTAGAAAAAGTTCATATGTGTTCCGTAAATGCCATATGAACTAGCTTTTCAATTATTTAATTACTTGTTTTATTTATTATTGGAATTACAGTTGATATTTTACAATGAACAAATCTGGTCTTCTTGTGTTTATATATTTTTTTTTCAAATCAAATCAAAACATTTTATTTCAATTAAACCATACAACGGCACTTTTGAAACGTCAAGTAGTCAGTCAGTAGTCAGTCGTGAAGCTAATCGTCTGTTCCAATTCGTAGATCCTATGGAGAAGAACAGACAAGAAACTCCATGGACACTCTTTTCCAACATTGTTTTTACAATTTTTGGTTACAATGTTTAAGGCATTTTATTAAATGTGAGAACAATGTAAGGATGCTGATATTTACACAGGTAGTGTCCAAAAACAATTAAACAATAAATAGAAGTTGTGAGATGACCAGGCCCGACTGGCGGCGCCCGTATCACGAGCATGACCCATGCACCAGCCATCGTCCAGTTCAACCATATCGTAGGGATCCGAACGACCCGCTACACATGCCACAATATATGTAGTGTATTTTACCTTTTTTTTTGTTTCAGATGGCTGTAACATTAAATCCAAACGATGCAACTATTCTGTACATGTTAGGCGAATGGTGTTTTCAAATAGCTGAATTACCATGGCATCAGAGGAAAATAGCTAATGTCTTGTTTGCGTCACCGCCATACTCCACCTATGAAGATGCTCTTGAATATTTCCTAAAAGCGGAATCTGTTAAACCTAGGTTTTATAGTTTTAACTTACTTAGAATTGGTATTTGTTATTTCAGGCTTAAAAAAGAAGATCAGGCTAAGTATTATCTCAAATTAGCTGCCAGTTATCCAGCTAAAACTAACGACGACCATGCAGCAAACACAACAGCTGCTGAATATTTAAAAAAACTAAAAGCTTATTAATACTTTACGAATATTTTTATATAAAAGGGCAAATAGTTTGAAAAATAAACCGAACATAAAACACTTAGTTTTACTCAGAGTTTGATATTGATTATCGTTTTTGATTCCAGTTCCACGGTTCAGAAATAGTCTTTCATTTAAAGTGAACATAGGCCTCTCTTTAGGAAGGAGGTTCTGACCTACTATTATAATATACTACACTGACCAGACAGGTTGGAAAAACTGAAAAAACCCTCACTATATATACAGTTTTTTCAAATTTTCCTTCTTAAGTTGTGTTCAAGGTTTAACGTGCTCACCGAAGCACTGCCATAATGATACACCGGCCGCTAATACTTCGAGTTAGTATTAAGAAATTCTTGTAAGAAAAAGCCGATAACACTTATTGCCCAACGCAACCCGGGTATCGAACCCGAGTCGCATAAATAGGACCCAGATGAAGACTGATATACTTGTAGTCCAGTCAAATTAATGTTTTACTTCGGAATGAGAGATAAAAGAAGCTGAAAAATCGTACGCATACGCACTATCTCATGTCTGCGTCGTAAGATATTCCGAAGTCCAAGTTCAGAAGAATCAGTTTTTAATAAAAAAAAAAAGTTTTTGTAACTCCGATGATGTTAACGCGGATTATAAAATATTGTAGAGCATAAAATTTGCGACAAATTTGCCTTTTTTTGTGTACACCCAACCGTTTTTAAGGTTACATAGTTCATGACTCGGAACCCTCAGATTCGCCATGTTCATCTGTCCGTCCGTTTTGACCTACCTACCGTCCAAATAGGTGGTGCTAGAAAGATGAAACTGCATGAATATGTGTTGTGATTACGCCGACAAAGTGCTACAATAAAATTACGAAAAATATTTTTATTTAGGGTACATCCCTTACACGTAAAGTGGGGGTGTTTTTTTTCTCGCGTCTACCCCATCGTGTGGGGTATAATTAGATAGGCCTTTAAAAACACTACGAGGTTGCTGACACCATATTGGGATTATGTATTCGTTTGCGAGTTATTCATAGCGCATGCGTGGCCTGACATGCATGTAATTTTTTTTTTAATACGAAACGGTTAGTGGATATCACTAATTTCAAGCGCATTCCAGAGCGTACTTGAACGGGAGCGTTCAAAGCCAAGTGACCGTAGGGATAGCGGTTAGGTTAGTACCTGGGTACCTGGATTAGCGTAGAGACGTATAGGTTCGTACCTATACGTCTCTACGCTTTAGCCCTTTAGCCCTCTCCTGAAAGCAGACCCGAGCTCAACATTATGAGTTGTTGATGAACTACATGAACAAAGAACGAACACTTTAAATTTTAATTAAGAAACGAAAAGCAGCCACCTCTTGCAGAGTCGTTAGTGAGCATTAAGGGCACCGCAGACTAGCTACTTTTAGCATCGGCGATCGGCAACTAGTCGCTTTTTAGAAGCTAAATACGGCGACCGAATGCTCTACACCGCACACTTAAAAACGCCAAACGCGGCGATCGAGTCGCTTTTTAGAAGCGCGACACAGCAGCTGAACGCTACTCTCCGCACTATTTCGGATGCCGGTAGCAGCGACTTGGCATCTGAGCAGTCGCTAAAACGCGCGTTTCCGATACCGCGATCGAGCGCAGGAAGTCGCTAAAACGCGATGCAGTCGCCAAATCGCCGATCGCCGATGCTAAAAGTATCTAGTCTGCGGTGGCCCTAAGTAGGGGAACAAGAATAACCATGTACCTAAAAGCTTAGATTAAGTACCTACTAGATAGTAAAACGTAGGTACTTGATCTAAATCACAGAATACATAATAGTACCAGTACAGAAGAATCACTCCGAAAAGTAAATAAAAGAAATAGGGACCCTTGGTGTCATTATTACAATAAGTTCAATTCAGATTGCACAGCGCCGAAGCACCTACGATTATTCTTTCTATCGTGTAACTCTTATCTGTTCTGACGTAATCAGGTGTGTCTTCTTTTAAATATAATTTTAATATATATATGCGCGTAAGCGACAACCCACCGGAATGGCCTGCGCGGGCAGCAGGGCCGTAGCTAGAGTCGAATTTGAGGTAGGGCAGCATTGCTTAATGGTAGGGCGGAAGTAAAAAAATATCATAATTGACGTACAGTCAATCTGGGTAACTTTGACAGATAATTGCGATATTTTACACAATATCGAGTCCAATTGCGAGTGCCTGTAAATGGCTTTGTTGTTAACTATGTTTAATGTTTATTTTATAATATTTAAGCTGTTGGTATTCCGAATAAAATAGAAAAAAAAAAAAAAAAAAAAAATATATTATAAAATTCAAGCATACAACACGACTGTATTTTGCTTTGTTAGTGCTGTCATAACACTTTTCACCCGTAAAGATTAATTAAATTCTCTAAAAAATTATCAGTCCTAAGGAAAACCTGATTTTCTAGTCTGTCAAAGTTACCGTCATTACATGGGTAACTTTGACCCACATAGAACCATTCATAGAAAAGTAGTAATTAATAGGTATATTTTGTATTAATCTGGGTAACATTGGTTTATGTTTTTCTTATAAATGGGTATAACCGACGTAATAAAACCATTAATTTCCAGTTTTGTCTTATATTTTACAAAATAATCAATAATCAGTCTACGACATTTGGCATTGTTATACATATTTTTAATTAGTATCAAAAAACCTTTAAAAACACTTTTAAGGCAACATTTTTTGTGTAACTGGGCGTTTTTCAAAATTTTTCTCCGTTACGTACAGGATGTCCATTTATTTTCATAACAAAATTTTAAATAAACGATGAAATGTAGACATTGACAATGAACTAAGGTTTAAGAAAAACCATAATCAAACAATATTAAATGAGTATAATTTCTATTTAATGTATTATTATAGTGAGGGTTGCCAATACAGGGGTCTTGTACGTTACATTTTCATTCAAAGTAAATAATAACTCAATCATATCAAAGTTAATCAGCTTTATTTATAATTAATCAACAACATAAAAATCTTCTAAAATTTAATACCACTTTGTGATTATCTTGCCTCTTAGTGCTGTTTAAAATATAAAATATGTCTTGTACGTAACTAAATGGCACTCTGGACTATCAAACTTTGTGAATAAATAACTATTCTGAAAGACTAACATTATAGGTAAGTTTTTTTAAATACAAAAAATAACAAAAAGACATATAATATATATTAACAAAAACATAACTCCCAAAGGTTTTTTCATAAAAAAATAAAAACTATAACAGCCAAAACAGGACAGTTACGTATGTGGACAACAGTCGTTACGTTTAGGAACTCTAAAGCTATGTTTACAATGAGCACAATTTGTAGTCATTTTAGAAACAATACAATATTATTCAACATTTCAAAAACGTCGTGATGTGACATATTATTTAAGTCACATCACTTACTGTACTTATTTCTATAAAATTAGTCACATAATATATCATATCATATCATAACATATCACAGACTGTTTTGATTTGAGCATTTTAAAAATATATTTTACAAAAAACTTAGGGGATTCAAGTCTATCTCAGTTTCATTTTCACATTAAGTAGGTAACAATACTTCTTTACTTACAAAAAAATCCAACAGATACAAAAAAATGTCAATTAAGTAGTAACAAAAATAAAATAGGGAACCAATAAGTAGGTAATTCTGCGTGATTGTTTGGTCTTCTTTTAGAGTAACTTTTTCATTTTCCAATAGCTCAATCATCTTTTTGTGTTTAGTCTCTAGGCGAAATCTATTTTTACTTAAACTACTAATAACTTTCTTTAACCTTTCACAAGTTTTTAATGTCCTTTGATATCTTTTATAATTTCGGTAATTCAATCTCTGTTTTTTCTTCAATTTTGTATTATCTTGCATCTCTGGCACTGTCACTGGAACAGCTGGCTTAGTATTATTTACTTTTTTATTGTCCCTTTTATTCCTTTTTTGTTATCTTCAAATTTTCCGTCTTTTTTCCTTTTCTTCCTTATTTAGTTCACTTACCTTGAGTTTATGTTCTTCAGTCTTTCGACTTCTTTCTTTTGTTGTATTTTTCTTCATTTTCTTTGTTTTTGTCCATATCGCCGTTGTTTTTGTCTCTCTCGGCACCAGTCAACGGCATAATTTACCTGAGTAGGAATAAATTAATTTGTAAGGAAGTGCCGAGGATGTGAGGAATGTTAGGGTTCACCCTCTTTATCGCTAGTCTAAATAGGATATTTATAACATAATAAGGAAACCTGCTCACCATGAGGTGACTAGATCCTATAAAGGTAATGAGTTTACCTCTCTGGGTGGATTATATTTTTAATTTATATTAAATTGCACAAGACAGTATGAACGCATCTTTACGAGTCCAGTACGTAACGTTTTTAGTCCACATAGTACATCACGTCACGTCCTGGACGTTACGTATAACGCGGATTTGTCATCATATGTTTTTTTGGTATAAAAAAAGTTGATTATAGTAGTTTACTAGTACACATTCATTATCTACAACATATTTACTTATAATTTAACACGAGTAGTATATAAAATTTGTGGGTCTTACCTTTCAAAATCAATGTTCGTACCGGACAAACAAAACAGACCCGTCACGCACGTCACGGACCGCAAGTGTTGACGATTGAATTTCTTCAGTTTTAATTCAAAGGAAAAGAACTAATGAATGATAAAAACATTGTCAATATGGCATTGCTTAAAAATAGTTAGAGCCAAATACAATGTTATTGTTATTCTTTATAAAATCATACCGTTACGTAACCGGACTGTCCGCTGTGGCCAGTTTTTTAAATCCGATAATTTCAGTATTTAAATTAGAAAAATATACTACAACCTTATTATATTTTATTTAAAAACAAATAAAATGAGTTATTTCATTCGAGTAATACTATAGATATCCAAATATAGCTTATATATTCTCCAAAATACGTAATCAAAATCCAGGATATGACGAAGGACACATAAAAAAGTAGGATAATATTTGGTATTTTATTAAATATTAAAATATGTTTTCCGCTTATGTCTTATGTTTATCTTTTTTTTCACAGTAAGTTAAACATTTTACCCTAACATAAAATAATTTGATACTCACTTCCTACATTTTTGCCTTTTAATCAATGGTCAAACTCGTAGGACATAGCAAAATAGTCCTGAGCAAAATTTTGAAAAACGCCCAACTAAATAGAAAAGAAGCTAAAATAATTTGAAAATAATAATAATTTATGAACACTTGACCATAAAATGTTTATTCACCCCACTCCATATAGAGCAAATCGTCGTCAATTATGTAGGTCAAATTATGTAAAAAAATACTTCAAAACACTGTCAAAGTTAGCTTGTATAAAAATTAGTAGTTATAGTAATTAGATAAAGAGACGTAATTATAGGCAAATGCTATATTAAAATACGATAATTCCATTACAAATGATTCTACAAAATCTCTCACAAAATATTCCAAAAGTTTTACACTGTTTGAATAGCATAAACTCGGGCGCAAATTTCAGAAATAAGTTTTGACATTACCCCTGTATGAAAGCCTATTTATTTTTAAGGTGCGCTTACGGAGTTAGTTTAAAAATGTAAAACTGTAAGAAGTATTTGTAAATTGTATTGGTATCATATGAAAAATAAATCGAAACTAGTTCATGGTCACACTGTCAATGTTACCCGAATGAATCAAAGTTAGCCAGATTGCCAGATTGTACGTAGTCAAGTGTTGAGGATATGTTGACCAAGTCCAATGTTCATTTTTTCAATGGCATATGACATATCATATGCCAAAACCAAATGCTAAGTAGGTCGGATATGGCAGTCATTCCTCCAGTTGTCTACAACAACCAGAAGATAGCTCTGAGTGCAGTAGTAAATAACTTGCGGCTATATATGGACTCTACACTTGATTGGCGAGCACAAGTGACACATGTCAGCCAGAAAGTTACTTCGTGTCTTCGCGCTTTATACCGTCTTAAAAACTTCCTTCCCGCTAAAACTAAGGCTACGCTTATGCAGTCTCTAATAAATCCCCTGATCGATTATGGTGATGTGTTATTTTGACCTGCCTACCTCCATAATAAACCCCTTCTCAATAACTGCATTCAATTCGTTTTGGTTTCAATTCTCAAATATGTGTCTGCTTTACGTTCCCAGCTGCAATGGTTCCCAATTCGACAGCGCCGCAGATTGCGTGCACTCACTTCTCTTTTTTCTTTCCTCTTCTCCCCATCGTTACCTGAGTACCTCATACCTTACTTTTGTCTCTTATTCTCAAACCATGACCGAAACCTTTTTTCAAGGAACAATATGCTTCTCGTTTACCCCCCTCGCACCTCTAATTTCCCTTCCCTTCCTTCTTCGTGCAGTCAGAATGCGCTACCTACTGAAATCAGGATGTCCACAAACCGCCTCACATTCAAAATGAAAGTACGTGATTTACGCCGGAATGAATTGGCAGAATGATCACAACGATAATACCCGACTGAGTATTTAGATACGCAATATATATAATTACATTTATTTATATATGTATGTCTATGTATGCCTGTGTATATGTGGATTTATGTGTGTATGTATATATACGTATGTTTATATACGTCTGGTATCTTCATCCACTGTTATAAACCCTAATGTAATAATAACAGTAAATTTGTGTATATTACTTACAACTATTAAATTTGAATAAATGAAAATGGTTTACAATAAAGGTGAAGTGGTAAAATGGTAAAAGTGAAGCTCGGGCTGCTAAATCAAGCACCACGTATATCACTGACCTCTAGGTCAGTGATGTACATTCAATAGCTCCTCGTAGACAAATAATTTGTCTAGCAGAACATGAGCATTGATCAATAGGTCTGTTAGTGCCACGGATAGGGCGCCGCCGGAAAACGGCGCGCAGGAGCTTCGCCCGACTCCTGTGTCAAGTAGAAGAGGGCTACCGGGTCCATGGCGGGTTAAAGAAGTTACGCCCAACATTTGTAACACGTAAGCTCCGCTTTGCCACCTGGAACATTGGCACCTTAACCGGTCGTGCGAGGGAGTTAGCCGATTTACTCTCCAGGCGGAGGGTAGCCGTAGTGTTCCTGCAGGAGACTCGGTGGAAGGGCAGTAGATCCCGGTTCATTGGGAATGGCTACCAACTGATATACACAGAGGCACCTGGTGGAGAGAACGGAGTGGCCGTGGTGCTTGCCGTGGCTTCAGACTGGCATTTTAGAGTTGATGTAGCGACCGTCTTATGGTCGTAAGGGTGCTTATCGATGGAATTATTACCCATCTGATAAGAGCTTACGCGCCACAGGCAGGTTGTAGCGAAACCGTAAAGATGTCGTTCTGGAGCCAACTCAGGGAGGTTCTTCGCGGCATTCCTTTATAGCAGGGAATCGTTCCGGGTGGTGATCTAAATGGGCATGTGGGTGAGGGTTGTGTGGAGTTTAAACGCTTAAACTCCACACAACCCTCACCCACATGAACACGCGTTCATGGTGGTATATGTGGTTATGGCATTCGCAACAAAGAGGGTGAAGACATTTTACGAACATGTGCGGCTGCCGATCTTGCCTTGGAGACACGTTCTTTAAAAAGAAACCGGAACACCTTATCACCTACAAAAGTGGGAGGCACTCAAATCGATTTCCTCCGAGAAGACACACTATTAGCAAAGTGGCCAACTGCAAAGTCATACCCGGAGAGAGTCTCACTGCACAACACCGTTCCCTTGTCATGGACCTCTGTGTGAAGCCCAAAGACAAACATGTAGAACGCTGCCAACGCCGGATCAGGTGGTGGCGGTTTGATGAAGTCACGTCTCAAAAGTTCGCCTCGCCCTTCATTGACAAGTGCGCTGGAGCTGAGAGCAAATTGGTTCAAGACAGTTGGGACAAGATTCAGGCAGCTATTCTTGATTCGGCGACAGCGGTACTGGTCGTGTCTAAGGACGGACGCAAATGTAACAGGGATACTTTTTTTTCGTAACGTGGGTCCTAAGTGAAAAAATGTATGCAAACGACACAAAAATATTCATTGAAATAAATATATGAAAAATGACACGCAAAACATGTACGCTAGTTTTATTTTAAAAAAGGATTCCCCTTCCCATAGACTGTAATGTAGCCCATATTGCAATCTATGGGACGGGGAGTACCGTCTGCTACACAGATATTGTAATTAAATAGACCCATTGCTTCGTGTGATGCCGCTTCAAATGCTATATACAGAGCAAAGAATTATTATAATATGAAATGAATATACAAACTGTGGTATGTTCAGAAAAGTTTTGAGTCCTATCCCTTCATTTTTTTTTATCTCAAACTACAAATAATTCAATTATAAAAAAATATCTTAGTTTTTGATATTTTTAAGGTAGGGCATTCTGATTTCAAGGTAGGGCATTGCCCTGCAATGCCCTCCCCTAGCTACGGCCCTGGCGGGCAGGCAAGCGGCCGACTATACCTAAAGTGCGGAGTGACACCCCCCCTGTCTAAATCAAAAAGCACATAAAGATAGAAAGCAGCGTGAATAGTTTTAACTAAAAACCAAACAATTGAAAATAATGATTAAAAATACCTAAAAAATAAATCTTTTATTACATTTAATGATACTCAATTTTTAGGAAATAAAATAGTGCATGACTTATATTATATTCAAAAAAGGTTTTCGAAGTTTTAAAGTTGCACAAACAAGTGCTAGCAGCACTGAATGTGACCAACCAAAACATTATACAAGTACCAAAAGAACTTTAACAGATGTCAGTTTTAAAATTGAACAGATTTTGAAAGACATTGAAAAAGTTCGTTACATTAAATGATATTTATACTTTTTGTATTGCAACTTCTAGTGTTATCTATTTGTCCCTATTTTAGAAATATAGTGTTAGCGTTAGTTCGTTCAATAATGTCTGAAAGTAGACCAGCAGGATCAGAAGGTGATGGCGAAATATTTTTAGGAAAGATGACAGTTGAGGAAGTTAAAAAACGTCTCTTTTGGAATCCAAAACCGTAAGATTATCAAACTTTATTTGGAATAATATCATATAGATTGAATTTTAAATCTCATCTTCAACTTAATTCGTTCTCTTCACTGTCCGTTTTCCGGCAATGCTGCCGCATAATTTTATAAACATTCACCATAGTCATGGCCACACAAATAATTTATGTGTCTATTCGTAATTTCTAATTATCAGCTTTTGACAAAATGCATATGAAATTATAGGTACACCAAAAAAAAAATATTTATTATTTTGTGCATGTTTGTTTCGGCTAAACTCTGGAACCGATAGACCCTTTTATCGGTACTTTCACTGGCAGATAGCTGATGAAACAATTAATAAGTTAGGCTACTTTTTTAGACTAGCTTCGCCCCGTGGCTGTTGTAAATGTTCAACAGCAAAGTTTTCATATATTTTATAACAACGAGATGCGATTTTACACACATTCAAATAGCAAGTAGGCTGTTCCAATCCCTACCCCCTACCCATTTGCAAGAGCTTAGTTCATGCAGGCAAATCATGATTACTCTCAGCCTCTAACATTATCCTTTAGTAATACTTACCATCTGCAATATTTCTATTTTGCAATACAAATGCTTAAATAATTTTATTTTCTTTCACATCCTGTCAATGTCTGTTACTCAGAATATTGTTTTCTTATTATCCCCTATTTTATGAGAGAAAAGAGCAAGTTCATTCTAGGAATGAAATATTTTCTTTTATGTAGTTGTTTGTATCATTTCACAGATGTTCCTCAAGTGCTGTGAACAGTCCCAGGGAGCATGAGGACCCCAATACTAGTATGAAAATATTAGAATCTCATTCAGCACCTAACTTATTATCAGCTAAAGATTTATGTGATCAACACTCTTCAGAACCAATCACTCCAGGGTGGGACATGAGGGCAGATGACAGTTTTATTAAATTAGAAAATATGGTGGCTAGACTTTGTGTGTCACCAGGACCATCCACTTGTAACAAATCTGAAGAGCTTAATAATACTTTAGAAGTCATTGAATACATTTTGAATAATCCTCCAAGTGACATTATTAATAATGGAATAAAGACTGATAAAAGAGAAAAAGACATAAAACCTGTACTACAGTCAGATAGTAAAGTATTAAATGAAGTTTGTTTAAAGAAACTACAGAATATATCTCCGAAGAAAAGTGTGAAATTAGAGCAAAACATTCACAAAGATTTACAAGAAGATATTCAAGATACTCCACATAAGAATGTCAAGGTAGAACAGAATGCTCACAGAGATTCACCAGAAACAATTTGGCATACTCCACAGATGAGTGTTAAGGTAGACCAAAATAGTCACATAGATTCACCAGGAGTACTTCTAAATACTCCACAGACGAGTGTCAAGATAGAAAAAAACATTCACAAAGACTCACCAGAAGTACCTCAAAACACTCCTGTGAAATCACAAAGGAAAAATGCAAAAGAAATTGCTGGATTCATGACACCAGTAGCCACAAAGACTAAACCTGTTTTTAAAACACCTGCTCAACCTCTTTCACTAAAGAAACCTTCTTCAGCATCTTTGAAAAAAACTCCAAGCTATAAATCAAATGCATATGAACACATCAGTAGTCCAGTAGCCTCTTATATTAAAAACTGCCCGATTGTGCCTTTGGTTAAAGATGTGCACCCAAAGAAACCATTGCCTGGCCCATCAGCTATTCCTAAATTGAAGAATAATATAGCAGTTAAAGCAAGTAATAAAGAAAATATAAATTTACCAGCTGTAGCTTATAAGAGTGCGAAGAAAACAAAAGTGGTATGTATGTTTTTTTGAGAATTGGTCAATTTTATATTTTGTAGATAATGCTGGAAAAAACATCCATGGCTTTAGCAGAGTTGTAGTAATTTTAACATTTTATTTTTTTATAACCTCATACACATGCAAAAATCATCCCTTCATGGGCAGAATCTATTGCAGGTAGGGTAAATGCTGACCCTGCATTACCTGTCATGTGAGGCACAAAATATCTTTATAGACAATGTTATTTGGGGATAATGTACCTATATTTCAAGTATTTTTTTTAATTTACAGATTGATCTGCCTGACGAACAGAAACTACCACAAAGTCAATGGCCAAAAAAAATAATGACTTTACCAAGACCATTGGTAATGAAACATGACCACAGGGAGATGAATGTAGCAAAAAGAAGACTTCTGTCACAACAAGAAGACAGTTTTGCTGATCTCCCATACCAACAAGCAGAAGTATCTATCTGTACACAAAAAACAGCATTTAAAAGCAATTAATTTTATTTTAACTTAAATGTGTTCCTTATATGAATGAATTAATAAATATTACGGTGACGAGTATTAAATTATACATGTGTTTAATTTTGGTTATTTGCCAAGTCAATTGTTGCCTAGGTGAAAAAATAATTTAAAACATTTTGTCATAATTTTTCGCACTTTTGTTCTTAATTAAATTTGCGCTTAGGATTGCAAAGGTCTGATCCCTGTTGATTCGTGGAAAATCTGATCTTTGGATAAAAATGGCCAAACTAATAGCTGACCCAAATAATAATTGATCTTGAGAGTAGTTAAGGCTAGGAAGAAGCACTTTTGTTAAACAAACAACTATAATAATCTATTCATAGGCAAATAATATAATGGTTATGTAACAGATTGCTAATAATAAGTTCGATTGCAGTTAAATAACATTTATTCAATAAACAGTATTACATACATTTCTTAAAAATGGTATAGGTATAAATAATTATGTATAAGTTAGTCCTATGTGAACACGAACGCTATATTTGTAGCTTAGAAGCCAATTGATCGAGTCAAAACTTTCCGAAAATAATTATGTTGAGTAATGTGAAAAAACGTATTTTATGTTGTACATAGTAACCACTTATTTTTTTACAAAAGTACCTTGTTCAAGTGACAAATTATAATTGTCAATAAAAATAAATTTATATAGTATATTATTCAACAGAGTATTAGGTACTAGTACTACATAAAAGTTCAAATACATATAAAACATAAGCGAGATTTCGACACGGAAATTATTTTGACTGGTTCACTCGACTTTTAAACTATATTTTACATTTTATTGTGCGATTTAATATAGTGTGCTTGATGCATTTCATAAAACGTATGCACTTAGTTATATGCTAATGTACTTCTGAATATACCAGTGATGGTAGAAACTCACCCAAAACGGGCTTATAGATGAGTTTCACACTTAAAAATGGTTACCAAAATAAATAACTAATTTCAATGGAGGAAACAGTTTCAGCTTCAGTTATAATCTATACGTACATATACAATACATATATTATTTTTCATCATAATTAATATCACATGTATAAACAAAAAATATAAAAAGTGAGACTAGTATTGTTGCATTTTGGTTATCAAAGACGAATGTTGTACAAGGACTCGATTTTTCTGTATATCAGAAGTTTGTATTCTTCTAGTTCAGTAATATTTAGAATAGTGGAGTAATATAGTAACAGGCACATGTTCTTAACATTATCATTAGGTACATATATATATAATAATAATTTTGGCGTATACAACAACCTTCTAATAACACATTTAAGTTACATTATTCTTAATAAAGCCCAAGCCACTACTGACAACTGCTTTAAGCATATCTTAAAGATTACACATAGTGGATAAAATTCCTGCACCAAATTACAATATCACCAGGTACAGATAGAAATGTAAAAACTATTGTCAAATACGTAGGCATACGAACAGTTTATAAATAAAGATAATCTTATTTTATATATAAGGTTAGTCGCCACTTGGAGAATTCATAATAATAGTACTAGAGTTCGGCTACTGGACGAAATAATGTTATTATTAAATTGACAAGTATCAAAGTATGTTTATTAACAATCAAAAAAAAGATTAAATGTAAATAAAGTTTTTGTAAATACACGTGAAATACATTTTACTTTCGATGTTACATATAAAGTTTAGGTCTAGAAGGCAAGTGTTACAAAAATTTGCTTTTATGAATAGGGATACATATATACTCTAGATACCGGAGGTATAATTTCGACCCTTTTAAATGCAAATAGGCCAATATACAAAGTGGACCCCTACAATTTTATAGCACACATTGTTTACATTTTTTAACTTTCATTTTTTAACTTTCTGCGGTTTTTAGGGTTCCGTAGCCAAATGGCAAAAAACGGAACCCTTATAGATTCGTCATGTCTGTCTGTCCGTCCATATGTCACAGCCACATTTTTCCGAAACCATAAGAACTATACTTTTGAAACTTGATTTTCACATAAAAATAGAAAAAAAAACAATACATTTTGGGGGTCCCCATACTTGGAATTGAAACTCAAAAACTTTTTTTTTTCATCAAACCCTTACGTGTCTATGGATAAGTGTTCAAAAATGATGTTGAGGTTTCTAATATAATTTTTTTACTAAACTGAATAGTTTGCGCGAGAGACACTTCCAAAGTGGAAAAATGTGTGTTGCCCCCCATGTAACTTCTAAAACAAGAGTGATAAAACTAAAAAAAACATGTTGTGCATTACCATGCAAACTACCAACGAAAATTGGTTTGAACCAGATCTAGTAAGTAGTTTTTTTAATACGTCATAAATCGTAATCCGCAAATTACCTTTCATTCAATCAATACACTATAATAAAAACATCGATTAAAGTTACAACGAACTGAAAGAACTTTTATACGATGTTACTTGCTGATACGGAACCCTTCATGGGCGAGTCCGACTCGCACTTGGCCGCTTTTTTTAATTTAAATGTTCCTACTTGTGCAGGTTTTAACAAATAAATTGACACGTATATTTTTCACGCTGTTTTATTTCAAACTCACAAGACCGGAATTAAAAGCTTTGCGGGCAACAGTGATCCGTACGGTTCTACAAGTTGTCCGCCGATACAGCAGCGAAAGTCTACAAGCGCGCGCCGCGGACATGAAACGCGTCGTGAAATCTGCTTTGAATTTTACCTATATATTTGCATTCTACAAAGTTGCGGGCCAGCAACCGCGTCAACGTGGTTATAAACCGCGTCGTGAGTTCAAGTCAGTGTTACGATATATATTATTTTAAATATTGAAAGCGTAGAGAGCCCATACCTATAGGGAATTTAATATATAATAAAAGGCCTATACTTACTTCTGAGGCACATGAAAAAATCAACCCTCAAAAGTCTTAATTATAATAGTTATTTTATCATAAGTATCATACCTAATCATTACTACTGGAAATGAATGGTATTTTTAGGCCCAAGTAAGCTTGACACAATCAATTTCCCAAATTATAGATAAATGTATGCATGTTTTGATTCAGAGTCTGTTTCATATTTTTCATTAATTTTACTATAATGTAACACAATTTTAGTTTATCTTATACCTATATAAAATAAGAAGTTATAATTAAAACTAGCATTAGTAATCATATTTCCTTTACTGGAAATAAGTCAAAGCCATCTTTTAAATGAATTTAATCTATGATCAATAATGTATGACACATCAAATGCAAATAATTATAAGTTATTTAATTTCAAGTTCTTTAAATACATATCCATAGTCAACATTCCTATATCCAAAATTGGCGAGCCTACGATTTAAAAGAACGATGGGATAAAAATATATAGATTCACCAAATCTTTTAATATGTTTGTGCATGTCTGAGGAACTATTGCTTATTCCGGCAACAGCCGTTTACAAAGCTAAAAATAATTAAATTTTATTAATATTTAGAAAACAGGCGAATCATAAAATATATAAATTCAAATCATTACCAACGCATCAATTTAAAAAAAATAAAGCTCGTACATGAATGTACTTAAAAATTATTAAGTGCTACGAAATTTAGTAAGTACTGTCACAAGTTTTGAATGGTATGCATTCAATTAAGGGATCATTAAAATCATATTTTCTTTGAAGCAACAGGCCATATCATCACCAGCCTTTGCAGTCCACTGCTAGACATATACTCTCCTTAGAAAGGAGGATATAATAACAAGGTCATAATTTGATTAATTAATTTTGTAAGTAAACATGTTTATGTTGAGTTGATCTTTTAAATGCAACAGCTGTGCTTAAAAATATAATAGTTTACGGCTCTAAGTACAAAGTAGTATCCATAAACTGTAGTATAGCAGTAGTACAAAACAACATGTCTACATATTATAATAAAAAAAATGCAAATGGACTAGAGATAGAAATAAAAGATGACGACTAACTTCTACAAGAATGGTTATTGATCAGATATTTATTAACGTATGAGGTAGTAGAGTCACGGTGATTTAAACACGAACGAGCCGGCATAATCTCAAAGGTCGCCATAGTGTGCCATTATGCTGTATTGTCTTCATACACAATGAGTATAGAGTGTGGTGGAGTATGGAATATAAATATTTAAATATTTATATAGAGATCACTACTTTTAGATTCTAATCATGCTTTCAATTAGGTCACGTGAAACACCATGGCAGGCTCATTTATAAAAAAAATATACGCTTATATATACAGAATTTTGTAAGCGTATTTTAGTTATTGAGCATATATATTATTAGCATTGAGAGTTTAGGTAAATGTCTCGCAATTTTTACAAATTGGACTTTAAAGTTAGAAGGCGCCGGTTTTGTTTTATTTTATTTTTTTTAATCCGTGAACATTGATTAAATTAAATAGATTTAATTTAATTTCTGCGTTTTTCTTTTGAAGAACGACTATAGTTTTGTGTCAGCCTGTACTGACGGCATACGAGTCTATTGAGAATAGTTATTTGATAATAGATAGTTGCTTTGTCAGTTGCCTACATCAGAAAACCTTCTCAAATATTATGAATTAACTCAAGACCATGTTATCATTTACGCATGAAATAAATGTATAAAAATTTTAAAACATTGTTGTATTTCAAAAGTAAAATAATATAAAAAGAACAACTTATTGTACTAAATTAGAAATATAAAAAATATAAAAATATCTAATTATAATATAATCATTTAATATTCAAACAATGTACGTAATTTTATAATCACTTAATTTTCATTTATAAAAATAAATGGACTAAACATTTTTCTCCCGAATTTAGTTATTCGAAGTAACATAGTCCATATTAGTGATGTGCTGCATCGTTAAAAATATAAAGAAGTGGATGTAAATGCGTATACAGATTGTTAGTGTAATGTCCGCCTACCCGGTTATGCTCGTCAACAACACATAACGTCCCACAGCTGGACTCGGGTCTCCTTTCAGGAGAGGGTTAAGGCCATACGTCCCAACGTTGGCCGAGTGCGGTTTGGGGTCGGGCAAGACACGTTGTGGCTACGTATTTTGTCGTTGGATGTTTTAAGCCACCTGAAGGCCACCAACTAATTTTCACGACTGTTATCTTATTATTACAACCGGGACCGACTGCTTAACAGAAATCACGGAAACGAAACATATCATGTCACAAACGGTCACCCATCTAGGTAGTGACCGCGCTGTCGTTCCTTACCCTTGGTGATTGTTTCCGATCATCTAAGGCCACTCGGCTATGAGCGCTTCTGGTGATTTAGAATCGACAGTATATATTAAACTCTAAATAACGCCATGTTTTTCAAGTTGCACGACGCATTATTTAGAACAAATATGGTATGGTATACACATCACCAAGACTAGGAAAAGATTCACGATATAATATCAGTATGCGATTTTTATTATAATATTTACTTCATTTCAGCAAAATAAATTTTATAACTCCAAAAATAAAAAAAAGCGCTAAAGTAAAAATTATACGTAAGATTCGTCAAAAACGAACGAATACGGATACAGATCTTTTTTCACAGCACATCACTAGTTAATATGCATATAAAGTTGTACTTATAGACTAAATGGTGTGTGTAAAGATTTCAAAATGAAACTAATGTATACATCATTATTCTTATGCTTACTATATGGTTTAACAAACACTTACAGACGACTGGTCTATTTAAACACTTGTGCTTGTAGAGTTGTGCTGTTAATAAAACATTAACACCCAATCATGGTCTACAACCAAGGGTGTATTGCAACACCCCAAAACGTTATATATTTTTAATTATACAACCACTATAATGTAAAAGACAAGCTGCCTTGAATACCAATTTTGCGAATGCAGAAGCGACTTCCTCAATCAATATGAACCTCTTCATTTAGAGCATGCCAGGACCATCACTTTCCTTGTTCCCAGACTTCTCAAAGAACATGAAATCCTGAAAAAATAAAATTAGATTATCAATAATTATAAAAGCTTCTTGGTCTACATCCAGATATGAACGTTATAAATTCGAAAGTAAGCCTATGTATGTCGCGACAATCACGGGCTTTTACCCGCGATCCTCATGTGACTCGATTATATTCTATTTTATGATGATATAGATTTTATAATATTATTTGAACTTATAATATCTTGGTCTAAAATATATAATATAATGTACATTACTCATTACTACCAAAATGACAATGTTGCACTAATGCAGATTAAAGGTTGACTGATTGTGTACACATATTGCCTTTTGCATAATTGCTTGGAAGAGGGTAATTTCAGGTGCAAATTGCAGATAAATGCTGTAGAGAGAAAGCAACATTAGCGTTTCAGCACGTAAAGAACTATAAGTAAGTAATAACACATAGTTAATAGGTATATTGTCTTCAGCAACAAGAAAAAACTTTTAATGTAAAAGTAGAAAATAATTTTACCACCCAAAGGAGTCAGTTACAAACAAATAAACATACAGGTGAAGCTAATATAAAGCGTGTAAAAATAGCTATTATATTTTTTTCGGAGTTTGTATTTCGAGCTGATTAAACTTTAATCACCTTGGATACCATTCATATAATTTAATATTATCTAAGAATAAAACAGTTAATTTTTTGACAGTTTTTATTAATTGAATGTGAAAAGTAAATTATAAGCTTTAAGATAGTTTACATGTATAATGACTTGTGATTAGGAAGGTAATTATCGCCCGATAAGGGCCGTCCGAACGTGGTCGCTCTTGACCCTTTGCATTGCATCCTTCGGGAGCCCATAGGGCATGGGAGACACAAAGGGTTTATACACTCAGTTAAAAAAAGATAGTAGGGCTTTATTATTGACTGCCATACTTATTCCACATCAGGAGAAAAAGAGGCACAACTAATTTGAATAAATTAAAAAATATTAAACAGTGAAGATTTTCATTTCACATTGTTTTCAGCACAAACTGGCTGGCTCGAGCGGAGCGATACTATACTCTCACAGAAGACCAACCTAAATTGATAGCATTTATGCTATTGGTGAGTAAAAGACCAGAGGTCAAATGATGCATTGGCATCGCAATAGGTCATAGTGTGGGTCCCCATACTGTATTGTTTACATTTATGAGTGTGGTAACAAATTAAAAAAAAAACTTACGATCAAGAAACAAGCTCCAAGGAGTACAGCTTTAATTTTTACGTCCAGATCCATAGGGAACGAAACGCCGAAGTAATCTGCATCTGTAAATGCTTCTCTCGCCAGACCGGACCACTGTTTCGTTATTAAGCCCACTTTTCGCTCGCCATCTGGTGCATATACCTGAAACAGAAAATCAATTGTGTCTTAATAAGTTTAATAAACATAAATTAAAGATTATGTCATATTGTATATATCATTTCTGATTTTCCTGTCGTCATAATAGACTTGGATGTCCTTTTCCAACGGCCTAAGATTAAAAGGGAATTTTAATGTAAAATGTTTTAAGTGTTATTTATTCTATCTTATTATTTTATATTACAAATGGGCCAGCTCGACCGGGGCGGTACTATCCTCGCATGAAGACCAATCTAAAATTAAAGCAATCGTGCTGTAGAATCTCGTTGGTGGTGCGAGGTCGGAGGCTCCTAATGTGTGGGTCGTATTGCTGCATTGTCCGTATTCGCAATAAGGATGGTGACCAACCCTCATGGATTCTAATCATGCTTTCCATCAGGCATAGTAGTCATTTTCGCAGGTTTAATAAAATAAAAATTATATAAATTTAAAAAGAATCGAAGATATAGTGGGAGGTTGCATTTAAGCTAAGTACGCAGAGTGGTGGACGTATTTGCTAAGATTAAATATAAGTAGAATGTAGTAGAACGATATAACTTATCTCAAGAAGTTCTTGTCAATATAGTTGTTAATACAATTAATACATCAACATGGTTGATTAGAGACAGATAAGATTACACGAGCGCTGTCTTAGTTTTTAAAGTAAAATTCATCAATCACATTTAATCATCTACATTGTATACTAGCTTTTGCCCGCGGCTCCGCCCGCGTGTATATCGGTTATCGCAGTAAAATGTAGCCTATGTCCTTTCCCAAGGTTCCGTCTATATCAAGAGTAGAGTGAACAGGTTTCTTTTGGATGGGCGTGTACCATCTTCGTCTTCATCTAAACTTTCCATCAGGTGAGATGGAAAACAAATGCCTATTCCATTACAACAATAAATAAAAAAAGATATCTATGCCAAAATTAATCAAAATCGGTTCAGCGATTTAGGCGTGAAAACGTGACAGACAGAGTTACTTTCTCATTTATAATATTATGGTAGGGATAATTTTCGTGTCACGTTAATGATCACAATAAACTCCGAAAGTACCGATTTTCGCGTTTTATATAGTGTATTTTTTGCTAGCGTGCCTAAGATAGGAAAGTTGGTAAAGTATTTGTAACAGTAAGAAATAAAACACCTAACTTACTATGGCGGTCTAGTGAGATGCTTTTTTCCACCTCGCTTAAAAGACTCGGGATCAAAGTAGGTAGGGAACACGTGAGTTGGCAGTGAGTTCCATTTAAAAACTGGTACTGTTAAAGATACTTAAATGTTACCGAAGACGCGTTAGTCGGTTTATAAAGCTACTGTTACTAATCACACCTACAAATAGGTACATCAACATTTCGCAATGCTGTAAAAACTGTTATCTGTCGCTGGTGACTAATAGCATTTCTTCGAGACTAAACGGCCCTATCATACTTTGCCCTAACGATATAATTTAGTTATCTCAATCCCTAATCTATCTAGCATCTATTTACTATTGTCTTCATCCTACGTGTGTACTTTTTGTTGTTGTTTTGGCTAAATATATTTTTGATAGTGTGGTATCATATATATTAAATATTTTATACCTACTAAGTTTTGCCCGCGTGGCACGCCGAGATATCAAGGTAAAGAGTTGTCTATGCTATTCCTAAATCAAAGGATCTCAATAATAAATTTCATGCAAATCGGTCCAGAGGTTTATATTTACGAAATAGACAGGGTACCTTAAGAATATATGTATAATATTAGTATCGATATAATGCGAGAGAACTAGACAAGTACTGCAATATGAGAATACATAATAAAACGAGGTTGAGAGTCACCGGGTTAATTGTCATTGCGTTGAGAATTATGATTTAAAATCGGACCTAGGACTGTAACGCCTAATGTACAAATATGTTACATACATATTTGTACATTATTTTACGTTAGCTGTCTTATATGGTTAGTACAGTTAGCTTTATCACTTAGTTCTCATTACATTTTTATCCATCATCTTCAGAAGTTTTTAATAGTACGGTTTACTATCATCTGATGTACATAGGCACCCAATTTATAGTTACGAGATTTTGGAACTATAAACTCGTGTAACCAGCACCTACAGGAAAACTTGGTAGAAATCCTTATTTGTGTCAAGTTTTCCTTCTCTTTGTTGTTGTGTAGTTGGCTTCCTTAATGGGCTTGGCACTAACGAGTGGTGTGACATGATCTACTAATAATAATAATATACTTACTTTAAATTCAACGTCACCACAGATAGAGTAAGTGCAGCATGGTCCTTTAATTCTCAGCACTACATCTCCAGCTGCATTTTTGATCGAGTAGCAAGGCTTGCATATAGACCAGTCTTGTTCAATGGATCCAATGACTGTTCCTGGAGGAGACGACACCTCCATACTTTGCAGCCAGCAAGGACACCAACAGGAATCACACGCCAGAGGACGGTTTAGATGAATCACCTATAAATAAGGAAGAAATACGTTTAACCATTATCAAGAACTGGTATTTAATTCCTTCAAAACGGGGCCTCCAGTCCAATAATTAAGACGTATTTAAAGCGTAAGCGTTCGATAGTAAGTTCCTTTTTTACGATATTTTGTAATGACGAGATTGACGAAAGGAGACGAAGATAAATAAAAATATTTCGGACATTTTACACACAACGCCACCTAGTCCCAAACTAAGCAGAGCTTGTATTATGGGTACTACTAGACAACTGATATAAATACATTAACATACCTTCTTTTTTGTAAATAGATACATATTATACATAGAAAAACAACCAAACTCTGAAACAAATATTTGTGGATCACACAAACATATGGTCCGACCCGGGAATCGAATCCGAGACCTCTTGATCAGCAGCCGCATACGCTTACCATTCGACCATCAAGGCAGTTAAAGATGTTTATGGAATTCTGCAGATAATAACGCATTACTTTTGGGTTAAGTAATCTATAAAAGAAATATTAACTATTTTAAAATTGTTATCACAAATAGCCTTCTGATGGATTCCGGCTAAAAAGCTGTATTACGATTACAATGGTGTTCAGAGATATGGATAGCGAGCATAAAAATGAGTCATTACACACAATTAGTTCGCCTATTATCCCAATCCCGCAGTTTAAAATTGCGATTACATCATGATCTTTAAATAGCTATTTGGGACATGGCGGAGTTCGACATTTTTATTAACTAGGCGACCACTACATACTAGGAATATAATTACAACTATCTGAGCCCCGTGGTGTTACCCGCGTTTGTTATTGTACCTTTACAACAAACACAGAATAACGTGCAGGGGGTAAAGCTTAGCCTAAGCTATCTGTCAGTGAGTGTCCCGTTAAAATCGCTCCGACCGTTTCAGAAATTTACAAAAGACAAACACAAACTTTAATAATTACTTTTTTATGTCACCTTAGGTGATTGGGAACAATCACCGAGTATAAACAACGCGGTGCGGTCAGCGCTTAGATGGGTGATGAGTCCGGGTTGTTATCATAAGATAACAGTCCTGAAGCCTAGTTGAAGGCCTTCGGGCGGATTAAAGATGTAAGTAAGATTACGTGGCCACAAAGTGTCTTACCAGTCCGCACTCGGCCAGGCTCAGGACGTATGGCGTCTCCTGAGAGGAGATCGTATAATAAGAAAAAGCGTATACACTATATACTTTCATAATTATGCAGTTAGTCAAAAGTTGTTAAATTAATTTTATTTAATTGTACAGATACCTCATTTCTAAAGTTATCCATTATTTTCATGTCGAACGGACGCATTGGTCCACAGCAGTTTCTGGTGCAACAATCATTGTCCTCGACTGCGAAGTATACTTTTTGGCCAACGGAATTTTTGATGGTATATTTGTTATTTGTTTCAAAACCAACGAATGCTTCCAACAACTCAACTTTCTGATGAACTAGCAAGTGATCAACCATAGTAAGGTATTCCAATCCTGGTGGACAGTTGCTGAGCCCTTGCGGAATAGCCATCCATCCGCCTGTAAAAAAAAAAATATATAGAAGGCAATTTATTAAATGCAGTGAGATGTTTACATACACATGACATACTTACACATACATTACAACAGTATAGTAGTAGAGTATGTTACACAAATATATATACATTATATATACAAATAGTAGTTATAATATAAATTGAATAAATATATTACATTTAGACACATAATTAATAAACAGCCTCCACCAAAGATAAATCTGTAGCTAAATTCAACCTTTTTTCTTCGTCTGATAAAAAATTTTCATATCCATTGGAACGGGATTTAAAGATACGTTTAGTAATTCTATCACAAGTTCTTTTAACACTAGATACACTCAAAGTTTCGACATAAATGCGCTTCTCTTTTAAATTAATTACTTTAACAATCTTTTTATGTACATAACATTTAAGTTTCAACCACTTTTGAAAACGTTTATGTTTGTCATCTGGCAGGTTGGAGAAAGGTTCGAAATTATAATTAGAATCTTTATACATATCGTAACACAACACACAAGCAACACTATGTGATCGGTAGACTGTCAGCAAACATATTGCATTTATAACACGATATCAATAGACTCTGGCAAAGGCAATACAGTGCAGTAAACCATCCAGTAAACATCCTTATCTGAACAAGTGTCAACAACTCTGTCTGAAGAACAAATAATACAAAGACAATATGCTTTGACAAGAATGATTACTGTAACATGTAACGCCCCAAATACATATATACATATAATATACAAAGTGTTACATTCCCAAATACCCACTGACCTTGATTATATACTTATATTGTTCATATCTCTTAAGAAAAGATATCTACATCATCTAACACCGATTAACGAGTAAATCATCATCACGTAATGTAATCTGTTTCCTTGGATATGTGTATATCAGTAGTCATGTTTGGTCTACATTTTTAAAATATCTATGGGTGCCCCCTGGAAATTTTAACAGGGAAAATATTTTTTGTAACTAAAGAAAAACATTAAAATTATGTACAAACACTAAAAAGCCAGAATATATATACCGTAGAAAATGGCATGGCTAATACTGATCATCCGCTAACCTATGACGATTCTAACAGACTACAATAGACAGACACATTTGTCACTGGCCCAGATTCGTTGGACATTAGTCCAAGGTGTTGGTTTATCCTTGATAGCCGCTCCCATAACTTCCAAAATCGCACGCGACGTTGTTCATAAAATATAAGTGCAAATCACGCTATTTGTAGCGTTGTTTTTTAAACTAAATAAATTAAGAAGGTACATTTTACTGTAAATCAAACATATAATTAGTATTTTATTTGAAAAAGAGTCTAACTTTAAATTAAGTTTGTATCATAGTTCGAAAATTATGATGGCCGCAATAGTGTAAAACGCGCTGTGAATTTTGCTGTCAGGATAACAAGCACCAATATTGGGTAAAACATTTGGACAGATCTTCGTGTCGTTAAATTTAGTTTTAGGTCAAATACCTCTTAACTAAACACGTTTTAAAAATAGATAAGTATAATATTAAAAAAGTCCGATAAACTCCCGACATAGTAAACATCGAAGTTATTGTAAGCCTTCAAATTACACTTCTTCGATAAGAAGTAATATTCATTTAGATAAATCTATCTATCTTTATATATATAATTCTTGAGTGAGTGTGTATGTCACTCTCTTCTTCTTCTCTCAAACGACTGGACCGATTTTGATGAAATTTTTTGTGTGTCTTCAAGGGGATCTGGGAATGGTTTAGATTCGCAATTGGACCCGGTAGGTGGCGCTGCGATCAAGTTCTGGAATTTTAAAGTTGGGCGGTACGAAGTTCGCTGGGTCAACTAGTCTATATATAAATCAATTGCTGTTCGTTAGTCTCACTAAAACTCGAGAACGGCTGGAGCGATTTGGCTAATTTTGGTTTTGAATTATTTATAGAAGTCCAGAGAAGGTTTAAAAGGTGAATATATAAAAAATAATTGCATATTTTTATTATGGATTCCTTTTATTTTTGTTTGTTTTAAGTTTATTTTATACAAAATTTTATAAAAGTTTAGGTCTTCTATTTATCGATTGAGGCAGTACGAAGTCTGTCGGGTCAGCTAGTGATATATAAAAGTTTGTACGATGCCTTGGTCTTAGAAAATTCAAAGAAATATTTTACCAAGAAAATTCTATAAGGAGATTTATGGAATAAAAATATAGGTAGGTACATTTTTTTAGACTGAACATTTACATTTAAAACGTCATGGAACATAACAGTACATTGCGAAGCAGTTTTTTTTTGAAGTCACACAGTTTTTAAGTTCAAAGTAAGAATTAAGAATATAAATATAAAAATCTGCCAAGTGCATGTCAGGCCATGCACAGTAAAGGGTTCCTCAGTCACGTGGATTTAAAATCGTATCCAATAGATAATATAGTCCAAGATCCCGTATACATCTTAACAAGACATTGTACTAATAATCCTGAAAATTTCAGCTTTGCACAAATGACGTAGGTCTGGCGGCTCTGGGATCTTGCTCTATTACGTTCACGTATTAATGTGTTAATTTTGTATGACGTTTTCCAAGTGAGCGCATTTTACAAGTTAAGTCTCCATAACTCCTGAATTAATAAAGTCATCTAATCCGTTATAGTTTTCCTTCAAAGTTCATTATGTGGACCACCATTACGAATTTTTCCAGATTTTTTGAGCCAGCCGTTTAGCTTTTAAAGGGGGGGGGGACGCCCTGTTTTTACAAAAAAGTTCCCTTTAAAGTGAAATTTCTCGCAAACGGATACCTGAATCAAAAAATCGTCTTAGAAACCCTTTACTGTTTTTAAAATACCTATCTAATGATACCCCACACGATGGGGTAGCCGCGAGAAAAAATTTACATCCCCACTTTACGTGTAGGGGAGGTACCCCAAATAAAAATATTTTTCAAAATTTTATTATAGCACTTTGTCGGCGTAATAACAATACATATTCATGCAAAGTTTCATCTTTCTACCACTTACCGTTTGGACGGTAAGTCGAGGACGGACGGACGGACGGACGGACGGACAGACGGACATGACGAATCTATAAGGGTTCCGAGTGATAAACTTCGGAACCCTAAAAAGGAAGCTCAGTGGAAGATACGATTAAAACCGAAGGAAAAACAGTTTATATTACAGACTAGGAAGTTTTAGTAGACAAATCAAATCTGAGTTATCGCGAGCATCATCAATCAAATGCATTTAAAACGCAATAAGAGAAGTGGTATTTGGCATGTAGCATCTTAAAATATAATTTACAATAAGTAAGGAATAGTCAAAGCTCGGAGAGAAGAATATAAATCAGTAGAAGAAGAAAACAAATTACTACATTGAAACAGTCGTTATAAAACACTCACTAATCATTATTATCATCTCAGGGTGTCTTTAACACAAGTTCTTAAAGAACGTCTTTATATGCCACTTTTGATAGGTTGTTGATCCTTTCAATATAGATATTGTACCAATCTTCGCTCTACAATACGTGATCTTAAACAGGAACCATTTGTTTTCTTTTTCGGTTTTCTTGCTTCTCATTGCCAATTTATCTTGTCAACGATAAGAAAGAAGTCGGTCACCTTGACCCTCCTATGAATTTTATCGTTTCAATTAATAGTTTTGCTAATTAATTAGTACATTACTTGTTTGACTCATTAATAAAATTAGTCTACAATTACAATATGAGAGATTCCATTGACCTGTCAAATTATTCTTTAACCTTAGTTTTATGCTTTCTTGAAACTTTTAGTTTAGTTTATGTCTTGAACAATTACTTATGGAGCTTATTACATATCAATCGTGATTTTACATAAAACGGAATGGAGATTACCCTATCAGTATAGATCATAGCAACTTCGTGTATCATATTTAATTAAAACTCACCTACACAAAACATCTAAAAAACTAATCATTTTTAGGGTTCCGTAGTTCATGACTCTGAAGTCGGAACCCTTATAGATTCGTCATGTCCGTCCGTCCTCGACTTACCGTCCAAACGGTTAATGCTAAAAAGGTACAATTTTGCATGGATATGTGTTTCTATCACGTCGACAAATTGCGACAATAAAAACATGAATAATATTTTTATTTGGGGTACCTACCTAACAACGTGGAGATGATTTTTTTTTCTCCCGTCTACCCCATTGTTATCGTTACATCGTTAGTATAATTTTTTAAAAGACCGTAGCTGTGTCTTTTAAAAAATTGAGAGGTTGCTAAGACGATTTTTTATTTAAGTATCCATTTGAGAGTTATTTAACTTTAAAGGACTCTTTTTAGCAAAAACAGGGCCTCCTCCCCACCCTCTAAAAGCTAAACGGTTGGCTCGAAAAATCTAAAAAAAATAGTGGTGGTAGACCATGTTATGAACTATAAAGGAAAACTATAGCGGATTTGATAGCTTTGTTAGTTCAGGAGTTATAGAGGCCTAACTTGTGAATTACGTTTACTTGGAAAACTTCGTACAAAAATAACGAAATCATAAGTAAACATAATTTAGTTTTCCTTAAAAGTTCAATATATGGGCTATCATGATTTTTTTCTTTTTTGAGCCAGCCGTTTAGCTTTTAGAAGGGGGGGGGGGGGTTTAAAAAAATGCTCTTTCAAGTTGAATAACTCTTAAACGGATACTTAAATCGAAAAATGGTTTTAAAAACCTCACAATGTTTTTAAAAGACCTATTTTATGATACCACACACGATGGGGTAGACGTGAGAAAAATATCATCCCCACTTTACATGTAGGGGAGGTACCCCCAATAAAAATATTTTTCATAATTTTATGGTAGCACTTTGTCCGCGTAATTACAACACCTTCATTCAAAGTTTCATCTTTCTAACACCAACCGTTAGGGCGTTACGTGTAGGACGGACAGACGGACCAGCGAATCTATAATGGTTCCGAGTCATGAATTACGGAACCCTAAAAATTTACTGTAAATCAGTAAAATTAAAGCATATAATCCAACAACAATGACGATGTTAACAAGAGATCACTACACAGATTTATTTCTCACTCTGCACTTCATTATTAGGCTTTGATTTTGTCTATAAATTATAGACAAAAACGAACTCCTAGCAACGCTCTCCCAGTACGTTTTTGTGTCAAATAATCTCAAAATTATGTTTATAAATAAACATAGTTTTGTGTGTGAAACGTTATTCCTTCAGACTTTATTAATACTTTTGTATAATTTTTACAAAATTAAATTACGCAGAACTGCCTCTTTTTAAGCCAAACTTACTGCACGACCACATGTACGATACTGACGAAAAGTAGCGTAGTTTGATGTATGTGAGTTAGTAAGTAAGCGCGTGTATTTATTTTAGGTAGCTGAGTTTTGTAGTTTTAGTAATAACAAAGGCCTTGCGTTATATACCTTTTTTAAATGATCTGAGATAGAGGTATACTTTGAATAAGTGTTGATGTAGGATCGCATTAGAAGGTAAGTGAGAACGCCGACCACGGCTGGATATAGTAAACCGTTTGAAGGACATCAAGGATCTTCTCTTATTCTGTTTTTATTTAACCTGTCTTTTCTTAGTAAATGAATTTATTCCTGTCTTCAATGATGCTGACATTGCAACAAGTAGCGACGATCTACAGACCAAAACAATGGAACAGAAATGGAGACGGCCACTTCAAGTTGGTACGGACTTGTGATCAGACGTGATGAAAAACATGTTGTAAGTAATTACTAGCCATACCAGATTAAAGCCAAGGGCATGGAACGAGTTTAGGTGGAGTAACATACTACCCAAGATCGACTGTCTTGCCGCCTTAAAGCGAGGAAGGCTGACCCTAAATGAAAAGGGGAAAAAAGCAAATAAACAATACTTTGAATAATTGTTAATCAGGGCGGTTTAATAAGTACTCGTGTTAGAAATTAACAAATCATTTTTTCAATGATTTTTTAATTTTCAACATAGTTTTCATTTAGAAAGAGACACTTCTTCTCCTAAAGTTCCGGTCATTTTCTTAAAATGGGATTTTTTGAATTCTCCAAAATACATTCTGTCTCGGCGATGACTTCCTCGTTTGAGTTATTTTTTTTCCGCGAGCCGGGCCGCGGGGTGCGGCAGCGATTCATAACGCATTTTGTGCAGTTTGGCGAAGTCCTTAGGATCTGGCTTAAATTGCTCCAAACACTGTTTCGAAATTAACAGATAAGGCTGTATCTACCCAGAGCAATCGTGGCACCGATCAGGGCGACAGGTTTTTCATCGCCAACTTATCATGTTAAATATTAATTGTTGTTCCAGTCGACACACCTTTCGTTCTTCGACCAGCGAGAATCATATCGTTGACTTTTTTAATGATTTCCTCGCTAACCACGTCTGCCGGGCGTCCCGTCTGTTCACCCACTTTTAAATTCGTTGAACCAATATCTAGCTGTGGTCATACCTAAATTGCGACGAGTCCCCATAAACAGCATCCACCTTTGCTTTATCTCTTCGCATTTTTTCCCATCCAAAAACCAAAAGCGAATTACCGAACGATACTGCTCTTTTTCCATCTCAGCGAAAAACACGTCTTACTCGAATGGCTGCCAAAACCACACTAACTTTTGAATTTTTTTTGGCGTCGTTGGTCATATGGCACACGATGATAACACAAACTTATCTCAGGAACGTCCCCTATTTTCAACACGGGGTACTTATTGAACCGCCCGGGTACTATTGCATACTGTGTTAAATGTCTAACAAGACGGTGTGAAAAGAAATGTTAAAGGAACTTGAGAAGGTGTGCTTTTAGTTATTTGAAAAAACAAAATGCACAATGGAAATAATTATTATTATTAATTATAATTGATCACAGGAGAGTACTACTTCTTACTTAAAAATTTTTTTTGGGCACTATTAAGGGACTCGATTTTGCAGTCTTAAAGGACTGGGATCTTTTGGCTAGGAGGATACTTGCTCTTTGTGTCTTGTTATGATATGGTTATGTTTGGAGTGGCCGGTCTCTGAGATTATCTTAGGACTGTTATCATAACTATACATTTGGAATTAGGTGATGGCAAATTTATCACAGTCATGGGTCCACATTATGAGTCTAAAGATCATTATGAGTCTTATCTTTACATATTATAAAATGGAGTTGCTTCTGCTGTCTCTAAACTTAAATCTTTTAAACTACTAAACGAATTTTAATGTAGTTTGTAATTAATATAATTTTCAATTGTTCATTTAAATTACATTATTAAATGTATTGTTCATTTAAATTACATTACTAAATGTAATTTTATTAATTGAAAATTATATTAATTACAAACTACATCAAAATTCGTTTAGTATTTTAGCACATCACCAGAAAAGAAGAAACAACCGCAAGCATCTTATAGTCACAGGAAATGTTGATGGCAAAAGACCAAAAGAATATAGTCTAATTAAATGGGAACAGCCTTAGACACCAATCTGCACATTGCTCTTCATTGGGTTAGAGAGAGGAACAAGTAGCTAGCAACTGTCTGGCAAAAGATCATACTACAAGTAGGGAATGCGGTCCTTAGTAATGAGGATAACAATATGAGGAGAGGTCTTAAGAGACACTGATATGCTCCTAAACATACTGCAATAATTGGTGTACATCAAAGTTTATTCTATTTTAAATTATAAACAATATCAGTACAATCAATACTTATTCTTCATTTTGTCAAAACAATTTTTATACTTTTACCACCGATTATGAAACTGTTGTAGTCAAATCAAAATAAAAGCTACAAAATACAGTAGAGTTATATTGACAGTAAACAGTTCAAAATTCTTGAATTTTTTTTTAAGAAATAATTAAAAGATTATGGAAATTGATTATAGTATACTGACACAACCGATTATGAAAATTTACATAGTGATAAGATAACACATGATAAATCAATATGTAGGCATAGCACAGATAATCATCACAATGATGAATCACCATTTTATTTCATTTGATAGAGCATCAAATTTTTCTAAAGGGTTACTTATACTGACAGGCTTACAATAATATCAGGTTTCGAAAGAGGTCATCTTGTTCCGATAGTCCCGGTCCACATATTCCAGGGTCATTGATTTATTTGACCTGTTTGTATAAATTGTATAAATATCTAAAGAACTAAAACTGTTCCCAAGAGATATATCCATAAAAAACCCTGTCACCAATTTACCTATAATATAGTACAAATTTAGCAAGGTACTTTTTGTGCTAATAACAATAATTCTTTAAAATTGTTAGCTTTTTACCACTATAATCATTTTCATGAGTTGGCAACTGGACAAATAATATCCATTTTTTTTTGTCAATCAATCTGGTATTCATGGCTTCAATTCTAATGTCTCTTTCAATCATCATCATTATACAATTAATGAGAAATTATCAAAAAAAATATTTGCTACTTTTTTATTTTTTGATATATATTCTATATGATGATGATATATTATGATGATGAGATATCATCATTTTCATATAATTATCAACTTTTTAAAGATGGACTTATTTATGACATAAGTCAAAACCTATCCTAGATCATAAATTAAGGAATCTATGTCAACAAGATCTATACTATAGATTATTGTAAATCCTCCTTGGACTTAAATTAGATTAAACTACTTATATACAAGTATTAAAATAATTGTTCAAAGAAAAATATATGTTTTGAACATCTGTGATTAAAATATATAAGTGGTGGTCTTTTCAAATTCGAGTTATACATACCTGGTGGAACCTGGGGTCCAGGCTGTTGCACCACTGGACCATAACCAGGTTGGGGGTATCCAGACTGAGGGTGAGGGTAGCCTCCTTGAGGATGTGGGTATCCTGGCTGCATGCCAGGCTGAAAACCAGGTTGGAATCCAGTTTGCATTCCAGGTAATGGCTGAGCTCCAGGTGGTAGCGGATGTCCAGAAGATGGAGGGCCAGGATAGCCACCTTGAGCAGTCATTGGATAACTCTCAGCCTTATTGTTTTCAGGTGGATGACCATAACCCTGACTCGGTGGAAAATTCGGAGAGTACGGAGTATTTTGATGCGACATTTTGGTCTAAAAAAAACATAGCTCTTAGTAACAAAATAAATTACTTAGTAGACGTTTACATCTTATTAAATTATCTACGAAAAGGCGATCTTGACCTTTATAATCCCAATGTACGAATTATTATTAATTCGTCAGGGATAGAAATAGAAATTATTGAAAACTGAACTTAGCATACAGCTACTATTCTAGCAAGCAATATTGGCGCACTGAAAATAGTAGCCAATCGGATCGGTATTTGCCGAAAATATAGAAACTATTTAGCCGACTTTAAAGGTGGTGTAAGAATATGTAGTAAGAGTAAATAATGCTTGTAAATAAAAGAAAAGTACCTTTTCAATTATAAAAATTTCAATGCCTATGCTATTACAAATGTAACAACATATATTTATATGAACTAACTCGCGGTTGTGCACTTGTCCGATTTCTTTTGATACACTTTTAGAGACACCAGTGTTGCCAACACTTGAAATTTTATCCCCCTAAGAGTAAACTCAAAAACCCCTAAAACCCCCTAACTGACAATAAATTTGAAAAATGTATATTCTTATCTAATATTAAAACGTTTAATTTCTATTTATTATTTTTATTTCAAATAATTACAAGTGGTGTAAAAAAAACTTATTTAAGGTTATTTATGATTATGAGTCAGAGAGGGTGCCACAGTCGCCAACGTGCTACTCCAACAATTTTTAGGCTACTATGGTAGCCCGGACGTTTGAGTTGTTATGCGATTTACCACTAGATGTCATAATTATCACAAATTGATATTTAATGATCTAAAAGATTTAAAAGATATGATTTTTCCAAGTCTTTAAACAAAATTTTATAAATCTCTAATAAAACCCCTAATCATTTTTTCCCTTTAAAAAAACCCCAGTGCAATTTTTTTACCCCTAAATTTGCGGGGAAACCCCTAAGCTGGCGACATTGAGAGACGCTCCATTGCCAACGTTATTATCGAAACAACGGTGTTAACCTCTCTAAATATCGACATATCGTTTTAACAAAATCATTAAAAAATGTTTAAAATTGTAAAAATAGTGGTAAATTATTGAAGAGTTTTTTTTTACAAAATTGAGAATAAATTCATAGAAACTGTAACTATCGCATTTATTTCCAGTGGTTTTTCAATGGGATTTAAAAATTAAGTTTTGTATAGGTTTTTGATTTGGAAGTTTCTGTATCGCCAGAATCTTTTGAAAGAAAATTCTATACGAATTTCATCTCCACAATACATTTAAGTGGACCTGTCTTTCTTGGTTTAGTTTAGAATGCTTAGATTTTATTGATAGTCAACATAATGGTAGATTTGAAGCTCCGAAATTTCACTAACAGAGTTCGTTCTTTTTTTAAATCTAATTTTGAAAAGACTTGTTTTTGCTAAAACATTTATTGAACAACCTTTCCATATTTGGCAATAAATATTGATGTTTAGCATTCCGAACGAATCACTTAACAACTAGTGTTATTTCTGAACGGAATCAATGTTGACAACTAACAGCACAAAATTGTTTCCGGTGATGTTACTACTTGTTAAGAAATGTACTAAATTGGTAAGTTTATCCACAACAATGCATTTTTATCTGTTTAAATATTTCTTCACATCTTTCGTAGTCGTCTTATAAAGAAATAAAATACCCGGATTTGTTCTCTTCTCTTGACACTTGTGTATAATGTGTTAAGTTATTAATTATATTTTAATTAAAAGACAAACAGATATTAAATATATTCGTTATTTAGATTGATTGGACATATAGTCGTCACAAAATAAGAATCCCGTTTTGAACACGATGCTAATGTCAAAATGGGCTTATTTTGTGATGACTTTAGTTTCAAGAGTGTAATGTCTACTTTGAATCGTAAAGAAATATTAAAATGTGTTTACAGTTAACAACCCTTGAGTTAATTTGCATTCTCTCGAAATTTCAAAGTACCTACATCACAAAAAATGATAGTTATATTTATCATTTTTTGAATACGTAATAACTTTAAGAGATAAAATTTTTCATAATTTACAAGAATGAAATCGCGAAAATAATGACATTAACCTAAATGTATCTTAGATTAATATCATCTTTGGCATTTTTATGGTGTCACAATTCAATAGATTTACGTTTTGAATATTTCACAGTTTTTCTTTGAAATGACATGACATGAATGAAAACATGAAAAAACATGACTCATGCGGCGCTACCTCGTTCTGAGGCGTTCCAATTAAGGCTTGAAGTGCAAGCGAGAGCGCGGAATGAGCGACAGAGGCACAATCTTATAACGTTGTCACGTTCTACTATCGTCAGTAAACCGACTTTACAGACCACATATTGTTATATAGGTTTAATTTTTATGCTTCTTTTGAGTTTTAAAGTTGAGAAATGAAGTGAAATTTTCAAATTTTTAACATTTTTAGTAGAAATTATAAAACGTTCTGGCAACATTAGTATCCGCTTAGTACTTTCCATTCACCAATCAAACCATTGCAATAAGGTGCATTGACCAACCTGCTGCCGCTGCTGATTCTAGCCAGCAGAGAACAAGTTAGTTGGTTGATGTTTGCTTCCGCGTTTGTGTCTTTGAAGTAACCATCGCGATGCAGTCACAGTTGTTTTGCCATTCATCCAACTAAAATGGCGTCGCTGTTTATCAATTAGCTTGCTTTATGTGTACATTACTCAGTGATCGTTTCCGAGTGAGTCATAAACCAACATAGCAATGACATTTTTATAGCACATAGTGAGAATACGTTTCCAAAACGTTGTGTAGACTGGCTAGTGTGATTTGAGGAACACAATAATGCGCGAATTCAAAGTGGTCGTGTTGGGCTCGGGTGGGGTCGGAAAGAGTGCTCTAACTGTGCAGTTCGTGTCAGGATGTTTTATGGAAAAATATGACCCCACAATAGAAGATTTCTATAGAAAAGAAATAGAAGTGGACAATTCACCATGTGTTTTAGAAATTTTGGATACAGCCGGCACAGAACAATTCGCTTCAATGCGAGATCTGTATATAAAGAACGGTCAAGGATTTGTCGTAGTCTATTCACTAACGAATCATCAAACGTTTCAAGACATTAAGCCAATGAAGGAATTGATAACGCGTGTGAAAGGTTCGGATCGCGTTCCTATCCTTTTGGTGGGCAACAAAGCAGACCTGGAGCATCAGCGCGAGGTGTCCCACACGGAGGGCTCGGCGCTCGCGCAGATGTGGGGCTGCCCCTTTGTGGAGGCCTCCGCCAAAAGCCGCACCAACGTCAACGAAATGTTCGCTGAAATCGTGCGTGAAATGAACGTTAGCCCCGAAAAGGAAAAGAAAACTTATTGTTGTTGTACAGTGCTTTAATATTTAGAGTGTAATGTGGCATTTATTTCTCGTAAGACTGCAAAGGCGAGGCGGATGTGTGCCTGTCTCAGCTCGTCGGCTGGTCGTCTCCAGTGGGGAGCCCGGCGACGGCGCGCCGGCCCCGGCCGCTGGGACCCCGGCGGTCGCGATGCGCGTCATATCACATTGTTAATATCGTTGATACATACCATTGTCCAATCAAGGTGCTTATATTTTCATACTTTATTACTGGTAGATACTCCCGCAGTAATGTTTATAACATGAACAAATAACCTAATTGGAGCGTAAATAACTGCCCAATAACTAATTGAAAAAACAAGCTTGATTTTGTTCATGGTAATATTCTGACACTGGAACCAGTTGTCTGATGCAGAAATATGTATGTATTGTAAAGTAATTTTAGTCAACTTTGTATATAATTTCATGAGATTAATGATGTTGAGGGCAAGGACAATTTAGGAAATTAAAGAAAGCCATCCAATATGCAATAAACTAATGTTTGTGTAGAGCGGTGTGCGATGATGAGTAAGAACTTACAACTAAGTGATGTCGCAGATTATATTTTATTGTGTAAATTATGTTTATATGGAAAATCAGTAATCAAAGAAAAGCAGTATGTTTTGTCAGTTGCGTGATTGTGTTTTAAAGTCTACCAGGATTTGTGATAATACATATAACTAAATACCTATAATAAAAGTTTAAGTGGGAGATTGAAAAGTGAAGTTTTATTCACCAGTCTAAAAGGTAATGGTAACTATTAAATATTTCATTAGTTCTGAGTATCAATAGTTTTCTGACATTTAATTTTAGGTACCATATTCAGTCGACTAAAATATCTTGTCTTGGTTGTTGTTATAATTTTGTAAGGCTGTAAGGATCTATGGTTAATATGGCAAGAAAGTTATCAGACAGAAGCCATAGATTACTAAGTATAAAAAATAAAAACATTCAATTTAAATAGAAGTGGAATACAAAATGCATTTAAAAGATGCATTTATAAAGTTGCTGAATGTGTTTAATGAAAATCAACATCATTCAGTTTTATTGTTGTAAAACTTTAATATTTCTACATTTAATGCTATCAAAACAAGAACAATAGTTAAGTATTTGAATTTCTTTTTGAAGTATAAATACACATTGAATTCTGTGATAGTTGCATTATTCATATTCTGTTAGTCTTGGGTAATGATGGAACATAATTGTTGCTAAATAAATAGATGTAGGCACATGGGTGTGGGAATGTCACATTTTTAATTATTTGGGAGCTACCACTAAAAAATCATTGTTAATGTTTTTTTGTGGCAAAATCAGGAATCTAAATTCAATCAAAAATAATTATGATAAAAAACTTTCTGGAGCCTCAACATGGCTACAAATATGTTGTTTGTTGTAGCACTTATGATAGAAAAGTCAGAGTATTTTCATAGCACTGCATTTATTATAAAAAAACATGAATAAATAAAATATGGTGTATAAAAATTGTGTTGTTAAATTTTCATATTGCAGTGTTTTATCAGTGAAATAACTATTCCAGTAGGTAATAATGACCATTCTTTCTGGTTACAAATAACTATTAATAATAATGAGGTACTTTAGTAATAGATGTAGTTAGATATTGGCCATTAATTGCCCACTGCATACCGAGTTTGCACTCAGCTGTAAAGATCATATCACCAACATGATTGAATTGCATGTGCAGACAGTATGACATTGCCACTTAATGCTTACAATTTGCAATAAATATGTGATACACATAACTACTGCTAATGCTGGAAATAATACAATAATAAAACTATTATCCTGGTAATTATTACCTAGTATAAAATTTCCTCTTCAAACAATAGTTGTCACTCAATAGGTTTTGTTTTACAATAAGATGAGTTAAATGTAATGCCATTGCAAATTCTTATGGTTCTAATGGAATGAATCTATGGAATGATGGGGTTATAATTTAAGGGGTGTTGATTGATGTTCAGATGATTGGTTGACAGGATAAGCTAAACTATACGAAATAGTACCTAATTGTGTTTATTATTTCAAATATTGGTGCGGTTGATCGCAATGGTTTCTTGTGGCAATCGCCAAGTGGCACGGGTAAACGACTGGGGCGCGTGCTGTTAAACGGTAACCAGCTGTTGGAGCGTGACGTACAGTGCGCAACCATCCTCATTTTTGCAATACTCATCCACTAGTTTTGTTATTGCCATAATGCTGTTACGCATTATTTACTTTTAATCTTCTCTTTGGCCAATCAATTTCAACATCTGATTAAAGTTGTTACCTTTGGATTTCATATGTTGAATGTCCTTAATCACAGTAGTAGCTAGAACATTTATTTATCTCTTAAGGATAAAGTTAGTCATAAATGTCGAATCATTCGATTATTACGAATTTAAACTTATATGACTATAGGATTTCATCATGGTGTCGTATTTTATCAAAAAGTGACTCGCACTCACACTCTTTGCTAATATCTGTGACAATGTGAACTAAATAGTCTCTGTGTGACCTCAGTTGCACAAAAGTATGTCCGACGTAAGACACAATCTCTGTCGGAACGTTATTTTACCACAAAAATAATGTTGTCAAGGTTATTATGATAAAGGCAAGGATTAACTGACAAATAACTTGATGATAATAAAATATTCTCGCATTGAGTTGTGTCACTGCACTTCGTTAGTCAACGAAATTGTTTAGTAGAGAGTGCCACAAACTGCATCATAACCATAACCGGCACGTTATCGAGTTTAAGGCCATACTTCGATTACTTTAGACTCTTGGTGCACTACTACTGCTTAGGTGCCGTTATTGGCCCAGATAACAGCTAATTCGCCCGGACGTTCACGGGATGGTGTTGTAATATAAAGTTTAGTTCCCCTTTTATAAATTAGTTCTGAACCAATGAGTGCTCATCAATAGATTATGTACGACTTAGGCAGACATATCTTTATATATGTAATTCTTCTGTGAGTGTGTATGTCACTGAACTTCTCTCAAACGACTGGACCGATTTTGATGAAATTTTTTATGTGTGTTCAAGGGGATCTGGGAATGGTTTAGATTCGCAATTGGACCCGGTAGGTGGCGCTGCGATTAAGTTCTGGAATTTTAAAGTTGGGCGGTACGAAGTTCGCTGGGTCAACTAGTTATCTATAAAACTCCACAATACGACTATAGGTTAAACTGCATACGATGCAAAAGTTATTTGTTGTCAATGCAAATGATACTTGTTACAATTCCCTACAAATCTATTTTTGTCAAACGGTTTAACTGTTTGTTCTCTATTTATGAGGTAATTATTGTTCGTTATCTATAAAATATTATGAATCCTAAACTCAATTTGTTTATTTGTCCTCAGTTTCTAGCTGTACGAATTTGATGAAATATCTTTTTCGCGTGGGTTAGGGGAAGGTGGGGACCCTTCGTACGCGGGGCACATTCATACAGTTAAAATAAAACTTGAACGAAACAACGTACGGTCTTGCTTTTGTATGTCTGCGTGAGTCGAGGTACCAACTTTAAGTCAACGTAGTATCGCGCCATTCGCACCGGTGAGAGTGAAGTGACAGACACGAACGTGTTTTCGCGCTAGGTAAGTAATTTTTTGATCAATGTTTTTGTCTATTATTACCATAGATAAAATAAGTTTTCGTGTAGAGTATTCTATTAGTAAGTAGCAAAATATACATAAGATACGTTTTCAATACTTAATTTATGACGTTTTCCTATTAATATTAAAAGAGGTTATATTTTGTTATTATTCAGTTAGTGGGGCACTTTCGGACAGAACTAGATGGGGCACATTTGAACGCTTACGAATGTGCCCCAACTGGTAGGTAGGTATGATTTAGTGTGTTAGTGTGCTGATTGCTAATTTTTGCATTAACTTTGTCCTGTATGTATATATTTTTTGATACCTATTTCGTTTTAATATTATTATTTTTTCATAGAAACATGAATGACGGACTTATAAACCAATGAAGACCAGTAGACATGCCGTGGATGAAAAATGCATGCAGTCAGCAATACAGGATGTTATGCAAGGAGTATTATCATATAAAAAAAAGTTGCTGCAAGTACAATTTGAAATTGTCAACATTAGAAAGCCGTGTAAAAAAATACAAGAATAGCAATGATGCGAAGGGTCAAGCAACCGTACATTTGACTCTAAATATACATGTTTCCAAGTTTTTTCCATGAAAGAAGAAAAACTGCTAATTGAATATATCATCAAATGTTGTAAGATGCATTATGAGCTTGACAATTCAAGTAAGAAAGTTAGCATACGAGTATGCCAAATCTTTGAGTTTGAAATATCTACCGTTCAAGCTACTCCTAAAGTCTTGGCTCCAAGATCTCGTGAATTTTATTTTTGTGTTTAATTTCATTGCTAATAAAAGAATTTTGATTTATATGTGTTATTTTAATCGCACGTACGAACTACCAAACAGCGTACGAAGGTACCCCTAACACTGTACATAGGTGCCCCGTTGTTGGGGCAGATTCGTACAAATTCCAGATTTTCTTTAAATCATAATTATGGTTGAAACATCAGATGAAATCATCTGTAATTTTTTTATATGAATCTCAGATAGTTAAACTATAAATTTAAGCTGTCAGGTGATTGATTCATGAAAAAATAAAAATAATAAAAAATAAAATGTAAAAACCGTACGAAGGGTCCCCACCTTCCCCTAACTAGTTCATCTAAACAGTATATTGATTGTATAAAATTATCCTGCTGCTCATGGAAAGAGGAAAAGAGACCATGCATGCTAGGCCGGGGCTCTATTAGTGTTGGATAAGAATAAATAAATAAATATAAATATTTTGGACATCTGACACATAACATCATCTAGTCCCAAGCTAAGCAGAGCTTGTGTTATGGGTACTAGACAACTGATATAAATACATATACATACTTTTTTTTTTGTAAATACATACATATTATACATAGAAAACACCCAGACTCCGAAACAAATATTTGTGAATCACACAAATAATATTTGGTCCGACCCGGGAATCGAACCCGAGACCTCTTGATCAGCAGCCGCATACGCTAACCACTAGACCAACGAGGCAGTCAGAAATATTATAATAATTTACGGAATTCATAATCAGGTTCTCTGCAGATAGGCTAGTCACGTTCAATAGATAAATTGTGCATCTGTGGATACAGTTCATTGTCGCTTTACTCCGTGACGCAAGTAATTGATGCTCCGAGAAAATACGTAGGTGCCGTTGACTCGTTCTTTTATTACTGTTTAACGACTCCGCACCCGTGTATAGGACTGGTTGAAAAGGTTTATATTAAAATCTACTTTGTTGAAAGAGATGATCACTTTAGTTATCAACAGTCGTGTATAAGGAAGAAGAGTTATGAACTTTTAAAACGTGATTATACTGAAATTTGATGAGGCCAAAGGCAGAGAGATATTGCATGTTATTTAATCGAATGTTATTGTATAATACTATATATATTTTTTTATTCATTTGTAACGTCTATAACAATTCTGTGACATCTCAATTAAAATGTAAATAACTAGCAATGCAGAGTAGTTGAACCGAGACAAATACGTCAGGTACCTACTCGTTGAGTATTTCATATTGTTACTAGACGAACAACGGGTAGGGACGCGGATCCACTATTGATTACGTTACACAAAGGGCAACATGCAGCCTCCCCTCGTCTGGTTTTGAAATCCACACCTGAATTTTGTTTTCAATTCGTCCAAATTAATAATCTATTTTTAACCGACCTCATGTTATATATAATTTGATAGGAACCCGAGTAGGGTTTATGAATGCAAAAACATAATTGTCAAGACCTAACGACGTTAAACCTGATCATCCCTATGCTGCATCTCCTTTCTAAAAACTCCTTTTATAAAAACTGGTTCGTATTGGTAAGTTACTACCTCAAATGACATGATTTTTTTTCTATACAACATTATTATACTAGCAGCAGGCTTGCCAAATGAAATGGACCAAAATCACGTGACCAAATGTGAGTGCCAAACACCTGCCTACCTGCTTTTGAATATGTAAGAGCAGTATGTGTGCTTCACTGTATTTTTTTTGAAAAGACAAAACCATCATTATGAATATAGTCCTGTGTCGCGGGGACTGGCAAACATACAAGAAACGGACGTAAAGTACACCCAAACTCAGATAAGAATTTGTTGATCACAGTGTTATTCCGTGTAGGATTTGAACCCACAACACTTGGCGCAGTAGAAAGCGTCGTGTAGACTGCTTAAACCGCTAGGTCAACGGTGCATAATAAAATAAATAAATATTTGGACTTTCTGACACACAAAGCCATCTGTCTAGTCCCAAACTCAGCCAAGTTTAGGTATGCACTATGGGTGCTAGATAACTGATATAAATACATATATACTTATTAGATATTTTTCTAAATAGATAGGTACATTTATCCTTAGAAAAATCCAAACTCCGAAACAAATATTTGCATATCATACACATTTGGTCGGATCCGGGAACTGATCCCGAATCCTCAGGCACAGCAGTTGCACACGCTACCATACCAACGAGGCAGCCAAGTGTGCGGTATATTGATATAAAACTTTTTTGGTATATAGTAGACCCATACTAATCTTATTTTAACCTTGTTTTCGCTGCAAATAAGATAGAAATGCAATTGACGAAATACTTAATTTCTCTCTATTTAGTTAATCGAACAATACTGTTGTAAGCCAAATAAAAAAAAAATAGTAGGCCAAAACTTCCTTTCAAAGGAGAGGCCTATGTCCAGCAGTGGACTGTTAAAGGCTGTTGATGATGATGATGACTGTTGTAAGAGTAAGTATGATTATTAAATTATTTAACATACGACCTACAAATTTGTCATCGTTAACTGATGCTGACTTTATACAGGCTGCAACCTTTTCTAACATTCAAGAAATAAAAGACCCATACAATGTAAGCAAAGGCAAGTATGATTGTGTTAAGTAATTTATTGAACAAATGCTCTTAAAAGTTCATCTTTTGGCGTGTACACAAAATTGTAAGATCATAATATATGTTCCAAAAAGTAAACCAAATACGACACATTTTGAACTTTCGTCTAATTTCACATAGTCTTTTAAATAGGAGCTTGCTATATTTGATCAAGTATTGTTGTAAAGTTTGTACTATTCAACTGCCGTATATAGGTTCGAGCACATTATGCCGGGCCGCAGCGTGCCGGGGCGGAGCGCAAAAATCCGCTCAAATCGCTTCAATACAAATTGTATGAAGTATCGCACACTGTGACGGGCCGCAGCGGCTCGCATTATTGTGACGCGGATTTGCGTCCGTGCGATGCGACCCGCCCCGCCCCGCTGCGCCCCGTCACAGTGTGCTATAGCAAGCGGATTGGTGTGCATGCGCGTACGTGTTTATTTTACGAAATTTGCGTTTTTTGATACTTTTTCTTCTAACTTCTTCTTCTTCTTCTAACAGCAGGCAAAAAAAAGAAAGTTCTTCGTCAGAGCTATCCATAAGGTACAGTTGCACTAAATACACAACAGTTGCGCATGCGGTACACTCTACTCAAAATCCGTCAATGCGCTGCGACCCGGCCCGTCACAATGTGCTAAGTTAGCATTTTGCGCTGCGCTGCGGCCCGCCCCGACACGCTGCGGCCCGGCATAATGTGCTCGAACCTTATAATAACAATAATCTAACAGTAATTGCAAGGCCCGACCGGGCAGCTAGTATATGAGTATTAATTACACCCAGATACAGAAGAAATGATTGTGCTCATCACACTATAATTTGTCCTGGGTGAGAATCGAACCCACGACTCCAGAGGTCGGGCTAAAAAGCTTAAGCTGCCAGTCAGGATCAACAATCACTAGACGGATAGGTCCGTCGCTTCCGTCAGACATGAACTCCATTTAAAAATCCTTAATGTGTGGATTTGAGAAATTCGCTACGATATGCAAGTTAACATCACGCTACAATCCAGAGAAGAGGAGTAAACACGAAAATCGGTGAAACAGCGGGTAACGACTGGTGCTGAGAAAAGCGGCCTCTATATGGTTATCACCTGCTATAACATCCTCCTAGCCATTATTCCCAAGTTTATTTGGGGTCGGCTACTAGTTCAACCCTTTGACCTGAATTTCAGTTTTTCCACGGAGCGACTGGCATCGGACCTCCACAACCCTAAGGGAGAACTGAGAAGATTGAACTAATTGTCAGTATATTTGAGGGCACTGACTTCCTAATAACGATTGCCATATATGTTCATGACAACCGGGACCGACGGCTTTACGTGCTCTCCGAGGCACGGGCGTGAATTACCGCCAAACTTCCAAACTCCGGGCAGCTATCAGGAATTTCCTAAGAAAATCCCAAAAACACTTTTTGACCCGACCCGGGATTTGAACCCGAGACCTCTTTATTAGCAGTCACCTGCCATAACATTAAACATAATCAAATATCTCGGACATGCAACGCGATTTAGTCACAAACTACGCAGAGCTCGTAATTATGTAACATTGTTTGTAAATAGCGAGGTAAAAAAATAATTTATAACAGGTAGGAATAAGGAAATACTAAGGTAAGGTTAACTCTCATTAAAACTCGTTAAATCAGCAGTCATATAAAGTAAGTGTATTTGGATTTAGAGGAAATCTAAAACATGATAAAAATCATTGATAAATTGCATATAATATGCTAAGCTATTTTTATTATATACAATAAAGTAGCTACTGAAACAAACTGCATCTATCTACTGTTCTGCCTCATTCAAGCTATAATTGTCAAAATAATCAAGCTGTAAAATAATAATGTAGGACGTAGTGTAGGACGTCCACAGGCCAGGTGGAGTGATGATTTGCGCAAGACGGCTGGCCAGTGCTGGATTTACACATTTGCCGCCCCAAAGCTTTTAAATTTTTGCCGCCCCTACTGACTTCTAAAATTAGGCACTGTTCACAATAAAGTTAATTCCTTTCTTCAGGAAATAATCTAGTTACTAGATTACTTTTACAACTTTTGTTGTTTTTTATGCTAAGTAAAGCTTGATTTTTACTGCACTACTTATAATGTTTGGTAAGCTAAGGAAGATAGGTAAGTAAGGCCCGATACTGTTATGCACCTTTATTTCGCGGGGAATGCTTTTCGCATCATACCCTCCGTGGGGGAAACGGAGGGCGTGTGTGGGACTCCCAGCCAACCGGTCTACCCACTAAACCCCGGGGCGGCCTACCTCGGCAGTCGGGAGGAGCTCCAGGAACGCATCAGCGACTTCTGGATTCCCCCCTGCCTTACCCCATGACTGGGTTACATCTCAGGGTAATCAATAAATTACCCTTGAAACAGGACGATATCGTGCCTCTCGCCGTTTTACATAGTAAAAGGCGGGACCCGCCCCAGAAGTCACCCCTCCTGCCGCACCGGGGTGTCGCCTGCTCGGGTCGCTTGCAGTGGTCACATTTCGCCAAGATGTGGCCGCAACGACCCTTAGTCAACGATTGGGGACTAGCTGCCTCTACGCCGCCTCCTTCGACTGGGATCGGCTCTTTCCTGATCCCGCTCTGCGGACTCCTTCTGGAGCATTACGTTCTCACAGGAGACCGTGGCTTTTCATCCTTCATTATTCGCCAGCATTGCCGCGATCAATACTGGTATTGACAGGGTTCGTCCGATCTGCCCGACCAGGTCTCGACGCTCGGACCCCATACAGGGTAGTCCCCAAGCGTGTGCTGGGCGGAGTCCCGGTGGGACCCGCAGTGGTGGCATTGTGTCGTAAGCTCACGTCCGATTCTTTTCATATACTCACCGAAACAACCATGTCCGGTGAGTATCTGGGTTAATCGGTAGGTGACACAGTCGGTCCTCTCTATCCAAGCTTCGAAGCTTGGCAAAACGGAGCGCGTTGGCCTACACAGCTGCGTGTGTGCGTTCTGCCGTAGCATTTCAGGCTCATAATCCGGCACTGTCCCTTCGCCATTCCGACCAAGAAAACAAATTTGGTCGTAGACCATTGTATCCATTTCGGCCAGAGTGTCGAAGGGTTGAGATCGCGTCAGGATCGTCGCTGCCTCATACGAGATCCTACGCTAGCGATACGTATAGTATAGTACGTAGCTCCATACGATCCGAATGGCCATCAGCCGCTGCAGACTCCTAAGTTGAGCCTTACTGCGGAAGGAACCCGCCAGGTCCTTTGACCAAACGGGTGCCCCATAGAGGACCATGGATCGCACGTCGCCCACGTAGAGGCAGCAAACTTCTTCCCTTGGTCGCCGAGATTGGGCAGCAGCTTACGTAGGCCATGGAACCAAATCGCCTCAGTTTTCTGAGGCGCCACCCTTAGGCCCAGCTCACGAATATTTTCCACAACACAAGTCACTCCCTGCTCGGTGAGCAGAAGCACTTCTTCGAAGTGTGACCCTCTAGCCAGGCCACCACTTAGGCCCTGGATAAGACGAAGGAGCTTTTGTTCCATGGATCTGTCGTACGCCACTCCCCGGCGCCTCCAACGTGGTCAACTCGGTAATTGTACTGGTCTGGGCCTTGAGGTGGCGTCTCTTTGAGCACTTCCGACAGTCTGCTCCGAAACTGGTGGACACTGCCCCCGCACTTGGACGACTTTTGCCCAATTTGGGTGGACCTAATGTTGCTATGAGACAACTTTACACGGGAGTTGTCTGGTCTATGGCACTGAACGGTGCACCGGTGTGGGCGGCGGCTCTGACTGCCCAAAATAGGGGATGCCTCTGGTGACCCAAGAGTATATTGGCGGTTAGATCCATACACGGTTACCGCGGTCGCAACCTTCTGCGAAAAAATCATTTATGCCATGTTCATGCTGCCCTGAGTGTGGCCGCAAATGGACGGAAAATGTTTTTCCCTACATCCGCTTCAGTGACCTTCAGGATTCAGAGAAGGCGACGTCCACGTGTGCCGCCCGTCGACATGGAGTGAAAAGCAATTGATGGCGCCCGCTTCAGTGAGAGGTGGCACTGGGAAGGGTTCAGAGGGCGTAAGAACAGGTTCCTTGGACCCCTGTTATTTCAGGTGCAGAGTGACACACCATGTGGTTTTAGTCTGTTCAATGCAGACATACAGCCCCGTTGCAAACTCCAGTAGGGTGACGGCCGAAGGGGTTTTCATACGTCAAAAAAAAAGTGTTTTAAGTGGTCGCCACGCTGCATTCTACTGCGCCAAGTGTCGTGGATTCCTACGTGGGAAAACACTTTGTGCGATTTACAAATTGTTGTCATAAGTCTGGATGTTCTCTGTGTTCCTGTGTTAAGTGTGTTTGTAAAGCCCCTGCGACACAGGATTTATACTCCTTAAGTCTTTTGAGTCCTTATATGTATGGTCTTTTAAAAAAATAAAAACAGTTCCAATTATTTTTTTTGGGTCATTTTGCCGCCCCCCTAATTCTGCCGCCCCAAGCTTCAGCTTTTTCAGCTTCTATGGTAAATCCGGCCCTGCGGCTGGCAGGAGCTGGATGCGAGTCGCCGAGGATCGAACTGAGTGGCGTGCAATTGGAGAGGCCTATGTGCAGCAGTGGACTGCGATATGCTGATGATGATGATGATGAAAATAATAATTATAAACCATAATATTTTATTTCGCACCATTGAAGATGATTTGTTTCTCTTTTTAGACCGCTTTAAATATAAGTATTTTTAAATGGTTATATTTAGATTAAATTAGAATATCATTAATAAATTAGGCTTTATTATAACTTAAAATGTAAACCTAAGATACCGGTTCTTAGAATCAAATTAATACAACATTTACTAATGATAAATCAACTGCATTAAATGTAAATAGACCCAAATGATAATGCAAGTTACTTATTGCCTTATAGATAATATAATGGTTAGAATTGAGAAAATACCTATTAACAAAATGCATAACGGGAACGGGTCTAGGTACTGGTAGATATCTTAAATTTGTACTTAACCATTTTAGTTAAAAGCATACAGGCGACTTAAATATCTGTAACCTACATTAAAACGTTAAATTCGCATGTCTATGGTTTACACATGGCCTAATTGTAATTTTCCTTAAGAGTCATTTGTTACTCACGTTACTCACATACTTGACAATTATAAAGTACATATCCCCAAATGTGCATTGATATTGGAGACTTTCTTGGGAGAAATATGGATCTAAAACAAAAGATTGCACTATCTACTTAAAGCCGCTAATATTTTTTTTACGTATGACCTATCATAACAGTATAGTAGACCTACATTTAAAAAAAGTATCGTTTCATAAACTTTTAGTTTAAATTTGTTTCAGTTTATGGTATACCTTAAATCGTGTTTACTACCCACAGGGGATTGTATTTTTTGTATGTTTATTAGACGTAGGGTACTCTGTAAATAAATTTCAAAGAAGTTTGAATAAATAATGATTAACTCAAGTAATTACCATTGAAACGAATGCATTGGACAGACCCTAATATGCATAATAATGTGGTGCACTTGAGTATTAAACTGGTTTGTTCCTTTGGATATAATTCAGATTGGGCCCCCATGTATATGTCAACAACATCATGTTATGTAGGCAGTCAACACACGTTTTCTATCAAAGCCACCGTTTCCGTAATATATTAATTAAGCATGTAAGTAATTTATGTGTTTTACAATATCCGAGTTTTAGCGAAGAAAATCAATCACATTTCTAAGACTAAGAAGTAGTTTAACCAAGTAAGCTAGCTTTGTATTGATCTATAATAAATTATGTAGGTATGTAAGTGTAAGTCTTATATAATAATAATAAATAATATAAAGAACTCATTGCCTACATCAAAAGGTGGTGTAGTCGACCGAAATCTTTCCAAGGAGATAGATACATAATAAAACTTATATTCAGCAACGGTTAATCAGTGGATCATGAAATAACTAATTAGATCAGTAATAAAAAGCTTTATAATAAATCTTTCTAACAATAAATTCAATTGTATTGTGTTACTCATAATAGTAATATAATAGTTTTTTAAATTCCCTTCCTCATTATAGTTTACAATTAGTTTTGTTTTTATGCCCAAGCCTAGATATTTTTCATTTAGGTTTCAATTAACGATAAATGTTACAGGATCTCAGCCTATATCATCTTGAATTTGATTTCGATTAACATGCAAGGTTAGCTTGGAATAGATGCGTCTGCGCAAGAGTCTCCCGCACACCTCGCACGATGGTGCTGCGTGTGGGGCGGCTATAAATACACCATAATATAACATCGCAACGTCCGTTCAATAAAAATATACTGTTACATTGAGTAATGTAATTCAAGTGCTGCAAAAATTATACCATACAGAATCAAACCTCTTGAAATCTAATTTTCAAAGAATATTTGTGGTTAATTGTTTAACAGTGTGCAGTTTCGAATAATGGAACTGTTAAAACTGCTTACATGCATACTACGACAGAATAGCTTTACGCTCTCTTTAGTTCTCATGGTTTTAACAGGTTCTCATGGAAACAAAATATAATGCGGGTGGTTTAATTATTACATTGAATGCTTTTGAGTTGGTAAAAATAAGTACCATTAGCACTAGGGTCATTTTAAATGTGTAGTTACGTTCTACTAGGATAACCAAGGAATATGAACTTTTTTTATGGTATAGAAGGGCTAGCGAACAGATGGCACGCCCCATTGCCTGCTACACACATTTTGACAAATCCTTCTGACTTCAGATCGTATAGATAAATCTAACGATATCTGAAACGAATTCTCATACAAACGTTAGATATATCTGCACAGATAAGTTGGAACGATTTGTTTAAACGCGTGTAGCGGACATAATGGTAAGTAACAACCGTCCTCCATGTATACAGAACAATCCTTTGAATCTTTCCTCCAACATTAGGGGAAGATGGGGTTATCAGTCCGAATAAGCTCAGTCCTTTGGCAAAGACAAAGTACATAGCTATCGATAATCGGTCAATTTTCTGCCAAATTATATAAACGACAATTCCACAACGTCAGATTCCAGTTGGGAGACATTACAATACATATGTCATTGTACGCAAGGCAGCAAATACCTTGACACAGCTCCGAACATGGTGTCTCTTATGCTATTCTCTGACTACTTAGACTATAATTGCGTTACTGTTAAGCTTGTAAAGTATGTCTCTAAGAATCAGCTGGGAAATACAGAATGTTACTTCGAAATAATATTAAGTTACAGACTACAGTTTACACATGTACCACACATACATACCAACTGTAATAAGACATAAACTCAGACATTGCATCTCCCAAGGCGGAATGAGGTAAGTTCTTGTTATGGATTAAATATAATTAACAGATATAATTTATAGCGTCTAGGTCGCTGTTAAGAAGTACCTGTAGAATATAGAAATCATATGAATAATAATAATAACTTTATTGTCTTAATAAAGTTATTATATATTATCTCCCGGCTTGCGGAGACTGTTAGAAAGATGCAGAAAGCTTGGGCCTCCAGACTCAAACTCACCAACCAAAGAAGTCTTCTGTGTAAGGGAAGTACTGACCTGGTCGAGTCGGACATTCGTGCTGAAATCAGCGTGTCTCTACTACCCATAAAATATATTTTAGTATATTTTCATCAACAACCCATAACGTCCCACTGCTGGGCTCAGGTCTCCTCTCAAGAGAGGGTTAAGGCCATACGTCCCCACGCTGGCCGAGTGCGGGTTGGGGACTGGCAAGACACGTTGTGGCTACGTAATCTTGCTGTTGGATGTTTTTAAGCCGCCCGAAGGCCTCCAACTAAGCTTCACGACTGCTATCTATTGATAACAACCGGGACCGACTGCTTAACGTGACCTCCGAATCACGGAAACGCTCATTATATATAATGCCACAAACGGTCACCCATCTAGGTCCGACCGCGCCGTCGTTGCTTACCCTTGGTGATTGTTTCCAATCACCTAAGGCCACTCGGCTATGAGCGCTTAGTATATTTTATAAATCATCAAATTACTTAATTTTATATTGATGTACCGACATAAAAACGAAATTACTCGAGATCTTAGATATTTCACAATGCCATTAAACTTCTGTATTTTATGCATTTAACTTTAGGTTCAAATTTGTGACATTAATTAAATTGTGTTTTATGTTGCAGTTACTAAGTCATGTTTTAGAATAAATTTTGTTTATTTCTCGTCTGGTAGTTTGAGCAACACGTGCTCAGCTTCCGAGTCGTCTTCACAATAACAAAGTGAGAGACGTCCATTGTTTGGTCGCCTTTTCTGTCCAAAATGTAACCACGTGTTGAACAGGTTTTGGTATCCCCTACATAACATCCGTTTATGCGTGCATCCTTTAGCCCATCTGTAACACGATCCCTTTCAAACTACACCAGTATCATAATGGATTCTTAGTACAATTTAATAAGTGGTTCGTTATCTGCATCCAGTCTTCTGAGGTTTTTAAATTTCATTACCTATTGTTATAGTGTAAGATAACATTAGGTACAAGGTACAACAGGATTTCTTTAATTGCCTTCTGTCCTGAATATCAGTTTTTCCACGGAGCGACTGGCATCGGGTCTCCACTACTCTGAGGGGTCTTCTCAGTATATTTGAGGGCAGTGACTTTCCAATAGCGATTGCTATTCGTGTTCAGGACAACCGAGACTGCTTAACGTTTTCTCCGAGACACGGGCTTGAAAGAATGCCAATTTCCATACTCCGAGCTGCTATTAGGAATGTTCGGTAGTAAAAACTCATCAACAGCAGACCAATGTATCGATCCCGAGACTTCTAGATCCGCAGTCACACACGCTAACCGCTAGACCAACGAAGCTATAATAACGATTTGATGATGATGGTGAAGGAAAGGAAAATTAAAAAGATGCAATTACATACATATTATTTATATTTTAACCATGCGAGTTTTATTATTTGCTATTTCATATGAAACTTATCTTGGTTGAAAGTTTGCATTCCCTACGAATATCGAAAACGTCCACATTTATTATCACTACAATACGAGCTACAAATGTCCCTTAGTCTATTCTTAAAAAAAATATATCTGTTCTCCGCCCTAATAATGGGGAATAGTTTTTTTGTTTATATGTAGTCCGCTCTGTTTACGGTTCATGATCCTGCAACAGATATTCACGAAAAAATAATTTGAGGCAATAAAATGAATAGAAATAGTAAAATAATTCACTTTGACAATGTTTTGTACAATTTACCTAAGTTTGATTATTGAATTTTATAACTAATACAATTAAAAAAAACATTCACTTATTGGAAACGTTACACTACTTTAAGTCAGCGCTTTACCAAATGTAACATCACATCCACAGCCTATAATAGTCCACGGCTGGCCATGGACCTCTCCTTAGTATGGAGGTTTTGCCCTATGATACCTACTATAAACATACAAATAATTCTCCTCTTCGTATGATGTATCTCGATTTGCCACATAAACATCCATATAGGTAATCCAACAATTAAAGTTAGGTACATGAAATTTTTCATCAACACATTGGAATAGTTTTAATTCAATAATTCTGAAATATAGAGAATTAATTAAAAGAAATTTGTTTTTTTTCCCTTGTGCATTAGGCTATCACAACTCAAGACCCCACAAAACCGCAGCTGACGTTTAAGAGGCTTTATGAGTCAACCGTTGAAATAAAAAAAATGACGAGTCTTCTTCTTTTTCTTCCTAGCCTTTATTATTCCCAAGACTATTCAACCGGTTCGGTCAAGACATCAAAGGGTACTAATTCAACCGGTTTTACCCGTATTTCAGTTTTTACACGGAGCGGTTAGCATTGGACCTCCGGAACCCTGAGGGCGAACTGGAATTCGAAGATTGAACTAGTCAGTATATTTGAGGGCACTGACTCCCCGATAACGATAACGATGTTCATAAAAAAGCGGCCAAGTGCGAGTCGGACTCGCCCATGACGGGTTCCGTATCAGCAAGTAACATCATATAAAAGTTCTTGTAGTTCATTGTAACTTTCATCGATGTTTTTATACTAGTGTATTGATTGGATGAAAGGTAAATTGCGTGTTACGATTTATGACGTATTAAACAAAAATTACTCACTAGATCTCGTTCAAACCAATTTTCGTTGGTAGTTTGCATGGTAATGTACAACATATATATTTTTTAGTTTTATCACTCTCTTATTTTAGAAGTTAGAGGGGGGGGGGGACACTTTGGAAGTGTCTCTCGCGCAAACTATTCAGTTTAGAAAAAAATGATATTAGAAACCTCAACATCGTTTTTGAACACCTATCCATAGATACACGTATAGGTTTGATGAAAAAATTTTTTTTAAGTTTCAGTTCCAAGTATGGAGACCCCCAAAATGTATTGTTTTTTTTCTATTTTTATGTAAAAATCTTAATTCGGTTCACAGAATACATCGACTGACCAAATTTCAACAGTATAGCTCGTATAGTTTCGGAAATAATTGGCTGTGACATACGGACGGACAGACAGACAGACAGACAGACTTGACGAATCTATAAGGGTTCCGTTTTTTGCCATTTGGCTACGGAACCCTTATAGATACAAAACCGGGACCAACTGCTTAACGTGCTCTCCGAGGTACTCTCTTTCTGTTACTTATTCACAGTTATTAGAAAATTGTCGTCTGAGTCTGCAGATTTTACATCCTCATTGATATCCGTTCTGTGTCCGATCTATTCTTCCTTCACAGTACTTAAAAAATAGCCGTCGAGTAAACTAGCAAAATATTCTTGGTTTTTGTTACAATATCAGTCAACTAGCAAATTAGATAAAACTTATTCTAAGATCTGTATTAATAAGATTAGCAGGATTTAAACTGCTTTCAACTTTATATTCTACATTCAGGATTCAAAGAGTCATTCCGATTCGAAACGAAATGACAGAAAAACGTTGTCGAATGGTTACCTACGATGAAATTACTCATCAGAAGTGAAACCACATCGAATAGAACATCACAAGTGTTTGCTACTTGTCGAGTTATTTATAAGACTGCGTGCGTGAATTAGTGGCACTATTAAACATGAAATGGTGTAACTAATAACTGCTTAGTAATACAATGTGTTTAAATAATTGTAGCGAATGAAGTCTAATAGGTTTAGGGCATTGTCTCCAAAGTCAATAACTTAGATATCATTCCTGATAAGATTCTCAACTCAAATAAGTTATGATAACAGATAAAGGTATATTTAGATAATTTAACAACATTAATACTTATGGAAATTATTTAAGAAATAAAACAGTTCAGGTTATTTGTTCGAATTTTTAAAAACTTAAGGTTAGTGTTTGTGATATGTCCAAAAATGCTTGTCAATCTAGCGTATTCTCTAAAATATAATCTAAAATACAATCCTATACAGTTAAGTTTTCTTAAGAGAATATACCCTCTAGTTGGTTCCATTGTCATCTCGTTAGAAATAGTTTAGAGTTCACACTGACATTTGATAACATATTTACATAAAAAAAAAACATGATTTCATAAAGTAACCTCGTGTTCATTTAAGGGCAATGTGGAATTTGTAATGCTAAATTATATGAATTAGATAAGTTTCTTTGCATTTGTAATCATAATCTTACAGATAACTTTTAATTTGACACCGTGAGATAGTTGCCAAACAAATTCTTTAATAACGTAAAAATTTTTAATTGACAGAGTTTTAATGGTCCCCTTGAAAATTGTCCTACATTAAAGTCTAAGCTCATCGATATTCCAGGAAGGTATTTTTATAATAGCCTTTCTGTTTTGTTTCCGAAGTAACAACAGGAAGTTGCAAAAATTCTCGAGCTCATTCATAAAACATGTAAAGGGAGACACGTGTCTCGTGGGGTGAGGGTAGTATTGTCACACTTATTTAATGCTTCTTTTTTCACTGCTTCGCACATTACTATTAATATTTATTTCGATATAGCCAATATTTTTTTTTATATATAAAGTGTTTATTGCTAAATCAATTTTTATATTAAAACTATCAAAAACAAAACAAAAACAAAGTAGTATTCCTCAGCTCAGTTACGACTAAGTTTTAGCATTTGGTCCTGTGCCAATTACCAAGCGGAGACACGCAAAGTTCAATGTCGGCTTGTATGTACGGAGAAATCTTTGTTATTCTTCTATAAACATTGTAACACGTTCCGGTTTGTGGGACTTTTAAGGTTTGACTCTTATTTCCAAGATTGTGGCAACATTTTGTAATATCGGTGCCCACGCTGCCAACCAGAGAGACTAGCGTTTTCTATTAAGTAGCTGTTGTAACAAAGGTCATTGGGAAGTGGGACAACTGTTTTTGCTGTTCTTTATCTGCCGTCGAATCGAGCGAAAGGTATCATCATACTACTGTTTCCCGGTGAAATCGTGTATATTCTCACACGAGACGGGCAAAAAATCGCTATAGCGAGTTGTTAATTGCATTGAAATATGCGTGGCGCGTCTCACAACCGTCCGTCATAGTCGAGAATCGGGTGTGTTTATATGGTTGAGTCACGGTTACTGGCATGGCAAACCGCCAATGCTCCCGACACTAACACACGGAATATACTCGCTGGACGATCAATGGAAATAATCGATGTTTAACTTGCGCCAGTATAAACTATATCTGTCCTTAATTGTTTAATTATAGGTATTGCGTATCTCGACCTGAATCAAACGATTTTATTAAATAAACAGGTTCTACAATAATAATTACGTAGGCGCAATTATCTTTACGTATAGAGACTTATCGATGCGGATCTCTTTAATTCACCTTGTAGGTTACGGCTAACAAGTAAGGATCTTCAAATCATTACTCAATTTAAATCCTAAAGATGCAGTTAGAATTAATTAGGCACTCAGTGCTCAATTGTCCTCAATAGAAAGTGAACGTGGGAGCAAGTGAGCAACTTTGACTGCACGGGCGCACAGAATACAATGCTATGCTACACTGTTGCTGCTTGAGTGACGTCAGCACCCTCCCTCCTCAAGTCCCCTCCCCCCGCACGGTCACCAATACCGCCTCAGGTGATATAATCTTCATAGATGATTGATGAATCACGCGGTACAATCCAAGTAACGACTTCGAGTCTTCTATTTTTATAAGATTACGGGAGAATTCGACCCAGACAGTTGTGTCTGTTTGAGTAAATATATTGATTCGTATTTATTATCACAAGTGGCTGATGGTGACATGTTGATGTTGGCCATGCATTAATACAACAGCAAACGTATGTACGCTACTCTTCTACCCCAGAAATATTTGGTTTAATCCTATTGGAATGGTTGTGCATACAAACTTTTATCAACTTGCACAGTATCTTAAAATTGTCCAAACATGGACTATTTTTGAGCTTTTCTGATAATTTACGACTACAATATAACTAATCAAGTAAAAATCATTCTTTTAAAGCTAAAATTACCGCAATTTCCTGTCCATGCATATGTCATTTTGATTTTTCAACTTAAATTTAATTTGCAAAGCTCGTCTAAATTACAATAGGATAACATCAAAGTGCTCACTATTTTTTTATCCAAAAGCTAATACACGAATATTTTAAGTAAACTCACTCCTGATATGTTAATGTAAACATTTTGCTGATCATAAGTTACAAAGAAACCGATGCTTTGAGTGGTTCAACGGCAAATACACGGTTCAGTTTGAGACATAGTAATATATATATGTTTTTATAATTACAAACGATAAAGTATGACCGTGTTTGTTATACCGTATAACCCGTTAGGTTTTAAATAATTTTATAAAAAAAAGGTTTAAGATCTTCATTTCTCACTAAGAATTAAAATAAACTCACTTACGTGAGAAAAATACTTACGAAACACAAGAGAACGCACAAAAACCATAATTAATCACAATTTTACAATTATACATAAGAATAGTATTTAACATAGCAAATAAGTGCCCGCTATATAACAAAAAGTATGTGTAAATGTTGAGAAAGTTTAAAGACAGTTAAAACTTTTTTTTAAAAATCCGGTCATTGATCTATTAATGAAGAAACACATAAAAGATTGCGACAAATTGAAAACCATCTCCTTGCAGGAGGTGGGAAAAATTAGCTACAATTACAAAGATTTAATCTTAGATACTGCCTCTCTTAAAGCGATTACGAAAGATTAGTTAACCAATGCTTGGTGTTACCCGTTTTGTTCTACAGCATTAAGGTTTAAATGAATGTTAACACCTAGTTGCGGTCCTACTCAACAAAATTAAGTTTACAAATGCTCAAAGAAATACCTCGTTCTAACAACTATTCTTAAACCAAAAAGGTACCACATAGCAAAATTAGAACCGCAGGAGGATATCACAATTTGAGTGTTATATAAAAAACGATTTTCAATGCAAGTGCTAGAATGCAAAATAAATCCATCGGTTGGATAGAACGGGAGGATAGACCTGGTATTATTTGAAAACTTTTTAACCGACTTCAAAAAGGACTTCAAATCCACATTTAATGCTACTTTGGGATAAAAATATTTTTATTTGGGGTACCTCCCATACATGTAAAGTGGGGTATCATTAGACCGGTCTTTTAAAAACATTGTGAGGTTTCTAAAACCATTTTTCGATTTAGGTATCGGTTTATGAGTTATTCAACTTGAAAGCGCATTTTTTTCTAAAAACAGGGCGTCCCCCCCCCCTCTATAAGCTAAACGGCTAGCTCAAAAAGTCTGAAAGAATTCATAATAATTGTCCATATACTGAAAGTTTAAGGAAAACTATAACGGTTTTGATAACATTTTTAGTTAAGTAGTTATAGAGGCCTAACTCGAGAAATACGCTTACTTGGAAAATTTTGTACAAAAATAAAGGCATAATAAGTAAACATAACAATTATTTATTGGACACGATTTTAAATCTACCTACCATTACGGAAACTACGGAACCCCATTCTATGCGTGGCCTACACGCACTTGGCCAACTTTTTTTGTTTAATTTGACGATATAAAAGTTGAAAAAAGTTAAAAGGGCTATCCTAGTTTCTTTTTAACATTTATCAACAATCAGTAGACATCCTTTGAATCCTACCTTTATTATTAGACAATTATAACTTAAATCGTACGCAATAAATGTCAGGATGCTTTCGTGATACGTATCACGATAAGAATCAATACCTCACCACCCCTAGCCCACATTCGATCAATTTTGTATTGAACAAAATTTTGGGTTTTTGAGATAAATGTCGATCGCCGGAAATACGATAACTCCCATATCCTAGACAAAAAAGCCGTTACAGTTTTACACCTTCATATTTAATAGCTTTACAAACTCCATAATCCTGACAATTTTTTGTTTTTTTTTTCTTATCAGCAATGAACTAAATTATCAATTTCAATTAAGTGTTTATAAACTGAGAAAATTACATTCAAATGAGATGTTACGCTTAGCAAACTAAGTAGACTACCAAATTACAACGTACCTTCGAAATATTACATTTAGATAATGATTCTGTTAATGATCTTCCCGAACCGACAACTTTGAGATTCGATAGCTATTAAAGTAATCATAAGATAAAAGTAAAAAGAAAACTTCAAATGCGTTTTCTAAGGTTCTTGTATAAGTTACGTTTACCAATCTGAATTCTAAATATGTATTTCATTTAAAATATTAAACTTTTAAAATATATAACATATTACATACTTTAAAAGTAACTTCATTCCTAACTTGGTAGTGAAAGGAGCGATCAAATCAGGGAACTGTGACAGGTGAGAGGCTACAGGACTTTTAAAACAATTATCTAGATAATTCGCTAACACATTACTCAAATTATACTCGTTGTATGAAGACGTTACATTCTGTATATTAATTTATTCAGAGTCTCTTTCTTAAAATACGGCAGATGCTATACAATAGCGGTATTTAGGTTAATTGCCAGTGTTTTTGTTGTAATAGGGCTTCTAAACTTGTAAAGTACATTGTTTTAAAGTTCCATTAATTTAAGTAGCTTATTTATTCAGAAACACTCATCTCCTTTCGTTTTCTAGAGGTCCTGAAGTAGTAAAGCATTTTGAACACGGTATAATTAAGCAAGCGTTGACAATAGTGAGGGGGCCTTTATATATTTTTTATTTAGAATTTGCTTTTAAATAAAATCTTTTGTTTTGCAAGCAAATAACACACTCGTTTTCTAATTCTATCTCCAGGACAATCCTAGTTTGTGCGACGGAACTCCGACAATGTGTGCAAAATTTCGTGATAATTGATTAAGTAGGTATTAAAGTGAAAGTGTGACAAAACTCACTTTCATATTCATAATATGAGTAAGAATCATCCTCCAGGCTGATACTTAGTGCAATCTTGTTTTCCAACAATTCACATCTCTCAACACGCGCAGTAACCGTGTCATTTTTTTGTTCCAAACTGCTTGTATGCTAGAATGGCAAAGTGGTCATTATTAGCAGTTAACGATATGCGTCAATGTCACGGTTAATAGGTTTGTTATGGTACAGTCCAATACTCTGTACGTAATGTACGGAGTATTAGCGGTAAATTATTTAAGACAAGGTAAGCTTATCAAAATGTCGTGTCGTGTGTCGCCAAGCCACGTAGATAAGTTTACACGAACATTTATGCAATACTATAATACTGCAATAGTTAAAAGGCCGTCTTGACTGGGGCATTATCACCCTCACACAGAAGACCTATCTAATAATGACAGCATTCGTGCTATCGCATTTCGTTGATGAGAGTGAGACCGGAGGCCCCATAACTCTGCATCATTCTTCCGGCATCCTGAGGCCGGGAGAATGATGCAGAAACATATCATAAGGCCGCCAATGAGGATTCTACTCATACCTTCCATCAGACAGAGTAGTCACTTTGGTCGGCTTAAATATAAAAAATATACTTGTACAAAATCTTTCCATATCACTAATCCAAAAAACGTAAAATATTAAAGAAAACAGTTATTTTGAATCAGTTGTCTAGCGGTTTGCAAATGCAGTTAACACGAATACTATATTTTTTATCAACACCTATTTGTAATTCACAGATATATGTAACGATTGAACGTAAGAAATCTGTAATTGGGTTTTATCCAATTACATGCAATATGAAATGACCTTTTGTTTCAATATTTCAGACGTCGATTTCAAATTAATTGTACAAATAACAAAGGACGTTGAATGTTAATTGAGTAAATAGAATCACATTTATTATTCAATTTCATTCATTTTGTGAAATGAAGCGGTAAGCAAATGCAGTAGATTAAAAGTGAAAAGAATATTCTCCATACAGATTTTAACTTATTCTTCTCTTCATGAGATGGCAATAAACAGAATCATCTATTTCTGGCAATGTCAAGTATTTAATTAACGTCTTCAATTCCGAACTCTTTAAGTCATAATGAAAATAATGCTAAAATTATGTAAATATGTAGATGATATGAAATGGTCCCTATTTCATATTTGAAAAATAAAATACGATCTCCCTAGGTTTTGTCTAAAAGATAGCATATTGATGGATATTAATGTTTTTTTATACAATGATTTACTCAAGTAGTACGACAAGTTTACAAAAACAATGTTATTCGTTTTCATTGTGACAAATATCAACACGTGTAAGAAATATAAGTATTTAATATCGTTCGGTGACATCATCTTGCAAATCATCAAATCTTTCAGTAAATTAACTTTAAGAAATGTAATTATATATTTTTATTACAGTTTACATTTTAAACTGACGATGATATTGTGCATTATCAATTTTATCATCATTCATTGTGGATCAAAATATACACTCACAAACGATATAAAACTGATATTTATGTCAATGATTCTAACTAGTAAGTAGACTGTGTCTTTAAATATACATAAATTTAATATATGTATTAATTTTGTAAATTGAGATTACATTTATTTGAGTTTAAGTCTGTCCATGTAGTGACGGATTAAAAAACGGAGTGTTACCACCTTCATTCATCTTATGGGTATCGTAAAGGCGATTACGGGAGCAAACTGCAGGACATCATTACTATAGAGAAGAAACTCTTGAAACAAACTATAAAAAAAAACATAAAAACCTGTTTGACTTGTTTGAAGAGACCTATTATGTCTTGTACTGAACGGTTAAAGGCTGTCGGTGTGATGATGATGAAGTTTCAGTTGTAGACTCGAATCCATACCACTGTATATTGCTCCATATACTCGTAAGAAGGTGAACAAGTACTTAATTCTGCTCTATCCTACTAATATTATAAACGCGAAAGTTTGTGAGTATGTATATAAGTATGTTTGTATGTTTCTCTTTCACGCAAAAACTACTGAACGAATTTGAATGAACCTTTTCAGTAACATATCATAGATATCAGAATAACACAGGGCGAAAGCAGAAGTAATAGAAGATAAAATATTCGAACGGACTACAGTTTAGGAGCTATTGGGTTTCTGTGTACTTAGCTCCTGCATTAATATTGTGTTGTGTTTTGATCACAGTAGCGTGCAAGCATGGGCAATATGGAGGATGTGGATATCATAATACAGAGCTTTACTGAACCTCACTTAATTTTTGGGTAGCATACATCGCCTGTATTTAGCCCGTTAGATCATAGATGATTAGGTGATTCGTTAAAAGTGTTTGTAGACAATTTTAACTGCTTACAAACATTGAATTTATTAAGAAGCCAGTATCTAAAAAAACTGGTACTTTAATTCACCTTTGAGTTACTTATTCATAACAATGTTGATATTTTTAGAACCAAAAACTTGACCGGAGGACCAATGATGCAGAAGCATCTCGCTAGGCCGCCATAGTGTGGGTCACCATACTGCATTGTCTGACATGAAACATGGTACACTCAACTCTTGGATTCTACTCAAGCTTTCCATCGAAAGAGTAGTCACTTTGGCGGAATGATAAATAAATAAATTTGAATCTGTCTACCTCAATAGTAACTTAGGAGATCCAGATATCAATCTGGAATCCCCTAGCCTTATTTCTACCTCTATATATGCTAAAGTAAGAAAGACAAAATAAGCAATAATGACGTGAGCGAAGCTGCTAATGGAAGAACCAGTAAGATAATATACTTCAAGTTCTCAATACCAGTAGTACAATCTTATTAATAGTTCTTACATTGTACGAGAATGATTATACACAGTATTACCAGCCGCATTACGGTGGCTTCACGTCACAACATTTGCACATAACGAGATAGGTACCCCTCGGCCTGTGTTCCGACTCTGAACACCGCCGTCCGCTCCGTTTATCTACCAGTAGTTTGCCAGCATAATTGTTAAAGTGCGAGTGAGAAAACACTGCTTCATAAGTAGGGCTATCACACACCTGTCACGTAACAATTACACACGTTAAATAACTGCTTAAACGGAATGGAAACCACTTCAATTTTATTGTTCGACGAAACTCAGTTTCCTGTAAACTCAAATCAAATTGTATATTCGTCAGGACTCCTTTATGATAAATGCGTAAATAGAATCATATCGTATCACTACCGTCTCACAGAAAAATGAAGAAAATAACAGCATTCGTGTTGTCGTGTTTCGTTGGTGAGTGCGAGACCGGAAGCCCAATGATGCAGATGCATCTCAATCTTAGTAGTGTGGTGTGTGTGGGTCACCATAATGCATTGTCTGCATTCGAAATGTGGATCTCGATCACTATTCATAAATTGTACTCATCAGAGTATAGTCATTTTGGGCGGTTTAAACATATTTATAAAACAATACTGTTAAGTTCATAGAGTAATCGTTAATGGATCTACTATGTAGCGGTAGGAATTTGTTGCATAGCGCTGTGTATTACAGAGGTGTAATGTATATATAATTTATATACTAAAAATCTAACCTAACCTGAAAACCAGATTTTAGCCTGAGTAGGTAAATGATGAGGCTAGGCTGTTGATTGAACAGCTAATTAAGCTAGTTAACTGCGACATGTATAACAAGTGTTAATTAATTGTTGAAGTGTAATTTTATGTAGATTTCTAAACCTAAAGAACATTACAGAGAAATCGAATTTTATTGCAATTATAAATTGAAACTGGTGACCTTCAATCTAAGCATAGATGGATACAACCAGGATGTTTTGATGATGAGGGTTCACGCCTCTTAATTAATGGTAAAGACGTTTTAGATAAAGGTTAGATTGCGAACTGACGCTGCATCATGTTATAATTGATGGGGCCCGTTGAACAACTATTTACTGTACTTACGCATTATTGCAATTAATTGTGCATTTACAAAGATTGCACAGTATTCTTTAACAAGTGTTACAATCTTACAGTTCTTTAATAGTTTTCTCATTTAATTATGCTGAGTTTAGAAATAAGTATTGGTAACAAAGCAAATCGTTTTGCAGTGTAATTTTGTCAACAACAAAGTATAGGTGTGATGCAACATTAAAACCATATAATTCCAATATTTTTATTTTTCTACATAAAATTGAAAAGCTAACAGCGGTAACGGGCCCTATTTAGTGCCTAATTGATATCAATCGCCCCTATTTCATTGAGCTCAGAGCCACCGTAAGAGATGTTTATCTGGCAGCCCTGCGCAGAGACATCCATACGTAATACGGGCTGGTGTCGTATGTGTCGGGTGCTTGCGCGCAGCTCTTGCTTGTATGTGTGACTCATTTCGCGCTGATTGGCTCATCCGGTTCTGTGTAGACATTTTAACTCTTTAACTAGAGACATGTGTTTTATTTTTTAACCAACCATCGGGAGGTCGATGTGATAATTTGAAAAGTCATTTGATCTGTGACTCATCTAAAAATGCCGATGCGTATTGGTGTTTTGGTATCATTTAGAAATACCAACATTGTTTGATTTTGAATGTTTATTTGTGTTCAATATAATTTAGTTTTGATTTTCGCAGCGGTTCCAACCAATTTTAAAGCAGCACGAGTCAGTCAGAATGTGTGGTGGACGTGCTTATGGACGTGGCGTATGTTCTCAAGTTGCGAGCTCCGTGCGCTGCACGCGGCCTAACTGTTTCTTTTATTTATTTTTATGTTTTTGCCCTACACATCCCCGCTAAGTGCAAATGGTTCTCATCTCGTTTACAAAGATGTTTTTATTCACTTGACGGTCTATTTATTGAAGTATGTTCTTTAATTCTGCTGTTCGGCGAAAAGCCATAAATGACGTTTCGTTTATTGCAGTCAAACAAGGCGCATCAGTGTTACTTTTAACCGTTAAATGAACCAATAAAACACATAAAACGCTTTGTCCTTTATGTGCTAATATTATATTTTCTGGTTTACAACTTTACTTCGAGATGTGCACCTACATTATTTGTAATTGTACATAAGGACACACACGCAATAATATTTAGCAGTGATTATTGTTGGTACATAGAAAATTACAGCAATCAACTAATATCATGCATATTTATGAGTTTGTGCATTAATTATGATAACGGTAATGAATTTACATTAGAAACGAAGAAAAGAGCACGCATTGCTAAATTATAAGCAATATACGATGTTTTGAATAGTTCCACAAAAAATTGCGCGTTTCTAGGATACAGTATTTCAAGTAGCGTATTCCAGTCAGATATTAATCAGAAAGTAGTGTGCGTGGGAGGTGGATTTTCGCCGATCAGCCTACGTGTTTGGATCAGTAAGGTGAGTTGTTGACCTGCAGTTGCACCCTGTAGTCAAACCAGTTGGTCGGGAGACGGCCCGGCCGCGGTGTGGCGGGGGAACTCACGCCGTTCTCTCCTCCTCCACTGATCCACATCACAAGAAAACAATAATCATGAAAAATACTTCACTTACTCCACGTACAGAACTTCTTTGGACTGAGTGCTTATCTGAGGGACATTTAATTTGTGTTATCAGCTGTGTGAAGTTCCAAGTCCAAACAAATGCATCAGAATCGTTTCTGCGAAGAAGATGGATGTTATTAGTTGCACGTACACATTTAGACTGATAAATAGGTACACGGACCGTAGTTCTACGCAGTTGCAAGCGATACTGAATAATTCGTTTGTCCATCTCGATGTCTTAAAATAGTTTTGCATATATCGTCGTTATCAAAGTGTATTGTACTTACATAATATTAAAGGATTTAGATATATAATAAAAACTGGATGCTATGATGCTGTTAATAGATTAAATCCACACAAGTCTGCAGTTATTATGTTAAATCTACAATAAAGTTTGAGAATGTCAAGATGAAAGGTGGCCTAAATTATAACTTTTGATTGAAATCAAGTTGGTTTATTATACTGAAATCCTAAGTGAACATGTTCTATGTGAAACATGAGGTTGGTGTGTGATTTTATGTAATGTTATAACTTAAATGACTTGATAAACAATGGATTCAATACAGTCTGTGTTGACATATTATCTTTTCAATTAAAAAATGATCTTAAAATATATGAATGTAATTATCTGTACTTTGTCCATTCGTTTATTGTCTTTTTGACAGGTCACGCCTATAAATTACCGGTATTTTTTTTCGTATTAATGTACTACAGTAATGTCGTACTTTATAGACGGGTAGGGAAGACACTTGCGCATAGCTAAAAACAACAAACTATAAACGGTTCTTGAAATCCGATAAATCGATTCAACGATTAAAATAATTTATCGCATTATTATGATCAAAATAATTGGATTTCATGTAAGTATTGTTTCTGTAAATTTAATACAATAAAAAGGAAATATTATGTCGATTGATTTTGATTTCAAATCGAATTGGTGACGTGTGAGGGGGCCACTAATTTCGAAATTTGTTGAACTGTCAAAAAGATATTAAAGGAATGGACAGAGTATATGTTGAATGCTCGTTTGCATCCTCTGCGTTGTCTTGTTGTTAACACCAATGCCAATTTCTTTTACAAGGAGTTTATGCAGACTATAATATCACATCATAGGTTGTTATTGATTGGTTTTTATGATGGAATTCAAACTTTGGATACTTAACGTTGGTTTAATAGTCTGTTAACGCCTATACGCTACTTTAAACTTTTTTATTAAAAAACATTTTTCTATTTTTCTTAAATCGTTGTTTACAATTCGATATATTGTAAAACTACTCGCGACTAGGAATATAATTAAAAAGTATACAGGTATTACTAAAAACCACTCATACTGTAAATGGAAAAACCCAAACTTTGAAAGAAACCTTTGCAGATCATACCTATAAATATAATATTTTCTCCGACCCGAGAATCGATCCCGAAACCTCAGTAAAGCAGTTACACACGTTGCCATTGTGACACCGAGATAATATGGAGGTACGGCTTATGGCCTGCGTAAATTGACCGAACCTCAAATATTAGTGTGTTAAACGATAGAGGAATAAAGTAAATTTAGAAAGAATGTTAGAATTTTAAGAATGAAATTTAAAATATATCAAGATTCGAAACATTAAATAGTAGTACATAGTAGTACTTATTTAAGTATTTTATAAAATAGGTAATGTTTTAAAATTGCAATTTTCTAAGGGGTTTGTTGATAAAAAGTAAACGGGTGATTATTTCTTATCTCAATGCAGGACATGTTGTCGAGACGATAGTTAGTCAATTTCCTAGTCAACATTTCAATGTCCACAATTCTGTGATAATGCCGATTGATAGAGCCGCCTCGTTACTACACATTTATACACTGTAGTAAGTAGTGCTGTTGACATGTAAGTATTAGAGTTTCACATTTAATTAGAGATATTATCTGGCCGGTCCGTTAGTGACGCCTAAGGTTTCTGGCCACAGTAGTAGATCAGAATAGCAATCATCTTGGAGCGCGGTCGCTTGGGCCACCGCACGCATCCACATGATGCACGACTCGAATAATAAACCAAGCCACTTCCTGCCCGAGCGATAAGCGCTTCGTACGTTCATCATACAATAACACACATACACAAACGCACAAACACTGTCACAAAACTAATATACATATTATTATAGGAACATAACTACATACATTAACTGTGACAGATAGTCACATAAATATAGGTACAGTTGTAGGTATGTATGTTATGTCCTTTGTATTCAGCACGTTATTGCTTAGTTCAATACATTTAAATATTCCGCATACACATTAATAGATATATTCTTTTAGTAAAACTACATATTATATTTAACACAACTCAGAACCATTGAATTTTATACATCTCTACTTACAAATAATGTATTACTAGTGTTTTTTTTACCCGACTGTGTCAGAAGGAGGGCACCTTTTTTAGCGTATGTATGTATATGAATTTCTTTGGCACGCCCTACAGCCCAAACAGCTGGATGGATTTTGACATATGAGATGTCGTTGAATTCGTAAGAATTGTGTAAAAAGCAGCAGACCAGACTCTGCCATGTATCTTGGAAAAGGAATATATTCAGCAGTGGACTGATAATAATAAAACAATAACCTGGAATCAGGAAGAAGATATAGATAGATCTACGAAGAAGTATCTTTCCTATCTAAAGTGCTCAAATCATTGAGTCATCATATCATTATTCACACACAACGTCATCTAGTCCCAAACTAAGCAGGGCTTTTGCTATGGGTAGTAGACAACTGATATAAATACATAAACATACTTATTTTTTTGGAAAAATACATATTATACATAGAAAACACTCAAACTCCAAATCAAATATTTGCGGATCACACAAACATTTGGTCCGAGCCGGGAATCGAACCACTTGATCAGCAGACGCATACGCTTAAAAAGGCAGTTAGATGTAAGAAATATATTTTTGTAGAAGTGACTTGCCATAGTTCATTCAGGCTCTACTTAGTTTGGGTTTAGACGACCGTGTGTGAGATATCTGAGGCTATTTTAACTTAAACACTAGCTTTTGCCTTCGGCTCCGCCCGCGTATATGTCAGTTATTGCAGTAAATCCGATAACATTTTGATTTGTTAATCAAACACTGAATATCGTCCCCGTAGTTCGAAAATTAAATAAGTCCGGTTTTGGCGAAATTGACTTTTCTCTATTTTCAAAAAACCTAAAGTATGCCGCATATTTGAACCCTACAGGCATTTTCGTATCGTATTCCGTTCCAAAAATATAGCCATTATTGTCGGACAGATGGAATAATAAATATCTTCAGAATAACACAATTTTTTGAAGGAAAAATAAATAACTCAGTAGGTAAATAAATCAATAACTGTGGTCAATGATAAGTTAAATGTCTAATAATGTAAATAACGTGAGTTGTTGAATTTTACCTCAACTTAAAAATTCTCTCACAAAACACTAAATCGCGTTTATCTCAGAACCATAAAATCAGAGTTATTTAATTTTCCAACTACGGGGATGATATTAAATAAACTTGAATACAATACATAAGAAAGAACCACATCCAAATCGGTTAAGCTATAATACTTCTGGGATTAGCGCACACAATTACACTGATAAAAATTCTAAAAGGTGTTTTCAGTTCTGTTACTTTGCTATCAAATGAACTACTTGTTCATCGCAGTGACTCCCGCATTTAGCCTGGGGCATGGAGAAAGTTATTTTTTTGTAATATCTAGTAAAAAACTCGAATAACAACTCGCTAACAACAACAACAAGGAAACAGGATTAACATCTAATCTGCACGTTAACACAGATTTGATATGAAAATTACATAACATTGACATATTATACTGATATATTTTGTTCTTATATTTATTTAAATGGTAGAAAATTAAATGTAAAGTTATATACCCGAATCAATAAATTATAAAATAATTAATTTAAGTAATCAACAATTTACACTGACATTTACACAACTGAACATCGATTTAGTAAAGTCGGCCATATTGGTCATTGGCTGTGAGTCACTGTGGCTTCGGTTTTTTTAACTTTAATTCGACTGGGTTGTGTTGATATTACTATTAAGTACCTACCACAATACGAGAGGAAACAAACAGATTAGATAACAGTGACATGAGTCAGTATTGCTGGAATATCTTGTTTACGGAATAACTATTTGCATATTTCTGTATAAATATAAGAATTTAATCCACGCGTTTGCGCGAAAAAGCGAATTCCCCTCCTCGTCTATACACTTTGTTAAGTGCCAACTGAGCTATTTTTAATTTATTTCAGCTTTACCTACATCCTAATCACAATAAAATTGACTGTAGAAATACAGTGACAACGGCTTCTATGCGTCTACCACACTAGACTGTTACCATATTATTATTATTCTGTGCTATTACTGTGAATTGGCGCACAACCGCATCACTCTTGTTCATATCCTTACTTTATATCTGAGGCGATAAAATATATACTTCTAATTTAAATGTGATCAAGCTAAACTGCAACGAGTAAGGTTTTAATTAATTGACAGTGTTGTTGTGTTTGCAATAAATCCATGTACTTTTGTGTACATCTTAGACAAATTAGTAGTCAAATGTTATGGGTTCACAATGTTCACACCTACATGTGACAACGCTGTGTGATCCACAAATTATTGTTCTGAGGCTGGGTGTAATTTGTGTCCTTTTCATGTATGTTTGTAAAGTCCCCTGCTACGTAAGATTTGTTCCTAATACGATAGTTGTCTTTTAAATAAAAAAACTATAACGAGAATTACTTGCAACTTGTTTCTGGATATAGTTATGTTTTCTATTGGTGAGTTATGTTGTTATTTCCTTTAAATATTTTGCGGCCTAAATTGTCTTACGTCAACCATCAACCTTCTGATAAATCTAGGCTAAGTAATGATACTTTGTACGAACTAATTGGTAAAGAAATAAATAATTTTTGTTACCGACCACAACAAAATATTCATATTACTGTTTGCCATTGTGACATATCAATGCATACCAGGATGATGATTAATTTTTATCTTTAGAAAGTAATGAACAGTAACCGGTACTTTTGTTGTTCCTATGACGATAATACTGGTGAGTGCTCATGAGACTAATCACTATAGTTTACCTTGAAGACCAGAGTTACCGACGTCATTATCGATGACTCACTGGTGACATTAGTGCACTTCTTTGAATAAGTGAAGACATATTTCTTGGAATTGTCACTCATTCAATGACGTTGATTTTACAACCACTATTAGTTACTTGGAAAATAAGATATTTCATTCATTCAAATTTCATTTTTTTGGAATTAAAACTAAGAATTTGCAATCAATTATGATCTAAAAAGAATTCATAAGGATAACGGCGGAAAATAAACCAGAAGTTTTTTCCTTAAATTAACTGTGTCGATGTTCAGTAAACAACTTAATTGGTAGATATACCTACTTGTGTATATATTTGTAGGCTTCTTATATACATATCATGTACCTTTAGTAACATTGTATGAAATTGCGTATTGATTTCATCAGATTGTAAATTACCTACTTTATATATGTACGTGTGATGACACACCTAAGGCCAAGTTTTTAATGAAGAGGGGTAGAGGGGACAACTTTTGTTTCAATTTCATAATATAGGTACACATACATACGTACTAATAGTCGCAACTCGCACTAGTATTCCCAACTGATGGGCAGAAGCATATTAAATACCCACACTTAGTACTTATACATACCATACTTTATATTGTCCAAATCATATACACACATCAAAAGTGTCTAGGGATCAACATATATTTTTGCAATAACTTTTCTCCTGATTGATATTAATTAAAAATTTCTTTAAGGATTCATCAAATAAAGTGTTTTCGTTTGTCACAGTAACGATAAACCAAGTCACCTTTGCATTAGTAAAGAAATTTGCTATTTTCCTAATAAAGGGATTTTTGACATTTGAACCACTAACATTAAAGTTCGAAAAAAAGACTGAAATAACAGTTTTCTTTAAAATTTTATTAGGTAACTTAAACAATTAATAATCCGTGTTTCTACCGCGAACACTAACAACACAAGAACATCGGTTTGGCATACTCAAAATGAGTTCATCCAAATCACGCTGTGGAATGGCCGCCCATGTTCGTTGCAACAACAAAAAAAGGTCTTCTTGCGACTGGATACCCTCCATATTCGGCAGAGCTCTTCTCTGTAGCATATCCCATGCATGCTCAATCGGGTTCAAGTCTGGCGACTGAGCAGGCCAGGGCAGGACATTGATGTTAGCTGCGGCGAGAGTCTGTCTTACAACTCTTGCGGTGTGCGGTCGTGCATTATCATGCATTAACTGAAATAAGGGACCGATTTGCACTTGTAGAGGAACGATGACGTCTGATACAATCTTCTCAGCATAAATTTGAGCGTTGAGGTTGCCTCTGATCCAAATCAACTCAGTTCTTCCGCCGATCCAAATACCCGCCCATACCATGATGGTTCCATCACTATAAGGATGGACTTCCTGGCAGGATTTTAATCGCTGTTGGCGTCCAGGGGTTCTCCAGTGTCGTATACGTCTTGTATCCGGTCTCATACCAAAACGAGACTCATCAGAAAAGCACACGAAACGCCATTGTTCTTCTGCCCAATTTCTGTGTTCAAGAGCCCATTGATATCGAATCCTACGATTGTGCATTGCTATAGGTGGTACCCGTAGCGGTCTTCGGGAATGAAGGTTCACTTCATGCAAGCGGTTTCTGACTGTTTGGTCGCTAATTAAGTTCCCTGAAGAGTGATGAAGCCTCACGGCTAACATCATGGCGGTTATTGTTGGAGCTCTTCGAGTTAAGATTTGAATGTATCGGTCTTGTCTCCGTGTGGTGCAGCGATACCGTCCTCCATGGCGCTCAGCCACGGTACCAGTGCTTCGGTAACGTGTCCAAAGTCGACTGATAACACTCTGACTTGTATTCAGAGCTAAAGCCACAGTACGTTGCCGGGAACCAGCTTCTATCATTCCCACGGCTCTGAGCATTTCTTCCCTGCTTAAATGACGTCGCCGCTCCATAATAACGTTGGTTTTAATCAGTAGTAGGGAAACAGTAGCACTAATAATTTCTTCAATGCGTTGTATGTTTTTATAGGGAAAATATTGGCAGCTGATTTTCATCTTTTACTCGAATTTGATTGACAGTTCCTGATTCAAATTATGAAATGCACCAAAAAGGATCCATATAAATTTATAAAATCATAAATTTATTACAAAGCCACATCTCAATCTCAAGAAATCCGCATAAAAATGCTTGATCCCTAGACACTTTTGATGTGTGTAGTTGCCACTACTCGAGCAATTTGTGAGTTAAATATTGGAAAACTGGAAAGTACTTATTCTGAAAAGAAAATTATTTTTGCAAATTTTGATTGTCAAAATTTACAATTGTTATAATTTGGTAGGTTCTATTTTGATTTTTAAGCATGAATAACACCATCTAGTAGCAGCTATCTAACGTAAGAGATTCATAATCTTCAAATTTAGAACAAACATTAAGAAGTATTTCTATGTTACCATTAACACTACGTTTAACAATGTAAGCCTGTTATTAGAGTATAATAATGCTTGTTTTATATGCTCGTAATGTTTTAATTTGTAAGATGACGATAGTCTAATGGGCCATTTCTTTATTTTCAAAAACGAAATTGCTTTTGAAAATCTTAACGAGTTCCATGTACTTTTGGATCAAGAAGTTGAGTGTTAGTACACACAATTTACATAAATTTAGTAGTAATGTGAGCTGAAATGTAACTGGCATCTATTTAATTATTTTACTACTTATAGCTTTGAAGGTAAGCATCTAAAAAGTATAAAACAACAAGCTATAAACAAAGCCGTTAAAATTATGCTGTAGTTTCTTGATTTATTAAGTTACTTAAGCAAAGAGTGCTTAAACTTTGTATAATTTTATACGATTTTTTTGTAGGATCATTATGATTTCAAAGTATAATAGCCATTTTATGAGGTCAGAAATCTTTGAATACTTTTACAGATTCGGTATACACATCAACATCGTCCAAAGGTGGACATAGATTCACTTTAGAAATGAGATTTTGGCCATTATACCTCGCAGACCTAACGGCGCGGCAAAGGGTTTGTGTCAAGTTCTGTAGGAAGTAGAGCCACGCTTATTTCAGCACAAACGGACCGACTCGACCGGGACATTACTACCCTCATACAGACGACCAACCTAAAATGACAGCATTCGTGCTGACGTATTTCGTTGGTGAGTGTGGGTTCGATGGCCCAATGATGCAAAAGCATCTCACTAGGCCGCCATAGTGTGGGTCTCCTGGCTACATTGTCTCACAATGAGGACAGTGACCCCTAATCCTGGATTCTACTCATGCTTTTCATCAGGCAGAGAATTCATTTTGGTAGGCTTAAAAATACAAAAAAAAGTATGTCTTCGTCTTTTTGACATGTATTTTGTACGTATTCAAGCATCCAATTTCTTAACTCGTAACCACCACCGAACACGAATACCCGCTACCACACGGATGACAGAATGATGAACTCGCCAGTTCCTAATCTTATAAAATCTATTTGAAGAACCGAAATAAGTCAGAATACTAGAATGGAGTATGTTTCATGCATGCAGTTTTATCGTTTATATTTAATCATTTCCTTCTTTACCGTATCTCGGGTGCCTTATATTACAGATATTTGCTTTCAATATCTTATCAGAATGATTACGTATCTGAATGCCAGATTGTTTTTACACAGAATTTCTAGAACATACTTAGTTATCTACAGTAGAGGTCACGAGAAGTATTTTGAAGTTTTTGTCATTAGAATTTTAAGTTATTCATGACACTGATGGCACTGAAGTTTTAAAGTTCAGTGTTTTTTGTAAGTTTCTTTAGCGAACCTGTGAAACGGTTGTTGTTATTTAATTTGTTTTAATAGTAATACTGTAGTAGTATTTATTGACAAATAACAGGCGAATGAAGAACGTTTTTAAATAGCGGATAATGAGAGTGTTTTTCACAGTCAACTTCTACTTTCAATTTGTTGGTATTGATAGGTTTTTGTAAAAAATACATTATTATTATTATTTTCTAATATACGGTAAGAGTGTTATAGAGAAATACCTACTATTTCATTTAAGCGAATCTATATTATAATTTATAATCCATCCAACCACATTATAATCATTATTATAACAATTTATATACAGTTAGAATAACAGAATATTTAACTACAAGAAGAATTTTTACCATTTTTATACATTTTCTGTTAGTTTCAAAGTTTGCTGATTCAAGATACCAGAACGTTTACTTGTCCAAAACATGGGGTTACATACACAGAGCATGCAAGATATAAAAAAAAATTCAATGGCTCTGACCATAACAGGTGTTCTTTCGTCAAAATAACATGGCTTAGAAGAACACCTGTCAAACAGCATTAATGACATTTTGTGGTGGCGTAACAACGTCTACTGTACAATATTTTATTAATTTTGAAATTATTTCGGCGATTCTAGGTCAATGTATGGATAAAGTGACACAGATTTTACAAGAATTAGGGTCAGTTTTACCTCATGCTAATAACGTACCTGATAGACTATTGTAAACTTATTTGTGTTGTAGATAACTAAAGAGTTCTGTTGAACAAGTCTTGGATAGAGATATATATGTCACATTTACATATATTAAATAAATCAGCAAGGAAACAATCACCAAGGGTAAGCAACGATGGCGCGGTCGGACCTAGATGGGCGACCGTTTGTGGCATTATATGTAATGAGCGTTTCCATGATTCGTAGGTCACGTTAAGCAGTCGGTCCCGGTTGTTATTATAAGATAGCAGTCGTGAAGCTTAATTGGAAGCCTTCGGGCGGCTTACAAACATCCAACAGCAAGATTTAGTAGCCACAACGTGTCTTGCCAGTCCCCGACCCGCACTCGGCCAGCGTGGGGACGTATGGCCTTGTCCTTCTCTTGAGAGGAGACCTGTGCCCAGTAATGGGACGTTATGGGTTGTTGATGTAAATAAATCAGCAACCTTTATCTCAAACACACTTACTCAACCTACTGCCGTCCACTGCTGAATGAAAGCCTCCCCCAAAGAACGCCGACCATCCCGGTCTTGGGGAGTCCGTATCCATCCGCTGCAATCCAAATAAAAATAATAATAATTTGACACATCTCATCCCTGTCAGGTAAGGATACCTTGAGAAATTCATGCTTGGGCACATATAGGCTGCCTCGTTTGGAGTCATACCATTGTCTGTGTTCACACATATGAACCACATTTTAAGCTCAGCTATATTTAAGGAATCGTAAGTATTATATAAATAAAAAAATGCTTCTTAACGCTCAAGTTTGTTTAAAAATGCGACTGTGCATTAAATGTTGTTAGACGTTTTTCACCGTTAAATTAGCGTAAACAGTAGGTGCGGTGATGTTGGCATCGTCTCCCACGTCTGCATCTGCTTCATGTCCGGCCTCCTGCCAGCCGCTAGCCCACCACTACGCAGACAGCTGTCACTAAATAGGCCAACCATATAATCATCCATAATTTTGGTGTAGAGTTGTAATTTACAGTTATATTTTTTGCACTTTACGGTAACAAAACCTGTTTTCAAATGTAAATTGTAAGTTATAACAGGTTTATGCTAAACCTTTTCTTTATAACTAGAGTTTAGTGTCTACGTGTGGGTTGAAGTCGCCAAATAATATAATTGAACTATACGTAATAGTTAGATCGAAAGGTTCTCCCAAGTGTTAGTGTCCAGTGTCAGTTCTGTGTGAATCTTATACATTATATTATTACATATATTTTCTAGTCCAATTAAGCGAATATTATTTCTATATATGTTTACGTAAGTTGTGAAACAAGCACAAGAAATACTTGTTCGATTAACCAGTGCTCATAAACACTCACAACACCTTTGATGTCATTGCATCAGCAGAAAAACAACATTCTGCTAGACGGGCTGGTTAGCGTAGGCCTTCTGGATATTGAATAATATGCGTTTGACTCTTGTCCCTAAGCATTCACAACAACTAGTTGAACATCCAAATAGTTCAATGTTTGCTGCCGTTTTTAGTAGAGCGCTAACTGTACAGACATAAAGGTGGCTTTGTGCTGAATGGACACATTCAGTTCAAGGTGAACTAATGACAACGATAACCGACATTTTCTGTACAAAGACAAAACCACGATGATTCGGCTGGGTTATAATCATGACAATCTGACATATGAAAGAACACAGCATCGCGAATTCGGTAATTATACCATATAGTGTAATAAGGGTATAAGTGTAAGAACAGGTTTGGGCACAGAGTGCTCGCAGCCGTAACGAGGACGCGATGACACATGTCTAACGGTAAATCGATTTTTACACGGGCCCAACGCGTGCGCATGTGATATTTAAAAGGAAAATCATAAACAAATGCTGGAAATATCTTTTGTGTGTGTACTACCGACATGGAACATGAGGAAGAATTGTCAAGGGCGTGTGCAACTTAATACACTTTCTTGAATATGTTCAGTAAATCGTGTCACACACATCTATTGAATTCATTTCTTGTCTTGATCATGAAGAAATAATTAGTAACTAAATAGGTCATAATGTGACACACTCATTGACAAGTTAGTGAATGAATTTGGAAATAAATAAAGCGATTGTATATTCAAATCGATGTCGCTACTCGTAACTGGTATTCATTTTGGAGCGGTTATACAATATTTCCAATACCAGTAACTGAGAGTGTTATGCAAATTTTTAAGACTTAAAACAATGTCAGCATCATATTTTGAAGAAATCAATTACAATCTTGTAACAAACTAAAGTAATTACAACAACTTTTTCTAGACCAAGGCGGTATTACATTTCGTACACTTTTTGTCTGATTTTTGTGTATTCTTATACCTCTTATGGATTTGTTACTAAGATATTGGCTGCAAAAATTATGAAAGCTGATTGATCATGAAAATATGTAGATAAAACTTAGTGCGTAAATCAATATAAATTAATTGGTATTAGTTTTACATATTTGAATTGTTTTCCTGTTCTGTCTGTAAAATATATGTTTAACGATATGCACAAAATGTGGAAATTAAAGGAATAAATATGTCTGTTAGCTCTAAAAATGTTTTATCCTGTTCGCATGTTTCTTGATCGAGTGAAATAAACCGGTTCGATTACAGAAGGTGCAAGTTTTTTTTCCGATTGGTGAGTCAGTGTACTCCGTGACCTACAATTTAAGAACCTTTGGCATAATGTATTAAAGGATGATTTATATTGATGTACATTATTAGGGAATGCGTCGGTGAACTGGAACGTATGTAGACATGGCCCAGTGGCGACTGATAAATCTGTCATGTAACAGGCTCCTCGCAACGTGTTGCAAGCTGTACAATAATATTATACATGCACGACGACGAGGGCAGGGCTTTCAATTGATATATTTTCGAAACCGGTCTTCGTTTTCATAACATGCTCCGTAAGACTCGATCTCGACCCTCCGCTGATAAGTAAGTATAATGAACAAATCGCTTGTCATTTATAATAATACCTACCTGTTAATAACATTAGATTTAGTGACGTAAAAAGCATGAGTGAATTGTACGTGACTTTACCTGCATATACAGTCGTACTTATTCCATATCCTCATTATAAAGAAATATAAGAATGTTGTATTTGTATACCTATTATATTATATATCTATAATAGGTGGGTTCGAGATCAGAGTACAGCTTTGTTCACATCATAATATCTGGAGAGTGGAAATCATATGGACAGTAGGTTTTATTTATGCGATACCTACATTAGAAAGTAGACAATGCTATGCGAGAAGTTTATGTAGGTAATCTCAAGATGGCAGGTTATTAACGTGCACGCGCAGTGCAAGTGCTCAGTATCGAATGGCTCTCAGATAAGTATCATAAAAGGCGTATGAGTGAACCGGGTGTCCCACTTCAGCGATTCGAAGGCCAGAAGTCAATTTGGGGTGAGATTGGAAGCTTCGAGTTACGATCCTCGGCCTGTAAATGTCACGCAGAATCGTGTTACATAACGCACTTGTAGCAGTGAGGCAACAGTCGACAGTGCAAACGGGTCGACAACTTTCTTCTACCGAAATTCTAATTAAATGACGGATATCATCGAACTTCGAGACCGGGTTTACGCAAGCTCCACTAATTTATTGCTGATCAATTTCGTTTTCGCACTCATTGGTCTATAGCGCCATCCTCACAAGCCTAATATAAATTGATTGACACGCTTTTTAGGCGGGTGTAGCTCGCGAGGCGGGTATTTTGAGCGTAATGGGCGCACTGACGTAAACCAATTCTGCGGACGTGGGAAGCATACGGCGAAATCCTTGCGTTGCTTGCTGTATAGTTTAATGGAACATTAAGAAATTATTGTGGTATTTGTACACCGACTATGAGAATAATATATTTATCTAAGTACTTCAAATGGTCGCCGAAAAACCTTGGATTTTTTTATAGGAGTAGTTAACGTAGTAAGTTTTTCAATGGAATGTGTCAATTGCAAAATAAATGTTACAAAAATCTCACGCTACATGATTTCTTTCATTAAAATCGCGATATTGTTTATTATCAACAAAGGTCGTCTGAACGAAAACAAAAAGAACGTAGAGAGTCATTGTATTTGAACAAAGCGTGTGAATTCAGAGTTGAAAGTGTGCGTCAGTCAGCAGGTACATCTGACTCCCTGCTCCGTGTTTATATACATATTACTGTTTCACAATAAATAATTCTAGATGAAGGTATTAACGGGCAAGTTTTGTGTCCGACGTGCACTTGTCTACTAGAAACTTATGAGACGCGTAGGCGTTGTCCTCCACATCGCTCATTGTCTGAACAACTCGTCTGGTCTAACTCTGGGTGCTATTAACTACATTGCGCCTACTTGTTCTTATAAATAACGAACAAAGCTATTGTATCTATTCATAAGTCGCTTGGTAAGGTCTAGCTCGTTATCAAAGTCTTAAAGTTTCAAAGTACAAGAAGTTTTTAAAGTACATACTATTCTTGAAACTTTTATATTATTACTGAAAACATTAATATAGGCAAATATTACTTTGTAAGTTGCTTCATTCGTGAAGGGTTGCACGAATGGTTCATTATGCAACATATTTCCTCCACTCCCGTAATGAGACTTTATGAGAGGGAAAAAATATCACAGCCATGCACAGCGAAAACTGGTGGAACGGATACATATACATACGTAAAAGTTTCATTATTACAGTCTAGAGCGCTCTTGAAATATTTTCTAAGATATATGGTCCGGGATATAAATTAGAAAATACATCTACAACAACGGAAGAACGAGCGAACTTTCAAGTACCTTCGATCCAAATATAAAACTAGGTTGATGTGTTTGTTTCCATAGACCATGAGGAGATATTTATTTTCATTCGGTAGCAGACGCAGAATAAGCGTTTTTATATCTCTAACAATATTACATTGTAAATAATGCTACATCTCGTATCTCATTTTGATTTCATACGGATACCATTTATTAATCTATTTTAGTTGTGCAACTTTTAGGGCGTTCGGTGGCCTGTGTTCTCTAAGTAACAGTATAAATATTGTGTTATGTTGTCAGTGTGCAGATGGTTATTCAAGAGAACACAGCTGCGCTATTAGGTCATGTGAAAGTTCAAATGTACTTAGGAATTGTGTTTTGACGTTGAATGCCTAAATTGTAGTAGTAGCATTCTGACGGACGCTATCGTTGTGATTGCGAGCCGCCCAAGGCCTGAACTGGAGTAATGGGACGGATTAGGATAAACCGAGTCAATGGCCGGGTCACGTGGCTATTTGCGTTCTACTCCTTTCGCGCCGCCTCACCGCCCCTCTTCTTCCGTTCCCTTGTTTAAACTACCCGCAACCGACTAATTTTGGTCACTAATCTGTTGAACAATAAAGACGTTCAAAACACACGCAAGGGCTGTGTTTTATTTCGTTTTGTAATACGTTTTAAAGAAGCAAAACACGTATATAATTGAGGCTGGAAATAACGACAAAAGTATTAGGTGAAAATGTTCTCGGTACCAGATTTCTGTGCATCACAAATCTAGCTACACTAAAAATTCTATGCAGCACAAGCTTTATTTCAAGAGATGTAACATGTTTAGTTAGTACATGTGGCAGCTTATAGGGATAATAATTTGTTATTTATAAAGTTAATATTAGGTGACGCCTAATAATGATAGATTAACATACCTCTAAGGCCACAAGCCACTGCCACAGACATAAATATCTCCTGACTAAAATATACGAGAAGAATAATGCTCAAGTGATGTGTATTTGCAGTTACTTCCCTTGTCAATTAATTAACTCAATTTCAAGAGTTTGAGTTTGCTTAGGGCTCAGATCAATAGTAAGGGTAAATTAAAAACAATTAAGAAAGTATCCCAATTTTTTTTGTATGTGCGAGTCACTGAAATTTTGCTACTTTTGCTTTGAAAAAGTTTCTGAAAATTTGTTTTAAAGTACGTTAATTACAACAAGAAAATACATATTTATGTAAATATAGGAGGCGTGTATATATTTATACACGTGTATTTAGAACGCATATATGTATGTAAGTATGTATGAACAATAAAGACTACGCAAACAATAAAGAATATGAAAGAAGTTTTCAAGAAGTTTCATGAATGCTTCTCAGTAAAGATAACTTCGTATGAACGTTAAAATATATAGATTTTTCTGTTTTATTTACTTCATTACACATAGTTTATCATCATGTGGTTTTACACTCAGCCACCTTCCTGGAACAGAGTTAATATGACCTAGTTATCGTTTTAAATATTATGTTTATTTCGACTAGTACGAGTAAAATTAATGTATTTTGGTTGATTTGTCTAAGTAGAGTATTGGGGCAACAGCTGATATGAGGTTGATAACCTGTTGTAAAACGGCGATGGATTTACTGCGGCGAATTTAGATAAGTGTTAAATGATTTCAGAGGATTAATTTATCAATAAATTATTATATTTACGAGTATAAATACATAGTTAAGAATTAGGCGCACTAATACTAATAACCGCTTTGTATGAGGTCAAATGTATGTGCTGTACCAGTGTAAAGATCCATTGCTCAAAGACATAGAAGAATGTAAGTAGAACGTGTCCTTTATTACTTCTTTGTAGATAAAGCTAGAAATAGAATGAGTTTTGGTTAATTAGTTGCTCATTAACATAAATTTTAAGTAACGACGGGTGTAATATAACAAGGTTCCCAAATTTAATACAGAAGGCAGAGGAATATACGAGCTACCTGTCGCTAGGTTACCACTATCACCCAGAGACAATAAATACCCATTCTATTCAATTAATTAGCACAGCAATCTTCTTTAAGGCTAATTTAGATTACATCTATGCCAAGTATTGCGATACTTGCTTTTGATCTAATGGTTAGTGATTCTGACTGCTAAGCCATAGATGGTTTGATTTCGAGACAAATAATTGTATGTACGACTTAAAGATCGCTTGTTCTGTGTCCTGATGCAATTTACCTATAATATGTATCAACGCATTTGCAGATATATAAGTATGTTTTTGAACAATTTATTTTTTCAAAGTAGTAGAGCCACACTAATTTCAGCACCAGGGCCGGATTTAAAGGTGTGGGGGCCTCGGGGCAACAAAGGACTGGAGGCCCCTTGGTCCCAAATTATACACCAAATAAAATGAATATTTTAATTTAACGAACATTTAAATATAATCGGAAACAAGAATTATATATATATATATATATATTATAATTAAGAACAAAATTTTAGCGTTAACGTTTACTAGTCTGAATTTGAAAAAAAAAACGAAGTCTATTGTGGGGGCCCCTGTTTTGTGGAGGCCCCGGGGCTGTTGCCCTGGTTACCCTCCCCTAAATCCGGCCTGTTCAGCACGAACGAAAACCTTCGTAAAATGACAGCATTCGTCGCCGTCGCATCATTGGTGAGTGCGAGACGACGCAGCAATGTTGCAGAAGAATCATTTCATGTCATCATGCAGCATTGGATGATGATGAATTAATTGTCAGATACTGGTTACCACAATACAGACTAGAATCTAGTTTGGAAATAGACGGTGAATGATTTCTAGGCGAGTTGATAAGAAAAATGATATCTCGATACATAATAAAAGTAGTATTCAGTATACGGCAACTTAAAAAAAGAAAGCTAAACATAAGAGTTGGCGATTATTTTTTGACACGGTCTGTTAGTTTGACACGAATACTACGCCCCATAGCTCCGAAGGTAAACTTACTCTAGTTAATAATGACCAAGCCGTACTAGAAAATAGGATAGGTTGCTTCACATCTCGATTTTTGATTACTTTCTTTGTTAAGTTTAAATAATATGACTAGACTTTTGTTTTTTCCGCATAAGTAGCCGTATGTGACATACACAGCCGTATTTTGCACATTTATGAGCAATTAATGTTCGATATATTTTAAAGAATGATCAAACGTTAAGATTAGAAACGAAAATAAAAATAATATTAAACCTTTTAGCTTTTAGCTTTCTGCCAGTGAAAGTCCCGTCGAAATGGATCCAGCCGTTCTTGAGATTACTCGAAACCAACAGACGGACAGACAAAAATGTTAAAAACTGCATTTTTGGTGTAAGCAACGTATATACTATCATATGTTTTTAATAAAAAAACTATAAATTTGATATTAATTACATACAGACTTCAATTTTATTTAATTGTAAAACATGATGATTCACATATGTCACAAGGTTTTACTTGTATTATGTAATACGAGTACTACCCATACTCCACGTGCAAGGTGCTTGAGGCTGGTTTGAGTGGTTTTAAGTGAAATTACTCAGGTACTCCTGGTTTCTATGTCCCCAAGGAACCGCAAATCCGAAGGGAATTCCAGCCTGCCACCAAAAATATTCCCTAATCTAATGCCATAGACATATATAAATATAGAAACATAAAAAATGTTTGGTTCGCCTTTAAATGATGTTTTTTATTTGTTTTATTAGTTGTGAAGGATTTTCCAAAGTGATTCTAGATTGACGTTAGATACGCAAATCAGGGTCAAGGTCGATTTGCATACAGATTAAAATACATCAACCTTTTGTTTGTAAAATTCTTTACGCAGTATATTTAACGGCAACAACCGGATGGCATAGTAGTTTGTATAGCAGAATGTTAAGTCAAAGGTTGCGGCTTCAATACCCACTTATGTCAGATATTTCTTTAAAAGTTCTGCTTACTTTGGTACTAGATAGAAGTGAAGTGATTTTCGAATGCAGTTTGTCATCAGAGTTGTCTGATGCCAGTCACTCCGGGAGAACATGATGTTCAGCTGAAATAGTCAACTAGTAGCCGATCCCAAATTATTTTGGAAATAATAACGGTTAGGAAGAAGACTGTGACTGAGTTGAAATACAAAATTATATTGTTGTTAAGAATAAAAACTTCAACTTTCATTTCAATTGTAACTATTTTAACTTTGCCTAATAATCAATTCTGACTGTACATTTTATTGCAATCTCTGAGACGGTAAAGGCAGTTCCAAGGTAGTCCTTAATTGTTAATATTTAACGATCAGGCGTACGATAACATGGTAGTGTTCGGTACATTAGGTGTACAGTGTCATCATAAATAAATCCTAAAGCACTCTATGGTTTCAGGAAACCTGTGTAATATAATCTTTCAAATTGGTTGGAACGTTTAGGTTAGATAATATTTACTTTTATAAACCAGCTGGCCTTATTCTAGCATAGAGAATTAGTATTGCAATTGAACGTAGCAATACTGCCAGTATTTTGAGAACGCTGCTAGTAAGCGATGATGTGGAGGATTTTTTAACGCTTGTATGTAAATATTGTAAATATTTTCACTGGTTAAGTAGTTGACATACGCATGTCAACTACTCTGATGCGGTGGTTTCTGAGACCAGTACGTGTTGTCAAGTAGAGGAAGGGGGAAGGGTGGATCAGTTGGAACGCCTCTTCAGAAGGCCTCTTCGGAGCGTGTTCTCAATAGTTGTTCCAACTAATCTGATGAAGCGATAGAGGACTGCCATGGAGGCGACATTTCTTCGCAGCTGCAGACGCTCAAGGGACTTAGCGACTTGGGAACTCTCAAAAAATACTGCGCGGATCCATCGCAAAGACGAGACAGTACTCCACGCACGAGCGAACCTGGGTCTTGTAAAGAAGACTCAGATGCGCTGGCGAGAGGACACCTACCAGCTAGATTCTTGCCTATATATATGCTCCAAAACGTAATTGAATGAGTGCTGCTTGGCTTTTAATATGAGTCTGGTCTATGAGACTGTTACTCAAATAATAGACCCAATATAACTCTACATTCGTCTTGTACTAAGTAATGTATAAAGAAGGTCTTTAAGTTTCTAAATATGCAGGTTTATGCTATGGTAACAACCGATAGGTCTAACAATATTAGAAATATCGTTCACCTGCTGTGCTGTTTTTCTATTTATGGTACTTAAAACAGTTTAAAATCATATCTTTTTCGTTGTCACCTTAGAAGAAATGAGATAAATATATAAAGTTTTCGTAGATATTATTTCAATTCGTTTTAGTGTAAATTATAAGACACAATTTATTTTGATTCTCTAGGGGCTCTATTATGACAGAATTAATCAAGTACAAAAGCATTTGTCACCATACTGATTGTTGTATTTAGAGATATACACATACACGTCAGCTAGAGGAAGGGATAATTAAAGTGACAAAGGCTAACTTTGATGTCGGAAAGCTTTCAATAAACATAATGTTGTTACATTATTATACAAATTAGTAGTAATAGTTATGATAACGTATATTTAGAAACAAGAGAAATGAAATGACTTATTGTTCTATATTAACATTGTAAAAACAGGAGACTTGTCGCTGTTTATAGATCATTGGCTTCGTTGTATATGGTGATAAAACTGCCTGTGTAGTCTCAGTGTCCTGTGTTCGGTTTAGTGCTTTAGTACTAGGAGCTGACACCCGATGTGGAATGTTGATAGACTAGTTGAAGACTAGAACAATGCTCAGTTGACTTCGTTGAATCGTTATAGCACACACTTTATTATAAACGTTCGAGTTCCACTGAAATTCCGACTGTCAGAACATTTCAACGTCTACAGTCATTTGTTAATGCTGCTACTAAAGTAGAAACATTACTTATTTGTTAACTTAGTCGATTGAATAACTTCTAACAATACGCCCACATAAATATTAGTGAGTTTAGTTTTCAATTATGTCAAATTGTTATTTTTCGTGTTTTTTTGTGCTTTGTTCCAATGTGTTTTGAATAATGGTTGTAGATTATTTGCTTTATTATACTTCGGTAAATATAAACTAATACATTGGTGACATAAAGCGTTATGTTCAACTCGCTATGGTACTTTAGCGAGTTACAAATCAATTTTTATGAGGAATCATAGAACTACACATCATCATCATCAACAACCCTTAACGTCCCACTGCTGGGCTCAGGTCTCCTCTCAAGAACTACACATACAAGGTTACTTTATTATTGTATAAAAGTATGATTTTAGTGTTAATATTTTTATCTTTTCATAGTCGTAATAAAAATACATTAGCAAGTCCGTCAGCTTACCTTTGCGAGATTATCACAATATCTCCGATATAATAGACAAATGTATACTTAACGACTACATTTTTACCTAAGATCGTCTCATTAGACTGTGAGAGGGATGGAGCGGAGAATGTACCTGTGTTTGTATACAGTAGTGCACCTAAATCCTCCTACGTAGTTGGCTGGTCTCCGTTGAGAGGGTTACCCATAGATGTACCCGTGGCCAAGATCGGCTAGGCTTCTTAAGATACAAGTGAAAATAATGGGGGGAGTAACTATGTAAGGAATGTCTCAAGCATGTCAATGTCACGTATCGCCGAAAACTTTGAGCCCTCTTAACAAATTATACAATAAAGAAGGATACTTTAATATATATTTCACCAACAGCCGATAACGGCCTACTGCTGGGATCGGGTCTCCTCTCAGGAGAGGGTTAAGGCCATACGTCCCCACTCTGGCCCAGTGCGGTTTGGGAAGGCCTCTAACTTAATTTCACGACTGTTACCTTAGATAAGAACTATTCGTCTAGGTGCTGACCGTGCCGTCGTTTCTTACCCTTGGTGGTTGTTTTGAATCACCTAAGGACACTCGGCTATGTGCTCCAAATTATATATTTAAAAAGTAAACCTCCCTTTTAAGGAATGGCCTATGTTCAGTAGTGGACTGTTAAAGACGAAATTATTTATAAGAGTGTAAATATACAAGAAGGCGTCAACTACGATCACATATCATAGGTAGTAGTAGGACGTCCATCGTCCATATCACAGCATTCGCTGTTAACTCATCTAGCCAGCTATTTATATGTATTTAAATTATGTTAAATTATACAATTTTATATTTTATATTTAATGTACTGGTCCATGAATATCTGAATTATCGTTTCAAAATATTCTCCTTTCATTCGTTTAAATAGCAGCAATCGTTTAATCAATAATATCATGCCCTGCCACAAGTAAGAATGTTTCAACAGGATTGTTTCGATCGAAAGGATATGTCAGTAGGTGATTGTTTCTCAATTAGCATATTGCTTCATCGGTTGTTATAAAAATATGAATATTATTGTGCAGTTGAGGCGCCGAATACTCTATATGGGTTTAAGCGGAGAGTGGGCGGCTGACGGCCGTGAGCCAAGTGACGCGATTAGCTGAGTCGAGCGGCAACGCCACAGCACGCAGCTCGGTCTGCCTCGCCCGATTCATTGCAACACTATTAAAATTTGTTGATACCTTCACAATATAAATTAACTATTATAATATCCGTCTGATAGAGATACTTTCTGGTTCTACGCGGTGTTGTCACAAACATATACCGGTAGATATCTACCAGGAAAGGCAGTTTATAATAGGAATAGAGAGATATCTTCGCTTGATTACGGATTGTACCTACGATGTTCACAAAATGCTTTGATCAAAGGTTTATCATACGGAGATATGTTAAAAGTTAATTGTGGAATAGTATTGGGTATACAAGATTATGTCATTGTTTATGATAGCGCAATCTATATAAATAAATAAAATACAATCGAGACTATCCGAGAATATTCTTTTGCTTGGGGTAATCTACGAGTATACTTGTGGCGACTTCCATTTACAGCGAAAGCGAAAAACGTACAACTGCGCCATCTACCGAAGAAGCACTGAACCACGGAGTAACTAATACTGAATCGCGAAATAGAAATTCTAGCGCCAATTAGCATATACACAACCACTCAATATCAACCGTGGGGCCGTGGCTCGCCAGGCACGATCACCTCACCTGGTCGGAGGATTCTCCCTTTGTGTTGGAGGTGTCCTTCCACGTACTAAGTATTTTTTTAAATCTGAAGAGTGTGTTTGTAATCTCAGGAAATACTAGTTCGATTTGAAAAAAAATATCAATGTTAGATAGACAGACCATTTATCGAGGAAGGCTATAGGTTGTTTATCATCACGCTACGACCAATAGGAGCGGAGTATCAATGGAAAATGTTTTAGAAACGTAATGGTTTAAGATTCGTGAAAGTAATGCATAGAATACATAGTTCCTTTAAAAAGTTCTGAAAAAATCTTTAAGGTTGGCTCATTACAATTACAATTTAGTTAATATTTCTTTGTAGCAATGCATACCAACCGCAAGAGATAAAGTTGAATTCAATATTATGTCGTGGGCAGATGTAAGAGTACATACCTACCTACTTCAGTTGTAAATATAATTCTACATTAAGCGAACCTTGTACAAGAGAATATATCAGATATAACTATAATGTGCATATATCGGTAGCTTTGTACTACATATGGGTACTTATAGAGTACGCCGAATGACATGAAAACCTACTAAGGACCAATTACCAAGTTAGTGTTGTCGCTTGCGCACTCGTTGACTCGTCTCGCGAGTCGCGAGCGAGTGCGTGCACTCGCTGCTCGTCCCAGATTTGTGATGTGTGTCGGCGCTATCCCGACAGTTGCGTATTGTGCGACCCCCGGGGTGAACGATCTCCTGTGAGTCGTCGACATGGCCGCGATAATTACTGTCGCTTGTCGACCCGGCTCCCGAGTTCGTCCCGTGTGCCCTTCATAGTTGCCTCTAACTAAACCGCCAAACACTCGCGGCGGTAGTTATTAATTGTAACACTTTTGTCTTAAATCACCTTGACCACGTTTGTTGTGCGCTGTCTTTTATTTACTGTTACTAATTTCTCAAGAAGTAGAATTAGAATAATATACGTATGAAGAAACCTTTTGTTAGTAGGTACGTACACATGCTATTTATAAAGAGATATAGGGCGAGGTACCTATCATTATAGGTGCGAGAGAGGACAATGAGGATAAAGATCGAAAGAACATACAGAAATTGGATGCCAAGATGTTTTGTTCAAAAGTATTAATAGTCGAAGCCTAGCGATAGAATCAATTAGAGCACCTTGCTATGGACTGGCCTATAATAAATATGACTTTCTACACACGTCAAGAACCGAATGGAAATGACGTCTATCAACGCTAAGGCAATAAAGGCGCCAGATTGATTTTAGGCCTGCCCCACTAGCTAAGTATCCGTCTTCTTAGTAGGAGTCCTCTATCGTAGGTAGTCCTTAAATTCTAAGAGAAATCTAAGCGCTTAGATTTCTCTTAGGAGGACTTTTAGGAGAACCTAAAAGTTGGTGGAAATGAAAATATCACTAAGGGTCATTTACCTCTCTCTATGTACCCCTTTAAATTTAGGGGATATTGGTGAAAACGGACATAAGTGTTCAAATTAAAAAGCGGCCAAGTGCGAGTCGGACTCGCCCATGAAGGGTTCCGTAGCATCATATAAAAGTTTTTGTAGTTCGTTGTAACTTTCATCAATGTTTTAATAACAGTGTTTTGATTGAAAGAAATGTAAATTGCGGTTTATGATTTATAAGGTATTAAAAAAAAACTACTTACTAGATCTCATTCAAACCAATTTTCGTTGGAAGTTTGCATGGTAATGTACATTATATATATTTTTTAGTTTTATCACTCTCTTATTTTAGAAGTTACAGGGGGGGGGACCAACATTTTACCACTTTGGAAGTGTCTCTCGCGCAAACTATTCAGTTTAGAAAAAAATGATTTTAGAAACCTCAATATCATTTTTGAAGACCTATCCATAGATACCTCACACGTATGGTTTTGATGAAAAAAATTTTTTTGAGTTTCACTTCTATGTATGGGGACCCCCAAAATTTATTGATTTTGTTCTATTTTTGTGTAAAAATATTAAAGCGGTTCACAGAATACATCTACTGACCAAGTTTCAACAGTATAGCTCTTATAGTTTCGGAGAAAAGTGGCTGTGACATACGGACGGACAGACAGACAGACAGACAGACAGACAGACAGACAGACAGACAGACAGACATGACGAATCTATAAGGGTTCCATTTTTTGCCATTTGGCAACGGAACCCTAAAAATGGCCTAAAACTCTTCTAAACAAGAAGGTAGGTATATGTTTATGTCTTGGTATGCTTGATTCAGAGGGACACTACAGTGCCACTAGATCACAATAGATAATTATGTCCAGCAAAATAGTTAATTTGCAACAGTCCCGCTTAGATGCCGTCATCGTCATCAAATATGTTGCTGCAATTTTGTATCAAGGTTTGTGAATATACATATACATTAAATGGTTTTGTCAAAAACATATGAAATCACATAATGTGATTCATTTAACCCTACTCATTGTTAGTCATGATGATTATTAAAATAGAGACATATGTTAGTACTTTCAGCCGTTCTTCATACAAATAGATTATAAACATTCTGTGTTATAGTCCAATGTGTAATATATTATTATATAAACAAACAAAATCATAAGATATGTAAAGAGAATCCATAATATGTTATATAATGTGTTAAATCATTTGTTTGACTTAATGAATTCAGAATTCTTAATCATCACAATAACTCGGTGGCCGATCTCTGTGCTAATTTTAATGTATACTGTTATTTATACGTGAAGAGAATAAAAACATAATCTATTTAGTCTATTCTTTATAAATAAATATCTATACAAATAAATAAAATTTGAGTGTATGTATGTAATATCAAATGTACAGTTTTTTATACGGTACTTCTTAATTTTTTGTCTGTCTCTCAGTCTGTCGTTATACATAATTATACTTATGCGAAGTTATACTCAATTACTATGAGTATTGTTTGTACCTAGACAACAACAGATGCATAGCCTTAAGCCTGAAAAAGTGTGTTTTTAATCAGCTTAAAGGTGAATAAAGTTTGATTGTAATTCTTTGCAAATCTATATTTAAATCTTGTTTTTAGGGTTCCGTAGCCAAATGGCAAAAAACGGAACCCTTAGATTCGTCAAGTCTTACTGTCTGTCTGTCTGTCCGTATGTCACACCCAATTATTTCCGAAAGTATAAGAGCTAAACTGTTGAAATTTGGTCAGTCCATGTATTCTGTGAACCGCATTAAGATTTTTACATAAAAATAGAAAAAAAACAATACATTTTGGGGGTCCATACTTGGAACTGAAACTCAATTTTTTTTTTTCATCAAACCTATACATGTGGGGTATCTATGGATAGGTGTTCAAAAATGATGTTGAGGTTTCTAATATCATTTTTTTCTGAACTGAATAGTTTGCGCAAGAGACACTTCCAAAGTGGAAAAATGTTGGTCCCCCCCCCTCTAACTTATAAATTAAGAGAGTAATAAAACTAAAAAAAATATATGTTGTACATTACCATGCAAACTACCAACTAAAATTGGTTTGAACGGTATCTAGTAAGTAGTTTTTTTTTAATATGTCATAAATCGTAACACGCAATTTACATTTCATCCAATCAATACAGTCAATACAAAAGTTCTTACTTTTATATGATGTTACTTGCTGATACGAAACCCTTCATGGGCGAGTCCGACTCGCACTTGGCCGCTTTTTATCATCTCTTTTTCTTGTTAAAGGCTTTTTCTTTACCCTACTGCTATTGACATTTTCAATATCGACGGAAAAATAAATTGACTAACAAAAGTAATCATGCATGAATCATTAATAATAATCAGAAATACGAAGAACTAATAACTTTATCAAATATTTTGTTTGCCGTATTTATTTATTTTTTACCTTTTGACATCTAACAACTCATAGTAAACCGTGGATTTCTATAAAAACAAGTATTTTTCACCGATTCGAGTTTTTTATAAAAATATTAAATAAATCCTAAACCTATATATATATAACCCCTGATAAATCAAGATAGTCCTTGTAAATTACCTATTTTAATAGAAAAGGTAACTATTAAAATAGGTTTGTGAGCTCATGACAGTCGAGTTGCTATTATTATACTATGGTTAATCCAAATGTCTATGAGACTTGGGGAATAGGGATTTACTACAGATTGGAAACTTCATTGACAATCATAGTTAAAATAATCTTCTATATTAAAGGACAAGGCGTTAAAAATTTCTTAAATAGGGGATCTTATATATAAGTTCTCATTATAATTTTTGAAATTCTTTAGCATTTTATCAATGTCTTGTTTTGTTCAGGATAATTTAGTTCTAATGATTTTAGGAAATTAAATTTGTTTTATTTTAGTAATTCTAAAATGAAACGCTGATTAAACAGTCCAGTATCGTTCTATTTTCACATTTGACATGGTAACTTCGCACAAGGGTAGATCCAGGGGGAGGGGGTCATGGGGGTCATGACCCCCCTAGGCTAAGTCCACGATCTAGGTGGAAAACTAATTCTTAAAATAATAAATAATATAAAAATAAAAAAAAATGACATTCATAATTTTATAATAATTTTGTCACATTATAATCAAGACATTGACACTGAAATAACTAGCAACCTTAGACATTGTTATTAGATAATACTCCAATTTCTGTCATTATAAATGAATATCGGCTGTGGATGGTGAAGTGGCAGCGGAGTCAGTATATACCGCATTTGATTTCCGATCTCATTTAAAATTGCGATATTGAGATGTATACTGATATTGAACAATTTTGCTGTATTATTGCTCTATAACAGACTTTAACTCTTAACATCCTTTCAGATGAATCAAACAGCATCTCTATGGCAATGTTAAGCATGACTGTACGAGAGCGACAGTGGCATGTATTATGGCTACACTACCTGTTACTGCTTATCATGACGTCTCGGGTTCAAATCCCGGATCGGGCAAAAGTTTTGTTGGTTTTCTTTTACAGGAAATTCTTAACAACAGCCCGAGTATTGAAATTTCCAAAGTGGAAAAATGTGTGTCCCCCCCTTGTAACTTCTAAAATAAGAGACTGATAAAACCAAATAAAATATATGTTGTACATTATCACGTAAACTACCACCGAAAATTGGTTTGAACGAGATCTAGTAAGTAGTTTTTTAGGGTTCCGTAGCCAAATGGCAAAAAACGGAACCCTTATAGATTCGTCAAGTCTGTCTGTCTGTCTGTCTGTCTGTCTGTCTGTCTGTCTGTCCGTCCGTATGTCACAGCCAATTATTTCCGAAACTATAAGAGCTATACTGTTGAAATTTGGTCAGTCGATGTATTCTGTGAACCGCATTAAGATTTCTACATAAAAATAGAAAAAAAACAATACATTTTGGGGGTCCCCATACTTGGAACTGAAACTCAAATATTTATTTTTCATCAAACCTATACGTGTGGGGTATCTATGGATAGGTGTTCAAAAATGATGTTGAGGTTTCCAATATCATTTTTTTCTAAACTGAATAGTTTGCGCGAGAGACACTTCCAAAGTGGAAAAATGTGTGTCCCCCCCCCTCTAACTTCTAAACTAAGAGAGTGATAAAACTAAAAAAAATATATGTTGTACATTAACATGCAAACTACCAATGAAAATTGGTTTGAACGAGATCTAGTGAGTAGTTTTTTTTTAATACATCATAAATCGTAACGCGCAATTTACCTTTCATCCAATCAATACACTAGTATAAAAACGTCGATGAAAGTTACAACGAACTACAAGAACTTTTATATGATGTTACTTGCTGATACGGAACCCTTCATGGGCGAGTCCGACTCGCACTTGGCCGCTTTTTTTAATACGTCATAAATCATAAACCGCAATTTACCATTCATTCAATCAATACACTAATAAAAGAACTTATAAATGATGTTACTTGCTGCTACGGAACCCTTCATGGGCGAGTCTGACTCGCACTTGGCAGCTTTTATTAATAACATTGCACTAGTGTTCGGAGCCAAAGACAAATTAATCGTTCAGAGGTTTGTTTGTTAAATTTTCGTGAAAATATAGTACGTTTGCGTAGTATATATTTTTTTCAATAATATATATGGTACGCGCGAAATATAGTTATAGTATCTATAAAAAGTCGTACTTAGTTCTTAGACCCCTAATCCTTACTATCAACGTTCGTTACAAAAAATCTCAATAGTACATGTTACTGTCACGAAATCGAAGCTGTTCAAAAAATAATGTAATCAAAATTTTAAGTTAACAATAATAAAGTTTTAGTAATAAAGAACAGGGCCGATTATCAGCTGGCCGTGAAAGTATTTTAGATTCTAATTTGGATCGATAAGCATCTGTGCCAATGTTCAAAGGTTAACGACGTATTAACTATTTAATACAACGTGACTTCAGTGACCGACCCTCCATTGTTTACAAGGTAGAACGTTAAATATTAAGAGAATTGATCTTTGCTCGTATGTTAGTGAAACGGACGCATGTGAGCCACACGTTAAGTATGGTGATTTTATGAGGGTCAAGTTCTTTAGTGAACTGGAATATTCAAATATTGAATTACTTATGTTTGTACACAATGAATGAGTTTTTGGAGACTATTGAACCGTATTTTACAGGTACAGATGAAAATAACCCCTCGATACACGAGTGTAAGGTGTTAGCCGTACTAGGGACGTATGACTCGTATGTTGCATTCGATCAAGTAGTCATCGATTTTTTACATAAACTAATAAAAAATAAAAGGAAAACCTGTTTGGTTCCCAACTAGGACATCCGGAGTTGATCAAGTGGCCTTTACTGTCTCACTGTGTAGGCCTCGATCATATTTGCAACCCCGAAAACTTTATTTAATCCACACAATTTGGCCCAATATGAATACTTTTCAAAGATACCATTACCTATTCTTACGCACAAAGTTTATTACTCAATGACTAAACATTGCGTTGCGCTCTAGTTGCTATGTGCATATCTTTAAATTACTGCTGATACGAGTAATGTTATGATGGATGATGATGTGAGCGTCTTAGCCACAGACGGTGGCAGTCAATGTCTATTCGCAAGGTTAATTTCAATTCGGTAAATCTCTAAAACCAATCAATCGCCTTTACGTTCACTCGATTTGATGACAGATACCTAATCGTAGCATCGATTCGTTTAATATTTCTTTGTATAGTTTCTGCAGATATTAGAGCCATCAGTATGGCTCAGCGCAAACGATTCCACCGCAGCGGTACTACCCTGTCACAGAAGACGTGTTTTGTTGGTGAGTGTTAGACTAGAGGCCCAATGATGTAGTAATTTAGTAATTGAGTATGGAGACCACCACTCTTAGATAATATTCATGCTTTTCATAGGACAGAGTGGAGTCACTTTGGCTAGGTCATAAATAAAAAAACCAAATTAGCGAATAGTAACTTACTTAATATGTAAATATTTTAATGATTAACTTTGTTGTTTTTTTACGGGTGAGCACGTATGGTTAATTACCGAATAAAAGATGGCGCGTTGCCTTGGTTAGAAAAGCAACTAAAGAGCAGATGTTGCTTCGGCTAAAGTAAAACACAACTTGAATCATTGATATTTGAAATCACTGTAATAAAAAATCTGGAGAACTTACTGATTAAGAGAGTGTGAGTTGAAAATGTTTGATTCAAAGTTCAATTTACTTTTCGCGCCTATTCTATGCTATAAATTGTATTTAAATTATTTAAAGGGAATTGTAAATGGAACGATGTTCATCTTCGACGATCGTCAAACGATTAAATATTTTATAACTACAGCATCTTCAATCACTCTTCAAACTAAATGTCAATAAGTTGATTTAGGCGTTTTCCTAGAATCTGAGTAGTACCTGATATAAATAATGCGTATGCCTTTTTACGGTTCCGTAGATCATGACTCGGAACCCTTATAGATTCGTCAAGTCCGTCCGTCCGTCCTCCACCTACGACACAAACGGTTGGTGCTAGAAACATGAAACTTGGCAATGATATGTGTTTCTATCACGTCGATAAAGTGCTATAATAAAATCATGAAAAGTATTTGTATTTGGAGTTCCCTCCCCTCCACGTAAAGTGGGAATGTTTTATTATTCTACCCCATTGTGTGGGGTATCGTTAGATAGGTGTTTTAAAATGGAGAGGTTGCTCAGATGATTTTTCGATTTAGGTATCCGTTTGCTGGTTATTTAACTTTAAAGGACATTTTTGTTTCAAAAATAAGGATTCCCCGTTTCTAAAAGCTAAACGGCTAAAAAAAAAATCTGTAAAAATTCATGATGGTAATCCATATGATGCACTTTAAAGGAAACGGCTTACATATCTTCATTAGTTCAGGAAGGAACTTGTAAAATACCCTTACTTGGAAAACTTCGTACAAAGATAACTAAATAATAAGTAAGCAACAGTCATCTATTTTAATTCCACTTGGCAGTGTATATGACTACAAAACCCTATTCTTTGCGTGGCCTGACACGCAAAGAATAGGGTTTTGTAGCTCTAAATTACTAAGGCTGGAGATAGGAAGGCCTGATTACTTTACTGGTATTTTGATTGGCCAATAGGCATGAGGGAGCCTCTGCGGCTCCTTCTAGGACAGAGCCTGGATAGGCGTGGTGCCGTTCCTGAGGAGGACCTGTAATAATATGGTCCGGGTCCTCCTCAGAGCAGGGTGCCTGAGATCGACTGTCGGGGTGTTTTTTAGTGGAATCACCACCTACTCTTGGTTCCTCATTTGTCTCCGAGGAGCCGGAGATCCGAAAGGATTTTCACACCCCATCAACAAAAAAAAGGCACTATTTTTTAATAGGAAATCACTGTGAGTAGTTTTTACCGTAGCAGCATTTATAACTTAGATATAAATATTTAATCATAGATAACAACGTAATAACCTAACTAATAGAAGAACCTAAACTACCGCAAATTAAAATTTAAGCTCTCTTTCTCTCTCTCTCTATCTCTCAAATTATAATTTAATCTCTCTGAGCTCTTCATCACGTTTAAGTCTAATAGGCTTCGTAAACATTTAAGAAATAGAACCAACCAAATGATATACACAACTAATATGACGATTATTGTTTGAGATAAACTTATATCTACATTTTTTATATTTAATAAGGTATTGTTATGACATAACAACGTCTTTACTAAATGTGACGTAATCTTATATAGAAGTCGTCAGTATAGGTAAATGTATCTATTTACGAAACTGAGTGTCTGTATAAGGTTGTAAACACCCACGTGATCCATAAGTAACCCTTTTCTATATTATGGTAATAGAGTTGTGTATATTGATATAACCACTCAGTTGTTTTTTCAAGATAGCTGAGTGGCCATCTTGAAAATAATGTAGTAATCATAGGTTCATACTCAATACTCATGACTGCCTCGTTGGTCTAGTGGTTAGGGTATACGGCTGCTGATCAGAGGTTGTGGACCAAATGTTTGTATATCCTATTAATATTTGTTACGGAGTTTGGGTGTTTTTTAAGTATAATAAGTATAGCCGGTTCCAAAAATAACGGGTCAGTCACATAAACCAATAACGGGTCAGTCACATAAACCCGAATATCTCCCGAACTACGTATGCCATCCTAATGAAACGAAGACTGTTCAATTGAGAATTTAATTATACAGATAAAAAATAAAATAAAACTTAGTTACACCCACAATATTAATCTTAAATTAAAAAAAAACTAAAGTAGTCATATTTTTCTTAAGATTACATTTTTTTTATGATTGTTTTTTTGCTGTTTTTCATCACTTTCTTCATTTAATACTTTGTATTGCCTCCACGTGATGAAGCCTCCAGTGATGAAAAACAGCAAAAAAACAATCATAAAAAAAATGTAATCTTAAGAAAAATATGACTACTTTAGTTTTTTTTTAATTTAAGTTTAATATTGTGGGTGTAACTAAGTTTTATTTTATTTTTTATCTGTATAATTAAATTCTCAATTGAACAGTCTTCGTTTCATTAGGATGGCATACGTAGTTCGGGAGATATTCGGGTTTATGTGACTGACCCGTTATTTTTGGAACCGAGTGTAGGTATGTATTTACAATATATATATGTATTTATACAGTTATTTAGTTCTTATAGTACAAGCTGTGCTTAGTTTGGGACTAGATGACGCTAAGTGTGTGTCAGATCTCCAAAATATTTATTTATTTATTATATTATTTACATCAAATTACCTGACTACATTATTATTTAAGTACTCTCGCTAAATTCCGTTTTAATCAAGCGAGCAAGATGATGAAATATTCTCGTGAATTGAATCTTTTCTGATTTTCACATTTCACATTCGTTTAATCCGTTATGAACCGAACATCAAAATTATTTTTATCATACCTATAAAATACAAAATCTACATTTTAAAACTTTAAAACCTAGTATATTTTTCTATTACCTTTTTGAACAAAATCTCTTTGTTGCCAGGTCACTATCTGTGCTATAATCTCGCGCTACACTTTTAAACTCTATGGCTCATAAATCCAAGTTTATGTTAAACAAAGCGCATGCAAATCCCGCATTCCATTTTACATTTTTCCAATGAAGTATGAAGCAGTCTTTTACGCCGTGGATACATAGGAAGAGGCTATTTTCTTTGTTCATCGTATTTGCCGGTCCGTCATGTCCACTCACTCAAGGGCTAGTGCTAACGCCGAGGGATAATGGAACTCAGGTCCAAAGGGATTTAAATAATGGGCCGTGGGACCGACCCGCCCTGTCATCCGTCTCCTCTGTTTACGCATGTCAGTGCAGAACGACGTGATTCTATTCAACTATGCATAGGTATATAAATGCTAATATATTGATACAACCACCATACCGTTGCAAATTGGTGTTGCTGCGGTTGTGAACAAATTATTAAACCTCCCAATAATACCAATTTAGGGATGTTGAGAGAATGTGCGAGTTGTATGTAACATAAACCATTCCATCTATATACCTACCTACATGAATATTAATACTGTTTTACTTGTTGCTTTCCACATAATTGTTAACCAGAGTTATGTTTCAATATAGATTAGTATTTAAAACTTAAGATTTATGACTTTTTTCAAGAAGTAAATAATGTTTTAAAGACGCTTTAAAATAATTAATTTGTGTGTTATTATCTGCGTAGGAATGAACTGTGTGTTCTTATCAAAACACTGAAAGAGATCATGGTCATCAAAATAGCTACACACTGTATTATGTTCGTGAAGATATTTTTGTCCGTAAGCATCCACTTTCTTTGCCGTTATGAAAGCGAAGGAAACTTCACGAAACGGTGGACATCCGTCCACCCGTTTTAAAGTAAATTCTCAAGTAGCGAAGAGCAGTTACCAACCGACAAGACAGGACTACCTTCCAACTATGGTAAGAATAACCGATACGAGTTGTTACCTTTAAGTATACAGCGTTTGCACTTAATATAAAGGGTAAGGGTACAAAGCAATATTTTTGTATAAAACCCAGTCTAATTGCTATAAGTTCCGATTACTCAAGGTTTTACATGTTAAGTGCTTTATTTTAACTATTTAGGATAATCTGACCGTGATAATAAAATCGTGGTTCGACTAGCTGATATATATGCAAATGTTGATTCATCTCTAGTAAAATCCTCAATCGCTCAGGAGTAACAGGAAAAACTGTTAAGAAAACCAGCAATCATAGTAAACATTTTTGGATTTACTACCATTTTTTTTTTTTTTTACGCGGGGAATGCTTTTCGCACCATACCCTTCTTGGGGGGGGACAAGGAAGGGTGTGTGTGGGACTCCCGGGCAACCGGTCTACACACTAAACCCCGCGGCGGCCTACCTCGGCAGTTCAGAAGAACACCAGGATCGCAACAGCGGCATCTGGTGTCCCCCCTGCCATACCCCACAAATGGGGTACATCCCGGGGATGACTGGACTCACCTCCAGGGCAGGGCGCTGTTGCGCCTCTCACCGCTCTGTGCAGTACGAGGCGGAACATCGACCCACCTTAAACGACACTATTTGATTTACTACCTAGGCAATTTAAATTTTATTGAAGATTGATATGAACTGGAATATTATTGACTTGAAAGCTAAGCGCGACTTTACTTCGAAACCACTGTTGTAGACTTGTAGAGCCTCAAACCATATTTTCGAGACACTACTTTTAGACATTTAACACATAATTGTTACCTGGGAAATTCTTCGATTCCGATGATTCTTATCAAGAATAGGAGAATCAACTAATACTCAGTTCACTTATAGTGTAAATCCGGAATAAATTAGGGAGTATCTTGCATAGGTCTTTTTCTTCTCGAGAGAGTTTCTCAGTTCGTAGCAAAAAAAAATATACACGATCACAAATAAGAAAAAAAGAGGATTTACTACTATGGTCATCAGGTGAATCTTTAAATATTAAAAGCATACCTACAGGGGTTTGGATATTTTTTACAGTAAGAGCATTTGCTCTCGGAAAGCCTCAATTAGTGAAGTGGAACTGATGCTGGAGGCCACCGATGGTCACCGGAATTACTCAATCATGATAATTTCACGGACTGTGATTCGATTACATAATAAGGTTGCTGAGTAATTTACGTGTTAGATTACCAGGAGAATTCCTCAACAAGTAACGTCAGGAAATCATCTTCGGGATAAATAGGTTTGTTTTAAAGTTTAAGTAAATAATAATAATGCAAGAACCTCACACATATTACTCACCAATATCTGATCTCAAGCACACAGAGCATGTAAGTATTATTGTTTGTATGTATCCAAAAGTACAAATTACCTAACTATACAAATAAATAAAAATGAAGTGTGTTTGTAATTTCCAATTCACAGTTTTTCACTAAATGCTTATGGAACTATATACAATGGTACGGTACTTACACAAAAACATTGATTATACATGTTGTCTGTGTGTTCCGGCTAATTTTGGTAATTTCTAGACTGATTTTGACGGAACTTTCACTAGTAAGGAATTGATGTTCAAATGAGTAAATTAACATTCCCTTATGTTTAAAAATGAATCAAAAATATTTATTTTAGAACAAAATTAAAGCCATATCCACCATTGACATAGTGAACAATATTCAAAAGCAATAATGGGTAATACCGCAACGCAACTAGTTCTAAATATATACAGTACAATATATTTGAAACGTGTTGACGTTGAATGTTAGTTTGGGGTTCAATTATTGGAAAATCCGTTAGGCCGCGGAACTGTAGGGCCTTGATCCATTTGCATTACGTTGCCGTGTCGCTCTGCGTTTCGTCAATTACCGAAATAGTCTGTTTGATATTGTTTTACAATGTTGGTTTTTAACACCTTCTGACTTTGTCACAATTTCTCATTCAAAAATCACTTAATCTACACTTAATATTATAAAGTGATAAAGTTTGTGAGATTGTAGGGGGTAATCTCTGTTGGGAATTTTGAAAATTATGTTACCAATAGACAGCTACATTATTTGTGAAACTTATAGATTAATATTAGTATATTAATCTGAAAAATGTTAACTGCGATATCCGACATACACGCAGCGGTGGACAAAAGTTAATCTGCAAATATAATATATACACTTGCATATCTGCTTGTATACAATGTTCATAAAATATATCACATTTTTTTTTTTTTTATTATTATCTAAGTTTGCGATGTAATGACAAACAATTATTACTCAATGTGATTCGTTTTACGAACGCTTTTAGGGTATTTCAAGATGTGGTATCAGGTAGGTTTATACCTATATGTAAAAAAAACTTACGGAATATATATTCCGTAAGATTCTTGTTCGATTCACTATCAACAGTTTCTGGTTTCGCATTTCATTCTACAGTTTCAATGCCCATGAGATTTTACATACCGAAGAGTAGAAAAGTTGTGTCAATATAAAAGTTGGACTCGAAAGGAGACCATAATATTATCTATGAAAGCGTATTGCTTTTAAAACACCTAGTTTATTCCCTAGATTATCATAAGGAAGACTGGCTTTTTGTTTTAATAAACATGGTCGGATTAAAGATTTGTAAGGGCTCCTGCAACTGTATGTGGAATTTCTTGGTTTTTTTCCTAGAAGTCTGGAACTCTTCTTTTTACTTTTAAAGACGGAAAAAGCAATATTAGTAAAAAAAAATCTATGGTAAGGTTTTAAGGTTCATAGGGGTAGCATGATATTTTAAAATAAATTCGACATCTAACCTAGACTTTAATGCAGGTAAAAGTCGGAAGGTGGTGCAGATTCTTTTTGCTTTTATTTATTGCATTGCGTTTCTTTTTGTAGCTTCAGTATCCAATAGTTAGATAATTACCAAATCTAATATTGGACTAGTTAGTAAAGTAATAGACTTGGCTAATTCTGCAAATAAACTATCAATTAGATACTCATAATTTGGGTATGAATCAACACTGGCATTGGTTGGCGTTATATTGGCAATTTTTTATTTGCAGAAAACGCTTTATTTAATATGGAGGGATTTTATTTAAGAATTTATTATATGGGTTTAAATCAAATACTACCGTAACTATTAGTAAACTTTATATCACTTTATTTAGTATTTTAGTTGCTTTGTCAACAGGTTAGAAGTGTTACAGATTTTACCGGGTTTTAAGTGATGTGCAGATTTTGAAGCTGTAGAAGAATGTATGATCCATCCACTTTGGCTATGGATGATGGAAAGCATGAGCAGAATCTAAGAGTGATGGTCACCATCTTCATTGCGAGTGCACACAATGCAGCTTGGTGACCTACACCAACGCGGCCTAGTGAGATCCTTTTGCATCATTGGCAAGTATTTTCGGAGGTGTATTTTGTTATATTTAAGCCTACTAAAGTGACTACTCTGCCTGATGGAAAGCATGAGTGGAATCCAGAAGTAGGGGTCATCATCCTCATTGTGAGGGTAGACAATGCAGCATGGTAACTTATACCATGGCGGCCTGGTCAGTTGTTTCTGCATCATTATCCCGGCCTCCGGACTCCTATATTGAACAGATAATATTTTCACTAAATACACTAGCACTAACTAGTTAAGATACAAAAAGGAAAAGGTGTCAATCTAGCTCTATAATTTAATTTACTTCACTTAAAACACAATTATTTTAATTTGAAAAACGGTATTTTTACATTCGTTAGAAGAGTATCGTTTTCAGTTGAATATTTTTTTAAGAATATTACGAACCAAAGCGTTTATTATGATTGTTATTAATAGTCATTTATTAACACAGCGTGTACCAGCCATCGATAATACGTGTATAAATTAATACTGCCTTGAATTATTATGCAGAACTACAACGCTACCGTCGATCGCGGACTAAAATTAATCCTGTTCGTCCATATTTGGCGTGTTTGCATAAGCGGTATCCTTAATTTATTCCTCTTACAAAGTGCCTTCCAACCGGGAGTGTCCGCATAGAAAGTTTATCTTCGACAAACATCTTTTATCAGTGATCAGATATTTCCAAAGTGGTAACTTTTGTGGCTTCTTGGGAAAGAAGTATAAATATCCTCGTATTAAAGTTATAACCTGAATTAAATCCAAAAATAAGTTTAAGTATTTCTATATGTAGACGTATATAGAATATGATTAATGTGATAAGATTAATCTTTTCGATTGCTGGCGTTTAAATTTGATTAAAATGTTGCTGCCCTATACAGTATAAATATTGATAACTTGTGACAAATCGAACTCTGAAGGAACGTCATTTTTCTGACCTAGATTTAGTAGTTGTCAGATGAGAGTTCTGTGGCACCAATGTTTTGACCACGAATGCTGGTGGCGCTTGTCCCCATCGTGGCAGTTCGAGCGCCAAAGCGCACCGCGTGTCTGTGACGCAAGTGCGCGTGACCATGACATCAGTTCTTCGGCGCCACTGTCGCGACACCTTTGATGGATTGTCCGAGACGATTTCCATTTTAGTACAACTACAAAGAAAACGGATATGCTGTAGATAAATACGTCAGTTGATAGTATGTAGAGTAGCCGCTAGTCAAGCAAATGAATCACTTACCGCTTGATTCGTAACGTGTGACGTTAGTAAATTAACTGTCTGCATACAAATTTTTTTAGAATGTTAGCATTTCATTCACCCAGAGCAGTGAGAATTGAATAAAAAGTTACGTATGAATTTTTACCCAACTGTGACTGCGTCATGTATGTATGTATGTCCATTTCTTTGGAACGCCCTACAGACTAAACGCCTGGACGGATTTTGACATATAAGGTCACGTTGAAATCGTTAGTTTTGTGGTAGTGACAGAGGCTATATAAATTTTCAAAATGGCAGGCGCCAAAGGAGAAAGGAGGGGGAGGGGTTTTATTTTTTTTAACTTCATAAGATGAATATCAATCAAAGATCTTAGACATGAAATCACATTTTGACACCTGCTTCCGAAAGGAGCCAGATCTTCGGAAGGATTTTCTACTCTGAAAGTTACGTAAATGTTTCTATAATCTTTTCATAAAAATATGTTTTCATTGATGACTTTGGTTTAGTACAGTTGTTTAAATAAAGTCGCAAATGCGGACGAGACAAGTCATCTTTCGAGGGTTATCTTTACTAGAATATAGAAAATTTATTTTGTTTGTATTTATTTCGATTCGATTAATATTCGATTATTGTTTTTGAAAAAAATCATGCACTATTATCGCTTTTTCTATTATAAAATAATCTGTCTTTCGATAACAAAGAGTTCAGATAATCGAGACCCCACTGTATGTTATCATAGTAGCTATGATATGACAGCTGCTTTTTGGTAGGTACGTTCCCTTTTTGTTTAAAAAATACAGTAATGTGATTTGTTATTTAATGTCGAGACTGACATCAGTCAATCTCTTGTTGTTATTAGACGAAGTAACTATTATTTTATCTATGGTTTTAATGATATTTGGATCTGGCATGTTCCTAGAGTTCCTAATACAAATGCTTTGTAAATGTTATGTAGAAAGTGGAATGGGTCAAAATTGATCACGCGAAGACAGTACTATTCTGATCCTATATGTTTGTTGTTTGTTTCATTATTTGTATGCTAACATATAACTTAAATTTCACTACCTACCGAATGAAATAAAGTTTGACGTTGATATGTTACACGAATGTATCATCAACAGCCTTAAACAGTTTACTGCTGGACATATGCCTCTCCTTACAATGGACGTTTTGGCCTAATACCTATACCACGCTAGCCAGACAGTTTGGTGTAGGATTTGTTTTAAGAATTTCTTCTCTTTACAGTGATGTTGTTCTGCGCAGTTAACTCCCTAGACGCCTCGCACGACGCCCACGGAATGAATAGATGTTCAATAGATGTATAGTCCATTGGTACCGTACCATATACATACCATACAAAAATGGTACTTAACCATATAAAAAAGCCGACCTCCTTTATGATTTCAGAATACTTTTAAACCCTTTACTTTCATGAGATTACCTGCTACGCTTAATAAATAATGATTAAAATTCGCTAAGCGGTCGTAATTAGATTGTTTTAGTTGAATATAATGAAAGTTCAAGTGAATAAAGGGAAATAAAACAGTAATATGTAAATATTTGTATCATGACAGCTCAAAAATACATTTTCAACAGTTCAATATTATTAGCTTTTATTTTCTTAAAGGAGACAACTCCCGCATTAAAAATATAAATTCCTGTTTTGCGGGAGACTTTACAAACATACATGAAATGGACACAAAGAGCACCCAGACTCAGAACAACAAATTGCGAATCACACAAAGTGTTATCCCTCGTGGGATATGAACCCACGTCACTTGGCGCAGTAGGAAGAGGCGTGGCGACCGTTTAAACCAACTAGGCCAACCGCCAAGCTGTTATTACAAATTTCTAACAACTTTGTTAAAAAAAAATATTTTACTGTATTTCTGTAGCTCTGTGCTGTGAATCAAGTAGTCAAACAGCAAATGGCAAATTAATAAAAATATAACCCAAGTAAAAAATAAAAAAACAATATGTCTACTGATAAGGAAACCTTTTACGCACTTCACACACAGCCACGGAAGAAACGTTTTTAATATTGTAATAACACATTTTGTAAAGATTTTTTTATTACGCTATTAAATTCTCAATGTAGAAGTATTCAACCGTACTGGGTTTTTTCAAGAGCTTTGTGTTTGTGGTTAATGATGATGATAGATTTACGTGCAAGTGTTCATATATGAAAACAACTGTACTAGCTCAAGGTCCCTGTCGCCTTATCACATTACGAAAAGTAACAGTATTATTTTCATTATAATCTATACTTTCATCAGGAAACCGCAAGAAATAATATTTGATTTGAGGCTTTAAACCACCATCTCGACTCATAGTCTTCTTGTTTTGTATTTGTTTTCTTTGAATAAACTACCAATTTATTTAATCGATAGTTCTGTAATAATCGATTATAAGGCCAAGACACAACACTTCTTACACACTTAAAGTTTGTTTTATGAGACACCAATTATTGAGTCATGTGAGATTAACACTGTATCAAATGAAAATTAGTATTATCCAAAACATTACAAAATAAATGTAACTATATCGGATAGCCTAAGATTTAAAAACAAAACACAGAAGGATTCTTTTGTAGAAAATTTGTGCATTAACTGATTTATACTAGTAATAATTTTATAATTTTAGTATGACGTAATGTACTTTTAATTTGAAACCTGCGTCAAATGAAGCAATAAACTATGAAGATAACTTGAGACTACACCCCCGTGTTTAATTTACTAGTTAGATGCAGGTAAAAACCAGTTTTTGTCCACATCTAATATCAATCACCTTATGAACGGAGCAGGAAGCTCCAGACAGACGGAAAAAAAGATAAAGTCAAAACTGTTGTTTCACATGTAAGGTTCCGTATATCAATGTATGCTACTTGTGGATGGGAAGCCATATTTGACCATTTGAATATACGTACATACGTTTTTTTTAAATAAGTACTTGGAAACTGTTCGACAAAAAACTACCTGTACGTAATTTTAAATCTTTAATAGTCAATCGCATGCTTTGCTTGCTCTCATGACTGTCATGAAACTCTTTAAAATGTTGAAGACTTGTTAAATAAAATATTAGATGGTTAATATATTTAATTTCTATAGAATTCCAAAAACGCGCAGAGACCTGGATAACCTTTTCATCATAATTTCAATATGTACCTTCAACGAATGCCCAATTTCTGTAGTCAATTAAATAACCAGCATGGATAACAATAAAATAATTTTAAATTAATATGATATTCAAAGTTGGTCTTTCAATGCCACCAAAAGCTTTCAAACAATCAGCTTAAATAAAGAAAGGCTTACTTCGCAGACAATTAAAAAGTACTTACTAATTCATAGCTTTTAAAACTTAGCTAAGAATATGTAATTTTCTATGAAATTGTGGCTTTGAAGCGTAGTGGCATATTGTTTTTACCAATTGATATGCATCTATATTAATGTACTTAAGTTCGGTATCGCTTGTTTATCAGACAATGTCTAGACCACTGTGCTCAATTTTAAAACAATTATTACTAGTATATATAACTAAAACAGTGCTCCTAAAATTATTATCATTTAATGTGCTGGTAACTAATAGAATTTACATACGGAACTCTAATAACGAAATACTTGTAGATGGTTCATGGTCTTACGGTGATTATAATACAACAGCCCGCTTCGTCAGTTATTACAAGATTGTACCTATTGATGCAAATAATAGTGTTTTTTTTTCATTATCATGTTATTACAAACTGTAATTTTCTCGTCTTATGAATAATATGGGCCATACTTATTTGTTTTGCATGATGACGCTTGATGATTTCTGCAAAATCATGTTTTCTAGGGTTATTTAAATCTTATTTAAAAGGAATACTCGCTACACATATTTCACATACATAGGTATGAGGAAATTAAAATATGTTTTCACGTTTGAAAATAGAATGCGGATTAAAAATTACTTAAATATCTTGAAGAAAAGTAATCAATATTTACATTTCCAAAGGCCATCCAACATTTTCACGTGCCATCAGTGGCTAAATAGACGATCTATAATATAAATATTGTGAAAACACCTTTGATTGTACTCTATTTAATAAGAAATAATATCATTTTATTTCATTTCTGGTGGCCCCCACTCCTGAATTCTACTCATGCTTACCATCAGGAGTTTAGTCACTTTGGCAGGCATCATATATAAAAAAAAAAACATTTGTAAGTACTTAAAACAATATAGTCACAAGGACATACTATTATCGTTATTCAGAAGTCAGTGCCCTGAAATATGCTGTCGACTAGTACTATTTTCGAATTCAGTTCGTCTTCAGGTTAACGGCGGTCCGATGGCACCCACACCATGTTAAAACTGATTTACAGGTAAGGCCGGTGAAACTAGTAGACCTAGAAGCCGACCAAATAATCTTGCGAAGGATAAGGATTAGGAAAATACATGGTCACAATAACATGCAAATATATAAAAGAAAGAAATTAGTTAATAATTTACTTCATTACTTCTTATCTAAGGAACAACTCTATGAAATGATAAAAGAATTTACGACCGACGTTAACACATGTTTTGTTTGCACGATGTGAGAGACATTTCGTTATTTTTATTGCTTTCATTAAATATGCGTTTTACTCGTTTTCATTAATGAGCCAGGAATTGAATATTTTTGTTTTATGGAACTTTGTGTAATAATTCATCTAATTCCAAAGTAATAAAAGATTTCTACTCCCAATTATTCTACGTTAATGCCATATTCAAAGCACATCATAATAACCTCGAATCATTTCAATAAATTAATAAATATTTCGGACAAACTTACTAAAGGAACATACGGAAACCGCATGGTAAGAAAACTAAAACAAAATAAAACCGAATGTCTAGTGGCATTATGATTTTGAATGTGAGATCATATGTAAGCTATTCAGCTATAAAAAGCTGTAAATAATAATGTAACATTTTACATTAGTTATATATCTCTCTTAAACAATGTTATGTAGTGTGTTATCTTCATGAGTTGAAAACTCTTGAACTTCTTCTAATATTTTTTGGTAAGTTCTTTGTAATTTGACTAAAACCAAATTTTATTGATGTTAAAATATTTTATACTACACCTGATCGGAACAGTAGTCAATATTCCCTGAAAATGAAAAGAGAAAGTTAGTCTTTTCCTTGACCTAAATAAGCGGGAGGAAAAAATGTATGAAAATCCATTTCTAACGTGTTTTAGCGGGAGAGAAAGTTGTATGAATTTTCATTTCTCATGTGTTATCTTATCTATGGCGCGCGCCTGCCCAAAGAGTTTTCATATAATTTAAATATGGAATCTCCGTGCCACTGACATCCTTTTGTGAAGAATAAAAAAAAACAAAAGAAGCGCGAAATATTTATAAATATTATGTCAAATTCTAAGCTAAATCACATACAGTCGTCCCACGAAGACGTCTAGACAGGGCAATCGTGCGGGGCGTGAGGGGTGAGACGGGGGAACGGCTGCCCCGAGCTGCATACATTTACAGTGTTAGCAGCTCGGGAAACAACTTTCAGGGCTGTCGTGTGTCACTTTAAAATATTATTTTGGAAAATAATTCAAATGGTGCATACGACGTGTGTTGTGGAAGATTGCAAGTCGTCATCTGAAATGAAAATCCAAGATGGCGAAAATTAGCAAATTTTTTGACATGGGTATCATGTCCATGGTTTACGAAGTCACTGAAAACGATTATGGGGTTGAAATGAAAATCCAAGATGGCGCCTACTAAAATTTGAAAATTTTTCGACATGGGTATCATGTCCATGGTTTACGAAGTCACTAAAAACGATTATGGGGTTGAAATGAAAATCCAAGATGGCGCCTACTAAAATTTGCAAATTTTTCGACATGGGTATCATGTCCATGGTTTACGAAGTCACTAAATACGATTATGGGGTTGAAATGAAAATCCAAGATGGCGCCGACGAAAATTTGCAAATTTTTCAACAAGGGTGTAATTTTTAAGATTTGCGAGGTGCCTGAAAATAAAAATGAGATCAAGTGTCTTTCGCGGATTTTTTTTTCATAGCTACGTGCAAGTGTACTAGATCCAACATGGAGGACATTATTTAAAAAAATATAGTTATGAGTGTCAATTTTGAGGTTTTTTGGGTTGACGATTATGAAAATAACAACTTTTTCAAATTCAAGATATCCAAATCCGGATATTTCTTTAAATTAAATTACATATGTTTGAAACTAGAATACCAAATTTCAGACTAATACGGCAACAGGCCTTTCCTGTTGCCGGGTTGACCCCCTTATATATTTCAATTACTTGATTTGACCCAAACAAGGCAAGCTAAATGAAACTGTTAAAAAAAACTATATTTTTGATCATTGTTAATTATTGCTTATAATAATAATCATAATGTTGATGACGATGTTGATCTAAAATAAATAAATTTATTAATAAATATTGTTTACTTGAGACAACCCTAGCAGTTGCGACAATGTCTAGACGTTGCCGGCATTTACCACGAGATCAAAGGCGTCGTCCTACTGTATGTTTCTTTATACTGTGGCTAAATTGTGTCTTACATGGTGTCTTACGTTTTGATTTTATTTTATAAATACTTTAAATGTTCCTCACAGGTGTAGTATAAAGCACTGTGTAGCACTCGGGTGAAAGTCCCATTCCTACCTCGGGAGGATTGTGGCCCTAGGCTGCGCCTTCGGGCCACAAACTGCTCCCTCGCTAGTAATCGGTTCCTTTCCTCCCTCGGTGAACAATGTACTATTATTCCCATAAACTTTATACCTGGAAGACTCGCATTATAACTGGGCTGGGCTGAAAGTAAAAAAAACATGTTGCTATGGAATCGTCTTCCAAATTCGAAATTGACTTAGGCTCTCCAAATACTTACTGTGTATGTCCCAAATGGGGTCAGTTATGATAAGTTATGTAACGATAAGTCCTATAGTTTACATAGACATGCTCGGTAGCTGCCTGTCTAAATAGTGTTATCAAAGACTAGCCCAACATATCGTGGAGGCAATTGACCTTAATAGCCGATGACACTGCATTATCAATACTCGTACATAGTCCCATATGGTTACAATGATTTTTTTATGTCTTATTTTACTCAGATGGATACAAAGTAAGTGTGTTGCAGGAGAGAAAACTGTTACATTATAGAATTATATTGAATGTAGATTAATATATATAACGTAGGTCACATCAAAAGTAGAATTTTAATTATTAAAGAAAGGATTTGTACCAAATGGCATCGGTGAATCGGTAAATCGGTATTGGTAAAAGGATCTGTCTTGCTAGACAAAACTTAAAGAAATGCAACTAAGTAGTAAAAAAAAAGCCAAGTGCGAGTCGGACTCGCCCATATCAGCAAGTATCCGTATCAGCAAGTAACATCATATAAAAGTTCTTGTAGTTCGTTGTAACTTTCATCGATGTTTTTATAGTAGTGTATTGACTGGATGAAAGGTAAATTGCGTGTTACGATTTAAGACGTATTAAAAAAAAACTACTCACTAGATCTTGTTCAAACCAATTTTCGTTGGTAGTTTGCATGGTAATGTATAACATATATTTTTTTTAGTTTCATCACTCTCTTATTTTAGAAGTTAGAGGGGGGGGACACACATTTTTCCACTTTGGGAGTGTCTCTCGCGCAAACTATTCAGTTTAGAAAAAAATGATATTAGAAACCTCAACATCATTTCTGAACACCTATCCATAGATACCCCACACGTATAGGTTTGATGAAAAAAAAAAATTTTGAGTTTCAGTTCCAAGTATGGGGACCCCCAAAATGTATTGTTTTTTTACTATTTTTATGTAAAAATCTTAATGCGGTTCACAGAATACATCGACTGACCAAATTTCAACAGTATAACTCTTATAGTTTCGGAAATAATTGGCTGTGACATACGGACGGACAGACAGACAGACAGACAGACAGACAGACAGACAGACAGACAGACAGACTTGACGAATCTATAAGGGTTCCGTTTTTTGCCATTTGGCTACGGAACCCTAAAAACGAAAAAATAAAAATAGTAAAATTATTTATTTTCTTGGTTTCACTAGATGGTATCACTTACAAATAAGTAAAAAAACTGTGAAATTAAGAGATCCTGATAAATAGGAGAAAACGGTTCCTGTTTTGTCTGTGCTTAGTTATATGCAGGGTATGCAGGCAACTAATTACGAAAGTGGTCAATAAAATCTTAAGTTGTTATATTTAATATTTAAAGGCTTTAGATAAATGAATAATAATAGTAATTTGACTTGGCATATCTCCTTGACATATATTAATCAAATTGCTGATGAACATACTTACACACATATTTCTAAATACATATCTATAGTATGTATATAAGTAGGCACAGAAAAAATGCTCAAACTCATCACAGAATATTTGATGTTTGTCGATTAGTGTTTACAGAAAAAATATTTAGGTAGGTACTTTAAATGCAAACAGAATTTTCATTATAAATTTGAATTTTAACAAAGGTTTACTCAGACTAAAAGGTAAACAATGATATGGTTTTAGGATTTACAAAACCGCTGTGTGCGGCGGTTTTCTTGCCAATTTAAGTAGGTTATAATGAAATGTAAACAATTCTACAGTAAAAATATTAGTAATTGCTTACCATTAAAGGAAATTAGTTTGTTTTCTGATGATGATGAATAACGAAACTCATACTTCATTTTATTGTCTCGGTGGTGCAGGTGTAACGTATACGACTGCGCTTGTGGTTTCCTTCTGACTAAATGTTTGTATGATCTACCAATATTATTTTGTTACATTTGTTTCGAAGTTTGAATGGCTTTCTATGTATTGTATAATATATATGTATTTACGAAAAGTATATATAATATCAGCTGACTGGAACTCATTTTACAAACTGTGTTAGTTTGGGACTAGATGTCATTGCGTGGAAGTGATAGAATATTATTATTACTATATTAGATTTATTATTTCTACATTATAATAATAATACAATAAAATAAGGCCGTGCTTCTAAGAAAAGGATTTGATTGATTGTTGTGAAGTTAAACTGTTTTCTTAGGGTTAGTGTTTAGTAGGTGTGTACTTCTAAGTATCTTATTAAAGCCTTCAGTTTAGTTTTTTCTCTGTGTATATAAATATATATGGAAATATAAATATTCAAAAAAAAGAAGGCGTATAATGTTAATCTTTTTCTCTTAAGTAATACATACATAAGTTGGAAAAAGAATTTTATCTTCAACATCAGTTCAGATGGTTATTAGAATTGGAAATAGAGAGTTTATCTAGTTGCCTAAACAATCTTAAGTTACAAATAAAGTATTTTTTTTCAGGCTTTTTCCATGTTCAATTTTCAGATATATGTCTAAATGAGTGTCAGAATAACATTGTGAAATACTTCTTTTTCTTTTGATGAAATGACAACCAGCCGAATATCAGCTATTTCTGCCAATGTCAAGTAATTAACGTCTTCAATTGTAAAGTCTTCTAGTCTTCTAGTCGTCATCGTAATGAATTTAATGATAAAAAAAAGTGTATGGGATGAAATGGGAACCTTCTTCCGAGAAAACAAAAAACGATCACCATTGTGAAATACATCTTATAATAAAAAGACCTACGTAGATGACTAGTTTAAAAAATTGACCATTAGTTTTTATAATACTGAACGTTTAGTTGGTACTTTTTTAAAATGATTCTTTGAATCTTTGAATTGATTATTTAAATCTCTCACCTAAATTTGTTTAACCTTAAGTTTTTATTATATGTTAGGCTTGGTAATTGGATTTCCTTCACAAAAGTATACATTTTTGTAAAAAATTAAGTTGCCATTGAGTAACATATATTAAACTTATTAATGAAAAGTGTATCATCTCATCAGTAACTGAATCATTATTTTGTTGCAACTAGTTTCATTGACATTTCAATGGCTCCTAGAGGTCGTGAATTGTTGAAAATGTTACCAATAACCATTCAGTTTTAAAGTTATAACGTCACTGAGGTTCTTTTGTAAAAAAACATTACAAAACATTGTTAAAACACTAATAGGTATAACAATTAGGCTAGAACGACTCCATTTACATTTGCCGACAACAAGTCAATTGAAATTGTTGCTACGTAATTTTCATTTCTGCAATAGGTATTAGGTATATACATAGCCTCTATTTATTTTAGACAGGCTTCTTGGTATACTAGTTAATGTTTTTGATTCCTGAGCAGGAAGTCTAAGGATCGATCCCATGTTTGTTTGATGAGCCCAATAATTGGTTCCCTATGCGTGTAATTTATGTATTTAGTAATTAAATGATTACCTAGTTAATCACCACTCTCGTTACCAGAGTACATACTGCTTAGCATGAGGTCAGACGGCCTCGTCTATCCTAACATATTAAAAAAGTTTCATTAAAGTATGATTTTCATACTTTAATTATACTTCCTACAAACATACGAAGATTAAAATAGACACGTTCCACATTGACTAACACATGAGATTAAAAAAATACTTTCTCTTTTCTTTTGTTTGGGAACATAGTTTTCGCTAAGTGTGTAATTCTATGCCTTTGAATTCTCTAAATCTAGGATACCTAATACTTTAGTAAATAATATTTGTAATATAATATAAAGAGGGCAATGCTCAACAATATAAATAAATTGTAACTGCACTGAAGTGGTTGGGATTGGGACATTGCAACAGACGGAAATGGAATGACGAGCGTTTATCGACGCAGGCGGCCTATCACAGGAAGTGGTCACCAGTATCCATCAGCTTTTACAACTCATTTTGTAAACAGAACAAGCTGTAGTATATTACGGGTATATATACAAACAAGTCTTTCACTGTAGGTATGAAAAAAAAAAAAGTATCTATCTTGTTTTGTATTGTATCTATCTTGTCCGTTTCCGTATAATGTTTTCGTGCGTGGTGGTTCAAGAAATGAGTGCTAATATTTTTCAATATTTTTACCTGGGATATTTAATTATTTTTGGAATTAATATGAAAGTAATAAAGTGTTATTGGCAAACGTATGTTTGTCTAATTGCTGTACCATGCACCATTAATTAGTGTTATTTAGCAATGGTTTTTTTTTACTTAAACGTAAACTACGTTCTATATATTACACGTAGTCGGTATCTAAATGTTCAATTGTTAATATTTTCCTGCCTTATTGCTACTGAACACACAATTTCTGTAATGAAGCTATTGTTACTGTATAATATGAATTGTTGTAGAACTAAGAGCATTGTAAATTTTGGAGAATTATGTGGAATTTATATCAGAATTTATATTTGTGCCGTTTTTAAAATTCAAAAGAATCTAACACAGCAAAATGTAGATATTGACTTGTCGATAGTGATTAATGTAAACTCACTTTGGCAATATCTTTCAAAACAAGTAAGTACCTAACCGAATCATTTTTAATCTATGCGACGTCAAAACTGTGTCACGTTATGATTTACACGCTATAAGATAGTGAAGGCGAGTCGTTCTATTTGAATTCGCTTCGTCGAATATTAGAGTAGAGCATCAAACACTAACGAGGGGTCAGAGGTTGGTGCCTTTACGTATATGATTTATAATGATCGTGGCGCAAGTAAACACGGCTGGCGGCTTATCGGGCGTCCCGCGCCAAGGTTCTTCACCCTCACCGCCGGCTTCATGCCAACCAATGCACGCGTCGCAGCATTGCTCTAATGATTATCGCTGGCTCATTACAACCTACCTACTGTAATTCGGTTTACGACCAAATTTGATTCCTATAATTTCCTTGAAACGACGGTACATTTATGTGACCTTATTGTTACTCGATATTATTGTTACTAAACCGGTAAAAAGAACCTGGAATGCGTCGATGGCACGATGGCGATGGTATGAATAATTATGAGAGGTATCATACATGTGTATCGGAAATTCAACAAAAACTCTCGGAACCGGTGCCGTGCGATTTAGTGATTAACTTACGTCCGTGTTATTGCATGCTTCAAAAAATTCGTCGAACTGGTAAAAAATAAGGAACTTTTAATTTCCTTAGCGAATCGTAATTACAGTGACACGTTTATAATTTAAACGTTAAATGATGATTGATATATAGTTGGCAATACAATAACAGCTAAACAGTGATTTACTGTTGTAATATTTGCACCACACAGTGAACCTTTTATCATCAGTTTGATTAATGCTTCCATGGCATGTGTGACACTGATATTACTTGCACATTAATGGACAGGATACGAAGTCATTGTTTGATATAAAGTATCGTTTCTATTCCAATTAAGGGCAATGAACTGAGTAGGATTTATTGAAATTCGAACATATGAACGTTCAAGTAATATGTTAAAATACAACGGTTTGACAATCAACACAAATATTGAGTTGTCACGACATTTTAGAATATGCACGCCGGATGACAACTCCGCGCACCTCGTGGACGTGCGTTGTTTTGCAAATATGAGTCGAGTCATGGTTATCATTAGTAATGGCCGTAGAGGAACCTTGCCTCTTCAACTATGCCAGACCGTCCTTGAATACAATACAATTCAGACAACACATACATTTTCAACTAAGTAAATTTAAAACTTTTCATAGTTTAATGTTCTCATAAATAATAGTTACGACTGCTATTTACTATATTTTCAATTTTGGTAAAGCAATTTTTGTGCCAAGTATTTAGAATGTAAAAAAATATTCCAATTTAGTTTCCGTAGCCTTCACGCTTAAATTTTATTATTTTTATGTGGGCAGTTAGAATTCGTATGCATTATTCATTCTCGTGCGGTCGTTATTGGTGGACTAGAGGTTACAGAGGATTTGTTTCGAATGCGTAAGCGCATTGGTGACCCGGCTGCGGTGCTCGGGCGTGAACGCGGATGAATGAATCAACCCAACCGTGTTGTGACGTCACCAAGAAGGCGCGTCCTTCTCATCCTTTTATAATGTTCCATCACGTTGGCGACCATATTGTCTGTCTTTCTTTATGCGCTTTTGTTAACATAATTTATGTTGTAATGTTAAAAACTCACTTGTCTTATTATAAAAAAAATAAGTACGATTTTTTTGAAATGCTTTGTTAAAAATATATTTAAAATTTAAAACTATTTTTTTCTCTAAAGTACGAAAATTTTGAAGTTTTAATTAACTCTATGAGTTTATTATCTCCTATCGAAAATTGTTAGTCGTTCAATGATGTGTTTTGCAGTTTACACTGATTGAAAACAGAAGCAATTTAGTTAGTTGGTTATAAAATACACGCATGCCTAACAGCCATAATTTACTGATGGTGCCCTCTATCGACAGTTAGCGTAAATAAAAATAATGACTGCAAATCAAAGCATTTAGCTATACGAAAAGATCCAAACAAAAGAAAAAGAAAATGGGTGTAGGTATTATGCAATTTAGTGCCTACAACACTTTTCTAAAGATTGTACCTACTCACATTTACTAATATAATCTACTAGTTGTGAAAATGCTATGAATTCGCTGGAACAATTGATAAACATGGCTGTTTTAACAGTACGTCATGGTGTTAATTTTTCCCCACGCAAATACTACCAGGTTCAGTTAACATACCTACTGTAATTATGATTAGATCAATGATAACAATAATAACATTACGTGGCGTCGACTATTATGCTTGTGAATCATAGAAAATGTATATTTACATGCCCAGCGTGGTGTGTCTGTGTTGCACAATTGGAGTGATCTATCCAATGTTTAACTGTGCGATTTCCTAAAGCCTTGGACGCTAAATCATAGAACGATAACATCGTTAATGAAAACTGACCTCTCTACGTCCGACCCACTTATTAATTGCTCGATACGAGATTGTTTCTGGATGACGTTCTATAAATGAACGATAGTGATTTAGAGTTTCGTTATTATGGTATAATGCCGTAGTTTACCTGGGTTATCGTCCCCTGAAAATCTACAATGGTATCAGGAAATTGGTTACAGTAAATTTTCGTTGATGGTAAGTGGTTACCTGTGTTTATAAATATTAGTGGCGTTATGCCAAACATAGTTCGATTGAGCTGTAGCAAAATTATTCTCTAGCAGAAATATAATACTGCGTTTGTATTATTGGTAAGGTAAGGTTGTGAATAAGATTTTACAGTAATTGAAAAGTCGTCAGATCAAGTGGATCTATGTTCGTTTACGTTTGTGCCCATATTTAGATCACTATAATGTAGGAAAACCCTATGTAAATCTAAATCAGTAACAATGCTCTTAAGGATTAATATTAGGAGAATTATGTTAGGAGATAAAATAGGCGAAAAAGTAAGAAATGGATTTTGTCTAAGATATATGTATATGTAGGGATGAATTTCAGATACGACTATCATAAGGTTCATACCTGTCTTAGGTATGCCTGCATTTGAATTTTATTTTTAATTTGATTTTTAATTTAATTTCGAATTTTAATTTAAAATGTTTGTTTTATATTGACTCTTATCTTATATTTTATTCTCTAAAACTTTGTGAATGAGAGAAATAAATAAACCATTATTATTATTATTCTATTCTTATCTCTCAAACTTACAAACATGACATACAAGATACAGGAAAATTAGTGATACCGATTACTATTAACTACAGGTTCGTCAGAGCTACAGGTTCATCTAAGCCTGTAGTTGGAACTAAACCTTATCAGACTATGAATCAGGTGGTAGATAGTGTCATGAAGTACTTTCAAGAAATTTGAACCAGGGACGGAAAAAGTTTTGCTGTATGAGGTATTTCAACAGGTTTTTTTAACTTACGTCAACTTTTAAAGTTTTGATTTATCGTCTGGTCTGGATCTGCTGATCAATGGCATGTACAACCTCCGTGTAGTGTAGGCTGAGATGTCTTAAACTCCTTCAACTGGCGGATTATATGTTGATGATGAAATAATGCAAAAAAATAAACCTTCATAACTGTAGTACTTTTTAATGTATTTATTGATGAACTTACGTACTACAATCGTAAACAGTTTGACTTTACACATTTGAATATTTAATATCTTTTATACACGTAATGAAAGTCGGAGTTTGACTTCAATATAAAATGGTCTCTTGTCTGGATGCATGGTCATGGAGTTTCTTGTCTGTTCTTCTCCATAGGATCTACGAATTCGAACAGAAAACTAGCTTCACGACTGACTACTGACTGACTACTTGACATTTTAAAAGTGCCGTTGTATTGGTTTATTTGAAATAAAAATTATTTGATTTGATCAGCTCTAAGATATTTTGTCTATCCATATGTATCTTAAAGATCAAAGACTGTTTCTAGATATTCTGAAATTTGAATTAGAGTAATGATATATCATTAGTTCATTACTCATTCATGTAATTTGTAGAGTCGAGTCAGACATAAAGTGAAACAAAGCTAGAATGATGTTATAGTGTTATAATTGTTCTTGCAATACATATAGTTTTTTCTTATATAAACTAATAATTTGTTTGTCAACATCGTCTTGTAATAAACTTTAACCTATATGGGGGCAAGGCAGTTCTCCCTCCAAATCGAGCAAAAGATAGGCACGGCCGTACCATCCTTTTTTCGAAGCAGTTTAAGACATTTTCGAACCCCTAAAATTTTTTTATGCATAAAACTAGTAACAATCTAATTTAATATCATACACATTAGTAGTTAGATACATTGAGTTTTCATGCGATGACAAGCTATTTCTAGTCATTCTGTTTCTTTAAAACATAAAAGGTTTTCAATACAGATAGAGCCACTACCAGATGTTGTCACATTACCTAATGACATAATAACATAAGGAAGACGGTCCCTTATGTTGAAATGGAATAAATTTACCGACTTGGATAATAACTAATACTAACCTAATAAGGACTTTAATATAAAATTTTACCGGTGTCTTTTCTGACTTTATTATTTAAAAAAAAGCTTAAAAATAGATCAAACAAGTATACAGGTCACCATGGTCATGAAAAGGGACTACTGCCAGTTAAGGGCCACAGAAAGTCAGGACTGAAAAGCGCGTTACTGGCATTTAAAGTACCTATTGACAACTAGTGAAGCAAACTATTCATACGCAACATTAAACGAGGTTTTTAAACAAGTTTAAAGGGAGAATTGATTCAAACTTTGCTACGTATTTATAGCAATAAGTGTATAATTTTGAGATTGTATAATACTAAAGAAATATAATGCTCACCTTAGGGACAAATTTTCGTTTTTCTGTACTTTTGAAGAGACACAATGCGTGCATTGCTCTCATTTCGGCTAATTAAAACTAATCAATGCGCTGTCTAGCGAGTGTTTTTTGAACTACGCTCTTTTGTTAGTATTCATGAGAATAATTTTAACAAAAAGGAACCGACTTCATAGAAAAACTATTCCGAGTACCCAAATCGCGACAATTGTGCCTATGCTATTTGAGGATTTCCCTCGATTTCCTTGGGATCGCATCATCAGATCCCGATATGGTGACGATGGGTCCACCTGTAAGCAACGCCCATTCCAAAAATAATTGCAAAAATAATTTTTGAAATTGGTTCATAAACGACGAAATTATCGCTGAACATACATAAAAAAAGAATCCGACGAATTGAGAACCTCCTCCTTTTTTGAAGTCGGTTAAAAATAACACGTTTATCTCAAAAGTTAAATTTAACTGTATACATTTTGAAAGGTGTGTAGCTACCGTGTTCATGATAAGTATATTTCTTAATTACAAACGCGACCGTAACAATGGACATTAAACAATATTATTAGTATCTGTTTTCCTACAGGGTAATATAACAACTGCACACACAGGCAAACATGCAGATAGGTATAATAATAGAAATCATGTAATCTTTACGTAATGTTATTGTTTTAAAGAAGAAAGGAAGGAAAACTACACATATACCAGTACATACTGGAACAATAAAATTTGTTTTCGATTATTGTTTTCTGACTCGACAGCGCGCGACAGACACTTTGGGTTATAGAGGTTTAGAGGTGAGGATAACTATTAGGTGAACCAACAAGATCTTTTATGGCTGTAAATACAATAATGATCGATGCGATTCTTTAAACTGTCCAATTCAATTCCATGTATGAGTAGCATCTAAACAAATATTTGCCAATAACATTGATGCTTTGTTTACTCATGATCCTCATCAATCAGAGTTTTCCAATTACTACTATGAAGCTAGTGTGTTTATTTGTGCTATGGAATACTGATGCAGTATACAATAAACTCCTTGAATTTAGTAACTTCATTCAGAGATGTGCACTTTGGAAACTGCATAAGCTAGTGACATTCCACTAATTGATTGTTTTTTTATGTATTTAAGACTCTGACTCTACTCTCTGTAATAGAAAGAGAAGTGGTCATATATTCATTGTGAATGCAAACAATGTAACATGGTGAGAACACGAAACACGACAGCACGAATAATGACATTTTAGGTTCTTCTTTTTTTTCTTTTTATATTAGCTGCCAAAATGACTCTGCCCTGCCTGCCTGCCTGATGGAAAGCAAGAACAGAATCCAGAAGTGGCGGTCACCGTCCTCACTGACACAGCGGACAGTGCAGCACGGTGACCCACACTATGGCGGCCTAGTAAGATGCTTTTTCACGCCCCGCTTGAAGGAGCCGGGGTCATAGAAGGAAGGAAACACATACGCTGGTAGAGAGGAAAGCTATAGCTATAGGAAAGGGGAAGGGGGAACAGTTGGAACAACTCTTCAGTTAAAATTATGCTAGCTTAGTGTTACCCCGGTAGAGCCGACCCATTCGTGCAGAAATCAGCATGGCTCTACTACCTTGAATGAATATAGTAGGTTCTGTCAGCTGTAATCATACTAACTATTTAGTTATCATGCATGTATCTAGATACATAGCAGTTTAGAAATATATAAATTTTTCAGCTCCAACTTTTTAGGTTTCACTGTAAGTTTCATTAACCTAACCTAACTCTTTTTGTATGTTTCATACTTGTCTTTAACAGCAATGCACATCAAAATGCGATCCAAATGTCCTAAAATCATAATTTTATTACATTTAGAGATATTAATGCTTTAATTACATTACAGTAACAAAAGAGAAATAATACCTATTGTCAAGCAGTGTAAATCAATAACAGATGTCTAGTACACCTCGATCAACCAGTAATCCAGTCTTATATTGTCATAAGGCTAAATCAATAATTGCATAGAATTTTGATAAACACGTTGGGTCCGAGATGAATTGCCAATATTGTTAGTAAACTCATTATTGTTTGTCGCACGTGGCCTCATCGTACGTTGGTAGGCACCGTGCCAACTCTAGGGGAGGCACAATACTTTTTTGTTTGTTTTGTTTCCGCTGTATTATATAAAATTGTATAAAAGTGGAGATTTTGCGACAGACTGAGGGTGATAAATTTGTGTGCATCCGTTATTTCAATGTGCAGCCAATGCTATGCTTATGTTGTTCTCGCAAAAGGACACGAATATCAATCTATATGAAAGTGTCTATTCGTAACTTTAATAACTTTTTACTAAAAGCATATTATGAAAGTAAATACTATATTTACCTCAACTTTTTTGCCTGTCTGTTTGTTCCTTTTAATATCTGGAACGGTTGACCGATTTTGACTTCACTGGCAGATTGCTGATGATACAAAGAGTAAGTTTGGCTACTTTGTAGACTAGCTCTGCCCCGCAGCATTACTCGCGTGTACACAACGGCCGCGGGTAGCACTGCAGGGTTCAGCTTATTTTAAATAGTACTGAAGTAACACAAAAATATTAAGGAAAATATAAAAATTAAAAAAAAAATTCAAAAATTATCAATAATAAATTAACTTCTTTGTATTCTCCTGTTTCGTGGACTAATAGTTTGTTTTGATCACGTGACTGACTGACATTAGCCAATAAAACAAGAGAATAGAGAAATATAATAGAGAATAGAATAGAAAACCAAAAACGTTTGCAACTTGGCTAGGGAGGCTAATTCGACTAATAATTTTGTAATTAATATAATAAGTTAAAAGAAAAATTTTGTTTGGTAATAAAAAAACTCTTATTCGATGAAAGATCTTATCATTAGTAGTGTGTAACCGTCTGTTCTTAGTAAGAAAGGTTTTGGTCTACTATATCACCCTAGCCAGATAATTTGGTAATATTGATTGACGAGCTATTAAGTCTAAATAAACTAAAATCACATCAAACGGGATGTGGATTTAGTTCATTTTATAATATCAATATTCTGAGAATATAACCTGTAACCTATTTAATTCACTTTATTTCCTTAGTAGTATAATAACGTTTAGAAATCTATAGTTTTGTTGTCTGACTATTTTGTTTGTCTGTTTTTCTGAATGTGGTAAATTCCAAAAGTGTCGTACGTATTTGGGGTTTTCACCAGTGATGAAGGTGACTCATAAAGAAGGCTTAGGTCTATTCTTTAAAGGTATTGTAGGTTGTTGAAGTTTAAGGAAAAACAAAACAGATTCTGTTTAAAAGGTGAACGTCACGTAGAATGGTAGAATTGGTTATCGGCTAGTATAGCTGGCAAATGAGCTTTGAATACATACCCAGATGGAATGAGTTGTTGAACAATAAACAGTGCTCATAAGTACGTATAAAAATAATTACGTATGGATATAATTAAAATTATAGCTAAATATTTGTTTAGAAAAACTTCTCATAGCTGTATCAGAGCACCATGTATTCCCGTGTAAAGGAAATAAAGGACCACCAGACATAATATGTTTATCATACAATATTTTGTACACTGTGAGTTGGAAGGTTGGAACCTACGACACTTAAATCAGTAGAAAACGGGAAGGTAACTGCTTTAACCTCTACATTGTTTGTGCAACCGAAATAAATACAAAGCCTTAATTAAATTTTGTAAAAGATAATACTTTCTCATTGCTTTTGAAAGTCTAGAACTTGCACTGACATTGCATTCCAGAATTCTACAACAGAATTTCGTGTAAATGAGATTTATTGCTATTCAGCATGGTATGTTATGGTATAATATATGTAGCATGGTATAATCCATTAAAATCAATAACATACCAATGCGCATTGGTATGTTATTGATTTTAATGGATTATCCAATTCGAGTATAAAAGGAGATATAAGAATCTGGCACTGAATGCCTAAATATATATGTGATAAGCAGTATTTTGTCAAAAACTACAACGAAGATGGTTGTTTTTATTACATTCTTTCATTACTTATTTATCTCTTTATTCTTATTTCTTGGAAAATTTGATATGCCACTATCGAATATAAAGGAACTAAAACTGTCAATTGTTAATTGTGGTTTTATTTTTCTGGAAAGTCCAGAGGCATATACTTCTAGCTAATGGCAACAGTTAATTGCTATTGTTATTCACATATTACTTTATTAATTGGAGCAATATTTTGCAATGAATCGTAATTTATCAGTTTCCCCGTCGTTTTCCTGGTTTATAAATATTTATGTTATGTGGTATGAACATTGAAATGGCGACATGCGGAATGGTGTGAGGGGAGTTACTGCTCGCTCATCTGTGATATATAGGGTGATCACTCTCCTCGGAAGCAAAAATAGTTTATTTATTTTATCGATATGCCATTGGTAAACACTCATCTTTTTAGGTTTGCACAACGGAAAAGAAAATGCGCAACGTTCATATATCAATTAATGGTCGAATATTTTGCGCGTTTTATTCATTTAGATGGTAGTTTTGTGGATTATTTCAAATGTCTGTTCTATCTCAATAATTAGAGGTATGTGTTTCTTTTATACCGTTTAAATGTAAAGTTTTCTGTTGTGAAATATGCTGTAAACATTATAAATTTGACATGATAAAAAGTTACTAAACTACTGAACTATTTGAAGAAATAATAATATAAGACTTATTATTGGAATTAGCTCAAATCACATTTCGTATTTCAATCTGATAATTCTCGAATTGTCGCAAACTTATAACTCAAAGAGAAGGGTCACACGATTTATAGGACGCGTGATTGTGTATAAGGTACTCATATTAGTAACTTGACAGATTCTTATACCCATCAACCCAGACACTAGTCACGAGCTGACTGAAAACAATAACAAAACTTACTCATAACAAAGCAAATACCTAGTTACATTGCAATGTGTAACCTGTCTTGTAGAAGCATTTACTTGGAAAATTTCGTACAGAAACTGACCAGACACCCACTTGGCGGATTTTTATTTACAACTTTAAATCTACTGTAATCTTCGATATCATGCATTGTGGTTGCATGGAGGAGAAAATAAAACTGACAATGCGAAGAATAGTAAACAAGAAAATGTTTAATAATTTGGAAGACGACTACATAAGACATCTATTAAAATGGATAAAGCCTATGTCACCCGGGCCAGTATTACAAATTTATTTATAACTCAGTTTAGGCCTTACGGTAGAATATACATATATACATAGGTAAACGTTTGCCTATGCTAGGCTCTTTAGTCCAGGTGCATCATGACATGACAGACATGAATCATTGCCTAAAGTGAATGTGTGTCAATACATTGGCATTCCTCTCACAAGTTCATTTTGGAGGTACTCCCTTCTAAAGACTAATATATTTATTTAGTAGTCATGTAAGAACAGTAATTTAAGGGAATAATAATATTTCCATAGTACGCCAAATGGTAATTATAATTAAGTTCATATAGGCAATCTCTTACAGGCAACTATGGGATGGAAGGATTGGAAAAAAGGTTTGTTTATCATGTCGAAATTTATGTTCAGTCGGCGCTTTTCTATACATTGCACTGATTGACCGATTTTTTAAAATCTGAAACTTATAAGCAAACCAACTCAACCTTTCTTGTAGATAGATTTATTCCGTTTGATTTTGGTTATTGGTGTATGTAACTGTGTGCAACTACGTGTATTAACTATCTTCGTTATCAAGGATATCAGTTTGAACAATTCATCAATCTTTTCAGATATGGAAGTCATTACTTAATGCGTAGTTGACTTTATCGCGTTATATCACAAAATATCGAAAATAGCTGAACGTTCTTTGTTTATTGTAGTTAGGCATTGCGTTAGTCACACACAGCACAGCCATTAGACATCAATTAACAAAATCTGATCTGCAATATTCGTTCTATTGTATGTTTAATATATGTTCTAAATGTGTATTCTATTTTTATTCTTATTTAGATTAAATATCCACGATTGTTACTGTGATTGCAATTTAATAAAATTGCGATTCTTTTCTATAAGTATATCAACAAGAAAATAATCTTCTGGATCAAAATTTATGAAACAAAGAACAGGTGTCTTCTTTTTATTGCATTAACATACTCTTATATATCTTGTCGTGGTTCATGTATAATATTCTGCTCTGGCTTAATTCCAAACCAAGATTATTGTCATTGCTGGTAGTCTATTAACCGTCTTATTATTTTTATTAATTAATATTATGACACCAATTGTAAAGTGTTAAATCTAACGTCTTCTCAGTGACCCACTTTGGCTGTATCTTGTTGTTCTTCTTGCAACAATTCTTTTATTAGACCATCTGGCCTCTATCAATTGTCCAAATGTGCTGTTATCATTTTATTTCCTCACTAAACTATGTTAGTTTAAAATATTCATGTCATTACCGCCACTATTCATTAGCCAGATTTTTTATATTTATATTTATCTTTAATAACGTATACTTTAATAAAAACTTGATTGGAGTATTAACCTACTTACTAGAAAGCTTGCAATTAAGAACCGTAACTGGTAGGATCCCCAGAGAATCAAGAGAGAAATGGGGAAATTGCTTTTATCAATAAAATGTCAGTTTGTTGCAGACACCAATAATCACTTCTTCTAAGACATCTTTCGGTAGCGAAATGACATCTTAGTAACCGATTTCAATAACTGAAAACTTTCTAGTTATGACTTTGTTTTTTATGTATCTATCTATACACCTTTCGTTCCCTAACTAGATGGAGCGACTGCCATCAGACGACCACAACCAAGGGCTAGGCGATATTGAAGTTCTGTAGAAAAATATTGACAGACTTTTAAGCGGCTCATAACGTAACGTATTCAAAAATGTATTTAACACATATTTTGAAACATTATGGTTTCGTCACTGCCAACAATGTTATCAGATAATGGAGAGAATTAACGTTACTGACCGTGTGGTGTATAAACACCTTGATTTACATAACAAGCAAGGACCTTGGCCTTGTCATAACCTTGGCAGGCTACACCGCGTCATCGTTCATGCCATCTTTCAATGTCATCAGAAATTGCACGCGACAACAAGTGCTGCTAAGTATTTTTTGTTGCCATGCATTTTCATTACCTCGTTCTTGTGAGAAAACTCAGTCAACGTCAACATAGCTGTATAGGTTTGTAAAGATAAATAGAAAAATCTTTAAAAAAATGTAAAAATATTTCTTTCTCTATTAAGAGGTTTGCTGCGGAGTTTGCTATCAGCATTTCGTTTCAAGAAACAAAACGGTGATTTCAATTTTAAATAAACACATATAATTTACATACAGCCTTTACATCTTTTTAGATGATTTAAACAGCGCCTCTTTGACACTTTTTAGTGTGCCTGTAAAGCCCAATACGAAATAGAGAATCATCTGAGGCTCGAGAAAGGGAGACCCTCTCGCCTCCCCCCTGATTCTTCTCACGCTTGTCCGCCAGAGTCCGGAACCAACTCTTGTCGTGTGTTCTGCAGCCTTCATCTAAAGTGCTCCTCCATCCATTGCGGTCATCGGCCATTCCCTCCCACTCCTGAGACTGTTCCCGAAAGCGAGCATATCACGCTTTGTGCAGTCCTTAAAGCGCAACATAGGTCTGCCTAGCCTTCTCTTAGCAAAAATAACTACACTCAACAAAACGCGTCTTGGCAGTCGACTGGCATCCATCCGATGCACGCATCGCATGCCATTATGGAAAGATTTTATTAAGTTTAAAAGTTTTGGTGGAAATCATTTCATATTATCCTGAGTGCACTGTAAAGTCCCTCACGGCTAACAGTATCGAACGTCGTTGTTGTACAATTAACGTAGCATACCTCTTACAGTATATGACACCACCACTACCACTTTTCATACTTACCACCTTTCATTGCATTTGCTACCTACCGTAGGTAGTTACTTTAATTTTTTTCTCCAATTATATTCAATGGCTATGCTTCTCAAAGTTTTCAGTAAAAGGATTTTTTTATATAGTCGGAATGTGTTGACGTATGATACGAATGACGAGAGTTAGAAGCAAATGGTATTTGGCAAATTGTCAGACACGCAATACAGATGTGAGTGTATGTATTCTTGCAATACATGCAGTCCAGAACGATGATGTAACTTGAAGAATACCTTTAACATTACTTTATGGAAGTCGAGTGCAAATCACGAAATTTGTAACTCATTAAGTCCCTCAGATATTATAAAATTTTATCCATGAATGTGAATCTAAAAGTGGTGAGCAACATAAACAAAATTAAATAAACTGCGAGCGCCTTGTTCATTATTTGATACGAATTTTGATGGATTTATTTTGATTGCGTTTATCAAGTGTTGGGAAAAGGTAATATGTATAGTAGTTGTGATTTGAACTCTTTAAAATATGAAATATATTAGGTAGGAACAAAATGTTTAACAATTACTTATTTTACATAAAAAATATAAACCATTTATATATTCCATAGAGAATAGTATACTAAGAACTAGCCGTTATAAAATTGTTTTCGATTTCAGCAACGTATTCTCTTGTAGCATGTATAATCGGTCAATTCTTGAATCTATCGTCTCCTCTAATTTGTATCCGGTCTTAAGGATATTACAGACATGCGACCGGATATGTGGTTAAAACCTAGTCTAATATACGTCAGATATTATGAAATTATTCATGAACGTTTTACGTAAGGGTTGCGAAATAAAACGTATGAGTAACGTGAATACCAAGCACTACGAGTGAATTAAATTTGTGTCTACCAGACTTTATTAATGTTGCTGCATTTTACAGCGGAAAACCTTTTGAATAGAAAGACCGGGAGAATGTGTACTCTTAAGAAAATCATTGGCTCCCTTTACATAAACTAGCGATAAATTCTCGTCAAAACAATGTATATGCACATATTTTCACAGAATCGATGAACAGAGACAATTTCTCGCTGCATAAAGTTGTTTGTTTGTTTTTCTTTTGTGTCTCTTTTCGATTGTGAATCCAAGGTTTTTATTATATTGAGCTATTACATTATAAGCCTTTGAATAGAGGGCCTCAATCTGCATGATTAGTCTGCAGTGTGACGTAAATACACTATTGTATTAATTCAAACCCATAACAAAGCTTTACGAATGTTTTAGAATACTTTTATCTGTATTACATTACATTATTAACTACAGCGTATGGCATATAAAGCCGTTTCCAAAAATAACGGGTCAGTCACATAAACCAATAACGGGTCAGTCACATAAACCCGAATATCTCCCGAACTACGTATGCCATCCTAATGAAACGAAGACTGTTCAATTGAGAATTTAATTATACAGATAAAAAATAAAATAAAACTTAGTTACACCCACAATATTAATCTTAAATTAAAAAAAAACTAAAGTAGTCATATTTTTCTTAAGATTACATTTTTTTTATGATTGTTTTTTTGCTGTTTTTCATCACTGGAGGCTTCATCACGTGGAGGCAATACAAAGTATTAAATGAAGAAAGTGATGAAAAACAGCAAAAAAACAATCATAAAAAAAATGTAATCTTAAGAAAAATATGACTACTTTAGTTTTTTTTTAATTTAAGATTAATATTGTGGGTGTAACTAAGTTTTATTTTATTTTTTATCTGTATAATTAAATTCTCAATTGAACAGTCTTCGTTTCATTAGGATGGCATACGTAGTTCGGGAGATATTCGGGTTTATGTGACTGACCCGTTATTTTTGGAATCGAGTGTAGTAGGCCAAAACCTCCTTTCTAAGGCTCTCCTTAGAAAGGAGGTTAGGCTAGGCCTCTGCCTACGTCCAGCAGTGGACTGTTAAAGGCTGTTGATGATGATGATGATTAACTACACATTATCAACAGCCTTACCAGTTAAATGCCCGATATATAATAAAAATATTAGCCAGAAATATTAATATAGGGTTTGTTTTAAATTTTCCTCCCATTTTCAGTTTACGAAATCAATTGGCAGTTTCCATGAAAGATTTACAGAAAAATAATTAGGAAAGAAATACTTCCCAAAATAAACTAGTTATAAGATAAGAAACGCTTAGGAAGGCTTTGCTGAAACTTGGGAATACGATTTAGATATCGTGCTCCTAGACTCTATCTGTTACAAGACGGTAACCAACAGGTACCTACTTCTACATTTTTATCTTAAGTAATTATAAGGGTAAAACAGCTAGTAGACGGCTTTCATATTTTCTCATGAATTCTGGTTATAATCTTAACTAAATTTACGTAGTAACTATTCAGTAATCTGTGACTAAGTGTTAATTCATGTATAATTGCATGTGGGTTATAATATTACATCCAACTCGTGCACTGAAAGAATAATAACTAAACACGTACACCTATTTCTACTCAATATTAGTAGGATTTAAGTCGTCTATTATTACTTAGGCAAGGTTTATGAACTTCCTTGCTTGAATAGATACTCATTTTCTATAATAACGTTGTGTAAGATTTGAGAGACAGGTAAATTGGCTATAAAACGAAGGAAATTTCCTCATGTGTTAATCCAACCCTGAACCGTTTTTATTACGATATCGTTGGAATCAATGTACGTTAATGAATAGTTCCGTAATTTCTACCATCGTGGAGTGGCCTCACTAAGTTTGAATTATATGAAGCACCACATAATTTTAAACAAATATAACCGGTGCACAGAACAAGGCTGAAATGCCGTAAGCTTACTTTTTTACAGCAGAATTTTAATTAACATGCAAGGATTGTCAAAGTCGAGTAAATTCAGCACAGCGCTACCAGAATGTATTGCACTATGTTCTCGAGTATAACAAGCATTGCGCCTATTTCAATAGGTATTAATTTTTTTACGTTTCCTAGATATGGCATACATTACTTGGAATCCTGGTTGCTGCTGGAAATAAGCCCTTACTGTAGAGTCAGATAAATGCAATTAGGTGTAGCATGGTTGCATTATGTGGCTGTAGGCAAAAAAAATATTGTCTCGACTTTTAGTATTTTAGCATCAACATACCTTGCCAATATTTATCGGTAGATATCAACATTTGAACAGAATCTGGTACATATTAACTTTTGGTTAGCTTCTTCGCTTTTAATAAGTAGACTTATAGAAAATTTGCTAAAAACGATATAAAATTTTAATGTAATTATTTCATATTACGATAATAACATCCAAACTACTCACTCTCTTTTTTATCTGTCTAAAGCATCTTGGCCTTTGTCTATTCATCTCATGTCTAGACGATGTCTTTGAATTTACAGAGTATGGCGCATTGCAAGTCACTATATCTATTTGTATGGCCTTCTTTTGTATAAAATAATTTTATCCCATTTGCTATTTCATGTACTTGGAGTAGGTTTTTAAAACTTGTTTGTAATTATGACAATTGACTACGAAAACTCGCTTACTTGCTTGCACGTTGAGAGGCCCCTTGTAGGTCGGATGACTTGACGAATTTCGTGGAAAGCCCTTGAACCTTACGATTGGGCTTTTCTGAAGTCCTACAGGTAGTAGTTTATAATATTACTACTACTACTATATATGTGTCCTGTATCGCTGGTGATAGCGAGATCAGTGGCCCAATGATTCAAAAGCATCTTAATAGATCGTGTTAGTGCAGGTCACCATGCTATACGACTATTGTCTACATTCACTATTCTCTTGGAGTGTACCCATGCTTTCCATCAGGCAGAGTAGTAGTCACTTCGGCAGGTTCATAAATAAAAAAAGTATCTCCTGCTTCAGCATTTTCATCTGCGAATGACTCAAAATTTTGTTCTGTGTAAAAGAGGAACAACATCACTTGGATTAAAGCCAGAGGCAAGATTTGTTTAACTATTGTGCAAATGTTGGGGGTCTTTACCTTCTTAGAAAACATCTATAACTTAAGTTGCGCATTTAGGAAAAGGGAGAGGGTCAGAGAAGTTTTTCGTCGTGTATGGAAGGGACGGTAAGAGCTATTGATGTCACAACTTTTGATATCATACGAGTAAACGTTGAGAATAGTTGAGACGGAAAATGTTCGATAAAGGTAAATAAATAAATAAATTGTAAAATAGATGCAAATTAATAGTCATAGTATGTGAAAAAAATACTATGGAATTTCTGGAGATTTGTTAGAATCTATATTTATTATTAAATGAATTGCTGTTCGTTAGTCTCGCTAAAACTCGAGAATGGCTGCACCGATTTGGGTCAATTTTGTCTTGAATTATTTTTGGAAGTCCAGAGAAGGTTTAAAAAGTGAATAATATATAAAAATGAATTGTTTTTTTTTATTTAATATGGATTCCTTTTGTTTGTTTTAAGTTTATTTTATAGAAAAGTTTAGGTGTTATATTTATCGATTGAGGCAGTACGAAGTCTGCCGGGTCAGCTAGTGGGTTATAAATGTATGATATCTGTTTAAAAAAAAAAAATATAACAACGACAAGTGCAGTTATTTCAAATTATTCTCATTAGCTTCATTAGCTTCATACTTATATGTAACTGACCTCTTTAAGCGTGATGTTTAGTTTTTCTTAAAGTAGGGTATATATTATTATTTGTCGAAGGTTATACCAGGGGGGTGTCACTCCGCAGTTTAGGTATAGTCGGCCGGCTGCCTGCCGGGTCAGACACGCCGGTCGAACAGACATCGTCAGAACAGTTCAGAGTTATACGATAGAAAGAGACGCAATTGTAGGTAAATATAATCGTAGTGATTCGGCGCTGTGCGATCTGAATTGAACTTAATCTTTTGACACCGAGGGTTTCTATAACTTTAATTTACTTTTCGGAGTGAGTCTTCTGTGCTGGTACTATTATGTATTCTGTGGTTATACACTTTGATTTACATTCTGTATGTCATACCGAATATAAATCAAAGTTTGTCATCTATGGCTAAATGGATAATTATAATACCAGGTTGTTAGCATTCCAACGTTTGATCCCGCATTCAAAAGTATGATTAGTTCCGTGTCCTATTCCATCAGCGTTATTTTACAACGCCTTTTAGTTTTTACGGTTCTTAAATATCACATTTCACATGATACAAGTAATTTATCTATACTTTTTATTTCGACTGGATGTTGTAAAACTAAAATTTAAGTAAAAACTTTACTGTATTATACATTCTTATTCATCACATCATGTGTGTGGTGTGATAACTAAACATAACATTTGTACCACGTGTTTTGTTATCACTATAATCTAAGCTATAGTTCAGAGTATATACAGATACTCGTAGATTACTAGTAGAACTTCACGTTAAGCGGTAAACGGGAATAAGGATTAGGGGTTGGGTTTCGAAACGAGTCACCTGAATTTGAGGGTTTTGGTGGTGTAGGGGGCTTAAGGGAGTTAGTCTTAATCCCCCCAAAGTAATTTTGGCTGCCGGAGTTGCGTCTAAATATTTTTAAACAGTTTCCAAAAATTCTTAAATACAATTGCAATTATGCAAAACGGAACGTATTTTTATGCTTTAGTACAGTTTTTCAAATGTAATTTTTAGGTTTTATATGAAAAACGTGAAACGAAACGCAACCGCCATCTTGGATGGATGATTTTGACACTAATTGACAGCAAATTTCAAATTTATGCGTCATTCCTTTGCTTTCGAGATATAGTGAATGTGTTCTTCCGTATCGATTTGTGTTTTTTCTACGACTTGGCTACGTTCTTGGATTCTGTTTGGATTGCTTTACTGTAATTAATTAATCAAGGTAATTATATTTTATATATTATGTGCTAAAGGAAATGTATAAGAACAGGATATAATTATTAGGTAATTAATAGCAATGTATTACTCCGAATTGGCACAATCCGACTTCATTGGGTTAGGTTAGATGGGTAAGGCGGGAGCGTAGCGCAGCGAAGCTGCCGCCTTAGCCATCGTGGTTATTTTTTTTTAAACCACCCAGAAATAGGAGCCCCGCGTAGCGGGGCTCCGTCGACTATAATGCATAAAGCAATAAAACATGTATATAAAGTGGTATAAATAATGTTTGTACAAATTTCTGTTTTTGATTTTTTCAAAGGGAATCAAGTATTTTCGGCGGGTAAAAATGGTGAGGCAGGGTTCAGAGGGTTCAGACCCCTCCCCCATCCCCTCAAAAACTCACAACCCCTTAAAATGGCGACGTATTTCGAAATTTTTACCATTTCTGTTTTTAATTTTTTCTAAGGGAACCAAGTATTTCCGGCAGGTAAAAATGGTGAGGGGGGGTTCCGACACCTACCCCCCCTCCCCCCCAACCACTCACAACCCCAGAATCAGGTGACGTATTTCGAAACTTTAACCAGGATTAGTGTGGAGAAGTTCAATGAAACTTCGATCGTTACTAATCCACCCGGATCGTATCCTTCTTTGTACGCTTTCGAAGAAACATGAAGTTATTAAAAGCCTATGTGAGGAAAATTACAACCTATATTACATATACCTTACATATTACGTAGTATCTCAAAGTTTAATTATAGCATAAATACTTACCTAACTTATATTAAGTTGCCATTAAGTTATATTAAACAGGTGTAATATTATACATACATAAGAATTTCTTAGTAATGTTTAATATGACAATAGAAACAGTCATTAAATACATACATAAACAACTACAAATGTAAGTTATTTTAACGATTAAAATAATTTTCATCAACGAATTTTGACAGTCCACTGTTGGACATACGTCTCTCTTTAGAATAATACTTTTAACAATACATATATGTACATATTATGTTTCATACATATGATTTTTTTTATTTCATTGCAATCCTATATTTCATAAACAAATGGAATCTGCCGAATATATTTAACTTCGTAGTTAAAACATTGTGGCAAGACAACATTTTTGGAACGTGTTCAGATAAATACGTGCTGATTGCTTCAAATCAATACTTCGTCATGGCTCATAAGAGTCGGCATGTGGACCTTTATTCGCTATTGTCTTTTGTTTTTACGTTATCATTTACATTTCCGTTCACATAATTCACATTGTGCGCGTATCTAGTCAATAATTTATTGGGTACAGTTTCATATCTTGTGTTATGTATGCATGTATGTATGTAGGTTCACCCCGATAGTGTGGGCGAGCTGATGCAAGATAGCGAAGACCTTCAATATGTTACAAGAACTTCGTTAAACATACTTATATGAAAATGAACTAGCTAATATTGATGACAAGAAAATGATAACCAAAACCAGAGTTGTGTTTTACGCAAAAAGTTTATAATATACAAAGTAATATACAAATATAATATACAAAAAAATTCATTATACAAAGAAATTAAATTGAAGTGTCTTATTGTAATATATATACTGTACATATAATAATAAACGGTAAGTCCGTGTGGTGACGGATTAAGAATACAAAATGTCCCCACCCTTATTCATTCCATGGGTGTCGTAAGAGGAGACTAAAGGTTCGAGCACATTATGCCGGGCCGCAGCGTGTCGGGGCGGGCCGCAGCGCAGCGCAAAATGCTAACTTAAGGTTCGAGCACATTATGCCGGGCCGCAGCGTGCCGGGGCGGAGCGCAAAAATCCGCTCAAATCGCTTCAATACAAATTGTATGAAGTATCGCACACTGTGTCGGGCCGCAGCGGCTCGCATTATTGCGACGCGGATTTGCGTCCGTGCGATGCGGCCCGCCCCGCCCCGCTGCGCCCCGTCACAGTGTGCTATAGCAAGCGGATTGGTGTGCATGCGCGTACGTGTTTATTTTACGAAATTTGCGTTTTTTGATACTTTTTCTTCTAACTTCTTCTTCTTCTTCTAACAGCAGTCAAAAAAAAGAAAGTTCTTCGTCAGAATTATCCATAAGGTACAGTTGCACTAAATACACAACAGTTGCGCATGCGGTACACTCTACTCAAAATCCGTCAATGCGCTGCGACCCGGCCCGTCACAATGTGCTAAGTTAGCATTTTGCGCTGCGCTGCGGCCCGCCCCGACACGCTGCGGCCCGGCAAAATGTGCTCGAACCTTAAAGGAACAAATTAAGCAGCTAACATCACTGTCAAGAGAAGGAAAACATGAAACAAACCCTATACAAACCCGTCTGGTCAGCGTGGTATAGTAGGCCAAAACATTCTTTCTAAGGAGAGGCCTATGTCTAGCAGTGGACTGTTAGAGGCTGTTGATGATGATGATGATTGTAATATCAGTTTTTTACTAAATGTATATGAAAGTACATACGGTGATTACAGCATTTTTTTTTAAAAATGTGTCTGTCCCGGTTGTCTGGGATGGCTGGGGCAATTTTGACGGAACTTTTACTTGTAGATAATGAGTAACTTAGTCTATTTTTTTAGGACTAATTCGTTCCGCGGCTTTACTCGCGATTTATAGCAATAACTGAGGGTAACACAGCGGGTAAATAAAATGAATATTAAACTATTTATTTAATATCTCGTTTTGATAATACGTATATCGTATATTTGGTGGTTGTCACTGTTCATAGAAGGATGTCATGTCATAGTATGATTGAAAGTGCTACTAAGCACTTACAACCCTAGTGGCGTCAGTCTCACGTTGCGAACTCTATGAGATTCTTGTGATCCTAATGACGAACAGAAATACAAAACTATACCTTTAGTTTTTAATACGGCTGCCAGACAGTACCACTGCAATCAGAAGTTTTGAAGAGTTCTATCAATTATTCGATTTCATTTAGGTGTTACACACGAAAATGTCGGAATTCTATTACTTATTATTATTTCAAGGTTTTAATTCTGTACACAACTACAAAACTTGTTCATGTTAGGACTAATCTATACAAATAAATAAAATTGAAGCCTCTGTTTGTGATATCAAATGAACAATGGTCCAATAAATGCTTATGAAGTTACATGTGGTACTTACATAAAAAAAACTACTTTTTACTTTACGTCTAATCTCCGTAACGGTTAGGCTGATTTTGATGACTTTCACTGGCAGATGAAGATGACTTAAATAGTAACTAAGGCTAATATTATAATACTAGTTTCGCTCTACGGCGTTTCTCGCTATATACAATTTATCACCGCGGTGTTTCCGCGGGACTCGGTGTAATGATAAAACTCCGTCTACTATTATCGACAGTTAAAATTAATATCCGTTTTAGAACACGTTGTTGAACATCTTTGTAATTGAGAAGACAGAACTATGTTCCAGTCTTAGCGTGACAATCGTTTTGATACGCATAACGATAAACCTTAATGTTCAAAAGTAAAGGCTAACTGTCCAGGGATACCGATCTTTAGTTTTATAATATATACTTAACCAGTATTTAGAATTACCCAGGACTTAAGTAATAAAGTGTTTTCTGTTGTTCCAATTCAGTTTGAAAAAATAAATAGTTTTTAGATGCCTTTATGGTATTGTTTATAGCAAGTTGTAGCTGAATGTACAGTGGTAAATAACTAATAAGGCCTATGAATTAGGCTTGGCTAATAAGACGAAACAATATTTTTAATTTGTTTCAAATTCAGGGATATCTTAGGTTTTGCAGGAAATACGTTTTAAATCCTTTCTCCCTCTTGTTTATTTCAAACATCAATAAAGCAGGAAAAATCGTTTAAAAATTATTATTACCTATTAAAATAATTTAAAAAATCGTACTACACTAACAGATACATTTCAAATTTCGTGCTGTCCATACCAGTCAGCTGTTTTGATATGTAGTTAATAATACAGTTCGCAGTATAGATGTAGAAATAGGTTTTTACATCACTTTTTACACAGTTGTCGGTTTCATTTGCGGATTCCAGTCAATCGTAGTGTCGGCCTGATGTAAAGTCACGTACGGCGACGTCAGCGTAACAATGTCTGTAGAAATGTGCCTAGCGACACTATAAACATGTATTCATACATAATATCTACACATATAAAACGGTAATTGTAGATATATATTGTAAAAACAAGAGGAGATCAAGAGACGTAGATTTTACTAATTTTTAAGGTTAGACATTTCTACCTTAAGGATAATTTGATTTCAATTAATTAAATATGATGATAATATATAATATTGACTGCATGGAAGAAGTAGTGGTATTAGGGTGAGGACAATCGAACGTAATTTTGCGAGTTGTCAGTCGCGAAATTTCTGCTGCATTCAGTTTCATACAAAAGATAATGTGGTTCGCCATACTGCTTGCATTTGCAGCGAGTATGGCGACCCCCACTTATGGATCTTACTCATGCTTTCCATCAGGCATAGTAGGGTCACCTTGGCAGGCGTTATATATATATAAAAAAAAAAAAAACAGTTCGTGCCACACCACACGGCGACGTGAAGCAGGCACCACACTTCGCTATTCGCTATTCGTTATGCGGGTTATTCGCGCGCATACGGCGAAGTGTGGAGAGTATATTCGCCAATATTCGCTTTATTCGTACGCATCGAATAGCGAATCGCATATACGTCGACTTGTCGGTTTTTTGACACACTTCAAAGGACACGAATAAGGCGAATACACGCATCGACTGCCCACACTTCGGACGGGTAGTGAAGTGCCCTGTGCATAACTAACAACCATAGACTATAAAACAGTTTTTGAAATAGATAAATCAATTAAACGATTAAAATAACCTATCATATGATCAAAATAATTTGGCTTCATTTAAGTATTGTTTCTGTCAATTTAATAAAATAAAAAGGAAATTAAAATAATATGTTTCGTTCGTTCATTGACCATTAAAAATGACAATGCCCTGTGCATAACTAACAACCATAGACTATAAAACAGTTTTTGAAATAGAATAAATCGATTAAACGATTAAATTAGTTTATTAAATGATCAAAATAATTAGACTTCATTTAAGTATTGTTTCTGTGAATTTAATAAAATAAAAAGGAAATTAAAAGAATATGTTTCGTTCGTTCGTATGGTTTCGTTTTGTTCACCATAAAAATGACAATGACACATCTCTACAACACACATATTTGCCTTATGTGATTATACCAGTACGAAGTGTGGTGGCGTGTTTGTTGTTTGCGCGCATAACAAATATTCGGGCGAATACGGCGTAGACACATAACGAATAGCGAATAACGAAGTGTGGTGCCTGCTTGAAATGAGTTCACTCCGCTCTCTACTGCGCGGAGCGTTTTGTGTTCAAACCCCGTTCGGGACAACATTTTGTGTGTTCACCAATTTGTATGTTTGAGGTGAACTAGAACTGACTGACATCAGACACTGTCCTAATAATGATGTTCTGAAGAACATCATTATTAGGACAGTCTCGTCCGTGTGCGTTAAAGTTTGTATTGTATTCCTCTGTATTGTATTGAATATGCCTCGCTAGCTATCAAATACAAAAATAAAGTTGTAGGCACATCTAACCTGCTCGGTACCAATATTCCATAACAACGTATAATATCATTTATTATGCACATAATACACTAATAAGGAACAACTTTAACTATTTTAGGTACCAATAAGAAATATAGATACGATTATCCCTCAGCCTCTGGTAGCACCTAAGAAGCTCATAATTCAATTAGAGAAATTTAACTAAACTAAATGTTCCATCTATTCGTTCGCAGCTCTTTCCACCTATGCATTAACTTGTGCCTTCAACTATTTTAATAAATCAATTGGCCTCATTGGCCTAAAAATAGACTTTAATTAATAGAAGCACGATGCGCCTGGATGTAACATGAATAGTCTCACAAGTAATAGGGCCTTAGGGCATTAGCTATAGAACGAACACATTGTTTGAACGCTGTCCTGAGTATTAATTAGCTGAATTCCCAACGGAATCAAACTTTGCAATCCCAAAGTGAAAGTAAACAGTTCCTTTGATAAAACAATTTTCATATTCCAATATGACTTGGAATCCTCTTTAATTAGATATGTTAATATTATTTTTTACATTCTTAGTTACTCATTGCTTACAATGTTTCTCACACTTTCTTTTTATCGCACGAACTTTTAAATATAACATTTATGGTCAATGGTCACAATGCTGTCTTAGTCAGAATGAAACGAATTCAATAAATGTTTGTTTCATGATTCATCGATGCACTTCGCTCTGCCGGTGCATACCTATCGCACTTTCTGTGTGCCACCGCAGACCTTACTTACAAAATTAGGTATTAATTTAATAAATATACATTGTTTACTGTTACGTGCCTTGGTTGAAAGTCATCATTTTGGTAAATAATCATGCCAAAAACTATGCCATTGTGGAGGAACGGGTGTTGTGATATACAACATCCCAACATCAATCGTTGGCCAGTGGCACGCCAGGCATGATCATCTCGCCTGGTCGGAGGATCCTCCCTTTGTGTTGAAGGAACACGACATCCATCAAACACTCAGGTGCCGAAAGTTTAACATGATAAACCTACACTGCTTAAGCATACCAACACTTACCTAGTGCAAGTAACGCTATAAACACAATTCAATTGTGTGTTCATAGTTTTATGTTCAGAAATGTATTTTAAATTTGAACGTTTACATTTCAGTTTGCTTGACTATTTCTTCTATTAGTACCTACCTATGTTCTCTCTTAGAAAAGTTAAGTACGTCATTTCAAAAAAATAATTAAAGAATACTTGTAAGAAAAAAAGGTACTGGTAAATCTACCATAGTTACCTTTTTTATCTTAACTTATTAAATCTTATATTTAAAATTCTCGTGTCACAATGTTCGTTCCCATACTCCTCCGAAACGGCTTGACCGATCTTTATGAAACTTTATTAGCATATTCAGTAGGTCTAAGAATCGGCCAACATCTATTTTTTATACTCCTAGGGCGCGATTGGAGCCGCGGGCATCATAGTATATATATATAGCTTAGATAAAATAAAAATAGTTTATGTTTAGCGTAAAACGCCTTTTAAAATGTGATAGCAATCTTTAGTCAAGATGCAAACTCAGTTTTAACATTTCTTAAATTTTATAAAATCTTATCTTTTTTAGTTTGAGCTATAATAGAACTCTCTGCACTAATTAGATAAACAAACACAAAGTTACAAAGCAAGTATATTTGTATAACTAATATTGTTTTAAGGTCTGAAGCGACGAAGCGACGTCGGGAGAGAAGCTTTTATCTTTTCGTGCAAATATCTCCGAGGACAATGAAGTGTTGCAGTTTGGCAAGAGTCCCAGTAACAGCTAGTGACGGCGTGTGGGAAAGTATCCACATGCACTGAGAATTCCCGGGAGCTTTTGATAACTTGCCGAGTTTGTAGAGCAATATGACAGAACAATAGTTTCAACCGTTTAGGATTTAGGCTACATTACCTTATATCGCGATACATAAGAATGCTGGCATGTTGTGTCACAAACTCACGAATTGAAATGAAATACTCTTTTGTCTGACTGTAATACTGATAAGAATCTGTTTTAGATTTCCTAGATCTCAATATCGCCGAAGGAGCCAGATTAGAATACTTAGAAAACTCCCTTGTTCGGGATTAGTGTTTTACCAAGAATTGTGGATGTTTACTTTAACTATTTATGATCTAGTTTAGTCTACACAAATAAAGTTTTATTTCTTTAATAACAAATCATTGAACTAATTTGCCTGGCAGAGATTGCTTTTAGCAATAAGGCCGCCCATTGTACATGTCTACTTGTAACATTTGTATAAAAACAACAATGTAATTGGTGTACAATAAAGTATATTCTAATCTAATCTAATCTAATCTAATTTGAAACGAGCGTAATGTTTATGCATCCCTAATATTTTCCTTCTCTACGTGGCTCTTTTATCACAATTGAAGTACATACATTTATACATTAAAATAATTAGTACTTAATAAACACAAAAATTCACCCCTATATTTTATATCTTAAGTTTTAAAATGACTGTAGTGCTAACTATCACAGAGAACAAGCTATATTATATGGACAATAGATCTGGACTATTAAGATCAACAATGTCATAGATAATCTCCACTGTGGTGGGTTGTCGAAGTCCAAGTCAGACTACACAGATTCAATTTCCATTACAATGTAAGAACATTACATTAGTTATTTTCTTCTTAGGGGGCAGAAATGAGAAGTGTTACTTCATGTAACTAAACTTAAGTTGAAGATTCTTTCCTATTAGTTTTAACTTCGACAAGCCATCGGCTTAGGGTTGAGAATCCCACAGACAGTACCGAGCAAATCTGATGAAGCTTCATCTTGATGGCGCGTGGAACCATTTATCATCAAATAAGGCACGTATGAAGGGTTGAGCTCATGTGTTACGTCGCCATATATCTTCAGAAGATTGTTACCGCGTGAACTTTTCACGCATTGCCAAATTTCAACAAGTTGTACACTTTCTCTATAGCCACACTATAAAAGAAAAATACATTATTGTCATTTCAAATGCGAATGCGATTTTGCCGATGTAATAGATAAATATTGATACAGATAGAAATGAACCCTATTTTATAAAGTTTTCCAGTGTTCAGAAGAAGTACTTAAAAGATTTAATCATTTCTCTGGTAGCAAATTAGGATAGCATCTTCAATTTTATTCTTAAATAAAGTGTAAGCCGCTAATTGCTAGACGACTCGGTTATCTTTATTACTTTCGGCAAACGAATATCGAACTAGATTTCCAAGAAACACTAGAGGCCGCATAAGCTTAACTTTATTAGTATAAACTTGGAAGATAACGTTCATTACACAAAAACAGCACTTAGTAATTAAATAGCAGTAAGAAAATGATATAACTAAAATACACCTCTAGCATCTCCAACTATAAAATGAAGTCAAATTGCAGACTTAAGTGGAGGCCTTTACTTGTTTCTTCCCTGTCATAGAGGAAACTTAAGTGGCCGTCATTACAGTATAGTGTTTACCTGCAACCAGGTATGTCATTTAAGAAGAAAGCAAGCTCTGCAATTACATTTTAAATATTCACTTTTCATTGTTAAGTAATGTGTCATTTCCTGCATACCTTTTTAGGGTTCCGTAGCCAAATGGCAAAAAACGGAACCCTTATAGATTCGTCAAGTCTGTCTGTCTGTCTGTCTGTCTGTCTGTCTGTCTGTCTGTCTGTCTGTCTGTCCGTCCGTATGTCACAGCCATTTATTTCCGAAACTATAAGAGCTATACTGTTGAAATTTGGTCAGTCGATGTATTCTGTGAACCGCATTAAGATTTTTACATTAAAATAGAAAAAAAACAATACATTTTGGGGGTCCCCATACTTGGAACTGAAACTCAAATTTTTTTTTTTCATCAAACCTATACGTGTGGGGTATCTATGGATAGGTCTTCAAAAATGATGTTGAGGTTTCTAATATCATTTTTTTCTAAACTGAATGGTTTGCGCGAGAGACACTTCCAAAGTGGAAAAATGTGTGTCCCCCCCCCTCTAACTTCTAAAATAAGAGAGTGATAAAAGTAAAAAAAATATATGTTGTACATTACCATGCAAACTACCAACGAAAATTGGTTTGAACGAGATCTAGCGAGTAGTTTTTTTTTAATACGTCATAAATCGTAACACGCAATTTACCTTTCATCCAATCAAAACACTATTATTAAAACATCGATGAAAGTTACAACGAACTACAAAAACATTTATATAATGTTACTTGCTGATACGGAACCCTTCATGCGCGAGTCCGACTCGCACTTGGCCGCTTTTTTTTTGAATTAAAATAGAACAAAAAGGTTAGTAGAATACAAGTATTTTTTTTTTTCTTTCTTTTTTTAAAAGACAACTTACGATTTTTAGTATAATCATGCAACAAAGCTACAAACACTCAATAGTTACCTACTGTAAATAGCATTTCGTAGACTAAATCGGGAATAGAAAATATATGTGTAGATTCCTGCCTTTTTTTGAGTTTTATATTCTCATCTATATCATAACTTGGATAAGGTTTTATTTACAATTTAACTTACCCATTTTAGAACTGAAATAATATAATCATAAGTTGACTGGTAAGAGATATACTGCATGAGACAGCTGTTATAGAAGATAGAATGAGTGTTGTTACGTAGTACGTCGATGGCGCAAGCGTGTATCATGTTGGCAAAGCACTCTCGTCTGCCATGCTGACAGTCAAAGAAGTAACGACTTCGGGAACGATAAGTCTGAAAGTCGTCATATCATATTAATTTCAGTACTTGTACCGAGTTTTGCTCGGTTAATTATGTTTATTGTTTAACAACATCATCTATTCTCTCTAGTAGCTTTAGTGTTGTTGTGTTGGAGTACTAACCAAAAACTAATTACTACTGAAAGATTAGTATAGATGTCGCAAGCAATGCTAAGAGTAATGAGAAAAGCGAAAGGAAAAACGCATGAAAACCCGAAAAAAATTACACTAATTTAAATAATTTTTTCAGCCCCCAAAAATTACAAATACTTATTTTCGGCGAAACAGTTAGAACCGTTTCCGAAATCACAAAAGTATATACAGATACTGTAGATTAATCACACATTAATCACGATAGTATCAGATTTAACTTCTTCCGTATTCATTAGAAGTTATGAATTATAGTTGCATTTATTTCACTATTCGCTAATACCTACATCTATCACCTATCTGGGTATCAGCCACTCTCCCACTATATGGTTCATAAAAGTTTAATCATTCTTTCTTTACACTTTATTCCATTGGTCAAACCATCGTATTTTTTCGGCCCATTAAAGTTAAGTCATTTTCTCTTTACACTTAATTCCAGCGGGCTAACTATCTTATTATTTCGTACTAAATATCAGTCTTTACTTCTACCCACAATTCCTATATTTAGTATTATTGCAATAAATCATGCACTGCGTGTTATTCCAAATATCAGTATATCTAATGGTATCCTTCTACTAGGGAGTACTGATAAGAATGACAAACATATGTTAAAAATACATGATAAAATTGGTTGTCATTTTTATATTTGACAGTATTGACACCCTAAATCGATTGCCACAGGTGCTCTTGACAGCAGGAATAGGTTTGCGTGTTCGGTGCATTTACGAGGAGGGAGAAAAATTAATCTGATGTGCTGGTCCTGAGTGCATCGTCATTCTAAATTACATCGCACATTCTAAATCGTATGTGCAATTAAAATTTATCAAATAGAACAACTCACCAGCTAAGTACTAATTTAAAGTAAAAACGGAGTTATAATTTGAAAATTGTCACTGCCTTTGCTTGATATATAAACGGAGCATACAAATATTCTCTTCTACTATTAGTCATTTTCTTCTTTGACAGTAGTTTCAAAAACCGGGACCCACTTGACAGAAAATTTCTACTTCTGTTGCACAGTTGATTTTCACGAAGGTATAAAAAATTAAGCTTTCAATCAATGCATTTTATCTTAATAAATAACATAATTGTGATAATAATTCCATTGGTTTTTAGGAACAGAGTCCGTTAATGTCAGTCCTTATTTAAATGAATTAGAATTAAAATAATTACAGTTATGTGTTTGGTAACCTATTTTGTTAACGAAAAGGCCCAATTTTGGAATAATTAATAACTTTATGTCATGTTTAAATTCCATGTTGAACTATACCGTAGCAGTTTAGCTAGCGTGTGTAATATAATAAAAATATACATTTAATTTAACTGTAATGACAGAAGCTGCAATTGTGCTAGTACCTTAGCGTGTCCGTATGGTATTAAACGGACGTCTAAATGTGCTCCAAGCCTTTTCACAGTGGGCTTTAACTGTGTTACGAAGAAATCCACGCTGGCCGGACAAAGAGTTTCGTAATAAACTGTAATGTGTATTTTATCATTTGTATTTCGCACTACTGGTGGTGTCTGAAAAAAAAAGGTGAAAGGAAGATGAAAAGAAAGTGTAGCACAAGAATAATTTTATAGTTTTACAATAAGAATATAGTTTTTGATTCATTAAATATCTGAGCTATTCCAATACAAATAGAATTTTAATTAAATTTAGGCACAGAACTTTGTGGATTCCGATTTCAGCGGATCTACAATAAATCTTGTCTGGTTAAGAATTTTTTTATTGAAATAAACATAACATAATAATTAATAACAATATTAAAATACTGTTAGTCAAGTTGTGTTACGTGATTCTTTGCATTGAAATTATGCGTATTATCAGATATGAAATTTTAATTGCCTACCGTTTACGTGAATTCCTACCAAGTACTTTGGTTTTCTAATAAATGTTATATGAATGAGTAACTCATATTCAAAATAGAGTACTTGTAATGGTCAACCTCTTTGTTTTTGAATGTTGAACACATTGCTTTTTTATAACAATTATAGAATAGATATGAATAATGCAATTCGTATTAGAGGTAAAAGGCCGTCTTATTAGATAGGCCTATGACATCAGTGTGAACAAAATTTTAGCAGACATTAACATAAGTTGACCTTTTTACTGTCGTTTAGACAAAGAGTTGTAATTAGTTGAATGTTACTTACTTTTGAAGTAATGTTCTTGATTGTAGGTTGCTTCTCAAAAGCTGTAGAAACTAAAATACGAGTTTTAAATAATACAAAAGGTATACAACAGATGTCATAGCTTACACAGTAATAAGAAAATCAAAAATTCACTTTTCACAATAATCTTACCGCTATTTCGTAAGCCATGACTACATATCGCACCACCAATAAATATTTTCAGTAGCAGTATTTTATGAAACATTTTTGTAGACTGCTGAATGTCTACTAAATTTAAACTCTTAGTTTTAAACATAAATAACCAGTACGGTTATTGTAATTATTAAATAGCCTATGACCATTACTGATAACTCATGAGATGATAACCAAAGATACAGTTTAATCACCTACCTAGTGTCGCCGTCTAGTCATCATTAAAAAGTCGATGGCCTTAATATAAGCACTGATTGAGGATTACTTCCTTACATTATATATAACTGCCTCATACCTCACCATTAGTGAGGTATGATTATACTGCTTACGGTAAGCTTGAGTTGTTGAAAACTATTTAAAAATATATAAAAAATATACATAGTAAGTATGTGCTGTTTTACTACAATTTTAATGGTTTTGTTTAAAGTGAATTTCAACTAAACTGTTGATAGCTTATAAAGGTACGTGTCCATTGCCCCGCGCCGGACGCTCCACACGCACGGCACACAACGGATTTTATTTTGTTTTGTATGATTTCACATAGTGTCCACTATCCGCGCCGCCCGCATCGAACGCCGCGCCGGCATTTATGAGCAAGGCAAATTCGTTCAATCCGTTGCGTGCCGTGCGTCCGGCGCGAACCAATGGACGCGCAGCTTTACACTGCTACCTGTACATATACCAGCACTTGGATACCATTTGGCACTTTTTATTTATTTATTTAAAAACTTTATGCACTGAGAGTACAACGGCAGACTTAATGCCAAAGGCATTCTCTACCAGTCTACCGTGATTGGTGCAGAAATTATCGTGAAGGTGCATTTTGGTTGGAAATAGTGAAACAGACACGAAATAATTAAAAGTTAAGAGAGATAATGGAAATAAATATTGAAATATGATACTTTTTTCACTACAAGCATGCACTTGGGAGGTGTTTGACTATTTCAAATTGAAATTAAATAAACTGAAGGATCTTCCTTTTAACCTGGATTGATTTTTATAATGAAGGGGATAACCAATTCACATACTTGCTTGATTTAATGCTTTTAAAAGTTCACAGCTGGACTTCATATTTTTTTTAAGTGCGTTAATTAAATTGATAGCATTAGTACTGTTTATGTTTCGTTCTTAGTAAGCATCATAATAGGCTATTACAGTGTTGAATACTATACAACATTGTGTGCATTCAATGGACCACTTTGTGCAACACAGAATTTGAATTTAAATCGAAGGCATCGTGTTTGGCAGGCTCATATAAATAAGAAAACAACTTAACTAGAGTAGACCTTGTTACATAATATGATTTTATAAACTTTTTCTCACTTAAAGAAAATGCTCTCCTAATCTTTTAAACAGTTAGTCAGTTTCTTAAGTTCCAACACTGTTATAGAAGTAAATGCGGTAAATGAAAATCAATTGAATTAAGTTCTAAACGTACTGAATTACAAAGTGTCAAGTACAGTCGTAAATCTTTCAGTTTTGACACAGTGAATAGTCGATCGTTGTTGCTAAGTCTCTTAATTTAACAAGTTAAGGAAGCCTCAACGTGTTATATCATTTAAGATGTACACCTTCATCTATTTTTTTTTAAATTAATGGCCTGTATTGTATATAGTGCCCTCTTTACTTATTCAGTCACTTCCAGATGATTTTTTTTAATTTTTTCACTATTATTTTCATATTCTATAGAAACGGCGACGGCCACGTAGTACATTCACAAACAGTACATAAAATATTTTATTCGTGATTTAAAATAAGTTCTAAAATATTACATTATTTTATTCGTGATTTAAAATGCTAAGTTTAGTAAACATTAAACATTGAATTCAATTTCATGTAGTTATATATTTTAAAAAGATTTTCATCATTAATTCGCTAATCAATTGTTCGCTAATCAAGGAACGTTCATGTTATTAGGTTTACGTACAGAAAATACACAAAGGAATTCTTAATAAACAACCTTCAGTGGCAACTTTTATTAATAACTGAAAAGATGTTTAATCATAATTGCAAAATAATTTAATAATAATGCAAATGCATTTAATAATAATTTATTTAAGTACTGTGACATTCTGTAGGCTGCGGATTAAGCATATTGCAAACTATTGTGATTAAATTTTTTCTTGCCTCTCGGTCTTTTTCTGTAGATCCGTGACACCTCAGATGAGGTACAAATGGTACCTTATTTGCCTTAGTCAATTCGCCGTACGATTTCAGTAGTATTGAGCCACGAGCGCTGCTGATACATTTTCCAATATCATCGACACTTTTTGTAGGAACCTTTTCAGACACACCGCACTGGGAAACGAAAAACCTTATTTAGTTCATAATTATAATACACGTTTATTTTTTATGAAAACGATGTATTCAAACGATCAAGGAGGAGCTAGTAATGGTTTATACTATAAATTGCAACTTCTTTCTTTAAAGATTTAATTATAATGTTTTAACATTTTTTATATTACATGCCATTTTTCATAGTTTTACTACAAAATATGGCATGTAAGCTAGATATGAAAAATATCTAATTTCATTTAAAAAAAACATATTCAATTTCTACAACATAACAAAAAAAGGGAGTATCTTGTAAACGTATCTTGTTTTTATGGTTTCGAAGATTCCGAGAAAGCACATTCTAAAAATAAGGCCTTATAACTCCTGAACTAACAAAGTCATCTAATCCGTTATACTTTTTTCTTTGAAGTTCATTATATGGACCATCATCACGATTTTTTCCAGATTATTTGAGCCAGCCGATTAGCTTATAGAGAGTGGGGACGCCTTGTTTTTACCAAAAAGTACCCTTTAAAGTGGAATTTCTCGCAAACGGATACCTAAGGTAAAAAAAAGTCTTAAAAATCCTCTAATGTTTTTTAAAAGGCCTATCTAATGATACCCCACACGATGGGACAGACGCGAGAAAAAAGAACATCCCCTCTTTACGTCTAGGGGAGGTACCCCAAATAAAAATATTTTTAATAATTTTATTGTAGCACTTTGCCGGCGTAATCACAACACATATTGATGCAAAGTTTCATCTTTCTAGTACTACCCGTTTGGACGGTAGTTTGAGGACGGACGAACGGACGGACATTGCGAATCTATAAGGGTTCAGAGTCATAAACTACGGAACCCTAAAAAAATTAAGCGGTTTTAACCTCTGCAAAAATAAATAGAAGCATTTCCATTTTTTTGCACGTTTTATTAACGGTCAATCAATTACATATGTTATTAGTAATTGCATATAGGATTTCAAGTAATTACAAACACACGCTGTGAAAAACTATTTCGACCTATTGCTTCTATACTACGCAGGTAAAAGTACCTTTAAAACTTCAAACACCTAATATAATATAAATAAACATATTATAATTAAGTATGTAGTTATTGAATTTTATTTTGTGTTGTTTCTTATTAGAATTCGTAATTTATTCTTTTTATTTTTTCTTTCAATACAGCCAGGCATCACTCCCATTATATATACCACTAGCTTATGTCCTCTCTCAGGCTCTAGACTATCTGTGCACCAAATATCATTTAAATCGGTACAGCGGTTTTGGTCTGAAAGCACGATAGACAGACAGATGCACATACAGTTACTTCCGCATTTATAATATTAGTAAGGATTATCGTAATAAATGCTATTCATTGCAAAATATACCTAACTAAAATCAATATCTTTAATTAGAGGGTTTTAGAAAATCTAACCTTAATAAAAAAAAGTTTGGTAAAGATAAGCATTCAATTCAAAATAAAATAAGATGAGTAAAATTCATTAGAGCCAAGAACGTCTTTAAAATAAAAAAATATATAGCTCTATCAGCGGAGCTCAAATAAATCCCTTAGCGAATTAGGCACCTAAAATAATTTTATTAAAGAGAAAGGGTTTTACATCGGTTTTAAAACGATAAAGTGAGAGCAACCATCTACAGAATCGGTTAATTTCTGATTAAGAGCTAATCCTAATGGAACTAAGATCGATAACAATGCTTATCGATTTTTGTAAATAATAATAGCTATGCAAAATGTGACATACGAATGTACGAAATAGGACTGTTTGTGCATTTTTCATTTTAATCAATAGAAAATATCTTGATCATAAATATGTATCAAACTGTAAATAATCGAATCTTTTCATTTTTTGAATTTGATTGAAAACTAATAGTCTATGTTTATAATTGTTATTAATTTATACTCATTAAAATTACTTTTTTTTTAATTTTGGCAATTTCATTATTTATTGTGGTGGTTGTCGAAAACATTATTCATCTTTTATTAACACTAAGACTATTTAGGGCACTTAACATACAAGCGTCAAAAAATTTCTATCATCGCTTACTGGTAGCGTACTGGTTGTTTAATAAAAGATGAATGAAGTGATTTACAAATTTGGAAACATGAAATAATAAAAAATCACACGAGCTAGTTATTTCATGAAATTTAGTATGTGAAAAAAAATATATTGCATAATTGTTCTACGTGTAAATATTTAAAACGAAACTCATGTATCACATCACCTTAATTTAACCATTTAGAGAATCAGTGCTCTCTTTGTTGGGCGTTAAACATTTTCAAGGCACCTACCACCAAAAGATCTTTTAATTTTTTTGGGTACTATATGTATAGACTATGCCGATCTCGAATAATGTAGTTTATTATTGGTAAAATAATTAAAAAATTGGATGACTAGATTTAGGGATTACGTTTTGCAACCATACAAATATTATGAATATTAACCTCTTTATAATATTAGCATAACTAATTCGGCAGAATTTAGTATGTACATGCCTATCAGTTGTCTAGTAGTTGTTATATCTTATATATAGTTTTATACATACCCTAGTTATATCCTCCGGATCAGTGTAGTCGAAGCTACTTTGCATAAGACAACTGTTAAAGAGGACCGCATGAGTGTTGTTACGTAGAACGTCGATGGCGCATGCATGCGCCAGGTTACCGCGGCATTCCGGGTGTCCATGCTGACAGGTGAAAGAATAACGGCCCTCAGAATCTGTTTCATTGCTTGTCTGAAAATAAAACAAGACACGGTTTAAAACTATTATTGGTTATTCATAGCTCGTAACGCAGACGTAGTTCTTCAGATTTTAGATGATAGTGAAGCTTTAACAGTGGCGGACTACTTTAAACAATATAATTTAGAAAATATATGCCACATAAACTCAATATTTTTCAAATGATTTTATTATATTGACTCTATAGACCATGGACAATAACAAGGTGAGTTACTAAACTAAAGTAAGTTTTACACGGGTATCATTAGTATGCTCCTGGAGTTACAAATAGAGGGGGGGGGAAGCAGGGGAGGATTACACTTTCGTTACATCCCTTAGCGATAAGACAACGACTAAGGACGGGGTTTCTATGAGGTCGTGTTGGCCCACCTAATTTTCTTATTAGAATGAATGGGTTATTCAGTACGAATGGGCCGACTCGATCGGGATAGTACTACCCTCTCACGGAAAACCAACCTAAAATGGCTGCGTTCGTGGTGTGTGTTTTGTTGGCAAGTGTGAGACCAGACGCCCAATGATGTAGAAGCACTTAATAGGTCGCTGTAGTTTGGGTCACCATACTGCATTGTGTTATTGCTTTTGCAATTAGTATGGTGACGACTACTCTTAGATTCGCCTCATTCATTCTATCAGCCAGAGTACAGTTCACTTTTGTAGGCTTATCAAAATCCAACTGTTGAACCGAACCCAAATCTATGCAACCAGGTAAAGTATTTTTATAGTATAGCGCTCAGTGCTAGTAGCTAATAGTTTAAGTTAGTTAAAAGTGATATAGATTTTTCCATACCTGAGCTTTTCCGTAAGGTACCAGTTGTAAGTCTAAATATGACCCTAACTTTCGCACGGCAGGCTCCAATTGTTCAACAAAGAATTCTATTGAATATGGACAAAATGTCTCGTAAAAAATCGTGATCTGAACTTTGTCCCTCAATGTAGTCACATTTGATGCAACCTGAAAACAGAAATGAAAATATCAGCGTATGTTGTCAAAGCCAAGACATTCAATAACTTAGGTTGTAGTTATGTTTCACAATATTTTGCTTTAGTAGAATTGATTAGCATTGTTATTTCTGAGATTACAACTCTTAAACTTATAATACGTGACGGTTCAACTTTTTTATTAATTTACACAAAATTTACAAGTTACCTACAGATGTATCTCGGTTTCATGTTCGGTTTCATGTTTTAAGATAAAATAACATATTTATCACTGGAAAGATAATGTGAAAAAGGCGTTTAAGAAAATATTTTGACTCCTATTACTAAAACATAAGACCCTTTACAGTAATATTTTCACCATCTCCAATGATATAAGTGTGTGTGTTATCATCACCTATTGCAGTCTGCTGCTTGAACTCATATAAAGTATGTGTTGGTTGGACTCATATATGTGTGTAGATACATTTATAATATTGGTATAATTGCCATTAAAACTTACTGTTGTGTTAATGTCCGCTGTGGTTAAATCCACTTTCGTAGTTGTAGGTAAACCTAGAAAAGTAGATAAGCAATTTAATTCACAAATTCATTTTAAAAGCATATTTTAATTGAAAACATACTTACTCGTTGTACTTATTGCATTATTTGGCCGAGGGCTGCATAGGCCAACGCCTAGCAGAAACGGTAATAAAAACATTTGTTTATTCATCACTGAGTTATTATATTAATATCAGCAAGTGCTACAAATCAATGTCAACGCGGACACTATTATTTATGTAATGAATTATATTTAACGAATACCTAAGACTATATATTTGTAGAGATGAAATAGTAAGTAACTATTACGTAAAGAGATATGTAGTATGATGAACTATTCACCCGTTCTAATGATAATTTCTGGACACGTGAAAGATATTCTGTATTTATTTTTGCTACATGTATTTTTGTAAATTAAAAATAATCGACAACATTATAAATAACCTTTAACACTTTGTTTAGATTCTAGGCAAAGAACGGGATACTTTAGATTGATAATTAAGTAATGATACTTCTGGTCGGTAAAAGTAAAGTAACTAAAGCCGGTAATAATAAATTTCGAGGCAGTGTTTTAGTTTAATGAGAAGTATTACGTACCAGCTTGGCATCGCGGTGGCCAGTAATTATAATCTTAATCACAAGTTTACAATGTGAGACACCAGGAATACCACTATAAGGAGTCCATCATTTTAAATACCGTAAACTGGGGTTATTTGGATATCACTGGGCTATTTTTTAATTTCGGAAAAAAAAGTTTTGATCACATGTATTTTATTATCTGCTAATAGTAGGAAATTTATTATACCACCTGGCATAAGAACGACATGTAATATCATTGTTAAACTAGAATTTTCACAGACAGCATCGATGTCCGTTGAGTAGTGCGTTATTTGAAAATAGCTAAAATTTTGGTGATTTCATGGTTCAAAAACTTTCGTCTGAAACTCTAAATCTAGAAAGGTATGTATAGAGTGAAATACATTGCGAAATACTGTGTTTCATTGACATTACAGGGATTCAACTTGCTTTTTTCTATGTAAATGGGGCTTTTTGGTTTCGGTTTTGGGGCTAAATTAAACTTAGTTTTAAATAGCCCCTTTCAAGCTTGTCAAACATTGCTATGGTTTTTATTCATCGTTTCAAATAGTGGGGCTATTTGAAACGATGAATAAAAACCATACCATTGATGATTTTAACTGAATTAAGGGTGTTGTTTCTAAATTTATTTTTAAATTATCTACAAAGTACAACAGGTCAATAAGTGACTGGTTTGATTCCAAGTGTTTTAAGCCGATAGACGATGTATTTTACGCACGTTTTAAAAAAAAATATTTTCGGACATCTTACACACAACGTCATCTAGTCCCAAAATAAGCAGTTTGTATTATGGGTGCAAAGTTTGTGTATTTATATAACTTGTTTAGCAAACAAGTTATATAAATACACAAACATATTTTTTTTTGTAAATACATACGTATTACATATTGTACATAGAAAATCAAATAGACTCGGAAACAAACATTTGTGGATAACACAAATATTTGGTCTGACCCGGAATCGAACCTGAAGCAGGCACCACACTTCGTTATGCGCTTTCGTTATGCGGGTTATTCGTGTCCTTTGAAGTGTGTCAAAAACCGACAAGTCGACGGATACGCCGTCGGCTTATGTGTCTATGCGTACGAATAAAGCAAATATTGGCGAATATAATCTCCACACTTCGCCGTATGCGCGCGAATAACCCTCATAACGAATAGCGCATAGCGAAGTGTGGTGCCTGCATGAGACCTCTTGATCAGCAGCCGCATGCGCTAACCACTAGACCAAAAAGAATATAATCTTAGTGTAATTTTCTCTAATGTCTTATAGCCGGTAAACCAACCTATCATTTTGCTACTTTTTTATTACAACTTACTGTTGACTTCGCCTTAAATTATTCCAAATATCGCTTCATCTGTAGTAGGAACGCATTTATTATTTGACATCAGATTCCAAATAACCCCAAAGAAGCGATAGACTTTCATTACCATAAATTTGTACTTTTTAGATAATTTAATAATAAATTTAGAAACAACTTACCCTTAATTCAGTTAAAATCATCAATTGGGGCTATTTGAAACGATGAATAAAAACCATAGCAATGTTAGACAAGCTTGAAAGGGGCTATTTAAAACTAAGTTTAATTTAGCCCCAAAACCGAAACCAAAAAGCCCCATTTACATAGAAAAAAGCAAGTTGAATCGAAATAAATTTATTAGGTTTTGATGAAACCCTTTAACACCACGCCTTGCAATCCATGGTTTAACCCAAACAAGCTTGCGTCGGCGACATTGCCTTTTCTTCTATAAAGCAGTCAATATTATAGCACTCAATGTACTTAAACCAGCATAGAATGCTACATCATCCATGATAATGTTGATTACAAGTACTAGACTAACAGTTTCAATGACGTTTTAATACTCAAGTATAATAACCGAACTAAACCAATATTTGATCAACAATGACATTTTACGTGTATATTTTACGTAGTGTAAACTCAAGCCACACATCTTTTATAAAATAACCATTCGTCAAATATTTTATCATTTTATAAAATATCTTTTATAAAATATTTTACAGTGTAATATGGGCCTTAGTAAAATTAAAACACACATATTTATTAAATACTTTATTATAGGTATAGGTAAATGTTAGTGGTACTTCACCGGGTCATCTAGTTCTCAAATTAATAGTCACTAGTGTCTGTTTCTTCAATGGGGGGCGGGCATTCCACTGGCCTTGGGTAGAGCATGCCACAGATTGTGTCAATTAAGTTAGCCCTACCATTATCCTCGGGTACCGAAGATCCATCGAAAACTAAATGAGGTACGTAAAAAATTCCATTTAACTTGGTCACTTCACCGTATGATTTCAGCAGAAAGGAGCCTTGAGTGCCGTTGACACATCTTTCTATATTTCTAATAGTTTCAAATAGAATATTTTGAGCCAGACCACACTGAAAACGAAATTTAAAATGTGATTCATATAAAATAAAAGATTACCAAAAATAACAAAATATGAAATGTGTGAACAGCAAATGAAAATAATAATGTTTTAAGACATCAGACACACAACGTCATACTAGGTGGTTCAATAAGTACCCGTGTTAGAAGTTATCCAAAAATGTAACAGACTTATAACGGTTACCAATTTTTTTTTTGAAATATACATTACTGTGTTTATAATATTCACTTAACATTTTGTAACCATATGTGTAAATTAAAAAAATTACGTCCATATAATTTCTCTAAAATCGTTCCCTCCCCATGTCCCTAGCTTCAATTAAATAACTTTTCTATCATTAAACAACCAAAAAAAAACTTTTAGAAGTCTTGCAGATATGACCGACTCATTAAAAATATAGAAGATTATTGTCATAGACTTTAACTGTTAGTAGCTGTTAAGATATATAGGGTTTTTGGGAGTAATTAACTTGAGCTTTTTAACAAGTAAGATTATGTCACGAGTTTTGTTCTATTATTGTTTATTTCGTCATTCCCTCATAAAAGTTAGTAGTGGTTATTTGTGAGGGAATGATGATTGAGGGTCGGCTTGTTTTTGATAAATTGCTTTAACTCTCTTCTGTTTATTGTTCCAATCTTGTTGTAGGGTCAAATTATGTCAACAAAAAAGAAGATTAGCGAAGAAGAAATTACAAAAATATAAATAAATAATACAAAAATATTCAATATTCCCAGAATTCTCAGAAATCACGTTTATTATGGGGACCACTGTAATTATTATCTAGTAAAATGAGTACTACGAAATGTATAGGGAATTAGAACAAACTCATTTCAATATGATTTGTCAGTCAGTTAGTTTATCATGACCAAATGTCGGCATTTCTTGAGAAATACCCAAAAATGAAGTCACAAATGTTTCAGAATTTCTCTTAAATTTTTTAACATTAATCTCCCTTTTAACCGACTTAAAAAAAGGAGGAGGTTCTCAATTCGTCGGAATCTTTTTTTTTTATGTATGTTCAGCGATAATTTCGTCGTTTATGAACTGATTTCAAAAATTCTTTTTGCATTGGAATAGGCGTAGCTCACAGGTTGTCGCATCGTCAGCATATCGGGATCCCAAGGAAATCGAGGAAACTCCTCAAATATCATAGGCACAATTGTCGCGATTTAGGTACTCGGGATGGTTTTCTTTGAAGTCGGTTCCTTTTCGATAAATTTATAGAAAGATACACTGCTCCTAACGTTCCGGCTATTTTTTAACCCCTCTAATAATAGGATTTGTCGAAATCTCCAAAATACGCCTCTTTCTTGGTGATGACTTCCTTATTTGAGCAATTTTTTTCCCTGCTAGCCATTTCTACAACAAGAAGAAGTCGCAGGGAGCCAGATCAGGTGAATAAAATCCATGAGTTCATGTTATAGAAAATCGTCGCCATGACCTTTCCAGGCGATGGGACCGCCGTCGCCTTCTTTGGAGCTGATCTGATCTCGTTTAAACTGTTGCAAATATTGCTTCGAAGTTAACAGCTTCATCCGCTTGTGATCGTGGCACTCATCAGGCCGACAATTTTTTCATCGGCAACGTATCATGTAAAATATTTATTGCTGTTCCGGTCAACACACTTTGCTACTTTACGCATTTTCGTTCGTCGATCAGTGAGAATCATGTCGTGGACTTTTTCAACTATTTCCTCGGTAACGTCTGTCAGGCGTCCCGGTCACTCCTCATCAAATACGGATGTTCACCCATGATTAAATTCTTTGAACCAATTTCTAACTGTGATCATAAACGGCCACGAGTCCACATAAAAAGCATAACCTTTGCTTTTAAATCCTCACATTTTTCCCACCCAAAACAAAAAGTGAATTACCGAGCAATCGCTCTTTTCCCAAGATACACGTCTTACTTGAATGGCTGCCAAATCTTCTGAAATTCTGAAATTTCTTTTCGCGCCATTTAATAGATACTTACGATGATAACACCAACTTTAGACAACACACACACAACACCTTAACCACCAAACTAAGCAGACCTTGTACCATTGGAGCTAGGTGGACTGACAGATTATTTGAAAGCAGTCTAGGGAACTGATGCTCTACACAGATGATGCAGTTTAAAGGAAGTTTAAAAAATAAGTTAAAGTCCATAGTATAGTGATATAGTCTAGCGAGCGGCAGTGTAGCGCAGAGGGATAACGTACCAGAATGATGTCAGTTTCAGCGTAATCATTAGACACTTGCATGAGACAGTTGTTATAGAGAACTGCTTGAGTTTTGTTCTTAACGTGGTTGAGCACACAGGCGTGTACCGTGTTGCCGCGGCACTCAGTGGCACCGTGATGACAGCTGAAGGTATAAGCGCCATTACCCTCATGTGTCTGAAAATAAAATAAAATTGAACCTCATTTTAACCACATATAATTTATCAAAGTGTCGTATTTTAAAGATATACTTTCTCAAGGGCCTGCAATCTACATAAGTTTTCTCATTTATAGAAAATAATTTTCTACCTTCTTTAAGCGTATTATCATGTTTTTTAAAACATATATTTACATCTCAAAACAGACAAATAATATCAATAAGAATACTCAAATTACTATGAAACCCCTAATTTTGCACAAACTAAATTACCATTTCTCTAGTTTTATTTAGTATCATGAAACCAAGTATCAGTTGATTTATTTAATTTAATTGTTTTATTTTGAATTTATTTTGTTGAATTTTTTGTAAATATACTTTTTTTTCAGAATGAAAATGTCCAGGCAGGCAATTTGTGACACTTCTATTTACATTTGCAGTTATTAAATACCAGAGACTAGCGAACACTGCCATTATTGCAGTTAATTAAATCAGTGCTTCAGATGAGATTTACTTTCCTTATTTCATTATATAAACAACAGCCCGGGAAAAAAGTTGAATTAACGTGAATCAATTCTTAATTATATTTATTGCTTTTAGATTTTATATAATTTATCTTTTGGTTTTCATTTTTCCGCAGTTCTAATATCCAGTATCCGTAAATATATTTTAATAATCCTGTACTACTTGCCGAATGACCGTCAATGTTTTAAAGTGGAAATAATCGATTATATTAGGATTTACTGTCGCTAAAACGTACATTTAAATTCTGTAAGTGTAAAAAAATACTTTTTGTGTTTGTAGAATAAATGAGTGAATTTACATAAACCTTTTATATAAAAAAAAAAACAGTTTTGTAAGAAATCACACACTCGCAACGCGAGGCAGCTACAGATAACATCATTGCAGCCGTAATACGGAGCGAGTTCGCGTTCTTATTATTAGAAAGTCATACTTACGTAGGAGATGGCGGAGCGGGACAAAGAGAGGCTTAGAGACAGGCCCGGGAACGGGCTAGGGAGCGTAGACCACTCAGGTGCTGGAGATCACAAAACGATATCCGTTCTCCGTAATCGCAGAACTGAGAAGTCTAAGCCTTTCTCTCAATGGTTTTATGAAAATATAGTAGAGTTTAACGTCAAGAAAACACGTGTGTCCGTGTTCTCTATCAAAATTCTCTCGTCTCCTTTTTTTAGAACATTTAACTGTCGTTACAACATAAACTCGGAATTTTGGTTATAAATGTGTGCCAGGATTTCAACCGGCGCGAGTACATTGAGAACGTTAATATGGAGGCCTCGTAGAAGTTAGGTGTACTGAACAGAGAAAGCGAGAAATGCCGGTTGCAACAGCAGTCCCAATAGCTTAAAACAACTACTTCTAAACCCGTACAGTAAATTAAACAACTACTGCTAAATGTACTATAGTTACTTACTTCAGCAAGTCCATACGGTACTGTATACAACTCTAAATATGAGCTTAACTTCAACACAGCGGGTTTTAACTGTTCGACAAAGAAATCCACCGAAAACGGGCAATGTGTCTCGTAAAACACAGTGAGCAGAACTTTATCTTTTCTATAACTTGACTGGGTAGACTTCTGAAAATAGAGAAATTGAATCAGGTTCTTCAGTACTTTTATAAATTTATAATAATAAAGCAGCCATGTCCGTGTGGCGACGGATCATCACTAAAAGTAGCCAGCGTGGTATAGTAGACCAAAATTTCGTATCTAAGTGGAAACCTTGTTTAGCAGTGGTGGACGGATAAGAATGTTGATGTAATGCGAAGCGAGCAATAGATATAGTGTAAGCAACGTAAAAGGCATTTTTTTCTAAAATATATATGTTTATGACTATTGTCGATAGTTTTTTTAAGTTTTATATTATTATTTTTATTTCATTATTCTATATTCACATATAAGTTAATTTTTTTTTACAATGTCTCTATTCGCCAAACTGTTCTAATAGTTTGTAGGCGTTCCGCTCAATATATAATAAACTTAATATGTACTTTAATGCTACTTTTTAAACTATTACTACAACGGTATACTAGCTAAAAATAAACAAAATATATCTAAGAAACAAACAATACATAAATTTGTATAACCTCAGTATTTTTGGGTACATGCTTCCTTAATTAAGTACACGTTTTAATCTATTACCATATCCAAACATTTCTTTTAGTCTTAGTTTAAGTTTAAATTTATATTTTATGTTTTTATCCTCTCTCAGTATTTGATATTTATTACATAACTTTGGTACTAGATACTTCCTAGTCCTTCATTTCCCCATAATAATTATTAACTTTTAACTGCTCTAATTTTCCCTTCTTTATAGGTCTTACACTATAATTATACATTTTCTTTATCTTATATTCTTCGCTATGATAACTTTTTATGCTTAACTTTTTCATTTACTGGCATGATGGCACATTCGGAAAATAACTTATTATAGTCATCTTTATGTTTACTTTTAATTCTTTTATCTACAATTCTTTTTAAAAACCTTAATTGCATCTTTTTAATTTCGTCTATATATAATAATAATAATATTTATTTATTTCTCGAAAATTTTATCAATTACAGGGTGACTTATGTTTTAAATGTTAGTCCGTAAAAACTTAACCCATAACTAATAATTAAATCCGCCTAAAACTAAAACTAACTAAAACAAGGTACGTCTATCTAATATTCTTTTGAGGATGTAAAACTTACTTAGACCTGACCTTAATCTATTACATACGAATTCTATGTGAGGTTTCCAGCCAAATCTATTATCTATTACCAACCCCAAGTATTTAATGGTGGTAACTAACTCCAACTCCTTACACTGACATATCTTATTTTTGAATATGAAATTCGTTGTAATTAAAACATGTAAAATATTACTTAGTAAAGTTACTTACTATTGGATCTGTAGAGGTCTCTTGTACATTGTCAAACGTTGACAAATCTGAAAGGTAAATGCTTAAGTTTTAATTTTATTTCCAAGAAACTATATCACAAATTTCTGTATTGCTTGTCTGTTTCTAGTGTATCATTACCGGACTGGGGGAGACATATGGCAACCCCGGTAAATAATATTTGGACAAGTAATAGTTTGTAATACATCGTCATGCTATTCGTAATCACAATTGAACTAAAGTGATTCTGGTTAATCCTTTATATAGTTTGTTTTGTGGTACCAAAGTTTGATAAGAAGAAAACCAAACAAGGTTGTTTGTACAAGGAAAACCAGGAGTTAATGAAAGGTGATAAAAAGCGCGCTACTCTTAATTAATAAATGCGTGTAGGCATCCTTACAAAACATAAGGTTTTGATACAGACGACGAAGATGGACGCAAAATTATTGACACAATTTCACTTTGATATTCAATGGCAAGTATTGCTATGATTAGGTATAAGTAAGTAAACTCGCATTTACTTGGAAAATATTTTTTTTAAAAAAATTACAATGGTTGCGGCTCTATCTACATCTCATATCAAAAAAATAATCAGCAATTTTACTTTCTTGTCTGACCCATGTAGACTGATGGTGGAGAGGGGTGTGCTAGGAAAGTGGGACCTACTGAATTATTTTTTAAGCTTTTAGTACATTATTTTCAATCAAAACCATTTTAATTATTTTTGGCAAAAATTGGTTTGTCAATTTCAAAGTTAGAAATATGTCTACCAATACTTATTTTTCAATAAAGTTGTTGGGTAGTTGTCTAACTCCCTAAGGATTAATACTTACTAGGTGTGGCGACTTCCACATACAGCGCAAGCAGAAATAAAAAACAGTGCAACCTACCGAAGACACACTGAACCACGGAGTAACCAATCTTGAATCGCGATATAGAAATTCAATCATCAACCATTGGGCCATGACCCGCCAAGCATGATCACCTCGCCTGGTCAGAAGATCCTTTTATTTTGGAGGTACTGGACACCCGTTCCTCCACAGTGGTAACCCTATAACGTGAATGGAAACAGCCTTTAGGGAAGCAGATAAGCAGCGCCATCGTGTTCTCTTCCACAACGATGACCGTCAACCAAGTCTCAGCCAGCCAGCAACCTCGTCCTCGACAGAGACACCACACGCACAAGAACTAAGTGGTTCCTACCTGGGCCGAGCAGTCAAAAACTTGAAATCCCTACCAGCTCATGTGTTTCCTTCCTATGATGATCCCGGGTTCTCAATTTCGGCAAGATTAGGGGCCTAGCTTGTAAAATGCACTTACTTGGAAAACTTCGTACAAAAATAAAAATAAGTAAACATAATTATCGGTTTTAAGTCCACGTCCCATTATATACCAACATAAAATACGGAACCCTATTCTATGCGTAGCCTGGCACGCACATAGTCAATTTTTTGTTTATGGAACTTCCATCTCAACCCACAAATGGCATTGCGCCTGAAAATATTTCTACTTATAAAGTCATTACATAATTTATATGAAATTAAAGCTTGTCGCGAGATTTCTTGTGTAGATAAACAAGAAAACTAAAAAAACAAGAAGATTAAGTATTAAAATTTTCAAACTAAGCAAATACGAGTATTTTAGTTTCGCTACAAGCTTTTACTTTATTTAAATTATGTAATGACTTTATACGAGTAAGAATGTAGATTAAAAGTTTTAAAGTAAAACATATTTTTCTAGCACATTCAAATAAAAGCCTGTTTTTAAAAAGGTTTGTAACTTTTAATTTTTACTTGATAGGTTAACATAATAAAATTAAAAACACAACTTTACATGAAATTTTTTATTTTTTCCAAATTTCACAAATACTATATTTTAGATATATACTCTTTGATGTTGACGATACTTCACCGGGTCATCTAGTTCTCAGTATAATCGTCATTAGTATCTGTACTCTGAGGCGGAGGGACATTCCACTGGCATTGGGTAGAGCATACCACAGATTGTATCAATTAAGTCAGCTCTACCACGGTTCTCATATAGCGAAGATCCATCGAAAGTTAAATGAGGTACGTATTGTACTCTATTCAACTTGGTCACTTCGCCATATGCCTTCAAAAGAAACAAACCTTGAGTGCCGTTGCTACATCTTAAAATCCTATTGACAGTTATAACCGGAATCTTTTCAGATAGTCCACACTGAAAATAAAATTACAAAATACATTAAAATTATACAAATCTGATTTTTTAGAATTTTGCGGAATATCACGTTGTAGGTACTGAATAATAAATCTGTTTGTTTCGACTAATTTCTGGAACGCATGAAAGAATTTCAGTGGCAGATAGCTTACGTTAGAAGGTACTCCGTACAATATTAGCTTAACTCATTAAGGGTAATGACAAGGGCAAGACTGCCGACGCAGGTCTAGAAGGAATGTTTTGCCTCTCCTGGGTGATGCAGTTTCGGCCAATCACGGCAGTTACCAGAGGAAATCTCGCTTTACTGCCCGTTATACTGACAGTTGTATTACCACAGTCACAACTTTTTGGGAAGACGTCGTTTCGCAGTAGGTGCTTATATGAGTATAAGCGCTTCTTGACACCCTGAGTGTGGCCGCGAATGGACAGAATGGGTTTTCCCGTCCATATGCTTCCGTGGTCAACCGCGAGAAGGTGTAGTCTGCGTTTGACGTACGTGGCCTAAATAAAAACTTAGAAATGTAGATAAAGCGCGTGTCAGTACGGGAAGGCTCTGGGAAGGGTCCTGATCTCGTTAATTAAAATTAACCTCCAAGATTAAAGTATCTCTACGCAAAATTTAATTGTCGGGTTTATCTGTGGAAACGTAGCAGATAGAGCTACTTTTAAAATTATAAGTGTGGAATATGAATAGTATAGAATATAGATGAAAGGGATCTAGGGAACTGATGATATGCATTTATAAAAATAAGGTGATGGATAGTCTCAATTAGATATATAGTAACGTACCGACTTGATGTGGTCTTCGGAATAATAGTAAGTCGCTTTCATGAGGCAGCTGTTATAGAGAACTGCTTGAGTTTTGTTCTTGACGTGGTTAAGCACACAGGCGTGTACCGTGTTGCCGCGGCACTCAGTGGCGCCGTGGTGACAGCTGATGGTAAAAGCGCCATTGTCGTCATGTGTCTGAAATATAAATACAATTGAGTGACTATTTAACCACATAAAATGTCACATATCCAAGAAATCTAGATTCCCTAATCATCTTCTATGTATCAAGATCCCTGTTCTCAAGGGTTTGTAACAAATTTTTCAGGTTCCGTAGTTTATGTCTCGGAACCCTTTAATTCGTCGTTCGTTCGTAAAATCTCTCGAAAAAAAAAAACATGTCTGATAGTTCATGTGATGAACTTTAGAGAAAAACTATAACGGCTTAGGTAGCTTTGCTAGTTCAGGAGTTATTGAGGCCTAACTTGTGAAATACACTAACTTGGAAAACTTTATTCAAAAGTAACGAAATAAGAAGTAAACATGTTAACTATTTATTGGAAATGCTTTTTAATTCTAATTGCCATTGTATATGACAACGGAACCCTATGTTTATGTGGCCTGACACGCACTTGCTCAATTTTTTAGGTGAGATTAGCTCTAAATAGCAAAAGAGTGTTGTTTATAACATTTTTAAACTATTATTTACTTCTCAAAATGTTTGTATTTATATATTTTGAGAAGGAAATACTTTTTTTACTGAAAATGAAATTTAGTGGCATTAAATACATATAATTCTATTTTCTTAATTTAATTGGTAATATTTATCTTAATTTAATATTTTTCTGTGATAAAAATATTCAGGCAGCCAATTTATATTTGCAGTTATTTATTAAATTACACGCCTTAAATTAGAATTGTCTTCACTTTCCTTTTTCACTTACTTCAGTTTCACTTACTTTTCCGCGGTTGTATTGTCAGTTATTGTTGTCATTTAATGTATTATTTTTAGCCACAATTATGATTTGCTTGCCTAACGACCGTCTATGTTTTATAGTAATAATAAACAACTAATGAGTAAATATTAATAATTGTTATTTATTACTGTAAAACATGTTTTCTTTTGTAAACTTTGTCTGAAAACCAGTTTAGATGCTTTTATAATCCTACATTTGTCTTGTTTTTCAATACTCAGTTCCAAAAAATAAACCGCCGTCTATATAGGGTTTATCCTATATTATCATCAACAACAAAAAACTTTTAACAGGTCACTGCTGAACATGACTGGCCTCTCTTCAACATAAAGGTTTTGGCTTATTATACCCAACACATAAGACAATTGAAAGGAGGAAATACTTTATTATGTAAGTATGTTGAATGAATGAGTGAATTAACATACGTACATATACCTTTTTAATATTTTAACTAAATAGGTAGAGGTTTTGTGTAAAGCAATGTTTATTGCTGATAAAGTAAACAAATATAACACATATTGATTAAAACACTACTACATTTTGACTATTATAATTTAAACTCATTCACGCAAAAGATGGCAATGCCATTGCCTTTAACTTTATATATATTTTAAAAAAATAGGTTCCATGTAAGAGTCAAATCTCAAATTTATACAAACGGACGTCTCCGAAAACAACAAGTGTTTGCAATGAAAGTTGTTAAATGAAATATGCACTTACCTCAGCAATTCCATATGGTACAATGTCCAACTCCAAATACGAGCCTATCTTCAACACAGCGGGCCTTAGCTGCTCATTGAAGAAATCCACCGAAAACGGGCAATGAGTCTCGTAATACACCGAGAGCAAGACTTTATCTTTGATGTAACTATAACTGTTGGGAGACTAAAAATAAGGAAAGTGTTTATTGTTTGTAGACTTGTATACAAACTCATGTTTCTTTCATGTACTATGGGACTTTTCGGGATATAATTATTTAGAAGGTGTTGTCTTTATATTCTGACGTTAAAATATGATTGATATTTCTTAGTATAATTACTTACTGTTAAATCTGTTGAAGTGTCATATTCATAGTCAGTTGTTGACAAATCTGAAAATTAAATGTTTTAGTTTAAAATAAATTTTGAGCCCAACACTGTGAGGTGCCGGGTTTACTGATGGTCGCTGGATATCGCAAGGATACGACTAGCTTGCGGAACGCATGTCGTCAGTGGTCCAGGTTCCGCAGAACGCATCGCCGCCCCAAAAATGCAGTAGCCCGAGAGGCGGAGCTGTTGGTGGAATACGAATATGATGGCATTCCAGGCCGAGAGTGGATCCTGTCTCTAGATAAGGAGGCGTTGTCTCTCGAGCCCCGACTTAGAGGGAAATTGAAGAAAAAGAAAAAAAAAAAGACGGGGAAACTGGTTCTTATCTGAAAGGAGGAGCGCAACCTTCAGGGGTGTTCCACCGTGGGTGCGATCATGCGCGGGAGGGATCTGACGTGGAAGTAGTTTCCCGGGGTCAATTGGTGGCCATCAGGATCATTAGGGGGTACGATTGGGCGGCGAATCTCTTGGCCTGAACTACACCACGGAACCTGGAGGCGAGAGCCCTTGTGGCAATTTATCAGTGACGCAAGAAGTTGCGGGAGCTGGGTCAAAGTCCTGAGATAAAAAAAAACGAAGTTCAGAAATCTTAGTTCCAATAAGTGCTTGTGGAGGAGTGGAACGAAAGCCTTGGGCAACCGAGCGATCTCGTAGCGGCCATCATAGTTGCGAGTTGCGATTCTCTCGGCCTCTAACATGGTTAGGCCATAGGACCATATAAAATTTAATGTAAATGTAGAATACAAATAGTAATTAATAATGTGTGACACTTGCACGCGTTACAGGATACTGAAAAAAAAAACAAAAAAAAAGCCAGGTGGCCATGATAGGGAGCGAGAGTGCGTGGAAGGAGATGGCGGCGGGAGAGGCTTAGAACTCTTCCGATCCGCTAGACCTGTGAACGAGCCAGATACCGCAGGTGACTCAGGCGCCGGATATCGGGAAACAATGTCCGTCCTCTATAATCGCGTGCCTGGGGTTGACAGGTGAGGCCATCTGTCACCCTAGAACAAGGGTGGGGACGCGAGCGCTACGAAGCCTGCGCGGCCCCCTTTTGGGTACAATATCGAAGTTCCCACAAATGAGAAGGCTATCTACCAGTCGCAGGTGGCCCGAAGTACGTTGGGGTTCCAGGGATTTCCTTTCTAGACTTTTAGTACCCGAGACCGCGTGGGGTTTTTAGTCGGTTCATATCCGATATAACCACTAGCTGGCTCTATCCGATGGGATTTGCACACAAAAAAGAGCACAAATCATCAGCTTCTATATAGTTTACCTGTATCTGGTATCTCGGTACTTGACTGGGGGACACATATGACAGTCCTCGTAAATAAAATTTGGACAAGTAATAGTTTGTAATACATCGTCATGTTATTGCTACTCACAACTGAAGTAAAGTTATACCGCTAAGGCCTTTATATAGTTTGTATTGTGGCAACAAATATTGATAAAACGGTAAACTTTATTAAAAACAAACAAGGTTATTTGTCGGGGGAAACCAAGAGTTAATGAAACATGACAAAAAGCACACGACTGTTAATTAACAAATGCATGTAGGTATCAGAATATTCCGAAGAGGTTTTGCAGGTTCAAAAGGTAAATGAAAATAACGAGTTCAAAATCATTGACGCAATTTCCTATTAACATATAATAGCAATCATTGTCATAATGTAGACAGTACGCATCCAACCACATCCCTATACTTCGATTGCCTAATCGTGATCTCCACTCTAACACATTTTGACCCCAGCAACCATAACTTCGTGGACACATGACCGGCCAACTTAATTTCAGGTACTGATTCTCCGTGCTATGTCAGTTACTACGGTTCTCTACCACGTTACAAATTTTATCGGACAAAGAGACATATTCGGATAATTCATTACACGTTGAGCCAATTTAAATTTTGCAGTTCAATCCGATAGTGAGAACCTACTCGTATCTACGTCTGGGCTCCGTATTTCGTGGTTAAATACTTTGGTTTTAAGTCATTGTTCTTCTATTTATTTAATACGTAGTATATAGATTTTTTTATGTTATTATCGTTACTATAAGATGTTGTTAGATAAACTGATGATCTTACAACTTTTACGGTAGATAAACTGGGTTGTGCTGGACTTGAATTTTGTACCAGTTATGTTTTTGATAGCATTATAATTAATAATAGCACTTCTATAACTAAAATAACCTGTATTCTGACCTTTATTAATAGCACACAGGTGTGTCTAATCTCGCAAGGAGCCAAAGCCTGAGTTCCACACGCTGGTAGAATGTCCGGCGTGGAAGGCGACGAGGCGTGACCGTAGTAGAGGAGCGAGCGCCACGGAGCGAGAGTGCGTAGCACTCATTCTCGAGAACGAGCGAGGGTTACGGCGCGAGTGCCACGAAGCGCGCGCCTATTTTGGGGACATAGTAGTTCCCACATAGGAGCCATCTACAAACCGTAGGTGGCTCGGGGTTCTAGGGACTGTCTTTAGAGGGTACACCTGGTTCTTCGGCTTATAGTACCCGAGACGGCGATTTTAGTCCGTTCGCGTCCGACATAGCCACCAACTGGTGGTATACGGGGGGATTTCCGCACAGGAAAAATAAGCCCCTTGATGTCCTACTTAACCAGGTTTCACTGTATGAGGATCATAACTGTATTTGTGTAAATAGCTTTACAATTACTGATTTATAATTCTCAATTTTTTAGAGTATTATTATAAAATGGTTATAGTATGTTATTTTTAAGAGAGACATATGCCATCGCAGACTTGCATAAGATACACAATTCATTATCATACATCATTTTGTTATATCTCAAAGGGTTTAGACAATGTTTTAGTTGAAAGCTTCCAAATTGCTTATTTGTTTCAGAATACCTCCTATAAATATCATTATATTTTACATTTGACAAGTTATATAGTAAAACCTTACCCGAGAACCACTCTACACATTGCTAAAAACAGCAAGAAAATCGGTGCAGTACCTTCTTTTAATGTTTAGCGAGAATAGACAGACGCAGCGGAGAACTTTATTTTTAACCGATTTCAAATAGGAGGAGATTCTCAACTTGATTGGTATTTTTTATGTATGTACACCAATTACGCTGAGATATATGATCCGAATTATGTAACTCTTCTTTAGTTTGATGACGAATAACTGACATTTTCTATTATTGTTTATTTTGAAACATTAATGAAATTAAAAAAAAGTACAATATGAAAAAATATTCAAAAAAGTAGGTGCCTCCACGGGCAGCGAGATCAGGATCCGAGCTCCCAGTGGTCAGGGATCCAGAGACGTAAATATATTATTATTACCGATCATTACATATATTATTAACTCGTGTGCCAATAAGTGGGTCTTTGTCATTGAAGTGGAGTGAGTGTGCAAAGTAGAGAAACTAAGAAATAATATATTATAACCAGTACGACTGCATAAAATCTCGGAACGAGGAAATAAAAATATAATTTCAAAAATAAATAAAGAAGTTAATCGAGACTTATAGTGGAGTCATTTTAATAGGTAACATTTGACGTATGTCAGTTTTATCTTCATAGTGAGGTGACCTGCTTAAAAACATCGACTAAAGTGAATGAATCTATAGACTTGAAACATGTGTGAATTTTAAAAATCATCATACGAATCCCTGTCCCATTCACGGACGTAGCCAGGTTTCAGTTTCGGGGGGGTTTCAAGATAAAAAACCGGCCAAGTGCGAGTCGGAATCGCATACCGAGAGTTCCGTACAAACTTTTTTATAGTGAATTAGAGACGAACTTAGCTTTGCCTTGGAAAACTGTTGTCTTTATGTATCGACATAGGTCACCGTTAGTGCACCATGTACATGTGCAACTAAAGAAGTTGCGAAATTTTATGATTCTAGTAAAACGGAAAGTACCCTACATGCTTTGATTCCATTGGTAGGAAATTGTAAATTTTTTTTTTTTTTTTAATCTGTTTTAAAAAGACAACTCCCGCATTAGGAATAAATTCCTGTGTTGCGGGGACTTTACAAACATACATGAAACGGACACAAAGAACACCCAGACTCAGAACAACAAATTGGGAATCACACAAAGAGTTGTCCTACGTGGGATTTGAACCCACGACACTTGGCGCAGTAGGAAGCGGCGTGGCGACCGCTTAAGCCACTAGGCCAACCGTGCAGTCGAACCGTATCTTCTGATTGCTTTCATAAGTTCGTTTTTTTTCGTTGCTGCAACGTATCACAGACGTGAATATTTGATATTAATTTTAACTGCGAGAGGTGTTAAAAACATAAGGTTACATTAAACAATCAAACTTATGGTTTTCTTTAAAAAAATATCCACTACTTTATTTCTTTGAATGCCTAGAGAATTACGTTGATAGTACACTTAAAAACGCCAAACGCGGAGATTGAGTCGCTTTTTAGAAGCGCGACACAGCAGCTGAACGCTACTCTCCGCACACATTCGGATGCCGGTAGCATCGATTTGGCGTCGGAAAATTATAGACAACACTACAGCCGACGCGATCCAGGCATCTGAGCAGTCGCTAAAACGCGCGTTTCCGATACCGCGTTCGAACGCAGAAATTCGCGATTGATGCAACACGACGCGCGATTTTGATATCGCGATTGAACGCAGGAAGTCGCTAAAACGCGATGCAGCATCGATGCAGTCGCAAAATCGCCAGTGTGCTGTGGCCCTAATGGAAACTGACTATATGATTAGATCTTAGTTTTTCAATACCCAACAACCTTAAGCTCGTCGATTAAAGATGCAAAATGGATCTGCAGTCTGCAGCGACACCTTCAAAGGCAGTCCAATACACAAATCTCACTAGTAAAAAAGCGGCCAAGTGCGAGTCGGACTCGCCCATGAAGGGTTCCGTAGCAGCAAGTAAAATCATATAAAAGTTTTGTAGTTCGTTGTAACTTTCATCGTTGTTATAATAGTAGTGTTTTGATTGAAAGAAATGTAAATTGCGGTTTATGATTTATGCCGTATTAATGCAGAAATTGTTTTTTATGTTTAGAATGGTTTATTAGGGAAAGCAAATCGTAAAATTACTCGTATCGGCAATTATTACAATAAATATGTAATTGTAGTTGAAAAAAGTTAAGCAATTGTGCAGTTCTAACAAAAAGAAAAAATATATTATTTTATGCCTGCCGTTACAAGGTTACTTAAACGTTGTTGAATATTGATGCATTGTCAAATGTCTTAATCGTTGCACATCCTGTAGAGCCTTGTTGTCATGTGGTCTGTGTGAGATGGTTCCAAATCACTTAATGCCATCTAAATTCTTCACTTAGCGTAGAGCCACATATATCTGACCTTCTGCGACAACCGTTTAGGTCATAAATAAGGCCAACCTATGCCCTTGCTATTCAGACCTATCTTTGTCATGATGTTCTTGAATCTCAGTGAGTCTAAACTCATACAATGCGCGAGTCACCTTTCATAGACCTACCCATAGCTAGACACTAAAATAGAACAAATGAAAAAAACCTCATATAAATATAATCGACTTCAAAAACTAAAAATTATAACATAACTTAATAAAGATATGCTAAATGCACATACAATTAATAGTATTTCATTAATATTGGTTTGCCTAAGAGGTGTAATAAAGTAAATCTTTAATAACTTATTTTATACTTTATAGTTTTTGAAGTCCATTTTTTTACGTTTTTAGAATTCCGTAGCCAAATGGCAAAAAACGGAACCCCTATAGATTCGTCATGTCTGTCTGTCTGTCTGTCCGTCCGTCCGTATGTCACAAACACTTTTTTCCGAAATTACAAGAACTATACTGTTGAAACTTGGTAATTAGATAAAATAGAAAAAAAACAATAAATTTTGGGGTTCGACATACTTAGAACTGAAACTCAATTTTTTTTCTTCTAACCCTTACTTGTGGGGTATTTAAGGATAGGTCTTCAAAAATGATATTGAGGTTTATAATATATTTTTTTTCTAAACTGAATAGTTTGCGCGAGAGGCCCTTCCAAAGTGGTGAAATGTGTCCGGGGGGGACACATTTCACCACTTTCCTGTAACTTCTAAAATAAGAGAATGATAAAAACAAATAAAATATATTATGTACATTACCATGCAAACTTCTACCGAAAATTATTTGAACGAGATCTAATAAGTAGTTTTTTTTTAATTCGTCATAAATCTTAAACTGTAATTTACCTATCATTCAATCAATAAACTATTACTAAAACATCAATCAAAGTTACAACGAACTTCAAGAACTTTTATATGATGTTACTTGCTGCTACGGAACACTTCATGGACGAGTCCGACTCGCACTTGGCCGCTTTTTTATAATATGTAGTGATATTTCCACTTCAACATTTTCATATATGTATATATACATAACCATCTGAAACTTCAACCTACTTTAGGTTTGACAATATCTATAATATATTGCTGCTGTGCGTATCATCTGTGTGCTCCCCTCACCAGTATTTATAATATTCATCTATTAGATGAGGAATATTCTTTTATGTGTGGAAAAGTACTAGAAACTTGCCACTTAGTTTTTTTGAAAACCTAGCATACTTTCAAAAAAATAACAGGCGTGCCGAGACTGGAGGACAAGGAACTCCCTAGAGAGCGTCAACTATATCGATCTATGACAGCCTGCGTCTATCCATATTGTGTTTGTTGTACATGGTAATATATAAACTTATAATGCTGATGATTTTGTTTGAACGGTCGGGATCATCAAATTCTTTTAGTTTGAGATAGTCCGGCTAACCTGTAGTAAAAGTCACCTGTAGTACTTGGCACTGATGATCGCAGGGTGGTATGGAAGGCAAAGAGCTTCATAGGCGGATTTATCGGGTCCTAAATCTGGCTGATATAGATTTCAAATCAACTATATATTACTTAATACAGTGAAGAATGAAGATTCTGAATTCCTTTATCATATTTATGCAATCAGCTGCAGCATTACTGATGATTAGTTTTAGTCAATATGTATCCTTCAGAGTCGTTCGTTGCCGCAAGAACAAAGACTAAACCTTTAACACCATGGGACTCAAAATAATGACATATTTATGTTGAATAGAATAAATGCACATGTCGCGGAAATCAATGACATAATTTTCTGGGTTCAGTTTACATAACCAAGTTCTTAATATGAGTAATACATTAAATAGGTCTCGATAACGTCTTATCACTAGTTTACTTCAAACTCGACTCTGGGAAAGACACCACATAACGGCCGTGCTAGTCTTGTAATAAAATTAATAATGTTTCCTTACAAGTGTTTAACATTTGTCATAATAACTTTAATACACACACGTGTTGGTGCTCAATATAATGGTAAGTTGACAAAGATTAAATAAGTTCCTAGCAATTATTTATTGTAAGTATGATACAGTACGGTTCGTTTATTTACAGATTTTGTCTCTAATCAATTGCATTCTGTGCCTTTACAAGTTACGGGAACTACACTAAGGGACCTATACTTGATGAAAGATAAGGTAATATAAATGAGAATATTTGTTCAAATAAAAGAATAACAACACATGCTAAAGGAACTGAATGTTATATCAAAATATTTTTTTACTTCGTTATATGAGTGTTTGTTTAATTTGAAAATATATTCTTATGCGTCTAATGTTTTAATTTTAAAACTAATTTATTTCCTCAATTAATACTTGTTGCGCGTATGCTGTAGTTCATTAGCTCTATCTAGGGGTTTTTGTCGAAGCAAAATAAACAAAACAACTGCATGATCTCATTGTTCCTACTATCAATATTTATAATTAAATAACAAGGCGATTGTATTGTGCTTTTATCTAGTTATTAAAATGTTTTCAACAACAGTTCCTGCATCAACGAAATGAACAAATTCTACAACAACAACTTCAACAACAAGAAAAAGTAAAGGTTCAACTGTTTTACGAGTGTTTGTGCCCCGACTGCAGGGTTTTCGATACTCAACAATTTGCTCCGACTGTTAAAAAACTAGGCAATCATCTCGACGTACATGTTTATCCATATGGAAATGCCAAAGTAAGTTTGCAATAAGTAGTATCTGACATTTCATTTATCTATATACATCTGACATTTGCTATGTCTCTATCCAAGACTCGCGAAACCGTAATTTGCAGATATTTGGATTAAATAACTTCACATTAGTCTTTTAGAGACCTGTGTCGCGGGGGACTTTACAAACATATAAGAAATGGACACTAAGGACACCCAGATTCAGATAAACAATTTGTGAATTACACAAAGTGTTATCCCGTATAGGATTTGCATCCACAACACTTGGCGTAGTAGAAAGCGGCGTGTCGACCGCTTAAACCACAAGGCAAACCGTGCTGTCAAAACACTATAATAATTTGAACAAAAAGGAACCGACTTCAATGAAAAACTATTCCGAGTACCCAAATCGCGACAATTGTGCCTATGATATTTGAGGAGTTCCCTCGATTTCCTTGGGATCCCACCATCAGATCTCAATATGGTGACTATGGGACCAACTGTAAACTATGCCCATTCCAATGCAAAGAATTTTTGAAATCGGTTCATAAACGACGAAATTATCGCTAAAAAATTGTCGCTGAACATACATAAAAAAAAAAGATTCCGACGAATTGAGAACCTCCTCCTTTTTTTTGAAGTCGGTTAATTATGAGGAAATCAGAAGCTTGAAGCCTAGTGACACTGACTGTTAAGCCGGAGGACGTGCGTTCGATTCCTATGCGGGACATGCATTTATGAGGTTTTTTACTGAGATGCTAATGAGCGATATACATTGTGTAGGATGTTAGGTTAACATATTATTATTAAAATATAATAATATGTTTATGGCTCACAAATGGGCCCAGATAGAAATCAGCAATTTTTTATCTACTTGTTGGGCCACTATATTTTTTTTACAATAAAACTAGCTTTCGCCCGCGGCTCCGCCTGCGTGTATGTTGATTACTGTATTAAAGAGTAGCCTATGTGTTATTCTGATATATATTAAGCTATATTACTGTAAAGTTTCATTCAAATCCGTTCAGTACTTCTTGCCTGAAAGAGCAACAAACATACAAACATGCATACATACATACTCACAAACTTTCCTGTTTATAATATTAGTAACAATGAAATCTCATTACTTATTTTACAGACAATTATTCATGACGGTGGTAAAATCGAAATCATATGCCAACACGGTCCCGCCGAATGCCATGGCAATATGCTACATGCGTGCGCCATAGACTTGTTGGGCAACATTACACAAGCAGTGGAGTTTAACACTTGTATGATGGACTTCGACCAGAATAATAAAGGATCTGATAATAAAGCTGCTGATAAGGTATAAGTGTATAACACACACATATAGAGAACTAAATGGAATGCCCTTAAAACACAACACATACCAATATTAACTTGAGAATACTAATTGTAAAATAATGTAAACTAATGATGCAGAAGGTTTTTAATAGGCTATCATAGTATGCGCCACCATACTGCATTATCTGTATTCGCAATGACTTTGATGACTACTACTCTTAGATTCTACTTATGCTATTCATCAGGCCAAGTCGTCACTTTGGCAGGCTAATTAATAAAAAACATTCTTATTTTTTTGAGTTTCCTATATATTATATTCAAGCACCAGTGTTTTTGAAATAAAAACTAACCTAGCCAGCCTAAATAATGAATAAATGATAGATGAGAACGACTGTAACCAAAGATAAAGTTTTTTTTCCACTCGTATTCTAAAAATTTACGACTTTTTTATTTTTTTCAGTGTGGCAAACTAATGAATATAGATTCAGGACCAATTAAGCAGTGCGCCATAAGTAAACGAGGCTTAATGCTCCTGAAAAATTATGGTGATGAAAGCAAAAAGTTTGGTTTTCATTTTGTGCCATTTATTCTTATCAATGGGCAACAGAATAATGGTGACAATTTCCTTCGAGATGTCTGTGACACATTTAAAAATCCCCCACCGGAATGTAATGAATAATTTTTATTAATAATTTTTATAACTATTAATATAAGCTGTTAATGAATAATATTTTAATCAATCGTATTGTTTTTTATTTCTTACTAACTAACCCTCACAACCTGTACATTTGTTCAAAAATAGTTAAAGTGATATTTTTTTTAGAGCTTTTAAAGGCGAATATGTAATTCCTTTACAATTTTTTTTTAAAACCTTAACCGTTTATGCAGAGCACGTAATGGAAGCTCTCAAAAGGAATAGTTTACGATACTTGCTAGTTCCCTAAATAGTCGCCTGAGTGTCGCTGAGTCCACATCTTGGGGTGACATGACCGCTACAAATGACCTGAGACATGTGATACCCCGGAGCAGCCGGAAGGGAGGTTATCGTCTAAAGTGGGACAGTGTTCCGAAATTTTACTGAGTAAAATGGTGTCATCGTCTTGCTCCTAGAGTGATTCTGGGACACATTGGTATGTAGCTCAGTTATGGGACATAGCAGGGGGGACTCCAGAAGCCCCTGATAAGTTCCTGGAGGTTAGTGGGTAGATCAAATAATATTGTGCAAATATTCGCCGTTAGTAAGACGAGAACAACCAGAAAGAAAATTCCGATAGATATAGAGGATGGTGACACACCCGATAGATGTCAACTGTACCATGTCTCAGAATAAATTTCTGATTGTTATTCATTGTGATAACTTAGTTAAAAATAAAGCACAAACAAAACTTTCAATTTCTCTGAAGAGATCACCATAACGAAGCCAAAACGTCAAGACTTCATGATTTGGCGTCTTGGCTACGTATAGATGCTTTGAAATCTACGCCCTAATTTCAGGAAGTACTAATATTATATATTACTAGCTGATGCCCGCGGCTTCGCTCGCGTCCTAGGAGTGTGAAAAATATATGTGTGCCGATTCTCAGACCTACCCGATATGCTTACAAAATTTCATACAAATCGGTCCAGCCGTTTCGGAGGAGTATGAGAACGAACATTGTGACACGAGAATTTTATGTATAAGATATGATTAGAAAATTCAGGATTTTCACTGTATTAAAAGGAAAAATAGTAACATATTACGACATTACTTTAGACACCTAAACTAGAAGGTTTTTAAAACACGTGTGAATGTGCATTTTTGTATTTAATTGACTTACTTGATAAGTTTCACATATTTGCATGCTGTAAGCATTCGCATTTTTAAATATGTACATACTTTAAATATTTCAGTTCCCACACATGTGCACGAATTCTTTTTATTACTATTTTTTAATGACACGCTTTTTTAAAATTTATTTTAATAATTTCTGACTACTATACTATTTTGATCATCGTCAAGTCTTTATCATTTCATTGCTAGACATAGGCATCTCTTTAGACAAGTTAGATTAACACGGAATAATGTATGTTTTAAATTAATCCAAATATTAAGTCGAACATGATTTTTTTATGTTATTTTGTTAATGTTTAGTTAGTACTAAAATATTTTTGTCAATAGAATAGATGACATGAAGTCCTAAAATAAGTTGATGACAACTTTTATATAATCTACAAAGAAATAAGGTTGATGTGTCTGTTTGTAATTTGAAATGAACTGCTTTTCAATAAATACTCACATAGAAAAAAAAAGAATACGGTACATACAGAAAAAATCCATTTTTGTCTATATGTTTGTATATTCTAGCTAATCACTAAAACGAGTCTGCCCATTTTGACAGAACTTTTACTGGTATATGTTATAAGGAGGAACTTATGTTTCCACTTTCTAGCGATAACCGTTTGGGCGGTAGGTCTAGGACGGACGTGACTAATCTATAAGGGTTCCGAGTCATGAACTACGGAACCTTAAAAGGCCACTAAACTTGCGAGTAACTTCGCGGGACGGAGCTAGTAAGAAATATATTTAACACCTATGGTAGCCTATTCAAAGTCTGTACCACGTACTGATTTGTACGCATTGAGTAAAAATGGCATAAACAAATAATTACTATAATGTAAGGAACACCAAGGTTGCTCGCTTTGAAATGATCATGTATTGAAGAAAGAAGGTAAATAGGTACATGAAAGTGTGAATATTAATCAAATGGTTATATTAATCATCGTGACCAAACAAATTGTAACAACGTTTCTTACAAATAACGTTTCAATCATTATAAGAAAATAAGCAAATCAAATCTTCTCTCTCTCTCTCTTCCTTAAGAACCAAAGTATCACCATGCCAAAATGCCAAAATTAGCCTAGAAAGCGTAACAGACAAACAGACAGAGTTACTTTCAAATTTAGAATATTAGTATGGATTACTAGAACCCTATCACATGATGTAATAAGAGTTAACTGCACCCTCCTTTTCACCCTCTTGGACGTGGAATAAAAAAAAAATCTTATTAGATGAATTCATCACTAAAAGAAATATCATACTTAAAGTTCATGTTTCTACGATCATAAGTAGAGTATAATAAATAAATATATCGGACATTTTACACACAATGCTATCTAGTCCCAAACTAAGCAGAACTTGTGGGTACTAGAGAACTAAAATAGATACATAAACATGTTTTTTTTTGGAAATACATATATACATACGAAACACCCAAACTCCGAAACAAATATTTGCGGATCACACAAACATTTGGTCCGACCCGGGTAACGAACCCGAGAGCTCTTGATCAGCAGCCGCATACGCCCAACCACTAGACCAACAAGAACAGCATTACAATTTTATATAGATATATAAAATTGTAATGCTGTTCGGTCTCGATAAAACTCTAGAATGGCTGAACAGATTTAGCTTATGAATATTTGTGAAATTTCAGGGAAGGTTAAACAACCTCTTCTTCTTAGCCTATTTTCTAAAATAATTTCGGGTCAGCTACTAGTTCAACTGGTTTTTTCTGAATATCTGTTTTTCCACGGAACGACTGGCATCAGACCTCCGCAACCCTGGGGGAGAACTGAAATTCGAAGGTAAAACTAGTTGCCAGTATATTTTAGGACATTGACTTCCCAATAACGATTGCTATAGATGTTTATGACAACCAGGACCGACGGCTAAACGTGCCCTCCTAGGCACGGGCTGTGTCACCGCCAAACTTCTATACTCCTAGCTGTTATTAAGAATTTCTTGTGAAAAAAACCAAAAACACTTTTGGCCCCACCCGGGATTTCAACCTCTCAGGCTTGAGGTCCCGGTTTCTTCTTGATCAGAAGTCGCATACGCTAACTACTATACCAACGAGACAGTCAACCAAGGTTTAAAAAGTGAGAAACAGTGTGTTACATAAAATATTACTAAGGTTTTTTTTCCTATTCTTTCATTAACATTTGGAAGCTATGAATAAAGCAGTGTCAATAAACAAAGTCAGAAAACTGAATTCATTTTCCTGCCAGGATTTATAAAGGCTTGATGAGAGAAAAGAAAATAAACGAACGAATTAAATTTTCACGTAGTTATCAGACGAGCGCAGAGGGATTCTGTTGCAATTAGCCGAATGTTTGAACTGCAGGTCATCAGGCAACTGGTCATGCATTTTGTTTGATGAACGAACTAGACCATTCTGTAGTCGTTCACAGAACGTATTCTGTCGATCCAGTTTCCAAAACACATGCCGCTTTTTCGACCTGTGAGATTTTTTTTTTTTAATTTATCAGAATCGTATAACATTTCGCAATCTATAACATTTCGCTATATATTAAAACTAAATACGGTAATAAAATATTTAAGACAAAACGAAGAAAAGATGTTTAATAAATATCTACTGTAGGTACGATGTATATAATTCACGAACACATCTCACAATCTGTTGTATATGAATAGGAAACCACTGCGTCTAGTTTTAAATATAAACGTATAAGGAGTCTCGTCCTTATATGAACGTCTGAGGGGCAGACGGGAGGCGGTGGAGACACGAGTGATGCAGCCTCCAATCTCTCCACAATGGCAGCGCGGCTAACTGTCGCGTGCCAGCTCTTTGTTACCTTACCTCAGCTCACATATTACTTTCCGTAAAGTATTTTGAGAGAAAATTGAATTGTAACATAGTTTCTTGAACAGATGAAGTTTGTAGAGACGAGATGTGACGAGATATATTTTTGATTAAGATTGAATTAATTTAATTTTATAGGTTTATTTTTTTTTTCAAAAAAACTCATCTCCCTTCAGTAGAATATAAGAACGTTTTCATAAAAAAGGATGCATAAGCATATGCGACTTTATATTCATAATCATATACTACAGGTGTTTTATAAGAATCTTGTTTGTAGATTTCAAACTAATTGCGTTGTAAGTGTAATCTACTATTCACAAGTGTAATTATAATCTTACATTATTGTTTGGAACCATGTTGAGATAAATATTCCTAAAGTTTCTAAAGTTAAATTTTGGGGGTTAGGAATGTAGCAAATTAACTCATCATCAAAATTTCCAACATCGAGCGTAGGGTGCAGCTGTTTTAATAATAAACATTTTGCATTATACTTTTACAACAACTATGGGTAACAACGGAGGTCGTAGCTAGTCTAAAGTAAAATAGACTAAGTTACTCCTTATATTAACACCTATACGCCAGTGAAAGGGCCATCAAAACCGGTCTATCTATTAGAGTTTAGAGATTAGCTGGAACAGATGTATTATATGTATTGTGTGTATACATGTTTGTCTGTCAGTCATATCTGTCTATAAATAGATTTATTGATGATAAATATTACACTTGAAAATTAAAGTTCCATAGTCAAGCCTATTGATGTGTGTTTAACACACAGTCTCATTTATCTGGGTGTTACAACGAGATACAGAGGGGTGTCAATATGCAAACAAAGGCACCTCATATTATGAGACTTCATCTTTTGAACTTTATTTTGATCTCTACGAGTACATCAATCGGTCATTTCCTTGCTAATGTCTTAGATATTCCTTAGTTTATTTCAGAGGTTTCTCAAAGGTTTCATTACGTTGGTTTTTACATTAATTCGTTTACCGTCTGACGTTAGGTGTGAAATTCTTTGATGCCAATGAAATTAGTAAAAATAGATTATGATTAGATGATATTTTTAATTGTATTGTCATAATCAATCTATCGTAGTCCAATTCTAGTAATAGACCTCTCAAGTTAGTTGTTTTTATGTTATGCACAAAGAAACGTGCACGATAAATGAATAAATAAATATGTCAGGCTTCTGATACACATCGTCATCTAGTCCCAATCTAAGCAGAACTTGTTCTATGGGTAATAGATCACTCATGTAAATACAAATGTAATTTTTCGTAAAGACAAATATATTATACATAGAAATATCCAAATTCCGAAACAAATATTTGCAGATCATACAATTATTTGGTTCGACCCGGAAATCGAACCAGAGATCTCTTGATCGTCAGTTACATACGCTAACCGCCAGACCAATGAGGCAGTCAAAACAATGGTAGACAGTAAAGCGTTACAAGCAAACATAATATCAATTACTAACGCATTCTTATTATAACTCAATATAGTCCCAAACCTTAGATTATTTTTACGTTTACATAGATTTTTTCGTTACCTGCTGTATAATCTTGAATCTATTGAATTCATTAATATATAATTTAGTTTCATTATTATTTATTTATTCCTGAACTCAAACTCCATTTAAGAACAGTGCTGTAACTTGCGATGTTAGGGTTTTTAATAGTAATATTTTATAGCATATGTTTTATATTAGTAAACTGTAGGATAAACGTTAGTAGACACTGACACTGTACTACACATTTACATACGTATTTAATGAGTTTTTTTTTTTTACTTTAGAATTAGACTTTATTACTTTAGAATTTACTTGCTAATGACTGCAGCTCTGCTCCTAGGGATATACAAAAAGGTTTACGTTCTATTCATAGACTTACTGATTTAACACACAAAAATTTGATCTGGATCAATCAAGCCGTTTCGGAGGAGTATGGCAACTGTCATTGTGATTCGACAATTTTATACACTTAGATTTACACACAACATAACTATTACTTTGTAATTCTATTTAATACAGAATAGACTAGCTTTTAGCTGAGTTTATAAGTTTATCAGACTCCATTTCATTCAAAACATAGTCGTTGCTATAACCCACAACTCTCAAGACAGCAGTAGTGATTCAATAAGTTAACGAACTTCATAAAAACTATCTTAGTGCATAAAACTCTGTCTATACTCGAATCCCTTGCCAATCTAGTACTTTTTCACATTACATTGAAGTCGAAACCGTAAAAACTTAAGCTGTGATGTGAAATGGTATTTGTATTGAAATATACGAACATTGACTCTTTTTTAAACTAGTTGACCTCTGCATCTCGTCTGCGTCTGAAGAATAGGTTTTAAACTTTTCACCAACATTTTTCATTAATGCTTGACTCCTATCAGTCGTAGTGTAATGAAAAGTATGGACTTTCTCAATAAATGGCCTATCTCACACTACAATAATTTTGAATTGGAGTTAGTAATTCCTGAGATAAACGCCTTGAACCAAACAAATCATCTTTTCAGTTTTATAAAGTATGGAGAGATGAGTATTCCATTTTAGAAAGTTTAATGCATTTCTACACAGTAAAAATATTATGTTAACATAGTGAAAAGCTCGTCAGCCAGGTGGTGGGCGCGGCGGTGCGCTCCATCTTATTTATTTATCTTCAGTGAAATGAAAAATTGAAGTGAATACTCAAGCTCGACTGTAACACTCCGATCCTATTTTCAGCAACTAAGTTTAATTTTTTAGAGATCACAGAATTGTTTAATTTTAGTTTAGACAAGTAATGAAAAAAGATCTCTGTGAAGTATTGAATTATTTTCTCATAAATCTATTTACTCTACAGCTGTTAAATTAGTTTGTAACTTTGATGGACATGACTTTTATATTTATGAAAGAAAATGAAATGAAAGAATTCATGTGATACCATAAATGTTGCAAAACTTCTTTGTGTATTATTATTATCCACAATTTTTAGTATCATGAATACGATTTTCAAGCCAGACACGGTACTCTCTCTAAAAGTGGCACTAATATGACACTATGTGTGTGTGCACATGTAGCAGAGTCGCATTTGAAAACAGAATGAAGGTACTTTATTGATTTTCGTAACATGAAATAAGTTACAACGACATCTTCCCAACTCAAACCATTATTCTGAATTCATTATAAACGACAATTGAAGTTAGAAACAGTCATTACGAAAATTGTTTCCACGGTTTTGCCTGGTTGTTCCACAGGTGATGGTTCTCACGCTATCCTGACATTAATGTCTCGTTGGGAGGGTTTCCCTATTCATGTTAAATATTAATATGGATCGGGCCGTGGATCGGGCCGGCTACCAAGGAGTTATTGACGCAGGTACCTACACAATATACGCCGGCGTTTTTTCTTCACTTGTATATTAGAGATACATTTTGCACGTCGCTTCATAAATATACAGTTTCAGGTCTCCCTATATAGCTATTATTGTATATTGGTCTATCCTACGGGTCAAATAGAAATATGAATTTGGTATTGGAACTTCATATACTTGACCTTTTATATTATTTATAGGAACTAGGGAATAATTATTTTTTTCTTATTCCAAAGAGTTATTATATCCCTATTAATATTATAAATGTAAAAGTAACTCTGTCCGTCTGCCTATCTAACTTTTACATAACTATTAAACCGATTTAAATGATACAAAGATAATATATAGATGGGGCCTGAAAAAGGACATAGGATACTTTTTACCGCGAAAACCGACATACATTATAGCTAACCGACTAGTTATTAATAATGCATTATAATTAATAATTAATTTGTCTTGATTTCACAATGAAAGGAGCAAACTACGTAGGATAACGTTACTGCAAGAAGAAGGAAAACTTACATCTAATGAACTACACTCGGTTCCAAAAATAACGGGTCAGTCACAAAAATTGAAATACCTCCAGAACTGTAAAAGCTAGATCAATGAAATAAAAAAAAGCGGCCAAGTGCGAGTCGGACTCGCCCATGAAGGGTTCCGTATCAGCAGGTAACATCATATAAAAGTTATTGTAGTTAGTTGTAACTTTGATCGATGTTTTAATAATAGTGTTTTGATCAATGATATTATAAAAAATCGGCCAAGTGTGTGATAATTGTTATGTTTACGTATTAATTCGTTGATTTTGTATGACTTTTCCAAGTAAGCGCATTGTAAAAGTTAAGCCTCTATAACTCCTGAACTAACAAAGTCATCTAATTCGTTATAGTTTTCATTTAAAGTTCATTATATGGACCACTATCACGAATTTTTCGGCGGGCGGGACGGCCTGTTTTTACAAAAAAGTGGCCTGTAAAGTGGAATTTCTCGCAAACGGATACCTAAATCAAAAAATCGTCGTAACAAACCTGTAATGTTTTTAAAAGACCTATATAATGATACCCTACATGATGGGGTAGGCGTGAGTAAAAAAAACATCCCCACTTTACGTGTAGGGGAGGTACCCTAAATAAAAAATTTTGTAGCACTTTGTCGACATAATTACAATACATATTCATGCAAAGTTTCATCTTTCTAGCACTTACTGTTTGGACGATAAGTCGAGGACGGACGGACGGACGGAAGGACAGACGGACATGACATATCTATAAGGGTTCGAAGTCATAAACTTCGGAACCCTAAAAAGTTGTAGATCTTTTAATTACCTACAACTTTGCCATTTAACTTTTTTCCTTGTAGTTTTGCCGGAAATCGAGATAAACCGTTTTTTACCCTTTGTTGTATATATTTAGCCATCCAATCTGACTCTACCCTGCCTGATGGAAAGCATGAGCAGAATCCAAGAGTCGGGGCTACCACACTTGCTGCGAATGCGGACAATAATGTATGGCGGCCCACACTATGGCGGCTTAGTGAGATGCTTTTTCACGCCCCGGTTAAAGGACCCGAAAACCTCCCCCCCTACCCCTTCCCGACCTCAGATCGCCCGTAAATTATTTTTCCTTTCATTTTTATAATATTCTCCTCCTTTTCCAATAGGTTTCATCCTACTATAATTTTATTTGTTTTCAAAAATTAACTACTCTGGTCTACTGGTCTATATGTCATTTATAAACTATCATTATGGTTGCCATGCAAGTGTGTTATTCCTAGCAACCTGTGAAGTTTTGACAGGAGGCAAACAGTGATACATTTTGACATCTTCGATTTATGTATTTTTATAATCACCTAGCTTTGGTCTTTGTATCTCGATTATTGCAGTAAAAAGTAGCCTATGTCCTTTCCCAAGTTCAGTTCTATCATCATACCGAATTTCATCAAAATCGGTACAGTGGTTTAGGCGTGAAAGCGTAACAGACAGACAGACAGAGGTACTTTCGCATTTATAATATTAAGTAGGGATTAAAAAAAAACTACTCACTAGATCTCGTTCAAACCAATTTTCGTTGGTAGTTTTCATAGTAATATACAACATATATTTTTTTTAGTTTTATCACTCTCTTATTTTAGAAGTTAGAGGGGGGGGGACACACATTTTTCCACTTTGGAAGTGTCTCTCGCGCAAACTATTCAGTATAGAAAAAAATGATATTAGAAACCTCAACATCATTTTTGAACACCTATCCATAGATACCCCACACGTATAGGTTTGATGAAAAAAAAAATTTTGAGTTTCAGTTCCAAGTATGGGGACCCCCAAAATGTATTGTTTTTTTTCTATTTTTATATAAAAATCTTAATGCGGTTCACAGAATACATCGACTGACCAAATTTCAACAGTATAGCTCTTATAGTTTCGGAAATAATTGGCTGTGACATACGGACGGACAGACAGACAGACAGACAGACAGACAGACTTGACGAATCTATAAGGGTTCCGTTTTTTGCCATTTGGCTACGGAACCCTAAAAACAGAATAAAGACTTTTTAGTTGCGCTTCTAATAGCATATTATTTAAACTGGTTGATGAAAAAAACTTCATTAGAAAAACAAAATTTAAAAAAATGACTATTTTTAAAAACAAAATTTTTGTTTCATGTCATTATGGATGCTTTCCATTTCTATTCTGTCACAAAAAAAATTATCGTGAACGTCTTCCACGTGCATAATTATTATTCTGTGAGGTGAAGCATGGCAGTCACGCTAGAGGAATGTACCAGAATCCTAACTTTTTTGGAACTTGGGCGGAGCCAGCGTGAAACAGCCAGAAACATTGGTGTATCTTTGTCGACTGTTCAGCGGGTAGTCCAGCGGTACCAAGAGACCGGATCACACCTTAGAAGACCAGGAAATGGCAGACCAAGATGCACAACGGCCAGGGAAGACAGACAACTGGTGGCTACAATGCTCCGAAATCGTTTTCAAACTGCTGTTGGTCTAAAAACTCACTTTATTCGCTTTGGAGGTGGCAATTTAAGCGCTCAAACAGTAAGAAGACGTCTTGCTGAAGCAAATTTGAAACCATTGAGGCCCGCAAATGGCCCCAAACTGGAACGGGGACATCGAATTGCAAGACAGAGATACGTGCGCGAACACCTAAACTGGACACTAGACGATTGGTCTAGGGTAATGTTCACGGACGAGTCTAAATTCATGCTTTATAAGCATGATGGTAGGCAGTTGGTGTACAGAAGACCAGGGGAGCGCTTCCATCAAGCGTGTGTGGAGGAAAAAGTGGCGTACGGTGGAGGCTCCGTACAAGTTTGGGCTGGGATTTCTGCTGAGGCCCGCACCGAGCTGGTGCTCATTCAAAATGGAACTCTAAATGCAGAGAGGTACGTGGAAGAGATCCTCAATGAACATGTAGGTCCTTTCATGGCCAGGATGGACCGGCATGGCATATTAATGCATGATAATGCGCGTCCCCATACCGCCAGAATTGTACATGACTACCTTGAAGAGGTCGGTATCGAACTCATGCAGTGGCCAGCGCGAAGCCCGGACTTAAACCCCATCGAGCACGCCTGGGACGAGCTTCAGAGATGCGTGAAAGGTCGAAACCCCCCACCAATCACGCTTCCCGAGCTCATACAAGCACTGGTGGAGGAATGGGAAGGTATTCCTCAGCACCGGCTCCGAAATTTGGTGTACAGCATGCCTAATCGCCTGGAAGCTGTCAGAAGAGCTCGTGGAGGCAATACAAAGTATTAAATGAAGAAAGTGATGAAAAACAGCAAAAAAACAATCATAAAAAAAATGTAATCTTAAGAAAAATATGACTACTTTAGTTTTTTTTTAATTTAAGATTAATATTGTGGGTGTAACTAAGTTTTATTTTATTTTTTATCTGTATAATTAAATTCTCAATTGAACAGTCTTCGTTTCATTAGGATGGCATACGTAGTTCGGGAGATATTCGGGTTTATGTGACTGACCCGTTATTTTTGGAACCGGCTTTATATGAACTGGTCAGTGTGGTGGGACAAAACCTCCTCGCTAGGGAAAGGTCTTTGTCCAGCTGTCCAGACTATTAAAGGTTGTTGTTGATATTGATATAGTATAGGAATCCACCCTTTTTGTCTACTATTATGTTGCTACTTATTATATTTCCAAATTGCACAGTATTTTATTTTGTGCACTGCATAAACGTTCTTTTACTAATCCTGCTTTTATAGAGGAACACATCTCTTTTAACACTTTTGTAGCAACGTTAGCAGATGTGGTGATAATAGCAATTGACGAGCGTGCCTTTTCATTAATGATTCACAAGGATTCCTTTAAACCGGGCCTTTCAATACCCAATTCTATACATAGAAAATACGATGGAGTCTATATTTAGGACGAATCTATTTATGAATAAAGTGTTTTATATAAGTTGTTATTTTGACATTTTGGTCTTGTTATGGTTTTATGCAATATCGCAATCTTTAACTGCGCCTACGTAAGAGTTTAATATACAACGTGCTTATTATAGAGTATTTTGATTGATATAAATATTTTCTGTTCCTTAAATACTTGAAAAATTATGTTAATTGGAGCTTGAGTATTTTTTTAATGTCATCAGACCTTCATAATCATTCATCAGACATAAGTTTACTAGCTTTATGTTCATCTCGACTATTTCTTTTCTGTATGTAACAGCATATAATATGATTTTATGAAAAATAAAAACAATGAATAATTTTATAGTAATTTCCTGCAGAACTATGGCCCAGAAAAGTATTATGTTCATTCTTAACTATCAATCTATGATCCAGTTTAAGAAACCTGTTTTACATTTTAAATCACCGTTATAAGCCTATTTTCAATTTCAGTAATGAGGCTTGTAGCATATACAGTCATAATTTATGTTTACAAGTCAACCGAATACAGTTTACACCTTATCCGTTATCGATACAGGTATACCTGTTGCGTTTAGTATTTAGATCACGTCGATAATCTGGAATTTCCCGCTTTACCACACATTAAATATAAATGTGTGCAATGAGTTACAGAATCGATGTAAAAATTTAAAATAACCGTTCTTTTGAAGTGTGGTATCGGGTTTGATTTGTGTAACGTAACTGTTTCTTGTGTTATGATGTTTTAAAATTTATAACAATATTTTTAAAAATACGTATTTAAATTTAAAAATCGGCCAAGTGCGTGTCAGGCCACGCACAAAAAGGGTTCCTCAGTAACCCATAATCGATTTAAAATGATATCCAATAGATGATTGTTATGTTTACGTATTAATGCGTTAATTTTGTATGACTTTTTCCAAGTGAGCGCATTTTACAAGTGAAGCCTCTATAACTCCTGAACCAACAAAGGCATCTAATCCGTTATAGTTTTCCTTCAAAGTTCATTATATGGACCACTATCACGAATTTTTCCAGATTTTTTGAGGCAGCCGTTTAGCTTTTAGAGGGGGGGGGGGGGGGCGCCCTGTTTTTACAAAAAAGTGGCCTTTAAAGTGGAATATCTCGCAAACGGGTACCTAAATCAAGAAATCGTCTTAAAAATTCTTTATTGTTTTTAAAAGACCTATCTAATGATACTCCACACGATGGGGTAGCCGCGCGAAAAAAATATTATCCTAACTTTACGTGTAGGAAAGATACCCCAAATAAAAATAAAGCACTTTGTTGACGTACTTACAACACATATTCTTGCAAAGCTTCATCTTCCTAGCACTTACCATTTGGACGGTAAGTCGAGGACGGACGGACGGACAGACGGACATGACGAATCTATAAGGGTTCCGAATCATAAACTTTGGAACCCTAAAAACCGTTTTTAAACGAATGTTGTTTGCTTGCTATGTTGCTCACCACGAACTCCAAAACTCTTCAATTTCACGCGTTTTTTCAAATAGGTGTTTTACTGGCATGCTTTGCAGTGAGATTTTTGAACCACCGCCCTAGGTCCGCAAGATTTATAAATTTCACTTTATAGAGTTGCAACCCTAATTGAAACAAACTTTAAACTAGTAAACAGAAATGAAATACGTCCATAAATAAACGCTATCCAGTAAACAGAAAATGCTCTTCAACCAACCTCTCAACTAATAAGATTTATTTTCAATTATACCGAGACGGGGGCCGATCGCAGCCGTCTCTAATGACATGATTTACATCCAATCTTATTTACACCAACTGTGCATCCACATAACCAACGAAAACAGAAATTTCTGAGTGAAAAATATTGGCATTGGTGTAATTAGATCCTGGTTTTGACGTAATTAATGTTGTGTCTTTGCTACTCGTACAGAACAAGATACGAACACACACACACACACACACACACACAATAATGTAAAGTAAAAGAAAAACATGTATTCTAACCTGAAATGCATTCATGTATTATATCAATCCTGAAATGTGATCAATTTGGTAGTCAGTGCTTAAGACATAAGTTTTAAGGCCAACATTATTTGTTAGAAACAGTATACATTTTATAGCCTAATTGGTAGGTTGTGTGTTTTTGTCCGTTAGAGTTTGTTTTTTAGTTCAATTTATGATATTTTTCTCTTACTTCGGAGATTAGCCACAATATTTCAACTTTCCAATTCTTAAAACCAATTATGTTTTCGTATTTTATCTAGATTGCTTTACCAGTTCCTACACATCTTCACAGATTTAAGACACTATAATGTATATGCCGATCACGTATGAGGAGAACGCTTCACTCGATTATATTCATGACGTGCCAAAAAGAGATTTCTAGATAAAACGAGCATTCTTATTTGAGCTCTTTACTCATTAATATGCTATTAATCTAGTATAACAGCATACCATCAGGCAAGTATTAACAATTGGCAGACTGATTTACACTGTACACTGTACTCTTTTGTAATGTAAGTCTATACATCTATGCAAATAAATAAAATGGGAGTGTTTGTATGTAATATCGAATGAATAGTTTTTTTACCAAATGCATATTAGAGTATATACGGTACTAACAAGGATTAGCAAGCTGAAGTGGCAGTGGGCTGGCCATATTAGCCGCAGAACTGATGACCGTTGGGGTAGAAGAGTTCCGGAGTGGAGACCGCGTCTCGGCAAACGTAGTGTAGGACGCCCACAGGCCAGGTGGAGTGATGATTTGCGCAAGATGGCTGGCAGGAGCTGGATGCGAGAAGCCCAAAATCGATCAAAGTGGTGTGCAATGGGAGAGGCCTATGTCCAGCAGTGGACTGAGATAGGCTGATGATGATGATGATGATGACGGTACTAACATCAAAAAATCATTTTTTTCAATTTTTGACTGTCTGTCTGTCTGTTTGTTCCGTGTAATCTCTGGAACGCCTGTACCGATTTTGACGGGGCTTTCACTGGCAGATAGCTGATGACAAAAGGAGTAACTAAGGTCATTTTTTAGACTAACCGCGGGTAGCACCGAGGGATGCAGTTAGTTATATAATTAATTTGCAGATTGTGGTATGAGGAAAAAACAAGTTTTCAATTATTGCGTGTAACACAATAACTTCATTGCAATTAACACCGTAACAGTTCGTAGTTATTTTACCAGAGTTCTAGTTCTTGGTACTACAAGTAAAGTAGCTCTTATATAACCAGAATAAATCAGTAGTTAAAATAAACAGCAGGTATAATGAAGAAAAGAATATTACTTTATTTTTACACATTTTAATTTTAAACATACTGCAATATTTCACTATGACACATTGACAATTCAATAGTTTTTGCTGGCCTCGTTCAATATTATTTATAAGTATATTTTTTTATATTTTTAGATTTAATTGCTCAATTCCCACAACTTATAACGTGCAACGTTTTCATTGAAAGCTGTATTAGTGACCGAAGTCTTATCAGTTTATGCCAGTACCTACATAGTCACAATTCTTGTTATTTTACCTTGATTCGATACTGGCGACACTTTGAATCCATGTAAGATCCATGTTATTGGCCGGTAGAAGATTTTTCGGTAGGCTGAGAAAGCAACCGACGAAGTAAAGGACATCAAAGGTTTAGTTTCTTCTCATGAAATAAAGCAAAAATTGTAACTGATAGAATGTAAGCTATACCTTTTCTGAAACCTGAAATAAGGAAAGATCAAAAATAAAAAAAGCGGCCAAGTGCGAGTTGGACTCGCCCATGAAGGGTTCCGTATCAGCAAGTAACATCATATAAAAGTTTTTGTAGTTCGTTGTAACTTTGATCAATGTTTTGTTATTAGCGTATTGATTGAATGAAAGGAAAGGTTGCGGTTTACAATTTATGACGTATTAAAAAAAAACTACTTACTAGATCTCGTTCAAACCATTTATCGTTGGTAGTTTGCATGGTAATGTACACCATATATTTTTTTTAGTTTTATCACTCTCTTATTTTAGAAGTTACAGGGGGGAGGCACACACATTTTTCCACTTTGAAAGTGTCTCCCGCCCAAACTATTCAGTTTAGAAAAAAATGATATTAGAAACCTCAACATCATTTTTGAACACCTATCTTTAAATACCCCACACGTATGGGTTTGGTGAAAAATATTTTTTGGAGTTTCAGTTTCAAGTATGGGAACCCCCAAAATGTATTGTTTTTTTTCTATTTTTATGTGAAAATCTCAATGCGGTTCACAGATTACATCTATTTACCAAGTCTCAAAAGTATACTTCTTATGGTTTCGGAAAAAAGTGGCTGTGACATACGGACGGACAGACAGACAGACATGACGAGTCTATAAGGGTTCCGTTTTTTGCCATTTGGCTACGGAACCCTATAAAGTAATTTTCTTACCCGTAGCACTTTGGCACACTAGCCGATTTTAGCACGAATAGGCCGGCTCGACCGGGGCAGTACTACCCTCACAGGGAATACCATCTTATTAATGACAGCATTCTTGCTGTCGTATTTTGTTAGTAAGTGTTAGACCAGAGGCCCAATATTTCTGAATTATTCTTCCTCCTCCGCCTCCGGAAGCTGCGAGGGTGATGCACAAACATCTCACCTTGTCTACCCTCACAATAAGTATGGTGACCCCTGACCCTACTTCTGTTTAAATGAGCATGAGAAGTAGCTTCATGTTCTGTAGAATTCTACTCATGCTTTCCATCAGGCAGAGTAGAGTCACTTTGGTAGTCATAAATATTAAAAAAAATGTGGTCTAGATTGTAGTATCAAATTTATTTACGACCTCTGATCCTGTCGAATCAAATTTTATTAGACAGGAATTCAGCGAAATGTAAATTTTCTTACAATCACATCGCCGGTCTGGTAAAACAATTTACATAGAAATCCCTTTAGAGTCTGTACTCCGGCCTGACTGATTATATTTGGGAATGCTTGAAGCTCATTTTATACGTTATGTAACTGTATCTACTACCGTAATTTTGACATGTATGTATGAATGTCTTACTTACACAATAACAAATTTGCAATCTGAGCTTTACGAAAGCCTATTCTATTTACCCACTTATATTTTAGGAATATGTACTAAATATGCCGAAAGCGAGGACTATCTACGTTGACGTTGATGAAATATGTATTAGTTTATTATGTAGGAGGGCTCAACAATAATGTTCCGACAATTTACTGCTCGTGTCAGATATGAAGACAATATTTTTGCGCTATCTGCGTGGGGCGCTGAGATTGCACTATTACACGAGTTTCAGTAAAATAAATGTTTTCCTTTCAGCCAAAGCAAAAATAAGGAAATTTATATTTCTAAAAGTCTGGAGCTGGAATATGTTACAGTACAGCATTATTCTGAGCATAAAAGAGGTGATTATGAGAGCAATGATCTAACTACGCTTTTTGTGGTTTAGTAACTGATACGTAAATAATATAATAGTATTATATTAATTAAACACGACCCTGTCTACAAGACAAAATTGTAGTATTGGTAAGTAAGTACGCCTACGACATTTAATAATAATAAATTGAAGTTTATAACCTCTATTAAATAATTCACTTAATTTGGAACTAATTATAATAAACTCTCGCGGGCTGTGAGCAATTTGTTAAGGGAAATCCTTCTTTATTATAATGTTATTAATAAATTTAGTGTCAATTAGGGGAGGTTTATCTAAGCTTATACCAAATTGTAACATATATTTTGTCATAAACATACGAAGAACTGGTACTTTCTCATTTCTAAGAAACATAATGAAGTGCATAAAAATGTTATGAATTACACATTTTTAAAGATTATTTCTGTTATAGGTTTATACAATTGAACCGAGATAAAACACTTCGTTTGTGTACACGTGAGCAAGACTAATTGTCTTTGGTAAAATATTTCTATTTCAATTCCTTTACTTGCAATGCACATTTGCAATATACACCTAGATAGCGTTGAAAGTACTTGAATTTTTCATAAGTTATCAAAGGCTCGAGGCTAGCATAGCTCTCATAAGAGATGTTTGTTGTTCCGCCTGTCAGGTGCGGAAAAAGAATTGTCTCTGTTTTTTAACTATTTTCACCCCTGCACAAAGTAGGGTGTACGGAACCAACACGGGGAAGTGAACGTACAAATAAAAAAGGTCGACGAACTGAGCACTTTGAATTAACCCAGCTATGATTTTTGTTTCGGTAATGAATTCTTTTTATATTTTAGATTAATTTTTTTGCCATTAAGATTTCTATAGGCTATAAGGATTCTACTAATAATAGAAGTTTTAGAAGTTTAGCGGTGATTCACACCCGTGCCTCGGAGAGCACGTAAAGCCGTCGCGTCGGTCCCGGTTGTCATGAACATCTATGCCAATCCTTATTGGGAAGTCAGTTCCCTCAAATTTGCTAACATCTAGTTCAACTTACGAATTTCAGTTCTCCCTTAGGGTTGCGGAGGTCCGATGCCAGTCGCTCCGTGGAAAAACTGATATTCATGTAAAACCGGTTGAACTAGTAACCGTCCCCAATTAATATCGGGAATAAGGCTAGGAAGAAGATCGTAAATTGTGGCACTTACGAACAATTTGAAATCTTATTTCTTCTCTCTATAATACAATAGTATTTGAAGTTGTATTGGTGTACGGTTTAAGATGACTTGAATAAAATTGTACAATTAAACACGAAAGTCATGTAATTTCAATCGTACAATTAGGTACTGATAGCATAAACATTTTTAAATAAAAATAAATATTAAAACTTTGACCGATTTATCCCCAAGCCTATTATTTTTTTAATTAAAATCAAACTTTTAATAAGTAATCCGTTTGTAAACCAAACCATAGGCACCGAATAGAAATGTTAATAATCCATCATAGCCATAGTGACTGTCGACTGCCTTATCTAAATTATACAGCTAACGCCCTAAACAACCAATACAAGTAAGTAAGCCTTAATAATTATTAAGCTCCGGAAAATACGTTAGCAAGTTAATTTTCTCTCTATAATACAAAACATATATTCCCTTTAATTGTCTCCTAGCCTACCTACGAGTCCAAAAAATGTTTCAATTATAGTGTGAGATATAATGTTTCCGTGTCCTTAACATATTGAGTTTTCCTCACTTGCTAGGAAATTGCATTTAGGAAGCTTGCTAAATATCAATAATTTTCGATCATTGTCGAATCAATAATCCTAAACTAAATTAAACATTATGAATCCAGCATAGAATTCTCTAGTAATTAGTTTAACCACGTTATATTAAATACGACGTATGTATTCTATTCTAGATTATGTTCTAATAATGAACGAATGATTTGTCTATGCTAAGACCAATAACTATCAATCATAAATGTACATATTATATGGATTGTTTACGTAACACAGGTAATACTTCGTTCTTCGTTGTTAGTCTCTGGAGTCTACTATGTAAGTTTTATGTTTCTTTACTCTAAGTCGTAAGTTTAACGCGAACATGGTTTCTTTGTGAGTCTTCCAAATTACAGTTTCATCACACGGCACCCATAAACCAAGTATCTAACGGATAAACTATTGGTTTTCGTTGCGATCTGGTTTTATGAGCTCATATATTAGAAAATAACAATAATATATTTATTTATACTAAAGATTAAATAATTATTATTTATCTTAACCTAGGACACACTTACCTATATACAATCTAAAAAAAGAATAAAGGCAGAATAAATACTAGTAATAACTGTGATACAGCAGCCAGCGTCATCAATTTCATGTGCAAAGCTGTTGTATCAAGTTTAAATATTAAATTTGATAATAACAAATTAAAAAGAAAAGTAATAAGTCCATGGGTTGTGTGTAAGCAGAATGTAGTGGTAGTGGTATAGCAGTGTGTGTGTGTGTGTGTGTGTTTGAGTATGTATTTGTGCATGTTTGTGTGTATGAGTATGTGTTTACTTAGACTTAATTAAGTTTTTTTTTTTTGTTGACATTTCTGTTTTCTCCGAGCCCTATCTGTGGTGATCCTTGGGAGGTTCACGTTTGTCAAGACATAGTCTCCAATCGTGAATACGGTTATATTACACGCTAAATAAATTAATATACTACAAAAAAAAAAACACTTATGCACAAAAATACTTTAAAACGTATATATACTCACAAAAAAGTACTTTTAAACGTTAATCACATCGAGAAACTGATTTAATAATGAATTTTGATGTTATGGAAATGCACGGAAGAGGTTTGGCATAATAATGAGATTAGTGAGTGAAAATGCTGACTGATCTGGTGCAGCGGTTAGTGGACGCGCGCTCGGCGTTGCGGTTCAATGAGCGGCTGACACGGTTGTTTCCATGTTTCCTTGAGAATTTTGGGGACTTTTTAGGGTTCCGTAGCCAAATGGCAAAAAACGGAACCCTTATAGATTCGACATGTCTGTCTGTCTGTCCGTCCGTCCGTATGTCACAGCCACTTTTTTCCGAAATCATAAGAGCTATACTTTTGAAACTTGGTAAGTAGATGTAATCTGTGAACCGCATTAAGATTTCCACATAAAAATAGAAAAAAAACAATACATTTTGGGGGTCCCCATATTTGGAACTGAAACTTAAAAAAATTTGAATATAACATCAAGCTTCTTGGTCCTTCTAAATTGTAAATATTCAATAACCAAGAATTATTTAAGACTAGCTTTCGTCCGCGGCTCCGCCCGCATGTATGTCGGTTATCGCGGTAAAAAGTAGCATATGTCCTTTCCCAAGTTCAGTTCGTGAAGGTGGTGGTGTTCGTGAAGGCCAAGTGGTTTAGGCGTGAAAGCGTAACAGACAGACAGACAGAGTTACTTTCGCATTTATAATATTCGTAGGGATAATCTACTTTTAATTATCAATGTAAAATCAGTACATTAAAATTTGAACAGCAGTTTTACTACTATTTATTTGAATAATAAATTTATTTTAACAGAGACATTTAATATTATTGGAACAAATAAATATAAAACTCAAATTGTACAAGAGCAAGTTTAACACAATATTTCGGAGCATTAAAAACATTGAGTGATCATACGAAACTCCAGAGAGTTCAAGACAGTTGGATCACCTAGTCTTATTGGGGAGGGCGCTCGAAGCGGACGAAGTCCTAGGCCGACAGGTCGACACTCTCACACCCCGCCAATGTCGTAAGGTTGTTCAAATCTAAAGGGTCGACCACCTCTACATTTTGGCTACTGTACGATTTAAATACATTCCTTTGTTATACAGACGTGATAAACACTCCTACTTTCAATTTTGTTAGTAAAAAACTTTACACTATAAGAGAAAAACAATTCGCTACAAAAAGTAGTTTTATTAAAACCTGTGCGCCGCTCGGCGATTGAACTTTTATGACCTGACCTAAATATGACCTGAGCTTGCATTTTCATCATTTTGCTCTCAGACCTTATCCATATAGATTTAAATCTGTAATAAAGGGTATTCAATGAGTGCATTGACGCTTCTTTTGCAGTAATTGGTTTGTAATTAGAATATATTCATACAATAAAATTAAATTGAAGTGTCTGTCTGTAATATTAGATCAAGAGTGTTTTTGATAAATACTTATTAAAGTATGTAACGGTACTTACATAAAAAAAAACAAGTTTAAAATTTTTGTCTGTCTGTGGGTTAGTTCAGGGTAACCCTGGACTTTCACTGGTATATGGCTGATGACATAAGGAATAACTTAGGCCATTTTATTTTACTAACTTAGCTCCGTGGCGTTACTCCCGATTTTTAACTTTAACCAGGGGGTTGTCACTCCGCAGTTTAGGTATAGTCGGCCACCTGCCTGACCGGGCAGTTCTGATGATGTGTAGTCGGTCGAACATCAGAACAGTTAAGAGTTACACGTTAGAAAGAGACGAAAATGTAGGTAAATATAATCGTAGGTGAACTTAATCTTTTGACGCCAAGGGTCTTTATTTCTTTAATTTACTTATCGAAGTGAGTCTTCTGTACTAGTACTATTATGTATTCTGTGCTTTAACCGCGAGTACCGTAGGAGTCAGCTGGTTGGCATGTAACTTAACATATGTAAATACAATTAAAGTTTTTTCGAGAAGTATAAAATAAATAATAATAAATAAATAAATAAATATTTTGGACATCTGACACACAAAATCATCTAGTCCCAAGCTAAGCAAAGATTGTGTTATGGGTACTAGACAACTGATATAAATACATAAACATACATTATTTTTTTGTGAATTCATACATACTATGCTTAAAATACTTACTTTATTACAAAACGTAATTGTGCAGTGAATTACGAACTAGTTATATTCAACGGTAACATTTGGTTTTGATTCTTTAATTGGATTTGTCGGAGAAGAATAAGTTTTGATTATTCGAAAGATATGGTAATTAGTTGTCTTAGTTCTGCACTGAGTTGTATAAGAAATAATAAATAAGGTTTTCTATTTTTAATATAATGTACACTATTTTTTTATTAAATATTTATATGGTAGGTATGTATACCCATATCTACGAATAAATTTATAACATTTTATAGATTCAAACGATGTTTATTGTATAGAGACCGCTAATAAAACTTACAAATATTTATTTTATCGCGTCGATTTTACTTAAATTACTGCTTTTAATGCAATAGATGGATAAGAGTGATTCAAGAGGAAGGTTTATATATGTAATGCATGCATTTTATAGTAGAGGAAATAAGAAAATACCATTGGTTTACATCATGAAGAATATCCAAAAAAACACTAAATCTTTTCTATGGAAATTTGTTTTTAGGGTTCCGTAGTTCTTGACTCGAAATCCTTATAGTAACGTCATGCATGTCCGTCCGTCCTCGACTTACTGTCCAAACGGTAAGTGCTAGAAAATTTACATGCATACGATGTGTTTTTAACAGGTCGTCAAATAGCTAGAATCAAATCACGAACAAGTTTTATATTGGGGCAGCTCCATAAAGTAGCAAAGTAGTAGCTCACCTAAAGTGGGAATGTGTTTTTCCTGCCATCTATTCCATCGTGTGGGGAATCATTAGACAGATCTTTTAAAAAAAATGGAGATGTTGCTACGAACATTTTTTGATATAGTATCCATTTGCGAATTATTCTACTTCAGAGGGCATTTTGTCGTTGAAACAGGGCGTCCCCCCTCCAAGATTTAAATGACTTTGTTAGTTCTGGAGTTATAATATTATATAATATTAAGGAGAAGCTTAACTTGTAAAATGCCCTTGCTTGAACGTCTTCATACAAACATACGAAATAATAAGTAAGTCCAAGTTTTAATCCACATACCATTATGGGTGACTGCAGAACCCTATCTTATGCGTGTCCTGACATGCACTTAGGGGATTTTGTATATTCTTATTTTACTTAAGTTATATGATTTGCACATGCATCACCTCACCAGCGTCATCAGAGTAATTGTACAGATTGAGATATGAAATATACAATTGAGATTCTTTTAGTTATTAACTTTGCTCTAGCTTTTTTATTTTTGGAAATCAGGTACTAATTTGCTGTTTGAGGTTCTTGTTGCATGCGTAAATAATGATGTACTGGAAAATAGTAAACCTATTTTTTTGAAAAGAGTTACTTATGGAGTTTCTTACTGATTCTTCTCCATATCAATCACATTTTGCAACCGAGCACCTAGAGTTATAAATGTAACTTTTCGAGAGTGACTGGAAAGGTCGTTTATGGAATAAAAGTTTTTTGATTTTGATTTAGAATTTTAAATACTTCCGTGCGACCTCCGGCCGAATCGCTAATACTACTTCAAAAATCGAGACAAAACACACACATATATGACGGCCACTGATTCGAAATAATTTTCCTGTCAAAAGAAAAAAGAAGTCGCCAATCATTTTCATGACAGCGAAAGTCTTCAGGTGTAGCATCAGTCATAATTCGTATAATTATAGCACACAAAAAACAAAATGTATCAAAAAATTCAATACATATTCAATATAAATATAAAAACGTTTCTAAGTAAGATTTCATGATGGAACCAGTGGAGCGTACCATCCATTAACTGTCTCATTGTCTGATTTTCTCTCTTACGTACCTGTGGTATTCACATTCAAGACAGCCTTGACCGCGGTGAGGCTTTTATTTCACTCAATAAATGTGATACGTGACGTACAGTCCACAACAAAACCCATCTGAAATATGGGTTACGTCTTTCATCTACAACTAGTGAAAAACGTCTATAAAGTTGTGGGATTAAAACTTAAACTCTAATGATGAGGTCAGTTGTCACTTATTAATGCAAAATGTTCCTTAGACCTTGAAGAATTTTCTTTCATAATATGAGTAAGATTTTTTCTCTATATTTTTCTATATCGTGGTTAACCGCGGTTCATGAACAAAAAATATTTTTGTTTATACCATCTGCGTTAGAGGCTGGTAATTATTTTAGTCCGAAATCAGTTTCTCTACAATTTAACATCACAATTTATTCAAAATGAAATACGTCTAACGTACTGTAATAATATACTGTACTGCGTTATACCTAAACCGTTTTCATGTTCTTTCTGAAAATATCATTCTTTCTTTTTTGATACATGGATATTATTATAATGCCAACGTATTTAAATTAATGCTACTATGTAGCTTTGAATGATAAAACACTATTAAGGGGCTGAAAACCAAAATAGAGGTAAATAAAGATCGTTTTGTATAAAAACCTATCGCTCATATCATTACCAAAATCAATGTCTTTATAATTGAACATATTCCTCACATAGTGGTTATTTCCAAAACACGATTTGAAAAACTTCACTCGATAAAAAAAATAATCAAAGTAGCCTCTGAAAATAGTTAAATTTTGACTTTACACAGTTGTGCTTTAAGTAATGTAAATGAAATTAAGTAAAATTGTGTATCATATGTAACTGAAGGAAATGGTTAACTTTATTTTTTTTAAAAATTGCAACATTTACAAAAAATAACGAATTTTGTGGTTTGGCACTTACGCCCTTCTATTTCAAGCGCTTTTTCTCTGTCACTCCTATGGAGAACGACAGTGAGCGCTGAGGCGCCCTGCTAAACGGACCTATGTCGCTCGACTCGCGCGCTATATTTAGCTGATAAATCTAAAAAACTTTATTAAAAAACAAAACAAAATCATATTATGATGGAGGCTATAAGGTAAGAATAATTTATTTTATTAATAAACTTATAATTTGATTGACATGTAAGATTATATAACTAGATATCCTTACAAAGACGTAATGTAGTTTCATAACCCTAAAAACTGTCAACTGTGTAGTGGAACAAGCTTAAGCTAGAGACACATTATCGGAAGCGGCTAATGGACGCGGCTGATAGCCGTGATCTAGAGTATGAACATACACTCAGCTGTGCAAACTATCGGACGTAAGTCGTGGACAGACTGACCTTGAGCGTCCGAATGTCCGACTGTGCACACTTATTTTTCCACTAAAATCAATTAATTATCATAAATATGTATATTACTGAGTCAATATTTTAATACATTGAATAAAAATATATTACCAAGGCACTCTACTAGTGTTTTAATAAAATAATGTACAATTTACTGTCGCGGCTGTTAGCCGCGCCCGTCAGCCGCGTCCGATAATGTGTTTCCAGCTTTAGTCTTGAAGAACGTAACGTACATAGACTTACAAAAGTAGTAGACTCTGCCATTTTAGTTACACAATGTATCATATGATGGCCTTATTTTATGCATAGTCATTTTTGATAGAGTATCTAACCGCATAATATTATCATCATAATAATTAAGTAATAAAGATATTAAATTAAATAAATACTATTATTTAATCACAGGTTGCAAAATGTGGAATTCTCACAAAACGTTCAATGTTCTGAAGTTCCAAGGTAAGAACAGTGTAAAATACTGCACGTCTTGAAATGTCACTCAAATCTAACTAACAATTCATAGACTATTTATTTACAGCAAAAGAAGACTATTGGAAAATAGCTCTGAAGGAGATGGACCGCAGAATGTAGTTTTGCATCATACACGAATCACATTCTCGCTGAGCTCTGACGGTATCGTCGCGTTCAGAATAGTTTTATATTATATACTATGACTGTATTGTTTGGCAATAATATTGTTAGAATGTATGTTGGTAAAAAGACAGTGTATATTGTTTTGTAAACTTGCATTAATATTAAATAAAAAAATAATAAATAAAAAATAAATAAATAATTAAATTGCATAAGTTGATAAAAAATGCTATGCAATAGCTTTACCGCGGCAGTCTCCGAGTGCCACATGACTTTTTTTATCATACCATTACGATAGCATTTTTATTTTGCCCTATCTAAAATATTCTAAGACCCTGTGTTAAAAGCAGAGTGCAAATTCAAAGACGAATATTAGTTCTCGGAGACTGTGATAGTACCGATAACGAACCGCGTCTCAAACGCGGCGCTGCTTTATCGAACAAAAAGGGGTGTATCCATTGCTCAAGGTCATTGGCTGCACTCAGCGTCTTAAAAATATCGATTGTTAACCTATAGATTGTATTGTTGGCATATAAATTCGACGTTCTGAATAGTGATTCCTTTGTTATTTTCAAAGCAAAGGTAAAGCTTTGATTAAGCTTAACGGCACAATCATTTCAAAAAACGATACATTAACAGTTAATACACCTTTTCTAAGGTGTTTTCTAATGTTATTCGATTATCGTGGTAATGAGTAGCCTACGTCCTTGCCCAAGAATCAAAGAATCTCCATGCTATTTCATTGAAAACGGTGCAGCCGGTTAGCTACAAAATCGTTTATAGTATAGGTATGGATATCAGTAAATAAAAGCATTCTTTTTCATGAGAGTATTAAGACAATCAAATAACTGTGAAGGACTATTGATGATAGAGATACAAAGCTACATTTATATATCACTCGCATAGTATAGTACCCGCCAAATTGGATAATTATTAATATACTATTCATTAGGTGAAGAGATAATATTGAATGTAGTTAATCATTCATAGCCAACGTCAGTTTATTTATGTATGAGCCTGCCAAAGTATGGTGACCCGCCATATGGCACCCTATGTAGGTGCTACTATTCTGCATCGTCGAACTTTCACTCTCTCACTCACCAAAACACAACAGCACGAATGTTGTTATTTTAGGTTAGTCTTCTGTGTGAGGGCAATCACCGCCCCGGGCGGACCGGCTCATTCCTACTGAAATCAGGGTGACTCTACTATCTTGTAACATATATAAAATTATTAAAGTATACCTTACATATTTAAAAGTAATAATAATAATTTATGCTACTTCATGCCATTAATAAGTTACATGCACCGTCACGATTCGACTTTATGCAATGTTTCATGTTTTATTCTTTAACTATTGATTGGTTTATTACCTGGACGCACTTTATTACAACTACGATTCTCTAGCTCTGAATTCATTACGATCTTCTTCTTTAAAATTTACGTAACACAGTTACTCGTAGAAGACCACAAACACGCAGTTTTATGAGCTCTAAAATATAACTGTTTTAGGCTTTCGCGACTTTTACAGATAGTCTTTAAATTGCTTTGTAACATTTTAAATAATTCATCGCATATAATTCCCACTTCATAACAAAAACTCTATAAGTAGTAGTAGATCCGTGATCATAAGAAGCGAAGTTGCAAAACAACATCCGTTAAAGACAATATACTAGTAGTACAGTCTTTGTTTATACAAAACCAAGAGCTTGTAGGATTTTATTTCAATTTTTTATGCCAGCAGTCGATTACCCTTTTATAAAAGTACCCTATTCCGAAGGAAGGTAAAAACTTGCTTGTGCCTAGATTTAGCTCCCGTTGTTATTTATTATTCAACAATGTATGAACCTAGTGTTCAAGTAATTATGTCGTAGTGTGTACCCGATGCGTGATGCACGCGATCTATTAATACGACAAAAAGGTTTTAAGCTTTACGAATGGGGAACATAAAGGGCGTAATAGTGTTCTTTTGTATAATTTCTTTTTCACAGGTAGTTGACCGGAATTGCTTTGGGTAAGTAACTACTGAGAGACCCGACAGTTGCGATGTAGACAATGTTCAACAATGAATATATAAAAAGATAAGGTCAAAGGTTTTATTGTCCTCAGAATCTGTGTTTGGAAAATGCAAAGTAAGAATAATGTAGTCTAGAAATCGTTTGGCAATGGTTGGTTAAACATTTATTTTATAAAAACCTCTATGAGAATGCTAACGATGTTTACATTTCATATATTAATCAAGTTATAGGTGTTGACGTTGAAAAAAAGTTGTGTGTATAGATGTTATAGGGGACGGGCTGCAGATATTGAGTCTATATTTATTCTGCAAAAAAGAGCCATCAGAGCCATATATAATCTTCGTAGGCGCGATTCTCTAAGGGAACTGTTTAAGAATATTGGCATCATGACGGTACATAGTCAATACATCTACGAAAACATAATGTACGTCAGGAAAAATCTTCATCTTTTTGGCAAAAGAGGTGACAAACATAATTACAGTACTAGAAATAGGGACCAACTAGTTCAGCCAGGCTTTAGACTCGCTAAAGTAGACTCTTCTTTTATGGGGTACTGTTTGAGATGCTATAATAAAATTCCACAAAGTATTCTTGAACTGAATGAGACAAAATTTAAAACATGCATTAAACGCACACTATGTAAGCAGGCATATTACAAGTTGAGCGATTATATCGCTGATAAAAATGCTTGGCTCAATGCTGGTCCTGCTTCACAAGGACAGGGGCGCATAAATTGATAGCATTAAATGGTATTGTTGGAGCTGCTGAAGATTGTACAACTTTCTTTGCATTGTATAGATTCAATCTCTTTAGTATTATATAATCGCATGGCCCATATTGTGTGAGTACTATGTACTAGGAAGCTATTCAAGCTATCATTCACTGAAAACCTACGTCTTTTCTTGACTTGAATCTGCCCTGGCGGTTGAGAGTATGTCATGCTCACTCAAATGTCACGCTGATGGTGGCGCGTGTGTCGGATCATTTAATTCCCTTCAAAATGGTTGAGTTGAATGGTGCGGATCCATGCGTCATGTTCGTGAACGGGCGCTGTCAGTTGTGACTGGTCATCTCTTAGTTGCCACGGCTTATTTGAATTAATTATTTTAATTTTCAATTGTATTTTTGTTGTACTATGGACACTTTTAACGTGCACGTCTTGCTACATCGTTCTCACATAATGTACCATCTCAACGTGAATGATGTAACCAAGATTTTGTAAAAAACATTTTGATTTAAAAGAGTGTCCATGGAGTTTCTTGCCCGTTCTTCTCCATAGAGATCTACGCTAGGGAATGGGCAACTACAGTACTTTCACAGTTTTTATGTCTTGTGACTGGGACTGTAGCTACATTTTTGTTTCGACAATTCAAAAGTGCCTGTAACTGGCCTACTTGAAAATAAATGCTTTGATTTTGAAAATGGCATATATTGCGATAAACAAAAATGGCAATAAATAATAACTTTTAATAACTTCTCACAATGGAATCTATTATTAGAGCTGAAAAAAGGTTTCGCTTTCTTCAAAAAGGACGCCAACGGCCCCGTCTAGACTAGAGGGAAATGGCCTTCGAGGAGGTGGACTGTTTATCTTATGAAGATATTGTCCGTCTAAGATTTATAGAACACATTGTTTATTATACGCTTTAGACGTGTTTAAAGCACATTCGTTTAACTTTATCCCTGATATAAAACTATGGAAAATCAATTGAGGAGTCTGATTTAGTGCATTAGTGACATAACTGGCAAATACAATTTTTTTATGACGAAATTTAAAATTACATTGCATTAGGAACGTAGGAATCAACTATATGGTGATTTCACGTGACGTGTTTCCTGCAATTATGATCCCGGGTCCTTTATGAGGTCACCATGCTGCATTGCTTACCCACACAATGCGGATGGTAACTCCTGCTCCTGGATTCTACTCATGCTTTCCATCAGGCAGAGTAGAGTCACTTTGGTAGGCTTAAGTAAATAAAAATAAGTGAGTTTTAGTAACTTGTAACTAAGGAAACATTTATAATTTCTTTTGTTATATCTGTTATATGTGTGCATTACTTCTTCACAAGTCTGTTATATAAATAAACAATGTTTTCGTAACTTATAAATTTATAATATAATGGAACAGAGAAAGAATTTCAACGGTGTGTTCCTTCATTTCTAACGGGATACATTAACCAAATGTCCAAATTAGCTATAAGTACGTTCTCGTATTAAACAAGATTAATAGACGCCAGCATCCCGAGAGAAATGTAGGAAAAACATTCACATGTCTGCGAGAGCGTGGAGAGAACTAATGCGTAATTACGTGTAGAATATTATTTTTATGTACTTACTTCAATACACAGCAAATATATATTGTAGGTACACTGATGCTTAAATAAAGTGAAGAAATTAATGTGCACTTTTATGTCAATGATTAACTTTGGGCTTCGGCACCGGCAAGAACTAAAGTATATTCATGCCAAATTTCATTCAAATCGGTGTAGTGATTTAGTCGTGAAAGCGTAACAGACGGACAGAGATACTTTCGCTATTTATAATATTCGTTTGAATGTTTAATACTGCGCAGAAAACTTCCTTGATAGAGGTGACAAGCTTAATTTCCTTGTTAAAGTAATCGTGTAATCATTGTGAATTTTATATTGAGGAATATAAATTTAATGAGACGAAAGTTTATGATGAATTTATTTTTACTCTGCAGTTCTGTAGTAATACCTAATGACCAGGTATTACTTTACACATAAATGTTTGATATTAATATAAAACTACAGCCAAGCAGCCTGTGACCTCTCCGCAATTCACTGCAAAGTTGCAACTAAGGAAGCAAGCAGGAACTACAATTTATAGAAGAGAGTTGACGACTTATTTCCTATTTCAAGTGCGCCCCTTGGAGCAAGAGACGACGTATTCATAATATTTCATACTCCGGAAATTGGAATATGCTCAACTTCATGTCAATATCTCAATATCTTCTTATTTTACTAGTTTTACATTCATATATCATTGATATATATATAGTATGTATGAATTATAAATATGAGTTCCGTAGCTTTATACGTAATGCATGTGGAACTAGACTATTCTTATATTTGGATGTTTACAAGATAACGAAACAAACTTATTGATTCTGTAGAAATTTTTAAGGGGTGTAGACTTTTCTTAGAAAATAATAATTAAATAAACGCCTTTTGATCATTTCAAAGCTACTGCATAGTGTGACAATCACAATATTAAAAAAATATTATATTCTATTTGCCAATGCAAAAAAAATTAAGGGAGACGTCCCAACGTCTTATTATTTTCTAAGTTTTTAAAGTAATCTCCCATTTCAACTTTTGATCTTTTTAAAGACATCGTTTGAGACTTTGATTTTTAACTTTTAAAGAGTTTGAAGCAACAACTAGTTATTTCTAAAACTTGTTATTGAAAAACACATGTACTGTCAGTTTTTTTAAAACACGGCAGGATAACAATCTTAACATTGAACAGTAAAATTTCGTCGCATACTTTATTTTAATGCTCTCAAAACATTATTTTCCAGTCTCCGCACTCCGTTATGCAATTTACATGTTTATTTCCTTATGTTTACATATCCACTTTGTTCTTATTCTGTAATTTCCCACGGGAAGTCCTTTTTCCTCAAAAAACACATCGATTTATGTTTTAATAGAAGTCAAAGATTCTCTATGTTTTAAATAAAATATATATTATTTTAAATATAATATATATAACTAAATTCCAAAGCATGTTTGTCAAGTATGCTCTATCACTTAATCATAAGTATAGTTATTAGTATATAGTATTTTCATTTGCTTGTATGGCTTTTATGGCCTGCCTAGATGACTTACTCCATTTACTGGAAAGCATGAATGAAATCCAAGAAAAGCTAACTTGACTGATATATAAATACATAAATATAGACAATAGATATATAAATAAACAAATACATAAATTCGTAAATAACACCCAGACTCCGAAACAAATACATATTTACAGATCATACTAGCATTTAGTCCGACTCGGGAATCGAACCGAGACTGAGGCAGAACATTTCGGTTCTAGCGCTCTGTATTCCAAATTAATCCTAATAGTTTGCCATGTCCGACTATCAGTAGCCTTTATGTATGTGGTAGAGATTATAATATGTCATTACTAAGAAGGTTTACATAGATTATTTGGATCAAATAGTACAACCTTTTTAATGAACCTGTATATAAGTTGAGGTTGAAGATCAGGCATTTTAAAGGCATCAAGGGTGATAGTATACAGGATTTTTAGATTCAGTTCTCGGAACTCCGCGGACATACAGAATATCTATAGTAATCAAATTCTGTTTTACAGAGTCGTATGTCTCGTCAACCTGTTGACCATATTTGATTAAGAAAAAGAACGTGGTCCTAATTCCTAAATAAGTAAAAATAGGTAACAGATCACAAAGGTGAGTAAAGTACTTTCTTTTATATACATCATATATTTAAGCCTACCAAAGAGACTCTACTCTGATTGATATAAAGCATGAGTAAAATCCATTTCTTTAAAATATCACTATATTTCAGCATAAAGTATCTAGTAAAAAAAACAGTTTCTCAAAGGTGGTTTTAAAAAAAGTATCAAGGAACGTCCATTGTCGGCAACCTGCACTTTACTTACAAGAAACTCGTTTCTTTTACCTCTACAAAGGAAAGAAATAAGCAGGAAGAAGGGCAGACACAAAGTAACTCACTGGGTAATTGGCGGAAGAGGAGTAGAACCTGGTTACTTCAAGTGGATAGAAACTTGCTCCTGACAGCTCTTAATTATATAAGTTAGGACAGAACTGCAATTAATTAACTGATATGAGATAACTAAACTTACTAAGTCTTTACTTACGTGTGTAATTGGCACATCTGTACGTTTTCTCAGAAATGTTTTCCACTGAAATATGTGTGTGGATAAGTAAAAGATAAATTACATGTATAAGAATTAACTCATCGTGTTTGAAGTATACGAAGTTAACGTAATTATTAATTACTAAATTAACGTTAATAATTCTTTAGTATTTCTTACAATCACAGCAATAAGTGGATTATTAGTAAAATACTTGTTTTTTAACAAGCTTTCATTAACTATGAGCCATTCCATAAAATGCTATTCAGATGTAATAATGATTATGATCACGTTAAAATAATAATTGATGTAAATACCATTAGTTTGAAGGTATTTGTGAAAGCTATTAGAAAACGAGCGAGCTTTGATGTGAATCGAGGTAAATAATAAAATAAAAAATCGGCCAAGTGCGTGTCAGGCCACGCACAGGAAAGGGTTCCTCAGTCACCCATAATGGTATGTGGATTAGAAATCGTATCCAATGGATAATTGTTATGTTTACGTACACTCGGTTCCAAAAATAACGGGTCAGTCACATAAACCCGAATATCTCCCGAACTACGTATGCCATCCTAATGAAACGAAGACTGTTCAATTGAGAATTTAATTATACAGATAAAAAATAAAATAAAACTTAGTTACACCCACAATATTAATCTTAAATTAAAAAAAAACTAAAGTAGTCATATTTTTCTTAAGATTACATTTTTTTTATGATTGTTTTTTTGCTGTTTTTCATCACTGGAGGCTTCATCACGTACAGGCAATACAAAGTATTAAATGAAGAAAGTGATGAAAAACAGCAAAAAAACAATCATAAAAAAAATGTAATCTTAAGAAAAATATGACTACTTTAGTTTTTTTTTAATTTAAGATTAATATTGTGGGTGTAACTAAGTTTTATTTTATTTTTTATCTGTATAATTAAATTCTCAATTGAACAGTCTTCGTTTCATTAGGATGGCATACGTAGTTCGGGAGATATTCGGGTTTATGTGACTGACCCGTTATTGGTTTATGTGACTGACCCGTTATTTTTGGAACCGGCTTTATTAATGCGTTGATTTTGTATGACGTTTTCAAAGTGAGCGCATTGTAAAAGTTAAGCCTCTATAACTTCTGAACTAACAAAGTCATCGAATCCGTTATAGTTTTCCTTCAAAGTTCATTATATGGACCACTATCAGGAATTTTTCCAGATTTTTTGAGCCAGCCGTTTAGCTTTTAGAGGGGGGGGACGCCCTGTTTTTATAAAAAAGTGGCCTTTAAAGTAGAATTTCTCGCAAACGGATACCTAAATCAAAAAATCGTCTTAGAAACCCTTTATTGTTTTTAAAAGACCTATCTAATGATACCCCACATGATGGGGTAGCCGCAAGAAAAAAAAAACATCCCGACGTTACGTGTAGGGGAGGTACCCCAAATAAAAATATTTTTCATAATTTTATTATAGCACTTTGTCGACGTAATTACAATACACATTCATGCAAAGTTTCATCTTTCTAGCACTTACCGTTTGGACGGTAAGTCGAGGACGGACGGACGGACGGACGGACGGACGGACGGACGGACAGACGGACATGACGAATCTATAAGGGTTCGAAGTCATAAACTTCGGAACCCTAAAAAGGCATACCATAATATATTGATTTATAAAGTCTAATTTGATATTCAACGATGCAAACATATAACATTCATAATAATTGGATTATTCAATATTTCCTCCTATACTCGTAATTCCATTATTAGAAAATTAATAATGAGTTCACAGTAATTGCCACAGCACAATATTGCAGGAGAAAATTTTGTTTCTAAACTACAGATAAAAGCCCTGCATCCCTGCATTGACTTTTTGTAACGTCACGTTAATAATTTTAACAAAAAGGAACCGACTTCAAAGAAAAACTATTCCGAGTAGGTACCCAAATCGCGACAATTGTGCCTATGATATTTGAAGAGTTCCCTCGATTTCCTTGGGATCCCATTATCAGATCCCGATATGGTGACGATGGGATCACCTGTAAGCTACGCCCATTCCAATGTAAAAATAATTTTTGAAATCGGTTCATAAACGACGAAATTATCGCTGAACATACAAAAAAAACGAAAAAGATTCTGACGAATTGAAAACCTCCTCCTTTTTTTTGAAGTCGGTTAAAAACATTCGAGGAAAAAGTATAAATTGCTCTTATTAACATGTATTTAAATATGTACCGTATTATTATATATGTTGTAGCTGCACCAATCAACTCTGTTTTTAACAAAAACAAACTAAACAATTTACTTAGAGTATGAGCTCCAAATAGATTAAACTTAAGTTAGCAGAAATTTATGCTTTTGTAACCATTACCTACCTACCTTATACAAATTATATCGAAGATGTCATCTATTACATAGGAATATAAAAATTGAACACAAAACTCAAAATAAGCAAAGGAAGGATCTAGAATCACTATATTCGATGACACAAATAGCAACACAATGTAGCGGTTTGAAACCTCTTGTTCATTCATTGAACAAATAACTATGCGGTTATCTAGGAAGGGGAGGACATAAAACGACGCGATGGCGCGACGGAGACGACTTGGTCTCGCCACAGTCCTGCGGTCCTCGGACGCCCGTCTCCCTCTGTTCCTCGTTACACCTCACATTTCCGCTCCTTCTACACAATTTGCCTTCTCCTAGATTGAATAGCTTCCGACGAGTCAATATGAAGCCTTTTAGTAGCACTGTGTTTGAATAGAAACCCTTAATTGTAATTTAACGTACATACAATGTTATTCAATGCAATTAGTATTTAAAAAAAGAACAAGAATTGTTTGTACACTAAGTAATTTATAAATGAAAGTACATATTTATTTTAATTAAACTACATACCAAACATAAGAAGTTAAAGGATTCTTTAATTTATATATGTTATGCTGCCATTGAACTATTGCACTGCTATGGTAAGTAGATATATTGAGAAAGTTTCAAAATCAATTTGTAAATGTTTTGCACGTCTGAGTGTCTGCCTGTTTGTTCCGTTTAAACTCTGAAGCATTAGAACCGATTTTATTGGGACTTTTACTGGCAGATAGCTGATTATATAAGGAGTAACTTGGGCATTTTTTTTTAAGACCATCTACGTCCCACGGCATTACCCACGGTTCCTATTGACGTAATCGCGGGGCTCAGCTAGTTCGCTAAACTCTAAGCTATTAGTTCGGCACTCATTAGTGTAATGTGCTCTAATTTCGCAGTAAAAGATAAAATAAATTTTACAGATTACTTTACAATATCACGAAGGTAACAACAAAATAAGATGATAAAAAGGAAATATGTTTTACGCTTTGCCGGGAAGGTTGGGATAAAATCCATCCCCCGAAAGTGGATAATCCTTCAACTACACCCCGTTGTAGTGTAGTGTTATATTTTCTAAATATAATGGTGTGGAGGCCTACCTTTTTTCACAAAGGATTCTTTATGCATAGTAAAATCGATTAAGTGGCCATAATGTTAACGGCAATAAATCACTTGCTAACAGCAATTTCCAAGGTAAGATATTGAAGAGCATCACTAGCGGGTACATACGGTAGGTACAAGTATTCAATAATATTTTTTTATAATAAATTGCCTCGTTGGTCTTGCTTATCCCATTACCGATCAAAACGTCGCGACTTCGATTCCCGGGTAGGTAATTTTTCTAATAAGAAATATCTAATAACAGTATGTTCGCATAACAAGGGGCAAGCCAATTTCTGTTTAATGGGCACATCATCATCACCTTATAGACCCTCACACTTACCCGCTGGAAAATAGTAACTCTTTACAATGAATTTTTCGGCCTATATCACACTAGCCAGACGAGTTAGAATAGTTAGTGTCAAGTTTTCCATCTCTTTGTAGTATTCTTGTACTTTGTAGCTTGCTTCCTTAATCGGCTCTTACGACACTAACGGTATGAATGTGGATAGTGACACTCCATTCTTAATCCATCACCATATACATGCAAATTTCCAATATTTACACATTAGAAGCAAATCAAACCCACACATCGACAAAATAAGCTTTCCTTTCGTTACTTAAAATAGACTTACAATTCCATTGTAATGAAATAGAATGCAAAATGTATGAGACAACCTGCAATTTTATCATCTAGTAAAAGAAAATGCGATTCAGATAAAGTATTAAATCGATTGAAATAAGAGCCGCAACCTTAATCCTATGAAATTCACCGACTCTGAAGACCTTTCGATGTCTTGCTGTAAACCCGGCCATTGGCAACTTAAGTCTCAACATTTTTATGACTTCATTGAAATATATCCACAAAGATGAAAGCAAATAGCTTTTTGTGTTTCGCGAATACTCTTCGTTTCTTTCTATTTGTGAAGCATTCTAACTTTTCTACTTCGTTTCAGGATTTGGATTTCGATTGGATTTCTTTACAAAATCGTCCTATTACAGTATGAATATAATTGTTTATTAAGTATTTAGTTTTAACAAAAGAATAACTAAGCATTATACGCTTTCTCTCTATCTAAGTATACGTTCTTATACTGTTCTAAAGGTATCAAAGGTTTGAAAAAATATCCAAAAACTATATTTTTATCATATGCTGTACCTAGATATCGTTTTGTGCATAAAATTTTATGTATACCTAGTACAAAGATAAGGTAACAGCATGACCATTCAGTGGTCTAGAAGTTTATTCAAAAATTTATTAAAATTATAAGTAAATTGTATGCCCCAAAGGTGCATATTAACATGCACAAGATTGGCGATCGCAGTATACAGCTTGTCGCACCTTCCTGGTTGTCTACTTCCCTTCGCCGTTTTGTGGTATGGAGCTGAACCCATTTGGATGGGTATATCACCATCAGTCGGTCGTCAGAACCTCGTTCGTCTTTCAGCAGGATGTACCGCGTGCATGTGAAGTTAGCTTGGGGCAAAAGATGGTGATTCACCTCCTTAGATCCCACAGTGGGGGTCACCATGCAGCAATAACTGCATTTGCAATGAGGATGGTGACCCCGAATCTTGGATTCTACTCATGCTTTCTATAGGGACCGTGAGTAAAATTCAGCAGAGTAACATTTGGCAGCTTTAACATAATATAAAAGTATTAAGGTTGTCGTTATAAGTATCCGAAAAGCCAAAGATTGAAACTGGTGGCGTGTAGGAAATGTCCAGCAGTGGATTGCTGCGATACGCTGATAATGATGATGATTAAAGAACAAAAAACAAAACATAGATATTCTGCTCTATTGAATCTACAAATAGCTTAAGTCCAGTATCTGTGTTATTATTTAAGTAGTTAAATCCCCAATGTACATTTAAAATGCTAACCCTACAGAGGGGGATTATAGCATAGTTGAGTAGCGTTATAAACTCTTAGTTTTGTTTGTTCATTTTATGAGAGCATAAACTTTTGCTATAAATTGTTGTAAGCTTCATGTATTTTACATTTAATGTTTTATTTAAATGTTATAAAATCCTGAACTTAATGATGGCCAATGCTCTATCTAAATTTTCACATTATCCTTTAAAATGAAAATTTTGTTCATAAATTTGTTGTTCAATAAGTATTTAAAATGTTTTGAATGAGCCTATTTCTATAAGTATTTCTGCCAACGCTAATAAAATTATTTTATAAAATTTATTGCTCGAAAAGCTTGTGCGTGCAAGTGTATCAAACATACTCTCATTGGGCCTATGCCCGTTTGCACCAACTATACTTGAACCGTCTCTTTACTAGAAGCCCCTAACGTAGGTAAAACCTACAGATTTCTTAGCACTTAGGTGTCCCCTAAAGGTTGGTCTACACGAAAATATCCCTGAGGGTTATAGATATATCTCTCTCTCTCTCTAAATGGCCGATTAAATTTAAAGGACGGTGAAAACGGCCATTAATGTAATAAAAATGTGAAACTAACAATATCAAAAGGATATGCCTATAAAATAACCTTAGACATAAGGTTGACATAAAATTAAATATATAAGTAAAATAACTTAAATAACGCTAAAAGTAATTAATTAGTTTTCACAAACTACATAATTTTCTGTTCATGAAGCTACTCTAGGATAACTGGATTAAACTACTAAAATGCTAGTAATTAAAAGAATTGTGTTTCGAAATTATTTTATCCTCTGATAACCATTTCATATCTATATCTAAAGTGCATAAATAGAGCAAACCACGCAAGACAACAATATTGAAAAGAGAAGGAAAACCTGAAACCACATAAAACCAACAAAAATATTACAGACATAAGTACCTACCTAATATCGAAGTAAACAGTAACAATTTGTTTTTAAATTAAAAAGACTGTAATAAGAATAAAAAAGGTTTGAAAAAAAGTTTGGAGTCTAGTATTTATTTTGCAACGAAAATTAAAGCCGAGACGTGACTGCCACTGAGTCGACGTCGTGGAAAGGAGGCACGTCTCCAATCCTCTTTAGTACTGAGTACAAAGTACCTACCCCTACAATGTAATGCTAAAGTGCACCAACGTTTAGTGAATCTAAGTGAGACGAACTAACTTTATTGCAATAGGTACATTTTCTAACAATATAGATATTGGATAGATGAATAGATGTATGTACCTATGAGAGGCAAATAAATCACGGTAGTATATTTCAGTCAAAATTTAATTATATGGGACTGTTTTTAATTTTCCTACACTTCTTCTTGGTTTTGGCCATAAGAAACGTTAGGAAATTATATTTTTCTTTTACATTACTAACCTTCTAATTTTCTAGTCTTTTATTTACTATCCACTATTTATATCACTGAGCGACATAGCTAAATCATTGAGAAAAAAATAGTAAGTGTGCGAATATCAGGAGAATAAATTCTTCATTACTTAAATACAGTTTTTCTCCTAACAAATGAGTTTTAAAATTATTGGTAAGTTATCGAAATATAATACTAATGAAAGGGAATGAAATATCGATGGTCAAATTAAAATTTAGTACATTTAGGTGGATCGTGGAGATATGGCAAACCGGTTTCAGGTATTAAGTAGTTTTCATTCACTTATTGGTAGTTAAGTAAGTAAATAAGTATGATATCAGGTCGGTACCTAATAATCTAAGAAAAAGAATTAGTTACCATACTTTTTCAAAACGATTCGAGAAATCTGAATATCTCACCTGTGTTCTTTTACATCAGGAGTTTCTGCCATCACTTTTACGTGTTTTTTAAGAAAATAATTAGGCAGAAATAAGATACCTCCTAGTCTACCCGTGTAAATGGTGTTGTAGTACTCAAGAACTTAGGGGTCAAAGACTCCATCGCCTCTCGGGTTGTTAGTAAACCTCATCTATTCATAGGACACAATAGCATCCTATCAACATGTATTAGCTACAGACCGCGACTAGACTGCCTCCCCGGGCGATCCTTCACCCCAGGTATACTCATTTCGTCCCAAAGGTCGCGTACTTGATATGAAATTCGAACATTTAAGTTTTCTATAACTATACTTGCTGTGCCCGCGACTCCTCTAGCGTTCTAGGGGTATGAAAATAGAGGTTCTCCGATTCTTAGACCTATCCAAAATGCACACAAAATTTCATGAGAATCGGTTAAGCCGTTTCGAAGGATTTTATCTACAAACACCACGACACGAGAATTTTATGTATGATACTAATTAAAATCGGACAAGTGCGTGTCAAACCATGCATAGAATAGGGTTCCGTAGTCATATACAACGGCAAGTGAAATTCAAATCGTCTTATTTCGTTAATGTTTATTTAATATTTCGTTATTTTTGTACAAAGTTGTCCAAGTAAGCGTATTTCACTAGTTATGCTTCTATAACCCCTGAACTAATAAAGCCACGACTTGGCTTTATTAGTTCATAGTTTTCCTTTGAAGTTCATCACATCGCGTACCATCACGATTTTTTTTAGGTTTTTCGAACCATCTGTTTAGGTTTAGGTTTTAGGGACGCCCTGTTTTTACAAAAAAAAATGTCCTATAAAGTTAAATAACTCGATGTCTAAATAAAAACTTTTTAATGTTTTTAAAAGACGTATCTAACGATACCCCACACCATGGGGAAGACGGGAGATAAAAAAAATCATCCCCACTGTACGCCTATGGGAGGTACCCCAAATAAAAATATTTTTCTTTTTTTTTGTTGTAGCAAATTGTCAACGTGATAGAAACACATATCCATGCAAAGTTTCATTTTTCTAGCACTAACCGTGCTGACGGTAAGTCGGGGACGAACGGACGTACGGACGGACATGACGAATGTATAAGGGTTTCGAGTCATTAACTACGGATCCCTAATAAATTTAATTGTCTGTTTCTAATATCAAATGAATAAATTTTAACTTATTGCATACTAGCTAAGTCCCATAGCGGTAAGCGCGGTTATTGTTGTGAATTGCAAGTAGCGCCGCGGAGCAATGCTAGTATCAAAATAATTAGCCCAGGTTAGGTATCACCTTTCTGCCAGTGAAAGTCACGTTAAAATCGGGGCTGCCGTTCTACAGATTATATGGAATAAACTGATAGACAGACAAAAATTTTAAAAATTACTTTTTCGATGTAAGTACCTACCGTATATACGAGTACTTACATAAGCATTTAGTAAAAACTGTAAATTTGATATTACAAACAGACAATTCAATTTTATTTATTTGTATGTATTGATTAAATACGGTACTTACCGCTCACAGCAGTAAGGTCGTAAACGGGCCGTTACATCATAAAATCAATGTTTGAACTTTCTGTCTGTTTGTTCTGAATAATCTCTTGAACGGCTGGACCGATTTTGACAGTACTTTCATTGGCAGACAACTGATGACTTAAGAAGTAACTTAGGCTATGTTTTTAGACTAGCTTCGCTCCGCGGTGTTAGTCGCTATTTGTTGTTGTTGTTACAAAGATCAATGAATAATAATATCATTGGCAAACATGCATATTTTGTTTTCATGTGATGTTTTCCTGTTTACAACTTCTATTCCAATATCCTGCTTACAAATTCGTTCTTAACACGAGTCTACGAGTATACACCTATTGTATAGCATGTGACAAATTCGGATTTATTGCCAGGTTATGTTACCTACAAATAGCATAATTTAGTTATTGAATCTAGATAGTCTCATACAGAAATACTGAAAAGTTTTCTCTATCAATTATATTTCAACAACAAACTCTATCTGAAATAGGTATCCATCTATTGTCTTATTTGTTTTACGCGTTGCGCAACTTCATGCAGACAGTTGAATTGAGAGACGATATTGGCAATTCGTTCGTTCAAATAAAATCCTACTATTATTATTTGTAGAAATTGGTATGATTTATATGCAGAGTGATACGAAGACGATAGCACAGATACAGTGAAAAATGCAAATGCAAATAAAAAGTTCGTCTAGACGTGGCTTTATTTACCAGCATGTATTGCAGCTTAATTAATAAAATCAAACGGTTCATTCTGTGTGCTCGAAACTGCATTGGCGCGACAGACTGCAGCAAACCTCTTCAGATAAATCCCCAATTAAAATGTCGGGTATTACAAGCTTGTTTGAACGTAAGTAGGTCTGAGTTGATGGTTTCTATATTAATAATGTAATTCCAAAGTGAGTGTTTAATTTCACTTAGTAGTTAGTTTGTATTTCTCTGGATTGTTTCTGCTAAGTTCTAAAAAGTCAGTTCAATTTTGTACGTTCTGTATCTACAATAATTATTTAAGATAATATTATGTGGGTACTTACAAACAGATTACAATGTTCGACATTTGCAGATATTTCTAAGGTGAAGGTTATTAAATTAATAACAAACTTTTTAATGTAGTAGTAGTAGTGTAGTTTTATGTAGTCCCGTTGTTCTTTTCTGTTATTCCCGAACAAATCAGTATGTAAATAAGCAGACTGTACCTAACACTATATCGGTAACGGTAGTTGTTTCTTCTGTAAAATAAAAAAAAAACAAATTCTCAAACTATATGTAAAACTAGAAATTATTTTATTCGTATGATTATTGTAAATACTTACCTTGCTTAAAAAATCTACATCTTTTATAATAATTTTGTAGTAAAGACCGTTATAAATACTCTGATGGTGTTCTATAAATAGGGTAATTATCGAAAGCGTCTAACATTATTTACGTGTTTACAGTCGTTTATTAGTTGCTATTTCGAGCTTGTGCGTTTATGAATGAAGGGAGACCGGTTCGTCTCGATCGGTTGCTAGGCAACGCGCCCCTTTAGTTCAACTCGCCGTTTGACCCTGGAGGTCGTGTATCCGAATGGTATCCGAAGCTTTTCCCCTGTGTTTAGGTAATTCCTCTCAATTTTTTTGCAAACTACAAGCTATATGGGGTCCCTAAATGGTACTGTTGTCAATCATTCTGTAATAGTTTCGTTTCCAAGTAGGAAAAGATTATATACTGAGACACAAAGAAGTAAATTAACAACATTAAAACACCTTCCGGCATTCAATTAAGTATGTGTTCTGTCGCAACAATCATAAATTTTAAAGAAAAGTATAAATGATCATATTTTCATTTTTCATTGACTGGAACCAGATGTGTTAATAACAAGTTTTGTCAAACAATCGAAATGGGCTAGTAAGCTAGTTTCTAATTATTTTTAAAAACAAGATGACAATGTTTACAAGATACTCGAAGTGTGCATATCAGCGCCATCTATTAAATATTACGGAACCATTTAGTCAATCTGCATATTGCAAGCTTTCAAACAACCTAGTAAAACCATACCGTTGATAGATGTCGTTACTACAGTAATAGAAGTTATGTGTTAAATTTAATGGATATGTTAAATATCGAATTACAACTTTGTTATGTTATTTATAATATATGTTATTATGAAAAATAATTTTCATACCTTATTTAGACTCACACATTTAACTGTTGTGTAATAAAACAAGTTATTAATGCAACGTAAAATATGTAGATGGCGCTGTAGTTAAATAAATTTGTTTTATATAAATACCAATGTTTATTTTCATTCGTGTGTTTTGATAATGTTGTTATGTAACTTAATTGTTCTAACTGGATTTTAAAATTTAAATAGATTTAACATTTACTTTTAAAGCAATAAGTAAATTTGCTATCATGGGCATGTGACGAGGTGGCCGAGTGGTTAAGGCGTTGGACTGCTAATCCAATGTGCTCTGCACGCGTGGGTTCGAATCCCATCCTCGTCGTATCTTTTTGTCAGAAATTTAGTTCTTTGTATTCTCTAACATTTTCTAAGAAAAAGCGCCTCTATTTATTATTACTACAAGTAGGTATATTTAAACAAAATATGTTATTTCTCCGTGTATGCTCTTTTTCTTAAAAAGACAACTTAAAAAAAAAATGCTATTCCGTGTATACCCTTATTTATTCCATGGGTGTACTGAGATATAACTTAGGAGGTAACTACGCAGCACATCACTGCAAAGAGAAGGAAATAAACACAAACAAACAAACTCTATACCTTGCCTACCGACTCCTCTCTGTCCACCGCCGTATGCTCGTAAGTATGTCAAACCTGCTTTCTAAGGATGAAATTAAACAGATTAGAAAAAAAGTGCTTTTAATGATGAGATACTTGAACCATCCTATTGCTATATAGGTACATATTATTATTGCACATGCACATAATAATAATATGGAGAGGCCTATGTCCAGCAGTGGATTGTAAAAGACTGTTGATGATAATGATGATGATGCATAGAATATTTTATATAAATACATACTAAATAAACAACTCAAGTACAAGATTTCATTGCTATTGTGAATCAGAGTACCATTAATTTTACTTTGTCCGCATTCATGAAAATAGGATTCATTGGATCAGTATGTGCAAGTTCCACTGTAATCGCGCGTTATCGCCGTAATCGCTAGCGAAAACAGATATCGCCGTCGTGTGACTATCATTTGTTACAAATTTATCTAGACCTGTTTTCATTATCTTATCGTATAACTGGCACCTTTTATTTTACACGGCTAGTGTAGGGCGTGCCTTTACAGAATAGCACCATTTTTTGTGCCCTCCGTGTTGTGTTGATTTATAATTTTTTGTACAGAATAAGGATTTTTTGGACATGTGATATTTTACATGGTGGAAAGTGCGGTGTAAGAAAATTACATCTTGATACAGATCAGCTGAATAGTACAACTCGAATGTAAGTATTCTAAAATATTTATGTGTCACGATAATGATAGTAAAGTAGTTAACAGAGTACTATTAACTACACAAAGAGAATTATACTACGGGTACCTATTTAGTTAAATAAGTACCCGTAGTATAATTCTCTTTGTGTAAAGTGAAAATATGTATTATAAAATAAACATATTTGAAAGTATTACGTACTCTAAAGTATCAATATATTTCACAACGTTCGCTAAACTGATAAGATACAAATCGATAATAATTATACCACACTACTTTTTTAATTTAGAACATATTGATTGAAGTTATGTAAACCCAGATATCGACTTATAGACTCAACTTTTCTGAGAACTTCATATATATTTGCATACTTCTACTATGTCTTAAAGCTTTTAGGTTTAAAGTTACATACATATGCCTAGTAAGTACTTAGTTGTTTTGGGATGCTCTCTACACGTTAAGTGTAGATGATTCTGCCTTCCTACCTTACACGTGAAATTGTTACCATATCGTCATTTATTCTCTCAGGATATAGGCCATCATTAGATGAGATTTTGAGAAATTAGAATACTGTTGTTTGATGAATATTTATTGAGACTTGCAAATGTCGAAAGGGAAGTAAAGGGTCCGACCCACAGATCATAGGACCGACCCTTTCCCTCTTGTTATATTGTTTACGAATATGATGGTTTATTATTAAATAGCAAAGTTGAATGACTATGTTTGTGTATATGTATGTTACTTATTCACGCTCAAACGGATGAACCAATTTTGATGAAATTTGTCATGTAGGCAGCTTTGAAATGTTAAGGTATAATGTTATATCCCTACTCCAGAAGCCGTTGATGCGTTCCTGGTGTTCCTCTCAACTGCCGAGGTAGGCCGCCGCTGAGTTTATTAGGTAAACCGGTTCCTCCGTTCCGCGTAACACACGCGTGTGTGGGAACACACGCCCTTCGTTTACCCCACGAAGGGTATGGTGCTAAAAGTATTCCCCGCGTAAATAGAAAATAAGTTAATAATTCGGACTTGAACTACTGAGACAACTGTAGTATACTGGATTTAAATATTTTGATCTCCATTAGGTCGTTTTCTCCATTGTCCCCTAATTTTAAGAGGTCAATAGAGACAGTTAGGTAACCCTTAGTGATATTTTTGGTTTTAATAACCTTTAGGTGTCATTGGGTGTCATTAGATTTATGTTTAGGAGTTACCCACCTTAAGGCGCTCCTAGTTAGGAGATGGTTTAGGTATAGATAGTAAATACGGGCATTAGTCTTCTTTTAAAATAGTTGCCTAAGGTAATCTCTTCGTTTCCATCGTTATCTCGTTCTATATTTAAAGAGATGAATCACAGAATAGATAAGTGCCAGTAAACAACAAAAAATAAAATGGCGTTGCATCGTGTTCTGTGTTCGAATACAACAGTATTTCAAAGCATTCACTAAGCAAACATTTCCATAAATACTCCTTGCAAGTATTTATTTTCATACAATACTTGTAAGTAGGTGGAGCATATAAACATACATCATCATCATCGTCCTCGCCTTTAACATTGCCACGATTATTTAAGGTCAGCTAAAAGTTCACCCGGATTTACCTGAATATTAGCGACTGGCATCGGACGACCGCAACTCTCTGAGGCAGAGGCCTCCGGGCCGCTTAAGAATTTCTTGTAAAAAATCCAACTACAGTCCAAACCGTACAGCCGAAATATTTCTGTGTTCGAACCTGAGACCTCTTGATCAGCAATCGCATATGCTAACCGCTAGACCAACGATACAGTCCACATACAAACATGCCACAAATATTTCCACTCCTTTTCAGAGTTCAACGTAGTCGGGTAAAAATACATATGAAATGACACTGTTTGATACTTTGATAAGTCAAAAGAGAAATATAATTTTTGTTGTTTCATAGAAAAGTATCTACTACCCACGTGAATACAAAACCACGATATTCTAACCGGTTAGGACAAGGACCTGTGAACATTTTTACCAACTATAATAAAACCGTCTCCTTGCTAGAGGCCCCGTAACGTAGGTAGAAACTTAATTTTAAGAGACATATAAGTACTTACACATGTTTCCTAAAGGTTGGTAAATATGTAAATATCGCTAAGGGTTACTTAACCATCCCAGAGTGATCCCTTAAATTTGGGGGGCGTTAGTGAAAATTACAATGTTTTATGTTTCCTATATTAAACCAATTTAACAAGTAAATGAACCATATGTAAAATATCTTCTTCTTTTGATATGTATATTGCAACCAGCCAAATAATATCAGCAGCAACAAATTGAGTCTATGGCACAAACAGCGTCCAAGAAATTATCAAATCTGTCAAAGGTTTGGCGGTACTTCAGCTCTGAACGGCTGCTTAATCTTTACACTGCCCAAGTTCGATCTTGCATGGAGTACTGCAGTCACATCTTGGACGGTGCAGCCAAATATCACCTGGAAGCTTTGGCCTCAGTTGACCGAAGAGCCCGTAGGTTAATTAACAACGAAAAGCTCTCTAATAGCAGACTACACACCCTTGAGCATCGTCGTTGAGTTGCCAGCTTATCGGTTTTTTATAGACAATTACATACACACTACACTTTGGGGAGTGCTCGGAAGCTCTTTTCGAACAGATCGAGCCATCTCTATTCTTTTAACGGACTACTAGGCGCAGGCAAAAGTTTCATCCATATGTTGTTGACATACCCAAAAGTCGAACTAAATGGTTTGACAGCTCGTTTTCGGTGAGAGTCGCCAAAATTTGGAACGACCTGCCTGGGTTTATTTTTCCTGATAAGTTGAACTCTGGAACCTTTAAGTTATTATCTATATTATCATGACTATTTATTTAAGAGTAGAGTGAACAGGTTTCTTTTGGATGGGCGTGTACCCTCTTCATCTACACCTTCCATCAGGTGAGATGGAAGACAAACCCCTATTCCATTACACCAATAAAAAAAAGCTATTTCTGGTACTGTCAAGTATTTAAAGTCAACTTGAAAGTCGCGCAATAAAATTAATATTCAGACTACATAAAAAGTGTGGACAAAATGAAATGGGCAGTATCTTTCGAATAAATAAAAAGATATAGAAATATCCAACTCAATCATTAGATAAGACCGAATATCGATAAAAGTACATAAGTTTCAAGGAAAAATAGATTCTTGTCATTTCATTTATGCGATTATGATATGAAACAGTGCATATATTGATTAGTAGTAATTATTATAGTATTTATAGTTATAAACCTACTTACCAATTGGACATATCGGGACACAAAGGTTTATATTTAACTGTTAAAGCTACACCAGTCAATAATAAGTAACTTGATACTGCACCAGAGTACAATATAGCTATATGCAAGACAAATAGCTACTTAATTCTTCACAGTAAAATAATGCGTTTGCAGAAAAGTTAAATAAATAGTTCTTGAAACTTCTGTTAAATACACTCCATACGTTGCGACAAGTATGTACAAAGTAAATATTATTTGCGATGGTACATCACTTCGTATAAACACTTATGCCGGATAGATAAACTGAAGCCAGAGAAAAGTAGCTTTCTTAGATCGGATCGGTTAGTGTAAGTATGAAAGGTACGGAACGGCTTGACCAGGAACTACGGTCCAGATGGCGTAATAACATCTGTTCCTAGACCTCTCCTATTTTAGGCGCAGAGTAGCACACCGTGTGGTATTACTCGGTTCGATTCCGACACACCCCCGCCGCAAACCCTGGTGGGGTGTCGACCCGTGGAAATAAAAAGGGGAAACTACTACTACCCCCACGCAAAATACCAACTTAAACCTAAATCAGATCATGCGTGCTGACGTGTTTCGTACTATGGTGACCACTACTACTACTGTAGGATTCTGCTCATGCTTTCCATCAGGGAAAGTAGAATCACTTCGACAGTCATAAATAATAAAAATGAAATTAGGATGTTCGAATAATCATTACTTAAAATTTGTAAATGAATTGTATTGCATAACAATATTGTTAAATTGTAGAATTTGATCTCCTCTTACACAGTACACTATCTGTGTAGTATTGTGAAACAGTATCAATCTTTTGTTTGTTTAGGTTTCTTTCAGAATGACGATGATGATAAGCTTCCAATAAGTGCACGTGACTAAGTATTTCCTATTACTAGTGCGATTTGGGTGTCATATTAATATTTATTGACATTTATCTTGGCTATTTATTTTATTTTGACGAGTATATAGTTCGATAATTTTCTCTTTCTCCATTTATTCTAGATATTTAAAAAAGTTCAGATTTTCAAATGTCACCTTCCTACGTTGTTAATTATTAAAAAAGTAAAAACGTTAACGTTTAGATATACGTTTATTTTTGTATTACAAATTAACATACCTCATCATCATCATCATCAACAGCCTTTAACAGTCCACTGCTGGACATAGGCCTCTCCTTGGAAAGGAGGTTTTGGCCTAATATACCACGCTGGCCAGACCGGTTGGTATAGGGTTGGTTTCAAGTTTTCCTTCTCTTTGTCTTGCGTAGTTTATCCCTTAGTCGCGTTTTACGACACCCGCGGGATGAATAGGAGTGGTGACACTGTATTCTTAATCCGTCACCACACGGACAGCATACCTACCTACCTAAGAAATGCCTATTTCCTGTACAATTCACATCACGAAAATTTAATAGTTCTCAAATTCCATTTAATTCAATTTATCTAAATTCTCAATTGACAATGATATTCTCAATTTGTCCTTCATAGCCTTCCTCATGCTTCGATAACAAAAAAGTATTCTATAATCAACAGTGGTAAAACACACCTTAACGTCGAAACATTTTGTACAAATTCATTGAACTAGGTACTTGTAACTGTAATGACTGTCCTTATCAAAAGTGGAGCAAGCAAACAAACAGGTGTATCGCAATGGACAACCTTCTAACTTCGATTGCGTATGCTGATTTGAGAGTACATTATCTAATAAGGTTATGCTGTAGTGGTCTAATACGATTTACGTTTCAGTTTTTCATATCTAAACATGTTTCCTTTGAACTACGTAGTGTTCTAAACACGTGATCTGATATTTATAATCAGACCCCTATAAGGGTTAGGTAAACAGAAGCATTGTTGTTGAAGAAATGTGTTGAATATAATTTCTGACTCTGATTGTTGAAAGATAGAATAGACATTTAGAATACGTAAATATAACACCGGCATTACAGATTCTAGACTTAATTTTGTAAAAGGAAGTGTCAGCGAATGGTAATGAATCATACTCATAACGAAAATATGTAATACAAGAATTTTTAATCCTCGAACACTCCCTAGAATCGACGATAAAACAAGTAATCGTCATCGATATTTTTATCATATCGTTATATCTAGAGCAGGACGTGTACCTACCGTTCATTTATTGATACAGTTAGGAATATTGCCGATAAAACAATGAATAATATATACAAATATTAGCTCAGTCCTGCGGTGTTACTCGTGGTTATAATTGTAAATCATGAGTAACGCTGCGGAGTGAAGCTAGTCTATACAAGTTAGCTTAAGTTACTCCTCATGTCATCAGCCATATGCCAGTAAAATTTCCATCAAAATCAGTCCAGCCTTTCCAGAAATTAGCCTGAACAAATGCAGGTAACTAAGGAGAATGAAATCAGTGTTATATATTAATGTGTGTTATATAATAGTGTAATATAATATTATTGAAGTTATTTTAAGTTTAGAAGATCTAAAGAATTATATATAAGAAGTTGAAGACTCTAATTGAACTATAAATTCTGAACTGTCAATAAATTCATTCAAAAAATCCATCAAACAGTCTTTGAGAACTTGATCTATGCATAACGCTTGAGAAAATATTTTGAATGGAAAATCCAACAAAAAATTGAGGAATAACCTTCAGATACCCTAGATTAGTTATCAGTATCACAAACATGTGATACATGTTGGTTTTACAATTAAATATGATTATTAGAAATATTGGTTTTTAATCACTTTTCAATACAATAAATGAAAATACTTGCGGATCGAAAGACTAAAAAAGATAGTAGTTTTTATAGGAGATAAAGTAGAATTTTTGCATTATCTTGCCCATGTAGCCCACGCGTGACGCCCACGTGTCAGAGCCATGCTTCAGTATACACAGTATACTAGTTAGATTGGAATAAAAGTAGAGTCACACTAAGAACCTGTTCGAAGAACAAGAAGAAGAAATTCTTTCTTCTTCCTAGCCTTATTCGCAATATTATTTGGGGTCGGCTACTAGATCAACCGGTTATACCTGGATATCAGTTTTTCCACGGAGCGACTAGCATCGGACCTCTGCAACCTTAAGGGAGAAATGAAATTCGAAGGTTGAACTAGTTTTCAGTAAATTTGAGGGCACTGACTTCCCAATAACGATTGCCAGAAGAAGTTATTTGCAATCTTTTATTTATACAACTTCATTGCACACTTTAGTAATCATCATCATCATCAACAGACTTTAACAGTCCACTGCTGCACATAGGCCTCTCCTTAGAAAGGAGGTGAAAGGAGGTTTTGGCCTACTATACCACGCTGGTTGGTATAGGGTTAGTTTCAAGTTTTCCTTCTCTTTGCATCGATGTTGTCTTGCGTATTTTATCCCTGTCGTCTTTTACGACACCCGCGGGATGAATAGGAGTGGTGACACTCTGGATTCTTAATACGTCACCACACGGACAGTAGGTAGGACACTTTAGTAAGTAGGTATTTAAAGTTCGTACAAATATAGATCCATCATAAAACATGGAAGATCTACAATTGGTATTCCAATAGGCGGTCTTACCGCTCACGGTGATTTCTTCTAGACAATCTCTGTACGGTGTTGTCAAATTTTACAACATGTTAAATTTGATTTTGCTACTTTCACCACGTCAATCAAGTAACCATGAAGTAAACCTCTTCTAATTGAGTAGCAATAATGTATGTTTCATTAGTTGAGTTGTCCTGAGACAGCGATATTCACTTACCATCAATTGACTCACCTGTTTGACTGCACTGAACTTCTTGTGCTTTGTCTATTAGTGTATTTTATGATTGTTCTTCCATTATTCGTGGCCTTAATCAAGATCACCATCATGAACTTCATCATTCTTAATGTCATAATCGTCATTTTGGAAATACGTAGTCTACTACTGAGCAAATGCCGCGTATATACATATGTACCTTATATAGTATGTATGTTAGGTATAGCGACAGATTCAAATAATTAATTTGCTAACTTCTTTTTGTTTTTCAGTCGAGAAAATGTATTGGATACCAATCGTATTGTTAGCAGCTGCGGCCTGCGCCCAAGCTCAGCAGACCGCTCTGACCAGGGTAGCAGATGACCTAGCCGATTGCTACAGTGATCCAAATCTTCTGGACAGAAACAACTTACCACCAGCCACAATACAAGTCTTAATCGATATTATACGTCAGATAGAAGACAACCCAAATGTCAACATGGACTTAAGACAACTGTCGGCAGTACTCCTTCACACGTAAGTTTTTGTGCGGCATTTGAATTACTTACTTTGAAATGCCCTAATGGGTTAACCTTCAATAATAGGGTGATCTTAAATGGTCTATCGAGACCACAGAGATTTAAAAAAATAAAAATTGGCCTAGTGCGTGTCAGATCACGCATAGAATAGGGTTCCGTAGTCACCCAAAATGGTAGGTATATTTCAAATCGTATAGAATAGACTATTGATATGTTATCTTATTATTTCTTTATTTTTGTACGAAGTTTTTCAAGTGAGTGCATTTTACAAGTTAGGCCCTTAAAACTCCTAAATAAAAAGTTATCAAAACCGCTATAGTTTTGTGGGGGTAGATGCGATAAAAATAATCGTCCCCACTTTACATGTAGGGGAGGTACCCCAAATAAAAATATTTTTCATAATTTTATTGTAATACTTTGTCCACGTAATTACAAGACATATTCATGCAAAGTTTCATCTTTCTAGCACCCTAAAAACCAATTGTTGATGTTGAAGATTAGCTAGCTCAATTAAAAGCATAAAACGTTTGAGATTACGTTGCTCGTAGTTTAGGTTTGAGATTATCTAGCGACAAAGCCAACAATAAGTGATCACGACAGAAATTCTTACTGTAATATTATTATTAAACAACTACGCACTTGACATATGACTCTTTTGATCGCTGAAATGCTCTTACATCATATTAATAATCATTTAAAGTTTCAGAATTGGATTATTGAAAGTATTTTTTATTATGGTTATTTAAAAAACACTTTATGATTTTCACAGGTATCGCCAAGACGGCATAGAATTCCATTTGAATCAAAATTCATTTGCTTCCACTATGGTATTGCCTTTCTCTCCTACGGGTCACTCTTTCCATCGACATCGACTATTGCTAACACGACTCATTCCCAGAAACTTTGCAACTTTGGCCAATGATACTCTGGCGCCACAATTGAAGGTACATTCTTTAAACTGTTTGGTGAAGGATTTTTTTCAGGATATTCAGGTCATATACCATTTTATAGGACGAATGTTATCTATTTTGCAGAACTTTGTTCTTAAGTTCTGTAATCAGTAATAGTCCTGTTCAAAATTTCGTTCGTAGTTCCGAAAATCTGTCAACACCGACAGTTTTTTTAATATTTATTTTTAAAAATTCTTATCATAACATTATTACACAGTTTAATTGAATTTATTTATGTAGTGTTTCTCGAAAAGGCATCCGAAAAACAGTTTATACTATACTTTAAGGCACAAACAAGGAATTAGAGTCACGCTGATTTCAGCATGAATGGGCTGGCTCAACCGCAGGGGTATTAATTTCGTTGATGAGTACGAGACTCAATGATGGATATTACACCTACCATACTATACTCTTGAATTCTACTTATGCTTTCCACCAGGCAGAGTAAAGAGTAAGTAAAGCACTTAAACAGACAACATATCAAAAGTTCTTCGCAATTGTTTACAGTGCGCACTGCATCACATGCTCTCTACTACTGTGGACACGAGACTTCGGGGTGATGAAAACAATTGCAACCAGCAATCTCAGTATCGGGCCCTAAGAACCGGACGTTCAATCTCTGACGATGTAGAAATTTTGAAACCTATGACGTGAGTATCTTTAAATACACAAAGTTCTCGTGTCACAATGCTAATTACCATCCTCCTTCAAAACAGCTTTATCAATTCTTATGAATTTTTTTGTGTTTATTCAGTAGGTCTGAGGATAGGACGTAAACTATTTTGTTCCCCTAAGTAATAAAGGTTGGAATGGACGCGAGACGAGGCGCGGGCGTCAGTTAGTCTATTATATATAATTCTCGTGTCACGCTTGCTTCGGAGTTCATAGTGACCAATGTAATCTAATCAAGATAAACTCCGAAAGATCTAACTGAATTTCACGTATTTTAAAATGTGACCCTAATAATTATAATATATTTCAGGAAAGACCAAAATGGTGCAATGAAAAACTATAATCCTAACGACGATGTAGAATACAGCAGCTTTGGCGAAACAATGTCTGAACGGCAGCAGTTGGCTCAAAGCACTTGTCCTTTGCTAGGAGGTGTCGTGAACACTCAGTGGGGAGCAGTGTCTGCTGGTACCGTTATCGCTGGTATTGCTGCCGGTGCTTCACCTCAAATAGTTCCAGTAATGAACTTAGTGAGAGACTCTGATCTAAACTACAAGAATGTTCCACAAAATGTGAACAATGTTTACCCAGCTACAATATCAGGTAGGTACAGATAGTTATTATCTAACACAAATTTTATACTTTAGCCTAATCAGTACTATAAAGTAGATGGTTGGGTCAATTTTCTTCGTATTCTAAGACTAATTAACTATCTAGCAAAAAATAGGCAAAAATTAGTAATTAACTAACCACATAGGTAGTGATAAAAAATCGGTTATATTAAAAAAATGTAACATCGATCGCTCATTTTCTGCCTAGTATTCTGATTATGTTCTGTGATTAATATATATCGGAGTTTTACATGGGGCTTTACCAAAACACAAAATCATTAGTTATACAAATAATAGTTGTGTTTTATCTTTTTCTTCTTCTTTTTCTTCCTAGCCTTATTCCAAATATTATTTGGGTTCAGCTACTAGTTCAACAGGTTATACCTAAAGATCAGTTTTTCCACGGGGCGACTGGCATCGGACCTCCGCAACCCTAAGGGAGAACTGAAATTCGAAGGTTGAACTAGTTGTCAGTATCAGTATATTTGAGGACAATGACTTCCCAATAACGATTACCATAGATGTTCATGACAACCGGGACCGTTGCTTTACGTGCTCTCCTAAGCACGGGCGTGAATCACCGACCAACTTACGAACTCCGGGCTGCTATTAGGAATTTCCTAAGAAAACCCAAAAACACTTTTTGGCCCGACCCGGGATTTGACACCAGTAATTAGCAGTCGCATATGCTATTCACTAGACCAACGAGACAGTCAATTACAATTGAACGTCTGTTAGAATTAGAATAATATTCTACTGTTGTTTTATTAACCGACTTCAAAAAAAAGGAGGAGGTTCTCAATTCGTCGGAATCTTTTTTTTTTTTTTTTTTATGTATGTTCAGCGATAATTTCGTCGTTTATGAACCGATTTCAATAATTCTTTTTGCATTGGAATGGGCATAGCTTACAGGTGGTCCCATCGTCACCATATCGGGATCTGATGATGGGATCCCAAGGAAATCGAGAGAACTCCTCAAATATCATAGGCACAATGTCGCGATTTGGGTACTCGGAATAGTTTTTCATTGAAGTCGGTTCCTTTTTGTTAAAATTATGTACGTTCTGTACAAGTCTGATTACTCTATAATATATGTATGTTTTCGATTAAAATTGTTGAACAATTTGATTAATATTTTAATTTTATCTAAGATGCGGAAGACAGGTAGTAGCTTACCTAATTACCTTTATCCATCCTCCTATGAACTTTCTTCTTGAATAGACTCTAAATTATTATTTTATTTTATTCAGGTGATTTAGCAGAAGCCGTACTCATTCAAGGTACGGAAAGAGGAAATTCCATTATTTCAGTCGGAACAGCTGGAAACTTTAATAGTAGTCAAGCCACAAGGTTCTTTATGTTGCACAATACTATCAACACCGAAATGACTGACCCTGAAATGCGTGGAGGTATTGATGGGTTCCTTCTTGGAAGTACAATGACTCCAATACTGGCGAATTCTGGAAACCTGCAGCTATCGACTCTTTTGGACATGTACTATAGTCCGGTGGTACGTAAATCATATTATGACTTCATAAAATTAACCTTAGTAATATATAGGACTTATCTACTAACACTTATGTAACACATGCGAGTGTTGTGATAGTTAACTCAATACGCATATTGTTTGCAAAGTTTTTTTTAATTAGTGAAATATATTTTTTATTTAAGATTAAGTAGAGCTTAATCTGAATTGTGAACGTAAAATTATGAAAATGGACGTAAATTAACTGTATTAACTGCTAGCGTATCACTTCTGAACTTTCTGGATAAGAAGTTTCGGTTTTCTTAATATTCGCTCTCTCATAAAATTAAAGGACAATCAAACGACGGTCTCATAAAATTCTATGCCATCAAAAAGATAACTTGTTAAAAATCATTTCACATGTTTTTGTAGAGTGCAGACAACTTATAGTGATAAGGGAATATAAAGGATAATCGACTGCACGGTTGGCCTTGTGGCTTAAGTGGTCGCCACGCCGCTCCCTACTGTGCCAAGTGTCGTGGGTTCAAATCCCACATAGGAAAACACTGTGTGTGATTCACAATTTGTTATTCTGAGTCTGGGTGTTCTTTGTGTCCATTTCATGTATGTTTGTAAAGTCCCCCGCGAGACAGCAATTTATATTCCTAATGCGGGTCTAATGCGGTAACAGTTGTCTTTTTAAAACGAAAAAAAGGGGGACAGTGACTATATTAATTTTCGTAGTTTGGTTTCCAATTTTTCATCATGTGAAATAAACATCAATAAACATTAATCGAGCCTCACAATCGCATTTCATACCTACTTATTATAACCATTACTAACATAAGATAAGATTTTATTGCAAAAGATAATTTTTGAGGTATACTTTTTATTACAGAACGGTTTGCTGACTGATCCCAATCTGAGGGCATGTAATCGTAACACTTTAGCCCGGACAATCCCTAACTTACAGGCGGAAACATTAGCTTTCACTGCGGCATTAGACACCAATATGGCCCTTCGTGGAACTATCATTTCAGGCCTTGACGCGCTCGTTCAAAGTGCTGTAACTAATTTCCAAACTTATACAGGTATTATAATAATAAAACAACAATAAATTTATCTCTTTTGTAGTCGTGGGAAAGTAAAAGTGACTATAAAATAATATAATCTATTAAACATTTCCAGCAAACAATTTAAACGACAGGAACTGTGTGACGACGTTGACAGTTGCCAGAGATTTTCGAACTAGGACAAGCCTCTATATCGTAATGGATGCAACATGGCAATACCAAGTTGTCTACCCAGCTGTATCGTTCTTACTTGATGAAATTGAAGTCGGTAAATTCGGATCAAATGTTACCTTACTTAGCGCTTTCGATGGATCAATAGTTATAAACACCACTGGCTCTATTGCTCAGTTTCATGCTAATTACACTGAGGCCAGGCACAGAACTAGTAAGTCATGCCTAATATTCCTTTATATTTCTTAAAATGACTAGTTAACAAATTTCACTGATAATTCCAATTTTTTTTTTCACAGTTCCAACAGGAGTGAATCTACTGACGAGTCTAACAAATATACGAACACTTATGCAAGAACAGCTAGAACTTGAAAGAATCAATAATTATGTAGGTGGCGCGTCTACCGTTTTATTATACATGATTAATAGTCCCAATTTTGAAAACACACCAGCCGTTCTAGAGCAAGCAAGGCTGCTTAATGAAACTGTACCTGGTAAGAATTAGAAGTGTCGATATGTATACAGCATCTTTCCGAGGCGAAAGCGTGTTAAATTTGAAAAGATATTTAGCAATGGCTAATGACAATATATAATTTCGTTTACAGACTTAAGGATTCTTTTCGTAACTTCTAGCAATCAATTCTCAAATCTATGGGATTTAGTACGCGATATGTCTAACGATATCCACACTGTTGCTCTTAATGCTGGAGGAATTAATGCCGATCAAATCATGAGGCCTGTACTTGACCGCATTTTCACTGGTGAGGCATTTAATCAGCTATGTTTTGTATTCTCTATTATTAAATGTTTATGCTCTTTCGATTTTTCCCTTAAACAGTGGAATAAAAGTTTTATTTAAATTTCAGCTGGTCGAAGAATCTTAAATCCTGTGTGCGGTTCAAACTTTAACGGAGGGACGTCTGGTTCTAGACATTTCAATGACAATGTGGAGCCAGGTTATATTAACTTCTATAGTATTCACCCTAATTACTTCTACTTTTCAACTGAGAATAGGAGAATACGGATAAATCGTATCGGTGGTGGAGCGGGAACTCTTATTGTCTGCCACTCTCGAGTTGTTGAACACCCCAGGTATGTATTTTTTCCGTGTGCTGTTCGTAGTTCGAAAAAGAAATACGAAACACAAGCTAATGCAAATGCCCCACGATATTCAAAGATCCAAGGGGATTTTCCACCCCGGCAACAAGACGTTTTGACTTTTAAATTACAAGTGATATAAATAAATTTTCTTTAATGTAAATTATTATGTTAGTAACTGACAGATATTACATCCTAATCAGAAATGATTCTCACATACAAAGCTCTACAAAACTTTAGACGTTTTGATTGATTAGATTAATTAAGATTCGCAGCTTAAGCCGAACTAAACTATACATATACACAGATCCAAATACCAAAACGTATATGGATGTTCTGTTAACACCAGTTTTCGGATCCCTCCTATTTAACCCGTAGATTGACCAACCTAGTTTTACTCGATTTGATTCCGACATGCCACTCTATCCTCGGTTAAATGGTAGATAGAACCATATTATTGGATGGAAATAGAATTTTCACATATAAAATTTTAAAATTACAGGCAAAATGTTACACAAGTAGGAGAGGACGCAAACACAGTGACATGCCAAACATTGACCACTGGTAACGTAGAAATTAACTTGGCAAATGCGTGTGACAGTTTCTGGACCATCAATACTTGTCATCCATTTTACATTTCGGTTCAATCAAATGCTGCTCTCACTGCTGCTAGTCAAGTTGTGTGCTCAGGTAAGTAACTGCATACAATTATCTAACATACATTAGGTCTTGTGGCTTTAAATATAGTGCTTTTCCATTTTGATATCCAATATTTCCATGATATAAACATAAGCTTCGGCCAATTGCGTTCTATTTTAGCCATAACTACAACTATTTCCAAACTATTAGCCTCTCAGCGTGTGATATGGCCAAAATTAGGCCGCTTAGGACACGGTGCAGACAAATAGCGACAGGCGTTGGGTGTTTTCCAGTCTGAGTTCCTTAGAGACCAACTAGTTTAGATTACTTACAGTAAAGTTGTGATGACGGACTCGTATGGTGACGGATTTAGAGTACAGAGTGTCACCACCTTACAAATGCGTTTATTAAGGCTTTTGTAAGGTGGTGACACTCTTTAAGAGACAAACAGGTCTTTAAGAGAGCAAAATGTGCACGATAATAGCACTACATAGAGAAGGAAATCTTGAAAAATATATTTTACCAGCCCCTTTGACCAGCGTGGCTTAGTAGGCCCAATCTTTCTTGTTATCGAGAGGCACATGGCCAACAAGTTATTGTTAAAAGCTGTTGTTGATGTAACGTTGATAGTAAACTTATTCTTCAAAGATCTTGTAGAAAAGTACTTGGAAGTGAGAACTTTTATCGCCTATGAGATTTATAGTCAGTATGTGAAGTATTATCGTTGGTGATAACCTAGATGACGCATAGGTTATTTTATATTATTTTAACAATATCATTAATCACACCAGTATCTTTTGGAGGTACACTGAAGCTTACTAGCTCAATCAAGAGATATTTAAGTGACAAAACCAAAAAAGGTTTTGTCACTTAAATATCTCTTATATACGGTACATCAATAAAATTAATCCATTTTTCGAAGTACCGAAAATTTGCCTGACTGACTGACGAAAAGTTACAGACTAAGACCCGTTAGTAAGTAGGTACTATACCACTGATATTAATGTTATTATTATTTGTTTCACAGATCCAAACTGCAGATTCCCGTATAACATACCTTATCAGGTGCAAGTTGAAGAGTTGGGTTGCTTCAGTGGAGCAAGTTCTGTAACAGCCAGTTTCTTAGTAATTTTAACCGCCTTATATTTCACCTTAATTAAAAATTAAAATTAGACTAGCGTCATCAAAATAAACCTACCGATTATTTTACCTCAGTGTTAAGTAGTGTACCTATTGTTTATTGAATAAAGGTATGAACATTTAAATAGTCACAGAACAAGATTTAGAGTAGATATATATAAAACAAAACTGCCGTTTTTTTTCGACTTAGGTACAGATGAACTTTTCAAATACGTAACTTTTTATGATTGTTATAGGCAGTGATATCACCTTTATCAAAATGTACTTGTAGGTAAGATTTATAGTGCGACCAGAATCTTGTATTAAACTGAATTTCCATTTCCATTTTATAAAAAGTTAAATTCAGACGCTCGTGGCTAGTTCAGCTTTATTCAAGCCTCCTTGCAGCGAAGAATGTGTTTGTCATATAGTGACTGCACTCCAAACATACCTATTGAGATCAAAATTATTCAACCCAAAAAATATGCGTAATTCTCATTCAAAAAATAATAATTAGACTCCATATCGTCATGATCAGTGTCTTAGGACTCTTGTCGCACCGTAATATTTGTCGTTTATAGATTATGTATTGACATAGGTAGTACGAGTGTAGATTATGACGACGACACACATAGGTATACCTGTAATTTTTATATTTTGAAGAGTAATATTATTTTAATAAAGTTATTTCAAATGAAATACCTTATAATAATATAATAGGTGTTAGTCGTTAAAAAAAAGATAAATTGGCACAAGATATTTAGAACTCCATTATCTTACTATGCATTTTTAACTCAGAACAAGAATGAAAATAACGACATTAAGTTTAAAATCAGCAATTTGCTTCAACAATGTTTAACGTAGAACAGACAGGGTATGTCACTTGCTTAAGTGCTGTATTTGTTTACCATTTATTTATTAGTTACTAAGAAGAAAGTTAAGAAGTTGTTATTTGTATTTTTCTTTTTTATAAAATAAGTTGTTCTGTGTGTACGGCTAAGTTTCTTATAAGAAAACTTCTGTTTACCTAGACCAATTTCCACTGAAATGTATAATATATGTATTCCTGCTTTTATAGTAAATAAACATCTTGTTGTACGAAATTATTTCTTTTATTCTTAACTCTGACCCCAAATTAAAAAAATCGGCCAAGTGCGTGTCAGGCCACGCACAGGAAAGGGTTCCTCAGTTACCCATAGTGGTACGTGGATTTAAAATCGTATCCAGTAGATAATTGTTATATTTACTTATTATTGCGTTAATTTTGTAAATCAAAACATTGTCTTAGAAACCTTTTTCATAATTTTATTGTAGCACTTTGCCCACGTAATTACAACACACATTCATGCAAAGTTTCATCTTTCTAGCACTTTCCGTTTGGACGGTAAGTCGAGGACGGACGGAAATGACAAATCTATATGGGTTCCGAGTACTTCCGAGTCTTAAACTTCGGAACCTTAATTTATGCATATTTAGTGTACCTATTGCTTTTAAATAACAATAACGAATTTGTAAGGGTTGTTCTTCTTGGTTAGAGCAAAAAATATATAAGTGATAAAAATGTTCACTAAAATGCCTTGCTGGTCTAGTGGTTAGCGTATGCAGCTGCTGATCAAGAGGTCTCGGGTTAGATTCCCGGTTCAGCCCAAAAGTTTGTATGATCTGCAAATATTTGTTTGATTTTGATTGTTTTCTATGTATGTTAATGTTTTTTTGTAAATACACAATTATGAATTAAATAAAAAATATGTTTATATATGTATTTATTATTTATATCAGTTGACTAGTAGAAATGTGTGTTAAATGTCCAAAAATATTTATTTTTATTTATAATATATTCCTAGATTACTATATGTATTGAGAACATTTTAAGCCAATATTGGCCCCTAGTGCTGTCAGTCTTAAATGTCGTATGGAATACGTAAGAAACAAAATAATCAATGTACTGAAGTCAAGCTACGTACAACGAGCACTCGAGCAATGTCAATGATTGAATGAACACATCTACATCGTTCTTGAACACAATGCACACTGAGAACGATGGTGACCTAATTCATAATATATAGTAATTGATTTTTTCACAACAACATGCCTAAAAAGACATGCTATACCATGTACAAATTCATTAAAATAATTAATTGATCTAGAATCAAAAAAACAGACTGCTTATAAAATAATTTTCATTCCCCCCTGCAGCACCCTAAAGTTTTAGTAAACTTACAAAACAATACATTAATCTGTTAAAAATATAGTTATTTTAATACATGTTTTTCTTTTTTTTGACAATCAGGTTTTAAGTTTCTACACTAATAATTTTATATTATTGCTATTATTAGATAATGTCATAAATTAAGATTATAGTGATGACATCATCATTATTCTTATAACGTTACGATTTTTACATAATATTTCCCATTTGGCTAAAAGATAATCTTATAATCCTGATAATCCATCTGTGATTTGGCCAAATCATCCACTTAAGTCGCAAATGTCGCAATTCGCAATATGTCTCGTTTTCGAAGATTCATGCTTTGAAATACATTTTTCATTTTTTTGAAATCATTATTTTTTTCTCAGTACTCTATTTTAACATAATTTTTTGCACTTATTTATCCATTATTTCGTTTATTCCTTGACTGTTTAACCAACTTCGTAAACTTCTTGGTACTGTCATTACTGTCAATGTCAAGTGTGAATAAATAAATAAATAGGTAACTGGTAAACAAAGTTGAAAGGTATCCTAGAAAATAAAACAGTGTTTTTGTATTCATAACATTAGTTTAATAAAATGTCTGGAGAAGATTTTGATGCCTTGGACCGCGGTGATAATGATGGTCAGAAGCCAGATAAAATGTTTACATTGAAAAAGTGGAATGCTGTAGCCATGTGGAGCTGGGACGTTGAATGCGATACCTGTGCTATTTGTCGTGTCCAAGTAATGGGTAAGTCTTTCCAAAAAAAAGTACTTATCATACAAATATAGTTTATATTTATGTGCGAAATATCTTTAATAATACACAATTTTTGCTGTTTTGACATAAACAACATTATTGCATGTAGTGCATAAATACCATGAAATAAAAGTAAGTTATTAATGCATTAATGTCTCTGTTGCTATGTCTATTAAATCATTATTCTGAGTTTAATTTATTTTCTTAGAAAACTCGTTCCATTGAAACTTTAACTTAAAATATAACATAAATCACATATTTTAATACTTACCTATCCTTATCTTAATCTTCTATCCTTCACATAGGTTTACATCCAAAATTGTCATTCAGCTTCAGACACACACACGCATACACTGAATGAATTGTATGCTTGTCATCATTTTTATCATATCAACTAAACAGAAACATTAATAGCTATCATTCGTCGAAGTAACAGTGCAATGCCAAGCAAAAAAGTTGGAATATTATGTTCACCAACCATTTGTAGAGAAATACAAAACCATTGTTTTACCTTATTCAAAGATATTACAAAAGTCCAGTCCAGTTGAAAAATACATTAAAACAAGTACATAATTAGGTGAATAAGATGATTTTGAGATTTGCATCATTTTTTCTCGGATATTAAAGGAGTAGAGAGGTTAAAGGCCATAAAACTTCTTACTTACCAAACATAAGTACCCATAGAAATTCTAAATTTGAATACAAACAGACCATTGAGACTGATTTGTTTCTCTTAGTGAGAAAATTTATAGTATTATTAAAATAAAATATAATAATATATATTTTTTTTATTAACACATTGGTATTCATTATTTACACATTAGAATTCCTGAATACTTAAAATACCATAAAGCAAAGTCTTGTTATGGCAAAACTTGTTAAGGCTGATCAAGTTTTTTTTAAATTTAGTATTGCTTAAATGTGAAAATTGGCTTTGCAATTATTTAAATAATGATACAAATATGAATTATAATAAAAATAGTTAGCTAGTGTATTCTGATTCATATCAAATTATAGATATAGTCCATCTAACCTCAAAAGAAAGCAGTTATTAATATTAATAGTTCCTATTGGAATGTTTAAATCTCTTGCTTATGTAGGTTTTTGACTCCCTATTTAAAAAGATGCAATTTGCCCGATCTCTGCCATATGTTTATATTCATATTTTTAAATATGCATGACAATACTACAAGCTACACTATGAGCTTTAATAAATAAGTAGAAAGTTCTAACTGGGTAAGCTTTTACAATCTATGGGAATAGAAAGTAACTTCATGAGAAGTTTCCCAGTTTCTAAACATATAAATACATTCTATAATAGTGTTCTAGTTTATGTATCCTTTAAATGTTCAAAATTTTTTTAAATTTGCAACATTTTTTATTGTGTTGTACAATTATGTTTAATGTCCATTATTTTTCAAAATGGAATTACAATATGCCACAGCAAGGCACAATAGCAAACAGCTTGAAGAATGTTTAAATATAAAACTTGATGGCTTAGAGTTGAGTAGAACAAGAAAAATAAACAATTATTAAATCTTGCCCCAAACTAAGCAGTGCTTGTACTAAGGATTCTAGACAACTGATATAAATATATAAGTACATATGTATATACTTTTAACAAACTAAACACATCACTTTCCTTCTACAAGTAGCAACTAAGAATTAAGTAAATACCTATTTAAATTAATAAGTTTCGTTTTATTTTATAAATTCTGTTAAGATCTAGATGTTACCTAAATTATGTCATAAATGATTTATAAAAACTACCTATTAAATAATATACCTACACTTAAATTCAATAAAACAAATACTACGAATAAAATTTATTTATTCGTATAAAAGGCACATTCTGTGGCATTTCTTTTTTCTTAATGATATGTCACTAATGAAAATCGAACTAAGCCATTTTTAGTTTGCACTATTATTAGTTTGGAAAGAAATAAATTAGTAATATTATAACTCTAAACTTACAATAATTTATATATATTGCAATCTACATACATTAGTAGTAGACTCACATTTAATTGTACTACAGATTGACTACAGTACCTACTACATATTTAAACTGTCCTAGTATCTAAGTTCAATTTTGGACATGCAAACTATATTTATAATACTATTTTAATATATACTATGTTAATACTAATGTTTATGTAGATTCTTGAAAACAGAACAATAAAAAGAACAGTACAGACAGTATTAATAAACATATACATATATACTTGGTGTATGACTACAACATTTTTGTACAGTTTACACTATTGAATTTATAGTTCATACAAAATTGTAAGAATATCTTACAATTGTGTATGAACTATAAATTCAATAGTGTTCATCTATAGTATATATACATATATATATATATATATATATATATATATCTATTTTAGGACATTTAGCTCATTACTGTCTTATTCAGATCTCACTTATTTATCACAAGAACTCAGTCTACGAGTTCTGGTACTTGCTATACCTGTAAGCTTATTTTCAATCTGTTCAAGACTTTTTCCTCTTGTTTCTGGGACGAAAATTGCAACGAAAAATAAGCCTACAAAGCAAATAGACCCAAATAACCAAAATGTACCAGCTGGGCCTATACCTTCCAGGATATTGTGGAAAGTTTTCGTCACTGTAAATGTACACAACCAGTTAAATGCTGTAACTAAAGACGCAGCACCACCTCTTATTTTGGCCGGCAATATTTCACCCATCATTAACCATGGGATCGGACCGAATGCTAAAGAGAAACCTAACAAGTAGATCATTATGCACGTCAAAGGTAACCATCCTAAAGATGTGACATCTATTTCTGTATCGTATTTTACATAAAAATACGATCCAAGTATAGTTAACATAATGGTCATAATTATCGAAGATATAATTAGCAGGACTTTACGTCCAGCTAAATCGATGAGTGTAGTAGCAACAAATGTAGATGCAAAATTTACAAATCCTACTATAATAGTTGATAAATTTTCGTCTACTGAACTTCCAGATAACTTGAAAATTTTCACGGTATAAAAAATAACAGCGTTTATTCCCGACAGTTGCTGGAATGTCATTAGTCCAAGGCAAATTAATATGGATCTCATGTATTTAATACTGAAAAGCTCCCTCATACTGAATTCTTCATTATTTACATCAGTATCCGAAAGAGCAATTTCACGCATTTCATAGTCAATTTGGGTATTTTTTCCACGAAGCCATTGAAGTGATTCACGAGCTTGTTCGTTTCGATTACGAGAAATGTACCAACGGGGTGTTTCTGGAATTAATAGTGTCAAAATAAAGAATGGAATAGGCAACGCTGCTCCTAAATATGCAAGTTGATACCAGTTAAGATATTTTCCAGCCACATAACAAACTAATATGCCTATATTTCCAATGGCTGTAGGAAAGAGACCTAGAGTACCACGAACTTCTGGTTGGATCGCTTCTCCAAGGTACACTGGGAATGCTAGTGATCCGACTCCAACACACAGGCCACATATGACACGCCCTGCCAACACCATATGAACCACAGTAGCAGTTGCTATTAACATCCATCCGACAAAAAATGGTGGAGCTAAAAGTAATATTGTTCTTTGACGCCCAATATAGTCTATCAGTGCACCACCAGCGACGCCACCAACAAGTGCTGCCAAAGGCATTAAGCTTCCGATCCAACTGGCCTGAAAATAAAAAAATGCCATATTTAAAAAAAATAAGATTTAATACCGATAATAAAGAGCATGTAGCATGTAACTTACAAGTATTCTGACAAGCATTCTGTTCGGAGAAAGTACATGAACATTTCTACGGTTTTATTGTATCTGAACTTTGTGCCAAACAGTTTTGTTTAGTTTTGCTGGGAGAGTCTTTCATATACGATAATCAAAGGTATAGTGATAAGCAACGAGATGCAATTTTAAAGCTCCTGTGTTCCTACTCAGTAGCTGAAATAGATAAGAAACGTTTTGGAGACAAAAAGAGAAACAGTAAGTGGAAATTACATTTTCTATGTATGCTGTGGTGACTTACACATATGGTTTTATAAACACATACTTTAGTGCACTTTGAGGATGACTTTTGATTTACTATTTTTGTTGTTTGATATATATTTGTAACTGGTAAAAATTCTCAACATCGATTACGACTTTGTCCACAAAACAAATAAATAGAACATTAAATAGATAACTGAACATACTTCTTCCTCTGTAACTGTAATGTCAGTGCTATTTGTCATACTGGCGAGAGCTGGAGACGTATAAGCGGATGAGAATCCGATGATCATTGACCCCATTGAAACTGCCACAGCTGCCAACACCTATAAAACAAAAGTAAGGGTGACCACTTGTATAAAAAGCGAATTTAAATTGATAAATACTAATTTATACAGGTGGTTTTCGTGAGATACCTATTAATTTGAATGCAAGTGGTATGACGTTATTTGCAAGGAGGCGTATGGCTGGCTGGCTGTGCTGGCTGTGCACACAAACCGGCAACTATTCATTTAAACACTCATTGACTCTGATTGAGACTACTTGCTCTTAGCAAACTGAGTACTACAACACTATTAGACGTTATATAAATACTCGTTTCCGCATTTTAAAAATTCCCTTTAAAGAGGAGTACCTAACCTTCTGTATGTATGTAGGTATATGTATGTTATTCGATTATATTATTTGAAGATAGGTGTTAGTTCTTTCTTTGAAAAAGTTTATCTAGTAACATGTCGACATAATGACAAAGTCATTCTATTGATGTTTACTAAATTCGTTTGAGTACAGTACCAAGTGAGATTTGATCGGGTTTGAAAGCTTTGATATTTTAAAGTGATTTGACAAAGAATGCAGGTTATTATAAATTCTCATGATTTTTGAGTTTGAATATCGTATTAAATTATTTTTACGCGACATTTTTTTTTCAAACTAAACAATTCATAATTATAATCAATAAACCTTTCAGACACGTAACACACAACGCCATTTAACTTCAAACTAAGCAGAGCTTATACTATAAAAACTAGATTTACTGATATAATATTTATATACTTTATTCTAAATACATACATATTATACATAGAAAACAAATATATTATGTATACCATACCAATATTTGGTCCAACCCAGGATTTCAACCCGACACCTCAAGCACAGCAGTCGTACCACAGATCATAGAAATACAGTGTTTCTATGATCTGTGAGTCGTACCATTGCGCCACCGAGGCAGTAAAATAATAAAATATATTTATGTTATTTATTAGCATTTACTCGTGACTGTGTCTGTATTTATTCGATAATTATAAAACTTCTATGGTATGCTTGTCTGCTCAGACAATGACGAATGACTACGGCTTATATTTATTTATTTATTTACAACTTCATGCACTCGGTGTACATCGGCGGCCTTAATGTCCATGGCATTCTATTTTGCAAACTTGAATATGTGTTGATACACTGATAAAATTATTGCGAACTATGTTTTTAAATCGTGTTTCATACTTTTTAAGCGTCGTTTTTAGTCGTACCTAGATAGGTTTTAGTTTTTACTTTTTTCATTTAAGATGAACTTTGGTTAAGTAGTAGTTGAGTATGCATGCATTTACTTTATGCTTACTATGCTACTATTCTGTGCTTAAATGCTGTTTTTGGTGTGCAGAAATAATCATCTGTTACGTATGTATATTATATTTTTTGAGTAACTGCGGAGATCTCGAGATACCAGATAATAAAATGGAAAATGATTTTTCAAATTTTCTTTATATCTCACTTGTGAATGAATACCTACTGTTAAGTTTTGAAATAATATTACTAAAAAAGGTCGAATTACTTATAAAACCTTCATGATTACGATTGGCCCGCTGCTGCAGGAAAATAACCACGATTAAAAATAGAACATGTAGTTTTAAAATGAGATAAACGTGAATAGGAAATAGGTAGAGCGATATAAATAACCTACATAACCGGGAAAGAAGGACACTTTTGGGGGATGATGGTTGGAGATGCGATGGACTCGGGAATTTTGTCTCGGGACCAGCATCGAATGCGGACGTGTGATAAGTGTACGCTGCTGTTTAAGGAGAAATATAACTACCCTGCGATACAATCAACGTGAGTTTCATTATTACACAATATAATTAAGAGTATTACTATATTACAGCAGTCTTATTCTACCAATCCGTGTCTAGAACCATTACACATTAAAACTATCTGATACAGATCAGTGCAACTGTAACCCTGATCGCCAATGAATGGAATATTTTTCTTAGTTGTCGGTAAGAAATGTGTAAAACGGTAGTAATGCAACATTTATGAACTTTATTCTTTAATTCGAGTACAGCAGACACAGACCTAGACCCGACTCAGTCGTAATCTTTCTTTTGATGAGAAGCTAAGCAGCCGAATGGTAAATAAATATAATATAAATTATATACATATTTAAACATCTAGTCTCATACACTAAGCACTAGACCAACAAGGCAGGATAATATCAGCTATTTTTGCTACTATTAGTCTTCGTCATAATGAAATTAATGACAACAAAATGTGGATGAGATGAAATGGGGGGGCCGCCTTTTGAAAAAACGATATCTAATCGTAATCTTGGCGATCCCTTGGAGATAGCTAAATGTTACTGTGAGGAAAGAAGGCTATGTATACAATGGCCCAGTAATGATGGTAGTAGTTTTATCAACTTCTTAACTTAGTTTATTATTTTTTAAATAGAAGGACCGTGTCCTCTGCATTATATTAACAGCCATTTAACAAACTGTTAACGTTTCAAAATATGTGATAAAGAGAACAACATCTCGTTTAAGACGATTCGATTCCAAGATGAGCGCTTCGTCCTTTCACTTTTCGGTTATTGGCAATTTGGCAATGGTAACTGTTGACCATTCTAAAATATAAATATGTATATGTTATAATATGCATATTAACGCAATTATCATTACCTAAATATTATCACCTTAAAGTGCCACTATATTATTTTATTGTACATGGTCGCAGATTTCAGTGATTGTGAAATATAATGTTAGTCGATAAAGTAATGAACCATTTATTAGCTACTAGCTTTCGCCAGCGGCTCTGGCCGCGTCTGTTTCAGTTATCGCGGTAAAAAAAAACGTAAAAAAAATACGTTTTTTTTTTCATAAAAAGTATCCTATGTTACTTCTAATACCTCCAAGAATATGTGTACAAAGTTTCATGATGATCGGTTGAGTAGTTTTCGCGTGAAAGCGTAATAAACAAAGTTACTTTCACATTTATAATATTATTATTAGTATAGATTATAAAGGAATGACTTCTAGAAGATTACAGTTTTTATAATCGCTAATGTAAAGCCGCGCAATTGAAAAAACTTATGCAGGAACACTTCGCGTGATAAAACTTATTGACAACAGACGTGACACTGCAATATAGGAAGATCAAGTTATTTTTTTTTTTAGCATGGCAACTGCTGCATTAGGAATATATATTATGTGCCTTGGGGAATTTACAAATTTACATATAAACGGACACAAAGAACACCCAGCTGATAGCGGATTTAGATTAATTCAGCTCAGGTCAAATCTCATTTAGTCAGCAGAAATAGTCGTCTTTTTTTTAAACGGTTAATTTTCAAATGCAATAACATTTAATTTCTGTAAGTAAACAAAAGGTAAAATTATGCGTCCAGGAACTAATTATATAAACAGTTGTAATAGTTAACAATGGAATGACTATTTTTGTGCTATTATTGACAAAAGAAGAACCTGCACGCTTTCACTAAAGCTATAATCCTGTTAAACTCCTCTCTCTGCAAATACATAACGTAAAATTGCTAAACTACGTACCCGAATAATAAGCAATTTTCCCACAAGTAACAATGGCAAATATGTACTTGGAATCAGAAGTATTATCTACATTTTGCGAATCCTTTACAAAAGCTTCTATAGGTATATATATACCTTTCATTAAAATATCCAAGGTCGTGTTTGTTTTGTTTACGTATGTAATTTGTAGTTTGACCAAAGACTATTTTAGTATTTTATAAATTACCATTTAAATAGTTTGTTTAGAAAATGAATTAGAATATGATATAATAATAATAATAAAGATTTATTTCTTAATAAATGAACAAAATACATATACAAAGTCAAAAATACAAAATACAAAAATAAAATAATAGATTATTTGATATTAAAGTGAGTTGAGTATATTAAATTCTTTTAATGTAGGTACACATATATGACTGGTTCGAAGAATAATAAAGGTCAACTCACAAAGGGTTAAACGCGAAGTTTTAGCTTTCTCATAAGTTCTGCTGGCGAAATTAATCAATTTTCCTTTCTTGCATTTCTTATCTATTAGTAAAGATTTAAGGCTTTATAAAATGAAGTGCGTTTTACTCATGGCGTTGCTTCGTTTGAAAATATAAAGAATTTACAAACAATATGTATATGTATTTTAAAATTATCTATATAAATCATACTAAATTTTCAGCGAATTTTGCATAAAGATGTAAAGGTTTTCCTACCTGCGAAAAAGTACATTTTGGTTTTTCATATTGAGTACCACACTGTATGCTACAGTGAGTATCAGCACGCGTTAAAAGCTTCATTATATATATATATATAAAAAAACACTGCACTATGATATTAACAACACAGAACTATATGTGCACTCGTCTTAAGTTACTGAAGAAATGAATATAACGCAACTTCGCTGCGATTTATATGGCTACAAATTGATTGACAAAGCTGATTGGCTCTACAATTCAAAACAGAGTGTTTTCGATCCTAGAAATTATACGTCTTTGTACCTATTCTCAGATGTGCATTAATTATATCGCAATCGTCGATACTTCCTACTTCACTTGGTGGCAAAAGTGTAACCATGATTTGTTTTATGCATTTCATAAATAATAACAATAAATGATTTGCCATATAAAATATACCTAAAGTCTAATCTAGACTGAACCCTACAAAGAACATTGAATTTAAGTTCTACAATAAATAACAATCGCCTCATACAGGTACACTCTGACCGCATAAAAGCCTTGTGTTTATTTTTCAAGTGCTGTTTTATAGCAAAGTTATGTATTTGTCCCAGTAACTTTTGTGATCAGTTTCATTAAAAACCAATTGAGGTAATGAAATATACAACACTGCTTTTCGCAATAAAGTTCAAAACAAACAAGAGGAGTTTAAAAGTGATAGACATTTTGTCTCCTGTTGTACCTTGTTTTTTTAGGGTGCCGTAGTTCATGAGTCATGAACTCATGACCCTTATAGATTCGTCATATCTGTCGGTCCGTTCTCGACCTACCGCCCAAACGGTTGGTCCTAGAAAGATGAAACTTTGCCTGAATACATATTCAGCCAAAGTTTTGTATTTACGTCGACAAACTGCTACAATAAAATTACGAAAAATATTTTTGTATGGGGTAACTCCCTACACGTTAAGTGGGGATGATTTTTTTCTCGCGTCTTCCCCATCGTATGGCGTATCATTAGATAGGTCTCTTAAAAATATTGCAAGGTTTCTAAAACTGATTTTCGATTTAGGTATTTAACGAGTTATTCAACTTTAAAGCGCTTTTTTTCTTAAAACAGGTAGTAATTTTTTGCTTAATCAATGTTTACAGACTTTAAAAAAAAGCGGCCAAGTGCGAGTCGGACTCGCCCATGAAGGGTTCCGTATCAGCAAGTAACATGATATAAAAGTTCTTGTAGTTTGTTGTAACTTTCATCGATGTTTTTATACCAGTGTATTGACTGGATGAAAGGTAAATTGCATGTTACGATTTATGACGTATTAAAAAAAAACTACTCACTAGATCTTGTTCAAACCAATTTTCGTTGGTAGTTTGCATGGTAATGTATAACATATATTATTTTTAGTTTTATCACTCTCTTATTTTAGAAGTTAGAGGGGGGGGGACACACATTTTTCCACTTTGGAAGTGTCTCTTGCGCAAACTATTCAGTTTAGAAAAAAATGATATTAGAAACCTCAACATCATTTTTGAACACCTATCCATAGATACCCCACACGTATAGGTTTGATGAAAAAAAAATTTTTGAGTTTCAGTTCCAAGTATGGGGACCCCCAAAATGTATTGTATTTTTTCTATTTTTATATAAAAATCTTAATGCGGTTCACAGAATACATCGACTGACCAAATTTTAACAGTATAGCTCTTATAGTTTCGGAAATAATCGGCTGTGACATACGGACGGACAGACAGACAGACAGACAGACTTGACGAATCTATAAGGGTTCCGTTTTTTGCCACTTGGCTACGGAACCCTAAAAAAGAGACACCTTTGTGGTTTGTTTCGGCATTTCTTCCCAGACTCACTCAGTCTTAGAAAATGCCGGCACCTTCTAGGTGTAAAGTCCAACGTCTAAAAATATCCGTAAAAGATTTACTTACAGAAAGACATTTCATTTATGCTCGAACCGCATGACGAATTTGAATATTACGATATATCGTAAGTTCACAAGCAATTTCTATTGTTTTTAATTTGTGGTAGAATGCAATGGGTCTGGTACCTGGTACCTGTAGAATGCAATGGGTCTAGTACCCCTCAGCCGAGATTCAAATGTTTATCATTGTTTATTTTATATTCCATTCTATTCCTCTATTCTCTTGTTTGAGTGGCTAATATTTGTTTTGACGATATTAGCCAATGAAACAAGAGAATAGAGAAATAGAATGCAATATAGAATAGAAAACGATAAAGGTGTTGCTTGGCTAGGGGGGGCTGATTTATCACTTGCGCTGTTAAATACCCTCTGAATTAGTTCTTATAAAAACCGTACCAGTAGATGAAATTAGGTTATCAAAAACAACCTTTGAGAGTTTTAGGGGTTATCTGAACTGCGATTTATTTTTTATGTTTTTTAATTTTATCCACAACTCTTTTAGTGATATTCTTTATAAGTATAAAAGCTGTGTATCGTTTCCGCGAAGTATTAACCTAGACAAGGTTAATACTTCGCTTTCAATGTTGAAATTTGCAAATTTTTTGCCACAAGACAAAATATATTTATTCTTGTTTGTGTCCTCCAGAGTTATGTCTATATTTCATTAAATCGTTCTAATCTCTAATTTAAATAGTGATGTAACTTGCATTGCTCAAAAATTTAAGTAATATCCTAAATGTAGAGCACCGGTCAATCGACTGCTAATAGCTATGCTTTCCCACCAAACATGTCAACTTTTTTATCCTGTTGTATTTTAAACTTTTTATCAAATTTTATATGGAGCCAGGAGTAACACGGTGTGAGATACTTTTCACACCGTTCTTAAATGATCCCGGTCATAGTGGCGTAGCAGCTAAATACGTAGGTAAGCTGGTAGTGAGTTCCAGTTTTTGACTACTCGTCGTAGAAAGGAAGAGCCAAAATTTTGTATTTGAGAGAATATTTCTACCACTCAGAAACATTGACTTCCAAGATCAGCACGTGTTCTTCTGTAGAGAACGGGATCTGTTGGCAAAGCTCTCGAGAACACTCCATGACGCACAAAAGTGATATAAGACTGTCATAGAGGCGAAATCTCTTCGCAACTCAAGGCACTCTGTGACTTCGAGGTGTAACTGGTGTAAGCCCTTGTTGCAACCAATCAAGAGCATCATGCACGGTCGTGCTACCTGAATCTCGGAAATAAGACGCTCAAGCGAAAACAACCATTTTACCTTATTTAGTAGCTATTCATATCCTTACTTTTACAATATAAATCTTGAACCTATTACTTATTTTTTTTAAAGACAATTATAGCACCGCAAAGTACACCGTTGTAAAGTCTGTCACAACACAGAATATAATAATATGTGTTGCCACGGACTTGGCAAAAATTGTTGAAACGAAATCAAAGAACACCCAGTTTAGCACTATCGATTCCAAAAAGAAATTTATTGTTTTTATAATTAAATACGCTCTTCACTCGACTGTGTAAATTTACAAACATTTCAACTTACTAATTTTCCACGCTGTTTTAATATAACCATTCCTAATATGAATGTTCTAAATATTTCTTAGCGAATTTATTCAATCGCTTTTGGTAAACCTACATGTAATAAAATATGCATGCGTTTATGTTTCTGTTAGTTACACCTTTTTTTGTGAGGTGGTAGAAAAATCGCTACGGATCTCTCTACTCGAGGACTGAGAAGCCAGCGATATGTGGTGATTCCATTGAAAACACCCTGTTCACCTGCGTCAACCTGTTTTGAGGAGGACCCGGAACATGTTATACCAGGTCCTCCTCAGGATGGGCGCCGCGCCAAACAAGATTCTATGGTAGAGGAAGCCACAGAGCCTCCATGCTTCTCATTAAATCCACATACTGAAAAGAAGTTGTTAATAAATACTCCTTTAGCTGATTGAAGAAAATGAAATTCCTTTACAACTAGTTAGCTGTAAAGGAATTTATAAGTTTATGAATTATAAGAAGACTATAATTAGAACCCCAGTTCTGGAGATAAGAACACTAAAACTTTTCAACTAAATCTTGGTCACAATCTTGGTTATAATCTTAATCTTTAATCTTGGTACACTGAGCAATAACCACGGCCTATAATGAGATATGTCATATTTTGAATTAATTTCATGCCAAAATGTTTGAAGCTATGAAGATAATACAAGCTAAAGTAAGTCTATTAGTCTTCCTCAACTCAGTACTCTCTTCTACTTCATAAATCACGATATTTATGCGAGATCTAGAGATATTATCAACTACATAATATTTGTATAGCGCAAAAATAGCTTATTTTACCGCCATAAAAGAATAAGGATTATGAGTATAAAGCATATTATATTAATAAGGAATGTGACTGAACGAATAGCTCAGTAGGTTCTAGAGCTTAATTCTGGGCTGTATATGGTTTGTTCAAATATGTTTAAAAAATGCCCACGCGCCGCAGGATACATTTTATTTGTAAAAAAGAAATTTAAACCTAATGACATAAAATTTGTACCAAGGAACACACTATTGCTATAATAACCTATGTTGTTTACAGATCTGCCAGGCTCGCAAGACACGGTAAACAATTTTTATTGATCTAATCATCTACCATGTGTTCAACATGTTGTTAGACTATATAACAATGACATAGGTGTACTAGGTATTTTTGTTGCTTTGCATTTATTGAATTTTTCATTTGAAAATGCAGTTGGATTGGTTTTTAATTCATAACTTCTTAGGATTTATGAATTAATAAGTGTCAGAATACGAAGTGCGATTTTCTAGAAATATCAATTTTTAGGGTTGAGTTACATCTCAGATTATTTAGACACGCGGCAATGTGTCCTGCTAAGTTCAAGGACAAGGTACTCACGACGCAACAGTTGTAATTAATACATACCTACCATTTGAAGCCACTTTTGACCCCTCACTGATGTAATCTAGTTTTCGTAAAAAAATTACGTGTGTTTTATGTTTTGATACTGAAACACACAATACAACGTTGACTAATTAATTCATCAATACATTTTTAAACAATTAGTGATATATTAACGACCTGAAATCGCAATTCCGATTTCTGACTAATATATTGTTTTAAAGATCAAAAACTTACCCACATTATTCAGATGACCTAAAAAGACTGTTTTCTTCAATTAAAACTAAGCGCCTATCAAAATTATCATAGTCTTTACCTTTTGACCGATGGAACGGAGGCAGTTATAGACTTCGATTAGAGTAGGCGGCTGAGATGAAATGAAACTTTTGTCGTTTTCATCTTATCGTATGATGCAATATTGATAAGTGATTAGTATTTGTATAGAGCAGCTAAAAGTTTAATTCCTAGAAATGGCCTGCCTCGACCGGATTACTATTACAGCCTTACCAAGAACCCAACTGGAGTTTGCGGCTAAACGCCTAAAAGCAGGCGTTAGTTACTTAACTTTAAATGATTTTTTTACTGGTTTGCCCTCTAATCTCAGATGCGATTTTTATTTCTGAATAAATTCTTCATTTTGTTTTTTTAAAACTCAATCATACGTACTTATGTATTTCTTGTCGGTTATCTTCAAAGATCAAAAACTTACCCACATTATTCAGATGACCTAAAAAGTTAAAATCGGAAGACTGTTTTCTTCAAATTTTCAAATATTTTAATACTAAGCGCCTATCAAAATTATCATAGTCACCACCTTTTGACCGATGGAACGGAGGTAGTTATAGACTTCGATTAGAGTAGGCGGCTGAGATGAAAGGAATTATTTTTGAAATCTATTTTACTACATTATTTTAATCAAGGTTTACTTTTTCAAAATATAGTGTCTACATGCTCGTCTACTCGCATCCTTATTATTTTTTTATTTTTAATAATACAATTTTATTCAGTGTTTAATTATTTTAAACTTTGTGCCTGTGCCTTAAACCTGCTCATCTATTACCAATACAAGTATTATCAAAGTCAAGTAGCCAACATAAATTATTAAATATATTTTGTACAGATTTAATCGAATAGATATAGAAGACGTCCTGAAATACAGGACTCCTAAACTTATATCAAATTGATATTGCTCTGTTTCTACCGCTGTTTTATATCCAAACAAATCATACTTATTACTTAATGTCACCGTTTGTTGGAGAAAAAAGGTCTTCCCCATGGAGCTCCAACTATCCCAGTCTTGGGCAGTCTGCATCTAGCCTTACTCCATTTGTATTTGAACGAATGCTACACAGTGTCTTAAAGAATGGAGACTGATTTAACTAATATGAGGATTCTCATTGGATAAATAAAACGAATTTGTAGTATAAATTACTTTTATATATTACACTTACATAAATACTTGCATACAAACTCCATAATATACGAATCTTGCATGTATAAGTATGTGCCTAAAGTCTTTTAAATTAGTTCTAGGCATAACTTAAAAATATTTCAAAGCACACTCACGAGCTATAGTCTGAAACTAACAGTGTAGACATAGACACATCACTGTTAATATCTATTATCATATTTAAGACATTATCTTCTAGAGTATAGAATCAATCAAAACAACGGTTGATTTATAAATTCTTTATAAATACTACGTATTTAAGTCATCTATATTGTTAGCTCTAGATACATTTTTGGAACATTCTAGTCTCAAGTATAAACTTTTATTTTGAGAAGGCTTGCTATAAAAACATTTGATTATTTTATAATTTGTCATGTCCTTTCCGCCATACAAACCTACTCAGGTACAGCTCTAAATTCTTAAAGTGATATTTAATGAATTAAACACCTAAACTTCCATAGTTAAACTTAAAAATCGCGAGGTTCATGCAAAATGTGTTCAAAAACACACACACACACATGCAAAATACTTTGGGAAGCAAATTATAGTCTTCAAAACTATTTTGCAGCGTTAAATCTCACTGAAAGGGTACTGACGAAATAACAATGAATTTTAATGTTAATCCTAAGAGTTCTTGAATACATCCGTTATAATATCTTACAAAGTATCTTCCTAAACAGACCCAGTGGGTACTTAATAACTATAATTATACAATTGAGAACTAATTCGTTTCTTTCTTTTTCACTTAATCTACGTATAAAGGAACTGTTAATCAAGTAAAATTAGTTTCTTAAATTTACATTATTAAAAATGACTACAATCCCAATCAGTCTTTAAACCAGCACTGATATTTTGAATTCCGCTTAAGTAACATCACATTCTTAAATCTATATAAAGAGACACTGTAGTCCAATTACTGTGTTGCGGCATTTACATTTTTCCTATTGACCATATTAAATTAACATATATTTTGTACTTGTTTACTCTTTATAGTTTGAACTTTGCGTGAACTACCAGTCAATTTTCTTTCAATATCCTCTAAACTTTTCCCCCGAGTTTCAGGCACACAGAATATAACGAAAAATAATCCTATTATACATATAACAGCAAATAGCCATATAGCACCAGACATATTAATAGCATCAATTATATTATGGAAAGTTTTAGTGACGATAAAGGTGCACGACCAATTGAATCCAGTCCCTAAAGACGCAGCGGTACCTCGAATTTTTGTCGGCAGAATTTCACCCAACATTAGCCACGGAATAGGCCCAAAGCCAATCGAGAATCCTAGTACGTATATAACCAAACATGCTAGTGGCAACCACCCATAGCTACTTACATCAGCTCCTGAGTCCCTCATATAGAAATAAGCTCCCAATGACACTAATGTGCATATCATAGCAGTTGAAGAAATATATAATAACACCTTGCGACCTAAACGGTCTATTAAGACTGTGGCTATAAAAGTGGATATGAAATTTACTATTCCTATAATAATACTACATAAATTTTCATCCACACTGCTTCCAGCCATTTTGAAGATTGATGCCGCATAGAAAATAACGGCATTAATTCCACTAAGTTGTTGGAATAACATTAAACCAAGAGAAATAAGAACAGCTGGCATGTATTTACGACTGAAAAGTTGTTTAAAAGCGTTTCCTCCTTGTTTATTAGCATCGTCCTGGGTTCGTGTTAGATCTTTCAATTCTTTTTCAACATTTGCCTTTTTTCCTCGTAACCATTGTAAAGCTTTACGAGCATCATCTGGGCGTCCTTTTGACACCAACCAACGAGGAGTTTCTGGAGTTAAAAGCATGAGTAGAAAATAGGGCACTGGTATTGCGGCTCCAAAGAAGGCCAATTTAGACCAGTCGAGATAGCTTCCGACAAAAAATGCTAAAAGAATGCCAGTATTACCAAGAGCAGTGGGTAACAATCCAAGAGCGCCTCGGACTTCGGGCTGTAATGTTTCCCCAAGGTAGACGGGAAAGCCTAGGGAAACTATTCCCACACAGACGCCACAGAAAACACGTCCGGCGAATACCATCATAACATTTGTCGCGGCACCAATTAAAATCCAGCCCAAGAAAAATGGTACAGCCATTGCCATTATGGTCCATCGTCTTCCGAGGTAATCTATTAAAGGACCTCCTGCTACACCACCCACCAATGCGGCTAACGGCATAAGCCCACCGATCCACGTAATCTACAAAAAATAATCAAACAGCATTATTAAATTATTATTATGTTAAAATATACAAACCTATTTTATCACCGTACGAGTATTACGGAAAACAAATTCCAAAGCTTTTGAATTAAAATGAAACCACTCGCACTTAGACTACAGACTTAATAGTTAAAGTGCTCTTGTTCACAAAAAAAATTCAACATAGCATAGTCCGTTTAAAATTTAAACTTTAAATGATGTGAAGACAAAGTCTAAATGTGAAAACTAATGTCTTCATCAATTTTTTTATTACGAACATACAATTTAAACAACTTACCTCTTCATTACTAATGGGATTTCCATAAATAGTTCCGTTCATGCTTGCTAATGCAGGAGAAGTGTACGCGGCACTGAATCCCACTATCATCGAACATATTGATACAGCAAATGCAGCCAAAAACTGTAAGAATTAATTAAAATATAGATTAATGTGAAGTCCTGATAGGACCCTATATATACTACAAAACAATATAAGAATTCGAAACTAAATCTATCTTTTTGTTATGCATTTACGAACAAACCTCTGGACAGATTTCAATTAAATCTAGCATGGATATAATTTGATTTTTTAGGATGGACTATATATGGATAGGTCACTTTTTGCCCCAATCACCGCAATACACATATGCTAATCCACGTTTTCCGTGTGGTGACGGATTAAGAATACAGAGTGTCACCACCCCTATTCATCCCGCAGGTGTCGTAAAAGGCGACTAAGGGATAAACTACGCAAGACAACATCAATGCAAAGAGAAGGAAAACTTAAAACCAACCCTACACCAACCCGTCTGCCCAGCCTGGTATAGTAGGCCAAAACCTCCTTTCTAAGAAGAGGACTGTTAAAGGCTGTTGATGATGATGATGATCCACGGGTAAAAGCTAATTATCTATAATTTCAAAGAATCGAAATCACAACTTATTGAATTTGCAATGTTTTTACTGCATATTTTTACACAAACTCCATTCGGAAGAATTTTGTAAGTTGCAACTACGAATTTTATAGTACTTGTATTAAATGAACAGTGGTGGAACGGTGGAACGACTGCAATAAAGCTCCACTACGTTTTTATCAACATGAATCGGTCGAAATTATATATGTATCTACTAGCTGATGCCTACTGCTCTTCTCGCGTCCGTCCCATCCTTTATTACTTATGGATATAAACAATGGTTTACATTCTATTGTTAGACCTAATGAATAATAAACACACAAAATTTCATCTTTTTTTTATCAAGGAATCTGTCAAAACGTTTCGGAGTTGTATGGCATAGCAAGTAATGGGCTGCATTCAAAAAATATATTCTATTCTTTTACTAATAGAAAACTCATATTTGTAGTTATCAATTGAATGTGATTTCAATAATTAAAAAATGTAGGCAATTCAATCAAGTCTTATCAAAATGTCTTTTTCATTACTACTGGTTATGTGATATTTTTAACCAATTTATTTACAAGCAAAAACTATTCATGTTATCAACATTAATCCAACAAATTATTTTACTCACTTGTGTCCACAAATACAGGCGTTGGGTTGTCGGCATGTATGGTGGGGCATCGCCGTTGATGGCGAAGTCTTGTGTTACTTTGTTGCTGTCCAAACTCAACTGTTTTACGAAAGGACTAGAATTTTTCATGTTGTCCTCCTTGTCGTTCTTAATTTCCATTTCCATTTTGTATTTAAATTCGTTCCCTAAACTGATTTGCCGTAGTTGCTGGAAATGACGGCGAGTATTTTCGAAGGAATCTTGTTCGTCTTCGCTACTGCTTTCAGTAGATACGTGTTCTGGGATTGTTGCGTAATTTGGCACAAGAACCCCTTGAGATCCACAGGTTGTGGCAAGAGAACTGCTAGTCGTAGATGCGGATAATGTAGACTTCGATGGAACTCGGGTGTACTTAGGTCCTCGGTTTTTGTACAGTCTCTCCTCATCACCTTGTCCACGACGACTTGGTTCACTCCCCTGCAATAGTGGAAATAGTTCTTGTATTTTTATTTCAATTAAGCATCATATTAGATGCATTTATTTTGTTCCGAGTATACACTAATTAAATAATTGACCGAACCCTTTATTAAACATTACTAAACTGACATCCGCAAGCAACCCATTTATAATGTCAACTATCTATTACTTGTATATGCATAACCAGGTCAGATCAAGAAAACACACTACTTCTGTAGCATATTTATCATATAGCCACTGTATGATTTGATAACCTAGTATATAATAAGCATTTTATATCTTGACCCCTTTCCTCACATCGAGTCCTGACACAAACACCAGTTCATAAATGATCCTATTGTGTTTGTGACACGAGTAACCGATTAATTACAATTCAAACACGTCTATATGTTACAAAAAGAGAGTTATCAAATATTATTTCGCGTTTAACCACCATGATACTATTTGTAAAAGATATAAAACACAAACATTTCAGACGTTGAATCTGCACACAGATCAGACATGTATTATTCGGTACCGTAATTGTTCGTAATTTTTGAGTCTCGATTTTTAAATCCTAATTTTAGTTACATCGTATTTACACGTATAAAACTATCCCTCCTATATCTGTTATTGTTTAAAGTTGGTATTGTATGTATGAAATTCTGTTATACATCATCATCTACCATTGCAGTCCGCTGCTGGACATTGGATCGATATTGATTCCGCTGTTAATGTAGTATTAGTATAACTATTTAAATACTATCGTGAACAACAATGAAACTGTTTTGCATCGATTAATTACTACGATCGATGCTGTTTTGCTTATAATAATCGGTCGGTTATGTATAAACGGTCAGTTGGTCCTATCGGATTCCTTGAAATTTATTGTTATAGTAGTAATTTATTGCGCAAAGTGAGTTTAATGAACTAAATCCTTTTTTTATTTAAATGCTAGTCAAGTTTACTTAAATGGGATTACTTAATACTTTACATAATTGACTTTAATGAGTATTAGATGTACAACAACATTTATATTTGTTTATAGTAGAAATTTTCGGGCATTTCGGACATCTTACAGCTTGATTTGTCCCAAACTTAGCAGAGTTTAGATACGGGTTACTAGAGAACTGATAAAAATACATAAACATATTTTTTGTTAATACATACAGAGAAAACACGCAAACTCCAAAACAAATATTTGCGAATCACACAAACTTTTGGTCCGACCCAGGAATCGAACCCGAGACTTCAATGACAGCAATCTCATGCACTCTTATTACGACACCGATAAATATCACCGTGGATGTTTGACGTGTTCAAATGCTAGATTCTATGTCACGTGTAACGTACACCAAGATAACTAGACTAAAAGGCATGCATAATCAAATGTGATAATAATTTGTTTACTTTTAATCATTCGCTTTTAATCATGTGGTAAGTAGCACGCGTAAGTAGAATAACCTATAAAACGACCCTTATAATATTTTAATCGATTTGTTTAAGTATCATAATTAAAAAATTTGAAAGATATATTATGTGTGAAATAAAATTCATAAAAATATAAAACGCATCTGCCAAGAAACTGAAAAAGCAGTTTGACAGAAGTAATGTGTATAAGGAGAAGCAGTATTATTATTTGAATATTTCTTTCCTTCTTCTTCTAGTTCATTCTAACATATATATGGGGTTGCAAAATACTTTTCGAGCTATTTTCATACGAAACAAATATAAATTATTAAAATCGGTCGAGCTGTTATGGAGCGTGTTACCACAAATACCTTGACACAAGATATTTAGATATTATGTAATCGTATGTCAATATTCAATTCAAACGTTAAATCTTGAATACCTTGTAGGTGTTTCGATAAACCTTCGTTGTAAGGCAATGTTTATTTATCACCATAAATAGTGAAAATAATTTGGTAAAGCTTGTTTGATACGATTATATTTTAGGAATAGATTTTTTTTAAAGTTATATTGTACTAGTATTTATGTTAGAAAGGGGCGCCACCCGGAGAAAGTGCAAGTGTAACATAGCTCCATCTATCGGTAAGTGTGCCAATTTTTAAGTCAGAAACCTAACTAGCTGTCTTAACTGAAAGGCGAGAAGGCTGGTATACGCGATGATGTCGCTAGTAAGAGTCAAGTTGATTACAAATTATAATTTTGACTAGCTGAACTCCCTATTAAATATATATGTATATCACTAAAGTGTAACTATGGAGTGTGTGTAATTTAATTTTAAATTGAAATGGAGAAATGAATTTAAATTTTTTGAATAAGCAGATTTTGTAATAGATTACACCGAATGTTTTAGAAGCCAGCCAAATTCGATGCAATGTTGTTAATAAAATTGATATGTAAATAAATAAATATGTCATTAAATCTTCCGCGTCCATTGCAGTTATATCAGAAGGCCGTATTGTTGATCGATCATATACGACCATGATCCGAAAACCGGACGCTGAATGCCTTTCGATATGTCTGCGTCCACAGTTCCACTTGCATTCTTTCTGAGCTGACCTTTTTCAAATTAAATTAATTATAAAATCGGTTGATATATTCTTGTTATGGATTATTTATGAACTGGTAGAAGTCGTTGCTGAACAACGAGCAGTGGACACTAACCACATTCGTCATTAAAAAGTAAAACCTTTCCAGAGCCTTCTATGCACTTTCACCCAGCTCATTATAAAATATCATTTAATTGCTGATGTAGAAAATGAAAGCTGCATTTATTTAAAAAAAATATAACAGATATCTACATACCATTTCCGTCGAGAGCTGCTTCAGATATCCCATAATTTTCCCCATGGCGTTGGGGTTATTTTTATTGAAACTCATTTTGTTGTCTTCACCAAGATGATTAATTTCGACCTATCAAGGAACGTCAAAATGATAATATTTGCACAATTTGACACTTTGTTTAACAGTATACCGAAGTTTCCTTTTAATATCCAGGTTCGGAGTGATGCCGGTAAACAAAACACATAACTATTCAGTACACATCTAAAGCTAGTGGATATAAACCACTGCCTAGCTGTAACACACAAACATTATGGTACTCTATTTAAATTTATCACAATTTTATAGCCGACGTATTACTTAAGATTATTGTTTACCGACAACTGAAATAAATACTGTCATTAAATTCAATTTATATTTCCCGCTACGGAGTTATAACTATGCACAACATTCAACTTTTACAGACTGTTACATTATATTTTGTTGAATTCTTCAGCAATTGAGTTATCTATTGAAACTTGCAGATGGCAGCGCAGTGTTTTATATAAGAAGGTTGGCAGCGGCGGTAGCAATCACACCCCCCTCTTGCCATCGCGTTACTCGTGTGCATACTTGTCTTCGCTTGTGTGCTGAGTGTACACACACTTTCTTTGTGGGTGTGTTCAGTGCACGCACGCCATCGTCACATTAACTGCTAGCAAGTCTAGCAACTGAATGCCTTGAATATTTGTTTTAGTATCAGAATTACAACATCTACTCAGTTTACGAAAATACGTAGTATTAGAAAATTGTTGGTATGCTACTTTCATGCCTTCTGTTATTAAAATAATATTTTAATTAAAAATCTATTTTTTTGATAGTAAAGTGTCAAGTTTTCCTATGAAGGAATTCACATGAACAGGAGTAGGATTTCCTTTCACATAATTTAAATGGGGATTGAAGTCAAAATCTTTATTAAACATCTAATATGTAGTCAACTACTCTAAGTTTCTACTGAATTCTATTTATCATTTCAACGTACTCTTCAAAAAATTCCTGTGGTACCTTTTCAGCGTTTCAAGTTTCATCTTCCAACCATTAAAGCTATGTCTTGCCTTTATAAATAGGAAATAAATGATCCATATCAGTTATAAAGCGAAAGTTTATATCTAATAGCTATTTTGATACGAGAAAACTTTTTTCAAAGTTCCTTAGCAATAAACCAGTTTCAACCTTAACGCTATCGTCGTCACACCAGTCTGGATCCCGTAATGTTCGAACTCGCTTGCGTTTATCGGTAACGTGTGGGGGTGTGTCTCGCCAGGCGTATGCGTATGCGCTCAGCGGCGCGTCGACGCGGCCACGAACCGTTGTAAATGATAAATATTCCAACTCGTTCGTTTAACCTTACAGTTTACAACAAGGTAGTTTAATAAGCATAAAACGAACGTCGACCTCACATACGAGCATATTTTTTGTTTTCATTATATGTTACATTGAAGGTCTTATATTTCATTACATGTAATTTTTAGTCCAGTTCTGCTTTATTGTTTCGTAGGTATTCTGCAAAATTTAGAGATGGTTCCTTCACTGATATACTATACTCGTAGTTTAGGGCAAAACAAAAAGTGCAAATTCCCCGGATATTAGAGTTCAAAATCCGGACACATAAACAGTTGTTTTTAATTAGTCAATTTTAAGTAAACAAGTAAAAAATCGGTTTAAATACTCCTAAATCTATTTGTTGAGAAAAAGTCTCACGTTGTAAATTTATTTAAACATAAATTGTACTGCTTTGGAGAGTTATAAGAGACTCCATAAATCTTAAACCGACCAGTAGTATTTAATTTTGCCGAAAATTTAAAATCATTTCCCGAACGGTCTCTAAACTAAAACAACTGCGGCAAAAGCCGGATGAATGGCAGCCCTAGAACAGGTGAATCGGTTGAGCCTATTGTTTACAAGAGTATAAAGAGAGCTAGTTACAGTAACTGCCGTTTTAAACGAATTGCAGTTGTATGACGATGTGACGTTAAAGTATGTGAAACAATTGTGGGCAGGTCACACGCGTTACATAAGTGAATCAATAGTTCTTATTTTGACTCGTCTTGTTGAGGTCTCTCATACTCTCATACGTATGTGGAACATCTTTGATAAAGAACTAAAAACATTGACTCAATTTAATACTTTGTTTTTGTTTTAAAACTAATCTGTATACATATTTAACATAGAACACGCATAATCTTAAAAAAATCCGTTTTACATTAAATATCTACCGGGTAAACCCCAGACAAATGCCCCACTTTTAGTAAGTTTCATCACTTAAATACTCAATATATTTACGTGAATTACACGACATTGTTACATTAGTTGTTTATGCAGCTATATGATCCATCTGCGCTCACAGCCAAACTCATGGCCTTAGGTGATTGGAAACAATCACCGAGGGTAAGTACTATGGCGCGGTCAGCAGCTAAATGGGTGACAATTTGTGGCATAACATGATATGACCGTTTCCGTGGTTCTAGTAGCAGTAGCAGCAGTAGGTCCCGCTTGTTATCATAAGATAACAGTCGTAAAACTCTTTCGTAACTACAACGTGTCTTGCCACTCCCCAACCCGCACTCGGCCAACGTGGTGACGGCCTTAACCCTTTCCTAAGAAAAGACCCGAGCAAAGCAGTAGGACGTTATGGGATGTTGATGATGATCCATCTGTAGTTGTTTACATAAGTAGTACATAAACTAAGTTTTTTGGAGATCTTTTTATTTAGGCACATGCTTATCTATATGGATCTGGATGCAAGAAGCCGAGGATCGAACCAAGTGGCGTGCAATTGGAGAGGCCTATATCCAGCAGTGGACTGCGATAGGCTGATGATTATCTATATGGATAGATGCCTCACTATGAAATCACTTAGAATTATTTTGTTTAGAATATTCAGGTATAAGTGAAATTTATATAACCAAAATGTAGAATTGTAAACAATGTATAAATATAGACGTCATTTTTTTTTTGTTTTTGTACATACATACAAACACAAAATATAAAACTTCTTTTTTCAAGCTTCATCTGTTTCTTATCTTTGGCTTTGAGTGATCTCTCTATTTACTATTATCGTATGATCGTTAACCACGTTTCTGTTAAAAAAATGCCATCAGCCATGATTTTTCTTTAGTTTCTTTATTTTTAGCTTTTTTTTAACAAATTTTAACTTTTATTATTTTTACCCAGAACTGTAATATCCTTAAAATTTCAAAATATTTTTGTTGTAAAAAAATGAAAGCTGATTATACCTAATCTAAGAAACTGTATTTAAAGCTCAGCGAAAAATTATGTCAAAAGTTGTATTTATATAGGTAAATATACGGCTTAGTGTTATATTTAAAACAGTAGAAATTATCCATATTACACGCGTTTATGTTATGCTGAATAGATAATATATATTATTAACCCTAACATGCAAGTTTGTGCTTATTATTTAGAATTGAGTAGGCACGTGGATGGCATCACGTACGCATTACTGACAATGATCACGTCCGATGGCTCTCTGATTCAAGCTAAAGTCGTCTTGAGCATGAATCGGAGCTTACTGCACTGAGCCCCGCCTTCGAAAAATACGTCACACTATCCCACGCGATTCGCAGGCGTGCCAAAAATATGTACTGAGGACGTGACTTTAATCATGTGACTATTTTAATTACTGCATCGTAAATAGGTGCTTTACTTTAGAAACAGTCAATAATCTATAGTATGTATATTTACCAGAAATGATTCCTAGTAATTTTTTAATTAAGTTTAAAAAAATTTAGTTTAACATAGGAATTCCGGACTAATTACTAGTTGAACTTCAATTACTACTAAATACTAGTTGAAAGTTAATTTTTGATCTAAAACTTAAGGAAGGGTTCGCTGCATCCTTTTATATCACTGTTCTGTGAAATTCACCGCGGTACTGGTGATAGGAGCTGGATGCGAGTCGCCGAGGATCGAACTGAGTGGCGTGCAATTGGAGAGGCCTATGTCCAGCAGTGGACTGCGATAGGCTGATGATGATGATGATGATGATGACTGGTGATAAACAGACACACTTGTAAACTTTACACATATATACACAAATGGCATAGCATAAAATATTAACGGAATATTCCGTGCACAGTCGCAGCCTGGTATGGGTATAGACAGTTTAGTCGATTTAAGTCCCCTGATATAAAATTAACATGCTTCATTGGGTATCAATATCTATTTAGGAAAACCAGTCATGTTCATCGCCTTTTGTTTAGACCGTCTATGTAGTTTTCTCACTATGTATTACGAAAACATTAACAGAGCGACATTATGTAATTTATTGTACATTTCCAAGACAATATAATAATGATAACAGTAATATCATTTAAAATGCTAAATAGCAGAAGATACATCACACGTTTCATCCAAACGAATATTATCTTATCAATATAGTATGTGCAATAAATCAAGATTCGTCTATCAAAAGTTTCCATGGAGGAAATTTTCACTCGTTGCATAAATTTCTTCCTTCCTAAACAGCTGATAGGATAGTAATACGTAGCAGTCGCTAGTCTAAGAATATATATTTTTCTTTGTGTATAAAATACAAAAAAAGCGGCCAAGTGCGAGTCGGACTCGCCCATGAAGGGTTCCGTATCAGCAAGTAACATCATATAAAAGTTCTTGTAGTTCGTTGTAACTTTCTTCGATGTTTTTATACTAGTGTATTTATGACGTATTAAAAAAAACTACTTACTAGATTTCGTTCAAACTAATTTTCGTTGGTAGTTTGCATGATAATGTACAACATATATTTTGTTTAGTTTTATCACTCTCTTATTTTAGAAGTTAGAGGGGGGGGGACACACATTTTTCCACTTTGGAAGTGTCTCTCGCGCAAACTATTCAGTTTAGAAAAAAATGATATTAGAAACCTCAACATCATTTTTAAACACCTATCCATAGAACACGTATAGGTTTGATGAAAAAAATTTTTTTGAGTTTCAGTTCCAAGTATGGGGACCCCCAAAATGTATTGTTTTTTTTTCTATTTTTATGTAAAAATCTTAATGCGGTTCACAGAATACATCGACTGACCAAATTTCAACAGTATAGCTCTTATAGTTTCGGAAATAATTGGCTGTGACATACGGACGGACAGACAGACAGACAGACAGACAGACTTGACGAATCTATAAGGGTTCCGTTTTTTGCCATTCGGCTACGGAACCCTAAAAAGTATATAGGCACGTAAGTATTCTATCAGTCTTTTTATCAGGTTTATAAACATTAAAACTATGTAAACATTGGCGATTTGAAAAGAGTGGCTGCGAGTTTTTATTGCCATGTTCTTTTCTCCGGCTTTACCTATTGTTTGCGAACATGGCATAAATGTACATGTAGAATCTTGACCTGTCACAAGAGATGTATTGCATCCTAAGTGAATAAAGAATTTTGAATTTGAAAAAAAAAAATTTGAATTTGAGTCAATAGTACGTATAAAAGCTTTAATTAGTTTAAAGCTTGATAACGTTGTGAATGAAATATTTATTTAATTTATAATTAAATATTTCGGACATCGGACACAACGTCATCTAGTCCCAAACTAAGCAGTGCTTGTATTATGGGTACTAAACAACTGATATTGATAATGTTTATTTATTGTATTGTACTGATATAAATACATAATCATTCATATTTTTTTTAAATACACACATATTATACATAGAAAACACCATGGCTTCGAAACAAATATTTGTGATCACAATAATATTTGGTCCGGCCCGGAAATCGAACCCGGGACCTCTTGAACAGCAGTCGCATACGCTTACCACTACACCAACAAGGTCAAACTTATCTTTCAAATATGACTATGGCGAAATAAAGAGAATTGATAACCCAAACTACCTAGTGTAATTTGAACATAATATAATTTACACATTATTCAGGTATATACCACCATTAAAAGTTGGAATGCATATTAAAGCCAAACACTAGTGGAAAATCTTACTGCAACAGGTTCCAGACCAGTTGAATAAGAAGCTTAGCTCTACAAGTCTCTACATGGAGCTTCTAGAAATTTAACCAATCTCTATTGGCTGATCAACGCGTGCTAGGAACGAAAGCTTAATTGCAAGATATTTAGGACATTCTTTTTAGTATGGCATAAACGTGCATTGCTTATTGTTTTTTATGTGTAGTCTTTACATAATGTCCTTCTACTACCTACTGTTTATAACACAACATAGCTGTGTGTATTTGTTAGAAAAATCAATAATAATAATATCTCTGTTCTATATTTCATACTTAAGGCAATGTAGGACGAACAATAATCCTAGAATTCTAGACCTCACTGTACAGCCATTAAAAAAAATAGTTTTATTGGTAACTGTACTTTACAACATTGTTCTAAAGTAATTACATTATGTATAAAGTTGTAGTTTGTACCTAGTACATTTAACAACATACAATTTAAGCCGAATGCTTGCCACGTCTTCGCTAATAGTTTGTGTACTATTGCTAATGTACACACACATGATGATGAAAAGGACTCGAAAAAGCTCTTAACTAGTCTGGATTCAATTAAACCAGTAATAAGATGTACTATTTGCATGAATATATATGTACATACATTTCCCCGTACTGACGTTTGTCTTGGACGATGATAGATTTAGATACGTCTGAAATTCCTGTATGTCGGGCATCGCGCTTGTATAAGGAAACGCTCTAAATCTATTTCTGTCGTTCTAAAGAATAGTCGATCTGGATTTGGTATGTGTATATAAATTATAGATACCAGGTAATTTAAAAATACTATTTATTGCAACACTCCATCGTTTTCTCAATTTATTATTTAGTCTAAAATAAAACAACATTTAAACTACAAAAGACTTGTGACATGTTTTACTTTTCTATCTAAACATATTGTGACACCAACTTGGGATGATTACATTCTTTATGTTTATTTTTATGAAATACTTGCTTTCGCCCGCGGCTCCGCCCGCGTGTATGTCGGATATCACGGTAAAAAGTAGCTTGTAAAAGCTAAAATCTCAGACTTTGTGTGTACCAAATTTGATTATAATCGGTTCAGTTGTAAAAGCGCGACAGACAAACAGAGTTACTTTCGCATTTATAATATGAATAGGGATTATTTTAATAACTTTACAAGTTAAGCCTCTATAACTCCTGAACTAACAAAGTCATCTAATCTGTTATAGTTTTCCTTCAAAGTTCATTATATGGACCACCATCACGAATTTTTCCAGATTTTTTGAGCCAGCCGTTTAACTTTTAGAGGACGCCCTGTTTTTACAAAAAAGTGCCCTTTAAAGTGGAATATCTCGCAAACAGATACCTAAATCAATAAATCGTCTTAAAAACCCTTTATTGTTTTTAAAAGACCTATTTAATGATACCTCACACGATGGGGTGGCCGCGAGAAAAAAAGCATCAACACTAGATACGTGTAGGGGAGGTTCCCCAACTAGAAATATTTGACATAATTTTATTATAGCACTTTGTCGACAAAATTACATCACATATTCCTACAAAGTTTCATCTTTCTAGCACTTACCGTTTGGACGGTAAGTCGAGGTCGGACGGACGGATAGACGGACATGACGAATCTATAATGGTTCCGAGTCATAAACTTCGAAACCCTAAAAAATTACAGTTACTGTTTTCGGATAGTATTTTACAACCAAAAATTAAAAAGTTTTCTGCTCTGCAGCCGTGTAAAATCGTATAAAAATAAAGTTTCAACAATAATTCAAAGTCCTTAGACTTTATACATTTATACATAAGGCTTACGAAATTTTACAATAAAAATACATACATAAATAATTATGCATATCTACATATACAATTACAATATTTAATTTTGCACTCAAAATACTTTTTTGCAACTACTACAACTGGCATTTTAATTTATCATAAAGCACATCTACATACAATGCATAACGTGATCCCTATTGTTCGAAGCGCACATGATTTGCAACACGATCTAAATGTGTGAGGTCTCGTGATTTGGTCTAGAATAACAAGTTATATCATACAATATCTGTTATGTCTCATTGCACGATATTTACAAAAATGATATCTGACAATAAATGTCTACCACGAGCACGCTGACAGATGTGTATTATTTCTCGTAATCTATTGACCGTTACCGCATTTCCAGCCTCGTCTTCGAAAAAAAACGGCCCAGTCATGCCTCTAGACCACATAGAGCACCATCAAATCCAAGAGCAATTATAGAGAAGCCTTTCCATGCTCAACTGTATGGTGTCCTATGTGGTCTGGAGCCGTGATTTGGCCGTTTTTTTATTTTGTTTTAGAAAACAAAGTTCCCGTTGAAAAACCCTTTACTAATAAAAATACTTATCCTACTACCATTCTCAACCTCAGCCCACAAAACTATTCGCTATATCGCTTTTGGTGAACCTGAAGGTGGTATATATTATAATATATACCTTGGGGGTGTCACAACACGATACATTTCATGAAATGTAAATCTATTTGTAACCAAACACAATTTTCAGAAGCGAGAAGCAAATTGGGATAAAAATCTGTCTCCGTTATCAATATCTTCAAATTAACAATTGAGAACAAAGTTGTGACAAACTTTACTCGTTATTCACATATAAAATTCATGTCTACCTCATATGTCTAACTATAAAAAATGGCGAATAAGATTTAATTACAAAAATGAAAAGTTACAATTATAGGTGTGCTAAACATACGTGTTCGTCGTCAGCAATATCAGCATCATGTGCGTCATTCACAAGAAACAAACTTTCTCGGCATCTCACAGCTGCACATAACATAAATAGTATATAAAACTTTAAAATCAAATAAATAAAGTTAATCTTGAAGTAGGGTCTCCTACTTCCTTACGATACCCTCGAGATATTTTGGGGTGGTGACGTGACACTCCGTAATCTAAACCCGTCACCACACGGGTAGAAAAGAGAAGGAAAATTTGTAACAAACCCTATACGAATCCGTCTGGAACGTGACATTTTAAACCAAAATCTTCCTTCTACGATGAGGCCAGTGTCCTGTAGTGAAATATTACAGGCTCTTGATGATGATTCTAACTCTGTAAATGATATCTTGAATACAAATGTTCATCCCTCATTTTACCCCCTGTAAAAGTAAAATTACCAAAAATCCTTTCGTAGTGGACTTACGAAAGTAGTGGCAACAACCTTAAAATGACAACATTTATGCTTAGACAGACAAGAGTTATTTCGCATTTATAATATTAGTAGGGATTTCTTTATTTTTGGACGGTATGTCGAGTACGACGGATGGATGGACAAACGGACGGACGGTTATGACGAATCTAAAAGGGTTCCGAGCCTCGGAAACTAGGAGACCTAAGAACCCTTATATGAGAAACCAATTTTTCAATTCCGGCTGTTCGAAAACCCTGAACGAATTTCTGAGTGCCTTTGATGACCCCATCTGCCTACACTCAGCAGATTCTCAGTAGCAATTATAAAATAAATATATCTATCTATAAGGTTTTACATACATCACAAAAATTAGGTATCAAATATAGCGGAGCATAACCTTCCTAAAGTATGTATGTTGTGTAGTATAAGTTGCGAAAATGATTTACGTCCTCTATTCAAGGCTGGTCAGCGGTAAAGGTAATGCAATTGCGGGATTATGTAATTGTGGAATAGTCGTATTATTGATAGTAAGTTTTGGGGTAAAACTTCTGTCAGGGGTAAAACAGGTGCAACACCTCTATGAAAATGCATTGTTTATATATTTAGGTTTACCAAAGTGATAGAAGACAGGAGTAGGGGTCACCATCTTCATTATGAATAAGACAATGCAGCATGGTCACCCTCACGATGGCGACCTAATGAGATGTTACTGCATCAAATATATATCTGCACTAAATACGACATTACAAATGCTGTCATTTTTAGGTTGGTCTTCTGTATGAGGATAGTACTGCCCTGTTTGAGCCGGTCAATTCGTGCTGAAGTCAGCGTGACTCTACTACCTACTATACTCCTTCTTACAGAGTCGGGTAAAGAATAAGTGCCTGTTTCTATACAGAATACTAAATGTATAAAATATAAACAAGTTAATGATCTACAATGGTATTTAGCATATTTGCTATTAATTTTTTTCATTTCGAAATATGCATTATAAAATAACAAAATTTTATTGTTACAATTACATTCACTAACGAAGTGATCACTGTTTGATTATACCATTGTTCACAGATCACTAGGTTGTAAAAATTCCTCCACGTGCTAAAGGCAAATTATAAACCATGTTCAGTGCCATCGAGTGTTTACTAACTACATAACATTGTATTCTAGACTTATACTTGGATAAATATTTCAGATTTTTTTTTTTTTATATTATACCTTACGGACTTTTTATGTTTATAATATATTATCATTTCGGCCAACATCCCTGTCTCGTTGAGCCTCCGGTTCTGTGCAGATCCTATGGCAAAAGGCCGGATGGGTTGACTCTGGTACCCTGGAAGAATGGCAAATGCTTGATCTGGGACGCTACTTCGTTTAGCAGCTAATTAACGCTGACGAGCGCTTCCGATTAACGTACAGTATTCACTTTTCATCACAAGTAAGGATTCGATATAAAATCCCTTCATTATTATGTCGGTTGAGCAAAGTAACACAGCAGTCGACGCGTGTTTGCACGTTCGATTCACTCAATTCATGAGGTACCCATCGTTCAGATATTTTTATTTCATTTAATTACTCATAGATGAAACGTCTCATCTCTCTCATCACGTCATCACTTAATATATGGATAAAATAGAAAGATTTACGATTTTTCGATACCATTTTAGAAGATTAACGTTGACAGTCTACAATTACAGTCGTCAATTGCGATGACGTCAGGACACGTCTTTAGTGCACATCTCCTTATGCCCTCTTCTCTTTGTATTTTCTCTGTGGCTTGACATTAGAACTCTCCACTTAGTTCTATCCTTGGTTTCTCGAATCCAACTACATAAATATAAAAACCTAATTTTACTAAATTATAGTATGTATTACAACAAGGGTGTTGTAATCCAAATATAATTTGATATAAGTCGTTATAAGTTATATTCTGGGTAGGGACTCAGAGTATAACTTATAACGACTTTAACAGTAGTAGAATGATTTCATTAATTGGCGATATAATGATAAGAATTGTTGAAATCAAAAACACGCGAATAGAATACACCAAAATACTTCAATTTTCTCAATTGGCGCAATACACCAAACATTGCAGTTTTCGTAGTAAACTATTACCTACAATAAGTATTATATAGACAGAGCCCCTGTCTGTCTGTCTGTTATTGTACTGTTGACAATATTAAATACAAAAATCTGAAACTATAGATTTCTATAGTTAATATGAAACTGTAACACGATACAATTGATGTAAGATCCTGTTTTAATTTTTACTGTATTGAAATTAGGTATCTTCACAAGAGTCTTTGTAATACACATCAACAGTTGATTACAGTTAAACCATTTGAATAGGATGCGTTCTTGGCCTGAATTACACTTACACTGTAACCTATCTACATAAATATGTAAACTGGCCTTAATCAATTTGACCTAGTTGGTAATCTATACAGAAGTACAGAACTTTTATACCTAATTGGATGATCAAGAGATAACAACATATAGGCTTTATGCTAAAAGACACCTATATGAAACCTTATATAAACTATATGAACACTATATGAATAACATCTTATTTTCCAATATAAAAGATATTAGTCGGAGAATTGAAACCAATCTTGAGAACTGTTTTATGAAGCTATAAATAATTTACATAAACGTTCTTTGAAAATCAGATATAGTTCAAAACATATTCATTGAACTTTAAGTATTGGATTTATTGCAATCGTAAATGTAAGTTCCTCTTCATATTTATTGTTATAAAATTTATATTATTCACACGACGTTATACATTAATAATTTTATACATTTTCTTTAAACCAATCCTACCCTGATACCAACAAGTAATAACATTAGTTACATAGTGACTAAACTGACCCTTTTTTGCTGCATCCATATGGAAGTAGAATGATAATGATAATAATAATAAATGTATTTTTTAAATTTATGTTTAAAAATGTAATTTATATGTAAACATTATCAAATAAAGTTAATAATAATAATCTTTATTAACATGAAATACACAATAGAAGAATTTGAGTCCCTGTGTTCCATGCTAGGTATTACACCTGTATTTTAGGAGCCAGTGCCCTCTCCCGTTTTATATAAATCATTACATTTTATGTAACAAAGGTATCACAGTATTATATGAACACTGCTTAAAATCACAAAAAAAAAAGTAAACAAAACTACTCATTATGTTTTTTCATAATTAGTAGTTATCTAATTTCTTACAAGTACAATATCTTTTTTTTGTTAGTGGTTGAATTCCTCTACATGGAATGAGTAAATGAGTGAGTGAGTGTCAGAGGGTGTGAAGATATAGTCAAGGAATAGTAGAATCTCTTTTACATAGTTGTCATGAGAGGAGAAACCAGGGGTATGTGGTAGAATCATTAAAAACACGACGACTTATCTATACCAGAAAAAAATCTTCCCCAAAAATAATACTGAGGCTACTCGTATAGGTTCGGAAGATGAATGAACACTCTTGGATCTTCAAACTTAACACCTTTTGGGACTCAAATGTTCATTTGACAAGATTTAGATAACTATGTCATATGGGTTATTTTGCGGAATTTAAGCAGCCGTCGGGTTGGAGTTTTCACCGGCAAGTCACCCGCCGTTACAGTGGGAGCCCCATACAACCGCGCGTACCAAAAACATAAAACGCGTTGTGAAATGTGCTTTGATTTTTACCTATATATTTGCATTCTAAATGGCGGTGTAAGCGGGTGAAAACCACGTCGTGAGTTCTTAGCCTAAGTTGTCATGGTAAGATATTCAATCATTATAATCTTTCACGAAAAACAGTTTTCAGTGTCAGCAAACATTTGTCCTAAGAATGTTCTATTATCATATTTATGTTCATTCCATTTAATGATTGTAAGTCTCTATATCCTAACCAGCTTAATCTTAACAATTTAAAAAGAGAGTGAAAGGAAGAGGCTACTTTTTACCGCGATAAGCGACATAGACGCGGGAAAAGCCACGGCCGAATGCTAGTATATTATAATCTTCATTTTAATCTTCATTTTAAAAAGACAACTCCCGCATTAGGAATATGAATTCCTGTGTCGCAGGGGACTTTACAAACATACATGAAACGGACACAAAGAACACCCAGACTCAGAACAACAATTTGTGAATCACACAAAGTGTTATCCCACGTGGGATTCGAACCCACGACACTTGGCGCAGTAGAGAGCGGCGTGGCGACCGCTTAAACCACTAGGCCAACCGTGCAGTCAATAATAATGAGTTAAACTGTCGTACTGTAAATTTTTAACATTGAAAATATGTTTTTTATTGCTGAGTAAATTATAAAAATAAAGTCAAGGGCTAATATACGAGTATAATAATATATAATTATGGCATTCAAACCTGACGTTCGTATAAAATACTAGTGTGTATAAACCTCATGATTTTTAACTAACATGATGTTATCATCATCTTTACTCATTTCATTCTCATTAACTTTTTTTTTTCATAATTTGGCAATATAGTATCGTCTTTTTTGCTCATTTACTTTAATGGTAGTTTGTGTACTATTTAATACTACGGTAAAAAAAATAAAAGTCATAGGTATAATATAAAAAATAGCTGAAAAGAAACCGATGTCCTAATGATGCAGAAGCATCTCGAGAGTATGGGCCACCACCAACATTCGCAGTGGGTATGGTGGCCACCACTCTTGCTCATGCTTCCCACCAGGCAAAGTAGAGTCAATTTGACAAGCTCATAAATAAAAATCTTCCACATATATTTTTAGATTTGGTTCTCTAAAGTCTAAAAACCCACCAAGTGAGTGTCAGGGCATGCATAAAATAGGGTTCTGTAGCCACCATAAAGTGACCATAGCACGTAGATTTGAAATCGTTTCCAATAGGTAATTGTTTTGTTTAGTTATTACATATTTCGTTATTTTTGTACGAAGTTTTTCAAGTAAGCATATTGTACAAGTAGATTCATCTTTTAACACTAGCCGTTTGGATAGTAAGTTGAGGACGGACGCATGGACATGACGAATCTATAAAGTTTCTAAATTATGAACTACGAAACCCTTAAAATGCTGTCTAGTAGTCAAAATCACTCTATAACACAAGCAACCGTTTCTCCTTTACAAAGCTCTTAAGCGATAATTGATTTGACACCACGACTATACATTATGATTAATGTATTGACATGCACTCTCACATATTTTACAATAATCTATGTGTAATGATTAATGTTAAGGTATGTATGTCAGCACTGTCTTGACATGACCTTTGATATTGATTATGACGGGCTAATGATTCTTCATCATTACTACAACTTTTAGTAGTCCACTGCTTAGTATGTAAATGCCTTTCCTTATACGGGGGTTTTTTGCCTATTACGAGCCCCGACGAAAATAGTTCGTCTAGTATGGAAAATAGCGCAAAGTAAATAAGTAAAGTAAATATTGGTAAAATAAAACCACAATTTGAGGAACATTTTAAAGTTTATTTTAACAAAAATGAAATTATTTTATGACAATATTTGAAACAATATTCTAAAAAACATAACGCAAAAGTATTAGTCTACCCTTGTCACTCATGCAAAATATTTCGTCTACCACTTAGTTGTCGCTTTTACTCTCAATGATAGCTTTAATACGAAGAGGCATTGTTGCAACCAACGCTGCAAACTCCTCAGGCGTTATTGACTCCAGACAGCCAAAAGTTTAGCCTTTAAGTCGCTCATCGATCTTGATGCATTTTTACGGAGAACTTTTAATTTCCACCATAGGGTTTCCGATCGGCCACAGATCCCATTCTGTTGAATAATGAAGGAATCTTAATGCTTGAGTGACGAAATAGAGGGCAGTAAATTATCTTCCAAAAGATTTGATACCTCGCAGCATTGATGGAACCATCCACAAACTGCATACCACCAAGACTTTGTGTAGACATGCAGCCCCATATCATAAGAGACGCCGGAAACTTTACTTTGCGTTTGAGACAATCAGTATGAAAAGCTTCATTTTTGTTCCGAATTACTTTTTTCCTTACATCGCCGACTGTCACTTCAAATTTGCACTACGCTACTTCAATTAAGCACCAAATATTAATATTTTATATAGATATACAAAAATAATGAAGTTAGAAAAAATCTCACAGAAAATTTCACACTAACTATTTTGCATCGGGGAAGTTTACCTTGCCGGCAAACGGGTTAAGATAGAATTTGGTTCAAAATTTCCTTCGCTCTTTATAATGCTATTGTCTTGCGTAGTTAACTCCTTTGTAGGCTATTCCGACACCCACAGGATAATAGGGGTAATTTATTGATTATTCTGAGATGTACCCCAGTCATGGGGTAAGGCAGGGGGGACTCCAGAAGTCGCTGATGCGTTCCTGGAGCTCCTATCGGCCTACTGCCGAGGTAGGCCGCCGCGGGGCTAGACCGGTTCGCTGGGAGTCCCACACACGCCCTTCGTCTCCCCCACGGAGGGTATGGTGCGAAAAGCATTCCCCGCGAAAACAAAAAAAAGGATAATAGGGGTGGTGATATTCCACATTCTTAATTCATCAACCGCACGTACAACAAACAAAAATTTTTTTTAAATATACGTTCCAATAGTTTTTTGTTAATAGTGTTTTTCAATTTGTCCACAGATGCCTGTCTGAGGTGCCAGGGAGAGAGCAAAAAAGATTCATACGGCAAACAAGACTGTGTTGTCGTCTGGGGTGAATGCAATCATAGCTTTCACTTCTGCTGCATGTCGCTTTGGGTGAAGCAAAACAATCGTTGTCCACTCTGCCAACAGGAGTGGTCCATTCAACGAATGGGAAAGTAGTGTACATTCATGTAAATAATGAACAAATGCAAGATTTTTTTATTTAATTAAAGAATCTCCTAGTTTTAGCCTTTTATTGAATATCTGGATTCATCTGGTGACCGATTGAAATTACAGTGTCAACACCCCTATTCATCCCATGGGTGTCGTAAGAAGCGTACTAAAGGTACAAACTACGCAACTAATGAGAGGCCCATGTCCTGCAGTGGACTGTCGAATGTTGTTAATGTAATGATGAATTTTAAACTATCACTAAAATTTGAATAATTATATTATATTTACCTAATGCATCCTGAAAGGTGTGCAATGGGAGAGGCCTATGTCCAGCAGTGGACTGCGATGGGCTGATGATGATAATGATGATCCTGAAAGCGAACCAGTTACTGTAAGTTGGGATCAAATTGCAGAAACCTCAGCATCAAGCACTAATTGCGCCCTGGTGATAACGTGTAACAAAGTAGTTGGTTGAACAGAAAAGCAGTCGTTCCTGTCTCTAAGAGTAATACCACAGTCGTCCTTTGTCCCTACACAAAATATGCACACAACGAATGCAACCACAATCAGTCACTGTATACAATAATAAACGCACATTCAACGACTTATAAACCAAAAATAAATAGTGCACTTGCTTACTCGATCTAAATGATTCGGCTCTTTCTTCTTGTACTGAGTACTAGAGAATTGAAAACCTTTAACTCATTACAAGCGCACGTGTTTCCCTCCCTCTATGATCCCGGGTCCTTCAAGCGAGTCGTAAAAAAAACATCTCACTAGGCATAGGCAGCCGTAGTGAATATGCAGTATTCATAATGAGGATCGTCCATCTAGGATTCTCGGACTCATGATTTCCATCTGGCTGAGTGGAGTCTGGCCACTACTTTATTTAAAAACATTCTGACTATTGAAAAGTAAAAACATAGCTAACCGCCACTTGAGCCCGCCGATGTACCGGGCATAGCTGGTGCTAATATTTTATACCTCCACATTTGTCTAGTTATAGATTTCATTTTAGTTTAAATCTTTGAGAAAAAAAATTACGTCTTTATGGTAGTAAAGTCACGCTAATTTCAGCACGAATGGGCCGGCTCGACCGCGGCAGCACTGTCTTCACACAGAAGACCATCCTAAAATGACAGCAGTGCTGTCGTATTTCGTTGGTGAGTGTGAGACCGGAGGACTAATTATTCTGCATTATTTTTCCGACATCCTCGATGCAGAAATACCTGACCTCAACAAGTTGCCATGATGTGGGTCACCATGCTGCATCGTATGCACACCCAATGAGGATGATAGTGACCCCTACTGCTGGATTTTACTCATGCTTTCCAATAGGCAGGGTAGAGTCACATTGGTAGGCTTCAATATATTTAAAAAAACTTTTTTTTTTCTGTCCATTTATCGTATATAGACCTGCACTTAAAATTTAAAGTCGTATATTTTGACAGTTGCATTGCGTTGTTGTATGGCAGTTTTTCCTGTACCTATTTGTTATTAAAATTTGTAATCAGAAAAGTCATTTAAGCTGTAAAGTTAAGAGTATACAACTTGACACAATTAAAATTATATTGTATTATATTAATGCGGCTCTATAATCAGAAGATTGCAGTACATTACCTTGTTCACATAGCGAATCATTAAAGCTTCTCTTTTAAAATATCAGAAGTATTAATCAAAATTTCGATAGTTTACCAAAACTAATAATTAGAAGTAATGTATTGTCGAATTTGATTGTTCTTACTGAACGCTGGTTGAAAAACTCCTCCCGGATAGCAACAATAAACAGGTGCACCTCAGTAGTGATCCCCAAAGCATTCTTCATAGAATGAAAGTAAAGTGGTTTTAGGGCAACCATCTTCTTATTACTGCTTTTGAACAACTTGGTATAGGCAAGTTAGTTGTTTTTAACTATTAAATAAAACACGGCAATGATCTATATCAATATTTATTAACTCCCTAAACAAAGTTCTTCATAATATCACACAAATTGATAATATCAATATTGATATTTCAGAAACCAGTAGCGATCCTATCTAGATTATCTAACTATTATAAAATCAAAGCAAGCGATAAATTCTATCTATACACTAATACTCTACGCGTGGTAAATTAACTTGGCAATCTTGATAATCTTAAATTAAATAACTATCACGAGGTATTGTGCATAATGCATTATGTTAACCACATGGTAGCTTTGAAATGCTAAACACGTTTAAAAATAGTTAAAAGTAGATGTTGTATTTCAATGCGGCTTGTCTATAGGACAAAGGTCTTTCACTACTTCCCCAACTGCTGAATTTATGGACGCTTCATCTGGGTTCGCGTTCTCTTTTTTACGTAGTTTCGCACCATGACTCTACAACCAAATATTTTAATGTATTAGATATAATATTCCTAATAAATAAAAGCAAAGCGATATATGTATATTTAATTTTTTTTTATATTTTAGTATTAAAACTGTATTTAGAAAGTAATATATTTAACTAACCGTATCCGTAAATGGCGCTGCTATCAAAGTTGTGCAAAAATACATCTGCCTTGGCCAAATCATCCAATCACAACTTCGATCTGGAAGCCGACAGAAGGATACGTCTGGGCTGAGCGGCATACGGGAAGTACATATTTTTGAGTCACCAATACCTCAATCACTGAACAAAGTCTACAACCAGGGAGTCCTACCCGTAATGACATACGGAGCCAAGACGTGGACACTCACTATCGGACTGGTCCATAAATTAAAAGTAGCTCAGCGTGCGATGGAGCGTGCGAAGCTGGCTATCTCTCTGTCTGTTAAAATACGTAACGTGATTATTCGACGGAGAACTAGAGTTACCGACATCGAATGGAAAATCAGCACGCTGAAGTGGAAGTGGGCCGGACATGTATCCAGACGGACTGATAGATGCTGGAGCCGAAAAGTGCTAGAGTGGAGACCGCGATTAGGCAAACGTAGTGTAGGACGCCCTGCGGCACGATAGACCGACGATTTGAGGAAGGTGGCTGGCGGCGGATGGAGGCGGACTGCCCAAGACCGGGATGGTTGGCGTTCCTTGGGGGAGACCTTCCTCCAGCAGTGGACGGCGATAGGTTGACACTATATTTAACTAAAGAAAATACGAATTCCACATTCTCGCTGTATTTTACTTAAATATATTCTAAGGGGGAGCATTCGTACGCGTACGAATGTGCCACACATAGTACTGTCCGAACCTACCCCAAGTCGTGCACAACAAAAAAAAACAACTTTATAATAATTAGAATTTAGCTGGATAAATATTCGTGATTAAAACCCATAATTAATGATGTTAACATGAATACATCATCACTATTTTGTCGAAAGCTTAAATATTCTAGTTACAATACGATTCGAAACATACCCAAAAAAAATACTTCAGACGCGCAAAAACACGTTAAGACTTGACTGCCCTCACTGAATGGCGCGACTGGCGTGACATTTGCCACACAACTTGGCGGTTGGTATGTCTACGCACACAAGAAAACTCGTGTTCGTATGACTTTTCGTTTTTTTGTTATGTTTACTGTACGAATGTGCCTCGCGTACGAAGGGTGACCACTTTCCCCTATGGTCTGGGTGCTCTGGGATCTTGCTCTATTAGATATGAGAATCGATAGCAAGGTTAAAGAAAACATTTCCGAAAAATATTTAAAACACTTCTGACGTCCTTTTAGAAAAGCCTTTATTATCCATAGTTCGATTTAAATGTTAATCTAGTAACAAGTTGGTAACCAGTTAACCTTCTTTTATAAACCCACCTGCTTCCTACTCTTGCATTGACATTACGTTTGGCTGAACTACTAAGGCCAATCATGCACTACTACTTTTCGTTGCACCCTAGAAACTGGTTGCTGCTTCATCTACTTTGACGTTATGTATTTAGTCTGCATGTAGTAAACAGTGAAAAATAAATATCACTTTGGGCACTTCAGTTTCATAGTGAGAAAAATTTATTGATATTAATTAAATTATTTATGAGCCTATAAGCAAGTTGTCGAAAATGTAGTAAGATTTCCTGAAAATTATCGTCTTGAAATATTACAAAATGCTGTTATTACACGAACTAGTACACTTTCTCCTATTTTATCAGGTTATTCGCAAAGGATGATAACGAACTCATATAATCATTAATTTCATAATATTAATTATGCTAACGACCATTGGTCAATATTGTGTTCATTATTCAACATCTATTTGCCTCTTATGTTTATTAACAGCTAACGACTGCAGTAATCTAAGGAAGTCGAACACAGACTGGCGCCATGTTGTTATCGAATGACATGATAAAAAACAATGCCTGGTGATAAAAAACAAAGGACTAATTTTATATTTTCCTGCAGAAATTCTAGTACATACTACTCAGTCCGTCAATAACAAAACAACAACATTTCTGCCAATGATATTATAAAAAAAGGTAAATATCGCACTATCGCGCGATTATTGTTGAGGACAAATGTAGACAATCGTCGTGACTTTATTTAGTCGGCTAATAGAAGCTAGCGAATAAACACGTTGTCAGAGCGTTTCCGTGAAGTGCTTATTATTACCAAAATGCCGAGCTGTGTGATAAGAAGGTGTAAAAACTATGGTTCCAAAGTAAATAAAAAGGGAGAGTTACATACCACGGGTAACTATTTATAAGTAACTACGTAATATTTGTATTTTGTCACGGTTTTGTTTCCCATTTACCGAAATTATTAAATGATATCCAGTATTAGTTAAGGCGCGTTAAAAAAGGACAGAGGATAAGATTGTAACTGAAGTGTGACAAGGACTAATAACGGTCGATGGCATGCGTAATAGATTAAATCTCTTTAGCTATCTCTTTCTTTACCATGCATTCCGTATTATCTTTTGCATTCGTAATCGTAATGTATGTATACACCTATAAATAAGTACGTCATGTCATACGGCAACAATATCGAACGCCGTTCAGTATGAAGGTAACCTATCTTTCTATATAATATCATTGATTTCTGCCTATAAATCCTACGGGGGGGTTCCGGCTGAGGCACACGCCACCTAGGTAGACACCGTGTATGGTGTATGGCTTTAACTGCCAATATTTTTCTTGGGTCGCCAGAGGTGAGCTCTATTCTGGGTGGTCAGAGCCACCACCGGAAATATTCTAACAAATAGTTCAACGTACGAATTCTGCTCGCCGTCAGGGTGGAGGAGGTCCGATGACAGCGGCTCCGTGGAAAAACTGATATTCAGGTAAAACCGATTGAACTTTAGGTTTGTCGCAGATCAGTTCCTGCTTATTGCTTAAGCTTTCCAGGAAACACAATGCTAATTGAGCCTTATGATTTATGATTAGAAACCTCATACACATGTATTCTTAAACTGAAAAGCTATAAACCCAGTTTGTACTTTGTTATGCAGAATAGAATAATCCAAGAGCCAAGGTTACTTATCAACGTCTTCCGTATTTTGTAATGACTATAAAACGTGTTTACAGGTCCTTTAATGAACGTTGAACTTATTGCATTGTTTCTTAAAATGTTCAGTCGTACCTAATTGAAAAATTCTTAGTAACTATTGATATTGACAATAAAGGTAGGTATTTAATTGCATCACTGTTAAATTGATAGGCGTTTGAAGACATGCAAACAACATTAAAATTATAATAATTATAAAGTTGAAGAGTTTGTTCGTATGTTTGTTTGTTTGAACGCGCTAATTTATGGAGCTACAAGTATGATTTGAAAAATCATAACAGTAGTATCAGCACGCTACAACCAATAGAAATAGAGTAACAATGAAAAATGATTTAAAAATTTAGGAAAACTATTGCTTTTGAGAGTTTTCATTGCGTTAAAGTTTCGTGAAAATAATGGATAAAATAATTGTTCCTCTTCCGAAGTCCTGAAAAAAATCCACGACAGCACGCTTTAAGGTTGACTCACTATAACCATTTATATGTAAAACTTTGCTTTCGCGGTATAACATCACGCTACGGGCAATAGACGACGCAGACGTGGCTGCGTGGGTCAGCTACACCTAGTAAGTACTCTATGGCTGAAATTTATAAAGCGAGCTTAGCCTTTGCTTAGACTTACCTCACGAGTTAAGTGTGCGTTGAAATTTGTAGTCACAATGCTTAGCTCAAGCTGAGCAATACGTTTTGTTTTACTTGTACATGTGTTATTTTTGCCTTCTATCACTTAAAATCACTGAAAAAAATGCTCTTGCTTAAATAGCATACACTCAGTAAATTCTTAGCCCAAGAGGACTATAAATTCGCATGCTAAGATTACACTGAGCAGGAACTTAAGGAAGTTTAGCGTAAGCAAATTCTAAGTCTAAGGCCACAGAATACATACTAGTATACGACCATATCAAATTGCCACAACATACTCGCAGACAACTATTTTATTTGAATGTAAGGAGGACATTATCCTCCACATATATGAAAAAAATACCAAAAGTCGGGTATTTTATTCGGATAAGATTAGACAAATTTTGATCTAGGCATTTTTTGTTAAAGTTCAGGTAAAATTTAAATGGTACAAAAACGGGCAAAATAGTGCCTTTTGAAAGACGCAAACGGAGTTACGTGGATCAGCTAATGTGTTTATGAAAAATCCGATACAAGAGATCAGACATGGTCAAAATAACAACCAAAGACAAAACGTGTCGTAGACGACAGAAGCTACCCTTAGAAGGTTAGCTTCATATTAAGATCGAGTAAAAAATACTGTGTCCTACAAGTTAAGGCTATGTTTTACAAATTGTGAAAGCAAGGTTGCGCTACTGAAATATTTTTGCGATGATCTTTGAATGGCGATGAACTTATAACTCTTCTAATTTCGGCTTGAGCGGCACACTGACTTACTTAATAACCCTCATTGCTTACAATCAAGCGTAAAGAGTGCCGATATAACAATCTTGAAGGTATTTGTTTTTATTGTTACTTGTAAATTCATCCTTTCATTGTTTGAATTGTTTTGGGCCAGTAAATAAATTCGTGATTGCGAGAAAAGTCGAGAAGTATATTCCTCGTACATTTCATCTTCAGACGATTGCGTGCGAAAATGTGCAGCAGATACAGAGACAGAGGACACCAGAGTCATGAGATATAATTAATACCTTTTAAACGATTAGGAATATATCGTTACTGTATTTTAATTTATCACAACCATCAACTGCACCAATGTCATAACCATAAAATAATTGCTTTGCAATTGAAACATTCAATTATTACGTATGTACCTAATGCACAATATGCATCTATCGATTGTGACCCTGACTCTCGATTGTAGTTTTAACCTGGAAATCAACTTCATTTGTTGCGTTACATTGTAGCATTCTATAGACACAGTAGGAACTAAATAACTGACAAAGATTTATTGTTGTCAGGTATGTTTATCCTTATAATTATACTATAAACTTAGACGATTGTTTCCACATTATTAATCTCGTTTACCTGCTTTGGATTATATTATATAGTACCTAGTGACCTTGATGTGGCAACCGCCCGCCTGTCAGGTTCGCGAAACTTTTTGTGTACGCCGAGTGACCACTGTAGTATTGCAACTAACAACCACTATAAAATGTAACATCACATTTTATTATATCAGAATTTAAGATTTCCAATAAACTTTTAAAATGAAACTTTTAATTATTCAGTCATGTCGACTTCGACATGTAACCGAATGTCAAAATTAGTACCTAAGTTAAATTACTCCACTGTGTCGTTTCTTGACAACTTACGGAAAATGGAGTCTAAACCAGTACAAAACGAATGCGCGCTTTGAGCTTTCGCTTATGAGCGGACGAACAGGTTTTGTTTTCATCTTTTTGTGGCTACTGGTTCTCTTTTTACAACAAAAGAAAAGGTATTTTAATTTTATTTCTGATTACTGATATCTGATACACATGAACAAAGTGTTGAATGTCTTGCATGTTTGATTTCAGAGAATTCGCTCCTATGGCAAACAAAATATATTAAAATATACATGAGGTACCTAATAAACTACTGACGTATTTAAATATAATTTGCTACAATTACCTATTATATTTATAACTTTATAAGTTTTGAGACAGAAAAATGGTGTTACGCGGTGGTAGGTTGTAGGTTGACTATTGACTTATTGACTAACGAATATGCAACACACACTGTCATGATTAAGTACGTGTACGACTCGACGGTGATACGGAGACCTGCGTGTCCGGTGTTACGCCCGCCGTGCGCGTGTATGTGCGTAACTAATTCCGTAGGTGATAAAAATCATTAACATTGGCTCTTAATACTAAAAATCGCAAGCAGCGTTTGCAAGTATTGAAGTATGAGAGAGTGATTGATTTCTAAGAAATTTAGAACCTACCTACACAAAAAGTTATCATAATCCGCCAGAGCATTCGATGAGTGTGTAACAACTAACAACTAATAAATATTTGATATTTTCAAAGAATAAAAATCCACATTAATTTGGATTCATCAACAGCCTTGTCTAGCCAGGGCCGGATTTAGGGAAGGGCAACCAGGGCAACATCCCCGGTCCTCCACAAATAGGAGCCCCCACAATAGAGGCTTCAGAAAAAAATAATCTAATTCGTACTAGAGTCTGGCCACGCTAACTCTGCAGTGGAATAAATCGGCAACCCCAAAAAGTATTTTATATGGTAGACTTTTTCTGATGTCACTTTTGTTGTACGTGAGCTGTCAGATTGCTTATGCCGTTTGTTGTTTTTCATATATTTTAAAGAAAAATAGTTAAACCTATTATAAGTGGAGTGCGGAAGTTATTATATAACATGATAAGTAAATTCCAAGATGTGAAGGCACATCATGATGTCGTCTTTAGCCAAAAACGACAATGTTTACAAGATATCGAAAAGTTGACGTGTAAGTAAATCTACTGATTTTGATACTTCGCCGTTTTATTATTCCATTACTTGTATCTCCGACACTTTTTTCGAATACTCATAGCCTGTTCATGATGCTGACAAGAAGCTCATGTCAAATTAACTTGATTTGCTTCCTGCAGATAGGATTTAGGTCTTATGCCACTGTTACATAAGTAAACTCTTAACAAGTATTTATTTTTGGACATTCCAGATAGTATAGGTGATGAATCAAAACCTCATCTTCAAGTTGCCCTACAGAAGCTGAAGGCTCTTCAAGAATTTACCTTCAGTAGTGAAAACCAGTATATAAAAAATATCGCTTCAATGACTGGTAAGAATCTGTTACTTACGCATTTATTTTCTAAAATTTTCGTTAGATTATTTAAGTAGGTACAACGTACATCCAATAATTATTGCATTGAAAACAAGTTCAAATTAAAGTTTATAAAAATTTATATTTATTTATACAGGAGTCAGCGAACGAACTTTAAGAGTGATTAATCATGAGTACCAAAATAATCAAGATAACTGGAGGTCTCCTGGCGAAAAGCGTGTAGCACGGGCAATTAAAGTTAATATTGACAATTTTGACCAATGCGCCATATGAAATATAATATATCAGTATTATTTGACCCGAAAGGCCTACTCTGCGTAAGTTACTACTTGAATTGAGGCAATCAATTGATTTTACTGGCTGCAGAGAAATCTTACGCAAAATATTATTAAACATAGATTTTGAATTTTAAAAAAATCCTGAAGAACGGACAGTTCTTATGGAAAAACATGATGTGGCTGCATGAAGGCATGCATACATAATAAACATTTTGTTATTAAGAAACGAGACTGTAGTAACAAGAAAACCTATTGTATATCTTGATGAAATCTAAAAATAAATGATGTTTATCATTAAAAAATCTATCGTTATTTTTGTACTGTCCTTGAGTAGTTTCATAGATCTACTTAAAGTGAATACTAAAGTATTATTAATGTGTAGATAAACCATAGCCTCAGCAGATTTTAGTAAAAGTAGTAAAAGCCTCAGTAAAAGTTAGCATCTAGAATGATTATAACCTGTATCGTACCTACTTATGCTCTACCTCAAAAACTGTATCAAATCCACAATGCATCGTGCTGAAGTCATGATTATTCTTAACCAAGAAAAAATCTGAATACAAACAAAATAACTTGGCTAAAATAAAAAAAAAAACAACTATTATCAAATTAGTTTTTCGTAGTATAGACGGTGTTACCATCTATAGATTTTCAAATTATATAATTTTCTTGCTTCTGCAGAGTTAGCGTGGCCAGACTATAGTAAACAACTTTTCCTTTCACATTTTTTTTCGCGTTGTACCTTTACCTACAGTACTTTGTACAAACATGATTACATTATCTCAGCTCGGAAAGTTCCGTTCGTTAACGCTAAAATTTAATTTTAGATAATTTTTGTTTCCGATTACCTACATATTATTCATATTAGTCTATACTTGGTTTCACAATAAATTATTTTGGAAAACTAGATGTTTTTTTTTTCATTTTATTTGGAATATAATTTGGGACCAAGGGGCCTCCACTCCTTTGTTGCCCCGAGGCCTCCACATCTTTAAATCGGGCCCTGTGTCTAGCCCACTGCTGGACATGGGCCTCTCTAGCCAGACGGTTTGGTATTTGTCTCAACTATTCCGTGCCCTGGAAGTACTGTTCTGAATCCTGCGTAGTTTGCTTCTTTGGTGGACTCTCTAAAGATGAAAAATGGCGGTGACAATGCGTATCTTTAATGCGTCACAACATAGATAAACTGGTCTTAAGCTATCCTTTTGTTGCTTTTCACATAGTGAGTGCGATTTCCGGCAATCTTCCCTTTTCATTCTGAGGGAAAACACTTATAAGCCGTCAACACACTTGCAGCACTTGAATTGCTTGTTTCATAAAACTTGCTCATGTCAGACAACCAAGAGTTTGATAGGCGTGTAATTAATGATTTAACAATACCTACTAGAGAACCCTTTGAAAATAAAAAAATATAAGTTGGCTCTATGTATGTATAGATACAACATTTCTTTTCTCTTCCTGGCAACACAGGCACGGTTAACGGTGGACAAATGCATTTAAAATAACAGAACCTAATAGTTTTTCCAAATTCTTTCTTTGCAACTTAGTAGGTAAGACCTCGTTTTAATTACATTTATGTACATATTATCAAAATCGCCAAACATTTTTATATAGGTAGGTTATTATGTAGGTGATTAATCGACTTGTAAGATACCTATTTAGAAGGTAGAACTTAGGTATTACTCTGTAATTAAATATTACACTTAATTACCTTCTAATTCTTAACTAATTTAATATAACTCGTCATACGTAACACTCAATGCCAAATTCACATTTAAAAATGTAAAATAGATTTCCAATGTATTGATAAAAATAATCTAAAAACCTCGATAAAAACTAGTATAGGTAAAATGGTGATTTATGTTTATTTTCCGTAAGATATGACATAATAACATTAATAACGTACAGAAACTGCATCGATGTTTCGAAATTATAACTGAAACGAACACCATATTTTACTCAACACGTTTACGGTTTCGCCACACCCAGCCAGGCCTCCGTTGTGAACCAATCAGAAGGCGCCACCGCAAACTCGATAGCGGTTAAAGAATGTGTATTGCATGTGCAACACAACAGCTGAATTAACGACCTTGGCATCAAGTTAAGATGAAAATGATAAATGAATCGCAATTGTTTTGTTGATCATTGTTTAGATTACTTCAGTGAGTTATTAGAAGCACTTATTTTTATTATACAATGTTACTGTTGCTAGGTACTCGTATTTAGTTACATAAGTAGTAATTAATGAATACGTTACTAAAATGTTGCAACAAGAAGCAATGCATACTCACTTAAACGAACCTTGAACAATATAATTAATTCAGTACAATGACTAAATACGACTGTTTCGTTTCGACCTGCTAGGTCATCGACACTATACAATATTCAACTCTATATACGAGTACGAGTACTTTACAACATCAGCGTCTAGGTTAGATATATCGCTACTATCAATATTTACTTCTAAGAAAACTGAGTAGGTACTAAACCTGTTTAGAACTTGGTACAGTACTGATCTGCGATGCCGGCGATAAACCACCTTGTTAGTTAAAATGATGAAGACATTGCATTTATGTCACAATAAACTTCTTCATTTATAGATAGGTAAATACGTAAAGTACACTATAGCCACATAATACTTATTAGTACACTAGGTATAGCCAAGCTTTTCCCACTACTGACAGAATTAATTTTAGTGTCTGTATATATTTCTGTCATTACTATTATTCAAATAAAAACATATAATTCTGATTTTATATTTCATTATTTAAAATAATACAACATTGTTTTCATCTACTGATTTCTCATACAAGCAGTAAGATAGCAGTTACATTTGAATAAATCAGACAATCTATCAACATTGAGCACAGTGGACATCGCAGTAACTTTCCATCCGTTGCATTGCATTACGGCTAATGAATGACGAACAATGTTTATGAAACAAAACGCCAAAGAGAAGAGCACCGATGTGTTCATATGAAGCATGTGCAATACAATGCCACACTCGAGAAAATTCGTCATAGGCATGTTGAAGTGAAGAACAGTGGCGGGAAAGTGTATTAACGTCACTACGTCTTCACATTACTTCTACTATCCACATGAGATAAAACAAATTAGAAATAGTCATAAGCGGTTTTGTTAGTGATAAAGTGTTTATTTTTACTATTATTTAAAGGGCTCGGAATAGGTAGTTTAATTTTATGTACTTGCGATTTTGTGACATCAATAGTATGGATATGAATGTGAAATCCCGGGGAACTTACTATTTTCAGAGATTGTAAAAACTATATGCCCTTGCCTCCAGAGCCAGCTATAACTCGGTGGGGTACATGGCTAGAAGCTGCTTTTTACTATAAAAAATATTTTAATGAAATATCACATATTCTTTCTTTATTTCATGATGAAGAAGTACAATCTATAAAGAAAGCGAAAGAAGTATTGCAAAATCCTAACCTTCGACGTGATCTAACCTTTATTGAAGAACATTTTGGAATAATCAGTATTGCAAATTTTATGTTATGGTTTATCCATGTTATGCTTACGTTGACTTTATTTCTGCAAGTACATAAAATTAAACTACCTATTTCGAGCCCTAAATCTTTATTTATATGATGGTGGTATATAAAGCAGTCTGGATATTTAAAGACATCGTTTAAAGGGAAAACTAGTACATTTCGTTATTTCAACATACGAAAACGAGAAATCTTAATAACTAAGGAAAGACACAGTCTCCAAGATAGATATCGGCAACTTGTAAGTCGCAGATATCTATCCTTCCTAATATTATAAATGCGATATTAACTCTGTCTGTTTGTCTGTCCGCTTTAAAGGCAAAACTGCATAACGGATTTAAATGAAATTTTATACACATAAAGTCTAGAACTCTAGAGTAGGTATGTTATAGGACATAGGCTATATACTTTGTATCGAGAAACCCAACATACACCCGTGCGTACTAACTTTTTAGTTTTACTCTAGTGCATTAAATACAAAACTATTTTCTCATAAAGGTTTATATACACATTATCATAAATAAAGCTACTATTTTGTTATTAAGGTTTCTATATTATAGTTTAAATTAGATAAATTAGAATTTCACAGGTTTCAAGTCCTAATTTAATGTATCCAAAGGAAGATATATATTGATTTGATTACAATGTCTATTATTTTTTGGTTTATTTATTGTACTGCAGTCTCAACAGAAACCAGCTAGGAGATATTATAATACACAGGTGTGTGCGCAATAAAAGGTGTATAGTCTCTGTAACCTCACCCTCACTGTCATAATCCGATAGGACGGCTATCCGATGCGACGCCTGAGAGGTAAGGCACTGGACCAACAGCTTTACGTGCTCTCCGAGGCACGAAGGATCTTCTAAACTCCGGGCTCCTATTAATTATTTCAAGAATTAAAATCGGCAATCGCATGAGCTAACCCCGTTTTTTACGTGTGGGAACTCCCTCGGACTGTCACCCACCGAGATTTGTCGGAATCGAACCGGCTAAAACCATGTGGTGTGCCATTCTGCGCCAGAGATGGGAGAGAGAGGTTCAGGTACGGATGTAATTAGGACATCTCAATCTGAACATCTAAACATCAGCTAACCCCTAGACTATCCAGGCAGTCATGTGTGACAATGTGTTTGTTTAACAATGATGTGTAAGGTTTACTCCAAAATCTAATTACAAACCATTGCGTTATTTGGTTAGCTAATTGACAGCTAAATGCGAAACAAACTTTCCTTCGCATATCCTATAATTAAATACAAATACGTAACTAGACTAGTTAAAGTTTCGACTAAATGAAATACGTAATTAATAGGAGTTTATATAAAAGTAAGTAATATCGATTTCTCATTGCATGTAGATTTCATTTACTATTTAAAAGATTTATTATTTATTTATTTATTTAAAATATATTAGAACTTTTTGCTTCTTTGAGAACCAACCTTTGAAAAAAAGTAAGTAAATTTTAAAACTCCTTTCTAAGGAGAGGCCTACGGTCAACAGTGGACTGTTAAAGGCTATTGATGATGATAAAGTAAATTTTATTGCATTGAGAGAAAGTGCATTTTACAAACTTATCTAATACACACCAAATTAAACGACTTTCATTTGGTGTGACGAAGATGTGAGTCGCGTGCTCTGTGTTCCGAGTAATAGTGATTAATTATTCTAAGATTTATATTATCTTAGACGTTCTTTACTTCGTTTTGAATTTTGGATTTTATTTTATATCTGGGATTTCGAATATAGTATTGAAAAAAAACTTCAATGTTATTAAATCATGTCACTATAAAACAATTCTCGGTATTAGTCCAGTCAATTAAAGCTTAACTTTGCCATTTTGGTTGAACACCTGAAACCAACGCCAAAATTTCCGTAAGTCTTCGTAGATTAATATACTAAAATTGCAGGGTGCTGCATTACCGGCAAAGGGTGCAAATATATTGCAAAAGGGTGCAAAAACAACTTTTTCGTCTATATCTAGCGAATGGCTGGAAAAATAAAAAAAGATCCTACTACAACATTGTAGGAAATTAAATCCCCTACAAAAAATTCTAAGCGTATTTTCGCGTATCTCTCATAGTTTTCGCACAAAGTGCATTTAAATGTGCAAAATTGTAAAAATATTATTATTAATCTTTTTTTTCATTTCGAAGCGATCCTACATGTTTCTTTGGGATTTAATTTATATTTTTCGGATATTTTTTTACTTATTTATACCTTTTTTCATATACCTAATAATTTTGAATAAAAATTCATTTCAATTTTAATAAATGATATTTTAATTTTATATTTTTTTTATTCCATCGGATTCAGCGCAAATTTGCAAATTTTCAAATTTGAGAGGATGATCATCTAATGAACGGGAGGCATGTAATATGCCTGATAGAAATATTATATACGACGGTGATATAAGAGGTGAAATGCCTAAACATAGTTTACTAGGATCTGCATAGGTGATGTTTTTTTTAAATCCAGAAGGCAATCTCTCATCATAAATCTCATCGGTGATATCTGTTGTAGATGCTAATTGCGCTGCAGATTTGTTTTACATTTGATTGGAGTTCCTTCATATCAAACCCTACTTGCTGGTGTGTACACTGCTATGCCTCCTAAACAATGAAAAGTCTCCTGACCACCTGAGGTTCTTATACAAGGTGGGCCAAAAGAAGACATCCGATGTTGTCTGGCTCTCATTTTTTTCTAAATGAAAAAAAATTGAGAGCCTTTAGAATTTTATTAGTCAAGTCGAGAAGATGATATCGGCCAAATGGCACAGCCACAATCGATTGCTATACGGGCTTGTTTTATGGCATTTTTCATCACTTCAGCCAGAACTTCGGGCGACAGATTCTCGCACTCCTGTCGAATGTTGTCCTTGAGGGCTTCCAGGGTCTCGGGCTTGTTCACATAAACACGGGACTTCAAAAAACCCCACAAAAAAGTCTGGAACGGTTAAATCGGGCGATCTTGCGGGCCTGTGCAAATCGCCAAAACTAGAGATGAGGCGACCAGGGAACACCACCTTCAGAATATCGGTTGTGTCTCGCGCAGTGTATGCCGTTGCTCCGTCTTGTTGGAACCACATGTCCTCCAGTCCTAATTCGTTCAATTGTGGCAGAAAAACTCATTTAACATGGCCATATAGAGCGCACCGTTCACTGTTTCTGTCGTTTGACCAGAGGTGTCCTCGCAAATAAATGGCCCGATGACTGTTCCAGCTTTAACAGTGCACCATGCAGTCACTTTTTGCGGGTGTAATGGCTCCTCGTGCATCACTCGTGGATTTTCGGTGCCCCAGAAGCGATAGTTTTGCTTATTCACGTACCCGCTGAGGTGGAAATGAGCCTCATCACTCATTATAATTTTGGTCGAAAAATCGTCTACTTCATCCTCGAGATTGAAGATCGCATGGGTGTAGGCTACATGCGTTTGATGGTCAACAGGCAGCAGCTGATGCACGGACATGCGCAGGTCTTTGACCAAAATTCAACTTAGGGACGACCGGCTGAAGGCTAATTGCGAGGAACGGCGTCTGGTCGATGTTTCAGGTGACAGCTCGACATCCTCGGCAACAGCTGCGATATTCTCGGCAGAATAGGCGCTCCAGGGCTGGCCACTCTTGGCAGCGTCTCTTGTATTCCCTGGCCAAACGGCGCAGTGTTTGCGCAGTTAGTGCCGGACGACCAGGGAATCGGCGATGGAATTCGCGCTGCGCCAACACCACAGACGAATTGTTACGCAAAAGAATAGACATGATTATCAGCGTTCCGCGGGGAGTGTATCGCTCCATGGCTTGTTCACTTGTATTCTACATCTGTCTAGTTTACAAATGTCAAAACAGATTTGACAATGGCCGCCATTTGCAAAAAATACGAGCATCTTTCAATAGGGTGATTTCTTTTGGCCCACCTCGTATTACGGTCAGTATTATCAAAGACATATTGAACGAAAGTACATATTAGTAATTATAGTCTTCTGAGGTTAAATTATTGATGAAGCTTCATGAAGCTGAATATTATGGTATGATGTGCAAACATCCAGTTTGCTTAGTAGATTGATAATTGATAATTGTTTTCTTAGCCATTTCACTGAGGTCCTCACTCTTACCATACCAATCACTACAATCAGTATGCAATCATGAGAGGATTGCATACTTTTCACAACAATTGATGCATCTTACGTTACGTCTTTATACAAATAGAACATAAAAAAAATCGGCCAAGTGCGTGTCAGGCCACACACAGGAAAGGGTTCCTCAGTCACTCATAATGGTACGTGGATTTAAAATCGTATCCAATAGATAATTATTATGTTTACGTATTAATGCGTTAATTTTGTATGACGTTTTTCAAGTAAGCGCTTTTTATAAGTTAACTCACCATAACTCCTGAATTAATAAAGTCATCTAATTCGTTATAGTTTTACTTCAAAACTCATTATATGGACCACCATCACGAATTTTTTCAGATTTTTTGAGCCAACCGTTTAGCTTTTAGAGGGTGGAGGACGCCCTGTTTATACAAAAAAGTGCCCTTTAAAGTGGAATTTCTCGCAAACGAATATCAAAAATACGTCTTAGAAACCCTTAATTGTTTTTAAAAGACCTATCTAATGATACCCCACGTGATGATGTAGCCGTGAGAAAAAATTTACATCCCCACTTTACGTGTAGGGGAGGAACCCCAAATAAAAATATTTTCCATAATTTTATTGTACAACACATATTCAAAGTTTCATCTTTCTAGCACTTACCGTTTGGACCGTAAGTCGAGGACGGACGGACGGACAGACGGACAGACGGACATGACGAATCTATAAGGGTTCCGAGTGATATCCCTATTCGCTTTTATATTTCTATCTTGTAATTGTGGTCTCACTCGCACGCATGCTCTCTTTATGCGCCTGCGTAGAAAAATAGAATCAGTGGGAGTAAAAGAGTAGTATAGTAGTAGAGAAAATTCTACAAAATATACCACGCTCTTTCTCCGCCAGTGATGTATGATTATAAACGTCCCCCTGAAATGAAATTTATAATAGCTCAGGTAAATGGAGAGGTAATACATACTGCAAATATACGTTCCAAACGCAATTTTGCTCTGAATCCAATGAAAAAAAAAAACTAAAATTTAATTATCACTACATAGTATAAGCAAAAGTCGCTTCCACTCTCTGTCTGTCCGTATTGTACACCTTAAAAAGGTCTACAATACTTTCTTTCTTTTTACAAGAAATAATGGATTATTTACGAAACGATTTTAAGCAATACAATATTAATCCTTATCCAATTAAGTACCTTAAATACTTTTTGCATCTAATATAGATTAATATGACCCTTTACAGTATGTAATTTAAATTAATATTTTTGAAGATATTACTTAGTTAAAATGCAGGAACAAAGCGATTGTGGCGGTACCGGCCAGGGCCCGTTAGGTGGCACTGCTGTCAATTTATCAGTAGCAATTAATAACTAAGCACAATATTTTAATGATTATTCTGAGGCGGTACGAAGTTTGCCGGGTTAGCTAGTCATCTAATAAAATTTAAAGGTTCTTTTCTGCCAACATTATTAGGTAATTGAAAAAAGGTTTAAATAAAAAAAAAAAATGCCCGAAACATATCAATTAAACCCCAATGAAACATGTAGTATCACCTCAATATGAAAAAAAAGATTAATAGTGTTGTTGTGTTTTTTATTTTGCACCTTTAAATGCATTTTGTGCAAAAACCATGAGAGATACGCTAAAATACGCTCACAATTTTTTGTAGGGGATTTAATTTCCTACAATTTTGTAGTAGGATCTTTTTTTATTTTTCCAGCCAATCGCGAGATATAGACGAAAAAGTTGTTTTTGCACCCTTTTGCAATGTATTTGCACCCTTTGCCGGTAATGCAGCACCCTGCAATTTTAGTATATTAATCTACGAAGACTTACGGAAATTTTGGCGTTGATTGCAGGTATTCAACCAAAATGGCAAAGTTAAGCTTTCATTGACTGGACTATATGTTTTGCGTCCTTGTACATAACCAAAGACAAAAAGAAAAGCGTCAACCTCGGCTCGGGTCTTCTCTCAGAAGAGGGTTGAGGCCATATGTCCATATGCTGGCTGGGACTTGAGGATAAGAAAAACATATTCAAGTGTTATTCAAAGAAATCAAAGATATGTCATGTGCCTAATTTTAGTATTCAGATTTCCAAACTTTCAAGACTAACATGCCAAGATTTCTCTAGAAAATAGTGTAGTCCATTTTATTCTAAACGAGTATAGTACATATGAATTATTCATTGTAATTAGATGAAACTAATAAAACGGAATGTAATGGTCCTGACAAGAGCGATAAATTGGAAATTTTACTGACAAAAGTTGAAATTTGCATTGCCATTTCGTGTAGTATGAAATGCTTACTGTTTATTTTATGCCTGTGGAGAAAGTACTAAATACTTCAAATCTAAGGAATGCTAATTTCAAAAACATTCTTAGAGAATATGACAACAGAATCAAGGATTAGTTTTCCCAACTGTTATGTTTAGCTCGTTATTATAATGTCTCCATTTTGTAATAACCCAGATATAATAGTGACTGACACAGCAAAAGTAAAAAAAATTAGGTGCTCACATTCCAATTTTACATTTCGCTTCTGATTTTTATAAACACCGATATAAGGATATGTGGCCCTAAATCTATGATAGCCTATTTTCCTCTTCCCCTTCTGAAAATGGTAACATTCATTCCCAAGAAGTGGAAGCATCGGGTCTTTTCCATTTGATGATTTGGCAAAGTAGTTACTAAACAAAAAAGTCTGTTGAACAAGACAACAACAGTATCTCAAGATACTCAAGATAAAGCTCAAGCTTTACCCATACTAACATTATAAACGCGAAAGTTTGTGAGTATGTATGTATCTTTGTTGCTCTTTCATGCAAAAACTACTGAAGGGATTTTGATGAAACTTCACAATAATATAGATTACATATCGGAATAACACATAGGTTACTATTCATCATAGGCGGAGCTGCGGCCAAAAGCTAGTAATTTATAATAACACAGTAAGTGTTAAACGAAGAGAGTACTGTATTGTATTACTGCATTAAGTAATTGAGTACATAGTAATTCATTTTAATTATCTTGAACGGTTGTATCAGGGACTGTCCTCGGCTAATGACATTCAATGATTCATTGCTGTGTAATGGCTAGTGCAAAGTACACCGTTGACTTAATTAACTAAGTAAGTTAAAATTCATAACAAGTCATACTGTTGGCAGACTATGATCCGTCTCATTCCTAACTCAATACTCACGTACAGCTTAGAAACTGAAATCATAACCTACCCAGTTTCATTCGAAATTCGTTTAAAAATAGTACAGTACATAATACTTGAGTCAGATTACTTTACTTTTACTTTAGAAAATGGTTATCAGATTCTTTTCCTGTAGTAAGGTAGTAGAGCCACGCTGATTTCAGCACGAATGGATAAGCTTGACCGGAGCAGTACTACCCTCACACAAAAGAACATCCTCGTTCGTGAGTGTGAGACCGGTTGCCCAATCATTCTGCATCATTCTCCCAGCTTTTAGAGGTTGGGAGAATAATGCAGAAATCTACCAGGCCGCCATAGTATGTGAGGCTCCTGGATTCTGCTCATGCATCCTTAAATATATTAAAAAAAGAAAATTTGGGGTTCTAGTTTTAAAAGTTGCAGAATTAATTCCGTTTCTAATTTTGAAAGTTTGGTAGATAATTATTTATTGAAAATTGGAGTAATGGGGATTTTTTTGGGGATGGGTGTTTTGTTACTAAAATGTGAATATTTTTGAAAACATTATCGAAAATTGATCCAAAATCCATCTGGTGGTGAAAATAATTTGAGTCTAACGAAATATTTGGTGAAAACATTTTGGAAATCGGTTGAACATTGCGGTCGAAAATTGCAATCTGGGACCTGAAAGTGATAATTTAAAAATAACTTGTATACCACTATAAATCGTTTGATTGTTGCGAAAGGATATCTGTCGGAAGGTTGCATCCCCTATAGACTGACGCAGATACTCTCCGATTGCTGCGGTGAATATCTGAATAAGATGGGACACTAGAATACAGCACAATGCCACCACTGCGAAGCCGGATGGTACTCCACCCAGCATACACTAGCATGTGTAGGTATACTCATATGATGAACAGGAAGACTGCCCTGCGTGAGCGTATATTATAAACGCGAAGTCCTAGTCGACCAAATCGGACGAAATCTGTCCTCACCATATTACATGAAAACCGACATACACGCGAGCGAAACACGCGGACGAAAGTTAGTTTCTCGTAAAAACTGGTAATAGGTACATAAGTATTTTTAAAGTATTTAAAATCAGTGTATTTTAGTTTTGCAATCCATTAAATTTAATTGAATGAAGAAATCCATAAAAACTAATTTCAAAATATTGCATGATTTTTAGAGTTAGCTTTAATGGATTTTTACATAACGCGTTCTATCTGCTTTTATGTGAATATCTGATAATTGCAAATAGTCATAAATTTCAAATAAAATATATATATATAGTTTTTTTTTTCATTTTATCATTGAATGCTAAAGACAAGTAGTTACTATGAGTATCCAACACCATTTTTATGGACACTATAGAGTTTCGCTCCTTAAACATACAATCTACTCTCTTTACACCTAAACATTATTAGAAAACTAACTTATCAAATGTATGGAAACGATGTCATCTCAGCGTCAAGTCACGTGGCTTAAAACATTACGTAGAATAGAGACGTAAGCGATTGCAGAAATAGATTCGATGCGTGACAATTGTATTGTGGCTAGGCCCTCAGGTTCATGTAATATTTATAGGATGGCAGTGCGTCAGTACAGATAATTCATGCACTACTCATTATTGGCTCGTGTAATAATCCATTAGCAATTACACTAACTATGAAATAACTGTGAGATTAGATTAATGGTCAGAACCATGCTTTAAGTTTTGAGATAGTTATTTGATATATAACGCTATTTAATAATAGATCTATTAAATAGTGTAGTGTTACTGTTTGATTATCATTTTTTTTAAATTTAAGTCTATCGAGAAGTGATTCTAGCCTACCTAATGGAAAACATAAGTAGATTCCAAAACTAAAGGTCATTATTGTAAGTGCAGACGAGGCAGCACGGTGAGTATGGTGACCGACACTATGGCAGCCTAGGGACACGCTTCAGCATTATTGGGCTTTTGGTCTCGTACTCGCGTCATTTTAAGTTGGTCTTCTGTGCAAATAAATACCGCCCCGGCTGAAACGGCCCATTTGTACTGAAATTACCATGGCTCTACTACCTTCCGACAACTACTGCCATATTACTTATATCCGAGACTTGTCAAACCGAAATTTGTAGTATCTCGAAAATAAATTTAGAACAGTATATTAGAGATTTGATTTGTTTGAAATGTTGAAACTGGTCATAAATTGTTTACGTATTCACTATGAAATTATAGAAGTATTTATTGACTATCAAACTTAACTGAACTCTTGGAATTACATTTTGTCCTGAAGATTTATACGACTGCTTACGACTCGAGTTAAAACCCTAGAGAAAAGCTAAGAGAAACTAATATTACCTAAGTATCTCTTTGGCAACTGGCAATTTACGTTTATCAATAAATTTCGACAATACCTCATAAACGTTTCTAGTTTTAAAGCACACAGCTTAGAAATTTAATTAATCTATACTAAAATTATAATTTGGAATTAACGAACTGTCCGTCTGTCTAACAGACAACACAGACATCTATCATAACTAAACCGCTGAACCAATTGTAATAAATTATTATTGAACTTAGGAAAAGGTTAAACTCATAAGGCGATAACATAGCACATACTCAAGTAATAGCTAGTTACATATAAATCTCTATTATAGAATATATTATTCAAATTTAAAGACAGGCACTTAACCAGATTTGGACATCAGGACAACTTTGGTATCTATTTATTACGATATTAGTTGTTTTTATTGCCGCAGCGTTTGTTGAATATTTATGATAAAAAGTTTATATATCTTTCAACAGAACTTCTGATTTTATAGCTGTGTACGTAATTCATGCATTACCCATGATTCGCTTGTGTAGAAATTCATTAGCAATTATACCGACTGTGAAATGAATTTTATTCAGAGTATTAGTCACTAGTTTCTTACATATGTGATTACAACAGAACCAGACCGAAATGTATACTACTTTACTTAAGTGCTACTACTTTGATAGTTTCGTCTTCCCATTAAGGTGTTTCTCATCGATTCTCTATCAATCTATCAATTCTTATGTATCAAAGACTATTTTCAAGCCTTTATTATGTGACTCCTCTCTGCCTGATGTGTTTTGATAATTGATATAAGCACGTGACTTAACTTCAAGTTGACGTCATTGCCATATATTCTTTAGTGTCCTAATAACATTCATGTATTCACGTAAAAGCTATATAGACAAAGAATTTTTAATATCAGTAATAATGTAAAAATATTAAGTAGGAATGTGCTTCCTTACAAAACTTACTCCCAAGCTACATTTACAAACTGAAAAACTGTATCATCAGTAACAGTAATCAAGTTATTTCTTTATTAAATGGTACGTACCTACGCAGACTTAAAAAACTCAAACACACAATTATCAAAGAGTTGTGTTTTCTAGAAAATTTCTACTTACTGATCATATGTCTATGATATATTTCTACCTAAGCCATTTTCAGTTGAATTCTTTTTTTCATTTATTCCAAATATAGATTAATATATATTTTACGACAGTGTTCTACAGTTGTCCTATTTACACTCGTATTATGTGATGTGCTGCATAACGCTGTGACGATCGATATACCATTTAATAGTAGTCAAGGTGGAAAATAAATAATAAATAAATAAAATATAATTAACATTTCGGACATCTTATACCCAAACTAAGCCGAGCTTGTATTATGGGTACTAAACAACTGATATAAATACATAAACATACTTTTTTGTAAATACATACATATTAATTATATAGAAAACACTCAGACTCCGAAGCAAATAATTGTGGATCACACAAATATTTATTCGAACCAGAGACCTCTTGATAAGCAGCCGCATACGCCAACCACTAGACCAACAAGGCAATATTTTGGACACCTGGCACACAACGCTATCTAGTCCTAAAGCAGAGCTTGTTCCATGTGTACTGGACAACTGATAAAAATACGTGTTTAGGTATATTTAGTTAACACAAGTTATATATAGAAAATATCCAAACTCCGAAACAATAATTTGCAGATCATACAAAAATTTGATACGACGCAATCTTTATTATATAATCTATATAATATATATCTATATAATCTTTATTATAGTAGGCCAATACCTCCTTTTCAAGGAGAGGCCTATATCCAGCAGTGGACTGTTAAAGGCTGTTGATGATGAATCTTTATTCCCAAACCCGAGACCTCAAGCACAACAGTCGCGTACCAATGCGCCTGCGTACCTATTTAGAAAGTAGCAGCATATTTTGTACACCTATACTGCATTACGTTACTTAATTAATAAGGACGAAACTTAAATTATCAATAAATCAAACCATCATAAACTAAGATAACGCATTATTCATCCGCATGCAAATATATAAAATATCATTTTTTTTTTTTTTTTTTTTTTTTTTTTATATATATAGCCTACCAAAGTGACTCTACCCCGCCTGATGGAAAGCATGAGCAGAATCCAAGAGTGGGAGAAACCACACATCATTGCTGCGAATGCAGACAGTAAAGTATGGCGGCCCACACTATGGCGGCTTGGTGAGATGCTTTTTCACGCCCCGCTTAAAGGACCCGGGATCATAGTGGGAAGGAAACACGTGAGCTGGTAGCGAGTTCCAGCTTTTGACTGCTCGGCATAAGAAGGAAGAGCCGAACCGCTTCGTTCTAGTGCGTATTTCCTCCACTCTGAAGCGGTGACTTCCAAGTCCAGCACGCGTTGTCCTGTAAAGGAAGGGAGAAGGAGGGACCAGTTGGAAGAGCTCTTCCGAACACTCACCATGGTAAAGGCGATAGAGGACCGCCATGGAAGCGATGTCTCTCCGCAACTGCAGAGGCTCCAGGAACTCGGTAGTTTCGGGACTGTCAATAATACGGATTGCTCGCCGCTGCAACCGGTCGAGAGCGTCAAGTAAATATTGCGCGGATCCATCGCAGAGGTGAGAACAGTACTCCACGCAGGAACGAACCTGGGTCTTGTAGAGAAGACACAGATGCCCCGGCGAGAAAAACCGTCTCACCTTGTTTAGCACACCGAGCTTTCGCGAGGCCGCCTTGGTGACGCTCTCTATGTATTCCCGTCGGTTGAGATCCCGGCAAATATCCATACCCAGGATACCGAGCTTGTCCTGCATTGGCAGTTGAGTGTTCTGGAAGGTGGGGAGGGGAAGGAACGGAGATTTTTTTGTAGTGAGCGCGCACACCTGTGTTTTCTTGGCGTTGAACTCGACCAGATTCTCTTCACCCCATTGAGAAATATGGCTCAGAACCAGGTCGAGCTCAGCGACAAGCTCCCTTCGTTTTTCCTCAATATCCGCCGTTTTAGCAGATGGTTGTCCCAAATAGCGACCATGTACTGTGCTGTCGTCTGCATAGCAATGTATGTTGCCGAGTGCTAACATATCATTGATATGCAGAAGAAACAGCGTGGGCGACAAGACGGAGCCCTGAGGTACACCTGCGTTTATCCGTTGAAAGTCGGAGGCCGCGCCGTCGCATAGGACTCTAATGCGGCGTTGATGTAGAAAAGCGGCTATCCAGCTGCAGAGTTTGGGAGGCAAGCCGAATGCGGGAAGCTTGGAGAGAAGCGAACGGTGCCAGACCCTGTCGAAGGCCTTGGCCATATCGAGGCTGATGGCCAGAGACTCCCCGTGCCTATCCATAGCTTCACCCCAGAGGTGTGTCATGCACGCTAGAAGATCACCTGTGGAACGGTTCGGTCTAAAGCCGTATTGACGATCATTTAACAAGGAGTGATCTTCTAGGTAACGAACTAATTGGCTGTTAATTATACGCTCAAACACCTTACAGAGAATGGAAGTGACAGCTATAGGTCGATAATTGGCCGGATCGGAGCGGTCGCCTTTCTTAGGGACGGGTTGGACATTCGCCTCTCTCCAGACCTCCGGGACAATTCCTGAGGAATACGAGAAGCGGTATAGGCGCGTCAGTACAGGAGACAACTCCGGTGCACAGTTCTTAAGAACCATCGCTGGAATACCGTCGGGTCCACTGGCTTTCCGGACGTCGAGAGACCGCAGCTCCGCAAGGACATCCTTTTGCCGGATACGAATATCCCGCATTTTGGAGTCGCAGGTTGGAATAGTAGGCGGATTCACGCCACGGTCGTCGATTCGGGAGTTAGCCGCAAAGAGATCAACAAGCAGTTGCGCTTTCTCTTGCGGCTTATGGGCCAGTGTACCGTCTGAATATTTCAGCGGTGGTAGGGAGGGCCGGCAGTGGTTAGCCTGCACGGATTTGGCCAGTCGCCAGAACTTACGACTACCGGTAGGGTGTGCGACGAGTTCTTGGCCGATCCGTGCAATGCGCTGGGCATCCGCTCTTTTGTAAGCCCTCTTGCATTCCCTGGTGGCTTTATTGAACGCTGCTTTAAGACGATCAACGTCAGGGTCACCATGTGCGCGAGCCCTGGTCCATGCGCGGTAGGTGGATTGCTTATGTGCGACTGCGTAGGCGCATTCGTGATCGAACCAGGGGCGAGTCCGTGCGCCAACGACCTCACTGTAGGGAATGTAATATTCCATACCAACAGTGATTTCGTCAGCGACGGCAGATGCACTCTGCGATAAGTCCCTACTTCCAAAGCAGCGTTGAGCCCAAGGGATGGAAGCAAAATAATCCCGCATACCATCCCAATCTGCTGACGAGTAATGCCATAATCGTCGCCTTGCTGCCACAGGTCGTGGCGGAGCAGCATAAGGCACCGCAGTGGACACCAGGCAGTGGTCGGAGGATCCCAGAGGGGCGAGAACCGACACACAGTACTGCGCTGGATTACTCGTCAGCAGCAGGTCTAGCAAGGAGGGCGCTTGACTAGTTATGTCTGGTATCCTGGTGGGCTGGAGTACCAGCTGGGTTAGGTCATGCGTGAGAGCGAATGCGTGGACGGTTCGACCCGCGTGATCAGTTCTGGAAGATCCCAACCAGGACTCATGGTGGGCGTTAAAGTCTCCCAGAACTACCAGTTCGGCGGTCGGAAACTGTTCCTGCGCTTTATCCGCTGCCTGACTCAGGTGATCAAAAAGACGGGTTGTCTCACAATCTCCGGAATGGGACCGATAAAGGCACCCGTAGACTCGGCTTGTGGACCCGAGATCTACGTGGAGCCAGAGGACGGAGAAGGATGGGTGCTCAAGGTAGCGCAGACGGCGACAACAAACATCCGCCCTAACGAAAAGACATACCCCGGCCTTTGCCAGGAAGCATTCCTCGAGCAAATAGCCGGGATAGTGGAGATATGCCGTGTCGGCAGGGCGGCATATTTGTGTCTCCGTAAGAAATAGCATGGCCGGCCGTGCCGTCTCAAGATGTTGGTGGACGGCGTTGAGGTTTGCATGGAGTCCACGGATGTTTGTGAACTCCACCTCAAAGAGCGGGTTGGTGGGAGATGAGGATGCCGCTGTAGTACGCATTTTCTTTTTACTTTTTGCTACCATTTTGATTTAAAGGGGTAAGTGAAACGTGAAAGACATGACAGTCATCGTGGCAGTGTGACACCGAGACTCAGAATGATGTGTCGGCATGTAACAGTGTAGTGAGACGGTGACCGAACCGTCGGACGGAAGGGCCCCCGTACCCTCCCGGAAGTGGTCGCCGGGTCCCACCATCCGGTCACCAACCGGCACGACGAGCCACTCCGAGATTATTCGCGACCTGACGGGGCGGCCTCCCAGGGTGGTTAACCGTGGTTGGGCCCCTCTCTATGCCGCGGGCGGCCAGCGGCACCACCGTTTCTACGGGTCTCCCTGGCCGACGGTTCCATCCACGTCACCCACACAATGACTCCACGAGCATTCCTCTGCTCGCACATATACCACGATGACTGTCACCCCTGCATCATTGGGCCTCCGGTCTCACACTCACCATCGAAAGACGACAACACGGATGCTGTCATTTTAGGCTGGCATTCAGTGTGAGGGTAGTACTGCCCCGGTCGAGCCGGCCCATTCGTGCTGAAATCAGCGTGGCTCTACTACCTACATTGTCCACATACCCCAAAAACGCTACTTCAAGAGTCGATTCGTAGAAAACGATTGTACTTTGTACCTACTCAACATGTATGTATGTAGCTGTAGTGTAATTATGTGGAGGTGTGTCTTATACTTACGCGTGGAGTAACACGTAATCCAAGCCCCTGACCGCAAGCACTTTGCGAATTCATCAACGTCAATCCAATATTGCATCAGCTTTTATCTATCTATTGACCTATAAATTACGAAATTGTTTTTTTATATTTGCTTCAGGCAATATATAAAATTTTAATTGCCCAGCAGCAAACAACCAGATCAAAAATTTGCTTACATTTGCAACGCGTACGTTTCAAGAGCTTGCATAACCTTCGAATATCAAATAGCAACTCAACGTTAAATTATCACATTTGTTTTGAAACATACTTTACGATATTCTTACCCACCGAGAATGTTTAGGTAGGTACATGCGTGAGTATAAATTTTTTTCCTGAAATTTACACATATTCAAGATTACAAACAAAATGCAAGTTAAGTAAACCGTTCATCTGTTGCTGGCATACGTTATCCGGAAGCAACTTCTGATTGGTCAGTTTAGCCAAGCCCCTTTACGTCACGCTGTCACCGCGCTAAACACGATCATGTCACTGACAACACCATCGTTAACTACTTGGCATAGGAATCGTGAACATAACAGTAGATACTGAATAGAGGCCATCTGCCAAGACGCAACACAGGTAACCTATAAAGACATCTGTACTATCTTAGTTTAATTTAGAATGTGCTACGTTCTTTTATACCGCCAATCTAACATTTTTGTTTGTTACATTTCTTAAAAGTCGTGCTTATATCACTTTGCCAATTAAAATAAAACCAAATTTGATGACGATTGTATGTCGATGAGTCTACTTACTTCTCCTCGGTAACTTATCAATCACACTTTCACATACCTAGTCGTTATTACGTACTGTGTGTACTAGCTGTTAGCAAATAAGTGGGTGTAATGGTATAGGTAATAAGTAGGTGTGTGTGACGCCATCTGACTTGACATCGTCGATGACAGAATTTTTTCTTGATTATACCCTGTTTTTTTTGTCTGTGCGGAAATCCCCTCGGATACCGTATACATATACAGTTGGTGGCTACGTCGAACTCGAACCGACTAAAACCGCACGCTGTCACATGTACTAGAAGCTGAGGAACCTTGTACCCTCGCAAGGAAATCCCTGGGAACCGACGTACCTCGGGTCACCTACAGTTTGTAGATAGCCCCCTCCTGTGTGGGAAACCTACTGTTACTTTCCTGATCAACAGAAAGGTCACGCACTTCTTGTAGCGCTTGCACTGCCACTCCGGCCTGCTTCTGCTATGGTGAAAGATGGCCTCATCCATCACCCCTACGATTACACTTATTAAGGACAGAGATCACTTAACGATCTGCGGCGCCCGAGTCGTTTGCGGTACCTAGCCCGTTCCCGGGCCTGGCAGACCGGGAGAGTTATGAACCTCTCCCGGCCTCACTCCGCCATCTCTTTCGCAAGCATAACTCGCTCACAGAAAGAGACGGCAGATGGCCGAGACCAAGACCTGTGCTTTTTGGGGTTATTTACTTTCGATGACTTATTCTCGGCAAACTGTGCTGTTCATATCGGTGCTGATAATGGATGCTGCCGATCTATAATGTATTTAAGTGAACCCATTAGATCTATGAATCTTGAAGACGGCATTGGCACTTAACATATAGCTAATAATACTCAACCTTTTTATTAAATTATTTAACTTGATGTGTACTGTATTCGTGCTTTATTTATGATGTTCTCCTAGCCGATTTCGATCACGGCGGCCAGTTTCAATGGAGACCAAACAGCTACACAGGAGAAATTACTGTGCACAAGTGTCTGCGTGCAGATGTACTCTTTGTTACCTCATCATCACAATCCGATGGCACGAGGCTATTCCACGCAACCGGAGAAAGATCAGATGCAGGACCGCATCGCAAACGGGTCCGTAACTATTCTTTAGGAGTCACATGATCGACGAATGACTGAACGTTTGTTCGAATGGCGTTTATCGCGAAACAATCTCATAACCGTTTCGCGATAAACGCCATAATATATATGGCGTTTATCGCGAAACGGTTATAAGGTTGTTTCGCGAAGACCCGAGCCCTTGACTACATGTCAGACCACTTCAGGGAGGTGATGGACACTAGCTTGTCGTCCTGGTGCTTCCCTGAGTGCTGGAAGAGTGGGAAGAAGAACTTTCAATAAAATTATTATCCAATGTGTACTGGAACCCTGGCAAAAATAGTGGCTCACTAAAAAGTAATAAATAAAGAAATAATTTAATTGTAAGAATTGCATTATTCCTTCGTACAATTATCCTTACCAATGTTAAAAACGCGAAAATTTGTGAGTATGTATGTATGTTTCTTGTTCTTTCACGCAAAAACTACTGAACGGATTTGTATGAAACTATACAGTAATATAGCTTAAATATGTATTAGAATAAGACATAAGCTACGTTATGCTGCAATAATCGAGATCATGCGGGCGGAGCCTTATCGACTTGCAAAAAACCCCGAAAATAAATGAAGGCATAGAAATTAGGAACACAAGTCTCTCACTAAGCGAAAATGTAGAGCCTTCGATAAAAATTGTTTTAAACTTTTAACTGTTTGAGGTTTGAATACTTTGAATGAACCAATCACTTTATGGCCTCAAACACAAAGAAACACACGACTTGCACATATAAACAATGGGAGTTATGTTAGAAACACACACTCGTATTTATTTGTAGTAGTGCTGCAACAGGGTTATTTATAACAGCTCTGCTTTAACCAATTTTTTTTACATGGTTAACGTGGATAAAAATTGTAAACATAACTCACAATATGAATAATAACATATTATAAAAGCAAACAGGTACATTAGTATATAGGGTAGGAAGTGTAGGAACTAAGCGTTAAATATACTCGTTAAATGAAATTAAAAAGACGTGAGGAAAAAAATTAGAATTGTTTTTAAGGCCAGGTAACGCGACTCCACTCTGACTGATGGAAAGCACGAATCAAATTCAAAAGTGGGGACCACAACCACCACATGGCGACCCACGTTAAATATGTTAGGTAACTAGCTGAGGCCCGCGGTGTTACCCACGGTTTTTGTAAATTGCGAGAAATGCCGCGTAGCGAAGGTAGTCGAAAGAAAATTATCCTAAGTTACTCTTCTGTCCTGAGCTAACTACCCGTCAAAATCAGTCCAGCAGTACCAGAGGTTTAATTAGACAGTACCAACAGACAGACAGAAATTAAAAAAATGCTTATTTTTTAGTACCGTAATATAATAATGATATTACAAACATGATATTGATATTACAAACAGTCTCTTCAATTCTATTTGTTCGTATAAGGTAAAGGTATATTTTATCCTTAAAGGGACTTTCATATGCAGTTAGCTGATCATAAAAGTAGTCACTTGTTTTTTTATAAATATATTATAGCTAAATCTTCGATTCACAAGCAACAGAAGAAGTTATACTGCTGGGCACAGCTAGTTAGTATTTTAGTAATTAACTAAATTGGCCATGGCACAGGCTATAGGCGTAAGGCGTTTATTAGAGGTGTTTGTAAAACTGGTTATAATGCCATAAAATGGACTTAAAATAATAATCGAAATAAGTTTAACATTTAAACGCCTGGTAATCTGAAGTTATTAGTGCAATGAAGCCAATAACAATACAACTTATAACTTGAAAAGTAAAAAGCAATCGACTATCTACTGGTGTCATTAGTGCTTTGACGCTATGAATGCTTTGACGCCATTAACAATCGACTTAAAACTTGAAAAGTAAAGAATAATCGAGTATCTACTGGTGTCATTAGTGCTTTGACGCTATTAACAATCGACTTAAAACTTGAAAAATAAAAAACAATCGAGTATCTACTGGTGTCATTAGTGCTATGACGCCATTAACAATACAACTTAAAACTTGAAAAGTAAAAAAACATTCGACTTATAGTCGTTGACCCCGACGTGATTTGAACACGCAACCTTCTGATCTGGAGTCAGACGCGCTACCGTTGCGCCACGGAGTCGATATCGAAGATTATGAATAAGTTAATCATTATCTTGTAATGTTTAATAATGGATGTTCACGAGGGCTTATATAATTAAAATTTAAGGTTAACATATTGATTTCAAATTAAATTGTTATTCCTAAATTATTGCTTCTCCACACGTATTCTATTTCCTATAAATACCAAAAATCAAGTTTGTTAGAAACAGAGCGATGATTGCGAAGTAAGCAAGCGACATCTATTGGTACGCTGAGGTTGGTAATGTACTTTAGCGACGTCTATTGAAAAAATGCAGAACTTCTTTAATCCGTAAAGTGAAGCTTTAGTATTACTTAAAATCGCTAGATGGCAATGCTGACTTGAAATATTTTTTAATTTCATGTTCCTACTACACAATTATCATCAAGCCTTTAATTTACAATTATAAATCTAATTGCCAACTCAAACAAAATTGCAAAAAAAATGTTTTAGAAAATGAATCCCTAAAAACCAATATACGTTTACTACGTGAAAAATAACATTTATGTTCTTAATATAAAAGTCTCAATTAAAAACAGTATCTAGTTAGGTATAATCCGTAATAATAATGTTAATAATAAACGAAAACTTTGGTGTAATGGAAATATTACGTTTAACTTGTAGAAAATTATCTAACAGGTAGTTTGTTCTTAATGATATGTGCGATTTGTCAACATTTAGATTTATGACCTTATTTACTGTTATTTTTTTAAGAAACTTTAAGATATTTAAACAGAGTCCAAACATGAATAAATTAACATTTATTTCGACAAGAACCATTGTTTTACACGCATTCTTCAAGCCCCTGTGGCCTAATGGATAAGGCATCGGCCTCCTAAGCCGGGGATTGTGGGTTCGAGTCCCACCAGGGGTACAAGGTTTATTGTGAAGTCCTTGTTTTTTGGCATTATCTTTTTATTTTGAAAATGTTTTTCTTATTATAAATAACTTTTATGCCTTTTAAATAAAATTATTAATAACATCATAATAACTGTACAAGGTTTATTGTGAAGTCCTTGTTTTTTGGCATTATCTTTTTATTTTGAAAATGTTTTTCTTAATATAAATAACTTTTATGCCTTTTAAATAAAATTATTAATAACATCATAATAACTGATAGTTTTGATTGAGGAATTATTCCATTTGATCGTAATGGTAGACATCGAAGCCCGGTGTGAGTTATGTAATAGCCAACTTCATGAGGTAGGCGGCAGTCGTTATCTGTAGGCATAAACATTTTGAAATGTATTTATTTGATTTATGACGTACAACTTTAAACATAAAAATAGGTTTCTTTTCTTCCTAACTTTATTTCATCATCATCCACAGCCTTTAACAGTCCATTGCTGGACATAGGCCTCTCCTTGAAAAGGAGGTATTGGCAGACTATACCACGCTGGCCAAACAGGTTTGTATAGGGTTGATTTCGAGTTTTCCTTCTGTTTGCATTGATGTTGTCTTGCGTAGTAACACGCATGGGATGAATAGGGGTGGTGAGACTCTGTATTCTTAATCCGTCACCACACGGACATTTTGTTTGTTCTTCTAAAATAAATTGTATTTTATGAATAGCAGTTATTCTCCCAGTGTGAATAAAATTAGATAATATTGGAATTTTAGGTGCGATAAAATTAGTAGTTTTACTTTTTTTAGTACCTACTTATTGCGATATTTAGTTGCGGACTCAATTGTTAATAATTATACGAAAAAAAATAAAAATTATAATCATACGTCATCATCATACGCATACATAATTAATAGATACATTTCATTTAAACATACATATTTTCCAGTCTAGGCATTACATTTAAACATACATATTTTCCAAGTCTAAATCATAAGCAAAATATTTTAATCTACATACCTAGCTTATATACATGCAACATAATCATATTACCCATTACCCATACCTAGCACAGTCCCGCGGTTATTGTCTAAAGTCGCGAGTGACGCCGCGGAACGGAACTAGTCTAAAAAATATTTGCCTATTACTCCTTGTGACATCAGCTGTTCCAGAGATTATTCGGAACGAACAGACAGACAATTTTTTTAAAAATGCATTTTGAATATCAGTACCAATTATATACTTTCAAATGCATTTTGTAAAAAACTGTTCATTTGATATTACATACAGACAGACATCTATTTTATTTTTTGTATAGAATAGAAATGTACCAAAAAAAACAGTGTACAAAAATATCTATAGATATAACATTGGTCATATAATTTGAAGTTAAATTTGGCGATCATACACAACGGCGCCGTGGCTTAGTTGGTTAAAGCGCCTGTCTAGTAAACAGGAGATCGGGGGTTCGAATCCCCCCGGGGCCTTAGCGAATGATTATCAGCTAATATGTTTTTTAACATTTCGACTATTTTATTTTAACTTTATCACTAAGTTTTTTAATATTCTAAACGAAAATTCTACTTACGTGCACACGTATTTAAACTAGATGTCGCTGCCACAGTGAAATGTGCGGGCAAACAAAAATCCGGCGAAGGGCATGGATTGGTCAAATTAAAGATATGGGATCCTCGTTCTTCAATGGTCTGACAACTGTGGGAGGCTTCGGCTCCTCGCCACATGCAGACTAGCAACTCGCCTTGCCCACTGTTACGAAACTAGAAAAAAAAACAACACATCTTCTAGTAGGTACCTACTTATTTATTATTGCCTCTCCATAGAAAGCAGGTTTAATCCTACTATTAAACCGTGCTAATCAGTCAATATGAACTTAATTTTTCAAAAACTTTTAAAGACATTACAATCTTTATACTTGATTGCAACCGTTATTTTGGCTCAGATTACGAAATAAATAAAACCTTTGTTTTATAATCTGAGTATTTTGGTGGAACAATAAGTATAAATATAATCGTTTGATGTGATAACAGTACAGATAATAATAAAAACTATTTGTAAAATGTTAAAGGATAATGAACTCAAAGTTTTAACATATTGGGTTCAACTTAAATGTACGAAAGCAAGCAAATTACCTGTACTTGTATCAATGTTTGTTGCTGCAAATAGAATGGATGTATCCTATAATACATCGGCCTGTGTGGTAGAACAAAGTCTTCATACTCCACTTGTTTGAACACGGTGTTGTTGAAAGGACACTGTGGGCCGATTATCCTGGACGGAATGTGGTTTTTTACCAAGAAGTCGTCGACAGCGGCTATGATATCTTGCACTCTTGTTGAAGGCGTCTGTAATTAAACCAAAATAATTCCGAATAGTTGAGTGCCGCGGAGTTACCGGCAGTTATTGTACTTAATCATGAGTAATGCGGCGGAGCAAAAAACTAACTTGCAGTCCACGTCCAGTCAAAATCGGCCCAGCCGTTCCAGAGATTAGCCGGGAAAAACAGACAGACGAAAATTTTAAAATTGTTTATGGATGCAGGTGCCATATAGGTGTACTTTCATATGTATTTAGTAAAAAACTCTTAAATTCAAATTACAAATAGACACTTTTTTTATTTATGTAGATTAAACTACACACGAATAACGTAAAATAACTTACTCTTAAAAATAGTTCAGAATAATCCATATATTCACTGATGACTTGAAAATCTGACAAATTTTCAGCGACGTACGTGAAATAAACATCAAAATATGTATTCCGAAGTGAACTCATCAGGCTTCTGGCTCGTTCCATTTCTGTGCCAGACGGTCGGTCGAGTGGACTTACTATAAGTACTACTGTACTAAGCGCTCCGCTAGCATTATTTGCTACCTCCATTATGGAATTGTTTAACGAGTGTCGCAGGACTGAAGACATCACAGCTGGCAGGTTTAGTCGGTTCGGCCCTTAAAATAAGTTGACTTACGAGTAAAATCATCAATGTAATCAATCAAAAGTAGCATGGTATACAAAAGATTTTTTAATACATCAATTCCTAGAGAGAAACATACCAACTTTCTTATTTTCGTTTCAATGTTGGTGGTTTTTTTGCTAACCTTTAAAAGGTGTTAACTTAATAAGTTAAGTTAGTATTAAGTTAACATTTTTTATCTATATATAGAGTATCATAAAGCAAGATCTCTGTGTGATTATAACGGAGTGTGGCCACCCTTATTCATCCCATCAGCGTCGTAAGAGCCGACTTCGTAACATACCTACGCCAGACAAGAGAAGGAAAACTTGAAAAAAATATTAACCGAGTTGATATAGAATTTCAATTTTTAACTTGGTATAAATAGGTTCGAATTCAATTTATAAGTTAGCATAAAATCAAACAGGTATTCTGAAGAACGGTTTGGGAGGGACTCATATCAATCGTGTATAAGTTAAGTCAAAACATCATAATCTTACGCACTCATGTATAGTCCAGTCAATAAAAGCTTAACTTTGCCATTTTGGTTGAACACCTGCAACCAACCCCAAAATTTCCGTAAGTCTTCGTAGATTAATATACTAAAATTGCAGGGTGCTGCAATACCGGCAAATGGTGCAAATACATTGCAAAAGGGTGCAAAAACAACATTTTCGTCTATATCTCGCGATTGGCTGGAAAAATAAAAAAAGATCCTACTACCAAATTGTAGGAAATTAAATCTCCTACAACAACTTGGAAACGTATTTTCGCGTATCTCTCATAGTTTTTGCACAAAATGCATTTAAAGGTGCAAAATGAAAAAAATGTTACTATTAATCTCTTTTTTTCATATTGAAGTGATACTACATGTTTCATTTTGATTCAAATGATATGTTTCGGGCATTTTTTTTTATTTATTTACACCTTTCTTGAATTACCTAATAATCTTGGTAAAAAAAAAATTAAAATTTTATTATATGACTAGCTGACCCGGCAAACTTCGTATCACCTCAGAATAATCATTAAAATATTATGCTTAGTTATTAACTGATACTGATAAATTGACAGCAGTGCCACCTAACGGGCCCCGGCCGGTACCGCCACAATCGCTTTGTTCCTGCATTTTGAATCTGCAATATCTTCAAAAATATTAATTTAAATTACACATGTATTTAAGGTGCATGATATGTATGATGATATGTATGATGTGCATGTATGATGCACAAAGTATTTAAGGTACATAATTGGATAAGGATTAATACTGTATTGCTTATAATCGTTTCGTAAATAATCCATTATTTCTAGTAAAAACAGACAGAAAGTATTGTAGAACTTCTTAAAAAGTACAATACTGCAGTACATTATTTTGATCTATCTCGTAGGGTACAGCCAGCGTTTGCAATGTCAGCGTCAAAAAATGGGTTTATTTACGACATCACATTAAAAACCTCCAAAATTATCAACCTTCCTCTTGAATCATTCTATCTAGTAAAGAAAACGGCGTCAAAGTCCGTTGCGTAGTTTTAAAGATCGAAGCATTTATACGGACAGACAGAGAGTGGAAGCGACTTTGGCTTATACTATGTAGTGATAATTTAATTTTAGTTTATTTTTTATTGCATTGGATTCAGAGCAAAATTGCATTTGAAACGTATATTTGCAGTACATATTACCTCTCCATTTACCTGAGCTATTATAAATTTAATTTCAGGGGGACGTTTATAATAATATATCACTGGCGGAGAAAGAGCGTGGTATATTTTATATTATTCTTTCTACTACTATTCTACTCTTTTGCTCCCACTGATTCCAATTTTCTACAGTAAGAGTCTTCAATATAAGAATGAATAGGTAGAATAAGACAAATATGAGACCCTTGCGCTCGACGTAAATAGTCCCATTCAAGATCTATAGGATAGGATCGAAAAATACCCATGTGCTCGAATAAGACCATACGTTTCCTAACAAGAGCGAAAGAGATAGAGATTCAGATAAAAATGACAACCTTGCGCTCGACGAAAATAGTACCATTGAGAACACACACACATGCACTTGTTTTTCTATCTCGCTGAGTGCAATGAGTAAGACTGCAGCAGAAAATGCTCAACTAACTGTTTGTCACTAACTATACTCCAAACTGTTGTTTCAGGGATATTTCGTTTTTGTGCGTCTGTCCAATAGTGATTTTTAGGGTTCCGTAGCCAAATGGCAAGAAACGGAACCCTTATGGATTCGTCAAGTCTGTCTGTCTGTCTGTCCGTCCGTATGTCACAGCCAATTATTTCCGAAACTATAAAAGCTATACTGTTGAAATTTGGTCAGTCGGTGTATTCTGTAAGCCGCATTAAGATTTTTACATAAAAATTGAAAAAAAACAATACATTTTGGGGGTCCCCATACTTGGAACTGAAACTCAAAAATTTTTTTTTCATCAAACCTATACGTGTGGGGTATCTATGGATAGGTGTTCAAAAATGATGTTGAGGTTTTTAATATCATTTGTTTCTAAACTGAATAGTTTCCGCGAGAGACACTTCCAAAGTGGAAAAATGTGTGTCCCCCCCCCCCTCTAACTTCTAAAATAAGAGAGTGATAAAACTAAAAAAAATATATGTTGTACATTACCATGCAAACTACCAACGAAAATTGGTTTGAACGAGATCTAGTAAGTAGTTTTTTTTTAATACGTCATAAATCGTAACACGCAATTTACCTTTCATTCAATCAATACATTAGTATAAAAACATAGATGAAAGTTACAACGAACTACTAGAACTTTTATATGATTTTACTTGCTGATACGGAACCCTTCATGGGCGAGTCCGACTCGCACTTGGCCGCTTTTTTACAAAATAAACTTGATTCACTGTTTTCAATTTAAAGGAAACAATGAATCCTTCATTTTTATGTTCTATTTGTATGAAGAAAACGTAAGATGCAACAATTGTTGTGAAAAGTATGCAATCCTCTCAGGATTGCATACTGATTGTAGTGATTGGTATGGTAAACGTGAGGACCTCAGTGAAATGGCTAAGAAAACAATTATCACTGTATGTGCAGAAATTTTACAGGACTAAATAAACTCGTTACGAAACAAAAAGTGATCTACTACCGGACAAATTCCCTGATAACGTTGTATCAGAAATCTATTAACTTGCTTCATACATAAATTATTATTAAATGATGAAAATATCGTGTGAGATGAATGTCCTGTTATCCCAAAAATAGATACTATTGCCTATAGTATTATTTCAGCACTTCGTCCTAAATCCTTCATTCGTTTCTTCAACTAGCTGTTGAGACATACATTTATCGAAAAACAGAATCGATATTAGTTATCAATCTACTAAGCAAACTTTGTGTTTGCACATCATACCATAATATTTAGCTTCATGAAGCTTCATCAATAATTTAACCTCAGAAGACTATAATTACTGATGCTTTCCTTCAATATGTCTTTGATAATACTGACCGTAATACAAGGTGGGCCAAAAGAAATCACCCTATTGAAAGTTGCTCTTATATTTGCAAATGGCGGCCAATGTCAAATCTGTTTTGACATTTGTAAACTAGACAGATGTAGAATACAAGTGAACAAGCCATGGAGCGATACATTCCCCGCGGTAATCGGAATAATCGTGTCTATTCTTTTGCGTAACAATTCGTCTGTGGTGTTGGCGCATCGCGAATTCCATCGCCGATTCCCCGGTCGTCCGGCACTAACTGCGCACACACTGCGCCGTTTGGCCAGGGACTGTGGTCCCTGGCCAAACGGCGCAGTGCCAAGAGTGGCCGGCCCCGGAGCGCCTATTCTGCCAAAAATATCGCAGCTGTTGCTGAGGATGTCGAGCTGTCGCCAGAAACATCGACCAGACGCCGTGCCTCGCAATTAGCCATCAGCCGGTCGTCCCTAAGGCGAATTTTGGTCAAAGATCTGCGCATGTCCATGCGTCAGCTGCTGGCTGTCGATCACCAAACGCATGTAGCCTACGCCCATGCGATTCTCAATCTCGAGGACGAAGTAGACGATTTTTCGACCAAAATAATAATGAGCGATGAGGCTCATTTCCACCTCAGCGGGTACGTGAACAAGCAAAACTATCGCTTCTGGGGCACCGAAAATCCACGAGTGTAGGACGAGGAGCCATTATAATCGCGAAAAGTGACTGCATGGTGCGCTGTTCAAGCTGGAACAGTCATCGATCCATTTTTTTTCGAGGACGCCGCTGATCAAACGACAACAGTGAACGGTGCGCGCTATATGGCCATGTTAACCAAGTTTTATCTGCCACAATTGAATGAATGAGGACCGGAGGACATGTGGTTTCAACAAGACGGAGCAACGGCACACACTGCGCGAGACACAACTGATATTCTGAAGGCGGCGTTCTCGGGTCACCTCATCTCTCGTTTTGGCGATTTGCACTGGCCCGCAAGATCGCCTGATTTAACCATTCCAGACTTTTTTGTGGGGTTTTTTGAAGTCCCGTATTTATGTGAACAAGTCCGAGACCCTGGAAGCCCTCAAGGACAACATTCGAAACGAGTGCGAGAATCTGTCGCCCGAAGTAATGAAAAATGCCATAAAACGAGCCCGTATAGCAATCGATTGTAGCTGCGCCCATTTGGCCGATATCATTTTCTCGACTTCACTAATAAAATTCTAAAGGTTCAAACTCATCAGTGGATGTCAAAAAAGCAAAAAGTGACGCATCTGTGGTGTCCTCCTCAGGGACAATGAACCGACAAGCTTTTTTGAGGTTATAATTTTAGAAAAACATGATTTCCTCTTAATCTATTGATAAATATAATAAAACAACTAATAATTTATATTCTAGTTAGATTTCTTTATGTAATTTCATGCATATGCATATGTAATAATCACTAAAATCACTAAAATCACTGAAAGAATCACTCACCCGAAACCGTAGGGGCCCCATCTGGGGGCAGTTTTATTTTACAGTTGTTGAAAAATCACGACCTTGCTATCACTATATGCACTATTTACACATTAAAACACTAAACACTTAATAACACAAACACAACACCTTATTATCCACTAAACACTAAGTTAACTAAAATTGGCGCCAAAATTGGCGCCCAAAAAGCAAAATTGGCGCCCACTTTCTGACGACGACTGTCGAAACAATTTGTACCAAAGATTTTTCAAGGTTAATTTCGTAAGGTTGGCCAACTCGTTCCTGTTCGAACGTGAACAAGAACCGTACAGTAGAAATGGTAGATTTCGCCGAGATAGACCTTATTTCAAGGTGACTTTTTTTGGCCCCTCAGGGACATGAACTAATACGCGCTTGACTTTTTTTGGCCCCTCAGGGACATGAACTGGTGAGTGGTCAAAAAACAAAATCGAAGTTTTTCATTTAGAAAAAAATTGAGAGCCAAACAACATCGGATGACTTCTTGTGACCCACCTTCTATAAGAACCTCAGGTAGTCAGGAGACTTATCATTGTTTAGGAGGCATGGCAGTGTACACACCAGCAAGTAGTGTTTGATATAAAAGAACTCCAATCAAATGTAAAAAAATCTGCAGCGCAATTAGCATCTACAACACATATCACCGATGAGATGTATGATGAGAGATTGCCTTCTGGATTAAAAACATCACCTATGCAGATCCTAGTAAACTATGGTTAGGCATTTCACCTCTTGTATCACCATCGTATATAACATTTCTATCAGGCATATTACATGCCTCCCGTTCATTATATGACCATCCTCTCAAATTTGAAAATTTGCGCTGAATCCGATGGAATAAAAAAAATATAAAAATATCATATCAAAAAAGGTATAAATAAGTAAACAAAAATATTAATTAAATCCCAAGGAAACATGTAGGATCGCTTCAAAATGAAAAAAAAAAGATTAATAATAATATCTTTACAATTTTGCACCTTTATATGCATTTTGTGCAAAAACTATGAGAGATACGTGAAAATACATTTGCAAGTTTTTGTAGGGGATTTAATTTCCTACAATTTTGTAGTAGGATCTTTTTTTATTTTTCCAGCCCATCGCGAGATATAGACGAAAAAGTTGTTTTTGCACCCTTTTGCAATGTATTTGCACCCTTTGCCGGTATTGCAGCACCCTGCAATTTTAGTATAATAATTTACGAAGACTTACGGAAATTTTGGCATTGGTTGCAGGTGTTCAACCAAAATGGCAAAGTTAAGCTTATATTGACTGGACTATGTAGTTCACTGTTTCACGATAACAAAGATTAAACGACAGATAATCTGTCGTTACGTAAAATCACATTCATATTTTTAGTTCGAACTAAAATGCTAATAATTTTGCTCCTTTTCTCCAACTATATTTAAATTATCTCCTTGACGTAGTTAGCCCAAAATTTTAGATATCTAAGCGCTTAAGTGTTCCCTAAAGGTTGGTGAAAACAAAGAACATCATTATATCACCAAGAACTTAACTCTCTCTAAATGCCCCCTTCAATTCAATTTGACGACTAACTGTGAGATGATACATGAAAAAATGGTTGAAGACCTTGAGCAAAAACATAAGCTGATAGTAATGTAAACAAGTGGTTTTATAAATTTATTAGGTGACCCAATTAAGTCACGATAATAAAGAATGTTAATGACGCAAAATAAAGCAAAAACGCCGTTTTGAATTTACTAAACACTAGCTTTTGCCCACGGCTCCGCCCATGGTAAAAAGTATCCTATGTCCTTTCCCAAGGTTCCAGCCAAAATTAATTAAAATCGGTTCAGCGGTTTAGTCGTGAAAACGTAACAGACAGACAGACAGACAGACAGAGTTACTTTCGCATTTATAATATTAGTATGGATAGTATGGAAGTATGGATTATTTTTAATAAAAAAGATGCAAAAGAGGTTGCGAGTGCGAATAGAAAGCTGTAAGGTACTTACACTGATCAGTATAATTCTTTATATGTGAGAATACTGTCGTCAAGTTATGTGATGGAGGTGCGATCCAATGTCCCGAGTTCCCATGCAGGAGAGACATCGTGCCACGTTGCAGGCTCGTTTCCAGTGCCCCTCCCATCCATCTAAAGATAAATGTTACAAGTTCAAAAGGTCTCCGTCTTCAAAATAAAAACTACGCGGTTTTGTTTCCCTTAATTTCATGTTTTTTATGGTAGGTACACAGTAGGTATTTTCTGGATTCGTATGATCATCATATTTGACAAGAGTTTTTGACGTACAGAAATTCATGGCACTCGTTCTTATCTGTATATTTATTAATACGTGAAACAAAAATTATGTACCCCTTTATAAGAGAATTTTGCGGATGGAGGAGTACGAAGTTTGGTATAGTTAAAGTTTATGCCGAGAGTACAGGAAGCTAATAAGCTAAAATGAAATAATTGCAGTCAGATTTGATCGACCACTGACCTTACACTAGTTCCTATAAATAGAACATTTCTCTTTCCATAAATGTATACCTGAACATCTATAACTTAACTGTAAATAACATTTTTTAAACAACAACATTCAATTATTGCGACCTTACGCGTTTATTAAACGACCCTGCTTTAATAGCATTCAGACAGGCAGGTAGATACTTACGACATGAAGTCTTCAACATCGTTGCCTTTCCATGACCCATCAGTGGCCACAATTAAATCAATGACTGGTAAACTGTTGCTCACTCGGCATTCATTATGATTTTGTCTCAGGAAACCCGCTGAAATCAAAATAGACACTGTATACGAAACAAACACTCTTTGCTGTACTTAATTAAAGGAACGGAAACTTCGTTAGACCAATCTAAATAATGTTGCTTTTGTAATTCATATTTACCCATAAAGAAAACATTAAAATAATTTCGACATTTCACAATCTGTTTAGTAGTTTTAGTATATATAAATCGTATATCTATCGTAATTAGAGATGGGTTTCTGCCCGGGCGGATTGGGCACATTGAATAAGCGCCCGATAAATGCCCGTAAATGCCGAATAAATGCCCTTTGCCTGGGCAAAAACTTCAATTTACATTTTATTAATTTAAATTGTGTGTAAATATATGTGTATGCAGCAAAGAGTAATTAACAAAAAAATATAATATATTCCTGGATATAAATATGTTACTATTTCAGTTATTTCTTTAAATCTATGGTCATGGGCGTATAAAAAAAATCAAACAGTATTATAATGATAGCAGTTCTTTAAATGTTATACTTAGTTAGTAATCTGTGACATAAACACAGTATTTTTGTTTCGATAACAATAGTCGATAGTATAAGTATATACCTATTACATGTAAAACTGACATAATAGACCAGGGTAGAAGCGTCTTAAAATAATAAAAAGTGAACATAAATTGTAGTAGGATGAAAGTGATGAAACCCATTGGAAAAGGAGGTGAATATTATAAAAATGGAAGGAAAAATAATTTACGGGCGATCTGAGGTCGGGAAGGGGTAGGGGGGAGGTTTTCAGGGTAAAAACGGTTTATGTCGATGTCCGGCAAAACTGCAAATCCTATGAAAAAAAAACTTAAGGCAAAGTTGTAGGTAATAAAAAGATCTATAACTTTTGTATTTGCACTTTTTTCACATAACCTCAAATTTTATGTGAAATATTCAAAAAACCAAGTTTTTGGTTTTTTCTTTTTATCTTTTACAAATAAAATTTTTTTTTCAAGAAATTTTGTGAAAACTTACCTTTCTATGTCCTGAATACACCGTAATTTATTTGATTTGAAATATCAATTTTTTCATCTAATTTCGACTTAATACCGAAAAAAACTTGGTTTAGGAAAGACCTGTGCCGAGCGGTTAAAAACTGGAACTCGCTACCATCCCACGTCTTTCCTTCCCATTATGAACCCGGGTCCTTTAAGAGGGGTGTGAAAAAGCATCTCACAGACCCGCTATAGTTTGGGTCAGCGTCGCCATACTTCCTCCATCGCAGGCAGTGTGGTGGCCTCCTCTCATTCTTACCATCAGGCAGTGTGGAGTCACATTGGTAGGCATCAAATAAAAAATGTTGTAAATTAAGACATGATCTTGCTCAACCTACCATTATTCAACTTGAACGAGTCGGATTCAGAATTTGATGATTTTTTCGATGATGTTTATGATGATAAGAGTCAAATTAATACGTCTCATGATGTTCAACCATCAATATCAACCAGTCGAACCGAATTTTTTGATGTAACGTCTAACATCGACTTAAATGACGACGATAATGAAATTAAAAATTTATTATTATTCTCTTTATTGACACTTGACATACAGGGTGAATTTTTGAGACGGGACAGTAAGGGTAGGTACCTTAACCGTTACAGTTACAAGAAAACGCTTTTAGGAGACTATCCATAATTTTTTAAGATATTCTAAACTGCATTTACAGATTTTGGAAAAAATGTACAGCCAGCAAGAAAATGGTCATTTTAACCAAAAACTTTGTTTGATGCCAATCGATCCTGTTTTTTATTAGGATCAAAAGTCTTTACTGGACCGACTGAGGTTTGAGTACTAGAAATGTCAGAAATCGCAAAAAACTTTTTCCATATATTTGTACGGAAATAATTCATTCTAATATGTATTTTAGACACAGACAACAGATAACTTTCATTTAAATGATCTACGAAATAAATTGGTCAAAATGACCGCCGTTTTAACGAATGCTTATGTACACTGGTTTTTGTACTGAGCTAGTGGCAGCCGATAACTTTCTTAGATAGATATCATTTAAAATCGTTGTTGATGCATCTTTTGTATTAAGCGTATTTTGTAAATAATAGGAACACGGAATCTGCATTCGTTTGGTACGCGAGTAAGTATCGACTGCGACTAGTATCGTGTGGTAATGGTGGAGTTTTATGAAGGTACTCTTAATTCTGCCGTGTATAACGACGTCATTTTAGAGAATCTCCAAAAGCAGTTGGATGTATCTCTTGTCAGAATTGCGTAAAGTTTATTTTCAGCAAGATGGCGTTCCGCCACACTACAGCCGCGTATTTCAGTTTGAATAGGCAGTTCGGGTCACAGTGGATAGGTACACATGGTCCAACCAAGTGGCCACCTCGTAGCCCCGATCTAATGCCTCTCGATATTTTTCCGTGGCGCTATCTAAAAACGAAGATTACAAAAAAAATACAACAGTATTCAGGATGCATTAAAGATGCATTAACAAGGATTTTAAATGATATCTATTCAAGTAAATTATCAGCTGCTACTAGCTCAGTACAAAAATGAATGAACTTATGTATTCGTGAAAACAGCGGTCGTTTTGAGCAATTTATTTCGTAGATTAATTAAATGTAAGTTATCTAAATGGCAGTTATCTGTTTTCTGTGTCTAAAATACATGTTAAAAAGATTTATTTCCGTACAAATGTATGAGATAAGTTTTTTTGCGATTTCTGACATTTCTAGTACTCAAATCTCAATCGGTCCAATAGAGACTTTTGATCCTTATAGGAACCAGGATCGATTGGCATTAAAAAAAGTTTTTGCTTAAAATGACCATGTTCTTGCTGGCTGTGCATTTTTTTCAAAATCTGAAAATGCAGTTCAGAATATCTTAAAAAATTATGGATAGTCTTCTTAAAGCGTTTTACTGTAACTATAACGGTTAAGGTACCTGCCCTTACTGTCCCGTCTCAAAAATTCAGCCTGTATACTGTTGAGGACTGATGGTAGTCTCCAAAAATGCCTGTTTCATAAAGCGCATGACTCTCGGTCGCGTATTACCAGATTCATAGGCAATTAATTTGGCGATGAGTGTCTTGGACTCAGCAATACGTTTTATTCTACACTGCCAAGCTGCCACTTATTATTATTATTATCGTTCTCTTTATTAAAATCAAAATACTTATTCATTACATTTTTAAATATATAAATCTAAAAAATACATATAAAAATATAAAAAATAACATCGAATGAAAAAAATAAAAATGTTATTATTATTATACATATTTACAAGAGTTATATTTGTTAATTTTTTACGAATTTTCTACAAAAATAATGAAACGAACTGTGATTATTTGTGATTTTTATTACAAAAATGTATAATTAACAATTAATTATAAGTTTTAATTTACAACATAGTGACTTTCATTTAAATTAAGAAAAAATAGATTAAGAAAAAACATTTGTTTTTCACAAATTATTAGTATTAGTTTTTTCTGCCCAGTGCTCGGGCATTTATTCGGGCGTAAACTTATTTATGCCCAATCTGCCCAGTTTATGCCTTTCCGCCCGTATTTGTTTTCGCCCTCGACCCATCACTAATCGTAATGTACTTAAATAGAGGCTACTACTTCGGGCGGCTAAAAAACATCCGACGTCAGCAGGAGGACGTAAGGCCTTACGGCCTGGCCACGAGTTTTGGTCTTAGCGAAAAGCGGAGCGGCGCCGGTGAGCGGTGCGTTTTGCACGCCACGAACCCTAGTAGCGAATAGTTGCAGCGGCGACGGTGGACGTATTTAGGTAGTCGAAACGTGTTAAAAATCATGGCGTTATAAAAATTATCCTCTGTCTGTTTAGAAACAATTTTTTTTTTTTTAATATGATAGAATGAGTGCACGAACTAAATAAAGATCGGTATTTAGATGGTGGATTTAGTGACCTATACGAAGGTCCTACCTATAAGAAGTAACTGATGTTTCCAAGTGTTTTGCTAAGTAGGTACTTACAGAGAGAAAAAACTTTAAAAACTTGTCAACTACTTACATTGCGTATAAGACATACTAGTAGTTTCGTGTGTAGTTATATCTACAGACAAAACTACTGATATGTAAACTGTTTTGCTAATTAGGTACCTACTGACAGAGAAAAAAATTAACTTTTAAAACTTGTCAACTATCCACCTACATTACGTAAACATACCAGTAGTTTTGTCAACATATCAGTGGCTTCGTTTGGTAGGTACCTAGGTTCTATGTTTTTGTGTTATCAATTTAAATTAAACGTAAGTACCATTATATTCCGGAAAACATTGTTTAATTTCTTCCCACAACCTTTTTATATTTATGTTGGGGATATTTTGACATCCATATAGGCGGTCTATTTAAATTTCTGTTATAAAAGCCTCGGTATCCATTACCGCCATAAAATCGTCTAAAATTTTTTGTTTTTATTTAACGCCGCTGAGTCCGTCACTCCTGCACCGCTGTCCACGCCGCTCTGTTTCGTGGCGTCGCACATACGAACTTGTGCCTTTGTTCCCGCCGCTCTCCATACCGCCCGCCACTGTAGCAATTCGCTCGGCAAAAACCGCTAGCTTTTTCGCTATGAGCGGCGACTCGTGGCGTGCCTCGTACATTTCTATACTTTTGATATGACCGCTCGGCGTTTCGCTTTTCGCTGCCGCTCACAGCGGAAAGGTCGTGAATGGGCCGTTAAACTTCTCCTGAGAGGTGACCCGCCCGAGCCTAGCAATGGGACCTCATGTGTTGTTCATGATTCATTTTTAGGGTTCCGTTGCCAAATGGCAAAAAACGGAACCCTTATAGATTCGTCATGTCTGTCTGTCTGTCCGTCCGTATGTCACAGCCACTTTATTCCGAAACTATAAGAGTTATACTGTTGAAACTTGGTCAGTAGATGTATTCTTTGAACCGCATATAATTTTTTCATAAAAATAGAAAAAAAGCTATAAATTTTGGGGGTCCTGAAACTCAAAATTTTTTTTTTCATCAAAACCATACGTGTGGGATATCTATGGATAGGTCTTCAAAAATGATATTGAGGTTTCTAAGATCATTTTTTTCTAAACTGAATAATTGCGGTACATAAATCATATACCGCAATTTACATTTCTTTCAATCAAAACACTATTATTAAAACATCGATGAAAGTTACAACGAACTACAAAAACTTTTATATGATGTTACTTGTTGCTACGGAACCCTTCATGGGCGAGTCCGACTCGCCCTTGGCCGCTTTTATACGTCTTTCCTTTCTCACAAACTTCTAATCTCAATTAGTTCTTAATGTAAATTTTATTAGTTGGTTACTATTATAGTTTATCTGCATATTAGCATGAGGCTGCTCCAGTATATTATATAAAAATTCTAATACACAATTGTTTCAGCTTGCTTGCAGATTCTACTGATGAAAACTTAAAGTCACATGATAAGTAATGTAATATCGTTTTTGTTTTTAACTTGCTTCATTCAGTACATAAATACAGTAAAATAAAGATTCAGTCAAGGCTAATTACTATAAAAGGCATATATAAATATACCATACTTTGCGCTTAAACCATTAAGTTCCCTCCATCCATTCATGATATAATTAAACAATTAGACTTACGTACACAGGTAATTGTCAAAAGCAGTAACAGCAGCATTTGTTATCCTTTCCATCTCTTGGACAGGCATATAGACAGTTATTTGTCGCAAAGACAATACGTAGGCAAATTTAGCAGCTTCTGTGACTAAATCGGTACTGTTGAACAAATTGTTGAAGAGATTTCTTCTGTTACAAGCTCTCACCGTGGGCTCGAAAGACACCCCGTCATTTGAATAGTACATGTCTAAGACTTGAGATAGCCTGAGAGTACGTCTCTGCTCTACCCATTTTGGAACGTACTGGGCTAATATTAGACCTAAAATTATATTAATTAGAGTTATAGTTGCAGTTGTATCTTAATATCAGAAAACAAAAGGTAATATTTCCGAAATGTGATGCGATGAGAACCTCGATGTCTAGGTAATACCTAACAGTGTAGCTGCTTATGCACATTATCCTTTTTAACCGACTTCAAAAAAGGAGTAGGTTATCAATTTACTGTTTTTTTATGTTTGTTACTTCAGAACTTCGTTTGGGTGAACGTATTTTGATAAATCTTTTTTATTTGAAATCGTCTCATGTGGTCCTATGATAATGAACCCAGGAGCTGATGATAAGATCTTGGAGAAATCGGGGGAACTCCTCCAATATCATAGGCACACCTGTCGCGATTTGGGTACTCGGAATAGTTTTCCTTAGAAGTCGGCTTTTTATTAAAATTATGTAATAAGCTTTCTCCTTTCTGTTACGAATTTGTAAATAGCAATTAGATTACCGTAGATGAACCGTACCCCCATTTATATTTAATCTTCTACTCCATCCAGCGACCTGGAGGAGGTCCCCTAGCGATTAAAGGGGTGCCATTTATAAAAAAAAGGTCGTACACCTTTTTTTAAAAATACTCTTAATTACTTTAACAAACTATTATTTTTTTATTTCCTTGTGTCTTTGTACAATGATAAGTTATCTATCTATCTACATTAATATTATAAAGCTGAAGAGTTTGTTCCTTAATTTGTTTGAAGTGAACGCGCTTATCTCAGGAGTGCGTATCCGATTTGAAAATATTCTTTCAGTGTTAAATATCCCAGTTATCGAGGAAGCCGAGTATTAAATTAATAAAAAAAGTACATAAAAACGTTATTTTTTTTATTTTGGGAGCTTCCATTACGTGCAAACGGTTAAAAAATTCACAGAATTTGTCGTGTCGATTACCATAAATATAAAAATCCCCACATCCACCGTTGGGGCCGTAGCCCGCAGATACGATAACCTTACCTAGTCGGAGGTTCCTTTCTTTGTTTCAGAGCCGTATTGCCTACCCTAACAATGAAGATTATGACCATACTCCTGGATTCTACTTATACTTTCCATCAGGCAGAATGGAGTCACTTTGGCAGGCTTGAATACATTTTAAAGAAATGTGTAGATTAAAGATCAAAAGAAGGAAGTTTTCATTTATGAATTTTCTCTTGTTTCAAATTAGGTACCTAATAAATTCTTTCAAACTCTGTCAACATACCGTCAATCCCAGCTAACATCTCAGCGTCAGTCAAATGCCAGTCAATGATTGAACCGTCTGATGGAAAAATGTAGTGGTGTCTCGGCAATAATGTATCGTTCCAACGGCTGTTGGTGCCGATCGACATGTTTTGTGCCACAGCGCCGACCCTTGGCCCTTGATTTACTACTACTTCTGCTAAATCACCTGTAGATATAAAAGCCTGATAGAATAACAATATTTTTAATTAACACTAACCAGTGAAATGAGGTTTATAGAGCTTCTTGGCACCTAAACAACTTCCCACCTCCTTAGAAATGTAATCATTTCCAGAAGTGAAAATGGGAAAAAATCTTAGTATTTCAGTAAGAATTGATAGTTAGTAACAGAAGCTACGGTCATGTACTCGTGTGTCTATTCTGTCGCTGAAAAGCCCACCACTTCAAAACCGACACTACTACAAGATCAACTAGCCTATAAGGATTCTAGGGCCTAGAGTCTAAGGATCATGTTACGTACCAAACTCTTATTAAATTTATAGAACAACACTGAAACTTAATACTTAGATTTATTTTTCTTATGTCAGAAATAAACGAAATTCAGATTGGTATCTCTGTCCTAGCAAGGACTATATCTATATTTAGTAAACAAATCTCTCCCCGGTTGTGTAGAATATCCGTACCATTACATTATGCGAGTCAGGGAACAGTGAGTGCACCTGTGATGTGCAAAATTCTCCTGTGTAGTCGACTGGTCTCCGTTGAGAGCGGCCGCGTGGCTATCGGCTAAGAGTACATCATCATGATCCTTATATTTATTTGAGCGCAAAGAAGTACAATTTTTTCATGAAATGATCACACAGATTACTGTCAAGCAAAACGAGATAAGAAACGAATTACCAGCTAGAGTAGCCACCCATATATTACTAATTTCAGGAATATCAGACTGCCTCCTATTTGCCTGACTATCTGGCAAAGTTTCTATATCCTCGAACCATTCTTGCTTAGCAGATGACATCACAGGCTCGGCAATATCTTGCTTGAATATGTTTGCATTTAGTATGTCGGTGACAGACACCCGCTGAGGTTCGAGTGACGCAGCGATAGCAGCGACTAGTGTACCGGGAGCCACCGTCCCCCAATTAGTTTGGATTACCCCTTCTTCAATTGGACATCTGCTGTTTATTCTGAAATATATTATATGGAAATCAAATAGTTATCTAAGATCTGCTATCCTATTAGTAACTATTAAACTATCGATTGGAATCCGTCAGATATGTCTTTAGTGACATTAAATTGTTTAGTTGAACCGATTATGCGAACGATAGCTTAAAATCTTATCGTAATCGTTCTATATTTAACGTCGATTTGGGAATCAGCAATATGTATTTATTTATTTATTTACAACTTCATGCACTTATATATATATATATATATATATATATATATATATATATATATATATATATACATATATATATATTTATATACATATAGAAAGCCTAAGGCATTCATTCCGCCGCTCCGCCGACGTACAAAAGTGCATGAAGGTCTATAATAATATATATATATATGTGTAAATTCTGTGTATGCATATGATAAAGATAACAATCAGTCAGTTATTTCTACAGTGACATTGGGTTCTTTAGTTCAAATGATTACGGCGAACGATAGTTTAAAATATTAACCTTTACCTCAATTTTGCGAATCACGACAACCATACCAAAAGTATATGTGCTAGAATACAGTGGAATGTCCATAAAAAATAATTTACAATAATACGATAATAGGTATTGCTTTATGGAGGTCGATAGCCTCAAGAAGCCTTTTGCAGTGTGTGAACGTGGCCTTTGCCTACCTAATTCATATGTTCGTGACACATAAGTTTGTTCATTAAACCTTTTGTTTATCGATTTTTTGTTTCAGTTAATTTTTCATTTTTTTCTCAGACTGGCATTTTTTCTTAGTCTTAGAAATTTGTACGTATTTTAAGTAACGTTGAAACGTCCCCCCTGCTTACCCCTCAACTGGGGTACATCTCGGGGTGACTGGACCCCACCCCCGAGGCAGGATACTGCTGCGCCTCTCACCGCCCTGTACAGTAAGAGGCGGAACATCAACCCGCCTTAGACGACACCTAACTCGAGTCGTTTGCAGCGGTCACATTTCGGAGGATGTGACCGCAGCGACCCTTAGGCGACGATTGGGGAGCTAGCGGCCTCCTTAGAGCAGGATCGGCCTTTTCCCGATCCCGCTCTGCGGACTCCTTCTGAAGCATAACATTCTCACAGAAGGAGACCGCGGATTCCCATCCCTCGACACTCGCCAGCATTGCCACGATCAATTCTGGCAATATATATGCAATAAACGTATTTATGTACTTGCTCTTATTATTTTTTTAAGTTACTAAATATTCCATATATTATAGAAACCATTGAATTATTTATTAACTTACCTCACATTACTTTGTGTAACCATAGTTTGGGATTGTTGGGCTGAGATGGGACATACAATATTCTCATCACCCCGTTCCCACCGCCTTACTGTAGAACTTATCATTTCATGAAGAAGGCACTTCTCTTCCACCGGCAATGTTTCATCCACATTGATAAGATTTTGACTTGGTAAAAATATGTCCATGAGCAGTTTATACTTATGAAATTGAAAGCTGGATGCTCTATAGGGCAATAGAAATTCTGTTTCTACGGCATTTGCTGATGATTGTTCAATGCCATCTAGACGTAAGCTGAAAAATCAAAAGCGTATAAAGTAGTCTCTGAGTAGACTGAGTGTGACCGATTCAAAATATTTAAATATTGTTTTCATATTGTTCTAACAGAGGGCGACATCAATGATTTGTACTATCACGACAAAATGAGTTGTCGGTTGTTGCACTTGCACCGCCTACTTTTTCTTATAGCTACATATCCTACTAATATTATAAACGCGAAAGCTACACGCAAAAACTACTGAATGGATTTTCATGAAACTTCACAATAATATAGCTTACACATCAGAATAACTGATAGGCGGAACCGCGGGCAAAAATCGGTATTATATAAGCGTAAATAGTTACTCTACGGTTGATAAAAGCTACGATTCTTATTAGAGTCTATTCAGTAAACCAAAAAGTAAGCAAATGTGGCAGTACATTAATTTTTCACACACCTATTAATTGAGCAAGTACTTAATTGTATCTAATCTAACCATCTAAACTGTACTACAAATAACGAGAGCACCTTTTTATTTTGCTAATTATTGCTATTAGAGAGGTATCGTTTGCCTCTGTTGCGTCGCAAGTAATATATTAATACACAATCATGTACTTATTTAACTTTACTCAGGAGCCAGAGACACTTGTATGCGCCACAAATTTTTATATAAAAATTGAACCGTTGCAAGACTTAAATGTTACACTGTAATCGTCGCCACGGCATTCGATCTAACCATACGCATTGATTATTTCACATCAATAATATTTATTTTTAAATATAAAACAGCAATAACTGTATTTTAATTAATTCTCTGTATGTATTATTTAGATTTTTTCCAGAGTACCAAGTGGGATTTGAACCCACGACACTTGGCGCAGTAGAGTTCAGCATGACGACCGCTTAAGCCACTAGGCCAACCATGCAGTCAAATGTTAATGTATCTGTACTTATGTCAAATGTTGATGCAAGCCGGAACCCCTTAAAACTGCAGAATAGTTTGTCGGCGGGATCCATCGGATTTTGTTTCACGACCATCGTTTATGAAAAATTGTATTTGACTACTTTATTTTTACTCGAAATTTAGTATCTAATCTCACCATGAGATGAGTACCTACATATCTACCTATATACAATAGCCTAGAACCCCTTTAGATCAAACTGAAAATTGTTATCATCGTAATCGATTTTATTGCCAACTTTTATCACTGTTTGTCTGAACTGATTTCAGTATTGAACTGATTTTAGTGCAATCGTTATCTATTTTTGAAACATTTGTACTAAAAACTACTTTTACTGCCTTGATGACTGACGATCACTGATTTTCTAAATGTTAGTAAATCATTAACCCTCTTTATGAACAAACAAATCAAATCATTTGAATGTTTTTGGTATAGTTTTTACGAATACGACGACTGCCGTCTAAATAACATTTTGTCGTTCCGTTCATTATTGTATTATGGTTAGGTGCATTTCAGTGCATAGCCAGAAATGTGCATACCTTTATTGTAAATATGTTTACATAGCAATTTGCGTGTATTTGATAAGAAAGTAGTTCTTAAACAAAGGTATGTGTTTTACCTATGATTTTTTTTAACGATGAATTTAAAATTTAAAAGTGTCGGTCCTAACGGTAGGTTTTATTTACACATGCACAGTGCACACGTTCACTTACAGTCCTTAAAATTTAAATTGATCTCTGTGACGTGACGGTTACGAAACCGACGAAGTAACCTTGAACTAGCGACATTATTTTGTATCATCATTTATTTATTTTTACGTGCCAGTTCTATCACAAATCATTTGCAAGTGCGATACATTTCAAATAAAAAAAATACACTTTAAATATCACTCGTATGTTCTAAAGACAACTTCACAAGACTAATAGCTACAAAATGATATATACCTTCTCAGTAACGATGCGCTAAACATTCTCATGTCAAGTTGGTTGTTATGTTCTAACTTCCTCAACAGCGACAAGTACACATCAAGTCTTCGTGGAGCTTCCGAGTCAGGTACTGAAGACCGGTAACAATCTCGCAAGTGACTTGGCACACTTGGCACTAAAGCACTTTTTGCAACTACACAAAACAATATTGATCATTAGAAATCTTAACATCACACTCAATCAATATGGTAGCAATGACCTATAAATTAAAACACTATTTTGACACAAAATGTATGTACATATATAATTTACTCACGGCTAAATAATAAAAGCACATGGAACATGTGTGTTTTCATTTTAACAAATTCACATTATTTTTAAAACAATAGTAATCCGACAACAATGTGTTGTCTCACGGTAAGGTGTACCTACTACAATATATTTCACCGTGCCCTGATAAGATAGTGATTATGAATCAGCACGTTACTTCATATTGTTCCTAAAGATAAAAGAACGCTAATTACAGGGAGTGTTTTACAAATGAAAAAACCTTTAAAAATAATTTACCTTTATTGACAATCTTTATTTTACATTATTAGTCTAGTCTAGATTATAGTTATTTGAATCCGTGTGGCGACGGATTTTGAATAACTGCAAAGAGAAGGAAAACTTGAAACAAACAAGTACTTGGTCTGCGTGGTACAGTACAGTAGACAAAAACCTTCTTGCTTAAGAAACGCCTATGTTCAGTAAATGACTGTTGATAATGATGATAGTTGTTTGGCGAGAAAAAATATGTACAAAACGAATTTATATCGTAGAAGAGCCTATATATAACACATCTGGTGCTAAATACTTCTTTTATTACAATTCAAAGGGTTCAAAGGATATTTGCAATTATATATAATATAGTAATATTTTTCAGATATATAACACACAACGCCATATTATATACTTTTTCTGTAAATACATATATGTTATACATAAACCACCTAAACAAGAACATGTAGAATTTTTGATACAATTCATAATTATATCTTTTAATGTTTTATTAAAAGTCAGACACGACAGGGACCATTAAAAAGGAAGAGCTAAGAAAAAAAAACTCAAATAATATGTGTGAAGTTAAAATACTATATATTAATTACACAACCAGCTATACAAACATAAACTAAAAATTGTTCCCTTTATCTATATCAAACGCACTCTGCCACTTTAAAATTTGGCATTAAATGTTTGTAATACTATGCAGTCATTAATTAATCTTAATATACAATAAAACGTTTGTTCTAGTGTAGTATAGGCTAAACAGGGCTTTATACAGTTATACCAGGAGCTAGTTTCTATTAGATGGAGCAGTATAGAAAATACAAATCAATGAGGACTTGCTCAGAACTGGTTCCTGAAATTACTCTGTAATCGCCGTAATTATTATATAAAAACAATTTGGGTATACTATTAACTTGAAGATATAGAAAATAATTACAGCTAATTTAATACCCTATAAAAAATAATCCGGAGGTATCTTTTTTGTTTTAAACAAGTCATGTTTGACTATAAAATTGATTGCTATTGAGAATGTCTAGGGAATACATCAATCTGAATTAATTAATTGTTAAAAATATACCATTTGGTTAACATACCTATGATGATTATATAAAACTATATAACATTCAAAATCATGTCATGTACCAAAAGTTACAAGAAACAACTTTTACCATAACCATAACAAAAAATTAAATAAAATTTTTCTTTTTAAATTTCCGCCTGTGTGTCCATTTCATTGATATTGGTTTTATAAATTCATTTATCCTGCGGGGTTATAAACAGTTTTCTGAATAAAATAAAAATATGGTTTTCAATAATGCTTATTATTATTTATGCAGTATAGTGAAGTGGAAAATATTACAACAAATGAATATCATTTTTTACGTTAAATTGCATTCTTGCGCATCTTTTAAATCAGGTTTTGTGAACTCCAGTTAAATTTCATCCTATTCCAAGAACCAAGATCAGTTTGTGCGCTCAACTGAGTCAATAAGATGGCCTTACATTGCCATGTATTCAACATAACTTTTGCTATAGTTTATATAGAATAAATTATGTCATGCCATACAAGACAGTTCAAATTATATTTTTGTTAAATGAAACATTATATACAACAAAGTTAAGTTAATAATATAAAACAAAGTTATAAAATAAGTTACCTGTTACGTTATTGTTAAAATTAGCTTTCTGGTTAATAAATGCAATATTTCACAACATAATGAACTAAATATAAAATATCACAGTATTATCGAAGAACTAATTTTGCTGGTTTTCCATCCACTTGTCTTGATGAGCCATGTTTTAGAGTAAATTCCCTTTTAATGTAGGCAAACAGTAAATCGGTGATTAGGAATATTTGTGCCGTGGCAAAGGACAGAGTAACTCCGAAGAAGAAGTTGGCATTGGCTGAACCTGAATATATCCATAAATGCCAAACTGTTGGTCCAAGGACAGAGGTGATGATAAATGCACATCCAACAATGAATTTTTGCTGCATGACTGTAACAAATTATATTAAAAAATTAACTTTAGATTTACATAGTAGTCTGTTTTTCATATTTTGTATTATTCATGTTTTATTATTTCTATTAGACCCTTTTTAAGTAGTGGTATTCACATTTTTAAAATTCATGTGATAAGAATAAAATTGCAGGTAGATTTTAGAATAAACATTTTATATTTTGATGTTGACATACTATTGACAGCCAGGCCAACAGCAGTGTGTACGTGCAGCTGTTCTATTCTTACACAAAAATATTCATGTTAAGAAATATAATTTATACATATTTTCTTTACTTACATGTAAATAAATGTTTCCATAGTGGTAGTAAAGCCAGATAAAATCCAACATCGCCTATGCAAGGGTATGATCTAAATATAGTAGACAGGGCGATAAGTACAGTAGCAAGTAACACAGGTTCCTTTTTAAATCTCAATGTAAGTGGTACAACATACAATGCTAGTGCATTGATTTGAAATGCACACACAAACAGTAATCTGAAGTGCTCAAACATTTCTGTGAAGAAGTACCAGAATAGGCCTATGTTTGGTTTCAAATCTGGAACTGTCAGTCTGAAAGAGTTTAACAACAAATGTCAGTAAAAAAAAAAAAAAAAGTTTAAAAAATAACCTGACTAGGTATATAAAAACATTGATGTTTTTTAGGCTCAACAGTGTAACATACATCATCATCATCATCCTTCCCTTATCCCAATTTTATTGGGGTTGGTGCAGTATGTTTTATCCTTCCATTCTACTCTATCACTCATCATTTCACTGTTAACTCCCTTCCTATTCATATCTTCTTTCACACAATCCATCCACTGTTTCTTTTGTTTGTGATCCACAAATACTTGTTTCGGATTTTAGTAATACTTTTCTATGTATATATATTTACAAAAAAATATATTTTTATTTCAGTTATCTAGTAGTCATAACACAAGCTCTGCTTAGTTTCGGACTAGATAGCTTTTTCTTAGTAAAAATTATTCCTGGCCGTTCCACGGATTATCCAGAACAGACAGACAAACATTTTAAACATTGCTATTTTAATACAGGTACCACCGCAAATAATAAAAAAAAAGCGGCCAAGTGCGAGTCGGACTCGCCCATGAAGGGTTCCGTATCAGCAAGTAACATCATATAAAAGTTCTTGTAGTTCGTTGTAACTTTCATCGAAGTTTTTATACTAGTGTATTGATTGGATGAAAGGTAAATTGCGTGTTACGATTTATGACGTATTAAAAAAAAACTACTCACTAGATCTCGTTCAAACCAATTTTCGTTGGTAGTCTGCATGGTAATGTACAACATATATTTTTTTTAGTTTTATCACTCTCTTATTTTAGAAGTTAGAGGGGGGGGGACACACATTTTTCGACTTTGGAAGTGTCTCTCGCGCAAACTATTCAGTTTAGAAAAAAATGATATTAGAAACCTCAACATCATTTTTGAACACCTATCCATAGATACCGCACACGTATAGGTTTGATGAAAAAAAAAATTTTGAGTTTCAGTTCCAAGTATGGGGACCCCCAAAATGTATTGTTTTTTTTCAATTTTTATATAAAAATCTTAATGCGGTTCACAGAATACATCAACTGACCAAATTTCAACAGTATAGCTCTTATAGTTTCGGAAATAATTGGCTGTGACATACGGACGGACAGACAGACAGACAGACAGACAGACAGACAGACAGACTTGACGAATCTATAAGGGTTCCGTTTTTTGCCATTTGGCTACGGAACCCTAATTGTTGATTTGATATTACATACAGACACTTTAATTTTCTTTAAATTGTATAGATTTTATAAAATTGAATGGAATGCTATTTTAGGGAATAATACTTACATAAATCCATAAGTGTTGTTAACATAGTTGTATGAACCATCCATAATGTAGGCAGATAAGTATATTAAGAAACCCCAGCTCAACACAAAAACTAGCAATGTTCTAATATAGGAGCATTTATTGCAACCTTTATTTACATCAGCTAGTAGTATAGCAATTGGCACAATCAACAATAATGGGTACAGTGCCTGATGGGTAGCTAATGCGATAAACACACATGCTATAATTCTTCTGCCACTCGAAGCTCCCCACAATGCAGTAGCTAGTAGTAAGTTCTGAATAACAGTTGTAGTCATACCAGCACAATTCAAAACAGAGTATGGATTAAACAAATACACTGATAATACAAATTCTGATGCTTCCTTCAACTGACTGTCATTGAGAAGCATAGTTTTAGACTCTTCAGCTACCTCAGGAAGAACTGCTTCTTGGGATTCCTTAAACATTCTTGTAAAAGCTTTCGAAGTTTTGTATAGAAGATGCGCAGTCAATAGGTCTAATATTGTGAATAGAAAAGGTAATACAAATGGTGCTCTAGTCAGTAAGAAATGGAAAAAAATTAACATAATTGGCGACTCATGAAATGCATCTCCTTCGTAGGGGTTTATGTTGTGGTCATATAAATAAACCCCTTCCATTAACCTCTTCCATGAGTTCAGCGGCGTAGCTATTTCAACTCTGTTAGCTATCGTTTGCCAATAATCCAAATGTATCAACCAATATCTTACTAAGCCCGCTACCAAATATTTTATTACTACACCCATCTTTTATTAGTTTGGGTTTATGCGATACCAAAGAATAAATCATAGAACTTTTTACAAATTTCGAATTATCGTAGTAATTTGACAATTCTAAATTGCTGTTTAGTATTTTAATGTCAAAAATGTCAAGATTGCGTAGAGTAGAGTAAAGAAGACATCAAAACTTAATCGATAGATAAAAGAAAGAGATAAGGCTAACAGCGTTCCACTTATCTACAAATTGACATGATCTAAATATCACAATACATTTAATCGGCACTGAAACGCCGGGCCTGAATGAAGTTGATTCGTTCTAAAATTTAGAATTTTAACGTTAAAAAACAACGCTATGTCAACCTACCAATAAATAATAAGTCAGGAAATGTAAATGCACCTTAAAAATTACCAAACAAAAGTGTTTCCAAGTAGGCGGTGCTTAAAAGTCGTGTCCACTGCGTTATTACTAGTTATTAGTCGGTTAAACCGCACCTTATTTTTACATCACCTGAAGGTCGACTGGGAGAGAATGCCATTAAGTCCGCCTCTGTACAACAAGTGCAACAAGTTTTTAAATAAATAAATAAATTGTTCTTGCAAGCGATCACATTCACAAATCACACGTCATATTTCGATTTATCAGTTTGTTGTCATTATTCATGCCAGCGTGTGTTGTAAAGTGGTGCAGGAGCCATACAAACCGGGTATGTCCCGGCCTGCAAAAATGAAAATTTCTATATAAAAAATATATATATTGATGGATCTTAATTAGCCCTTTCATACTACGTTAATTAATTTATGAGCTCCTCTTTCGTTTTCCCCGGAAGAAACAAAATATCGTTTTTATTTTTTCACCTTTTCAAATACCCGTATCTCTTTCAAATAATGTTATTTTTTATTCTACCAAGCGTAGAAAAATTTCCCCTGAGCTGATTTAAATTGCCCTCGAGCTGATTTAAATTGCCCTCGTGTCAATTATTATAAATATATATTAATAATCCTCTAAAATAAAAAAGCCATTGCGCATGCGCGTTAGAAAACCGGCAACACTGCTCTAGTCTAAGGGTGCCCGCACACACACAATAATATTGGCAATAAAGTACGTATTGCCGATAATATTGCGTGTGTGCGGGCTGTATTGTACAATATTGTTGTGGATTATAGTGTGCGGGGCCGTGTGTCACAATATTATTGTACAATATTATTGTGTGTGTGCGGGCACCCTAAGGGCAGCATTAGCATTAAAACAAAATATCAAAATATAAAGCTAAATGAAGCTGATGATTAAAGTTATATTTCAATGTAAAATGTAAGTAGTGTTATTATTACAAGATTTTTATTATCTATTTAAAAATTCACTATTTCTTGAAATATTGGAATTATTAGGTCAGTTAAGAGGACTTCACCTTAGATTATAAAAAAAGTGTAAAATAGGATTTAATTTTATTTATGTAGGTATAACAAATTCAATAAAAGAAAATGAAGCGAACGACTGGCATCGGACCTCCACAACCCTAAGGGCGAACTGAAATTCGAAAGTTGGACTAGATGTCAGTAAATTTGAAGGCACGAGCTTCCCAATCACGATTGCCATAGATGTTCATGACAACCGGGACCGACGGCTTTACGTGCTCTCCGAAGCACGATCGTGAATCACAGCGTGAATTAGCTTTTAAAGAGGGGGGAGGGGGGTCAAAAATCTAAAAATTAATGATAGTAGCCCATATATTGAACGTTCAAGGAGAACTATAGCGGTTTTAATAATTTTTAGGGTTCCGTAACCAAATGGCAAAAAACGGAACCTTTATAGATTCGTCATGTCTGTCAGTCTGTCTGTCCGTCCGTATGTCACAGCCACTTTTTTCCGAAATCATAAGAACTATTCTTTTGAAACTTGGTAAGTAGATGTAATCTGTAACCCGAATTAAGATTTTCACATAAAAATAGAAAAAAAAACAATAAATTTTAGGGGTCCTACTTGGAACAGACACTCAAAAAAATTTTTTTCATCAAACCCATACGTGTGGGGTATCTATGGATAGGTGTTCAAAAATGATGTTGAGGTTTCTAATATCATTTTTTTATACCCTAAATAGTTTGCGCGAGAGACACTTCCAAAGTGGAAAAATGTGTGCCCCCCCCCCTCCCCCTCTAACTTCTAAATTATGGGAGTGATAAAACTATAAAAAAAATATGTTGTATATTACCAACGAAAATTGGTTTGAACGAGATCTAGTAAGTAATTTTTATGTAATTCCTACTATCCCTACTATAATATTATAAATGCGAAAGTAACTTTGTCTGTCTGTCTGTTACGCTTTCACGCCTAAACCACTGAACCGATTTTGATGAAATTTAGTATGAAGATAGAACTGAACTTGGGAAAGGACATAGAATACTTTTTTTTTTAAATTATAGGTTTGAAATGGGGACGAAAATTTGTGTCGAAGTTCCTTATTATCAAACATAAAATCATGTAAGATTGTTTAATCTACCCTTACCGTGTCGCGCGATATAAACGAATTCCACGCGGGCGAAGCCGCGGGCGGAAGGCTAGTACGTCATAAATCGTAAACCGCAATTTACTTGTCATTCAATCAATACCCTATTATAAAAAATCGGCCAAGTGCGTGTCAGGCCACGCACAGGAAAGGGTTCCTCAGTAATTTAAAATCGTATCCAATAGATAATTGTTACGTTTACGTATAAAGCCTCATTCGCACGACAGTTTTTTTAACGGACGTTAAAAAAGCGTGCATATTCAACAAATGCATTCCCAAGTAAACTCTTTAGCAAAAAAAACGGGCACTTAAGCAAACAACTATTTTTTAGTTACCATTTCTTTGTTTGACAATTTTAGGTATTTTTATCCTCAGAATGTTATAAATTAATGGAATAGTTTCCATCAATTTTATCATAACATTTAAATTAAATTATTGAGAAATAATGTTTAAGCTCAAAACACTATTATTGTACCTGCTCGCTAAATAAAAATGAAACGCGTTAATTTCTTTCTTTTTATTAAATACATTAAAAGCAGATAAAAGTTTAGTATTGAGTGTGACCCCCTCTTGCTGAAATCACGGCTTGCATTCGTCTGGGCATGCTAGCAAGTTTAACTTTTATGGTTTCTTGGGGAATACGTTCCCACTCCGCGGTAAGGACATTCTTTAGCTCTCTGATGGTCTGCGGAGCCGGCTGCACTGAACACACTCGTCGCATCAGAACATCCCAGACATGCTCTATGGGATTGAGGTCCGGACTTCTAGCTTGCCAGTCCAAACGACGAATTCCGACTTCTAGCATATACGCTTCCACATCGCCAGACCGGTGGGCGCGAGCGTTGTCGTCCATAAAAATTGAGTTTTCGTCAAGAGCGGTTAAAGCGGGTTGTGCATAAGGAATTAGAACTTCCGTTATGTATCGGTATCCAGTCAGTGTACCGTTTTCGATGAAGACTAACTCCGTACGATCCATAGAATTTATTCCTGCCCAAAACATAACAGAGCCCCCTCCATAAAGTGTGATTTCTTTTAAACATGCCTCTGCTAAGCGTTCTCCTCGTCTACGTAGCACTCGCCGACTTCGGACTTCACCATCCAGGGATATTCGGGCTTCATCGGAGAACAATACCCTATTCCAGTCTTCATGAGTCCATGACACACATTCTTCATGAGTAATTTAGGGCCGCGTGCCGGGCGATGACTGTGTATATTAGCAGCGAGAAGCCTCCTCCTGACCATCCATAGATTAATTTGCACATTTCTTACTTCTTCGAGTCTGTTCTTGAGGTCCACATAAGAAGATTTGCGATTTCTCAACGCTTGACTAACTAGAAAACGATCATCCCGTGGTTCGGTACATGTCTTTCTGCCAGAACCAGGCTTTCTCTTGACGGAACCGGTCTCTTGATATCGCTGCCAGGTCCTTTGAACTGTCGACCGACTCACATTTAGCCTCTGAGCCACGAAGCATTGGCTGCAACCTTCTTCAAGCAGCGCAATAATTTTGCTCGCTTTTATCAATTTATCTACCATTTTCGAGATTGCTGAACAGCAGTAACAATACTTTTAAATGTCAAGGACATTTAAAAGTATTGTTAGGGGAATAACACACGGCACCGCGCACCGCCGCGGTAAGGTCGGCGAGAGTTGGTGAGAACACCGCTCGACCGCGCGGTCGGTCGGTGTACGTGTGATAAGCATCAACGGATTCAGTAGATCCCAATATCACATGAGATCCGCTTCACCGCCTACCGCGGCGGTGCGCGGTGCCGTGTGTTAATCGCCTTACTGATAGATATATATTAAGATAATTTAATATTACCTATATTATTATAAGATAATAATTTAATAAGAATTGAAAAAAAAGTTAGTTATAGTCGATATTAACTTAACTATATAAGTTCTTTTCTTTGAAAACCAGGCTCAGTCATAAATTTGAATTTGGAAGGTACTCTTATAAACATTATGGCACTTTTATAACTGGCCAGTAACATGTTTAAATGATTAAAACCTTTTTGGTATTTTATTTTTTCAGCCAGGAAGAAAATCGAACCCGCCGGTTTTTTTTGCAAATGAGTGTATATATTCACACGACAGCGTATTTAAAACACGACGCTATTTTATCGAGCAGTATTGCATTTTCAACTTTGGGCGTTGAAAATAGACCATATATTATTATGCAACTTCATACTTGAACGCTTTTTTAACGACCGTTAAAAAAACTCTCATGTGATTGAGGCCTTAATGCGTTAATTTTGTATGACGTTTTCCAAGTCAGCGCATTTTACAAGTTAAGCCTCTATAACTCCTGAAATAACAAAGTCATCTTATCCCTTATAGTTTTCCTTCAAAGTTCAGTATATGGACCTTCACGAATTTTCCCAGATTTTTTGAGCCAGCCGTTTAGCTTTTAGAGGGGGGGGGGGACGCCCTGTTTTTACAATAAAGTACCCTTTAAAGTGGAATATCCCGCGAACGGATACCTAAATCAAAAAATTTTCTTAGAAACCCTTTTTTGTTTTTAAAAGACCTATCTAAGGATACCCCACACGATGGGGTAACCGCGAGAAAAAAAAAACATCCCCACTTTACGTGTAGGGGAGGTACCCTAAATAAAAATATTTTTCATAATTTTATTGTAGCACTTTGTCGGCGTAGTTACAACACATATTCATGGAAAGTTTCATCTTTCTAGCACTTACCGTTTGGACGGTAAGTCGAGGACGGACGGACGGACAGACGGACATGACGAATCTATAAGGGTTCCGAGTGATGAACTTCGGAACCCTAAAAATCAGCAAGGTGCGTGTTAGGCCACGCACAGAAAGGGTTCCTCAGTCACCCTTAATGGATTTAAAATCGTGTCCAATAGATAATTGTTATGTTTACCTACGTAATAATGCGTTAATTTTGTATGACGTATCCAAGTGAGCGCATTTTACAAGTTAAGCCTCTATAACTCCTGAACTAACAAAGTCATCTAATCCGTCACCACCATCACGAATTTTTCCAGACTTTTTGAGTCATCCGTTTAGGTTTTAGAGGGGGGGGGGGGGGACGCCATGTTTTTACAAAAAAGTGCCCTTTAAAGTGGAATATCTCGCAAACGGATACCGAAATCAAAAAATCGTCCTAACAACCCTGTAATGTTTTTAAAAGACCTATATGATGGGGTAGCCGCGAGAAAAAAATAACATCCCCACTTTACGTGTAGGGGAGGTACCCCAAATAAAAATATTTTTCATAATTTTATTGTAGCACTTTGTCAACGTACTTACAACACATATTCTTGCAAAGTTCCATCTTCCTAGCACTTACCGTTTGGATGGTAAGTCGATGACGGACGGACGGATGGACAGAAGGACATGACGAATCTGTAAGGGTTCCGTGTCATACACTTCGGAACCCTAAAAACATCGATCAAAGTTACAACGAACTACAAGAACTTTTATATGATATTAGTTGCTGATACGGAACCCTTCATGGGCGAGTCCGACTCGCACTTGGCCGCTTTTGTTTATGTTTAAATATTAATTGAAGATTGAGATTGAATTGTGTCATATTTGCTCATTCCATGAAAATAGATCGAAGAAGTAACATGTCCAGTTATCTGACATAAATCTGTATTTTATAAATATTTATAAATTGTTTTCTAATCTATCCATAAGTGTCTTTTTGGTTTGAAAGTAATCCCATTAATCACATCTACCATTTCAAGACTTGTTTGTGTTAGAGTTCCATCTTATTGTCACAAAAATACATTAGTTTAACTGTTTTGAGTGATAATTAACAGTCGATCTTTGCATGTTTTTTTTAAAAGAATCTGCCAAAGTATCTCAATGATGCCTGATGGAAAGCCTGATCAGGATCAGCAAGAGTGGTAGTCACAATCATAATTATGAGTGTGCACAATGCAGCATGGTGACCTACACTCTGACGGCCTAGATGCTTCTGCATCATTACAGGCCCGCCGCCGCTAGCTGTTTCAGCGCCCGCGTGCAAACCCAATCATGATGCAAAAAAAGGTTTTTTAATGTTTTCTCATTACGGTGCAAAAAAAAGAAAAACAACAAAAATAAAATATTTGTTTTAATTAGGTATTTACTATTTTTGTTTACTGAAGTATAAAAGAATATACTTAAATGAATAAGATTAATATTCGCGAAATCTTCTATCAACTTTCTTATATCCTATTCGATTGAAATTATACCTAAATTCGGGGCGTCGTTGGGCGTCGTTGTGCGTCGGTGGGCGTCGTCGGTGTGATTGTTGATGTGGTCAGTCCACCTATTAGGCGATCTTCCTCGTGGCCTGGTACCTCAACCGTTTACTGGACCACATTTACTTTTCCATAAATAAATAAACATACTTTTTTTTGTAAGTACATACATATTAGACATAGAAAACACCCAAACTCTGAAACAAATATTTACAGATCATACAAACATTTGGTCCGACCTGGGAATCGAACCCGAGACCTCTTGATCAGCAGCCGCAAACGCTAACCACTAGATCAACAAGGCAGTCAAAGTCATGGAAGAGAAACGCAAGAATACACAGGCCAAGATAGATAGGCCAGAACAACGGTACGGTGGAATCTCCTGTATTCCAATACAAGCGTTAATAAGAATGCAATAGAACAAACTAAGCCAGAGGTTCGCTCGAGGTAAGAGATTTCAATGAATAGTTTTAGTATTCCCAATCTTCGCTACGTGAACCAGTCCTCTGAAATCCTCGGACTGCTTTAATCCGACACTATAACAACGAACTTCCCTACGTCAGCATTGATGAAATTGAATTGGTCCTGAAACAACTGAAAAATGGAAAAGCCCTCCATAAGGACGGAGTTACAACTGAGCTTTTAAGATCAGGTGGACCTCCAGTTCTTAAACTACTCCAGTGTGTAATCAATTCCGTTCTCCACGAATAGAATACTCTAAGACCGTGGAACAATATCATGGTAGTTTTACTTTTCAAGCAAGGGGACAAGATCCTTTTCAAGAATCGCAAGATATCGCTCCCGAGTCATTTCTACAAGTTAGCTAAGTTACAGGTTTGTTTTCCAGGTATATCACAAAGGCTGACGCGACGATATGACGACTTCGAAACACCTAAGCAGCCTTGTTTTACGCGAATAATTTGGCACCATAGACCGTATCTGCCTCATAGTGTGTTTGAGGCAGATCATACAGAAAACATAGGAGTATAATCAGCCTCACGATTTAAATTTCATGGATAAATAGAAGGCCTTTGACTCTGGTTGCAGCGTTGAGGAAGTTGATCGGATATGAACACGAAAATTTTCAGCCAGTGCGTCGACTATAGGGCTAATCCATAAACTTAAAGTCGCTCATCATGCTAGGCTCGGAGTCTCCTGGAAGACGAAATTCGAAACGAAGTAATCCGTGAGAGAACCAAATTGGCCAACATAGCTCTTGTAGTTAGTAGGTCGAAGTAGCAATGGGCTATTCACATATATGTAGAACCGATAACTGCTGGAGATGCATGTTCTGAGTGGAGATCGAGTCTTGACAAACGTACTATGGGACGAGTTTATGAAGGCTGGCAGTGACTGGATACAAAAAGGAGACTGATGATGATCATGATTTAAGTAGCTTATATTATTAGACATACAGTAACATTAGGTACAGTAGCAAAATATTGATTCAAGTAGAAAAATAAATTATTACAAAAGCTCGTTTCGTTTTCTAAGATATATATTTCGTTTAATTGTAAATATTGTCAAACATATGTGCCTAACATCAATAGTTAAAAATAGTTGACATATAATACGTAAATACAAATGTTTCAGTTATGTACAAAATAACCAGAGACTATAAACCCGCCAATTCCTGCTTGTTTTTCTCATCAAACACTTCATCTGTATGTAAAAAAACATTTAAGTACAACATAAGGTAAGTATCACAGAAAAATGGTATGAAACTTGAATTACAGTGACATAATTCCCTTTTTACACTACGAGGTAGTAGGAAACAGTTCATTATATGGAACTTTGGAGAAAACTTTATTGGCAATCTCAGTGCCAATTCTGTTCCAGTTTGATTGAGCGAATGGCAATAACTCTTTATACAAGATTCTCCAGTTTGCATTTACGAAGGTCACACCCAGGTCAGCTGGAAAAGATATATAAAAATTCATTTCCGAACTCCTTGTAATATAATAAATTATAGTTAAGGCTTTTAATAGTGAACCACAATAAAAAGTACCAAAGAGTCTCATTTCTGTTAACATCACGAGGCTATATGGGAATCTTCGTGAATTAGTAAATAAAGTATAGAGTGCAAGTATTTAAAAATTACAGTTTAAATTCTTATTTATATAAAAAGACTAAAATCATACAAGTGTTGTCCCATGTGGGATTTGAACCCCCAACATTTCGCACCGTAGAAAGCGGCGTGGCGACCGCTTAAATCACGATGATTTAAGCGACGAAATTTAAATATAGATATTTAAATTTCATTTCAGATGGAAATTAAAATGTAAGGTAGCTAAATGTTTTGTAGTACGGAATATATAAAAGTATTGGTCACAATAATAATTAATATTCTTACTCAATTCTCTAGATTCAGGGTTCTCGTTCGTTAAGGTAACAAACATACTTCCAACATCAGGTCGCATATAAAAGTCTGTGATACGAACATAGGTGATGTCCCCTATTTTTTCCGGAACTCCGTCTAACTTCCACGTGTATGTCAAGTCGGCTGGAAGATTATATGTAATTTAGTAGTGACACGGTAGTATTTATGGAATAATTAGATAGTAAGTGCATAGTAACTTGTTGACTCAACGTTAATTGACGTCAGCTTAGCCAAATTAGATCATGTCATGTAAACAAATTTCACGTTTTCGTGTTTCTCGATTTATATAATATTAAGAAGGTAAAAAGAAAGAAAATAAATTATAGATTAGATATTTTTTAGTTAGCAGTTAAACATAGTTTCACAGCGAGACAGTAAGGGGAATATAAATTAAATGAATTACAAGGATAGTCGTCATGGGTTTTTATTTGCGAGTACTATTTACAATAAGCCAATTTTCAAAAGCGGCAGAATATTAAATTTGTCTATGGCAATACCGGTCGGAAATAAATTAGACTCGACCATTGTTCCATTTTCAGGGTTCCGTAGTTCATGACTCGGAACCCTAAAACATTCGTCATGTCCGTCCGTCCTCTGCCTACTGCCCAAACGGTTAGTGCTAGAAAGATGAAACTTTACAAAAATATGTGTTTTGTTACGTCGAAAAAGTGCTACAATAAAATTACGAAAAATATTTTTCTAAGGAGAGGCTTATTTTCAGCAGTGGACTGTTGAAGGCTGTTGATGATGATGATGGGGTACCTTCTCTACTCGTAAAGTGGGGATGTTTTTTTTTCTCGCGTCTACGCCGCGCCATCGTGTAAGGATATCATTATTGGATAGATCTTTTAAAACATTGCAAGGTTGCTAAGACCATTTTTTGATTTAGGGATCCGTTTGCGAGTTATTCAACTTTAAAGCGATTTTTAGGGTTCCGTAGCCAAATGGCAAAAAACGGAACCCTTATAGATTCGTCAAGTCTGTCTGTCTGTCTGTCTGTCTGTCCGTCCGTATGTCACAGCCAATTATTTCCGAAACTATAAGAGCTATACTGTTGAAATTTGGTCAGTCGATGTATTCTGTCAACCGCATTAAGATTTCTACATAAAAATAGAAAAAAAAACAATACATGAAACTGAAATAAAAAACTCAAAAATTTTTTTTTCATCAAACCTATACGTGTGTGGTATCTATGGATAGGTGTTCAAAAATGATGTTGAGGTTTCTAATATCATTTTTTTCTAAATTGAATAGTTTGCGCGAGAGACACTTCCAAAGTGGAAAAATGGGTGTCCCCCCCCTCTAACTTCTAAAATAAGAGAGTGATAAAACTAAAAAAAGATATGTTGTACATTACCATGAAAACTACCAACGAAAATTGGTTTGAACGAGATCTAGTGAGTAGTTTTTTTTTAATACATCATAAATCGTAACACGCAATTTACCTTTCATCTAATCAATACACTAGTATAAAAACATCGATGAAAGTTACAACAAACTACAAGAACTTTTATATGATCTTACTTGCTGATACGGAACCCTTCATGGGCGAGTCCGACTCGCACTTTTTTTCTGTAAAAACAGGGCATCCCCCCCCCCTCTAATAGCCAAACGGCTGGCTTATATAACCTGTTAAAAATCATGATAGTAGTCCATTGATATTGAACTTTCAAGGAAAATTATAGGGGTTTTGATAACTATTTTATTTCAGGAGTTATAGGGGCCTAACTTGTAAAATAGACTCATTTGGAAAACTTCGTACAAAAATAACGAACTAGTAATAGGTGTGGCCTGACACGCACTTGGCCCATTTTTTAATTAAAAAGTCATACTTACTCATTGTCGTATTAACTGTACCATAAGCTAAAAGGTTTAAGACGTTAAACTTTCCTTCACCCCGGAAGTTCGTGGTAATCGTCACTGTAGGGGTTGTTAAATCGACTTCCAAGTGAAATTTATCGTCATCTGCACGTAATCTGAAATTCATAAGCATATTCATTCTTAAGCGATAGTTTATACAACAATATAACTGACAAAGTAAAATAGCTACATTTTGAGTTTAGTTCTGCCTTATTACTTGGCAACGTAATAATTGACGCATGACGCTGACGCATGCAGAAATATAAATGAATGAGTAACATCATAAGGCATTAATAAGATGAGATATTTACAGGTAATTATCCGGTTAGGGTAACTACTTGGCCGTACATATGAGTATGTGTGCTCCAGCCCGATCGGGGCAAAGGCACCCAATCCGAATGACTAAGGAACCGATTTTTTAAATACATTAATTTTACACGTGAACGCGGGAATAATTTTGTTACTTGTGACCTATATATAATGGATTTTATTATGGCGGCACCACACTGCGTTATGCGCTATTCGTTATGCGGGTTATTCACGCGCATACGGCAAAGTGTGGAGAGTATAATCGCCAATAGGCATGAATAGCGAATACGCGTATCCGTCAACTTGTCGGTTTTTTGACACACTTCAAAGGACACGAATAAAGCGAATATACGCATCGACTGCCCACACTTCGGACGGGTAGTGAAGTGTTCTGTGCATAACTAAGAACCTTAAACTATAAAACAGTTTTTGAAATACGATAAATCGATTAAACAATTAAATCTGTCATATGATTAAAATAATTACACTTCATAGAATTTTACAAAATAAAAAGGAAATTAAAATAATATGGTTCGTTCGTTCGTATGGTTTTGTTTCTTTGACCATAAAAATGATAATGACACATCTCTTACACAACACTCTCTCTCTCACAACACAAATATTTGCCCTATTTGACAATTCAGCGTACCAGTTCGAAGTGTGGATGGCATGTTTGTTGTTTGCGCGCATAACAAATATTTAGGCGAATACGGCGTAGACACATAACAATTAGTGCATAACGCAGTGTGGTGCCGCCATTAGAACGAAAAACCACAACAGTAGGTTCATTATCACTTTACGAGTACAAATAAAAACATTTTTTTTTGATAATTAACTAGATCATTATTAATACACAGTTAATATTTAAATGTTACCTGACAACATGTTTTATGTTGTATGACATAAAACGTGTACTTATATGTTAATTTAACACGATACTCATTCCGATACCTTAGTACGAGTACTAACCTGCATAATTTTACAGGTCTTGAACAAAAGTCGTGATAATATAAAACAACTTTCGTTGGTGAGTGTGAGACCGGAGGCCCAATCATTCTGCATCATTCTCCCGCCCTTCGAAGGCCGGGAGAATGATGCAGAATAATCTATCCAGGCTGCCATGGTAAGGGTCACCATGCTACATTGTCTACCCTCACAATAAGCATGGTGACCCCTACTCCTGGATTCTACTCATGCTTTCCATCAGGCAGAGTAGAGTCACTTTGGCAGGCTTAAATATAAAAAAAAAAAAAAAAATTAGAGCAATTTTCTGTGTTTAATGTAGGTATGTATAATATTATTCTACACAGATACCATGCTAACATCTTACAACCTTTACGCAAAACCTCATTATTTATTTCTCATGATAATGTAGATTGATGCAAAGCCATATCAATAGGCAGTGTATCCAATATTTCATTCTAAAACTTTTTATTTTGTTAACGGGGTGGAAGATCCTCATTATAAAAAAAAGAATACTCGTTATCAAAAAAAGAAGAATCAAATGATGGGCTCATGATCCGGCACTGTCTCTTCGACGAATAACGAATTTGGTCGTAGACCATCGTGTACATGTCGGCCAGAATGTCTAATGGTGGAGATCGAGCCAAGACCGTCACCACCTCGTAATAAATCGTATGGTAGCCACGTTAGACTCATGGACATCAGCCGCTGCAGACTCAGTTGAGCCTGACAGCGGGAGGAATCAGCCAGGTCTTCAGACCAGACGGATGCCCCAAACATGGACTCCCGAGATTGGGCAGTAGACGATGCAACGCCCCTGCTCGGGGGACTAATCGCCCAAAATGCTCTTCGAAGGTCCACCGGGTGATACTGGACTTCAGTATCACCCATCTGTAGGAATGGTGGATGCATACCTAAGTATTTTGTGAATGATAATATCGGAAAGACTGGGGTGTCCATGTGGTGACTATGAAGAAAATGGAGTGTCACCACTTCTTTTTCTCGCATGTCGCAAGTATGGAATTTAAGGGAACCGCAAAGAGAAAGAAAACTTGAAACAAATCCCATACCAACCCGTCTGGCTAGCGTGTTATAGTAAGTTGAAACCTCCTTTCTAAGGAAAGGCATATGGCCTGCAGAAAACTGGTACAGGCTTTGGATGTCATGTGATGATTTGATATGGAAGGTAATATTTAAAAGTAGTAAGATCTTACCTTGCGTCCTTAACTACAGCTCTCTTTAAGCCTGCGACGTATGTATTTTTCATAACCATTTTTGCTACGAGCTGAAATCAAAAATTATAAGGTATTAATAGGTATTAAAAGGTAAATATACATCATCTACTATAAACTATTTTATTTAAAACTAGTTGATGATGCGATTAGAAATAACCATCACCCATCTGTTTATTGGATGATAAGTTTTTTATATCGAATTTAATATATTAAATAATATATCGCGGGTGATGGCTACGAAAGACAACATCAATGCAAAGAGAAGGAAAACTTGAAACCAACCCTATACCAACCCGTCTGGCCAGCGTGGTATAGTAGGCCAAAACCTTCCTTTCTAAGGAAAGGCCTATGTCCAGCAGTGGACTGTTAAAGGCTGTTGATGATGATGATGGGTGATGGCCATTCTTTTTTCACAATAGGTAGGAGTAGACGCAATTGCGTGGGTCAGCTAGTAACAGATATAACACAACAGATATAACCGGTATAACAGGAACCAACAGAGGACCAATCACGAACTGAATAAAGCAACATAAGTAATGAGTAGGTATAATTACAATATGAACAAATACTACAGAACAAAGGTGCACAAGGGCTATGACGTTTATGCTCTTGAATACTTTTTTATGTAAAGTAGGTCTCGGCGACCGGGTCTGATCTCGGCCTACATCTATACAAATAAATAACATTAGAATGTCTGTTTGTAATATCAAATAAACAGTTTTTTTACTAAATGCATATGATAGTAGGTTCATTATATATAATTGGTTATAATACAATTATAACAAATTATATATAATACAGTTGTTAAAATCACTTCAAAAGAATTCCTTGTTCACTGACCTTCAATCATGAAGAGTAACTTCTTTTAACCTTAACCTCAAACAAAGGAAGGTTGCAAACAATATTAATTGTTGAGGGTACCTAATGCCACAAGAACTTGATGTTAATAAAGTTCATGACTCTTACTGTTTCGTCATGTCCGTCCGTCCGTCTGTCCGTCTGAAGGAAAACTATAACGGCTTACATAACTTTGTTAGTTCAAGAGCTATAGAGGCCTAACTTGTAAAATACGCTTAAAATATAATAATATGATAATAATATCGCTTTAACTAGGAGGTACAAGTGGCGATCTTATCGCTCGAAGGCAATCTCTTACCGGCAACTATGACGAGATGGAAAAAAAGACATGGAAAGTATAGGATAGTAGCATTGAGAGATTAAGAACTTAAGTGCATTTAAAAAAATAGGTCAGTGTATTTACAGGTTATATCAGGCGAAAGTAACACATGGTATAGGCTTAAATAAAATATATAGAAATAAGAATAAATAAGTTAAATAAACAGGTATTCCATACATGCTCAAGTGGATTTTGAGAAATAACTGGTTACATGTCATTGAAGTCTCTCAAGTAATAATGCTTTACCAGTCTCTTGAAAGCAGCTAATCTCTGTGCACTTTGTACAAAAATAACGAAATAATGCCTGACACGCACTTGCCCGTTTTTCATAAATAACTAGCTGAGTCCCGCGGTTATGGTTGTACATTGCAAGTAATGCCGTGGAGTAAAGCTTTTCTAAAACTTGTTCCAAAGATTAGTCGAAGCAAACAGACAGATGGACACTTTCATATGCATTCAGTAAAAAACTGTGCATTTGATATCACAAACAGACATGCCAGTTATGATGAAAAGCATGATTATATTCTAATAAAATAGACGCGAGCAAAAAAAATACATCCTCATGATAGACATGATTTGAAGTACTCCAAAAAATATTTTAGGTATATTTTATTTAAGCACTTTGTAGAAGTGATAATAACACATCCATGAAAAGTTTCGTCCGTGTGGTGACGGATTAAGAATACAAAGTGTCACCACCCCTATTCATTCCATGAGCGTCGTAAGAGGCGACTAAAAGAACAAAATAAGCAGCTAACATCACTGCCAAGAGAAGGAAAACTTGAAACAAACCCTCTACCAAACCCGTCTGGCCAGCGTGGTACAGTAGGCCAAAACCTCCTTTCAAAGGAGAGGCCTATGTCCAGCAGTGGACTGTTAAAGGCTGTTGATGATGATGATGATGAAATGTTTCATCTTTCTAGAACTAACCGTTAGTCGAGGATGGACGGACACGGCGTCACTATAAGGGTTCCGAGTCGTTTACGACGGAACCCTAAACAACGCTTAACCTCTTTACAGTGTTAGTTAAAGAATACAGCAGCACGAAGATTAGACAGGATTTAAGCAGCCCATTAGTACCTATTTACATTGATCGGTAGATTTCGTCTCGTCCCAAATTGGCACATCTTTATTTTGAAGATTTTCTAAGGAAATTTAAACTACAAACAATAAATTTATATCACTGAACTGTAACATAACAGATGAAGCCACTTGAACAGAACACAGAATATTTAATAATGTTAACCAGGGCTGTACACCGTGCCTGGTGGAATGGGTGGTCTTGCAGCGTTCACTGCATTGGGCATAGGTAACCCATTCCAGTACTAGTATCTTCATAGTATTATATTCTTAATATTCTTATGGATATTCTAAAGTTCAAGAGTGACATCATAATTTTGTAAATGTAAAGTTAGATCATAAGTTAGATAATTAATTAGTTACGTAGCTAGTTAAGTAAGCGCGGACAGATCAATCTTGATTTGATGCTTAAATTGAGGCCTACTGCCGGTTAGGCTGTAGATTGAGTTTCGGCGGTTTCCACAGACGTCTTTGGTTCGTTATTGTCAGCCGAGGTTTTCGGATGGTCGTGGGTTTCATTTTTCAAGTTCAAGTTTACAAAGCCGTTACAAACAAACCTATGCCAGGCCATATGATCCATGGTCGGTATCGAGAGTTGTTTTACCAAAAAAGTCATTTCGCAGAAGGAGGCAACGATTATCAGCATCTCATGCACCCTGAGTATAACCAGAGATGGTCGAACGAATTTTTCACTCCATCCGCTTCAGTGGCCAGTCGCAAGGAGGTTTCTAGATGGCGTAATAAAAGATTCCCTGGACCGCTCCTATTTCAGGCGCAGATCGGAACACCGTGTGGTTTTAGTCGGTTCGATTTTGACACACCGCCCCGCCGAAAACTCCGGTGGGATATCGGCCCGAGGGGGTTTCTACACAGAAAAAAGGATGCTAATAAGATGGTACTCGTATTCCATAGTTGTTCGGGTCCTTGATGTCGGGAACGATTGGAAGGCGATGGTGATTGGCTGATCCTTGGGCAGATGTCTGATTTAAGGAAATTAAGTTTTAGTTTTTTATCTATATAATTTCTGGCCCGCACACTGAATTCCAATCTTTTCCAAATTTTTGATGTACTTCAGAGGCGCTACGTAAGCACTCTAGTGAGTGTCTTTGTGAGGGCTTTGCATGCATTTCGAAATGGAAATGGGGAATGCATGGTGTCGTCTTTGGAGGGAGTGGTTGAACTAATTGAGTACATTGGAACCCTTTTGGTACTTGGTATGCAGTTGATTGAGATGGCTATCTGTCCTGGCAACCTGCTTTGTAGTATTTCTTCGGAACTTGAGAGTTGCTTTCGCTAAGAGGGGTGCTTCCAATTAATTGGAAGGTGGCTTCCACACTTATGCAGGTGCAATTGCGATTTGCTTCATTTCAATGGATTGTGTTAGGATCAAAGTTATTAAATGGTTTGGTTCACATTCTGGTTTCGTAACGGAAAAGAAAAACTAGACGAATACTTCCTAGCAAAATGGAGTAGGGTTTGCGAAATGAATGTATTTGAGCGGCTGAAGCAGAAAAGTGACGAAACGAGACAGACATAATTATGTTAAATATGCAATAAAAAAATTACTGTGGAAGGCTATAAAGTAAATGATGCATAGGTAAATGATTAAAGTGGCGGTAGTTTTCTTTAATCTATTTTTATTTTGTTGATAGCTTGTTTTATCTGAAGTTTGCTATTTATTGTAATGCAGAGAAAAAATATATATAAAAGGAAGGGATGTGGTGTCTGTATCATTTAGACACCTCACTCTTTCATTCACTCGCTCAATGTAGTATCTGTGAATAAATGAGAAAGAAGCATTATGTCATCTCCAGTGCACGTGCGGTCGTGAAACAGTCTAGTCAACTGTTATCGACAATAGCGAGTGGGTGCGTGTGAGCCAACAATATACTACAAGGGCCATGGTAGTGTAATTACTATTGTACATATATAACAGTGTACTCTGTTTTAAGATATCCTGTTCTTATCTAATTGTTATTACGTTTATTATAGTAGCCGTTAACTATGAGGTTTTCTTTATACTGGTATTCCTGTTACAAAGGGCTTCAGAGTACTGCTACTTGTGCAGAGTACTGCTAGTATTCAGCACACGGCTACAGAAAAGGTCAAATTCTTTTTTGTATTGCTGACTTATACCATCTGTAAACTAATCTTATAATCCATCTGACCCAATTATAAATCACAAGCAAAGACTAAAAGACCTTAAAGTAGTTTTACTTCTGATAAGATATGAAGGTGAAGTTAAAAACTGTTAGTGTACATCGTAAACTAACTACGGTTATACATAATCATTGTTTTCCTTTTTTTTTAAAACATGTGGAAACCCTTTAAGGCCGTGTGCGTGCCACTTTGCGCAGCGCCTGAGATAAGAGAGGAATCCGTCAACGGCTTTTATTACGACATCCAGATTTCTTCTAACGAATAATATTCATACTTATGAATGACATACATTTGGGATTGTAAAAACTACAAAAATAATTTGACAGCTAACTTTAATTAAAAGTATGTAAATACGAGTACTTTTGTTAATTCGATTATAACATCTTTAATTGACATATTAATTACCAAACCTTTAAAGAATATCAAAAACTTTTGTCAACATTAAAAAAGCAACATTGAATATCATAACAATACTGGCAGATCCATTGATCGAATCAACTTTTCATAACCCAATTTTTTTCAAATACATCTGAATATTTTGTTTTAAGTAATTACATTTTTATCTTGATAGATTCGCTTCGTCAATTAAAGCTTCGCAGACTTTTATGCATACCTAAATACATAAATATGTTAATAAAGACTTAATTGCTTTTTTTTTAAATCACTATGTTTTTAGGTTTTCTGTCATTGTCTGTTAACTCCGAGCATACCGACCAATTAGGTTGATGTATCCTGTGAACACGATCACCAGAAAATGGAAATCTATTAACTCAACAAGTTATACTTACTTGGTTATTATTATAATCCAGTTTGAAGTATTTTTGTAAGTAAGGATCGATTGGCGGCACGTCCAGCTCTGGGATGCCGTCGGTCATGACAGCAATTCCCTTTTGCACGGCTTCCGCCATACAATCGTTGACATCCAAAGCATTTCTGTTGCATACTTTTAAATACTTCTCTGAAAGTGTAAGACATGATATGTTTTATTATAAATTCGAGTGTAACTCTGCTTGGCTGTTAATTTTGCGCGACTAAACTGCTGCACCGATTTGCAATCCAACATTCTTGGAAATAATATATTAGCTACTTTTTACTGAGGTAACCAATATAATATGTATAATACTGTCAGAACATCGGGCGAAAAAAAAACACAGAAATTAAACCATACAAAATCGTGATTTGATATGAAACTGGCTCAAAACGTGAATATAACTTTGTGATTCTTATTACGTAGCATACCCACTCAATATCTGTTACTAAAGATCGATCGTATCGCAATCGCAACACTTTGTTTTGCACTTTCCTTGGCCCTGTTATTTAACGCGTACATGGGGCCATGTAACCATGCTAGCTGTGGACTATTCTTATTTGTGTTAGTATATTTATTTATATAATAGTGATTCATTCCCTTTCGGAACGTGCTCATGGGATACAAGACATTTGTTAAATTTTTGTTAGGGTGAAATTTTTGTAACAGAGGCTAAGTCTGTTGCCATACACCGGGCACACTTCATGGCAAGCGATATCCCGAAAAAATATTATTATTCTCTATAATTTAAATGTACATCATACAATAATTCCAATTTTAATAAAGCAAATAAATAGTCTATATCTTGTTGGTTGGTCACATACTTTTAACACTATTTATTTATTTAAACTTACTGCTAAGGTGGACTTAATGGCATAAGACATTCTCTCCCAGTCAACCTTCAGGCAATGTAGAAATATGACGCGGTAGGTGCAAGGACTGAATATTTTCATATTAATAAAGTTTACAATATTACAGAAATTATGAGATAAATTTACTTAGTACTTTGTAGATTAATAAATAACACATAAATGTAATACATTACCAATATAACCCATAACATAAATATAATATACTAAAATATAATATAATATATTAAATACACATAGGTACATATATATATATATATATATATATATATATATATATAGTATGTGTATTTAATATTATAATAGATCTAAAATACACAGACGGGCACTAGTATTGTGACTGTACTGCCAGTTCACCCTGAAGAAGTTCGCGCACTTTTATCTCAAATATAAGGCGGTTTGTGGACATCCTGATTTCAGCAGGCAGTGCCTTCCAGAGTAGGACTGACTGCACATAGAAGGAAGAATGGATGAAGTTGGAGGTGTGAGAAGGGCATAGAACGAGGAAGTTATTAGTTGACTGAAGACTTCGATCGTCATTTGAGTATAAAAAGCGGAAGTGTGGTACCAGGTATTTGGGCAATGATGGAGAGTTGAGGAAAAAGAAGAGAAAAGTCAGAGCACGTAAACTGACGAGTTGGGAGCCATTGTAATTGGGAACGAAAAGTAGACACATGATCATACTTGCGAAGATTGAAAACGAATCGAATGCAGTTTTTAGAAGGCGGTATTGAGGAGATCTGCATTCAGGTCAAAATAACACACATCACCATAGTCAATTAAGGGAATAATTAAGGACGGTATCAGCGTAGCCTTGGTTCTAACCGGAAGAAAATTCTTGAGATATAAGGCGCGAATATAAGACGCGGAGACAAGAGGTGACTTTTTGACTGACGTGTGTGACTTGAGCTCGCCAATCAAGTGTCGAGTCTAAATATAGCCCCAGATTCTTTACCACTGTGCTCAGGGGTATAGTCACGTTATTGTAGATAACTATATTGTCTACTAAAATATATAACCCAACTATCAAAAAGTTACGCACACCTGCTGTTTCTAATGACCTTCTATTGGTTTTGTTTTATTTAATGTTACACTAGTAACATAGTATACTATAGTACAATCTCTTCGCCTCCCAATTTTTGGTTTCTCCCCTAAGCTTAGGGATGATTCTCAATTTCTAATTTCTTTATATTTCTTTTATAGCTAAGAAGCTTTTAAGACTGCCACTTAACACTATTTTATAAATATTTAGGTACCACTATACCTACTACTGTTTAAGCAATGCTTCTAATTCTCGCAAAGTAGCACATTGTACTGGTGGAGTTTAAGGATTACTAAAATAATACTCAACCCAACCACTTTCATATTTAAGTCTAATACAAGGATCCTGATTACAAATAAAAATAAATGTTTGAGAATCACTGTGAACACTGGCACTAAGCGAGACGGGCAAGATATATCTCGTTTCTGTATTACCAGTTAAACGTTTTGTTATATTGTGTTTTAATAGAACGGTGACTGAAAATGCTAACATAATTGCATGTTTTCTTGCAATAAAGTGGGAACTGAATAGTGACGTAGGCATGTGTCACGTTAGACCACGATAAATTCATTCAGTCGACAAAAAGCAAAGAAAAAAAATTGCTTGACACTGGTTAACTGTGAGGTCGTATTATAATTTTGGTCGAAATAGGCCATTTATGCAACAGCATGATACTTCTACTTACAACATTACCTGATACGTGCCCCTTTATCCGTCATATCCCTTTATCCTGATACGTCATACTTTAAAAGTATAATAACATTTACCCGCGGCTCTGCTTTGCCTGTATATGTATATCGGTTACCGAGGTAAAGCATTGTCTATATCCTTTCACAAGATTCCTCATAACATCACTATAAATATCATATTGTTGAATATTACTAACAATATGCTCGTAGATGCATTAAAATGTTTAAGTGTGCATGTTTTTTAGAATTTATAATTAGGATTTAGGAACCAATTTAAATTTGCAACGTTATTGCATCATAAAATAGTGCTATCACTATTTAATTTTAAACATATTTTTCTAGTTTTCGTAATTTTAATTTTTATTTATTTTTTTGTTTCTACTTAGCATAATCTATGAAGTTTAGATTACATTCAAAGTGGGACACACATACTTGTTCAACGTCAACAGGTGGGAACTAATACTATTGTGGGCATTGCACATTTCACTCAAAAAAAAAAAAATTGTTTTGTCAACCATCGCACCAGACAATCTAATTTGAAATAGTGTATAACTATATAACTTGGCCCATACATTGTTTTTTCATGCGATGGCCAAGAAATGCCATGTTTAAAACGTAAAAGATTTTAATTTTGATATGGTCAGTGCCGGATTAAGCATGCGCGGGGCACGTAGCAAAATCTAGCGCGAGGCCTTCGGATTATTTCAGGGTGTTAGGTATTTAAAAAAAATTTAGTCATTGAATAAAACTGTTACAAGCAAAGTTTTCTTGATTTAACTAATTTACATACGTCGATATAAACAGTATTATTTAAATAATACTGTTTATATCGACGTCTCTGAGTAAAATTATTGGAAAGGCTCTGCCCTCTATTCTGCCAGATTGAAAGTATGTGTAAAATCCAAGAGTGTGGTCCACCATACTACTGCAAATGCAGACAAAGCTGCATGGTAACTACACATACAGTGTACATTATGGTGGACTAGCGAAATGCTTTTTAACGCCCCGCTTATCGGGATATGTTGTAAGGAAAATATATACGCTTTTAGTGAATTTCAGTTTTTGACTGCTCGGCATAAGAAAGAGCCGAAACATGTAGCACGAGAGTGTATTTCAACCACTATGAAACGGCAACTTCAGTTTGAGGTCGGTGCGTATTGTACTATAGTGGAAGGGAGAAGGGAGAAGTTGGAACTCTTCAGAACACTCCATGCTTAAGGCGATGAAGGACTGCTATAGAGGCGATATCCCTTAGAAACTTCAGAATTCGAGGAACTAGGTGGCTTCGGGACTTTCGTTAATGCGGACTGCTCGCCACGGTAAGCGATCGAGACTATCAAGCAAATGATGAATCCATCGCAAAGATGAGAATAGTAGGAGGGGAACCACTTTATTATATCAAAGCATCCCGACAAATATCAAACGAGGATACCGAGCCGACAGATGAAAATGATTGAACAGTATAGGGTGGCTATATTCTTCAATCATTTTCAATATACAAACATCAACTGTTTTTCTTTTCTATATGTTGAATCATTTAAATATGTACATTTATTGGTATAGTATATATATATATATGTATTTTGTATTGTAATAAGAAAGTATTTTATATTATCATCATCATCAGCCTATCGCAGTCCACTGCTGGACATAAGCCTCTCCAATTGCACGCCTCTTAGTTCGATCCTTTGTATGTATGTATAAAATTGAAATTGTTTGTAATTATATTCATTAGCAAATAGTAGGTTCAAAAAACATGTATTTTCAACTACTGTACTGTATCTCTATAACATTTTGATCCATCCTAAGGTTGCCTGGAAGAAATGGCATTTGGCAATAAGGCCGCCCTTTGTACACCAAATATTTAATTATTTTGTTCATTAATGTAACTCTGTAACATGGTATGAAAATACAGAGTTATCTATCTATCTATCAAAGTGAAGTGATTCAGACGCCTTTGGCTCATCGTATTTCTATTTTGGTGTTGAAAAACCACTGCAGCTTATCATTAGCAATAAATAAGTGTGCAAAGTGATTTCAACTTCGGGAAACAAGATTGTGAGGAATGATTATGCAAGAGCTTGTAAAGTTGCAGTTTCAGACCTTGTTACTTGCTATTTATATCACTACCTACAACAGAGATCAGCAATGCAGCGAACTTGCCAAATCATCGGCAAAAGCACTTAATAATAAATATGATATGATAATAACAAAAATTTTTTATAATCTTTTTTATGAAAGAGATTACAGGTTTTGGAATATTCCGAAAACGAAAGTAACTTTGTGGTATACTTTAGAGCGGCGTTTCTTTAAAGCAGCGAGTAGGTACATCGTCAATGGTGACAATAAATACCGAATTTCATATGTGATTCTCAACATTTAGTGTACTTACGAGTAAGTCACTATTATGATAGTCTTTTCTGTTTCAATTTCTTCATCTAGAAGTTTCTTGAAAAACCACTGCAGCTTATCATTAGCAATAAATAAGTGTGCAAAGTGATTTCAACTTCGGGAAATAAGATTGTGAGGAATGATTATGCAAGAGCTTGTAAAGTTGCAGTTTCAGACCTTGTTACTTGCTATTTATATCACTACCTACAACAGAGATCAGCAATGCAGCGAACTTGCCAAATCATCGGCAAAAGCACTTAATAATAAATCTGATATGATAGTAACAAAATTTTTTTATAATCTTTTTCATGAAAGAGATTACAGGTTTTGGAATATTCCGAAAACGAAAGTAACTTTGTGGTATACTTTAGAGCGGCGTTTCTTTAAAGCAGCGAGTAGGTACATCGTCAATGGTGACAATAAATACCAGAATTTCATATGTGATTCTCAAAATTTAGTGTACTTACGAGTAAGTCACTATTATGATAGTCTTTTCTGTTTCAATTTCTTCATCTAGAAGTTTCTTGTTCATACATTTCCATATAACGAGTCATAGAGCTTGTATGTTGAAATTATGATCAGCTGATTGTGGCGCGCTCTAATAATTATTTTGCAAAAATTTTGACAAGAGTCGCATTTCTAACTTGCTCATCTTGGAGACAAGCTTAGTTACAGCACTCTGCCTTTTGATCTACATCATTGGAAAAGTCTTCAATTTTCTATAACTTTAGAAGTGAAACCACACAAAACCGCTTTTGTAGATTGTCGGATAGGTTTTCCTCCAGATTATCTGAACCAGGTACACAGTCATACCTTCAGACAATCCAAGTGTTATGACCATTCATTTATCAAAATAGGCTGCATAGCAACTACATTGTTTGTATTTCACCAAAAACTGATCATTCATCTGTTGTTATCGCGGTAAAAGCAGTCAACAGTTGAAAAGAACACCAAAAACTATTACTAAAGTAGATTATAATTAAGCTGTACATGCCCTAAAGATGCTTCTAAGGTGTTTCTGGCATATTGTTACCTATATTAGACAATTGTACTTCTAAACTAAAAGTTGGTACTGGGAAAGTAAACATCAAACCGTGGATGACGCCAGGCTTGATGAAGTGTATTAGGTAGAGAGATAAATTACACGCTATGCTTAGAAAGGACCCCGATAACTTTATTCTACAGGTGACATACAAAAGGTATAGAAATGTTTGCAATCTACTTGTACATAAAATAAAAACTTTAAACTGAAGAAATAAAAACTTTAGACTAAGAAATTTAAACTGGAAGAGTCACTTGAGATGCTCAGTAATCGGTTACGAAAACTAATGTCTATTTTTAAGAAAATAAGACACATTCAGATCCTACTATAAATAATATAGTATACAACTCTTTGTCTCAGTTCTTATTAACATATGGCATTTCAGCTTGGGGTAGGGCTTATAAAACGCGTCTTATTAGAGTAGAACGGGCACAAAGAGCGGTAACAAAAGTAATTCATTTAAAAAAAAGCTATACAAGGAATTTCAACTTTTTAACTTTTGTCAACTTTTTATTCTACGAATAGTTCTGAGGCAACACTGAATATCATCTCCCTAAGTCATCTCAAGAAAGCGACTTGCTACTGTATATATAGTATCTCGCTCTAGAACTACATTTGCTAGGAGTTGTTTTTCATATCGGGGTCCTTAGATATATAATAAACTGGCAGAAGTCACTACTAAGTCACTCAGAAATATAACTCTGAAATCTTGCAAGAAAATCATAACGGATTATCTATTGACGTTAGACTATCAATCCTCGGAAGCTTTTTTATAGACATTAATCTAAAATCTTAATTTTTACATAATAAAGTGTGTGCCATCTTGTTAACTCCCACAGCGATGACCGTCAACCATGTCTCAGCCAGCCAGCCAGCAACCTCAGCCTAGACAGGGACACCACACGCAGGACGCGACCGCTCCAGCCTGGTAGCCCCTACGGCCTCGACAGCGTCTAGGCACAGAACACTGCACACACGGTTTAAGTAAGCAGAGCACCTCTCTCCCGTCTACGCAGCAGCCAGCCACAACGCAGCAACCGCCCCGACTCACTGGCGACCTCACCTCAGCACCGCACACTGCATGCGATTCCCACTCACTGGAATCACTGCTCACTCCTGGCACTGGCTATACAGAGTATACAGAGTAACTACTAATCCTGAATCGCGAAAGAGACACACTCGCGCTGATTAGCATATATACAACAATCTAACATCAACTGTTGGGCAGTGGCACGCCAGGCACGATCACCTCGCCTGGTCGGAGGATCCTCCCTTTGTGTTGGAGGAACACCTGGAACACGACACCCGTTCCTCCACAATATTATTATATTATACTCGTAACTGATGACAATATTGTAACATGCAATTTTAACGACATTGAATAGATGTATTAAAGAACACAAGTAAGTAGTCCAATGAATGAATTGTTAAAGATTTGATATAAAAACTAAAGGTTAAAAAATAAGTCACTAAATTCTCAACTACAGCTACAACATTCCGTATATGATAATGTTATAGACAGAAAGTACCCTAAAGGCCGCTGCATGCGTGACGGGATTTTACACGGACAGGACGGAACGGGAAGTTTTGCAAACTTCGTTTCATACAAAATGTATAAGGAAATGCATACTTCACGGAGACACGGACGGGACGGGATCGTGGCACGCACGGGACGAGCTATATATCGTCGCCGACGATGTATAGCACATCAATAGCAATTAAAGCCAATTCTTGAAATGAAAAATCCATCTTTCCTTGTTCACAACACTAGCACGTTAGATCCGAGTCACAGTCACGGTGCGTATGCATTTACATCACGTCCCCGTTTATAACGAAGCAACCACGTCCACGTCCTGTCCGAGGTAATATCTCGTTACGTATGCAGCGGCCTTAAAATTATTATTTTTCTTTTCATTTGCCACGAACCTACTCTTAGGTGGGTACTGAACCCTCAAACTTTTAAACGATGCGTATGTGGTTAAAGACGGTTTCGACTGTATTATTTGTTTGTTTTTATAAGGTAAAATTAATTTTAGTACCTACTGCTGTTTCAGTTAAATTTTGGTGAAACAATAAATTGTTTTCATTTATTTTATTTTAAAGGCAGAAGCTGATAAAAATATATGTAAATTCTCATTAAAATAAAAAAATTGCTTATGTACAAAAGTCTGCAGAGCACTTAGCAATCATCAAACGTATTAATAGGTATGTACTTTAATTTATAGTTTGATATTTTGATGCAATCTGAATTCTCACATTAATTTTGAAAAACTATTTATGAAACGAAATTTCTTGAGACGATGATGAGATAAAGTAGTCTATGTATTTGCATTCGTTTTTAATACACAACTATGTTCGTATATTAACTTTTTAATAATGAAAAATAATTGGTCATTATACGAGACTACTTAGTGGTGTGTAGTTTAGCGAATCCAAAGGTTGTGTCTCGAAGTGACCTTGCACAAATCCAAGCTTTGTTCTCCTTATTCTTCCACGGGCCTCGGAATAAGCCATTCGATCGACTCAGCCTCATAGTGAGAGGAATTCGCATCGGCATCGAGCCCGCTATGAGATATTTAGGGCTCGTACTCGACGGCCTATGGGACTTCGGATATTACTTCCGAAGTCTGGTCCCAAAGTTGGTGGGCGCAGCGTGAGAATTGGCAAGGTTTCTGCACTACATAAGGGGCTCAATGACTCCTGCAAGAGACTCTACATGGGAGTTATGCGGTCCTTGGCCTTTTATGGGGCCTTAGTATGGGCGGAGGTCCTAAAGGCCAGCAATGTCATCAGGATCATAAAGTGGTACCACATGATCTCCTTTGAGCACTCGATTGGCTCGAGAGGCGTCTCGGGACCCTCTCATATCGGCTGTCATAGGTGATCCTTGTGAAAGGATGTTTCGGTACTTAATCACCTGTGTTTGATCCGTAATTAGCGAACGCCTGAGTGCCGCCACTGCGATGGCCAGACTGCAGACACAGCACTCCACACGCTGACAGAATGTCCGGTGTGGGGGAAGTGATTGGTGGCCCCAAGTGGTTCCTTTTGAGAGTACACCTGGTTCCTCAGCTTATAGTACCCCAGACGGCGTGGTAGTATCCCAAACAAAAATAATACTTTGGCCTTTTTTGGCTTAATTAAAAAAAACTGGCTTAATCTTTGAGAACTGATTCTCGAGATAAAGTAGTACGTAACAAATGTTATAGTTTATAACACTGTTACGCAAGTCAAACTCGCATGTTCCTTACCTTTTGCCATTCTACATTTAACAAGAAAAAGTTTAAATACCTATCTACTGCAGCACTACTGAATAAAAACTTTAAAAAAATGTCTTATGTCATACTTCAAAAAGTTATTACAAAAAGAATCAAGTCCAAGTTGGGCCATTTACTTCCTAAAAGTAATTTAACTATTAATTTTAATACTTGAAAAGCTTATAATAACCTTCAAAAATGATTATAATTATCGAGTGGAACGTATTAAATTATTGTTAGTTTTAATGCAATTACAAACTGTGTAACAATTTTTTTAATCTTCCTGCATACATACTGCAATCATATGAACACTTGTTATGGATGATGATGGAAGGATGTATAGATGTTTGTTTCTCTTTCACGCAAAAAACTGTTGAACAGCTTGGGATAACATTTAGTACTGAGATAGATTATAGACTGAATACAACATGGCCTAAGTTTTGTATTTACAGTTACTATTCTATTAACAAATGTTACCAAAACCATATGTTACCAAATGTCTTGTGTATGTAATCAAACGCAACATTTCAACTTAAATAAATACTAACGTAATTGTTAATTGAAACCTCATACTTTTATCGGATTCACCCAGGTACTAATGGTGGTTGGGAAGTTATTATTTCACATCACTATTAGTACACACAGAAATAAGCTATGTCATTTTACTATGTCATTTTGGAGTCTTTCGCTATTCTTGTTATACGCATTTATGTCAGTCTCACTTAGTGCCAGTGTCTGCACTGATTAAATTCATTTTTATTTGGCTTAACTTAAATATTTATTTGTATTTGACTGAAATATCGAAATGGTTGTATTGAGAATTATTTTAGTAATCCCTATAATCAACTAGTACTATGTGCTGCCTTGTGAAGCTTACAAACATTGCTTACACAGTGGTAGCTATATTAGATATTAGTTTAAATAGTCGTCAGTATATTTTAGGGCACTGACTTCCTAATAGCTGTTGCTATAAATGATCACAAGTGCACTCCGAGGCACGAGCGTAGGGCACTTCTAAAATTTCAGGCTCTTGTTGTCTCTGTGGCTTTTGGCACACTTTTGGATCGACCTGGGAATCGGACTCGAGACCTCTTAATAAACAGTTACATACTATGACCATTAGTTCAACGAGGCAATCCAGATCAATACTCTTAAATCCTTGGGAAAATAAGTCTTACAGTAGTCGCCTATATTATCGTCGACCTAATATGTGAACTAAGTACCGATGTGCATGCAAACTGATAAGTTTGTTTCTCTTGAAGACAAGAAAAACAAGGTTAAGTTAAGCTAGCCATACACAGTAAGGTACAACTGTGCAGGTCTGCATACACAATTCTTTGTTACATTCAAATGTATAGGCTCACTTGTCAAGTATACCATAACGTTTATACCTGTAGTTTGTGTCTGTTTCAAAAACTCGAGAAGTTCACCGATCTCCAGTGTTGACAAGATATACTCATTTCAGACATGTTTTTATCTTGTTATCTATTTATTTATTATTTCCAGGTAGTGTTGGTCCTCTAATATCTTTAGTGTTCTGACATTTTGTCACGGCAAAGCGTGACTAGGGATGATTACTAGATTATTAAAATTAGGTGGAAGTCTCATATGTAGCCATTACTTGGTTTCATAAAATTTACACTATATTATAAATCTCTTGAAATATGAAAACGAACGACAGAAACGAACTGTTGATTTCGTAAGAAACAAACCCATAGAGTTGTCGAAAACAATTTATTTAAGAAGATCTATAGCAACGGTATACTATCTTACAATATTAACACACCGAGAAAAAAAAAAATGATGCCTAAGTGAAAAAGTAGAAAAAGAAGAGTTAGGTAAATTGGTACGTACTTATGTTATTTTGCTACCTAAATATTTGATTGTATCACTGATCATTGCACAAATTCATTGTTAATTTAAATGTTTACTTTATAGTTAAAAATAAATATGAAATACGAAGAATTAGATCAAAATAATTGGTTAAAATTAGTTACATTATCATAATATTAACAAAAAATAACAAATAATACTGCTTTAACTTAAAGTAAATCACTTACGTATATCTAGTGCACCTTTACAACCACTAAGCACCACCAAAAAAAATGGAATATAATTCAAATTAATCATACTGTTTTTTTTTTAAGTTATATGATACGAAATAACACGAGCACTAGATTCAAAGTACTGGTCTCGTTTGGAAGTTCTACGCTCGTGTTGCGCTTGTGCCGCGTACCACCATGGAGCCGACTGCGATTGCATAAATCGCAGTCTGACCTTCATTACGAATCCTTAGTTTCTTGTTAACGATTTAAATGACATGTTAAAAGAATAAAATTTCAATGTACTGTTCTATAAAAGGATTATCTTGCCGTCTCCAAAGTAATGTCATAAAGTAATTCAAATGCATTACGATGGTTAAAAATTTTTAATTCAAAATTTTAACGCTCTCATAAGAAGAGAAGAGAGTTCAGCAATGGGACATTATGGGTTGTTGATGATGTTGTGAGTAATTTTACTATAAATAAATAATAATTAGTATGAATGAAAAGTAATACAACGTTATACAAATGACGTTTTTAGGGTTCCGTAGCCAAATGGCAAAAAACGGAACCCTTATAGATTCGTCAAGTCTGTCTGTCTGTCTGTCTGTCCGTCCGTATGTCACAGCCAATTATTTCCGAAACTATAAGAGTTATACTGTTGAAATTTGGTCAGTCGACGTATTCTGTGAACCGCATTAAGATTTTTACATAAAAATAGAAAAAAAACAATACATTTTGGGGGTCCCCATACTTGGAAATGAAACTCAAAATTTTTTTTTTCATCAAACCTATACGTGTGGGGATCTATGGATAGGTGTTCAAAAATGATGTTGAGGTTTCTAATATCATTTTTTTCTAAACTGAATAGTTTGCGCGAGAGACACTTCCAAAGTGGAAAAATGTGTGTCCCCCCCCCCCTCTAACTTCTAAAATAAGAGAGTGATAAAACTAAAAAAAATATATGTTGTACATTACCATGCAAACTACCAACGAAAATTGGTTTGAACGAGATCTAGTGAGTAGTTTTTTTTTAATAAATCATAAATCGTAACTCGCAATTTACCTTTCATCCAATCAATACACTAGTATAAAAACATCGATGAAAGTTACAACGCACTACAAGAACTTTTATATGATGTTACTTGTTGATACGGAACCCTTCATGGGCGAGTCCGACTCGCACTTGGCCGATTTTTTGTTCTTTACCTCAAATATAGTGTGTATTTAGCCTTCAAATTAAAGTGTATAGTCTAATAACAAAAAACTGTGCTGTGTTGGTTAAAACATGAGTAACCTTGGAGAAGCCTTTGTTATAACATAAAGAAAAACACTTTATGGGCAGGTCGATTCATACACACATATAATTTATGTATTAAGGTATCCGTATGCCAAACCAGAATAATATATAGTCATCCACTCCAAAATATCGAATCTAGTAAAGAATATACGCTTGGACGATATATACGGTCTCTCACTTACCAACGAAATACGACAACATGGAATGCTATCGTTTTTAGGTTGGTCTTCTGTGTGCCGTCCAGGACGCGTGACTCTACTTCCTAGGATTATTGTCTATTTTTTTTTTGGAACTACAATGTGGTAGGTACAGTGAAACGTTAAATAACCCATCTAATAACTAATATTATTTTTTGATGATGAACTGCTTGTTAGTTAGATTGTTTGTTTTTACACAACCTTGTTACACTTTTACGCCTAACAGGTCATCATCGGTAAACATTGTCAGAGGACAAAAGAGTACTGAAGAAGACATTGTTCAAAGAATTCCTGAATTTGACTGCCATTGTTGGCCTAGTAGTTAGCGTATTCGGCTGCTGATCAAGAGGTCTCGGGTTAGATTCCCGGGTCGGACCAGATATTTGTATGGTCTACTAACATTTTTTCGCAGTTTAGGTGTTTTTCCATGTATAATATGTACGTATATACAAAAAAAGTCTATATGTATTTTTATCAGTTGTCTAATCGGTCCTGTTAATGCAGTAAATTACATACTGGTTATCGATTTAACGTTAAGCAACGGTTTGTTATTTTCAACTTTAAAATAGTCTTAAAGTTGCAAATATTACAGAACCGTTGCTTAAAGTTAAATAACGTTTAGGAATAAGGGAGCACTTGTCTATTCATTGCTATTTAGCAGATACCCAGTGGTTGATAACGTTTATGAATGTACAGTACTTACATGAGTAAACAATTCAATTCATTTTTAACGACTTGACGCTTTATATTGAGTAAATGTTTAGTAATAAATATAAACCACACTATTACTGCTAAGCAGCAACTTAACGTAGGTAATAAATAAATAGCTTGTCTGCCTTGAGAGAAGATTACCTCAATAGCATGTTTTAAATTAAAGTAATTTCTATTGCCAAAGTGACGGTTACTATAATACGTTTATTTAGTGTGGGTCGGCATCGCCACACAGCCTGCATTCTGACGACGGATTGGGACATTTGTGTATTAAATTTTACAAAATTTTGAATCATAAATTATGATTTATGAACATACAGTGAACAGTTTAATACCGTTGAGCTGACATTTTTGTTGTACTATTATTTCATCGTTATAATGTATTTACAATAAGTTTTAGGGTACCGTAGCCAAATACCCTTATAGATTCGTCATGTCTGTCTGTCTGTCCGTCCGTATGTCACAGCCACTTTTTTCCGAAACCATAAGAACTGTACTTTTGAAACTTGGTAAGTAGATGTCATCTGTGAACCGCATTAAGATTTTCACATAAACATGGAAAAAAACAAGACATTTTGGGGGTCCCCATACTTGGAACTGATAATCAAAAATTTTTTTTCATTAAACTCATAATTGTATGTATGGATAGGTGTTCAAAAATGATGTTGAGGTTTCTAATATCATTTTTTTCTAAACTGAATAGTTTGCGCGAGAGACACTTCCAAAGTGGAAAAATGTGTGTGTCACCCCCCCTGTAACTTCTAAACTAAGAGAGTGATAAAACTAAAAAAAATATATGTTGTACAATACCATGTAAACTACCAACGAAAATTGGTTTGAACGAGATCTAGTAAGTAGTTTTTTTTAATACGTCATAAATCGTAAACCGCAATTTACCTTTCATTCAATCAAAGAACTAAAATAACTTTTATATGATGTTACTTGCTGATACGGAACCCTTCATGGGCGAGTCCGACTCGCACTTGGCCGCTTTTGTTATCATTTATTTTCGAATTTCAACAACATTATTATTTAAATATATATCCACCTAATGTGCAGTAACTTACAATTCAAATTCGGAAAAAAAACTTGTAAGAGCTTAGGTTGTTAAATCTGTTGGCTTGTAAGATCGCATGTATAAAATAAATATATATTCTCTGAGAATATGGTTACCCCCCCCCCCCCCACACACCTGGATTCTACTCATGCTTTCCATCAGGCAGAGCTGAGTCACCTTGGCAGCAATGATTTATAATATCATTGCTTTTCACATCGATCAGGCAGGCTATTTAATGAGTGATTCCACCGTTTCGTTAGAACCGCATTTCTAGGATAAAACTCAATACTTATGTTAAACTCGATTAAAGTATTTCGATTTAATAGACTTACAAACAGGTCAAGTTTAAAGAGCCTTTGTTGGTAATATAGGGGCAAACGAGCAGACGGATCATTTGATGGTAGGTGATTGCCGCCGCCCATGGACACTCGAAACACTAGATGAGTCACAGGTGCGTTGCCGGCCTTTCATTATTGGCTTTAATAATCAGGCTTAAATACAATGTTAAAAAAGAAACAGTCCAAAAACGTAACAAATTTTCAATAAACTCCGTTTCGATCGCAACTGGTAATCTTCGTCGGATAATTATTTTTTTCAATTTTTTTGCAATTTTGCACTATTTTTGTTTCTAAGTACTAACCCAATTAGTGTAGATTATCAATACTTAAATTGGTATGTTTAAAGATAATGCAAGTTAAAAATAATCAACTTTAAAGTTTTGTCCAAAGAAAAACTTCATTCTCTGCCACAGAACTTGGAATTGAAATAATTAGTACTCCCAATTCTATTCGTAACATTACAAAACTACCACGCCTTCTGCATACGTGTTATTCAATCCAACTATTTGTCTAAGTACGACGTGTCCATCCAAAGTTCAAAATTTCACCGATTTTGTCTTCGGAGATTGCGTTTGTCACAGGTACATGCTCATTTCATTCCAATTATTTAACAAGTGATTGAGAGAAAATTATAATTTTGACTCTAACTTGTAGTTGTACTAAATGACTTTTATACTACACCTGATCGGAACAGTATTCATTATTCCCTGAAAATGAAAAGAGAAAGTTAGTCTTTTCCTAGACCTAAATAAGCGGGAGGAAAAAATGTATGAAAATCCATTTCTAACGTGTTTTAGCGGGAGAGAAAGTTGTATAACTCGTGCGAGCTAAGATGGCACCTGGCTCAAAACGAAACATGATACCGTTCCCCCGCGTGATACCCCTCTGACGTCTTGCGAGTAGCGTTAGCATCACTATTACCGTTGCACGAATTTTAGTTGCAGTTGGATAACCAACATGCTCAGGCAAAGGGCCATACAAGTCACGGTGAATGACACCACGAGAGCCATTGTAGCGAAGGGATGCCCACAAGGAGGTGTCCTCTCGCCCTTATTGTGGAACCTCGTCGTGAACAGCCTCCTAAGTGGTTTAAACGACAAAGGCTACTTCACCGTAGGATATGCCGATGACATAACAATAATAATAAATGGCACTCACGAAAACACACTGTGTAACCTCATGCGTCAATCCTTGAAAATTGTAGAGGACTGGTGCAAAGAGCATAAACTCACAGTCAACCCCACAAAAACAGATTTAGTCCTCTTTACCAAAAAAAGGAAGCTGGCAAAATTGCAACTGCCACGATTTTACGGATCTACCCTAAACCTGACATCAGAGACCAAATACTTGGGCGTCTATTTGGACAAACAACTGAATTGGGCGAAACATACTGAATATATTACCACAAAAGCCAGTATATCACTGTGGCAATGCAAACAACTGCTTGGCAGAAATTGGGGCATCAGTCCCAAGGCCACTTACTGGCTATACACCACAGTTATTCGACCAACTATAACATATGGCTCCCTAGTCTGGTGGCCCAGGACAGACTTGGTTACTTGCCAAAAAACCCTAGAAAAACTACAGCGATACGCCTGCGTGGCTATCACTAGTAGCATGAGAACCACACCAACAGCCGCACTGCAAACTATGCTGGGGCTGCCACCCTTACACTTAGTTGTTAAAGAGGAGGCAGCACTAGCAGCGTTTAGACTCCATAATGCCGGCACACTGGGAAATGACTCCAGAATCAAACACACACGCATAAGAGAACGAGCGATCACACATCAACCAATGTTGACATCACCCAACGATAGGATGCTGAAGAAATTTAATTTTCAGAAGCACTATAATATACATCTAGATGAAGAACCACACGACAAATCAGATACAAATGAACTCAGAATATACACCGATGGCTCCAAAACCAACTCAGGAACCGGAGCAGGTGTATTCTCAGACGAACTCAACATCAAGGTATCGAGGCCGCTAGGCAGATTCAACACTGTATTCCAAGCGGAATGCGTGGGTATTATCCTGGCGGCCCACGCTATAGAGACAAGGAAAATTACGGACTCACACATCCGTATAGTCTCTGATAGTGCATCGGTACTTAAATCCCTCAATAAAACCCATGTCACTTCGAAACTCATAATGGATTGTCACAACGCGTTAGAACGCGTTGCGACCTCCGGCAGGAATTCAGTGACAATACAATGGATAAAAGGACACAGCGGATCCCTAGGTAACGATGCGGCTGATGAGCTGGCTAGGAGGGGATCGGGCGCGGCGGTTTTCGGACCCGAACCCATCGTGCCCGTCCCATTCGGCCAGCTCCGTGGCTGGCTGCAAGAATTTACCCGCACACAAGTACAACACCACTGGCTATCTGTCCCAGGCTGCAGACAATCAAAGGAAGCCATGCCACTTCCTAATGATAAACTAACCAAACGCTTACTGCGTTTGGACAGGGACAGTCTGCGGCTGGTGGCAGGAACTATCACCGGACACTGCTCACTAAACAAACACTTTCACTCCATAGGCATAACTGACAGTCCCCTATGCAGGGCATGCTTAGGGGCAGAGGAAACGGTGTCACATGTACTCATTGAGTGCACAGGTGTCACCGAAACACGCAAAAACACCCTTGGATCTCCCAAATCTGTTGCAGAATGTCTGAACAGGCTTGGAGACCTTATCCGCTTCTGGAGGGAGGTGGGCTGGCTGGAGTGATGGCCGCCCTCACGTACAATGGTCCACTTAAAGGACTAAGTGCGGAAACCACCCACATAACATAGAACATAGAACCGTTGCACGAATCTTTCCATAATAATTTTAGTTTATTAGGTATTACCCAATGTCATATAAAGCGTACTACTGCCTAGTTTGTCTAGTGGTTAGCGTATGCGACTACTAATCAAGAGGTCCCGCGTTCAAATTCCGGGTCGAGCCAAAAAGTGTTTTTGGGTTTTTCTTAGGAAAGTCCTAATAGCAGGCCGGAGTTTGGAAGTTATGTGGTGATTCACACCCGCGCCTCGGAGAGCACGTAAAGCCGTCGGTCCCGGTTGTCATGAACATCTATGGCAATCATTATTGGGAAGCCAGTGCCCTCAAATATACTGACAACTAGTTCAACCTTCGAATTTCAGTTCTCCCTTAGGGTTGCGGAGGTCCGATGCCAGTCGCTCCGTGAAAAAACTGAAATTCAGGTAAAACCGGTTGAACTAGTAGCCGACCCGAAATAAACTTGGGAATAAAGGCTTAATATATCATTAGATTCGTCTGGATAACCCAATTGTTTTAAGAAAGGTCTCACGAAAAAATACCCAGCATGACGACTATGAAACGCAATAGTTTAAAATAAAGAATATCCACATTTTTATTTTATTTTATTTTGTTCGGAATACCAACAGCTTAAATATTATAAGATAAACATTAAACATGTTAACAACAAAGCCATTTACAGGTACTCGTACATACCTCGTACATACTCGTATACATATGATATTTAGAGACTACAATCAGGCCTCCGTCACTCGCTCAACGCCACGCGCTATATACCTACGGCTCGGCGTATCGTCAACTATACAGGGCCGTCAAACGTCCGCCTGAGCTCGTTTCCCGCGCTTACGCTTCGTAATGCCGAAACCATGTAATTATTGTGCAGTAGATGGGTGTTAAAGTCAAATATATATATGAATAAATTATATAGATAAAATATATAGAGAAGTTAGAAAAAGTTATTTTAAATATTTTTGACAACGTTTAATGAATCGGCCTGGTAGCACCATATTACAACTTTTAAAAAACCGTTGATTTTCCGTTGCTTTGTTTTCCATATGATTATTTGTTTAAATATTTACGCGTTTTAGGATATTTGCAACTATAAAAATTAATAAAAGAGAATTTAGAGAAGGAAAAAAGAATATAAATCATTATATAAAACTTAAACATATTTGATTGACTAATAAGAAATATGGTTGAATCGCAACATTCGTTTTATTACAATAATTTTATCATAGGTAGGTAGCCCTAGCGCATTCTTACGAGGACGCGCTGGCGCGTGTCCCGCACGGCGGGCGACACAGTATCGACTCTTTGTTCGCGTACTTAAGGTATATTTCTTCTCGTTCTGAGTGGCAGGTATTATTATTAAGATATTGTAGGCTATTATAGCGTAGGTATTTTTACTTTTGTATGGGAGTGATGTATCTGTTACGTAGTAACTATTTATTTATCTGTGCTACAATTAAAAGGCTTATCATGACGATTTAAAATTGTATTTTATAACCATATTTCAGTTCCTAATTTCATTTAAATCTATATTAGGTATTACCTAATATTATTTAAATCACTGCACGAGGATTGCATTCGGGTAAATAAAGAATGAGGCTTGCTTCCTATTGGTATGCATATGTATTTTCTTAACTCAGGCAGTTAAGCACTACTTAAGATAAAGTAGTATGTTATGAGAAACTACTTGAAGCAAAATTAATGTTGAAATTTAAAAAAACTAGAATAAATTATATTTTTCTAGCACTCAGTACTTTAAACGACTGACATTTGAGTCAGGTGCCATCTTAGGTCGCACGAGTTATATGAATTTTCATTTCTCATGTGTTATCTGATCTATGGCGCGCGCCTGCCCAAAGAGTTTTCATATAATTTAAATATGGAATCTCCGTGCCACTGACATCCTTTTGTGAAGAATAAAAAAAACAAAAGAAGCGCGAAATATTTATAAATATTATGTCAAATTCTAAGCTAAATTGTGTTTTACGTGGTGTCTTACGTTTTGATTTTATTTTATAAATACTTTAAATGTTCCTCACAGGTGTAGTATAAAGCACTGTGTAGCACTCGGGTGAAAGTCCCATTCATACCTCGGGAGTATTGTGGCCCTAGGCTGCGCCTTCGGGCCACAAACTGCTCCCTCGCTAGTAATCGGTTCCTTTCTTCCCTCGGTGAACAATGTACTATTGTATCCTGTCGATTTTTTTAAAATATAGGTGATCTGAAAGAAGTTGGTTTATCTATTTGTTACTTTTTTAAATATTTTTTTTTAATTAATTAGAAACTTACAGATTAATATGTATGTAATGTAGTAAGTATTCTAAGAAAACTAGCTTTGCTCTGCGGGGTTATTTGCGTTTTACAACAGGTAACATCGTGAGAATCAGTTAAGTGATATATAAAAGCGAACTTGTCGGTTTATGAGAGTAAAAAGTCTGAAATAAAAGTAGTCACCCATAATGACACGTGGATCATGTCCAATAGAAATTATTTATGTTTACTCATTATTTCGTTATTTAGGTACAAAGTTTTCTAAGAGAGCATTTTACAAGTTTTGCCCCTATAACTCCAGCAATAAAAAGCTGTCAAAACCGCTATGGTTTTCCTTGAAAGTTCAATGTATGGTCTACTATTATAAACTTTTTTAGACTTTTCGAGTCAGCCCTTTATCTTTTGAATTGAATTACTCCCAAACGGATATCTAAATCGAAAAATGGTTTTGAAAAACTCGCAATGTTTTTAAAGGACCTATCTAATGATAGCCGTCACGATGGGGTAGACGTAAGAAAAAAATCATCCCCACTTTACGTGTAGGGGAGGGACCCCAATTTATTGTAGCACTTTGTCAACATAATTACAACACATATTCATGCAAAGTTTCATCTTTCTAGCAATAACCATTTAGGCGGAAAGTCGAGGACAGACAGACGGAGGGACATGACGAATCTGCCTAGCGATCGTACCAACAGCAGGTTTTTAGGGTTCCGTAGTGACGCGGAACCCTAAAAACCTGCTGTTGGTACGATCGCTAGGCAACAATTAAATTGGGCTAATATTTATTATAGTAAAATAAAAACTGGCAAGTGCGTATCAGGCCACGCATAGAATAGGGTTCCATAGTTACGTAGTTCCAATAGATAATTGTAATGTTGACTTATTATTACGTTATGTTTGTATGAAGATTTTCAAGTATGCGTATTTTAGAAGTTAGGCCACTATAAAGGCGGACACACATTATTAAAACGCGACGGGATGCAACGTGTCGACACCCGATATGCACCGTGCACATTACCAACATGCGACGCCACGACATACTAGCAATTTCTGAGTACAGTCAGCTAACAGCAGTGGAAGTGTATGGTCATATGATGGTCATGTACTAACTAAGGATTTAATAAATAACGTGTCAGGTAAAAACTTTGAAGAAGATTTGATGCAAATATTGGTTACATTATTACAGTACAGTATGATCCCTACGTATAGTTACATACATGTCAAATAGAAAAGGATATCGTTTTGACGACTCACTACCTTTACTACCTGTTATCTGTCAAAGTAACCATAATCGAAACTCCATAAGTAGGTACTGATTGCTTCTTACCTTTGTTGAGGCCATACACAGAGAAATTTCAGCTTTATAAAATAACGCATATCTAGCCATCAGATACTTTTTTTTTTATGTGTGGAAAAACATCATGGACCGTCACCCCACCGGGGGTTACGGCGGGGTGGTGTGTCGGACTTGAACCGACTAAAAAGTGTGCCCTCTCTGCGCTTCTCCGTTTAGGAGGAGGAGAAGTCCAGGGTGGGATCTCCTTCTGAACTTCTCCAGCGCCTGCCCGCTCCTTATGCGGGCACCGTCTCTGTTAGACGACCCTCTATTAGGCGGCGTCCGGCACACACCGACGCCGCCCCCTAGCGGCTGGCCACATAATGCGGGTGGAGGGAAAACCCGTCCCGTCCACCCGCGGCCACACTCAAGGCGGCATGAGGCGCAGATGTTCGCGCCTCCGCTGCCCGGTTCGCCGGTGGCGAATCAGGTCCGATTGTATGTCGTCCTCTCGGGCCTTCTCCGCCGCCTCCTTTTTTGTACACGGGGAATGCTTTTCGCACCATACCCTTCGTGTGGTAAACGAAAGACGTTTACCCAATAAACCCCGCGGCGGCCTACCTCGGCAGTTGGGAGGAACACCAGGAACGCATCAGCGGCTTCTGGAGTCCCCCCTGCCTTACCCCACGACTGGGGTACATCCCGGGGTGATTATTCTCACCCCCAAGGCAGGACGCTGTCAGGCCTCTCACCACTGAACGCCCGGAAAGTAGCCGCACTGCCCATTCGCCGATGACCGGCCGAAGCGCCACCACGGTGGCGAAGCCAGCACGTGGGTCTCCAACCGGACCTACCAGCGAACCATCGTGGCTCGGTGAGCGGCTTCGCGCCACTCGCGCACGTCTTCGGGCGGAGGTCCAACACCACCTCTCTCCGCCCAGTAGTCAGCCACTCGCCGATAAACGTCGGCGAGCACTTCCGCCTCCAAATACCACGGGGGTGTTCCGGCCAGGGCGCACGCCGCTTCCGTAGACACGGTGCGGTATGGCTCTAACCGCCAGAGTTCTCTGCGGCCGCAAGAGGCGCGCACTATTCTGGTCGGTCAGAGCCGCCGCCCACACCGGTGCACCGTAGAGTTCCTTAGACCGGACAATCCCCGTGTACAACTGCCTCGTGGCGACACTGGTTCCTCCCAAATTGGGCAAAAGACGCCCAAGGAAGGAGGCAGTGCCGATCAGCTTCGGAGCAAGCTGTCGGAAGTGCTCGTCGAGGAGCCACCTACCGTCGAGGACCAGACCCAGATACTTTATGTGGGCCCGAACCGGTACGAGGAGCGAGTTGACCTCGATGGAGGCGCCGGCGGGTGGACCACGGCGGGGCCCATGGAAAAGTAGGGCTTCCGTCTTTTCTAGGGCCACCCGTAAGCCCAGCGATTCGATGCGCCCGACCACCAGGGAGACTCCTGTAGTGGCCAGGCGTGTAGTGGCCTCTTCGAAGGTTGCACCCCGGGCTGTCACAAGAGTGTCGTCGGTGTAGCAAATTACACCGAGCCCGGGGGGTAGACGCCCTCGCAGGAACCAGTCGTATCCCATGTTCCACAGGAGTGGTCCAAGGACAGACCCCTGTGGAACACCGCACGACATGGCTCAACGTCTCAAAACTCCTTCTCGGTCCTCGTACACGACGGTACGCTCCGGCAGATAGTCTGCCACTAGCCGCCTCTGTACTGTGGCACTCCGTGGTAGTGGAGTACGGCCCTGATGCAGCTGAATGGCAGACTATTGAATGCATTGGCGATGTCCAACAACACCGGCAACAGCACGTCGCCGCAGCTCACCGCCTGTTCGGTCGCGGCCTTCAGGCGCAGAATTGCGTCGACCGTCGAACGCCCCTCCCGGAATCCAAATTGGGCGTCCGACAGATCGGGGCCCACCTCGCGCAGGTGCCGGACGAGCAGAGAACATGGTGGTCTGGAGCAGAACCAGCTTCCCGCTTTTCCAACACTCAGGGAAACGTCCGGACGCCAGGCTAGCGTCTAACACTCCCCTGAGGCGGTCCGACATATGGTAGAGGGCTCGGTAAGCACTCGGGCAGGATCTTGGATCTAATCCTTAGAACAGCCGCCCCTTCCTCTGATTCCCTGACGGGTGGCACATCATCCTCGCCTTCTTCGTCGCCTCCGGCTATGGGGGCGTGTGCTCCGCCCGCTGTGGGAATAGGCTCTCGACCACTTCCTGCAGGAAGCTGGGCTGGAGAGTCTCCGTGAGGGGCGGGCCCCCGGCGCAGAGCTTTTTGCGCAGCGCACGATAGGGCCGACCCCAGGTATCACGCTCGAGACTCTCCAGCATCTCCTTACGGCTCTCCTCTTTGGCGCGGCAGATGGCTAGCTTCACTCGGCGATAACATATCTCGTGCCCCTGTCTTTGAGCGACAAGGGCGGGGAACGAGCCGCCGTGGAGCCGACGACTGCCACGACGACCACTGCGTCATGGTTTGCAGGAAGAGATCCTGCGCTGCGGCGCAGTGGTTTAAGTTCGTCTGGACCAGAAGGTATGAGACTTGATCCATTACGGGATCGTCTCTACAACCTCCTCCATGGGCGTCGGCGTCGACGCACTAGTGACGTCGGAGACGGCCTGGGTCTTAAGGGCCCTCACGAAGGAGCCCTTTAGGTTTGTGGACCTGACGGCCACTCGGCGGATCACGTCCACCGCCGCCTTCGCCCTATCCTGCACGGAGGGAGGAGCCTGCGTCATCGTCATCAGCTCCTTGACCCTCTGCAGGAGATCTTCAATCTCCTCCTCCTTGTCCGCCCTGTTGCGCCGGTAGTTCGTTTTGCTTGCCATGTCATTAGATTTTGCTTCCAGATCGTTTTCCTTTTCATTTATAAATACAGGTCGACCCGGGCAGAGATCCCCCACTACCCGGGCAAGCGTAAGTTTTTAGCCAAACCGAGGGGTCCGCAGGTACCTCGGCTTGGAGTGCGCTTGCAACTGAACTTCCCATCAGCCATGCATCCCCTGGCCACGCACCAGAGTTCATCTTCACCTCGCGATGTTCATCTTCAGTGGATGTTCTGCCCAGCTTAAATTCCTTTGCCCAGCGTGCGACTGTGGAATATGGAGGAGCAGACTCCCCCAATGTTTCCTCTAAGTCGCTGTGTATGTCTTTGGTAGACATTTTTTTCAGGCAGAGGTACTTGATGACAGCTCTTATTTCATTTTTCTCCATTTTGATGTTTTACCTTCGACAGTTCGTATTCAAATGAATGTATCTCCCGGTAATGGTGTCCTATTTATACATTTTTTTGAAGCTGAAGTAGTGGATATATAAGCAAGCAGAAAAAAAATAATTTGGGTTTTTGTGCGTTCTAGAAATACTCGATTATCATTACTTATTGATCACCCCTCGTACTGTTAATGCAGGCCGAGCCCGACTCCTTTCTCCACCGCTAATAGTGGGAGAAACTCCGACCCATGAAGGGTCCCACCTTCGGTTTTTTAACGAGGTTAACTTCCTCCTTGCTCCGAAGAGCGAAAAGCCAGCAGGGGAACCGCTGGAAACGCCCGCCCCGCTGGACCAGGCCTTGCCCGGGAGCTGATGATGGCTCCTCTCCTGCCAGAATATTAGCCGCTGACGATAATCCTCCCCTCCAGATGCCGCGGAGGAAATGAGGAGGAACAGTGTGGAGGTTTTCTAGCCAGCACCCCAGCCATCAGATACTGGGTCAATCTATAAGTTTTTTTAAATGCCTGTTTTTAGGGTTCCGTAGCCAAATGGCAAAAAACGGAACCCTTATAGATTCGTCAAGTCTGTCTGTCTGTCTGTCCGTCCGTATGTCACAGCCAATTATTTCCGAAACTATAAGAGCTATACTGTTGAAATTTGGTCAGTCGATGTATGCTGTGACCGCATTAAGATTTTTACATAAAAATAGAAAAAAAACAATACATTTTGGGGGTCCCCATACTTGGAACTGAAACTCAAATTTTTTTTTTTCATCAAACCTATACGTGTGAGGTATCTATGGATAGGTATTCAAAAATGATCTTGAGGTTTCTAATATCATTTTTTTCTAAACTGAATAGTTTGCGCGAGAGACACTTCTAAAGTGGAAAAATGTGTGTCCCCCCCGACTCTAACTTCTAAAATAAGAGAGTAATAAAAGTAAAAAAAATATATGTTGTACATTACCATTTAAACTACCAACGAAAATTGGTTTGAACGAGATCTAGTGAGCAGTTTTTTTTTAATACGTCATAAATCGTAACACGCAATTTACCTTTCATCCAATCAATACACTTACTAGTGTATTGATTGGATGAAAGGTAAATTTTTAAAAAGTTCTTGTAGTTCGATGTAACTTTCATCGATGTTTTTATACTTAAAAACATCGATGAAAGTTACATCGAACTACAAGAACTTTTATATGATGTTACTTGCTGATACGGAACCCTTCATGGGCGAGCCCGACTTGCACTTGGCCGCTTTTTTTTGTAGCTAAGTCTGGTTAACGCTATGGTTAGGATATATAAGACGCAGAAAATGTTTAATATTAAATAGACCAATGATTGAGGAAGACTATACTATCGCGTTACGACAAATAGGATCAAAAGATCAAAATTTGGTTATTTTTATCTATGATAATTTTACTTCGTAAATATTATGACAGAATAGTGCTAAAAAGTAAGTAATATAACGAGTGGATGAATATGTATTATATTTTCAGACCTGATATATCGCAATCAGCTTCTTATATTTGTTACCAATAGAAGAACCAAAGAAGGAGATATGACCCTGGACTTCTAAAACAAAAGTGCAAAGAGTGGTGGTTAGATTAATCTAGCAATGCAATCTGTACCTTCGAAATGAAGCAAGTTTTATGAGTGACGAAAGGTGATGCGAAAAATTAAGCAAACCTTGGAATTGAACATGTATGACATGTTACTCTTACTGATATAAATGTAAAACAGTACGTCCCTATCAAATTTAAGAGTTTCCCTCGATATCCATAACCTTAGAAAATCATCATCACATCTCGACATGGTGACAATGGGACCAACTAGGGCTACGGCGAATCCATTTTATTCTTTATTATCTAGAAGTATAAAAATAGTTAACGTTCTATTCTCAGACCTACTGAAAAAACACACAAAAACTCATAAAAATCAATCAAATTATTATCTAACTAAAATAATTTATTTTTTAATATTTTTAAACAATAATAATTAATATTTTCAAAATGTTTAATTACCCCAATTAGTGTAAAGGAAGGAATTCAAAGCCTAAAAAAAGTTATTAATATTATTATACATTAATTTATACAATTACATAAACTAGATAGAGATCGCTAACATTGTATAAATATAATTTGTTTTACATCAACTTGACTGACGTCATGTTCACCTTAGACCCCTACAGTTTTTTGTACTCGTGGTTTTTTTATAGAACATTCGAGTGTATGTAGCTTAAACATTATTGCTCTTGTTAATTTTTAACTGTTTCAATTTGCGTATTATTTGCTAACATGTCCCATGCTAAACCCTTACCGCAAAACACGACTTCATCTAAAGACTCGTTCGCTTTCAGTGGTAACTGCAATGTGGCCAACAGAGTTGCGTATTCGTTATTATCGCGTAAGTGGTAATATCGTTTACGTTACGTAAATAAGAACTCACTGATTTCACTCGCAAGAGTCACTTTGGTGGGCTTAAATACATGAAACAGGAATAATTAAGAAAGAAGTACCTACTGGAAGCATCATTGTTTACAAAGACAAGATGGAAGCAAGGATTTTAAAACTAAAATCCTTAACCAAATCACTAGGTCACTAAGAATTTTGAATTAGGGAACGCGAGTTCTTCTTTCGTCTCCCACACAGGAGACCAACCTAATATGAAAACATTCATGTTGTCGTCTTTCATTGGTGAGGGTGAGACCGGAGGTCCAATCATCCTGCATCATTCTCATGGCCTGCATAGAATGATGCAGAAAACACCTCTTAAAGCCGCCATGCTGCATTGTATGCACTCACACGTGTCTCGGTGTGAGCGAGAAACGAACCAACAGAAAATTGGCTTAATTCAACAATTTTTTTTTTATTTATTTATTAAGGCCCGCCAACAATTGTTTACATCTTCACATTAAGAGTATTACAAATTTCATAGTATAGGTCATAACGTAACAATTACTTAAAGGTAGGCACAACATGTACATATTACAGAAATAAAACCCGGTTTTAAAAACAGACATAAAAATCTAATAACATTTTTTTAATTGATACATAATGTGGCCATTAGCTTTAGATAGGTTTTAGTATAAGCAACACAGTTAATTGAGAAATTAGATACAATCTGGGAAGGAGTTCAACTTTGATTTAAGTTTTCTTAACGAATCATTATATATATCGACCAAGTCACTACATCTATTTAACACCTTGCACATCCTCACGCAAGGAGAATTAGCACCCAAAACAGTTCTTCTCAATGGTGGACACAGTGGCGTGACGGGATGACGCGGCATTCTCGAAGGCACTCGAAATTTAAGAAGGCTCAGCAATGGGGAGCAATCAATTCCGCAATTGACAGTCTTAAAACCAAAGATCACGTCATTCAACTCAAGACGGCTGCTAAGAGATTTTAAATTAAAATGTTTTAGCCTGTCAGAATATGAGCAAAGTCTTCTGGATATGCCATTACAATATGCGAGATGCCACAGAAATCGCTTTTGGACACGCTCTAAGCGCAGGGAATGCGTTGCGTAGTGCGGTCGCCAGACTATGCTGCAATATTCCAACGTGCTTCGGATAAGACTATTATAAAGCAATAATTTAGTCCTATTGTTACGAAAGCTTTTACAAGTTCTCAAGACAAAACCTAGCATTTTAGATGATCTTTTTATAATGTGATCCAGATGATGCGTGAAAGTTAGTTTTCCATCAAATATCACGCCGAGGTCTCTAATCGTATCCAATTCTTTAATCATGAAGTTATTTATGTGGTACTCGAAGTTGATTACATTACGGTTCCTAGTAAATTTTATATGGTTGCATTTTTTACTAATTAGGTTCATTTTATTATTATCACACCATTCTACTAATCTATTGAGATCACTTTGAACAATAAATTACGACATGATAAAAATAAATGAAAACAGGCAGGTCAGCGCACGCTGATCATGACGCAAACGACATGTACCCACTTACAAGACAACGATGTGGCTACGTAGTCTCGCCGTTGGATGTTTGTTTAAGTCGCCCAAAGGCCTCTAACTAAGCTTTACGACTGTTATCCTATGATAACGGATCGTGGATCTGAAATACGGATACGCTCATGGTATCATGCCACAAACGGTTACCCATCAAGGTACTGACTACAAGGTCGTTGCTTACCCTCAGAGATTATTTTCAATCACCTTGGCTATGAGCGCCTACCTGAAAGGTATTATCTGTGTTGTTTAAAATAACGCCTTATATTTTTTTCGTGGCAAAAGTATTAACTTACCGTTGATTTAAACTAAAAAAGCCGGCGTTTCAAACTAAAGTTGCCTATCGTTAGACAATTCACTCGCCATTTCAAGAGTCCATTTTACACTTATTAGAAAAAAAATCTGCTTATTACAAATTACGAACCGATGAACCAAGTCTGACTCAAGTTTGAGGTGAGTAATCAAAACTATTGTTCGTCTGGTCTATCTAATTATAAATTAAAAGTACCGAAACTGTAGATAAAATTATCTTCTCAGGGTGCTATTTTCTAGGTAGTTTTTTTTTGCATTTAGTTATCTAAAAGACGACTCTCACATGGAATATACATCGTGGCGGGGGACTTAATAAAAATTTATGAAACGGAAATATGTGGATCACACAAAGAATCCTACGACACTTGGCGCCAGGGTTGCCATCTTTTGTAAAAAAAATGGGGACCATGGAATGGTTACATATACAAAATTTGCAATGTGAGGCCGGTTTCAAAGTTAATCATGAGGTATGTAATGTCGTTGAAGCTAATTGCGATATATCAGGTGATCAGGTCTTATGTTAAGAATCAAAATTTAAACAAAATTGTAATTTTTTCGGACAGTGTGAGTAGACAGTAAGCGTTATCATATTTCTGCAGAATTAGATTTTCGGAAGAAAGTTGTCATTGCATTCGATTTGGTGCCCGATAGCTGTTTATTTTTATGTACCCTGGAAGGGAAAGAAGGCGTGCGTGTGTGACTACTGACTGGATGAGGTGCGCGTTAGGTCGAAGGTGCGATTGCCACATGCTATGAAAAATGGGAACAAAATTAATAGGCCGTCGGGACGCGGGACTATACGATCGTATTATCGAAATCGGGACTATCCCGGTAAAATCGGGACGGGTGGCAACTGCAAAGCGGCGTGGTGACCGCTTACACAACTGTGCCAATCGTGGCGTTGAGAAATAATTTCTAAAATGATATGTAACATTAGTACCAAATAATGCAGTTATTTCAATGTGCATAGATATGGACACTATTTTAAAAAGGGTGCCTGCGAGTGTTTTGGGACGTCGACGTTTTAGAATTAAAGCTACAAAAACATTGAGTTTTACTACACTCTATATATTTTTCAAGATCAAACTAAAATACAATAAATAATATCTCCAGATTTCTATTCAGTGGGTATGAGTTTAGCCATTTAATATTAAATATTGCGCATTCCGACAACCCACACACTGTATAATATACATCGCATTTCTACAAAATTCAATAAGAAGAAAGACAATAAAATAAACTTTATAAATAGCTTTTAAATTCAAATGAGAACACAACAGTCGAAAGTCGTTTTTTTTTAAAGAAATAGATTTCCATGACTAGGCGGTTTATAACTTGATAAATATTGGTATATTCTAATAATCTGATCCAAATACTCATAGCGAACTCTTGTTTGTATAACGGTACATACACGCAAAAATAATGTTCCATGATGTGACTTGAAGTCTCTACACATACTTATGACTCTTTATATGTACATTGATTAATAGTAGTCCTTTTACTAAAGTTGTATATTTCGTTTTAAAACGATGTTAGTAAAGTACTGACAGTAATATTCTTGACAATTCAGGCACCATTCACATTGAAGAGTAATGTGAATAAAACAAATCAACGTATGTACATTTACGGCTTTATTGTAAAGTGTTTGGATGCCAACTTTGCACAAAAGCCTTTTGACTTGTTCTTTATTCTCTCTTTTGTATTTCGGTACCGTTAAATCACATAAAGTAAGAGAGATAGTTTATGAACACAACACATGTAAGTACTATGCAACTGCTAAATATTCATAGAGTTCACTTCCCAACTCCTAAATAATATTTCCAATTTACTTTTTTACCTTCTTTAAATAATATGTTGCACTCAAACCGATTACCTATAGCAATAGGTTATTACTAAAAAACAAATCAAATTTCCAAAAATCTACACTTATTTTTAGATTATTGGAATTCGATAAGTGTCAGTACCGTCAATGTTAAATAATCAAAAATAATGATCGAGAAATTATAAATGCATCGGTATAATGTATGTATTCTATAATAGTAGCTTATACCACAGAATACATAATAGTCTTATACGCTATTGGATACTATTAAAAATAGAAACTACCGATGTTATATTATCTCTCCCAGAGTTTATTAAACAATTTTTTTTATGGTCAGATGTTGTATGGCATTGATTTTACGTGCGTTAGTACATCACGCGGCTAATACCGCTCATTATAACTGAATATCCGACATTAGTTAGATAACTAGTTCACATTACCGTAATTGTATAATCGCAACTGTGGCCAACTATTACGTGTTTAGCTATACTATTTATAATAGTCAAGTTTAGTTGAAAAAACCTTGCAAGCCAAACGGAAAACAAAGAAGCATGGTCCATACATACTTACATCACAAACATCATAGCTCAAGTTAGCCACCCAAATATTTATATCTATATATAAATATTTGCCACGGAAAATTCTTACGTGGCTTTTCATCGGGTCCTTGTTGGTCTAGTGGCTAGCGTATACGATTGTCGATCAACAAATAACAGGTCCGATTCCCAGGTAGAGTCAAAAGAGTCATTGATTTTTTCTTACTAGAAATAATAACAGCACGTAGTAGAGATTTGGGGATGCTTCACAGTTGTGCCTCGGAGAGAATGATGATTGTAATGATGTTCCATTATTTATTAATTCTCTCATTATTATTAATATTGAAATCATTATTGTGAGTTCAGGGCCTATAAATATAGTTCCAACTAGTTCAATCTTCGAATTCAATTCGCACTCAGTGTTGCGGAGGTCGTCGCTTCGTGGAAAACTGATACTTTAGGTTCCCGTGCTCTTTTTGACTCTAGGGGGAGAGATTCAAGAGATTCAAAGTTCTATAATGTACTCATGACTGTTGTATTGCTAGGTCTTCTTTGGACAGCGGTAGCTACTGACCATAAAAAATATTTTATGATGATATTCTCCTAAACGTTTTCGGCCACACGACACGACCGGGGAGCTATGTCATTTATTAGCTTTAACCTATGTCTTTTCTCAGGCTCTAGATTATCTGGGTACGAAATTTTATTAAAATCGGTTCTGTAGGTTTGGCGTGAAAGACACACTTACTTTCGCATTTATAATATTAGTAAGGATTAGTTTAAAAAAAAGGTTGTTTTTTTGAATTATTTCTGGATGAAATAATTAAAGACAAGAAATCTTTTTAAAATACTGTACCAAGTTATTTTGATACATACAAAAGTGACCATGGAGTTGAATCATCGGTTCATCAACAGGCCACAATAGACCTCAGTAGTTCTTGCATTTATACTATTTTTTTCTGTTTTATTTCTACTATGTATCTAAGCGAGGGTGATAAGGAGGGTCTCTTGAAATATTTTTTGCTATATTGTGCACTATGTTATTGTCTCGTATATTATAAAAGTTACAAAATTCAATACTCCCCGTGATTTGCCAAAAGACTTGGACTCGTATTCTGTCTCGCTAGCCTATGAATGTAGCGTGGAAGATTGCTATAAGCAGCTTCCTACCGTCGCTAATTGTCTTACCGTACTGACACAAAACATCCGTAGCATTAATTGTAACTTCCCTGAACTTGAAGTACTACTCACTAGACTAACATTAAAAGTAGACATACTTATACTCACGGAATGTCGTTTAAAAGGTTCAGATATTACACCAAGTTTACAAGGGTTTCAAGTTTTTTTATCTAAAAATAATCTTTTACAAAATGACGGTGTAGTCGTTTATATTCGGGACGAAATACCATTTACTATAGAAGAGCCACATTTTTTAAACGCAAATGCATTACTCATGAAATTTGGCGGTGACACAGCCATCTTAGCGCTGTATCGGTCTCCTTCATATAATAATTTAGATTTATTCCTTAATTCTCTTGATGATAATTTGCAAAAATTACACAACTTCAATAATGTTGCCGTAGTTGGGGATATTAATATATCTATTAATATAAATAAGCCACATAGTGAAAGAGATCGTTACTTAACGTTGGCTGCGTATCACTCACTTTTACCTTGTCACGATTTTGTTACTCGTGACGAAAGTGGAACTTGTCTTGATCATGTACTATTAAAGACTCGTTTGCCTGCTACAACAATTGTTATTCAAGCCAGCCTAACTGATCACAAACCGGTATTATTTTCTTTAAATAAAACACCAATTCGTAATTACGCTACAATAAATATACATAAAGTCGATTCCGAACAGCTGCAAAAAGATATAACCAATATCGACTTTTCTCCTATTTACACTAGCCAAGACCCCAACGTCTCGATGAATTATTTCATCGAATCTGTAGCTACAGCTTTTTCAAAGAATTCACAAACTTTATCCCTAGCAAGACGTAAAAAAATTATTAAGCCGTGGATTACTCCAGGTCTTCTTCGCTGCATTAGAAACAGAGATAGGCTGCACCTTAAGCTAAAAAAATCTCCTCATAATGAAATACTTAAGACTACTTATACCCGTTACAGAAATTTTTGTAACTCCCTACTCAAAAAAACGAAAAGGGCTTTTGAGACACGACAATTAACGGATGCGGGAAATGATAGTAAAAAACTATGGCAAGCAATTAAAACTATATCTAATACTTCAAAATCAAAACCAGTGCCTAAACAATTATTAAAGTTAGCATCTACTCCTCAAGAAGCGGTGAACGAAGTGAATAGTTATTTTGTAAATGTAGGTAAGACGCTAGCTGAAAATATTTTAGGTAATCAGCAACATGGGGTAGATTTTACTGGCGGTTCTTTTTCTGATAGACTGGATTCTTTCGTATTAATTAATACTGACGTAAATGAAGTTCTAAATCAAATTTCAAGTCTCAAAAACAATTGTGCTATGGGCTGGGACAAAATTTCTAATAGAATTCTTAAGCGTTTTAAATATCATCTTGCACCTCCTCTTACTTTTTTATTTAATCTTTGCTTTGAAAAAGGAGTCTTTCCTGATGCCCTTAAAAAATCTGTAGTTATTCCCATTCATAAGGGTGGTGATAGAGACCGTATCTCAAATTATAGGCCAATCTCTCTTCTGCCATCAATTTCAAAAATATTGGAAAAGATCATTAATACCCGGTTGATATCTTACTTGGAATCAAATAAATTATTATCTGAGAACCAATACGGTTTCCGACAGGCCAAATCAACGTCTGACGCAATACATGCAGTAACTGATTATGTTGCAACTAGTCTGGATAATCGGAAGAAATGCTTAGCTATATTCCTAGACTTAGCAAAGGCTTTTGATACGGTCTCTGTTTCCATACTTCTACATAAGCTTGAAACTATTGGCATACGAGGTAAACAGTTGGGCTTATTGGCGAGTTATCTCTCTAACCGCTCTCAGTCCACAGCTATTGAAGACCACATAAGCTCTGAGCTACCTGTAAAATTTGGGGTACCGCAGGGTAGCGTCCTAGGCCCCACGTTATTTTTAATATACATAAATGAATTGTGTCAACTCAAACCAATAAATGGTAAAATAGTATCATATGCGGATGACACTGTGATTTTGATTTCAACCAATACCTGGAAAAGTACCTTTGAATCAGCTCAAATTGCCCTTTGCGATGTCTCTAAATGGTTAACCTGCAATGTTCTAACACTAAATACGAATAAATCCAAATATATGACCTTTTCCATCAGAAAAACAGATGATGTGCTTGATGGTCATTACTTAAAAATTCACAATTGTCATCGATCAAATGTGAGTTGTTGCTCATGTCCTACACTGGAACCTACAGAGTATATTAAATATCTAGGCATTACTGTTGACTCCCATTTAAATTTTACGAAGCATATTGAGCTACTAACTGGAAGGATTCGCAAACTGATTGTAGTTTTTAAAAATATAAGACACGTTGCGGACTTTGTATTGGTAAAGCGAATTTATTTGGCGTTCTGCCAGTCATTAATAGGGTATTGCATTACTGTTTGGGGTGGGGCTCCATCTACAGCCATCAAGCGACTGGAGATAGCCCAGAGGGCAGTGCTTAAAATTAGCACTTTCCGTCCTTTCCTGTTTCCAACTGCTTTACTTTATGAACAGTGGAGAGTGCTCACAGTAAGACAATTGTTCCTACTGGGTATAGTACTAAAACAACACAAAGACCTACCTTATGAACCCATGAAAGCCACTTTCCGGAGAAGAAACAGGATTTGTGAAACCAAAAGGACTCCTCACACGTCATTTATAAGAAAGTTTTATTGTACATTAGGCCCATTTGTTTATAATAAAATAAATAGTATCATCCGTATTTACCCCCTTAATATAACACAGTGCAAGATTAAGGTTACTGACTGGCTACAAAGTTTGGGATATAAAGATACTGAAGAAATTCTAGCAGTGTTGTCATAGTATGTTCGTGTATATATAGTTTTACTATGTTAATATTTGTATATTTTTATTTTATATAAAGGTAAAAGTTAACTTTTCAGGAACTCTTACCCCAAACCCAAACACATCCTTTCAAACCTCATACCTCATACACACACACACACACACGCACACACACTCACACACACGCACACACACACACACACACACACACACACACACACACACACACACACACACACACACACACACACACACACACACACACACACACACACACACACACACATGCACACGCGTATGCATACACACAAAGACAGGATCACTTCACACTTCACATTTTATTTTATTTATTTTATTTTTGAATTTTACTGTCAAATTATTAAATTATTGTACCTAGTTTATTACATGCTAGTTAAGTTTTAATTCCGGTGAGGAATGGCGCCGTAAGCCGAAATACAGGTTTTACCTAGTTTGGCAACGGAGGCTAACTCATGTTCGATTTATAACATAGCCTAGTGTTTAAGTTGAACAAATTGTATCTGTTTTTTGTGCAATAAATAAATAAATATTATTATTATTATTATTACTTGTGACTCACATGTCCATTGTCTCCATAACCTACGTTGGAACGTGAGTATGTACATTTTGTAATTTCCTCGTATTTTTTTGGACCCCACCCGAAGATAAACGATTTGAACGTTTAACTCCCACACAGCGTACAATGTATGAAATAAGAATATAAGTTAGCCAGACCACAGTACATTTCGGTACAGCGCTAAACAGAAACTGATACAGATCTATGACTTTGACATAACGGACATACTAAGATTAATGACGCTTATTTCTTACTTGTTTAAACCTAACCGTTGTCTATGTCCAGTTCACGATGCCCGTGTTTATATCGATATTCCATTCTTGTTTGGTATAGACAAATATATTAACATTAAATAAACACGAACGGCTAATGCAAATTTGTTTACATATTCACTTCAAATATTTAAATAAGTTGGAGAGATGAATAGTGCATACCTAATCATTACTAACAATAGTACTGTTAGGGGCGATAGTACAGGTTTAAATAATTTACTTTTATAACCATAGGGGCACAAAGGTACTGTCAAGTTTGTACTTTACTAGCTGTAGGTACCCACCCTACCCTATCACCTTTCACTATAGAACATTGTGATAACAAAAACAAAGTAGAAAAAGTATCTCACTAGACCGACAAAGTGTGGGTCACCCTGTTGCATTGTCCGCATTAACAGTGAGGACGGTGACCACCACTCCTAGATTCATGCTTTCCATCAGACTGAATAGAGTCATTTCAGTAGCTAATTTTATAAAAAAAGAGTAATTTTTAGTGAAATATTTTCAAATTTCAAATTTGTAATCTAAGAAAATACTGATAAAAAAGTAATACAATAGTATGTACTATATTTTGACCATCTACCGTTTGTAAACTTTCATATTCATATCATGATATCTATGTTATAAATATAAAATAACCTTCTCACCAACACGATCACACAATTAAACGTTAATAGTAAAATAAATAGTAATAATTTGGGTTCAAAATTAAATAAATAATAAAAATAAAAAGTTATGGATCACAGATTAATTTAAATATACTTATTCATGTCTTTTTTCTTCTTAATGATATTGATAATACATAACAATAATAATAACAATATTTACACTTAGTGCTAAACCCTGCGAATTTCGGGGTTACGCTCGAATGCACTTTCACAGTACCACAGATTTCGTGTTATTTATTATAATTATATTAATATGCATACTAAATTAAATTATCTAAAGAATATATTGAACATATCTCAAAATTAGCTGTAGAAGTGAGCTTATTTATACGTTAAATTTTAAAGGTCATTGACTTTAGTAATGAATGCCACTCGCGGTTTTGAAGCACTTAATACATGTTTACCTATTGATAAGTTCAGATGTAGATTTATCGGATCACATACGATGCAAGCAGGAAAATCTTTAATATAAATCACGATTTCGGGAATTTGTCTTTTCGACCGCCCTGTCAGAGGATTAGTGTCTCTAAAGCCGATGATCCTGACAGCAGCATTTTGACAGGCTAATGGATTTCAATTTACGAATTAAAAACGTTATAAAAAAAATCGGCCAAGTGCGAGTCGGACTCGCCCATGAAGGGTTCCGTATCAACAAGTAACATTATATAAAAGTTCTTGTAGTTCGTTGATTAAATGAAAGGTAAATTGCTGTTTACGCTTTATGACATATTAAAAAAAAAAAACTACTTACTAGATCTCGTTCAAACCAATTTTCGTTGGTAGTTTACATGGTAATGTACAACATATATTTTTTTTAGTTTTATTACTCTCTTATTTTAGAAGTTAGAGGGGGGGGGGGGACACACATTTTTCCACTTTGGAAGTGTCTCTCGCGCAAACTATTCAGTTTAGAAAAAAATGATATTAGAAACCTCAACATCATTTTTGAACACCTATCCATAGATACCCCACACGTATGAGTTTGATGAAAAAAAAATTTTTGAGTTTCAGTTCCAAGTATGGGGACCCCCAAAATGTATTGTTTTTTGTCCAGGTTTATGTGAAAATCTTAATGCGGTTCACAGATTACATCTACTTACCAAATTTCAACAGTATAGCTCTTGTAGTTTCGGAAAAAAGTGGCTGTGACATACGGACGGACCGACAGACAGACAGACTTGACGAATCTATAAGGGTTCCGTTTTTTGCCATTTGGCACCGGAACCCTAAAAATTGAATGAAATTTATTAAAAACTTGGTATTCTCTGTCTTGTCAAAAAGATATAGCCGATTTAAGAAACCCAAAAGGTTCTCGGTTCAAATGTTTCTTTTATCCAATCTATTTAAATTTATAACATATTATATTTTTATATGATGATGTTTACATAGACGATTTCAGCCCCTGCAGCCGGTCTCAGCGGAAACAAGCCTACCACACAGATATTATAAGTTCACAAATGTATGCGCAAACATAAGTGCACTCTCTACACCCTCACTCTCATAATTCGATGGGACGGCTGTTCGACACGATCGCGGAGAGATGAGGAGCAGGACCGACAGAAAACTCAAAAACATTTTATCGGTAGACGCATACGCTAACCGCTAGACCAACAAGGTATTTTTTAAACAGAGCAAGTAAATGCGTAATCATGACACCTGATGAGTGACTGCGGAGCAACTGACCTACGATCACCTGCAAGCAAGGAGTAACAAGAGCGTTGTCGACCACAAACAGACAGACAAAAATTTCAATAGTATATTTATAGATATAAATTTTCTATTTACTACTATACTTACTTATTTGTATAGATGACAAGTTAAAACCTACATTAAAACACTACTCAATGTAATCTGTAGGAAAATGTGTTCCTTCAACAAAGGACTAAGTGTTTGAGATATTTCTACCTATGTTGATTTCAATTAAAAATATTATTACCTAGTTGCCTTAACTAAAATTGACCACTAAGGCTCTTGTTTGTTTAAATCACCAAAGCAAATCTACATAGCTTTATATCAATATATGTACATAACTGACCAAACTAAGCTACAAGAATAAAAAAAAAATCTCATTATTTCCAAGTTTTATTGTGATAAAGTTCACAAGTTAAAGTATTTTATGTAGTAGTATTCAAAGTTAGCCTTACTACCTAACATATGCCCATTATATAGCCCACTATGTTAGGTAGTAAGACGATTAAAGAGACCCATCTCTTTAATCGTCTTAAAGAAAAGGAATGTCTAAATTTGATCATTTTTAACCGACGAAAAAACGCAAGAGGTTCTCAAGTCGACACGTACATATATTTTTTTATAACTTAACGCATAATATATTTACATACATATATTTCTTTAAATGTATTCAAATGCAAGCTGAAGAAGCATGTTTATACTTTGTAGCTTCCTGTACGCCAGTAGGGGAATATTATATTAGTTATAAGTAATTGTTACATATCTCATTGTAAGTGAACTAATTGTATGTTCTTATGAGAATAAATTCTTTAAACCCATAACTTTTTACAGAGTAGCTGGATTTTGATAATTCTTTTTTATTGGAAAGAGTATGCCCCGAAGTTGGTCCCATATAAATTTGAAAATATAAATCCAACCCTAGGGGTAGGAAAATAGGGGATGAATAATTTTTCACTCACTGATTGTAAGGTATGACCATGCATTACGTTCTCGTTATTAGATTCTTCTAAATATATTTTTCTCTTTTGTATATAAAGCCTGTTTTTTTTAAGTATTTATATTATACAACAAATAATGGTTAAAGAAGTATTACATGAAAGTTAATAGCTTAAATAAGGTAGGTAGGTAGATATTTTAAAAGTAATCAAAAATTAAGCATGTAGTAATTAAAGGATTATAACCACAAAAAAAATGAAATAAAAACTTTTTAACTAAAAATTAAAGCGCTGAAAAAAGTGGAAAGCAAAAAATAATAAACCTTTATTATTTAACCTTAATAACTAACTTCTTAAAGTAATGAAACCATATACAATTACATATTTTTGTAAATAGTTGAATTTTTAATTATCCTTATTAACCAAGTTCTTAAACTAATGTAAGTATAGCTAGTAATTTTGAGTCGGCGCCAAACAAGCTATGTAATTGATTAATTACGTTAATCTTAAATATAGTTCCATTACTTTAAGAAGTTGGTTATTAAGGTTAAATAAAAAAGGTTTATTAGTTTTTGCTTTTCAGTTTTTTCGGCGGTTTTATTTTTGTTAAAAGGTTCATTACCTTAATTTTTCTTTAGTGAATTAGTTAAGAGTGATACAATTTAAATACTTTTTTTTTATTAGGAGTTAAAATAAAATAAAAATTATAACGTAGAATGTAATGAGGAATAGTAATATAAAAAAAGAACTACGTTTAATCCATACTACTAGAATTATATTATTATGTGACGGGTTGCATGGCGGAGAGAGAGGGTTGGTAATGCGTTCGTTTGTGTGTAATCGAAAAAAGTTTAGAATGTAGATAATTGGTTCAGTAAATGAACGTTAGAGCAATTATACGTAGACCGATTCATGTAAGTTGATCCACGAAATTAGTGTGTAGGTAATCAGCAGATATTTGAGTAAAATACGCATCTATCAAAATAAAAACAGTTTCACATTGGTTGTTTTGTTTATATTAGTCAACTAAGAGCTGTCCTCTATAAAGGGAAAAAGGCTCTGTTATCTTTTTAACTAATGTAGAATGCCGATGCAAAAATATTATAAAGGCGCGGAGGTACGAGTCCAAAACATTTTGCAAAGCGACTCCTTGCGGGCTGCACATAAACGCGACGCGCACTTGCTAAATCGATTTTAACTTTTTTGTTACTTTATTTCAAGTGAATGTAATAATTACTGAAACTTAAAATGTTAATAGGAAGAAAATTTATTATTCTATGGGTTGGACTCCTGGCGTTTACTTACGGGAATGACTCCGACAGCATTACGAATGGATTCTCAGCCGCTGACGGTGCATTTTACACAGACGATGCCGTTATTTTAAATGGTATGTATATTAGATTATTTAGTTATTTTATGTAACAACTTAAAGTATAATAAACTACCAACCAGCTCAACATTATCAGAATATAATCTACAAACCGTTATTTAAATATAAATAAATATAAAACAGATTTATTAACATTTCAATATTAAAACACATAAAGCATTACGTATAAAAATTTAAAACTAATTTTGATTTAGCTATATTTATACGTATACGTATATGTATACGGCAAGGTTACTTACAGATACGATAAAGAAGAAAGTAATTGAATTTGTTCACTAAGGTTCTCTTTACGATGCGCACGTATCGCTTATTCAAAGAAATAGCCACTAGTATTTGTACTGCGAGGACTCAAAACAATGCATGCCACATGTGGCTACGAGGTTTTGAGGCTAGAGAAAGTTAACATTTGCACCTAAAGTGCTTGTCCATTTCTCCTAAGATCGGAAATAAATAATATATTGTACACATAGTATAACATGAACTCATTAACATGTTTATGTTGTCAAATTTACGAAAGGGTCAATGAACGTACGAAGACAATTTTGGAAGAATGAATGTTTTATGCAATGAAAACGGTGGTCATCACCCCTAGAACTCGGGGTTTTTAACACACGTGGGATATTAATCGAAAATACTTAGGTACGGGACCAATTCAATGCAAATTGTCTGACGCCCACACGTACAAAGTCGATCACATCAATCACATCTTTGTCCGTAGAACCGCTCTCAGTTGTTACATAGTTTTTGTCACTCACGAGGATATTAATTAGATCAGAGACGGTCGATTGTGGGAACATCTGACGACACTGACATTTCCTTACATTAAAGGCGAACCCGGAATCCAGAGACAAACTGTTTGATATTTATGAGTGTCAGCGAACCGGCTTATTTTTGATCGTGACAAGTGACAACATGAGCGTAAAAAATTCGACATTGTTTGCTATGAAGTGGAACTTAATTTTTATAATTCAAATATGGACCATTCTGAGCTCCGACCAACGGCACTTATTTTCAATAATTTCTTCTTATTGGTATCAAGTTCAAGGTGTCGCGAAGATATGCATGCCACATACCACTGCAAGTTATACAAAGTGCGTTAAAGTATCAGCTATGGCAAAATAATTTCTTTGTTAACTGCCTTAAAGTTTATTTTGCTATGTATTGTGTAGAGATCAAAATGATTTTTTCGTTTTAAATCTAGGAACCTTTAAAGGTCGCACCTTTTCATTAAAGTAGATCTGTAAATCGGGTTTAATTACTTAGAACCCTCGGTTGTAAGTTGAGTGCCATTGAACATCAGCTCCCAACATCTTCAAGGCCGGTTATTTACGTTCAGGTACCTACAGATCTACTTACGTATGCACATACTTCTTGGACCAGTTTTTTGTTTTAAAGGCTATTTACTCATCTCTATATTCATATTTCCTTTCTTAATGTTGACACTGAATCGTAAAACTGTTGTCGCTAAATACTAGTTTAGTCATAAGTAACTGACAAATTGTTACGTTACTTTACCGTTGCATAAAGTGCTTTAATTTCAATATTGTCAATTAGAATCACAATAGATTACAAATTAAATAGCAAAACTCTTTTACAACATCGCAAATTTGTGTGGATTACTGTGATTGTAAAAACGTCCAATTAAGTGTCATAAATCTACGATTTTGAATTAATTTGAACACTATAAAGCTTTAACGCTAATGTTCAGAATATATACTTAATTGTTTAGAATTTAATATTATTTGTGTAGGTCATATTGTTAGCATGCTGCACATAACATTATGGATTCCAGTGGTTTGAACATAACGGAAACCGTTAAGCAGGGAATCCGAAATAAATAACATGCACGTTTACGACGTTTGGTGCGTTGTACTCAAGCTATGTTTTTAGATCGTCTTTAGAATATTAATTAATCTGTTCGATTCTGCCTACTTATCAGTTTATAGTGAGTCCTTTATTATCACGATATTTGGAGAAATTCTATCTTTTTCTATGGTAACTGTTTTTATTCAGCCCAGCAGTTTTGACAAGTGCCAGCTTTTTATAAATTTTAATAAGTTGTAAAATGCTGACTACAATAAATTACTAGAGAGTATTCTGTATTATTCGTGTGTGAAATGATGGTTTTAGAAGTTAGAAATAAAAAGATTGTAGTTACTTCCAGTAGAATAGGGATGTGTTATTTTCTGCAGAATTTAAATTCTGTATTGTAGCAGAAGATTCATTTAGATTCAAATAAATAAATAAATAAAGAACATAAATTTAATTTTATCAGGACAACATACAGACGCGACATAAGTAATTTTTAAATTAAGATCTAAAAGAAAATTGCAGCATTTGAATTAGTAAATAATAAAATATTTAGTAGTGAAACGAGTTTTAAAATTGATAAGCATGTATCTGATATGTGTGTAATAATGAAATAATACACCTAGTTTTTTATCTTCATACGGTATTTGCGCATTAGCGTTGATTAAAACAACCGTTACTTATTTACATTGATGATTGAACCAATATATAAAAAATTATAGACCTGCTCTGTAATTAATTGACAGGTTCATTGTACTTCGCATTCCATTACTGAAGATGGAGACAGCTTTATTTTTATCTTTAGGTACCTAATCTTGTTTACTCCATACCTAAACTGCGGTCCCAAAAACGTATAAGCTTTTAAATAACTACCAATTATAAAAGGGATTGAAAATTTTAATAGCGGCTGGTTTTGAAATTAAAAATGTTTTCGCCGACAAATATAATTATTAAGGTTGCAGTTTTGTTTGCCAAGCCCCTCGGAATGACTTCCTTTGGGTGTATAATTTAGATACAAAATAATTTTGCAAAGTATTAATTTACTGCTAATGATATTTATAAACACGTTTAATGTTAATCAATTTTGCAAATTATATATTAATCTTCTTATTTTAATGACCAAGCGACCGAAGATTGTCAACTATGTCTGACAATGTAAATTAATATATGCACCGGTGCCTAGTATTCGAAGTTATACAGTCTTCAGGTCGGCATAGTAATTAATTATAAAAATATGGTTAAGATAAAATGATCAGTGTTTTAGAAAAAATACAAAAAAAAACAATATCTTAAGTTAATCTTAGGAACCACGAGGCGCGATGTTGTAATATGCAACTGCAATGTCAAAGTACAGCCACTTACTGTAATACAATTTGTTAAGTGGCTATATCTTAAAGTAGCTGTTCTTTGCGGCTTCGCCTACGTGTTATCTGATATATAACTTTGATTGCCTTTTTCACCCTCTTAGGAGTGGAATACATACTCTCATATCCTCTCTTAGTTCTCGCCTACGCATCTCAAGGAACATTTGAAAATTTCAGTTTCCTGCGTTCAGTAATTATAGTGCGTTGTCTGTCAGTCAACCAGTAACGGAACGGTTTTATATATATTGATTTGTGAGACAAAGAAGCTTTTATAACAATAAGTTGCATTAAGATTTCTAAATAAAAAAAAACATTGAAACATAAAATTTTCTATGTTCTCAGCTGACTCACTCAGACGCCATACTCATTTCAGTTTTTGTTTAACTTACAAATGTTATATCGAGTGAACCTTTAAATATGCATTTGCTGACTTTTTTAAGAAAACACTGCTTTTGTAGAACTTTAATCGTTTACCTAGTGCACAATTTTCCTCCGTTTTTGCAATATTTTTCATTGATACTCAACTCCTTTTGGTCTCAGCGTAATGATTAATAGAATTCGACAATAGCTGGGCTATTTGAGAATTTTTCTAATCCTGAGATTGGCGCATTCAACCAAACAAAAACTCTTTTGCTTTATAATATTAAATAATAATACAGTAGAGATTAGTTTAATATGTAGATATCTCAGTTGCATCGATTCAGTATTATATATACATATTTAAATATATGAATCACTTTGTCCGTCTTATAATTACGAAATCACTCTAGAAGACAATAAATAGGGTTGACCTTTTTCGGAGATGGAGATTTAAGATGATTGACATTTATATTTTATTAATAAAAATCGTGGTCTTTGCAATAATCGATCTTGAATATCATTTTAATTAGTGTTCAAGATTAACTACCTACACCTTTAGTCAGATATTCCTTTTATTAGATCTTGTAACTTCTTTTAAGTTGGCCGACCCTCGTAATTTTGTGTGCGTCTCACAAAGGGATACAATTTCCCTGTTATCTCAACAGGTTTCATTGATGCTCTGCTTCTATTAGTCATAGCGTATTCATTCAATTCTTCCTCAATGAAAAGGCCATTAGAACTAATATATTTTTTCACCTTCAATCAAGTAGTAGGTACTTGAGATTAGTGAACCAAACAAAAACTTTCATCTTTGTAAAAAAATATATATATTATAAAGATAAAGATTTATTAATATCAATGTGTATTGACAGGGAAGTATAAATTGAATTCAAAGAAGCGATTATAAATATTAACATGAACCATATAAAATTGAATGTAATGGAATGCTATTTTAAATTATGATTATAAATAATAACATGAACCATATAAAATTGAATGTAATGGAATGCTATTTTTAATTATATAAATGTACGATCATCTTTGTGTATGGGTTCTTCTTGTAGCGTCTCGCCAACATCAAAACTGGCTGCCACTTTCGGACGATTTTTTAAAATTTTGATCAAAAAGGATCCTATAACGCTAGTGTTTTACACAGAGCATGTATTGAACGCCTGTGCTGGATTTAAGTTAGTCTGAAAGGGCTGTAATACTAAACTAGCAACGTTTATGTGTACTGAAAAAAATAATACCTAATCCAAAAACAACACTTACTATGTTACCATATTTTTTCAGCTTATGTGGGAAGAGTTAAGCGAGACACTTCTAACGCAACACGCAAAGGAAAACAATTTCTACTTCTAAAACTTCAAGAGGTAGGTATATTTTTAAATAACTATTTTAAATAATACAATACACACTAGCTGATGCATGCGGCTCCACCCGCGTCCTTGGGGTATGAAAAATAGATGTTGGCCGATTCGCAGACCTGACGATAGAATATTTTATGAGAAGCGGTTAAGCCATTTCGGAGGAGTTTAATTATAAACACCGTGACACTAGAATTTTATATATAAGATGTATACAACTAATTTAAATTTTGAAATCAAATCATAAATTTCTTTATTAATTTTTAACAATATTGTTAAATAATAGTACCTATCGTTTTAGTTTTTCATCAATTTGCTTTCTCTACTTTATATTTTTATAAAGGATTTACATATTCTGGATCTTGATGCTATTTATCCATATTTTAGCACACGGAAGGATCTTTTGGAACTGATTGCGAAACAACACTTGGCAAAAAGGGAACATGCAAAACTTTCCGGGATTGTTACCCTTTGTTCAAAGTGGCCGACTTCTCCGGCTCGGATGGGTGGGCGATGGGGCACTACGATACTTGCAGCTACATCAACGGTGATAATATGGAAGTAAGTAAAGAAAATAACACGTCAGAATATGTACTTCTGTTTGCACAAATGGGCCGGCTCAATCGGGGCTACACTAACCTACCCTTACACAGAAGATCAAATGACAACATTCATGCTGCCGTATTTAGTGGGCGAGTGTGAGACCGAAGGCCCAATGACAGAAGCTTCTCACTAAGCCACCGTAGTGTGTGTCGCTGAGAAAGATGAGTCATTTTATGAAGGGATTTTTAGTTGGCTACTAGTGCTTTCTTCATTTATAAACTTCAACTACAAATAACTGAATGAATGGGACCAGCCCAGCAGTGCATAATTTAAAAAGCCTTATATATGGCTACTTAATTAGGCTTGCTTGCTTTATATATATATTAGAGCTAGGTATACCATATACTGCCATACAGTAGTCATAAGCAAAATCTTGAATTTCTGATAAATATATCACTTAAAATATGGAAAAAATTAAAAATTAAATCATAAACACAAAACTTCGATTATAAAAATACGTTGTGTTTTTATTCGTCTTAATTGTACTAAGAAAAAATAGTTTTAGTCTACAAAAAACCTTTGTAAATGGAATAATAGGTATCTGTAATCATAATTTATATCAGGTATTTGGGGTTTGTTGTACGCAACCGGTTGGTACACCACCACAGCAGGAACCTGACATTCAACGCTTTGGATTTCCTCTGCAACCAATCTTTCCCGTCCAAGTTCCACCAGCGTCAATGCCAGGGTAAGTGAATTTTAAAGTTTTTTTTTTCTAATATTACGACAACGACTTGGTTCGTGGTTGGTTCTGCGGCTAATATGGCCAACCCATTGCATCCAACCAACCCATTGAAGTGTCAGCTAGGTCGATAGCTTTAATTCTCTGCCGGTTCACCTCGTTTCTAATACGAGCCCTTAGAGAAACGCCGAGCATAGCCCTCTCCATAGCATACTGGGCGACGTTGAATTTGTGGACCAGTTCAAAGTCTGTTTTCTCGCCGAAGTGACAGGTGGGTTTTCACGTCGTTCACTTATTTTACAAAATCTCGTACCTTCTTCCCTGAGGAACCGAACCACGTCATCAAAGTTCTGGTCAACGTCTCTTGTGGTTTCCAGCAAATGGAATTTCCAGGTTTGACCGGAATTTTTCAGATACAATCGTGGTTTGGAGCAGAGTAGGTCAGAGCCTAGATCTCATCAAGCGGACACGTTCAGCCTTGAAGTCAATATTCAGAGAGCCTCGGACAAGTCGGTGATCATTAAGTTGTTAAACCTATTGGTCACCTCTGAATATATGCTTTCTGTCCGTCATGATTAAATTGATCTCATTTTTAGTCACTGCCCCACGTCCACTTCCTTTGAGGCCGTTTTTTGAAGTAGTTCATCAAGAACAGCCCGCTCGTTCGAGGAAGTTGACAAGCATTTACCCCTATGATTCCTACTTCCAAACCCATTACCGATTCGCTGCAATTTAGTACTCTCACTTTCCCATAACGTAGTGGGTTTTGAAGTGGAGGGCCTTCGAAATGTCATCGAACATATCCTCCAGTTCATCGTCCGAGTGAGTCGAGTGAGCTTGATTATGAGGTACGCTATCCTATTCGACACACTAGACATTTATACAACGTGTTAGAAAGGGACTTGTTAACCAGAAACCCACCGCCACCTTGGAAGTGTTGGTCTCCCTCACGGAAGTACATAAGATGGTCTGAGTCGAGGGTTATGGTGTCCTCCCCCTCTCCGGACTTCGCATAACGCCAAGATATGCCATCTAATCTTCCCAAGTTCCACCTCGAGTTGTGCCAGATGCGAGTAATTTGCAACCCATAAACGTTGTAGCGGTAGCGAGAGATCTCATCCGATGACTGCAGTGAGGACCCGGCGCAGCGTCGCCCATGCGGGGCAGACCGCCAGCGTGTGATGAGCCGAGTCCTCACTGCTGCAGTGGTGACAGGCGGGACTCAATTCCCTCCTAGCGACCGAGTGCAGGTACTTCCCGAAGCAACCATGCCCGGAAATAACCTGCTGTCTTTTGTGGCGGCCTCCCGTAACCCGGAGATACATTGACAGGATTAAATATATATATATATATATATACTTCCTGTTTCTCGTATGTATATATTGTATACTAGCTGAGCCCCGCGGGGTTACCCGCTTTTGATGTTGTACGCCGCGGGGCAAAGCTAGTCTAAAAAAGTTACTCCTTATATCATCAGCATCTGCCAGTCGAAATCCGTCCAGTCGTTCCAGAGATTATCCGGAACAGAGAGACAGACAGACAAAAATTGTAAAAAAAAATGTTTGGCAAATGTACCGTGTATACATACATATGCATTTAGTAAAAAGCGGTTATTTAAATATTACAAACAGACACTCCAATTTTATTTATTTGTATAGATAAAGCGGCGTGGCGATCGTTTAAACCACTACGCCAATCATGCAGTTAAATTTTATATAGGCTAGGCCTTATTCGATGAATAACTTATTTTTGACTATGTTAAATCTTAAATGCTCGTTATTTGACTAGACTTTCAAGTGGCCTAGTATCAGCACTTTCGCGCTGGTACGGAGGAGACAGCAATATCCGGCAAATTCCTGCGCAATGGCCTCCACCGATTCCAACTCACCCTCCAAATCACACAGCAGCCACACATCCACCAAATTTGGGTAAGTAACATAAATACGGTATATTTTGTAGGGTAAGGTGTTATGAAATCTTTAAAGAAACCATTTTCTAAGTTAATCTTTAGAGATAAGCATTTAAGACACTAATTGACTTACAATTTTAAAATTTTTAGAGATTAAAAAAAAATAATTAAAAAAGGTATTTGACACCTCGTTATTCTCAGTTCATTTTGTCGAAGGTTCTTATTAAGTTGTCATACTAGTTGCAGGTGTAACTACCAAACCAACGATCGCTTACCCTACAACCACAACTTGGGCCACAAAACCAATAAGTACAACTAAACAGGTAGGTACAGTAATGTCACTTTTGACTATAATTAGAACACGTATGATTCAGAAATAATACATTGTTATATAAATATAGACATGGTCTCAATATCCCGGTTTTCCGGCGCGACCGGGAACACCTGCACAGCCTACACAACCAACTCAAACAGCCGTTGATGGTTCATGTGGAATAAAGAATGGACCGCAGGTATGACAACTCTTAAAATATAAAGTTCTCATAAAACAATGCCAGGCTTTTTAGGTAACTCGTTTAGAAAAAAATACTCGCATTACTAAGTAGGTAGGTTCTTAAAAATAAATATTATAATACTATTGATCGGTACTTAATCCTCACTTAGGTATGAGCTACCTGCGTCTACAACCTTCACATTTACCTAAAGCATAGAGGTGACATTATTTTAGTACCGACATTTTTTGCAGAACAATTATTTGTACCTTCCTATCGGCTTGCTTTGTCGTAATATAGAACATGAAGCTTTAGATTTTTTTAAATATTTGTTTTTACTGAAGAAGTATGACAGTCTTATTTTAACAACGTATTACTAACTTCACATTGTGGTATCAAACTTGTATTTTTAATCACGATTGAGACCTATAGAAATATCATAAATCCAAATAACCTAAGTACTGGCCCGAAGTCACTAATTCTGACTGACTTGACAAAATTATGAAAATGAATTTATTATGAAGAAATACCGTAGGAGTGGTGTAATAATTATTGCACATATAGCTGTATTTAGGTGCAATAGTAGGTAGTAATAGGGTTTGAAAAGGAAACGTTTTATTTAAATAGTTATCCCGATCTAGGCATATAAATTGTTTGTGAGCCACTTAATTTAATACGCTTTTATTAGGTTTTTGTTTATAACTATTCTTTTTTAACTAAAATTTAATAGAAGACATCACCTATCCATTGATCTTTTTATTAAGTACCTACCACGAAATCTTAAGATACCGTTAAATGACTCAAGCTTTATACAACCAGCCTATCTCTGACATTTATTACCAACAAACTTTAATTGTGTCAATTACCACCTCAAATCGAAAAGAAAAAGCTATTCTAAGAATACTTTACAGACTTATGAAAGCACCTACGACACTCAAGATGAAGAGCGTATAGTGGGAGGGCATAACGCACAGCAAAACGAGTGGCCGTGGATCGTAGCGTTATTCAATGCGGGTCGTCAATTTTGTGGAGGTTCCCTCATGGACGATATGCATGTTCTCTCCGCAGCACATTGTGTCGCTCAGTAAGTCCCTGATATATACCTACCATTCTATTTATACATAAGGTATTTTTAGACACCATTCTTAGTAAGCAGGACAATAACACTGCAAAGAAAATTAAAACTTGAGACAAACCTTCAACTCTGGTCTGGGCAGTGTGGTGTGGGAAGTCACCACCACTGATTTCGAAGGAGAGACCTATGTTTAGTAGTAAACTATTAAAAGCATACGTTGATGACCGTGCTTAGTTACTGGTAGAAGAGGACTAAGATATAAAATGAAGTAGGTAGTGGAAGAATTTGATAGGAATAGGGAACGTGATCTTGCGTGACCAGTCTGTCATTGTTTAAGACTGCTGTTGCTTATGGTGATAGAAGAGCAAAATAAAAACCTGAGAGCTCTACTTGAGTGCCTTTATAATTAGTATAATTGGTAGGTATCTTCACTCTCACTAAATACGATCTAGATGATCAGTTATCGCACAGATGTGCAGGGATAGAAAGGTTAGAATTCGATAGGTCAGTCACTATTTTAAAAGTCATATTTTCGTAGGCAGTAGATTAATATATTAGTTTTACTGGATAGTCTATGATACGATTCATTTTCAGCATGACATCATGGGATGTAGCGCGTCTGACAGCTAAATTGGGTGATCATAACATTAAAACAAACGCTGAAACTCAACATATTGAAAGAAAAATCAAGAGAGTAGTGAGGCATCGAGGATTTGACATGAGAACACTGGTAAGGAACGTAGCAACTGAAAAAAGTTCAGTATGAAAAAGTAGATGTTATCAACTTTGCTGACGGATATTTCAATCCTTTATTGAAGTATACGTTTGCGACAAACAAGCAAACATTCACTGATTTGTTTTTAATCGTTTATGGGAGCAAAGATGCAGACGGTTTCTTCTCCCTGTAATGAGAAGTGGATCACACTGCGTGCGATCCACAAATTTTGTTCATTTTTAGGGTTCCGTAGCCGAATGGCAAAAAACGGAACCCTTACAGATTCGTCATGTCTGTCTGTCTGTCCGTCCGTATGTCACAGCCACTTTTTTCCGAAACCATAAGAACTATACTGTTGAAACTTGGTAAGTAGATGTAATCTGTGAACCGCATTAAGATTTTCACTTGAAAATAGAAAAAAATCAACACGGTCCCCATACTTGGAACTGAAACTCAAAAAATTTTTTATCATCAAACCCATACGTATGGGGTATCTATGGATAGGTCTTCAAAAATTATGTTGAGGTTTCTAATATCATTTTTTTCTAAACTGAATAGTTTGCGCGAGCGACACTTCCAAAATGGAAAAATGTGTCCCCCCCCCTGTAACTTCTAAAATAAGAGAGTGATAAAACCAAAAAAAATATATGTTGTACATTACCATGTAAACTACTACCGAAAATTGGTTTGAACAAGATCTAGTAGTTTTTTTTTAATACGTCATCAATAGTAAACCGCAATTTACTTTGCATTCAATCAATAGACTATTATTAAAACATCGATCAAAGTTACAATGTACCTACTACAAGAACTTTTATATGATGTTGTAGCGTGTAGTGTGTCTCGGCAGCTTTATATATGTGTGTAAAGCACGGGATACAGGATATTTATTCCCAATGCGGAAGTTTCTTAACAAAATGTAGCAAAGTAGCGAAGAATCGCTTCAGAAGACTTTTTTGCCTGGCTATCACTTAGTTAGTAGGCTCAGAGTAAGTACTCTGAGCCTACTCATCTGTTCCGAAGTGTAGGTATCTCACTAAACAAAACTAGTTAAGAAACAATGATTGAATATATATTATATAAAAATGTTTATCTGTTCCAGTACAATGATGTTGCGGTACTTACACTTGATCAATCAGTGACATTCACTAAGAACATTCGCCCTATTTGTTTACCTGTCGGTGGACGGTCTACGTACCAGGGCAACGTAGGAACGGTCATCGGATGGGGAAGCTTGAGAGAAAGTAAGCTTATTTGATAAGTATATATGTAATAGAATTATTTACTCACTTACTCACTGATTATTAGGAGCATCAAGTTCTTATTTGCAATGTTTGTATTGAATGTTCCTAATGGTACGTTCCAAAATCTAGCAGTCTCGGTAGCACTCAGTCTTTAAAAAAAAAACGAAACAGAGTATGGTTAATAACAAGGTACTTCACATTTTAGGTGGACCTCAGCCATCAGTCCTTCAAGAAGTATCAATTCCGATTTGGTCTAACTATGAATGTAAATTGAAGTATGGGAGTGCTGCCCCCGGAGGTATCGTAGACCACATGCTTTGCGCTGGCAAGGCAAGCATGGACTCGTGCAGTGTAAGTGCTAAAATATCTTTAACATTTATTTCTATAAGACTAGTGTCAGTGTGATAGCTATTCAGAAAAATAATTACACACGATTAGAATACCTACTGTTGCCACCCCTTGCCGACTAAGAGAGTATACCTACTACACAGGACAACTAAGAGAAGGTTGGAAAGAGATGGAATACTTAAAACAAATCCTATTCCAATGTGTGTGGTCAGCGTGATATAGTAGATCAAAGACTCCTTTCTAATTATATGTCAATGTAGCAGTGTAGCCGACTTTTACAGGCTGTTGATGTTGAATGAACTATTAGAATTTTTATGATTCTTTTCTTATTTTTTCTATTGGAATTTATAATTTTATATAAAAGACGGTTTCATACTCTTATAAATATCTGCAAATTTAAAATTGTGATAATTAGAAAAAAGCAAGAGGATTAATTAAAAAAACTACATACACTTTATTAATTCCAACCATACATTCTACTGGCCAAAGTTCGGAGTGGCTTGTAATCTGTAATACAGGTCATCCTAGTGCACGTGCCACTCTCCCGCACAAATTATATATATGCGAGCTGTTTTTGCTTTGTGTTTTTTTTGTAAACTGTATATTGTAAATTGTGTGTGAGAAACAATAAAGCTAATATTATTAATTTGAGTTAATTTTTAAACAGGGCGACAGCGGTGGACCACTGATGGTTAATGAAAATGGCCGCTGGACGCAAGTGGGGATTGTATCGTGGGGCATCGGGTGCGGCAAGGGCCAATACCCTGGTGTTTACACCCGCGTTACTTACTTCATGCCATGGATCACGAAGAACTCCAAGTAGACTACCAAGCAATGAACAACATATTGATTTAAGGGCAATAATTATTCTACGAATAATTTAAAGATAATTCTATTGAGAAAAACAACTAAAATAATCTTGCTTTTCTCAATTAATAGCTTTAGACTATGGAAATTGTGCCAATTTAGATTAAGGTTCCGTATTAAATAAAAAAGAAATCAAACTTTGGATATTGTTATTCATCTAAAATCCTAAAATAACACCTGATTATATACTAATTATCACTTATTACATTATTAATACCTTATTATAAAAAATAAATTGAATAGAGTTCTTATAATCAGTCTTTAAATACGGATAAAAATATGAATATTAGTACATAATTGTAAATATACAAAAAGCTACTGATGCTAAACAATGGAAATGCATAATGGAATAAATTTTCCATAAAAATAAGACTAAGAATTCTCGTTGTACATTTTAGGCTGCATAAATCTTTTTTTAATATGTTATATGTCGAAATTAGACACATGTAGCTGTTGTAGTATGTTGCGTGCTGAAACAAAAAGATTAATTGACTAACTAATTATTATCCTACCATACTAATATTGTTATTTCGAAATTAACACTGTCTGTTACGCTTTCATGGCTAAACCGCTGCATTGATTTAGCATGGAGATTACACAGATCTAACAGCGGGAAAAAACTGTGACTATAAAAAAAAAATGTATTTATAAAATATGTAGATAGTAATCAATATACTTTAATAAGGAAAAAATATCGCGTAAAAAGTCAAAATGTCAAAACCTGTAGTTTCAAAATATTAACACAAAATTGTGTTGTCATGTGGTATTATTCGAACGTTTGCTTTGCGCATATAAGATGTTATTACCAGCTAAATTATTTGAGACTATTCAATTATTTCTTTTGAGCGTTTCCTTTGCATGTGCTCTATAAATAGTTAGATCCTTTAAAATAATGTAATGTCTGAAAACAATATTCCTCTTGAAAAGTTCTCAAAAAAGTCCACGACAACATTATCTTTCACCTTCAACCTTTTTTACGGGAAACAATTTTGTTTCCGCAGTATAACATCAAGCTACTAGCAATAGAAGATGCAGACGTAAAGAAGAATAGAAATGTATGTATTAATATAAGCATGTTTATCATCAGAGTGGTAAGTACAAGACAGTACAGTACTGAATGCTAGACTGCCTGCTAGAATCAGTGTGCCTAGATTAAATTCACACGACCGTATGTGATGATCGTGTGCTAAATATATTATTAAGTTACCTTGAAAATAGCCAGTATCGTGTACATCGGTCAGTGTAGGTACGAATGGTGGTTCAACATTTAGCTGGTTATCCCAGTCAATGTTGCGGAATAGTGGCATGGCTTGCACTGCACTGGCCGCTGGCCGTTCGCTTGGATCCATCGTTAACAAGGACTCGATCGCACTCACAGCTTCCACAGACAACGCTTCGTCGTCTTCCGGCCATTCTATATCTGTGAATATATTAAGTATTTTATATCGGTGCAAATTCTGTTGAGCTATTAAGTAAATTAAACTAAAATTTAATCAATTAGAACTCTTTAAAATTCTACACTATTATAAACTCTTCTATTAGTAAAGGGATTTCTAAAACGCTATTCTCGTAAGTGTTTAAATGTCGTCTCTTTTTAATGAGACATGTCAAATTTCAGTCAACCTTCGGCGTTTGAAATGTCGTTAGATAAAACTGACTTAGATAAAAATGACAAAACTGAATTTTTAGCAACTTCAGTGTAGAGAATAGTAGTGAAGTACCTAGTACCATGGAAAAACTAAAGTAATAAGTTTGACCAAGCTGAAGATAGTATAAATAGGTATAGCGAGCGGTTCTTATTAATTAAATGCCTAGCACCGATGCTTCCTGAACTTTGAGACAAACTCAAAATCAAATTTCAAGTAATTTCTCTTAAAAGTAGTTTTATATATTGGCAAGCAAAATATCTTACTTCGAGCTAATATATTATTGAAAACAGCCTGAGGAGTTTCATCATTGAAAGGTGGAACGCCAGTCATAAACTCATACAGGCACACACCCAACGCCCACCAATCCACTGAAGGGCCATGTCCTTGTCTGAAAAAAATAAATATTCAGTGACTATTTTTGTGACTTTCACATGTTTCAATAACAAAAAAAAATCTTGTATAAATATTTACAAATATAAGAAGTCAAATGTAACTTACTTCTAATTTGAAGTATCGAAATTAAACTTGCTTTCTACGTAATTAGTATGAAATGGTTTTCTGGAGCTAGCTAGATAATCAGAAGGCAAACAGACGACAGTAAGTATTTTGTTATTTATTAGTATAGAATGTGGATTTTTAAACTCTTCTTTACTTTTTGATGAGTATACGTTTACGTTAAAATTATTTTCACCGTTTCTGTTATGTTAATAAAACGAATGTAAATAAAGTGACTAAACTAGGCAATATTAATTGAGCAATTTGTTATTTGTTTGTAAATTATTTAACATTATTACTATCCGCTATTTAAGAAATATTAGCTTAGGAATTACTTTTTTGTTTGTAAATTAATATTTTATTAACCTGCATTTGAATAAAAATAGGTAAAATATTCTGATATTGAGGTAAAAGCTTCGATAATGTAAACTTAAGTATATCTAAACCGCAAAATTCTAGTTTTTCATATGAAACATTGACCTTTATTGCACAAATATAATATTTTTTGACGTACCTCAATAGCAACTCTGGCGCTAAATAATCGGGTGTACCCAAAATCCTCTGATCAGATATCAGGTTTCCTCTTCTTACGCTTTTTGGTGTCCTGTATGGTGTATGGGCTGTAGCTATTGGCGTCTTACACATATCTGTTGGTGATAAACTGCCTTCTCCCTAAAATATAAACAACATAATATTATTATTAATAACCAAATTCCTACACTATCTTAAATTACATATGCAAGCTTGAGTGTACTGCGATACGGCTAAAACTAGTACCCTATTGTTTACCATCAGATCTCCACAATCCAAGTAGAATCGAAGTTCTGTATTAAAGACTTACAATTGCTGTTTACATTAACTCGTCAAAGTATCTCGACTCCACCTGATGGAAAGCTTGAGTAAAATCTGAGAATAGTAGACACCATAGACATTGTGATTGCAGACAATGCAACACGTTGACCTACATTATGATCATTGAGCATCCAGTCTTGCAATCAACAATGAAACAGAACAGCTCGAATACTGTAATTTTTTTTTTTGATTTTTAAACACCAGTAACCACATGTAGTAATGTACAGCACTGTAATTATTATTTGAAATTAATAAAGTGACACAAAAATCTTTTCACCACCAAAGGTCCCCGATTATTTTGGGGGAGAAAAAACGCGGCCCGGAGTTAGATCTGGATTCATTAAAAAAAAATACTGTCATTTTGGGTTTGTTTTCCGTGAGAGGGCAGTACCGTCTTGTTCGTGCTGAAGCACGAACAAGACGGTACTGCCAAGCGTGGCTCCTTGCCATAGAATGTTCATATAACACTCGGGTTTGGTCCTATATTAATATTAACATTATTTATGATTTACTGACCTTACTTAATCTTCTTGAAGGAAATATTTCCAGACTAGTTGATACATGTTTACCAAACATGAACGATTTTTCCTTAGTTAGAGAAGCAGGCTGCTCATCTTTAGGCAGATTGAAGCGTGTCTCTTTCTGAGCTTTCTTCGTTTCTGATACATTTGAATTCGATACTGGAGTTGAAAATATGACACCCACATTGAAATGATGACTGTCGTTTTGTGACACCCAGCTGTGTAAGAACATAACAATAATTATTTTAAAAAGAGTCACAACACAAAACAAAACACATATGGAAGAATGGGTGTCGTGTTCCTCCAACACAAAGGGAGGATCGTCCGACCAGGCGAGGTGATCATGCCTGGTGGGCCACTCCCCAACAGTTGATGTTGGGATGTTGTATATAATCGGCGCGAGAATGTCACTTTCGCGATTCAGGATTAGTAGTTACTCCGTATAGATCGTTATGTGTTTTCTTCGTAGTTCAATGTTTCTTAAGTAGATGGCGCTGTTGTATGTTTTAGGTCGCGCTGTAGTTGGAAGTCGCCACACACAAAACCAGTCCCTACTTACATATTATATTATAAATTAGCTGCGCAACGCCTTTTTTGTTGCTTGTGAATCGGATAACGGTTTTTATTTTGTTTTCGCGGAACGCTAGTGTTATTCTAAAATAAAAGTAGCCCAGTCACCCCTTATAACATCAGCTATCCCAGTAAACTCTTGTCCAAGTGGGTTTCTGAGATTAACCAGAACAAACAGACAGACAAAAACTCAAATGTATTGTATGTATTTTTGATGTAAGTAATTATGGGATACTCTCTGGCCAAATGGTAGGGCGAATATTGCGTTTGGCAGCAAAATGCGAATAGACTCTGTGGTGTTCCTCGGGAGAGGCGTATGTCCAACAGTGGACTGCAACGGGCTGATGATGTAGAGATGCAAAAGAATCTCTGTCAGTTGACTCTTTTAAGGCTAAGTTGGTGAAGGCCTAAAGATATCACAGAAGACTCTTGATGAAGACAAGGCATTCATTTAATTTTTATCGTGATAGTAAAAATAAATAAATACGACCCACATACATAGTTTGAATATTATCAACTTTTGTACTTGTACTGTGTACTTACCGTTTTTTCAATACACCTTTAATAGGATTCTTGCGTTTATCAGGAGTCGGGTGTATGGACATACGTTTAGGCGTATTTTGACTAAGTTCTAATGCCATTATTTCTTGCGTTAAACCACTGTGGTTTTCCTTTGATTCTGCTAAACTTGCCACGCCCGTTGGTGTTTCGCCTTCGCAATCCAATATTCTTTTCCTTTTTTTAGCCCGAAAGCTGTAAAAAAAACGACCTTAATTATAAGATATTATATTTATATATATATATATATATTGAGCGCAAACATCAAAGAACAAAGTCAAAATATTATAATAGGATCACTGAAACTATGCTATGAAGGCAACAGCAGGGAAGCCAATAAATAATTTTATTTACCTAGGTATCCTCTTGAGGGAATGTCCTCTACAAAGTGGGGAAGTAGACTGATCATGTTGTGAACCCAATGAAGATTCACCTACTGAAGAACTGCTTGGGTCTGTTGATTTGTTACTGGAACTGTTTTTTGAACTCTCACAGGTGTGGTAAGAACCAGAGTCTTGAGACTACAAAAAAGTTAATAGTTATTGATCCAATACATTATCAACATAAACAAATTTATTATCATTATGGCTAGCTTCAGCCATCGGCTCCGCCAGTGTATGTCATTTTGGCAGTAAACAGTAACCTGTGTACTCAAAATTTAAATTGTCTTCGTGCCAAATTTTATTTAAATCGCTGCAGCAGTTTAGACAAGAAATCGTAACTGCCAGAAAAACAAAGTTACTTTCCAATTTGAAATATTAGTATGTGGTCAGTAAAGAGTAAAGAAAAAGCTTCTGAACAAAATGAAAAGATTCCACAATTTGGGGCAGCTGAGCTATATTCCAATAATTTAGAGGTCTTAAAAAACTTACATCTTCAAAATCTATACTTTCAGCACTTATGAATGGGTGTATCCCAGACATTTGTGATTGTTCCAATATTGGAGTGGTTTCCAGAGCACTTACACCATCAAATAAACCCCTCAGTTTGCCTGCAACAAATACCAGCATTTAAAACACTATGTGTATAAGTAAGTGCAGATATTATTTTATAGCCTGCATTTCCAACTACTTTTTGCAACCAAATCACTGGATTTATGTACATTAGTAAAGAAACAAAATTATACTCTCAGATTACAACAACACAAATGTAAATTTTTATATCTTGTACAAACCAATTAGTATGTATGATTTGTTTAAATTTATTCATTACCAGTTGTTTAAATTTATTTATTTCCAGTGTATGTTACTGCCTGGCTTTGCACCAGAGCAATATCATAAATATGCATGTATTTTACATATAAACCTTCCTTCGTTTTACTAATGACTGGCCGAATTTGAAATATCTTAAAGTACAACAATTATACAGGACCTAATTGTTATCTGATTACTGCAAAGCCAAAAGGAAGGGTGACATTATTGGCAGTCTATGTATGTTCCATCATAGTACCTAAACTACTGAGCCGATTTTAATGAATGACATGCAATAGATTTGTAATAATCGTCAGGATGTATGTCATTCTATCTCTATCTAAATTTTATCAAATGTTTATCTTGTATACTATGAAGATACAATTTGTGATTTGGTTGCATAAAATAGCCAATGTAATGGGCCCTTAATAATAATATCATACAAGTCTCTTTAAGTTCATCAAGAAGGTTCTCACAGGCATCTGTTGACATGACTGACATTGAGTTATGTGTACTTTCTCCACCTCCAGAACCAAAAGACAGGTGTGAAGTGAGTGACAGCAGTTGACCTGGAGTTCTTAAATTTAGACTAGGAGTTCGGTTCACAAAGTCTGATATCTCAAGATCTGAAACAGTAGAAAAAATGTTGACAAGCAGTTTTAACATTCGTAAATAAAGCTTTAAATATTATTGTATTACATATTTAATTCCATGATGTAATTTCAACATTTACTTTGTGCAGAAATGACCTGTCAAATAATTCTATTAAAATAATTAAAATATAAAATAATTTATGCACAATATAATTTTAAATACTGATTTTGTTTTCATAAAATAAAAATAATATAACAAATAGTGCAATTATTAATAAAACTAAAATATCTTTGGCAATAATACAATACAAAAAGCATTTAGCAAATCCTGCATTTGATAAATGTCTAGTTTTCGAATTATTCTATTGAAGCTATCAAAAATCATACTTAAATAGTGAATTACCTCTATGAACCTCAATTTTTGATAGACCAAAATCTGTAAGCTTGACATGACCACTTCTGGATATCAACATATTATCTGGTTTCAAATCTCTATGCACTATATGATGTTTGTGCAAATAATCTAATGCAAGGGTAACCTCTGCCACATAGAACACTGCCATGGACTCTTCTAAGAAACCGTAAACACCCAGAAGTGACTTCAAGTCTCCACCAACCATATACTCCATGACCTGTAAAAATAATAATAGTGATGTATAACTTTGTGAAGACTGTACTTTTACACTACAGTCTTCACTTAGAAGACACCGTCTTCAGGCATTTATCCTTAAAAATATTATTATGCAAAAGTAACTGCGTATTGGTTAGTTTTGTATTCACACCAGAACTATTGAACCCATTAAAACAAAATTCGGTACACAAACATAGGCTACATTTACATGCAGGCGGGGCAGCTGGCTGAAGCTAGTACAGAGTATGAGTAGATTGAACTAGACAACTCATTTTTGATGGTGATAATCTGGTTGACACATTATTGTTTTGTACATCATTCACCCAAGGCTATTTTATTAAGCCTAGACTAGACAAGACAATCCACACTATTTTGAAGGCAGACTGTAAATATCTTTTGCAGAAACTAAATTACCTATGACATTTAATTTAGTTTCTATACTTTATCCTCCTATATTTACCAACAATACTTAAACAGTCTTCTTACTAGGAGTCCCCTAACATGGATAGGCCCTAAATTTTTAAGGAGATCTAAGTACTTAATTGTCCCCTAAAGGTTGGTGAAAACAAATACATCACTAAGAGTTACCTAACTCTCTCTTAGAGGCCCCTTAAATTTAGGGCATGATGGTAAAAATTGCCAGTGTTTTTTATTATACTGAGCTTTTTTACACAACTACTAAATATTAAACATATCTCTTCTCATTAAAAAAATCTACATAGATTTAAAATAGAACTTTTATAAGACTAAAATTCGCGATATGTCCTTTCAAAACATCAGCATGCCAGTGGTATTCTAAATAACACAGTAAAGATAGATATAAATCATACCCTAGCAGAATACTGCTAGCCAATTTTAATTTCAATCTTATTTTAATTCATAATAAGTAGTCCAGTGAGATACATAATAAATGGGCAAACATTTTTATGCTATTGATTGTTGATCAATTTTAGAATAAATTAAATCTTACCAAATAAATTGATGAAGTTGACTGTAGCGAATAGAACAAATGAACACAGAAAGGGCTTCTTGACAAAGCTAGAGCGTTTCTTTCGGTTACAACTTGCGTTACCATGTTTTTATTGATCATATCAGACTTCTTCATTACTTTGATTGCATACAATTGATCCTTGTTACTTTTTTTGTGCGCAAGAAATACTTTACCGAAAGCACCACGACTTATGGGCTTTATGATGGTAAAATCATTTATATCTGGTGGCTGAAAATAAAACGGTAGAATATACATAGAAAACATGATTTAAATTTTTAACAGGTGGTTACTTATATTTGTTACCTTTGTTATAACTTTGTCATTAATAGAATTGATTTTATCTAAAATAGTATGGCAGGCCGGTTTATCTTCAAGTTTTGAGTCATTTGTAGCCATTATAACGTTAATAAAGGGCTAATTTACGACTAATATACACACATTTCACAAACAATTCAAACTCAACGTTACGAGTTACGACGACAAATGACAACCATGACACTTTAGACATTTACTGATGGGCTACCAGTGCTACCACACCAATAAATAGTGCAACTTGAAAAAAATAAAGTGACAGTACCATAATGACACTTTTTCAACTTTAGAATTTTATGGAATAAGTAAACAGAGCGTCCTCATGAGAGCGCTTGTAATGTCTGAGAACTGAGTTGCAGGTCTTTGTGGGAGGTGCGTGGCAGTCACTTTCTATCTGGTAGCCCGTCTGCTCGTTTAACCGCTCAGCCCTAAAAAAGACAGAATTTACTTCATTCAGTTTCTAATGTTTCTGATTAAGGTTTCATTAGTACAATATTTAGAATTTTCGATAATAAACTGTTGTGTGTCCACCATTTCAAGACGAACGAAAGTGAAATTGTATAAAAAATGACCAAATGCTCTCTCAAAAGAGCACAGTTGTTGCTTATTATACAATAGATAGATTATACATAATTCTTTGCTAAATGCCAAATAAATATGACTAGCTGTGTCCTGCGGTGTTACCCACGCTGAAAGAAACGCGGAACAATGGTAAAAAACTGTGCAGTGAAAAGCTGTTATTTTGAAACTACAAACAGATAGTTTAATTAAAATAATTTGGTTAGATAAATTTGAAGAATATTAAACAACTAAAAGCTGAGGAGCATAATAAATTAGATGTAGTGAAAATAAGTTTTCGTATTATTTATAAAGTCTAAAGTTACCCAGATGGACTATACAATAAAATGGTACCTAATACATATTTAGATATAATTTAATTATCGCACAAAAGATCACTAATTTAACAAAATACAAAAACATCATTAAAGCAAAATTCAATTCTGTCAATCTTCCATTCTGCAATTTGTAACACAATTGGTAAAAGCTTGAACTACCGAAGAACACACCAACGTTTGATGAGGGTTATCTTCATAGCATTTTAAAATCTGTGAAAGTTATCGAAAATACATGTTAGATTTTTGTGAAATACTAACAGTCATCCTGTAAACTTAAAACACATGTCTCTATTTTTTTAAATAGAAAACACCAAAACTTTATGTTTTTTTTTGTTTTTAAAGGACAACTCCCACATTAGGTATATTTTCATCCTGTGTCGTGGGTCTCCACAAAAAACACCCAGACTTGACCCAGACCCAGACACAAAGAACAACAATTTGTGGTTCACACATGCGACTGCTGTGCTTGTCGGTCTCGTACCAAATGTTTGTGTGATCTGCAAATATATATTTCGGAGTTTGGGTGTTTTCTGTAAATAGTATGTATGTATTTACAAAATAAGTATGTTTATATATCTATTGATATTATCAATCAAAACGTCCCGCTGCTAGGCTCGGGTCTCCTCTCAGGCGCGGCTTAAGGCCAGACGTCCCCACACTGGTCAAGTGTGGATTGGGGACTGGCAAGACACCGTTGTGGCTGTGTAATCTTACTGTAAAATGTTTTTAAGCCTCCAACTAAACTTCACGACTGTTATTTTATGATGACAACCAGGACCGACTGCTTAACAAGATCACGGAAACGCTTATAACATATCATGTCACAAACGGTCACTCATCTAGGTACTGATAACACCCTCGTTGCTGACCATCGGTGATTGTTTCCAATCACCTAGGCAACTTGGCCATGAACACTACATATGATTATGATGACCATAAACTTTGAATTATGTACCTACCTATTTTGTGTTGTCAATACGTATTCTTTGATTATATTAATAAAATTAAATAAAAGAGTACGAAGTTTTTTTTTTCGGCTATATGACGATCACTGTTATTTGTATATTTCATTTAATGTCGCATATGGTCAAATATTCACAAACATAATAAGATTGATAATTTTCATTCGAAAATAAACTCTCGCTTACAGAACAAAACTAATTTGATTTAAATACCTTATTTTATACTAGCGCCTCTGGCGGCGAATACAATCGCAGTAGCCCTCATTGAGGCTCATATTCAATGCAAATGCGAAGCCGTGAATAAATGTATGACATACTAACGTGATCCATTAAGTCTTAGGTACTAACTTTAACGTACAACTATGTTGAAAAGCAATGAGGTTTTTTGTATCAACTATTATTAATGTTAGAAAAAAATACCTTCGCTCGCCAATCGAAACATGGCTTAACTTTTTGTAGTTTATCATGGAGAATTTTAGGAGATTCATACGTGACATTAGTAGCTTCAATCTTTTTGTCATACTCTGATTCTATAATTTTATTAATTTCCTGGTGTTCTTTCTTTAAATAGTCCATTCTATGGGACCAATAATCTCCATCGCCTTCTTCTACTAAATTAGAATATTTATCCTTGAAAAGCAAGTCTTTTGATGGTTCCTAAAATATAAAGATAACAATTGAATGAAACAATTATTATACCTCATGTTAAGCAAGTGTGTGTCAGGCTACGCATAGAATTGGGTTCTGTAGTCACCATTAGTACTTAATACTGTAGGATACCTAAATCAAATAATGGTTTTAGAAACCTTATAATGTTTTTAATGACGCTCCGAATATATTACAAGCCCCGCTATGATGCTTGGCATCTGACGTCATATTTCTAACGGACTTAATTTCATCGTGATGAGCGTGGAAAAGAGACATATAGATTATATTCACGGGTTAAAAAGAAATAAAACATTTTTGAATGGTGCAGCGTGGTGTACCGTTTGGTCATGAATAAAGGACAATTGCAAACTAACAAAAAAATTTTTGGAAATAATCAGGACAATTGCAATTAAGCGGATTATATTTTTGGAAATAATCATGACAATTGCAATTAAGCGGTTAAAAGACCTATCTAATAATAACCCACGCGATGGGGTAGACGCGAGAAAAAAGACATCCCACTTTACATGTATATGGGGGAGGTACCCCAAACAAAAATCACTTTATCCACGTAATTACAACATTTAATCATGCAAAGTTTTATCTTTGTAGGACCAACCGTTTGAGCGGTAGGTCGAGGACGGACGGACATGGCTGGCAATCTAAAGGGTTTCTACTACAGAACCCTAAAACTTTCGGTATAGCTGTTAATAAGTTTTTTAATTCCTAATTATTTATTACGACTAACACGGCTCTCAGTTTTTTTTACTGCACTAATCGAATATGTTAGGAGACGACATTGACTTGTTTAATGCATGAGGACATTTGGTTTTGATTTTATTGTTATGAAGCTAGTTTAGTTTGGTCGTAGTAATACTTAAATAAGAGTTAACATACAGCGGGTAACTCGTTGAAAGCGATTGCATTTTCCACGTCCATGGATTTTTGAATAACGATTGGAGTTGTTAGAGCACAAGTGTTTTGAAAACTTATACGCCTTGTATCTTTGCTGGTAATAGTCCCCATTTTATTATTTTCTTAATAAAATGCTATTAATTATTTCAATTTCTGATTACATTAGCTCATATTAGCTCACTGAGTTTAATAAATTATTGATAATTTCACAGTTTACATCCAAAATTTGTCAATAATGTTATATCATAAAAGTCAAAATGTTTTTTTTAGAGTCAACGACATTTGACTGGTTTAGAAAAATTAAAAATAAGTTATCTAAAAAAAAATGTAGTTTGTAGTTCTAGACTACAAAACAATACGAGTATATAGCAGAAACAGTTAGATGTCTATTTACTCTGTCTGTCTGTCTCTCTGTCCGGCTATCACTACTGAACCGATTGAAACGAAATTTGGTACACAGAGACTTTTGAACCTGAGAAATGACATAGGCTACTTTTTACTATGATAACCGTCAACACGGTCAGAGCCGCAGGCGAAAGTCAGTATAATTATAAAACAATTCCATAGCTCTGTATCATAATCAACAACCCATAATTTCCCACTCCTGGGCTCGGGTCTCCTTCCAGGAAAGGGTTAAGCCCTACGACCCAAGATAAATTTGTGGCTATATAATTTATGCCGCCCGAAGACCGAGGTGTTTGGGCGGCTAGAAGACACCCTACAGTAAGATTACATACTATGCTAACTATGCCAACTATGCTTCACGACTGTTATCTTATGATAAAATCGGTACCGACTGCCTAGCATGACCTCAAAATCACGGAAACGCTCATAACATGTCATACCACAGACGGTCACCCACCTCTGACCTCGGTACTGACCGCGTCGTTGTTAATTATTCTCAGTGATTGTTTCATATCACTTATGGCCTCTAGGCTATGAGCGCTTCATGTGTATTTGTGTATGCGTGTGTGCTGTGTGGAAGCATCTAATTTGTTAGCAATATGTTCAAATGAAAAAGTTAAAATGGTAAAAATTATTAATTTTTACCATTTTAAAAAAGTTAAAATGGTAAAAATTATTTTGTCATCCAATCAGTAATTATTTCAAATTCCCGTTATGTTTAGTAAATCCACTTTATATTTTATTAATAAGAAATTTTTGAAAAGCGTTACAGAACTGAACCACATATTAAATTAACCACTTTGTCATCTGTGGTCACTTCATTTGTCAATGTCAAATATCATATTTTTGTGTTGACTTTTCGACTAAAACGCAGAGAGCGAGAGAAGGCAGAAGAAAAACAGGGTTTTACGGTGACATTGCGACTTATTTGGAGTAAATAAAATTCGTTCCCTTCGGAAAAAAAGTGTCGTAGCAGTTGCAAAGAGCAAAGCCTACTTAAAAACTTGTACCTTGCTCTATAATATTTTTAGTTTTCGCTGCTGTACTATTGACAAAAGCAAAAATGTCTCTATACGACGATCTTGATACGATAAAAGCGCGCACCACTGAAAAGGTAGCGGGCTGGTCTTCTGGTATCAAGCTTTTACAATCACAACTACAATTAAAAAAAGCTGCTGTCACGCAACCTAAACGGGAGGCATTAAGACGCTCCACACAGGTAAACAAAACTACTACTACCATAACTACTATCACTACTTGGTCTGTTTTAGCACTGTGACATTATAGTAATAGTCAGATAGACATATGTCTGATCCCTAAATAGACAGATCCTGTAGTTTGACAACCAGGTAAGTAAGCACTTAAATATGTATACATAGTATGTAGTAGAGCCACACTGATTTCAGCACGAGTGGCACGGCTCGGCCCAGGCAGTAATATAATATAATAAAACCCTTGCACAGAAGAACATCCTAATAATGACAGCATTCTTGCTGTTGTGTTTAGTTGGTGAGTGTAAGACTGGAGGCCCAATCTTTATGCACCATTGATAAAGAATTATCTGACCAGGCCTCCATGCTGCATTGCCTACCCTCACAATGACGGTAGTGACCCTTACTCCTGGATTTTACTCATGCTTTCCATCAGGCAGAGTAGTCACTTTGGTAGGCTTAAATATAAAAAAAAGTACCTATAGCCTTTAGTTGGCTATAAGAGTCAAAGGATGTGCTCCTGAATTACACTTTGAATATACATATTTATGTATGTTCAAACTTATCTAAATAGAAAAAAAAGGGCTTAACTGTTACAAGTATTCATATAAATAATTATTTATGCTCATCACACAATATTTGTCCTAGGTGGAAATGGAACCTATAACCTTCTCCCATATTTTGTGTGTGAAATCCCAATTTTTTTTACAAAAAAAAAATCTAACTGGAAATGTCCAAATGTCCGAAAAGGAAAAATTAAAAAAAAAAAACTTAAATATTTAAAGCTCTTATAAATGCCCACATGCAATTTCGGACTCCCAGAAATATTCAAAGTATATTTATATAAGTTTAATATATTTCTCCTTCAAAACTGCAACTCATATCAAAGCCGGTATAGACTGCAGTGCTTAAATTCTAAGCACTGCAGTCTAAGGTTAAGGTTAGGAACCTTAGAATGATGTAAATTAACAGTTTAATGAATAAAAAGTACATGCAAAGAAAAGGGCTTTTTGCCACACAGTGCCATGGAACAAAAAATGTTGTTGAGACTCCTTATTAATAATCTAATGCCAGATAAACAATTGTTTAAATGTCTAAATTTTCTATGACAAAACACACAGATTCAACAATTATTTGTTGTTAAGTTTAGCTTACAAAGAAGAGTTATTAATAATGGTGAATTACAAATATTTACATGTCCATGTTCATAGTGCTAAATGTTAAACTTCTTTTAATTCTTCGTTACAGGTACTAACCCCTGTGATAGATCTCAAAAGTAAACAAAAAGAAGATGATGAATCCAACAGTCCTAAACAACAGGAAAAAACTCTAACAGCATCATTAAGTGTTCGTGAATTTGATTGGAATGTTGCCAATGAATATGATCCTATGTGGCCTAATGATTATGAAAAAGTAGCCAAAGGTAAAACTATTTCTTTTTAAAATGGTCAGTGACTACAGGCATTTGGACACCTGTTACTTACTCAAGTCTGTTTACATCTTTAATAAACCTCGTTTAGAATTAGGAGAGAATTAGATACTCGCTCCAGAAAACAATGAATGAACTGCATGACATCGGTTATCTGCAAACTTTAACAGTACTTAACATAAGCTAACATGCATAGCACTCCCACATACTTCCAAGAACTCAAGATGTAATCTTATATTATTACATATTAGTGAAATTCATAGCATTGAAATAGCATGAGTTTTTCAATAGAGGTTTCAGGGTTATCAATTTCATTACAGAAATGCAAGCTAAAAGACTACAACTTGATGGAGACCCTCGAAATGACAGGTCAGAGAGAAAACGTAAGAGCAGATTTGGTGATGAAGAAGACATAATTCCTGAGAAAACTCTTGTCCCTATGGTAATAATTATAAAATATAGCTATCTATATTTACATATTATAAAGAGGTTAAATGTGAGGTTGTAGAGCTAATTTCAATGTACTGAACTGACCTGAGACTTTGAAAATTCATTACCAATAGAAAGCTACATTGGTGTGTCATAGGTAGAGAATGCAATCTCGATTCGAATTTTCAGGATCTCGTTAATTATAATACAAAATTATTTGAAAGAAAACAAAAACCTAAAATAAATAAATGAACCCATCTGCTGAAAATGCCCTCTACAACTTAACCCTGGTTGGCAGCAGCGTGACATTAAAGCAAATTTCAAAAATCTCCCCCTTGCTCCTCCACACTAAAATAGATCAATTTCTTTTTCATGACTAAGTATCTGAACTCGTGGATACACGCGAAAAAAGGATCTTTAGATGATATCAGTCTCTTCTAATTCCTGTTGATATGACGTATTAGTTTGCGTCGTTGACTACTGCCGTCCAATCTCGTCAATCTCGAACGAGGTCTCGTCATTATGCTTCGAGATTGATTCCGAAAAATGTCACGAGATCGATATACCGCAAGATCAGATCGGGAATCATAGGTTTTTAGTTAGTCAAGATCAGTATTTATCTGAAATATTAAAGAACGATTTTGTGGTTAGGTTTGCGTGAAAATATTTACTGCGCAAACAAGCCGGCACTGGTAATGGCTAATCTAGGTTATATGCTTTTCTAGTCATTTAACTTTCTTTATTCTAATAATTTACATTTCCTTTTTTATTGAAATTGCTTTTGGCAATAAGGCCGCCCTTTTTAAATCTCTAATATGGTGTACAAATAAAGAGTTTTCTATCTAGTTAAGAGTATCTATATCAGTATTTTATTAATTCTTTCTAGCAACCTGAAGAAGAAGAAGCAGTGGAGATATCAAAACGGTCTGCAGGGGCTGCTATAGCACCGCCGCCTTCTCTTACAGTAGAAACTCATTCACCCCCACCACCCCCACAAAGTCTCCCAATACCTGCTCAACCATCCACTGGTTTCTCAATTGGTGGCTATGGTGCAAGTTCTGTTGCTGCCAAAATTATGGCGAAATATGGATTTAAGGTACTACAGTTGTTTATGTTATACTTCCCCTTGGATCGCGAAAGCGTTTGGACGTGTTCTCCGTATTAAGTTTTGTTTTGCTCCTATTATTTAAATAAATAAAATTATTTAAAACATTAAGTTTTTCGATTGAAGTACCAGGAGTTCATAAATATCATAAAGTCGCGCGACAGTGATACTACTAGACCGAGCAAGCACGCCAACTACGACTGCTACGCTGTCCTACGCACACAAACGCTGTAGAGGACAACAACAACTTGGATGCAGCTTAACCACATGGTTAGTGATTTTTACGCACACACACTACGCACGCATAGCCGCATTGTTTAGGCACTGGGGATCGCCTTAAACTGGACGGAACGAGAGATTGTTCGAGTACTTCGCTAAGCGGCCAGCTAAATTGACCCGTCGTAGCTGTCAGCGTAAGTTTACTCTCAATATATCTGCGCTCCTGGTAACTTTCGTGATCAATTTTTGAAATATGCCACTTAAACGTACACCTCCTCCCCCTTCACCCGCCCAGCCCCCGCTAGCGGCTACGCCGGCTTCGGTCAAGACAACAGTTGATAAGTCGCCATTACAACATTATGAATCAGAGCCTGATCTCCACACTCTGGCTAACATTACGGACAGGAAGAAAAGGAAATACAACGACGAAAATACGGATTTTTTAGTAATTATAAAAGAAATGTTTTTCTCGTTTTCCGCAGAACAAGAAAAAAGATTTCACGAGTTAAAGGCGAGTATTGACTTGATGTCTAATAAATATGATGATTTTTTATTAAAAATATCGTCTTTAGAAAAAGAAAACCGGGCCGATAAGGATAAAATAAAAGAATTGGAGGAGAAGCTGGAAAATTTGGAGAGAAAATCGCGCGGACTCGGCTTAGAAATTAGAAATCTCCCAAAACAAACCGGGGAGACGAGGGAATCCCTTCAAACTGAAGTTGTTAAATTGGGTAAAGCTCTTGATGTGGTGGTAGATGTCAATACCATTAAAGACATCTATAGAACTAAGTCTAAGGACGCCTCAAACCCTGTTGTAGTGGACTTCACCAATGTATTCATGAAAGAAAAACTTCTTAAGGCGGTTAAAAACTTTAATAAAACCAAGCCAAAAGGCAACAAACTAAATACTACTCACCTTAGCCAGGAATATCAACTAAAACCACTATACGTATCGGAAACGTTAACTAGCAAAACTCGAAAAATATTTTACATGGCGAGGCAGTTCCAAATAAGTCATGGATTTAAGTTTTGTTGGACGTCAAATGGAGTCGTATACCTCAAGCAGCATGAAGGATCCTCGTATACTCGAATAAACGATCTTATTGACATAGAGAATCTAAGGAAAACTATAACACTGTGACTGTGTTATAATATCTCTATAGGAAAATGTAAACTGCTAATTTTAATTATTTTTCTAACGCCTTTTGTTAATTTTATTAAGTATTACTATAACCTAATAAATGCCCATTTTGTAAACATATACTCCTCATTCACACACACACACACACACTCAAAGCGATAACTACATAATTAAAAATCATATTCAAATATATACAGATAACAACTTATCAACATATTATTATTCCACAAATCACATACTACATCACATATTACTTTTACACAACACAAATATACGATTTATACATACTGGTTTCCTTTCGAAATTGATAACTAACTATTCATATCTACACTTTTGTACTATATACAAAAATCACAAAAATATATTTAGAATCTATTTGTATCATAAGTGCGTAATCAATTGTATTTTTTGCATTAGCTTACTGATATTTATACTGTGTCTTCTACAGCTACTTTCTTTAAACTTTTTGTGGTTGCTACTCGTAATATCAAATATGAACTTGCAACCAAAAAATGTTATTCCAATTCCATACAATGTTCTGAAAAATTTTAATCAAGCAATGTTTGAAATACCTAATTGCAAGATCATCTATAGTATGTTAGGCTCCTACTTTGTAACGAAAAATAGTGCAACATTTTTCATACTATGTAAAATTAAATAACTTAAATATTATATCAAATGACATCGATGAAGTCTCTGTATCTAAGTCCCTCACGTGTGACTTGGAAGAATGTCAGCATCATATAACCCAAACATCATCCAGTGGTCTCATAATATTAACACAAAACATACGCAGTATAAAATGCAATATCTCTGGTTTTGAGGCCTTGTTAAGGAGACTAAACATAGACTGTGATATATTGGTATTAACTGAGTGTTGGCTCCTAGGTACTTCTGTGATTCCACAATTAGACGGTTACCGCTCTTATGCGACAAAAATTCACCACAGACAGAATGATGGAGTGGTTATATACCTAAGAAACACCCTAAATGTAGATGTTGTGGAACCTGATTTTACTGATGGCAACTGTATAATAACAACCCTCGACAAACATACTGCAGTTATATCCATATACCGGTCTCCCTCTATAAGAAGTATTGATAACTTTCTATATTCTCTGGACAATGTACTATCCAAACTAAATATATTTAAAAACATAGTATTAATTGGAGATATGAATATACCCATTAATTCTGCGAAGCTAGATCTCTCGGGTGAAAGATATTTAACTGTCGCTGCTTCACATGGCCTCTTACCTGCACATTCTGAAATCACCCGAGCAAACAGCTCCACTTGCCTGGACCACGTGTTTCTTAAGACAGATTCTCCTGCAATGACTCTTGTGCCACAATCGACCTTAACAGATCATTTTCCTGTACTGACCCAAATAAGCCCACGACCTATTTCTAAATATCCTAAGCATTTAATTAAATCAACTATAACTAAAATAGACTCAAATAGATTAACCCAAGATATAAATAACATAGACATGACCCCCATATATGAATCTATAGACCCCAATTTCTCCACTAATTATTTAATTACTAATATTCAATCAGCTATAAATAATAATACTAAAACTTTCACTGTATCGAAGCGCAAAATAATTCTCAAGCCCTGGATTACACCTGGGCTTCTAAGATGTATGAGAAATAGGGACTTTCTACACAAAAAACATAGAATGTCTCCAGACAATTTAACTTTTAAAATGACTTATCATAGATACCGTAACTTTTGTTCCAAAATCATAAAGAAAGTTAAAAGAGAATATGAGAAGAGTCAGTTGGAAAATGCAAAGAATAGTCCTAAGGAACTCTGGAAGACTATTAAATCGATTACAAATACTAACAAACAAAAAGGAGCTACAGATGAATTGTTAAAACTGGGAGACTCGAATAACAATGTACTTAACTTTATTAACGAGCACTTTGTAAATGTTGGTAAATCCCTGGCAGAAAAATGTACTCCCAATCATTGTACATCCACAACTGCCAATCGATCGTCGGTGTTCTCATCTGATAACCATTCTCGATCATTTGTATGCGAAGAAACAACGGAACAAGAGATGACCCGTGCAATCCTCACTTTAAAATCAAATTGTACTACAGGTTGTGACAATATACCATCTAATCTTATAAAACGTCACTTAGAGCTGTTAGCTCCTCCTCTCACGTGGATTTTCAACAGATGCTTAGAGTATGGCATATTCCCAAATGATCTCAAACTATCTGAGGTTCGCCCTATTCACAAGGGGGGTGACCGGGATCGTGTTGATAACTACAGGCCTATATCCATTCTACCATCTCTATCAAAGGTCTTTGAAAGTCTTCTTAATAGGAGACTCGTCGGAGACTTGGAGGGCGAGCGTCTGCTTTCTAGTGCACAGTTTGGCTTTAGAAAGCACAAAAGTACAGACGATGCTATCCATAAACTGACTAATTGTCTAGCTACTAATATGGATTCCGGAAAGAAGTGTCTTGCCATCTTTCTAGACCTAGCTAAAGCTTTTGACGCGATCTCGGTCCCCAACCTTTTGCGAAAACTTGAGAGATTTGGTATAAGAGGCAACCAACTTAAACTCTTCAAGAGTTATCTCTCTGAAAGATTTCAGTGTGTAAGAATGGGAAATTGCACCAGTTCCTATCTTCCTTTAACTTACGGCGTTCCTCAGGGCAGCATCCTGGGTCCTACCCTCTTTCTCGTTTATATAAACGACCTCACCAACCTATCTATACCCCATGGCGAAATAATCTCTTATGCAGATGATACTGCTCTCATATTTAACGCCGATACATGGGATGAGGTATTTAACGCTGCTCAATCTGGACTTGATCTGGTGAGAAGTTGGCTGCAAAATAATCTGCTTACGTTGAATAGTGATAAGACCAAGTATTTGACTTTCAGCATACGTAATGCATCTAAATCGATTAACACGAAACACTGTCTTATTCCTCACATTTGCTCTGATATAAATAACTGTGATTGCGTACCTCTAGAACGAGTAAGTAATCTCAAATATTTAGGATTAATCATAGACCATAATTTGTCATATAAGGCACATATAAAAGTTTTAGCAGGACGAGTAAGAAAGCTAATATATATTTTTAAAACTTTGCGTCATGTCGCAGACATAAAACTATTAAAACAAGTATACTCCTCCCTTTGTCAATCCATTATTAACTATGGAATTATTGCATGGGGTGGAGCGGCCAAAACTACATTGAAAGCTCTTGAGATAGCTCAGCGTGCTGTTTTGAAGGTGTGTACTTTTCGACCTATACGCTTTCCTACAAATCTTTTGTATAAGTCATGCGAAGTCCTAACAGTGAGACAGTTGTTTTTGCTCAACATTATCTTGAGACAACACTCTGAACTTACATACCACCATGACATCACAAATAAACGTAGAAAACATGACGTGGTGGTACGCATACATCACCCTAAAACCACTTTCATTAAAAAATTCTTCATATTTCTAGCACCATACGTTTATAATAAAATTAATAAAGCCATAAAATTTTTCACTTTAAACAAGTTCCACTGTAAAAAGAAGGAAGTTGCATATTTAATGAATTTGTCATATGAAGATACTGAAAAGTTGATACAAATAGTTGGTTAATGCTTAGCTCGTTTTTGATTATGCTTAGGTTCACATATCTAATGCGCATTTAACATATGCATATATACTTCTCACATGCACATTTATATATTCATACACACATACAATCATGTACACGCACACACGCACGCACATACACTCTCACACACATACATAAATACACACACACACACACACACACACACACACACACACACACACACACACACACACACACACACACACACACACACATACACACACTCACACACACACACGTTTGTAATTTAAGTTTATTTTACGTACCTGTTTTTACCTAATTGTTACTAACTTTTGCTACTTGGATAACTAGATTTTAATCTATTTTCGAGGGGAATCGGCGCTGCATGCCGAGATACAGGTTAACGCCTAGTTCGGCTGCAGATGCTCCTTCTCGTGGTTACAAAAACTGTCCAAACTTGTTCTTGTAAAGACAATATTGTATAAAATTGTTTTTTTGAGCAAATAAACTTATTATTATTATTATTAATATATTTATTTAAGTAAAAGAAGAAATAAATTTATTTATTCTGGCTTTCACAGGATATCACATGGTTATGGTACAATTTATAGGCTCCTACCTCAGCATATTGCTGGTATTCTGATATGGTCCGCACCCGATGACAAAGTATACATATCATCTGTAATAATTCTTTTCTTTTATGTTGTTAGGAAGGACAAGGTTTAGGAAAGAAAGAACAAGGCATGTCAGTTGCACTTCAAGTAGAAAAAACTTCCAAAAGAGGTGGTCGAATTATTCACGAGAAAGATGGTAATGTGATGCCTCCTCCTGGTTTTGCAATGCCTGCAACACCTGCACCAGGTAACTACAGTTTTAAATCAAACAAAGTCCAAAACCTTAATGGTTTACTTTTATACCTTTCGACTTAAAACTGGACTACAAAAGACAAGTACAACAACACCCTAATGTTTTTTTTTCTTTATATGAACCTGCTAAAGTGACTACTCTAAGATGGAAAAGCATATGTAACATCTAAAAGTACTGGTTACTATTGCGAGAACAAGCAATGCAGTATGGTGACCCATACCATGGCAGCTTAATGAGATAGAGATTTGAATAATTCCGTGTCTTAATCTTGCACTCACTAATGAAACACGATAGCAAGTATGCAGTAATGTTAGGTTGTCGTATGGGCCACCCTGGTTGAGTGCCCCCTTTTTTTAAAAATAAGCATAACTCTATAATCTACAAAAAAAAATACCAACCAATTTCCGCCCACTGCTGAATGTGTTTCTCTCCAAGAAGCGCCAACCGTCCAACTTATATAGTTAATAAATATATTATGTTGATATGCAGATATTAATGTAAAGAAAATAAACTTTTTGAAGTGTGATGCTTTAGAGTCAAAATGCACTGCCGCAAAAAAACAAACAACAAGCACTTTTTAAAGCAGTGCTAAGTGAAAAAATTATATTGGAAAATGAATTACTTTTAAAAGTGCTTCGCTTTGCGCCGCTCTAAGATTTTTTATGTGTATGGCAAAAAGGTTGTAGTAGTAGTATTAATTAATTTAATATAATTTTACTTTTCAGATTCTCCAAATGCATCCAATTCCCCACAATTATCTAGACAAGAACCTTCTATTACTGAAATAATGAAATCTCCCAGTAAAGTGGTTTTATTAAGGGTGAGTATATTCAAAGATACCATAGTATGTATTGTATCATATATATAATAAAGATTGTGAAGTGAGTTATACCTATGTAATATAATATAAATAAATATTCACACAACGCCATCTAGTTCCAAACTAATCAGAATTTGTATTAATAGGTGCAAGTCAACAGATATAAATACATACATACATTTATATTATACACATACATACATTTTAAACATTTTTTTCTTTCCAAACAAATATTTGTAATTCACACAAATATTTCGTCCAACCCGGGAAGAACCCTAGACCTCAAGAACAGCAGTCATAAATGCTACCACTGCATCATTAAGGCAGACATATAAAAATGTTAATATTGTAGAGGTTTGACTTTGCAAAATGAACCATGTACAAAACTCGACAATCAAACTGTCCATTATAAAGTGTGAAAGCACATACTTTTCACACTTTATAATGGACAGTTTGAGAATTAAATGGGCAGGATACTTACATGTAGTACTAACTCATAACACTATATTTAAAAAAACTTTTTTTTTTCAGAATATGGTGGGCCCTGGAGATGTAGATGAGGAATTAGAACCTGAAGTTAAAGATGAATGTAACACTAAATATGGAGATGTAATCAAAGTATTAATTTTCGAGCTACCAAATGCGCCGTCAGATGAAGCAGTCAGAATATTTGTTGAATTCAAGCGAATCGAAAGTGCTATTAAAGCAGTAGTTGATTTGAATGGTAGATTTTTTGGCGGGAGACAAGTGAAGGCAGGGTTTTACGATGTGGAAAAGTTTGCGTCCCTGCAGCTGACTGAATAGATGTTTTATTCTGTAAATATAAAATAACAATTAACCATAATTTGTATTTCTACTTACTATGTTATTCCTACTAGCTACCCGGCAGACTTCGTACTGCATCAATCGATAAATAGAAGACCAAAACTTTTGTGTAGAATAAACCTAAAACAAAGAAAAGGAATCCATCTATATTTATAAAAAAGAATTGCTGTTCGATAGTTTCGCTAAAACTCGAGAACGGCAGTCAACTGCAAATTATTTTTATGGTTCCGTAGCCAAATGGCACAAACGGAACCCTTATAGATTCGTCAAGTCTGTCTTTCTGTCTGTCCGTCCGTATGTCACAGCCACTTGTGTCTGTTCCCCTGTAACTTCTAAAATAAGAGAATGATAAAACTTAAAAAATATATGATGTACACCATGCAAACTTCCACCGAAAATTGGTTTGAACGAGATTTAATAAGTTTTTTAATACGTCATAAATCATAAGCCGCAATTTCCCTTTCATTCAATCAATACACTATTATTAAAACATCGATCAAAAACTACAAGAACTTTTATATGACGTTACTTGCTGCTACAGAACCCTTCATGGAGTTCGACTCGCATTTGGCCGCTCATATTTTCATAATTCAACATCAAAATAAGCCAAATCGGTCCAGCCTTTCTCGAGTTTTAGCGATACTAACGTACAGCAATTCATTTTTAAACAGGGTGTAAAAAGACTGAAAGCGAAAAAAAAAACGCAAAAACTATGTAAATTTATCTAAGTTCTTTGTATTTTTCTGGTTACATACACATAGCATAACATAATAGAACCCTAACAACTGTATATATAGAAAACCAAAAAATAAATAAAATCAATAAAACTGCAATGTACTTTAAAATACAAACAGGTAGTTGGAGGCAATGATATTATAAAGAAAGATAGGTTACTTTCATACTAAACGGCGTTCGATATTGTTGCGGTATGACATGACGTACTTATTTATAGGTGTATACCTACATACATTACGATTACGAATGCAATAGATAATACGGAATGCATAGTAAAGAAAGAGATAGCTGTCTCTTGCGAGTTGCAGTTGCAGTTGTCTTTGAGGTTCGTAGTAAATTATGGACTAACAACTCGTTAAAATTGATACAGATATGACATTGAATATCACCATTTGCGAAAAGTACCAATCAGTAACGTAATGAGTGTCGTAAAAAATGAATGTAGTAATAATAAAACAACGAAGAAAATTATTATCGATTTAGTTTCAATAACAATATAAAAACACAGTAAATTTGTACAGATAAAGAAGGTTATATAGTTATTCAAATCATTCGCTATAGATGTTTTACATCAACATTTATTTGTCGGCAAAGGGTTTTTGTTAGGGCCTTTGCCTTCTCCGAAATACATATTGTGTGGGCTGCGTGGTGTTTCTCAAGCATTTCATTCTCGTAAGATCATCACTTGGAAATCTGGAAAATACAAAACAATATACACTGTCTTTTACCAACATACATTTTAAAACTATTATTGCCAATTAATATAATCATCATATTAACTGATAGACAATGACAACTAAACACATAATAGTAATATGAGCATGTCAATTAGACGGTACTGGAGGACGCGGACGATAGGTATGTATTGTGCCTACGAAATCCCTTCTGTTTGATCTAATCTAGTCGACCGTTATTAGTCCTTGTCACACTTCAGTTACAATCATAACCTCTGTCCTTTTTTAATCGGAAAGTAGACTATTCATCGAATAGAAAATACACCTTTTTTTTTTTTAAAGTTGATATTTTGACGGACGACTTTTCCATTGAAAATGAGGGTGCTTTTTTCGATATTCAGCCAAAATAAGGTGAAAAAATAAATATTTCAAATCAAATAAATTACAGTGTATTTGGGACATAAACAGGTAAGTTTTAACAAAATTCCACGAAAAAATAATTTTATTTGTAAAAGATAAAAATAAAAAACCAAAAACTTGGTTTTTTGAATTTTTCACATAAAATTTGAGGTTATGTGATAAAAGTGTCAATGCAAAAGTTGTAGATCTTTTTATTACCTACAACTTTGCCATTTAACTTTTTTCCATTGGACTTGTAGTTTTGCCGGAAATCGAGATAAGCCATTTTTTTCCCTTAACCCCCCCCCCCCTCTCCCCCTTCCCGACCTCAGATCGCCCGTAATTTATTTTTCCTTTAATTTTTGTACTATTCTCCTCCTTTTACAATGGGTTTCATCCTACTATAATTTAAGTTCACTTTTTGTTATTTTAAGAGGTAAAATCCCTGGTCTTTAAGTGGAAATAACATCTACATGCGATGTCTTAGAGCTACAAACAACAAAATTATACACAGGACAGGACAATTACTACAATTAATAACAAATTTTACTATCATTTAACACATACAGACAACCCCCAGATATGGGAAGCTTTTAAAAAATTAGAAGTTATTAAGACATTATTTAACCAAAAGTTAATAGTATACCAATTATTAGATGTCGTAAAGGAATCAAATGACAAAAGCATAAGTTTACAAGCAATTAGTTTAAGAAATTGACACTTATGAAAATAACAACAGATGTAAATATAATATTAATATTAGTTTTTACACGGAGCTACTTTCATCGGACTTCCTCAACCCTAAGGGAGAACTGAAATTCGAAGATTGAACTAGTTGTCAGTAAATTTGAGGGCACTGACTTCCCAATAACGATTGCCATAGATGTTCATGACAACCGGAACGACAGCTTGAACAATATAACATCGGGAATTTGCCCGAAAAATGTAAATAAAAAATTATGTAAGATAGTAATTGTAAATAGATATCTAAGGTCCTGGTTTATGATCGGGGAAGAGCTGTGAGGTCCAATAAGTAGACATTAAAAAAAAAAACCGGGTCGGGCCAAAAAGTGTTTTTGGGATTTTCTTAGGAAATTCCAAATAGCTGCCCGGAGTTTGGAAGTTTGGCGGTGATTCACGCCCGTGCCTCGGAGAGAACGTAAAACCGTCGGTCCCGGTTGTCTCGAACATCTATGGCAATCGTTATTGGGAAATCAGTGCCCTCAAATATACGGACAACTAGTTCAATCTTCGAATTTCAGTTCTCCCTTAGGGTTGCGGAAGTCCGATGTCAGTCGCTCCGTGGAAAAACTGAAATTCCGGTGAAACCGGTTAGACTAGTACGCATCACGGGCCTTGCGTATTTACCTTAGAAGGTTCCCGAACCGTCTGATGCTAGAGTCATCCCGGCTGCCTTCCAAAGAGTTTTGAGTAATGAAAGGATTACACCCCAAAGGCGCGAAGGAGGCATAAAAATTGATCTTCGAGTCGAAGAACAGATTTTGGCTCTTGTTGAGAGAAATCTTCGGGTAGGAACACGAACTGCGGTGTATTTAATTAGAGGTCTTGGAACCCCAATATCGCATAAAATGGTGCATAAGATTATAAGAAAAAATAAATTAACAAAGTCCAGGCACTACTTCCAACAGACACGATCAGCTGTGCTATGACCAAAAACGAGCTCAGTTTGAGCCATTTCTGGTACGACCGAGGCTACCGCCGAATTAGGTAAGTAGAATACAGTCACTAGGTAGGTAGGTATTTTCGTTAGTAGGCAACTTTACCGACGCCGCGATGCGTAGGTAGTTATACTAAATAGTTATGAAAGGCATTCACCTAGCTACTCAGTGCGCGCAATACGTTGCTGGCTACTGAAATGATTAAAAATCTTTACACATTGTTTTTTCCGGCTACATTTTTTTTTGAGGACAACTGTTTGTTTTTTGTTAATAGGTTTTGGGATACTGAAGCTGCATCTTTCGTTTTCGTTACAACCTGTATATAAGAATGTCAACCAGTATAGAAAGTATAGGACCTTTTTAAACAAATTTGTTACTACTAGAAAAATATGTTGTACAAATGGCGTTGTACAAATCTTGCTGTAAAGATTAAAATTACAATCGAAAAAATTTTTTTTTGACAATCTCATTCAACATTTATTTTCAAGTCTGCCTTGCCTCAAATGACTGCCTCGTTGGTCTAGTGGTTAGCGTATGCGGCTGCTGATCAAGAGGTCTCGGGTTCGATTCCTGGGTCAGACCAAATATTTGTGTGAACCACAAATATTTCTTACGAGTCTGGGTGTTTTTCTATGTATGTATTTACAAAAAAAAAGTATGTTTATGTATTTATATCAGTTGTTTAGTACCCATAATACAAGCTCTGCTTAGTTTGGGACTAGATGACGTTGTGTGTAGGATGTCCCAAATATTTATTATTATTTATTTATAAGTAACGAGATAGGTAATTATTGTTCATATTAGCCTTCATACTTTCATACTCCAGGCTGTTATTATCAATTTCTAGTACGAAAAACCCCAATAATTTCACCGACCCGGAATCGAACCCGAGAATTTTAAACGGTATGCAGTTCAAATCAATGAAGCAGTCATCCCACGTTCCCAATCGATTGGTGTACGATATTAACCTGTAATATCATTTTTAAAATTTTTTTATTTATTAAATCTTAAACACTCCTCAAAAGGTCTCTTCATTTCGAAATTGATATCTGTAATACGGTCAAAAGCCAAAAGTATTAGTATATAGTAGCAAAAATAAAACGTTATGACTAAATTGACAAAAGAAGATTGACGTTGAATTATTATGTCAATTGAGTATTGACATAATAATTCAACGTCAATCTGGGATGCACTGCTCTGATGTCTGTGTCGGAAAATAATATCGAAAGAAATCGTTTTTATGACTTTATAATACATATTAGTGTACGAAATTACAATTAACACAATATTTTAAAATAACAAATTAACTATAAATAGTTGATTTTAAAATTTGTTATTTTTCTAAATTCTATTTCGAATAATTTTTAATTTTAAGTAAGAAATGTAACTATTATGTTGATACTTTGATAGAAATGATATGTATTAATGAAAATTTTATCCAGAGCTTTTTGTTTAACGACAGTTAGTTTGTTGGACGACATAAGGGCGGTTTTCAAAATTTTGCTCAGGACTATTTTGCCGTGTCCTACGAGTTTGACCATTGATTAAAGGCAAAAATGTAGGAAGTGAGTATCAAATTATTTTACGTTAGGGTAAAATGTTTAACTTACTGTAAAAAAAAAGATAAACTTAAGACTTAAACGGAAAACATATTTTAATATTTATTAAAATACCAAATATTATTCTACTTTTTTAAGTGTCCTTCATCATATCCTGGATTTTGATTACGTATTTTGGAGAATATATAAGCTATATTTGGATATCTTTAGTATTACTCGAATGAAATAACTCATTTTATTCGTTTTTAAATAAAATATAATAAGGTTGTAGTATATTTTTCTAATATAAATACTGAAATTATCGGATTTAAAAAACTGGCCACAGCGGACAGTCCTGTACGTAACGGTATGATTTTATAAAGAATAACAATAATATTGTCTTTGGCTCTAACTATTTTTAACCGACTTCAAAAAAAAGGAGGAGGTTCTCAATTCGTCGGAATCTTTTTTTTTTTTTTTTTTTTTTTTTTTTATGTATGTTCAGCGATAATTTCGTCGTTTATGAACCGATTTCAAAAATTATTTTTGCATTGGAATGGTCGTAGCTTACAGGTGGTCCCATTGTCACCATATCGAGATCTGATCATGGGATCCCAAGGAAATCAAGGGAACTCCTCAAATATCATAGGTACAATGTCGCGAATTGGATACTCGGAATAGTTATTCATTGAAGTCGGTTCTTTTTTGTTAAAATTATTAAGCAATGCCATATTGACGATGTTTTTATCATTCCTTCGTTCTTTTCCTTTGAATTAAAACTGAAGAAATTCAATCGTCAACACTTGCGGTCCGTGACGTGCGTGACGGGTCTGTTTTGTTTGTCCGGTACGAACATTGATTTTGAAAGGTAAGACCCACAAATTTTATATACTACTCGTGTTAAATTATAAGTAAATATGTTGTAGATAATGAATGTGTACTAGTAAACTACTATAATCAACTTTTTTTATACCAAAAAAACATATAATGACAAGTCCGCGTTATACGTAACGTCCAGGACGTGACGTGATGTATTAGGTGGACTAAAAACGTTACGTACTGGACTCGTAAAGATGCGTTCATACTGTCTTGTGCAATTTAATATAAATTAAAAATATAATCCACCCAGAGAGGTAAACTCATTACCTTTATAGGATCTAGTCACCTCATGGTGAGCAGGTTTTCTTTATTATGTTATAAATATCCTATTTAGAGTAGCGATAAAGAGGGTGAACCCTAACATTCCTCACATCCTCGGCACTTCCTTACAAATTAATTTATTCCTACTCAGGTAAATTATGCCGTTGACTGGTGCCGAGACAGACAAAAACAACGGCGATATGGACAAAAACAAAGAAAATGAAGAAAAATACAACAAATATAAAAAGAAAGAAGTCGAAAGACTGAAGAACATAAACTCAAGTGAACTAAATAACGAAGAAAAGGAAAAAAGACGGAAAATTTGAAGATAACAAAAAAGGAATAAAAGGGAAAATAAAAAAGTAAATTATACTAAGCCAGCTGTTCCAGTGACAGTGCGAGATGCAAGATAATACAAAATTGAAGAAAAAACAGAGATTGAATTACCGAAATTATAAAAGATATCAAAGGACATTAAAAACTTGTGAAAGGTTAAAGAAAGTTATTAGTAGTTTAAGTAAAAATAGATTTCGCCTAGAGACTAAACACAAAAAGATGATTGAGCTATTGGAAAATGAAAAAGTTACTCTAAAAGAAGACCAAACAATCACGCAGAATTACCTACTTATTGGTTCCCTATTTTATTTTTGTTACTACTTAATTGTCATTTTTTTCTATCTGTTGGATTTTTTTGTAAGTTAAGAAGTATTGTTACCTACTTAATGTGAAAATGAAACTGAGATAGACTTGAATCCCCTAAGTTTTTTGTAAAATATATTTTTACTAAATAGTTAGATAAATGCTCAAATCAAAACAGTCTGTGATATTGACTAATTTTATAGAAATAAGTACAGTAAGTGATGTGACTTAAATAATATGTCACATCACGACGTTTTTGAAATGTTGAATAATATTGTGAAATGACTAGAAATTGTGCTCGTTGTAAGCATAGCTTTAGAGTTCCTAAACGTAACGACTGTTGTCCACATACGTAACTGTCCTGTTTTGGCTGTTATAGTTTTTATTTTTTTATGAAAAAACCTTTGGGAGTTATGTTTTTGTTAATATATATTAAATGTCTTTTTGTTATTTTTTGTATTTAAAAAAACTTACCTATAATGTTAGTCTTTCAGAATAGTTATTTATTCACAAAGTTTGATAGTCCAGAGTGCCATTTAGTTACGTACAAGACATATTTTATATTTTAAACAGCACTAAGAGGCAAGATATCACAAAGTGGTATTAAATTTTAGAAGATTTTTATGTTGTTGATTAAATATAAATAAAGCTGATTAACTTTGATATGATTGAGTTATTATTTACTTTGAATGAAAATGTAACGTACAAGACCCCTGTATAGGCAACCCTCACTATAATAATACATTAAATAGAAATTATACTCATTTGACATTGTTTGATTCAGGTTTTTCTTAAACCTTAGTTCATTGTAAATGTCTACATTTCATCGTTTATTTAAAATTTTGTTATGAAAATAAATGGACATCCTGTACGTAACGGAGCAAAATTTTGAAAAACGCCCATAACTTTTGTAAAATGAGCCTAATTCTTTCATTTTGTGTTTCCGTGTGGTGATGGATTATGAATACAGAGTGTCACCAATTCACAATCCCTATTCAACCCGCGGGTGTCGTAAAAGGCGAATAAGGGATAAGCTACGCAAGATAACATCAATGCAAAGAGAAGGAAAACTTGAAACCAACTCTATACCAACCCGTCTGGCCAGCGTGGTATAGTCGGCCAAAACCTCCTTTCTAAGGAGAGGCCTATGTCCAGCAGTGGACTGTTAGAGGCTGTTGATGATGAGTTTTGATTTCATCATATATTTCATCATATAATTTTAAATAAAAAATAGATTGTCATATATTAATGTAAAGTCGCTTGTACCTGTGATTTGATGCATAAGTAAAGTGATATACCTACATAATATTTGTTGATGTTATAAATTAAAGCAGTAGATGCTTAAATTAATAATTATTTAAATAACTAATACCAAAACGTTCCCACGTAATATCTCTCGTCTAGTTGCGCTCAATTTGAATCTCCTAAAAAATCCTAACCATTGACTTTCTCATGGGTTAAACTCTATGGGTTATTCTGATAGTACCATTTGAAGTTAACAGGCAATATGTAAATGGACTCTAGATTTACTTATTTGTAAATAACTACCTATTTATTAAGGTGCGGTGATGTTTGCAATGGTAAGGTAACGTCTAGTCCCTATATTTGATACCTGCCTCTTTAGATGTTATAACATAAAATTACTCGAACAACCAAACATCGTTTTAAAATTAAATGACTAATCGATTGCTGTTCAAATAATATCGATATTTAATAATTTTACGACAATCGCAGGCCTAGTTTACTCAATGAAATTGACATGACAATGATGACAATCGTTATTGACTTCATTTAATACCTACATTACATTGTAGTCAGCGAAAACTGTTTATCATTTTCTAAAAGTAGTCTTAAGATATTAAGATTATTATAACCATAAATTAGACGAATAATACACAGTCTTAGCTTTGTAAATTAAATTTATGCTAATGAAAGTGTTTTAGAATTTTATCACTCCGAATTTATACCCCGTTGATTAGGGGTGATATTAGTGATAGTGAATTTATTATGACTGATTATTATTAAACGGATGTTTTATGTGTTCTAACATGGCATTTTATTCGTGTAATAGATACAGACTTATTGTTTTGTTGCTGCTAGGTTTGATTATGTGGCAAGTGTTCCGCTTGTTGCCTGATAAACCTGACTTAGAATTATCAGAGGTAATTGGATCTACAAATTTTCATTATTACCATTTCAAAATTGACCTGTTGTATTTAATCAGATAAATTATTTCATGTTTTTTTTTCGAATATTTTACGTATACAGTATTAAATCTTTTAATTATGCCCTATAAATGTATTTAGAAAAGAAAGAATAAATTTCCAATCAATAAAACAATAAGCTTAAGTTATAACAATATTCTAATTAATTATTTTCTGTTTTTTAGCCTGACATAATAGAATTGGAAGATGACAAATTTAATAAGCATAAGCAGGACAAGGTCAAAGTCAGAGTGTACTATGAAGCCCTCTGCCCTGATTCTAAACATTTCTTTATGAGACATTTGTACCCTGTCGCAGAGAAACTTTCAGAATTTATTGATGTCACTTTAGTGCCTTATGGAAAGGCAACAGTAAGTAAATCAAATTATTATTACTGTGTAGTTCTAGCTAACAGTGTACCTAACAATCAATTTCTTTTAATATGAGTCTGCATAAGTAACTCTACTCGACTACTAACTGTGAACCTACTTGCTAAGGAGAGACCTATGACCAACAGTAGACTGCTAAGGCTGATGATAGGACATGGAGTATGTTAGTAAAGCTACAAATCAGCTGGTTTCATTCTACTCTCAATAACTCACTAAATGACAAACAGAGGCATACACTAAAGTAAAAACCCATGCATGTTTTTCAAATGTCAAGTTTCTATTGAAGTAGGTATTGAGGTAGGATAAAATAAAAATAAATAAATATTTCAGACATATTACACACGACATCATCTAGTCCCAAGTTAAGCAGTGCTTGTATTATGGGTACTAAACAACTGATATAAATACATAAACATATTTTTTTTTGTAAATACATACATATTATACATAGAAAAAACACTATTAGGATGTTTAGTTAATGAATAAAAAATGCAATAACAAGGTGAAGGAAGTTTCTTGCATAATTCTGTCTTCAAATTATTATACACCTTGTTCACATAAATACATATATTGCTTAGCTAAACAAGATATAATCAAAAATTATCTGTTAAGAAATGTGAATCTTTATCTATCTATCATACTATCTTCATAATGTGACATGTGTATAATTGAAAAAGTAATGAAATAGTTATGGTATAAATTTAAGAAAATTTGACAATCATTGTTGTGGATTTGTTTGCACAAAAAAAAAGTATACTTTCTATAATGTGAATAGGTACATATTACAGTCAAAAACTTTTAGTTAACACAGCTTTTAAACCTATGTTTTGGTATGTTTGTGTTATAGTTATAACTATTATAAGATTAAAACTTGTTATTGTTATAGTAATCTAAAATCCCTTTTCTAATGAGTGGCCTTTGTCCAGCAGTGGACTAGTAGACTGTTAATAATGAAAGGACACCTAATATTACAATTTAATTTAATTAACAACTTTCTTTGTACATATTAAGTTGCAGAGTAACAACAATATAATCTCAAGTTATTATATTTATATTTTTCAGACCAAAGAAGAGAATGGAAAGTATTATTTTGAATGTCAACATGGTGAAGAGGAGTGTTATGCAAATAAAGTACATGCTTGTGCTATAGATGCCATTGGCAATATGACTTCAGTTGTGAAGATCACTGACTGTATGATCGCTGATAATGTAGATGCTGATAGAGCTCTTGAAAGAGTAAGTAACTATAAATGTATAAGATTAACTGTATGGTTGTCCTTGTGGTTTAAGTGGTCGCCACGCCAATTTCTATTGCCCCAATTGTTATGGGTTCAAGTTCCATTTGGGACAACACTGTCTTTTCCACAAATTGTTGGTTTGAGTCAATGTATACTATATGTATGTTTTATGTACATATGTTTGTAAAGTTCCATGTGTTACAGGTTGTATATTACTAACAGGGAGTTGTCTTATTTAAATAAATGGAATTCTTTATCGCAAAGCTCCTTAAAGCATTTTTAAAGCATTTTTTTGGCCTGATCTGGTCTATTACTGAATTGTATTTCTTCTCCTTGTTAAGCAATTGACATGAAATATTTTTAATAAAGCATATATGAGAAATTTATGAATTCAAATTTCAATAGATGATTAGAGATAAATGTCGCTGCTTGTGTGTATGTAGTTATCGCAGTAAATTGTAGTTTAACATAGCACTTGAAAATCAAAGTATCTCCTTACCAATTTTCGTTGAAATCGCCACAGCCGCAGACAGATAGAGCTTTTGAATTTATAATTTTATTTTACTTAGTATAGATTTCACCCTGTCCAAGCATCTATCTTAATTTGCTTTAAACAAAAAACTGTTTTTATGACTGTGGCGACTGCTTGATACAGCGCGATGAAAACATACAACAGCGCCATCTAGCGAAGAAATACTGAACCACGAAGAAAACAAGGAATGTACTAATGTATATGGAGTAACTACTAGTCCTAGATCGCGATGGAGAAATTCTCGCGCCAAATAGCATATATGCAACATCTCAACATCAACTGTTGGGCAGTAGCCCGCCAGCCATGATCACCTCGCCTGGTCGCAGGATCCTCCCTTTGTGATGGAGGAACACGACACCCGTTCCTCCACAAGACATTATATTCATGCATTTCACAATGTAAATCTTAAAAACTATTAATTGTAAAATTACAAGTTTTTTTTAGTTACGCCTGAAAATAATAGTACAATTTTGATCTCAAACGTAACGTGATCCTGATATTGCTGAGAAAATGTTACTAAATGTTCTCCTGTCAAGATATATTTCAAATTTTTTACTGTTTCAGTGTGCAAAACAAATGAAGATTGAAGCAGATCCTATTAGTAACTGCGCAAAACATGAACATGGATCGGCTCTGCTGAAGAAATATGGTGATGACACACACATTTTGAATCCGACTTTCATACCAACCATTACTATAAATGGTTCTAGAGGTAACCAACCGGCGATATTAAAAAATTTCCTCTTAGAAGTCTGTAAGTCAATTGACATGCCTCTTCCACCGCCTTGCTTGTGACATAGTAAATTTATTAGACCCAACATGCATAACATACTCGAGCATTCTCAATATTAATAATAATAAGATGACAAACATAAAGTTTAGCTAATGAGACTCAAATATAATTTGCTCATTAAAATTATCAATTAAATTTAGTTTTTATCTTATTTATTACACATTCATGGCAGTTGTTTTTTGTAGGGTATTTTGTAATACTTTTTCTACTTGTATTCCTAAATAATATACCTATTATCTTTGTAGATAATAGGTTGTGATAATGGTTATGGTCATTTAATTATCAATTAGGTGTAGATAAGTAACCTAAAAACCACAGATAATTACCCAATTTTACTTATCTGTGCACTACCTAGTTTTTTTCCTGAGCTAGGATAATTTTGTTGTGATTAGTAAATGAAATATTTACAGTATTATTTTATCTCAAAATAATATGTATAATTTTAGATTTAAAGTGGTTCTTTTATTACTCATAGGCAAATACTTCATGTTTCACGTTAGGCCTGATTTACGCAGGATTAGTAACTGACTTGGAGCTGCCTCATTGGTCTAGCTGTTAGTGTATGCAAATAAGCATTATTAAGTTTTTATGATTATAAAAATGCTTAATTACAACCCTTGATTTGGAAGTTGGCGATCTTAACCCCCGCCGTCCCATTGGTTTGTGAGAGTAATAGAATAGAATGTGAATCTGTGTTTGCACACACACTTGTGCACTAAGTATGAAATATGGTGTATAGAAATATGATAAAAGAACACCAACTGACTCCGAATTCTAGACAAATCAGTACTGAGTCGTTTTTTACTTAGTGTGAATTGATTTGTAGTCAATAGTCAATATAGCGCTGCCGCATTAGTACTACTAACCCTGTGTAAATCAGGCCTGAAATTGCGTGATGCATAGCGAATATCTGAATAATGAACCTTGAAATCACCGTAACGAGTTCTATTTTACGTATGAGAGTGCTACTTACTGAAATTATCGACATAATATGTTTACTGTTAACAGAATTGTAGTGAAAAAAATGCATCATGAAATATCGGAGTGGAAATGAAATATTTTTGTAAATAAATTCATATGGTAGTATTTTTGAAACGTATAAGGCTATTAAAAATAATATACTAAATGTATATAAATATAGATTTTTGTACATTTATTTTGTTTTTTATTTATAAATTTGTTGTATTTCTTATAATGTTGTGAGTTATGAACAAACTTTATTATAAGTTTTTGTAGCAAACAATTTGGTTGTGTTTATTTATTTTTTGTTACGATAGAAAGGTAGAAAACTAATGAGTCAATTGCGTAACGAATGTCATTGTAATGAAAATTGTAATATTGTAAAACATACTTTATACATATAGTAGGTATAAAATAAGCATAGCATACCTAGACAAGTATGGAGGGTATGTAGGCATGTTTCTAAATTGCGAATAGTTTTTTTAATTTCAAACATATTGTACGACCCCAATTATGCTTAATTATTGTCAACATTTTTACAATTTACGAAAACTAATGAGGGATCAATTAAGCTATTATCAAACTCATATTTACCTAATTTTTACACTTTTTGCATGACTCAAAATACCAACAAAAACATTGAGATTTAACGTGAATTATGTTACATTTAAATTTTAATTACTAAAATTAAAATAATATCTCTGGACACCTAAAGCCCCTTTTGTAATTGATATACATACAAAATATGTACCTATGTAAGTACATCAACTACATGTGCACATAACAAAAATAATGGTATTTAATTGTATGTACATAATTACTTAGTATAAATGAAGTCCTAAAAGTGTCAGAAATTACTTAATATGATCGGTTAACTGGTGACAGCTTTATCATCAGTACAGCCTGTAATTTGCCCATTAAGACTCGAGAGTCAATTTTATCACCGCTATCCTATTCTCTCCAACTCTTATATTTGTCTTCCTCTATCTCTCTATATTATCTTGTACGCCATTTTCATACATATATCTATGTCAAATGAAAACGGAATTTAATATTTATTTCCTAGTATTCGTTACTTCCATGACTTCAACGAACTTCAACGAAAGCATATTTTAATCTCCGACATGGTCATAGCCCCAACACCAACAGCCCAAACTTCAACTTCATTAATTTATAATTTTTCTAATAACATGTGATAACTCCTAGCTATCTGTACGTGTTACTTAGGTTTCCTACTAAATAATAAGGCAATTTAGTTTTATTAAAGAAATACATATAACAGTATTTGGTAGTAGGTATTAAATACTTCAATAAAATTATTTGTACATTTTTGTTCTTCATCAAATACCTATACATGAATTTCTCATTCCACTTGAGGTGGTATATTTCTGTACTTATTTATTTACCTTGCCTAGAAGGTAGACCAAAAACAACATTGAAATACGTGTGAAAATTAAACTATGTTAATAGACACAAAATCTTAATTATACTAGGGTATCTAAGACACAATACGGATCAAATGACCTAGTTCGCATTTTTTATGTATCACAGTAAAATAAATGACTGATGAATACTTATCTTAAAAATTAGAGTTTCTCTAAATACGTATTATGCTTTTTATTTTGTTTAAACAACATATTTTTAATTTGTAACTAACAAAAGTAATGTTTGTCAACTTAAAACTAATTTATCAAAAAGGTTTTACATTCAATGTGCCAAATTACTAGTGTCCACATGATACTGAATTTGATGACCATTCTAAATTTAAATTCCAACCAAATGTTTGGCCACCGCAGACTAGCTACTTTTAGCATCGGCGATCGGCAACTAGTCGCTTTTTAGAAGCTAAATACGGCGACCGAACGCTCCACACCGCACACTTAAAAACGCCAAACGCGGCGATCGAGTCGCTTTTTAGAAGCGCGACACAGCAGCTGAACGCTACTCTCCGCACTATTTCGGATGCCGGTAGCAGCGACTTGGCATCTGAGCAGTCGCTAAAACGCGCGTTTCCGATACCGCGATCGAACGCAGGATGTCGCTAAAACGCGATGCAGCATCGATGCAGTCGCCAAATCGCCGATCGCCGATGCTACAAGTAGCTAGTCTGCGGTGGCCCTTAGTTTTAAATGAGTTTGTTGTTTGCATACTAGAGAATTAATACAAAATACTATGTAAAAGAATATTTTAAATCGGAACTATTGCTTGACGTATCGCTTTGGTGTGAAAAGGACACAAGACTAAACTATTTGCATAATCATCTGAATATAATATGGTGTAATTAGGTCGACTGTTTCTTTTGTTTGTAATAGTTTCGCTCCATGCGAGCGTTATGTGAAAAATAAAATTTTTATTTTTGTATTTAGGAATGTTACTTACAATGTCTTGCCAATACCAATAAATAAAGTGATTGTTTGTAATTTTTTTATGCCTATACTATATGCCTATATATTTTTATTATTGTAATGTCAGATTCGTGTGAGTACACGGTACTTTAAAAATAAAGCGCACAATTTAAGCGTTGTATGAAGTTACTCTTCTTGTTTTATTAACTGTGTTTGCCCTTTTCAGCCGAATAGTCGAAAGATCGGAGCTGTACATATTCACAATAAGTACCTATTTCAAAGTCAAGTTGATTATTGAGGTGTGTTCAGTGGCGGATCCAAGGGGGGGGCGATAGGGGCGATCGCCCCCCCCAAGCGACGCATAACCCAAAGCGTCCTAAACTCCCAAGCAAACCAACCCAACCCCACATAACCCAGTACTCTAAAATGAAAAAATAATAATAATAATAAATAAAAAATGAATTATAAAGCTTCTTATTCTCGTAAAACCACGAAACCCAGTGCGCCAAAATCAAAATGAATAAATTAAGTGTAAGTGTATACGAAAATTTTCTAGATTACTAATTATTTAAATAATTATTTAATTATTCTGAACAGCTTATTTAAGTTTATAAGTTTCCGGAAATTGAAGACCTTTTTTTTTTTTTTTTAGCCATCAATATAATCTGTTACACTCCGCCCCCCCTAAGGTATAATCCTGGATCCGCCCCTGGGTGTGTTAGCACTCTGTATACAGTTTTTTTAGTGGTTTGTTCGACTGTACATAATACGTGATTTAAGCAAACTTCAGTTTTATGGATCATCTTGCCGTTTGTACTATTTTTATAAAACCTTTAGCCAAATCGTGTTGGTTATAACAAAATACTAAAGAATATCTTAGATGCTAATAAAGACCAGTGCTTTTAGCTCTTAAAATAACAAAAAGTGAACATAAATTATAGTAGGATGAAACCCATTGTAAAAGGAGGAGAATATTGCAAAAATTAAAGGAAAAATAAATTACGGGCGATCTGAGGTCGCAAAGGGGGAGAGGGGGGGTTTTTAAGGGAACAAAATGGCTTATCTCGATTTCCGGCAAAACTACAAGTCCTATGGAAAAAAGTTATGTGGCAAAGTTGTAGATAATAAAAAGATCTATATCTTTTACATTTACACTTTTTTCACATGACCTCAAATTTATGTGAAAAATTCAAAAAACCAAGTTTTTGGTTTTTTATTTTTATCTTTTACAAATAAAATTATTTTTTAACGAAATTTTGTAGAAACTTAGCTTTTCATGTCCTGAATACACCGTAATTTATTTGATTTGAAATATCTATTTTTTCACCTCATTTTGACTGAATACCGAAAAAAAACCCATGTTTCAATCGAAAATTCGTCCGTCAAAATATCAACGTTTTTGACAAAAATTGGGTGTTTTCTATTCGATAAAATGTCTACTTTCCGATGGTGTAAATTAAATCATCTTAAAATAATAATAAACAGGCACATATGCATTTAATTTAAAGAAGATTCTGCAACTTTCTCAAAATATTGTAGATGTTTTATTAAATATTAACTTTATTATTTATTATTTTGTTAATTATAGTAGTATATTTCGATTTGTAATATTTTTGTTTATCATTGTAACATGCAATCTTACGTTTTTCGAGTGATTAAAGTGTAAATTTTAATAAATATCTCAATAACGATTAAAAAATATCGAATTTGAGTTTTTTCATTTTTTGCATTTTCTGAGAATATTTACTATGGTAATGAATATATATTTTTACACCATCGGAAAGTAGACATTTCATCGAATAGAAAACACCCAATTTTTGTCAAAAACGTTGATATTTTGACGGACGAATTTTCGATTGAAAATTAGGGTTTTTTTTCGGTATTCAGTCAAAATGAGGTGAAAAAATAGATATTTCAAATCAAATAAATTACGGTGTATTCAGGACATAAATAGCTAAGTTTCCACAAAATTTCGTTAAAAAATAATTTTATTTGTAAAAGATAAAAATAAAAAACCAAAAACTTGGTTTTTTGAATTTTTCACATAAATTTGAGGTTATGTGAAAAAAGTGTAAATGTAAAAGATATAGATCTTTTTATTACCTACAACTTTGCCATTTAACTTTTTTCCATAGGACTTGTAGTTTTGCCGGAAATCGAGATAAGCCATTTTTTTCCCTTAAAACCCCCCCCTCTCCCCCTTCCCGACCTCAGATCGCCCGTAATTTATTTTTCCTTTAATTTTTGCAATATTCTCCTCCTTTTACAATGGGTTTCATCCTACTATAATTTATTTTGTTTTCAAACACTAAAAGCACTGGTCTATTATGAATGATTTGCTAAAAATATTTTACTCATATATAAAAACATATAGATGGGCAATTGTTACGTTTATTTATTATTATTCTCTATTTTTGTACGAATATTTCCCAGTAAGTACATTTTACAAGTTAGGCCCCTATAGCCCCGGGACTTAAAAAATATTTACCCGCAATACAAACCGTTTAGCTTTTTGAAGGGGGGGGGGGGGGAAGGCCCCACTTTTACAAATTAAGAAAAAAAAATATCCTCACTTATGTATAGGGGAGGTACCTACCCGAAATAAAAATATTTTTAATGATTTTATCGACGTTATAGATACACATCCATGCAGTTTCATCATTCTAGCATAAATTCGAGGACAGACGGACGGACGGACATGACAAAACTATAAGGGTTTTGAGTCATGAACTACGGAACCATAAAAAACACCTCGCTGATCCCCACATGTGAAAATACTTTGTGTGATCCATAAAGTGTTGTTCTGGTCTGGGTTTATTTGTTATTTCCATTTACAAATATTTGCGAAGTTGTGCATTCCGAGAGATTCGGTTACAAACAAAAATTCTGTTGAATGCATATTTATTAAAATATCGTATCGTCATCGTAAAGATAGACGATATTTGTTACCTTTAATGAGCAGACAAAAAGGGGTTTTCAACAAGAACTTTGTTTTTAGGGTCCAGTCTGTTACTGTCCGTCCGCACGTCACAGTCACTTTTTTTTCCCAAACTTTAAGAACTTCACTGTTGAAACTTGGTAAGTAGATAAATTCGGTGAACCACATTAAGAATTTCACACAAAAATAGAAAATGGCGGCTAAAAAAAAACTACTCACTAGATCTTGTTCAAACCAATTTTCGTTGGTAGTTTACATGGTAATGTATAACATATATTTTTTTTAGTTTTATCAGTCTCTTATTTTAGAAGTTAGAGGGGGGACACACATTTTTCCACTTTGGAAGTGTCTCTCGCTTAAACTATTCAGTTTAGAAAAAAATGATATTAGAAATCTCAACATTATTTTTGAACACCCACACGTATAGGTTTGATGAAAAAAAATTTTTTGAGTTTCAGTTCCAAGTATGGGGACCCCCAAAATGTATTGTTTTTTTTCTATTTTTCTGTAAAAATCTTAATGCGGTTCACAGAATACATCGACTGACCAAATTTCAACAGTATAGCTTTTATAGTTTCGGAAATAATTGGCTGTGACATACGGACGGACAGACAGACAGACAGACAGACTTGACGAATCTATAAGGGTTCCGTTTTTTGCCATTTGGCTACGGAACCCTAAAAAGCAATAAAATTTGGGTCCGTCTGAGACCGCTAATAAGAATTTTGTCGCTAAATTTGAGTCGACAGGCTCTGTACAAAATGTGCCAACACCAACGCGTGTTCGATTGTGTCGTGCAACAAAACATCACAGAAGTAAATCCAAATTTGTCTATTCCTCGTCGTTCTCAACAATTGGGTTATTCAAATATGAAAAAAATTTTTTTTCAGACGAATGCCTTTTTCTCTTGTCAGGGTACGTTAACAAGCAAAATAGCCGCATTTGGGCTTCTGAAAACCCAAGAGCAATTATTGAGAAACCTTTGCATGCTCAACGTGTGGTATGTGGTGCGCTATGTGGTCTGGACGCGTGATTGGGCCTTTTTTTTCGATGATGCGCAGTGCTGGATTTACACATTTGCCGCCCCAAAGCTTTAATTTTTTTGCCGCCCCTACTGACTCCTAAAATTAGATACACTTTTCACAATTAAGTTAGTTCCTTTCGTTAGGAAATAATTTAGTTACTAGATTATTTTTACAACTTTTGTTTTTTTTAGCTAAGCAAAGCTTGGTTTATACTGCACTACTTATAAGGAGATAGGTAAGTAAGGCCCGATACTACTAACCACCTTGTTTTTTCGCGGGGAATGCTTTTCGCACCAGACCCTCCGTGGGGGAGACGGAGGGCGTGTGTGGGACTCCCGGCGAACCGGTCTACGCACTAAACCCCGTGGCGGCCTACCTCGGCAGTCGGGAGGAGCTCCAGGAACGCATCAGCGACTTCTGGAGTCTCCCCTGCCTTACCCCATGACTGGGGTACATCTCATGGTAATCAATAAATCACCCTTGGAGCAGGACGATATCGCGCCTCTCACCGTTTTACACAATAAAAGGGGCGGGTTATCCGCCCCAGACGAAACCCTTCAGCCGTGGGTGTCGCCTGCTAGAGTCGCTTGCAGTGGTCACATTTCCCCAAGATGTAGCCGCAACGACCCTTAGGCAATGATTGGGGACTAGCTGCTTCTACCGCGTCCCCTTCGAAGCGGCGGCAGGGAAGAGCGGAATCGGCCCTTTTCCCGATCCCGCTCTGCGGACTCCTTCGGGAGCATTACGTTCTCACAGAAGGAGACCGCGGGCCTCCCACCCTTCATCACTCGCCAGCATTGCTACGATCAATGCTGGCGGTGACAGGGTACGTCTGATCTGCCCGACCAGGTCTCGACGTTCGGACTCCCACACAGGGCAGTCCTCTAGCGTGTGCTGGGCGGAGTTCCCGACGGACCCGCAGTGATGGCATTGTGCCGTAACCTCACGTCCGATTCTATTCAGATACTCACCGAAACAAACATGTATGTGAGTATCTGAGTCAATCGGTAGGTGACACAGTCGGTCCTTTCTATCCAAGCTTTGAAGCTTGGCAGAACAGCTCCAACAGCGCGGTGGCTGACACAGCCCTGTGTTTCGAGCCGTGCCCTCCAAGTGCGTGTGTTCGTTCTGCCGTAGTATTTTAGGCTCATGATCGTAGAGTAGCCCCGTACGATTCGAATGGCCATCAGCCGCTGCAGACTCCTAAGTTGAGCCTTACAGCGGGAGGAACCCACCAGGTCCTTAGACCAGACGTGTGCCCTATAGAGGATCGCACGATGCCCATGTAGAGGCAGCAAACTTCTGACCTTAGTCCCCGAGATTGGGTAGCAGACGATGGAACGTCCCTGCTACCTCTCGAACAAAGGGGACTAATCGCCCGAAATGCTCTTCGAAGCTCCACCGACTGTCCAGGATGAGGCCTAGGTACTTAATGTAGTGGCCCACCCGGACTTCAGTGTCACCCACTGAAATGGCCCATGCCCATAGCCCATGGAAACAAATCACCTCAGTTTTCTTAGGCGCCACCCTTAGGCCCAGCTCACGAATCTTTTCCATTGTCCATTCCATCGACTGCACGGTTGGCCTAGTGGCTTAAGCGGTCGCCACGCCGCTTCCTATTGCGCCAAGTGTCGTGGGTTCAAATCCCTTTAGGATAACACTTTGTGTGATTCACAATTTGTTGTTCTGAGTCTGGGTGTTCTTTGTGTCCGTTTCATGTATGTTTGTAAAGTCCCCCGCGAAACAGGAATTTATATTCCTAATGCGGAAGTTGTCTTTCAAATAAGAAAAAATAAGAAGAAGAATTGTACAAGCCACTCCCTGCTCGGCGAGCAGAAGCACTTCCTGCGTGGCCAGTATTAGGGTAAGGTACATTTAGGCCAGAGGGCAGACTGGTGCGAAGGACCGCATCGTACAGGCCCAATACAGAGCCCTGAGGAACCCCGCAACACATTTCCCTTCGATTCTCCACCCCGTTTCGAACCACAAACTTCACCGTCCTGTCGCGCAGATAGGCCTCTATGATCTAACAATGCACTTGTCAACGTCAATATACCCAAGAGTTGGCATTACTTGGTCGGCGGAGACGGGGTATCGACACGACCTGTCTAGGTCGTGTCGGTTATCTGGGCCTGATCTTTGATGGTAGGTGGCTCTTCGACGAGCACTTCCGACAGCTTGCTCCGAAGCTGGTCGACACTGCCTCCGCACTTGGACGACTTTTGCGCAATTTGGGTGGAGCCAATATCGCGACGAAACAACTGTACACGGTAGTTGTCTGGTATATGGCACTGTACGGTGCACCGGTGTAGGCGGCGGCTCTGACCGCCCAAAATATGGCGCGCCTCGCACGCCGGTCGCAACCTTCTGTGATTTATGACATGGTCATGCTAGCCTGAGTGTGGCCGCAAATGGATGGAAAATTTTCTCCTCCATCAGTTTCAGTGGAGACGACGTCCACGTATGCCGTACGTCGCGATGGAGAGATAAGCAATTGATGGCACCCGCTTCAGTGAGAGGAAGCACTGGGGGGGGGGGGGGGGGTTCAGAGGGCGTAATATCAGGTGCCTTCGACCCCTACTATTTCAGGTGCAGAGTTGCAAACCATGTGGTTTTTGTCGGTTCGAAGCCGACATACAGCCTCGTTGCAAACTCCGGTAGGGTGACGGCCCGAGGGGGTTTTCACACGTCAAAAAAAAGTGTTTTAAGTTTTTAAGTGGTCGCCACACTGCATTCTACTGCGCCAATTCTACTGTGCATGCATTCTACTGTGTTGTGGGTTCCTAGGTGGGAAAACACTCTGTGCAATTCACAAATTGTTGTCCTAAGTCTAGGTGTTCTCTGTGATCGTTTTATGTATGTTTGTAAAGCCCCCCGCGACACAGGATTTATACTCCTAATGCGAGTATGGTCTTTTTAAAAAAAAAAAGGTTTTTTACCAGTTTAGTTTTTGGGCCATTTTGCCGCCCCCCTATTTCTGCCGCCCCAAGCTTCAGCTTTTTCAGCTTATATGGTAAATCCGGCCCTGATGATGCGAATAGAATAGAATACAATATACTTTATTGTACACCAATTACAATGTCGCAGTTGAATATTACATGTTGATGTAATATTCAACTGTACAACTGTATGTACAATGCCTTATTGCTAAATGCAATATCTACCAAGCAACCTTTGGATGGACAAATTGACAGGAGGTAAGAATAAATGAATAAATAAATGCTATCACGAGATGTTAACAACTCAATTTTGGTCTCTAATTGATGACGTGGATATCACTGATATGAGGTTTCAACATGACGGTGCCACATGTCACACAGCCAATGAAATTCAGTGGTTAAGTGGCCAGCAGATCGTGTGATTTAACACCACTGGATTATTTTTTGTGGGGCTATGTTAAGGACAGAGTCTATTATATATGGAGCCCATCGAATCGATTGCAGCCTTAAAACTCAAAATCCGTGATGTGATTAACGAAATAGACCTGCCATTTTGGCAAAAAGTGATTAAAAACTTTAGATGAAAGAATCGACATCTGTCAGGGTGCTCGTGGTGGACATTTGTCAGATATAATTCTTCATTCGTAATTGCAAAACTTTTTTTTATTATTATATTCGTAATTACAAAACAAAACTAACAATTAATTAATTGTTAACTGTTAGTTTTGCAATTAACAATTAATCAATTGTTAATTGTTCCTGCAATTAAACTTTAATTAAATTTAAATAAAGTAAATAGAAGACGTAGAAGATGGAGGAGTGGTACAGGGTGGGGCTCTCACTTGACTGATAAATTTGCAGTCAGCAGGACTGACAGGACTGACTGAACTAAACTGATTCACTGAACTGAACTGACAGGGCTGACTGTCTGAACAGAACTGATAGGACTGACTGACATGAACTGACAGGACTAACTAAACATACTGAACTTACAGGACTGACTGACATGAACTGACAGGACTGACTAAACATACTGAACTGACAGGACTGACTGAACTGACAGGAGTGACTGAACTGACAGGAGTGACTGAACTGACAGGACTGACTGAACTCAACTGACAGGCCTGACTGACATGAACTGACAGGACTGACTAAACATACTGAACTGACAGGACTGACTGAACAGACTGACTGGCAGAAGTTAAGTAGATGGCCTTAAGTCTGAGCAAGAGCTTATAACTTTGACAAACGATCTTGACTTTTCGCTTACCTGCGCCCGCGCGAAGGAAAAAGGTTTGTACCTGAACAACAACAGGTAACAACAGTTTGCATTGAAAAATACATAGAAACAAGCAGGAAGTTTCGAGGGGAAATAAGTAAGATAACAAGAAAGAACATTTATATTGTGTGCACCTACACAGGTGAAGTGCAGAAAAACATGATTATTAATTGTTAGTTTTAATTGTTTGTTGCAACAATTAAAAATATTAGTTGCATGCTCTTGCAATTAACATAACTCAATTTAAATAAATTAATTGCAATATGCAACTAACAGCTTAATTGCAATTAAATTAATAGTGATTAAAGGTCAACTCGGTCCTCGTACCGGTCCGGGCCCAGATGAGGTACCTGGGTCTAGTCCTCGACGGTAGGTGGCTCTTCGACGAGCACTTCCGACAGCTTGGTCCTAAGCTGGTGGGCACTGCCTCCGCCCTAGGGCGACTTCTGCCCAATTTGGGCGGGGCCAGTGTCCCCACTAGGCAGCTGTACACGGGGGTTGTCCGGTCGATAGCACTTTACGGTGCACCGGTGTGGGCGGCGGCTCTGTCCGCCCAGAACAGGGCGCGCCTCTGGCGCCCCCAGCGGATACTGGTTTTTTTTTTTTTTTTTTTTTTAATCTTTTTTATTTAGAGACTTTTATTACACAGTAATATGTTAGTCTCATCGTAACTTATCCTATGTTAGACTATATTACTAGGTTAAAGCTTGTGATACGTAAATATTTTAAATAAGTCAAGTGCAGCATTTGAGGTTGGGTCTGCTAAAATGTTGGCAAACATACCAGTGTCATAACTATTTAAATTATATTTACGTATGAACGCCTCCCTTTGTCTTCGATACTTGACACACTCCGTCAGCAAGTGTTGGACATCATCAAGAGTCCCACACATCTCACAGTTCGGTGAATCTACTTTCTTCATTAGATGTCCAAACTTCCTAGACGGATAGTGTCCTGATCGAAGTCTATGAGCTACAGTTATAATATTTTTGCTTACTCTAGTATTCATGAACCAGGGTACACGAGAAGGCTGATGCTGAATTGTTTTGAACCAAATACCTTTTTCTCTACTTCTTTCGTCAAAATATTCTTTGAATTTGTCATAACAATTTTTTTTAACACTACCAAGGTGATCAGAATACAATAATTTAATGTTACAATTGATACCTTCTCTAGCTGCTTGTTTAGCCAATTCATCAGCCTTCTCGTTACCCTGAAGCCCTATATGTGATGGGACCCATTGCAGTCTCAAAGTTTTCCCGATGTTGGAAAAAAAATATATTTGCTTTAAAACTTCATACGCTATCGGTGCACCTCTGAAACCAGAGGCGCATCGAGCTATATGTTGTAAAGCACTTCTGCTATCCGTGAATATGACTATTCTCTCGGAATTTCTACATATAGCTTGGTCGAGAGCTTTTGAGACTGCAAGGAGTTCCAATGACATTATTGTTGTATTACAATTTACTTTATACATTGCCGATGTCTTATGGTAGGCATCAAAGTATGCAGCCCCACAGGCACAATCGCTTTTTGACCCATCGGTAAAAAACAGGTGCCAACCACTATATTTTGTGTAAATCTCGTTAACAACTTCAGATTTAAGCAATGTTGGATCTATATTCTTTTTAGCTTTTTTATGAGTAACGTCCAAATCAAATTTAACGATATCTTCTATATCTATATAGTTAGTCCATATGTCAAGACTAAACATTTCTAAAAGGTTCGATGACTGAAAGTTAAATAATTTACAAGAATCGTAGACAATAGTCAGCAAAGGCACTTTCTTATGTTGCCAATATGAATTATCTACTAGAACACTAAGACTCTCTAAAAGCTTTATTGTTATGTTGTTTGTCCACGACATACTTTTTAAGCAATATTTATAGGCGAGATATAATCGTCTTATGTAAAGTGGAGGTATACTGAGCTCCGACTCCATCACGTGTATAGGCGTACTCTTAATGAACCCTCCTACTATTCTTAAGGCCTGGTTCTGGATCCTGTCTAACTTCAATAAATGCGTTTTTGCGCCATTGTCATACAGAAAACTACCGTAATCAATTCTACTCCTAATGAGAGATATGTACAGAATTCGCAAATGTTTAGGATGAACGCCCCAAGCTGGTCCTGATAATATTTTAAGCATATTTAGTAATTTTGAAATTTTGCATGATAATTCGTTAATATGTTTTGCCCACAGCAGGACGTGCGCGAGTGGCGCGAAGCCGCTCGCCGAGCCACCATGCTGAGATGGTCGCTCCGGCTGGAGACCCCACGCGCTGGCTTAGCCGCCGTGGAGGCTCTTCAGCCGGTCATCGAGGAGTGGGCAGGGCGGCAGCACGGGACCCTTTCCTTCCGGCTGACGCAGGTACTTTCCGGGCACGGTTGCTTCGGAAAGTATCTGCACTCGGTCGCTAGGAGGGAACCGAGTCCCGCCTGCCACCACTGCGACTGCAGTGAGGACACGGCCCAGCACACGCTGGCGGTCTGCCCCGCTTGGGCGGCGCAGCGCCGGGTCCTCACTGCAGTCATCGGAGGGGATCTCTCACTGCCGGCCGTCATAAGATCGATGGCCGGCAGCGACAGTTGTTTTACCGCGGTCGCAACCTTCTGCGAGGACGTAATCTTGCAGAAGGAGGTGGCGGATAAGGCCCGGGAGGATGCCATCCAATCGGACCCGATCCGCCGCCGGCGCCCCGGGCGGCGGAGGCGCGCATACCTGCGTCTCATGCCGCCCTGAGAGTGGCCGCGGATGGGCGGGACGGGTTTCCCGTCCGTCCGCAGTAGAGGCCAACTGCGAGGGGGCGACGTCCGCGTGTGACCTGACGTTGCCTAATTAGAGAGTAAATATTGAGATGGTGCCCGCAACAGTGCGGGCAGGCGTCGGTTGGAGTCCAGAAGGAAATGCCCTCCCTGGACTCCTTCCAATACAAAGGCGCAGAGAGGGTCACACCGTGTGGTTTTAGTCGGTTCGAGTCCGACACACCACCCCGCCGTTACCCCCGACGGGGTGACGGTCGGCGGGGATTTCCACACGTAAAAAAAAAAAAAAAAAAAAAAGGTGTCAGTACATTTGAATTTCGTTTATTAAATAGGTAATAGAAATCTCTGTCACGATACATATTTGGGGTACCTACCTCCCCTACATGTAAACTGGAGTTGATTTTTTTTTGTTAATATATGTATATCAATACCATTAGTATCTCACATTTTACTTCTTTACTACTACTTTAAATTTCTTCGTATGGCCTAGAATGTTGTTCTGAACAAAGTTAAGTTGATATGTAGGCATGCATAAACGCAAAATGTCACCTAATCGCCAGGCGGCTCCCCACGACAAACTTGTCAGCGGTCATTAATCATTGACATCAAGTTTCCACTTTCCATATCGTGCATGAAGGCAATAAATTAGCAGCTTTCTACCTTTTTCCGTGAGTCACCGTTCAAAGCAAACAAGCGACTTCAGTCAATTCAATTTAAAACCTACTCTGACAACACCAATTTGCCTGCGTCTAAATGGCTACCTTTGCTCCAAAAACCATTTCAAACACAACAATAAATCTTCACTGAAATCACGGTCTAATTTCGTAAAAGCCCCGTCTCGCTTTGCTAATTAATATGAATAGCATTTGCATCCGGCTTTTTCTCGCGTACACCATTTCCAACTATTGTTTTGCAAAGATTCTCGCAATTTATTTCTGTTTTTACCCGACTGCGCATCGTGGCAGAGGGTTATTGAGATTAATAAAATACTGTCTGTTTTATCGCTCCACTTAAATTACAGCTTTTGTACTCTTTTGGAAATAAATTGAGATGTTTGTCAAAACTAAGATTCATTTAACATCTCTTTGGGTTTCTTTCATTGCATTCTATCATTGATGACGAGTTAATGAGATGCAGCAATTATATGTTTCGTAATCTTCTTTTTATTTATTTGTGGTTTGTTTACAGTCGAAGCATTGTTACTTAGTCTAGATTACATATACTAAAGTTAAGGCTAATGTATCTACGTATAACCAATTTCAAGCAAACAACATGTACAAATACAGGAGGCGAAAACAGAAAAACAAAACATACTGTATATATGGTCAGCGTCAGTGGCGGATTAACCACGTAGCAAGAGTAGCAAATGCTACAGGCCCCGCGCATTAACGATTTGGCAAAAAAGTATCTATTTAGATCAAACTTGAAAGGCGTGATGGTGTAGTGGGACACTCGATACAAATAAGTTTCTTATGAGGTTTAATGATGCTGTACTAAACACGTGTAGATGTTCAAAACAGTCTGCCATAACAAAAAAACTAAAAAAATGAAAGATAAAATGTCTCATGCAACAGAAGTACATAATTTAATGCCAGAATTTGTCTTGTCGTGTTTTGTAGTGCTATAACCGAGGCCCCAACGATGCACAAGCATGTCACTAGGCCGCCATAATATGCACCACCATGCATGCCATTGGTTGTGTCTGTGCAAATATTCACCGTTAGTAAGATGACAACTAGAAATAATATGCCTGATAGATTCCCTAGGTCGGTGACATGCCCTACAGATGTCAATCGTCTTTAATGATATATATCCGATAGTTATTCGTCATGATAATTTCGTCCATATTTACATAAACAAAACCTTCAGAATCCCCGAAGAAATCACCATACCCAGGAAGTCAATTCTTTAAAGTCTATATCAGGCCCGTTTAAAGCCCGATAAAATCGTCCATGAAGCTCTTTGCCCTTCCATACCTCCTACCATACTTTTATCATCAGTACTAAGTTCTATAGGTTTGCGCCAATTCTACTTAGCCAGAGCGAGTGGAGAGAATCCGTTATCCACTGCAACTACTTTGCGATACACTCCCACGTCAGTATTCTTCTACCTACACGCTTCTACCTATCAATGGGTAAAAGACACATTAAATAGTTATTGTAATATTGTATTTGATTCCCGATCGTTGAAATTGCTTTGCGCATTTATTCGTCGCTGAGGATCAACAACAACAGTGGTTAGCGAACTTTATGGACAATAAAACGTGTTAAAAATGAACTGCGAAACAGGATGAGTCAAAAGCGTCTAAATAACCTCACCTTGATGAATATCAAAAATAATTGAATTGTAGGGTGGCTTCGGTATTCTGGGTATGGATAATTGTAGGGATCTCAATCCGCGGAAGTACATTGAGAGTATCACTAAAGTGGTCTCGCGAAAGCTAATTTTATTGTACTGATTAAAGTGAGACGGTTCTCCTCAGCCGAGCATGTGTGAGTCTGTATGTATGGTACTCTCATCATGGTGATTATCTCGCATTATTTATTCATGTAAAAGCTAAAGTTCTGTTTACGGATGTCTGAATAAAATATTTTAGGTGTTAGGTAGGAACTAATCTGTTCGTTTCATACGTAAATACATACGAAACGAACAGATATTTCGATGTGATATTATTTAAACCGTCATTTGTTGACAAAAGTACCTACAGTTATTTTTTCACTAAAGTAAAGTGCTAGAGAAAAAGTAGTTATTATACCTATTAAAAAAATATTTTTAAAAGAAGACATGCCTGATTACTTCAGAACAGATAAGAGTTAAATGATAGAAAAAGACGCAATTGTAGGTAAATATAATCGTAGGTGCTTCGGCGCTGTGCAATTTGAATAGAACTTAATGTAATGATAATGACACCAAGGGTCCCTATTTCTTTAGTTTACTTTTCGGAGTGAGTCTTCTGTACTGGTACTATTATGTATTCTGTGATTCTACTCATGCTTTCAATCAAACGTAGTAGAGGCACTTTGGCAGGCGTCATTAAAAAACAGATTAACGTAGATACGTCGATATAAACCGTATTATTAACAAATTTGCCCTCATTGAATCAAGGAACGGTTGCTTGTAACTATCTGTAAGTACCTTTTCCTTAGAAACATAAAATCCTAAAACTACTCAAGGGCCCCGCGCTTAAGTTTGCTACAGGCCCCGCGCTGGCTTAATCCGGCACTGGTCAGCGTAATGACTTTTCTTCTTCCATTCTCCTTTCTCACTTGGCATCCTCTTTCACTTACTATTTTATTTCATTGCACACATACACTATCATCACATCATATCAGCAGCTTTTAACAGTCTAATGCTGGACACAAGCCTCTCCTTCGAAAAGAGGTTTTGGCCCACTTACGCCCCTGGCCAAAACTTTTTTTTACTTTTTAACGTAGGGTAATTGTAAATACTAGTTGACAGCTCTTTGGAAATACATGAAACTTGTTTCTGTCCTCGCGTGATATTGAAAGGAGAGCAATAAAGCCGCTTACTCACGGTCAATTGAGGTCTGCCTCGCCACTATCCATGGCCAGCCTGTATAGCCTCTGCAACGTCCTCCCTCGTTAAGCCAATGCACAAATCTAATGGATTTTTTATGTTGCCCGAAAACGTACCGATATTCATAAAATGGAAAATGCACCCTGCCAAAAAGATTTTACTCATACGTTATAAATCAGTTTTATATCTATTGAACTGAATGTTTTGGGTTAAAATATTTATATGAAGCTTGTTTTTGGTGAAGAGAATTTTAGAATTTAAAAAAGGATTGGTAATTCAAATGAAAACGATGCTGAATAAAGAAAATATATAAATATATAAGTATCAGAACAAATTTGAACAGCTCTATTTATAGCCTGTTAAACTTCAAATGTCGGTTTGTTCTTAGGATAATTCGATTTGTTATTTTAAGATTAAGAAAAGATATGTAGAGCTAATATTATAGTAAATGGTAAGGCTCGGGACAGTGTTCTAATGTGTGACACTTATTTTAAAAAATAAGGCATTTATTTATTTTTAAAAGAGTAAGTATATTCCTAATTTATTTCAAATAAATATTAATTTTTTCACTTAACGTTTCAATATCCAAGTGCACTCTGTTTTAAAGTACGGAACAAATTAGAATTAATACGTTAGTAGATATAACAATAAGTTGAGCAAAACACATCTTGTTGAATAATTAAAACGGACGTATTAAAAAAAAACTATTTACTAGATCTCGTTCAAACCAATTTACGACCACCACACACATTTTACCACTTTGGAAGTGTCTCTCGTGCAAACTATTCAGTATAGAAAATAATGACATTAGAAACCTCAATATCATTTTTGAAGACCTATCCATAGATGGGTCCACACGTATGGGTTTGATGCAAAAATTTTTTTTGAGTTTCATTTCTAAGCATGGGGACCCCCAAAATTTATTGGTTTTTTTTCAATTTTTGTGTAAAAATATTAATGCGATTAACAGAATACATCTACTGGCCAAGTTTCAGCAGTATAGCTCTTATAGTTTCGGAAAAAAAGGTTGTGACATGCGGACAGACATGACGAATCTATAAGGGTTCCGTTTTTTGCCATTTGGCTACGGAACCCTAATAAAATTTTTCAATATATTTGGAAATAATAAATAAATACTTCGGTCATCTAATACACAAAGTCATCTAGTCCCAAACCAAGCAAAGATATTATGGGTACTAAATAACTGATATAAATAATAAAAATACTTAATAATTTTTTTCGTAAACACATACTTATTATTTTAATATACATATGTTCGCTATTAATCTTACTAGCAATAATAAGATAGCTTAAGTGGTATGTATAATATTTATTAAACGACAAAGTAAGACAAAACTGTATGTTAGACAATTAAAGTACACATCGAGAACAACGTTTGAACGCAGAACAACTTTTTGTGTCACACCCACTGTTATTTTTCGGTTTACCTCGTTTCCATGTTTGCGAACATTATAATTAGATAAATACTGAGTTAGCTGCTTGTATAGTCAGTCAAACGGACTAGATATAGGTAGGTACCTATCTGTAGATGGTACGAGAACGTTGTACTCTCATTAAAACTTTCCTGAGGTTGGGCTTGCACGTGTTTTTAATTTTTATCGAGAGCACTCGTCGTTGCCGGGGTCGGGCGGCGCGGTGCGCGTGCTGCGGCTTTGCCTGCTTTGATTGCGGTAATGACGTCTCTCCGACTCTGTCCTCGCCACTTGTCTCTTTTCACTATCTTCAAATGATTATTGCTTTCCAAATTAATGATGTCCATGTTACAGGTACGAAATTATAATATCTTTCACTAATGGTCGTAGACTTAGTGAGTGGGTAAGATGATTTTCAACTTTTAAATAACGTTATATTGAATATAAGTTCTTCTCTTGTGACAAGGCCTACTTGACACAAGCACTTAAATTCAGTTTCTGCCAGTTGGGATTTGAATCTGGTGTTATCCCTTTTATCCCATTACGCTACTTTTTTTAATCCATTAAATTAAGGTAAAGTTAAAGCAAATAACGGAAAAGATAGACAGCTTCTTGCAAGAATAAAAAAATACAAACTAGTTTTGCAAAGTTCATCACTGCAGTCTTGACTTATCAAGGAAACTTTTTAATACAAAATGAAATTAACTTTGAAGTTGACTACTGAACCATATTTATATTACCGCAAAATCTTCATTAATTATGTCATCTCTTTTGGAAAACCGATTCACAAGACGAACTTCGTCATTAACAATTTTAGTACCGAGATATCTAGAACAGTTATTCAAAACGGATCCTGGCAGAAGTTACCGGTGATATTTATTGTCGGTGGGAACAAGGGTCGGAAGACAATCAAACTGCTCTTTTCGCTTCGATCGTTTCTACGAAGGTAGAGCAATAATATAAGTTTATCTGACTTGAGAGAGATTTATCGTTTTATGAATCAAGGTTTGTCTTACGGATTTAGTGGCAACCTTAAGCTAATATTGGGATGAGGAAATCGTTTACATTTATTAGTCTACTGTGGTATAATAAATATAGCATTAGAATAAACGGAAAGAAGTTTTAAGTTGTAGACCACTAAACTAAGAAAGATACCGAGCCAACTCAATCAGTACAACAGTCAATTAAGTTATTTGTGTAACCAAAGTCTGTTCGAATACAAAATCTTGCTCTTCGTTGCGGTTAATAAATAGCTGCAAATAGACATAATATATTTATTTTGAGTGTAGCTTTACTCAAGTCAGAGGTAATCCTACTCGTATGCGACAAACAATAGCCAGATAAGGTTTTCCTTAAATAACCCTTTGCTGTGTATAGGCCTCCCCTTTGATAGGAGGTTTTCGCCTATTATACAACCCTGGATAGACGGATTGGTATATATACAGGTTTGTCTCAAGGTCGCCTTCTCTTTAATGTAATTTAATCTCTTAGTCAGCTTATACACATGGAATGAATATAAGTCATTCTGTATTTTTAATCAGTTACCACACCGATAAGTAAAATTTAATATCGGTAATCTGTTCGACATAATTCCTACCTTGACAGTCTAGAAGTTTTGTGCATCTCACTTTAAGATTGTGGAACTACATGCAATAGTGCACACGTTAAAGTTTACTTGTTATCCAAAGTCACTCGAAAAATTTTAGTGTATAGTACGAACTTGGACGGATTTCCAAAAGAACAAATGATTTCTATTATAGGATTTATTTACATTCTCGATTGTCGGCATTTGGTAGAACTTGTTAAAATATATTTCAGAAACCAAACTCACTTCTACTTTTATGCCACTTCTTGATTAGCCGGTTTCGAGTTATAGCGTTATCAGTCACCTTTGATACTCTAAATAAAAGTACAAGTGAGTTTAATTTCAAGAATGTATTACGGCAATTTTAAACTTATATTGCTATTTAATTGATGTATGATAAATTTCAGGTGAAGAAAGAAATACCCATAGATCTTAGTTTTGTGTGAAAATAAAGTTTATTCGAGTAAATACAATTCAAAACCTGAAAAAAACAACTAATAAGTCGTGGCTATGAGATTATAAGACTCTATCGTGACTTTCTCTAAAGTAGTCAGGCTCATTAACCACAATATTGACATGCCCGTCATACGTTTATTGATTTCAAATAGGCGACAGTCGCATAAGTTTATAGAGACAACTTCAGAAGGGATTCACAATAAATTAAATGAATTCTGGAGCAATGATAGGTATATAAATATAGGTGTTTTATTTGTATTTGTTCGCTTTAATGGATCTTCGCTTGGTCAGTCTATTCTACTTGCAACAAGAATTATAAAACGCTTTGCTCTGACTTAACTTTTGCAGAGCGTGTTGCTTACACTCTACAAATAGTCATTGAGGTTTCCAACAAGTTTTTTTTATTACATTTTAATTTTTTTTTAACTTTGCTCATTTTTCTTTTAAACCGATAACAGAAATTTGCTATTATAATCTCTATTTCAATAACAAAGTCTGTTAAAAATTATTGGACCTTGAATATTTCTTGTAGCTATAAAGGTGGCCTTCATCATCACATTTTAACAGGATTCGGTTTCCGAAAGTACAAAAGCTGTTACTTATATTGAGTTTATGAAATGTGCATGCATATCTAATAAATGCATAGATGCATGATTCAGTCGACAGGGAAGCAACAAATCCTCTTAGGCACGGTCACTGACGCCGCCTATCGGCCTAGTTGCCGACACAAACAACTCTAATGGATTTTTCATGTCGATTGAACACGGCATAGGTATAAATTCGTTGAAGATAATCGAATATTCTGGAAATAAAAACTGCACCGTACTACGATTTTGAATTTCATATATATAGTAATGTAAATATTAAATACAAATTTGCATTCAGATATCCAATAAACTTCATTTTATCATATATTGGTTAAAACTGAAATAAATTAACAAGGCTGTAAACTTTGATTCAATTTATTCACATATAAAAGAAATGTGCTACTTTGTTAAAATATCTGCTTTGTCCGTGATCCCAATTAATGATGGTGGAGGTGCGTCTGCCCCCATCTGGCTGGGCGTAATCTGTTACACCGATGACAGGTTGGCCACAGCCCGGAGGCAGAACTTCCTAGAGGCAACGTGCTTGGCCACCGCAGGGGTCTCCCCTGGAGTTTGAGACTCTTTCCTTTCGACTGACGCAGATCCTTTGCGGGCACGGTTACTTCAGGAAGTATCTGCATTCAGTCGTTAGGAGCTAACTGAATCCCGCCTTTCAACACGGAAGAACTCGGAGCATGTGCTGGTGGTTGGTTTTACCTCGGTCGCAATCTTCTGTGAATGACGTCATTTCGCGGAAGAAGGCGGCAGAGAAGGCCCAGCATGACGACCTCCACTAGACCCAATACGCCGCTGGCGAACCGGGCGACGAGGACGCGACCGATTACAGTGCCTGACCGGGCCACGGATGGACGAGACGGGTTTTCCCCTCCATCCGCTTCGTGGCCACCCGCGAAGAGGCAACCTTTATGTGTGCCGTTCGACTATTTTATATGTATGTTTCTAAATTTTTAAGTATCTAAATCTGAAGAAAATAGTTTTCAAACAAGAAAAATTTCAGCACAAAGTTTACAGCAATGTAGACAAAATCTATATGTATTTCCACGCTCTTCAGTTAAGTTTAGAAGTTAGGTGAGGAAATATAGTCTAAACAAGAAGAAAATTGAAAAAACTATAACCAGATTAAGTAAAAGCTTTTATAAATATATTACATTAGTATATTTTTATCACCTGTGCCATTATAACATACGTATCTATTGAAACCTCTTTAATTAAAATCTGTTTAGTAGTTTAGACGCTATGGTGGAATAATGAGACATACGTACACTTCCATAACTATAACCCTCCCTTCGCCATAGTCGGGTAATAAGTAAGCATTAGATAAGTGAGAGAAGTCTCGGTATTATCATATCGACCGATGATCTAAAAATAACAATAAGTTTAAATAAACGTTGAACACTGAAAACCGCTTACCTTTTAGTAACTCATGATTTTACAAGCTGTCTTGGAACCATTAATAATCATTATGTCTTCTATCGCCAAACGGTTTGGTGGTCTTGTCAGAGAAGACAGTAAATTATGACATTAATTTTATAATAATTATTGTGTAAGACATAAAAGAGGCTTCTACTCATTGTTAAGAATGAAAACAATGAACGATGGTGCAAAAGTTAGAAAATGACTCAAGGAAAACTGCCGCTCTTGTTCTAAGTAACTTTCCATTAGACGTTGGTAGGGTTAAATTTAAAAAAGTTGTTTTTTTTTTATCTGGGTGTAAAATACATACTGAAGCGCCCATAGCCAACTGGCCTTAGGTGATTGGAAACGATCACCGATGGTAAGCAACGACGGCGCGGCCAGTACCTAGATTGGTGACCGTATGTGGCATGATATGTTAAGAGCGTTTCCGTGATTCAGAGGTCACGTTAAGCAGTCGGTCCCGATTGTTGTCATAAGATAGCAGTCGTGAAGCTTAGTTTTAGACCGAATTATATGCATTAGCATATTTAAAATACCTTTAGTGGCAATAGCATATATATTTTACCTAAGATCTAGTTATGATGCATATAATCAGTACATTTTACAATATGTTTTAAAACGCAGAGTGCACCACTCTGCGTTTTGAAACGCGATAAAAGTGATTTTGGCGAATCCAATTAAATTTATTACTAACAAAATATAAGAATACCCAAGTTCTGCCCAGGTACCTTAACGGATGTGTGTGATTTTCTACTTATATTTTTTTTTAATTATCGAGAAGACAGTTTTACCACTGGACGTTTAGAGCTATACTTACCTATTATCGCCTATCAAAATATAATTTTATAAATGTATGCTGATTAAAGAAAAACAAATGAGAACTTACATTTTTTAAGACTCCTAAAATATATCATTTAATTTTGCATATTCTGCCAACTTTCGTGCATATTTCAATAATTTTTCATGCATATTTGCATGCATACTCGTATAACAAGCATTTAATGTTGCATATAATCCAGTCGGAGCAGGATGCGAGAAGCCCAAAATCGATCAGAGTGGTATGCAATGGGAGAGGCCTATGTCCAGTAGTGGGACTGCGATAGGCTGATGATGATGGTGATAATCCAGTCTTTCATTATGAGCGTTTCTGTGATTCGGAGGACACGTTGAGCAATCGATCCCTTTTGTTATTATAAGATAACAGTCTTGAAACTTAGTTCGGAGGCCTTCGGGCAGCTTAATAACGTCCAATGGAGATATTACGTGGCCACGACGTGTCTTGCCAGTCCACAACCCGCACTCGTGAGGAAGTTTGGTCTTAACCCTCTCCTGAGTGGAGCCCGATCCCAGCAATAGGACATTATAGGTTGTTGTTTTAAAGGACATACTAACGACATATATCCATTTACAATATAACAAAAAGAGTATGATTATGCTACAAAACATGCGAAGTATTTATAGTTCTAATAACAAAGTATAAAACGAATTAATAAGGAGTATTCTCAGTCCTATTATTCACGCGCCTCACACGAACAATAATCTTAAGTAGAAGTCGTTACCTGTATTTAGCTAGTTGCTTACTCATTCACGGCTGGAGAAGTTTCCGCCTCATGATTACCGCTTGTAGTGCTGAACGCGTTAATTGCTGCTTCAGATAACTAGCACCTTTGCTTCGACAGTGTGATTTTCTTAGGTATTTAAGGGGTAATATAAGATGGGATAAGTTGAACATCATGTTGTAGGCGCAGAGGTAGCGTCATGTACACTGTGAGGCTGGCTGTTTTAAGCTTATTTGTTTCTATTGTCTATGGAGGAAAAGACAAACCAGTAAGTTATAGATTTCATATAACGTAAAGTACAACTGAAAGTCAGTTTTTTTTTTGGTGAATATTTGAATAAGGTCATTAAACACCGAAGTGTTTATAGTCAAGTTGCCTTGTTTGTTTCCAATCACCAAGGGAAGCAACGACGGCGCGGTCAGTACATAGATGGGTGACTGTTTGTGGCATGATACCATGATCGTTTTCGTGATACGGAGGTCACGTTAAGCAGTTTGCCCCGGTTGTTATAAAAAGATAACAGTTTTGAAGCTGAGTTGGAGGCTTCTTGTAAATTCTGTAGTTTCGTATGTCTCTCACCGTTTGTGACTGATGAATAATAACGAGACGTTACCAGTTTTTCAGTTTCAAATGACTAATTTTATTTAACTAGCTAACACGTGTTTGAAATATGTCAATTACTTGCTGTAATGTCCAATTGTCTATTTAAATTGAATTTATGTAGTTTTATAAGATTTACTTAATTTAGTAACAAGATTGAATAATTGCTTGTCCAGGAAGGGTCAATATAGGTTTAATTTGATTTATTTATATGTTTGGACAGCACGTTAAGCCGGTCCCGCTTGTCACGAACATATTTGACAATTCTCAATGCCCTGAAGTACACTGACGATTAGTTCAACAAATTCAGTTCGCGCTGAGGGATGAGGGTCATATGCCAAAAAATATTCGGGTAAAACCGGTTGAACTAGTAGCCTACTCTAAGTGCACTTTATTTTTTTTAACGAATTATATATGTATATATTTCAGACGGCCTTAATCTTTTTTTGAGAGGACACACAGTCCAACACTGGGACATGATGGGTTGTTGATGATATATTTATTAAACTTACTTATAGATTAGTAGAAAATAGATAGGACAAAATCGTTTTATAAATAGGAAGGAGTAAATACCTCGCAATAAAAGCACTTTAACTTGTATCAAAAGTCAAGGCGTTACAGGTGAGGTGTTCTTGTTATGAAGTGTTTGGCGGTTGAGCGAGCTGTGATGAATGGACGTCGGCGCGTGGCGGCTAAATCTATTGCTCACTGTCGTCGTATGCGAATACTTAATGCATCCTACTGAGCCCACTGTCGTTTGATAGTGTTTCCATTGGTACACGATAAATAAGGAATTAAGGTTTATTTTTAATATGAATATCAAGTTTTTTTGTTTATATTATGTACATAGAACATGTTGTTTTAGTTTAGTTTTCGCTTTAGCAAGAAAGGAGTCATAAGTTTATTACGATTTAAAGTTTTTTTTTTTTGTAATCCGGGTTGTTACGAGGTATAGTTTAAATATTTATTGATTATTCGTGATGCTTGATCACGAATAATCTAAAACATATGTGTAAAATGTGTGTAATTACAAACTATAATATATATTTTCTTGGAATAGATAAATACAGATTGTCAATCCCTTTTAAAGTATATGAATTTAAAATACCTCCTTCAAAAAAACGAATAACCACAAAACGTGCAATGGAAACAAACACACGGCATTTAAATTAATATTTAACATTATGATATAAGTTGATGCGCATTGGGTTGGTCCCCGCGGAATCACGACTTAATATTTTCTTTGAGAATGTTATCTTATATTTAATATTGAAACGACTTATTTCCCCCACGATATGCACAAAGGAAGTCGCGTAGATCAAGAAGCTGGGGTGTCTCACCGCTCACCGCTCGCCAGACTAAATAATGTAAACAAAATAATTTAATAACGAAACGTTGCTAAACTTTATGCACGTGTTGAAACTGTTGAAAGAAAATTTAAAATTAATGTTGCTGATTTAGAATCTCATGTTAAGTGCTTTGTGGTTAAATGGGTAGTTTAAGGCTTTGATTTGAATGTATTATGAACTTTAGTTAAACAATATTGTACAGTATAAATCATAAATCGTAGAAGAGAAATATTTTAATCAAATGCAGAATTGATAGTTGTTTGTTAAAATGAATCGAGTAATATATATAAATATTATTAGCTATTCGAACGAAGTGCATCAGTTTTAAATTAGTATATTTTATTATTAATAGTAATTGTCTAAATACCTTGTAAGGATCAAAATAACTCTTTGAGTATGGAATTGGCACATTTTTTAGTATTTTACATCGCTGAATTTATTTATTATATGAAAACATGGATCCGAGACAAGGTAAAAGTTTGGCAAAAACCTTAATGGCTTGGTTGAAGATATAAGAATATTACTCCCTTATTAAGTTTTGACACTGCGGCTACCGCTAATTACTGCGGCAGGGAAAAGGATGTCTGAATACCTTGGTCCAGTACTTCCAGATTAAGGATGCCCGAGGCCCACCGTCATGGCGGATTTTGGTAGGAATCGTTGCCTACATCTGGCTGATACTGATACTTGCAGGAGCAGAAGATTCAAAGAGTTTTTCCAAACCATGGAAAATGACTTCAATTGCAGATATGACCAACACCCAAACGAATCTAGTATAATCTAGTTTGATATCTGAGTTTATATTATACAACATTACTATTTATTTTTTTGTTACCGAAAGCTATACTATATAAAATATGTTCTATACCATATGTTTCAGTTAACTGTATTTTCATTTTAGGTTTTCAGTGAGGAAATCAAAGAAATAATACAAACTATTCACGACGAGTGTGTCGGCAAAACAGGGATTTCTGAGGGTGAGTGTTCAAAAGAAAAAATATTTCTCCTTTGTTCTATGTTAGCATGCGAATGACGCAAAGCAATTGGCGAGGCTTAGCTCACCCCATAGTCTTAGAACACTATTAGAATTGACAATTTAAATTTCTTATTGCTCATAAAGTATTAAAAAAATACTGATGTTTATAATCTATTGTATGCTTTATTTAAGTGTATTCTCATTAAATATTTATTAGTACACTATCATTGTTTAGAAATACAATGTCTCATGTTTGCGTACATTAAAGAGTCTTTATTCTTACTTGTCCCCAGAGGATATAACGAATTGCGAAAAGGGCATATTTAAGGAGGATCCGAAATTGAAGTGCTATATGTTTTGTCTGATGGAGGAAGCGAGTCTTGTGAGTTATCTATGTTTTGTTTATCTCTCTCTTCACCCCATCATGTATACGGAATTAGAAACAAACAAGCGTTTAATTTATTTTTAATTTAACTCGTTTTCTTTGTATTTAAATGTATAATTTTTGAGTTTGAAAAGAAAACATGAGTAAATAGCAGGGGAATGAAGGATTTCTAGTAAGTCAGGACCGGTTGTTGAACCTTAGGATACCAGCAGGTGGCTCTGATCACCCAGAATAGAGCACGCTTTTGGCGACCATATAGGATATTGGCATTTAGAGTCATAGAGCGTGTCCACGAAGAGATATGCGAATGGCGGGAAGCCGCTCGTCAAGCCACGACTCGTTGGTCGTTATGGCTGGAGACTCCGTGCTGACTTTATCGTCATGGAGGCTCCCCAAACGGTCAATCTTTTTAACCAATTAACTTGCAGTGTAAAAGTGCTATTTTAGTATATCCTAATATCATAAAACTTAAGTATTTGTTTGTTTGTTTTTTGAACGAATGAGATTTTTTCAAATCCGACCAGTACATTTGGAGAGCATTGGACTGAAGTTAATCTGAGCCAGTTATCGATAATAACTTTACATCATAATGCTATGACAAATATTATTTCTTTTGAACTTGAAGAGAAAGAACAAAAGGTTCTATTGCGTGAGCTGTGAAAACGACTAAAGTTTCGCAAAAATATCCGTCCGTCCGTCCTCGACCTACCACCCAAACGGTTGGTGCTAGAAAGATGAAACTTTGGATAAATATGTGTTGTAATTATGTTCAAAGTGGACAAAGTTCTACAATAAAATTATGAATAATACTTTTATTTGGGGTGCCTCCTCTACGTGTAAAGTGGAGATGTATTTTCTTTCTCACGTCTACCTCACCATGTGGGGTATCATTAGATAGGTCTTTTGAAAACATGGTGAGGTTTCTTACACTTTTTTTCGATTTAGGTATCCGTTTTTGAGTTATTCAACTTGAAAGTGCATTTTTTTTTAAAACTGGGCGACTCCCCCGTCTAAAAGCTAAACGGCTAGCTCAAAAATCTGAAAAGATCAAGATAGTATCCCAAATATTGAACTTTTAAGAAAAACTATAGCGATTTTGATAACTTTTTTATTTTAGGAGTTTAGGCCTAACTTGTAAACTGCACTTACTTGGAAAAGTTCGTACAAAAATTAAGGAAAAATGAGGTAACATAACAATTGTCTATTGGACACGATTTCAAATCTACCTACCATTATGGGTGACTACAGAACCCTTTTCTATGCGTGGCCGTACACGCACTTGGCCAATTTAATGGTAAACAGATTTGTCCAAGACTACTAGATCGTGCGGCACAGCTAGTTTGCTAATAAACTAGTGTCAACCTATCGCCGTCCACTGCTGGACGAAGGTCTCCCCCAAGGAACGCCAACCATCCCGGTCTTGGGCAGTCCGTAAAAAAAAAAAAATTAGTAAAATATTGATCAAATACCTCTTTGTTTAAACTATCTTCGCAGTTCTCGATCAAAAATGAACAGGTGTACATATCTGATGTGTTGTCCAAGTATATTAAGTAAGGAAGTAGCTACTTAATTTTGTTATGCTATCGCAACAGGTGGACGATGATGATACGGTGGATTACGATATGTTGGTCAGTCTGATACCTGAAGACTACTCTGAAAGGGCATCAAAAATGATATTTGCTTGTAAACATCTTGGTGAGTAACGGTAAACGTATTATGATAAGAGTAAGATTAGTCATATTATATAAAAAATTATCGTGTCACAAAACGGCTTTACCCAGTTTTATGAAATTTATATGCATACTCAGGTCTGAGAACCGGTAACTATCTATTTTTCATAGACCTAGTATTATTAGATATCAACTAGTAATATATAAAACATATATGTAAAATTAATAGCTGATAAATCAAGTATTATAGTTTTGTTCATTGCCTACTAATTATATTAGTGTCTTAGCAATTGTTCATTAGTTTCTTAGCAATTATTTATTAAATTACAGATACATCGGATAAAGATAAATGTCAGAGTGCTTTCGAAGTTCATAAATGTTCATATGAAAAGGATCCAGATGTAAGTTAAACGACCTATCTTATTATCTATCAAATTTTCTGAATTTAACATTTTTTTTATTTTTTTTATTTTGGGTGGTAATCGAACCCAAAACCTTTGGTTTGAAAGTCAAGGTAACCAACTACTAGGCAAACAAACTGACATCATCATTTATCCCTTATTTACGCCTGCAATTTTAAGCCTTATAAGTATCAGCCCATTTGTTTATATAAAAACACGATTAAATAATTAGCTGTATGTAGCCTTTCAAATTTGACTATCTCTGTAGTAGTTGTCACTAGATTCATTTTAGAACTTACGAGGTACATTTTCGGTGTTAATGTTATACCTATAATGCATTCACGTCTCCATTTAAATATAATAATTGTATTTATTGGTCAACAATATTTAACACAAGATACAATTTTGTACGGCTTATAATTTGATATTGAAACAAGTCTAAAAATTCAAAATTAAAAGATTGGTGCTCTCATGGACAGATTCATTTGCATTATTCATGTTGAAAAGCTGGTTCCAGTTTTTCAATTTCATCTTTACCCCTAACTTTAAAAATATTTTAAATTGAGAGTAGTTCAATGTACGTGTTGCTTTGGTTCTTTCTGAAGACCATCTACACATATATTTTCTTTCTTTCAAAAGTTTGCATTAACTATATTGTTTATTAGATAGATGAATCTAATTGAGCTAGTTCCTATAATGAAAGAATTTTGACATTTTTGAAATTTCTAAATTCTTTCGTGCTTAGAATTTTCACTCCACTAATATTTTAACAATTGATTTTTATCCGCTACTAGATAAACAGTTAAAAAATATTAGATTATCTTGGTGTGGGTATGTTATGCGTAAAGACATGGAAAAGTGGCCAGTATAGTGTTAGGTAAGAAAGTTGATGGGTATAAGAGAAGATGACTAACAAATAAAAGGATGTTGAACTATTTGACCATATGGGTAAGAAGGCAGTAAACAGTGAATAAAATATACTGCGCAGACCCCATATAATAAAATTGGGATAATGGTTGACAGATGATTATGACCTGAGTATGATAAATTCAATAAAAAGAATAGAATTAAGAATCCATTACTCTTTAACTGAAGATTCGTATTACGTATTAGTATTCATATTTACGAGTTGTCAAATTTATAAAGGCTCCGTGTGGTGACGGATTAAGAATAAAGAGTGACACCACCCCTATTCATCCCGCGGGTGTCGTAAAAGGCTACTAAGGGATAAACTACGCAAGACAATCAATGCAAAGAGAAGGAAAACTTGAAACCAAACCTATACCAACCCGTCTGGCTAGCGATGTATAGTAGGCCAAAACCTCCTTTCTAAGGAGAGGCCTATGTCCAGTAGTGGACTGATAAAGACTGTCGATGATGATGATGATAAAGGTATATAATTTGGCGAACACGCACACCGCTGTATCTCCTGTACACCAAGATCAAGAGTAGTGACCACACGAAAACATTGGGTTATGACACTCAGGAAGCCCAGGAAAAATTAACTCTCTAGTTGTAAAAGTCAGTGCCCACCAATTCAAATCATACCCGTTTTAAAGAGATCGTATTACATGAATGTATACTTAATTTGTTTCAGTTTTACTTCCTGTTCTGAGATGTAAATAACAAAGCTGACGAAGGATAGATGTTTGTATTGACTTAAAATAATAAACAATAATTTTAATTTATCGTACAACTTGTTTTATTTCGTCAGATTAACGATTTTCTTCGATACATATATGGGTACATCACAGTTCACTATTCGACAAAGACCCCAAGGAATGTCAAACTGTCAACGATCACAGTCTTGGGCAGTCTGCAAACTATCCGTTGCCAGTGACTTTCTTTAGATTATTACTAGTAGACCCAGCGAACTTCGTACCGCCCAACTTTAAAATTCCAGAACTTGATCGCAGCGCCACCTACCGGGTCCAATTGCGAATCTAAACCATTCCCAGATCCCCTTGAACACACACAAAAAATTTCATCAAAATCGGTCCAGTCGTTTGAGAGAAGTTCAGTGACATACACACTCACAGAAGAATTATATATATAAAGATTAGTCCATAATAGTCGATTGTAGAGGTCGCAAGGCACCTTATAGTATTCTTGCTCAGTCAGCTCAACTCGAAGGACCATCAGTTTGTCTGAAATCAAGATCGACATGTCGTGACATCATAACATGCTTAAGTATTATTAACAATGGAACCTTGGAGTGTAACTACGTAAATCTTAAAACTTTCTTAGAGAAAGAACTACTAGTAGTTTAAAACAAGTCCTCACGGATTTCATTTACTACTGGCTACGTAATTGGGTGCACTCATAATTTATTTTTTCTCCCAGTGAGAAGAAAATATTTAGGTACCTACTTGTAAATACAGACGTAATTTGTGTTAGCCGCAGGCCCTCAGCCCGTTTATTTTTTTGTGAAATCTCGTTCGAATTTATTCAGATCTTGAAAGAAGTATAATGCTAAGGAATTAATTTACTTCACAAGAAATTTATTTTTTTACTGTGAAATAAATGAGTCGGAATCTTGTAAAACGTATAATTGTAATCTTGCGTGGCCTATATAAAATTAAATTTAAAAGAACTTGCTTACGCTTGAGGTACATTTTGGTAACCATTTTTTTTTGCTTTTTTATTATTTTTCTTTTAACTGTTACTGATTCATATACCAGATGGAATAAATTTGTTACAAGTTTTTTTTTTTTTTTTTTTGATATAAGTAATTACAGCTATAGTGTTCTTAATTGTGCTCGTATGGCTTATTCTAGCATTGTTTACGATAAAAAACAATAGCAGACATGGTATGATTAATTATCTGTTTGTTAGACCGCCTCGTTGGTCTAGTGGTTAGCGTTTGCGACTGTTGATCAAAAGGCCTCGGGTTAGAATCTTGAGTCGTTCTGTTGTTGGATTTTTTTTTGAAATTGACAGTGTCTCATGGCCGTGCCTCGGAGATCACTTTAAGCCGTCGGTCCCGGCTGTCTATGACAGTCGTTATTATGAGTTTGGGATTGGGAGGACGGAGTGCTCTCGAATATACTGACTTTTAGCTCAATTTTCGAACTCAGGGCTGCGGGGTCTGATGCTTCGTGTAAAAATTGATATTTAGGTAGAACCGACCCCAAATAATCTTGGGAATGAGAAAGGCTAGTAGAGAAAATAAATTATGTGTTTGTTTCCGAGACAACTCATTGTATGTGTAAGTATCATAAAATGTAGGTATAATATTACTAAGCATCGTAGCTAAAGAGTAGTAAAGGTTAAAGCAAATTTTACATTTAATGCAATTTCAAATAAATTATTTGTGTATCATAGACTGCATCGATGGCGTAGTGGTCTAAGTATTTATCTTGTTATTTCCTACTGCGCTGAGTGTTGTGGGTTCTATCCCCACATTGCTGTTTAGAGTCTGTTTGTTCTTTTTGTCGGTTTCTCGTACATTTGTAAAGTTCCCCGCGACACAGAAGATATTCCCCATAACGAGTAAATGGATTTGACTCAACTCAAGTCTGGTTACTTCTGTTTCATTCTTTTAAATATTAGGTAAATTGTATTTATAAATATTTTTATAGTTATCGATTTCTCTTTTTTCTGTGGTTAGTTTGTCAATGCGTATTTCGGATTAGCATACCGTACAGTCTTTTTTCATTAGGATATTTCGATAATTCTCATAATTCTGATAATTCTCTAATTCTCAAAGAAGGCGGCTCCTTGAGAATGTAATTCGGATCCTAAGATACAATTTCAACTAACAAACTTTGCAAGTTAAAAGAAATTAAGAGACTATTCTTGGAACAAAAGTTCAATGCAATAGAGGCTGATATTATTATTCTGATAGTCGACATTATTCGCTTTCATTATTTAAATGAATAAAATTAAATGACAATCGTACAAAGCCATGTTTATGTTTAAATAAAAGCATATATTGCTTCCGACTTCAAGACTTGATCCTTACTTCTTCGTCACTTCTATCTGGGCGCTGCATTTTCCTTGATGTAAAAACTCTCTTTCATTTAGCCGATTTATCTTACCGTTGAGATAAATCAAAACAACAAACCATTTAAGAATTACTTTTACTAACCGTTTTGTACAATGTTTGAAGAAATAAGGCTTTATAAATCATGACTTTCATTCTACGTAGTTTTAAACCGATCACAATTGTGGCGGCAGTAGGAAGTAAACTTACGGATGCCAATTACAATAGAAGAGCAAGGTTATTTAACAGCGAACGACATTCAAAAGACGGAAAAACCGAGGGTCGGAACATCTGCACATAAAGAGGCAATTTGGAAATTGCCGGGGGCGCACAACCGCCATGAAGAATTGTGCTCAAATGTATTCAAAATTAAAAATGAAGAAAATATTGCAAGGAAATTCATTGCGGTAAAATAAACAGGAGTGGCTTGTTACTGTGGACAGTGGAGGGAATATAAACTTGTATATACTCTACATATACTATTTAATCTCAGCAAATTTTATTACCTCAGTTTGTTTATACCATTATAGTAGCAAATGCGCTTTCGTTCATTTAATGGATATTCATAATTTTGGAGTGTATTATCTTACGCTTGTCACAAAAAATATCGAAATATTTACAGTGCCACCAATTACTACCTAATTAAAAGTCTAGTCTAAACTAAAAGTCAATTCTAAGACGACAAGTCTCAGTCATTTTTTTGAAATTCTTACTTGACAATTTCTTTTTAACCGACTTCAAAAAAAAGGAGGAGGTTCTCAATTCGTCGGAATCTTTTTTTTTTTTTTTTTTTTTTTTTTTTTTTTTTATGTATGTTCAGCGATAATTTCGTCGTTTATGAACCGATTTCAAAAATTCTTTTTGCATTGGAATGGGCGTAGCTCACAGGTGGTCCCATCGTCACCATGTCGAGATCTGATGATGGGATCCCAAGGAAATCGAGGGAACTCTTCAAATATAGGCACAATTGTCGCGATTTTGGGTACTCGGAATAGTTTTTCATTGAAGTCGGTTCCTTTTTGTTAAAATTATTGCATTTAATTTATTCGGCTAAATTACACGTGTACAAACCCATTAATAAAATCATCACTGGAAGCAAATTTATTTGGGTCTTATTTCATTGCATATCAGTTATTCAACGGGTTGTAATGTAAATTATCGACAAAATCATAACTCTCCGCTGGCTTTTACGTAGTCGGGTAAAAAGTAGGATTACTTATTTTACTTCCTATGGACAGACTTTCTGACTGACTCAACACGCTAACGTATTACGATTTGGTTGGAATGTAAATTTAGTAATTTAAGTACCTATAAGTTGTTTTATTCTGATTGAATAAGATAAAATAGGAGTGGTTTTAATTTCTAAAGAAGTAATTTATTGCTCTAGTAACCTAGGTAGGGAGTGAGGAGTTGAAAGCAGACAGCCGGCAAAGGCAGCGGATATAGCAATTTGGCGCTGAGCCGCAGTAATGATGGCCTAGCCTGGACGTTGCGGTCGCGTACGTGCATTGGCTACTTGAAGTAACTACAATCTACGGAATTCTGTTTGACTTACGTAAAGAAAATGTACCTGACCTAAGAAGTTGCACAATGTTTGTATCAGTATGAGTTGAATTGGTAAAGTCCTTTCTTCTCATTTAAAAACTATATTTTACAAAATTGATTTTCGGAGTGCTAGCACTATGAACAAATAAAATATTCATAACATGTTCTTTCCTTTTTCTTAGTAGATTGTTTGAAGGTCGTTATTTCGAATTTACAATTTATATAATCACTCGGAATTGGATAGGAAGGAAGGTTGTGTACGAAAGCTGTTAATTAATCTAAGTATTGAAAGTTCCAACGCACTTATTCCTTAAAAGTGAGAACATCTAACCGTTAATTATTGTTAGCAATTTACATTTTAATAAAAGATAGTCAACGTTTTGACGATGGACGTCTTGCATTTTTCATTGTGAAACAAATTAAATAAGTTTGTTTGATCAATATCGAATTACGATGAGAATAGTCAGATTTAAGCTTTATTTTAAAGCTTATGTGCTGACTATTTCATTTAAAATATTTGATAACTTAAGCTTAATTTAAAATCTTAATTAATTCAAGTAATATACACAAATATCAAACAAAATAATACGACCGACCACAAGCAATTTATAAAGTATAAATCCTCGTATGAACATTCATACACTTTTCAGATAAACATAAACATAGTCAATTCTTTTAAACTATTAAGTTTTATTTAAAAAAATATTTAAAAAAACAAATTAAAATACAATTACACAATATAAATATTAAACATATTATAATTATCAATTAAGAAGTGTTCATGATAAATTAAAGGTAAACAAAGTCATCCCCATTGAACGAACCTTACAACTTTAATGACCGAAATGAATCTACGTTGATCGTTACTAAGCAAAATTAAAGGCTGTATTAGTCTTCATCAGTAGCGCTTCCGAAGCGATGTGGGGCAATAATGCGATGAAAAGAAACTAATTTTTCAGCAAATCATCTCCGGACCCCATGAAGTCATCAATATTCATTTTGTGGCGCGCCTCCGAAACAAACACCTTTCCGAAGGAGCATAACGCGTTTCCTTTGAGGCGAACTATGCCAGAGGCAAAGCCGGTCGGCCTCACGCGGGGAGCACGGCTAACTCAATTTATTCGGATAATTGGCTTGTTTCACTAACGCTCCGGACACACATAAATTATTTTACTGTGTACCAATCGCTTTTGATAAAGCAGATTTTTATCTTCGCTTGCATGTCTCAATCGACAACACGTCTACTTTATGAGTGGACAAGGTGATTATTTTGCAAAAGTTCGATGTATATTTGTAATTAATATAAAATCTACTAGTCTTAGTATAGTGTAGATACTTAATGCTTTTTAGTTGTGCATATATAGATGTATCGAAATAATCATCATTTAACCAAATTTTATGTAGATAATTGGAGTGGCTGCCACGTACTGGTAGACGGAGCGTGGGTAGTCCCTCCATAAGGTGGTCCGACGACTTCGTGAAGATTGCGGGCAATCGTTGAAAGCCTTGGAGGGAAGCCTATTTTCAGCAGTGGACGTCTCGAAACACTACCACTACTGGACAACAAATAACAAATTTCTTTATTTTACTTTAATTAACTTTATTACGATACTGACGCTTATGCTTATTTTTGCAAAATAATTCATAATTTGCACAATATCTTTTCAGCTCAGTCAATCGTAAAATCGCATAACAAATCAATAACTTTTATTGGAATTTACTATTTTGTTTAAATAACAACATTAATAATTCATAATAATTTAATCACGTATCCATTGCTTGTTTGGACATTGCCACTGTTTCTAACAATGAAATCACTATTATGCCATTACGGATAAACCTATTAATATTCTGAATAGGGAGCGGAATAATTTGAGAGTAAGACCAGCATTCGGTTTCAGGCATATCGACTGTCTGGATCAATCCCAGGTTATTTAGCCGTATATATATAATGTGTTGTATAAAATTAGGTGACCGTGCGTAATATTTCGTAGCGTCGTAGCATTGATCTAATATTCATTGTAATGCTCACATGATAATGTCAACTAAATTAGTTTATTATATAACTATTAGCTAAGATTATAAGGCATATAATTATGTTTAGTTATGAGAGAATCATGCCCACAGCTTTCATTATTATCAACAGCCTTTAACAGTCCGCTGCTGGACATAGGCCTCTCCTTTGTAAGGAGGTTTTGGCCTACTATATCACGCTGGCCAGCTATAAATGGTTTGTTTCAAGTTTTCCTTCTTTTCTTGGCAGTGATGTTAGCTGCTTATTTTGTTCCTTTAGTCGCCTCTTACGACACCCATGGAATGAATAGGGGTGGTGACACTTTGTATTCTTAATCCGTCACCACACGGACAAGACAGCTTTATAGATAACTATTGTTAAGAATATCTGTTATGTTTAGCATACATAATCTAGCAGATATTTCACGAAGATTAAAAAATAAATTAAGTTAAATATTAGTTTAACACTACGAAATTATCGGGTTTGTATTATATTTATTACTCTTTTGAAAACAATTTGATCGTTAATTGTAAACCTTATGGTTAGTGTATGGATATTGAAAAAAAAGTATGCGTAGTAACAACTATATTCAAAGTATTAAGGACATTTGTCGTTTACCTTTTCGTTTAATATATTAATATATATATCAAGTTGATTAGCTAACATAAATATGCAGTAATGTTGATTATAACGTAGAGACACCTCATAGACGCGTATCATCTTGGTCGGTATGACCAGAAGATACAATTTATATGCAAATACGGAACAAGATACAGCCTCTGATGTCAGTGGGCGCCTGTGGTGTGCCTCTCGCCACCCGTTCGAGCAGCAGGGACGGTCGCCTTCTGTGATAGCCTTTAAAATTACTTTTGCGGTCAGAATATTCATGTTTCATCGGTTATACATATTGTTTTTTTATTGTTTATCTTTTTAGCTAGCAGAGTCATGATGGTTTGAGCACGATGGGGATGGATGACGAGCAGAATCATCTCACTAGGCCGTTATGATGTGGGTCACTAAGCTGCATTATCTGCACTCACAACGAAGATGGTGACCCTACTCCTGAATTCTGCTCATGTTTTCTATCGGGCAGAGTGGAGTCACTTTGAAATTTTAAATAAAAGTGTTTAGACAATTTTAACACCCATATTGGTTTCTAATCAGAACATATGATTGCGTGATTTTCATTAGCATTAGTTAAGTATATGAAGTTTCTTGCCGGTTCTGCTCTGAAGTCACTAATGCAACGTTTCCAAATTGCCTGAAAAGACTTACTTGAAATAAAAGATTTTTGATTTTGTCTAGATTTTAATGACGGAGATCCAAGGTCAGTGACTCCCTTGAAAATTTGATATTAAGTTAAAACCGAAGTTCAACCGAACTAGTAGTCGATCCTAATTAAGAGTAATATCTGCCCAAGTTTATAGATGTCTCTCGCCTGGTTAAGTTTTTAACCAAAAACTAGCGTTGTTCAATCAAATAAATTTAATTTGATGAGCCGAAATACCTACACTAGCCAAAAGAAACAAAATTCCATTTGAATATAGAAAAACGGCATGTGGTTACTCAGAGAATCGTTTCGAGGTCAGAGATGGTACTCAACGGTTTATGAATAAAATTTAGGTATTCCGTTTCTGCATTGCTGAAGATTCATTATCTTTATGATATTTTTAAGAATAAAACATGTTCAATGCCGAATTTAAGTTCTTGAATATAAGAAAACATTAACTCGATATTTATTATAAATGAAACTTTATTAAATAATCTTTCTTTAAAATTAACGTCGTAAAACACGTCGTTGCAGGTGAACTTGAATATTATTGGACGAGTCAGTGATGACTCTTAGAAGACCAACATATCAATTCAGCTTTCTGATTATTAACATGATTATATAATTTAAGTATTATGTATATAAGACTAGTTTATTTAATGGCTAAATTGAAGAGTATTCTAAATTATTCTGTATAATTATCTGTCTTATACCGTCTCAGACATAGTTTAGTTTTTTCATTAACTTTGTTTTTATGTTTATTTTCAAATTATTCGAACATAAGTAGAACGATTCTTACAATAAAAGATTATAATATAATTTTTATCTTTAGACGAAATAAGAAAGTTGTATTAAACATTTATTTAAGTGCCTTGCGGGCGAGCTTTTTGTATCAGACAAATTAAAAACCTACTGGCAGGTACTTATATTTTAAAACTTATATTTTTTTCTTTGGAATATAGTTTATCTTTCTGTTTTTAGGATTCAACATTTTGGTATCTCAATGATTGAAGGTCATGAGGGTGTCCTTATGACCCTCTAAGTATAGTTATATAAAATGATTGCATCTTCATTCTGAAGCTATCCTATACGAGCAGTAGAGAATAAATTATCAAACATTTACCAAAGTTAGATATGGTATATTTGTAGGAGAATATTTTCATATTCATATCATTACTGTAAAATCGATAACGTCTTTGATATGATTTTACGATCTTTGATCTTGTACTGAAATTAAACTATGCCTCTATTAATGCCTTAAGAAAATCCACAACTACTGATTACGCAGCACGATTATCTGTTCTGATAGTAGACTGATTGGTCACAAACTAGACAGTACCTATACTGCGGTACAAGACAGCTGATGAACGTACTTTTACAACTGTAAGATGAGACCCGAATCAACGACCTCATGTTTAACAGGCAAAATCTATAACGTAAGAATATAGTATGATTTTGTAGTTTATATGTCACTACTATTCGCCCGCGGATCTACCCGCGTATATTTCCTAAGGCTCTAGACTATCTGTATAATAAATTTTAGCTAAATCGGTTCAGTAGTTTTTTGTAAAAGCAGGATAGACAGATAGAAAGTAACTTACTTTCGTATTTACAATATTAGTAGGGATAAAGAATTATCAATCTTAAAACACATTGCAACAATCAAGGTTGACTTAATTCGTCTACAAGTAATACAAGTTTAGTAGTAACTGAAATAAAAATAACAAAAATTTAATTATAGTATACGAAAACTTGTAATCCAAGTAAAGAAACTAAAGGAAACACAAATAGAATGCCTCATCCTCTAGCGAACTGTGCTCGAATTTCCTAAGTCATTGTGCAGAACGCGGCGGAGACCGCTGGCTAAGCCAATTAGTGTCCACTTGGGTAAACACCGGCTCGTTAGCAGACTTGTGTGTTTTATTCAATTCAATTTGCCAGTTCCACCACCACTTACTGATAGGACACTGTATTCTTTGCTCGCTCTTAATTTGTTGTGAGTTCGGCTACCGCAGACGTATGCTTACTTTGCTTACGCTACGGAAGGCGTAAGGGGCGTTTCACACGTACCTATACTCGTATTTATTTGAGATTATAACAAAAAAAAAAAGAAAATGGGTAAAGGAAGATTTTAATTCTTTTTAATATAAGTATAAAAAAGTATCTCAGTGTTGCACTACAAATGAAAATTTATCTTCAGGAGCTCTTTATGTTTAACGGAATGGCAAAACTCACAAACAAATTTATGCACACAATCTTTACTGATTTGCTTTTTCATCTTATCAACTAAACGACTGTTATGAATACTTCTAATAAACAGTTGTAGATATGAAAAAAAATGCTCTTTACAAGTACATATTAGTTTGCATTACTAGTTTTTCAGCTTAATAACTTTTACGCAATTATTAATAAAACTTCATAAAATGGAAAGAAAGAGCTCTGTTGGCTAATTGTGGAAAATACTAACGATCCCTCAGAGTGGACAGTCCTATGCTCATAACGAGAGCGTTAGTATTTCTCACAATTAGTGTAGCGACTGAAAAGGTAAAGAATCGTCACAAAACCACCACTTACTGATTAATTAATAGCTCATCAATGTTAGCACTCTATAGCGTAGGTGAGCACAACCAGTTCGGTGATCGTCGCATCGAAACGGGTGTCCCGCGGTAATCTAGTCCGTGACTTGCAAGTGGAATGCGTGGTTTTATTACCCTCCCTGTGGTGGGTGCGGGGTGCGGGGGCCAACGGCTGAGGTGGAGGGTGAGGACCAGGCGTTCCTCGTCGTTAGTTGTACCGCATTGTGTCGGTTATTGCTGCTCACGACGAACTGGTCGCAGACGAAATCGCCCTCGCGTATAAATATCTTGGTAACAATTCAATTATAAAAGTTTATTTTTTATTAGTATTTTATGTACCTGGAAACATAATATGTACTTTTTTTGGAGACATACGTTATATCTGACGCGATACGTTGTTTTGCAATACGAATTATTTCTCGTAAATATTTTTGTAAAAGATATTGGTTGCCGGTTAACATTCAGAGTTAACAGTTAACATTATAGTAAGTTATATTTATTTTTAATATTGAATCCTAAATTCTCAGACCTACTGAATATAAATAAAAAATCATTAAAATCGTTAAGTCGTCTGGAAGAAGTTTAATTAAAATACTGTGAACGAGAATTTTATAAATTATTATAAAATTTTACAACTGGATCATAATGATCAAAACCGTTAAATGAAAGAATTAAACATTTAGAACTCAAAATTTTGCTTTTTGTCTACTTGTTCCCCAATATTAAAATGAATAGATGTTGATGTCAAGTATTATAAATCTTAGGGAATTTGTAATTTATTATTTAAAAATTTCCGTGTGGTGACGGATTTTTCCGTGTGGTGACGGATTAAGAATACCGAGTGTCACCACCCCTATTCATCCCGCGGGTGTCGTAAAAGGCGACTAAGAGATAAACTATGCAAAACAACATCAAAGCAAAGAGAAGGAAAAATTGAAACCAACCCTATACCAACCCGTCTGGCCAGCGTGGTATAGTAGGCCAAAACCTCCTTTCTAAGGAGAGGCCTATGTCCAGCAGTGGACTGTTGAAGGCTGTTGATGATGATGATTTATAAATTTAAGGAAACAAAATTTTAGAAATCTGGGGGTGCGCATAGAAGCATTATTTGAGAACTGATATCCAGACATTATAGAAAAGGGCCTACCTATAGCGAAATAATCTACACAGCACAAAGTATAGATTCAATTTTAAATTAGATAAACGTTATCTCTGCCTGTTCCAACATTGGGTGGACAGTGTTAAATGTTTTTTTTTATAATTCAACTTGTGGCAAAGCACACACCGTAACGTTCATTGAGTAGAAAATTATATGCAAAATCACGACGGAAGTCACGTTCTCCCGGAAAGGTTAAACAGCGAATAATTAATATAGAAGCTTTGTAAAGTTTTTTCATAAAACCGTAGCATATTTCGTTCGAAACAGATTATCCTAATTTAATGTAGAAACATTGTAGTAGGGGATTAATTTGGATCACGGCTATGCTCAATCCAAAGCCATTTTAAAAACATGGTGCGCCCATAATGATGGCTTGATGAGAGGCGCGTCAGTGTGGTGGAATCGCCCACTCTCGGCCCTCCGCTCTAGAACCCTCTTGGCCCTAGAAACTTATAGACATGTTGATTTTGACGTGATATAAATTCAGCAACAAACACCTCAAGCACAAAACTTTGATAATTCCTATTTCGCAAAGAAAAAATATGATGTTTGCTTTAAAGATACTTTTCCACAGTTATCGGTTAAGTTAAGTTATGCAGATCTTAATATAGTGTAGTAGTAGGTAGTGATATGATAGCGAATCGATTCCAATTTATACGGGCAACGATCCAATACGAGGTAACTTTAGTTTGAGTAATAAAAATTATAATTTACTCCCAACCACCTACTGAAATGTAGTGTATGTTTTTCATTATTTATTATAACCTATAATTTGCTATTTATATATTCGATTGATAATTAATTTTACTCATAGCTACAGCTATTATTATCCGTATTAGTTACCCTCTCTGTCTTTTTTTGTATATAAGCCTTTCAAAGTGACTGGAATCTTCCTGATGAAATGCATGAATAAAATCCAAGAGTAGAGATCACCATACTTGTTGTAACATCATTTTTACTTCTGCATCATTGTGCCTCCAGACTCGCACTCACCAACGAAATAAACAGCACGAATCCTATTATTTTAAATGATAAATTATATTTATTTCTGAAAGTAACTCTTTTACAGACATTTTTAAACGTGCGCCGGTTGGTAAGGTTGGTCTTTCGTGTGAGGGTAGTGCCTTGCTACCTTGAAATCTTTTAAAGTTATTATTTTTTTAAAGCACTGATTAATTTGTTTAAAAATAGTGGAGAAGCCAATTTAAGCAATTATTTCATTGCTTTCACATCGTTTCCTAATTAAGAAACCAAAGAATGGCACCGCACTTAGGAATAATGAATTGCAGATATCCACGGACAATACCCGTATTGACTAAGAAATCCGTGTTGTAGTTAGATGGATCGTTAATATAATCAGGAAACAAGCCTACTTGTTTGGACTCTTTTACCCTTAAAAAGTCTTTTTATACAATTTAAAAAAATTTAGGAATATATTTTTACGTGAAGTATTTTTTATTAATAAAATTAACTTTCTAATTTGTCTATTAAATAAGTCATAGGTATAGTCTTAAAAATCTAAAAGCGGAATCTTTAATATCATTGTTTCCATGAACGTGCTTTGATTATGTTCTCTTGAGTAGATTTATAATAACTTAGATTTTTTTTAAACTAGTGACGTGTTATGTTTCTAGTATATTTATTTCATGGTGTGCATGTTTTATTGAACAAAAGATGTGTTATCTGATCTTCGTTAATTAAACAATACTTCTATTAGAAGTTTCCAACTTGAAATTAATAGATTTCGTTGTACAAGAACTGTAAGTTTAAGCAACGATGTAGGAGGGCATCTCAAGTTATATGCACTTGTGAACTAGATGTTAACATGTTTACAAGGGAGAATCGGAGAGTAAACTGCGAGACAGAAGTTCAGTGATAGGCACACAACACCATTCGGCACTTGACGCGACTCTAGAATGTCCTAACAAGTAAACTATCACGAGCTTGCATCGGATAACAATGTATTGTGTGCATCATGGGCTTTTAGCACGCCGTTTACTACACGACGTGACTTTTATTATAGTCCGTAAATATAGAATGATCTCTGTGCCTGTTGTCACTGGTGTCATTTTAGAAGTTAATAGTTACATTTTGGTTGAGTATTTTCACATTTATAATGTGTTGCACTTCATTTGTTTGTTCAAACTAACACGTGAAGAACGAAAATATAAGTGATGTAAATAAAATTGCTTATTTACTTTACTGCATCGATTTCTTAGCCACGGGAAACAAAGATCAATGGTAACACACATGCAAGATGTGTATTTAAACTTAATTTTCAGTATATGGTAGTTTACTTTAGTGTAAACAAAATCGTTTTTTCTTGGTTCTGAAAATGTTTACTCTTGTACCTAATAAAGTGTCGCCAAAAAAAGACGCTAGCAGACTTGGAAAAACATTACAATGAACATTAGATGAGTCAACTGTTTCAAAACACTTAAAAGTTTTAAGAATGATCTAGAATCAAGAACATTGGGTACCGTATGAATTGAAGTCGAGAGACGTGAATGTCACATATGACGTCACATGTGAACTACTGCTTCAACGGTAGAAAAGAAAAGGTTTTTTGAACCGCATCGTGAGTTGCGATGAAAAGTTCTACCCCACCCGCTGTGTTCACCTGACATAGCCCCTTCTGATTTTCAATTATTGCGTTCGATGACACATAGCCTAGCTGATCAGCGCTTTCATTCTTATGAAGAAGCTAAAAAATGAATCGATTCTTAGTTAGCCTTTAAAGACATGTCGTTTTTCCGACGCGAAATTCATATACTGCGAGAAAGTGGTCGCTAGTGATGGGCAATACTTTAAATAAAATGTTTTTGTTCCATATAATTTGAATAAAGTTTTCATTTTGTAAAATAAACAGCGAGAACTTATTCAAGAATAGTGAATATTGCAAATTTATTCGTAAACATATATCATGATAACAAGATTTACTTTTTAAGTGTAATTCATTAGTTCTTTTATCAAATTTAAATATATGAAAACAAAACCATACACTAATTTGGTTTAAAATTTTAATAATGTATGAACTTTCGATCACAATTATTGATCGAAGGTATGTACTAAGAAATCAAAAAAAGGAAGACTTCCTAAATAATTTTTACAAGTTTTATTCTAAATAGTAGCTAAAACAATTTGAATAAATAACATTAAAAAACATGCAGTTTATCAAGTTTCAGAAAATGAAAAACAAACATGGCTGATAAAAAACATAAGTATTATTTCGATTTCAGTATAACAATTTTACACATACAACACCGTACAAGTTGAGCAGAGTTTTCCGAAACTTTCCTTCTTTACTTATTTTGAGGACGGTCGGAGCGAGCGTCGAACTCCCTAACTCGTGTTATTGAATTTAATGTACCCTCCACGTACCTAGCTCTATTCAGTGTCGATAAAATCACTTGGACCTGTTAGACATTACAGTGTGTACAGACGTTATATTCGTAGCAACGACAGTAAGCGCTTTCAGTTTATGTTGCTCTAAAAACGTGAAGAATCTTTGATTACATTATTTACCCATTTTGATGTTACTGATTATAACGAGTTTACAAAACACATGAATGGTATGTTGATTTATCTTTTTACCTTGGCCTCCCCGCAAAGGCTTCGTTAAACTAACATTTGCATTTGGCGTCGTCTTCGTAGTTACTGTTTGGAAAAAGCCGCACTTTAATCACAGAGTACAGGTGGGAAGCGCCGCCGAGCAATTTTAATATTGGAATTTCTTATCAAATCCAGCTTTATCCCGCAAATAGGTAGTACAAAAAATATTTGCTCCATTCGGGTAATTTTATACGAGCCAGGCTTAAATAATTTTCTTCAAATAGATTTAAAATCGTTTTTTTTCTCATGTCGTTTTTTGATGTGAAACATCTATAGGCGCACGTAAAATAGATTTCTGGCCTGGCGACTGGCGACGCTTCGTCACGGCACGCTATACGATGGTATATATATACTACTATTTTAATAATTAGTAATATTTTATTTTATCATTATGACATATTTAGTTCCTATTACAATATGTTCTTTTCTGCATATTACTTTTACAAAATAATGGCGATGTTTCACATCTGCCAAGCGTCCCGTGACGGCTCACATTTTTTAGGGTTCCGAAGTTCATAACTCGGAACCCTTATAGATTCGTCATGTCCGTCTGTCCGTCCGTCCGTCCGTCCGTCCGTCCGTCCTCGAGTTACCGTCCAAACGGTAAGTGCTAGAAAGATGAAAGTTTGCATGAATACGTGTTGTAATTACGTCGACAAAGTGCTACAATAAAATTATGAAATATAATTTTATTTGGGGTACCTCCCCTACACGTAAAGTGGGGATGATTTTTTTTTCTCGAGGCTACCCCATCGTGTGGGGTATCATTAGATAGGTCTTTTAAAAACAATAAAGGGTTTCCTAGACGATTTTTTGATTTAGGTATCCGTTTGCGAGATATTTCACTTTAAAGGGCACTTTTTTGTAAAAACAGGGCGTCCCCCCCCCTCTAAAAGCTAAACGGCTGGCTCAAAAATTTTGAAAAAAATCGTGATGCTTGTCCATTTAATGAACTTTGAAGGAAAACTATAACCGATTAGATGACTTTCTTAGTTCAGGAGTTATAAAGGCTTATATGGTAAAATGCGCTCACTTGGAAAACGTCATACAAAATTAACGAATTAATACGTAAACATAACAATTATCTATTGGATACGATTTTAAATCCACATATCATTATAGGTGACTGAGGAACCCTTTCCTGTGCGTGGCCTGACACGCACTTGGCCGATTTTTTAATAAGTATTCAGTTTCAATAATATCATAATCAGGAAATCATATAAATACTATAGATATTACTTATTTACGGCTAGCTTTTGCCCGCAGCTTCGCTCGAGTGTATGTTGATTATCGCTAGGTACAAGTTAACTCAAGTATCAAAGTATTCGTATGCAAATTTCACTGAAATCAATGCCGCGGTTTAGCCGTGAAATTAGATGGTAGATGGACGAACAGGGGTAATTCCGAATTTATAATACTCGTGTTAATATGGAATGCTTATTCAGCTAAATATCACAACTAACGACATAATTTTTACTGTTAGCCCCTCTGCATAACATAGTTGGTAAGTGGCCAAGTCAGTCTGATGGCGTCAGATGTAGTCAGATTTCTCGGAATGGGGGATGGGGTAATGGTGATTTTTCGAAATTGAGTCCAATACTTATTACATTTTACAATTTACGTAAACATTGCACATTGATTTAAATGTACATTTATTTAAAAACTATAATTATTGAGTAAATAACATCTACTTACTGATACAATCTAGTATAGCGTTACCAAGGAGAGGGTATCAGAAACTCTGTGAATGCTTGCACGTATTCAATTTTCTCGACAATATTTCACTCTGCTGGCATTCTTCGTTACTAGTGAAGGTCTCCACAGGAATGTCCCAAAATATATTTTTCTGAAGAAACCCAATTACCCTAGATCTTGATGTCAAATGGATGTTAAGTGAAATCATTAAGCAGCTGTCAGCCGTGTTTGTTTCGTATCAATATCCGGATTAGGTCGAATCAAATTTGGTTTGTAGGATCACGATTTATGCAACGTTCTCAATTTCCTGCGACGACAGCGGAACATCCGACATGCAATAACCCCCTCAGCATGCCGCACACCCGCAGGCTCCCTACATCGCCGCAGCCGCCATCGGGCCGAGCGTAAAATGGAGCGCGGGCATTTGCATAGCGGCACTCGAGCCGAGCGGACCGGCAAATTGTTGTCGCATCAATGACTCGATCAATATGCCACAACTATTTACGACTACTGCCGTATATACTTGAAATATTTATAATCTACTTAGATTACTACTACTTTAGTACTTCTTTGCTATTTATCGGTATGGAACCAGACAAGGTACTTCTAAATTTTAATTTTTTTACACACTAAGCACACTATAGCTAAGAACTAAAGGCAACTATTAATAGCAACCTTCAGAATTTTACAGTAAAGAGTTAAAACTGATGTTCAAAATTAATTTATTTAATACACTTCCTGCATTACATTTGCATGAGGCAGTCTTAATGCCATATGGCTTTTTCTACCAGTCAAATTTAATGAAAATAACACTAAGCCTATGGAAACTGAACAGGTTTCCACCCTGTACCGAATATAAACCGAGGTCCTATAGTGACGGGGTTAATATTTACCGTCACACCTAAGCTATTAGAAAATTGAGTTGTGTGGTTGCCAAATTCGCATTTAGACCAGTGCTTTTAGTGTTTGAAAACAAAATAAATTATAGTAGGATGAAACCCATTGTAAAAGGAGGAGAATATTGCAAAAATTAAAGGAAAAATAAATTACGGGCGATCTGAGGTCGGGAAGGGGGAGAGGGGGGGGGGGTTTAAGGGAAAAAAATGGCTTATCTCGATTTCCGGCAAAACTACAAGTCCTATGGAAAAAAGTTAAATGGCAAAGTTGTAGGTAATAAAAAGATCTATATCTTTTACATTTACACTTTTTTCACATAACCTCAAATTTATGTGAAAAATTCAAAAAACCAAGTTTTTGGTTTTTAATTTTTATCTTTTACAAATAAAATTATTTTTTAACGAAATTTTGTGGAAACTTAGCTTTTCATGTCCTGAATACACTGTAATTTATTTGATTTGAAATATCTATTTTTTCACCTCATTTTGACTGAATACCGAAAAAAATCCTAATTTTCAATCGGAAATTCGTCCGTCAAAATATCAACGTTTTTGACAAAAATTGGGTGTTTTCTATTCGATGAAATGTCAACTTTCCGATGGTGTAAAAATATATATACATTACCATAGTAAATCTTCTCAGAAAATGCAAAAAATGAAAAAACTCAAATTCGATATTTTTTTATCGTTATTGAGATATTTATTAAAATTTACACTTTAATCACTCGAAAATCGTAAGATTGCATGTTACAATGATAAACAAAAATATTACAAATCGAAATATACTACTATAATTAACAAAATAATAAATAATAAAGTTGATATTTAATAAAACATCTACAATATTTTGAGAAAGTTGCAGAATCTTCTTTATATTATATGCATATGTGCCTGTTTATTATTATTTTAAGATGATTTAATACCTGAGTGACCTACGAAAACTTTTAGGCCATCAAAAGGTATTTCATAGAAAATAACTCAGCCTGCACGTCCAGTCGCACGCGCAACGCAAGATCGAGCGTACGTACGTTTATACCTACTAGGAAAAATAGTTCTGTGAATAATCGTAAGATGGCGAAATGTGCAAAATGTTCAAAAGTACTGAATACCAAATCTCCGGGCATACAATGTTGCAAATGCAATAAGTGGTTCCACAGCGTCTGTGTATCCATAACGGCCGACCAACTAACCACTCTGTACCAAACAGAGGCAGCAGACTGGAAGTGCCGGGCCTGCGCAGGTACTGGGGCTAAGAAGCCGAAGCGTCTGTCTTATGTACTGCCGGACCCAGATGACGAAGATAACAATTCTGAGGCGGAAACCGCAACAGACCTTTCAGCATACCCTCACTTGAAGAAAACACTCGACCAAATGCTTGCGACAGTGAGAAAGGAAGTGAGCTCAATTATTTCTACTGAACTCCAAAAAAGCTTACAATATTACTCGGATAAAATAGATGATTTTGAAAAGAAAACTGCTGAATACGACAGAAAACTAAAATTAACTCAAAATAAGTACATTGATCTAGAAAACAAATTCAAAAACATGGAACTTAAAAACGAGGTATTAGAGCAGAAATATAATAGTATACAGCAAGATAAAATGGCTAATGAAATAGAAATATGTGGAATAGAAAGAGAGGAAGGCGAAAACGTGGAGGAAATAGCCAAACAAATATGCATTGAATTAAAACAGAAAACAGACGACATTATAGCAGTGCGTCGCAAAGACACCAGTACAAAACATACAGACAAACATAGGAAGCGTACACCAATAATCAAGGTCTCCCTTAAAGTCGGGAGTAAAGAAAAGTGGATAAAAGCTAACAAAGAATTGAAGTCCCAAAATACGATGCCCGAGGGTAGTCTCATATCGAACAAAAATAACTACATTCGCGAAGCGCTGTCCCCGACAACTGCCTTTCTACTTTACAAAACAAAAACAGAACTCAAAGATACCGGCCTATACAAGTTCGTATGGTGTAAGGATGGAAATATACTTGTACGAAAAGAGGAAAGAGAAAAGATTTTTTCAGTTAGGATTGAAAGCGATATTAAAAAACTGGCGGCTATCTATAATAAAAGTACATAGTGAAAGCATATATTTATATATATACATATATATACACCTAGTTAAAACGACAAATGTAAGACATTATATACAGATAGTAAAGTTATACTAATCATGGGAGATACATCAAACGAAATTATTCAGGAGAATCAATACATAGACTGGAATGATTTTACTAATGAAATTCCAAATCACGTGAACGCTTGTACTGTATTTCATGTCAACATCAGGTCCCTAACAAAAAACTTCAATCAACTGGAATTTATTATACAAAATTGTCCTAATATTATCCACGTTATTGTCGTAACAGAAGCAAATATAAAAGAAAGTTGCAAATGTCTATTCACTATGGAAAACTACGAGATGTTCAGCCAGTTGAGAGAATCAAGAAAAGGCGGTGGTATTATAGTGTACATACATAGAAGCATACAGTTTACGAGGTTCTTAGTATCAACAAACCACTGCGAATGTATCACGGGCGAGATAAATACAGAATACGGATATAAACAGGGATTGTGTGCAATATACCGTCCACCAAACACGGACAAAATTTTATTTACTGACGAGGTGATGCAAATCACGTCGTCTTTTAGAAACAAATCGGATTATACTGTTATAGGAGACTGCAATATAGATATCTCAAGTAACAACCCGCATACTACGTATTACTTAAATGCTATGGCTACCTTGGGTCTAGTTTGTGGTATTACACAGTTTACTCGAGTCGAAAATAGAGGAAACGTAATAACTAAGTCATGTATCGATCACATCTTCACCCGTTTAACGAACACAAACACACTCGTGCGCACAGCAGTTGTCAATAATGCAATAGCTGATCACTACATAGTCGGCATTACGACATACTTAAACAAGCCAGCGGCAGTATCGAGCGCGTCTCAACATTCTATCGTAACAAAAATAGACGATAAAAAAGCGCGCAAGGAATTAAGCGAAATCAACTGGTCCCCTGGGCTAAGCATACACAATCCAAATGAAATCGTTAACTATATTAAGGAAAAATTCGAAACGGTTTACAAAAAATATAAATTTAATGCAAAAATTAAGTCAAATAAAAGATCGTTGTGCGAATGGAAAAGTGATAGAATAGAATATATGTGTAAAAAGAAGGTAGAATTATACAAAATATGGAAAAAAGATGAAAACAACAGAGAAAATAGGGTAATTTATAACAAATATAGGAATAAATTAAATAAACACATAAATAAGGTACGAAATAACCATATTAAAAATGACATAATATATAATTTTCGCAACCCAAAGAAAGTATGGAGTATAATTAACAAAATAACAGGAAAAATAACAGAATCTATAGATACAGCTATAATAAAGTATTTTAAAAATACGGCCAGTCACTTAGCTAACTTGTAACCGCTTTTGTTAGAAGGGTCACTCACCGGACAGCCCGCGGTAGTTCGCACAAGAATCAGGGCGCCTTTGTCTGCAGAGGATTGATATGTGTGTGTGCCCTGCCGATGCCCCAGGAAATCAAGAAAACTCTTTCTCAGTTTCACAGATATATATTTTACACATAGGCCCTTATACAGAATTGTATTAATATTAGTTCTACAAGTAATAAATTAAGTGGGTTAACAAACAAAATATAAGTTCTAATTCTCCTAGTCACCGTCGTGTGGACTGGAACCAGGGGTAGATCCCTGGGTGCAGACTTCTCTCCCGGATGTGTTGGATTCACAAGGGCCGTCTTTCGGAGATGCTCACCAGAAAAAAAAAAGTATCAAAAATGGTATTGTTATCAAATGACAATTCAGTAGCCCTCTTTGTGACACAGTAACTGCTTAAGGTATGTTCGGCGCTTTATGGCCACCACCACTGGCACTCGCCTTTATCTGGCAGTGGAGTTTCAAATGAGAAGAGGGGCTTTTCTTGCAATATCCAGGTACTCCTGGCGAGGGTAGTAAAAAAACTATACCAAGCGAAGCGACCCACAAGTTGCGGGCACTATATAAAAATCAATCTTCACAAGTAACTAACAACAGCAAAACTTAGTTCAAGATAAAACACAATAAGAGAAATGAAATTTCTATGAGTGAGACCGGCTTTATATATCCTATTTCAAGGTCTATAGGATATAACGAACCTACCCCCTTACAAAACAAGATAAACATCACGCCATTTTCAGAGACAACTAGAATTAAAAAACTATTTAATACCTAGTCTATGATTAAAATCGATTTGAACCCGACATGAGCGCCACCCCGTGCCTAGTTGGAGAAAACAGGACGCCTTGCGGAAGTTAATAGGCGATGGAGTAATCATTGTTGCCCAATGATGGCGCTAATAGCAAGATCGCATCTGTGGGATTCAATTAATTTTGTTTTATTCGAACAAAGCAAAAAAAGTGTTACAGTACCCCCTCCCCCGTGAAATTTCCTGAGCAGGGGGCGAAGGAAATTAAAATACCAAAACAACAAAGTAAACTACTAAGAGAGTGTTGATCGCATTGACTGCGAACAACATACTATCCATACTGGATAAATCTAAAATTTGCTAAACAAATAAGCTAAGTTAACTAACATACCAAGTCGCTGCAAGCTATACACGTATGTGGATAACGTTTAGAAAGGTATGAGCTAAAAAGGAAACGCACGATGTGCAATGTCACACTTCATGGTCAGATATAAGATTTAAATATAGAACTGATACAACGTGGAGCAGGAACAGAGAGTGGCTCCTCTTCATTGTACTTCACAATGTCCTTGATATGATAAGCTCCCAGACTCTTACCATCCAGATCTGATAATTCATAGACCAAGGGCGAGCGTTTTGCCGATACTATGCATTTCAAAAATTTAGGGGCTAACTTAGATGTAAAATTCTTATCCTTATTGGACAAGAAGTGAGTTCTCTTATAGACCAACTGTCCCACCTTCAATTCCATTGGTCTTTTCCTGAGGTTGTAGTACTTTTCGTTACGCCGGTGAGCGACACCTAAGTGTTTGCTCACCTGGTCGTAAATACGATGAAGTTCCTTCAACCTCTCGCCAAACGACACAGGACTGTCAACAGAAACAGAGTCGGGATGAGCAGAGATCTCCTCCTGTCTATAAAGATCGCCATCTCCTATAAATTCCCTTCCATGGACCAGAAAATATGGACTAAAGCGAGTAGCTTCGCTGACTGCCGTGTTCAAGGCACACTGCAGTTCTGCAAGGTTCTCATCCCACTTCCTGTGATGAGTCTTTACGTAGCAGGAAATCCCCTGCACCACGTTACGAATGGCTCGCTCTGCCTGGTTAGTCTGCGGGTGATACCTGGGGTTATAGTAGACATTAGGCACGTTATATTTGACCAACAAGTCCTTGAAGGGTTTGCTAACAAACTGAGGGCCATTGTCCATATAGATTGTTTTGCAGACACCATGTACTAGGAAAACATTCTTCTCGATGAATCTCGCAACAGCTATGCCTGTAGCAGTCCGTATAGGATACAACATGACATATTTACTGAAGTAGTCTGAGACCACGATTAAATGTATGTTTCCCTTGCTAGAGGTAGGGAATGGGCCCAAAAGGTCACAAGAGATGGCTTCGAAAGGTTTCGACACCCGTTTTGGATTTCCCATGAGACCAGGACGGGCAGTGTTCACAGGTTTATACTGCTTACAAATTTCACACTTGCCCACGTATTCCTTAACGCTTTGATACATCTTAGGCCAGTAGTAGTTGAGAGCCAGTCGTTTGTGGGTCTTCCAAACGCCTCCATGGGCACTCATGACATGGTCATGGTACTTGGTGAGCAGGGATGCTCTATCCTCTTGAGGTACCACTAGTTTCCAACTGAAATCAGATGTCAAGGAAAATTTATTTCTTGACAACCTATATAGTGCACCATTACGAATGTCGAAGTTCGGTAATTTTCGTGGGTTTTTTAACACACTGTTAAAAGTATGGAGATACCAAGAGTCTTTGGTGTCACTGGTATGCAATGCACCAATCTGTATTCGAGACAGAGCATCGGGAACAACATGATCCTTACCCTTCCTATGCTCTATGTCGAAGTCAAACTGACTCAACCTCATGCTCCAGCGGGCGAGACGACCAGTCGGATTCTTTAACTTGTGAAACCACAATAATGAAGCGTGGTCCGTGACTACGGTGCATTTCTGACCTTCCACGTATTGTCTGAACTGCTCTAATGCAAAGATCACAGCTAGCAGCTCACGTTCAGTGGTGCTGTAGTTGACCTCGCTCTTGTTAAGAGAACGACTGCAATACGCGACCGGGTGTTCGACACCCTCATGTGTCTGTGTGAGGACCGCCGCCACCGAGTAGGAGGATGCGTCACTAAGAATCCTGAACGGTAAAGAATAATTAGGCATTTTCAAAATAGGAGCAGAGACCAAAGCGGACTTCAAGAGGTTGAAAGACTCTTCCGCTTCGGGTGTCCACATGAAAGAAACATTTTTAGAAGTTAATTTGCATAGAGGTCTGCTAATCTTAGAGAAGTTGTTGATGAAACGTCGGTACCACCCAGCCATGCCCAGGAAACGCTTCACCTCCTTAGGATTGGAAGGAGTGGGATAGTTGAGAATAACATCAACTTTACCCGGGTCAGTCCGAAGGCCGTGTCTATCAACAAAGTACCCGAGGTATTTTAATTCGCTTCGGCAGAAACGGGATTTTTTCATGTTGATCGTGAGGCCGGCCTCTCCGAGGCGCTGATGGACTCTATGTAGGAGATCCACATGCTCCTCAAAGGTGTTGGACACAACGATGATGTCGTCTTGAAAGGCGAAGACTCTGTTGTCAAACTCTGGGCCAAATAGACGGTCCATGAGGCGCTGCATTGAAGCAGAAGCTCCGACGAGCCCGAAACACATAACATTGAACTGAAACAAACCCCGTCTAGGGACAGTAAAAGCAGTCTTCTCAGCAGATTGTGGTGAGTCAAAAGGGATCTGCCAATAAGCAGCACTTAGATCTATAGATGATAGATATTTGGCATTATTGAGATGGTCTAGGATTTGATTTATGTAGGGTAAGGGATATGCATCACTTTTTGACACGGAATTCAGCTTCCTAGAATCAAGACAGAGTCTTAGGTCACCATTCGCTTTCTCCACCATCACCACTGGCGAGTTCCACGCAGACTGAGAAGGGGATACTACTCCCATCTCCAACATCCGGTCCAGTTCTTCTTCCAGGGCTTTCTGTTTACAGGGAGAGAGCGGATAGTACCGTTGCTTGATTGGTTTGCTGTCACCCGTATCAATGACATGGTGCACAAGAGATGTACGGCCTAGACCTACTTTATCAGTATTGATCGTTTCGAATTTGTCAATAATGTTGTTTATAATCCGCTTTTGATCAGCCGACAAGTTGTCGTAATCCTCCAGACCATGGTTAAGCGCCAGTGATTCCACAGGACTACAATCACTAAAGTGGGATAGATTGACATCCCGAGTGGTCAATCTATTTCCCAAATGAAATTGTTGCCAGAAGTCAACGCCAAATATCATGGCGGTAGTAATATCTGGGACAACATAGAATTTAATAACTCTGACAACAGAATTATATTCAACAGGAAGTGAGATACAGCCCATACACGACAGACTAGAGCCGTCGGCTGTAGATAAACTAAAGGTGGGGCTGATGCCTTCTAGCTCAAACCCTAGTTCCAAAAAGATGCGGTGCGAACCCTTGCCTAACACAGAGCAGGCCGCACCTGAATCTAGTAAGCCCAGAACATTTAAGTTTAGGACCTTTACCACTAAATACGGTCTAATATCATTATCCCGTTTATTAAACAGGACCTTACCAGAGTAATTACCAGACAGAGAAGGAACGGACAGACCGACTGGTAGGCTCCTTGCAAGGCCCTGACTTACTCGTTTTTTGGCGAGACGTTACATCGGGGACAATCCGGGATTCTGACACCTCTTCGACCACACCGGAAGCACACCACCTCTCTCGACTGCGTGCAGCGTGCAGCAAGATGGCTGCAATCTCCGCAGCGAAAGCACTTGGGTTCGCTTGAGGTGGAGGGACCGGACACCGCAGACACCTGTCGAAAAGATTTATGAGAGGATTTATTCTTTGTGATATGTAAGTCTGAGGTTATCTTCATTTTGTCCAAAGCTGGTTCGACAAATGCCTCAGCCCTAGTACGAGCAAGTTCAAGGCGCCTCCCCAATCGCTTCAGATCGAGGATGGACCTAACGTCATGAAGAGCTAATTCTTTCATGTAATCTGGTCTAATGTTGTGCATAAGAATGTCCAGCTGTTCCTCACTAGGCATCTTGCACGAGAGTCTAGAGAACATGGCCTGCATCGTAGAGATGAAGTTTCCCAAAGTCTCAGATCGGGCCTGTGTACGCTGTCTTATTTCCCTGCGGAGGCGATAATCATAGTCAGGAAGATCGAAGTTCTCCCTCAACTCTTCCAACATGTGTTCATAAGAAGTGAACTCGCCCTTGTTGGTGCGGAACCAAGACAAAGCCGGACCCTCCAACAGGTCGGAGAAAGCCATGAGAATTTTTTCTTTTGTGACCTCCCGAGCGCACCTAAGCTCCTCCAGTCTCTCAATGAAAACCCGTACACATGAGGAGCCATCAAATTTTAAATTGAAAGAGTTCAGGTTAACTGGTTTATCCCTGACCACCAAGGTTGGGGCTGAGTGAGCAAACGTAGCCTCGGGTGACATCGAACAAACCCCCTCCAGCTCTGCTGGGGTGTGGTGCTCCCCGTCACCAGGGGCAAGAGCTGCCTCCTTCTCCGAACCATCGGAGTCAGATTCAGACTCCGCCTCAGACACAGACAGAATTTTAACTAGCCGGGCCCGTATACCAATCAATTCGGGGCAGTCGAAACCACTCCTTGCTAACCTAGCCAGAAGATAGTTAGCCCTCAATGTTACCTTGTGGCGACTAGACTTATTTGAAAGGAAATCACCTGAGGAAAGAGCTCCTTCAAGTTCTTGAACCTTGGGCTCGCAGTGTGACAGCTCCGAAGCAGCAGAGGCAGAGACAGAGGCGCTGGCTTTAATGCTGCCGCGCCGGAGAAGCCGCAAAGCAGTGCGCAGCTCACTCCTCAAGCTAGTTACTGTGTCATCCGGATTCGCTGAAATCCCCACGGCAGACAATTCGTTAATAAGTTCATCCTTTCTAAGGTAATTAATGCACTTGATTAAATGGGCCATTATGTTATTCAGAAAAAAAATCAAAGTTCAAAGTTAAGATTCAAAGTTAAGATTCAAAGTTAAGATTCAAAGTTACGATTCAAAGTTACGATTCAAAGTTACGATTCAAAGTTAAGATTCAAAGTTATGATACAAAGTTATGATACAAAGTTAAGATTTAGAGTCTAAGGTTAAATAGTGTTATAAACACAACCAAAGCCTACAAAAGAATAGCTAGGTTGGTTTCAACTATATACACTAAATCATACACAGATATTATAGTTTAAACAAATAACCAATATGTTGGAAGTAAAAATATTGAAATAAAAGTTTAAACTTATTTACAACACTCAATACATAACACTCAAAGTTGTTATAACTCAACATACATTCACTTATAACTGTAAGACAGTTATACTACAAGATTTTAAACAAACTAATGCTAAATTGGTTTCAAATTCACAAAGTAAAAAAATTAAAAGATTAGAAATGATCGAATGTACCTGTTACAGAGTAAGTTTCTAGAGATTTTCTATATATATTATAACCTATAAGGAGGTTATGTTCTGAAATGAATTTTATCAGATTTAAGGCACACAATACACTCAATATAGTCACGCACTATTATTTGTAACAGTTTCACTGTTAACTTCACAAAACAAAGGTTACTAGTTTTTAAAATAACCAAGTATAATTTAAATTGTTTAACAAAATATTTAAAGAAAACAATAACCTTAATAAAAGTTAGGTATTGTGATAATAAGATGAGAACTTGATATGCAGTTCAAGCTCACAGCTTACTCACCCACTTTGTAAGTAGGTAGTCTAACAAAGTGTTGAAAAAAAGTTACCCACAATAAGTGACTTTTTACAACAAGGCTAAAAATAACGCTAAAAATACATAAATGTGAAACCGAATCAAATAAAAAATAGGGGACAAAACACAGAATCATATAAACATATAAACACAAGAATTCCGAATAGGAAAAGGCCAAAACTTACCAAATATTTGTGCAGATACAATTTAGAATTTAAAATTTAGTATTTTTGCATGCCGCTATACGGTGGTATGAAGGGCTAAAAAAAATGCAAAAAGAGATTATTACATGCGTCTGGCACTCGCATAACCAATTAGCGTCCTGGGGGGTCTCGGACGGAAAGGTTCTCTTGAAATCCAAGATGAACACCCACAAAGCACACACACAAAGGTTCGGGTAGCTAGCCCCACGTTGGGCGCCAATTTGTAACCGCTTTTGTTAGAAGGGTCACTCACCGGACAGCCCGCGGTAGTTCGCACAAGAATCAGGGCGCCTTTGTCTGCAGAGGATTGATATGTGTGTGTGCCCTGCCGATGCCCCAGGAAATCAAGAAAACTCTTTCTCAGTTTCACAGATATATATTTTACACATAGGCCCTTATACAGAATTGTATTAATATTAGTTCTACAAGTAATAAATTAAGTGGGTTAACAAACAAAATATAAGTTCTAATTCTCCTAGTCACCGTCGTGTGGACTGGAACCAGGGGTAGATCCCTGGGTGCAGACTTCTCTCCCGGATGTGTTGGATTCACAAGGGCCGTCTTTCGGAGATGCTCACCAGAAAAAAAAAAGTATCAAAAATGGTATTGTTATCAAATGACAATTCAGTAGCCCTCTTTGTGACACAGTAACTGCTTAAGGTATGTTCGGCGCTTTATGGCCACCACCACTGGCACTCGCCTTTATCTGGCAGTGGAGTTTCAAATGAGAAGAGGGGCTTTTCTTGCAATATCCAGGTACTCCTGGCGAGGGTAGTAAAAAAACTATACCAAGCGAAGCGACCCACAAGTTGCGGGCACTATATAAAAATCAATCTTCACAAGTAACTAACAACAGCAAAACTTAGTTCAAGATAAAACACAATAAGAGAAATGAAATTTCTATGAGTGAGACCGGCTTTATATATCCTATTTCAAGGTCTATAGGATATAACGAACCTACCCCCTTACAAAACAAGATAAACATCACGCCATTTTCAGAGACAACTAGAATTAAAAAACTATTTAATACCTAGTCTATGATTAAAATCGATTTGAACCCGACATGAGCGCCACCCCGTGCCTAGTTGGAGAAAACAGGACGCCTTGCGGAAGTTAATAGGCGATGGAGTAATCATTGTTGCCCAATGATGGCGCTAATAGCAAGATCGCATCTGTGGGATTCAATTAATTTTGTTTTATTCGAACAAAGCAAAAAAAGTGTTACAAACTTATTCGCTAAAGAATTTAAACAAAACACAAAAAATATTTTAAATAAATGTAATAAACTCATTCTTGACGAAAATAAATACCGTATGTACCCTCAGGTTTCTATGAGACTACAAAAAGCTGATACAAATACTGTTGAATCTATAATTCAAAAAATTAATGTTAAAAAAAGCCCAGGTATAGATAGGATAAGAGCTACAGATTTAAAAATAATCAATAAAAACATAAGCCCACTCATTACACACCTCATCAATAACTGTATTTGCACAGGTATATACCCAGATAAGTTAAAATTAGGGATTATAAGACCTATATACAAGAAGGGAGCACGTAACGATACCAACAACTACAGACCAATCACTATACTATCATGCATTAATAAAATTATAGAAACGTTTATTGGTCGTCAAATAAATATGTTTTTATCTCAAAACAACATTATTAATAAAAATCAGTTTGGATTCCAAAAAGGCCGCAACACCACACAACTACTTTCAATATTTACTGATAAAATAAATGAGTTTTTAAACGAGGGTATGCATGTCCTAGTTATATATATAGACTTTAGCAAAGCCTTCGACGTGCTAAGGTATAAAACGTTATTTCGCAAGCTACAACAAAATGGTATACAGGGCCCCCTACTCGAATGTATTAAAAACTATCACACCAATAGATACACATTTGTAAACATCGGCGGTAAACTGAGTGACGGCATACTGACGGAGGAAGGCACTGCACAAGGTTCGATTCTCGCGCCGATCGAATACTTGTTGTATGTGAACGAACTAAGTAATCTTTTCAAGGACGGATCCTTTTATCAATTCGCAGACGACACATGCATACTAACTGCGCACAAAGATCTAGCAAAGGCAGTCAATGCGATGCAACATAACTTCGATATGATGTTAAAATGGACACACGACGTAGGTCTTATTATCAATACAAATAAGACGAAACTAATGCACATACACTCACCTTACAAAAAAAACATACTTACTCCCCGTATCATTGCACATTGTCACACTTGTTTACATAGCAACCTGGATGTGTGTGGATGTGACTCGCTGGAACTTGTCAACACACACACATATCTCGGAGTAATTATAGATCATCATTTTACATGGAAATACCACATAGAACATGTATGTAATAAAATGAGAGCTCTTCTTGCTAAATTCACTATACTAAAATACAAAATGAATTACCACACCTTGAGAATACTATACCTATCATTAGTCGACTCCGTGATCAGCTATAGCCTAAGCGCATATGGACGAACAAACAAAACCCTTTTAGACGGAATATATAAATTACAAATATCTATTCTAAAAAATATTGTACCTAAGAAAATAAGAGAAATCCATAAAGAGGATTACAATAGATTGTTTAATTATTGTCAGGTTCTTTCAATCTTTGATAAATATAATTTAATGATTGTGTGCGAAGGTCACGACCGGTTGCACACACTGCACAAAAGCTCACGACCCGACCATTTACGCACACTGGGATATCTACCCCATTTTAATTTACCTCAATACAACAATAGATATGGTAAACGCCTTGTGCAGTATGTGTTGCCGAATGTGCTAAACTCGCTTCCACAAGAGATTGTCGACAGATTGTTGTGTTCAGCAAAAATAAGTAAATCTCGCGCTGAATTAAAGGCATTCTTGTTGGGGAGGGTAGATAGAAGTAGTAATACTTAGCCGATATATAACTAATGAGCGGCGACGTACTAGTCACCGATAAACCCCTGATGGGTTTTTGTGATTAGGGCTGAGAAGATGCAAATGTAAATGTAATGTTTTGAATAAATAAATGAAAAAAAAAAAACGTGTAGTTTTATAAAAGATGTCGTACACTGCTCTGTTTTACAGCTGCTACGAAATAGCAAGTATGTAGTAAGGCCCAGACCTGCCTTGCCCACTTCTCCAAGAAAAACCTTTTAATAGCCAAAAATTTTTCATAGGTCACTCAGGTATTAAATTATCTTAAAATAGTAATAAATAGGCACATAAGCATATACTTTAAAGAAGATTCTGCATCTTTCTCAAAGTATTGTAGATGTTTTATTAAATATTAACTTTATTATTTTGTTAATTATAGTAGTATATTTCGATTTGTAATATTTTTGTTTATCATTGTAACATGCAATCTTACGTTTTTCGAGTGATTAAAGTGTAAATTTTAATAAATATCTCAATAACGATTAAAAAATATCGAATTTTAGTTTTTTCATTTTTTGCATTTTCTGAGAAGATTTACTATGGTAATGTATATATATTTTTACACCATCGGAAAGTAGACATTTCATCGAATAGAAAACACCCAATTTTTGTCAAAAACGTTGATATTTTGACGGACGAATTTTCGATTGAAAATTAGGGTATTTTTTCGGTATTCAGTCAAAATGAGGTGAAAAAATAGATATTTCAAATCAAATAAATTACGGTGTATTCAGGACATGAAAAGCTAAGTTTCCACAAAATTTCGTTAAAAAATAATTTTATTTGTAAAAGATAAAAATAAAAAACCAAAGACTTGGTTTTTTGAATTTTTCACATAAATTTGAGGTTATGTGAAAAAAGTGTGTATGCAAAAGTTGTAGATCTTTTTATTACCTATAACTTTGCCATTTGACTTTTTTCCATAGGACTTGTAGTTTTGCCGGAAATCGAGATAAGCCATTTTTGTCCCTTAAATACCCCCCCTCTCCCCCTTCCCGACCTCAGATCGCCCGTAATTTATTTTTCCTTTAATTTTTGCAATATTCTCCTCCTTTTACAATGGGTTTCATCCTACTATAATTTATGTTCACTTAATGTTATTTTAAGAGCTAAAAGCACTGGTCTAATTATACTATTTCTATAATCTAGTTTTGCTGTAAGAACCTAATAATAATTTCTTTAATTACGAGTTTATAACTATACTAATTGGAGTCGTATATATTTTTCCTGTTCAAAATGAATAAAACAACATGTCTTATTAATCCAGACGAATTTAAAGTATATAGGGATTGAGAAAAATTGTTAGGACTACAGGAAATTTGAGATTGAGAGATATTTAATAGATTTTTTGTAATTAAGCTGCCAATATGAGTCTACTCAGGCTAATGGTAAGCATGAGCAGATTGCAAAAGTGGTGATCATTGCGAATGCGGATAATGCGGCATGGTGACCCACACTACGGCGGCCTATGGAGATGCTTCTGTATCATTGAACCTTCGGTCTGGTCCGGCCTCCGGTCGAACTCACCAACGAAACACGACAGTACAGTAAAGCTATCATTTTAGGTTTATCTTCTGTGAGAGGATAGTACCTACCGCCGCGGTCGAGCTGGCTAAAATCAGCATAAATCTACTACCTAGAGTGAAAAACTATTCATATTAATATTATTATAAGTTCTAAACTAGGTAGTTCTGTAAATGGGTCTAGCACTTATGGCTAAAACGCTGCACCAACTTCAATGAAATTTGGCATTTCGATAATTTGATTTTTGAAGAAGAACATAGGCCACTCTTCACCGCAATTATATATATACTTGGGTAGAGCGCACACTATCCCTACTAATATTATAAATGCGAAAGTAACTCTGTCTGTCTGTCTGTCTGTTACACTTTCACGCCTAAACCACTGAACCGATTTTGATTAAATTTGGTATGAAGATAGAACTGAACTTGGGAAAGGACATAGGCTACTTTTGACCATGATAACCGACATACACGCGGGCGGAGCCGCGGGTGAAAGCTAGTTCTATATAAATACCTTTATTAGTTCGTAGTCGTAAGTCATGCTTAACTTATGAAGTCACGAATATTATTACATGTCACATAATCTCCTAAAAAACTTCATTCTTAAAATTGGTTATTATCCGCACATACCCTTTCTTATTGAGGTAACGTACGTCGAATTGGGATCCTATTCAATAAACTAGTGAAATTGTTAATACACCTCACGCGGGACTCTGCGAAATGAAAAATGATATTATGGCAGTAATTGAATACATGATCGGAATGCGAGACGGTGCAAGCACGTGGTCTATATCATTTTATTATCACTTACAATAAAATTATTTTGATCACAGTCAAATTAAAATGTAGAAAACCTTTAATTAGGAATTAAAATATGAAAGAGTAATTCTACCATCTGCAAAACATTTAATTCAAAATGCTTTCGTTAAATAAAAATATTTTTTAAGAGTCATCATATCACAATTTCGGTTCTTTTCTCTCCGAACATATAATATAAATACGTGTACCTTATTTATACCTAACTTGTTAAATCATTGGAGCTTAGGTTTTCTACATTTCAATTTTGGACAACTTATGTAAATACATAAACATTCCCTTTTCTTAATACATACATATTTTACATATAAAGCCCCGGCCCAAAGATGAGAACAGTATTCCACATGCGGACGAACTGCGCCTTGTAAAATACCGTCCCGCTCTAATTTCGGGTGTCCATGGGCGGCGATAATCACCTGCCATCAAGTGATCCGTCTGCTCGTTTGCCCCCTATAATAAAAAAAATAAATACACGCGGGCGGGAACGCTGGCATAAGCTAGTTTTATATTAAATCAAAACAAAGTATTATTCTCTGAAATATATTTCTAGATGATGTATGCCGTATTATTTTTCCAAAATTCCGTCTTACGTGAGACATGGAGTAAATTTTCGGTTCGTTTAAGTTTGACATCTGTAAGTCAACTGTTTGTGTAGCCAGTCTCGTGTATACCTATAGCACGATGACAGAATTTGCAATGAAAATTTACTGTGTCAACGTGCATTGGTATTGTGAAGTGACATCTGGCATGATATGGTATGTTCGTTGGGAACATAATGTTGGAAAGTGCCTGCCTGTGTTGTGGGCATGTTCTGTCTCTATTACGATTATATTGGCCATGTTTAGTTGTAACAATATGAAAGCAATCAGGGTTGTTATTCAAAAATAAGTTAACTTTGTAAAATTATTATTTCTACATTCTGATGTCACTAAACTTATTCCAGAACTTGATCGCAGCGCCACCTACCGGGTCCAATTGCGAATCTAAAATATTCCCAGATCACCTTGAACACACACAAAAAATTTCATCAAAATCGGTCCAGTCGTTTGAGAGAAGTTCAGTGACATACACACTCACAGAAGAATTATATATATAAAGATGTATATATACGTCATCAACAACCCATAACGTCCCACTGCTGGGCTCGGGTCTCTTCTCAGGAGAGGGTTAAGGCCATACGTCCCCTCGCTGGCCGAATCCGCGTTGGGGACTGGCAAGATACGTTGTGGCTACTTTATCTTGCCGTTGGATGTTTTAAGCCGCCCGAAAGCCTCCAACTAAGCTTCACGACTGCTATCTTATGACAACAACCGAGACCGACTGCTAAAACGCGACCTCCGAATCACGGAAACGCTCATAACATATCATGCCACATACGGTCACCAATCTAGGTCTGGCCGCGCCGTTGTTACTTACCTTCGGTGATTGTTTCCAATCACCTAAGGCCACTCGGCTCAATGCGCTTCACGTATTTAATTAATTTTCTTGTTAGCGTGGTAGTGGTAGCGTATGCGACTCCTGTCACGGGGGTGTCACTCCGCACTTTAGGTATAGTCGGGCGCTTGCCTGCCTGCGAAGGCAATTTCGGTGGGTTGTCGCTTACGCACCATACGCATCACGTTCGTCGCCGTGTCGCTCTCGCGCATTATTTCTTTTTATACTTTTCGATACCCACAATGGCTTCTAATGACAAACCTCGATCTTCTAATTCATGTAAAAGATATAGTTCTATTTACGAATGTCTGAATATTTTAGGTAAATATTTTAGGTGTTAAGTAGAAACTTTACGTATCTTATCGTACGTAAATACATACGACGCGAAAGATATTTCGATGTGATTTCATTTTAATTTATGATGTGTATAAATTGCAGACTAATATGTTTCTTAGCGTTACTCACCCAAAAACTAATGAGCAAAAATGTATTTTAAGATTTATAATATTTCTATTTAATTTAGAAAAGAGTTACCGGTACAAAACGTAACTATTTTCGTAAAGAAAAGTTGCTAGTAAATTCACTCTACACTGCACTCGCATCCAATAGGTTTAAAAAATAGTTTGAGTTCTATTCTCAGGCCTATTGAGTAAACTCACATACTTTCATAAGAATGAATCTAGCCCTTTCGGAGGAGTACTATTCTTTATAATTAAATAATTATTTCGAATTTTATATTATATACCTACCTACCCGGAGAATTCACAGTTTTGGCTAAATGAAATCTGACAGTGCCATTTTAAACAGACTCAGATTACATGTTTTTTGTACGTCTTTAGCAAAACAAAATTATTACTAGAAATTATTCAATCCCAAGCATGTTTTAAATTTATTTCAAGATTATACGATATGGTTTGATCTGGGGCAGTTTACTTTAGGATTAATTTACAAGATATAAAACGTCGGATAAATAAGCTTCTATTTATTTCATTTCAAAATATAAACTTCGTTGTTTGTTGTCATAAACGCAGCAAAGTAAAATTGCTAGTTAAATATTTTAAATCGAAAAATCCGTTATTCCTGGCGGAGTGACGGTATGTTTGAGGTTTGGTCCTAAGTAAATAGAGGGATTTAATGAGGCCAGAGTAGCGCCCGTGTGCGGCGAAGCCTAACCAACTACAGTGCCACTTATTATTGTATCGTACTTACGGAAACAAAACACGAACCGTCGGCTGCTTCTCTTGAAGTGAAGAGTATTTTTGTTGAGTCTTTGTGATATTTATTTATACATCTATATCTACACAAATAAATACAATTGAAGTGTCTTGTTGTAATTTCTAATTTTCAGTTTTTACTAAATTCATATCAAAGTATATACGAGTAAAGTTTATATATGTAACTACGTCTCTAAAAACAAAAATCTGTTTGTCTGTATTATGGCAAGTCTCTGGAACGACTTGAGCGATTTTGATTGGATTTTTACTGGTAATTAGTTGATGTTATAAGGAGTAACTCCTTATAACATCAACAAGGTTATATATAAGGTTATACACATACAATGTAATTGTAAAGTACACATACACTGTAAAACTCACCAAACAAATACACATAAACATTTAATTTTTTGCACTTACACTTACATACACTACTAAAATTTATCTTACCTGCTCAAAACAAAATCTACAATTAATGTTCAAAATTTTAATTATAAGGATAACTCAAATTCTAAGTTTAATTTTATTGTTTTTATTATTATTTAAGTCTCTAAAAAAAAAAAAAGAATGAACTTTTTTATAGTATTTGCTAACACATGTACTAAGGAACTGTTCCAATAACTATGGAAGGCGCTGGCACCTGTGATACAATGTTTAACTACATTAGTACAGGTGTCAACGTATCACATTTAAATGTACCGTACTTTATGTTTGTAAATTGCAATTTTAATGTGAAAATATTGTGAACTTACATTTCTGAATTATTATTATTATTCTCTTTATTCAAGTCTATAAACATACTAATTACATTTTTAAATATAAATATAAAAAATACATTTAAAAATATAAAAAATAGTAGACCACCGACTTCGGGTTCAGGGACCAAGAAACCGGTGGTTAGGGCTCCAAAGACAGGAACCTCCTCACTATACGTGCCGTGTTAAGAAGAACTGCCTTCTGCATCAGACCCTTGATCCAGCCATCTAACGTGAGCCTCTTAAGGTGTTGGTCGAGGCTCTTGGCTAGCAAACCATGAACAGAAACGACTATCGGAACAATGATCGCCGAATCGACATTCCACATATCGACAATCTCGTGAGATAAATCCAAATATTTTATTTGTTTTTCTTTTTCAACCTTCACGAGATTCTCGTCATGAGGAACAGCGATATCGACAATCATTGCGCGGCGCTCTAATCGATCTATCACCACAATATCAGGCTTATTGGCAACAATAGTCCTGTCTGTGATAACAGATCGATCCCAATATAATGTAGCACGACCATTCTCGAGAACTGGGTCGGGCTCATACCTGTAGTATGGCACCTCCAAATTCACAAGTTTGTATTTAAGGGCAAGTTGTTGATGTACGATCCTGGCTACTTGATTGTGTCTATGCAAATATTCACCGTTAGCAAGACGAGAACAACCAGAAATAATATGCCTGATAGATTCCCCGGGACGGTGACATGCCCGACATAAGTCAACCGTACCATCCTTCAGGATATATTTTCGATAATTATTCGTCATGATAACTTCGTCCATAATTGCACAAACAAAACCTTCGGTTTCTCCAAAGAGATCACCATACCGTAGCCAGGAAGTTGATGCTTTAAAGTCTATATCGGGCCCGTTCAAAGCCCGATAAAACCGACCATGAAGCTCTTTACCCTTCCATACCTCCTTGCGATCATCAGTACTAAGTACTACAGGTTTGCGCCAATTCTCTTTAGCCAGAGCGAGTGGAGTGAATCCGTTATCCACTGCAACCACATTGCGATGCACTCCCACATCAGTATTAAGAAAATATTCTCTGAGATTGTATATCTCGCGATTATGTAGGGTCTTGATATTTAAAAATCCACGACCCCCAAACTTTCGCGGGATATACAATCTCATAACTGACGAACGTGGGTGGTGCATTCGAAATGCAGTCAATAAGGTACGGACTCTCCTGTCAAGGGCATCTAATTCGGTCTGAGTCCATCTAAGTATACCAAAGGAATACATCAGAACCGGCATGACCCAACCATTGTAGGCTCGCACCTTGTTACCCCCCGACAAAAGACTCTTAAAGACTTTTTTCAGGCGGCCAAAGAAGCGTTCCCGCAACGTTTGTTTCATATCAGTTTCTGGTATTCCTAAGGACTGCGAAAAACCTAGATACTTGTAGGTTTCGGTGGCAGAAAGAGATCTGAGTTTTGTTGAATCTGAAAGTTCTATTCCTTCAGATTCTACAATCACACCTTTCTTCACATACATGACTGCACACTTGTCTACACCAAATTCCATCTTGATGGAATTACTAAAGTTTTCAGTGACCTTTAGTAACGCTGTCAATTGTAATTTAGTGGAGGCCAGAAGTTTCAGATCATCCATGTAAAGAAGGTGAGATATAACTCGATCATCTTTCTGTAACCTATAGCCTAACCCTGAACCCTCTAAGAGAGTGCTAAGAGGGTTCAATGCCAGACAAAACCACAAGGGACTCAAACTGTCACCTTGAAAGATGCCCCTCTCGATCTTTATAAGTACGTCGTTTACCGCAGTTTGGCGACATCCAGGATAGCGAAGGACTGTCCTCCATTGCCCCATACATGACTTCAAGAAAGTGCATAGAGTTGTATCAATTTTATACAACTCCAGCACCTTCAAAAGCCATGAATGTGGAACTGAGTCATATGCCTTCTTGTAATCTATCCAACATGTCGCCAAACTCTTACGATTACGACGTACCTGTTGGCTAATGGTCATATCCACGATAAGGAGCTCTTTAGTGCCACGGGTCCCACTTCTACATCCATTCTGAAATACGGAAAGTATCGAATTATTATTAAGATGAGTAGTAATTTTGAGTCTCAGAATAGATGTAAGAAGTTTATATAATGTTGGTAAGCAAGTAATAGGCCGAAAATTTTTGGGATCCGTGGCAGCACCAGATTTATAGAGTAAGTGGGTCATGCCAGTGGTCAAAAATGGGGGTAATGAACTCGAATCCAACGATGTCTGAAATTGCAATGCCAAACACGCATGTGAGCTACGGAACCACTTAAGCCAAAAGTTGTGCAGTCCGTCTGGACCAGGTGATTTCCAATTCGGTAATGAACGGACTGCACAACTAACGTCCTCTGGACTGATGGCCACAGGTTCCATGGGTTTTATAGGCTCACATGAACGCTTGACATCCCAAAGCCAATCACCATCTGTATGAATGACAGGCACCGACCAGATGTTTTGCCAAAATGTATTTGTGGTATTTTGATCTGGAAAGTGCCCATCATTCACACATGGATTCGATTCCTCCCATTTTCGGTACACCCACTTCTCATTACTTTGGAACATCCGATTCTGATTATACCGATCTACTCGTTTTTTATACCGCCTAATTCTGTTTGCCCATGCATAAACTTTTTGCTTTAGAAAGTCTATGCGCTCTGTGACACATGACATATACCGTTGAGGACTGATAGCAGTCCCTAGGAATGCCTGTTTCACAAAGCGCATGACTCTCGGTCGCATATTACCAGATCTAAAACTAATTAGCTTACCAATGAGTGTCCTTGTCTCAGCAATACGACGTTCGATTCTATACTGCCAAGCTGGCATAGTAGTTTTTGGTCGAGTAGCAGTTATATTTTCTACAAATTTAACACCAGCTACTCGACAAACTGCAATTGCCGCACAGTATAGAATGGAATGTGTATCACTAAGATCTTCGCTATTACTGAAATAATCCGGTAATAACGAATCAAGGGCACTCACTAGCGCTAAATTTCGTTTATGAATGGGCAAACGAGACAACCGGGGTCTGTTATTAGAATTAACATATCGGTATTTCTGAATCGCATCCTCCAAAGCGCTCCTTATCTTATCATTACATTGGGTACTTACGGATATAATTTCACTGTCCACTACTGCATCAACACCTTCATCTTGTGGTACCACATTCTGAACATGCGACTCTGAAGGGACAGCCAAGCTATTCCGTATGTCAGAGCGAATCCTCTCAAGTACAGCATCATCCAGCAGGTGACAGCGCTGTATAGCTCGTACTTGATCCGACAATCGTTGTGCTGATACGTTGACGGCTGGTTCAAGCTCCTGAAACAAAGAGACTAGTCGAACACGGTACGCAGTGAGGTTTGTTCCTAACTCTGTAGCCCGAAAATATGCCCGCATGACGTTCTCATTTATTGAATGTGACCATTTCATGCGGCGCACACCACCACCGGTAGCGGGGACCCTTTTCGAGGTCAGTGGTCCTCGGGATCCCAAGCTGTCTGGTGGCCGGGTTCTCTCCTGCCGACGTACAGGTGTTGGCGACGTCGGCGGAGAGAAAAACTCGTCGCTGGAAGTACTGCTCGACGCCTCAACAACAGTCGAAACTTCTCCTGTTGACTCCAAGGCTGGCACGGCGGAGCACAGCAACGAGTCCGGAGATCTTACTTGTGCTCTTTTTCTAGCTCTTGTCAGCATTATCGTGAAAGTCCTTTATTTTAATGTATTTTGTCATGACGTTAAACGTCATGTTTTACATCAAATATGTTTTTATTGATTTTGTATATATTTTTATGGTATTTTTTAAGGTGTTCAATTTATGCCAATAATCCATTCTATTATTTCAAATTTCTGGTTGTTTAGCGTTTTTTAAATCGGTAAAAACTATTTATTTGCGAAAAAATGTATAAGGACGTCCAACTGCTTTGAGTGTTGCTAGTTATTATTATTATTATTATTATATTTTTTACATTTTTATAAATACATATTTGTATCTGAGTTTGGGTGTTTTCTATGTAATATTAATGTATTTACAAAAAAAAATATTTATATAAATTTATTATTATTATTTTCAGTTTTATTAATGTTAATTAAAATATGTAGATGTATTAAAATTTTACTCAACAATGTTTTTAATACAAGCATAGTACACCTATGCTTGTAATAAAAACATTGTTTTAGTTTTTAGGGTTCCGTAGCCAAATGGCAAAAAACGGAACCCTTATAGATTCGTCAAGTCTGTCTGTCTGTCTGTCTGTCCGTCCGTATGTCACAGCCAATTATTTCCGAAACTATAAGAGCTATACTGTTGAAATTTTGTCAGTCGATGTATTCTGTGAACCGCATTAAGATTTTTACATAAAAATAGAAAAAAAAAACAATACATTTTGGGGGTCCCCATACTTGGAACTGAAACTCAAAATTTTTTTTTTCATCAAATCTATACCTACGTGTAAATTTTCTACGTTCGACATGTAACAACCAATGTTCGATTGAATGGACTGGAGTTGGATCCTGTGGAATCTACTGTATTTTTAGGTATAACTATTGACGCTAAGTTACAATGGGGTCCCCAAATAGAAAAACTATCCGGTAAGCTAAGCACAGCGGCCTTTGCTGTAAAAAAGATTCGACATTTAACTGATGTTGATACAGCTAGAATAGTATCTATGGATAGGTGTTCAAAAATGATGTTGAGGTTTCTGATATCATTTTTTTCTAAACTGAATAGTTTGCGCGAGAGACACTTCCAAAGTGGAAAAATGTGTGTCCCCCCCTCTAACTTCTAAAATAAGAGAGTAATAAAACTAAAAAAAATATATGTTCTACATTACCATGTAAACTACCAACGAAAATTGGTTTAAACGAGATCTAGTGAGTAGTTTTTTTTTAATACGTCAAAAATCGTAACACGCAATATACCTTTCATCCAATCAATACACTAGTATAAAAACATCGATGAAAGTTACAACGAACTACAAGAACTTTTATATGATGTTACTTGCTGGTACGGAACCCTTCATGGGCGAGTCCGACTCGCACTTGGCCGCTTTTTATATTCTATCATCACCATGATGATGATGCAGTCCACTACTGAACAAAGGCTTCTCCCATTGCATGCCACTCTGGTTCGATAATCAAGAACTGTTTACAAACTCTGTGCTATGAGATGTAATGTATATAAATAAAAAATAAATAAAATATATATAAACATAGTTTAACTTGAGGTTCAGTTCATAATGATGATTTGATTTTTGTGACATCTAAGGTATTAAAGTTTAAGTGTGATATGATGTAATTCAATTTACGTAATTAAGAAATATTTAGTGTTTAAAAACTTTACTGTATAACTTGTTTTAGTGTTAATATTGAGAATTAAAGGAGAAAACATGATTTTTTCAATATGACTAAATACTTTTCCTTAAGAAGTAAATACTTTTACTTTACTCTTTTATTTGTTTAAATTATGTGAAGGGGTTGCTAAAATTACTAAAAATCTTATAATAGGTTACAAGCAGTAAACGAGTGGTGGGAAGTGATTGGCCGCAAAAGTAGAAGTACTTACTTAAAGTAACAGCTGCTACGAGGCTTCACTACGCGGTTTCAATCCGGTAGAACATCAGCATATATATTTAAAGAGCTGCAATTACACAATACTATACACAAGTAAGCTTGTCAGTACTGTTACGTCAATTTGGTGTCAGTATTTTATGATCAGAACTATTAATATTGAGTGATTTGTCTGTAATGAAGACGATATTGATTATAAAAAGTATGTAATAAAATGAAAAGTTGACGTTTTGAATACTAATAAAAAATGTATATTTTTCATTTTATTACTGAAAGCCTCTGAACCGAATAAGACACAACGTAGGTAGTTTATTTTTCTGCTCGTCAATAATATAAAATGTTGCGATTAAGAGAAATAATCAAAAAAACTAAAACCTGAAAATAGATATTTAAATTTTATGTTGAACTTTTAAGAAGCTTTTAAAATTATGGTATCGTATGAGATAGTTTAGTGTGTCTACTGTGTTTTGTGTTTATGTGAAATCTATAGAAATAAACAAAATTTGAGTGTCTGTATGTAATATCAAATGAACAGTTTTTTTCTATATGGATATCAAAGCATATATGGTACTTTTTTTTTTATCTGACTAGCTTTGCTTGCGGTGTTACTCGCGATTGACAACAATAACAGCGGGTATATATGTATGTAAATTAAACGATTTAAATTAGTCTAATTAACAGATTAGTGTAATATCTACTCTATATCAGAACCATGATGCCAGGCTTTCATTAAAATCTTTCGTTTCAGTGTTATATGGAAGTAGACTCTGAATACTAATGCACGTACAATTGCACAACTTTATATTAATTTACTCCAAGAGTTAGCGATGTTCTTTCTGAATTATTTGTATTCATTACCGACGATAGGCATACCCTTGGATATTATAAAGATTGCGGTCAGTTGCAAAGGGACTTATTTATCATACAGATGGAAAAATGTTTGCTTTTTCTGGTAACAGAGATTTTAAAAGAACCGAATCTTTTTAGTCTGTGCATATTTGTTTAGTTTAGGCATTTAAGTGTTTTTTATGTTTCTTACAAAAGTTATTACTAGTGACTTATAGTAACATTTTAACATTTGAGAACAAGTTAAAGAAATATAAAATATATTATTAAATTCGCGCGTCTTTACCCGAGTACATGTCAGTCATAGCGACTAAAGTGGAGCCGTAAGGATTTGGGTTTGGGTTTAAGAAACTTTATTCTCATTAAGAATTACAAATTCACTTACATGAGAACACATTTTGAGACGTACAATACTTTGCCGAGCGGCGTAACACTTACACAAGTTATAATTATAATAACACTTACACAAATATTACTTCTACTTACGTTGTTAAGCAAAATAAAATACATAGACCAAGGTATGTGCACAAAAATGGCAGATAAATTTTACTAGTCATAAGAGGGTGGGTGTAAATACTTAGTTGTATGCGTTATCAGAACACAGGCAAATATATGGATCAAGCAAACCTAGATGTGACATGTTTTGTGTCAGTGAGCGTAGTCCATCTAAACAATTTTTATCGTATTCATGACATAACTTTTCAGTGATTTTTTAAATGTTTGCATAGTTTTAGCATCTTTTATGTTTTTAGGCAGTTTATTATAAATTTTTGCACCTCCGTACATGATATTCTTTTTACCATAGTTGGTACGAGGTTTTACAAGTTGTATGTCGTTAGCGTTTCTTAGTTTTATTTTTTGTGATTGAATTTTTTTATCAAAATGTATTTGAGTGTGTATAGTTTTATTAAAAATTTTGCGTATTAGAATACAGTTGTAGTAATTGTAGGTTTGAGAAATATTCATTATTTTTGTATTTTTATATATTTTATGGGTGGGAGTTAAAAAATTATAATTAAATAATTTCTTTACAAGTTTGTTTTGTGCTATTTGTATTAGGGTAAGGTTTGTTGGGGCCGCTGTGCCCCATATTTCTATCAAGTAGTCCAAATGTGGCTTGATTAATGAAGTGTATATCAGGTAACGTATTTGAAGTGGAAGACATTTAGTAATACTTTTTAACATTCCTGTGAGAGCTGTTAGCTTTGTTTTAATTTTGTTAATATGTGGCTTCCACGTCAGGTGACTATCTAAAATTAAGCCTAAGTATTTCTCGTTGTCTACTTTATTGATAATGTTATTGTTGATAGTAAGAGGTCTATGTGGGGATATCTTTTTATTTTTCGCAGAAAAGATTATATAGTTTGTTTTGGATATATTTATAGTTAAGAGGTTATATTGAAACCAGTCATTTAATCGATTCAAATCCGCTTGTGCATCTGCTATTATTGTGTCAATAGAGTTACCGAAATAAAACAAACATGTATCGTCGGCATAAAGTGTGATATCACCCTTCAATCCGATTTTATGTATACTATTTATGTATAAAAGGAATAGCAATGGTCCTAAAATTGATCCTTGCGGAACACCAAAAGTCACTTTTCTAGGGCCACTTTCCATTTTTCCAATCTTAACTATTTGAAACCGGTTTGTTAGGTACGATTTAAAGGTGTCATGTGCTACCCCAGTAATACCAATGTCCAATAGCTTACGCAATAAGAGATCATGACTAACTGTATCGAAGGCTTTCTTAAGATCTATGAATACGCCCAATGCTAATTGTTTATTATCAATATTTAGTTTCAATTTTGTTGTAAGATCTACTGTCGCCGATAGGGTATTAGATTTTGGCCTGAAGCCATACTGTTTATCGTATATTACATTTAGATTAGTTAAATAAGCTTCTAGGCGATTATATAGTATGCGTTCATAGATTTTTGAGAACACTGGGAGTACGGATATAGGACGATAGTTATTTGGATTCATTTTACAGCCTGATTTATAAATTGGTGTCACTTTCGCTATTTTGAGATTATTGGGAAAGGTTCCTTCTTCTAAGTTTTTATTAATACAGTCAGTGAGCTCATCAACTATTAGGTCCGATACGCACTTTATTGATTTTACGTTTATACCATCAATTCCCGAGCTGGTGTTAGCATTTAGGTTGTGTATAATTTTAGCAACTTCACTGTTTGTTGTAGGTGTTAGGTGAGTTAATGTTGTGTTTATGTGAGGTGCACATGATCCCGTGTAGAATGAATTATTGGTATGGTAATGTTTAGGAATTTGACTAGATAAATTTGAGCCAATCGTAGAGAAGAAGTCATTGAAATATTCACAGATATCCTCTTCATCAGTTAAGTATTTGTCCTTTATTTGGAGTTTGTTTGGTGCTGCGACTTCTTTGGTTTTATTTTTCGAAAGGCTATTGATTAAAGTCCACATTTTTTTTGGCTTATCTTTACATTTACTAAAAGCAGTAAAATAATAAGTACTCTTTGTGTGTTGTATTTTATCTGAGACTTCTTTTCGTTTCCTGATGAACATTTCTCTGCTTAATGTATTTTCAGGGTTGTCTTTGTGCTGGCGCCATAGGGCATTTCGGTTATTAATTTCAGATATTATCTCCTTATTTATCCATTCTTGTCTAGGTGGGTTTAATATTTTAATTTTTCTTAGTTTGCTATTATTTATATTTATTTTCATTTTATCTTCTAAATTTTGATAGTCGTAGTTTTTTGAAGTTACTTTGTTTTCTGTCATTTTTTTGTGTAACAGTTCATAATTGATAGTTTCGTAGTTTGTTTTCTTTGTCTTTGGTGGTGGTGCCCTTTTGATTTCGAGGTAAATGTGCTTGTGATCTGACATTGGTGTTTCAATTAAAGCTAGGTGAAACTTATTTTCTTTTAGGTTTGACGATACGTGGTCGATAATTGTTTTAGTTGTAGCAGTTTCGCGGGTGCAGTAATGGTGGTCAATATTGTTTAGAATTTTGTAGTCATTCTCTTGTAGGATTTCCTTGTAGCTTGCAGTCAGGTTATCCGGATTTAGCAAATTAAAATTAAAATCGCCAAAGACGATTCCTCTTCCTTTCCGCTGCAGTTGGTGACTAAAATCATCGAGGAAGCACCTGGCGTTTACTGATACTGGTTTTCTATATACAGCTCCTATGTCTAATGAATAGTTTTTAAGGTGGACCCAGAGGAAGTGATCATCATTTAAACATTTTTCTTCAACAAGGCTATGACTTAAGTCTTTTCGAATAAATATTGAGACGCCCCCACCTCGTGTATTGCATCGGTGGTTGTAGTAGTGTTCAAAGCCAGTGATTTGTATTCTCTTGGCTTCGTCGCTAGATTTTATCCATGTTTCTGTAATCACTATGACATCCAAAGGGTTGCAAAAAGCTTGCACCACACATTCCAGCTCATCTAACTTTCCGGGTGCTATGATACTTCGAGCATTAGCATATAAGATTTTGATTGATTTTTTTGTACAAATCAGTTTGTTATATGAGTCGGTTATTTGGTAAGAGACGGTAGCGGCATTATCTGAAGTAGGAGAGAAGCTGTTGTTTACATCTAGTGATCGTAGTTTTTTGAGTTTGGATCAGTAATTTTAGGTACTCCCTTGATGTATTTAATTATTAGGTTCTTGTTGCCTTGTTTATGTTCTTTTTTGAGTCGTTCTTGAAGATATTTCAGATATTTTTGCTGTTGGGGGGTTTTATCGGAGTAGATTTTGAGATTATCGGCATCTAAAGTATGTTTCTTGCGCAGCAGAGATATAGCCGTTTCCTTGGATTTAAAACTTACTTTGATGGGACGGGTTTTCGTAGGGTTATATTTACCAAGACGGGTGATACCTTCAGGCTCCGGGCAATCAGCATCAATCTTCATTAATGCTTGAGTGACTTTGTTTTTGTCCTTTTCTAGTCCGTCCACTTTGCTCGACGCTAATGGTTCCGGCACTCCAACAAGTATGATATTTTTACTTCTAGTTTCGCGTTCACTGATTTCTGATATTATAATTTCATTTGTATTTAAAGATTGTGGTGTAGTGGATAAAAGATGATTGGTATCAAGCATTGATTTGAACGATTCAATTTCGCTTTCTAAGAGGGAGTTCTTATTTTGTAAGGATGTTATATCCAGTTTAATAGCTTGTTGATCAGAACCGAGACTGTCAATCGTTGATTTTAGGTCTCTTACCTCTGTTTTGATAGCAGATAAATCTTCAGAAGTTTTTTCTATAAATTCTTTCTGGTTGGTATTAATTGTGGTTAGCATAGCCATGATCTGCGTCATTTGATCCCGCATCGCACTTAACTCATCTCTTATGACACCCTCTTCATGCTTTCGCTTAGGACGAAAGGTGACTTTAGGCGATTCTGCGTGCGAGCCAAGGCTTGTCAAGTTAGGTTGAGAGTCACATCGTTCTACGCTTGGGCCACTTCCAGTTGAAGATTGTACCACACTCATGTTGATCTATGTAACTTTTGATTTGAGCGCAAAAGACAAAAATAAACAGCCCGCCTTTTTGGTAGTGATTGGCGGTGCTCCGTGTGTACTTTGGTGACAATGTGGTGATGATTCACAAATAGAAAACTTGGGCACTTATTTCACTAACGTTAGAATTGCAATTCACTTAACGGTTGATTTAAAATACTTGAAGTTGGTTAGCAACACGTCTACTCTGTACGCCGCTCGAGCGAGAATCAATCATTTTACATAAATACTGAAATTGATTAAAATCAGTTCACAGGGTTAGCCATGGAGTCGTAATAGGCAGAGAGACAAAGGTACTTTCGAATTTATTCTTGTTGAATATGTCGTTGTCTTTTGTATTTAAGTATTAAATAAATCTACAATTAAAATTTTTAAAGTTCATTTCAAGTAAGTCGTAATCATCAACCGCCATTAACTGTCTGCTGGACCTAAAAGCCTTAGAAAGAAGATTTTACTGTACTATGTTGGCCAAATGTGTATGAAATTATAAGCATTCTCAAATACGCCCGGTATTCTTATCATATCTCATTCTTTCAGGGTATTACAAAAAAGACAAAAAATCGGCCAAGTGCGTGTCAGGCCACGCACAGGAAAGGGTTCCTCAGTCACCCATAATGGTACGTGGATTAGAAATCGTATCCAATGGATAATTGTTATGTTTACGTATTAATGCGTTGATTTTGTATGACTTTTCCAAGTAAGCGCATTGTAAAAGTTAAGCCTCTATAACTCCTGAACTAACAAAGTCATCTAATTCGTTATACTTTTTAATTAAAGTTCATTATATGGACCACTATCACAAATTTTTCGGCGGGCGGGACGGCCTGTTTTTACAAAAAAGTGGCCTTTAAAGTGGAATTTCTCGCAAACGGATACCTAAATCAAAAAATCGTCTTAACAACCCCATAATGTTTTTAAAAGACCTATATAATGATACCCTACATGATGGGGTAGCCGTAAGAAAAAAAAACATCCCCACTTTACGTGTAGGGGAGGTACCCTAAATAAAAATATATTTCATAATTTTATTGTAGCACTTTGTCGACGTAATTACAATACATATTCATGCAAAGTTTCATCTCTCTAGCACTTACTGTTTGGACGATAAGTCGAGGACGGACGGACGGACGGAAGGACAGACGGACATGACATATCTATAAGGGTTCGAAGTCATAAATTTCGGAACCCTAAAAAGTTCTTCTATCTTTTAATTACCTACAACTTTGCCATTTAACTTTTTTCCATACGACTTGTAGTTTTGCCGGAAATCGGGATAAACCGTTTTTTACCCTTTGTTGTATATATTTAGCCATCCAATCTGACTCTACCCTGCCTGATGGAAAGCATGAGCAGAATCCAAGAGTCGGGGCTACCACACTTGCTGCGAATGCGGACAATAATGTATGGCGGCCCACACTATGGTGGCTTAGTGAGATGCTTTTTCACGCCCCGGTTAAAGGACCCGAAAACCTCCCCCCCTACCCCTTCCCGACCTCAGATCGCCCGTAAATTATTTTTCCTTTCATTTTTATAATATTCTCCTCCTTTTCCAATAGGTTTCATCCTACTATAATTTTATTTGTTTTCAAAAATTAATCTACCCTTGTCTACTGGTCTATATGTCATTTACAAACTATCATTATGGTTGCCATGCAAGTGTGTTATTCCTAGCAACCTGTGAAGTTTTGACAGGAGGTAAACAGTGATACATTTTGTCATCTACGATTTATGTATTTTAATAATCACCAAACTTTGGCCTTTGTATCTCCATTATTGCAGTAAAAAGTAGCCTATGTCCTTTCCCAAGTTCAGTTCTATTATCATACCGAATTTCATCAAAATCGGTACTGTGGTTTAGGCGTGAAAGCGTAACAGACAGACAGACAGAGGTAATTTCGCATTTATTATATTATAAGTAGGGATTAAAAAAAAACTACTCACTAGATCTCGTTCAAACCAATTTTCGTTGGTAGTTTGCATGTTAATGTACAACATATATTTTTTTTAGTTTTATCACTCTCTTATTTTAGAAGTTAGAGGGGGAGGGGTCACACATTTTTCCACTTTGGAAGTGTCTCTCGCGCAAACTATTCAGTTTAGAAAAAAATGATACTAGAAACCTCAACATCATTTTTGAACACCTATCCATAGATACCCCACACGTATAGGTTTGATGAAAAAAAAATTTTTGAGTTTCAGTTCCAAGTATGGAGACCCCCAAAATGTATTGTTTTTTTTGTTTTTTTATGTAAAAATCTTAATGCGGTTCACAGAATACATCGACTGACCAAATTTCAACAGTATAGCTCTTATAGTTTCGGATATAATTGGCTGTGACATACGGACGGACAGACAGACAGACAGACAGACAGACAGACAGACAGACAGACAGACAGACTTGACGAATCTATAAGGGTTCCGTTTTTTGCCATTTGGCTACGGAACCCTAAAAAGGGAGTAGAGTTAGTAGAGCCTATTATGTATAAAACAATGAGATCTACAAATGTTTTAACTTTATGGAATAGTTCCTGTTGTAAAAGCAGCAATCCAAAATTTTAATTAGTTGCAACAGTTCGGTAAAAGTTGGTTATTTTTGAGGTGCTGATGCGGGGACAGGTTGTGAGAAGCGATGCGGATCCAATTAAAAGCAACAGAGTCTACCTCCCATTGAAAGGTTGTTCGCAGCACGTAACGTTTGCTGAATACTCCGATGACTCCTTTGGTTAGGGTTGTCCAAGTGGCTTGTAAGATATTCACTTTTTGCAAGATAGTATTTTAACATACAAGTTGTCACTTAAACTAAGCAGAGATGTACTATGTGTACTAAACAATTGATATAACCATAAATATACTTTTTGGATTCATATAATAATTTCAAAATATTCAAACTCTGAAATAAGTATTTGCAGATTATACAAACATTTGATCGACCCGGGAAGCGAAGGTATAAATTAAGTTATTTATATTCCACAGATATCACTATTAACGATTACTATAGTTTTAGTAGCTTTAATTCGTAGGGTCACCGTAATTCCACAAGAGAGAGATAGAGTAGACAACGTCTAAGGGATATTAATGTTTCAAGAATTACAAGCACATCGCAATATTATGGTTATTACCAAGATGATTGTATATTATTTTAGCGAGTTTTCAGTTAAGAAATATCTAATTTATACTTACAATCTCTAAGATCTTTTATTGCATAAAAATATTCACTAATCACCTATGTTGGCTACGCAAGTGTTCAACCCTAACTGCGTCTACCGCACATGCATTCATTTTTTCGATACAGCTAAAGTTTGGCACAAAGCGTGCGCTTGCGACGTGCAGTGAATAGTCGCTTCAATCTTTTATCTATATTTCCAAGTTAAATTGTCAATTCAACCGAAATTTTTTCCTTTTTTAATATACTTAATGAAAATTGAAATGGAAAAGGTAAGCCCAAAAAAGTATATTTTTAAGTATGTAATTAAAAAGTAAAACTACGAATACGACAAAAAACGACTCTGAAAAAGTGTGAAATAAGATTCTCAGGACACAATTATCAGTGTACAGAGATACACATATTCAAGTTTGAAAGTCGTAGTCACACGTTACATAGAAACATACCATTGCACTTTAAAAACGCGTGACTGCGACTATTATATCACAATGATCTAATAAATATGGACAAAGTCACTAGCAAAATGCTAATGATATATATATTTTTGAAATGTGTAAAAAACACTCTTTACAATGCTACCAAACACGGCATATTTACATAAAAAGTATTTTCTAACATAGTAGTTTTAAACGCTAGATAACCAGCGGACTATCGAGACGCCTCTAACGATATCTTATATGTTCAGTTCTAATGAGTAGTTGAGTAGCTATGAGGAAACAGATGAACATACATACATACCTACATACATAGCCTGTCATAATCATAAACCTCCTCTGGCTTCGCCGTAGTCGGGTAAAAACCAAATAGGAATGATGTCACGGCAATAATGTTTGCAACCATTTGTTTCCTCTGGGATTAATTACACCGCCATTCTTCAGGTTGCGAAACTGGAAGAAACCCAAATAAATTTTTCTTTCCCAATATATCCCCCGAGTGTAGGTTTCCAATCGGCGCTTGCGGGTCAGTCGGGAGTCAATGAAAAGCGGTAAAGTGGTGCTGCGGCGCTGATTAAAGCCTGAAGCAATCGCCCCGGAAAGTATTTATAGGTACACCTGTTCGTTAGCGGCGCGAGTCCCAGCCAACTTCTTGATTAGGCGCCGACGGGCGTTACTGCTCTTCTACAACAAATAAAAGATTTTAACCTCGCAAGCTAGTTGAACAATTCACTGTAAGAAAAAAGGTTGAGAAAATGTGCATCGCTTTCAATCGAAGTCGGTATTATTACACCTACTTACCTGACTATGAAACGAGTCTTTAACGAAAAAAGATTCTAAAATCACTTTTAATTTATGAAGAAGTAAACTTCTACACTCTAATAAATTAATCGTATTATTCAAAATATCGAGAAAGAAATCCAATCGTCGTTTATGTACGCGTGAACTTAGTGAAATAGATGGATTTGTAAGACATTTTACTTTCTGTAACGTACGTGAAATGTAAGATTTGGTGAGAAGTTGATTTTGCATGTGAATGGGTCGGTATTCGGTGCACGCATGGTGCGTGCGCGCCGGGAAACCCCCGGGCCTCCCCGCGTCTCTGTACTCTGCACATCGTTACCCCGGTCACGGAAGCCCTTAATAACATCACGTTTGATGCGCCTCTATTATTATATTTTCATCTCCAGGCCGTCCCATGACAGGGAGTTGAGGCGCGTAGGTAATATAAGTGTATATAGCTTTGAATTTTTTCAACGCGCATAAGTTTATTGCTTCTTTGGAAAGAGTTTAATACTAATTTTCATTTTGGATTTACTGAAACATAAGTAAACGATGAAAACTATGTTAGAATTGTAAGGAGTTATAGAGTAACGTTAAATCTAAGACTGCTACCTAATATAAGTAAATTCGTTCTTAAAATCTCTATTACTTATTCAACAAGAAATAGCAAGTGGACGTACTGTTACGTTATAGTATTTTGATAAATGCTTTCTTTAACGTAAACTAACTTACTATATCTTTCCAACATTGTGTCTTTCTTAGTTACAACTTAACTAAGTTTCTTCAACTATCTATTGAGTACGTAGAACGTATTGAAAAGGTAGATTTTGTTTTCAAACTATTCCGTTATGCTCTCTTATCACCCTCAAACTTTGTAACTCATGATGACAATTTTTATTCCTCGTGTAAATGGAACCAACGCGAATACAAGTAAGATTCTGTGTAGTGTAGGCAGATCACGTCTCACGAAAGAAGACGCTTACCTGAAACTTTCCCTAACCCTTAGCACATTAACCAACCGACGAGACTTGGCTTTAACCGACCCTGTACAACTACGTAAACCTTTTAAGCCCTTATTGCTTTTATTCAAATTATCATCAGCTTAAACAGTGAAACGGCGATTGTAATTTTTTATTTTACGTCGATGGAATTGTCAAATGACTATCAAGTTATTCTATAAATGTCATACTTTTGTACACCAATTTTGAACTTTTTATCGCTTTATTGCTTTTAACTGTCGCCCGAGTCTATGTTGATTATTGTGGTAACGGTTAGCACATGACGTTTTTTAAAAATCAAAATATCGCCATGCCAATTTCCATTCAAATTGTTACAGCAGTTTGGCCTTGAAAGCGTGACAAACACACAAACAGTTACATAAAGTTACTTTAGAGTTTATGAAATTACTATGAAAGTATGTATGAGAAAGTTTTAATAAAATAAAAAGGTGGATATGGATATATGTACATACATATTTATAAGATATTATATATTACATAAATACATAAGTGTATATCAAGTATTATAATATATGGTGTAGTGTAATATTGGGTATTATATATCAGTGGATGGTAATAGACTGAGTACTTAGTAGTATTTTTATCAGAAATCTAAATATAAAAATTTTTTTTTTGGACATCTAACACGCAACATCATCTAGTCCCAAGCTAAACAGAACTTGTGTTATGGGTACTAGACAACTGATATAAATATATAAACATAATTTTTTTTTTTGTAAATACTTACAAATTATACATAGAAAACACCCAGACTCAAATCTGATTACAGGGATTACCTTAATACAATCTAATTCAAGTTAGGGATCACGAGGCTGTGTATATCAAGTATGACAATAATTATGAAATGTTTCTGAAGAACATTAAATTATTCAGAAACATATCACAATTTGGTTATTATTAGTTAAACCACATATAAGTTCAATTTACTACTTCAATACATTTCAATACAACTAAGATATTAACTAAAATATATTTTTGTATCGATGTATTCGATGAGATCCTAAATAGAAACGTCTAGGTCGATAAAATAATTTTACACGTTATGGAGAAGCAGGAGACAAAAATGTGATCCGACAGTCGCATTATAATAAATCTCGCTATGGATTGAAGATTTGTTAGATTGAGAAAAAGATTTAATGAGACATTTAATAGACAACATCCCAAAAAATTGTAAATAGTACATTATTTCGATACAAAATATAAAAAAGAAATACGATGACAAATGATTACATTCTATATTTACGTAGCGAAACGATAATGTACCTACTCGTACAAAATGCTAACAGACAAATAACTTATCTCAATATTTTCCAGTGGCGGAGCTCAACATTACGTCTATTGTGTTCAAGTAAAAGAATCTCGTATTTGCATCCGACCGTAGTCAGAAACGAAAGGGAGACCAAGAACGTACGGCACGAGACGAAAAAGTAATTTTTCATAAGCATCGAGTCTGGTTTTCAATAACACGCCAACTGAGTGCCGACGCAGGTAAGGATTCTTTGCCTCTATGCACACTCGTCATAATATTAATGGATTACGGATTAGTTTCTGTAACGTTAGACTTACGATGTATATTAATATTATGAATTTTATTCTATATTACTAATAATCTTTAATTACAGATTCATCATAAAGAATCATGTCTTTTCTCAAGCTCTGGACTATCTGTGTACCAAATTTTATTTTAATTGGTTCAGTAGTTTCGCCATGAAAGTCGGAGAGACGGACAGAGCTACTTTTGCACTTATAGTATTAGTAAGGACACTAGTCCTTACTAATAAGTACAAAAGGATTAGCAAGAGTTTATAATTGTTATATTGTATGAACTAAAATATGGGCAAAAACATGTGCAATAAGTAATCGTTGTGTGTGTAGTTCAAAACGTTATTGTATATTAAAATCATTTCCCTTTCTTGAAATCAAACTTTGGGCCGTGGCCCGCCTGGTATGATCACCTTGCCTAGTCGGCGGATCTTCCCTTTGTGTTGGAGTAACTTGAAACCTGTTCCTCCACATCCCTATGGGTGCTGTTAATCACCTACTAATAAATGACCTTTCTCAGTATTTACCCCTTTTACGAAAAACAGAATTGAACAGTCGTTCAGGTCTGTTATGTTAAAACATGTAATATTATATGAACACAAATATTTTATTAATGCCATTTCTGCACATATATGCAGTATGCCAGATGGAGGTAAATTACATGCGACTTATTTGTAAGGTAAGAGCGACCCTTGGATCGGGCGGCGGGCGACGACGGAGGCGCGAGGCGTGGAGTCGCATTCGTCGTGTTCGTTACGCACGCTCCAATGATTTCGCGAGTGACGCCGACGAGCCTCTCCACCACCAAATATCCTTCGTGAAAAAATGTATTAAATAAAAACATACCTTTTTCAACTTCTCAACGAGTTTTTGAAGACGAAGTATTGCCAAGTCACCGTTTCACCTTCGACAAAATTACTTTTACCTATGGATGCTAAGTTTGTTTACGAAATACAACTTTGTCTATATACTCGTATATGACATTGGTTTATTTTATTTTATGCCTTATAAAACCAGACTATTTATTATCTGATACGGAATTTCTTGTTTTTATTTACTTTTATAGGCTAAAAGGAATTTTATATGGTTGGGCATAAAATATATAGATGTTTTGTTATAGGTAGAAACGTTTATGACAGCTGTTAGACGAGCGGTCGTTTGTCTTGTAGTAGCAGCCCTCCCCTGGCCTTACGTAACAAGTTTATCGACAGCGCCGGCGGCCGATCAGCTAGTGTCCGCGGCTGTGATACGATCGACATTGATATTTAACTTTCCGTCACGTCACGTCAGCTAATTCTCATTTCATACAAAAACGGCCGGAAATTGGATATAAGGATCTGCGCGCTCGGATCCGGCTACGTGACGTTTGTCGAACACGTCACTACACTATGTGGTAATTTCCGCTCTATGCTCGCGGAAAATTACTTTAGCCGCATGAAATTTCCGATAGCATAAAATAAAACCATTAAAAATATTAGACAGCGCACACTCTCCGACTTAAAAATTCAATATATTTTTTAGATTGAACTTTACGATAGAAACGAATTTCTTGTGGTTTATTATGTTCATGGATAATCTCAGGAAGACGAAGAAAATCAAAGTTAGCTGAAATATAGTAATCGCATATTCATATTACATCATTTTGATATACCTAAACGTGTTGAGTCTTGTGGGCAAAAACATGTTTGAACTATTCGTTTTTTCTTCCAACACAAAGTAAACATGACGTTAATACAACAATAATCAATGCATAATGTTACCACGTTATGTCGTATTGACTAACGTTTATCAATACTTTACATCAACCCAACAACAACTCATAGCGTCCCACTGCTGGGCTCTCTCAGGAGAGGGTTAAAGCCATACGTCCCCACCATGGCGTTTTTAAGCCGCCCGAAGGCCTGCAACTAAACTTCACGACTTTTAACTTATGATAACAACTGAGATAGATTGCTTAACGTGACCTCTGTACCAAGAAATTTATTAATTTACATACTAACAATAAAATAATTTACTGACTGGTGTCTATTCAAACAATGTGAGATGTGAAAATGTAAAGTTCTATTGGGTATTGTTTTGATAAATGTTTCAAATGCAACTTTTGCATTTTTATGTGCTAATACACGCTTTTGGCACATTTTTCTAGACGTCATTCCGGATCCAATGAGCTATTGCACATAATTTTAAGAGCAGTATCTCTATTTTGTACCATTTTCAACTTGTCGACTAGACATTGATTAGTATTAAACTAAAGTGTGCTACTAAGATGTAAGCATAGCATAGTAAAATATTTATATTAAAGTTTCAAAGTTCTATTGCTACGGTGCTACGCTGCTACAACTACTGACTGCCGAAGTAAACATTCAGTGTTGAGTGTGTGTTAGATATCATTATCTCGAAGCTCTAAAGATATATTAATTTTAATCAAATTAGATGAAACTTCAAATTTAACACTTAGTATTTGAGTTTATTATTAATTTTCATATATATTTCTAACAATCTGAAAGAATTGCTTTGAAGTGTTGGTATATTTTCAAGCCCGATAAGACCATAACTCATATATATAAAAAATAATAATGAATAAATACTATTAAATAATAAGTTATTACTTCTGTCTAGGTATTTGTTATTCCGCGTCATATAGCAACACAGGCCCTCGGACTGGGTAGAAGCCATAGTGTCATTTTCTGATACGAAACTGTATTTTTTTTGCGGGGTGTAATCTCAACACACATTTTAGACGAATTTTAAACATAATCGCCTATCACTATGAACTCATACACATACATATAATCAAAACCAAACATTCATACACACATAAACATATTTTGTGTAATACCAGTGTAATGCATTTGCCCATTTAGGCTTATGCGTAACAAATTCAAACCTAATTCATTCAGTAATAGATAACATATCTCTCTTCTTCTCACTTTCATTATTTAACTTTTTAAGGTTATTAAAAACTAGCTGCATTTTAATTTTCAAATACGACTACAAGGAATGTGTATTAAGTTTTAACTTATAACAGTGGATTCTATTATCTATGATGGAAGCCTCTCCTTTATATAACAGACCTTATTATGTCTGGATGGTTGCAGGCACTTATCTACAATGTGTCCATGGTTTTTACCAAACATTTACTTTTACTCTAGTAGTTATGGTTGTGTGCTTAAGAATTTGTTTTAAATACAATGACCGCATGATGTATATTTCTTATTTAATGGGGAACTCTACAAACATATAAGATACACATAGGAAGAACACCAAGACTCAAAACAATAATATTGGGATTACACAAAGTATTCTCTCCTGAAGATTTAAACCTACGATACTTAGCGCAGTGGAGAGCGGTGTGCGATCACATAAGCTGCTACCCCAACCATACAGTCGAAATATTATATTAATAGTCTTACTTTCCACCCTCAATAATTTCCGTCTACATTACATGTTTTTAGTATTGTTTTGTCGGACATGCTTCCCGGTGCCGGGACGCCAGCAGCCGCAGAGTTCACGGTGACGCGACACCACGCCTCGCCCTCATATTACACTACAACTCATATCAATGAACACGTCACACACGGAAAGTGACACGTGGAAATAGTGTTGCTTTATTTAATTACGACATATGTCACGGTAGATTTTTTGGCAAAACACATTTGATTTTCACAGATTTTAAAACTAGAAGTATTTCAAATTGACTGAATATTTTATTGGGTGCACGTTAATCGATTTGTGTACTGATTGTTTTAAAGTTAAGGTGTGATATGAATTTTATCTTTTATCTTATTTATTTATAGCTCAAGAAATCAAGCGAGACGCTTAAGACAGATCTAATGGCGGTGTACTGTGGAATCCCTCTGCCCCATTTAGGGGACATACTAGGATCTTCCTTCAAGTAAGTCATTAATAGCTCTAAAGGAAAGATAAGAAAGGTATGAAAATAAGGGATAAAGAACTGTTCTATGTGAGCCATTGAACTTATTTTTACTTTTAAAGTTTGTCACATTCATATTTTAGTGACACAAGTAATTTAGATTTAATTCGAAGAAGAGAAGTAATTTAGATTCAGTCGAAGGTAAAGGTTTTCAACTAACATGTCAGGTTTTAAACATCACCTAAAGATGACTGGTAGAGAATGCCTTATGGCATTCTAAACTAAATTAACTAAACTAAATAAATGCACAAGTAGTAAACATGTGCATTAATTTAGTTTCAAAATAAATAGCTATTGTTGCGACCTCGAAGTCCTGACACTGCAATTAAATTGCTATAAAGAATGTTGAACTAGACTTTGGATAAGGTAGTTAAATAACAAAGGATACACGAAATGCCAAATGAGCCAAGCATTTCGGACAGGATACTGCAAACAGTACACGTCGATGTTTGTCTACCTATTAATATTACTGAAACAGAACAGGTTCCCCAGATTACCATAATTTGCTTCGATGCATTTGAATAATGAGAACGTGTTCCCGAGCTCCTCCGCATTGCCTTTGTATACCTATCAAAGTTATTCATTTGTAAAACGTATTATCACTGGATATAATATCGGATAAGGGTATTAGTGAAGATTTGTAAGTATCAATGGGAGACTATGTCATATAAAATAGAATAGTTGCTGATGTATAACCTCAGATGTTCAGCAATTAACAACTTTCAAGAGCGAAGAAATAAAAGAACCTAACACTTTAGAGCTAATGGTCCAAGAGCCCAGAGTGATCAGACATAACTTATTTTCACATGGATGAAACCTTAGCTACTCAGTAGCGTCTAGTGTACTTTTAATACCTGCGTGTTTGTGGAGTTTGCCCTGTGACACCTGGGCAGATACCAGGTGATAAAGGTAACTAAAAATAAGAGTTATCTAACTTAAATTAGTATAATATGGATAATATATATGATCTGTCTAATTAAACTTCAACTTATTTAAGTTTTGTTATTGAATATTTTCTATTAGTACATGAACACGCAACAAACTGGTACAATAAGGAATCAAAATTAAATAAGCAAGTTAGACACTGTAAGTAATTGTCTGACAGACTACAGCGTCTCTAGACCGGGGACCATCTCGCAGGAGTCGCCTTGCCGTCTGCACTATAAACAACTTTCGCAATTAAACTTTTATTCAGCAGATCGATATTACTGAACTTCCCATTTATATTTAGCTTATCAAGAAACTACAACTTGTACGAAGAAATTATCGAATAACAAAGACTCTACAAGCATAAGTTCGGTACACTATCTATCTTTCTACTTTGCATTCATGTTATAGACTGTTTTATTTAAAAACAAATATTAATAATAAGAAAGTAATATAGAATCTTTTCGTTAATGGCAAAAGTTTCATTTTTTTGATAACATAGTTTCAGAAGGTATCGATAAAGTTTCAATATTATGATTTTATGTGAATATGTTTGGAAATCCAAAAACTTGTTTACATTGAATTCAAATTAAGTTTAAATTATGCAGTCGCAGCGGCTGCCAAGTGAACAGTGCAATAATACTATGTTTAGTCTATTTGTTAGGGTCCACCGCTTTTTGGGGTTTGTTAACAAGTTTGAAACTATATTTCGAATTATGTGAAATGTGTCCAAATGCTAAACATATCCATTCGTAATGTATTTGACCTAACTATGCACCACATAAAGATATGTATTATAATATATTAGGAATAGGAATTCCAATTTACATGTGCTTATATATGATTATAATTATTAGTGTTATGATATATTACTTTTAAAATTTAAGAAGTCTATTAAAAATGAATTAACACTCCTGATATCGCCAACAATCACAAAGTAATGGCAGTGTCATTAAAATACAAAAATGAAATTCTAACTATTTTGAAATCCAAATAAGACATACTGTTTCGTCACGTTCTCTTTGACGTGACGTTAACTAGAGTTTTAATTTTAGTTTTACTACGATTTAGACGTTTTTTTAAGTGTTCACCGACAATATTATATTAACAATTTTCGTTACCAAATGATTCACTGTGTAAGCAAATTATCAAGTTCGAAAGTGTTAAAAGGCTCCGTTCCGAAGTCGGTATCGTCACAGGAACTGAACGTAGTTAGATCGTCGACATTTCCGCTAAATCTAGTCGGCAATATGAGACGCCGCAATATCACAATAACCCCTTCCCAACCCCATTGCTACTACACACCAGTCACGAGACCTGCTCAAATTGAAATTATTTTAATATAGCATATCCTCCCGTATTTTTCTGAATACACCAAAATATAATTCCGGAAATTCTGTTACACACAAGGATGCTGTTTGTCTTATATTGTTCCATTTTATAGACTCTATTAAAGAGTTTGCTTAGAGTAATTCTGGGAGCTTTTGCCTGTTTTTTTTAGAAAATTGCTTTTGGTATTTTTTTGAATCTATTCAACATTCTAAAGAGGTTTGTAAGTCTTTGAGGTTGTAGGGGGATAATCATTAAAAATACATTATTTTTTAGCAGTATATCATCATCAAGCTCGGGTCTCGGGGTTTCAGGAGAGGGCTAAGGCCATATGTCCCCACCCTAGTAAAGATTAATCCAAAAATGAAAAAGATTTCTTGGCGGTCAATTTGCTTTAAAACGTTGAACGCCCAAAAAATAGCCCTGGTTGGTCTGACTCATTAATAAAACGTCTGACAATTGTTTATTTTTTGTTTCTTTTTAAAGACAACTCCTACATTAGGAATATAAGTCCTGTGTCGCGGGGAACTTTACGAACATACATGAAACGGACACGAAAAGAACACCCAGACTCAAAACAACAATTTGTGAATCATACAAGGTGTTTTCCTACGTGGAATTTCAACACACGCGGCATGACACTTGGCGAAGTAGAATGCGGCGGGCCGACCGCTTAAAGCACTAGGCCAACCGTGCAATTACTTCATTAAACATTATAGTTTATATAATTTTTTTAATGAACCGCTTACACTCGTACTTTAATCATATATAAAAAAAAGTAAAAACACAATTTGTGAATTTGTGAACACTACTAATACACACACCTGGCGGTTGGAAGCCGTACAATCAGCGTTCTGTACAATGCAGCCCTATGAACTTTCAAGCGATAATAACACACCGCTTTGCACACATTTCTCAGCATCCTAGGTCACTGAACACTCATCTCATTTGAGGAGATTTATTCATGAATTGTTGTCTTTAACATGTAAGACATAACACGCAAGAAAATATAATTTACCATCACGTTTTAAGTCGCCTTTTGATCGTTTTAATATGGCTTTGTTAAGCAGGCACCACACTTCGCTATGCGCTATTCGTTATGCAAGTTATTCGCGCGCATACGGCGAAGTGTGGAGAGTATATTCGTTTCGTTCACCATAAAAATGACAGTGACACATCTCTACAACACACATATTTGCCTTATTTGATGCTTATTTGGCATACCAGTTCGAAGTGTGAATGACGTGTTTGTTGTTAGCGCGCATAACTAATATTTGGGCGAATACGGCGTAGACACATAACGAATAGCGCATAACGAAGTGTAGTGCCTGCATTAAGATGAATTATGTGTGTTAATTCATGTTACAGGTTAGTAGTTATGCACATTAGTAAGAAATCTATCTACAACAACAAAATAGTTTGTGTCTCCGTGAATTTAAGAGTCTGGCCTTGTCGAAGGAACAATCGTCACTCCTCTCTATTTTCTGCGATTTGATTAACTTTTTGATAGGACACAAATCAATTTGAAATTAATGCAACATCAACAATTAGTGTCACATGCATTGATGTATTAAAAAATATATATTATATCAATGGTTACATGCAATTATTATTAAATTTATTGTATTGGCCATGCAAGCGGAAACCAACATTGGCGAACTATTTTTTTTTTTCTATCATCTTCCTAGACTTTATTCCCAAATTGTACTTGCAGAAAAGTCTGAATATAGATGAAAAATATTAACGGTAATGGCTTACATTTGAACCGATCTCTTTGTGACAATAACCGTGCACTATACAAAAGTTCAGCATTACTGAGCTTAGAAAATGACTACCAGCTGCTGTCTAATGACATACATATGCCCCCTATTTATTAAGACCTTTTCTGGATAGGTTCATATTATACGTAGTTATTTTAATGAATAAGAATAATAATGCGAGAAGCCCGAAATCGATCAAAGTAGTGTGCAATAGGAGAGGCCTATGTCCAGCAGTGGACTGCGATAGGCTAATGATGATTAATGAAAAATAATTTTTAATATTTAATTTTTGTACCTATGATTATTTTACTTGTTTTCAATAAGTAGGTAGAGTAGAGAAATTTTGACAGGTTTATAAAAAATAACATTGAGTGTACTCGTAGGCAGTTACATTTTATCTTAACGGGGTTGCAGGAAAATGAAATCTACATCTAAATAATAAAAGCGTGTTTTTCTTTCTCAATATGGTCATGAAACGTCCATCCGCCTTCGTCTTTGTAGTCGCATTCTATCAAATGGAAGAGAAAGATTTATTTATTTTTATTCTTCTAGAGTAGATCTAGATACTCTGATAGTAGTAACAAATAATTGGTTTTAGTAATAGATCGGCAAAGCTGTCACAGCAATTAGTACTCGTTTTTACTACATGCAAGATGCATTTACATTTCATTTAAGCAAAAGTCTTTAGGACATCAAAATGTTCATGTCGTTGAATTAATCAGATTTGTATATTGTTGTATGTTTGTTGTATGTATGTCTATAGCACTAATACAAATCTGATTAATTCAATGACAACTCATATTTCTAAAACCATAAACCGTCTTGCACCGTGGGGTGTGCCAAAGAAATGTACATTCATAAATTATTTACTCGAAAACCACTAATACTTTAATAATAAATATTCAACCAAATGCCCTAGATTGTCTAGTGCATAATAATAATACTTTGTTAGTTTCGTGACTTATAAACAAGTGTAAATATTGTCGATGCATAAATTTACTACAGAAAAATAAATACCGATAATTTTTAGAAAAACAAGAATAAAATAAATAGAATTTAAAAGAAAACGTATACAGGTAATCCTCGGCGAGATTACAGCGGGATCATGGATCAAGTAGATGTGGGCAATGAAATCTGTGTAGATTTATATGCCGTGGTGTGTAACCAGTTAGCGGGACTGGCGCTCAGCTCCCGGACTTCGGGCCGAGTTTATCTTGTTTACGGGCTAGGACGCGGTGCGTCGCCTCCATCGCCTCGTTCGTGTCTCCTCGTCTGCCCACAAGCAATATCGCGCGCCGACATGTTGTGCACGTTGAAAACTTGCCACTTTGTTATCCTTGTTTACACGCTACCATATATAGAGTTAATTTAATATAAAGATATTGGAACACAGCTGAAGCTTTTATTCTTCGTGTGTTTTATTACATTATAGTGTTGTTTTGTCTCATATTATTTAATTTGTTCCACTTTAACTTACATACATACTTATAACATACTTATCTTACTTACTTAACTAAAAGTATACTGATGATAACCTTATTCTAAAGAGAGGCTTATGCCCAGGAGTGACTCTTAAAGATTGTTGATGAAACTGTTTGTAGTTATTACCTTAATTTTATTGTATAACTCGTTAAACTGTCATATGAAAATAATTATTAAAGAAAAACATTTTCATAATCAACACGACTAGCAATTATTATAAAAATATAGCATAAACAATAGATGCCTAACTAAATAATGAAATGGCCATTGTTTAGCACCTACAGCGTTAGCAGTCGCATTAAGCTAATGTTTATTTGGAACATGAAGCTTATCTAGTCTTCTCAAACGACACTAAAATTGTTGGTTGCAAGGTAGTTAACCCTTGCGCGGTCCCGGCGAGTGTGCGGCGAGGGGTGCGGATCGCGGTCGCCGTAAGCCCCGCAATAGATAAAACAGTGATAGAACATGCACCGCGCCGTCGGTATGAATAATTCATTAGTTTCAGTTGCCACTTTTGTTGGTATCGGTAGGTTTTCAGCGCTTCACACCGTCAAAAATATGCGTTGAGGGTCTGCTTATTGTTAGACCACTCTCTTTACCATCGCGTTCATTTTAAATGAGTTATGGTCTGCAATAAACTTTTGGGAAAGAAATGTGACATTATAAATATATGATAAAAAATGATGGTACTAGTTTATTTTGCTAAAAAAACTAGTTAACAATTGACTTTATAGTGTTGTTTCAATTGTAGCAGTTAGTGTAATTTATCCTATCTTTGCTCGTCAACAGAATGTTGTTGTCCAGATTTTTATTAGTAATAAAAAATCTTGATTGGATAAATATCCAAATCTTTTAGAGAAAGCTGTTAGCGAATGCTCTGTGAGTCACCGCGCTCACTTCTCCTCTAACCACCCGGACACCCCTGTGAATCCCGTTATAATTTACGATCATCCCGAAAAATCCCGGGATTATTTTTATTCGATAACGATAAAGGTGCCGCTGAGGGTTACCTTTATTATCACTCAGTGTGGGATGACTCTTTTACAACTTTACACATGTTAGAACGTTCAAATGGACTGTGCTTTTAACGGTTTTGTAAAGAGTATATAAAGTTTTCGGAATTTGGGTTGCGGAGTTCTTTTTATTTTTGATGTGAAACATCTATAGCCGCACGTAAAACAGATTTCTGGCCTGGCGACGCGTCGCCACGGCACGCTATACGATGGTATATATATTAATACTACTATTTTAATAATTAGTAATATTTTATTTTATCATTATGACATATTTAGTTCCTATTACAATATGTTCTTTTCTGCATATTACTTTTACAAAATAATGGCGATGTTTCACATCTGCCAGGCGTCCCGTGACGGCTCACATTTTTTTTAATTTTTAAGTCTACCAAAATGACTCTACTCTGCTTGATGGAAAGCATGAGTAGAATCCAGGAGTAGAGGTCAAAATGCTCATTGCGAGGGCAGGCAATGTAGCATAGTGACCCATACCATGGCGGCCTGATTAGATCATTCTGCATCATTCTCTTGGCCCTCGGAGGCCGGGAGAATGATGCAGAATGATTGGGCCTCCGGTCTAACACTCACCAACGAAATACAACAGCAAGAATGATGTTATTATTAGGATGGTCTTCTGTGTGAGGGTAGCACTGCCCCGGTTGAGCCGGCCCGTTCGTGCTTAAATCAGCTTTGCTCTACTACCTAGTTTATCATTATCTTTTAAGTATAAATAAAGTTGAAGTACTTTTTATTGCTGCAACAAAGGTCTGTTAACTTTATTTTAGGAAAGCGTGGAATATTAAAAAATTTCAGCGATAGCATTAAATACACCTTATATTTTGATGTAATTATAACTTTTTGTCGCAAACGGTTTTCGGGGCTATATCCATCTGATCGAGACGGGCTTGGGGCGTCGCAGGCAGGATTAGACGCGGCCGAAAGTGATCCGTTATAATTTGGAGGGTGGACAGTGACGGCTGGTACGCACAGATTAGCCCCTTCGATAAACAATAGCATTAGTATGCGAGGACGCGCTGACCGACGCCGATCAGCCCAGCCGTGCTCGGATTAATTTGCCTCCTGAAAATTATGGAGGCCTCTATGTGGACCGAAACGATCACCGACCCGGAGAATATTGCTTTGTTTTCACTTGTACGCTTACTGAATTTGTCTTCAATCATGATATGTGTAGTGAGTAAATTTAGAATTATCTGTTTATGCAGGTTTGAGAACGTTCCTTAATAGCCTTTTAGGTGGTAAAATGTCTTGTTATAGCGTAACATAACTTGATGATTAAAACTTGTTTTTAAATCATCGTATTTTTTTTAAAAGAATCCTAAAGGCTTATTCACACCGCTGATTCTTATTTCACCTCATCTATTCCTTTTGTCTAGTTGAACCTATTTGCCAATAAATGAGTGATACTATTATCTCCTTGTTAGGGTACCTTAGGTCATGACGGAACCCTAATAGATTCGCCATGTCCGTTCGTCCGTCCTAGACCTACCGACCAAACAGTAATCTGTAAAAAATCGTGATAGTAGTCCATATATTGAAATTTCAAGGACAACTATAGAAGTTTTGATAACTTTGTTAATTTAGAAGTTATAGGGGCCTAAGTTGTAAAATGCACTTACTTGGAAACTTTTGTACGATAACGATTTGAATATTCAATGCGTGGCCTGACACGCACTTGGTCATTTTTTTTTCTCGTGCGGCAATCCCCCCGGATGCCACCAGTTGATAGCTATGTCGGACTAGAACCGACTAAAACCGCACGTTGTCTCGGGGACTGCAAAAGGGAACCAGGTGTACCCTCGGAAGGAAGTCAATGGAACCCCGATGTATCTCGGCCCATCTACGGCTTATAGATAGCCCTCTTTTACATGGGACCCCATGTTCCCTTACTGATCTCAAAAGTAGGCGCGGGTGCTCCGTAGCACTTGCGCACCCCTCCTGGCCTGCTACTGTTAGGGTGACAAGATCGCCTCACAGGCACACTTAGTGAAGATGCCTAAAGATATGCTTTTATTTTCACTTTCTGTATTTTATTCTAGACCTCCCGATTAACACAAAGAAAATCAACTATAGGTAAATAACTGAGATCAACTTCTTAACAAAACAAATCAAACTAAGAACTACACAACCACCTGTTTTATAGTTTGTATCAACAAGGAACTAAACTACAAATTCGACAACACAATTAAGTAAGTAAGCAACGCAACTAATTTATTGGCAGAAGTTTGAAGGAGAAGAGAATGAAAAGTGAACCTCTTAATTTGGGCTGCTTTTAGTGAATGGCAATAAGCGTTAATTTTATTTGTACTCCCTGTGATATCCGGTTTCGACGGAAGCACACGCCTACTGCGCCGCCGCTAAGTAATGAGGCTACTGTTACAAACACTGCACTCTAGATGAAAGGCAATAAATTATCACATATTGCACATTACATTTTCAGCTTTAAGTGAAAGCCCTAAGGTAACCTGTCGTTTGTAGCAGTAAATGTTCTTCTCTGACTAATAGCTGACTATTTTATAATTGAAAATCGACGAAATTCATTTTGTGATGGCTTTATATTGCGAAGAAGTGGAAGCTAATTTGTAGACTGTTCTATTGTATCTTTAATAACTAAATTATAGTGATCTTCTGGCCTGTAGTTACATTTAAGAAGCAGACCCCTGGTAGTATCTTACAAAGATTTCTGTATGATAAATAACTGCTTGTTATAAACAGAAAGAATCATTTCAAAAATTCATAAAGAAGCTTGTATGCTTGAGTATTTTTCATAATGTCCTCAAGGTTATTTGAAGTAGACTTCAATAAAGTGGGTATCTGTATAGATACAGATACCCACTTTATTGTATAGCTGATTTTAGGTTGTATTCGTACGATATCATAGCATAGCGTACATACATACATACAAGAATACATAGTTATAAGTTTGATTGTATCAATCAGCTGTACAAAAGATTCCTAATCAGTCGTGCAAAGTGGTACCTAGAAATGCTTTGCAGATCAAGATACCTCCGCTGTGTCACGCTGGTAAATGCAGAACCAATGTCGCTGTATAGTTGCCTTATCTTTATAGATACAGTTGTAAAAACGTACCTAGCATGATATTTTTGAACAGTAGTATTCATAATTTCAATAATTCAAATATTTATATCTTCCTCTTAGACTTAATTTTAAATCTCTATTTTAAAGGACAATCTTTAAAACCCTAGGTTATTTCTGAGATTAAACTTACGGAGTCCATTCATATTGGCAGATTTTTTTTTCAAAAGATATATCTGCACTAGGAATCCTTATATCGTAGGGAAGTTTATAAACATACATGGAAACACTAGAAAAAACAACCAGAATCAGACGATCACTTTTTGGATCTCACAAAGTGTTGTCTCATGTGGGGTATGAACACACGATACAATGAAAACAAGAAAACGGCGAGGTGTACTGCTTAAACCAGTATACCATCTATGCTGCTAAAAACATTAGAACGTTTAAAAGATACTTGATTTAAAATATATATTGACTAAGCATATAGTGCCTTTAATTCAATACAACTGTCATATTTTGATATTCTGAATACAATTTATCATCATCATCAGTCTATCGCAGTCCACTGCTGGACATAAGCCTTTCTAGTCACACGCGACTTGGTTCTATCCTCGGCTATATAAAATGTCTGTGCACCATAGTCGTACAACAGTTTTAAATTAAAAAAAATCATTCTAATCTCTATAACACTATTCATATGTATTCAAACTAGAATTCGCTAGTATAATAATAATGGATTTTGATATTCCAATATTTTTCCAATTATACTACGGAAACGTTAACGGAACTGCTAGCAAAGTGAATTCTAATTTAATTTTCCATTACATTGCGTTTTTAAGTTCCTTTGTATATTTCACTAAAGAAAATAAGAATGAATCGGACTGTGAAACGATACGTATGTTCGAATACTGTATTCGGTGTATTCGAATTGTCCTGTTGGTTTATAACGACAATCTCGGACTGTAGCAATAAATCCTTTGTTATGCTCCATTATAATTTGAGATCTACTAGGTTGTTATTGTAGGACGGGCTGGCTATTGGCTACAATGTTAATTTGAACGTTTGTCTCTTGCTATTATTTGTAACATTTCTGGTTTTATGTTCGTCACTTTATTGAAATTAATTCTAGCATTAGAATTTAATTCTATCGGCCTGACATTGAAACCTCATAGTTGATACTAGTATTAGTACAAAAAAATAGCCAAAATTAGTGTCAGTCTGTCAGTCCACGCATAGAATAGGGTTCGTAGTCAGCCATAATGGTACGTGGATTTAAAATCGTGTCAAATTGATAATTTTCATGTTAACTCAATAATTAAAGGTCTAACTGAAATAAAAGTTATCTAAGCCGCTAAGTTTTCATTAAAGTTCAATATATGGGAAAAGCGTAGAAATTTATGATGTACAATTTTGCTGTTTTGAGCCAGCCGCTTAGCTTTTAGAAAGGGGAGTAGGGGATTCTGTTTTCACAAAAGAATGCGCTTTAAAGTTGAATAACTCGCAAACGGATACCTAAATCGAAAAATTATTTTAGAAACCTCGCAATATTTTTAAAAGGTCTATCTAATGATAGCCCACATGATAGGGTAGACGCGAGAAAAATAACATCCTCACTTTACGTGTATCCCCACTTTAAGGTAAGATTGTTTTTCTTTTAATAATATGCTTTAATTTTGGAGAATGTAATATGAATTGAAATATTAACTTTATTACTTTCTTGCAGAAGTATTGAATACTATTAAATACAGTAGTATACACTTAGCAAACATTCTTATTATGCGACATTTTTATTTACCTATTTTTGTGTATATTAATCTGAATTGAAAGGAACCGATATATTGCTTTGAAATATTATTTATAACATGTCTAATAAGCGGTTCTAATAAAAAATAATATAGACACTAGACCATGTTGTTTTTTCAACGCGTAACAATGTAACAAAACCAACATATTATTATTCATGTAATGTATCTAGAGACGTGGAGGGGTACACAGTTTTGCAAACTCAACAAATTTAAAGCCTTATAAATCAAAATCTAATTTAGTTCAGGATTTGAAAGTCGAAAGCAATGCGTACGGTAATCTGCTCTTTATATCAAAAACACATTTAAAAGAAGTTACATTGGCTTACACAAGTTGGCTTTCGGCCATACGTAGTTGGAGCCTTTTCGGCGCCTCAAAGCCGGCCCTAATCTTCAAAGATTCGCCGCAGATTGTTTGCGAGCATTTCGGTCCATCAAAATATGACGGGGGGAAACTTTCTCTACATAATTTATTTCAACACTCACTGGAGTCTCGTGAAAAATTTAATTGGATGTCTGTAAGAAAATAATCTTTGCGCAATAATAATTTAAATAAGGACCTTCTGGAATGTTTTGGAAGAAAACAGGTTCAAATACGTTTCTTTACTGTGTACCCATTTTAAGCAACATCTTTAAATATCTTGAGGCATTTTGAAAGTGTTTAAAGGTTTTCTTTGATAATTGAATTTTATTTTGTTTGACCAATACAATTTGAATTTTTGCTGTATATGTACTCAGGTAGAGAAACATATTATTGCAATTGATAATTACGAGTATAAAATGGAATTTTAATGTTGTACATGTGTGTGTGATTTTTAATTCAACTAGTTTAGACTAGTTCAACCGTCGAATTCAAATCGCCCTCAGGGTTCCGTAGGTCCGATGTCAGTCCCTTCATGAAAAAACTGATTCTTAGGTAAAACCGCTTGAACTAATAGTGCACCCCAAATAAACTTTTAAATCATCTTTAACAACTTTTAATAGTTTAATAATTAATTATTATTAAACTATTAAAAGTTGTTAAAGATGATGGTGTGATATTTTTCTTTTTTCTTTCGCTTTGCTTTCGCACCAATGGCAGTATTTTCAACTTGGCCAGACTAAAGGCGCGCACCAAAGTCTCGTATGCAGTGACCACAGAGATCATGTATGCAGATGACCTGTGCTTTTTGGCAGAATCCCCAGACGGCCTGCAACTGCAATGTCCGCTTTCCACCAAGCATGCTGCAAATTCGGCCTAAATATCAGTATCAAGAAGATGGTAGTGATGTCCCTAGTCATCCATGGTCGTGAGACACTGACCATTAAGTTTGATGAGAACGTGCTGAAACAGGTCGATAATATTAAAAGATAAATGTTTAAAACAAGCTTTATTTAGATTTAACCTACTCATACTTAGTATCGTTACGTGTAGTTACGTAGTATATTACAATCGTCTTGCTCACGCTCAATACAAACTGCTTTTAAAAACACACTCAGTGACTTTGCTTAAAGAATATATTTACAACATTTCTATCTATGTGGCATATCTTATATTTAGCATTTTGGCAACTTGTTTAACGGTAACATTTACACATACATATGTCACTGTGTTTAAACTAGGTGTAATTGACAGAAGAAATTTGGATTTGTAAAAAAAATGTTATAAAATTAATAATTCTATAACAAAAGAACAGTAAAAATCCAAATGTAAAAGACATTAAAATAATTGCAAGAACATTACGACGCAAAGTTTTTACACATGTTGTGATGAAATCTTTTGAAATTATACGATATAATTAAACACTCCCACATTATAGTATTCAATTACTTTTATTTTCAAAATATGTTAAGTTGTAGGCAGGAGTCATATAGGAATATATGTAGGCTCTACAATGACTACGGTATGTTGCTTAAGATCAGTTCAGATAAGATTTAGAACATCTTTACAATTAATTACAAATCTTATAATATATATAAAATTATCATGTCATGTTACGTCCCAATGTTAGGTTTGACCGGTTTTTATGACACTTTATATGCATATTGACTAGGTCTGAAATTCGGCCAATATCTATTTTTCATACAGCTAGTAAAAATATAAATGAATTATTTGAGACAATACAGACAAATATTTTCGAGTGGTAGTCAGTTGCGGTAATTGAATTTGATAGGTACAAATTTTAGTGTGCCAAGTGCCTATGTCCAATAGTTAACGGTCAAAGGCTATTGATGTATGGCGTAAGTTTATTTTGAGGATATTCCCCTCTAGGCTGAACTGATCCTAAAACGAAATAATTCCACGTATAGTATATTAAATACCATGCTTTTGAAGTTCCATCAATTCAATAAATATTTATCACAGCGAACATGAGGTTTACATAAGCACAATAAAACAATATAAATATCATCTAGACACAATATCATAATTCATTCAGTCTTACGCTATCTAATTCTTACATTCTTATAATTTATTAAAATCAGTAACTATGATAATAGTGCACTTTGTATTTTATATATCATATTAATAATAATGTATGTGCTGTGAATTTCTCTAGTACATATTTTCCACGGCTGAGCAGTATTATACCACTAAGACAGTGTTACAAAATAAAGGTTTTTGATATTAATAAGAAGTTCTGCTTAGCCGTGAAATTAAAGTTTGAGGAACTGTCGTCCATACAATACTTTATTAAAGTTAGTTTATACATAACAACAACGCTTACAGTAATTACGAATATCATTTGGTTATGAAACCTAAACCCCTTAAACTATCATACCATATAACGACGGCAATGTGACTACGTTTTAATATTTGTTATTTAATCTAATTTACCTGTTTCAAAGACAATAAATTCATATTTGTTATTTATAAACGTGACATTTTTAATGTAACCAGTAGCTGTTAGTTCTTTGGTCGAAGCTGTAAGCTCGTTTTCGGAAAATATGGATGATCAAACATTTTGTTTAACAATGAAATAAATTTCTTCTTTTACAATTCTCTTATTACGCATAGTTGTGTGTTTTAAATAAAATATGTTTCATATGACGGATAGAAAATGACGAAATCTTGTTATTTTCACGTGCGCTAGCATTCCATATTAATCATACGTTTATAAATGATTAAAGAAATCAATGGCTTTCAATATTATGGCTACAGATATTACTATTTATAATGAAAACGATATTTCATATAACTATAGCAATTACGATAAACAACCCTAATAAGAGTTGAAAAAGGTAACAGGGACTGTTTCACAGTGAAAAGTTCTCTTTTAACAAACTGCTAGTAACTAAATTTGAAATACGAAAAATCTCAGAACTCTTGTACTGTAATAAAATAATATTTATTTCTTTGGTGCATGCAGCATAAATATTTGAGAGCTACATACATTCATAAAGAACCTGCAGGACCAAATCAAGTTACAGGAATACCAGTAGCGTAATAGTAGTATATTAGTAGCGAGAAATGATTCACAACAAAATTGCTAGCTGAGTAATATTCTTATGTTGAGAGCTGTTCTGGGGTGTGTTTTTAAAAATAAAATTATTGAAAGAATCAATTTCATTTGCACTATCTGAGGCGAGCCAAGCTCCTTTAAATTGTTGACTTATATGAATTGGACAATGAGCCCAGGTAAATTAAAAAAAGATTACAATATTAAAAGTAAAATGGTATAATGAGTAGCAGAACTACAGCCCACAGAGAGCTTCTCCTCCAGTCAGCATTGTCACCTGAGGACAAGATTTTTAATTTTATTTACGTTCAAGGTTTTCTTAAAGTATATTTCTCATAACTTCAAGGAGTATTAATATTCTAAATATGTAATCGTGTTGACACAATTTAATTTAATGTGAAATACGCACCTGTAACCTGTGATGCTCCACCAACCCAGTTCAAAGGCGTTTTCCCGCCGCCTTCATCCGTTTTCTGTTTCCCCTTATCGATTTCATTCAGATTAGACTGATATTTAGTACCTGCGGCAAAGACAAATGAACTTTAGAAACATTAGTAGAAAATGAATAAAGCTTGAAGGAAAAAGGACAAAATGAAATGATCGGGGAAGGGATTCAATATGGCAGGCGACGGGTCGACGGCTGGTTGCCCTACTAGCAGTTATTGAAAAGTTGCGCAATATTGTCGAATAGCGGGGGCCAGCCGTAAATTGGTAATGGTTGCAAAAAATAAAACCGTAACGAGAGTGTGGATGCTCGCCGTCGGCCGCCGCATCAGACCACGCCACAAAAACAACCAGCTGCAAAACTTATACTCGTACCATCGCCACCCATAAATACGATTTTCAAGTTTGTGCGAATATATTGAAATTATATCATAGATCTGGATCATAGATGTATTAACTTTCACAGTCGATTAATTGTTACGAGTATAGTAGCTGTATTGGAGCAAGTGTTAATAATAGTAGTTTTTATTTATTACATTAGTTTATAATTGTATGGAGACTGGATCTCCCAATCAAATAATTAACCCGGTTTTGGAGACAAAGATTGTGATTTTGTATATATTTTTTTATGTAAAAGCAAATGTAATAAATAATATATAAATATATTCACAATTATATTCACAATAATTGTTCACGATGGATCTGGACACGGATAGATTTATATTCGAAATTGAACAACGCCCAGCAATTTGGGATATGAAAGGACAGGCGCGTAGGCGCGGTAAAATCTGCTCGAACAGGCAGATCTGCTCCACCGTCGCCGCGCGCGTGATCTGCTGCCACGCGCCCACACTAAGTAATGGAAATTTCGCGATCATGGTACTATTGTACGTCGAAAAGCGTTAACTATAAAAGTATTTTTTATAACACAAAAATTTTATCTACTCTAATTGAGTTTAACGCTAATTTTAATTTAGATATTAAACTATTTCTATCATTTTAATTGAAATTGAAGAAATTAAGATAAAGGAGAAGATAGTTATGCCAACACACCATGTTTATATAATCCCCGAAATTATCCAGATTTTTCTGAATAATTTAATCAAATATAGCGTTATATCTTACAGTACAAAAATATGCAAGTAATATTCGAATCAATACAAAGAAAATAAAATATAAAATTGAATGAACTTATTATCATTTAATTATAACCACAGAAACTATTATGCTTGCTTTTGACTTTCGACATTCCCAATTATCATATCTAAAAAGTTTATTAAGAGTTTCCAACACAAGAAAGGAAGAGAGCATTTTGTCTGTAATAGGTTGTCGCGCAAGATGTTGTCCGGCAACATGGCCGGCAAAATGCCCAACTTCCCAATAACGGTAGAGTAATGACGCGCACCAACCAAGTTATGAGACCACGATATTACAATACACGGACAAACTCGTGTTTATATCACCACTCGTGTCAGTAGATCTGTGCACAAAGAGGTTTTCACATATCTTTAGTTTTCATAAGTTATTCAATTCCATGTGTTGTTAAATTCCATTAGAAACAATTCGGGTGTAGAAATCGACAAATAATGCAGTTAGTTCGATTACTAAAGGAAAATTGTCAACGAGTCAAAATTTCCATACGTTTTAGCTGTCTTCTTAGATATAACTAGCCCATTCGAAAACGCCTGGTAGCCCATGCTATTTCTGTTAAACATGATAATTGATTCACCATTGTGTTTATGCTCAACACTTGACTCCAGATGTCAACAGTCAGCACAACATATCCTCTGAAAATATAGTCTATGGTATATATATCTATTTAATATTTTAAAGACAACTTCCACATTAGGAATATAAACCCTGTACCATATCTATAAAAATAAATACAATTTGAGTGTCGGTAAAATCAAACGAGCAGTTTTTTACTAAATGCTCTTAAAAGCATAGACAGCATATATAGGTACTTGCATAAAAAGCAATTTAAAAAAAGTCTGTCTGTTTGGTCCGGGTAATCTCTGCAACGGCTCGACCGACTTGACTTTTACTGGCAGAAAGCTTATGATACAAAGAGTAACTTAGGCTTATTTTTATAATAAAACCAATATAATGCTGAATAGCCTACAAGTAAAATTTGAGTGTCAGTAAAATCAAATGAGCAGTTTTTACTAAATGCTCATAAAAGCATAGATAGCATATATGGGTACTTGCATAAAAAAGCAAATAAAAAAGTCTGTCTGTTTGTTCCGGTTAATCTCTGCAACGGCTCGACCGATTTGACGGGACTTTTACTGGCAGAAAGCTTATGATACAAAGAGTAACTTAGGCTTATTTTTTTGACTAGCTATGGCCCGCGGCGTTACTCGCGTTTTGCAATAATAACAGGTAACACATACATTTGGTTTTATTATATGTTACCTGTTCCCCTCAGCTAACATATTATAAAACCAATATAATTCTGAATAGCCTACAAGCGACAACTGGGGCGGTATACTCTGGGTATTTCAGTGCGTTTAGGCGATTCTGCATTACATATATATATATATATATGAAGATGTATAGCACAATTAGGAATTTAATTCAATTAAAAGAAAAATATATGTCTATTTTTTATTTCATTTTATCATCTGCTTTCCTGAGGGGAGTGGACATACTATATTTCCAACTCCTCCAGTTTTCTTCTGATTGGTTGGAAGTTTTCTGTGTGTAAAATGTGGTTAATTACTAAAAAAAAATATAGTTAGTAGTTTGGGACTAGATTGCGTTGTCAGATGTAAGATATGTTTATGAAAAAAACGTTTATTTCGTTATGATGGCTAAGAAATAAACTATTTTAATTATACACATGACTTTGTATAATATAAATAAACAAATCATAATGTTTTGATTATTTAAATATGTTGTTAAAAGTGAGGCCTATCAGACAAACATTAAACCAATTTTATAGTATCTTGATACGAAGGGAATGACGGCAACACTTCATAAACCATTTTGTTTATAAACGATTTGTAGATGGTTTACGACGCCTCATAACATTCGGAGCCAGTTAGCTAACTACCGACTGGCGACAAGCAGATCGTCGTAACACTTTATGAACTATAAACAAATATAACGGCCACTAATAATAACTGCAACAGCAACATACAATGAAAACAAAATAAACGGACTTATGGGAGTACAGCTCGTAAAGGTAATGTTATATCTTAATAAATAAAACCGCTCCCATAAAAATATATCGATGCTTTCATTAACATCGATATTACAAATTGGTGTACTCATTTTATCATTACGTTTGCTATGGGTGTATTAATTACTGTTCCAAATAAGTATATTACTGAAATTAAAAATATTTGCATATAGTTGCTGGTCGGTGAATCCATTATTGTGAGTTCATTATTTCGGTTCACGCTTCTTTAGTTATTGTAATTAATTTGAATCGATACACAGTCAACTAGGAATTTCAATTGGGAGACACAATTGATTTGAGCAGGGCAATTAATGATAAATTGATAAAGTTAACATGCATTTATTATGTAAACCTATTAGTAAATCAGTAAACTAATGCATTTTTCATAGCATTGTATCACTCAAAAATTTTGGAATGAAAATGTGGTATTTAAGGGCAGAACATGTAACAGTAAAAATAGAGATATTGATACTAAATGGTTTAATGAATATAAGTTTTTTTAAGAATTCCCGTAAGAATAATTATAGTTAGGAACAATTCTTGTTAGATTAGACCGCGGAGAGATCAAACGCAGAACCGACCAACCAGCTTTACGTGCTTTAGACACGGGGGTTAAGACCCCAAACTTCCCAAATTCCGGGATGTTATATAAGTAATTCTATGATCAGAAAACTCAGTCTCTATTATATATATTTAACCTGGAACCTTTTTAAATATAAGGTGATTTATGAAGATGAGATTTAAAATTTTATCATTAATTTTATAAATAAATGAATAAATATTTCGGACATGTTACACACAACGTCGTCTAGTCCCAAACTAAGCAGAGCTTGTATTATGGGTACTAAACAACTGATATAAATACATAAACATACTTTTTTTGTAAATACCTACATATATATTATACATAGAAAAGAGTGTGTCAAATATATGCTATATTTGACACACATTCTATAAATTAACAACTAGCCGAGTCCCGCGGTGTCACCTGCGGTTGTTGTTTACATCGGGTGTAAAACCGCGGGGTAAACCTACACTAAAAAAAATTGCCTAAACCGACTAAAATTGCTATTCGATATAAGTACCGTATATACTTTCACATGTTTTTATAGTCGTCACAAATTAAGAAGCCCGTTTTGATGTTTGTCATTTGACATGCCGCATGTAAGAAATTGAAAAATCAAATTCATAATCCTATTTAATTACTATGTTACCCATACACTATCACAACGCGTATCAATAAATAAGCATCAAGTTTAACTTGATATTGAAAAATTGCACTCAAAAACACGAATTAATCGTATTAGTTACGCCACGATGACTAATGTCAAACCGGGCTTCTTATTTTGTGACGACTATAGTATACTATACATATATAGTATACTATACACGCTTACTTTGATATTACGTACAGACACTTCAATTTTATTTATTTCTATTAATATTATCTATACATTTTTTAGGGGTACCGAATTTATACTAGAACGATATTTGCGAGAAACTTAGAAATAGAGCGTAGAGGTAATGCGTTGGTTTGGTTTCGTTGGGTTACAAAACCTAAATTATAATAATTATGACGGAACCTAAATTCAAAAAAAAATCTACTCATGAAATAGAACGTAAATAGAAATTATTAATAATCAATTTCAATATACTGGACTAATGGAGAGGATAAAAAAACTAAGTATAATATATATATTGACCAACCTTTATCTGTGAGCGGAGTGTCCCGTCGCGGAGGTTTCGACGCAGGTGGCAGGGTAATGGCTCTAGGATCTGGCGTGGTTGTCGGCGGGGATGAGGCTGTGAATAAAGAATAATATTAGTTTTAATTTCCAAATCTAATTTCTAAAGAGCTAATATTTTTAATTTCCAAATCAATAGCACTGTTTTATTAAACTATGTGATGATTGCTATATAAAAAACTTGGGTAGATTTTTGTAATGGTAATTAATCTGATACTATGATCTCTCCTCTATTTAAGTACTTTGTGATCACTCACAAAGTACTTAAATAGAGGACCCTACTCTTGGGGAGTTGGACAACAGAGTGTTTTAAAGGATTCCGTTTTATGTTTTGGGGTATTGAAATTTAATTACGAACATTTTTTTTTATTTGCCTTATCTTATATCTTATATTTATATATATCTCTTATTTATATTTATATTTTATATATATATATATATAATTCTTGTGTGAGTGTGTATGTCACTGAACTTCTCTCAAACGACTGGACCGATTTTGATGAAATTTTTTGTGTGTGTTCAAGGGGATCTGGGAATGGTTTAGATTCGCAATTGGACCCGGTAGGTGGCGCTGCGAACAAGCTCTGGGATTTCAAATTCGGGCGGTACGAAGTTCGCGGGATCAGCTAGTATATATATATAATTCTTGTGTGAGTGTGTATGTCACTGAACTTCTCTCAAACGACTGGACCGATTTTGATGAAATTTTTTGTGTGTGTTCAAGGGGATCTAGGAATGGTTTAGATTCGCAATTGGACCCGGTAGGTGGCGCTGCGATTAAGTTCTGGAATTTTAAAGTTGCGCGGTACGAAGTTCGCTGGGTCAACTAGTATATATATATAATTCTTGTGTGAGTGTGTATGTCACTGAACTTCTCTCAAACGACTGGACCGATTTTGATGAAATTTTTTGTGTGTTTTCAAGGGAATCTGGGAATGGTTTAGATTCGCAATTGGACCCGGTGGCGCTGCGATCAAGTTCTGGAATTTTAAAGTTGGGCGGTACGAAGTTCGCTGGGTCAACTAGTAATCTATATAATATATACAACAAAACCACTAAACAAATAGGTACTTACTGTATAAGCGAATCGTTCCATCAGACTCTCCCCTTGGGTTCTTAGCTATACACTTGTAAGTACCATAGTCTTCTGTGTTAATGTTCCTTATCAGTAATCTCATATGTGTCTTGTATGCAGGCATGCCGACCGTGTTTTCCATGTGGTACTTAGAACTCTCGTGGATCATGTGCCCATCATCTCTTGTCCAGTAATTTAAAGATGTCGGATGAGCTTCCGTAAAACATTCCAGAGTTACATTGTAAAAGAGTGGTGCTCCGACCAATTGGTGTGGGATCCATAACATTGGAGGAACTGAAAATTATTTCTGGTTAGTAACATACACACATCAAAAGTGTCTAGGGATCAACATATATTTTTGCAATAACTTTTCTCCTGATTGATATTAATTAAAAATTTCTTTAAGGATTCATCAAATAAAGTGTTTTCGTTTGTCACAGTAACGATAAACCAAGTCACCTTTGCATTAGTAAAGAAATTTGCTATTTTCCTAATAAAGGGATTTTTGACATTTGAACCACTAACATTAAAGTTCGAAAAAAAGACTGAAATAACAGTTTTCTTTAAAATTTTATTAGGTAACTTAAACAATTAATAATCCGTGTTTCTACCGCGAACACTAACAACACAAGAACATCGGTTTGGCATACTCAAAATGAGTTCATCCAAATCACGCTGTGGAATGGCCGCCCATGTTCGTTGCAACAACAAAAAAAGGTCTTCTTGCGACTGGATACCCTCCATATTCGGCAGAGCTCTTCTCTGTAGCATATCCCATGCATGCTCAATCGGGTTCAAGTCTGGCGACTGAGCAGGCCAGGGCAGGACATTGATGTTAGCTGCGGCGAGAGTCTGTCTTACAACTCTTGCGGTGTGCGGTCGTGCATTATCATGCATTAACTGAAATAAGGGACCGATTTGCACTTGTAGAGGAACGATGACGTCTGATACAATCTTCTCAGCATAAATTTGAGCGTTGAGGTTGCCTCTGATCCAAATCAACTCAGTTCTTCCGCCGATCCAAATACCCGCCCATACCATGATGGTTCCACCACTATAAGGATGGACTTCCTGGCAGGATTTTAATCGCTGTTGGCGTCCAGGGGTTCTCCAGTGTCGTATACGTCTTGTATCCGGTCTCATACCAAAACGAGACTCATCAGAAAAGCACACGAAACGCCATTGTTCTTCTGCCCAATTTCTGTGTTCAAGAGCCCATTGATATCGAATCCTACGATTGTGCATGGTATAGGTGGTACCCGTAGCGGTCTTCGGGAATGAAGGTTCACTTCATGCAAGCGGTTTCTGACTGTTTGGTCGCTAATTAAGTTCCCTGAAGAGTGATGAAGCCTCACGGCTAACATCATGGCGGTTATTGTTGGAGCTCTTCGAGTTAAGATTTGAATGTATCGGTCTTGTCTCCGTGTGGTGCAGCGATACCGTCCTCCATGGCGCTCAGCCACGGTACCAGTGCTTCGGTAACGTGTCCAAAGTCGACTGATAACACTCTGACTTGTATTCAGAGCTAAAGCCACAGTACGTTGCCGGGAACCAGCTTCTATCATTCCCACGGCTCTGAGCATTTCTTCCCTGCTTAAATGACGTCGCCGCTCCATAATAACGTTGGTTTTAATCAGTAGTAGGGAAACAGTAGCACTAATAATTTCTTCAATGCGTTGTATGTTTTTATAGGGAAAATATTGGCAGCTGATTTTCATCTTTTACTCGAATTTGATTGACAGTTCCTGATTCAAATTATGAAATGCACCAAAAAGGATCCATATAAATTTATAAAATCATAAATTTATTACAAAGCCACATCTCAATCTCAAGAAATCCGCATAAAAATGCTTGATCCCTAGACACTTTTGATGTGTGTATTTCGATAAGAAGTACAGTGAGGTAAGGCGGACATATTTTATTGATTAGTTTTTCTATCAAATTAATTTTAATGTTAATTATCTTCCTCTTCCGAGCCTTATTCCCTAGTTTATTTAGGGTCAGCTACTAGTTCAACCGGTTTTACCTGAATTTCAGTTTTTCCACGGAGCGACTGGCATCGGACCTCCGCAACCCTAAGGGAGAACTGAAATTCGAAGATTGAACTAGTTGTCAGTATATTTGAGGGCACTGACTTACCAATAACGATTGCCATAGATGTTCATGACAACCGGGACCGACGGCTTTACGTGCTCTCCGAGGCACGGGCGTGAATCACCACCAAACTTCCAAACTCCGGGTTGCTATTAGGAATTTCCTAAGAAAAACCCAAAAACACTTTGGCCTGACTCGGGATTTGAACCCGAGACCTCTTGATTAGCAGTCGCATACGCCAACCACTAGACCAACGAGGCAATTTAATGTTTACTATCTAGAAAATATTAATTTTCAGAGGTATAAATTTACAGACAATGTTCTATCTAGATATGGATTATACTTACAATCAACGCTAACTTTGACACGTTTTGACACGGTTGGTGGTACACCATTGCTGGCAATACATAAATAAGCGCCCATATCTAATCTAGATATCCGCGCCATCTCTAACACTTCGCCCTCCCATTCAGAAACTAAAAAAAAGTACAAATCGATTAGTATTGAGCAAAAAGCATGAATAGAAGGGAAGCATGAAGAAGGAAGTGTCAATAAGATATGTCACCAGAATGTCCCTTGCTGATGGAGATTTTTGAGTTGTCGTCCCGTTTCCACTTGATGGTAGGCTTAGGAGAGCCATTAGCGCGGCACGTCAGAGTGACGTTGGCACCCTCTCGGACGATGACGTCGCTCGAACTCAACGAATCATCGATAGTCGGCGGCACTAAAACAAATTGAACACTTAATTTATTAATTCATCAACTAAGATTTTTTTTTCTAAGACTGAAAGAAAGTAAAAGCTTTCAAAATGTACTTCAGGCATTTGGGGCCTTGAATAAAAGGAAGAAACAGGACAGTTTACAATTGGACGTATGTGCAAAAATTTGGAGAAGTTTAATTCAGCCCGACTTAATTCGATAATAAATGCTTAATTCATTTATGTAACCCACAATATTTTGACATAATTAAAGTTTCTATTACTAACAGTTACTGTTATTAAAATATTATCTGATTAATAGCAGCGTCCTTTGGTGTTATCCGCGGTTGTGTTAAGCCTTGCTTATCCCACAGAAACACAATGTTTATTTGGAATAAAGTGAAGGCTATGAGTTAATCCACGATATACGGTACTTCACACTAAAGTTTATCAAAATCGATGCAGCTGTTTAAGCATGATGAAATAATAACTCACACAGACACCACACCAACTTTGTCTTTATAATGTGTATGATTTGACCTTACCTACTACATGCAGATATCCAAATTGCGTCTTGGCGGTCACAGTATTTATCTGACACATGTATCGGCCTCGATCCTCTTCGCGAACATCTGAGATGTGCAGGAACCACGTGCGGTGTTTGTCGTGTGTGACGCTCACGCGTGGGTTGCGCGTAATCACATGATTATGTACCGTCAGAATGGCAGACTGCTCGAAGTGCATCCATGCCACCTGGTGGATAAATATGAACTTTAAGCTAAGCAACCACTAAAATAATAAGGACCTGTTTCATTAGTGTACGCTCCTTTTTGTGATGATATATAGCTTGCAGCCTTTGAGATGGTTCAGTTATCGAAAATTGAAATTTGAAAAGGATTTTTTTAAATGGACCAATTATATGATTTTTGAGCTTACCACGATCAAAGAAACAAACTCTTCAGCTTTAGAATACATATATATATATATATATATATATATATATATATATATATATAATATAGTTTTACGATGATTGTTTTATTGTATCAGTTTTTTCATTATGTGCCAAGCAATTGTATGACAAGTATATTTTAAATTACAATGCCAAATTTTATTTACCTAAATAAATACTTTTATGAAATGTAAAACGAAAAGAAAACTAGGGTGTGGAGAATGCCTCAATAATTTCCAATCGTCTTCCCAATTGGACGAGTGACGTAACGGAAATTAAAGACTCCTTCGTGAACATTTTTCTATACAATAAATATAAGTCTATCTTGAAAATATTTCAACTGTCTAAATGAGTATTAACGATTGATATTTTTTGTAAGTCATTTTTAAATTCCAATCCTCTCAGTATTTGGTACCGAATTCGAAACAACTCTTAATTTTTGGGTAACATATAGAAAATATAACTTTATTTTGAATTAAGTCTTTAAAGTATCATAGTTTTGCTCGTGTTAACTGTGATAAGTAATATGTAAGTTTACTTTGGAGTTTATTGTAATATCTGTTGGTAGTTGGTTTTGAAAGTTTTAATTAATATTATTGTTTAAAAATGCAATTGTTTAAATGAAACCAAATATTTTCCTAATTGGTCTAACGGTTCTTCAGGTTTTAGATTTAAGACAAAGTTCAAGTCCGTGTGTATCGTTATCAGAATTTATTTGTGTTAATTATATGGTGTTATATAATATAATTTCCTACTCTATTTAAACAACAAAATAAATCAGCTCATAATATAAATTCTTGTTTTTGTGTGACGTTTCTTTTAAAAATATTTGCCATTCCTATGGAAATTTCATTAAAACCCGAATACCTGCACAAACTCTTGCTGCGCTGGTTATTGTGTACAGTAATTGACAAAACACTTTAAAAAGTATTGTTGACGATTAGCTTTTATGTAACATTCAGTGTGCAAATTGTCTCCGCGACATCTGTGTAATTGTACAAAGCTGCAATCGCGTTTCCGCTTTACACCAATTTCCACAGCATTAAGCGCTTAAAATGCATTTTGCTCAGAATGTTAGAGCTTTCTTGATCTTATAGTTCTTTGGAAAAATAACTCATATCACCTATCATGAAGATCAATACTAATCTTTTATATGAACTTAAGAAGCTATTAACTTAGTTTTATTTTATATTAGTTCCCAACCGTCAAGAGTAAAATATTTTACAGAATTAACAAATCTCAAAGTTTCAAGTAGTAAACAATCTATGTAATATTATAATAATATATCATCAACTTGAAATATCTAATCAACTTGAAACTTAAACATTATCTAGATTTAATATTTGCAAGAGAAAATAAAGAGACTATGAAATTAATTAAAATGAATTATCGCTAGAAAAATTAAGTAGAGTTAGGTGTTCTATGCGCTACGTAAGTTCAACTGCATACTTTATCTCTTAATCCCTCTCGAAGTTTGAATCATGGGTAGTTCTTTTTTATCAAGATTGTGGAGGCAATATAGGGGAAGTTTGGTAGCTAAAGCTCGTGCCGGGTCACATCTTACCTATCTTAAGTGATGCGGCTCTCAGCCGCTGTCTAATTTATAATGGACTTGAGGAAACTTCGCCCATTTTATTATGCAATGGGACGGTAACCCCTCTAATGACGGCGACCTGACTTGTCGACGTAACCTGGGGCTCAAGGATATTAAACAGGCTTAGTAATATTTCAAACGATTTACATGAAAGTAATTTGAAGACGCATTCTTCTTGATGCATGTACGTATTTTCATTTTAGTTTTAAAAAAGTATGTTGTATTTTAAGTGCTAAAGTTGAGTTTTGTCGAATGTTGCAACGTGGTACGATAAGGCAGGAGAACGGCGCGGCGCCGGACGTAACGAAGACGGCGGCGACGGTAGATGTGAATCTGATCTGCGTAATTGTGGCCGGCGTCTAATCTAATCACAACGGTGTGTCCCTCTGCACCGCACTGATTGAATTACGAGTCTCAGACTGGCGCATCGTCGCCATCTGGATGAGCAGTCTCCTGACTGATACGTCAACTTCGATAACATTATGAATAAAATAAAAATGTAATCGGTAATTTTATGTTTTGCGTATATTCAGCAGAAAGCAACGATTATAGCTGTTATCTCAAATCCGTTATTACTCTAAGAGATATGGCTCAAACTTCTCTTTTACAGTTCGAACAATTAAGATAAAATTAAATAGGAATCAAAATTTTATAAGCGGTCGGAAGATAAGCGTTGAGTGTTGAACTTGACGAACTTTGCAAAATCATATCTCATGGTTATATTATAATTATTATACTCTCGGTTTTGTACAGAATTTGATTTGAAATTAAATATGAGCATTTAAAACAAAAAAAAAAGTTTAAGAAACGATTATTTATATACGCTTGAAAGGTACATGACTTAGCTAATTATAGGTAGAGCAAAGTAGTTTGTAACCGCATAATGAAGCCGGGGAAGTGGCAGATGAAAATATGATATTCGTAATGACGGCAGCGGCTAACTAATTTAATTCGTCTGTGGATCCTAAACGAGTTAGGTCACGACGTCGTTACGAGAGTTGTTGCCTGCCGGCACTCCGGCCCATTAATTCGAATATGCAAAATTACTTAACCGCATATTAAAACTTGCTTTTCCATTTTCAACTTTATACAGAATTATAGTTACACAAGTGAATATATAGCTAACTATTATTTTAATTAAATTGTTTCAACGGATTTTTCTGATACCTAAGGACTTTAAAAAATATATTTTAGTTTTATATATAACTTTACTAAAATATGTAATGTTATTTTTTATTGAGTTTTCAAACATTATAGAATATGTTGGAAGTCAGTTAAGCTAAGTTTAGGACATCAAACATCTTTCTTTGATAAATCATAAAATCCCTGTTTCAACGTTTCGTAGGCAAAGTTAGAGCGGCCTATTAACTCGTTATCTCTTAACCACCTTTAATTTAGGCCCTTCTTTCTTTTTATCTTAATTGTTAAGGCATTAAGGAGGCAAAGTTGAAGTTCGAAGGCTCAGCGGGAGACGTTCGTATCCCTCAGGACATGCCTGGAAGGCATCGTTTGATTTATAATGGACTCGTTGCAAACTTTGCCCATTCCACCGCACATCGCACCGAACCTCTTTAACGACGGACCCTATCGCCGCAGGAGATGATTCGTAGACGTGTTTAATAATATTACGACAGATTTAATTATGGAACGTTTAAAGAGCTTCATCTTACGCTATTAGTCTAACTTTGTTTGTTTCAACTTGTTCCACAGTTTATGTTTTTATCTTTATTATACTTTTAAGATAAGTTACGTTATCTTTGAAATTATTAACTTCGATTTATTTCTTGTTATTCTTATGTTATCTTATGTATGTTATGTATCATGTATCTTTTGTTTTTTTAACATAATTAAACGACGATTAGCTATTTTTTCATTACATTTTTTTCCTTTATTCTTAAATATTTATTTATAATATCACAATTATAATATAGTACAAAATAATAGCAGTAGTCAAGCCTTTTCTTTTGTACTTACACTTAAATCGGCGTATAAAATGGTTATATGCATGAGCCAATTGCACAATGTCAGTCCTTTGTAAAACTCTACAATCTTTTGAAATATTATATATATATCTAACCTACTATCAACTCACAATGACACTTCAACAATAGATTGCTTTTCAATACATTTTTACAATTATATATTTAAAATCGACAAATACTTAAGATAACCTACTACTCGAGTAAACTAAGTAAGCACACGGTAAGTTACTCTTAAAGGCCAAACCATAGTTGCCAGGTTGCAAGTACTCATTACTACTCATAGATACTAGCGAGGGATAAATAAATTAGTTATGAAAAAAATTAAGTGGTTATATGCAGTCTTCCATGGCAAACATAAAAAATAAAGCACATTTATTTCAATGCTCTTAATGGAAAAATAATGTGGTTTTTCTACCGAAAAAGTTGTGAATTTTTACTTACATTGAAAATAAAAACCATAGTTTTTGAAAAAATTAACACCTAGTAGTAATAATACTAACACTTCACAGTGACAAAACTAGTCTAAATAAACAACTTATTAAGTCATTTCTTAGAAATACAGAACCCAGTAAAATAATTATCTTACAAATAGAATATTACGTCCAAAAAATCTAATGCAAAAAGATACAAAGCTCGTAGAACTACTTAGGGTACTTTTTACTAGTCTACGGAGAGATTTGCCCAACAGTCGCTTTTGATACAACCTTCATAAATATGATAAATATCTAACTGTGTGTTTACGTATTCATAAAAGAGAAATTTACATGTGATAGAAGTAGATAGGTACGAGGCCTAAACTCATTCTCACAAAGGTTTAGAAAGTATAAGTATTTATGTACGTAATGTTCCAAAAAGTAAAATCATAAATGTACGATATTGTTTCATAAAATATAGAAACGATCAAAAGTAAATATATTTTTCAAAGGAGAATTTGCAAATTGTAGAACAATATTTTATAGTTCGAATACTTTTTGTTTGTTGAATATCTCTTTTTACGTTAGAAAATATTGGTTCATTCGACATACTAATGCAATGGCACAGACAGAAATGAGCGAACATCTTGCACGAGACGGCTTAGCTTAGTTCTGCTAAAAGCCCACTTAGAGATCTCTTTGGTTACGGATTTGTTCGGAGGGCTCTCCAAGTTTTAACGCAATCTTCGACCAATAAGTTATTTTGGGATCGACGTAAGTAAGTAGTGCTAAGCGCAAACCATTTTCAAACCAAAACTTGTAACTTGAATTAATGGATATAGATAGACGTCTCAATGGTTTTTTTTTTCGTCTGTTTAATAGTAGTCTAGAAACGTGATGTGGACAGGTTTATTAGAACATTTTAGGATCTCCTAACTGAATTAGGTAAAGAAACTGGAAAATATAGGGGTATATATACGCCGAATATATGTACTGAATATAAAATGTGTTAAGTGAATAAAGAAAGAAATGTGTGGGTTGACACAAAATGAATCGAGCTCCGAGATTTTCCAGGGAACCTTAGTGGAAGGGCTCGTTATCGAAATATTTAATGAAACATAAAAAATAAAATGGCACTGGTAAGAAATAAACACGTCAATAATTTAATTTTTAATAACAACCAACTTCTGGTCTGGGGCAGTCCACATTCATCTAATACCTGCGACTTATACCAAGATGCTTTGCGCTTCTTGGAGGAGGAAACTAAAGACTAATTTAGCAACGGACGGCCATAGATTTAAGAAATGAAGTAAAAAAAACGACAAATAGATTCCTTGAAAATTCATTTTAATCGCAGTAGTTCTTATGAAACTTATGAAACTTCCACATTGGATACATTTTTTTATCATGGGAACTTAACAAACATATATGAAACAGACATAAAGAACACCCAGACTCAAAAAAATAATTTGTGGGTCGCACGAAGTATTGTTCCCTTTGGGGTTAGAAGCCACAATACTCAGAGTAGTGAACACGTCGCTTAAACCACTAGACGAATCGAAAAACCAATAAACAAATGTTTCTAATAATGAAAATTTCTAAAATGAAATCATCATTAACAGCCTTAAACAGTCCTGTGCTTGACATATGCCTCTTTTTAGAAAGGAAGTTTTGGCTTACTGCTGTCGTGCTGGCAAGGACGGGTTTGTACAGGGTTCATTACAAGTTTTCCTTCTCTTTGAAGTGCTGTTATCCTGCGTAGTTTGCTCCTTTAATCGGTTCTTTCGACACCCACGGTATGAATGGGAGATGTGACAATGTATTCTTAGTCCTTCATCAAATAGGTAATAATAAAATTTTCCTTGTTATTAACATACAACAATCCAAAAAATTAGTAATAGCGTAATTTGGCTTAATGTTCTTAAAAAAGTAATATAAAAATGTTATTTGTGTTTTAATTAAAACATGAGTCTGCATTATTCACGATTGTATCATGGCGAACAGGATCATTACATTAGTTTCGGGGCCGTTAGACGATCGTTGAAACAAGTGCTCTCGGCTCCCTTCATCTTGGGTTCAGTTTGCTTCTGCGAGCGCCAGTATTAAGGCACGAGAAATATGCCAGAATTTGAACAGGCGGCGCTCGCATGCGGCGCGAGTGTAACATAGCTGCGACTCGTTGTGGCATGTTATTGCAAAACCCACATACGTGCTGCTGTCGAGTATCTGACATTTCATGCCGATGAACCGGCTATGCGCGCATACTTACAGATATTTGCATAAAATAGGAAATCTTTTCGTTGAATTGCAACGTGAATGGAATTTAACATTATGAACTTTTATTTCAATACCAATGCCAAATTCATGATTACTTAACAAATTGTTTCTTGCATGATTTAATAAACGCTTTACCTTTGGTAGAGTCTAAATTCATAGTAGTTGTAAAGGTATCTCTTATGCGTCACATTATAATTTTTGCAATTTAACATGTCTATCTTCTAAAATGTGTAAAGGTGCTTAGCCCTTTTTTATACAATTAGTTATTTTATAAAAACACGAACTGTAGTGTGTTGCACAAAATTTATTTTAGCAACTACTACACTATTTAAAAAATCTTACTCTGATTTTTAAGCTAGATTAAACCGTAAAACTAAGAAAAACTAAACCCCTAATACCACAAATTTAAATAGATTATTAATCTACACTTACTTGTTTTTTTTCAAACAGCAAACTGATGACGAATCTTGCTTTAAGCATAACATATAACAATATTAATATAACGTAGACCTTGTATAAAGAAAAAAAATTGCCGTTTCATCGCAATATTTCGCTTGAGTCAATAATTCTAAAAAAATACGGACAAAAAGGCAAATCTTTTTAACCGATGCGGGAAACTAATGGCACAGGCGAGGCTTTCGGTGAAATCCGCTTCTTGTTGTCAATACAGGGCAACCGTGATGCCTCCCAGAGTTAAGCCTTTACTTTAGAAGTAACAGAACACTATCTCGGCTTTTATTGCGCTCTCACTGAAGACAGCTCCAGAATTAAATAAATGCAATAACATAAAAGAAAAAGTCAGCCAAACGGAAATCAATAAAAACTCTGGCGATGTTTTTCGATTTTGCTTTTACTGGATCTTACTTTGTGCCTGTTTGTGTTAATCTTGAACCTAAGAAGTGGTGCTATGCCATTTTAGGGTTCCGTAGCCAAATGGCAAAAAACGGAACCCACATTCGTCATGTCTGTCTGCCTGTCTGTCTGTCTGTCCGTCCGTATGTCAAAGCCACTTTTTTCCGAAACTATAAGACCTGTACTGTTGAAACTTGGTAAGAAGATGTATTGTGTGAACCGCATTAAAATTTTCACACAAAAATAGGAAAAAAAAGTCGTGTGGCACTCGGGGACTACCGCGATAAAGCTATTGCTTATCATTTTTTATCAACGTATGCAATTATATTTATTTATTTATTTTTTATTTATGCAGTATTTTTTTTTCTTTTAATATACATTAAGTTTACAAAACAATAAACACTGTCTTTTTACCAACATACATTCTAACAATATTTTTGTCAAACAATTTAATCATCCTATAACCGAAAGACAATGACAACTAAACAGAGAACATAATAGTAATATGAGCATAGGTATAAATGGAATAAAAAAACGAAATATAAAAAAGAAAATAATCTAGAATGACTATGTTGTCATGGCAACGGATAAAGGCCAGTGGCGGCGGCACGCATGCGTTAATCTACCTATAGAACACAGAGCCGCCACATCCTTGTCGCACTGCAGTTACAATCATATCTCTATCCTTTTTAGGGTGTTAGGTTTTTTCGTTACGGAATTTCTTGATTCGGTCGCCGCGCTCAAAGCTCGCGATAAAAGCTGCACAATAGCTTAAAACCAAAAAAAATTAGGGGTTTCCCATACTTGGAACTGAAACTCAACATTTTATTTTACATCAAACCCATTCGTGTTGGGTATCTATGGATAGGTCTTCAAAAATGATATTGAGGTTACTAATTTCATTTTTTTCTAAACTGAACAGATTGCGCGAGAGACACTTCCAAAGTGGTTCTCCCAGGCGCATTTCTTTCTTTCTTCTCTCATTTTAGAAGTCACACATATCCATAATACAAAAAAATAATATATAATGTACATTACCATGCAAACTTCCAGCGAAACTTAGTTTGAACGCGATCTAATAAGTGCTTTTTTTTAATACGTCATAAATCGTAAACCGCAATTAACCTTTCATTCAATCAATACACTATTGTTAAAACATCGATCAAAGTTACATCGAACTACAAGAACTTTTATATGATGTTACTTGCTTCTACGGAACCCTTCATGGGCGAGTCCGACTCGCACTTGGCCCCTTTTTAGGGTTCCGTAGCCAAATGGCAAAAAACGGAACCCTTATAGATTCGTCAAGTCTGTCTGTCTGTCTGTCTGTCTGTCCGTCCGTATGTCACAGTCAATTATTTCCGAAACTATAAGAGCTATAATATTGAAATTTGGTCAGTCGATGTATTCTGTAAACCGCATTAAGATTTTGACATGAAAATAGAAAATAAACGATACATTTTGGGGGTCCCCATACTTGGAACTGAAACTCAAAAAATTTTTTTTCATCAAACCTATACGTGTGGGGTATCTATGGATAGGTGTTCAAAAATGATGTTGAGGTTTCTAATATCATTTTTTTCTAAACTGAATGGTTTGCGCGAGAGACCCTTCCAAAGTGGAAAAATGTGTGTCCCCCCCCCTCTAACTTCTAAAATAAGAGAGTGATAAAACTAAAAAAAATATATGTTGTACATTACCATGCAAACTACCAACGAAAATTGGTTTGAACGAGATCTAGTGAGTAGTTTTTTTTAATACGTCATAAATCGTAACACGCAATTTACCTTTCATCCAATCAATACACTAGTATAAAAACATCGATGAAAGTTACAACGAACTACAAGAACTTTTATATGATGTTACTTGCTGATACGGAACCCTTCATGGGCGAGTCCGACTCGCACTTGGCCGCTTTTTTTTAGGTTAGATTTATTGCTACCTGCCTGTGATAGTTAAAATAGGTATTTTAGTATTTTAATTCAATTACAAATTGTGTATAAAAATACTAAATATAAACAATGTTCAGTCTTTAACTTGAAGTTTAAGTATTTAATGAATAACAAATTTGTTAAGTTTAATTTCATAAAATTGTTTAATATACTTGTAGGTACAAAGGGCATTGTTTCAACTTTGAGACATTTATCTATATTTTGACCATTACTAACTAATCTACGTTTCTGGTTAATAGTGGGGCCATGGGGTGGTTTCGGTGGGAACCAAATGAAGGGTGTCTGCGGTACCGGCAGTTAGCCGGCAGCGGCGTCACCTTGTGGCTTATCGGCCGTCCGGTCATGATACCGCCCAGCCGTTGCTCATCCGAGCTACGCTTACTTATTGCATCAATGAGAACTTTTATATTATCCGTAGATGTACATGTAACGACAGGTAATGAATTAAGTATTATGCTTCATTAATTTTAGATTGAAGATATTAGAGCTGCTTATAAAGTAGAACCAATCACGAAGTTAAATTTAGTGTAAAAATGTTTTTCTACAAATATCTGTAGTAAATGAACTCATTTGGTCGCTGCATACTCTAAAACGTGGAATAGTCGATGTTATTTTAACATGAAAACTTGAGCGAGATGCTGGTTAATTTTGGCTGGTTAGATTGTGAGGTATACTGAGTAACCAAACTTTTCAAGGTCTGGTTAAGAACTGAAATGATCAACCTACTTACTGCTGAAGATATAAATATCTTCAGCTTTCTGCCAGCGAGAGCCTCGATTAAATCAGTCCAGCATTTCCAAAGGTTAGCCGAAGCAAAGTAACGGCAAACAATATTTTTTTTGAATTTGACATAACAAACACACAATTTTGTTTAATTGTATAGTTGGTATACAATAATTATACGTTATTAAGTCTTGCTTAAAATACAATATATCGTACCAGAAATTGTCTTCGTTTCAATTTAAATTACACGGTTTTGAGAAAGTTCTATGTCTTCTCGACTTTAGAGAGTATATTTTAGTTTTTAAAGCGTCTCGGCTGAAGATCGAGGTGCAAACTCAGCGTAGGGGTTGTAAATCATATCTTCCTCCATTTATATGGACACTTTATTACGACGGCGCGTTCTAAATCAAATGATAAAATGCTTCTTATTTTATGTTTCCTTTCGCCACTCCACGCATATTGCCGTCTTTTCACCGTACCGTAGCGTCACCACCTATTATAGTGAACCCTATTCAGGGATGTGATTTTGCATTAGAGATAAACAAATATTTTTGACATAATATGATGTTTGAAGAGGGCCCTAATACTAGGTATGTTTGTGAGGTTTTTATAAGACTTAAATAGAACTCAACTATTGAGTACTAATACGAGTTAGGTAATCACAATATGGTTCTCATGACTCATACAGGTATGAATGCGATAGATAAAGAATTATATTAAACTATATATTAGTTAAAGACTAAACTGAGTCCCGCGGTAGTAAATATCTGAAAGTGAAAGTCCCGTCAAAATCGGTGTAATGGTTTCAAAGATTGACAAGACAGACTAAAATTAAAAATTTATGCTTGTTTGCATTTAGCAAAAAACTGCCTAAAGTATTAGGCAGTTTTTAAAAGCAGATACTTCAATATTGTTTATGTGTATAGATTATAAAATTAAACATCTAGATTTCAAAAAAAATCTTTTCGCTCTATTACTCTGAACAATAAAATAAAATTAATACTCTCCAGTTGCAGACACCCCATTCAAGTAAACCTCATCCACTGCTGAAACAAGATTTCCCCAAGAATAGCTCACTCAGGTGATCCCATTCCTAGTAAAAATTTTAAGCCAAATTCTATCAAATTGACAAGTTTCATTACATGAACAATATAATAAAACTTGTCATATACATCAATGTGATGTTATTATATGTACTTTATAAGAACTAGCAATTAAGTCAATTTAGTTAAGTACTAACAAATTAAAGCTAAGTAGCCAATACTATCCTTTAAGTCAAATGAATGACTAATCAAGTATCAAGAAATGTAGATCAGAATCAATTTTCCTTACCTTATATGAGCCAAGGTTCTTGACGGAGCAGGCTAGACGCACGCTCCGTCCAGCAGGGACGGTCACGTTCTGAATGACATCTGTAAACTCCGGCTCCTCGACAACTGTAACAATGAAATATAATTCTAAATAACAGGCCCAAAATTGAAGATTTAAAAAAGCTTTAAGAATTTAGAGGTGAATTAAATATGGAAAGACCCAGTCAAGTCAGTTGAAATCAAATACAATCTTTTTTTAGGGTTCCGTAGCCGAATGGCAAAAAACGGAACCCTTATAGATTCGTCATGTCTGTCTGTCCGTCCGTATGTCACAGCCACTTTTTTCCGAAACCATAAGAGCTATAGTTTTGAAACTTGGTAAGTAGATGTAATCTGTGAACCGCATTAAGATTTTCACATAAAAATAGAAAAAAAAACAAAACATTTTGGGGGTCCCCATACTTGGAATTGAAACTCAAAAAAAAATTTTATATCAAACTCATACGTGTTATGTCTCATCTATGGATAGGTGTTCAAAATGATGTTGAGTTTGCGCGAGAGATACTTCCAAAGTAGAAAAATGTGTCCCCCCCCCCCTGTAGTACATTACCATGCAAACTACCAACGAAAATTGGTTTGAATGTGATCTAGTGAGGAGTTTTTTTTTAATATGTCATAAATCATAAACCACAATTTACATTTCTTTCAAGCAAAATACTATTATAAAAACATCGATCAAAGTTACAACGAACTACAAGAACTTTTATATGATGTTACTTGCTGATACGGAACCCTTCATGGGCGAGTCCGACTCGCATTTGGCCGCTTTTTTATATATGTAACCCTATCAAAGTCACTAATCTACCTGATGAAAAGCATGAGTAGAATCCAGGAGTAGAGGTCACCATCCTCCTCCACTCGCGAGTAGGTAGGCAATATGGCATGGTAACCCATACCATGGCGGCCTGATCAAATGTGTCTGCATCATTCTCCCGGCCTCCGGAGGCTGGGAGAATAATGCAGAATGATTGGGTTTCATATTCACCAACGAAATACGACGGCAAGAATACTGACATTATTAGGATGGTCTTCTGTGTATGAGGGTAGTAATGCCCCGGCCGAGCTTGCTTAATCGTGCTGAAATCAGTGTTTCTATAGTACTAATCTAGTCAAGATACAAGTATTTCGTGTCAAATCTCTTCTACCACCGCTAACGCCTGTATTACTTTTTTACTCTATTCTGCCTGCTGGCACACATGCAAGTCATGGCGCCCTGTTGAGATAATGTCATTCCCAAACGTTTGATTAGTTTTGCAATAACGTTTACGTTTGAAGAATTTCTATTTTGGTAGGGACTCGGATAATTCAATAATGTTTACCATTGCTCTTTAGTTTACAAACATAATAACTAAATATTACATGGATCTGAATCTATTGAATATTATCATTTTAATTAAATTCGAAACAGACCCTTTTTTATTTGTATGTACATATTACATGTAAAACAAATGCTAGTCATTTCCATCATGAAAAGCCTTCAGTGGTCTTAATCTGAATAAGAAATAAGTTAGGATTTGCGTGAGTACCACACTTACGCAATAATTATTAATAACGCAGGGTCGCGAATTGCGAATTCAAACTAGAAACTTTAGCTAAACAATCTGACTCTTGTTTATAATAAAATTTTAGTAAGGAAAAAAAACATCTCAATCAATATTTATTTTAGTTGAATTTTACTTTATCATAACGTTTAACATCTTGTAGTAAGTTAAATTGAAAGGAACGCGAACCTATAATCTCTTCATATCGTAAGCTGCCGTTTTAACCTCAACGCAACCGAGACTTTTTCAAGTGATCAAATTTCCATATGATCTGATGTCTTAGCAAAGCTGCTACATTATTCACAAGATATAATTTACATATATTGGAGCAATTCAGTCTGAATCTTATCGAGTTGACAAGATTTTACAGTTATGAGGACATTTTTGTGTCAAAAGATACGATTTGTAATTCTCAAATTATCAAAGCAGAACGCTTTTAAACAAATTGAGTGGGCGATAAGGAATAATGTCGTCGTTTATCAAGCTCCAAGATAGATGGCCTTTGCTCTGCTCTGCCCATTTTAAATGCGTTTGTCTTCGACTTGCCAAATTGGCGTTCTTTGTTTTCTTCTAAGTTCTTACGTTTATGTTGGTATTTGAAAGAGAAAATTATTTAGTACGTTATCGCTTTCTTATAAAAGCAACGTTATTTTCATCAATCTTTTATTTTTAACGGACGAAAAAAGTGAGGAGATTCTCAATTGGACGCAAATATATATATATATTTGTCCGTGTGGTGACGGATGATAATACAAAATGTCATCACCCCTATTCATTCCATGAATGTCGTAAAAGGCGACTAAAGGAACAAAATAAGCAGCTATCTACACTGCCAAGAGAAGGAAAACTTGAAACAAACCCTTTACCAACCCGTCTGGTATAGTAGACCGTAGTCAGCGTGGTATAGTAAACCAAAACCTCCTTTTCTAAGGAGAGGCCTATGTCCAGCCGTGGACTGTTGAAGGCTGTTGTTGATATATATATTATGACATGTATAACCACGCATAACAGATCAGTTTTTGATAATCCTTTTTTTCGGTAATAGAATTCTAACCCAATGGGTAGAAAAACAGGGTATGAATGATTTTTTACTCACTGATTGTAATATAGACCACGCATATCTTTTGAAAGAGTCGTCCGATTACGGTAGTTCTATTATTGTTGTTAAGACTAACTTCTTAAACTAATGTAAACATACTTAAATAATTGTGAGTCGCTGCCAATCCTGAAATTTAATAACGTAAAGCGAGATGACACGCCCTTGTTTGTTAATTTTAATTTAGTTGTTTATAGAAAGTTAAGGTTATTTAGATATCTCTGTTCAATTATTGTTAGGCGCCGCCTCAAAACTTATTTAGATATGCTTATATTAGTTTAAGAAGATAGCTTTTCAGATTAAGTAATAATAGTTTATTATTTTCTGATTTTTAGTTAATCCAACTTACGAGACGAGATCTTGCAAGTTGGAATTCAGGCGTCTCACGAAATTTTTCTCCAGAGATCATCCTATTCCGTACAAAGCGAGGTGCCTTGGCGATGGTGCGTAGTGTGAGCAATTGTTGCGCACGTGCACAACGGCGGTTTGACCTGGAGACAAGTGCAAACCAGACCGGGGCACCATAGTTCGAGTTTCACCGTTTGTTTCGCTATAAAATCGAACGACCCGAGATAGGTGACACCCTGCTGAGGCCAGGAGACGGAGAAATTGTGTAGAGTGGTGAGAGGTGCAACAGCGTCCCGCCCTGAGGGTGAGTCCAGTCACCCCGGGCTGTACCTAAGTTGTCAGGTACGACAAGGGGGAACACCAGAAGCCGCTGATGTGTTTCTCCCGATTGCCGAGATAGGCCGCCGCGAGATTTAGTGGGTAGACTGGTTGCCCGGGAGTCCCACACACGCCCTTTGTTTACCCCACGAAGAGTATAGTGCGAAAGGCATTCTCCACGTAAAAAAAAATAAACGACTTTCCTAGTCAAGAATTAAGACTCCTAATAGTAAGAATTAAGCAAACCCTCTTGGTGAATATTGATTCTCCCGATATCCGTAGTCGCTCATTTTAATTTGTACTAGACTACAAGTCATCAAGCATCACCACCCAAGCGACGACGATATAACTAAATGTTGGCAAACGTTTAATATAGAAAAACAGTTTTTTTATAGTTTTTACTCTAATGCTAAAAAAGGAAAACAAGAAAAAAAGTTAAGTTGAAAACAGTGCGAGACTTAATAGTAAAACGACGAGAAGACCATATTGAGGTAGTCAACTTCGTTGAATGTCTTGGAGGAGGCTTATAACCGCACTAAAATTCTATTTTATTTAACAGTACCTATTTATTTACAGAATCTATAATATGTACTTGAAAGTAAACTTTAAGAATATTCTTTCATTTTATGTAATGTAACTTGTGTGGAATTAAATAAAGCTTTTTTAGGGTTCCGAAGTTCATAACTCGGAACCCTTATAGATTCGTCATGTCCGTCCGTCCGTCCGTCCGTCCTCGACTTACCGTCCAAACGGTAAGTGCTAGAAAGATGAAAGTTTGCATGAATACGTGTTGTAATTACGTCGACAAAGTGCTACAATAAAATTATGAAAAATAATTTTATTTGGGGTACCTCCCCTACACGTAAAGTGGGGATGATTTTTTTTTCTCGAGGTTACCCCATCGTGTGGGGTATCATTAGATAGGTCTTTTAAAAACAATAAAGGGTTTCCTAGACGATTTTTTGATTTAGGTATCCGTTTGCGAGATATTTCACACTAAAGGGCACTTTTTTGTAAAAACAGGGCGTCCCTCCCCCTCTAAAAGCTAAACGGCTGGCTCAAAAAATCTGAAAAAATCGTGATGGTGGTCCATCTAATGAACTTTGAAGGAAAACTATAACCGATTAGATGACTTTCTTAGTTCAGGAGTTATAAAGGCTTATATGGTAAAATGCGCTCACTTGGAAAACGTCATACAAAATTAACGTATAATACGTAAACATAACAATTATCTATTGGATACGATTTTAAATCCACATACCATTATAGGTGACTGAGGAACCCTTTCCTGTGCGTGTCCTGACACGCACTTGGCCGATTTTTATTATTACATGAAATCTAAGTCGGTTTACTGACTTAGATTTTATATAATAGTTTGAGTGAAAATCAATAAGGTATCTTATATATAAAATTCTCGTATCACGGTGTGTGTAATTAAACTCCTCCGAAAAGGCTCGACCGATTCTCATGAAATTTTGTGTGCATATCGATTAGGTCTGCGAATCGGTCAACATCTATTTTTCATACCTCTAGGGCGCGAGTGGAGCCGCGGGCATCAGCTAGTCTTTTTATGAAAATGTTAATCTGTGAGAAAGACTCAAATCACTAAGGAAGTCAAAGAAGTCCATACTTTTAGTAGTACATTTAGAAACCATGCGTAAACTCTCCGCTTCAAATAACTGTGAAATATTCAACGGTGGATTTAATTAAATTAAATGTTTTGAAATAGAGAAATGTGAGAGCAAATTATTAAAGGAATGTATTCTAGTTTTATATACCTACATTCTTAGCATGTAGCAACCGGTGGCGTGGTTGTAACTACTTTCCTAATTTTTTTATATATGTGTATGTATAAAACATAAAGTTTGGAGTTTTAATATATGATATAAATAATATACAACTTGTTATACACACACATGTTATACACAGAAAACACCTAAACTGCGAAACAAATATTTCTTGACCACACAACTGACTGGTCTGACCCGGAAAGCGAACCCGTAACAAACTGTATACACGCTACCACTGCGCCACTGAGGCAATCAAAGTTAGGAAAATGGAATACTTTTAAAAATAAAAACAATATTTGTTAAACACTGTTCGAAATAGAAGTTGTATTGAAAGATGCTGCGTTGGTTTGAGTACATTCATATTAATTTAAGGCATTTTCAAACCATACAACTGAATGTTTCATTAATGGGCCCAGTGTTCAATGCAGTGAATACAAAATTCTGTGATAAATCAATAGTATTTACTCATTTCGACGCAAAGACTAACCGTCCCGTTTGAACATAAACATGAATCGATGAGACGGTCTGATTGAACCTGTCTCTACTTCAACGTTTGTATGTACATTTCTGTTTGTAGAATAAACTCGTTCAATGACGATATTTAGTTTTGGTTTCATTTGTTGATACATTCCCGTACAGACATTGTTTTTTACTTAATTTTTTTTTTTTTTTTTTATATTTAAGCCTGCCAAAGTGACTCTACTCTGCCTGATGGAAAGCATGAGTAGAATCCAGGAGTAGGGGTCACCATGCTTATTGTGAGGGTAGACAATGTAGCATGGTGACCCCTACCATGGCAGCCTGGTTTGATTATTCTGCATCATCACTGATGCAGAATGATTGGGCCTCCGGCCTCACACTCACCAACGAAATACGACAGCAAGAATGCTGTCATTATTAGGATGGTCTTCTGTGTGAGGGTAGTACTGGCCGGGTCGAGCCGGCCCATTCGTGCTGAAATCAGCGTGGCTCTACTACCTACAGAGTAAGTAATATTCGTATCTTGATTCAATAATTAATTAACAAAAGCAACCTTATTTCAAATGGCATTTATGAATAAATCTGAAACATATCGTAATCAATCGTAAATATCCTAAGTTGGATGCTGTGAGGTAAATGGTACATCTACGTTATTTATAATAATGGGAATAGATAAGATTTTTTTCGTATATCCACTGTATCTTGTTGGTCTTGTACTTCCTGTTTTACAGTAAATGCCCCTGGAAACTTCATAAAAACTACCTTTTTCGCAACTCTACTATTGCTTTAATATCTATTTAACATGACAAAAATAAAACATGTATTTCGTTATGTATATGTATGTAGTAGGTGGCTTATGTACATATGTACGTTTTGTTCGTTTGCTACTTAAAATCTTGAAAGTAAGCTCAACCATCAAAATATATATTTATAAAAATGAATTGCTGTTCGTTAGTCTCACTAAAACTATTTGGCTAATTTTGGTCTTGATTTATTTGTGGAAGTCCAGAGAAGGTTTAAACGGTGAATAAATATGAAAGTTGTTAACTATGTAAATTGATAAATCTTATGTTTTGTCACACATTAATGTTTTATTTTATCTATACAAAATATGTTTATTTTATACAAAAGTTTAGCTCTTCTATTCATCGATTGAGGCAGTACGAAGGCTGCCGGGTCAGTTAGTCTAAGATAATAATAATTTATTTCAATCAAGCAGAGCCATCGTTACCAACGTCGCGCGTCGGTAGTACCTATACTACATTCATAGGAAGATTTAGCGCACACAGCAGTATTTTCACAATACTAACATTCAGTTCTACTTATATGTTTGTGTTTACGTACGGGGCTCTAAGAGATACCCGACTGAAGATGAAAGCTCCGGTTGTTGCGTGTTTGCTCACCTGATCGTATTAGCTCCAAGCACGACGCTCCATTTTCTACCCGAGTGCCCCTGACTCAACGGATGTAAATCGCACATTAACATCTATAACGCACCCTATTAGCTGTGTATGCGTTTCTCAACCTTTATTGATAACAATGAATATAACATAATTCTGATACCCTTCTGAGCTATGACGCATATGTATCTATCAGGGATGTTGCGGATGCCGATATTTTCTATCCGCGAAATTTCGAAGTTTTACATCCGCGGATGCAGATGAGGATGTGGATGTTTAAAATATTAGATAATGGCACATTCGCATTGATTATTGCGGATGCAGATGTCTAAATCTATGCGAAAGGTCCGCATTGGCGTATGCGAATATTCGCAACATCCCTAGTATATACATATGTACATCTATATAGACTACAAATATTAAAGTGTCTAATACGAAATGGTCATTTTTTATTAAATGCATATGAAAGTAAAGTAGCGATCGCAAAGATGTCAAAATTCGGCCATAATTTAGATTTAGACAAATCTATGCGAAAGCTCCGCATTGGCGGATGCGAATATTCGCAACATCCCTAGTATATACATATGTACATCTATATATACTACAAATATTAAAGTGTCTAATACGAAATGGACATTTTTTATTAAATGCATATGAAAGTATAGTAGCGATCGCAAAGATGTCAAAATTCGGCCATAATTTAATTTATTTTTGATGCATATAAAAAAGCGGCCAAATTCGAGTCGGACTCGCCCATGAAGGGTTCCGTATCAGCAAGTAACATCATATAAAAGTTCTAGTAGTTCGTTGTAACTTTGATCGATGTTTTTATAATAGTATTTTGCTTGAAAGAAGTGTAAATTGTGGTTTATGATTTATGACGTATTAAAAAAAAGCTCCTCACTAGATCTCATTAAAACCAATTTTCGTTGGTAGTTTGCATGGTAATGTACAACATGTGGAAGTGTCTTTCGCGCAAACTATTCAGTTTAGAAAAAAATTATTCTGGAAACCTCAACATCATTTTCGGACACCTATCCATAGATACCCATCACGTATAGGTTTGATGAAAAAAAAATTTTTGAGTTTCAGTTCCAAGTATGGGGACCCCCAAAATGTATTGTTTTTTTCTATTTTTATGTAAAAATCTTAATGCGGTTCACAGAATACATCGACTGACCAAATTTCAACAGTATAGCTCTTATAGTTTCGGAAATAATTGGCTGTGACATACGGACGGACAGACAGACTTGACGAATCTATAAGTGTTCCGTTTTTTGCCATTTCTCTACGGAACCCTAAAAATAAGTTCCTGCTCTACTCCTCCACATAGACTATGATTATACGAAATTTCATACTCCTCCGTCCACGCAATTTTCGTTAAAAGTGGTACAAAGTTTTTGCTTCACGTGTTAATACATAGATATGGTACTTATATTAAACACATAATTTTAATTTTTTATGTGTCTGTTTATTCGTGGGTAATCTCTGGAAAATCTAGCTCTATTTTAAGGGAACTTTCACTTGCAGATAGCTGATAACATAATAAGTAACTTAGGCTCATTTTAAGGGTTCCGTAGTTCATAATTCAGAACCCTTATAGGTTTTTGAGACTAGTTTCGCTCCGCAGTGATTTACAAGAATAACCGCGCGCACTTAGCTAGTTACGTAAGATGGCACTTGGCAGGTACATAATGTGATTTTTCCATTTGTACATTATCAAGCACCTACACACGTCGTTAAGTCAGAAACTGTCATTAGGGACTGTAACTCGTGTAACTCGAGTAGTCTACAATCACTGAGAATTAACCTAATTTGTTCACGCCACTTAGGCCGTCAACTAGTATGGGCGTAAACGATTCCTGCATTAGTAAGTAATGACTAAGATTCTAAAACCAAAATTACTGAAGAAAAGTTAATTATTTTTGGCACTTTATGTTACTTTGATGTATTAGGACACAAATTAAAGGCTATATATTGTTCATAAAATGTAGCTTGATCGCTGTTATATTTGTCGCTTGTATCATTTGACAATGGACGAGGTATTTGAGGTATGATTTTCAATATTCATAACGTATTTATTTGTGATAAAACTGACCTTTAAAGAATGAAAATATAAGTAACAAATATAAAATTGCTGGTTTAAATTGACTGCACGCTCGGCCTTATGGTTTAAGCGATTGCTACGCCGATTTCTACTGTGCCAAGTGTTGTGAATTCAAATCCTACATGGGACAACACTTTGTGTGATCCACAAGTTGTTAATCTGAGTCTGAGGGTTCTTTGTGTAAGTTTATATACATTCGTAAAGTGTCCCGCGACACAGGATGATATTCCTAATTATTATTAATAATAAAAAAATACTACATCGTTGCTAAAGTGGTAAAGTATGGCACGTTTCTATGTTACGTGTGACTACGACTTTTCAAACTTGAATGTGCATATCTAAACACAGATAATTGTATCGATTAACTTGCTTCTTGTAACGTTGTATAATTCAGTGTCCTAATAATCTTGTTTCATACTGTTTCAGTAGTAGTTTTTACTTGTTTTGATTATTAAACATTTTTTTTATATACCTCTCGACTAGAAGTGAATACGAAAGACGAGTAATGGTAATTCATCATTATCGTGTATGGGCACCTCCATTACTAAAATCTAATAGATACATCCTATCATTAAAAAGCATCACCAATAACGAAACTTTGATATTACGACACTCTCAATGAACTTGAAGAATGTGGATTCTCTAAGTTGCCCAAGTTCTTCTGTGTACACTAAGACAGGACAAAATGGGTGGACCAAGACTGTGGTATTCGTTACCATGTAATTAAAAAATTCAATGAAAAATATAGTTTCTTAAAAATAGTAACTATACCTGTATATTACAGTCAACTACAACAACGATGATTATGACAGTCGATCGTAGAAGTAATGAGCACAGTATGTAAAATTAAGTTTTGTTCGTAAAAAAAGCAAAACACTACAATTAAATTAATCTGTTTGTATTCTTGATCAATATCAGACACAAACAACATCCTTGGCCAATAATATTAGTTCAGTATATCACTGGCAGTCACGTCAACGACCCCAACTCAGATTATGTCACACGAGACAACACAAACAATAACAGCCACAAGAAAATACGACATATCCGTAAATAATATATGTGACGTGGTAACAAGTCAGACAGAACGTGTCTATATGCGTTTAAGTTAATAAGAGTCTCATAGCGAAGAGGCCTTCTATTTGTTTCAATAATACTGTACATTAAAATTAACAAGGGTAACCCTGGCAAATAATCTTACATACCGCACGAGGCAGTGCGGCGCGTGCAAGGGTATTTAGGGGTTAATTAAGAAACCGCAGACAGCGGTGCGGGGGAGGGTTAATCCCTTTGTCACCGATGGTAAGACGCTCTCTCCGGTACGACTGTACCATATGTACAACATTATTGTGATTACAATGTAGCTTCAGTCTCGATTAAATTCCTACATGTGTAGCACCGTATTGTTCATTCGGTTAATATCTCTATAATATTTAGCGCACAACATTTGCATGCATATCTTTAATCCTTTTTTTATATATGTCAACTACTCAAAATAAATATATTATGTCTGTACGGTGTATTACATACTTTTATTGTGAATCAGTACACAATTCGCGTTACTGCGACGTGCATGTCACTCACCCATTTAATCAGTTATCAATAAATCTAAGTGTAATATATCAGTGTTTATCATTTATCAATCTATCAATCACATATTTATCAGACTATGCAATATGTCTGTGCAATAATATGTATTTAATACGTCGTTAACAATATCGAATTTCACCAATTATGAGGTTTTCAGTCAGAGATGTAGAAGATGGTTTAATTACAATATTCATCACGGCTTTGTGTACATTTCATGAAATAAGATGTCCCTATTCAGTATTAGTATAAGTGCAACGTATTTCACACAAAGTTATGAAATAGTTCAATTATAGGAATTGAACCCTCGCTTAAAATCTCAGCATCTGGATATTGTCATATATCAATCATGTCATACGTAGCTAATATTATTGATAATGTATGTGATATTGACAATAAGGTGATACAAATTATATGACCGGAATAATTTCGACATTATGGACCTTAGACACCAGAAAATTTGTACACAATTTTGTGAGTTCAGTCAGAACTCACAACATTAAAAAGAAATAGAAGAATATCACATCACCAATGTAGTGATCTATTAACTAAGTATTTAGCTTCAAAATGTTGGAATGTCCTGCTCCCACCTATATTCTTTCTAGCATTAGGGCCATTTAAATCACGTTGCAGCAGATGTTATTTTTTTAAGTATTAGTTTTTGAGCACTTTTATCAAGTCTAACAATTGTAATCTGTAAAAGACAAATAAAGTTTTTCTTATTCTTATTCGGTTCAAGTGAAAGTCCCCTCAAAATCGGTCTCTCCATTCCAAACTAATAATTGCTGTTGTGGTTGTGAAGGTACGACGACAAAAACGGGTACCACTACGGGGTGACAAATACACATTATGAACTAGGTACAAAATGTACTATTAATATAACTGTTAAAATTGAATATAAGCAATTAGAAAAAACTCTTTAAATAACATATTAATATCGCAATTTTATTTGCCAACAAGCATGTCAAATACGAGTGGTAATCCAAATAATTACGTTGGGGATTGGGACAACTAAATATTCCAAAACTAATAATGAATGGGGCCGCTTTGACCGTCCTAACTCGAGAATAATCTCGTATTAGAGTTGGGCCCTTATGCAAATCAGAAGCGGTCAGTCGGAAGTCATCAGATGCGGACGGGCCGAGCGCGGCGGGCTCCTCGCACTCGAGCTCAGCCGCAAATTGACAGCACCCATGCCGCCAAATTGATTGCGGCTACGGAGACACCTCGTTATAATACTCCTGACATGGAACCCTGACAAATAACATATTCTATTATACTATGTTCGATTTGTTTTGCAAATAACAAGACAAATTTCCTTAGTAGAAAAATATTTACATATTTCTTGTAAAAATATTTTAATGAAAAAAAAAGAAAATGAAAGAATTCTAGTGAAACTTTATTCAATTTAGATAAGTTTGAGTATTATTTAGGTGGTGTGGCGAGCGCAACCTCCATGGTGCGCGACTGCTAACAATTTTCAATCGGACGTTTGAATATTATATAATAGATTTAAACCATTTCAAACTTAGTCATGACGAGACGATTTGTTTTGTAGTTAGTATTGTTCTAGAAGCTCAGATTGTGAAGTGAGCTGTAATGAGCTGTACTAGTTTCTAAAATATATTATAGTATGGGTTAAAGTATGAAATTGCCGACTTCTACTGAAAAATTAATACGTTTTTTTTTTAATTTAACATTTTTATTTAATCAAAATACCTGCCTTGTTGCTCTAGAACCACTAGAATAGACAAGGCTGCTGATCAAGAGGCCTCGGGTTCGATTCCCGGGTCGTACCAAATATTTGTTTGACCTGCAAATATTTATTTCGGAGTTTCGGTGTTTTCTAAGTATTATATGTATGTATGTATTTACATAAAAAGTATGTATGTTTTTAAATCAATTGTCTAGTATCCATAGTACAAGCATAACAACAAGCCGAATGATTTATTTATTTATCTACCATTATTATGTAAACATTGCTGCCATCTAATAGGAAGGTCATTTATGTCTTTGCCATAGACCTCTAGTGATCTAGATTCTACAAACTGTGTGAAGGAATTTTGTACTACCTCATGGGAAGAAATCTTTTTATCACGTAGAAAATTGTCTAAATCACGAATTTGCACTAATTTGAACCAATTGCATTTCCTGTACAGTTAAACGATTTTTCGTGCTGTATGAGCTCTCGCGTTATCATGGAGCCATAATGCTGAAGATCGATTCATAAGTCGGGGCAGTTTCACTGCAAGTTGATTTCGGCACAGTAGACATCTGCCGTTATTGCTTGACCCATATGGTCAGAAGTTATAGTGGATAGATAGGCCGAGAAAGTTATAGTGAATAACACCATGCTGAGATCACCAAACAGTTACCATTACCTTTTTATTGGTAAGCTTTGTTTAAGGACACTGTTCAACAGATCAGCCAAATCATGAGGCCCCATTTTTACATATTTTTTTTATATTATTGATTTGACGCAAAATGAGTCAATATTGTTGGTAAGATAACGCTAAACCATGCCGCTAATTCCTGGGTAGTTTGGGTCGGATCGGCTTCCACGTCAAATCAAATCAAAATTTCCATCACGAAAGCGTTTAAACCAAAATCGCACGGTGCGTTCATTAGCAGTCCCTTTCCAAACGCAACATTAATATTATGAGCTATTGCTGCAGCGTTAGTTCCGCATCGGAACTCGTATTAAAAAAGCACTAGAATTTTCAAAGTATCGATCTTTCTTGTCTAAACTGAATAAAAAACAACTGAAAGTCGATATTCGAAAGAACCTCATAGGTATGATTTGAAAATAGTTTCACTCAAAAATCTCAAACCATGAAGGTTCTATGTCGATTCGTACCTTTTATAATTAAACGGTAATTTCATACTTAAACTCTATTATTATTATATTTCTCTGATATTTCGTGTTACCCGTTATTAAGGGTCATTATACTAACAGTGGCTACAACCTTAGTGCTGCAAATGCTAGTACTATTAGCACATACGGCAGCATTACTAGATGCTTAAACTTAGGTTTAAGGCGCATTTTTGAGTGGAACTACGTTATTGCTGATGTCTACTTTCCTATCATCGGTTCTGACTTCGTAGCTAGTTTTGAACCTGCTGCTGCCATAAAGGTTTGCTTCGTGATGGATTGACTGGTATTTCGGCATCAGGCTCCGATCGTGAACTTGATCAACCTAACATTACTATCATCAAGGCCACTGATTCCGACACGCCGTTTTTCAAAATCTTTGCTGAGTTTCCTGAGGCCACTCGTCCACCTTCTATCAACAGGGTAATTAAACATAGCACTGTTCACTATATTACGACCACAGACGGTCCGCCGGTTGTAGCGTCGCGCCACCTTGCTCCTCATAAACTGCGCATTGCGAAACTGGACTTTACTGCAATGGTTGAAGCAGGCACAGCTCGTCCTTCGAAAAGTTGCTCGTCTTCGCCCCTACATCTAGCACCTAAAAAAATGCTACGTGGCGTCCCTGTGACGATTATAGAGTGTTGAACGCCCGCACCGCACCGGATAGATATCCCGTATTTCATGTAGGGAAATTTGGGCATAGTTTAGCTGGTTCCACGATCTTTAATACGCTAGATGTTGTTAAAACTTATCAGCAGATTCCAATTAATCCACGGACGTCTGCAAAACGGCCAATATTACGCCGTTGGGCCTTTTCGAGTTCCCTACATGACGTTTGGGCTACGAAACGCCGTTCAGACGTTTCTTTCGACGAAAATTTGATTTCTCTAAGGATGCCGAGTAACACGCAAAACATCTGCGAATTATACTGCAAAAACTAGCGGACTACGGCGTTGTAGTTAACGCCGCCACATGCGTTCTCGGCGTAAGTGAATTAACGTTTCTCTGTTACAGAGTGTCTATGGACGGCATTCGTCCTCCAGAGGAGAAGCTTTCTGCTTCCTCTTTGACTGTGACTTTCCTCTTCCGAAAATAGCGCAAGGTTTAGTAAAGTTTCTGGGAATGGTAAACTATTTTCTCCATTTTCTGCCCTATGCCGCTAAATTGCAAGCTGCGTTAATATTTTTTTTGTCGGAGACTAAACTTAAAGGTGCTAAACCTATGCCATGGACGCCCGACTTGGAGAGCGCATTTTACGCCTGACGTGATAGCCTCACACAGGCGACTCAGCTCTTTCATCCTGTGCATAACGCCTATACACAGATGCTTCCGGCACACACGTCGGCGCGTGTCTTCAGCAGTGGTCGGCAAAAGCGTGACAAGCTGTCTCCTGCGCAGATTAATCAATTAACTTTCATTATAATTTACCATAGACATCCAACACATTAAAGGACCAGGACAATGTGATCGCGGACACCAATATTTTTTTGCTAAAACGTCTAGTATACGAGTACATCGAACTATCATATGACAATCCGTGAAAGTTATTTTGTAATCCCTCAAGTACAATACATTTTTCTGGATAAAAAAGAATCCCCTGTTCCTTTTTTTATTTGAGTTTTGTTTAAAGTAACATATGTTAGATATAACGTGTATAACTAAGAAATAAACTACATTCAAATTTCAAAATTAAATGTAGAAACAGATGTTTAGAGGTTAGATTCGAAAATGTTTCTAGCAGTTCGTTCGTGTAGGCTATAATCCTTTTCTAAGATTATCAACTTTTCTTAACGGCTTTACTTTTTAATAAACTCCTGATTTATACATTTAATTCCACAGTGCCATGTTAACAGCAATGAAATAGTCTTGACAGCTGTTATTTAAGTGGAACCAGAATATCGTGACAAAATATTGGCATTTAATATGTCTTTGCTTACCCCTTCTTGTGTCTTGAGTTTATGTATATATGTATTTGTATCATTGATGTATTAAAAAACCCTATATCAATGATTTGTATAGATGGCAAAATATAGCAGCTTTAGATAATGAGAACATTTCCCGATAAACAATGTTGTCTTACAAAGCATTTGCCAAATTCTTGAAAGAGTTGTGTGTTTTAAATTTTACTTATCTACTGTTATATTATCTTAACAAATTATGGTATTTTTCTTTTATTAGTATTAAAATAAACAAATAACATTACATTAATTTAAATTTTAAATTTTTTATTGTCAAATCATTATGGTTAAATCATGCAATACCTTAAGCATAATACTACTAAGATATAGACCACCCACAATATATACATTTATCGCCCGAAATTAGTTACAGCTTACTATTAACCTTTAGAAAATCAATAACAAACTTTTTTATGGCAAGTGTGGTTGTATAGCCAAATATTTAAGTTTATACGGCCCTTGTCACAGATGTTGCTCGTAATATTCTCATATACGATCAAATTCTTTTAAGAGATCCTCAGATAAAGAACGTGGCGTCGGATGTTTGGGCGGTTTCGGACTTTCACTTATTTGTATGCTTTACCCTTCGCCGGGACGGAGACGTGACTATTCGAGATACATAAACTCTGAGTGAATACAGAAAATAGAAATAAAGTAACATACATAATATTAGTTTTAGTGGATGGATTGTACAAAAAATGATGTAAGTGGATACAAATAGTGTTATATTTGTTTCGTTTTATATTTAAATTGATGTGTGAAAAAGTGTCTTTGTTAACAAGCAATAGGTAAAGGAGATAATGTTTTATTAACTGGCTCATCTGTGATTATAATCGGTATATTTTCGTTCTCAAAATTTTTATCTTTCACAATCTTTTGACATCTTCTAAACAACACTTAAATACCTTAACGACATTTCAATGGGCTTACTTTTGGGTTTTCAACTAATAGTGAACTTTCATTAAACTAAAACCAAAGTTTTTCTATTATAACGGGACTTATTCGCGATATTACTATAAATTCTATATTCCGACATTTCGAACGGGAACTGCGAAAGTCTAAAAATAATCAAACTAAAACCAATTGCCACATATGACCGGTACCTTTATGATGTCACGTTACACTTATTGACGAAACATATTTTAGGCCAGCCGACCTCGCTGACACTAAAATATGTCGCGGTCAGTTAAGCGGAAGTGTGGAAGCAGATGTTGACAGGCCGCGGGACACGGCCCCTCTCCTCCTTTGCTCCTCTTATCGTCTCCCGCCTCGCTTGTCAACGGTGCTTACAAGTGATGTCGAAACACCCATTCAATCTTGCTGCCCAATCATAAATATATATACCAGATTTTATACGTTAAAAATCGTTGGTATGTGAATTGAACACGGTGTAAATGGAAAAATAAATTCCTCATGTGACATATGTGTAGTAGGGTAATTTTTACATATTTATTTTGTAAGTAATCGCTGAACTTGAACCGCTCAATATGTGGATCAAGTAATAACTTGATCCACATATTGACATACAGTCCAAATATTTTCAAAAAAGTGACACATGCATACGGATTATTTTCAAAATACAGCCATGAACTGAAAAGGGAAGAATTCAAACTGGCCTAATAATATTATAATCTAAATTCAAAAGTAACTCTACTTGCCTGTCTGTTACGCTATCACAGCTAAACTTCACTGCACTAGTTTCAACGAGGTTTGGCATGGAGATAATGTGTTTCTTAGAAAAGGACATAGGCTACTACTACTAAGTAACCGTGGTCTAAACCTAGTACAACATAATCACAATTCGTGTTTTAAATATTTTGCGAACTGAAATAAAGAAAAATCTTTTTTTATTGTTAATTTTTATTCCTTATTTATTTAACTGAAGTAAACGACTAACAAGGAAAGGAATTTAACAGATAAAACTGGACAACAACCAGAGAAAAGTAATTGGTGAAGAGTTCAATGTAAGCCAAATGCAACGCCCCAAACACGCCACACTGATGATTGAGTTGATGTAAAAAAAAAAAAAAACATTAATATTGATCACGATATTGACATTATCTGTCAAACTGGGCTGGACTAGGCTGGTCAGAGACAGACTAGGAAAGTTTTAATTACAGTCTGGGTGTTTTCTATGTATTTACAAAAAAAAAAGTTTATGTATTTCAATCAGTTATTTAGTACCCATAATACAAGCTCTGCTTAGTTTGGGACTAGATGACGTTGTGTGTAAGATGTCCAAAATGTTTATATAATATTTATTTTTTTATTATTTTTCATGAATATTTTCATTTCTCTAACTCATTCTTCTCTCTTCCTTTTTAATTAATCCAGCGGTATGCATATGTGACTGCTGATCAAGAGGTCTCGGGTTCGAATCCCAGCTCGAGTTTTTGGGTTTGTCTTACAGGAAATTCATAATAGCAGACTAGAGTATTTAAAGTGGTGGCGGCCCTAAAGAGCACGCCAAGCCAATGGTAACGTTCGTCATGAAAATCTGTGGCAATCGTTATTGGAAAGTCAGTCAGTGTCCTCAAATATACTGGCAATAGAATAAAAAAAAAACCTTCAAACTCATTTTGCACTCAGGTTTGCTGAGGTCCGATGCCAGTCTCACCGTGAAAAACTGATATTCAGGTTAAACCGGTTGAAATAGCACCCGACCCCAAATAATCTTTTGAATAATAAGGAAAAAAGCGGCCAAGTGCGAGTCAGACTCGCCCATGAAGGGTTCCGTATCAGCAAGTAACATCATATAAAAAATCTTGTAGTTCGTTGTAACTTTGATCGATGGTTTTATAGTAGTGTATTGATTGAATTAAAGGTAAATTGCGGTTTACGATTAATGGAGTATTAAAAAATAAAAAATAAAAACAGTCTATTTATCTTTATTGAATATAACCTAAATCTGTACAATCGTTATAATTAATAACGCTACCAAGTCTAGGAGTGGTATTGTAATCCAAGGCAGAGGTTGGAAATGGAGAGATCATTATTGTAAGCGCATTTGCTATACGGGATATTCAACTAGGTAGTATATGCTTTTTCTAGCATTACTGCTGGGTATTCGACGTTTTGATTTAGTAGATGTACATTACATTGAAATAGATAATACTAACATATTTGAAAATGTGAATACGATTTAGTCGGGCTGAATACTTATTTATTATTTATGACGTTGCTACTATTGACAAAGTGATTTCATTTTTACCTTGAGATAATTTTTATTATTTTATCGTTTGGCACAAGGCATTTTAGACTCTGAATAGTATCTATGTTTTACAATCATTGTAATCAAATAATCTAAATAAAAAAAAATTGTACTAACTTACAGAAAGCATTATTTATATCAATATACTTATGAAATTTATAAAACACAACATATTTCCATGTAAAATTTTACCATAATCATTAATATATAACAATTTTAATATTTGCACTCTTTGCACACATTACACATAAATCTTTTAGTTACACCGTAATGAAGTTTAGCACTAGACGCAAGAATATGACATTATTTATGTAGATATTTGTTGAATTATGGGCGGCAAAGTTACTACTGTTACTAATTCTTAGTCCTATTCATAGAACCATGGACGTAGTAGGATAACATACTACTACTGACAGAATAACGGATTTTTTTGCAAGTGGTACTACCAGCCAGTAGGGCCATAGGCAAAGCATTTATTTATATAATGTTTTTAATCCTAACGAATTGTTAGCTGCACTTAGTAAACTCTTTCACTACAAAGTTTTAAATTTCCGTTTGTTTCTCGCTCTCATATCCTTGTAGGTTGAAGTCAAATGAACACTAGCTATAAAGTTTGTTAAAGCTAATCAGTAATTGAACAAGTGTTTTGGGGCTGACGGCGTAAGTCGTGGGATCTAATTAAAGCACCTACCGCGGTACCGCGCTCAACCCCAGTCGGAGCCTATTATCACGCCTCCGCCTCCTATTAGCATTGTCTCCTCGAGGGCGATACTTATCTTTATTTAAATTCACTTCTTGGTAATTGGGTTGACGAGTCGACAACGTGATTTGCATTGATGAAAATTGGCCAGTGTACCGGGCCCTCGTAACTTACTTCATCGCCTAATTTGTTTTATTACGTTTGTAAAACGAAGACGATTTTATCGCCAGTGCCTCTTGAATGGCGATTGCTTTACATCTGTAAATTTATATTTAAACCATATGTAGACGTTGCTATGTATGTAGGTACAAAAGTTTGAATTTTAATGCTTTGAGTAAATTATATGTTACATTTTTGATGAATTAAACCAATTGTGAATTCAATTCATCTATTAAAATTTGGTCTAACTCCTCGTCATCTTTGCATTTACTACCTTTAGATATCGTTATAGGGATTAATTGTTGAATTCAAGTGTACCTCGAGTAGGTCACTGTCCCTTATTTTTATCGAACTGGCTATTGCATGTTAGTCTGAGCCTTCATCTTTCCAAACACTAAGCAAATAGTATGGCAGTCAATCAGATTACTGACAAAATACTTATCATGTTTTAGATTTTCTACTGTTCTGTTCTACGTGTTTTAATTAGGTTTATTTTGAAGTAAATATTTTTTCACAAATTTCCCTATTCGTGAAAATAAAAGTAAACACACCATCTAGATCTAGGCATCATCAGCTTCAATATTTCAGTACCAAAAGTTTACCTGAATGTAACATCCATATCGTCGAGAACGTGTCCTAGAGAAAAAATATTAAACCTCTTTTCTTCTTCCTAGCCTATATTCCCAAGATTATTTCGGGTCGGCTAATAGTTGTAACTGTAGTAACAGGAAACTACACAATATATGTAAATAAAACGTTTTAGAAAAACTACAGGTTTTTTAGTTGTTTGTCCTTTAAATATTTCAATAAATTAGGAGGCCTGAATATCACTTGTAGCATATTTGTTGTCAGTGCCGTCTGAACGCAGTCAAAGAGGATGCGCTTGGTTATTTCTCATTACGGCACACGCGATAAAATCACACAGAGTCGTTGCCTCATTAAAATCTTCTGGTGCTCGCATCTGTAAGCCTTTTGTGAAGGCGGCAACGCGGCGCTCTTGACGCCTTTCGTGTGTCACTTCGGGCACAATGCCGCGTGGAGGGACGCGACGCCTGGCAATTTTTGCTCTGACATGCCAGCGTGTGCTTTTTATCAGTTTATCGAAAAATATTTTATGCGGATACACTGTTATTATATTCTCCTCACGTTATATTCGTATTCTGTATATGAATGACGTGTTCATATTACCAAGATGTTGTGTAACCGTTGTATAATACTGGCGTACACGTGAATTATTGCAGTTGTACGATTACACTTCCTTCGCGAACTTATTTATATGTGAGTTATTTGTTTATCTATTTTTATTAGTTGGCAGATTTTTGTTACATGTTTGGTTTATTAACGTGGATTTAGAATAGGTATAGTGTTTTTTTTTATTAACTTGTTTGTAAGCAGTGACGCCTTTTATACCTACATATGCTCTAAATACCAGTGTTGTTTGGTATTTTCAACACTGCGTCCATTCAAACAAACTCAGCTTTAATTAATCATATTTGTTATGCACAGTAGTACATATGTATAAAATAAACACTTAAATAGTCATTATAATATTATCGTTGAAGAAGGTATACCTCGAAGGGAGAATTCTGTGTAAGAAAAAATGGTCAGACAGAAATATCAAAGTTTTCTTATAAATAAGGCTTCGATTCGAGCAATATCACTAAATTCTACTTTCTTTCTCAATGGTTATCAAGAAAAATACAGGTTATTCTTCAAAATTATACATAATTAGTTACAAACTATTATTTTCTATACGCTGAAATAAATATTTTTGTAAATAACAAGTTGAAAAGTGGAAGATCTCCATTATAACTAAGTTCCGAGTAGCAGTTTGTCGCAAATTGCATAGAAGCGACCGACTTATAACATAATGCAATTATAAGTTACTCTTGAAGCTTAGCTGTATTTACTGTGTAATAAATATTAACTCTTTTTAAAATTCGGTGGGATACCGTAGTGGTTTAAGCAGTTTTCTAGTGTGATGAGTTTTGCTAATTTGAATCCCATAGGCTGCTCATAAACTGATCGATTTATATATTTTTGTTTCAACTGGTTACGACTTTTAAGGGAAAACATAAAACTGACAAAAATACGTGTCATAAATAATATGTAAAGTAATCTTCAGTTTCCTTTCCAAATTTTACGATCGTATTTACTACTGGCATGTCAGTCTCGACAGTCTCGTATCAAAAAATACGCTTCTTGTCTTTACTTAGGGATTATTTAAACAGAATCTTCATTGGTTACTACAACTGTTTTAAACAAGTACTTGAAATGTAAAGTAGTGCGTAAAGTCAAAACTTCTACCTACTCAACACTCAAGTTTACCTTCTAAACTCTATTTAATTTTCTAGAGTTTTATGTTTGTTTTTTATTTTAAATAGGCCTGCCAAAGTGACTCTACTCTGTTTGGCACGAACAGAATCCAAGAGTAATGATCACCATACTCACAGTGAATGAAAATAATTCAAAAATATATTACAGTATAATGACCGCCACGCCATAGTATATGGAAGCATATAGAAATGCTTCTTCATCATTGAGCCTCTGGTCTCGCATTCACCAACGAAACAAGACTGCATGAATACTGTAATTTTAGGTTGGTCATCTGTGATAGTAATACCCCTCCAGGTAAGTAAATTCAACGTGGCGCTACTAACTTGAAGATTATCAAATGTACGTAGCACGTAAAATCTCTTTAGTCCTCATATATCTTACTAGATTTAATGCTTTATTTGAAATGAGACTAATTCTAGTCTAAAAAAGTCTAAAAGCTCACATTTAGGCATAATTACGTACAATACGCTAGTTCAATATTTAACGTGTTTCACTTTGCATATTCACAAGGCGGTCGGGCGGGTTACTGTTCACCGCTCACCTACCGACTTGGAATGGTAATGACGTCCATTAAGCGCTCACTGTACGGTGCGCCCTCTGCCCCTGCATCCTTTAGTTATTATTTCATTTTTAAATTGGGAATATATTGATTGAATATATCAATTGAGCTCATCTTCACGAAAGGAAATCGATATTTAGTAAAAGGTTATGATGTAATGCTAGTCTCTATCCGTAGCGTGTATTGAAAGTCTTTGAGTATACAGAGCCTAGTGCTTTTGCTTTTTTGGAAAAAGATTAGAGATATTGTTATGCATCGCTCCTGAGAAAGGAATAACCGAAAGCAAATAAACAAACAAAACGAGAAGATTTCTCATCAGCATAAGCTGAGCAAAAGCATAGGGACTATTATTTTGTTTTCTTTTGGCTCGGCACTAAGCCTATTCATGTATGTGAGAATAGCAGTAAGCCGTATGTTTACGAATTGGCAATACAATATAACAGAATGGAGAGCACGTCGTTTTCGACAGCACAATAGATGCAGGTCACGGCGGCCAGTCTCTAGCCGCGCTCTGCGGTTCACGCACCCAGCACTACACCATATGTGTTTTATCACAGATACAATACATTTATTTAAACAATCGAAAACCTTCAATTCAATTGTCTTTTTTTAATTACGGTAATATATAAACGACCGTAACAGAAGGCTTCTTATTTGGCAATAGGCAATTTATACTGTTAACAATTCTACTGTGTTACTCGTATATTAACACAGTACAATTGTTTACAGTTCGAAAGTAATTCTGATTGTCTGTTTTACTTTCATGGCTAAACCGTTAATTTTAATGAAATCTGCGCGGTAGATACTTTGATTCTTAAGGAAAGACATAAGATGCTCTTAACCGCGATGACCGACATAAACACGAGCGGAGTCGTGACTAAAAACTAGTTGTGAATAAGGAGAAATAGGTATTTACCCCCACCACCACACTTTTTAGGGTTTCGTAGCCAAATGGCAAAAAACGGAACCCTTATAGATTCGTCATGTCTGTCTGTCTATCTGTCCGTCCGTATGTCACAGCCAATTTTTTTCGAGACTATAAGAGCTATACTGTTGAAACTTGGACAGTAGATGTATTCTGTGAACCGCATTAATTTAATTAATTTCCCTATCATTAATTCAATACACTATTATTAAAACATCGATCAAAGTTACAACGAACTACAAGAACTTTTATATGACGTTACTTGCTGCCACGGAACCCTTCATGGGCGAGTCCGACACGCACTTGGCCGCTTTTATATGTTTAAGCCTACCAAAGAAACTCTACTCTGCCTGATCGAAAGCATGAGTAGAATCCAGGAGTACGGGCCGCCATGTACATTGTAGCATGACTACGTGACCCTGGCGGCCTAGTTAGATAATTCTGCATCTACTACTTTTGTATCGTACTTTTTTATACCGCAGCGAGTACTAGTAACTTATAAAGTTACTAGACTGACTGAATTTGATAAGGTATAAACATCCTGAGTAGTGACTCTTGCACTGTATCTTATTAAACAGTTTGCTTTATATGTACTCACTCATTTTAGAATATTTGAGTGTTTGCCAATTTCAAGCCTGACTATGGTCAACTAATCAAATCAACCTACTGTTCCTACAATTACTAAATTGAACAACTAATGAAATGAAATGAAATCATTTATTCTGCAATTAGGTTACATGAACACTTTTGCAAGTTCAACTTTTTTTCAGATGAGATCGGCATTTCCTAACTGGACTAGCCCTGAGAAGAAAGGACGAAACAAACTCAGGGATCTCAGTCTCTTATCTAGCTATTCTGTGGTTTGTTTTGAACATCTAATTTAAAATTATTATTCGTCAAATATAATATCAAGGAGGACAACTCAAGGAGTTGTATACAAATATTTCATAACAAGATATACGAGAAAATTTTGTATTCTGAAAACAGGAAATTCTATACTATTATAATTCTGTTTAGGAATCTCGCGTAGCGTCTGTATTTCATATTGCAATGCAGTGCGATGTGTGTCTCTTAGGAATCAATGATCCTTCCCATTGGTATATTATATTTATCTAGTACTTCCAATTTTGTCCAGATATCTTATAAATAAGATCAAAGTTCTATCAATAGAACCATTTTATTTATTCAAGCAAATTTATAGAATATTTCACCGCTTCCGGTGAAGTATATTTGTAGGTAAATTGACCTAGAAAATTGCTAGTACATATGATACTTTCTCGACCCTCAATAAACGGAATCTGTTGTGTTAGATACCTTTGATAGGCAAGTGTACCATTAGTATGTAGATGTATGCTTAGTGAGTGCAGTTACGTATTCTGTCGTCGGCAGCGGATCGTTATCTGTTTCCACTAAAGGAAACTGGCTTTTCCACGAAAGAACCACCCCAACTGTTTCAGCGTCCCCCTTCACCCGACTCGACTTTTCCTTTTTTGCGTTATTTCATTTTTCTTTGCTAACGTGCACCTGCTAGTTAGCTGCCTCGGGCTCTCATTGCTTCTGCAGTGTTAGCAGGCTGGACGTTTTCTGTATCGTAAAGACGATATAAATTATGTAATGTTTGAGGAACACTTTTGCCAAAAAATACAAGCACATTTTTAAAATATTTCCTCCATAAAGTTTTAAACTCTTGAAACTAAAATACAAAACGCAGGGTGAGTTATGGAGTTTAATGTTAGATGTCATCACAAAGGATGGCGCTCAGAACAACACTAGAACACAGTTTCCTTGATACATTTGTATTCCTTACAGACAAGTAATCAATATCCGTTGAACGGCGAGAGCACAGAAAGAGCTGTCCTATGTCGAACAATTTTTCTTTCAGTATCTGAAACCGTTACACTAACTGAAGGTATGGGGACAGCATTTTTTTTATTTATTATGTTCAGATTCAAAATTTTAACTAATTTAAATCTAAAATTATTTTTATAACTTATTACTTGCTTTATTCCTACTATGTTAAAACCTGCAGATCACTACTGCAAATTGTCTGATAAAAAATATTTTTTATGTCTAGTAATGTCCATGATCGCTAAAGTCTCTTCAAAATATCTAGTGATAACAGGACAATATGATATTCACGTATCGCAAAAAATAAAGCTGGCTGGTAGTGTCACGCGCGTGAAATAAAATAACAACGACAGCATGGTGCGGATGGGGCTTGATACATATTTGAATACATTACTGAACACGCAGATAATGCCACCAACATGAAATACTTATTCATAACGCCTTCTCAAACTGTGAATGAATACAAATACGCTTTCTCTGTCTACCCCGGAGTCAGGTTTCAGTGCTTAAGTGTGGTAACATAAGAACGAGGTTTCATTTGATTCATAAAAAGATTAAATATATTATAGATACATATGCTGTTTGTTTTACTTTAACGGGTACTTCTGAGCTAAGATTCGCAAAAATACTACCTATAACGAAATATATTTTTGTTTATTATTATAGAAAATACAATTTTTGATGCGTCTATTTTTATGTTCTTACTTGCTATTCGCAATTATATGGTGTGTAAATATTTGTTCTTTGAACTCACTTTATGTTACAAAGAAATTTTTAAATTGTGTAAATAACTTACCTGTAAATCGTGAATTAAGTGAATGCAGTTTTATGAAAAAGAAAAATATACGTAGTTAATTTTATTACATCTACCTTTTCATTTTAAATTAACGTAGATGCGCTTTCATGAAAGATATTGAAGCAATTTGAACTCGTTATCATTTCAATGTTCGACGCTACGCCATTGCTGATGCGCCAAACGTCTTCAATTACATCTGGAATGAATAGCTCCCTATTTGTTGGTTTGAGCAAATCACGACCACTAAGCAGCACGTTTGAGCGTAGTATATGAAAATTGGTCAAACTAAGACTAAGGAATATTTAGCTTTTATTTAGCATATTTTAATATAATATTATAACTACTAGTTTGATTGGTCTCTTGTAGAGTAAACCTGCGAGTCCGGAGTTGGTATATTCAATAAAAACTTTCTATACCTGTGTCCACAATCACTGGTTTATCAGCAGTCTGGTTACCTGAGCCCAAGATTTGTTTAGATTAGGCTGTGTGTACAACATTTCTTTACACATTAAGTTATCATTTTAATTAACTTTATAATTAGATGTAGTAGAGTGTGAGCTTATTGTTTTAGGTAATTTTCACACTGGTTTCAGAAGGGGCCGGCTCGACTGGGGCGGTATTATCCTCAAACAGAAGACCAACCTAAAATGATATCATTTGTACTGTCATATTACATTGGTGAGTGCGAAATCAGAGACCCAATAATGCAGACGCATATAACTAGGCCGCCATAGTGTGGGTTACAAAGTGGTTAACACCACGTTACAAAAATTAATGAAATTTATCAATGATTGGTTCTAACTCTATATTTATTCAACCTTGGCCAATATTTTGAAAGACAGTTCAATAACGGATTGTATTTATATCGATAACTATCTCAAATATCTGTGCCATTTATAGAGAATATTAATTAAGCCGTAAGGCAGATAGAGACAGAACATAAAATGTAAATGCGAGCTTCGATCATTTTGGAGCATGAACACGGTATTGAAATGGTAGCTCCAGACGCCAATTAACTAACCAAGCAAACGATGCAATAAACAAAGTTGGAATACATCTGCTACTGTATCTCAATAAGTATAAATACAGAGGGTATTTTATTGTATGTGAATACTTACTATGTATGGGCATATAACGATTATTTCACTGGTTATAAGTTTTTTAAATTGTTCTGTTCTTTCTTTATAATTGTAGTCCTTTAGCTTTATACCCGACTACAGTGAAGTCAAAAGGAAGAATCACATTTTGGCAGTGTTTGTATGTCTGTACCGTAGCGTAGCGCCTAAATTGTCAAACTAACTTTAATGAATGAGGTATCATTACATTAGTAATAATAGCGCGGATTACATAGACTATTTAAATATTTATAAAGTTTTGCACATAGTCAGAATTTAGTTTTTTAAACTTTTTATCGTTTAATTGTACTACTTCATAATTTGGTAAAATTTGTTCATGTGTTAATCCTCTATTGGATAAGGATGACTTTTATTAATTGTTCATATCCCTTAAAGGCAAACTCGTACGGTGCGGTGCACCTTTAAGAAGAGAAGAGATATTTATTGTTTTTGATTGCGTCAGGAGTGCACAAATCGTAATTGGAAAATTATATTACAATAGAAAAAGTGTGATTTACATAATGAATGATTTCTCTAGTTAATATATGGTCTGTACATCGTCAATTATGTGTAAACTAGAACAATTAATTTAATGATAAGCTGCCAAAATGAGTACTCAGATAGACAGGCTTAGTAGAATTCAATATTGGCGGTCACCATCCTCATTATCGTCAACAACCCATAATGTCCCACTGCTGGGATCGGTTCTCCTCTCAGGAGTGGGTTAAGGCCATATCTTCCCACGCTGGCCAGGTGCGGGTTGGGGACTAGCAAGACACGCTGTGTTTTACGTAACCATCTTGCCGTTGGATGTTTCTAAGCTGCCCGAAGACCCCCATTTAGCACCCATTTAGGTACTGACCGCGCAGTCGTTGCTTGCCCTCTGTGATTATTTCCAACCAACTAAGGCCACTTAGCTAGGAGCGCTTATCCTCATTGTGAATGTTGCATGGGAACCCAAACTATAGTGACCTAGTGAGACGCTTTTATACATCGCTTGAAGTACCCGGAAAACAATATAGTTACTATGTGATTCTTCAGAAAGTTATCTAAGTAAAAACTGCAGTATTATTGAAAACTATACAGACCATTGGTAATTTATAGAGGACAAATATTTTTGATTGATTATATAAGAATACAGAGGTAAATACATTTGCAGTAAAGTTAAAAAGTGAAGTTAAAGTTTATTTTGCAGAAGGACACGTTGTTTACGTTTGTGGCGGGCCGGTTGAGGCGTTCACAGCTCACGCTGATTTCCTGTAAACACATCCATTGTATCGTCGACGTGCTGCCAACACTCACATCGTTCACAAAAGAAAATATTTCTATTACTTATTTGTATTACAATTCAATACGCTTATTTAGACGCTCGAAAAGGGAGAAAATGATGACGAATTTTATACCTAAACTTTTCCTCTTTTGGTTTCGTACCCGATGGGTAAAACAGAACCTAATTATTAAGACTTCGCTTCGCTATAAAAAAAGTGCGAGTCACACTCGAACAGCGAGGGTTCCGTACAAACGGTTTTTGTTTCTAAAGTAAAAGTAGCCTAAGTTACATCTTTTTTCTTTCTTTTTTTTAGTGAAAAGCTATTATTTCGACATTACCAACATACACTTTTATTGATATTTATTAATATAGTTAAAGTAAATGAATTCACTAAGTGTATTGTATTGAGTAAGTCTTTGTGAAGCTGCCAGTCCTTTGTTGTCAGTTCATGTCTGTTGCGGTTTGACTATCTATGCGAGTAGCAGTATCTGATCTAATGAAGCTTATTAAATTTCCAACGTGGAAACAATTCTTGCCAACCACTGCTACTGCTTTGATTATTTTATGGCTATGTATGTATAATGAATTCTTCAATGTAAATCTAAGATAGAGATTTAGGGCTATTATAAGTTTGTGAACTTTTATATTTTAAGAAACTCATAAAAATAAAATATCACAGTCTCACATTATCGTTGAAAAATAAGCAGAAATTGCACAACTTTTGGAAATATATTTGAACATATTTTGATACATATTTCTGCACACAAATACTGAATTTGAGTGGGAATCGAACCCGCTACCTTTAGTAGTGTTCCAACTAAAATCCCACGATACCCTCGCCCTATATTTAAGGTTCCACGGGCCCGAACAAATCTAGGGAAGCAAGAACCAATTGCTAGGATGACTCATGAATATGATGCTATTTCAGTTCCTTCAGTCGACATAGACATCTTTTCTAATAGTCTGGTTGAATTTAAAAAAAAAAATCGAGATCCAATAGTGCAATTAAATATTTAATTGTTGACGTACCTACCTTCTGTTTGAATTTAAACATAAATATACACTTATGTGTGTTGAATATAAATTTTAATGTGTGTGATAAATATGTAACTGCCTCACATTTTCTAATTTTTGCTTACCTTATTGTTATATTTTATAATTTTATTAATTTCTTTCCTATTTTTACCTTTTCTACATAATATTATGCTGTTTGTAAACACTATTAATTATACCTATTTTTATTTTTGTAATACGCATGTTGTGATCTCCCATAATTGAGGAAGCACAAGCATTAAAACAATTTGTTATTTCTGTTAAAAACTAGCATGTAAGGTGTATTCCTTGTCGGAGGTCCATTATAAATAAATAAATAGCAGTCGGTACTTTTGAGTACCGACTGCTATATGCTACGGTTTGCCGTAGCATAGTGGTTTGAGTAACGAAATATTCAGTCAAAGGAAAGGATAAATTTCGCCGAATTCTCGTAATCGGAAGAATCAATCCAAAATGTTTATATCGCTAGTCTCGTGATGAAACGTAGCTACAGATGTACATTACATTCCTAGTATTCAAAGTAAGACGACTCGGGTACCAGAGATTGTTAGACAATCTCCGTCCTCTATCGAGGGAGACAGGTGAGACCGTAAACAATCCATCACAAGCAACCTCAAGTGCCGGCGCTGGTGCTACGGAGCGCGCGCGCTCTTTTGGATACAGCAAAGGAATATCGGGGTTGCTACACAGGAGTGGGTATTCTACAAGCCGTAGGTGAGGTACGTCAGGCATTTCCTTTCGAGGGTACACCTGGTTCCTTAATTTCTAGTACCCAAGACGTACGTTTATTGGTCGCTTCGAGTCAGACATAACCATACGCTACTGGTATCATATATTTGATTTGCACATAGATAAAAGAACTTTGGTTTTATCATCATTAATATTAAAAGGTTTTACGCATACTAATATACTATCTAATATAATATACTATATATATATAATTTTATATAACAGCTTAGTGATGTTTAAGTTTACACAATCATTTAAATTAATAAGTGGATCCATTATTATTGGTAGAGACCAATATATATCAGTACACTGCAACGGGATAATGATGAAGTAGATCGACTCTATACTACAGAATTACACGAGGATTTGTTGTACTTAAATTTTAATTTTTCGCATAATTGTGATACCTTGAACTTTTATCTCAAATTCATGTTTTTTTTTTGTTTATATAAAAGACAACTCACGCAATATGATTACACATGCTGTGTCGCGGGGTACCTTGCAAATATACATAAAATTGATACAAAGAACATCGATACTCAGAACAACAATTAATGGCTCACACAAAGTGTTGTCCTATGTGGGATTTAAGTCCACAACCCTTGGCATAGTAGAAAGCGGTGTGGCGACCACTTAAGTCTAATCCTAACAGGTTAGTGGCTTAACAACTACTATAATAATTTTGATTATAATTTCTAAAGAAGATGTAGTAGCCAAATATAAGTACCCCTCAACTTTCAGAAAGCTTTTTTAATAATAGGTCTAGCTTTCTATAGTCTCACTATTTCCTTCGAGGGGAACACGTTGACTAGGTGGAAGTATAAATACGTACATCTAGGCAACGTGTACAAGGCGATTTTAATATGAGTAGAAAATTGTAACTCCAACCCTATCCTTTAATTTTAATAGAACACTTTGTATTCAGCGTTATGAGTAAACGTAAATAATAATCAACTTTGTTTTTTTATACACCAATATTTGTCTAAAATGTTCGAAAATATCTAGAGACATTTATTTATTTATTTATATAAGTACTACCACATCATACATATTATACTTATCCATTTATAGTTGAACCTCATACACGGCAAAAATACTCATAAATGTAATAATGTAAATAGCCAGCTAGCTCGATTTCAGTGTTGTTCGCATATTTAAATTTAAAAATCCAAAACAAATACAATTAAATTTCACACAGTTCAACAGCTATGGAAGTATTTTATATTAAAAATAACGACATCTCAAATGTTCACTCCTGGCAGTAATTGATCAGTGAATTATCACTGGAAGTGGTTCAAGTGTATCAATGAGATAAACTCGAAGTCGTGGAGATTAGACGGCGGCTGTCACCTAGCGAGCGCCCTCGTCGAACTCGAGGGCCACTCGAGACGAGCCCACTTCCCCAACTTCCAGCGACATTTGTGAGCAAACACGTCTCTGACAAAATATGCAGAACGCGCCCTCAAATTAAGCTTCACCTTCCTGCCTGTAGTTATGTTACACACAAATTAAGGTGACGTAAAGGTTTGCTCTTGTAGATATTTTATAGATTTAGTATTTATTTAACACTAGTTGAGCCCCGCGGTTGTACCCACAGTTGTGACCCACAGACAGAGAGACAAATTTATAAAATATGTTTTGACGTAAGTACCGAATATACTTTCAATTTCAAAACAGACACTTCAATTTCATTTATGATAATGAAGTGTATCATTAATGGTTTTCGGACTATAGCAAATAAGACATTACGGTTAAAAATTCATTAATACTTAGTTCGTTAATGCCTGTTTCACTTCTGGATCACAATGCATTAACGAACTAAGTAAAAAATATTAAAAGTTACGACAGCCTTTTTGGCGCAGAGGTAGTATATGTGACTGTTGTGCTTAAGGTCCCGAGTTTAAATTTTTGGATGATCTACAGATATTTTTTATGAGTTTTGGGTGTTTTCTATGCACAAATTTTATGTATTTCTAAAAAAGTATATATATATTCTATTCTATCAGTCACTCAAACTTTCATAGTACAAACTCCACTTAGTTTGACGTTAGATGGCGTTGTGTATTAAATGTCCGAAATATTTATTGATTTCTTTATTTCAAACAAGATAAACTTGGCGATACCAAGACAAAAATGTTAGCAAAATTTATCGCTTCGTCTATTAAAAAGTAAGTGCAAATTAGTGTCGTCTTATTTATTTTTAAATAGAGATTAAAAAGGAATGGAAAGGAATTTCGAATAATCTTAGGATAAAAATTATCACAACACATCAACTAATTTTAATAATCCACAGCTGGACATAGGCCTCTCCTTTAAAAGAGGTTTGCAGCATAGAAATATCTCACAAATTTCTGACGTAGTTCAGTGACGTAAGGAAACCCCACACTCTTCCCACGGGTACTATGCGTATAGACTCTTAAACATTACCAGGTTCTTTTCATTTATTTACTTTTTTAACTTGTTTCAACAGTCAATCTATCGGATAACGACCTTCAGAAGTACACTCTTGGGAATTCAAGACTTAAATGATGTCAAGGTCGATTAGACTTAGGACATATAGTACTTTACAGGGTAGACATTTGTTTTATTAGTAAATTTTCTTTAAACATGTAGGAAAGTAACAGGTCTGTCATAGATTCCAGTCAAAAAAATACGTATGTTATATACATACGTATTTAGAAATAATAAATATATAGAGAATATTATGTTTTACAGTTGTAATAACTATTGATAATCTAATTATATTATAAATTATCATTTAATCAAGAAATGAAATTAAACTTTAACTAGCTAGGCCCAGCTCTATGACATCACAAAAGAGCTTAAACTGTATAAATACTTAAAGCTTTATTGGATATCGCCTCCGAAGATAGATGTAAGAAATTAAATGAATAGAAATGAATCAAAATAGAGGCTGAAAATACACAAATAACGGTTTCCTACTTTTCAAAAAAGTGTGTGATGAAAGTAGGATATTACCAGCACAGGTAAAGTACGTAAATGCGTAATTTAAAATTTGAGCTATTCAAATCGTGGCGAATAATTAGAAATATTCAGGCGCAGCGTCCGCGAGTGATTGATGTAGTGGAACTCGGTGCTATTGCCGTGCCCACGCCACAACACAGCACTCCCGCCCCCTTCTTACTCCAGCGTGAGCCTTCGACCCCCTCCGGTTGCGACAACTTGGAGACATTAAGAATATTTAAATTGTAAATTGCTCCCCTGCACTGAATACCTATTTACAGAAAGTTTGGCCTTTTATACAATCGGTGGTATAAGTTGTGAACAAGTTAACATACATTTTAATTTTAAAAAGAATATTATACCGCATGGCTTGGTTGTTTGTAAACAAAATCATTTAAAATTACATAGATGTTTAAGTGATAATTTTTGTAAAATGCAGTGGTAAGATGCTATAAACTTTTTGTTATGATAATTTGAAGTATCTACTGATTAAAATAAATTAACAATCTATTTTTCAGTCATTAATCCAGTATTTTTAGAAAATTTTAATTATTATATTCAAACTTAAATTAACACCTATCATGTAGTTTATAATAAATATTATAAAAATAAATACCCAGACCAAATCAAACTCTAAATGTTCGAACACACTAATATTTGACTTGAGCGGAAATCAAACCTACAAGCCACTACAGTTTATGTATATATATACCTCTATACCAACCTAAAACGACAGCATTCCTTCTGTCGTACCAGCTAAATAGCTGGTGAGTGAGAGACCAGAGGTGCAATGATGTACAAGCATTTCACTAGGTCACCATAGTATGGGTCACCATGCTACATTGTCTGCATTCACAGTGACAGGATGGCGACCACTATTATTGGATTCTGCTAATGCTTTTCATTAGGCAGAGTAGAGTCATTTTGGCAGGCTTAAATACATAAAAAACTATAACGTGTATGTTTTTTGGAAAATATGTAGGTACATTAATCACCAGTTTAGTTACCATGTACAGGCTCTGACTAGATCAGACGGCCGAGTGTGAAATGTGTGGCGATATTATCATAAAAAATATGATAAAACAAAATCTTTTTATAGGTATAGAGATTTCAGTAATAGAAATGGACAAATGGAGCAAAAAGGAACATTGTGATGACAATAAGGCTCGTAGATGGGCCACTGTAACATGAATATAACAAACTAAAGAACCGGCTTGATTGAATCATCCGCTGTTCTTTGTCATAAATCCGACAACGGGCGGCCGTCTAACAATGCGTCCTGAAATCGTTCCATTTCTCATTTTGTTTCTCTCCCCTTTAATCTCGCATCCGTAGAAAAGTGAATCAGCGTTGCAAAAGGGCATTGGAATGCAGACAGCAGATATGCTACTGATTAATCTATTGTAAAAAGTTTTACTTTTCTAATTAATTAACTTCTCATTAATTCTTTTACTGCAATAATCCAGATACACGTACGCGGAGCCGCGGGCGAAAGCTAGTTACACATAAATTACACCCCGAAACAGAACAAACCATCGTGTTTATTGCACAAAGATTTGTCCTACCTGTCAATCAAACTCACCCATAAAACAATCCCTCATGTCCATAAACTATTATAGACATGAACCACCTGATACCTGAGAGGTTGTTTTATGAAACCTAAAATGTGTTAACCTCTACTTTAAAATTTGTACCTACCCAGCTCTTAAAAGCATTGCTCCCCACGTGACACTCATAAAATTACAAACGAGTGTTTTCACGACAAAATGAAAGCAGATGGGCGGTAGTGGCCAAAACAGTGTTCCTTATGCGACCACTTGAGGCTCACCCCTGTCAGACGGGGAAAACAGGGGGTTTTTATTTTCTCAACCCTAATTTGAGGTTACTTTTTGTCGGAGGCTCGTAGCCTAACGGATTTCCGGGGCCAATCTACCGTTTACTCAACTGAGCCTATAAACGGTGCAATAAGAAATATTCAAACGGTGTCCTGTAATTGAATAGGTTTATTATATTAAATAGGTTATGTTTCTGTTTATTTCCTCGAATAAGTTTTGTATCTTAGTTGTATTAGAAAAGAAAAACACGTACCGTATACGTATACCCTACGTACGATCTAATAGAAAAATAATTACATTTTAGGTTAATTGATTTATTTTAATTCACAACAGTTTGTGACTCAACATGTTGGCAGGAGCTGGATGCGAGTAGCCGAGGATCGAACTAAGTGCGTGCAATTGGAGAGGCCTATGTCCAGCAGTGGACTGCGATAGGCTGATGATGATGATGTTGATAATCTCATTGTTTGATATTGATAGGATTTAAATAAAATAAATCATGAACCTAAATATTTTTTACAATCATTATTCACTGCATTTGTGTAAATGAATGAAAAGTAAATAATAGGAGGCGGCCTAATCATTTTGCATCATTCCTCCGGAGGCCGGGGGAAGAACTGTGGCGACTTCCAAGTACAGCGCAAGCGAAAAACAGACAACAGCGCCTTCTATCGAAGGAACACTGAACCACGAAGAAAGACAGAATGAACTATACGGACCAACTACTAATTCTGAATCTTGATAGAGAAATTCTCTCGACGAATAGCATAATATACACAATATCCCAACATCAACAGTAGGGCTGTGGCCCGCCAAGCACGATCACCTCGTCTGGCCGTAGGATCCTCTCTTTGTGTTGGGGGAACACGGCACCCGTTCCTAAGAAGTAGTGAGCCCCGACGTGATTGGAAGCCTTCAAAGAGCAGATCAACAATCCCAAGCAACATCTCTCAACCACGTATAAACTAAGTAATATACATCGAATATGTTCACATCTCATCACATCACTTCAACAGCTTCTAAGAGCATATATTGGGTGGAGAATGCTTAAAACCTTCCAGCGACTATTTGTGATGATTCCAGGAGCGGTGAAACAGTACTTTCGAAAATGAGTCATAAATAAAAGAGGGAGGAAGAAATAAGGTAAAGTCGCATAATTGTATAATTCCTGTTACCAGAGAGCAGAAAATCCGCGACAGCCGAGATTACAACCGTTAACCAACTGATCCCAGGACGGAAGAAAACAGAATGTCTCACGAGTTGGATAATGTTAAATTTATTGCAGCGCTAAAATGTTTACGGATATCGCGCGAAAACGGAACGCCCCGAGGACGGCGAGCTCTACTCACCCTTGTAAACACGTTTTATTGGCTTTATAATATGTTTTACGCGTGACGTTTTACAAACGATCCCAGAAGAGCGTCGAATTATTTTTACGGCACGTACTCGTACTGCGCGAAAACACAGGAAATTTCAGTACACGAGGGATTTTGTAATTATACCTTTTAAACAAACAGTTTTTGTTCCATGATAGCCAACGAAAATAGAATGAGGGATTTCCGACATTTTAATCGTGCCAGATGGTAGTCAAAAATCTTCCTTTAAAGAACACTTTATCCGGATGAATGATTAGTTTTTTTCGTAGAATCTAACCCTTTCCAGACATGGGTGCTAATTTGTGAAATCAGAGAATGAAATATGTGTTGTATAGAGTGTGGAATGCGGCACAGTGGAACAATTGCACACCCTAATACCAGTCAACCGCTTGATGAAGGTCCAGCCGCACCCCCACCTCGCTTCCTCGCGCCTCGCACCACTTCATGTCAGACTAACATATAACTAAACTGTACATACCTTGACATTACACGTACGTGTTGCTCTAACGGAGCAACGTAATCTTGTAGGATTTTCGTTTTAGATATTAGTTCTGTTCTGTTACAGGAATTTCACGACACGATACGCAACAAATTCTTAGAAATACTTTACGTTTTGATGTCACGAATGAGTAAGCGGCTACCATAAGTATGGGCACTTCTAACCAAACTTCTAACTTTGTAGTTCTATATAGTTATTATTAACAAATAGAACTAAGTATGTTAAATTAGTACACGATATTACAATATTTGAATGTATGGATAGCTTAGTGGTTTTAAGTGATCATCTTGCCGCTTTCTATTACGACGAGTGTTGTGATTTCGGTTCCCAAATACAATAAAAAGAAATAAATATTTCGGACATATAACACAATGTTATCTAGCTTCAAACTCAGCAGAAATTGTACTTATATACTTTTTAAGTGTATATAATATACACAAACTCCGAAACGAATATCTGTAGGTAATACAAATATTTGGTCCGACGAAGGATTAAAACCCAAGCATCAAGTAAGCAACCTCAAGCACAGCAGTCGCATATACTACCACAGCGCCGCCGAGCACTTTCCATGATACAACAATATATGTAACTTACAAAACTATTAAATAATTTACATCATCATCATTATCATCATCATCATCAGCCTATCTCAGTCCACTGCTGGACATAGGCCTCTCCCATTGCACACCACTTTGATCGATTTTGTGCTTTGATAATTTACAATACAAATTAATTTTTTGAACTACGGGCAACACAGCTCGCTACAGATACTTTTAATTTGAAAGTAGCATAAGTTACTCATTAAATAATCAGCTATCTGCCAGTGATGTCCAATCAAATTCAATTTGGCCGTTATAGAGATTATCCAGCACAAAGAGACAGATAAATAGGAAAAAATATTCAGAAATAAATTGCTGTTTATTAAAAATCACAATGAGATCACTTCAATTTGATTTATATAAATATAGATCTCAAATGAAAGTAATTATTAAATCTGAGGTAACTTTTATTTTCGACACAGACACGAAAAGAACGCGTTTAATGAATGAAATGTAACTTAAATTAGTCATTGGAAAAATGCAACGTCTAAATAATATTACCTACAATAAAACTTACCTTTCAAACTTAGAGCTTTTATTATACCAAGAAAGTTTTAAAACTAACTACATTTCCTACAATGTCATATTAACGTACGGTCTGGATGTCTGCCAACATTTTTCGCATATTATGACATTTCTAAATAGTAGTACATTAACTATCATATAACTGGTTTAGCTGTTTGCGTCGGATTGTGGAGTTTCCGGACGTAAGATTCAGAGGAAACGTACCGTTATTGAAGGTAAAAAGCTGTTTATATAAATGCAAAGCAGATCAGTAGCTTGTCAATTCGACTCAGTGCAAATCTTACTGATCGAATATGGATTTAGAGTCGTCCCCATTCCGTACGCTCTACAACGCACCCTTCCACCCTACAGACGCAGTCGGACAGCCGAAAAATAATCTGTCATCTAACACAGGCGTGACAAATAAAATATTGGACTGAAACCGCTATATTTGTCAACACATGTGGTAGAATTCTATATACATAAAACATAAATAATGTGTTTAAGTACTAATTCTGCCTTGTTGAACTAGCGTATGCGATTGGTGATCAATATATTTCGGCCTTCAATCCCGAGTCAGACTACAAGTATTGTACAAGAAATCCCTAATAACAACCTGGAGTATAGATGTTTGAGGATATTTCGGAGTATCGCTACGAGTCACGTAAAACTATTAATGTTTTTGAATATGCTGAGAACTAGTTGAAAATTCGAATCCAGTTCACCCTCAATATTGCGGAGGTTCGATACCAGTCGCTTCCTGAAAATACTAATATTCAGGTAAAACTAATTGAACTAGTAGCCGACCTCAAATAATCTTATAAATAATAAAAGCTACAAAGAAGAAGTATGGTAGTAGTATAGGTACTAATTCATTCCGGTTTTATTTCACTAAATAGATTGTTTAATACTTTAGTAATACTAAGAAATCTTTAAACTACTAAGAAAGAAATCTGCTGACTAGGTACGTACTAATTATTTCTTTATTAAGTATTAATAAATATTTTGCTAGTCATAAATATGAAATAACATTGAAAATAAAAACATTCGTACCACTGTAATTTGCTATAAAAATCTACGTCCTTGTAATATCTCTAAAAATAAAAACGTCTTAGCCGATTTCCCTATCATTCGACGTACGTTCAATAGGAATTTCTTTTCAATACGGCTGTACCTTCGTCCTGACTGCGGCTGAATCCAATCGGAGGGATATTAAAACTTTCCGTTCGCAGTGCTCAGCCCTTTATACTGAAGAGCGCCACCGAATCCAACCCGCCGACCGATCTAATCTACTTCTTCGAAACGTACTGAACTAATTTGACTTCAAAATCATAAAAGTTGTCCAGGTTATATTTTTCTTGTATAATGTACTCTTCTCTTACTTAATTGTTTTCTACCAAAACCACTTTATAGGAATAAAGAAAATTTAGTTTTAAAGTAGGTAAGTAAATATTTGTCTGTGTGTATCTTGGTCTCATTATGCCCGCTATCTTCTGGAGCGGCTGAAACGATTTTGACTTTCACTACCAATGAAAGTTAAAATAATTGTTATTTAAGGAGTAACTTAGGCTATTTTTATTTCAGACTAGCTGCGTCCTATACTTTTAGTTGTAAAGGTACAGCAAAAACCCCAGGTAATTCATATGTTGTAAACATTATATTCTGATTATATCTGTTGTTAACTCTTAGAGAATGCGTAATGTAAAATATATAATGTTAATTTTTTGAGCTAACTAATACGTTTAAGAATGTTTTTCTGTTTAATTAAATATATCTTCTTCTTTTCCTTTGCCCCTTCCCACGTTAGGTGGGGTCGGCTCTCCTTATCTTCCTGCGCCAGGATAGTCTGTCCTGGGTTGTCGGGTCAGGTAATTGGGTCTTCCTTACGAGATTGGCCATACTAGTCCACCAGGTCAAGGGCGGTCGTCCTCTTCCTTTCTTGCCCTCCGGAAGTGCCAGTGCCTTCTGAACGACATGCTCGCCGTCTCTACGCATGACGTGCCCGTACCACCTTAGGCGAGTTTCGGTGAGCTTTTCCGGGATTGGAGTCACTTTGAAGCTACCTCGGACATATTCGTTTCGAATTTTGTCTAGCCTCGTGACTCCGCCCGACCATCTAAGCATCTTCATTTCGGCCACGTGCAGCTTCTGAGCATGTGTTTCCTTCACTGTCCAGCATTCGGCCCCGTATAACATCGCTGGTCTTACTGCTGTCTTGTACACTTTCCCTTTAGTGCGTATGGGCATGTGCTGGTCGCAGAGAACTCCAGAGAGTGTACGCCATTTTTGCCAAGCGACGTTTATTCTGTGTGACACATCTGCTTCGGCACTTCCGTCTCGCGTTACTATTGAGCCCAGGTATCGGAATTGGTCGACTTTTGGTACTTGCGTGCCGTCCGGGTAATAGACGTTGGCGCTGTTTGCTATGTTGCTGAATTTGCATTCCAGGTGTTCCGTTTTGGATCTGCTTACTCGAAGTCCTGAGTTTTCCAATGCCGTGATCCACTCGTTTAATGAGGTTTGCAGTTTTTCAGCAGATTCCGAGACAATCGCAACGTCGTCGGCATACAAGAGATTCCAGGGTGGGGCATGTTGAATATTCTTCGTAACATAATCCATAACTATATTAAATAGCCAGGGACTGAGTGCTGAGCCTTGATGAACTCCCACTTCCACCACGAATTCCTCACCAAGGCCGGCCGGACTTCTGACTTTCGTGCGGATATTGTGATACATATCTTGGACCAGGCGTATGTAGTCTTCAGGGATTACTTGCTCTCGCATTGCTTGCCACACGAGTCTTCTTGGAACTCGGTCGAACGCTTTTTCGAGGTCAATAAATGCGAAATGTAGGTCTTTCTTGTTCAGACGATGCTTTTCCATCAGTATCCTCACCGCCTGAATGGCATCCGTGGTTGATTTGGATGGGGTGAACCCAAATTGGTTTGGTGTAATTTCGCAGATGTGCAAGAAGCGTCTATTTAATATACGTTCCCACAGCTTCAGGGTATGAGAGGTTAGTTTTATGCCCCTGTAATTGCTGCACAGAGTAATATCACCCTTGTTTTTGTAGAAGGGTACAAGGAAGCTTTGCCGCCAGGAATCAGGAATCGCAACGCTCCTCATTATCGTATTAAAAAGTTTTGTGAGCCATACTACTGCTATGGAGCCCAGAGCTTTCCAAAGATCTACTGGGATCTCGTCGGGGCCCAGTGCTTTACGATTCCTCATTTTCCGAACGGCCTGCTCTACTTCGCACATAGTAACCTCATGAATTGGACCCTGAACTGGTGCCGATGAATTTAAGGCTTGGCTGGGAAATTCCTCATTGAGCAGCTTCTTATAGTATTCGTGCCATCTTTTATTAATGTCCTCATGTGAAGTGAGCAGTGTGTTGTCTTCGCTTTTAATGAATTTATTGGCTTTAAAGTCCAAACCTGATCTGTGCCTATTTTTGGCCAATCTGAAGATGTCGGCATCTGTAACTGCATCATCGAATTTAGTATAAATGCTTTCCCGTGACTTAGCCCTGGCTTGCGCGACACACCTTTTGGCTTTCCTCTTGGCTTCTTTGTACAGCTCTCGGTCGTGTTCAAGGCCGGAACTTTGCCAAGTCTTAAAAAGGACCTTTTTGTTCTTGACGGCCTCTTTAACATCTTTGTCCCACCACGTAGGGTCTTTTCCTGTACTAATACCTCCTTTCGAAACGCCCAGTGTGGCACTAGCCTCACTTCTACAGTGTGCTTCAAATTTAGACCACATCCGATCTGCGTTTTGGTGAAGTGTTTTCAGGTCTTGCGTCAGGTACTCGCGTATACTAGTCATGAGAACTTCGCCCTTCGGACCAGAGAGCTCTTTCCATTTTATTCTAGGTGTTCTTTCTATAAGCGTCTTGATGGGTTTTGGCAATCTGAGTACAGCCACTAAAAGCCTGTGATGCGATGTAAGTGGTTCTCCCGGTATTACCTTGCAATCCCTGAAGCCTCTCTTCGTTTTGCCATCTGTCAGTATATAATCTATCTGCGAGGACCTTCCTCCACTATTGTACGTTATCAAATGTGAGTCTTTCTTTTTGAAAAATGTATTAACCATTGATAGATTATGTCTTGAAGCAAACTCTAGTATTTGTTCCCCTTCCCTGTTTAAAGTGCCGTATCCGTAGCCCCCATGAAAATCTCTGTACGTGCTGTTGGCTACGCCCACGTGTCCATTTAAATCTCCCATAAGAAGCTTGGTTTCGTTGTCGGGTATTTTCAATATATACCAACATATTTTTTGTTCTTTCATCTTAATTTGGCGCAGTAAATGGAATGTGTTTCTCATTGTGCCTGCAGCGCATAAATAATTAAGAAAGTGTTCGACACAGTCCGCCCTGACTTTTCCCAACAGACTACTCATTAGAACTTTTTTATTCATTTCTTAAATTTAAATTTAAATGATGGCAATAATGCGAATAAAACTCGGATTATAATTAACTTTTGCTTATAATTTTATTTTGTTTACGTACATGGAGTTGGCACCCACTGCCAACTTGCCCAAATTACTTTCCTAAATTAATCGATTTCAAAATTAGATAAAATAACTATCAGTTTTAGAAATATTGAAAGACAGTTAATGCAGCTAGCCTATGTCCTTCCTCAAGATTAAAAGTATCACCTTGTAAAATTTTATCGAAGTCTATGCAGCGGCTTAGCCGTAAAAGCGTAACAGACAGAGTTTCGAATTTATAAAATTTGTTCATATAGAGATGCAATAGTATCTGATAATGCAACTTGACTAATTACCTTTCCAAAGAGAATTCAGAAATAAAGTTAATGATTAGCTTCTTGTAGATAGTTGCATTGCCTTTAGAATTATCTCAAATCCAGACGTTGCGCACATTAACTAGTTTTGCGAGAACGAAGTCTACCTCTTAATTTGTATTCGGCCCTCGGACCGCCCGTCCCGCGCACCCGGGAGGAGCGGAGAGTGTGCTCCTTTTGTAGCTTCAGAACCAATTTGTATACCAGTAAGAAAATTAAAAACTTCCGGATCTTTTCCCAATCACCTTCTTAACGCAATAAAAGTTTGTTAACCAAAATAAAGAATAAATGGTGACCTAACTCAATATACGAATTTTATCCACTTAGTATAATCTTTAAGTTTCTCGAAAATGTAAACTTTTCTTTACGCAACGTCTACATTTAGTAAAGTAAATGAAAGGACTACACTGCTACATAGAATAATTTAATTAAAGGTAGACCTCTAATAAACTGATTCAGTTTCGTATTAATTAAGATTTTACACAAAGAAATTAACATTTATAACATATCTAAAGCCAAAGAATTTTGGAATTAAACAGAAAGTGACATTAAGACAGATGTTAAGAGCCGGAACAATAATTAAGAGGCTGTCGGTTTGAAACCGCGTCGTCGTCGGCGAGATTTAATTAGTGAGAGAACAATCCACAACGGGCGCGGGCGGTGCCTCCCGCGACCCGACCAGTCTTACTTTGGGTGCCTCAACGCACACTGCGCCATGTGCCGTGTGCCCACTTCCATTGTAATCATAGATTTTTGCATTCAGCAGAAATGGGAAATTAAAGCCATCACGCTAAAAGCTGCTACAGTTACGTAATTTATAATACTCACACTCAGAAACTACTGATCCGATTTGAATTACATTTAGTACACAGATAGCCTAAAACCTGAGAAAGGACATAAGCTATATTTTACCACGATAACTGACATACAGCCGGGCAGAACCGCGGAAAGCTAGTATTTAATTTGTTGAAAATTTATTTAATTTTAGTATAACGTATAATAAAACTAATAAATGTATTATTTTCTAGAAATATTCGTAAGGGTTATGAAAAAGTACTAGGTTTTCACCCCGAAAGTAAGCAAAACCCGCACAAAGACTAAGTGATACCTAAATACTGGGCTGCGAAGAAATAATATTAGGTACTTCAAAACCTTGAACTGTATTATAGTCAGTTTGCCGTATAAATTAGATCTTGAAATTCTTAGTCTGTAACCAACATGTACTAGTGAAATACAAACTACCGTATTTACTCTGCTCTCTCTAATCTTGTATTGATAAACCTACGCTCTCCATCATCTGATACAACCACAGTTGGTCTAAAATATCCCTTCATTTATATTCGTACGGTTCGTCGTTATGATACATTATCCCTAAAAATCCTTTTTTAGTGGACAAGATACTGCGGTTATGAAAGACATCGTATTGGAAGCTTGTCTTATTAAAATGTGATATGTTTCACAAAAAGAGTCCGATAATACGACACGTCTGGGACTACTTGCAAATCCGATTTCCCTATCTCCCCATATTTGTATTCGAAGCCCGATCCATCTAATATTTCCTTCCAACTCCACCGACGCTATCTACGTTCCTTCCTGACACTGAATCTAATCGGAATAGATATTAAAACTTTTCGCACAAGTGACTGTTTCGATTTTATATTATGACGATTTTATATACGACCACATGTTTTATAGAGTTGTGAAAACAAAAACATGAGATAATTTAAATTAGTAAATAATATAAAGTTGGCTCTGAAATCCTTTGCTATAGAACTATGTTTTATGTTAATGGATTACTATCCGTAGAGTAAATAGAAAAATACCAAGCGGTTTGCAGATACTTTTGTCAAATAAACACTCAAAGGACGAGGTTTTGATTAAATGAGGCGTCCGAGCTTAGAAATACGGATCTGGCAGGCAGACAATATTCTGTGCTTGTTCCCAGTACGCTTCAAGCAGTGGTAGCTTAGCTTTGTCGATTTTTTGAATAGGAAAAAGAAAAAATGCCACTTGAATTTTTTGGATAAATTTCAACATCGTCGGACTGAAGTTTAGTTTATCGAGATCGGAATAATAATAATGATCCTTGAAAAAGTTATGCCTCGCGGCTCCCGTGTGTGTATCATACACATACACACATCGTTTATCGGGGTAAAATGTAAATGTCTTATGTGCTGTCCCAGGTTCTAAACTATCTGTGTACCTAATTTCATTTGAATTTCTTCAGTATTTTTGGCATGAAAGCGCGACGGACAAAGTTACTTTCAGTTTTATAATATTTATTTATTTATTTAAACTTCCTACAAACATATTGCACAAGGCGGATTTATTTATTCTGGTAAATTTTTCTTACGATGTGTTTGGTTCGGAAGTGTATAAAACGTTTGAATCAGCCTGTTACATACACATAAAAGTGTTGACAGCACAGAAACTTGCTAAGTGCTTCCGTTGGCTTGTATCCCTTATCTAATTTATTTAACTGTTAGCTGAGCAACATCGAAAACAAGCTTCTTCAATGTTATAACATTACTATTTAGGGTAAATTACCGCTAACTTTAATTCGGAACATAAGTTTATCGTACTACCGATTTTTCAATCGATTTAGTTTAGCCGTCGTTATGCGAAAATGCCGATAACTTGTAATTTTGTGCAAGGTAGTACGACTAGCCACCCTCTTCACAAATTCCTACGGCAAGTTTTTTATTCGGACTTCTTTCAACCGAACCCCTCTCTTTTATAATTTCCCTGCCTTTTGCCTGCCAAAACAAGTTCACTAAAATTACAAGACTGTAAAGCCGGATTAGTACAAGCATTGTATTTATTTTATAATGGATCGGCATTCTACACAATCGATGGATTAGATATTTTGGATACGTTTTTGTTATTTCATTTCAACATAAAAACGTTTAATAATGTAAAATATAAAAATATAAATATTTATATATAAAATAAAATATACATATTGCAATGTATTCAGATACACAGAAACAAAGTGAATATCAATGAGAGAAATATAAAAAGAAAAAAAAACTACTTTAATGTCTGATAAAAAAGGAAATATCGCTGGTTATGTGTTGTAGAGTAGCGAGGAACATAAAATATTTATCAAAAGACTCCCGCCTGCGTTCGGGTCTCAAGAGACACGTCGAGAACTACACTGCGCTCCCCACTACATAACACCTTAGAATAACGATTTACTCACTTGTCTCTTCATAACAAAAAATAAAAATAAACTTTTCTTTTGTGTTAATTAAATAGTCGGTCGGTCAGTGTGCACGTCTTTCGCCTAAGATGATGATTAATCAATTTCTAGCTTTTATAAATCGATTCCGTCCTGGCCAAAGCACTAATACGGCTCTTGTTCATATTACGCAGTAGCAGGATCCCTGCGAAGGCTACGGAACTTTTCCAATGAACACTAAAATTGCGCTTGCGCAATCTCTACCGATTCCCATCCTTAACTATGGCGATGTCAGCTATCTGAATATGACCAAAGCGCAACTGAATAAACTTGATCGACTTCAAAGCCTCTTCATCATCATCATCATATTTGGATTACGTAAATATGATCACATCTCAGAGTTTCGTTCTAAACTCAAGTTACTACCTATACGTTTTCGCCGAAATTTATACAGTGTTCTGTTTCATCCTCACAGGAAGGGCGAGAACTCGTAACCTTCTCGACGGTCTGTTGGCTTAAAGGTTAGTGGCATTAACTTCTAAGCCAAAGTTCAGGGGTTCGGTTGCCACCCAAGTCAATAGTTCGTTCCGTTTCAGAAATATTTAAGTAGGCTTATCAAAAGTATGGTTATTATGCTATGCACGTGCTCTGCTTAGTTTTAAACCCAACTTTGTAAGAAGAAGTAAAATAAACGATACTAAAAATAGAGATTATGACAATTCTTATACGGATAACCTTCTATCCTTTTGATGTAAAGAATTAAACTTACATACAACCTGTAACTAATAGGAGAGACAGTTCTTAATTCCTGGTACCATATGTGTGTATGTTGATAAACATTAGTTATATTAAATAAATTTGCTATAACAGCTACTTATATCACAGCTATGTACATACATGCAATTTAAACGTTTGTATAATTTTGTTTCAATTTAAAGGTTGAGAGGCGGAAAAACAGTGCACCGGTGCGGGTGAATGCCCGATGCTCTTGCTTTGTATGCCACTATTTGGCTGTGTGAATCGCCCATATTTCACTCTAGTCAAACTCGTAACAATTGTACGTTAAACAAATTATTCAACCTCTATTTCAATCCTTCAATCGTTGCGGTTTTTAAACAGTCGTCATAACCGACAAGTGAACAACAAAACCTAAGTTCGCATTTTTATCACTAACATGTCATCGAAACTTTAATAAACGGCTCATCACTGGTACTTATAGTTCAGGTTTTGTTCTCTATTTTAAATACCTGCAGAATATTTTATGGTGTATTACACACATCAAAAGTGTCTAGGGATCAACATATATTTTTGCAATAACTTTTCTCCTGATTGATATTAATTAAAAATTTCTTTAAGGATTCATCAAATAAAGTGTTTTCGTTTGTCACAGTAACGATAAATCAAGTCACCTTTGCATTAGTAAAGAAATTTGCCATTTTCCTAATAAAGGGATTTTTGACATTTGAACCACTAACATTAAAGTTCGAAAAAAAGACTGAAATAACAGTTTTCTTTAAAATTTTATTAGGTAACTTAAACAATTAATAATCCGTGTTTCTACCGCGAACACTAACAACACAAGAACATCGGTTTGGCATACTCAAAATGAGTTCATCCAAATCACGCTGTGGAATGGCCGCCCATGTTCGTTGCAACAACAAAAAAAGGTCTTCTTGCGACTGGATACCCTCCATATTCGGCAGAGCTCTTCTCTGTAGCATATCCCATGCATGCTCAATCGGGTTCAAGTCTGGCGACTGAGCAGGCCAGGGCAGGACATTGATGTTAGCTGCGGCGAGAGTCTGTCTTACAACTCTTGCGGTGTGCGGTCGTGCATTATCATGCATTAACTGAAATAAGGGACCGATTTGCACTTGTAGAGGAACGATGACGTCTGATACAATCGTCTCAGCATAAATTTGAGCGTTGAGGTTGCCTCTGATCCAAATCAACTCAGTTCTTCCGCCGATCCAAATACCCGCCCATACCATGATGGTTCCACCACTATAAGGATGGACTTCCTGGCAGGATTTTAATCGCTGTTGGCGTCCAGGGGTTCTCCAGTGTCGTATACGTCTTGTATCCGGTCTCATACCAAAACGAGACTCATCAGAAAAGCACACGAAACGCCATTGTTCTTCTGCCCAATTTCTGTGTTCAAGAGCCCATTGATATCGAATCCTACGATTGTGCATTGCTATAGGTGGTACCCGTAGCGGTCTTCGGGAATGAAGGTTCACTTCATGCAAGCGGTTTCTGACTGTTTGGTCGCTAATTAAGTTCCCTGAAGAGTGATGAAGCCTCACGGCTAACAACATGGCGGTTATTGTTGGAGCTCTTCGAGTTAAGATTTGAATGTATCGGTCTTGTCTCCGTGTGGTGCAGCGATACCGTCCTCCATGGCGCTCAGCCACGGTACCAGTGCTTCGGTAACGTGTCCAAAGTCGACTGATAACACTCTGACTTGTATTCAGAGCTAAAGCCACAGTACGTTGCCGGGAACCAGCTTCTATCATTCCCACGGCTCTGAGCATTTCTTCCCTGCTTAAATGACGTCGCCGCTTCATAATAACGTTGGTTTTAATCAGTAGTAGGGAAACAGTAGCACTAATAATTTCTTCAATGCGTTGTATGTTTTTATAGGGAAAATATTGGCAGCTGATTTTCATCTTTTACTCGAATTTGATTGACAGTTCCTGATTCAAATTATGAAATGCACCAAAAAGGATCCATATAAATTTATAAAATCATAAATTTATTACAAAGCCACATCTCAATCTCAAGAAATCCGCATAAAAATGCTTGATCCCTAGACACTTTTGATGTGTGTATATACAGACCTACTTCATTGTTTAGCATGATTGGGGAATGTATATACTGTGATAGTAACAAATAAATGGTTTAAAATCCACCCGGAATTGCAAAACTCATATTACATTAGGTTTTCGTAGTATTATTTTCAGAAAAATATCTGAACGATTATGCAAAGCTGACTAATTGTTGGCTTAAAGAGTACTAATACGAGTAAACTAGCGTGACTGGACTAATTCTTGATTATATTGACAGCCACCCCTTGTATGATTCATGTTGTTGACAAGAAACAGTACTTAGATGTACTTCAAAATGACTTTACTAAATAAATAGATACACATAAGTACACTTCAATCATGATTCCTTACCCGAAAGAAATACCTAATTATGACACAAAGACAAAAATATATTACTGCATATTATCTGCACAAAAATCTCTAAAATATCGTCTCAATATTTAATGAATAACGTATCGAATTTCGTGATCGATTTTATCCGCTCAAGAAACAAGTTTGAACTTTTTAATTAGTTTAGCGACAATAATCGAAAACTGTCTTGTTACTTTGAATCATCGCCTCGCAATCTGCTTTATTATCCAATATCGGGCTTTATTTCCTCCATAGCTCTCCCGGACTTTGTATTCGTTTAACTTTACAAGTTTTAGAAACGATTGGGTTGATCAAATTCAGCACAATAATCGTAGCTGAAAAAATTGGATCGTTTATTGCTTTGTTCCATATTTATCTGTATTATTGGTATCATCCGATACGATATAGATAAGTTATTTATATACTTCAATTTACCTAAATTGATTTGTTTGTTTGTTGAAATATGATAGTGTGTAGAACATACGCCTTCGTTAATATTTTTTCTAAGCGCTTGTTTATTAATGAACGTTTTTATTTAGCATATGAACACAAGCAATAAATTTATGTGTGGTGCTAAGGGTACACCGTTGGTCGGTGTCGGAATGCCCGCGAATGAATGGCCATTGAAAAGTCATCAGTTATGTAGGGCGTATCGTCGCGCGCCATGTGGCCAGCGCCGCGCGGCCGTTTCTCTGCGTAATTTTTCCGCGGGCAATTTTCCACAATTCCCAAATAACCATCAACATCACTTTGACTCGCCCTTTATTTAAACGCCTATAAAATTCAAAACATTTGATATATGATTGGGATGTATACACTATTTTGAAAGAAAAATACTAATTCCGAGATGAAATTTAGCTATGATATTTATAACTGATATCCTACTTCTTATCGAATAATAAATCAATTTAAAATAGCTGAAACGTAGTATTCTATAACACAGCTACCAATAAATAATTATTGACATTATAAAATTTCACGCACATTTTTATCGTCAATTAATATATCTAAATTTTACACGATTGTTAAAGACTAGAAGATCTTTTTTTTGTCCCATATACATAAAAAATAAACATACACAAAAAATCTGATGTCTCAAGAAAGCGTTTTAAAAAAATTCGTAAATACGTATAGCTCCTGCACTGCAAAAAAATTGCTACCTGCATCACACAATTAATCAACATTGGGCCGTGTCCCCCCCAAGCCTTAGTTTCCTTAGATCCTTAAATTATCTATTTTATAGTTCATTAATTATATAATAGATAATTTAGACTAATTTCTATTTTCATTATATTAATAATTTCTAATTTAATTAGGCACTTACCTCATAGTAGCATTTCTTAACTAAAAAGTCGTTCAAGCGTTTTTTGAATAAATGAGTATTTAATATATTTAATTCTTGTGGTATATTGTTAAATATGACTGGCGCCCTGTTCTATATGCAATAAAGCTGTATTCACTTTACGTGTGCGAAGTCTATCGCGTGTATTTGCCCTTCTATTGCGTGTTACAGTATCTGAGAGAGTTTCAAATAGCTCAGGATTTAATTTTATAAAAGTTTCTAACTCAAATATATATAAAGGGAGGTACAGTTAGGATTTCGTGATTTAGAAAATATGGTTTACAGCTATCTCTACTACTCAAATTAAACATGACCCGGAAACATCTTTTGTGAGCTTTAAAAGCTACATCTTTATGTGTAGAGTGGCCCAAAATATAATACTATGCCTAAGGTAAGACTCAGTAAACACTATTTTCAAAAACTAAATCTAAAAGGCAGCAACAAAAGTGAGTTAAGGCTAAAACACTCTGCTCTGGATGAGAATTCATTCAAATTGAATAAACTATATTGATGGCACTTTGAAAATATTTTTCGATTTAAAGCGGAATGCATCAAAGTGGTTATGCATTATTTATTTTATATACAGACGGACATATGTATCCTCGCATGTATAACAAACAGCTCTCGCCGCCCACTATCCGTACAATCGAATTGAATTTCCGTCGAAGCAATTTATCAAACGCAATTATTTTCTGTTATTCATATCACAGCGTTTTGTATTATTATGGGAAACATGAAAATGTCGAATAAATTGACGTTAATATATAATAGTATCTCTACCTTTAAAAGCTTTCTTGTAGGTAAACTATAAGCAGTAACATTGCTTTTGTACATAAACAATCCTACATATGTTATAATCTTCCTTTTTCCACTACCTATTTTGTTTCAATATTATATTTTGTTTTCTTTAAAAATAGCCTAAACTTGCCTTAAGTTTAGTATAAAGTTGAGTAACTACATATGTTACAGGAGTTCCCAATAAAAAGTCCCATAAAAAGTTGTGCTCAATTTAGTTTCATCCAAGCCTGTTATAGTTTAGGGAACTGATGCAACATATTGCAAAAGAAAATTAATAAAATAGGAAAATTGGATGGTGGTTTTTGTTTTAACGATATGAGATTTGCAATAAATAAAGTCGATATCAATATTACAGGTACATTGATGGTTATAGTAAGCTTTTCAATTTTGTGCTTAAATATTTCATAACAAAATTAACCCATACTGCAAAGTTAAATATAACTGTTTGTCTGGTATGCTTTCACGGCAAAAGCGTTGCACCAATTTAAATTAAATTTATCATAGATATGCGTATATGAGCTCGGAACCGCAGAAAAAAGTTACTTAACAAATAGATTTATGACAACTTGCAATATTTTAGTTTATGATAATTGTTACTCAAATAAACCTAAACGAGTTGAACCCTCTCCTTTTTCTATTCCAGAAAACAGGCTTTACAAGAAAAATAATAATCACCAGTACTTGTCTGGTTTTGTTAAAGTAATCAACTGTGTGACTTTAGGGTATCTAGTAAATCTTCTACATATGTAATACACACGAAACGCACAATCGAGAATTCATCAGCACTACTAATCAGTATTGTCAAGTAATTAATGTTAATAAATTAATCTCCAGTTACAGGAGACAAATTAGACGCAGGCTGCTCGACTAACGACGGACTATTTGGATTAAATGGAGGGTTGATGTTTATGATTTACGGAGGCTTGTGTAATTGTGGCGCCTGGCAGTCGCGGCTTGCGCCCACAACGACACCACGCGACGCGACACTGCCATTCGACCCGCAAACCGTCACCTCGACAGCGCGCCAAATTAACACTATAATTACACCGCTTCGAAACCAATTAATTATCACTTAGCTGTGTATTATTAAGAATTCTGTCATAAAAGTATAATGAAATAGGCTTGGTTTTGTAATATAATTATAACGTTGCAGAGCACTATTGCGGGATAGCTTAATTAGCAAAAAGATCTATTCCTTAAACGGGTATTCATCCCACGGGTGTAGTAAAAGGCGATTAAGGGATTAACTACGCAAGATAACATCAATGCAAAGAGAAGGAAAACTTGACACCAACTCTATACCAACCCGTCTGGCCAGCGTGGTATAGTAGGCCAATACCTCCTTTTCAAGAAGAGGCCTATGTCCAGCAGTGGACTGTTAAAGGCTGTTGATGATGATGATGATGATTAGATTTTTAATTAAAATAGAGTTGTAACTACGGTAGGATTTTTAGAAAGTTTAATACATTTGTGAAAATATATATTCAATTATTAAATATATGACTTCATTTATTAACTTGAAAAATATTTACTTACAAGCGTCAATAAATTCTTCTGCAACATCACCAAAAGATGCAGCATGGCTAAGTTGAATGGTAATGCTAATTCTATGTGCTACTAGTAAAAAAGGGACAGCCTTTTGGCCACGACTAACGTTAATCAGTTGCTTAGCTAATTGCTTAAACTTAGCACGAGCACTCGAACCCCATGAACCTAGCGTCTTTAACCCAAACGGTTCAAAAATATAATTACCTACTAATTGTGGATATTAATGCCATTTGAGGCTTTCCGCTAATGCAGTAGCAGCGCCGCCATAACCTGTACTTGGAAGATGTGATGACGCGAGGGTGTCGACGTGTTGCATCTCACACTAAAGCTTACCCATCTTCCATGGCAGTAACGACATATCATCTGGTCTTTTGCCATCCTCTTGTACATGACCATTGGGTTCACGTACAGCTAGAAAGTCGGCGATAACAAGAACATGAAAAATCATGTCGTTAATATTGGCATGTCAAGATATGCGGTCAGTGCTACTGCTAGAAGAAATACCATGATGGACAAGACTGATAACAGCTTTTTCACAGCGGCAAGAATGCGCTGAATCACAGTATATTAATTCAGAACTTACAGAAACTTTGGAAACTTTCTATTATTTAATTTAAAATTTAAAGTGATATTAACTTGTTTTTGTTATAAAATGGCTTTTAACTGAATTTCAACAACATTGAAATGTCACTGTTTTCTTTAGATGTTATCAGTGTTTGATAATATAATAAATCTTGTACACTACACATTTAAGACTATAACGTATATTAAAATTAAAATATTTATTCTTAATAGATACAAATTTGCATTTACATTTCTGGGGCTTAAATAGTCGAAATATGTACGTTGCATAAATTACATACTCTATTTTAGCTACTTTGTCTTCTTTTATTCAAGGTCCTCTTTTTCAGTCGAGGCAATATACAATTTTTAAATTAACTGACTTTGTGTAATGTTAATTGTTTGTTTTGCAGACAGTGCCAAAGTAGCTTGGAACACAATGAAATTATAGCAGCTAATAAAACAATGACGATCTACTCACAATGCGTCGTTTCCGATTTGTTGACTATTCATTAAAGCATCTCGCTAGACAAACAATCCCGTTATGTTATTAGATTTCCTGCATAGTTGGTGCGATTCAGTTACAGGCACATAATTATACGCTTAATTAATTTACTACGTGCGTGTCAAATATACCTGAACTTTGTTAATTAATTGTACAAATAAACTGTTGAAATATTGATGCGGTTGCAGGTTCGATAAATCACCTAAAATAAGCAAACGGGCGGAGACAGTCATCCTATTTGTTCAGAGAGACATGTACGAACATAGATACTGTGTATCGAAGAAACTAAGAGACAGCTTGTTTGTCGTCGCAGACTAATTAAAAAGTTTGTTTCTACAAGTTGTGAACGTAAGTAACATCGAAGTTTGTAGGCGTTGATTCCGCAGGGAAGAAATAGATTTGCCAGTATACACAGAAATAGTTATCGCACAGTTACAGTTGAACGGTAAAGAGAATAATGTAATTTTAAAAATTAGATCATAACGACGGGAGACGGTGATTTAGTCGAGCAGGCGTAAGCTCATTCGGAGTCGCATATGAATATGTATGGCGGTGATACAGATAAAGGAATCTGCACACTGAAGAAAATTCGATTAGTCGCAGCTTCAATTAGCAGATATGATGTTAAAAATGTTTCAAGAATTACGGATTTAAAAAATAAAAACAGTGCGTCAACAGAGAATGAATGATTGTAATGTGGTATAATATATATAAATTAGTTTTGTTAACATAATATTATGCCTACTACTGTGAGATGCAGTATCTTTTTATTTTTAGACCGTAGACATTTTCGAAGATATTGATTTAGTTATTTCATGATAACTTCATTAACAGTTTACTGCTGGACATAAGCTTCTCCTTAAAAGAGTTTTAGTCTACCATACAAAGTTCACCTTATCCCTCTCATGAGAGGAGACTCGAGCCCAGCAGTAGAACGTTATGGGTTGTTGATGATAATTGATGATACCGCATCGACCAGACGGGTTAGTATAGGGTTTGTATCATGTTTTCATGGCACACATTATTATTTGCTCCAGGTAGGAATGGAATTGACAAACACTAACTAGCCGATCTATAGTTTTTAGGGTTCCGTAACCAAATGGCAAAAAGCGGAACCCTTATAGATTCGTCAAGTCTGTCTGTCTGTCTGTCCGTCCGTATGTCACAGCCAATTATTAATATCTTACTGCGAGAAACATGCTGTACCCATGAAATTAACCAACCCGATAAAAATATTCAACAAAGTATTTTGATGAAAAATTTGTAAATTGCATACAAGAATAACTTATTTATTTTTAAATTATGAAAAAATGTTTTCCATAAACCTTATAATAATGTGATTTTACCCGTATTCAAAGTTTGTTTCGGGAATTAATAACGTTTAAAACTTACTTCATTGTTTATTGAGTGAAATTGTTCAAAATTAAATTATAAATGGTATTTACAACAGCATATACAACTTCAACGATTCAAATTGAAAGTATGTTAAAATATTCCGGGTCGCACTCTCTGTACGGTGCAAGTAAATATGGGGCATGAATAAAGATTTGTGAATGAGGGTGGAGATGGCTGATAGTACAACCCCGACATAAGCACGTGCCTCACTAACCTAATGCAAGTGCACACTTGTTTAGATTTTGTACAATTTAACTTTTAGTAGGGTTTTGGTGAATTTAGTTTTATGAATATTATTTCATGATCTCATAGTTTTTCAGGAGCCACATATTATTTTGAATTTACATAATTTAATTATAAGCTTTATTATTGTTTATAACTTAAATGGCGAAGATTGCTTGTGTGTAAATATTTTCTAATATCAACTAAATACATAAGCCTCGTGGTTTAAGCTCAAACTGTTTCATGGAATAATTTCTATTGTTTTTTAGATGAGGTAATCACAAATTTCATATATCGACGAAAGTGTCGATATAAACATTTTAATACCTCTGAATCTAATAATACTTTAAATTAAGTATTATTGTTGACTCAAATGTATGTAGTGAATTAATTGAATGAAATACTTCATCATTGTCATCCAAGCATTTATCTCGACTGCTAAAAAGGCTGCACCTAGGACCCCGGGGTCGTAAGTGCAAGTTTTCTTGCTCTTCCACCTCCCCTTTGCCCAGTCTTTGGCATCCTTGGTAGTGAAACCATTAGCACACATGTCACCCACTACTACATCAAGCCAGCACTTCTTGAGTCTACCCGTTGTACCTTTGCCCGGCGGGAACAGCATGACCAGACATTTGTTACCCTCATAGCTAGGCAGTTGCCTTTTAACGGTTGAGTTAATTGAATGATATAGAGTTGTTAAATATTAATTTTAATGTAAAATGTATATATCAGCTGTCTCCTTGCACAAGGTCCACCATTCAGTTACATACATATGGTAAAAGTATTAGCGGGCGCGATGACTGTAGGAACAGTTTCGCGTTTCGTGTCGGCCAGTGCTAAGCCCACTGGTACGCCCTAATAAATTGCGATTTAACTTGTCTTACGGATAACGCCAACTTTGCCGCGTTTGTTCCAAGCCCGACACTTTTTTTCGCCTCTTCATTTCCTATCTCTTACTTTTGTATTTTCCGCTCTTTCCTCGGCGAGATAAACAGGCGAGAAACGCTGAAAGGGGCTTTACAAATTCAAATTGAACTTATCACACAACTTTTTACATTTGTTTCTGGTCTCGAGTTCGAGGGAAAAGAGCGAAGAGGCATTTAATAGTACAATCTCGGGAAAGATTGATGATTTTGTATCACACCTCGCTTCGGGCGGCTCGTAACGAGTCGGATGGCTCTCGACGTGGGTCGTGCTGCGTCTTATCTGGAATGGGATGCCGTTTTATCTCAAATTACATATTTTACTTGAGACGTTCCTGGAATTGCATACTTTTTCGATGTATTAGCAACAGATTTTTAAATGGAATTGAACCACTCGCATTCATGTTTTATGAAAAACCACATCCATGTTAAATAACATTCATTTAGTATAAATATCCCTCGAATCCTTATGTTCTCTAACGAAATTTGAAGTTCATCATTTTATTCCCACAAGGTTTTAAGATTTCTTTCTCAAATAACTTGGTGATTTTTCAGTCTTTTATATCCGCGACTAAATTGATCGTATTTATACCTGTTTATTACAGATGATTATCTATTTCTCATGCACTTAAATATTGTTTTTATAGCAATAGTATTAATATGAATTAAAATATATCTACTTCCTACACCCAGAAAAGTTACCCAGGCTACGCCAATATCGATTTACAGAATAAATAACTCAGCGATGATAGTCTAGTAGTTATATATAATACCACATTATGCAACCCGTGATTTGACCTACAATTTTATGATAGAATTCAAACATGAGATTATAAATTATGTCTAACAACGAACTCCGTTTCATTATTTCAGTTTAAACATATTGTGTTTGTTAAATATAGCACCTTATTTTATCAAATACGACTAGATTTATTATGATATTGATGGTAATAACAAAAGATATTATCTTACTTCAGTACGTTTCAAATTGCTAACTTCTCAAATACCATGCTTATTTAATGTTTTATTTACCACGCTACCAAGAGAATCTACGAGTACTATTTGCTGCTTTCCTCTAACGTTGTAGTAAACTTACTCAGAACTTCATATGTTCACAGCTCGCACTACCAGTAATGCATGCAGACGAGGATCGACTAAAGGGGAGCTTGCCTAAAGCGTGTCGCATCGTAGGGAACCATCTTGCATTTAATAAGGCAGCAGTAAAGGTAAACACAATATAGTTAATCAGGCGGGTAAGAAAGTTTCACCACGTGCACTAAATAGCGCTCACTTAATTTGAGGGCCATGTGTGGGCACATAACCGCAGCATATTTATCCCATTATGCACGGCACGGCGGGTAGCCACGGTGATGCGAGTCACGTCGTCTGAAACGAATCGCATGTGACATTATTTGTGAAGATCGTGCTCTATCTTCGTCGGCGACATGGCCGGGACGTGGAGGGATTACTCACAAAGAAGTACGATTTCAACGGTACGATAAAGGAGAGAGAAGTTACACACTGGCTATATTCCCCTCGGGATTAACGCACGGTTAGGCGCGATTTTTTTATGTGTTTGATTCAGTCGATATTAATTCGAACCGATAATAAGCAATAACGTGGAGGTGTTATTTGTTAAAGTTATTGATTATATTAGTTACAAAGTACATTATTATGAATGAATTTCTTACTTAATTAAGTTTTATCTATTTGGTCATGGGTTAGGAATACTAAGGGAACAAAATACTATGTGGACAACAGCACAGCAAAGAGAAGCAAAACTTGACACAAGCTATTCTAATCATCATCGTCATCAATCATTCTAATTAGAGAGCTTTGTTTAGTAGTAGACTCTTGAAAGCTGTTGACATTATGTATGTCAGTTATTTTAAATTTTTCATAATTAGAGTTCTTTGCAGTCATTTAACTTACTCATAGTATTTATTTCGATTAGGAGTTCATGTTCATCTTCATTCATATTAAAATATTAGTCTACATGCAGATTCATAAGGGTTCATTTCAATATCTATTTGCAATTAAAGACGCAGAACAAATAATCAAAATGTCAATAATAGTACACTTAAAATTTAAGCAAATTAATAACTCTTCTAAAAACTAATCCTGCCCCCTGAAGTTGAACATTCCACTGTCTGTTATTATATTCTACCCTACACAAGTACATGTCGTACGGGCATTGTTTTCATTCATGCTACGTATGTGACGGCAGCGATGCAATAACAACCAAGTTACGCGACACATCTGCCTTAATATCTACTGACAATGTTATTATTGCACGCGTGAAATGCATTGAGTTATAATGACATCATTTGGATATTACAACAGGCTACATATTGTCTCTAGGCTTGCCATATCTACGTTATTGACATCCTATTTGAATACAATTTCAGATTCTAATTTATTACAAACTTGATCTAACACACTTGCTTTGATTCTAAATAAACACTAAATCAATTTTTATAGCAGACGTCAGTTCACGAATTCCAGTAAGCGAGTAGAAAAAAAACGCTCCCGGCGGAGGGAAAATTCGTAACTGAGCAACATTCGAGAATAGACTTTTATTACCTCCGTTCAACATCTGTTCTGTCTGGAAACGAACAGAGAAGAATCGAAGAGGCTGACAGAGAACCTTTAAGCTTGAAGAAGCACAATCAAAAAATATTTTTTTTAATGTGAATGATAGTTTAATTTCAAAGATATTTTACGACTTAAAAAGTACACCAATATAGGAATAGCTAAAATATATACGGAGTGAACTAGCGTTGAATAAAAAAGTGTAATCATTAAATATAAACTTACTTTGCTTTTTAGGGTTCCGTAGCCAAATGGCAAAAAACGGAACCCTTATAGATTCGTCATGTCCGTCTGTCTGTCTGTCTGTCTGTCCGTCCGTATGTCAAAGCCAATTATTCCCGAAACTATAAGAGCTATACTGTTGAAATTTGGTCAGTCGATGTATTCTGTGAACCGCATTAAGATTTTTACATAAAAATAGAAAAAAAACATACATTTTGGGGGTCCCCATACTTGGAACTGAAACTCAAAAAATTTTTTTTCAATAAACCTATACGTGTGGGGTATCTATGGATAGGTGTTCAAAAATGATGTTGAGGTTTCTAATATCATTTTTTTCTAAACTGAATAGTTTGCGCGAGAGACACATCCAAAGTGGAAAAATGTGTGTGTGTGTCCCCCTTTAACTTCTAAAATAAGAGAGTGATAAAACTAAAAAAAAAATATGTTGTACATTACCACGCAAACTACAAACGAAAATTTGTTTGAACGAGATCTAGTGAGTAGTTTTTTTTTAATACGTCATAAATCGTAACACGCCTTTTACCTTTCATCAAATCGATACACTAGTATAAAAACATCGATGAGTTACAACGAACTACAAGAACTTTTATATGATGTTACTTGCTGATACGGAGTCATGGGCGAGTTCGACTCGCACTTGGCCGCTTTTTTTTACTTATTAAATGCCAAATCTGTTCACAACTATGTAAACAAATACCTACTTAAATAGTTTGTGACGTGCTTTTCGTCCTGTCAAGGAACAATTTTGAGAGATATTAAATAATAGTTTCAAATTAAAAAAAGGTTCTTTATTGTCACATCAAAATTTTAACATAACATAATATAACAACTTATTACGTGTGCAATAGAGGTCAGAAGTGACGTAAAAAGAAAACAAAACGATAAAGGGTATACATTATTAAAAGGTATGTGAGTCAGCACAATATTAGTCGAGGCCTGTCGGGGAAGAGAGCTGCTGTTTGGTATTCGTAGCGCGGCGTAGCGTCGTGCCGCCACGTTAGTTAGCTTCTGAAATACACTGCAATAACACACCACGATGTCTTATATAATTAAAAACTATCACGACGTGAGTTTTTGCATTGCAGTTAGAAGCTCGCTTGCATTCATAAAAACTGCAGTAGCAAAAACAATTATTTTCTCTATAAGTTTAAATTTTGAATTCATGACCATTTTATGTGTATCATCATCAACAAGCCATAACGTCCCACTGCTGGGCTCGGGTCCTAGGAGAGAGCTAAGTCCATATGATCTCAGGCTGACCAAGTGCAGGTTGGGAACTGGCAAGACAACTTTGTGGCTACCGAATCGTGCCTGTCACTGTTATTACGACTGTTATCTTATTGATAACAACCGGGACAGTTTACTTAACGTGACCTCCGTATCACGGAAAGGCTCATGGTATCATGCTACGAACGGTCATTCAGGTACTGACCGCGCCATCGATGCTTACCCTCGGTGATTGTTAGACCCACCTACCGCACCATATTACTACATTACCCTAAGGTTGACTGGTAGAGAATGCCTCATGGCATTAAGTCCGCCTTTGTACGATATGTGCATTAAGTTTAAATAAATAAATAAATTGTTTCTTATACCCTAGGCCGCCCTAGGGCAACTTGGCTATGAACACTTCCATTGACTATTTTATGTGAAACAGAGATATTATATTTGTGAAAACAAACTACATTCAATTCGATTACGATTCAAGAAGAGCTTTCTTCTAGGGACGTGTTTTCTTGTTGTAGGTTTTGCCTTTGAGTTACTTACTACTTGGCTTTACAAGCCTAAAATCTTTACAATACGTATAACAAGGTCGATCGATGACTTTACCAGTGATTTCAAGCCTTTTAACTCTTAACAAATATAATTATTTGACCAAGAATTAAGGATGCCAAATGACAATAATATACAAGCGGCCTGACGGGTTATTAAGACAGAAACTTTCTTGATTTCTTTATTTGCGTAAACAAAAACAAAGAGACACAGAGATACGGCTGCCAGGACTGATAACAAAGGCTGTTTCTAAATAACTGTTTTTAAATGTGCTTGTTTACTTAACCAAGGCATATTCTTAAATTGATACTGACCATTGACATCTTATGATATAAGTATATACTAAGAGTTAGTTTTTATGTCGAAAAAGGCTCAGGGTTTGGTGGTAGCCGAGTAGCTAAGCATATTTCAAAGTAAAGCAATATAGCGAGGTCAGGTTTTGGATGGGTGAGCATTCTAAACACATAGTGGACTTGCAGGACTTAACACAAACAAAAGTTCGATATTGTGTTGTATTTAAGAACATATTTATCTTTAAGATATTTCACCATTTCAGTATTTGTAATACCCCTGTATTGAAGTCTTGAGTATAGAGACAGGTTTACATTTATTCTTCGAAAAGGACTTAGAAAGGTAATTACCACGAAAGCCGACATACACGTGACTGAAAGCAATTCAGAAAAAAAGAATTAAACTTCACTGAAGTGTAACAAGTTATTAAAAGACATTTTCAATAATTTCATATTTTCAGAAATTAAAGAAATTTTCCCTAATAAAAAAGATTGTCTAAACTGTAACATTAATATTAAAAAGCCTATACTGTGCTACTGTTTACATAGTTCTACAATATTATTTGAATTTCCATATTTTTTTCTGTGTACAGTTAACTTATATTGTCTGCTGAGGTCGGCATTATAGCAAAATATCCATTCATTTTTCCGTCGGCTCGCGGCGCGCTCATCCATGCGTGATTTTGTTTTTGCGTTTGTTCAGTGTCTGTGCGCTTGCGGTTATTTGAATATTTCCAAAACCATTAGTCCTGAAATAAAACAGTTGAATGGTATTTGGTAAGCGATTTATAGTTAATACAATCATATTTGCCGGCGTATCGATTATTTTAGCTGGCAACACTGTTAAGTGTCTGAAGGTAAGACACTGACGCAACACCGGGCTCTGGCGCGTGCGACCGGTGACCGCAGAGATGGGAATCATTGTCACTTTAAAATAATAATAACGCGATTGAATGATTGATTTTAGTCGATTACTTTCATGTCATAAGTCATAGACAAGGATCACAGGTGACAATGATTTTATCCCTTCCCTAGATGATTATTGTTCGTTCATTCGTTCGTGAGTTCCTTTAAAGAGGGAACGTCGTCGTTGACGAGCACAGTTATCGCGGATCATCTCGTGTGAGCACCACGTGTTCGGTGGAGTGTCTTATTTAAAATTATTAATCATGGGCTGCTATTTAATGTCCTAACTGTATTTCGTGATCGAGTGCTTCAATAAAGTGAATGTACAAGAACATTCTCCTCACCCGCTAAACTCACGTCTACCCTCAATTAGAAATATGAGGCCTACTAATGTTCCCAGTGGATCCAAGATTTAACATATTTATTTTTATTCACCTCATTCCATGAATAGAATTTGTATATTCTAAAATTTTATTTGGATAATTTTTATTATTTTGACTTAATGTATTCAGTAATTTTTTCTTCTTTCTGAACTTTATTATACCGAAAGATTTTTTGGAATCGGGTAATATTTCAATTTTCTCATGGAACAACCGCCATCGGATCTCCCCAACCCTGAGGGTGAACTAAATTAAAACATATGAATAACTAGTTATTTAAGGGTTACTAATTTACCAGTCGTTAGACTATCATCAATGTTTACGACAACCGGCAAAAAAGGCTCTCCGAAGCATAAGCACAAGACCGTCCCATACCCGGAGTATTATTATGAATATCTTTTATGAAAATTCAATAACACTTTTAAAAGCGATCCAGGAATCGAACCCGAGTCCTCTTAATCAGCCTCGCATACGCTAACCATTAGACCAATTAAACCTTTACTATAGTTAGTCAGTTAAATAATAAACATAGTTAATAATTTAGTTCTCAGATGTAAATAGAAATTCCCTGAAAACAACTGAATAATTCGAGTATTGACATTTGCTTATTATCAAAAACTCAGCATGTGCCTTTATAGTGCGCCGAACCTATTTCAACTACTTATTATTATTTTAAAGTTGTTTTGTTTTGCATGAAAAATCATGATATTACAATTATTTAAAGAGTAATAAACATGTATGTATATACATCACGTAAAACGAACGTTTGCTGAATGTGACTGAGATAAAAAGATTATACGGTTCAATAGATTCAATAGCGCAGATCCCTAAGTCCCAAATTAAATCATGAAACATCTTTGCACCTGGCGGAAGCCTCGTGAGGCGCGTTTCCCTCGCAATGTCTCTGATGAATCTTTTCCACTATTCTTCCTCTGATTTTCTAAAACTGCACAGTAATACATGATTTTGCAGTTTTATTGCCATTTAGATTATAGATTACACATTTTACTTTTCTATTTTCTGGTTTTCTGATTTCAGTTATTATTTTTTGCTAATAAATTATAACACGATAAATATATTTTTCTTTTCTAAATTACTTACTGTATGTATATTGACTTTGACTTTGACGCAAAATATACGCAAATTTATTGGTAAAATTAACAAAATACAATACTGGTGAACATAATACAGGGAATAATCTTCATCATCTTCTTAGCCTATAGGCTAGATGGCGATGATGATATTTCAACTGTTTCTAATTAAAATAAACTACATTTTTACAACTAGACTAGCATGTCTTATTTTTAAAATGCTACAAATTGCTTCAATGTAGTCCGTATATCAAAGTCTCACAACAGGTCGATATGTACAGTTAATTTATTTTGTATCTTACGTTTCTTTTAGTAAATAAAATCTCAAAGTATACAATTCCTTTAAGGTTTTATTTGACCAAAGAGCTTTTATAAACATTGAAAGATACGAAAAGTGCTGCAAGTCACAGTGAAGTTGAGTGTTAAGGATTTAGTGAGGCCATTCGTTCGAAGGGACTACTATCTCTATCTGTCCATCGAATGTGAGAAAAAATCTGTGGGTTTAGTGGGACAAATTCGTTTCGATTCAGTCACGTACTAGCGAGATTGGCCTCTTAGCAGATTTCGTAAACGTATGTTTACTTTGCGCAGAATTGTTTATTAAATGATATACCAAAAATATTTTACGATAATTAACTTTGAGTTCTACTACAATACTAGGAACAACTTTATACAACTTTAGGAATATATCCAAGAACATTTATAGAATACAATTGATTATGCACTTGTAAATTAACAGTCAGAACCGATAAGTGTATAAAGTAGTGATAAGATGCACTCATTTGGGAAAGTTGGTTTTTGGACGAGTGTAACGGAAAAGTAATAATTAGCCCTAGCTAGATATTACTTTTCCGTTACCCTATATATTAAGTTATATATTTTCAATGACGGAATCACAAGTGCTTCGTGAAATGTTTTGCATTTATTCTCGAATATTTTCCTTTAATTCCTCTAGGGACTCTGGGTTGCTTTTGAAAACATTGCTTATAATGTATCCCCAAAGAAAGAAGTCCAGCCCCAAGAAAGGGATAAGTCAGGGCTACGAGGTGGCCAGTTAATGGCACATTTCTAATCAATGAATCGATGGAGCATCATTTTTACGCCGTATGTTACAATGAGCGCAAAATTTTAGTTGCGGCAGAGTAAAAGATTCGTTGTTGCGATAGTACTCGCTTACACAAAACGCACGTTGTTAATCACTAAACGACACCATGGTACTGAATTCCCATTGGCCGCTTTTGCGCTTCTTAGCCCCTCCATCCAACTCCGACGTCGCTGCTCGTCGCAGCTACCGATTCAAATTGGTCAATTAAAACAAACTTTTGGTCCACCCTGTATCTTTTGTAAACATCATATTAAATAATAATGATTTGTTAATTTATGTTATTGTATGAAATAATTTTGACTTATGTTATTTATTTATTTTAGTTTAGTCATCTTAATAACCTTTATCGATATGGATTAATATCAGCATTGATATTAATAAATATAGATACATTTACATTGTTAGGATAGTAACATAGTAAAATGGTCAATTGAGAGTTAGCGCCTAAAGTAGTCAGTACAAATTTTAAAAAAATCTAACGATATTGAAGTAATCCTGTAGTTTTTTTTTAGTTCGAGGCCTTGATCCTCCACATGATTCATGCCTTAAATTTTATTTTTATCACCTATATACCTGCCAATTTCATCACAAACCACGTTCAATACAAAATCTACGCGATATTTAAAGTTTCATAACGTAAAAGCGTGATAATCGCAATCGATTCAAACACAAGGTAAAATTACCAGAACTAAATAATAATACATCATTATTTTATATTTAATGATGGAACGAATAAATTACATTATTAATTTGAATTAGAGTTTAGAATAAAAAGAATAAAAACCTTTATAAAATGTAATTGAATTATGAATTTTTATAACGACATAATTTTATATCATTGTGAAAATAGCTACAAAAATTGAGTAAATGTTGATTTGTCAAAGTACGGAATCTCAATCTAATAACAGTGCAAATAATATTGGTCTTGGATGTACACTTGTACGAGACTGAAACCGTACATTATAATTAAATGACTCACGTTTTCAGTCATGAGAGGGTTCCACTGAAATGTAAACAACATGATTATTAGCTTACGTCATTTAGCGCGTAATTGCAACCCACGACTGACATGTTCGTCCAACAGATACGTCACATGTGTTAACGCACAACAGAACTACATGCTACAGAGTCTCTACGACACCAGAACTGTCACGTAACAAATTTGTAGCCATCTGAACACGTAGAAACAATGCTTGTGCTTTAAAAATGAACTCTTAAACTAACATAGCTTATAACTACCGTATGGTATTAAAATCTTATTCCAAAGTACTCATAAACTTAATAATGTACACGAAAACGTATTAAGCTTAATTTTCACTTGAGCCATTTGCCAAAGCTGCACACTACAGAAAGCTTTTAATTGTACCTGGAAATCGCTGGTATTAGCAGTTGGTTATAAAGGCTACGATTATTGTGTGGCTTCGATGTTCGGGTAAAGAGTGCTGTCGTGGTACACGCCATACCGTTGCATTATGGTGGTACTTGTACAAACAGTCGTTATGTACTTGTGTCCACGGAAAATTGCTATTGTGCTAACCAAACAGTGCAAAAAGTTACAGCGGTCTGTTGTCTCTTGTTATTTCAGAACGTGTTGATTGTGTTAACACATCATCCTACGCCACATATTTCAAAATTATATTGGCTTAATTCTACACGTGTAGTTTGTTTACAGAGACAGAAAATTGTTTTTTTAAACTTAAACATAAAAGAACAACAAACGTTCATAATTTCAAATATTGCTGTTAATGATTGTATTAAAAAAGTTAAGTAAGGCTCTAAAAGTAACCCAAATCATATGGAAGTTTTTGCCAACGTACAAACACAGATAATTAAGGAGCGTGAAACCATTTTGAATATTTTATGAATGAGAATTTCATATGTATGAGAATGTGGCTACTAGAAGGAAATTATATAAATTTGCATTCTTAATGAATACATTTATCATGTCACACCGACATACACTGTTTGTGAAGAAAGTGATGAGACATACATTTACAAACGGGTTGTATTAAGTTAAAAAATTAATATAAAGAGTTAACAAGACTAATAGGGATGAAGATAAAGTAGACTTAAATATTCTGTTGGGCCACAGAAGAATTGTATTTCGCCATTAAGTATACCGCGTCATATTGATGTCGGCTGCGTCATTTCGGTGACATTCATTCGGCTGATGAAAGCAACAAAACCATGATGCGAACACGGGTCCTGCCACATTGCGCGTGTAATTGCCGCGAGCGTGCGACGAGCCGCCATTAATCTCACCAGCACTCGATAAAACGCACAAGTCATGCTACAATGTTAAAACCACACCCCTACCAACATGCTGTTATGTAATGTCATTGTAAACTCACCATTTAACGCATTAAACGAAAGTCTGAAATTAATGAAGTTTCATAATCATTTTTGTAAGAAACATATTATTGAAATAAAAATAATAATGCAAGGACAAAATATTGAGTGTTAAACTTACTCCTAACTAAATAACTTGTATTTACTGATATATTGTCAGTAGGTAAACACAAATTTACTGCTATCTGCTATGCGATGTCAAAATTACCTACTGCTAGAGTAATACTACTGCTATGTATAATAAAAAACCTTTTGTAATTTGATTATCTTCTATGTAATGTTTAATTACGCTTACATCGACTCATATAACAAGAAACGGGATAAACAAATCACAAGAAAAAAGTATTGTAATTTACAATCCGCTCTCTTGGTTTTATTGGCATTGTTCTTACGATCGTTATTCAGCTGCTTACGAGTGCGTATAGACAAATAGTGTGACAGTAATGAAAGAGAACGTATAGGGCGGAAGACCATAGCTCCGGCCGCTGTGTGGCTCGGCCCAGCTCCTCTCTCTCGGAGCATTCGAGACAAATTCAATTTGCGCCAACGCCGACGACGAGCCAGTTTGCGCTGCTAACTAGCTACGACGTGAATGTTCCCACCCTCGTCCTTATATCTGTCTAACGATTTAAATTACCTGATTCTATGACATGGAGTTACTAACTGAATATTCGCATATATTAATGTGCCATTCAGGCGACGAATATTGAGGACCAATAATACAAATAATCTAGGTACTCGCTAATCGACACTTGCTGTTCTTGCTTGTAAGCTAACATAGAGCCCAACTTGGAGCCGTTTCTTTACACTTTTGTAGATTCATTTATCTAAATTAAAGAATATTGTACTTACAAATTATTGAATTGGATGCACTGTAGTATGCATAGAAGTACCGTACCTGAGCAACAATAAATAAATGTATTAATAGTTTAAACATAGTTACACAAAAACCTCATCACTTTATACTAAGAAAATTAGGCAGTTAATGGCCATATTGGTATTATAAGTACTCATTAAATTTCAGTTCCAGTTTCTCAGACTTTAGTGTCTTGTTTCAATAAAGGATAATCTATTTGATGCGTGTGTAATTCATACGAACAAATCAATTATCTATAATGTTAGTGCTTCACTTCTTAGACAAAACTTACTCTAGACTTCTAGACAAAACATTATAAAAACTGTACATAGTGGCAGTGAGGACGGTGGCCGCCACTTCTGGATTCCGTTCATGCTTTCCATCAGACAGGGCAGGGTCATTTTGGCAGCTAATATAAAACGAACTGTACATAGGTTTAAGATATTTTTAAACTCAAAAGGAGGTAGGGAGAGAGGTAGTTCAATAAATATGTGCCTGTGACATCTTATCTCGTAAACGAAATGACCGGTTTGGAACTAACTGGACGCTCGATCTAGAGGTTTAAGCGATAGCCAGGCTGCTCTCTATTGCAATGACTGTTGTAGATTAAAACCCCATAAGGTACAAAACCTTGTGTGATTTACTGCCTCGTTGGTCTAGTGGTTAGCGTATGCGACTGCTAATCTAGAGGTCTCGGGTTCAAATCCCGGGTTGGGCCAAAAAGTGTTTTTGGGATTTTCTTAGTAAATTCCTAATAGCTGCCCGGAGTTTGGAAGTTTGGCGGTGATTCACGCCCGTGCCTCGGAGAGCACGTAAAGCCGTCGATTCCGGTTGTCATGGACATCTATGGCAATCGTTATTGGGAAGTCGATGCCCTCAAATATACTGAAAGCTAGTTCAATCTTCGAATTTCAGTTCTCCCTTAGGGTTGCGGAGGTCCGATGCCAGTCGCTCCGTGGAAAAACTGAAATTCAGGTAAAACTGGTTGAACTAGTAGCCGACCCCAAATAAAATTGGGAATCAGGCTAGGAAGATGAAGGTACAAAACCTTGTGTGATTTACAAATTGTCTGGGTATTATTTGTGTAGGTTTTATGAATGTTTATAAGGATCCCCGTGACACATGATAATTTTGAATGCGGGATTTGTCTTTTAAAGCAAAGAAAAGAGGAATGAACGGATGTACTTTTATGCGAAAACAAGTTCTTTAGCGATGGTTGGTAACTTTGAATGAGGAAAGTCGTATTAGCTAATCCGATATCAAATTTTTGAGATTATTTAAGCTTTTTGAGATTTGAGTTATAAAGTTAGAGGTATACTGTACTGACTTAATCAAAAATCTAATACGTTTTGTACATTTTTATACACACATGCTTTTCTCAACAAACCAATTTAAAGTAATAAACGAAGTTAAATTTTTAAGAGTTTAATTAGTAATGTGTTATAAAATAAAAAAAATATATACAACGAAGAAATTATGTATATAAATAGTAAATTCGGATAAATAGAAAATTCGGTCAAAGAACCTGCATTACACTTACAATGTTACGTTAACGCTGTATATCTAATAAGTAAACCTACTATAAAAATTAAAGTTAAATAGTCTGTGGTCTTAAAATAATATGATAATACACTTACATAGTAAATTTTTAGACTCTCCACACTAATTCGACTCGCATGTGATCGATTCACTTTAATAAGTGCACAGAACAATCCAGTTAACACACAGTCCTGAACTATATCAGTTTCGCTTGTCCCATTCGTAAAAAAAGCGACAGTATGAATAAGTACGCCTAATAAACGTTAACATTCCGCTGCGAACACAAAAGCCACGAAACCAAACAACCCGACATAAACGGTGTTGTCACATCGTCTAAAAATCCAATAATAAGCTACCGTTTTCAATCAAGATCCAGGGGGCGCATGAGAGCGGAGCCAGCGGAAAGCTTCTAATAGCAAGCGAGAGAAAACACATTTGTCTTGTCCCGGGCCGTTAGCGTATATTACGCGGCGTTGAGACATCGCCCGCTGCGTGCTTCTAACTCAGTTTTACTATGTTAACTTCTACTTTTTTCATTGTTACACAAAAATTAGATGTCGTTCATTCAGAAATAATAATTCTACTTGTGATTGTGAACAGTAAGTAAATTTATTTCGTGCTCAATTTGTTGTTTTCAACTGAATATAGATGTTGTTTTTTTACTCGTGAATGCATAACTATTATTTTCGTTTCACTATGATCTTTTTGTATTTTTATTACCGTTTCTAAGACTAAATCTGGTCTTTTGATCGCGGTTTCTTATACTTATGTTTTTTCTGTTGTGCAAGTATAGCTCTTACGCCTACTTTATAGATGATACTAGTTTGATTATCGTACTTCATGAGAGAGTCTTGTTTTGGCTGGTAACACCGAGTATTGACTGCTGTTATGTCAATTTTACTGAAATAATATACATTTATTTTCTTTTTTTATTCTCTTTGTGGAAGTGATTTTATTATACCAATAAAGCGGAAAATCGGTAAATGGGTGTTAAGCAATTCTTTAAACCAAGTGAGTGCGATCACCAGAGTCAAACAGTTCTACTCCTCTAGTTTTGAGTGAAGAGAATCAAAAATTAAAAATGTTTACTATTAGGTAACCAGCTCATAAAAAATATCTGCTAACTCCCTCGATTACAATTTCTAAAAGCTATCCAAGGATTTCTTAGTTAGTGAGTACTTGTAATAGAACCGTTAATTTATCGTTCTTTTGTATTGATTTATTTTTTCTTGCCGTCATAAGTTGGTTAATAACAAAAAGTCATAGATAAACCGTATTATAAATTCGCTACTTCCTATTTGATATGAAATCTCCTACTCTATTCAGTTTTTACCTGGAATAGATTAAATTTCGCGGTTTTCATTTGTACAACTTTAATTAGTTATATTCTATCTTTTTTGTGTGTGTCTTAAGGTGATAAAACTCACAAATATAATAATATGCAAACTGTATATTTATTTTTGTATAATAAAGGTCTAAAACGGAAGATCTATATCGTATAAATTAAAACTCCATACTCTATTGTTAAGCTGTTTCCAAATTTTAAATGCATAGCTTCCTATTTTTTACACACCACTTAATTAAAAAGCTCATCAATCTGATTCTGAACTAAATAATTCTCTCTAAAGTTCAGGTATTATAATAAGGTACATTCATATAGTACATTTTTAACTCATTCATTTACGAATTACAGCTTTCAAACTCCTAACTTTTGTAATATTATAATCTCGGAAGCACTTATGTTAATGAGGTCCGAATATACCAACCAACGAATATATCTACTACCAACTAGTTTAAATTAAAGAGTACTTACTGCTTCAGGAAGAGCTTAAACAAAGCATGTTATGTCTCCGGAGCTTATTAAAAGTTTATTTTTCAAATAGAGGAAGAGCGTAATAATATAACTTTATGACAACAACCAGCAACAAGAGGTCTCCGCCGTAATCAGTGAATGGGGGGAACTTTGTTACAGACTTTTCGAACACGGATCTTTGCCAATGTTTTATTATTCATACAAGATACACGTTTTTGTGCAAGGATAATTAAGTCTTAAAAAGTTTTTTGACTTTGATGCACAAACGATTTCATGTATTTAAAAAAAAAAAATCTTAATGTAGAAATAAGGTCGAAACCTTTAAAATACTTCCTTATACTTCTACCTTTATAATCTTCTAATGACGGGGTTCTGAGGCAATAAATATAAAAAATAGATCATACTTGAGATTGTCTTTTATTTTGAACTGGGTTAAAACAATGACACGAAATATTAACAGCACTGATGATGGAGAAGTGGCCAACTTGGCAGTTATTCGTACAATTTATTTTAACTAGTCATTATCATCATCAGCCTGTCGCTGTCCACTGCTAGACATAAGCCTCTTCAACTGCACGCCACTTAGTTCGATCCTCGGCCAATAAAATCCATGATATACAAATATTAGGCACTGTTCCGCGAACTACAGACTTGTTTGAATGTTAAAATCATTATTTACGTTTATTGAGTCTTAGGCAACTTCTCCACTCAACTCCAAATAGCATTAGTACTAATTTAAACAAAACTTTCATATTCGCTATGACAAGCTTTTTCTGTTCCTTTTGAGTTTGTCGAGTTGTTGTAAGAACTCATAGAAATAGTTTTTTCAGTATCTAAATCAGTCAATTCTAGTGCATAACAATAATTTAGTTCTAAATATCAAAAGAGTCCTGTCATATAGTAACATGTTAAACCTTATTATAATACTGGATTTACCTAATAATGGCAAAAGACAGAACACCTATCACTTTTATCTCAACACGTTTAAACATCTAAAGTAAACAAGGCTATGCCAAAACATCAAATTTAGTTCTTTAAAGATGCATACAAACAAACATCAGTTTAAATTATGTAGCCATTACAAAATGAACAAAGTATGAGGTATTATATTTTATAAGTTTATAAATTTGATATTATATTATATTTATATAATGAAAGGTAAAATAAAAACGTATGTAAAATAGGCAAGAATATTAATCAATTTAACATGTTTTCGCATTATTTTACAATATGCAATCATTTTATAATTACAAACTTTTCAATACAAAACAAAATTAATTACGTAAATAAAAATGAAGAATCAACTCAAAGCACAAAAGGTTAATGTTGACTGTCTGATTAAGTATCAAAACAAATGAATCATTTTTTCTCCGTATCGATTACGATAACTCTCAATTACTAAACTATTTCATATCTAAATGAACGGGATGGATAAGACCCATTAGACATTAGAACACTCAGATGTGTGGTAGTTATGACAAAGTAGGCAGCGTTCTGGCGCCGCCGAGTCTCCTCACTTTTGCTCCCTCTAAATCTTATAGAAACACGGTGTCATAATGCAAGCAAGACACAAACATGTCTACGTGCGCCAAGCTTGTTAAGTGGTTTGGAAGAAAAACATCACAAAAACTTTTTTATTGTCGTAAGCCATTTAAGCCGTATGTATTTCTTTTGTATAGGTAACTGTTTGTGGGTCTATAGTTAAGGAACAAAAATGTCTTTTCGTTTTTGGCGTTTTGTGTAAAGTTGGCAACATTTAATTAATAAAATCTGCTGGCGAGACTTGCTACATTACTATTATTTTCAGTAACTCTTAAAATGATCTAAAAATATTAGAAATTTCGAAGCAGATTAACCATGGTAAGTTAACACATGTGATTATTTGTTTTATGCAATTTTTTACTCATTCTTTCTGAATGGTCAAATTACCTGAATATGTTTTATATTATTCGGAACTAGATTACGCCTCTAGTGATAATTGTGAACCTGCATTTTTTTGGTAAAAATCAAACATTTCATAGCTTACAAATATTTAAAATATTAATAAAATTTATAAGTGTACTTTTACTACTCATGTGTTTATAGTATTAAATATCATGTATGAAAATGCTACGTGACTTTGAACGCAACAGAGATATCCGGATAAAGAATGCGATAAAAATTTACTGTTGTCCAAAAGTCGTAAAACCATCACCACATTGACAGCGAATTTCCAAATCTTTGATTACTATCCACGGTTACGAGATTTCTTGAGCCAATGGATTTCTCTGATATTGCTGTTTTTTATTAAGTCAACGTTGTAATTTAAACGAAGCCTAAGCATAAGAGACTTCAATAAATGATCATTAATTAATCAAAAAGTAATGCTAGTAGTAATAATAGTGATGGAAAAGCTTAAAATTTGCGATCGTATTCGATAAAATGACGGTGGACAGAGAACGTGTCGGAGACGTCTGTCCCCCTTGAACTCGGCATCGGGACTACAACCGCGGGGCCGGTACCCCCGTATCCGACCCTTGCCCCGCAACACTGCGAATATTTTTTGTGGGGACATCATAATAATAGCTCTGTATTACTTCAGGAGAAATTCCAAGAAGTTTATAACTCGAGATGAGTTTCGTGTTCCTTGTCATAAATAATAAAGCGGTCGTCGACTACAACGTTGTGCAGATTTTAAGTGAAGTAAAAATTCAAGAAATAATTTTTCATTTTCGGGTCTCAAGTCAAAAGGAAATTGTTGGAAGTTTAATGAATGAATGAAGATTTCATAGGAAACACGACACGACTTTTGAATGCTGCTTAACCAACCGATATGAAACCCTTCTAAGATTTTATGAAAAGTCTGTTTTAAAATTACCATATAAAATTTTGAGACGGAATACGTTAACAATTTGGAACAGTTACGCTTGATCGAGCTTCTCGTAACAACCGCATAATGTAAAGGGTGACTTATGATTCTGCATTTTCCTCTCGTGGAGCAGATCCTTTCATAGAGACTTTACACATGATAAATTACAAGACTTCGAAATAAATAAAATGAGTAAAGTAAAATAACATTAAAGAAGTGAAGGAATAGAACGAAAGCGGACGGAAACAAGGTTGCCAATCAATCTAATATCATAAATTTCGTTTAACGCTCAAACTACTTCCAACACGACCGGGAAGCACTGTTCTCTACTATGCTGTCTACAGATTCTACTTAAGTTAATGGATAAGTTGCGAAGGCACGGAGTTTACTTTGTGTTTTCAGGTAGACGGACTTGATCGGGAAGTTTTCTTCGTTAATTTGAACAAGGCAGAAGCTTTACAAAACTGTCAGGATAGTTTTAAGTACATGGTGTTTGATTGTGTTACACAAAAATAATCACAGTAGAAATTCGTACTTATTTAATATAAATGTCATATTATGATGTGTGACTTTTTTTAATCCTATAAACTTTAACTTTATTCCAGTAAGTAAACATTCAACGGTGTAACAAATTACGAGTGAATTACAAGTTATTTTCAAAAAAGTAAGTTGCTCCAAACTTTCTTCGCCTAAAGAATTATGAAGATTAGCATAACAAAGTAACCTGAAACTGTGTTCATGGAATGCGCAGCCTTTTGCGACTTAGAAATCTGGTCTTGTCGTATTTATTGCTCAAGTTGAGACAGTGGAGCAAAGAATTAATGGGTCATAAGGTTTTTAATTTAAAATTGAAGCTTTCTAGCTTGGTCGGAAAAACACAAGCTTAGTGCACGGCATGAAAGAAGAAATAGGTATATAACTCTTTGCAACCAATTACACTAATGGAATTTATTTCATTTCAAACCTACTAGTCTTCTCTGAAAAGTCTGCACTTGCTCTAGCGGTGCTTTATTGCAACTTGAAAAGGCTACGTCTTTTGTTGTATTGCACACATGGAAGGCAACAGTTACTGATTTTATATTTTCGTTAAATCTGAAATAGTCATGCAATTACAAAACCCTATTAGTGATTCTTAAAGTTGTTTATAGCAGTTCTAAAGTTTGAAATACTTTGTTTTTGTTAATTGTATATGCCTAGAGGTGATGATTTACACAAGATAGTTGGTTAGAACTGGATGTAAGAAGCCGAAAACCGAGCAAAGTGGCGTGAAAGGTCTGTGCAGCGATTGGCTACGATAGGCTGCTGATTATGATGACGTTGATACCCAACACCCAATTTTTTACCTAAATACATGTCATATTTCATTGTCTCCAGACAATGAAATATGACACTGATATACACTACCACTGTGCCATCCATGGCACAGTGGTAGCGTATATGATTGCCATTCTTGAAGTATCAGTTTTGATCCTTGGGTCGAATCAGATATGTAATAATGTAAAAACGTATTTATAAAATTAAATTTTGTATTTGTTGCCTGGTACCCTATCCATAGTGGAAGCTCTGCTTATTTAAGACTAGATGACGTTGTGTGTCAGATGTCCAAAATGTTAGTAGGCCTAGAAGTCGTACTTCTATATTAATTATGATAATAATATATGTTATACTGGACTACCACAACATACTGTTTTTTTCCGTATCATTACAAATATATTTGTAGATTCTTATTTATAATGATAATATATGATTAGGCTTACAAAATCTATCGTTTTTTGTATTTCATTTTCATTTAATTTAAGTCATTTTCACCTTTATTTTAAGACTGGTTAACTTAATATGTTAAAAAGGTACTGTGAATTTCCAAGTATTGATGTTTTTCTTAAAGAATTCTTACGTCAAAGAAAACGATATTACAGTTTCTCATATTAAAAGTAAAAAGTAGCCCTTACAAGACTCGTACGTGTCCTTTGTCTCAAGTTTTACGCTCACCTCTAAGGAAGTTCCCCTTCGCAGCAACTAATATTAGTCAATTAGGTATTCAGGGCGCGCGCGGCGCACCCCGCTCCTTCTAACGTCTAGTTACTGCCCAGACTCGCTTTCACTTCTACACTGCAACGCCAATTAAAAAAATACCATAGTGTACGGCAGCGATGCAGCATTTTAGGCTACACTTTTTTAAAGCCTAGAAAGTATCTTGCTGAAACTAAAAGCAGTGATATTAAGCTTTTATTATCAACTCTCTAAATTTAACATTGTAATTTAAATTTCAGACACGTACCACTCGTAATTTGGAAACCTTATGTGTTACTAATTCATATAACTTTCATTAGACGTAGTTTAAAATAACAAGAGATCTGCATGCGTGATAGTGCCTACACAATACAACCTTGCCATATTATTATTTTGACATTAACGAGATGCTGGATGGCGAACCAAATTAGCATACCTTAATTTCTAAATCTATAATACTTCTTCGTTCTTTTTTAGGGTTCCGTAGTTCATGACTCGGAACCCTTATAGATTCGCCATGTCCGTCCGTCCGTCATCTACCTACCGCCCAAACGGTTGGTTTTAGAGAGATGAAACTTTGCATGAATATGTGTTGTAATTACGTGGACAAAGTGATACATTAAAATTATTAAAAAGAAAATAATTTTGGGTACCTCCCCTATATGTAAAGTGGGGATGTTTTTTTTTTCTCACGTCTACCTCATCGTATGGGGTGTCATTAGATAGATCTTTGAAAAGCATTATGAGGTTTTTAAAACCATTTTTCGATTTAGGTATCCGTTTATGAGTTATTCAACTTAAAAGCGCATTCTTTTCTAATATTAGCCCCCCCCCCCCCCCCCCCTCTAAAAGCTAAACGGCTGGCGCAAAAAAAATTAAAAAAATCATGATAGTGGTCCATCAACTTTCAGTGAAAACTATAGCGGATTTCATAACTTTTTTATTTTAGGAGTTATAGGGGCGTAACTTGTTAAATGCACTCACTTGGAAAGCTTCGTAGAAAAATAAAGTAATAACAAGTTAACATAACAATTGTCTATTGGGCACAATTTTAAATGTACCTACCATTATGGGTGACTACGGAACCCTATTCTATGCGTGGCCTGACATGCACTTGGCCAATTTTTAGTATTATGTTTCAAGACTTGTGTACTAGAGTCAGTCGTTGGAAAATCGTGAAATTTTAATAACATTTGATCAAAGTTAATGGACCTACACATATATTTTAGGGTTCTGTATGGGCCAAATGGCAAAAAACGGAACCCTTATAGATTCGTCATGTGTGTCTGTCTGTCCGTCCGTATGTCACAACCACTTTTTTCCGAAACAATAAGAACTATACTATCAAACCCATACATGTTGAGATTTCCAATATTATTTTTTTCTAAACTGAGTAGTTTGCACGAAAGACACTTCCAAATTGGTAAAATATGTCCTCCACTTACAATACTAACTTCTAAAATAGGAGAGCGACAAAATTAAAAAAAATATATATGATGTACATTACCATGAAAACTTTTACCGAAAATTGGTTTGAACGAGATCTAGTTAGTAGTTTTTTTTTAATACGTCATAATTCGTAAACCGCATTTTACCTTTCATTCAATCAATACACTATTACTAAGGCGATTAACACACGGCACCGCGCACCGCCGCGGTGGGCGGTGGCGGTTGAGTGGATTTTGTAGCGGTGCACCGCGCGGTAAGGCGGTTCTCGCGCCTTACGGCGCGGTTGGATTTAACGTGGTTTTGACAATTTTGATCATAGACTGAAGTGGTGGCAGCAATCTGGCTTATAATTTATTTACTTTAGGCACAAATACAGTGCTGAATTTACACATTTGCCGCCCCAAAGCTTTAAAATTTTTGCCGCCCCTAATGACTCCTAAAAGATACACTTTTCACAATAATTAAATCAATTCCTTTCTTTAGAAAATAATTTCGTTACTAGATTATTTTTGCAATTGTGCCGTAACACAATGCCACACCATCTAGCTGAGTCAATCGGTAGGTGACACAGTCGGACCTCTCTATCCAAGCTTTGAAGTTTGGCAGAACGGTCGTGATCGTACGATGATCGTACGGCAGCCCAGTACGATCTACATGGCTATCAGACGCTGCAGACTCCTAAATTGAGCCTTACAGCGGGAGGAACCCTCCAGGTCCTTAGACCAGACGTGTGCCCCATAGAGGACCATGGATCGCACGACGCTAGGCAGTGAACTTCTTCCCTAGGTCCCCGAGATTGGGCAGCAGACGATGAAATGCCCCTGCTACCCCTCGAACCCGGGGGACTAATCGCCCGAAATGCTCTTCGAAGCTCCACCGACATTCCAGGATGAGGCCTAGGTACTTTATGTACTGGCCCTACCCGGACTTCAGTGTCACCCACTTGAAAGCGCGACCTGGGTGGTTCCTGGCACTTACGTAGGCCACAGAAACAAATCGCCTTAGTTTTCTGAGGCGCCACCCTCAAGCTTGGCTCACAAATCTTTTCCATAACACAAGCACTTCCTCGAAGCATGACCCTCTGGCCAGTATTAGGGTACCGTCCGCATAGCAGACGACACTTAGGCCAGAGGGCAGACTGGTGCGAAGGACCGCATCGTATGCGAGGTTCCATAATGATGGGCCCAATACAGAGCCCTGAGGAACCCCGCAACACACTTCTCTTCGATTCTCCACCCCGTTCCGATCCATAATCTTCACCGTCCTGTCGCGCAGATAGGCCACTATGATCTAACCATGCATCTGTCAACGTCAATATATCTAAGAGTTGGCAGTACCTGGTCGGCGGCGGCGGGGTATCGACAAGACCTGTCTAGGTCGTGTCGGTTACCTGGGCCTGATCCTTGACGGTAGGTGGCTTTTCGACGAGCACTTCCGACAGCTTGCTCTGAAGCTGGTCGACACTGCCTCCGCACTTGGACCAATTTTTGCCCAATTTGGGTGGAGCCAATTGTCTGGTCTATGGCACTGTACGATGCACCGGTGTGGGCAGCGCCTCCGACCGCCCAAAATATGCCACGCCTCATGTGACCCCAGAGAATATTGGCGGTCTGAGCGCGGTCTTAACCTTCTGCAATCTATGCCATAGTCATGCTACCCTGGGTGTAGCCGCAAATGGACGGAAAATTTTCTCCTCCATCCGCTTCAGTGGCCTTCAGGCTTTAGTGGAGGCGATGTCCACGTATGCCGTACGCCGCCATGGAGAGACAAGCAGTTGATGGCACCCGCTTCAGTGAGAGGAAGCACTGGGAGAGGTTAAGAGGGCGTAATAAAAGGTTCCTTGGACCCCTGCTATTTTAGGTGCAGAGTGGCACACCATGTGGTTTTATTCGGTTCGATGCCGACATACAGTCCCGTTGCAAACTCCGGTAGGGTGACGGCCCGAGAGAGTTTCCACACGTCAAAAAAAAAAGTGTTGGTCGCCACGCTGCTTTCTACTGCGCCAAGTGTCGTGGGAAAACACTTTGTGCAATTCACAAATTGTTGTCCTAAGTCTAGGTGTTCTATGTGTTAGTTTTATGTATGTTTGTAGAGCCCACCGCGACACAGGATTTATACTCCTAATGCGAGTATGGTCTTTTAAAAAAATAAAAAAGGTTTTGTTTTTGGGCCATTTTGCCGCCCCCCTAATTCTGCCGCCCCAAGCTTCAGCTTTTTCAGCTTATATGGTAAATCCGGCCCTGCACAAATACATGCATCAGTGGACTTAATGCGATTTTGTTTCTTAGAAAAAAAAAGAAGATATTGGGTTCATCCATTTTTACGAAGCAGAACTCTAAATAGGGCATTAATTTTATCCTATAAAAGTTCGATACAAAATAAACTTAAATTTTTAAATTATACGCGAATATCTTTTTTTTTCCACTCCTTTATTTCATTATTTGATGGCAAATTTCATTTTTAAATTGCAACACGTCCTGCACCAACGATAATTTTTAATTGAAAATAAAGCACTGTATTTCTACTCTGTATAATTACAAATACAGTGTTATATTATGTACTACATTGTTCTGCTCAAACAGCTTAGAACACAATTTCATTGGTGTTCATTATGCATGCCTTTTATTGGTTTACATATAAGAACTATATTGTGTTGTAATGCTTTTTTTCAGTGTTGTATATGTCTACTATTGGCGTATAATCAATAAATAAATAAATGTGCCGCGCGGTTAAGCGGCGGCCCGTGTGTGAGGCACCGCCCAACCGCGCGGTCGTCAGCGCAGTTGGGCAGTGGCGGTTAAGGCCCGCGACACCGACCGTGAGAATTTGTGATTGAACACCCACATATATATTTTACATGCACACAGACGCATCGCGCACTGTCGCATACATACCGTAGCAAGTAATCACCGACTTTCGGTTTTTTGCTTATGTTAAATATCCATCAACTGTTCGCCTTTGTAGAACGTATTTTAATGTCTTACAACCAAGGGCGGATCCAGCTTTGGCGCCAGGGGGGGGTCACATAGCTGTGATCAAGTCAGGGTTGCCAACCTTGCGGCCTATAGGCCCATCGTGTTGCTGGAAGAGGCGGGTAAGTTGTTTGAGACGGTTCTCTCTGCCCGCATCGTTCGGCACCTCTGATAGGTGGGCCCCGGCCTGTTGGAAGCCCAATTCGGTTTCCGAGCGGAGCGTTCGACGGTCAATGCCGTGTTGCGCCTTAGGGCCGTGACCGAAGAGGCAGTGACCTGCAGCGGAGTGGTGTTGGCGGTGTCTTTGGACATTGCCAACGTCTTTAATAGTCTGCCATTCACCTGCATCAGGGAAGCGTTCCGCTATCACGTAGTGCCAGAGTACCTGAGGCGGCTTGTGGCAGACTATTTAGAGGAGCGTACCGTCATGTTCGAGGACCGAGATGATGCCTTGAGAAACAGGGCCATGTCGTGCGGTGTTCTGCAGGGGTCTGTCCTAGGACCACTCCTGGAACATGGGATACGACTGAGCCCTACGAGGGCGTCTCCCCCCGGGCTGGGCGTAATTTGTTAAGCCGATGACACTTTGGTCACGGCCCGGGGGGCTAACTTCCAGGAGGCGGCCCGCCTGGCCACCACAGGGGTCTCTCTGGTGGTCGGGTGCATTGAGGCGCTGGGTTTACGGGTGGCCCTGGATAAGACTAGGCCCATTTCGTTTCATGGGCTCCGTCGTGGTTCACCCGTCGGCGCCTCCATCGAGGTCAACTCGATCCTCGTACCGGTCCGGGCCCAGATGAGGTTTCTGGGCTGGTCCTAGACGGTAGGTGGCTCTTCGACAAGCACTTCGCCCTAGGGTTACTATTGCCCATTGCCCAGTGTTCCCACGAAGAAGCTGTACTCGGGGGTTGTCTGCTCAATAATAAATAATAAATAATAAATATTTGGACAACTTACACACTACATCATCTAGTCCCAAAGTAAGCAGAGCTTGTGTTATGGGTACTAAACAACTGATATAACCACTCAAGCGTCCGTGTATACCAGAGCGTCTAAAAAAAAAGGAGTGTCTTACGCCCATGGATAGTAGAGTTGCCACAGCGACTAGTTGTCTTTAACTCCATCTAGTTTAAAATGCAGCATTGTTTGGTTGTTTTTGGTTGATTATTTGGACAGCTAATGAAATAATTCGACTAAAAAACGTAAGATGGCAGTGTAATACTTTTTTGTTACAACATGAGAATTTTTTAAGTTCAGATGACTCGTGTTACGTAGGTATGTTTGCGAGTTTCGGTAATTATGTCGTAAGTACTAAACTTTTATTTTCCTTATGTTACAAGTTTTATATATCAAAATAAACTATAATATTTACGCTTTCTGATAATGTTTACATAGCGCAGTAATATGTGATAAATGTAGTCCAATTTAAACCTCAAACTATTGATACTGCCGACGTTCTCATGGTGTCGGCCAATTTTGTGTCTTACACATGAATCACATTATTTCTATTAAAATAATTTTCAAAATATCATATTACATTCATTAATAAACAATATAATACATTTAATGTTTAAAAATATACCAAATTCATTGAAGATTGCTTAAAAATATAGACGTGTTCCTTAGGTTTTCAGTTGCAAATAGTTTAGAGTATGTGTTTCGTTTCGATTTATTTAAATACTTATAGTTAGATTAATGTTATCTTCTATATATCATAAGAAAGGAAAATAAGCCTAGTTTTTGGGATATTAATTTGTTGTTCAAAAATGTAATTGTTTTTCCCTATATTTTAGAAAGATTGAAATGATAATGCTTTTTTTTTCTGAATTATAAGTTTAACCCAGTGTTACGTATTCTATATGTTAAGTAACTATTAAAAAAAATAGATAAGTTTTATCTGTAATCTCTTAAAAGATTTTTAGTATTTTTTTCTTTATTCCAGCTTTTATGGTTAAGTAGTTATGAAGTTTTTATTTTGGCGGAGCCGCCAAGTTGCGCGCGAATCGAGAGCCGCGAATGGCTGGACGTTAGACCGGAATATAGTCGCGCGGGCTGGACGTTTGAGTGGATAAATACATAAACATACTTTTTTTTTTTGTAACTACATACATATTATACATAGAAAAACACCCAGACTCCGAAACAAATATTTAGTTTATAATATAGATATCTTTTATCGCATAATTAGGCAAGGCGTATTATTAACAGGGCATTGTGATAAGTTGATTTATTTATTTCACCATATTCTGATCAATGGCACAGTACGGTGCACCGGTGTGGGTGGCGGCTCTGACCGCCCAGAATAGGGCGCGCCTCGGGAGCCCCCATAGGATATTGGCGGTCAGAGCCTTAAGTGGATACCGCACGGTGTCCACAGAGACGGCATGCGACTTGGCCGGAACACCCCCGTAGGATTTGGAGGCGGAAGTGCTCGCCGGTCATCGCCGAGTGGGCAGGGCGGCAGCATGGGACCCTTTCCTTCCGACTGACGCAGGTGCTTTCCGGGCACAGTAGCTTCGGAAAGTACTAGCACTCGTTCGCTAGGAGGGGATCGAGTCCCGCCTGCCACCGCTGCGACTGCAGTGAGACATCGGGCCTGCACACGTTGGCGGTTTGCCCCGCATAGGCAGTGCAGCGTCGGGCCCTCACTGTAGTCATCGGAGAGGATCTCTCGCTACCGGCCGTCATAAGCTCGATGGCCGGTAGCGACAGTTGTTTTAACGCGGTCGCAACCTTCTGCGAGGACGTGATCTCTCCCTGGACTCCTCCTAAAATTGAGGCGCAAAGAGGTCACATCGTGTGGTTCTAGTCGGTACGAGTCCAACACGTAAAAAAAAACAAGGGTTGCCAACCTTACTAAATAGATAGTATTGTACTATATTTCAGGTCGTATATTATGTACTATATTATGTACTATATTTTATTGAAAAAATATAATATAGTACGCAAAAGTACTATATTTTCACGAAAACCTAACAAACAAATCTACGAACGATTACTGCTTTGTCTCTGGCTACGGAATTTAGATTAAACATTGTTAAAATTGCAAGGATTGCAAAAATATATAGTTCTTATAAAACATAGGTAACAACAATAACAATAGGTAACAAATATATACAAATTCGGTTCGGTTTTGTTAGACGTTCTTCAACCATTGAAGCTCTTAGCGTAACGTAGAGAAAGATCTTTCCGCTGTCGCTACTAACTAATACTAACAAGTAGCCAGTCATCATTTGGGGTCTACTAGTTCAACCAGTTTACCTGAATCCAGTTTTTCCACGGAGCGACTGGCATCGGACCTCCGCAACCCCGAGGGAGAACAGAAATTCGAAGGTTACAGTACATTTTAGGGTACTGACTTCCCAATAAGATAACCTCTATGGTTATCTTATTGGGAAGTGTTCATGACAATGGCTTAATGTGCACTCCGCCCTATGGGCGTGGATCATCGCCAAACTTCCATACTCGGGCTGTTATTAAGAAATTGCTGTGAGAAAACCCAATAACACTTTTGGCCCGTCTTTAGAAATCCCAGGACTTGACCTCATGATCAGCAGTAACAGATAATGTGGCCATAATACACGCCACTGTCGCTATCGTAATGGACTCCACAGTCATGCTAAACATTGCCACAAAGATGCTGTTTGAATCATCTGACAGGATGTTAAGGCCTAATATAGGATTTTTTTGCTGTATTAGAGCCATAATACCATACGGGTCGTACGAGGCTACCGCACGATTTTGTACGAGGCAGCGACGGTCCTGGCACGATCTCTACCCTTCGACATTCTGGCCGACATGGACACGATATTCTACGACCAAATTTGTTTTGTCGATCGGAAAGGCGAAAAGTCAGTGTTGGACCACTAGCCCGGAATGCTACTGCGGAACGCGTATAGGCAAGCTCTGCGGGCTTGGCAGGCACGGCTCGTAACTCAGAGCTATGCTTGCTAACGCGCTGTTGGAGTCGTTCTGCCGTTCTGCAGAGCGTCGAGTAGGAGACAGATCGGACGAAATATATCACCGTCAGCATTGATCGCCGCAACGCTGGCGAGTGACGAGGAATGGGAAGTGTGAGGACGTTATGCTCCAGAATGAGTCCGCTGAGAGGGATCGGAAAAGGGCCGATCCTGCTCGCAGGAGGCGGTGAAGGGGACGCGGTAGAGGTCGCTAGTCCCTCAATCGTCTCTTAAGGGTCGCTGCAGCCACATATTGGGGAGATGTGACCGCTGCAAACGACCCGAGACAAGTGACACCCCTGGTGCGGCCGGAGGGTGTCGTCTAAGGTAGGTCGGTGTTGCGGCTCTTACTGCGTAGAGCGGTGAGAGGCGCAACAGCATCCTGCCCTGGGGGTGAGACTAGTCACTCCGGGATGTACCTCAGTACCTCAGTCGAAATGTCCGGCAGAAGGACTCCAAAAGCCGCTGATGCGTTCCTAGAGTTCCTCCGAGCTGCTGAGGTAGGCCTCCGTGGGGTGTAGTGGGTAGACCGGTTCCCCCGGGAGTCCTTCACACGCCCTTCTTTTACCCCACGAAGGGTATGGTGCAAAAAGCTTTCCGCGCGTAAAAAAGCAAAAAAGATACAGCTCAATATCGCAATTTAAAATTATATTAGAAATCGACTGTGACACCGCTGCCACTTCACCATCCATAGCTGATATTCATTTACAATGATAGAAACTGGAGTAGTATCTACAAAGTAACAATGTATAAGGTTGCTAGTTGTTTCACAATGTCAATGTTTAAATTATATTGTGATAAAAAATCTAAAATTATGTTTAACAATTTTAATTAGTTTTACACCTAAATCCCGGACCTCGCCCAGGGGGGGGTCATGACCCCCATGACCACCCCCCTGGATCCGCGCTTGCTTACAACGCACGCAATGTATCTTGCCATAACGTAAAGCCCGTAGGATTCATTCCGTACAGAAAGTCATAATACTTTCTGTATACCAATCGAATGGGCAAAGATTATAAAATAATTTTACACAGTATAAAATAAATTCGCTCGCGTGCATTGTCTGTCAACTCAGATCCTTTTAAATACGCAAGGTATTTAAATACGGTTTTCATCATAATTATGGTTACCTTTTAAGGAAGATTTATTAATGTTATTTTATTATTTTAAAGGAACACATAAATAAAGCTAATATTGACAAAATTTTACGAGTTACATAAATTAGGAATAACCTACAGTAATACTTTTTTAATTATACTTTTTTAATATTTCTTTATTAATTTTTTGTAAATTATAATTTCAAAGTAATTTGGAACAATGTAATATTAATCCATAACTTAATAAATACTGTAGACATTTTAAGCATTTCATGTAGAATAAAATTGTTTATTACACAATATTATTTAAATAAATATTTTATAATACGTCAGAGCGTTCATCCAGGTCGCACCGTAATTGGCCGTAATCTTACACTAGTGACTCTCAGTGTAAGATTTTATTATGTCAATAATGTGTGTTTAACGATACGCGGTCTTATAGGTATTTAAAAAACATTTAAAATTTGACAAATTATACCTTCCTTTAAAACCAATCTATCCATTGCTGCAAACATCATGAAAATCGGTGCAGTAGTTTTTAAGTTACGTTATGTTTTGAGTTTAATAGACAGGTTGAAGAGGCAGAGGACTGTGTTTTTTTTATATATATTTAATGCAAAGTAATTCTGTCTGTCTGTCTATCTGTATGTTACCTTTTCACGCCTAAACCGCTGAACCAATTTTGATCGATTTTAGTATAGAGATATATGGAACCTCGAGAAAGAACATGGCTTCTTTTTACCGCGAAAATCGACACACTCGCGGGCGGAGCCACGGGCAAAAGCTAGTAAAACATAAATACGACTAGCGGTTTATACATACGTATAAAAGTGAAATAATAATCCTCCAATACCAAACCATTGAGTAGTATTACTTTCCATCATCAGCTGAACATCTTGAAAGATACGACTAAAGGTAACACACATATCCCTACTAATATTAATATTATAAATGCGAAAGTAACTCTGTCTGTCTGTCTGTTACGCTTTCACGCCTAAACCACTAAACCGATTTTGATGAAATTTGGTATGAAGATAGAACTGAACTTGGGAAAGGACAAAGGCTACTTTTTATCGCGAAAATAAAGGTAGAAGGGTTTGAAATAGGGGACGAAAGTTTGTGTCGAAGTTCCTTATTATCAAACATAAAAACAGGTAAGATTGTTTAATCTACCCTTACCGTGTCGCGCGATATAAACGAATTCCACGCGGGCGAAGCCGCGGGCGAAAAGCTAGTTTATTATAAATAACAATAAATAAATATTTCAGACGAATGACACAGAATATCTTCTACCAAATATTCATGTGATCCGTAAATATTTATTTCGCAGTTTATAATACATAAAAATACTTTTTTTTTTATAAATACATACATATTATACATAGAAAACACCCAAACTCCGAAACAAATATTTGCAGATCATACAAAAATTTGGTCCGACCCGGGCTGGGACCCGCATACGCTGACCACAAGACCAACAAGGCAGTATGTTATATTACAATAATAAATAAACAACTATTTCGAACATCTTACACACGACATCATCCAGGCCCAAACTAAGCAGCGCTTATATTATAGATTCTAGACAACTGATATAATTACATAAACATACTTTTTTTGAATACAATACACTATATATATAGAATACACCCAGACCTCGAAATAAATATTTGCGGATCACACAAATATTTGGTCCTACACGGGAATCGAACCCGAAACCTCACTCAAGCAAAGTAGTCGCATGCGCTACCACTAACTGCCACCTAGGCAGTCAATAAATAATAAAAGTCAAAAAGTAATAAAAGTCAATAATAATTTTAAAACTCCTAACCGTTAAAAAGTTATATCTTCCACCATCAGCTCATCATCATGAAATGATGGCTACCAGATATTGCGTCTGGAATAGGCTTACAAAATAAAAAAAATAATAATAACTATTTATAGGGGCGTATTATAACGTGCTTATAAAATTTTAGGGTTTCCCTATAAACTAACATTGAAAACACCCTACACCTAAAAAAAAAAAAAATTGTGGATCTCATAAACATTTGGTACGACCCGTGAATCGAACCCGAGACCTCAATCGCATACGCTACCACAGCGCCACCGAGGCAGTCATATAAAAAGAATTTTAAAAATCGGTCGACAATTGACAGAGTAATCAATGAATGTACAATAAAAAAAAATCATTTAGTTAAACATAAATAATACTCCTTTTTTGAAGTTGGTTAATACTAATATAAAATATAAAGATTGGTGTGTCTATTCTCAGACCTACCAAATATTATCAAAAGTTACACACAGTCACGTCGTCGTATGTAAACAATCAAATCTCTGTGTGCGTGACAGTGCGTGTGGGGCTAAAAACGAGCGTGCGCTCGCCTTGAATATTCGGAGAACACTGAATTTTTGGATCGCGTGAACTCTGTTTTATTGCAAATTATTTCTCCATACTAAAATGTATGGAACTTTTGCCGCTAAAAAATAATGATGTTTAAGTTTAAATTATGACTTTCTGGTGAGAATTAATAGAAACCTTAAATGGTTAATCTCTTTTTTGTACTTTTTTCTTGCAACTAATATAATATTTATTTCAAATAAAGCAACATAATACTAGATACATTCCAATCAGAAAAGGTCGATTTCGGTGATTTTGGTCACTGGTGATGATTTTTTTCTCGAAAAATAATAATCGTATTAGTAATTTTACTCGGTCTCTCTATAGATTGATTAGTTAAGGAACTGAGATATTTTTTTTACTGTCAAATAATGAATTAATTTGTTTCTCTTGTCATATCCGTAAGTGCTTTTTCGAGCAATTATGAAAACGATCCCCTTAAAACACAGCTGGACCGCGCGGTCGGTCGGTGTACGTGTGTTAAGCATCAACGGATTTCGTATACCTCAATACGACATGAGATCCGCTTCAGCGCCAACCGCGGCGGTGCGCGGTGCCGTGTGTTAATCGCCTAAAACGTCGATCAAAGTTACAACGAACTACAAGAACTTTTATATTATGATGTTACTAGCGTCTACGGAACCCTTCATGGGCTAATCCGGCTCTTGGCCGCTTCTTTGTTTTAGAATTCTTAGAATTTAGCTTGTCTTTCAACATGTATGTCTAAAATTCAGTAGTACTTGCAACAAAACTGTTAAAGTGTATAAATAAATGATATTTTGTAGTTGTTAGTGTTAGGCTTCAGGAATAGTACCTAGTCCCTAAGTCTAGGTTTTTTTTTTTTTTTTTTTTTTTTCTTAAAAAAGACAACTCCCGCATTAGGAATATGAATTCCTGTGTCGCGGGGGACTTTACAAACATACATGAAACGGACACAAAGAACACCCAGACTCAGAACAACAATTTGTGAATCACACAAAGTGTAATCCCACGTGGGATTCGAACCCACGACACTTGGCGCAGTAGAGAGCGGCGTGGCGACCGCTAAAACCACTAGGCCAACCGTGCAGTCATAATATAATTCATGCCAAAAAGAAAATTTTCTCATTTTTATTAAACGTAGGTTCTTGTACCATGGTTCGCATATTACTTATATCCTTCTAAGCTTAGTGTATACTTGTGGTTTCAATCAAAAAGGCTTGAAAGATTCAATTATAAGATAAGTAAGTTTATCATAATGAAAATTAAGATTCCCAATACTCATGTCAAAACATTTATTAATATTATAAAAGCAATATAGTATTTCCAATACCTTTTAAGAGTTTTAATTAATTACGTCAGCTAATTAAATAAATAAAAATCTATTTATTTTCTTTGCAGTTACAAATTACATATCTAACATTCGAAACATTGTTTCCTTTTCTATTAAATATTTAAAGTAAATATTTAAAAAAAGTATTAAAATATTTCTTCTTAGCAAAAAAGATCCTAAAAAAGATCTTGTTAATATAGCTATAGTGATAAAAATGATAAAGTACTCTTGGAATATATACCTACCTATTCATAAAACATACTTTACTAGATATTCCTTTTCGACAAATGTTATAAATCATTATTACTTTGATACAATAAGTAGTTATAACCAAATACAAATTAACATTTGAGTTAATATTAAGTATTTTAGCAGTTCAAATAGAAAATAAAAATGGTTATTTAACGCAAGTAAGAATAACTTGATCGTAATAGCATGAGTAAATAGTTACAAACTATGATTTCCTTCTAGTTCGGTTACCCTTAAAAGTGGACAGTTCTCGGTTGTAGAATATTCAATGAAGACCCGGTCAGAACATTTAGAGAGTTCCGGTTGTTACAAGTTTATTTGTAGTATCTCATCTCTTTTCCTTTTTACATGTTGAAGCCCGTCTAACTCCGACCAACGTCGGAAGCTTCTTTGCAAGAAATGTTTTAAGACGAATTCCGAAAATTTCCTCTCAACATTGCGATTCAAAGAAACAAACTTATATTAAAGTAATTTAAATATCGTCTTTGTTATTCTTGCCACAGGTTCGAAGTTATACATTTTATATTTTTGTGTCGGAAAGTGTTAGATATTATTTTAAGACATCAATATGCTTACAACAACGGGATTTAATACGAATCACAGCCTAAGATCACAGTACTTTTTTTTAAGACAACTCCCGCACTAGAAACTCTCCCGTGTCTTGGGGATCTCACATATACATAAAATGAACACAGAACCAGAATCTGTGGACTACACAAAGTGTTTTGGCATGTTTGATGAATTCACATCACTCAGCATAGTAGAAAGCGGCAAGATGACCATTGAATCCACTATACCATTCATGCAGTAGAAATACTATATTATGTACGACTAATACTTACTTTTTCAGTGTTTTGGTGATTTCTATGTATAATAAGTATATATTTACGAAAAAAAAATGTATTTATATCAGTTCTTTAGTACCAATAGTAAAAGATTTAATTAGTTTGAGACTAGATGGCGTTATATGTCAGATGTCCGAAATATTTATTTATTTAAACTCAATATTTAATTTTATACAGATTGAAGTATTGTTTACTCGCAACTCCAATAGTAACAAGAGTGTATAGATTAATAATTAAAACCTAAAAGACGAACTAATTAATATATAAATATTAGGATATATTATATACGAGTATGATTACATAATACGAGTATATCTTATACAACGTATATGTTAGTCTCGGATTTAGTATTTAAAATAGTTGTACCATAGTTAATTTAAATAAATGCTAATATTATAATAAGTAGTGTGTGAGGTTGTAGGTGGATCACTGGATCCACTGAACTAATTTGAATTTTTTTTTAAGAATATGTATGTAGCTACATTATTTGTTAGTGTTTTATAGATTATCAAAAGATAGGACTTAATTGACATATAAAAATACTAATGTTCCAAAATGTGTAACATTAGTAATTACGAACCGCACACATATTAATGTACATTTTGTTATTACCATAAACTCATATTGCTTTCTTAAGTCGCCTCAAGATCTACAAGAAATTTATTCCCGACTCTTTTTTTCCGCAAATTAAAAGTGTTTTGTTATATTACATTGTTCTGTCATAAAGTCCCCTGCAACCAAGGTAAATTTGAAATTATAATTTGATTAGCTTTGTTTTGGCTACAAGCAGGCGGATGTCTTATGCAATAATTGTTATTTACTACGCTGCCCCCAACATGGGACAATATTTCAAAGTAATTCTAAGACCACATTTTATATAAAATCATAATTAGATTATCTCGGTCTTATAAAATTACGGTAAAAACCATCCGTTCATTTAAACAAGCTGCTCCCAATATTAAATTCTTAAATCTTGACAAGAAGGTTTATGAAATTGCTTTTTGAAGTAAAACAACAAAATTAAATTGAACATGAAAAATGAAAATTAAATGAAAAATGTTTATTAATTATAACTATTGGTCTGCTCTGTGACTTACAAAGTTGCCTTCTTTTAAGTTAATGAATAGGTACTTGTATCAGATTGTTTTGTTTCATCAAAAGTTATCATTTTTCTAATTTTATTAAAGCATTTCGATACAATATATAATACTATATATTACTGCTATATATTTCTACAATTATTTTTTTTATGTAAAAGCATAGTTTTGGAAAAAAAATTATAAAATTTTAAGAGTATTCATTAATTTTTAATCGAAAATGTTACTTCTGTTGAATTATTTTGTTAAATATTATAAACCTACAATGACCTAATCCGTATCACTCCTACTGTTGTTTATACAAAGTAGTAGGTAAAACGCAATCTTCTCTACAATTCTTGTCACAATTTCTGTACCAGATCTAACATCTATGAACATATGGAACTAGCTTTCATCAGCTACTCCGGCTGCGTGTATGTCGATTATCGCCTTAAAGCCTTATGTCCTTTCTCAGACTATCTGTGTACCAAAGTTTATTTAAAATCATTCAGTAGTTTTGCCGTGAAAGACGTACTGACAAACAAACTGAATTACTTTCACGTTGATAATATTAGTGAGGGTGGTTTCAAACAAAATGTCCTTTTGTCGAGAAATTATTATAGTTGGTAGTACACGTTTAACATAACCGTTTTAGTCAATTGTCTCTTTGGCATCTCGTAATAATAAAAGAACGTTAAATGCGAAACATCAATGATTTTCGAAAATAACTGAAAAATAAACATTAAAACAACAATGTGATTAATATTCAACTAAGCCGATTTCTTACCGTTTTAATGTTCGGATGGTGTTATATTATAAATAAAGCCAATCTCCCCACAATATGGGCCTTGTGTCTGCCTAATCCCGTAATAAATCATCATTTAGATCGAATAATCATCATAAACCTTACGTCGCTCGTGTCGTTCGGTGAGTGAGCGTCGTTCGCCCACGATAGGCTCCATACCCATACATCATGTGGCGATTACTTGTATCAAATAAACATTACGGAGATGCCTTCTCATATTACATCGCACGGCCCCTGGCCGTCTGCGGACTTGCCAATAACGATATCTTTCTTTTTCGATAAATACATTTATGATTACATTCATCAAAGTACATACATATTCATTCAATACACGCTATAGTGTATAGAATCCCTAATCCATTTACAAATGAAAAGTTAAGCGATAATTAGAAATTTTATTATAACATAAAAACATAGGATACGCCGACGAAATAGCGTACGATGTCCGGCCTACAACTTTTGTAGTGTAGAGAAAACTAATTTACGGTTTCTGAATGGTGTGAATTTTAAATTGAGAAGGGGTCTGGTGCTATACGGTGTCTCTACCGAGAACCCCCAGGGTAAAAACATGCCAGACAAACGCTATCAACGGTTGTTATTCAAAAATTCGACAGGCGGATGCACAACTGACGAAAAAGTTGTACACAACGGAATCAAGAAAGACTGTTAATAAAATCAAGTTGGTTAAATAATTTGTAATGTGTTTATTGCTCGTATCTGTATTAATTATTTGAATATATATAATTTATAACGTAGTAATCAGTTAAACTGCATATCGACCTTTTTTATTGCGCTTTTAAATGTTAATGATTTTTTCCTGTCCGCCTGTCCGCTTCATCTATGTTTGTAAAGTCCACAGTATACATACATTGATAAGGCGCGAGTCTTTTTTTAGTAAGAAAATGATATTTTACTTTTAACAACTTACTAATCTTTAAAATTAACATAATATACATTAAATCGTTACTCCTTTCTAATATAATAATGTGAAAATAACTCTATCTGTTTGCTAGTGCTTTCACGGCGAAACTACTGAACCTACTTAAATGAAATAACCTGAGAAAGGGAAAGAAAGAAAAGAAAAAAAAATGGAACCTGAGAAAAGACGGGCTACCAATTACCGCGATAAAAGATATACACGCGGGTGAAAGATAGTTTATTTTAAACCTTATATTATGAGTTTCCTATTTCTACAAAATATATATAAATTCTAAACAGTCCAACAAATTTATGTACATTCAATTGAACTTGTTATTCCTTTTTTAATATTATAATTAAAAAGGTATCATAATATAAACAATAAAAAAATGTAACTGGTTTTGTCTGTTGTCTTGTCAACTGTCTTAATGAAACTTGACATGGAGATACTTTAATTGACTGCCTCGTTGGTCTAGTGGTTAACGTATGCGACTGCTGATCAAGAGGTCTCGGGTTCGATTCCGGGTCGGACCAAATGTTTGTGTGATTCGCAAATATTTGTTTCGGAGTTCGGGTGTTTTCTATGTATAATATGTATGTATTTACATACACTTCCTTTTCAAGGAGAGGCCTATGTCCATCAGTGGACTGCTAAAGGCTGTTGATGATGTGATGATGATTTACAAAAAAAGTATGTTTATGTATTTATATCCGTTGTCTACGTTACCCATACAAGCTCTGCTTAGTTTGGGGACTAGGTGGCGTTGAAAAAAAAAAACTTTTCAATCCACAAATAGAAACTAGTATTTAGATTGATATTTTAAGATTACGTCAGTATCACGCCAATTTTTATATTACCTAAACACTCTAAATATATAATTAAAAGAATATATTTTAACATGAATGACGTGATAGGGTACACCCTAATATTGTAAATTAAAAAGCGTTGCAATCTCAGGGGACGTCTATTTTGAATCGGTAAGGATTTGCGGAGGGTGCGGGCTATTCTCTATGGTCGAGCCTGGGGCAACAATCAATCATTAATTACGTTTAGTCACATTTACGCGCCACATGTTGCTATAAGCCATCGTGTAATGTCCTTGTAGAAACCCCTACTTATATAATCGATAAGTGGTAATATTTTCTTGTACTATTTTTTGTTGTTACCAATAATTTTTCTATAGGCAACTCGTGCACTGGCACATTATTCAGCTACTGTGAGAGTTAAACCAAAAAATACTGATGTAATGCAGACTCTGAATAACTATATTAAAATTATAATCCTTGCCGGGAACTTACTACACTTAACTTGATTTTTCAACATTTTCCCGTCAGGGAAGAGCGTCGAGGCGTGAATTAGTGCAGTGAAAAGATAGAGTTTTGCAGCTTTATTGAAGTCTAACTGTTAAGTGAAGACTGATGGACTTATTCGAAATGTACAGTTAAGCAGAAGGAATGCACTTCAGGAATGGGGTTAAATAGAAAAGCGCATAACGCGTCTCATGTAAAGGAATTTACCATGATCAACTATCCAAACTTACTTGGTCTAGCAAAAAGTATGTACCGTAGTAGTTGTTCCTAGCCTTTATTATTTCCAAGACTATTTAGTATAGTTCAACCAGCCTGACTACTCGTAGTAGCCATTGTCATCATCTAAACAAATAACTAAAATCGATATGTGCATGTAATATCAAATTAACAGCTTTTTACTAAATTCAAGTGAAAGTAAATACGTATTAGTTTAAACTAATGTTTTTAATTTTTGTCTCTCTGTCTGTCTGTTTGTTCTGGCTAAACTTTGCAATGGCAGGACAATATTTTAAGAGACTTTCACTGGTAGTTGGCTGATGACATAAGGACAATTTTTTTAAACACCTAGTCTATAAGCACCGGGTAATAGCGCGGGATTCAGCTAGTAATATTTACAACAAAAATAAATGACATCCTTACCAATTTATTAAATGTGTAAATTACTCTGTCTGTCTGTCGCGTTTTCGCGCGAAATTTACGGAACTGACCTAAATTAAATTTGGTACACAGATAGTCTAGAGGCTGAGAAAGGACAAAGTATTTTTTTTACCACGATAATCGGCATACACGCGGGCAGAGCCGCGGGCAAAAGCTAGTAGAGATATATAGTGAAGATTCAATGTACAGTTTTAAATTTTAGTTTTGTGTTAACTGACCAGAGTTGATCAAGAGATTAAGGCGTTGGGGGTTCAAATCCCACATGGGACAACACTTTGTTAGATCCACAAACTGTTGTTCTAAGTGACTGTTGAGAGCTCGCTACATCCAAAGTACTGTCCGCTGATATTATCTTTAGTTACATGGAACAGCTGTATCGTTGAGAGGAATTTATATATAATTATAGATATTGAGATGAATTCAAAGTTGTTTTATGTTAATATAATTGACATAAAAAAACTTTGAATTCATGTCATAATGATATTCCAAATCGTAGTCGGGTTAGATACTAATGTTAACTACAATAACTAATAACTTTTTCAAGATCTTAATACATCAACATTATATTGATTTTAACAACGATCAATAAATTAACACGAATTTTAAACACATTCTGATAAATGTTAAAACTAGCACCCAATAAAGTTATTTTAAAAAGCTACAAAGAGTTGAAACTATGTAAAAGTTCATTTATTTTTGAATAATTTGTCTATATTCAAGACTAGCTTTCGTCCGCGTCTATCTCGAATAAAAGTAAAAAGTAGGCTATGTGTTATTCTGATATGTAAGCTATATTACTGTAAAGTTTCATCCAAACCCGTTCAGAAGTTGTTGCGTGAAAGAGCAACATACGTACATACATACATACTCACAAATTTTTGAGTTTATAATATTAGTAAGGATGTATACCAACCATTGACAATATTTTGTTTGACTTTTCATTAATATTTGATTGCCATTGAAATTTTATAAGGCTGATTTGTTTCCTACTCCACAACAATCACGATTATCACAAACTTGTGTCTCAGAAGAGGAACATAATACTGCATTTTATACACTTAATCTTTCAGTGATATAAATACAATTTAATTATTGTTATATTAAAACATGACAAATTGACTAACGTGACTGCTAGTGATTAGAACTTTTACGTTTTATCAAGTACACATAAATTTAAAAAAATGTACAGATGACTTTTATATATTAGGTGTTAAAGTATGAAATTGCAGATTTGTACTGATAAATTGAAATTCGGTTTTTTTTTTCATTTAATTAAAATATCTACCATTATTATCTATACATTGCTGCCATCTGATAGGAAGGTCATTTATACCTTTGCGATAGAACTCTAGTGATCTAGATTCTACAAACTGTGAAAGCATTTTGTACTCCTGGGGAGTTCAGCACAGTAGACATCTGCAGTTATCGTTTGACCAGATCGGAGAAAGTTGTAGTAAAAAACACCTTGCGGAGTCCAACAAACAGTTACCATTACCTTTTTATTGGTAAGCTTTGCTTTAGAACACTGTTGCGGCGTTTGAGGTGGGTTCTGCCATTGCATTTTTCGCTTACGGTTATCGTAAAGAATCTACTTTTCATCACACGTCACAATTAGATCCAATATTCCTTGATTTGATTTCTGTAGCGAATCAACGAGGTTCAAAGAAACGGTGTTGAAACTTGTGTTGCGTATACAAGTTTCAACACGCGTTTCTTTCTGCAGAGCAATCAAATCATGAGGCACCCATTTTTCATATTATCACTAATCCCTGGGTAGTTTGGCTCGGATCGGCTTCCACCATATCTTTAAATTCATTGTTATTCACATGCGTGGGGGCGGTCTTCCATAGTTCGTTCTTTAAATCGAAATTTCCATCACGAAAGCGTTTAAAGCAAAATCGCATGGTGCGTTCATTAGCAGTCCCCTCTCATAACGCAACATTGATATTGCGAACTGTTTCTGCAGCGTTAGTTCCGCGTCGGAACTCGTATTCACAAATACTCGAATTTCCGAAGTATCCATCTTTCTTGTCTAAGCGGAATAAAAAAAAAATACAACTGAAAGTCGATAATCAAATGTTGCACATTTTTAAAAGAAGAACCTAATAGGTACTATTTGAAAAAAATTTCATTTAAAAATCTCAAACCATGAAGATTCTATGTCAATTCGAAGTACCTATTACAATAAAACGGTAATTTCATACTTTAACCCCTATTATAAATAATAAGCTGTTACATTTTGATATAATTACAATACATGAATAAGTAGAGCGAAAAGAATACGTTTGCTAAAATTAACATCATTTTAATATTATTTTGGAATAAAATATAACAAAATAATCTTCAATCATTGTAAGTAATAAGACCCGTGCGTATATACAGCAAGTTAAGTAATAACAACGCATTGAGTCGCACATCGGTACGTAGATACAGAATCGTCGCAGTAGCGTACGCGTGTGCAGATAAGCATCTGCTGAGTGGTCCCCTTGTGTTTTCCGATCGACACACGCTCTGTGTTGCTATTAATTTCTCTACCCAGTCACAAAGCTTGGACATAATGTGATTATATTTGCAAGTCAAAGAGTATAACACTATAATTTTATGCAGCCCTATTATCATCTCTAAGGAAAAATATCTCTGTGAACCATGATGAAGACTGATAAACATAGATTTGGAATAAAACATCAGTCCTTAATCTGCTTTCTTGATGGAATGGTAAGCTTTATATCTTCACCAGAGTTAAGCTATATCCATAACACAAACTCAGTCAACTTGATTAATTAACGCGAACCACTTATCCACAGCTGGCATAACTAATCGTTCGCATTACACCCGCATATGTATGCCTCTCTTTGATACAAACCTCAGCGAGTCAACAGGTTAACCGTAGACTGCGTGTTACGAATGGTATGGTCATATATATGTTTGCTATCTATGTTAGAATTAAGGTAAAAAAAACACGAAGGAAACTTTGTCTTCACCTTGACTTGCCAATAAGGAACACGTCCCTAAAAATGTAAAGTGAGGGGAGACGTTAATAAAAATTCCACGCTGAAACAACAAATTAAACGAAGCCGAGCCACTCGAAAAGCCATAAGTACTCATCTCAATTGCTACCGATAAGAAATCCAAGCCTTGGCAATGTATTCGAGGCACGTTTCGGCTCACGGTTTTTTCTCGCTATGCTACTGTGGCGTTTAAAACGAATTGACTCTTAAATTCTTCAGAATGAAATGCTGTCGGAGTTTTATTAAATCGAGTGTAACCATTCCTGACATTACGCAAATGGCGGGCCCTCCCCTACATCTGTCGCAGGGATGCACCCCCTTAATAAGTGTTAACGCTCGCCGGCTGCGATGAACACTCCGTCCCGGCTCAAGCTAAATCTCTACAAATTCTTGATACAAATTAATGCCGTGGGAGGACTCCGTAGGCGTCTCTTGTAATTTCATTTTGTATTAACAATGTGTCTCTTAGACAGTGAAAACATTACAATATGTGAGTGTTCAACCTGCTTAATAGCCTGTATGTTAGCTTTATGTACTTTGGCAAAAAACTCAAACCATGATTTGATTACTTTTACGCGGTAAAATAGTATTTCATAAACATTATAAAATACTAAATATCCTTTTCCAATTTATTTTTAAACTAACTCTGATCTTAGCTGTCACAAAATTGTGTCAGCTAAAATCATAATCAATGAATGTCAGGTATATTAACGATAGACTTCTAATGCCTTAAAAGTAATTAATGCTTCCTATTAAGGATTCCGGATTTAGTAGTACTGAAATTTCTAGATGTATCTTGGGTTTTTGGGGATACTTCAAGCCTACAAATTGGCAGGAAGTTAGCACATAAGTAAAACATAATCAGAAAATAAAATTTAAGACTTATGCCCCATTTCACCAACTATACATATAGCGTCTCGTTAGTGGGAGTCCCCTTACATTTTTAAAAGACATCTAAACACCTTCTACGTAAAAGACCACCCTAAAAGTTGGTAAAATGAAAATATCACTAAGAGTTACCTAACTCTCTTTAAGTGGCCCCTTAAATTTAGGTAACGTTGGTGATCGGTCATTAGACTCCCAGAGCTGTGTGAAAAAGTAATTGCAAAAATTTGTCTCTTGTGGACTACAACTGTATATTTGACTTCTTAAGAATTTCGCTAATTATTTACTTGTTAGTAATGTGCACCTGATCTTCTATCTAACCTACTAATTTCAGTTTGTGTGAGCGTCCATGAATAGAATTTCTGTGTTGAAATGTTCTGATTTGAATTTTTGAAGTTAATAATTTGCTAAAACAACATCAATGCAAAGAGAAGGAAAACTTGAAACCAACCCTATACCAACCCGTCTGGCCAGCGTGGTATAGTAGGCCAAAACCTCCTTTCTAAGGAAAGGCCTATGTCCAGCAGTGGTCTGTTAAAGGCTGTTGATGATGATGATGAAATGTAATAACAGTGACGACTTTAATAAACTTCATCATCAACAACACACAATGTCCCACTGCTTGGCTCGGGTCTCCTCTCAGGAGAGCATTAAAGCCATACTTAGCTATACTTAGCTAAAGCTTATATTGTTTATTAAATAAATGAATTGAATTGAATGAATTGAATACGTTCCCACGATGGGCGAGTGCGGGTTGGGGAATGGTAAGACACGTTGTGGCTACGTAATCTTGCCGTTGGATGTTTTAAGCCACCTGCAGCCCTCCAACTAAGCTTCACGACTGTTATCTTATGACAACAACGAGACCAACTGCTTAACGTGACCTCCGAATCACGGAAATGCTCATAACATATCATGCCACATACGGTCTAGGTCTGCCATCTAGGTCTGACCGCGTCGTCGTTGCTTACCCTCAGTAATTGTTTCCAATCACCTGAGACCACTTGGCTATTAGCGCTTCAATAAACGATGAGATCTAATTACCGTTTTTGAGATCTGTGAAAAAATATTTTATTAAATACAATTTCCGCAAATCCTATGTCTTTGGATACTTTACAAAATTCATGGCTGAAAACAAAGACACCCAGAGTTAGAACACTAATTTATGTATTACACAAAGTGTGGTGTTGTATGGGGTTTGAACCCACTACATTACGCGACCGTGCTGTCATCGTAATATAATTAGCCATAAACTTATTAGTAAGTAATAATAAAGTCCCTGATATCGCGAATGAACTAATATATTGTATCAAAAGAATACAAATAGTTCTATGACTTTCGGATCTCCTAACAACAGAAAGAAACATAAATCTTCATATGCAAGCAAATTAAGTTATCGCAGTTATAACTTACGTAGGGCAATAACATGATACAAATTGCGAATCATTTCTATTTTTCAGACCATTAACTCTGAACAATAACACGGCAGCCGGAACGGTCGCGAGTAAAATAAACGCCGAGTGAAATAGTTCGGAACTGGTATCATCGTTGCAAATGTAAATGAACAATTAAAGTGCTCGCCGTGGCCAGGGACAATGATGATAATTATTTTAGTTTGCTGTCGGCGCGGTTGTCAGTCGCCGCCCGCTCCCGCACTGGAATGCTCCTCGGACCCCTATTTTCGCCATTAAACAGCGACACTTCTGCTGTTCGTAAATTATTATCAGCTAGCGCTTTCATTACTCGATTCTGTAACAAAGGAACTCTCCGAATGTACGTAGTGATCCAACTTCGTTTTGAGTGCGCCTTCACCTCCATTGTTCGCTACCAGAAAGCATGACTCATATTAGGCCCCGAGGTGAAATTTTGATTAATTTGTTACACTATTCTCCGCTATCGGTAGTTCAGAAACTTCGGTGAATGGAGGTTGAACCATGGATTAATAATTGCAGTGGTTAGTTTCAATGCTGTACGCTGCATGAGTTAGTGTCATTTTGTAGAAACTCAAGAGATAGGCCAAGACTAATTTCAAACTCTAAGATCATTTTGTAATCTCCAGTATTCTCTAGAAATGGTCATGGTCGGCGGTTAGTACTTACCATCAGGTGATGCGCCAGCGCATTTTTCCCGTACGCCATAAATTAATAATTGCCCTTGTTTACTTTTAAATTTAAGCCTGTCGAAATGACTCTACTCTGATGGAAAATATGAGTAGAATTAAAAGAGATGCACGAAATAGGATTATTTTGTTTATTTTCCCGGGATTTTCTTGGGAAATTTTCATTGCCTCTTCTAATCCATTACTCCGCAACGCCGTACAAAGGTCATGTAAGAAGAACAAGGGACAAAAATCGAGGATTGCACCACCCTCCTCCTCCCCTTCAGTGGTCCGGGGTGATTTTACACAACATAACATTAATTTATTTTGAAAGTATTTATTGTCTAGATAACATTTTTTCATATTGGTTACATTTCTTACGGTCCAAAGGTCTGTAGGAAAGAAAATCTCCATAAAAATCCTTATAACGAAATGTACTTCGGGGTGGTATTTAGTATTATTATTATATATATAGGCCTGTAGACTATAGAGATTACTAGAAACTTATTTTTTTTTAATTCATTCCGTTTCTTTATTTTTTTATATTTTATTTTTATAGTTATAATCATACATATAACCAAAAGCAATAAGTAGAAGTATCTCTACAGCTGTACACTATCCAAATTATTTCAAGCCAGTATATTCTGACAGCACCCTTGACCTTTACCCGAGTTCATTACAGTCAGGGCACAAAAAAGCGACAAGGGCCAATTACCCTCCGATCTCAGCATTTTAATTAATAGGAATAACAGCAGCCAAGGTTAAATTCCATTCGGATGATTTTCCGAATCAGTGTATTTGTATTATTTACAGTTAGTTTTGCCTACTATGTCCAGCGTGTATTTAAGAAGATTACAAAAACATTACAAGTAACGCCATCTTCATTCGGAGTTCTGAACTAATCCTTACGGATATTCAAAAAAAATTGCTGAAATAACCAGTGGAGATAGTAAAATATTAGCAATATTTTGACGAAATTGAATCATAGTGATTCAATTTCGTCATTTATGTTTTATATTTAATAATGAAATTTCATAATAGGTTTCTTCAAGGTTCTTATTTAAAAGTCTAATCAACGTTTTCATCAACCATACTTAAACCGTCTGGTTACTAAAAGCCCTTTTACATAATTAGCTCCTAAACTTTAAGAGACATCTAAGCACTTAGGTATCCCCTAAAGGTTGGTGAAATCTCAACTAGCACAAGGGGTTACCTAACTCCGTCTAAGTGGCTCTAAATTTAAAGGACGTTAGTGAAAATGGCCAAAAAAACTCTCTTCATTATGTAACAGATTTTATTTCTTTAGAATCGTCTCTTTCCTTATACATATAAATTTGATAACAAACTGACAAAGTTAGGACGATCAGCTGATAGTCTCAATATGCACATCTTCATCGTTTTTAATTGAGGATGATAAATTTAGGAACAATAACTTAATATGTTATTTACGAAAAAAATACATCTAAATTGTAAGTTTTTCTTTATAAAATTTACTACCTATTAATTAATATTTATAGTATGAATTGAATAGGCATTTTAATTATTTATTAAGCGTTTTAGGCTTCCTTGGCCAAATGGCAAAAAACGGAACCCTTAGAGATTCGTCATGTTTGTCTGTCCGGCTGAATGTCACAGCCTCTTTTTTCCGAAACTATAAGATTGTTATATTTTAACTGTTTTTTTTCGTCAAACTCATCTATGAATAGGTCTTCAAAAATGATATTGATGTTTCTAGAATCATTTTTTTCTAAACTGAATAGTTTGCGCGAGAGGCACTTCCAAAGTGGTAAAATGTGTCTATGTAACTTCTAAAATAAGATAATTATAAAACCAAAAAAAATATATGTTGTACATTACTAAGCAAACTTCCACCAAAATTGGTTTGAACGAGATCTAGTAAGCAGTTTTTTTAATACGTCATAAGTCATAAACCGCAATTTACCTTGCATTGAATCAATACACTAACAATAAAACATCGATCAAAGTTACAACGAAGTACAAGAAATATTTTATGATGTTATTTGCTGCTACGGAACCCTTCATGAGCGATTCCAACTCGCACTTGGCCGCATATAAAACATTGGTTTACAAACATTTCATTTCAACGATATCATAAGGACAACTAAGGCGATTCACATACTGGCGACGCGAACACGCGGGGCAGCCAATCCCGAATTTGCTAGCGACACGCGCTCACGCGTCGTAGCCGTAGCGCGTTTTTGGTGTGTTGGACCTGGCGAGTTTTCTATAATAATCGATGTACTTGCACACAATATTAAAATCTGTCACTCCACGCTACGCGACGGAGCGCGGTGCAGTGTGTGAATCGCCTTACCAAAATATTAAGTTTCGTAGCTTTCGTAGCGCAATAACTGCTACGACTTCCTTAAACAACTTACATTTCTCAAAAAAATATTTAAGATAAACGTTACAAACGCTGACATCTATCTGCATTGTCAAAGTACCAATAATCTGATAGAAAATCACAATAAAAATGTGAATTTATGCAATTTGCAACTTAATTGTGTTTTGGCACAAGTGTAACTGATAAACGGACAGACGCATTAGCTGCCAAAATTTAGGGTTTGCGTTGCTGAATCAATTATATTACATGTAGGTCTTAATAAAATTTGTTATGGATTATTAAATGCATTATATAACTACCACTTATTAAGTTAAACCATATCTTATTAAAAAATCAAATTACATGTGTCCTAATATTTCATTTTTAGTCTCTGCGCATTTACAGTTTCAGCTCTGCATCCCTAAGATTGACTGGTAGAAAATTATATGTGTAGAAACATGGTGTCTCTCTCATCTGTATATTTTAGGGTTCCGTAGCCAAATGGCAAAAAAGTTCCGTTTTTTGCCATTTGGCTACGGATTCCTTATGGATTCGTCATGTCTGTCTGTCTGTCTGTCTCTCCGTCCGTATGTCACAGCCACTTTTTTCCGAAACCATAAGAATTATACTGTTGAAAGTTGGTAAGTAAATGTAATCTGTGAACCGCATAAAGATTTTTACATAAAAATAGGAAAAAAAACAACATGTTTTGGGGGTCCCCATACTTGGAACTGAAACTCAAAAAAATTTTTTTCATCAAACTCATACGTGTCCGTGTATCTATGGATAGGTCTTCAAAAATGATATTGAGGTTACTAACATCATTTTTTTCTACCACCGAATCAATTTTCAGTGGTAGTTTTACATGATAAAGTAATGACTAGATCTTTACTTTTTTTTAATACGTCATAAATCGTAAACCGCAATTGAACGGTATTTCATTCAATCAATACACTATTATAAGAACTTATAAATGGTGTTACTTGCTAAGGAACCCTTCATGGGCGAGTCTGACTCGCACTTGGCAGCTTTTTTTTTTATAATGAGTGAGTGTGATGGACATCTCACTCTTTGAAAAAACGCCGCTCCGTTCGGATCTGAATATGGTTAAGAATCCGCTAAATGCATAATTTAATAGTAAGATCTTCATTTTTAATTTAAATAAACTTATGTAATACTTTGTTATTAATAGACTAAAATGAGTAAGCCACATTTTGTTACATTATTGACTTGCACACGTAATTTCAATGCTCCTAAACCCATTTGCGAATTGCGACGGATGCCAGCATATCAGTGGCAGTGCGGCGCTTGCAATTGAATGAAAATGGTCCCCGTTCGACAGCAGTGGAATGCTTTCAACTCGCGTAATTCAGTTAAACGCGTAATTTATGACTGGTCAAATTACTAGCATCGCACGTCTGACTCGAAAACATGAATTACACATGCATATTCTCCCGTGTTTTCGTATACTTATTTGTGATCATTGCATTTCGGAAAGGTATTCCGAACAAATGACTGCAGGTTTCATTTGTGTACCGTTAAGAGATTCAAGATAAAAAAACTTTGTCTTATATGCCGAATTGACTCTTATGGTCTTTGAGTTGTAGGCGTCTATAGACAGTGGTAATTACTTATCATAAGTTGAACCGTATGCTCGTTTGTCACGCTTAAGCAGACTAATGTGAAAAGTTCTACAGTAACTTTGTTGGTCTACTTTGTTTTCGCGGCTAAATTACTGATCTGATTTGAATGCCTTTTGGTATAGAGGTGGATTAGACCGTGGAAAAGGAGATTAACTACTTTACAGCCCGATAACAAAAAAAGACGCGGTCAGAGGCCACAAATGCTAGTTTTAAATTTATTCAATAATGAATTATTCAATATTATGATAACTTCTCTGGGTTTTACTCTTTTTTTTTTTTTTTTTATATTTAAGCCTGCCAAAGTGACTCTACTCTGCCTGATGGAAAGCATGAGTAGAATCCAGGAGTAGGGGTCACCATGCTTATTGTGAGGGTAGGCAATGTAGCATGGTGACCCTTACCATGGCAGCCCGGTTAGATTATTCTGCATCATTCTCCCGGCCTTCGAAGGGCGGGAGAATGATGCAGAATGATTGGGCCTCCGGTCTCACACTCACCAACGAAATACGACAGCAAGAATGCTGTCATTATTAGGATGGTCTTCTGTGTGAGGGTAGTACTGGCCGGGTCGAGCCGGCCCATTCGTGCTGAAATCAGCGTGGCTCTACTACCTACAAAATTAAATTAGAGCTGTTTTTCTTAGAAATCTCTTTAATCTCAGTTTTATAATTCGATAGGACGGCTATCTAACACGACCGGCGTAAGCTTAACACACTCTCCAAGGCTCAAGGACCCCATACTTGTAAACTCTGGGATGTTATAAATAATTAAGTAATCAAAAAAACTTTGACAGAAACTACCTTTCAAGACAATTCGAACCCGAGACCACTGGAAAGGTAGCGGGAGAATATGCATACACTAACAACTAAGCAAGACTAAGCAAGCAAGCAACTAAACAGACTGCTGTTTTTTGTATAATATGGAGTCTAAACTAATTTCTCATATGAGCATCTGTTTCTAAACATGTTTGAATCTATACTATAGTAACAAATTTTGGCGACTTCCACATACAGCGCAAGCGAACAACATACAACAGCGCCGTCTACCGAAGAAACATTGAACCAGGAAGCCAGGCGGAATAACCTATACGGAGTAACTACTAATTCTGAATGGCGATAGAGAAATTCTCGCGCCGATTAACATATACAACATAGGCACGATCACCTCGCCTGGTCGGAGGATCCTCTCTTTGTGTTGGAGGGACACGATATCCGTCACTCCACAAAGTCTTGAAATAAACATACATACTGGGCGTAGCAAAAATAAATCCATTATTATTTATTATTATTAAAACCATTATTGTTTTTATAAACATAAACTTTTTAGTGCTACTAAAAAATTGTTAGTTCATCTAACATCGCATTTATTTGCAATGAAAGCTCAAATTAAAATTATGCACCTAAGGAATTAACCAGAGCCATTTTCACACCCCTATCCATTCGTACACGCAACACCTATTAAGCCTGGAAGAGATTATTGTTTTTATATTCGGCAATAAGGCAGCCCTTTATACACATCTGTCATTTAATGTACTCTATAGTAATTCTGTAATATGCAGTGCAAATATAGAGTTTTCTATTAATTTCTGTACCATCTATATAATAATAACCTGTTATAGTATAAGTCACTTCCAGTCCTGGCCATGGTCCCATGTCCCCTAAGCTAATTTTATATATTTCACTCCATAAAAAGTATTTAATCTTTTTAAGTAGAAGTCTATGTCCAGCAGTGGACTGTTAAATACTGTTGATGATGATGGTGATGAGAAGGCTAAAAAAAACTTATTAATCAACATTTACTTGATGCCGGGAGGTGAATAATAAGAAGTACCTACTCAGAAGGTGTTGTTCTATTTAGTATCCGCCCACCGTTTTCTTAGAATAATGGGATGAACGAAAAAGAAATAAAAACGTAAGACGCATGATATATGACAAACTTAAAATTGATTTAAATTTAAAAAATAGCTATAAACAAGTGAAAACAAAATCTTCAAGTCTAGAAAATCTTAGCTTTAATCATAAGATAAACTGTAATACTTCAACTAACGGCTCTCAATCAAAATTTGTTATACATGCTTTTAGAATCATAATTTTAAATTGGCTTGAGTGAGTCTACAAAGAGGTGAACTTTTATAATTTTAACAAAAAGGAACCGACTTCAATGAAAAACTATTCCGAGTACCCAAATCGCGACATTGTGCCTATGATATTTGAGGAGTTCTCTCGATTTCCTTGGGATCCCATCATCAGATCCCGATATGGTGACGATGGGACCATCTGTAAGCTACGCCCATTCCAATGCAAAAATAATTTATGAAATCGGTTCATAAACGACGAAATTATCGAGGAACATACATAAAAAAAAAGATTCCGACGAATTGAGATCCTCCTCCTTTTTTTGAAGTCGGTTAAAAATACCAACTGAAACCAACTCGAAACGTCAATAGGTACATAAGGTGAATCATAAATAATCTATTTAAACTGGTTTTAAGTGCACAAGGTTAGAAACAGAATTATTAACAATCAATTATAATTCGGCAGACTTTATGGATCCGTCCTTAATAATTTATTAATTATTGTTAAAGACCAATGAATCGATTGTACTTTAATTATTTATTCATTGCTAAATACTAATCGATAAACTCATGATAATGACTTGTAAATTTATCAATAAAGTGATAAGTTCTGTAAAATTCAACGGATTTAGGATTTTTTGCTCAATTAACAAGTTATTAGAGCACAAGAACTCTACGTAATAGCTAAGTAAGTGTTGTTAAACACCTTTTTAGCTATTAAGTAGAGTTTTAAGAGAGTATTTTCAAAATGAGCTATATAAAAGCGAGAATATTTAAAAGACTATCACGTGACTACTTAAAAACTACTAGCCTATGTCATTACTACGAAGGTATTGATTTGACTAAAATCAGTTCATTAGTTTAGACGCTACGATGGAATATACAAACTTACATACGTTATCATTACGAAGTTCAAATAGTAGTAGTAATATGTTCATTTAGTATATGTATGTAGTGCAATCCAGTTAATTATTGATTATTTTTTCACCATCGAATACGTGCTGAAAGTATTATCATTTTTTTCAAATTTTTTTTCTTGTTGAGTGTTGTGGTTCATACTGTTAAAATACATACGATCATATAGCATAAATTAATAGTAAAATGCACATGTAAGTCATTGAAATATTATTTTTCAACGCAATTTAAACCTCCATAGCATTTGGATCAGCATTTTTTTTTTTTCTTCCGAGCCTTATCCCAAGTTTATTTGGGGTCGGCTACTAGTTCAACCGGTTTTACCTGAATTTCAGTTTTTCTACGGAGCGACTGGCATCGGACCTCCGCAACCCTAAGGGAGAACTGAAATTCGAAGGTTGAACTAGTTGTCAGTATATTTGAGGGCACTGACTTCCCAGTAACGATTGCCATAGATGTTCATGACAACCGGGACCGACGGCTTAACGTGCTCTCCGAGGCACGGGCGTGAATCACCGCCAAACTTCCAAACTCCGGGCTGCTATTAGGAATTTCCTAAGATAAACCCAAAAACACTTTTTGGCCCGACCCGGGATTTAAACCCGAGACCTCTTGATTAGCAGTCGCATACGCTAACCACTAGACCAACGAGGCAGTTAACTTTTAAATTATTATTTTTTAACAACAAACGTACTTTTTAGGTAACGAGATAAGATATTAAATACTTGTAAAAACATCTGTTCTTGATTTATAGTTTCATAACAGGTACTATTATTTCAAAAAGGAAACTTGGTTTTTACTCCAGTTAAAAGTATTCAAAGGCATTCCTAAATATTTGAAAGGTCAATATCACTTAATGCTCCGATCGAACATGGTGATAATGGGACAGATTTAAAAAAATGGGCTCATTAAATTAAACCAGCAAAACGGTTAACTAAAGCAATCCTAATTCTGAAATAACAAAAATTAGACTCGTATTAAAAAAAGTTGTAATAAAAAAATCTATGGTATGCTTTTAAACCTACTTCAAAAAATGAGACGGTACATATAGTTTTTTGAAGGTTTAAAAGCGGGTTAAATTCAACTTTTATTACTATACAGAAATTCTTATCACATAAATAGTAAAAAATTAAATCTAAAATTTCTAAAAACATTTTTCTCCAACCGACCGGTGCATTTAATACATTTTGTCATTGTAAAAAACGGCTTCTGTTAATTTTTAAATTAAAAATAATAATAATATGACTTCTTCTAATTATCAACAAATCAGAATCGATATATTTGAAAGATACGAAATCTATAGAACATCAGACTGATATAGTTTACACGGTTATCTTTGAAATCATTTCTGTAAACCGCATACGCTTGAGAAACGGCTAACCCTTCTCATTGGGGTTAAGGCCTTTTCAGGCGACTGAGTTTGTTGAAATCAAAAATGTCCCTGCCAAGTATTTTTCAAAGACATTTAGGCGTGACTTATTCTATCAGTTCCTATCATAGTTAGGGTTTCACTTTTCACTTTATTTAATCCTAAGTTTTTTATAAGTTTGGTCATGCTCTGACTAGACTGTCAAACTAACAAACAGCAGCTCATGGAAAGAGTCACGCTAAAATTGAAATTACGAAAACGCTGTAATCATAATTCAAAAGATTTTTTCGTTCATTCATATGTTCGGTGTGGTGGTGGATTAAGAAAACGCAGTGTCACCATCCATATTAATCCCAAGGGGACTAAGCGAGAAAACTACACAAGACAATATCACTGCAAAGAGAAGGAAAATTTTAAACAAACCACAAACTCTTCTGTCCAGTGTGGTATACAGGGTATACTGTTGGTATATCTTGGATATGTAGATGTTTATGTACAGAAGTGGACTTTTAAATGCTTTATTATTATAAAAGGATTAATGAAACATAATTATGACGGGTATGTTCAAATAAAAGGTACCTATTTTTATATAGGCTGATCTATCAACGAATAGGATTCCAGGGATATTAGTGAAATTAATGGTGCATTAAAATCATGATAATTTTAAACTTTAAGCGTTTTTTTTTTCTACAGACTTTATACAAAATTCTAATTTTAAAAGTAAAAATTTTAATGTTTGAAATTTTTTATCATTTATCAAGTAAAATTATATTGCAACATCATATTTAAGAATATTTTAGCATCCGGCTTTCATGTGTCTTCTTATTTAGTCGTACAGAGTGTAGTAATAAATTTGTTGTTTAATTTGGAAATGTTTTTTGCATAAGTATTACATGTTTAGTGGTAGGAAGCTTAAATACGTGTGTGATGTACATAACATCTGCGAATTATCACCAGAGAGGTGTTAATTCTTTAGCGATAATAACAAGAGGTCATGTAACAAGTTTATCTAAATGTATCTATTTGTTTGTTGCAAGAATTTTATACTTTAGAGTTTTTTGTGTATATATGTTTATAGGAATAAAGAAGTGGTTTAGTGCAAATAAATATTATAGAGGAATTTATTGTATTTAGGACTGCATTGGCATAGCCCTAATTTAATTATAATATCATGGAGACAACTGAAATTATAGACATCTTTGAAACTATGAATCAGTTTAAAAAGATTATTACATTCTAAAACGAATATACTTTGTGGTAAAACAAAGTATATTCGTTTGTTTTACCTACTTTGTATATTATCTTATTTATCATAAAGTAGTAGTAACGACACAGTAGCTTTTCTTACAGACTTTCAAAGTCTGTAAGAAAAGCTTGAAAGTCGTAAGTATCTACTAAAACAATCAGGTAAGTTTGTAGAGGGTATTTATAACTTTAAATATGTAGATACCTACCTGAATTTGTTAGTGTATTGTCGCCGAGTCCAGTAGACGTGTCTACGTCAGCATGGGCTTCAGCAGCAACAGAAGCAAGGGCGCATGCCCATGCGCAACCGGCTAACAAATACCGCGCGCATTGCAACCCTTCGCAATTTCTATACTGTCGCCGTCTAGCCATATCACATCACCAATTATATCTCTTCTAAATTCTTACTGTCACTATTTAAACTTGTTGTCAAAAGTTTTCTAAAACTTTAAAAAGAGGAGAAAACTAATGTTGGCAATTTTAAAGTTACTTTTAAGTATTTTATGTACAGATGTAATACTAAATAAAGTGTTAATTACGTGGTAATTGGAAAAACACGATCGCGTCGGCGAATCGTTTTCGGCGACGTCGATGCGTGTGCGGTAGGCGACGGCAACGTAGCGACGTGGTCGCGACAGAACTGTCCGCGGGTGCACATCACGGCCGCGACCGGCTCCTTCGAAGTCGCAGCATCTCACACCCGGTCGCTAGGAGGGCCGCTGCGCGCGCACCCACCTCGACGACCAATCGCACCGCGGGGGTGGGACCGCGCGTAAGACGTACGGAAGTATATGCGAAGGCCTATGTACAGATGATAGCGGACAGGTGGTTTCGCGGCCGTAATTAGGCTGCTGATAACTTATTGCTACATAAATATGCTTAAACGCTGGACGATTAAGATAGCGCCCGAAACCACGTCGAAGTACCGACCCTACTCCGAGCTATTTTACCTACCAATTTACCTTTCTGCAATGTTATGTACATTTGGGGTAAAATGTACTTTTACCAAATAAATTCTACGATACCGCTTTAAGAGTCAGCTTAACTTATAAAATGTAGGCCAGGAGTATTCTAGCCTTTATCCTTTAAAATTGTATCATGACATTCATAAACTTAAATTTATGTATCGTTTAAGTTAGACCGAAAGTCATAAACTTTGAGCTAAGTAGAGTTTGAGTTGCAAGACAGATTCAAATTATTTTCTTAGTGCATTTGATTATTTAATACGCAAGTCGATCATGGGAGAAATAAGAAGTACAATTTGATGATATGATTCCTAAGACCACATAACATTTAAATGAATTTCTAAAAATTTTAAACAAAATCGCAGGTAAAGGTTAAAAAATTATGAAATGAATTATAAAAATCCCTATTTAGTATTGATTATATTTTGAAATGAACAATCTATTATATACCAGTAATCTTTTTTCTCTGATTCTACATATATTGTGGCAATCAGCCAACGTGGGGACGTATGGCTTTAAAACTCTCTAGAGAGGAGATCCGAGAAGTGGGACATTATGAATAGTTTACAATACAGTTAGAAACTTTCCCAAATTTATTATTATGTATGAATGCATGATTACAAAATAAAGTAACCATAAATTTTTTCACTGTTATAAAGTCCATTTTTAGGGTTCCGTAGTTCATGACTAGGAATCATTATAGATTCGCCGTGCCCGTCCCTTCGTCCGTCCGTCCGTCCGTCCTCGACCTTCCGCCCAAACCGTTGGTATTAAGCAGGCACCACACTTCGCTATTCGCTATTCGTTATGCGGGTTATTCGCGCGCATACGGCGAAGTGTGGAGAGTATATTCGCCAATATTCGCTTTATTCGTTAAGCCGAATAGCGGATACGCATATCCGTCGACTTGTCGGTTTTTTGACACACTTCAAAGGACACGAATAACGCGAATACGCGCATCGACTGCCCACACTTCGGAGGGCTAGTGAAGTGCCCTGTGTATAGTGTGCATGACTAACAACCATAGACTATAAAACAGTTTTCGAAATAGATAAATCAATTAAACGATTAAAATAATCTATCATATGATCAAAATAATTAGACTTCATTTAAGTATTGTTTCTGTCAATTTAACAAAATAAAAAGGGAATTAAAATAATATGTTTCGTTCATTCGTTGACCAATAAAAATGACAATGTCCTGTGCTCATCTAACAACCATAGACTATAAAACAGTTTTTGAAATAGAATAAATCGATTAAACGATTAAAATAATCCATCATATGATCAAATTAATTAAACTTCATTTAAGTATTGTTTCTGTTAATTTAATAAAATAAAAAGGAAAATAAAATAATATGTTTCGCTCGTTCTTATAGATTCGTTTCGTTCACCATAAAAATGACAATGACACATCTCTACAACACACATATTTGACATACCAGTTCGAAGTGTGGTGGCGTGCTTGTTGTTTGCGCGCATAACAATTATTCGGGCGAATACGGCGTAGACACATATCGAATAGCGAATAACGAAGTGTGGTGCCTGCTTAAGAAAGATGAAACTTTGCAATATGTGTTATAATTACGTCGACTAAGTGCTACCATAAAATTAAGAAAAATATTTCCTCCACTACACGTAAAGTGACGATGATTTTTTTTTTCTCGCTTATACCCCATCGTGTGGGATATCATTAGATAGCTCTTTTAAAATCATTGCGAGGTTACTAAAAGCATTATTCGATTTAGGTACCTGTTTGCGAGTTACTCAACTTTAATGCGCATTTTTCAGTAATAACAGGAACATGAAATTAGCGTTTCGTCGTACTGACCACTTAGATCTGAAATATCTCCTCTTTGGTTTAGAATTCCAAATTCAATTTATTAAATTAATTTAGCTGGTACATTTGAGTTTTGAAAACAGTCATTCATTTCTTGTTTGCTCATTATTTTTTTCTTTGGCGTCGCTTATTAACGCACAATGGAAAACATGAAATGTCGATATTTTTACGAGTAAGAGTTCTGCCGTGGCACCAGTGCTACAAAAACAGCTCCAAGGATAAATGATGTGTACGTCACTAGTGTCGCAAAAGAAAGCACGGCACGTTTTTGATTTCAACGTTTTCGTTTTGGAAATTACGACCTTCAGAACCAACCCCGTGGACGGCCGGAGACCACAGTGGAAAAAGAAGAATTAAGGGCTATTGTTGAAGTGGATCTATCACAAAGCACTTCATATATAGCTGCAGGCTTTAGGGTAAGAGATAAAACTGTATTGATTCACTTGAAGCAAATCGGGAAATTAAAAAGACTTGAACAATGACTCATGAATTGACTGAATCGAACTTGCAAATACGCATCAACACTGCTTTACTTTGCTTAATCGACACAATAGTGAAGGGATTTTAAATCGAATCATTACTTGTGATGAAAAGTGGTTGCTAAGAACTAGTTGCTAACAACCGAGATTAGTCAATCGCTCTAGGACACTGCAGCTTCACGACAATGCAAGACCAAACACTGCACAACAAACAACCACTAAGTTAGATGAGCTACAATTGGAATTTCTGCGACATCCACCGTACTCCCCGGACCTTGCTTCAACAGATTACCATTTTTTCCGGAATTTGGATAACTTCTTACAAGGAAAAATATAAGCGGCCAAGTGCGAGTCGGACTCGCCTATGAAGGGTTCCGTAGCAGCAAGTAACATATAAAAGTTCTTGTAGTTCGTTGTAACTTTAATCGATGTTTTAATAATGGTGTATTGATTAAATGAAAGGGAAATTGCGGTTTACAATTATCTCGTTCAAACCAATTTTTGCTGGTAGTTTGCATGGTAATATGTACATCATATATTTTTTTTAGTTTTATCATTCTCATAATTTATAAGTTACAGGGAAGGGGGGGGGACATTTTACCACTTTAGAAGTGTTTCTCGTGCAAACTATTCAGTTAAGAAAAAAAAGAGATTAGAAATCTCAATATCACTTTCGAAGACCTATCTATAGATATCCCACACGTATGGTTTTGATGAAAAAAAAAAAATTGAGTTTCAGTTTTAAGTATGGGGACCCCTAAAATTTATTGCTGTGTAAAAATATTAATGCGGTTCACAGAATACATTTACTGACCAAGTTTCAACAGTTATAGCTCTTATAGTTTCGGAAAAAAGTGGCTGTGACATACGGACGGACAGACAGACATGACGAATCTATAAGGGTTCCGTTTTTTGCCATTTGGCAACGGAACCCTAAAAGGTTCTCAGATATGCAATTCTATATTCCACATATTTATATTTCGGTGTTTACGAATATTCTTTTGAAGCAAATCAAAGGTAGGTATTTCAAAGGAGAAAGAAGATAATTAGGACTGCAGTAACTACTAGTTTAAGCGGTCGCCACGCCGTTATGTACTGTGCCAAATGATATGGGTTCAAATCCCACATGGGACAACACTTTGTGTGATTCACTAATTGTTGTTTTAAGTCAGGTTTTTCGTTTGTGTCCGTTTCATAGGTATTTGTAAAGTCCCCCGCTACACATAATGTTTATTACTAAAGCGGGAATAGTTTTTTTTTAAATAAATATAAATTAATAAACCAGTGTGGTATTATTTGTCCCACGCATGCACCATGGTAAAATACCATTATATCACTTAAACCAACAAATATTTACTGAAATGTGAACTAGCATTATATTTTAAATTTATTTAGAACGTGAGAAAACGTAAGTGAAAAATTATTTGAACTTCTCACCTCTCCAGATTATATATTTCATTAGGAAATGATTATTATAATTTTATTCGTTCGCTTTTAATCAGGTAATTCTAGAAACATAAATTAGTCGAAATTAAATTCATGAAAGGATGGTTGGCGTTCCTTGGGAGAGACCTTCGTCCAGAGGATATTGGCGGTCAGAGCCATACGCGGATACCGCACGGTGTCCACAGAGGCGGCGTGCGTCTTGGCCGGAACACCCCCGTGGGATTTGGAGGCGGAGGTGCTCGCCGAAGTTTATCGGCGAGTGGCTGACTTCCGGGCGAAGAGCGGATTTCGCCCTCCGACCGAGGACGTGCGCGAGTGGCGCGAAGACGCTCGCCGAGCCACTATGGTGAGATGGTCGTTCCGACTGGAGACCCCACGCGCTGGCTTCGCCGCCGTGGAGGCTCTCCAGCCGGTCATCGCGGAGTGGGCAGGGCGGCAGCATGGGACCCTTTCCTTCCGGCTGACGCAGGTGCTTTCCGGGCACGGTTGCCTTGGAAAGTACCTGCACTCGGTCGCTAGGAGGGAACCGAGTCCCGCCTGCCACCACTGCGACTGCAGTGAGGACTCGGCCCAGCACACGTTGGCGGTCTGTCTTGCATGGGCGACGCAGCGCCGGGCCCCCACTGCAGTCATCGAAGGGGATCTCTCGCTGCCGGCCGTCATAAGATCGATGGCCGGCAGCGACAGTTGTTTTACCGCGGTCGCAACCTTCTGCAAGGACATAATCTTGCAGAAGGAGGTGGCGGAGAAGGCCCGGGAGGATGACATCCACTCGGACCCGATCCGCCGCCGGCGCCCTGGGCGGCGGAGGCGCGCATACCTGCGTCTCATGCCACCCTGAGAGTGGCCGCGGATGGGCGGGACGGGTTTCCCGTCCGTCCGCAGTAGTGGCCAACTGCGAGGGGGCGGCGTCCGCGTGTGACCGGACGTTGCCCAATTAGAGAGTCGAAATTTAAGGTGGTGCCCGCAACAGTGCGGGCAGGCGCTGGGAGGAGTCCAGAAGGAAATCCCGTCCCTGGACTCCTTCCAATATACAGGCGCAGAGATGGTCACACCGTGTGGTTTTAGTCGGTTCGAGTCCGACACACCACCCCGCCGTAACCCCCGACGGGGTGTCGGTCCGTGGGGATTTCCACACGTTAAAAAAAAAATACAAAAAAAAAGACCTTCGTCCAGCAGTGGACGGCGATAGGTTGACACTACTACTACTACATAGATAGTAGAAAGGTAAGTGTATCGAAGTGTGTGAGTGTATAGTGTTATTAAAAATAGAAAGTATTTAAATTTTAAAGTCCTAAAAACAAAAAAACAATTTATTCTCAGAGGATTCATTGGTCAGATCGATGGATGACGATCATGGATTCTATTAAATACTATAACTTATAACATGGATCTAATGAGTCTTTTTCGGAACAAGACAATTGCTATAAAAATGATTATTGTTATTACAAATGAGTTTTGAATTCTTTATAGCAACTTAAACTCGGTAAAAAGGTTAGGTATAAGGTATATACGACAGGAATAAGAAGCAGTTAACTAAGAGACGGAAGAAGGGAAACAATATCAAAAACATTCGATCACATGTAAAAAAATATGTAATTTTTACATTTATTTATTAATCCTCATCTTGAAATCAGTGTCTAATGAAAAATATTTTTACACAACGCCATCTAGTCCCAAACTTGGCCGAGATTACAATTTCTAGTTTGGTAAGTAAGTTTGGTAAAAGTACACTTTGGGGAAATACTAGACAACTGATATAATAACATAATTAGTTTAATTATTTTAATTATGTGTAGTGTCATCACTCTTTTAAATATACATAATCACTGATAATCAAACATTGGAGTCTAAAAAGTTTACGTGATGTGAGAGTGAGTCTGTGGTTATGAAATAGTGTTGGGAATGCAACGTAATAGAAATCGATAGGCTGTTGATCGTTGTAATCAGAATTTTACTAAGTATCTGTTCTATATCTAAAACTAATAACTTTCAATAGCATTGATAGTAAAAACATTGAGGATTTTGGTAAACTTGGAATCAAGGCAATATTAATAAATTAAAATAAATCAAGTTAAAAAACATTCCTTGTCAATAAAACTAAAACGATGGGTTATATTGGTGCCCATATTGAGCCTACAAGTTTGCTTTGGTATTTTTTTAATAAATTAAGAAGTATATATACTAACGTCATCAGAAGCCTACCGAAGGATGAAATCACTCACAGAATCTATGAAGCTTCAGCTGTTTTCTGTTAAGGTGTTAGTAAAACAAGTGACAAATATTTCAGTGTTTAAGGTTTTTCACTTAAAGATAGACTCCCCTTTATTTTGGAGGAAATTCAAAGAACGACAATACAATTGCAACGTTTCAACTGCAGGTGTCCATGAGTGGAACTCGTCATTTACAATTACCATCTGGATTATGCCCTTTATACCGAATAGAACATGTTCAAAACATGTTTTAATACATCAGACTATTACAAGTACATAACACTAAATATATGAGTCGTGTAAAACAGACTGTTTATCAAGATTGGTTAAAAATTTACACATTGAAGACAATTCTGTCCCAAGTTACAATCGATACAAAGTCCAATTATCGTTATTGTCCAACACTGTTGTTACTGACATTGATAGTCGTCAGAATCGGAATTCGGTCGTAAGATAAGTAAACAATAAAACAGAAGTGGACTAATGTCTTCCGATTTTATATTTGTGATAAGACAGGTGTAATTTATTAAAATGGATCAAAGTAATCGCCAAAGAAGAAATGACTTAGATATAGATAGTTTTCGAAGTGATGAACCAGCTTTCGACAGAGCTCGAATGCGGAGGCAGTCGGGTGGTTTCGTAGATTTAGGCAATGAATCACAATATGGTACAGGTGGACATCAAGCTTCAGGAGCTAATGAAATATTTGCAGACATACAGGTAAACGTCATTTTTATATAACTTAAAATCTGCATGCACTTTCTACCAGCTCTTACACAACTCTTAAAAGTAACACACTTAGCGTAATTTATTTGTTGTAAAACATTTAAAATGTATTGTTCCCAAACAATTTATTTTAAAATTTCTCTGTTGTTATTTTAATTATGCAGCCAAATGATTTCAATGACTTTTTTTAACAGTAAATTATATCAGCGAAAATGTTTTTTTCGAACTAATACATTTCTTATTGGACTTGTTTACAAGTATTTAATTATGTAAGAAAGAAGCATATTATGTGATTGTTAAATGTTTCCCAAAATAAAAGTACCTATTTTGTCTTATTATCACAATGATGTAACTAAAATAGAGTTTTAATTTTTGAATACCAATCCATTCTAAGTTTTTGCTTTTTTTTAGTGATCTAAAAGAATATCTTTTATGATGGATCAATTGGACAATTGTTTTTATAGACACATCTAATTTCTTATTAGAATGTGATGGACTGTAATGTAATGACACTTTATTTATCCATGTTAATAATGTTATAAATTCAATATCTGTCTGTCTATGTTATATTTTTACTGCTAAACTGTTCAACTGATTTAGATAAAATTAGCAATGAAGATCCTTTGGTCCTTAATTTATGGCAATAATATAACAAAAGGCAGGAATATAACAAAAAAATTACATAGCAATCTTAAAAATAATGATCTCCAATTATTTGAACATCTTGACAGATTTACAAGCACTAACTTTAAATTAAATCAACTGTCTTGGTGGTACAGTGTTAGAGTATGTGACTTCAGTGCTTGAGGTCTCAGGTTTGATTCCTAGGTCAAACCAAGTGTTTGTGTGATCTCCAAATATTTGTATCAGAGTTTGGTTGTATTTACAAAAGTATGTTGATGAATTTATATCTGTTACCTAGTACTTGTAAAACAAGCTTTGCTTAGTTTGGGACTATATGGCGTAGTGTGTAAGATGTCCGAAATATTAATTAATTAATTGAATGATTTTAGGGTGATGTACCATGGTGGAAATCAAACTTTTTTATATCCCAACCCGTACTGTTTGGTACATGGGATGGAGTGTTTACATCATGCTTAATAAACATCTTTGGTGTAATAGTGTTTCTACGATCAGGGTGGATTGTAGGACAGGCTGGATTGGTTAATGCAATATTTATAGTACTATTTACAGGTATGTCTATAAGGTATAATATATGGAAATACTTTAAATCTAGACAATAACAAAATACACCATAAAAATTCTCTACTTAATTTAAATTTCAACTAAAACAAAAATTTTCAAATCAAATTCTACATGGTATAACACTTTGTGTAATCCACAAATAGTTATTCTTAGTCTGGGTATTCTTTGTATGTTTGTTAAGTCCCAGAAATATATTCCTAATTTGGGTGTTGTCCTTAAAAAAAAAATCCTCTTATCTCTATCTTGAGGGGAAGCTTAATTGCTTGAAGGATATAGTTAAATCAATAGAATAGTTACTGCATCTTTGAAGGTTAATCATCATGCATTCAAGTTAATGCATTTAATCAATTGTTTGAAATAAATTACTTTTTATAGTAATAATCTTTAACCACTTGCATAATTAATTATTGCTAATAATATTATAATGTAACGTAAATATGATTTATTTTCAGTTTTTGTAGCATTAATATCAGTATTATCAGCCATTGGAATATGTGATAGATGCAGAATTGAAAGTGGAGGTGTATATTTTTTGATATCACATACACTAGGATCAAGACTTGGAGGTGCTCTTGGAATGATTTATTGTTTTGGACAGGTAAATTAAACTATTCATCTCTATATATTGAAATAAACTAATACTTCATTTGGATCATTCACCAATAAAATCAAGCTATTTTTACTGTAAATGGTAACAGTCACAATATTGTCGTGTATGTAAGTGTGTGAGATTTGAAATCTCACTTTCACACTTATTGGTCAAATAAATTAACTTATCACGTTCCTGTAACACATTACTTTTTACGAAACTGTTACTATATGGTGCAGAATAGCAAGTAGATAGATGTTTTTTTAATAAACAGTGTTTAAAGTGATTGCCAAACAGATGCGAAGTGGTAGCATATAATATATATATATACTACTTCTGTACTTGAGGTCTATTGTTTTATTACCGGGTTGGACCAAATGTTTGTATTATCTGCAGGTATTTAATTAGGTGTTGTTTATTAAAATGTCATAATATCAGTTGTCTAGTACATGCTCTGTTCAGTTTGTGACTAGATGGCGTTGTGTGTCGGTAGTCTGAAATATTATTATATAATTATTAGATTAAACTTATTTGCATTACTAAGGAATACATTTTTTTTAGGCTGTAGGTTGTGCCTTAAATGTTTTCGGTTTTGGTGAGTCCATGGCAGGATTTATTATTGATGATGGACAAAGTGAAGGCTTTAAATGGACCTCTAGAGGTTTTGCGATAGCTGCTGTTTTATTACTCGGCACTATTAATGTTGCGGGCGTGAAGTGGGTTGTTAAACTTCAGTTTGCTCTCCTCATGATCATAATGTTGGCAGCACTGGACTTCTTTGTGGGTTCATTCACAACTGTACCCACTGACGAAAAACGTAAGTAATGTTTGTTATGTTATTTAGCAAATACAGAGCTTACCCATTTTGTCCAAAAATTGTGGATTATTAAATTGATTTGCCGTCAGAATTAGTAGATTGAAACTAAATAGTCCGTGGTTGACATCAGCTTTAAGCTCCTTAGAAAAGAGGTTTTAGCCTCCTATACTTAGCAGTAATATTGTCCTAAGTAGTTGCCTTAATCGGCTTTTAAGACATATATCAGGTGAATGGGGGTTGTGACACTCCATTATTATTAAAATACCACCACACTGATAAACAATTTGTTTGTCTGTGTGGTGTTTTATAACTATTTATTAAATATAATATATGTATGATAGTGTCCAGTCAAAGTCTTCTGAAACTACAATTCTAAAATACAAAGTCTATTGATAAATAATGTAATGATCGAAACATTTTACAGTTCAAACAGAGTTCAAAGGGTGGCTTGGCGGTGTAATAGCAAATAATACATGGCCGGCATATGTGGACAATTACACTTGGTTCAGATGCTTTGGAGTGTTCTTCCCCACTATCACAGGCATACTGGCAGGTATCAATATGAGTGGAGACCTAAAAAGTCCTTCAACTAATATACCCAACGGTTCTTTGGCAGCCATTGGCACTGGGTAAGAATAATATTTTTCTTTTTAAAATAAATTTTCTGTCATCCAAATAGTTGAAATTTAAAAAAAAAATAGGTTACGCTAGTGGGACTCAAGGCGCAGTATCAACCTAGTAGTAAAGTTATGCAACGGGTAAGTTATTGGATGTATGACCATTCTTAACACAGTGAGACCCCTCCGTGCCTTGAATAGCACGATAAGCCATTGGTCCTGGTTTTAAAGCACAGACTTTCATTGAGCCGTAATTTTTAAATTTCATATTTAATGTTGCTTATTACAAAATATTCACAAATATGATTAGAAAAATAATTTAGATTCAAAAATTAACTCTCGACTACAGAAATAATCCAATTTGACATTTCCGACCTTGGCGACCTTATATTACACTAGCGCCTCTGGCGGCGAATTCACTCGCGTTAGCCCTCATTGTAAAAAGATATAATTTCCAACGTTCTATTCAGTTACATTCATAATCGTAATATAGTTAACTACGGATGTTTACCTCCTTCTCACGACACTTATTCTGTATTGTGGTATAAATTTTATTTCTCTTTTAGCTTATATTTCTTCTGTTTTTTTTATGAGCAGCACTATCTTTTAATACGATATTGATTATAGATATTCGTATCACATTATAACTATATTAAAATGGTTTATATTTAATACTAGTTGAGTCCCGCGATTATTGGTGTAAACCTAAACTAGTCCAATAAAATGCCTAAGTTACTCAGATTCAAAAATATGACTTATGTCATCAGCTTCTGCCCGTAACGTGATAAAAACACATCCATGCGAAGTTTCATATTTCTAGCACTAACCGGTTGAGCAGAAAGTCGAAGACGGTCGGACGGACATGACGAACCTGTAAGGGTTCAGAGTCATATCATGATTTACGGAACCCTAAAAACGGGTCATTTGATATTACAAACAGACACTTCAATTTTGATTTATTTGTACAGATTTTACTTAAGTGACGTTGCGGAAAAGCGATATATGATAATATCATTATTTACGTCAAACGAAATTTAATGATATTATTTAAAATTTTAATGACTAATAAGGATAAAATATTATGAATTACCTACGTATATCTATCGATATAAATAGTAATTCATAATATTGATAACAATATTAATGGATTAAATTACAATATTGATAGAGAAAATACCGGCAAACATCGTAGATTACCGATTAATTCAATACTAAGGATAGCGTGATGATTAAAACGGTTTATTACCACGCTTTCTACTGCGCTAAGCGTTGTGGGTTCATTCAAACCCCAAATGGGACAACATCATGGGATCTTCAAATTTTTGATCTGTCTGGGTGTTCTTTGTGTCCTTTTAATATGTGTTTGTAAAGTTCCCCTCGAAACTGATATTTCTAGTGCGGCAGTTATTTTAAAAGAAAAGAGTGCGAATAGTAGTTAAGGCGATAACCTCGCCGCTTCCTTCTTTTTTTGACGTGTTGTAGATTCGATTCCCATATATGACAGCTATTTGTACGATCCACAGATTGTTGCTCTGAGTCTGGTGTTCATTTTGTCCGTTCAAGTTCTTCGGAAGTGTTTTCCTTTTATTAAAAAAAATTGTGTAATTTGATTGGAAAGTTTTTGTAAATACCACCTTTAATTAATTTATACATACATACGACTATATTATAAGTAGGTAATTGTAAAAATATCTATAGGCGTGAAATATGTCCAGACGGATATGTATAGGGTTTGTCTCAAGTTTACTTCCTAATAGTTTAATGGTAGAACGTCCCTATTTCTCAACCTTACCATACAGATAGCTAAAATATATTTAGTCCATAATAGTCCATGTGTGTTTGTTTCAGAACATTCTTATATTTGATGTTCATCATAACATTAGCAGCAACAGTGACCAGGGAAGGTTTACTAAATAACTTTTCCATAACAGCAGACATATCAGCTGTCACTGTTCTGCTTTTAGCCGGTTTATATGTTAGCTCCATGAGTTCATGTCTAGGAGCTATGTATGGAACGCCAAGAGTCTTACAGAGTATTGCAAAAGAGAAAGTCATACCTGGACTTGCATTTCTTGGCCACGGGGTAAGCTATTCACAAGTAATATATTATATCCTGCCACTTGTATAGATACAGAATAAAAAGTGATTATTTAATGCCTACATTTTTTCTTAATACATACTTTGTTTTTTTTTTACATTTTAATAACATATTGCTGCAATATTGGCTTGCAGCGCACTGTGAGTTTCAGGCTGAGAATAGAAGCATTTGTGTTCGCGCCTCTATACACAAGTAACTTCTTAATAACTAAACTGTACTCTTTACTTATTATACATGAAAGGAAAGTGAGTAGGCAAGATACGTTGAGTCCCTACAGTCACATCTGTAACTCTAAGTGCGCATCTAGCCTCAAAATTCACCAAACTTTATTCACATAAATTTCATAAGTACTTTATTCATAATACCATAACCACTTCCGAATATAGATGAGACGCATGCGAAAAACCATTATATGTGTTGTTCACAGAGAGGTCCAAACAAGGTACCGATATACTCGATGGTGGTAGTGGCAATAGTAACCGTCACCTTTATCATTATCGGTGACATCAACCAGCTCGCACCCATTGTCACTATGCCGTTCCTCATTACTTACGCTAGCATTGATTATTCCTACTTTGCTCTTGCTCAGACTTTTGATTTGCAACACAGACGCGAAATGAGGTACGTGTTTACTTTTTTATTTTTATTGTTTTATCTGTTCCACATTCATTTAATATCATTTTAATAGGTACGTGAGAAAGCCATGCCTCACTACACATTTATTTAATTTGATTCAGAATATCAACAGCATAAATATGTTAAGATAAACATTATTGTTATTTGAAAAAAAGAACCTAATAAGAAAAAGATAATATATCAAAACATAAAAGCAAATTTATATTTGACACTCTTGGGCTTAAAAAGGGTAGCGGGTGGACAGGACGGGATTTCCCTTCCATCCGCAGTAGTTTGGCCCGCTGCGAGGGGGCGGAGTCCGTGTGTGCCAGACGTCGCCTAAGAATGTCGTCGTACTGAGACGGAGTCCACATCTGGAGCGCGCAGGCGCTGGGAGGAGTCCAGAAGGAGATCTCACCTTGGACTTCTCCTTCTCCTGAAAGAGAAGCGCAAAGAGGGCATGTGGTTTTTAGTCGGTTCGAGTCCGACATGCCGCCCCGCCGCATCGAAAACCCCGGTGGGGTGACGGTCTGGCTTAAAAAAAAGGCTCTATCATAATGATCCCAGCGCTTCATAAAAACAGGATTTATGTAGTTCTTTCACGACTTTGCAGAGAAATGTTACCGGATAACAAAACTCTCCCGACTCTTGGGGGACGGACTGAAAGGGTAGCAACCCACTTGTGTCTCTTATGATAATGGGCGGTGATGTAAAGTTATTTAATATAAAGTTCCCAACTGGTTATTTGCCACCTGCATATACTATGGTATACAAATTAAATAAAGTATGTATATAATATATAAACTATAATACGTTACAGGTATCAAGGTAGTTCACAACGTGATAGTACTCAGGTTTATGGGGCCACTGGAAGTGACCTAGACCTTCTGTTTCCTGAAAGAATCAGGCATAAAAATGTTGGCGTAAGTCTCTTAATTCTTAAAATATCATGTAAAATGTAAAATAAGTATCTATCATCAACAGTCTTTAAGAGTACTGCTGGACAAAGAACTTTCTTTTGGCTCACCATACCACTCTGGCTTGATGGGTTGGTATAATGTTTGTTTCAAGTTTTTCCTCTGATTGCAGTGATGTAGTTCTTGTGCAGTATAATTTATTAGTCGGTTCTTAAGACCCCCCTGAGATAAAAAGGACTCTTGAGACTTTGTATTCTTAATTCGTTAAGGAGATGTATGAGTGAAAATTAACTCCAATAATTCCAGTAATTGAGCTGTAAAATGATCTTACTGTTCCTCGATATTAGTAATAACTGTGTAATAATGCAAAACAATTTTCTATGCCATTGGAATCAAAATATATTCATTGGAATATATTTTGAAATTGACTACACAGATTGTAAAGTGATTTAACCATTACACTGAGTGTATGTGGTTCGAACCACACTTTGATCAACACTGTGTGTGACCCTAAAATTGTTGACGAGGGATTGTAGGTACTTATTGTCAGGAATGTTTTTTAAATACCACACAGAATATATCCCTAGAGCAGCAATTTTCTTTTTAAAGTTTAAAATGTAATTAATCATGATATTATTTCTAGGAATTTACTCCGTCACCTACAGATTCTGCCATAATGAATGGACGGATGTCTAACGGCGATGTTAATTCTGTCCGAAGACCGAGTGTCAGTGTCCATTCAAAAAATAAGAACTGGTATTCGCCTCTTTGTAATAGATGGCTCTCTTTAGTTGGTGTAAGTATCTTTATTTTTAAAAACTTATTTAGAAAAGAGTGTACGCTCACTTCAAAGGCTGGCGCTTGTTACTTCTGAGTTGCAAGCATTCATGGGCGGTAGCCTGCTCCTTTGCCCCGTATTTGTCATAAAAATAGATTTATTGGAGAATAAAAGTATCTACCCTATATATATAATAATAATTATATATTACTAGCTGACCCGAAAACTTCGCACCGCCCGGTAGCAATTGCATTTTTGAACCATCCAACCACCATTTCAAAATTACACACTAATTTCATTCCAAGCAGTCCAACTGTTTAAGATTTACATATGCAGAAGAATTGTATAAACTACATTAGTGTCCGACCGAAACAGAATTTTCAGCCGAAACCGAACCTTCGGTGCTGGTCCCAGTTTCGGCCGAAACCGAAACCGAAACTTATTTGAATTTTTGTAGCATGATTAATCTATTGTATTTTTACACATAATAATACATATATAGACAGTTAACACGTGTAAAAAAAATAAAATGCAACAATTAAAGTGTAACAAAAATGGGTACATAATTTAATCCAACAACAATTACAAATAAATATAGTAATGTTTGAATCAAACATCATTGGTAACTTCACACATCTTTTAATTGTTAAATTAATTTCTACATAAATTCATATTGTATAAGTTCTAGGAAATAACTCAACTGAACCAAGTAAAATATCTAATGAATTCTATTCTATTACAACTTACAACCTATTTATTTTCCACTGTAGGACAGTACTCTAATGAATGCCATAAAAATATTAAAAATACATCATCATTAAGTAAAAACAAATACTCGTAATAATGTTTGCGCGAGAAAAACCACTTAAGCTCTAATCATCACGATCGCGCCGGCTAGCAAACTCAACTGGTAATCACTCACTCGAAGTTAGCCGAATGATGCGCGACAATTCACGAACACCAAGTTTCGGCGGGGCCGAAACTAGATTTTTTGGCCGAAACTAGCCGAAACCGAACCTTAAGTCGGTCCTTAAACTACATATAACTATATGCAGTTTAAGGACCGTGGATATATTTACGTTATGTGAAATGAAAAAAATACACACTGCTGTGTATATTTCATATCTACAAGTTTTGCAGTTTGTTGTTGCCAAATTTGTAAATTGTTTAATGCTTAAATTCCACTTCAGTAATAGGTTATTATGTACGTATATTGTTTCAGGTGGCGATAAAATTGTTACTTATGTTCCTTGTTCACTGGGGTTACGCTCTCGGATGCTTGTCTATTTTGTGGCTGGTCTGGCTATATATTGGTGCCGCGAATCCCGCTCTGAAACCAGGCCGAGCTTCAGAATTTCGATTCTTCCATTGGGTAAAAATATCTTTCCTGCAGATGATTGGGTAAGAATTCCTCTGATGTTGTTTTTATCTACTAGTCAAAGTAAACTAAACATACCTTTCACCAAAAACGAGACTGACATGTCTCTATTTATAAAACATGTTGTGTTGCTTGTTTCTGCACCAATTGAGCTCAAGTTGTGACACAATACGATTTAAAGATAGTTTTAATCCATGTATCGCTACCCCAATATGCCACAGTAAAGCCTGACAGGTTACAGCTAGTAAATCGTTAAGTTCATGACTTTGGACTGGAAAATTTATTTCATGCATGATTAGTATTCATCCTTTTTTTGTATGATGAATTAATTTAATGCATTGTTAATTAATTTTTGGATTACAATTTGCAGTAAACGTCCCCTAGAATACGAGCAGTTAGTTGTGACGCCAGTGCACGCAGACATTTCTGTAGAACAAGAAAGGTTAAATGATGACAACGAAGATTTCGCATCCCGCCGGCGGTACCACCAGTCCACGGCGCTGCAAAGTCATCTTGTCAGTGTCGATAGTTAATTATAAGTCATATTCTACTTACTTTATGGTCCATATTTCTAATATTTCGTGAAGCACAGCAAAAAGTTTATTATATCTACATAAAAAAAAAAGGATTAATTTAAAATTCACCAACAATATTTAAACGGTTAGTAAATGTTTTTGAATTAATGGACCTTGAAGATTGCAATAATGCTCGATAATCATTCATCCTTCTACGGTTCCTTTGCTGGCTTTCTATTAGACATTAATATTGCTACTCAGTTAAATATACCAATGCATGATCTCTTTCAAAGTTCGACATAACTACGGTAATTATTCTTAGTCTTATTTCTAAGTTTTCAGTGAAAATATATTTTATTTTTTGTACCTATTTATATACAATTGCATCAATATATGCAGAGTGTTACGTTTTTAAAAACGACGACATAAAAATACAGAAAAAGAAAAATATCACAACGAAAAAAAAAATATATAACTATTTTTTATAAATAGTGATCGTTTTTCATGAAGTTACTATTTCAATTTACTTGTTAAACAAAATGGAGCCCAAGTAATGTATATTTTATCCATCATCATTTTTTATTGACCTGACCATAAGAGTATTGTTTTAATCGTCTGTTTTTTTCGTAAGCCTTCACCTAACAGCCCTGTATATTATTTAAGCGATTCATCCAATTCAAATTGTTAATATTTTATGAAAATGAAACAGCTTTCACTTGTGATATATTATTATGTTTAATGAAGAACGGTAGTGTTCAACTAGATAATACTGAATGTTAAAAAGTATTTACTATTAACTTTTCACAAAAATGAATCCTGGCAGAAATGCGTAATTTTCATTCAAAATAAATATTGGAGTACAAAATCATTATATTACAACACAAAAGTTACAATTTATGTAAAATATTTACTCCTTTAACTTTTTCTTTGTATTTCTACTACTGCATGCTTTTGCCTTTTCTATATTATCATCAAAGCTTATGATATAGATTAATATTACGATCGCGTAAAACCTTGTTATCCATATCTGTAGTACTAAACACCTGTTGTAAAGACATTAATTTTATTATTATACCAAACAATAATGTTTTTTTTTTTTTTTTTGGGATTTAATGACCAAACAATAATGTTCAACAGCGGAAGAACCTAGGGTTGTGACACATAATTTAAAATAAAATATCATCTGCAATAATTACAAAAATGACTATCCTCGCGAAGTGTTAATAAATTAATAATTAATTGTAAATATACTTACATATTATAGCGTTACATGTATGTTAATAAGTTTTTACATAACAGCATTGAAAATAAAACCCTTATTCTTTATCCATTTGTTTATTGTCTTTTTGACAGGTCACGCCTAAAAATTACCGGTCACTTTTATTCATGATAATGTACTACAGTAATGTCGTACTTTATAGACGGGTTGGGAAGTGGCTTGTGCATAGCTAAAAACAACAAAGTATAAAACAGTTCTTGAAATACGATAAATCGATTAAAATAATCTATCATATTATTATGTTAAAAATAATTTGACTTCATGAAAGTATTGTTTCTGTAAATTTAATAAAATAAAAAGAAAATTAAAATAGTATGACTCAAGATTGATTATTCGCAAGGAACTAAGTCAAAATTTTGAAATTCAAGTTCAAACTTAGAATAAAGCACAATAACTCTGTTCATTAATTTATTTATTTTTGGACCACTGCCTTAAAATGTAACTATGCACGCGTTAGTAAAATTTAACTTTGAAATGCGCGGTTAATAACGTTTAAATCCAGAGTTAAGAGAAAATACATTTGAAAAATCAAAAATATTTAACAAACCGACCTTCACGTGACTGTGTTAGAAAGTTTTCTTTGTTCTGAGCCAATTTTATTTAATACTGCACATTTTATTAATTTACAAAACTGACTTATAGAATATTATATCGATTGATTTTGATTTCAAATCGAATTGATGTGACGTGTGAGGGCGTCACTAATTTCGAAATTTGTTGAACTGTCAAAAAGATATTAAAAGAAATGGACAGATTACAGTTATTTAACTTTGTACAAGAAATTTAATTTTGTATCACGTTTAAGATTAACACTTAAATCAGATCTCGGGTCGGGCCAAAAAGTGTTTTTGGGATTTTCTTAGGAAATTCCTAATAGCTGCCCGGAGTTTGGAAGTTTGGCGGTGATTCGCGCCCGTGCCTCGGAGAGCCCGTAAAGCTGTCTGTCCCGGTTGTCATGAACATCTATGGCAATCGTTATTGGGAAGTCAGTGCCCTCAAATATACTGACAACTAGTTCAATCTTCGAATTTCAGTTCTCCCTTAGTGTTGCGGAGGTCCGATACCAGTCGCTCCGTGGAAAAACTGAAATTCAGGTAAAAGCGGTTGAACTAGTAGCCGACCCCAAATAAACTTGGGAATAAGGCTAGGAAGATGTATAAGATTATCACTTTTAATGTTCCCCATATGTTCTAAAATGACACTAGTGACAACTATTAAAAAGGTCAAGCTATATTTTATGGACTATACGCTATCTCACGCCTAGAAAGTGGGTTTTTAATAAAACTTGCACTTCTGAATGCTTTTATGACAAATATTTCAAATTGCCAATTTTTTTTTACGCCACGTTCAAAATTATAAAATTAAACAAAATTTGCTTCATAAATGTTTTGTAATATTTGACTGATTTTAACAAATGTACATATTTATATTATTTTATATAATTATTACATTCTAATATAAGAGATTATTTGCTATTTTATATTAAAATTTTTCTAAGATGTATTATGAATTAACCTGTGAACATTTAATAATAAATTATTTTTTGTAAAGTTATTCTTATTATTTCATCAGCTGGGGTAAAAACTTTTGATATACCTACTTAATATAACGCTGCTTTGCATGAATACCCGCACAAAACAAAATTTTGAAAACACTGGTTTATAATTATAACACAGCCAAATGCAAAATAGTCCTAATTATATATATATATCCTTATAGATTTTAATAATCCTTGATTAATGCTCTTACATTCATTTCTTCTATTGATCAAATACATGAAAAGTTATGACAGAAAATATTTTGTTTAATTTTCAAATAGCTCCCCTGTATAATTTGTGATTTTAGTTTGTGCGAGTATTCACGCAAAGCAGCGATAAAATAAATGTATTTATTTATGTCTTGTATGTACTTGACCATGAAACCCAAGTATACATTTTTTTAATCCAAACAAAAAATGTCTATTTCTGCACAAACATTCTAATATTGCCCTCATTACCTTCTCAGAAGTTAATAGCGCAACAAAACTCTTAGAATTAAGACTGGGTATATTCCAAATGAAGGAGACAGCACTTGCTGTTTTTCCTTTTTTTTTATCTGTGTGGAAATCTATACCATCAGTTGGTTTAATGGCACTCGATACAACTAAAACCGCACGTCTCGGGTACTGGAAATCTGGTATCGGACCTCCGCAACCCTGAGGGAGAATGTCAGTATATTTGATGACACTGACTTCCCAATAACGATTGATATAGATGTTCATGACAACCCCGGGACCGACGGTTTAACGAGGCCCGGGCGTGAATCACCGCCGCGGAACCAGGTATACCCTCAAACGGAAGAAAGGAAATCCTTGGAATCCCAACGTAGCTTGGACCACCCACAATTTATATACCTATATATTGTATATATACAACTGTTTGAATACAAATTTAGCAGTTAAACCTTCGAATATTTTCAGGATCATGATATTTTTAACCGACTTCAAAAAAAAGGAGGAGGTTCTCAATTCATCGGAATCTTTTTTTTTTATGTATGTTCAGCGATAATTTCGTCGTTTATGAACCGATTTCAAAAATTATTTTTGCATTGGAATGGGCGTAGCTTACAGGTGGTCCCATCGTCACCATATCGAGATCTGATGATGGGATCCCAAGGAAATCGAGGTAACTCCCCAAATATCATAGGCACAATTGTCGCGATTTGGGTACTTCGAATAGTTTTTCATTGAAGTCGGTTCCTTTTTGTTAAAATTATTAACAATGACACGTCAAGTTACAGTGACAAAAGATTAACTTAAAAAAATAGAAATGATTTAGTATAATATGGTTTAAATTGAGTTATTAAGCTATCTCTTGTAATAATGTTAGATCATTAGTGTTTTGTTTATACCTTGTCCATTCCTTTATTATCTTTTTGACACATCACGCCTATAAATTACCGTTTTCTTTTTTCAAAATAATGTATTACAGTAATATCGTACTTTATAGACGCGTAGTGAAGTGCCCTGTGCATAGCTAACAATCACAGACTATAAAACAGTTCTTAAAATCGATAAGTCGATTATTTGATTAAAATAATCGATCATTTTATAAAATAATTTAACTTGTGTAAGTATTGTTACTGTTAATTTAATAAAATAAAAGTCGTGTGGCACTCGGGGACTGCCTCGGTAAAGCTATTGCATAGAATTTTTTATCAATTTATGCAATTATAATTATTTATTTTTTATTTATAATGCATTTTTTTTTATAAATTGAAGTTTACAAAACTATATACACTGTCTTTTTACTAACATACATTCTAACAAACTAAATCTTTCTTTCACTTTGGAAGTTAGGCCTTATTATGCCAGTCCACAAGGCCGGCGATATAAGCGATGTCAAAAATTACAGGCCGATCACTATACTATCTGTGTTCGCCAAGTTGCTAGAATCCTTGTTATGTCCTTACGTATCATGGTATATTAAGAGTGTTCTCAACATGGATTTGTATCTGCTCGCTCGACTTGCACCAATCTTGTGTATTTTATTGATGACATATCCCGTTGTTTAGACGATCGCACTCCCGTTGATTTTATTTGTAATGATCTCTCGAAAGCTTTCGATAAGGTTCCTTACAGTAAATTATTACAGAAGTTATCGCTACTTGGTTTCGCTGGTACTTTTCACAAACGGTGCTCCTCATACTTGCGCGAGCGGACATCAAAGGTAGTAGTAGTCAGTGGATATGAATCGGATCTTTTTTAATATATCTGGGGTTCCTCAAGGTTCTCATTTAGGACCTATATTCTTTAATATTTTCATGAACGACGTCACCTCTTGCCTCAAAAATAGCAAACCATATCTTTATGCGGATGATCTCAAGTTAATGAGACCAATCAGGAATGTTCAAGACAAAATGCTATTGCAAGAAGATCTTGATGGATTGGTTAGTTGGTGCAAAGATAACAAAATGGCACTGAATGTTGACAAATGCTGTTATATTCGCTTCACTCGAAACCGTAATGCTGAATGGCCTGGGGTTTATACAGTATCTGACCAACGTATTCAAGAAGTCGCAAGTGTTAGGGACCTTGGCGTTATTATTGATAAAAAACTTGATTTTAGGAAACATTTTTTTTCTTTTTTTTTCTTTAAAAAGACAACTCCCGCATTAGGAATATGAATTCCTGTGTCGCGGGGGACTTTACAAACATACATGAAACGGACACAAAGAACACCCAGACTCAGAACAACAATTTGTGAATCACACAAAGTGTTATCCCACGTGGGATTCGAACCCACGACACTTGGCGCAGTAGAGAGCGGCGTGGCGACCGCTTAAACCACTAGGCCAACCGTGCAGTCAAAAGTCATTATGATCGTATAGTCTCTAAATCACTTAAAACCCTCGGTTTTATAATGAGAAACACCAAAAATTTTAAAAATTAAGTGTCAGTTATTAGATTATACGAGAGTTTCGTCAGATCTGTCCTGGATTATTTTTGTGTAGTTTGGCATCCACTATCCATCCACCATCCATTCACTATGAAGTTCATTCCAATAGAATTGAACGCGTTTAGAAAAAAATTGTGTACCACTTAGCATATAAATTTAACCTTTCAAGAAAACTAACCAGCTACACAAACAGACTTATCCATTTCAAAATACAATCACTAAAAAAGGGTCGTTAAATTTTAGATTTATCATTATTACACATATTAGTTAATGGTAAAATAAATTGTCCTCATCTACTACATAAACTTAATAATACGGTCTCCAATAAACTTCCACGACTGACTAGATACTTCCTTTTACACCTAAGAGATCTAAAAGCTACCTCCGTTGTATTGTTTAAATGTATAAATATTTCTTATTTAGTGATCTATCATTTATACTTTTAATTATTTCATATATAATTTAAAAAACTAATTAACGAATAATAAATATTAAAACTAAAAATATTTAATTAAATCGATTGAAAGTTCTTCCTCAATAAAATTGATTTTAATTTCAAATCGAATCGGTGACGTGCTAAACGTCACTATTTTCGAAATTTCTTGAACTGTCAAAAAGATATTAAACGAATGGACAGAGTAGTGATGCGCAAAATGTGTCACTGAGCTGAAAAGATAGATATATATCATTTCGCTCTAAAGATATATATCACTCATTTAGATCACTAGATCAGTGATCCATTTCAATTGATTGGTTTAAAAATTGATTTATTTCTTCGTCTAGATCATATAACTCAGTATATCAGTCACTTTAAATCTCTCTCGCTCACACAAATATTTATTTAATTCTTATATTAGCATAAGTTAAGTACTCGGAAGATCTTTTTTTTTCAGTTTTATTAGTTTGTATATTAGACATATGTAAATATTAAATTGATTTTCCTTAATACTTGGCATGCTTAGGACTGTCAACCTAGTCAGATTTAATTAAGTTGGAAATAAAATAATTTTCATATAATCACAAGGTAGGTAGGCAGGTATACCTACTTCATTTACCCCCTTATTTATTTACTTATTTTATTAAGTTTATTTACACTGTTTTATGATTAAACATTGAAAATAAAACTAAACACATTAAGAATTTTTTTATTTTTTATTTGATGTATCATCCCATTATTCGTAATATTAAGTTCTTAAATTAATTTACCTTTTTATGTAAGAAAATGGCAAATATAAATTTTGTTTTAAAAATACATGAGTTATGTTAAGCTTTGCCTCTATAGAAATAATGTGCATTTTTCCTTGATAACCCAATACGACGCAACAAAATTAGCGTGAAGTGAACGGTAGATAGATATCATTCATGAGACAATGAACTAGTGAGTTAGTGAGCTAGAACTGAGTTACTGATATATTCGGAGCTAGTGTGAGTTAGTGACACATTCTTTCGGTGTGAGTGATATATATCTTTTATATCACTCACTCAGGAGCTACACATCTCTAGGACAGAGTATAGTATGTAGAGATAGAGTCCGCACATTTGAGAATTTCACTAGTTCACTTATTTTTAAATATGACAGCACTGAAGCATATCATCATCGAGTGCGTTCCACTAAGCGTTCACAGCGATCACGCTCACGACCGCAGTTTTTCCCGTTCCACTTGCTTGTGAGCGTTACTATAGTAAACTCAAGTGGAATGGATTATAGAGCTTTTTGGGCGTGGAGGTAAATAATATAAAAATTTAAAAAAAAAACAAAAGATTTATGAGGTTGTTATAATCTGTAAGCCTTGAAAATATTAATTAATTATTGTTTAAATTGACTTATATTAAAAAACTTATAATTTAATTTTTATATTTAATATTAGTGGTGTATTTGATTAATTTATGTTCAAATGTAAATAAAATATCGTTTGCGGCGGCACTTGGATATTTGGTAAGAGGTCTCATTAATGCTCTAGAAAGTACTAGTTCATCCAGTTCAGATGAAGAATGGAATACGATTTTACGAAAATATGATTGTGAAAAAAGAAAACTTCAACGTAAGTTTAACGGTCGCCATTTCTGATGCTTTGACATTTGAAAAGGCCGCCAATATTCTCAATGATCACCACGACCCACCTTTTTAGATGGGTCGTCGCGAGCTTCGCGTGAGCGTAAGTCATGACGTCATGAGTGACGTTTTCGCCGCGACCACAACGACCGCGGTCGTTATGTGGAACGACTAAAGGAGCATTTTGATCGTTGTGGGCGCTTAGTGGAACGCACTCTTTATGTCTCTATTTGTATTCTGTGGCTGACTATAGCATTCGGCACAGTGTTTCCACTTTTAGGGAATTCTCCCTTTTTTAGGGACAAATAGCTGATATTTTGGATGGTTAAAGACAATTTGAAAAGAACAGGGATTTAGGGAATTTCGGAGTGAAATCAAAGCCTATACTGGTAGCCCTGTAGTATAGTAAATGATAGACACAGCTTTTTTTCTTGGGGATTCCCCAGAATCCTAATAAGTTTTATTCGTCAATTTTTTTTTATTTACCTATTTTCGTTGATGTCACCAGAACTTAGTCGTATTGTAATTTGTAGGGTCTTGATTTGATATGTTTGACGTTATTTCTATATTGCGGAGTAGTAGTGGCACCAGTGGCATCAAATTTTCAAGTTCAGGTTATTACGATATTAAATGGAAGGAAATAATAATCAAGCATCGTCTTCGACGAAAAGAATATAAAAGCAATGCGTCATCTTCCAAAAATTCTAATCCTGTAGATGTATGATCTTCTGTGGGCGTTTTGTTATTATATATACCTACATTAAATAATATGCTGGGGTTTATTTTCTGTATTATATTTATGTTCCCTAAATAAAGGATTTATGAGTAGTTCAGGGAATTTTAGGGATAAATTCAAAAGAAACTAGGGTAAAATGGAAAACTAAAGTGGAAACACTGATTTGGAATTCGGAGTCCGGACTAGGGATGCAACATCGTTCATTAAATACATCGATTTCAAAACATCGATGTTTTAAAAAGTGAAACATCGATGTCAAAAATATCGATGTTTATGAACGATATATCGATGTTTTTCCGATGTTTTTTAAAATACTAGCAAGGATTGACAAGTACGGCCTTCAAATATGAAAAAAGAGTTCTCCTTTAAAATTGATTGATATATCTAGATTCGTTTTGGTAAACATGATAATTATTTACTTTAAATAATACGTAATACAGATATAATGTACTGGGATGTGGTAGAACAACAAAGACAAAGTTAATTAAATTTATTGTGAGAGGAATACTTATTGCCAAACAAAACTTATTTCCTATTTGTTTCTCATAATAGAATACAAAAACAATAATTTCGATAATCTACTACCAAGCAATCGGTTTCTTTCTCGAGAAATAACTGCGCCAGCTTCAGAAAATAACCGCTCACTAGGGACTGAAGTTGCTACTATTGGCAAATGTTTCATAGCCAGTTTATATAGATATGGAAAAACCGTTTTCATATCGTCCCAAATTTCTATAGGATCTCCTTTTTTTAGGGTAACAGGTGAAGATACAAACATGTGAAATTCCGATTTCGCTTGTCTCGTGTCCGTGGTTTTGTTTTGCAATAGAACATCGTTCAAAAAACATCGATCATAATGAACGATGTATCGATGTTTTCTGGTTGTTCAACATCGATGTTAAAACATCGATGTTTATGAACGATACCTCGATGTTTTAAAATATCGATGTATCGTTTGCATCCCTAGTCCGGACTCCGGACGAATCCGGACGATCTTCACTTTAGTCTACTTTTTAGTGTATGGTATAGTTACGGACGGAATAGCTAAATACAAAAAACTATATTGGAGTGGTGTGGATTGGGCATTGGCGTGGTATTTAGAAACTTCATAAAATTTTAGATTAGTGTTGTTTTTAATGTTAGATACCATTAGATAACAAGTCGCAGTATTGACGTCTAACAATGGCAGATGATTTGAGAAACTATAAACTGCAATTGCAGCAGGTGAGTAAACCTAATGAGCTACAGTCAAAAGCATGATAATAAAAACAAGAAAATTGAAATATTTAATTATCTTATTAAACAGTCTCAATAATCCTTAGTACAAAGTAACATTGTTACCTAAAATATAACATTGGCATAAACCTTTTTAATTTCATTATTCCACAAGTACATATATATGTAATTATTGATTAAATCAAATATATAGTTATTAAACTGTGATAATTTTGTTTTTAATTAACATTTGTTATTATTTTAATATTTAAATTTATATTCATATTAACAGTAAAATTATGTAAAATTAAATGTTGTTATATGCACACAGATATTGTAAATCAACATATGTTAATATCAATACACTTAAATATTATGATGGTCTGTGTAGTTAAGTTGTAGCATATGCAATTGCTGTGCTCGAGGTCTCAGGTTCAATTAGCATGTTGAATCAAATTAATAATATGATTTAATAAAATGATTTAATAAAATGATTTTTATCTATACTTAATACATACATATGTGTTTAAATAAGTTATAATACATACATATGTATTTAATAAGTGTGGGATAGATGTAAAGAGAGTGAACAACAGAATAATAGTTGTAAAAGTAGTATAGGAGATTGTGATCTTGAATATTGTTAGCGTATGTGTGCCTCATGCTGGTTGCAAGCATGAAGTGAAAGAAAAGTTTTGGGAGGACTTTGATATGGATAAGATAGACATTCCTGAAACCAAAGAACTTGTGATAGGCTGATATTTCAATAGACACCTGGGAACAACAAATGATCACTATGAAAGAGTGCATTGAGGAAGTGGCTTCGGAATTAGAAACGGCGATGGTGAAGCCCTACTTCAGTTTTCCTCATCTCTTGATCTAGCAATCATAATTACATGGTTCTAAAAACCTAGATTACACACACATAGATTAACTACCTCACAAGAAGAGGTAAGTTGGTTTGTGTCATAGATTGCAAAGCTTTACCAGGAGAACCCCTAGTATTACAACATAGATTACTGCTGATGGAGGTGAATTGGAAAGGTTTGAGTGAGAGTAAAAATAACCATACCTTTCCAAGAATCAGGTGTCGAATATTAAAGAAAGAAGAGTATGCTCTCTTTCATACTCCTATACTCCTCACTCTCATTTTCATTTTCCATTTAATACCAGTGTATATTTTGTTGTAGGTGGAAGCGGCTTTACTCACTGATGCCCAGAATGAGGAATTGCTGAAGCTAAAAGCTGATTTAGAAGAAGTAATTGCATTAACACAAGATCTAATAAAAACTCAAGATGGTGATTCCAAAGTATCAAATATTCATGGTTCTAGTAATGATCATGATGTTACAGCATCCCTGTTGGAGGCGGAGGATGTCGCAGTTACACAGAAGTACTTATCAGACTGGCAAGTTGGTGAACGGTGCATGGCAAAGTGGAGAGCAGATGGGCAGTAAGTAATAATACTGATTGCATCTTAGATCATCCCTGAAACTCAATCTAATCAAATTTAACATGATTTCTATTTCACAGATTTTATGAAGCTGTAATTGAAGATGTTGGCGAAGACAACTTGAAAGTTAAATTTGATGGTTATACAACATTAGAAGTAGTCAATATAGATGATGTGAAATCAATAGGCACAGGCTTGAAACGACCTCTCAGTGGAGATGAAAGCAAGTATGTAAATTATTTATGATTTGGCTCTATTTACAAAATTGTTATTAAGATTTTCATAATTTTATATCCTATTTATGAAATAGATCAAGAATATTGTTGTTATAATTTGTAGGTAAGAATATCTTAAGTATGGTAAATAAAACTTTAATAATTTACTAGGGTGGTTCAAATATGATCGAGACACGCGCACAATGCTCTGACACGTTTATTTACTGTCAAAAAAACGTATAAATTTTAATTTGACAACACGTTTCTACCGGGCAAATTCCAGCAGCATCGGTGCCAAGAACTTCGGTAACATTTTCACATACTCAGCAGAATCAACAGTAACCGAACGGCCGCAAGAATCTTCGAAAAAGCAGGGTCCAATGATTCTTTTTCCTGAAATTGCAGCCCATATTGGAGAATAAAGTGGCCTCCCGTGTTTAGCTTTAGGATTTTCGCTTCTCCAATACCGGCAATTTTGTTTGTTGCCATGTCCGTTGAGGTGGTAATGGACTTCGTCGGAAAATATCGATCTAACATTGTTTCGGCCAATGATTTAAATTTGCGTAAGTCGTATGACTTACGCAAATTTAAATCATTGAGTTTTAGTTCTTGCACTATCTGGATCTTTTGTGGATGTAATTAATTAAATCAAATCTTATTTCAAAATACGGCGTAATGATATGCGAGTTATCCTTACAGCCGAACATTTGCGCGTCGATAAATCTGGATCACGTCGAACAGAAGCGGAAACCTGCTGCACTTTCCCTTCGCTCCGAGAAGTCCGTGAGCCGCCTGTTTGTTTCACATTTAGTGTAGATCGCTTCGAACTTCTTCACCCATTTCTTTATTAAAGGAGCACTCGGACACTGACTTAGGTCGTACAAATAGTATTCAACTCGAAATAAGCGTCTCACAGTATGAGCGAATTGTTGTTTAAATTAAATTGTTTCAAACAATAAGCGCGCTGTGAAGCGATCCATTGCTACTAAATTTCCTTTTCTTTTGGCATTTTTAACCCTTCTCCCTTGGTGATACATGGTGAGGCTTAAGACTACCAACCTACTGCTATCGGTTCCGGTAGTACATGTTCATTTAACTTCAACTTGATTTTGTCCAAATTCATCAGTACGCCGATGCGCATAGAAGAATCAGCTAGGTCATTCAGCATCTGTTGCAGGTCCTGCAGCGTCACTGTCATTATGAAGATGTCGTCCGCAAATCGCAAGTGAGAGATGTATTCGCCATTGATGTTAATGAATGATCCTTTCCAGTTCCAGTTTCCAGTTCAGCGTCTTAAACATATCCTCCTTTGCATTTGTGAACAATTTCGGGGAAATAACGTCCCCTTGTCTCACTCCTCGATGCCCCCCACTCTTGGATTCTGCTCGTGCATCGTGCTCCATTAGGCATGATAGAGTCACTTTGGTAGGCAAAATATATAAAAAAAGCGACACTGGCTACAAACTTATTCGTGATATTGATTGAATACACACTATTAAGGTTTTCCTTTAATTTTACAGACACGGAAAAGGCTACAACAGAGAATATCTAAAAAAGAAGAAACAGAAAAAACAACAGAGATTCAAGCAAATCGAGGAAGAAAGAGAATGTGAAAAAAATAAGTGGCTCTCATTTCATACTAAGGCTGCCAAAAAACCTGGTGTAAGGACGAAAAGTATATTTGCATCACCAGACAATTTAACAGGCAGAGTTGGTATAGGAACATGTGGAATTTCAGGAAAACCAATGACTGAATATACGCCTGGTGAGAAATGGAAGAAAGGTGGATAATACATGTTATATATTAGTGTAAGTTAGACTTAATTAACCAGAAGGTCAATTCTCAATATAAAATTCAGATTGTTTTGAACTCACAAATGTCTTACAAGGTAATCTCTTAGTAAAGTATTGCTAAGGCTGTCAGAATACCGTGTGAACTTGCAGTCACAATATGATATCATCACATTAAAGTCAATATTTTTATTACTAGAATTGATCTTCAAAGCACCACTCTGTTCGTAAATAGACTTTAGAGCAATGTGTATGTACTGTACAAAAGAGTGATGTATTAGTTAATATGATTATTTTTAATATAAAATGTATTTTTAAACTCTATTGTTGTAACTTGTCTCTAAATAATCTCAGGGCTGGGCTTAAAGTATGTATAGTTCCTAACTACCTTTTTTTCTTTTGTTTTTCGTGTGGAAAATCCTCACGGACCGTCACCCCGCCGGGGTTTACGATTCGGCGGGGCGGTGTGTCAGACTCGAACCGACTAAAAACCACACGGTGTGCCCTCTTTGCGCTTCTCTAGGAGGAGTAGGAGTCCAGGGTGAGATCTCCTTCTGGACTCCTCCTAGCGCCTGCCCGCTCCTGATGCGGACTCCGTCTCAGTACGACGACATTCTTAGGCGGCGTCCGGCACACACGGACGCCGCCCCCTCGCGACTGTCCAACTAATGCGGATGGAGGAAAAACCCGTCCCGTCCACCAGCGGCCATACTTAAGGCGGCATGAGGTGCAGATGTGCGCGCCGCCCGGTTCGCCGGCGGCGGATATGGTCCGAGTGGAGGTCGTCCTCCCGGGCCTTCTCCGCTGCCTCCTTCTGCGAGTTCCTAACTACCTATACCTACCTTAGTAGGTTAGTAGTGTAGTCTACTAACCTACTTTAAACTACTTATCAATTTTGTGACCATAATGTTAACTCAAGTCCATATTTGTGCAACGGTTATTCGAAAAACTGAGATTTTATGATTATAAAAAAATTTAGAGACATGATACAATTACAGTGTGTTTAAATTCATTTAATAAAACATTATAAGTAAATTATGTCCATTATTACCATCTTAGATGTTACCAATCTCAAATTGTCATCGTCTATCGAACTTAATTCGAAAATTTTAATTTTCGCCTTCACTACACGACAGCTTTCAAATCTAGGGGGAGTTCTGTCCTAGGCACACGCCTCTTCAGCTACACAGTGCGGTAACCGCGTATAGCTCTAACCGCCGATACCGATGCACCACGCAATGCGATTGACCGGACAATCTCTGTAGATAGCCGTTTTGTGGTGACACCACCTAAATTGGGCAAAAGTTGTCCATTCAAGGGCAGACGCAGCGCCAACCAGCTTTGCAGTAACCTGTCGGAAGTGCTCACTGAAGACCCACTCAATTTAGGTAGAATGGATGCTAGGATGAATTAACCACGATGGAGGTGCCGGGGTTGGACCACTAGGGCCACTCATAAGCCCATTGTCTGAATACGCTCAACTATCAGAGACTCCATCGGTAGCCAGACGCGCCGCCCCTTGAATATTCGTCCCCGGATCTATAGAATAGAATAACATCTCTATTTGTACACCATATTACTACCTGCAGGATTAGCCTAGGGGTTAAAGCCACGCTGCTTTCTACCAAGTGTCGTGGGTTCAGATCCCATGTTGACAAGAATTTGTATGATCCACAAATTCGGTTGTTCTGAGTCTGGGTGTTCTTTGTGTTTCATGTGTTTGTAAAGTCCCCCGTGCCGCGACACAGGATGTATATACCTAATGCAGTTTTCTTTAAAAAAAGATATATTACAGGATTACAATAGAGTACCTATATAAAATATCAGAAATGTTATGTACTAAGGGCGGCCTTCTTGCCAAATATCTCTTCCAGACAAAATTCGTGACAAATTGCGGGGTGATGGTGTGTTAAATTCGGTCTACTTCACTGTTCCATCTACCGTACAATAGCAAAAATACTTGCATCGTTACGCTTTGATCTTCCTATGCAATTTAGCTATTTGACACTGAGTGTAGGACGTAAGAGACGTAGGTGCTCAGAATTTTCTTTGCAGGAAGTTTTAAAAAAAAACTATCTTTAGTATTGTCACTGATGTCAGAGGAAGCAGAGAAATGTTTATTATGAAAATCGATGTTTAAGTTTTTAAAAATGCGTTTAGAAACGGCTAGCTCAAAAAATCATGATAGTAGTCCATCTATCTCATGCGAACTAAGATGGCACTTGGCTCAAAACGAAACCTGATGCGTTTGCATCACTATTACCCTTGCACGAATCTTTGCATAAAAATAATAGTTCATTAGGTATTACCTAATATCATTTAAATCACTGAACGAATTATTGAATTAAAATATCATTAGATTTTTCCTGGTCACCCGATTGTTTTATGAAAGGTGACGACTGTGAGAGCAATAGTTTAAAATAAAAATATATACATATGATATTTTGAGACTACAATTAAAAGGCTTATCATGACGATTTAAGGCCGCTGCATACGTGACGGGATTTAACACGGACGGAACGGGACGGGAAGTTTTGCAAACATCGTTACATACAAAATGGAAAAAGGAAATGCATACTTCACGGAGACACGGACGGGGCGGGAACGTGGCACGCACGGGACGAGCTAAATATCGTCGCCGACGATGTTTAGCACGTCAATAGCAATTAAAGCTAATTCTTGAAATGAAAAATACATCTTTCCTTGTTCACAACACTAACACGTTAGATCCGAGTCACAGTCACGGTGCGTATGCATTTACATCACGTTCCCGTTTATTACGAGGCAACCACGTCCACGTCCCGTCCGTGTTAAATCCCGTCACGTATGCAGCGGCCTTTAAAATGGTATTTTATAACCATATTTCGGTACCTTATATCTTTATACCGAATATCATTTAAATCACAGCACGAAGACTGAGTTCGGGTAAATAAAGAATGAGACCTGCTTCCTATTGGTATGCATATGTATTTCTTAACTCAGGTAGTAAAGTTCCACTTAGGATAAAATAGTATGTTAAGAGAAACTACGTAGTGCAAAATAAATGTTAAAATTTAAAAAAAACTGGAGTAAAATAAATTTTTTTGGCACTCGGTACTTTAAAGACTGTCATTTGAGTTAGGTGCCATCTGAGCTCGCGCGAGTTATAGATTTATTGAACTTTCAAGGAAAACCATAGTGGTATATTTTTTTATTTCAGTAGTTACAGTGCGTAAATGAAAAAGTCCAAATATTCACAGAAAAATTATTACAACTTTATAACGTACACGCACCCTTGCGGTCGATTAAAATTAAACATTTACCAGCCCCATGGCTTACTGACGAGATACGACTGATCATGTCTAAAAAATGCTTAGCGAAAAATAAATACAAGCGTCGACCAACGGATGCCAACTTAGAAAAATATGTGTATTTTAGAAATCTCTGCAATAAGATGTGTAGAAATGCTCAACGCCAACATATCCATTCTTCCGTCGAAAACGGAGATCCAGCTAAAGTCTGGAAATTTCTAAGAACTTTGGGAGTCGGGAGGTCTTGTCAAGACTCTATTCCTAAAAATTTAAAAATAGATTCACTCAACAAACATTTCTCTACCGGGTCTGACATTAATGTCAATACTAAAGCTAATACTCTCAGATATATTTCTTCTATCCCAGCTCCCAACTATCCACCTTTTGTCTTTGATCAATTGTCCGCTTGTGATGTTAGAAAGACCATTCAAGAGATCTCTTCGAATGCTGCAGGAAATGATTGTATCAGCCGAAACATGATCCTGCCTATCCTTGATGAAATCCTGCCCATCCTATACAATATCATGAATCACTCCGTGTCAAGCGGTGTTTTTCCAACAGCATGGAAAGATGCTCAAGTAATCCCTCTACCTAAAAAAGCTAAACCCTCTTCCTTTTCTGACTATCGACCCATATCTATTTTACCTTTCCTATCTAAAGTGCTCGAACGTCTCATCCACTCTCAACTAAGTAACTTCCTTTCCAAAGACTCCTTACTGAACCCTTTCCAATCCGGCTTTCGTCCTGGTCATAGCACAACCTCGGCACTGGTACATATTACAGATAGTATCAGACTAGGCATGGATAGTGGAATGATTACAGTACTTACCTTACTTGATTTTAGCAATGCCTTTAATACTGTAGATTTTCACATTCTGCTTGGTATTTTACGGTCTCTTAACATATCTCCAAGGACAATTGATTGGTTTCATAGTTACCTGTCTGGTCGCTGGCAACGAATCTGTATCGAAGACTCGTTGTCCTCTTGGTGCAATATTTCTGCTGGCGTACCACAGGGTGGCGTTCTATCTCCTTTACTCTTCGCTGTTTTTATAAACTCAATCTCTGACCAATTAATTTCTTCCTACCATCTTTATGCAGATGATTTACAAATATATACACAAGCTCCGGTTAGCTTATTACCGGAAGCATTCGACACAATCAATGCTGACCTCAAGCATATTACCGAATGGAGTCACAATTATGGACTCTAAAGTTAATCCTGTAAAAACGCAGGTATGCGTAGTTGGCAGTCCCGGGATGGTGTCAAGAGTTAACTGGACACAACTACCAAAAATTGAATTTGATGGCACTACCCTTGAGATCAGTACAAGTGTCAAAAATCTAGGAATCTACATAGATAGTACATTATCTTGGGGTCCACATATACAGGAAATTAGTAGAAAGATTTTTGCTGCTGCCGGGTCTTTGCGAAGATTGCGTAACTTTCTGCCGATCGCAACTAAGGCTGCACTCGCACAAGCACTTCTTCTCCCGATTCTCGACTATGCCGATGTCAGCTATCTAAATCTCACTGAAGCACAACTTGATAAGCTTGAGCGACTACAAAATCTCTGTATAAGATTTGTATTTGGCCTACGAAATTACGATCATGTCTCTGAATTTCGTCAAATGCTCAAGTGGCTTCCGATTCGCTCTCGCCGGAATACTCATATCCTTACTTTTCTTTATAACATCTTGTTTAATCCCAGAGCCCCTTTCTACCTCAAAGAACGGTTTAAGTTCCTTAATGACACACATGACAAATGCCTAAGGTCATCTGAGAATTTGAGACTGGCGATGCCTCTGCATTCCACAAAGTTCTATGACCAGTCCTTTACGGTAGAAGCTGACGCTTGTGGCATGCATTACCAGTAAATAATAGAAAAGCGCAAACAATAACTAGTTTTAAGAAAATGATTCAGGAATTTTATACTTCTTAGCTGGTCAAACGCAAAATTTGGATATTTTCTGAATGCTTTAGTTATAATTGTATTGATAGTTATATAAATATTGTATTTATGCATATCATTGGTATGTATGTATATATGTAGGTGTATATATAAATATGTGTGTGTATATGTATATATTTGTATGTGTATGTATATGTTATATTCTCTCTCGTTATATTCATTGGTAGGTAGATTATAATTTTGAAACTCATTGCACCGTCAACTACTGCTTTCCAAATCATTTTAATCCATCCTAAGGTTGCCTGGAAGAAATTGCTTTTAGCAATAAGGCCTTCCTTTGTACATTACATTTAAGTCATTTCTGCTCTGTACTATGAATCTGTAACACGGTGTACAAATAAAGAGTTATCTATCTATCTATCTAGTTACAGGGGCCTAACTAGTAAAACTTTGTACAAAAATAAGTAAACATAACAATTACCTATAACTCGTGCGAGCTAAGATGGCACCTGGATTAAAACCAAACCTGATGCCGTTCCCCCGCGTGACGCCCATCTGTCGTCTTACAAGTAGTGTTAGCCTCACAAATACTCATAATTACGCCGATGCTTTAGCGATCTAGCGAAACAAAGAGTTATTATAGACTAAAGTAACTGTAGTCAGTTACTTTTCAAATTCAACTCAAATAAAAATTTACTTAGGGGCTAACTTAAGTCTACCTAATATACTGCCTTGTAGGTCTAGCAATTAGCTTATGAATAGGTCTCGGGTTCGATTCCCAAGTCGGATCAAATGTTTGTATGTTCTACAAATGTTTGTTTCGGGGGTTTTTTTTATGTACACGTTGCACCAAAGGTTAGTTTAAATTTCAAATGATGACTTAAAGGAAATGTTTATTTATTATTAAAGTACACAAATGGTTTTTTTTTTAAATTACATCCATATGTGATCCTAGACTATTTTGACACTGCTGCAACCTAGAGCGGAAATTTTTAAATGACCGCCTCACAAGTGTTCCATCTCTCGAATATTTTCCATTAATTCTTCTTGGGACTCTGGGCTGCTGTTGAAAACTTTGCGTTTAAGGTATCCCTAAAAAATGAAGTCTATTGGGGATAAGTCCGGGCTATGAGTTGGCCATTTAATGGCACCTCTTTTGGATATCACTTTTTGTCCATTTCGTTTGCAAATTGGAGACTGAACGTGATATTGAGGTTTTAATTCCTGTACCATTTGAATTGTACGGATATACGAAGAATACGAATCAAAGTTACTCTGGGCACGCCTAAGGCGTTAAACCGCTTTATGTAGAAAGTCCAGGATTTTTACGAATAGACGGTCTTACACGCTCGACGTTTTCGCGATCTCTCGATGTTCTAGGTCGGCCGGATTGTGGTTGATTCATTGTTGAACCTGTCTCCTTGAACTTCTATGGCCATTCTAATCAATTGAATCGATGTAACTTCATTTTTACGCCGTATGTTGTAATTTTTCGTTGCGCGAGAGTTAAAGAATCCTTGTTGCGCTTTAGCTCTTCGTAGCCCTTCAGCCCCACCTCGCCGTCGCTGCTCGTCGCACCTACCGATTCAAATTAAAACGAACTTTTGGTCTACCCTGTATATTATGTAAGTATTTACACAAAAAAACAATACATATATATTTATGCCACTTGTCTAGTACCCATAGTACAAGCTCTCCTCAGTTCGGGACTAGAATGCGTTGTGTGTCAGTAATCCAAAATGTTTTATCTATTTTTCGGTTATATACATCTACTTGGCATTATCTATTGTCTTCTTAAAAAAATCCTAATAATTTATGATACCTTACGTGCAAGTCCTTTATTGCCTAATACCCAAGGCCAAAACAATGTCCACGGAACGAGTGGTCCTAAGGGAATTGCGTGTAACTATTTATATTTATTGATGCTACTTACTTGTAGTTGTAATCTTCTTTAATATCTACTTCGTTTAATCTATAAATGTGAAATACTTTTTCGTGACTGACGTATAAACGCATATCTCAAGGGTCGTTTTCGTACCGTACATCCCTTTAAAGATAATATAGGGATGTCCAATTTAGTAGTCACGTATTGATGACGATCAAAAAATCCGATTATACAGGAATTATACATTTCAATGTGAAAAGGGTGAAAACGAGGACAAACTTTATGTTGGATAACTTGTTCACCCCCCTGAACACGGAAAAATAGGGGGTTGCAACCCTCGATTTTTTCCCCTTGTCGCATGATTTTTGTACGGCGTTGCGGAATAATAGATTAGAAGCTGTATTGAAACAGCATGAAACTGATGCCGTACAGAATGAAATGACCAAATTTACCCTGAAAATTGTAAGAAAATCAACAAGAAAATACCGACTTTGTGGCGCATTATTTTTTTACGGCGCTGCGCGCTTTCATATTATTTTTCATGGATCTATCGATGGTAAAAATGCCGTACAAAAATATATGACCAAAATGTACTCACGCTACCTGCACTTTTGAATTCTCACCAGCACTCAGTTGGACAGCTTACAAGTGACGGCATAGTGCTGAATATTATTATTTTATGCTCTTATATCGTCCTATATACGTCACCTGGTGGTTCATATGACCCATCCATTTTTGACATAGGCCTGTAGTCTAATAAGATTGGTCACTTTAGATTAAGATTTGTAATGTGTATATCATATTACATAGTTTTATCACCTAAATTCAATCTTATTAATTGTCTATCTAGAACTAAGGTCATCGACATAGCCCACCGGATTAGCAAGCTGAAGTGGCAGTGGGCTGGCCATATTAGCCGCAGAACTGATGACCGTTGGGGTAGAAGAGTTCTGGAGTGGAGACTGCGTCTCGGTAAACGTAGTGTAGTTCGCCCACAGGCGAGGTGGAGTGACGACCTGCGTAAGATGGCTGGCAGGAGCTGGATGCGAGAAGCCCAAAATCGATCAGAGTGGTGTGCAATGGGATAGGCCTATGTCCAGCAGTGGACTGCGATGGCCTGATGATGATGATGATTACCTAAGGGTGTAGAGCGTTCGGTCGCCGTATTTAGCTTATAAAAAGCGACCAGTTGCCGATCGCCGATGCTAAGAGTAGCTAGTGTGCTGCGGCCCTTTAAACTCTCCATAGCATATAATCGTAAAATAATAAAACCCAGTGAACTTATTAAGGTTTCGTACCTAGGTAAAACGGGACCCTTTTTCTTACTATCTCTGTCACCAGCCTGTATCTCATGAACCGTTGTAGTTAAACGATTATTTTTTTATAAAAGATGTATTTTTTTGCCGCTATAACAACAAATACCAATAAAATAAAGTTTATTGAGGCTTTCCATATAACGAACGTAATTTTTATTCTTTTAATTCGATATTGAAACGATAACGGCAACAAGTAGACGCTTGAAATGTACCTGTAGATAATGGTACGGAACCATCGGAAGAATCTAACTCGCGCCTGGCCGGTTTTTAAAGTAACAGGTAACTACCGGACAAAACAAATACAGCTTAAAAAATAATTTCAACAAACTTAAAGAGATTAAAATGTTAAACAAAGCAATAAAGAAATAACAAATCATTACGAATAATCAATACTTCTATGTGCTTCTAATACATAACCGTTTATGAATGAAGAAAATAGTTTAATGTATACGTCGAGTACTAAGCGAAGTGTTTATTATTACAGATCGTAAAAAGAAAACATAAAAATATGCGGGTTTTTGACTACTTTTAAAATAGTTTTAAAGAAACAGTGTGTCCGCGATAAGCCAATTATTGTTTTTTTAAATAGCTTATTGTTGAACAGACAGTGCTGCCAACACTATGAACCGTATTATATACGTATTTATATAATTAAGACATAGTTACAACAAAAGAATTGGACACTATGTATTATCTAGTTTTTAAACTTTTGATTACTCAGATTATACATTCTTCTTTTTCATTATTTTAAACAAGACTACTAACACATTACAACATTTAAATAAAATTGCAGCTAATAATCTCTTTTAGTATGTCGACCATTGTGTATTTATCTTTCCAGTTAGTAGAAAAATATAACGTAGGTAGATCGAAAGCACGCCTTGTAACAATGATGAATAAACTGCTCAGCGGTCTGTAAACTGCGTCTGCTATAAAATAAATCTCAGCAGTTAGATAATAAGTGCGTACGTGGGTGAAGTTCTCAGATCCAAAGCTGTTAAAAATAAATTCAGTTTCTTCAGTTATAACTTTGTAAAAACGTGGTTTAAGTTTTCCTAACACTACTTTTACCGAGACGCGGTCTCCACTGCAGAACTCTTCTACCCCAACGGTCATCAGTTCAGCGGCTAATATGGCCAACCCGCTGGGCTATGTCAATGACTTTAGTTCTCTGACGGATCACCTCAGTTCTAATACGATCCCTCAGAGAAACGCCGAGCATAGCCATAGCACGCTGAGCAACTTTAAGCTTGTGGACCAACCGTACCGTAAGTGTCCAGGTCTCGGTTCCGTATGTCATGACTGGTAGGACGCACTGATTGAAATCTTTCGTTTTAGGCATTGTGGGATCGGCGATTATTCCTCTTCAGAGCTTTCATGTGCTGCCTCCGTGGACGGTTTAAACATATATATGAAAGAATTGTTTTCCTTCAAAAGTTCTACAAAAATTTAATCATGCTATAACCTTTTTTTTTGAAAACTTTTTTAACTCTTCATGACCTCACACTATGGACAATAGGAGACGCAGAAGGAGTTGCGTAGGTCAGCTAGTATTTTAAAAAATTTAATCATGATTGAGTATTATTCTTGTAAATACAGTATCACAATATCAAAATAATGCAGTACAGATTGGTAATAGGTTTGTAGCTTTTGGTGTTAGGTAACTAATACGCCACACGCGCGTCGGCGTTCATGTAAGCAAATCAGTCGTGTGCGCCTCATTGTTTACAAATACAAACCGTAAATTAACACTAAACGGTAACTACGTCATTATGGTTTAAACTTATTAGTTAACTACTTTGAATTATTATTAGTATGTTATGTTCTTTAATAGGCATATTTATATACATTATAATATTGTCGACTTGCATAGTTTTTGTTGTATAATATAGCGGGACTTACCGCGATAAAACTATTTAAACGGTTTAGGTTTAGTCTACCCGCATCGTCTCCTTATACTCAATTGGAAAGCACATACTGAACCTATATTGTCTAAACTGTAATTTTCGTTCGCTCTATTCCAACTTAAATACAACAAAAAAACTGACTGTTCGCATATTACGGTTACTCCTTTTTAGAGTTCCGTAGTTCATGACTCGGAACACTTATAGATTCGTCATGTCTGTCCGTCCGTCCGTCTGCCCATCCTACCGTCCGTCCGTCTGTACTCAACCTACCACCCAAACGGTTGGTGCTAGAAAGAAGAAATTTTGCATGAATATATTATGTTGTAATGACGTCGACAAAGTGCTGCTATAAAATTACGAATAATAATTTTATACTACACCTGATCGGAACAGTAGTCAATATTCCCTGAAAATGAAAAGAGAACGTTAGTGTTTTCCTCGACCTGAATAAGCGGGAGGAAAAAATGTATGAGAATCCATTTCTAACGTGTTTTAGCGGGAGAGAAAGTTGTATAAATTTTCATTTCTCATGTGTTAAATTATCTATGGCCCGCGCCTGCCCAAAGAGTTTTCATATAATTTAAATATGGAATCTCCGTGCCACTGACATCCTTTTGTAAAGAATAAAAAAAACAAAAGAAGCGCGAAATATTGGTCAAATTCTCAGCTAAATTGTGTCTTACATGGTGTCTTACGTTTTGATTTTATTTTAAAAATACTTTAAATGTTCCTCACAGGTGTAGTATAAAGCACTGTGTAGCACTCGGGTGAAAGTCCCATTCCTGCCTTGGGAGTATTGTGGCCCTAGGCTGCGCCTTCTGACCACAAACTGCTCCCTAGCTAGTAATCGGTCCCTTTTGTTCCTTGGTGAACAATGTACTATTATTTGGTATACCTCCCCTACTCTTAAAGTAGAGATGTTTTTTTCTCACTCACCTCATCGAATGGGCTTTCATTAGAAAGGAGTTTTAAAAAAATTGCGAGTTTAATAAACAATTTTTCAATTTAGGTATCCGTTTGCGAGTTATTCAACTTTAAAGCATATTTATAAAAACAGGCCGCCCCCCCCCCTTTTTTTTAAAGGCTAGCTAAAAAAATCTGAAAAAATGACCATTTATTGAACTTTTAAGGAAAACTATATTTTGACAACTTTTTAGAACCACTACTTGTAAAACTAATAAGCTAATAATAATAGCAATGAATATTATTTCATATAATATGTACATACAAAATTAAATGAACTTGAAGTAGCATTAGAACTGGAGACGGGATTTTTTCGCTGTAAAAACCATTCAACTTTCATTACTTCACTAATCTATCACCATCAGAGACTATTACGAATCTACTCTTATTATAAACTGTTTATTTAAGACACATGATTTTAACGAAGTTTAAACTCTTTCTAAAGATCTCATCTAGAGGTAGTATATAACAGTTAGAAAAACGTTTAAATGATTACAAATACAAATCTACATACTTACAATAATTATTTATTTATTTATTTATTTTACAACTTTTTGCACTGTAAGTACAATGGCGGACTTAATGCCACAGGCATTCTCTACCAGTCTACCGACGGGTGGTGCGGAGATGATTGAGAAGGTGCACTACAATTATTGAGGAATAAATGAGTATATGATATATCTATTCATACGAAATCCATACATTTATACAGTCTACATAAACATACACACATATATATACATTCTCATATATAGATATACATACACATACATACATATATAAATATACATAAATACATACACATACATAAACATGAATACATATAATAAATTAAATATCAATATTTTAATATAAAATGTTAATTTTGTGACGACTCTGATAAGCTCCGAGCAAGGAGAGCTCGTACCTTTGCCTTGAAGGTATCGCGACTGGGTGCCATTCTGATTTCCTTGGGAAGGGCATTCCAGAGAAGGACAGATTGAACAGGGAAGGAAGAATGCACGCATGCAGAAGTGTGGGAGGGGCATGACAGAAGCAAACTGTTTGTGGAGCGAAGGCTTCGGTCATGGTTAGATCCTAGGAGTTGGAAAGATGAAGTTAGGTAGGTAGGCGTGTTAGGAGAGTTAAGAATAGTATAGAGAGTCGTTAGGGCGCGCAGGTGGCGACGCTGACGAATAGGGAGCCAGTTCAATTCAAGGCGATAGGAGGAGATATGGTCAAATTTACGCAGATTAAAAACGAATCGAATGCAGTTATTAAGAAGTCGGTCGTATTTGTTGAGTAGGTCTGCATTCAGGTCGTAATAGCACACGTCACCATAATCAATGATGGGTACAATCAAAGTTTGCACCAACATCGCTTTAATCTTGGGCGGTAAAAAGTTTTTGAGTCGGTATAGCGCCCGCAGTGTGCCCGTAACTTTCCGACTTACGCTAGTGACCTGTGTCTGCCAGCTAAGGTTGTTGTCGAGGAACAGGCCTAGATCCTTTACTGTAGAGCTTAGAGGAACAGCTAACCCATTGAATGATATAGAAGGTAGTGTTTTTGGGTCAAGCCTTCTGGTCATATACGGACTACCTATTATGATAGCTTGGCACTTTGCAGGGTTCACAGTCAAACCGAATCTTTCAGACCAACTACTAATAGTATCCAGATCGTGGTTCATCATGGCAATAGCCTCTGTTATGTTATCTATAGCAGCATGGTGATAAAGTTGTAGGTCATCGGCATAAAGATGGTACGCACACTGAAGATTTTTGGTGATAAGATTAATAAAGATAGAAAATAACAGTGGAGAGAGAATGCCGCCTTGAGGGACACCAGAGTCAAGTTCACACCATATGGAGGCAGATTCGTCGACACGAACAGACTGCTGGCGCCCCCGAAGATAAGAAGAGAACCATTCCAGTTCATCAGGTGATATCATATAATAAGAAAGGATAGACAGGAGGACATCGTGACTGACGGTGTTGAAAGCATTGGAGAAATCAATTAAAACTAACACAGTAACCTTGGAGTTCTCAACTGCCGTCCGAATGTCACCAGTCACTTTCAGGAGAGCGGATGTTGTGCTGTGCCCAGGCCTGAAGCCCGATTGAAGCGGGCTAAGTAATTTATTCCGATGCATAAATTGTGAAAGCTGTTGATGTACACAGGTCTCCAGCACCTTGGATAGGAAAGGAAGTATGGAAATTGGGCGCAAATGATTTACAAGGGTGGGATTAGCGACCTTAGGGATGGGTATAACATACGCGTTACGCCACAGTGAAGGGAACTTCCCTGAGTCGAGTGAAAAATTCACTATATGCGTAATCGCAGGAAGAAGGTGATCAAGGATTGGAGTGATCATGCGTCGGCTAATGTTATCACTGCCCGTTGCGTTAGACTTAAGGGAGAGGATTATCTTTTTGATATCATCTGATGCAACTGGAGAAAATTGAAAGGAATTAATATTAGGGCGTGGTAGGTCAGCCAGGTACCCTAAAGTTTGACTCTTGAGTTGGTGATCAAATTGTGGCAAAGAGGTGAAATACCGGTTAACGTCATCCAAATCAAAGGTTGCAGTTGAGATACATTTACCGGATTTACCAATGCCCAGGGTGCCAAGGAATCTCCAGATATGGGAGGCAGAAGAACAGTTTAGATTATTGATAATATGGCAGCGCTTAGCGTTGCGTACCACCTGATTACACCGATTTCTCTCTAATCTATAAAGAGACCAGTTCGCCTCGTTCCTGTTTGTTCGAAATTTACGATAAGCTTTGTCCCTGCGTTTCATTGATTCGCGAACCTCCGATGACATCCAAGGGGCTGGAGAACGTTTAATTATCCAATTATTTCACAGTTGAATCTCTATTTAGTTTTCTTTTTTAGACAGTTTAATATTCCGGAATATAAAAAAGATATTTGTCTAAGTCTAGAGTCATAAAGTTTTCACTATCGGCATTTCTATGTCATAAAGTTTAACTATATTGACGATGTTGACACACTCCAAAACAAAACTGTTTTATCACATTATGATGTCTTTATGAACATTTCTAGTAAGCTTTCTTTTACCGACTTACCGGCAATCTGTTAATTCAGGTATTCTATACAATACTGAGGGTACAACGGCTGGGGTCCAGGCAATGTGTGAAATATCATGAATGTTACTGTCCAACTTTAATTAGTTATTCTATACATTAATAAATAAATAAATAAATATTTCGGACATTTTTACACACAACGCCATCAAGTCTCCAAACTAAGCAGAGCTTGTATTATGGGTAACTAGACAACTGATATAAATACATAAACATACTTTTTTTTTGTAAATACATACATATTATACATAGAAAACACCCAAACTCCGAAACAAATATTTGCGGATCACACAAACATTTGGTCCGACCCGGGATTCGAACCCGAGACCTCTAGATCAGCAGTCGCATACACTAACCACTGGACCAACGAGGCAGTCAAGAAATTTGACAGTGGAGGGATTGCCTAGGGATTGTAAAAAATATACATATTTTGGTTTGTATTTATTAATGTTACGTAAGTATCTATAAAATGAAATATATTTTTTCAGACTCATGCATATTTAGGTTAGATTATAACAGTGATAAGTAAGTATATATGAAATAAAGGACAAATGAAACAATTTGTTGCACAAAAACAAGGTTAGAACAGTGATCATTAATGCCTTGATCACACGTACTGAGTAAACGAGCGAGATAGTACTCTCGGCCGAGTACTCGGTGTGTATAAACATATGCCTTGATCACACGTACCGAGTAAACGGGCGAGACAGTGCTCTCGGTCGAGTACTCGGTACGTATAAACATAGCGCCGAGCGCTCGGCCGAACGAAGTGGCGAGACAGTAGCTCGGCGTCCGTTCTACTTACTAGGCCGAGTGCCCACCAAACCATCATCGTGTGTAGCACCAAAATCAGATCTCTACATCCATGACCTTGTCCAAATCCGGCGTTACTCTTTTTCCAACAATTCCTTTAATTTAATAATTATATATATTATTATTTTTTAAATATATATGTATTATTATTAGAAAATATACAAAGATACTCATTCCATTATTTAATAGTGGAATGAGTATCTTTTATCACTGTCTCGGCCGAGCAAGATTTTACTGTCTCGCCCGTTTGTTCGGTACGTGTAATCAAGGCAATAAAGTCTCTATAGAACTGAACTGTGGTGCTAATTTCAAAACTACTACTACTCGCTTACACCACTGTCTCGGCCGAGCAACATTTTACTGTCTCGCCCGTTTACTCGGTACGTGTGATCAAGGCATAACGCTGCTAACAAGCGCCACATACCCTCTGTTACTGTCAAATTATTTGAATTAGACAAGTTTTAGTAGATTGTTATTGAATTGTCATCGTACATTGCACATTATCGGCTGCGCATTGGGCATTATATAGAATACCTAGACAAACTATAAAATAAATAAAATTTCACACTTTACCTACACGGTTTAGTTATTGTATACATGGCCTGGCTCAATGGCGCAGTGCTAGGAACTATTTTGTATTCTGTGGTGTTAGTGTATGCGAATGCTGTGCTTGAGGTCCGACGGTTTGAGTGTTGAAATCCTGGGTAGGACCAAATTTTTGTATGATCTACATTCTACATACATTTTCCGTGTGGTGACGGATTAAGAATACAAATTGCCACCACCCCTATTCATTCCATGGGTGTCGTAAAAGGCGACTAAAGGAACAAAATAAGCTGCTAACATCACTGCCAAGAGAAGGAAAACTTGAAACAAACCCTTTACCAATCCGTCTGGCCAGGGTGGTATAGTAGGCCAAAACCTCCTTTCAAAGAAGAGGCCTATGTCCAGCAGTGGACTGTTAAAGGCTGTTGATGATGATGATGACATACATTTGTTTCAGAGTTTGGGTATTATTTGGTATGGTATAATATATATATTTATCTACATATACATATATTTCCAGCTTTCATGGTACAAGCTTTGCATAGTTTGAAGCTAAATGGCGTTGTGTGTTACATGCCCGAAATATTTATTTATTTGTATTTCGTTTTGGAAAATAAATGTAAATTAATACTTTCACATTCGGTTTGCTCTGATTTGCTATCCTGATTTATTTTTAAACGGTTATCACTGTACAATTAGGATCCTATTATTATAGATAAGATAAAAATGGATTTACGATAACTGTAATGCTGTTGTCATTAAATACACCGTTTCAGATTTTCACACTAACTGATATCAATAAGGAATGCGTTAAAGTTGTGAACTTAGGTTAAAAATATGTTTACAGTTGAAACATATCATGAACCTAATAAATAAATAAAATAGATATTTCGGACATGTAATCAACATTTAGAGATATTTTTCGTTCTAAAATATGATGCGTAGGTATAATGTGATTGATACAACTTGTCAGTGTAAAATAAGAAGAATTAGTTTTCAAGAGCTTTTGGTATGAATTACTTCCTCATTTTGACTATATGTTTCCTGTATGAATTTAAGATAGAATTTTGATAAACTTGAAAAGCAAAAGTCTTAGATTTGACAAAAAAACTATTCTATTTTATTTCATCATGTTTATTTTCATAAAAGCATTGTATAGATTATTACTTAGGTACATATTACAGAAAATATAAGTTAGACACACCTGTTCAGTCAACCTATACTTTAAGTGATATACTCGTTTTTAGCAATGAACAGCATTTTCCTTTTAAGATTCCATTTCTCAAAAGAAGTAAAAGAGTCCTTTTATAGAATTACTTCGTCGTTCATGTCTGTCAACGCCGTTTTGTAGGCCTAAATTTGAATTTAATATCAATTACTTAAGTCTGAGTTCACAAAAATAAATACACAAACATTGAATATGTTTATAATTTAAGATTTACGCCTTTATTCGTAAACTGTTTTAAGTTTAAGCAACGGTTCAAACAATTTAAAGTTTAAAATAACACAGAACATTTTTTTAAACTTAAATAACGATTGTTAGGTAACGTTAAAAAAAATCGGCCAAGTGCGTGTCAGGCCACGCACTGGAAAGGGTTCCTCAGTCACCCATAATGGTACGTGGATTTGAAATCGTACTCAATAGATAATTGTTATCTTTACGTAATAATGCGTTAATTTTGTTTGTCGTTTTCCAAGTGAGCGCATTTTACAAGTTAAGCTTCCATAACTCCTGAACTAATAAATTCATCTAAACCGTTATAGTTTTCCTTCAAATTTAATTATATGGACCACCATCACGAATTGTCTCAGATTTTTTGATCCAGCCGTTTAGCGTTTAGAGGGGGGGACGTACTGTTTTTACAAAAATGTGCCCTTTAAAGTGGAATATCTCGCAAACGGATGCTTAAATCAAAATATCGTCTAAGAAACCCTTTATTGTTTTTAAAAGACTTATCTAATGATACCCCACATGATGGGGTAGCAGCGAGAAAAAAAAAACATCCCACGTGTAGGGGAGGTACCCCAAATAAAAATATTTTTCATAATTTTATTGTAGTACTTTGTCGACGTAATTACAACATAATATTCATACAAAGTTTCATCTTTCTAGCACACCGTTTGGACGGTAAGTCGAAGACGGACAGACGGACATGACGAATCTATAAGGGTTCCCTAGTCATAAACTTCGGAACCCTAAAAAATTCAAGTATCATATCTGAATACAAATATAATATTTAAAAACCATATTTTTATTACGAAATTAAGAAATTGGCATAATTGGTTCAGTATATCGACAATTGCCAATTTCTAAATTACAGATTATCAATTGTGCATTTTTAGGGTTCCGTAGCCAAATGGCAAAAAACGGAACCCTTATAGATTCGTCAAGTCTGTCTGTCTTTCTGTCTGTCTGTCTGTCTGTCCGTCCGTATGTCACAGCCAATTATTTCCGAAACTATAAGAGCTATACTGTTGAAATTTGGTCAGTCGATGTATTCTGTAAACCGCATTAAGATTTTTACATAAAAATAGAAAAAAACAATACGTTTTGGGGGTCCCCATACCTGGAACTGAAACTCAAAAATTTTTTTTTCATCAAACCTATACGTGTGGGATATCTATGGATAGGTGTTCAAAAATGATGTTTCTAATATCATTTTTTTCTAAACTGAATAGTTTGCGCGAGAGACACTTCCAAAGTGGAAAAATGTGTGTCCCCCGCCCCTCTAACTTCTAAAATAAGAGAGTGATAAAACTAAAAAAAATTATGTTGTACATTACCATGCAAACTACCAACGAAAATTGGTTTGAACGAGATCTAGTGAGTAGTTTTTTTTAATACGTCATAAATCGTAACACGCAATTTACCTTTTATCCAATTAATACACAAGTATAAAAACATCGATGAAAGTTACAACGAACTACATGAACTTTTATATGATGTTACTTGCTGTTACCCTTCATGGGCGAGTCCGAATCGCACTTGGCCGCTTTTTTTAAGCTTCTTCGTAAGCTGTCCATCTCTTGCTAAATAAAAGTTTTCTTTCTTGGTCATTAAAAATTGTACATAGGGTAAATCTGATGATACACAAACATGATTCCAATAAAATGGTATGAAAAGCTATAATGGATGTTTATCGTAGATTCGTCAAAGTTCTACATGTAACTCGTAAAATAAAATGTTCTCTGAGAAAAGTAGGCGAAGAATTTCTTCTGATTATACATTGCCTTTGGCATTTGACAGAAGTGAAATGAACTGTCAATAGGAGGCGCTTTTAGTTAAGTCATCTTGAATGAACTGTAGAGATCGTTTTTTGTTTTTTCGGAAGACGGTCCCCATTTCATCTCATCCACATTTTTTTATCATTAAATTCATTACGACGAAGACTTGAAGACTAGAAGACTTTATAATTGAGGACTTTAACTACTTGACATTGGCAGAAATAGCTGATATTCGACTGGTTGCTATTTCACCAAGAGAAGAAGAAGAAGAATGAACTGTATATGCAGTAAAAACTAACTCTAGAGGGAACGATATAAAATCAGAAATTGGTCTTTAAATAAAAATGAATTAAAACTTACATTAAACCAGGAATTACTTAAACTTAATATTATTGCTCTTGGTAATAAAGGTGGATACATTATTATGTCTTTTTTCCAAATTTATTGGAAAAAATTTTTCATGTTAAATTAAAATGTTGTCAAGGATTCGCACCACTCAAAGGTATTCAAAGATCTTAAGAGTAAACTTTGGTGGTGAATCTTATTGATTGAAAGAAAACAAAACTAATAAAATTGATCATAAAAATATCTGACTACAAACAAAAAGATTGAAAGAGATAAAAACAAAATGACGCAATGGTGTAGCAATACTGGGCGGCAACGCGGGCGGTGACTTTTGGAATAGTATGGAAAGTCTTTTGAACTTGAATTATACCTACTTGATCGATATTAGTAGTTTTACTTGTTTTTTATATTTTATTTATAGCCTATCAAAGTGACTCTACCCTGCCAGATAGAAAGCATGAGTACAATCTAAGAGTAGGGGTCACCATCCTCAATGAGGCCATCATAAAATGGATATCACCGTGTCTCCTCGTTTACATGACACTACGAGTATTACTTATCTATGCGACATCAATATCTCACCCCGAAATACGTAAACATCGTTGAGTAGGTCAATATTGGCATCATGGTGTAGAGCTCACACTAAGATAGTACAAAGACACAAAATATTAAGACAACTATTAAATACTTAGGGGTTTTCAATTACGCACGAGTACACCGGACGATGCCGCCCTGCATCACTTTAATGACATGCTATACTTGCCGCAACGGCAGCAAAGCTTCGACTATGGATTCTCTGGGGATGATGAATTCTATAAGGCGCGATTTCTAGTTATAACTACTAATATTACAGACTCTCAAATCCTTGAAAACCTCTGAAATTTAAAAAGTTAAGTTTGTGAACACCATTATATTAAAACTAGTGGTTTATTTCGTGAAATAGAAGATAAGATAAGATGACTAACATAAATGATATAGAATATATAGTAGGCTGGACACTCCTTACGAGAGGACAAACTTGTTTAAAATTGATTTTCAACGAAATTAACTTTTTTATAGATTAGCTAAAAAAACGTTTTGGCTAATCTATTAAAAAAGTTAATATGGTAATGTAACAAAATAAACACAATAAGAATAAACCATTTTCGATGAATATGGCGTAAAATTGAATCTTCGTAAGTGAGACATTGTGAGTATAATATATCGACGTTATCATCACACTTAACCTCGTTATAAGGCCTCTTTCAGTCACCCAATGCAAAATCTCTTATCTAAAATTCTTTTCTTATTCTGGCGTTAGGAAGTGGTTTAAGAGGTAGTTAAATTGTCTGCAACGAGTACGTAAACATAAAATCCACCGTAAGTTCTCGACGTTTAGTAGCTACAATTGCTGTAGTAAAATGAACAACACAGTAGTACCTATAGAGCGTATAATATATTTAATTATTGTATTGAACGTTTCTTGTCCATTAATGTATTGAAGTGTTAATCGTAAATGGATATTAATGGTCCGTATAACACACTTAATCATTGATATAGAATGCCGTTGTACGTAGTTTTCTCTCAATCTCGACAAGCTCTAAGTTTTCCCCAGCTACATCGTTCATATCTTCGTTCTATCGTCGTGTCAGTTGGTACTTGTGAGTTTATTTTGTGAATTAAGTCATTAGCCGTAGTTCCTTAAGAATAAGCGCTTATAACGATTTTAATAGTATTATTGTAAAAAAATCTTTCTTAATCACAGCTAATTTAATAAGCTGCACAGCTTCCATTATGCCGACTAGCCCCATCATTTTAATATTGTCTTATTTACATTTATAAAAAGTTACTTCGATCGGATAGTTTAGATACGCTGCAGCAATATTTATTCTCATGCCATTTTAATTGACTACAGAAAAAGAAGGCTAAAATTGCTTCCTTTATTAAAAGCCTATACATCGTTATGTCGTACAATATAAAATTAAAGAATCATCCAATCTATGTTTCGAATGTCATCTTTTATGAATTAAAACCTGATTTTACTTGATGACGAATTTCAATTTCTATTTTAAAGCTTCTTAAATTCATATACTTTCTATAGTTTATACTCTCGACTGTCGGCATTTGGTGGAACTTGTACATTAATATGAAGTAATCAGTAGAGATAGAGATTACTTATCTGCAGTAATCAGTAGTTTGATTATGTTATAAGGCGAAACCAGTCAAGTCAAAGTATTAAGTTCAATAAACAGTGAAATAGAAGTACAAATAAGTTTAATTTCAAGAATGAAGCATACACATTCTACGAAGCTTTTTGTAGGTAAATCCATATTTTCAAAATAAGAAATTTTATTAGAGGTGTTCGTAACCAAAGTAACTTTTCAATCGAAAAAGAACTAGTGAGGACACGTAAATGTAAAATTTAGGTTTTTTTTAATAAATAAGTGTGACTGAAAGTGATATTCCTCAAGTTCTTTACTTTCCTTTACTGTTCAATTAGTCCTGAATATAACAAGCTTTACGACTCTCATATATATAACGAAAGAGCCACCTCATGTATAACTTGGTACAACACAAAAGAGCGCCAAATATTTTAACGTAGGTTTAGTCTCATGGGGTTCCCTTTTCTATTAACACATTTTTTAGACCTTCCACATTGGAAACCTCGTCTTGTAATTCAACAGGATTATATGTTTCTATATAAAATTCACATAGGTCTATTATTAAAAGACGTAAAAATTCTTTTTCTAATTCTTGAAAAGAATTTAGCTTTTAAATAAAAAATATACCCGCCTAAGTTATTCGCTAGTAACTTTTTATGAAAGTGTTGGTAGGTAATCTCGGTATGAATTGAATCACATTATTAAATATGCAAGACTGATCCGGGTTTTCCGTTTAAGAAAGAATTCACATGCAGGTACGATGACCTGGATCGTCAGAGGTGGCCAACAATTAGAATTAGAGGAGTGCGGGCGGGCGGGCGCTGGGCGGCGGCGCGCGGCGCGTCAGTCAGCGTCCGCGTCCCGCGCCTCGACGTCGCTGCCGCGCTGCGCGCTGCTGCTGTCGAGCTCATGAGTGGCGGGTATTATGCCGGCACCGCAGCGACGCTCCCCACGTGCCGCGAGCTCGCCGGCCGTCGCCACCGCGCCGCGCCGCCTCCACAACACCACCGTCTATAGCTCCAACACCATAACGCACGCTATTACACGTCTCACGTCTACCGGAATGTAAATATTTATGGATGTCAGTTTTCAGTTGTTTAGATTGGCTGTGAGTTTTAAGGTACGTAACTAATGCCTGTTTGTTTCAATTTTTGCACGACTTTCTTTTATAGCTAAACGATTATACCGATTGATTCGACTAAAAGGAACGATTAACAATTAAATAAACAGCATGTATGTTCGATATTGTGCTTTGTGCCTTTGTACATAATTGCTGACCATGACTTCGATTATAATGGCGTTCGGAGTACCCTTCTCTACATGGATCGATAGTTTACTATTAAACGTAGTCAAACAAATTTTTCGCATTACATTACGCGATTATAATATCGCGGTGGCAAGCTAAAGTGCGCCGCCGTGAATATGCCAAGTTAATATTATTCATAACAATTGGAATGTTATTATGTTTTTAAATACATTAATTTGATACCGAGCTATCTTACAAACAACTTTCTTGTCTCCCCATCTACTGTTTTCCCAAGTGTTTACTATTTAAGTAATGACATATTTTAAAAATATATTTGTAATCGATTGCCGGAAAAGATTGCCTTAGTTTTGTGAATGTTATGCATTTAATGTCAATCTGTTACTCATATACTAACTGATGAATGAAAAACACAGGTATTTATCACTAGGTACACAATACAAACGTAGTTACTATAGCTTACTTCATGCACACGACCCTCATACATTTTCAAACAACCTTTGTTGACATTATTACAGACATACATAGTATCAGATAAAGAAAACACGTCTACAAATTTTACACAACCATCAAGTTACTTATATACTGTACTATAATAATACTATACTTTACTATAATTAACATTAATAATTCAAAAAAATAACATTATTTATTGGCATAAAATGTTTAGGTGAAAATGAAATCGGCAAGGCGTGTTCGGGTACATGAAGATGCTATACGCCATAGGTAATATATATCCATCATTTAATTTATTTTTTATGATTGTAGAACTTGCGTAGGCAAGATAATCCTATATTTAACCTATTTATTTTGAACCTCCGTTATTTTGCCCTTAGCGGATTCATATTAACTTTTAAAAAAGTCTTCTTTCCTAACAATTACCTAGTATTTATTTGCTAATATTTGTAGTTAGTATAAGGTCGTTTACCGATTAGCAATTTGACTGTACATACCTATTTCGTATAGAATCGCGATATTATTGGGTAGACGAGGTCTAGATTATTACTTAATATATGTGATAGCACAATCCATTTTCTGTCTGTACCTACATACTTAAAATAACACATAACTAATTCACTTTACTCACACTATTTTATACATACTCATTTACTTTCTCGTAAACATAGCCCGTACGTGAAATAGATAATCTTAAACATTATTTTTTTGCTACTAACTGTAGTTATTGAAATAATTCATAAATATAAGTTGATACGGATCATTACATTCCAAACTGCCTAACCCAAACTGCTCTTGTTCGGTTTTGTAATAGTAACAAAAAGAAAAAAAATGAGAATCTACTTGCTGACTTAACGCAACGTCTGCAAGTACCTATCTGCTTTTGCAAAGAATTTAAATCAAAACAAAGCCATTTACTGCAAACTACAATTATATTCCTTAAAGTGTTTCAAAATACCCATCTCAGTTTCAGTGTATTGTAATCTTCAAACTCATTCTATTTAATGAAATTATAAATAACTCTATTTGTACATCTAAGTGTGTAACGGTTTAAAGTAAAGTGCGAACACTGAGTCTAATAAAATGAGTTTGTAAATGTGAAGTCGTCTCAAATGTAATCAAAGTTGAGCGGTATACTCTTATACATTGAAATATTTAGGAAAGTTTTAATGGTTAATGACGAAGAACATTGTAAAGATTAGCTTTACATAATTATCTTCATAAAATTAGTTCATTTGCATGGTTTAGATAAAATTACATGTTTTTGCTAAGTTTTTGTTTTAGCTTTTCTGGGACAATTTGATTTCTCATAGGTTTTATTGTTTTTTTTACATTTCGGATCAACATCTTTATTGCATTTAACTACAAATCACTACGTAATGTAGGTATTATTGTGTTTTATGGTCCCGCTAGTAAGTTTGACTTGGAGAGGACATTCTAAAATAATACAATAGTTTACTTCGTTATGACAAATAACATATTGTTATAATATTCGGGGCTAAAATAAAATATATTATAAAGTATCAAAGTACAACAACAAGGGTTCTAAATAGGTACATATTTGTATATAAAATATCATTGGGTACATATATAACTTCATGGCACTGCTCCGGTTGTAATGGTAGATGCCTGATGTTTTATATATTAATCCTCAAAAGGTAGTCCATTCAATACAAAAACAATTATCAAAACTGGCTGACTCTTTCAAACAAACAAAAGGCTTTATTACTTTAATATAGTACAGATAAGAAAAAACAGTTATAGCTATTACTATTTCCATAAATGTGTATAGTCTCTAAATAAGTTATGTGTACTTAGTGTCAGTGTACTAACGTGTATATGTGTACGTGTAAATAATGACGAGGGACGTTACTATAATATTAAATTTTATTGCTTAACTGGGGCTCATATATGTTTACTTGCTATATGGATCACGAAGCACACAAAGGCAGTAACGCAAATTTTAACGATCTATAAACTTTTCTATTTATCATTCTCGTGGTAAAATAAAATTCTATAGGTAACCAAATTTAATCTCGGTTAATTCAAAACTTCAGGTTCATTGAAAGTGATCCGTTTTTCGTATACATTTTGTGTTTTAACTTCATAGTACGCTTGTCGTATAAAATCAAATACTATGTTCATTCAAGTTATAGCTAGCCTTCAACGAGTTTACAATGTACATTTTTATCAAACAGCAAAACATACTTGCTTTAGAATACCACATGCGTTGAAAAACTCCAATCCTCACTAATTTGCGGTCAATATTTCGTAGTATCTCATTTCCTATCTCATTATAAATATAATTATATAATTTTACGCATATAAAGGTCAAACAAAGCTGGGTTCTTATTACATACCGTAATTATAGCCTGCATAGGTGCTTGCTCAATAGCCAATTAGTAATATTTAAACCTCTATGTCGCCTGATTTATTTACTTGTATAATCCGGTAATTTACCTTGAATCGCTTTACGTTACCAAACAACGACTAAAGCCATATATAGTCTCAAACAGAACGTGATTAACTATAAAAACTTTCGTTAAATATTCTGATCACGTTTAGGGACTGAATACTAATTATATAAATGATGCAGATTAAAGAACAATAGAAATTGAAGTTTGTTACTGTTGCAACGGAATTGTTTAAAAAGTCGTGCTGAAATTTCCAGGGCGTTGATATGTTGGGCGCGCCGTTATTGCGGCAGTTAGACCCGTATGGAAGATTGGCTCGAGAGGCATCACGGTAGCCTATCGTACCGGCTGACACAGATGATCACTGGAAAGGGATGCTTTGGAGATCATCTGTGTCTGTTCCGCAAAGAGCCAACGCTTGAGTGTCAACACTGCGGTGGCTGAACCGCGGACATGGCACTTCACACGCTGGTAGAATGTCCGGCGTGGGAGGAGCCGAGACGTGACCTTGTGGTGGGGAGTCTGTCGCTCCATAACATGATTGTGGCAAAGATACGAAGCGAGAGCGCACGAACTCCTTCAGTCTCTTTCTGTGAGCAAGTCATGCTTGCGAAAGAGATGGCGGAGCGAGGAGAGGTTCTGAACTCTTCCGGTCCGCCAGGCCCGGGAACGAGTCAGATACCGCAGGAAACTCAGGCCTTGGGGTGACGGATAAGGCCATCTGTCACCCTAGCAGGAGCAGGCCGGGGTGGAGGTGCGAAATTTGAACATGAAGGGGGGCAATCTACAAGCGGTAGGTGGCCCAAGGTACGTCGGGGTTCCCGGGATTTCCTTTCGAGAGTATACCTGGTTCCTCGACTCGTAGTACCCGAGACGGCGTGCGGTTTTAGTCGGTTATAATCCGACATAGCCACCAAAGTATCCGTGGGGATTTAAACAAGAAAAAAACAGATATTGATGTGTACATAAAGAGCAGATAGATACACAGCTATAGTTTTATTCTATAAACAATTCTAGTTGACTCATCTAAGACACAATATAAATATCTAAAATTTGTAAGTCTATTAAAATCGTAATGTTAGGTATTTCCATCTGGTTCTTTGCTACCAATGAATTTTAGTTAGCCACTTACTCATTTGCTCAGAATAAGCGCATTATTTCTAAATAAAACCTACGACAAAAATCTAAGTGTGATTTAAAACATCAGGTAATGAATTGCTTCATCTAGAAACATTGAAACTTATTTTAATCCTTATCACACGAGTTATTTTGCAGTTTTGTTAGGCTTTTTAAAAAATCTCGTCAGTATTGTAGCATTTGTAGCTAAAACAACGGTTTAGGTAAACCGCGGTTTTAGATACATACAACAAAAGTTTGACGTCTCCATTTTACAAAACTTATAGGTTACAGTAGTTTATTTAAATGTGGGTCTACTTATGAATTGTTAATTTGCCTGTCGCTGAAAATACGAGATGTTTTAAAAACATCTTTGTTTTGTCAGTTCCACGAATAAAACCAAAACGATCCCTGATAGGTTTGATATCCATGAGAGTGTAATTCACACTAGTATAGTGTAAGGGTGCGGTATTCGCTTCGGGGAATCTTTTACCCAAGTGTAGCAGTCGTATAGAAAACTGTTCAACTGCAAATTGTACTCGCCTACTGGTTTGACGGAAAATTGCTTGCTCTGTTAAAAGTTTCGCAAGATATCGATTCTTAGAAAAGCTTGTATACCATTTATGTTAAATGGAGCCAACCATATTTCTTATTTCTTTATGTTAACATTTATCAGTTTCAAATATCCTAAGTTTGGTTAATATATGTTTAGTAAGATTTGTTTCCACTTTTTAAGAAGCGTCTCTATAAAGGTTTATTTTAAAATTGACTTTTACTTTTGTATGTGAAAGTTGTACACATTATTGTAGTACTTTATTGTACACACTAATAAAGTTCTAGAACTTTAACACGTTATGACCTTGCGACAAATATTGGGATGAAAATCCTCTTTCTGTCCAAGATCTAAAATGAGATTATGAGACTTCGTAAGACTGTCCAAAATATTTATTATTAATATTTATTATATTTATTTGTAACTGATTTCAAAAAAGGAGGAGATTCTTAATTCGTCGGTTTTTTTTATGTTAGCGATAATTACGTCGTTTATAAACCGATTTCATAAATTATTTTTGCATTGGATTTGGCATAACTCACAAGTTGTCCCATTGTAACCATGTTGGAATCTGGTGATGGGAACCTAAGGAAATCGAGAGTACTCCTCAAATATCATAGGCACAATTGTTGCGATTTTGTACTCGGAATAGTTTTTCTTTGAAGTCGGTTTTTTAGATACATATTTTAAAACGGAGGCGACAACGGAAGGGGACAGTATTTTCCCTTTTATATTTTTCTTTTTTTTTTTTTTAGTCAAAGACGAAGACGGGTTACTTTCGAACTTCACTGCAAAATAATGAAAAACACCAAAAATAATACACATATTATAATAAAATTGTTGTCAAATAATGGCACCAACTAGGTAGTATACCACTTTAAGCAAGAAAAAAATACCGATGAATGGAGTCTTTTAACTCTTTAGAAGTCGGTATAAATATCACGAAGCAGGAAGAACGTTTTCTTTCATCATCATCATCAGCCTATCGCAGTTCCCTACTGGACATAGGCCTCTCCAATTGCACGCCACTTTCTTCTTCTTAGTCGAACACTCTTGACAGAGTGGTCATGGCAGTTGATAGATACTGTTGTGACTCATCGTCGCCGTTCAATTTCAGGGCCGCTGCACGTCTTGCGATGTCTCTCCACTGCTGTCGGTTTGCTGCATTGCGGACACACTGTGCCACAGTCGAATTGGTCGTAGCTTTAATTAGGTCTATCCATCGGGTTGGGGGCCGACCCCTCTATCTCGTACCCTTCATACGACTTTGCACGACAAGTCTCTAAATCGAATCTGCCTTTCTAGAGATGTGCCCAAAGAACTTCAATATTCGCAACTGCACAATCGACGATAACCTGTGTTTTATGTGAAGTTCCTTGATGATGGAGTTATTGGTGCGGAACGCTGTCCACGGAATTCTCAGTAGACGTCTCCAGCACCATATCTCTAGAGCATTGATTTTTTTGGCGATCCTGTTTTCTTAATGACCAGGTTTCAGACCCGTATAGAAATATTGGAAATACGAGGCAGTTCATCAAACGGACCTTGGTGTTTTTGGCTATTCTCCTGTCTTTCCAAATCTTTCCCAACCGTTCTACTGCTGATCTTGTGGTGGAGCATCTACGTCTTATCTCGTCTTCGCATCCTCTCACGTTGGAGATAGTGGCAATATGCCCAACGTCGGTATCTACTTACTTTCTTTCATAACTACTAAACATTTTATAATTTAACCCGTTAAGTTTAATTGAAGATTATGTACAGGCTATGGCAGGACTCTTGGAGTAACAAAGAAAGTTACTAAAATATTTGGCCTTTAAACTTATTATTCCTTACTAATAAATTACAGATGTCAGTACCAGGAACCAAGTTTAATTGAAACATTCAAGTTAGGTTGCAAGATTTCATTTTACTGTTAAAGACTATTGATGGCGATAATTGTATTTTGGCAAACGATTTTTAACATGTCGCCCCTTCATTGGTCTATGCCGCACGGTCATTACCAGCATACTCTGTTGACGTTCACTATTGAACAAAGGCTTTACGATAAGTTTTGGTGTGCGTAATACTAAGTTATATTGAAACTCGCAGAATATCTTAAATTATTTTAAGATATAATGCCAGCGATATCTAATGAAAATAAGGTTTCTATTGTCTAAATATTATTAAATACCCCGTTATTACATAATTACTTTAAGTGTTTTCAAGCAATTCTTGTCCCGAGCTTTGATAAAAATCATATTAGTTATTATGTTAGCGCACCGTGAAAAGTATAACTAGCTATTAATTGTAATGAACACGAACGTAAATTATTAGACAATGTACAAGGAAATAATAAAAACTCTGGACACAAATAAAAACATATGCAACATAAAAGACAAAACCAATGTAAACTCGGAACTTCTAAACGGTAGCGACATTCCATTTCGTACACTAAATAAGGTAAATGACTACTTTGCGACGGTAGGTAAAACTTGACTAAAAACATACTTAAACAGTTAGGACTAACTGACTAACTGAAACTGAACTAGCCAGAAACACGTGACTACTCAGCGGCTCTAATAAAGACTCCTTTTTTTCTCTATCTCCGACTGATGAGATTGAAATTAATAAAATAACCACAAACCTAAAAGTAGTTTCTGCCTCTAGTAATGAACGCATCACTAATAGAATACTAAAAAGCTGTTCTAGGGTCTAGACTAGACCTAGGCTCAGCAGATTACTTTCTTGTGTACTTTAAGTTTATCAAAAAGAAATTTCCCTACCTGTCTTAAAACTGCAAACAAGCATGATTTTCTGTACGTTGTAATAGATGAATATTGTTCATTACAATATTTTTACGCATTCATTATGTTCACGACACTAACACACTTTGTGAAACTTTTACTTCTTATTCCCTTACGTGTTCGTTTCAATAACGTATCTCAACACCTTTTAATATGTAGTTACAGTTTAATGTTTACCGTTGGCATTCTCTTGCGACCTAAATTACCTCATAATAATAGTGTGACCATCTGTAACCAATTACTCTGTGTAACCACAAAGATGTGGATATCTAATATAATTTATGGATAATAAAAATAAGATTGGATCAAAACGTGATCCCCGAGGAGAGCAGCGGGCGCGAGGTCATTACAACCATTGACTTAGTTCCCCGAAGTCCAACAGAAAATAATTTTGTCTCTTCTTTTGTTAAATGAAGTTTTGTCTCGAGACACTCTTGTTTTACGCTAATGAAGATGTTTCTAAAGTGCGCGGTGATATCAAACATTTTCAATCTAATGCTCAGTTCTTCACTGGAGAACGGCTTTACTTTTTCTTTTATATTTTGATAAGAGTTCAAGTAACCTTTTAGGTAAAGAAATATGAAAAAAGTTACATGAAAAATAGTGAAGTTAAAAGAGGATCAGTTGTCGTTTATCATGAAATTAAAACAGGTTTCTTTGTAATTTGGCAGAGCATCGTGTCTAACACATGAGTTAATTTAAAATAAGTAATAATTGATTAAGTAGTGATAAAATTTGATAACAAGCTGTGAAGCGTTAATGATAAAAAAGTAACATTTAAAAGATACTCTTGTGGATAAACATTTAAGTAATTAATATAATTACTTTCATGAAAATTTAAGATATCTATGTACAAAACCTCCTTTCTAAGGAGAGGCCTATGTCCAGCAGTGGACTGTTAAAGACTGTTGATGATGATGATGATGATGATGTACATGTATTGTAACAAACGACTACTACTGAGAATTGGTTTGCTCAATCAAATACAAATGAAATTAACTATTTAATTATCAATATTTCATGATCAAGTAAATATGCAATCACTGTGAATTTACTATATTTCGAAATTTGGTATAAATGATCAATGTATCTCCATTGTACATTTTTATTAAAATTGTTTCAGCGGTTTAGCCGTGTGTAACAGACGGACATACAGAGTTACTTTCTAATTTCTAATCTTAATATGGAAATATGGATTCGTGATTTCACTTTCAAAATTAAAATTTTGCAGCAACAGAACCATTGGTTATAAACAACAATAATATTTCAAATTCACTACTCACAGTAACTACTCACAGTCTGCAAATATTTCCTTTGGGAATGCAGCCTGTAAAATAAAGTGTTTTAAGGAACACATGTCATATTAAACAAAATTACTTTCTGAAAATTTAACTACAGTGTTTCATATAAAACCAACATGAACTATTTAATCTTTTTTCATTTTATGTGAGCGCTTCTGACACTCAGTAAGCTTAATATGATAAGTTTTATTTCAAAAGCACGGACACTATTTAATTAGTACCTAGTTAAAAAATTTACAAAACTGTTAAAACCTAATATTTTAACGTAACAAATGTAAAATAAAGTCATTATAACCCGATAGTCTACGATTTTAGTGAAACAGTGATCTAAGCTCATTGTACTCTAAGGCTCTAAGTTCATAAGAGGAATCAAATTATTGATCCTTACCGGCAATTAACTAAAATAACAATTATTTTTTAAATGCAGTGAAATTTGAAGATCCAACAAATAGTTTGATATATTTGATATACTTATAGGGGTTAAAGTATGAAACTACCATTTTATTGTAATAGGTACTTCGAATTGACATAGAACCTTCATGGTTTGAGATTTTTAAGTGAAACTTTTTGAATCGTACCTATGAAGTTCTTCTTTTGAAAATATGCAACATTCAATTATCAACTTGCAGTTGTTTTTTTTTATTTAGCTTAGAAAAGAAAGATGGATACTTTGAAAATTCGAGTGATTTTTGAATACGAATTCCGACGTGGAACTAATGCTGCAGAAACAGCTCGCAATATCAATGTTGTGTTTGGAGATGGGACTGCTAATGAACGCACCGTGCGTTTTTGGTTTAAACGCTTTCGTGATGGAAATTTTGTTTTGAAGAATGAACCACGTGGAAGAGCGCCCCCACATGTTTATAACAATGAATTGAAAGAGATGGTGGCAACCGCTCCGAGCTAAACTACCCATGAATTAGTGGCATGGTTTAACATTACCTTACCAACAATATTGACTCATTTGCGTCAAATCAATAAAATACAAAAACATTAAAAAAATATGAAATGTGTAGCAATAGGTGCCTCATGATTAGTCTGATCTGCAGAAAGAAACGCGTGTTGAAACATGTGTTGCCTTGTTGATTCGATACAGAAATGAAGGAATATTGAATCGAATTGTGACATGTGATGAAAAGTGGATTCTTTACGATAACCGTAAACGAGAAATGCAATGGCTGACCCCAGGTCAAATGTCGGAACAATATCCTAAAGCAAAGCTTAACCAATAAGAAGGTAATGGTACTGTTTGATGGTCTCAGCATGGTGTTATTCACTATAACTTTCTTCGATCTGATCAAGCAATAAAGGCAGATGTCTACTGTGCCGAACTCCAAACAATGATAACATAACTTGTAGTGAAACAGCCCCGACTCATGAATAGTTCTTCACCATTATTGCGCCATGATAACGCGAGACCTTATACAGCACGTGAAACCGTTTTAACTCTACAAGAACCGCAATTAGAAACCATTCGTCACCCTCCATATTCGCCAGACCTTGCTCCAACGGACTCCCATTTTTTTCGTGATTTGAATAATTTTCTACGTGATAAAAAGTTTTCTTCCCAGGAGGCAGTACAAAATGCTTTCACACAGTTTATAGAATCTACATCACACATAAATGACCTTCCTATTAGATGGCAGCAATGTATAGATAACAATGGTAGTTATTATGATTAAATAAATATGTTGAATGAAAAAAAAAGAATTTCAATAATTCAGTACAAATCGGCAATTTCCTACTTTAACCCCTAATATTTCACAAAATTTAAGAATAACTGAGCATTTCATACATTGATATGTAAAAATTACATCATGTGCACATACATCATGTGCACGCATAAATTTACAAAAACTCATTTACCAGGAAGGCTAATTTTCATACCAGAGGTAATTAACTTCGTAAGTATACACGATATTATATTCAGAATTAAGGGCAAAACTTTGACACGAAGTCGACTTAGTTAAGCGGGCTTTCTTCATTTTATAACGTCTTGTTTATATATTACGACATCATTCAGTGACAGCGCTTGCAGCGGCGACCATACTTAGATACTTATATTTTTTTTACTTTAAGATCTCTGTTTAGCTAAAAAGAGATTTACATCTTTATAAACGAGTCATACTTTCCAAGTCGCGAATACGCACTGAGTAAATTCCCGCAAAAAATTATCATGAAAACCGTTTTTACCTAACCCAAAATTGTGCCTAATTTTATATTCCTAATTTGACACCGAGGTCACATCGTAATTTCAGTATAAAATATTAAAAAAAAAATTCATAAGGTCTCAGAAAAGCACGATATAGACATTCGACTAAATCTTTACATACATACTAAATACATTTTAATGGGTACCTAAAATAGTAATACGCATTACATTTTGAAAAAATAAAGTCAAAATTAAATTTGGAAATCATTTTAATGAGGAGAAATCCGTAACGAGATTGAGTAGATTATAAATTTAATAAGGTAGGTAGCGTATTTAATTCCCACTCAAACAGCTCATTATTATGTCGGTTGAGAGTTTCATTTCTTCGTTCTTGCTTTACAGGGCTAATTCTGTTATTAAAACTGTACATTAGTGCCAGTTTTTATCCATAACATCTGCGTATGCCACTTTTACGAAGCGTAGTGTAGCGCGTAACTTAATTATGCAAATCCTTTATGGAAGCAATAACGTTCTCTATATCATAATATATTTTCGCTATATTCAGAGTTAAGATTGAAATCTACTGTAATTAGAGTAAAATATATACAGCGTGTGTATATATTTGGTTACGCTTCGTAAAGGTGTCGACTCACCAATTTCATAAAATGAAAACTGACGCACAGCGATTGCTAGCTAGAAGTTTTAAGATATTTGTGGATAAGACCGTCTCAACCGGCAAGAACTCGGGTTTATCGTCACAATTTCAAAGCGTTTTCGTCGTGTTGATAAACTAAACTGTAGTCGCGTCAACAACGAGCTGTTACCCACCAATACATAAAACTACCCAGGTCAATATGCAAACACACGGTAACACAATGGTTTTCTTCATTATAACACAAATTATTACCATTAAACAGATTTTGTTTAATGCTACACCGCTTTAAGTCAGTTTTCTTTTTTATTATTAGAGTAATATGTACATAAATAAAAATATACATAGATATAGATAGTTTACATCACAGTAAAACTAAATAAGAAGTAGATAGTGTTATTCACAGCGGTGGAATGTGCTTCGTTTTATACATCATGCATTGTCAAACATTGGACGTATTGCCAGTAGAATTGTTTTGAACAAAGCACTTTCCGCGGCACGCGATTATATTGAATTTGTGTCTGCAAAAAGCCGTTAGCGCTGAAAAGGGAACCAACGTCTATATTGTTTAACATGGTTAAAGTACACAAGGCACCCTACAGCAGGCGCACGTAACGACTGAATTAGTTTTTGTTGTAAGGTTAACACATTTAACAACAAACTGTTGAAATAACTACTCCTTTAGAACGATGTCGCCAGATATAATAGTTTATCATTATTTCTTGTTGCGAAACACAACCAGTAGAGAATTAACAAGTAAATATTGGTGATACCCATAATATAGCTTGTAGTTGTCATTGCTGCAATTGCTGAAATCATTTTGTGAAATTTATACCATTCGCCTGTTATTAGACTACTTCATTACACGTAGCAAACGTTAGACGGAGTATGTTGAGGCTCTGTTGAGCGTAGTTGCGATGTCATTGGTTGCAGTGAGTGTAAGAGTGGCGGCGACCGGCTGGCGACGCCGCGGATGTCGCTTCTTGGCAAACCGCTCAGCTACCGCGCCACGCGACGCGACGCGCGTTACCGCCGCCTTCAATCCAAGTTCTACAATTTTCTTGAACGGCCTAGAGGTGTTAAAGCTGTCCTTTATCACATGATCGTGTAAGTTCTCACTAAGTTACATTTAATCAAAACATGTATCAATTAAAATACTCAAATAATTAAGTCCATCGGTACGTTCATTATCATTTTCTTTTCCATTTCCCAACTTTTTTTGGAGTCGATGCAATCTCATCACATTTTCTTTTTTAAAACCTACTGATTGTTTGCATAATCTCCTTGGAAATCTAATCGCTCTTAGTACATAGTGTGACAAGAAAGGAATAAGTTGAGAGTGCCAAAAACTCTGTAACAATAACCTTCTTGTTGAACTTAATTCCTCACCAACATTAGCTGATAACTGTTAAATAGGAAAAATTCTCTAAAGTTATTAACAGTAAATAAGCAGTAAATTTTACACGACGCCGATCTCAACGATCTGCCAGCATTTGTAGCTAGTTGAAATTTGCATTAATGGAGTATTGAATTCATGGAGTCAAAAAGTTATGTAATGACAGACTATCTTTAAAGGGAGTTTTATTCCCTTCCAAATACTTATAGCTGATGACTGATAGAAGAGAATGGAGGGAACTCATTGCATCTACTCTAACTAAATTTGGGAAACTGATATAAATTACAACGTTGATAATGATGATTATAATAGATGATACTAATATTAATAAACTCGCCTTTCGCTCAAGCCTTACAACCTTTACACCAGCTTTACCCAGAATATATATATATTTGAACCAATTGATGTTTGAACCAATAAAATGATATTTCACACACCCACAACACTTTCAATCTGTTAATATGTAGATGTGATGGAACTTAGACATGTAAATCATTTGCAAATTAAATTGTGCGAGTTCAATAGATGTTCTAAATCGTATTCGACAATTAAACAACAGATTTAACGTCAAAATTCGATTACGTCATATCGTGATCGCCCGCAATATGACGCTCAAGTTGTAGTCTATGATATTAATACTAACATTTGTGTGTGCAGGTTTCTTATGGTGTTTATGTGTTTGTCGCTGTCAGTCTTCTCTACAATCGAAGAATACGAAGCAAAAGCAGGCATTGTCCTGTTCTACATGGAGACAGTTGTTGTTATTTGGTTCGCTATTGAATTCTTTTTAAGGTGAGTCTATTGTATATATCATATTATGTATATGATTTTAGTGACTGTACTTTTATATATGCTGTTTACTCTAAAGATATAAAAAAGAGTATCTATAACACGTACACGTTTTGGTCTTTGCAACTAGTACAACTTTACTGTTTAGTAAATTTATTTATGTTTCACTTCATCAAATGTTTATCATAGCTCTTAAAGGTAAATACGACGTCTTGCCCTTAACTTACATAAACTGTTCATTTAAAATAGAAAAAGAACAAACACTTTATTCTATAATATCGTACTTCTAACATAAGCAATGTGCTTATGTGTTTATGTTTGCAAATCATAATAAATAATATACTTACTAAAACGTTAAGTAGAAAAGTTCACGTATTAATTCTTGTTAATATATAAAATATTTGCAATCATAACAATCGGTTATTTATTTTGGTGACGGACTGACACAGTATTTTTTTTTAATGCTGGTATGCGAAAAATTGATATCACAAACCGAGATCCAGCAATAGCTTTCAATTTCAGTTTGTTGTTTATGTAATAACAGAATACATCTGCCGTATTTACATATTGTTAATTAATGTCATATGGCAGTAGGCCAAAAAATTTAAGTTCATTGGGTATTTTTTGATCAAGCAACGGATCAGATACGTTCAAGTTCACAAAAAGAACGGCGTATTTCATTTTCATATATGATTTTAATCCCCTGTGAATGAACGCTATTCAAGGTAAAGTAACCGTTTGATCTTATTTTCAAAAACAATTATGTATTTGTATTTTACTCGATTACCGAGTAATAATTACCGAGTAATAAGTACAATTGTTATAATTGTACTATTTAATCAAATTACTATTTTAGGCATATTGGAGTTAGATGTTAATTTTATTTTTGTGTTTTACTTTTAGCCAAGTTATAATCATTGATTGTGAAAAAAATGAACTGCACTGTGAGTGCCCATTATTTAAAAAAAATGTTTAGTTTGTGTAGATTCTTAAAAGGTATTACATTGACAAGCAATATTACTTTGTAGGAGCGAAAGAACTTTGTAAGAGCTAAAAATTTTTTTTTTTTTTCTTTAAAAAGACAACTCCCGCATTAGGAATATTAATTCCTATGTCGGGGGACTTTACAAACATACATGAAACGGACACAAAGAACACCCAGACTCAGTACAACAAATTGTGAATCACACAAAGTGTTGTCCTACGTGGGATTTGAACCCACGACACTTGGCGTAGTAGGAAGCGGCGTGGCGACCGCTTAAGCCACTAGGCCAACCGTGCAGTCAAATAGCCACACTATGTGACAATTTTCGTTTTATGATTTCTTTTAAATCAGAAAAAGAAACAAAATTGATTTCAAGACCCTCAATCCTTTTGAAACTCTAGAGTTGGTTAAAAATGGACACAAGCTTTAAAATTTAAGTGTTTCACATAAACTTTTACTCTTTACTCTTTCAACGTTGTTTGTTTTGTTTTATAGTTGACAAAAAAACAGCTAAATCAAAGAAAACCTTAACATCATTACAAACAATGTATCTATTCCATATTGAATTTACATATCACCAAAAAGCAGAACATATTTTGAAATAAGTTGAAAGCTATGTACTTTTCTTTTCTTAAACCACAATTTTACGTCGGTTTGCTTGCAAATACCGTTTTTTAATTAATATTTTTTTTCTGCATACCAGTACAATAATTGTTTTGACAGGTCTCAAGAAGCTATGCAATACTGAGTTTCAAGTCTATTCAACAAGTTAAGGCAAACTCCGAAGCCAATTTATTGTGTTTACCTGGTTTATCGTTTCGACTTAAAAGAATGAAATCCGTATTGCTTTATTGTGTATGTTAATAGCTGTTGCAAATTCATGTGGAGCGATTTGCATTTAATTAATCCTTTATCGACTTTCCTCGCTTATTGGTACTATACATCGTTCTTGGAGTGGTGGAATTAGATTTCTGTTTGTATAAGCAGTTTAATTATCCAACGTCACAGGAACGGAACACTAACCAAATAGTTTTTTTATAAGAAACGTAATGTGGATACCATAATTTATTTTTTCAATTGTAGGGAATCATGAGGTATACGAATTTGATATCAACTATATTATGGCATGATTTATTGTACTACAATGAGATTGAGAGACTAAAATTTAGCTTTATTATTCAGTTTCTTGAATAATATTTAAATAACGTTTTTGTGAAAAGATAAAAAAGGTAAAAAACGTTCAACTCGAAATGTTATTATTTCTCTGCCTCTACTCCACGTAATATTTCCAATCATTACGGTGATCGAACAAAAGTAATTTAGTTAAACAACGATCGAAAAGTGATATTTGAGTTAACAATAACAAAGTGAAGTTCAAAAAAAAATCACTTTGATATCGACCTAACGATTGAAAGTGAATAATATAAGAACAAAGAACACTCATAGGAAAAGGGAAGTTGAGACAGACACAAAGGGTACAACTTCCTACTAGGGACTTTCCTTTTGTCTTTAATTATTTTAATATTAGCGAAATAATTTAATTTAGTGAAGATATACCCCTTGTTTATAAAATATATATTTAAGCCTACTAAAGTGAAGCCAATGATCGAACCAAGTGGCGTGCAATTGGAGAGGTCTATGTCGAGCAGTGGACTGCGATAAACTGATGATAATGATGAAAGTGACTACTCTGCATGATGGAAAGCATGTGTAGAATCCAGGAGTAGGAGCAGTATCAATTTTACACGAATCAATATCCAGATATTATCCTACAAATTATCGTAACGAATTCACCTCACGATGTATTATTAGAGTTATTTGCTGTACATCACACACTCTTTTAAAAGGCTCTTTAAAATGTTCTAAAATCATTCCTATAAAAAACCCAGTCGCAATGGAATGAACCTCATTTTTTTTGTTTTAAGATTTTAGCTACTAAAGTACATACATAACTGACATTATAGCAGCTGCAATTAGCAGATGCAGAGATTCCACGTTTTGCAGTCTAGCTGTTTCTCTATAAACACAGCGGGAGTGGACGAATCTGATCGACTTATTTCAAGCTTAGGAAAAGTCAAAGATTCTTCAAGTGATTTATCACGTACTTCAAGGTCGCCTGCTATCTATTTGCGAGTTATTTTCTTACTTATTGGTGCTGATGATGACTCCAATAAACTGCTAATCTAAAACTGAGTAGTAACTAACTTGTGTTACTTTTACTGTCCCGCAAGAAACTAAGTCTTGTATTAAAACTACGTGTAGTTGCCTCTATTCCTACATAATCAAAGCAGAAATCATTATTTTTGCTTTGATTATGTAGACAATCCGTGAAAAATCTAAAACTATATTAAAATTTACTTTACAAAAGTATGAAGATGATCAATTAGTTATTATAGATTGTAAAATTATTTCAGTAGACCTAAAAGGTCCATTATTCACGGCTGGCTACGCTTCCCAATTGAATGCTTGAATAATTCAAGTTAATGAGATTTCATAATTCAAAATTGTTTTTTTAATTATTGTGGCTTTGTTTAATCGACTTTTATAACATTAATTTTATCTTTGTATCCATTGAGATCGTGAGATTTAACCATTAAAATTTATAGAACCATATACAGTCTGCAATAAAGGATCTCTTTCATTATTTTGAATTCGTAAGTAGAAGAAATGGAACTATAAAAACATAAGATAATTGGCGTATTAATATGTAATTTGTTTTTCTTGCGCTGACCACTTTGAATAGAAATGAAACTTACATTGTGCCAGATTTTAATATCGTTTTTTTTCAGAATTCTAAATTCTAAATTGAAAAAGAATCATTAATATAACTAAGAAAATATAGGTTTTATTATTATCAATTTTAGAAAAATAGAGCATTGTGTGAGTTCCAATCGGACCTTTAACGGTGTGTCGATGTAATTTTGACTCAAATGATGAGTGGACCGAATGACTAGTTGCTAAGGTAATAACAATTAGACAGGTTTATTTTAGAAATTGATCTGATCTGTATTAAACTATCAAGGTATTATCGAATTAATCACAACATTGTAATTGTTTAACAAATGATTTTATAAATAATTTTTCAAATGATTCTATGTATCTTAATTTACCCGGTTAAGCAGTTCAGAAATTTAGAGGTATTCGACTGGACTGTGGCGTGTGACGAAAAGTATAATTTACCTACAATGATCGCAAGAAAACAGAGTTGACTCATTTCGAATACCATACAAACTTAAGTTTTGTTTCTTCTTGTCATTTTTTTTTACATATTTATGCCTACCAAAGTAACTGCACTCTGCTTGATGGAAAGTATGAGTAAACCTGGTAGGAGGGGCCATCATTCTCACTATGAGTGCATACAATGCGGCTTAGTGAGTTGTTTCTGCATTATTCTCCCGACCTTCGGAGGCCGAGAGAATGACAGGCAACTTACCAGGATAAGATACTCCTTGAAATAGGTCACTTGAAAGTGGTTGGACATATTCGAAATACATACATCTTAAAAACTTACCATATTTTTAAATTAATATGAATACCACATACGAATATTAAATTCTAAGTTGTATACCAAAATAGAAATATAAACAATGATACGACCCATTTAGTTTTCGTGAGAACCCACTATTAAAACACTCTAAAAGTCCCTTAATGGAGCGATTACATTTATGTTTATTTAGTATATTTAGTTCTACTTTTACTCAGTAAACCCATCTCTTGAACATATTCGTAATAGTGGAAACGTGCGGAATGGATCCATTTTACTCAAGATATAAACATTCAAAACGACTCATAAACAGCGCAAAGAAAATCGTCTAAGTTACACACATAAGTATAAAAAAAACTTTTTAAAGTAAATGAAAAAGTGTTCAGTTGCCTAATAGCAGTCTGGAGTGTATTACATTTCAGTGTTCCTATGGTTCCTATCGTTTAACAGCACTCTGTTTTCCAACCCATGATAGTAACGAGGCAAACAACGCTCTCGTAGATAAAAGATGGAGAGCTTTGTTCGTGAAGTAGGTAATTCGTCACTCAATGTAGACGGATTACTCTGCCTACATTGGGTCATAGTTCATTATTTTCTTTTATTTATTTCATCTCTATCGTCTACAAAGTCACAATGTAGACTCTACATTGTGACAATTCCCGAGAAAACAACGAATTGTTAACTCCTATTGTAAATAGTTTTTTTGAAATATTTGGTACTTTATGACTACCTACAACATTATATCTTGGTAATTATTATTTTCAGCGATAAAACATTATCCTATCCATAGAATAATAATGAAGACATATTTGTCTTTCTGAATACCATTAGTGCACTTGTTAATACTTACCTACTTACTAACTTAGTACCCTTAAACTTAAGTATGTTGTATTTAAAAATCATCTGACAATTTAAGGCACTTAGCAGGAAGAACTACAGAAAATTTATTTGAATCGTACTAAATGAAAACGTTAAATCTAAAGCCGAATTTACATGACGAACCAATTTTCATGCATGATGAAACTAATTTCATGACACTACTAGCAGTACCTGTTAAACTAGTTTAATCAAAACTAATAGTATCATGAAATCCACAGTATGTCTGTGCTCATAGCTCCGCCAACATCATGACATCCATCTGTAGAACTTCTATAATCTCTTTGTAAGCAGCTTCTCGAGTATCTCTATTTTTGTATTTGTTTCGGATCCCAAAGACACTCATTTCGCTGGTATTCATTACAAAATTTATATTTTATCAGCTGTCCAACGTTGATTTGACATTTTCCGCCCTTTATCAACAGCCTTCAACAGTCCACTGCTGGACATAGGCCTCTCCTTAGAAATTAGGTTTTGGCCTACGCCACGCTGGCCAGACGGGTTGGTATAGGGTTGGTTTCAAGTTTTCTTAGTCGCCTTTTACGACACCCGCGGGATGAATAGGGGTGGTGACACTCTGTATTCTTAATCCGTCACCACACGGACATGTTTTCCCGCCCTTACCACGACTAAAAAGCACACGTCCTATCAGTACAGACAGACACTAGTTTCGCATCGCGTTTATATGGCGACATTAGTTGCATGACACTAGTTATATCCAAAAATCGCGCGTGATGCGAAACTGTTTCAGTGTCGTGAAATCGATGTATGCATGGTAAAACTGTTGTGAAGTTGTTGACAAACTTAATGTGACGGAACTAATTACCTCCATATATTACGGCTTCATAGTATTTCGCGTTTTCTAAATAACTGTATTTTTTTGATATTTATAAATTAGGAATCAATTAATACTTCTGATTTTTTTGTAAATATCGATATAGTTTAGTATAGAGCATGTCAAGGCGACCTTTTACTCTATAATGTTTTTTGTTACGCGTATTATTGGCTTACAGAAACAAAAAACATCCGTTTATAGCCTTTACTAATGTTTGTCTTCTCCATACATATTGGTTCCATTATAAAATTTTCAATTATTCTTAAAATTTGGAGAAAAATATAATCTATTTAATTGTATATTTTTAAGAATTCCATTACATTCTTTCAAACCCCTACTAATAAATAAATGTAACAGTAACTCTATTAGTCTGTTACGCTTTCATTACTAAATAACTTAATATTGACAAAGCACATAGACTGCTTTTATTTTAAACCGACATACCCGCGGAACTATATGATACACAGAAAAATAGTTGTCAATTTATTTTTAAAAATGTTTAAAATCTGACAAACCAATTTATGGTACAGCCGTTCACATCTACAGACGATATAACAGATGAAATCATAAACTTTATTATCATTCCAGATTCCTGTCATAAAACGTATGTAACGGTGAACCTAGAATAGTTTGTATTTAACGTATTTCTCGCTTCCGTAAGTAAGAAGGAACTCATGGAGTCACTTGTTATCCACAAATTGTTGATCACACAAACTGAGTCTGGGTGTTCTTTGTCATGTATGTTTATAAAGTAACCCTCGACACAGGATGAATATTCCTTATGCGGGAGTTGTCTCTAAATGAAAAAGATACGATACAATCCGGAAAAAAAATCTTGTGATGCACTTCTTCTTCCTAGCCTTATTCCCAATATTATTTGGGATCAGTTACTAGTTCAACCGATTATACTTGAATATCAATTTTTCCACAGAGCTACTGGCATCGGACTTCCGCAACCCTAAGGGAGAGTTGAAATGCGAAGGTTGAACTAGTTGTCGGTAAATTTGAAGAATTTTAAATTTGAGGGCACTGACTTCCTATTGAGAAGTTAGTGCCCTCAAATTTCTGTCATAGATGTACATGATAACCAGGACCGACGGCTTTACGTGCTCATACACGTGCGTAATAGAAGTGCTATCATCAGGATAGAGTAAAGAATAGAAGTGCTAGTGGTACCAAAACAACAATGATGTCTGTTATTGACAGTAAACCATGTTCGCTCTTGTATCGGAATATGTTTTTTTTCTATTGCACATCACATACATCGAGGGTTATTTAGGGTGACGATCCGTCGAGTTAATCCATCACTCAGCAGGTTAATTATTCTCTTAATCGTATAACTTTTGTTACCACTTATTCGTTGTCAGCTTACTTTTTTATTAAATAGCGATATTTTGTATTAAAATTAAAACCCTCCTCCAACGACCCGACAGGCCTACTTTCGTAAAACTTGGCCTTCTTCTTATTAAAAACAGGTAACAACTTAGGAATGAGTTAAGAATTTCACTCTTACATTTTGAGAATAATTTAATTATGGCCATTGTTTTCATCTTTATAGGCGAAGATAAATGTCTACGTTGAACAATAACTCTTTATATAATAAACATGAATTACAAGTAAACGAAAACCTCTTTTATGGAGCGGCTATGTCCGGCAATGGACTATTACACGCTAATGACGATGATAAGTCACGTCAATCAGATAGCCATTTCCATTTTCAAAACTATACTATTTTATTCTTTATTTATTTTTTGACTTTTATTTGTAATTCTAATTTGAATCGATGGATTTCTATCAGTCAAATTAAATTATAAATCTAAAGAAAAGCGCTGGAAATTATAAAATATTACTGAAATGCAAGTGACAAAACCTATTTTTATTAAGTGTATTTGATCGGATAAGTTATAGAATATGTTGTATCTACGTCCAAATTGGACAAATATAAATCCCTTTTTTCTTCGTTATGCCCCGCTTCTACTACCCTAAGTTGGACAAGTTGTGGCGGTTCCGCCACTTCACAATAGACATAATGCCACATGTAGCCGCGCTTACTAAGAGCGGATTTGGTTTTTGTGGTTTACAATTTCATTTACGGTTTTGTACAAATCTGTACATCAAGTTATAATACCGGTTTATAGTAAACAAAGACTCGAGTTGAGAGATTATAAAAGTTTGAAGGCACAAAGTAAGCTGCTTTTGCTACGGTATTTATGGAAACTCTAAACATTAATTCATGTCGGTACCAGTGTTAATGTATAATCATGGAAGTTATAATTTGTTTAAATGCCATTCAGTAAATTAACATTTGGACTGGACGGCTAATAGAAGCTTATTGAAGCTTCAGTTCGCAATTAAACTACTTTATATCTTAAATGATCTTTTATAATTATATAGCTTTCTTACTAGGTATATGGTACAAAGCCAAGTCATTTTGGTAATATATAATCGAACTCACTTAGCATCTTACAATTGCACTTTGTTAATATTTACTACAAAAAAATAGCGTACACTTTATTATAAATGAATATTCATGAAGCAGTATGACGTCATCAGTGTCTGTCGATGAATGAAATACGAGTCGAATGGTGAGACGTCGTGTTTCACCGAAATATGTGTTGACTCACGATTGAGTTACTTACACTATCTACGTTATTTACACTTCAACCTACCTTGTCTATGATTGTACAGATTACATTTGTATCAATAATGTATTAATTTTCTATTTTTGTTTTGTCTAGGTTATGGTCATCAGGATGCAGGTCCCGGTATCAAGGCTCCATGGGTCGTCTCAAGTTTTTGAGGCGACCATTTTGTATCATAGGTAATGTGATTTTCTTATTTTTATAGTTTTTAGATTAGAACACTTCATCATCACCAATATCGACATTTATTTCCCACTGTTTTTACAACGCTCCTGACCATTGAATTCTAAAGACGTATATACGTACGAATAACAGATTTATGAGAACGACGTATCTCAAAGCTAAGTCACGTGTTCAAACTAAAGCTTAGCCAATAATAGAAGAGAAAATAGGCATTTGCGATTGTAGAAAGATAATCTACTTGCAACTTGACTAAAGGTTCAACATCTAATGCAATAGCGTTGAAAATTAATATTTCAGAATATAATTCCGCAGCAAATTACAAACCAATCAATAAAAGATGACAGCTTTCCACTAAAGACATTATATCAATAGCGATCGTACTTCGTCAACATGCAATGCAACTAGAGTGCATTTTCAAATAAATATCTATTTTACCTGTTGCTGTAAATTAAATTTTAGAAGGAGAAGTCTTACCGCAACGTTTGCTTTGCATACTCGTAACATCCACTGGCAATTAAGATTATTATTTTTAACCAGTTTTTTAACAGATATGTTATTTAATTCATCAAACTTGTAAACAGAAAATTTACTCTTTTTATAGTAAGTTAAAAACATATATATACATTATATATATTAAAAACATCTATACTTTAAGAAGTGTCACATATCATCATCCTCCTAGCCTTTATTCCCAAGTTTATTTCAGGTCGGCTACTAGTTCAACCGGTTTTACCTGGATTTCAGTTTTTACCACGGAGCGACTGGCATCGGACCTCCGCAACCCGGAGAACTGAAATTCTAAGATTGAACTAGTTGTCAGTATATTTGAGGGCACTGACTTCCCAATAACGATTGCCATAGATGTTCATGACAACCGGGACCGACGGCTTTACGTGCTCTCTGAGGCACGGGCGTGAATCACCGCCAAACTTCCAAACTCAGCAGGGCAGCTATTACGAATTTCCTAAGAAAATCCCAAAATCACTTTTTGGCCCGACCCGGGATTTGAACCCGAGACCTCTTGATTAGCAGTTGCATACGCTAACCACTAGACCAAGTGTCACATATAATATATATAAAACTTCCGGTTTAGACCCTTAAAGTTTTAAACAAGGACCATCATTTCAAATGGACTGTCCAATTGAAACTGCTTGAATATTGTCAGAGGAATATCGGCATGACGACGATACTTTATATATTCTTCGTCCAAGTACGTAATGTAAGACATTTTATCATGCGAGAAATCGAAACAAAAGATGCCCAATTTTAAATGAGGAGAAAATGTCTCCTGAATGTCAAACAAATATCATAAAAAAGGGACTTGGGAAAAAGTTGTTCTTCCATCTTGAACATTTCCAAGTAAAAGTCACGTTTTGTCTATAAACCGTGACGAAGTGACCCTATTTCAGGTGCGAGCAATCCGCTATGACCTTCGCATTTTCGGTCTGTGCTCCCCTGACACCCGTATCGTGCGACCGCTTTGCGCTCTCTGGGGATTTAACCCGCTCGAGACCCTACTTACCGTCATATATACCCACGCGATATTTCTGTCGAGGACAATAAAATGAACGCCACCTCCACCTCTCAATTACATATTAATGTATCAGAGGTTTGCTTTCGTGCGGTAAACGATTACTACCCGCTTCATATATAAAATTAAAAACTCTATTTCTGATTCAAAGCCAATTAGAAAAGGTTTGAAATGATTTATTGAAACCTTCATACTCAGTCAATCTTAATATTAAAAAAGCGGCCAAGTGCGAGTCGGACTCGCCCATGAAGGGTTCCGTAGAAGTAACATCACATAAAAATTCTTGTCGTTTGTTGTAACTTTATCGATGTTTTAACAATGAATGGTAAATTGCGGTTGACTTACTAGATCTCGTTCAAACCAATTTTCGGTGGAAGTTTGTACATCATATATTATCTTTAGTTTTATCACTCTCTTACTTTAGAAGTTACAGGTAAAATGTTTGTCCTATTAGAAACCTCAATGTCATTTTGGAAGACCTATCCATAGATAGAGTACTGTCAAAATCTCTATAATAAATAATAATAAGTATATGTAACTTAAAATTAGCAGCTTTTCGCTCAATGTATATGAAAGTATATTATAGTCGTAAAGTATTTACATCAAGAGAGAAGAAATATAGTCTGTTTGTTGCGGTTAAGCAATGGGACACCCCACACGTATGGGTTTGATGAAAAAAATATTTGAGTGTCAGTTGCAGTTCCAACCGCTAAAATTTATTAGTTTTTTTCTATTTTTGTGTGAAAATCTTAATGCGGTTCACAGAATACATCTATTTACCAAGTTTCAACAGCATAGTTCTTATAGTTTCTAAAAAAAGTGGCTGCGACATACGGACGGACAGACAGACATGACGAATCTATAAGGGTTCCGTTTTTTGCCATTTGGCTACGGAACCCTAAAAAGCAGCATGTAGTCGACCTCACTTAAACTGTAGCTCTATATGTATTATTCACTTTTTTTATTATATATTTTTCTGTATTTTTTTTCTCTAACCTCAGCAGAAAAAAAAAAAAGGTATAATATACACTCATTTGCAAAAAAAACGGGCGGTTTCGAGTTTCTTCCTGGCTGAAAATACCAAAAAGGTTTTAATCATTTGAACATGTTACTGGCCAGTTATAAAAGTGGCATAATGTTTATAAGTTACCTTCCAAATTCAAATTTTTGACTGGTTTTCAAAGAAAACAAATTTTAACTACATTTTGTGTCGCGAATTCTCTATAGTTAATATCGACTATAATTAACTTTTTGTCAATTTTTATTAAATTAACTGATGTCCTTGACATTTAAAAGTATTGTTACTGCTGTTTAGCAATCTTGATAATGGTAGATAAAGTGATAAAAGCGAGCAAAGTTATTGAAGAAGATTGAAATGTGAGTCGGTCGACAGTTCAAAGGACCTGGCAGCGCAATCAGAATCTCATGCTTTCCATCAGGCAGAGTAGAGTCACTTTGGCAGACTTAAATATATAAAAAAAAAAAAAAAAAAAAATCAAGAGACCGGTTCCGTCAAGAGAAGGCCTGGTTCTGGCAGAAAGACATGTACCGAACCACGGGATGATCGTTTTCTAGTTAGTCAAGCGTTGAGAAATCGCAAATCTTCTTATGTGGACCTCAAGAACAGACTCGAAGAAGTAAGAAATGTGAAAATTAGTCTGTGGACGGTCAGGAGGAGGCTTCTCGCTGCTAATATACACAGTCATCGCCCGGCACGCGGCCCTAAATTACTCCGTGGACATCGAGTTGCCAGGCTTAGCTTCGCTCGAAATTGTGTGTCATGGACTCATGAAGACTGGGATAGGGTATTGTTCTCCGATGAAGCCAGGATATCTCTGCATGGTGAAGACCGACGTCGGCGAGTGCTACGTAGACGAGGAGAACGCTTTGCAGAGGCATGTTTTGAAGAAATCACACCTTATGGAGGGGGTTCTGTTAAGTTTTGGGCAGGAATAAATTCTATGGATCGTACGGAGTTAGTCTTAATCGAAAACGGTACACTGACTGTACACCGATACATAACGGAAGTTCTAATTCCTTATGCACAACCCGCTTTAACCGCTCTTGGCGAAAACTCAATTTTTCTGGACGACAACGCTCGCGCCCACCGGTCTGGCGATGTGGAAGCGTATATGCTAGAAGTCGGAATTCGTCGTTTGGACTGGCCAGCTAGAAGTCCGGACCTCAATCCCATAGAGCATGTCTGGGACGTTCTGAAGCGACGAGTGAGATCAGTGCAGACGACTCCGCAGACCATCAGAGAGCTAAAGAATGCGATTACCGCGGAATGGAAACGTATTCCCCTAGAAACCATAAAATATATACTCGCTAGCATGCCCAGACGAATGCAAGCCGTGATTACAGCAAGAGGGGGTCACACTCAATACTAAACAAAGAAATTAACGCGTTTCATTTTTATTTAGCAAGCAGGTACAATAATAGTGTTTTGAGCTTAAACATTATTTCTCAATAATTTAATCAAAATGTTATGATAAAACTGATGAAAACTATTCCTTCTTTAATTTATAAAATTCTGAGCATGGACGTATAAAAAATTATACGTCCATGATTCTGAGGATAACAATACCTAAAATTGTCATACAAACAAATAGTAACTATAAAATAGTACATTGTTCACCGAGGGAGGAAAGGAACCGATTACTAGCGAGGGAGCAGTTTGTGGCCCGAAGGCGCAGCCTAGGGCCACAATACTCCCGAGGTAGGAATGGGACTTTCACCCGAGTGCTACACAGTGCTTTATACTACACCTGTGAGGAACATTTAAAGTATTTATAAAATAAAATTAAAGCGTAAGACACCATGTAAGACACAATTTAGCCACAGTATAAAGAAACATACAGTAGGACGACGCCTTTGATCTCGTGGTAAATGCCGGCAACGTCTAGACATTGTCGCAACTGCTAGGGTTGTCTCAAGTAAACAACATTTATTAATAAATTTATTTATTTTAGATCAACATCGTCATCAACATTATGATTATTATTATAAGCAATAATTAACAATGATCAAAAATATAGTTTTTTTTAACAGTTTCATTTAGCTTGCCTTGTTTGGGTCAAATCAAGTAATTGAAATATATAAGGGGTCAACCCGGCAACAGGAAAGGCCTGTTGCCGGATTAATCTGAAATTTGGTATTCTAGTTTCAAACACATGTAATTTAATTTAAAGAAATATCCGGATTTGGATATCTTGAATTTGAAAAAGTTGTTATTTTCATAATCGTCAACCCAAAAAACCTCAAAATTGACACTCATAACTATATTTTTTTAAATAATGTCCTCCATGTTGGATCTAGTACACTTGCACGTAGCTATGAAAAAAAAATCCGCGAAAGACACTTGATCTCATTTTTATTTTCAGCCACCTCGCAAATCTTAAAAATTACACCCTTGTCGAAAAATTTGCAAATTTTCGTCGGCGCCATCTTGGATTTTCATTTCAACCCCATAATCGTATTTAGTGACTTCGTAAACCATGGACATGATACCCATGTCGAAAAATTTGCAAATTTTAGTAGGCGCCATCTTGGATTTTCATTTCAACCCCATAATCGTTTTCAGTGACTTCGTAAACCATGGACATGATACCCATGTCAAAAAATTTGCAAATTTTAGTAGGCGCCATCTTGGATTTTCATTTCAACCCCATAATCGTTTTCAGTGACTTCGTAAACCATGGACATGATACCCATGTCAAAAAATTTGCAAATTTTCGCCATCTTGGATTTTCATTTCAGATGACGACTTGCAATCTTCCACAACACACGTCGTATGCACCATTTGAATTATTTTCCAAAATAATAATATTTTAAAGTGACACACGACAGCCCTGAAAGTTGTTTCCCGAGCTGCTAACACTGTAAATGTATGCAGCTCGGGGCAGCCGTTCCCCCGTCTCACCCCTCACGCCCCGCACGATTGCCCTGTCTAGACGTCTTCGTGGGACGACTGTATGTGATTTAGCTTAGAATTTGACATAATATTTATAAATATTTCGCGCTTCTTTTGTTATTTTTATTCTTCACAAAAGGATGTCAGTGGCACGGAGATTCCATATTTAAATAATATGAAAACTCTTTGGGCAGGCGCGCGCCATAGATAAGATAACACATGAGAAATGAAAATTCATACAACTTTCTCTCCCGCTAAAACACGTTAGAAATGGATTTTCATACAACTTTTCCTCCCGCTTATTTAGGTCAAGGAAAAGACTAACTTTCTCTTTTCATTTTCAGGGAATATTGACTACTGTTCCGATCAGGTGTAGTATAATAGTTATTTGCATAAGTGATCGTTTTTTTTGCAAAAGAGTTTATAATATCGCAAATTGTCACTTGAATAGAAAAACCCTTCCAACCACTTCATAATTTTTGTTTTGTTTGATTATTTAGTAAATTGAAATATGTGTCTGAAATAGCGTAGAAATCGAAATATTTAAACAAAAACATTTTTTTCTATTCCATTCCATTTCCATTTTATTTCCATTTCCTTATTCAAAAAATTCATTAAAAGATGTAATTGACGGCTAAATTCTCTTAGTAAACAGTGAACGCAAGAATTACAAGAGCGAGACATCGGTCCAGATCTTCTTCTCCTAGCCTTATTCCCAATATTACTTGTTGTCGGCTACTAATTCATCAAATGCAATATTTACTACAGCAGTATTTACATTCATTATAACAAGTTCAAACAAATTTATTTGTCATCATTAATCAAAAAATACAATAGCAATCATTGTTTTAAAAACGAAGTCGAATAGATCGCTATGAAATAGCTATACAATAACTTACTTCAAAGGGTCGTAATTCATTAGGTATTAATCTAATTCGAAAATACGTAAGTTCATCTATTCTCACTGGCCTGAATAACTCAGAAGTGTTATTACTAAAGCCTAAGATTCAACTTAAGCGTTGTTCTATCGTTCAAAGATATCAAAAGCTTGAATAAGTCATCTTAACTTTACTTTGATTGATTCTATCTCTTGGAAGGACACTTATTATTATTGGTTCGTTTTACTGATAGTCTACCCTTATTTACCACTTGACCTAAGCATAACAAAAGTATAAAAGTCTTTATTAATATTCATTCTATCATCACAAAAATATTTCTAGAACTTATATTTCATATCAAGATTTCGACACTCTATTTATAAGTTTGTAAATAGAGTGTCCAAATGATGTTTGTGTTTTACATTCGAAGTTCATTGACCAAAATTAATAATAAATGAGTGTTTGAAAATGTTCGTATAGTGATGTATTAAAAATACCGAGTATTGGCACTCCTATTCGTACTGTACGTCTCGTTAGAACCGACTAACGGAGCGAACTTTACAGATAACAGATTGGCAAACAGGAGAAAAACTTGAAACTCAAACGGAAACCAACCCGTCTTGACAGCATAGGGTAGTAGGAGAAGCTAGTATTATTCCGAACACCATTATTTTTTTTCATAACCAGATTAACAAAGTGACTTTTCAGATGAAAAGTCACTTTGTTAAGACTTAAAAACTGAGGGTGAAAGTTAAGTTTTTTTTTAATAACTTTTCCCTGAATCGTTATACATAGTATTTTTTATAGATCAGATATGTTTAAAGATTACTCAAAATACGAATTAAACGTCTTAGAAGGTTTGCATTGTTGGAGGTCAATGAGAGAGAGAGTGTGAAAAGTACTGTATTATGCATATTGGCTTAACCTAGTTACATAAAACATATCTGACCTATTTATTAAACACCAAAGTTTGCTACTAAAATAATGAAATAAAGAAAGATGTCTGAACACGCATATCATACAACAAAATAGTTGATAATGATTTTTACTGTGCTATACTACTTGTAAATTCAAATTTAGGTGCTTTGCACATTTACACACATATAAAAGAATAAACTCTCTTAAATTACATAAAAGAATTGTTTTATTACTATTACTGCTTTAGCTTCCAGTATGAATGAAATGTGGTGATGGATTAAGAATACAGTGTCATCACCCCTATTCATTCCGCGGGTGTCGTAAAAGGTGACTAAGGGACAAACTACGCAAAACAACATCAATGCAAATCACATAGGCTACTTTTTACTGCAATAATCATGATACACACAGGCGAAGCCGCGGGCGAAAGCTAGTAAAAAATAAAATAATAACCAATAGACAAATATAATTGTAAAGCACCTATTATACTGTTCGATCAATACCAATTTGGTTATAAAAAAGTATAAAAAGTATTACAGGACCACATAACATTAACATATAGAGAATATCGTGTTGTCTAACACACTTATTCATTAAATAATATATATATATATATGTGTTAGTAATTATATATATATATATATATATAAATATATATAGATAACATTAACATTAAAAAAATATTAAGATGAAATGATCAGGCCGCGAATTCTAATTTTTTGCTGAGCTTACTATTAGAAAAAGGTCTAATGAAATAAAATGTCATCATCAATAAAAAAATTGAGAAGGGTATCTAATAATTCGAACGATACCCTTCTCCAATTTTTTATCCCTAACTGTAAAATGTCTATAAATATCAGAGACAAAGTAGTGTTCAATGCCTATTCTAAATACATATATATAACCTTTAACAAAGACAATGTTATAAAGAGTGAATTTTCTCAAAAAAAAATTGTTATAAGGGTATTCACACATCTTAATCATAAGGATTAATATCTGAGTCTTTTGTTGGTTTCCGTATAAAGTTTTATTCCTTTATATTAACATATATAAATAGACTGACGCCAAATTTGAAAAAACAATAGTAGCATTTATTCAAAGGATATGAAAAGTAAAATTGCAAAATTAATGCAAAGGTTGTCAAGCACAAGAAGAGAATCCTCTATCCGTGCAGACGGACTTTGCCGTAGGCGACGAGTTCATAACGCACTGACGCTAAACCCAAAGTATAACATGCCTGTAACGTTTAGAGTGCAATAAAGTAATATGTTCATATAGATGTCACGACAATCCTCGCGTCGGTGGTGGTCCTTGGCATGGGCTCCTCTGGGCAGGTGTTCGCGGCGTCAGCGCTACGGGGGCTACGGTTCTTCCAAATTCTTCGCATGGTACGCATGGATCGTCGAGGCGGCACCTGGAAACTTCTCGGCTCCGTTGTCTACGCACATCGACAGGTATAATTAACACTAATAGCCTCACATCTACACCATTATTTCGTAACAATCAGGAGAAAATGGAGTCGGTTTTGAAATAACAATGAAAAATGGTATCGCTTTGTTGGCCTACGTCGTGGGTACAATAAAATTAGCTTGGCTACTATTATATCATAGTAATGGTGATCTTCCGGACCGAAATCTTTCATATATTTATAAGAACATGTCAAATCTTAGAGAGAGAGAATAACTCGCACTTTGAGTTATTTTCGTGCAACTTTTCCATATCATATTCACTTTTTATATTTAAAAAGTCACATAACAAATATTTGGAAATTGATTGGTTAAATTATTATGAAAAAGTATTTTCTCATAATATATCATGCTGAGGAGATCTTAGCTCTAGAAAGGTAGAAAATAATTTCACCATTATTGTATTTCAAAATCGTGCATTAAAATGATGCGATTGTAAAAGAAATCAAATTAGTGTGAAGCTCCGATTGCAGCTGAGTGCCAGATATTTCATCGAACTCCGTTCAAATTGTAGCTTGATAGCGATATTATTCAATTTAGAAGGATTAAGAAAATAAAAGGATGAAGTCATTTAGTTAATTTTAAAAACTGCTTGGAGTACTGTCTTTAGACCGCCTTGAAAAGTTTTGGTCTTCTAGGAGGGTCTCGTAGAGAAAATAGACGACGACGATATTATTTAGCTTTAGTAATTTACTTGGAGGATGAACTGTCATCAGAAGAAGAAAGAGAAAATAAAAATAGGTTTACCGCTATCAATTAAACGTTCACGAAACCATCTGACACTAACAAGACGGCCGTCAAGCAAATGGCGGCACCGCTTTTTGACGTTACGGTGTCAGTTACCGCTCTCTAGGAAACCGCGCCATTTTGTTTACATAGACATCGTTCTAGTGAAGTCATTCACCGTTATATTACGGCCGCTTTATGATGGCACCACTATCCTAGGAAACCAAAGTTTTAGTCTAGCGGTTAGCGTTTGCGACTATCGATCAAGAGGTTTCGCGTTCGATTGCCGGGTCAGACCAAATGTTTGTACGATCTGTGAATATATTTGTTTCACAGTTTGGGTGTTTTCTATGCACAATTTGTATGTATTTACAAACAAAAATAGTGTGTATGTATTTGTATCAGTTATCTAGAACCCATAGTACGAGTAGAAACTCTGCTGAGTTCGGGATTATATGGCGTTGTGTGTCAGATGTCTAACAGATTTAATTATTGAAACCCTTAGCTAATATGGTTTATTTAATATAATTAATTAAATTATTAGTGTGGTATTGGAAATTGATATTTACCCTTATTTTTAGGGTTCCGAAGTTCATAACTCGGAACCCTTATAGATTCGTCATGTCCGTCCGTCCGTCCGTCCGTCCGTCCGTCCGTCCTCGACTTACCGTCCAAACGGTAAGTGCTAGAAAGATGAAAGTTTGCATGAATACGTGTTGTAATTACGTCGACAAAGTGCTACAATAAAATTATGAAAAATAATTTTATTTGGGGTACCTCCCCTACACGTAAAGTGGGGATGATTTTTTTTTCTCGAGGCTACCCCATCGTGTGGGGTATCATTAGATAGGTCTTTTAAAAACAATAAAGGGTTTCCTAGACGATTTTTTGATTTAGGTATCCGTTTGCGAGATATTTCACTTTAAAGGGCACTTTTTTGTAAAAACAGGGCGTCCCCCCCCCTCTAAAAGCTAAACGGCTGGCTCAAAAAATCTGAAAAAAATCGTGATGGTGGGCCATTTAATGAACTTTGAAGGAAAACTATAACCGATTAGATGACTTTCTTAGTTCAGGGGTTATAAAGGCTTATATGGTAAAATGCGCTCACTTGGAAAACGTCATACAAAATTAACGTATTAATACGTAAACATAACAATTATCTATTGGATACGATTTTAAATCCACATACCATTATAGGTGACTGAGGAACCCTTTCCTGTGCGTGGCCTGACACGCACTTGGCCGATTTTTTTTTATAATGTCATTGTATTCACCCCATGTCGCGGGGGACTTTACAAACATATTGAAAACGAAAACAAATAACACCCTGACACAGAGCAACAATTTGTGACTCACACAAAGTGTTGTCCCATGTGCGATTTTAACCCACAACACTTGGCGCAATAGAGACCGTCGTGGCGACAGCTTAAACCACTAGGACAACCGTGCAGTCGCTGATTAGCTGATTAGGTATAAAGTCACAAGACGCTGAAATGCCTACCTTAATGTATAATGCAAAACGTTCTTAAAACATTTTCATTGTGAAGTTACGAGTAACTGCGAAAAACAAACGTAATCGCAATCTACTCTCCTCGTACTATTGAAAACATTTACGAACATCTGGTATCCACGCCTTCGAATACTAAACTACTTTAATATAATATACTTCGTTGCGATACATATATTTTGAACACATGTCATCAATTTATTGAGTCTATTCTAGTAATCTAGCGATCACGCAAAAAAAGGTTTTTGCAGTAGGTTTAAGAAAGCTGATCTAAAGAAATAAATATTTAAATAAATAAATATATCGAACATCTAAAACACAACGTCATCTGGTCCCAAACTAAGCAGAGCTTGTATTGTGGGTACTAGACAACTTATACAAATACATAAACATACATTTTTGATGTAAATCTTCTCCCTAGCCTTATTCCCAAGTTTATTTGGGGTCGGCTACCAGTTCAACCGGTTTTACCTGAATTTTAGTTTTTCCACGGAGTGACTGGCATCTTGTAAATATATACAGTATACATAGAAAACACCCAAACTTCAAAAAAAATATTTACGGATCACACAAACATTTGGTCCAATCCGAGACCTCAAAGCACAGCAGTCGCATAAGCTACCATTGCGCCTTCGAGGCTTAGCTTAGTGTCCATTCTTAGGTATAACTAAAAGTCACACACACACGATTGTCAGTCTCATCAAAAGAAATATCGAAAAAACAAACATTGTATAACTGCCATAAGTCAACATAAAAAAAATATTGTTCACTTTAACAGGTCCGGACCCCTTAGATCTTCTTTACTGTAAATACGCGTTGTAAATCCACTCTTGACTGACGACGTCTACTTCGTAGAATTTTTTTTTTTTCATTTTTCAATTTAAAAATATAAGAATATCTGAAAGTAATAAATACTTTTTGACGAAATTTATATTTATATTATACTTTATGCACCTTGTTGACTGTCCCTTCCTTTGCCATCCATCCATTGCTGGCAGAAAAACTTGCAAAAATATAAAATGATAAATTCAAACTGAATAATATCAACTCTCTCAATTGTATCCAAATTGTATCTATGATTTAGAAAAAACGTACATGATTATCTTCCCGAGATGGCGAAGTCGTCCAATTAATTAATAGTATGACTCTTTAAATTATTTTTCTAGAGTGTACGATGTGTGTATGTATCTTTGTATGTATAATTGTATTGTATGTGTGTGTGTGTGTGTGTGTATTTTTATATATATATTTCTATATATATACATATATATTTATACTATATTTGTTTAGTCTTGGTTATTCCAATTGCATCTTGTTCTGGCCAACTTTAATCTCAATGCACCTACGAGTACCGTACTATATCTCTACACCCCCCTAAAGTTGACTAGTAAAGAATACCTGGGCCATTAAGTCTGCCGGTATACTCCTACATAGGTGCATGAAGATGTAAATAAAACAATAAATATAAAGAGTTGATTTTATTTGAATACTTAATTTAATAAATAATACTTTGTGGAAGTTATTACAACCCGTGCGGAAGGGTAATATTCTTTAACCCACAATTGGAACCGTAATTTATGTTTCATTTCTTCACGAGCTTTCATGATTCTGTTCTCTAAAGCGTTTTACGAATTATCGCCCGAGACGAAATGATTGACGAAATTTCTCCCTAGCCCCTCGTCCATAACCTTTTATTGAAATAATTCCATGAATTTGAAGTAATTCTCGTACGCATTTCAAATAACTAAATTGATTTGGAATATCAAAGTTTGACAAGCTCCTTTATTGTAATTTTCTAAAATTAATATCTAAATCCCATTCTACTACGTCCAACCAATAATTCTCAATCATTGCTAAATATAAAAAAATGATTTATTGTAAAAGTTATTAATATTGTCTTTTAAAAATACATTCATGACACATTTATCTAAAACTATGTTAATTCTGTCAGTCAAACGCAAAAGCGAGTCGAGAGAAGATTTATAGCAATTAAACCAGACTAATAAAAGTAGCTCGATAAGAATAACTATCTCACTACTCTTACCTTTTATGATCTGCGTCAGAAGCTGTTAAACATACATAATACTACCATCATGGCTTAAGGCCGTTGCATACGTGACGGGATTTTATACGGACGGAACGGGACGGGAAGTTTTTCAAACATCGTTTCATACAAAATGTGTAAGGAAATGCATACTTCACGGAGCCACGGACGGGGCGGGAACGTGGCACACACGGGACGAGCTAAATATCGTCGCCGACGATGTTTAGCACGTCAATAGCAATTAAAGCCAATTCTTGAAATGAAAACTACATCTTTCCTTGTTCACAACACTAGCACGTTAGTTCCGAGTCACAGTCACGGTGCGTATGCATTTACATCACGTCCCCGTTTATAACGAGGCAACCACGTCCACGTCCCGTCCGTGGTAATATCTCGTTACGTATGCAGCGGCCTTTAGTTACTTACCATAATTAGTAGAACAAACGCTGAAGAACGAGTTCCCCAAAGAAGAATTATGAAATCAAATGATAATTTCACTGACATATAACTCGTGCGAGCTAAGATGGCACCTGGCTCAAAACGAAACATGATACCGTTCCCCCGCGTGATACCCCTCTGTCATCTTGCGAGTAGCGTTAGCAAGACTATTACCGTTGCACGAATATTTCCATAATAATTTTAGTTTATTAGGTATTACCTAATGTCATATAAATCACTCCATGAATCAATTTTATTAATATATCATTAGATTCGTCTGGATAACCCAATTGTTTTAAGAAAGGTCACAGTAAAAAAACAGCATGACGACTATGAGACGCAATAGTTTCAAATATCGAATATCCATATACATATGATATTTAGAGACTACGATTAAAAGGCTTATCATGACGATTTAAAATTGTATTTTATAACCATATTTCAGTTCCTAATTTCATTTAAAATAATATTAGGTATTACCTAATATTATTTAAATCACTGCACGAAGAATACATTCGGCTAAATAATGAATGAGGCCTGCTCCTATTGGTATGCATATGTATTTTCTTAACTCAGGTAGTAAAGTACCACTTAAGATAAAGTAGTATGTTATGAGAAATTACTTGAAGCAAAATAAATTTTAAAATTTAATAAAACTGGAATAAAGTATATTTTTTCTTGCACTCAGTACTTTAAACGACTGACATTTGAGTCAGGTGCCATCTTAGGTCGCACGAGTTTATAGATACGAGTATATTTCACTTGTTTACCTCAAAATTTATAAGTTGTATTTCAAAACATTATCAAGATATCACTTAGTCTATGCTTTATCCTTTTCTTCTTTAATACTGTGGCTCTGTATCTTGCCATTTTTTTTATCTTCATTTTTTTGTAATTCACTAGTTCGTCACCATTAAGTACACTTCTGTGTAATATTACTCTGTGGCTAATTGTTTTTTGTCCTGAATAAACTAAATTATAAAATAATTGATTTAGGTAATCCGTCCATACTGATAATATATATACGAATCTGTCAAAAAGAGCAGAGAACGATTGCGTTATTCCATCATCGATATTCCTCCTTTTCAAAGCTGAAATGAGCTTAGAAATTATAAGATCGATTCTTCTTGATCGATAACGGTGAACTGCATATTAATAAATATAATTATTATATTACTCTTAGCATTAGAATATCTGCTTTAGGCAGCCATAAAGCTTTGTTTTTGTCAAACTTTATCTGCGCCTGTCCAAAACTATGTTCGCTCAACGATTTGTTGGCTGTGAGCTTTGCTTAGTTTCTACGAACACATTAATGTTTTAAATGGCATTAATTGCAAAGTTAACCTTTAGTGTTTCATTTGTATCTTATTTTTAATACATGGTGTATGTATAACACAATACCAATAATAGCTAGGAAGAGCTTAATAGCTCTGGGTGGCGTGGAGTAAGCCTCATTGTTACGCTTCCATGTTTGTTACCTATTTTTTTTAATCCTGTTAATTGTACAAATATTGCAATGTTTACTTGTAGGCTTATTTTTTTTTAATTTGTTTACTTACTGTTTTTATTTGGATGTGTATTGTTCGCTTGGTCGAAATATTTTCTTTTTGCTTGCTGTGATCTCCTGTAAATGAAGGAGTACACCGGCATAACACCCTTTTATTAATTACCTACTGTAGTATTATTGTTTACATCTTTTTTTAATTAATAAATTATATATGAATATAAATTAATAAATAAAAAAAATATATGTAATCACTTAGGAAGACAATCTGTCAATCATTCTATATCAGTCTGCTGCTGTACCCAGGCCAAGAAAAAGAAACAGAATAAAAGATAGATTTAACAAACTGTAATGAAATATTAATGAACTCAATCTTATATTGTGCCCCGGAAATATTTATTGCTTTTAAAATTGAGTTCCATGTTGTGTTTTACTTTATGAGATGTCTTGCGATTCAATTCACATGTGTCTTTCTAGGAAGAGTTAGAGAGATTTACGACACGCCAATCTGTATTAATCAGTATTATAATTATACATTCCCCATAATAATAATGATTAATAATGGGAAATATGTTACAACAATAAAACATAATAGACACAGTAAATGATCACTATATTATTTTCCAAAAATTGAAAACGGCAGTAATAACAGTATAAAAACCATAATGAATTCTTAAAAAGTTTCGCAAGTGCCTGAAATATTGCTTGAATAGCTAGCACAAGTTCATATGTATTTCTTAAAGTACTTTGTTTAAGTAATAAATAAAATGTGCTTATTTGACAAAGCAGTAGTTTAAAACAGTTCCCATGCGAATATAAATAAAAGTAGCAACGGACAAGATTTAAAGCAGATATTCCAAGTACACTAAAATTCTATCTAATATTTACATTAACCGTTCCAGACGAACATTAATTTACCGAGCCCAATCCATATACGAAATTAAATAAACTGAAAATTGTGCTATTTATTCCGTAAATTAAATATAATACTATTACCTTATCGATACGCATTTATAAAATTATCGTTAATCAAGTTTACAATTTGTTCATAACCAAATTTTGCAACTGTTTAAATTCAAACTTATTCTCTAATATCTTTAACCGAAACTGTACAAATCAAAACGCTTAAACAATATATATAATAACTTAATATATACAAAAACTTATATACAAAAACTTAATAAGTAATTACATTTTTTAACATGCATAATCGAGTAAATAAAAAAGAGTATGCATTTTTTTTTGTTTTTTATCTTAAAATTTTGTATTAAAAAAATCGAGTTCCTCAGTCACCCATAATGGTACGTGGATTAGAAATCATATTCAATGGATAATTGTTATGTTTGCGTATTAATGCGCTAATTTTGTATGACGTTTTCCAAGTGAGCGCATTTTACAAGTTAAGCCTCTATAACGCCTTAACTAACAAAGCCATCTAATCTGTTATCGTTTTTCTTCTAAGTTCATTATAATGACCACCATCACGAATTTTTCCAGATTTTTTGAGCCAGCCGTTTAGCTTTTAGAAGGGGGGGGACGCCCTGTTTTTACAAAAAAGTGCCCTTTAAAGTAAAATATTTCGCAAACGGATACCTAAATCAAAAAATCGTCTGGGAAACCATTTATTGTTTTTAAAAGACCTATCTAATGATACTCCACATTAGCGATGGGGTAGCTGCGAGAAAAAAATATCATCCCCACTTTACGTGTAGGGGAGTTACCCCAAATAAAAATATCTTTCATAATTTTATTGTAGCTTTTTGTCGACGTACTTACAACACATATTCATGCAAAGTTTCATCTTTCTAACACTTACAGTTTGGACGGTAAGTCGAGGACGGACGGACGGACGGACAGACATGACGAATCTATAAGGGTTCCGAGTCTTAAACTTCGAAACCCTAAAAATGTTAAAAATTCCCCTTCAGCTAATCGGAATGGTTGAAGTAATGCTCTTATTTTCAACTTACTCGAGACCGCCTGGCGCGGCGTCGCGTCGTCGGGCAGCTCGTCTTTGGAATTTCGCCCTTATTGGGCGTCCAAGTTCGTTTCATTGACTAGTATTACTTAAACTGTTTTATTCACATAGTCTCTTGTAAAACGAGAGGTTGAAATAACTATAAACATTTGGATTTAACATATTCTGTGGTTTTTTTTATTTACTGCCCTTGTATAAGCAAACGTTAAGTTTTCTAGATCATTTACTTAAAAGAGCCTGAAATTTTAATTTTTACCACGTTTTTTTAGCTTGGGTTGTATGTATCTATGTATGTATGTAATGAAATCTTTGAGCATAATTTTCACCAATTTCCAAGGTTAGATTAATTTTAAACTTAGCACACCTATCAAGGACCGATGACAATGCAATAATTCAATAACAGTTTTCCAATATCCTTATTAGGACCGCCAGCATCCCGCCCTAAGTTAACAGGAAAAACCCCATGCAATAGTGAAACTTTAGACGAAATGACTAGATTACGAAATAGTTCGTAAGGCATTTCAATAATATCACATGTCCGCAAATAATTATTTGAAAAATCGAACTAAAAAATGAAAAATAAATTATGGCTCAAAAAAACTAAAAAACCACGCTTTTATAGCCATAATCTAACTAAAAAGTAGAAAATAATTTTTACTTACAGAGTTTATATTACAGTAGTAGAAGATTGAACAATCAATCATAAATAATTACTTCAAAATAAATAAATTATGTGGGGTGCCAAATATATTAAATGTAACAATTATTCTACTTGCAACTATCTATGCGCGGAGTGTTATGAAAAAATAGTAAAAAGTTATGAAAGTATAGTAAAAAGTTATGAAAATATAGTAAAAAGTTATGAAAATATAGTAAAATGCACCCCACGTTTTTTACTATGTATTGAATTATTCTCCTAATAATTAAGTTTTTATTATAATTTTATTTTGAAGTAATTATTTATGATTGATTGTTTAATCTTCTACTACTGTAATATAAACTCTGTTATTAAAAAATATTTTCTACTTTTTAGTTTTTTTAAACTATAATTTATTGTATGAAATTATTTATAAAGTTCCAAGAATCCAGGTGTTCAATGATTGCAGGAATGAGTTGCCTAGGCAAAAACCTGTTTATTAGTATTCATTAATTAGTTTAAACATAATTTAAGTAGCACCTAATCACCGTTAAAATAATAGATGCTTCTCCAAAAAATCAAGTTTCATGTTTGAACTTTCGTTAATGAACTTGGAATAATTTTTGAGTCTTTTTTTAAACAAATCACCAGATTCGGAAAGGGATATAACCATTACTAAATAGTTGAAAATTAATTCAAAGTGTTTGTTTTTGAACCAGATGAAATTCATCTTATAAGCAGCCTATATTAGTAGGTTATTTACGCAGATTACATAGAGATAAGAAGTTAATCTTTATACATTTATCTTCTTGACAATTTGTCTCAAGGTTTTACTATATCCGAAGTATTCTAATTTAAACTTCTTACTAATCATTTACATGTTTAAAAATCTCTTTAAGATCCGGAAAGCCAGACTGTTAACATTTTTAAAACCATTTATATATGATTATATTTTCATTGATGTATTCATTTATTATGATTAATACATTTGATTCAGTATGTGATTACGATCAACTGAAGGTCAAATCAATTCAATCAAAATTTATGTATAGCAAGCGAGGTAATTAATGGGGAGTGTATAATGTCGGTGAGTGAGTAAGCATGTGCACAGGTTGGCCGCAATTTCCTCTGTCCATAGTTGGGTGTGTAGGTATACTCAATGTTCACAATACAAGGCGCAACTCAATATCTACCAACAAATGCTTCAGGTTAAAGTTGCATGATCATAGTGCAGAGTAAATAAACTGGACCAACTCCCGCATTTCTCGCTTTTACTACCGTATCGACTTTCAGCATATTTGTTTTAAAGCAACGAATAACTACTATCCCAATTCAATGCAGGCACTCATTTAATTTATTTCTAAGTTTTAATATCGGTGACTTTTATTCGCCTGTTTACGTCATGAATTGTTTATATGTTCGGGAATTCCTTACCCGCTTGGGACGTGCCCGATACCAAAATACTCGTGCAATATTTTAGTGTAAGTAACAATTTTAGCCGAAAATTTCGCCTTCCTGACTTTACGGCCTTAGAGGTGTTGCGGTCAGGAAATAGCTATTATAGCCATAATATGTGTTACAGATATATGGTACTTCTTTTTATCCTTCGGTTAGTAAGCTAATGGAAAAATCCGAGCAAAATACCTTGAAAATCGTGCGATTTTTTGTTAACAACCGAAGCTAATTGGCTCTTTGTATTAGCACTTTGGTTAATGTACATAAGTAAAAATACAAGAATATTTTGGCAAAAAATCATAACTTGTAGAGTTTACCTTACGGTAATAAGGTTATTACAAGCCTTATACCAAATAACGTTAACCGTGTTGAGTAGAATTTAGTTTTAAAATTGAGAATGTTTATATTCAATAAAAAGAGAAGTTCAATTGTAGAATGCTCAGTTCATGAAGAACTCAAAAAGTATTGATCTATAAATCGAAACTTATTTCAAAAATATTACTACTGTATTGACTTTTATTATTAAGATACTCCACCTTTCTTGATTACCCGATGTATCGATTAAATTGAACCGATTAATGTCAATAAAAGATTGATAGCGGCTCAGCAACGCTAACTATATTACGATTAAATTTTTGGATGTGGCTTTGATTAAGTCCTGATGGTATACATTAGATAGTATTTATTACGAATTACCTACTTTAGTCAAAGTACCAGTTTTCTGGTACTTTGACTAAAGTAGGTAATTCGTTTTTGCCATTTACTAATATATAAACATTTATCATAGACATTTTTGTCTATGATAAATGTTTAAATATTAGTAAATGGCAAAAGACACCTTCCCAAAACAAAGACATTAACAAAATATAAAACTGATCAATAAACGGACGCTGAGTGAAAATACTTGGTATTTTGAATTCCTTATTTTTCGTATCTTTACCTTACGTACGTCGGCCGGCACAATAGCGCATTCTTCGAGTACATATTTTACGTGGGTCAGAATTTCTTCGTAGACGTGAAAATTTGTTTGTAATGCTCGCTTCGAAGTACAAGTGATAAAATTTGTGTATTACTTGTTCTAGCGCCTGTTTTACTATTCCCTACTCTATTATGTACATATATTGTTCACATACTATGTTACAAATGTGAAAGATTAACTGTTCTTATATAATGGAGTTTTTTGAATGACATTTAAAGTTATTTACCTTTGAATAACCTTTAGTGGATATGGTCTGCGTTAGGAAAATGGAATGAAGAGACTAATACTACTAATGTAAAAATTAAATACATATATTAAATATCAAGGTTGCCTGGAAGAAATTGCTTTTAGCAATAAGGCTGCCCTTTGTACACTCGATATTTGATCATTGTGTTCCTTTCTTGTAACTCTGTAATTGAATGTGCAAAAATAAGTGTTATCTATTTTATTATCTATCAATCAAGGAGGCACAAAAACACATACATACAGCTGAGATGCTGATATTAAACATTAATTATTGGTAATACAAAAGTATAATAATAATATCATGATTACATAATCCAAATTAAAAATTATAATTGAATAATACCAATGGTGTCTATCCCACTAGTTCCACTGCATGATGGTAATTGAATTTCTAGGAATGAAATATTGGTGTCCCTTGTCACATCAAAAGACAACTCATGGGACCAGTGAGATAAACCCTAACGGTCGTTATCGTAGTTTTTATGATAAAGTAAAGAAATAATTGACTTGTTGCATAAAAAAGTTAAATTAAAATTTGTGCAGTTTGCAATACAAATAGTTACAATCACTCTTTTCTTCGATTGCAATTTGTTAAACCATTTCCAAGTTACAACAACATCAAGTATAATAGTTTTTGAATAATTCCAATGGTATTAAATGTCTAAACTCGCTAGAGTACAGTGACAACAAAAATACAGCAATAACAAATCATTAAAGCAGCACAGAAACCAATCAATCAAATATTTGTTAAGTGTTGTTTTCATAGACGTTCGGTTTCCGAGTTAGGCCAGTATTTACCTACTTGAAGGAAAATGTTTAGAGAAAACGAGAGTGATCTTATATATAAACACTGCTTTATTTGCTAAATAATTAACAGTTTGTTTTTATTTTAGCTATTTTATATTGCTAAGATAATAATATGTGTGAAAAAAAAAACAAGGTAGTAAAGCCATGCTGATTTTAGCACGCATGGGCCGGCTCGATCGGGGCAGTACTACCCTCACATAGAAGAACAACGTATAAATGACAGAATTCATTCTGATATATTTTGTAAGCAAAGACGAGACTCATCATCTGCCTGCCCTTATCCCAATTTTATTTGGAGTCGGCGCAGTATGTTTTATCCTTCCATTCTACTCTATCACTCGTCATTTCACTGTTAACTCCCTTCCTATTCATATCTTCTTTTACACAATCCATCCACCTTTTCTTTGGTCTACCTCTTGCCATGTAACCTTCAATTTCCATACCCAACATTTTCTTTGCCACATTTTCCTCATCCCTCCGCATAACATGTCCATACCAAGATAACCTATTACTTCTTAACTTTTCATCCAGTGGCGCTACTTTCAGACTTCCTCGTATGTAATCATTTCTGACCTTGTCCATCCGAGTTACACCACACATCCATCTTAGCATTCGCATTTCAGCAACGTTCAGGCGTCTCTCATTCGCTTTCTTAATGGGCCAACTTTCAGAACCATACAGGACGGCAGGTCTGATGATAGTTTTATAGACCTGTCCTTTAAGTTTTAAGGGGAAACTAGGGTCACAGATTGTCCCCGTTACTTGCCGCCACTTCATCCATCCCGGATTGATTCGGTGTTGTACAGCTCGATCGATATAAGCAAAGACGAGACTGGATGCGTATTAAACTAAAAAAAACGTAAATGAAACAGTTGGAAATTAGAACCAAAAACATAACCAAATTTTAATTAGTACTATAACATTGTAGTAAAATATTGAATATGGAAAACGGGCACCTGTATTAATTTCAATGAAATAGATAAGTTTAATTTAATGTAATATAAAGCCGGTTCCAAAAATAACGGGTCAGTCACATAAACCAATAACGGGTCAGTCACATAAACCCGAATATCTCCCGAACTACGTATGCCATCCTAATGAAACGAAGACTGTTCAATTGAGAATTTAATTATACAGATAAAAAATAAAATAAAACTTAGTTACACCCACAATATTAATCTTAAATTAAAAAAAAACTAAAGTAGTCATATTTTTCTTAAGATTACATTTTTTTTATGATTGTTTTTTTGCTGTTTTTCATCACTTTCTTCATTTAATACTTTGTATTGCCTCCACGTGATGAAGCCTCCAGTGATGAAAAACAGCAAAAAAACAATCATAAAAAAAATGTAATCTTAAGAAAAATATGACTACTTTAGTTTTTTTTTAATTTAAGATTAATATTGTGGGTGTAACTAAGTTTTATTTTATTTTTTATCTGTATAATTAAATTCTCAATTGAACAGTCTTCGTTTCATTAGGATGGCATACGTAGTTCGGGAGATATTCGGGTTTATGTGACTGACCCGTTATTTTTGGAACCGAGTGTAGTAAGCCATGCAGAACTTACTGACTAAAACTACAAACCAGTAAAATTAATAATGGCTATCCTACCAAAATTATCTCATTTACATTTAGTGAGATCTTAAAGCTAAAACTCGTCAGATAAATGATTTATCTTTCTATTTAAAAGGTATTTTCTCGAATCAAGCATCAATACTTTTTTATATACGAATAATATTAGAATACCGTAGCCGTTGTAGAGAAATCCGTAGCGAGCGTAGCATCGTAGCAAAAAAAAAACTGCCAAGTGCATGTCAGGCCACGCACAGTAAAGGGTTCCTCAGTCACGTGGATTTAAAATCGTATCCCATAGATAATTATTATAGTCCAAGATCTCAGAGCCGCCAGACAAAGGAGAAACCCGATTCTGGGCCTAAGCGTTACACGAATGGGATATGTACCAAAAAATTCGTCTATTTTTCTTGATTAACCTATCGAAATCTTAGCTTCATTTGCAATGGCCAAGTGTAGAAACTATGTAGAATTCTATTGTTTTAAACAATCTTTGTAAACCTCTGCAACACTTATTTCAATATACGTAACTAGCTCCACAAACGTAGCATTCCTGAAATAGGATCGATTTAGTGGAAATGATACTGTTATAAATAAATAATACTTCTTTGTTTTAGTATAAATGATTGTTTTAATAGGTATTTTAATCAATGTAAATAGAGTCTGGCCAGCGAATCGTGACACAACTACTTACAATGGCGGCAATTCAAAATATCTACAACTGGCAGCATTAAATATAGCATGAAAGGGTAGTTTTGTATTTTTCTATTAATGTGACTATGCCATAGAAAAACACAAATGTATCAAATCGTGTTTTATAACATGATTATAGAAAACTATAGCGGTTTTGATAACTTTTTTATTTCAGAAGTTGTAAAGGCCTAACTTGTGAAATAAGCTGACTTAGAAAACTTCGTACAAAAATAAAGAAAGAATAAGCAAATACAACAATATATAATGTATGTATTTACAAAAAAAAAGTATGTTTATGTATTTATATCAGTTGTATAGTTTGGGGACTAGATGGCGTTGTGTGTAAAATGTCCGAAATATTTATTATTATTATTAATTATCTATTGGGCACGATTTAATTATGGGTGAGTACATAACCCTATTTTATGCGTGGCCTGACACGCACTTGGCCAATTTTTATGAAAATAACTCAAACAATAAACATAACCTAAAATGTAAACATTGTCTGATTTTACCAATTTGGCCATTGCTGGGAGACCTGAAAATTAGGCTCGTGAAATCGTCATACATATTGTAATTTATGCCCAAATTCTAGCACTGTAACGCCAGGCCCAAGTTTGTATGGATTTCGGGTTTCTCCTTTGTGCAAAGCTGAAATTTTCAGAATTATTAGTACAATGTCTTGTTAAGATGTATGCGTACCCATTAGCTTGAAAGCGGGGCCGGTTCTGAGGTAGCGCGAAGTACAGATGGATAAAATCCTTACTTACCTACGTTAAAGGTGTAAAGCTAGTATTTACAATTTTTTTAAGAATATTATTTAAAATTAAAATTCATTACTGCCAGACACTTTCCGTGGGCCATTACTTCTGCCAGACGTCTTGAAAGTTGTGAAAAAATTAGGTAAACTACGTTATAGTAGCAAACCTAAATTTTATACATATTATCTAAGGTAGGTACTATTTTAAGACCATTACATGGGGCCAGACCAGTCCGAAAGGCCAATCATCCCCCCAGATACCTTTAAATATTTGTAGTAATTAGGAAGCTGAGGTATATCATCTTTGGTATTATTTCAAGAATATAATTGTAAATTATTAAATGGTTTCTACACGCTTTTTATTAGCTTCACCTGTATGTTTGTTTGTTTGTAACCAACTCCTATGGGTGCGATTTTGACCCACTTTAAACGGCCAGATTTCGTATACTTGTATTTACTTGTAGCTATTCACAACATCATTCATATTCTTAAAAAAATATGTAAATACTAGCTTTGCACCTTTAACGTAGGTAAGTAAGGTTTTTTACCATCTGTACTTCGCGCTACCTCACAAAGGGCCCCGCTTTCAAGCTAATGGGTACGCATACATCTTAACAAGACATTGTACTAATAATCCTGAAAATTTCAGCTTTGCACAAATGACGTAGATCTGGGCTCTGGGATCTTGCTCTATTATGTTCACGTATTAATGTGTTAATTTTGTATGACGTTTTCCAAGTGAGCGCATTTTACAAGTTAAGTCTCCATAACTCCTGAATCAATAAAGTCATCTAATCCGTTATAGTTTTCCTTCGAAGTTCATTATGTGGACCACCATCACGATTTTTTCCAGATTTTTTGATCCAGCCGTTTAGCTTTTAGAGGGGGGGGACGCCCTGTTTTTACAAAAAAGTGCCCTTTAAAGTGGAATTTCTCGCAAACGAATACCTGAATCAAAAAATCGTCTTAGAAACCCTTTATTGTTTTTAAAATACCTATCTAATGATACCCCACACGATGGGGTAGCCGCGAGAAAAAATTTACATCCCCACTTTACGTGTAGGGGAGGTACCCCAAATAAAAATATTTTTCAAAATTTTATTATAGCACTTTGTCGGCGTAATAACAATACATATTCATGCAAAGTTTCATCTTTCTACCACTTACCGTTTGGACGGTAAGTCGAGGACGGACGGACGGACGGACGGACATGACGAATCTATAAGGGTTCCGAGTGATATACTTCGGAACCCTAAAAACAAGATTTGTTGTACATATTTTTTCAAATCTTAATGAGTCAAGGTAATGAATATAACTGTGATTTGTAAAATGGTTACGGTTGCTACGACTATTATTGTTTTGTTAATAGGCAACGAAATACTTTCTGCGCCAATTAATCTTGGCCTTGCATGAATAAACAAAGTCAATTAATCAAAGCTTTAATCGAAAACTTTAATTATGCTAAAAAAAGTTTGTAAATACACTTTTTATAACTAAGTAAATCTATATATCTATAAAAATAAATAAAATGGAAGTGTCTGTAATATAAAATAATAAAAAAATATCAAATAAATAGTTTCTTACTAAATGCATATGAAAGTATGCACGTTACTTAGACAGAAAAATTTAACAGAAAAATAGACTAGCAAGTATAATCTTAACGATTTTTCTGGAAGTTATTGCAATTATATAATAAAATAAAGAACTATTAACTATTATACTAGTAAAATAAAAATGAATATGTACAATAATAGTTGGCTACTACATATACAATTCTAAAATGTATGCCATCTCAACAATATGATGTATTGTCATAATAAAATTATCAGTCTTTATCAAAGAAATTATTTGCAGTCCCAAGGTAACGCTTTTGTGCATAGCGAATGAGTTAATAACAAGTTGGTCATGGCTGGATTATAAGTGGTTATTGAAGGTCTTGAACATTTGCAGTGCCTGAAGGTAACATCTTTAGCCTATAGTTAATATGATAAATTAAAATATGAGACTTTTTTCAGGAATTAATAACTACATTGTACATTGGCTTCCTTGGCTTGATCTTCGCATCGTTTTTGGTATACTTAGCTGAGAAAGATGTGACTGACACGAAGTTTAAGAACTTTGCGGAGGCTTTATGGTGGGGTGTTGTAAGTATTATCTTTCTTTGTAACACTTAGTTTTACACTTATATACACACTTACACGTGTACAACTTTTAAAGTAAATTCAACTTCAGATGTAGAGTAGTTATTGTCAATTTTGAATAAAATGTCAATGTCAAAATCATTGAAATTTATTAATTTTATAAATATGTGTATAGGATAATAGTATAGGCTTGTATTATAAGTTCATAATTAGTATCTTTCTGGTGGTTTTGAGTGTTTTCACAGTCTACCCAAATGTCCTGGTGGCGATAGTGACGTGCTTTGGGTCGTTGATCTTGACGAATAACAGTTAGTTATGACGATGGCTGGGGCTCGTATACCGGCTGTTTGGACAGCCTGACTAAAAACTATGGTCCTTTCCACAAAAGGTCAAACCAGACCCATTACTGTACTCACATAGTCTTATTTTTTTATCATTGTTCACGAACTATACAAAAAGAAGTAGTTTGTTTCGGCATTTCTTCCCGGAGTGAGTCTTAGGAAATGCCGGCACCTTCTAGCTGTAAAGTCCGACGTGTTAAAATTTCTGTTAAATATTTACTTGCAAAATTAAAATCATTTGAAACATGAAACTTATTATTCCACTGTGCCATTGCACAGTGGAATACTAAATATTTTATATTCTTCATCATTATGAAGAATATAAAATATTTAGTATCTTCATTTTTTTTTTAAAGTTCATAAATCATATTCAATTATACAAGAGACTTACACTCATTTTATAATAAAACTAAATGTATATTATAGCATATAATATCTATAAAATCTTTTGAGAAACTATCTATTCGCTATAGGCAGCTCTATATCAGTTTGGTGGGTCATAAAACTGTACACAGGCTAAAATACTGCATCCCGACACAGGGCACGTTATACTGATATATATTTCTAATATTTATGTGTTAAAGGTATACAAGATATTACACATATGTTCAAATATTAGGAGCGTTATGTCAAAACATAATGCTCCTGATATTATGCTGCTCATACATATCAGGAAAATTAAGTTCAAACAATATTTGTATTATTGTAAAACCAAAGGGAGATTAATTTTCTTTTTCAAAGCTTCGTTTTTAAACAACATATTGAAAGTTTATAACACGTATATGAGCTTATAATACGTATGGTACAAGTAATTATGTAGGATAATAGCAGGAATTATTGAAAATGTAAAAGAACAGCAAGTAAAAGGAAGTTAGGAGAAATTCTTTCTACGCCAATTGCTTTGCACACTCTAAATATTACAAATCATTTCCGATGAAATTACTTAAAAATAGATCAATTCTTTTCTTATTATTCGCTAAATCATCATCAACAGCCTTTAACAGTTCACTGCTGGACCTCTCCTTAGAAAGCAGGTTTTGGCCTACTATACCACGCTGACCAGACGGGTTGGTATAGGGTTGGTTTAAAGTTTTCCTTCTCTTTGCATCGATGTTGTCTTGCGTAGTTTATCCCTTAGTCGCCTTTTACGACACCCGCGGGATGAATAGGGGTGGTGACACTCTGTATTCTTAATCCGTCACCGCACGGTTTGCTAAATAAAGAGGTTTTAATCAATATCGTATTTCTTTTACAAATAACAGCATATAATTACTGCTAACAGTTGAATAATTACGTGCTGAGTTATATTTACGTCATCGCAGATCACGCTGTGCACCGTGGGATACGGCGACATGGTGCCTCAAACCTGGCAAGGAAAATTCATCGCCTCCTTCTGTGCACTGTTGGGAATATCGTTCTTCGCGCTACCCGCCGTGAGAAATACTTACGCTACCTAATTGATTTATTCAATCAGCGCTTGTAAGCCTAGAATATGCCCGAACTAAAATAACTACATTTCAATCCCAATAGATTCAGATCGTAAATATATCACGTCTTTACTTTCAATTTATCCACACACAGTATTGCTTCATGAATAAGTAATAGATGAATGTTCATAAATGTGTCTCACGTATCTTACACGTAGTATTTATTGATATAACTTCCTGTCGAGTCGAATAAATATTTATTAAATTTATTGTGAACAGGGTATACTGGGATCTGGTTTTGCGCTTAAAGTTCAGCAGCAACAACGACAGAAACACATGATCCGGAGACGACAGCCAGCAGCCACACTTATTCAAGCTCTGTGGAGATGCTACGCGGCTGATGAGCACTCCATGAGTATTGCCACCTGGAAAATACATCAAGTTCCTCTACCAAGTCCACAAACCAGGTAATACCTGGATTTCCTTCCTAAAGTAATGTCACGAATAGCCTATGGTTCTCAATGTCTTTACTAGTAGATAGCAAAAAAAAACTTACAATAACGCAAAATAACGAAGTAGTAATGTTTTAAAAATGTTCTATCACCTCCGTCGAGACCGGGTCAATACGACAGAGATTTCTTTTGGACATAAGCTTACAGGAAAATAGAAAAGAATGCGTTCTCTTGCCGTCTTTATGCCAACAATAGAAAAAAGTCCATGTTACAATTTTGTTTCTACTCAGTATCAGTTATATCGTCTACCGACATATATTATTTTTCTAATGACAGAACCAAACTTTAACAGATAGAAATATAGATATCACTAATGTAGGTAATGAGTAATAAATAATAAATAATAATAAATATTTGGACAACTTACACACAACATTATTTAGTCCCAAGGTAAGCAGAGCTTGTGTTATGGGTACTAAACAACTGATATAAATACATAAACATACTTTTTTTTTTGTAAATACATACATATTATACATAGAAAAACACCCAGACTCCGAAACAAATATTTGTGGATCACACAAATATTTGATCTGACCCGGGAATCGAACCCGAGACCTCTTGATCAGCAGCCGCATACGCTAACCACTAGACCAACAAGGCAGTCAAATGAGTAAATGACAAATACGGTTATATTTGGCAGCCGGGTGATGAGCGCGTCTTTCAAGAACAATGCATCGTTTGTGTCGCGTTTGCCGACTATCCGCCGGCACAAGAGCACCTCCTTGCACTCCCCAGCGCCCCACTCCAAGCCAGCGCATAGATACGATGTCAACGCCAGCGCTGAAAATCTTGGTAAGCATCTTACCTCTTTCTTTATATTTACTACAACAAATCTACATTTATGTTGGATGTACCTCTTTGTTTAAGTCTAATATTAATCAGTGTGACTCATAACTACATTAACTATGAAAAACATAAACAACCACCAAATACATTCGATCAATACATTCTAATAACGTGTTCAAAAAAGTTTTTTTACTAATATATATGAATAACAAACAGGAAATAGCAGTAACCCACGAACTCTCATTCATTCTCATTACGATTTAATATGTAACATTCTCAGCTATATTAACACAGCATGGATTTGATGATAATTTCGTGGATGAAAACTTATTGATACAATGAACATTCGGATGCCTACGTCAAGAATTTAAAATTAATAACAGGAACTCAAAACTCAAATTGGCTATAACTACCAAACAACAATAACTAATAAAAAGAAAACAAAATGAAGAACGAAATTGAAAACGACATCACAACGGCATAAATAGTAAACATCGCAAAGAAAGACAGTTTGAGATAAAAATCAATACTAAACAATACATATAAAAGTTCGCTGCCACATTCATCATCCACATTCAAAAAGCTATTACCGCCGTGCACTCGAATCGCAACTTTTTTCAATTGCCAACACAACAAAAAGGACAAATAATAATAAACACCCTCAAAATTGAGGAGCCGTTTTAATTAGCGCAGTGTTGTGCAGAGTTTGTGACGTGTGAAGAGTTTAGTGGAATGGAGTGTGATGTCATTTATTGCCCTGTTCCGTAGATAATCATACGTCGGGCGGGGACCGCGCGTGTTGTCTACTACATTGTTGGAAAAGCTGCTTTAAAGGTTCTGTTATAAATATTTTAGACGGCACTATGGCATGACAATATTACAGTCGATAAACTTCTGCTGCGTTTCTTGTTGATTCTTATTAGTAAATACTTTCCGGAAATATGTGAATACACGAAAAGCGAACATGTTGACGTAGCTTTGACCCCGGATTGAAAGTCAGCCTTCCGGCGATAATGACTACGTCTCCTAGCTCCAGACACGATTGCTGACATCCTACTTACCTTCTACTTCTTTCTATTATTTTTCACTTTTTTTGAAATAAAATGCACCCGCGTAGTATTAAAATATCGCTTCGAAAGTTTTACAGTACTACTTATTTCGCAATAAGAAGCTTCATATACATTTGACGAAGTGGCTTCTAAATAAGAATCGCTTCCGCGTAATTTAAGTGCTAAAGTTAGTTATGATATAAGAAAAATATTGTTATTTTCCATGGACTGCAAGGATTGAATTCATTTAGCATCATAGATCGCGGTTCACACAATGAATTTCCAGATTATACAAGCGACCTCATGTTACTGGAATGGCTTCCTTCAGAGCTTGTTAATTCAATTCGATTACGTATGTTAAATAAATAATAACTCAGTATTTACACTGCTTTGCATTTTTTATTATGCATGCCAGATAGTCTATAGGAAACCTGTAAAATATTCATAGGCAACTTTATGCATATTATATTTTATATAGGTAATTTTTGTTACGAAAGTTGGAGTACGTAATAAAACACTTAATTATTTAAGAATTAATTAGGTGATAACATTATATAGATGAATACTTACCTCCTATGAAACCATTTTATAATGAGCCATTTTTCTGCCTTTCTTTATTTTAAATAAGATAATTATAATAAATAAAATAGCTTATTGTATTTTTCTTAGCTTTTATGATAAATTGTTCACTACAAGTAGAAAGTGACAGTATTCAGAAAACATTTATCGTAATTTATGGTATTGAGGATTCGAAGGTTATCAATGGGCTACGCAAAATAATGATTACATTTTAAACGCTTGAACATTAAACTATCTTTGAAGAACACATAATGATATACTACGGCAATATACGTGTGCGTGTAAGTGTGTACTTTAATTTTCACTTTTGTCCAAATTCATTTAACTTGCACCGTTTTTCTAGATTTTCAACTTAATTACTAATTATCGTCTAATTTAATGTAATATATTTCAACAATAAACCTATTAATACCTACAAAACATGGGCCTAACGGGTTTCTTTTAAAGTAAAACAATAATAAAAATAAATAACGAATATAAAAATAGATATTAGAGTTATAACAATAGAGAAATTGTAATAAAACAAAAATTACTAAACTGTTTGGCTTTCTTCTAGTTCCAAAACATGTAAAGCCGCTGAAATAAAAATAAAAGTTAATAACTTTTGCCATCATAAAATATACATTATCTTTTCTGTGGAGACCGACTACGGGTAGTTCTGTATTCACGCCTGAATTACCGAACAATAGATAGTAACCTCACTATCGCCATTGTTATCTGCTCGTATGTGCAAAAAACCAAAAAAGACAGATCGAATGTAATTTAAATGAAAAGGATTATCAAAATAATATCTGTTTGTAATATTATAAATCTAACGCAGCCTTGACTTAAAAAATCCATAATGAACATCACATTAAGGTTGAAGGTACTCAGTGACCTTAGTTCTGGGATATCAATCACGATATTCAAAATTGTGGTGTTTTTTATCGATATAAATAATGATAATTGTCGGGTATAAGTGGAATATTGTTTTATATATATGAAGCCACTAACTACATTCATGAAGCGTTTGCACATTAGCTAGAAAGAGATAAAGAATGGATCGATAGTTTACCCGAGCCATTAAATGGCAACCGCTGCATTGACCTTATTATTTAGGTATTTCTACAATGTTGTTTGCAAAATTAAAAAAATCCAATAGAACTACAGTCTAACACAGTGTTCGGTCTCTTTTATAAAGATATCATTCTGCTAATGTGATATTTTAGACACAATAGGTAGAATTGAATGTCTTATTATTTTCAAATTAATATCCTAATGAAAAAATGTTGGAACATGTGAAAATATAAAGTCACTTCTCATCCACCCTTAGACGTCTCATAATACTAATGACTAGGTTCCACTTGAAAGCGGGTATAAAGGGATTCCCAACCCGAGACGATTTCAACGGCCCTGTAATATAAAACAAGATGAAAGACGAATCCTACTTTGCATAAGCTACACAGCGTTGCGTAGCGGATTTTATTCAAATTATATTATTTAGATAGGCTCATCGGGTAATAGACACCTAAACGGTTTTATATATAAGTTATCTAAAACAATATTAATACTTTATCTCTAATCTTTTTTATTTAATGCTCTGAGAACTGACAAACTTTAAGACAATACATTCAAATAACTAAATACTTTGTAATTGTTGGTCTATAATAAATGTAGGTAAATCACTTTCTTGACGGAGTCAAACATATATTCTGTTATTATTAATAAATTTCAGACTATACGTAATTACAAATGACAAATAAATCTATTCAATTCTGGCCCAAGTTAGTAAATTAATTTTATTTAGTATGATAGTAAACAGGCACTTTGTAACAACTTTGTTGACAATATCATAAAAAATAATTTAAGGCGTTATAAACATTACAATAAAATTATTCACTCCTAGACAGAATGACATACATAACAGACGAATTCGTACAACCTATTAGACTCTACGTTAACATCGACACATATATAAGGGAAAGGAGATGTAGTTTGAAGTGGTTTATAACCGAGTATGGGTCCAGTGTTGAAGTGAGCATATGTGGCTTGGCAGGCGCGACCAATGGACGCACTGGGCGACCACGGCCCGTCAACCCGTCACACAGCGAGGAATCAGTGGCGGAAACGGCACTCTCCAAGAAAAACTCTGATGGTAAGAAGTGGACAAGCCAACAATATCTACAAATAGCTGTATTTCGTATTAGACAAAACTGTTTGTCATTGAGATGCTCTTTCTGTCGCTTTCGAGTAGATTAACATTCTTCACTAGGTGTATGTACATACATAATGTAGTGTATGTGGTTTGATGGGGTTGCAATATTTCAAACACATGCACTACTTTTTGACACCTTGAATGTATCACTAAAATTCCACTTAGATGTGTTGATTGTGTATAAGTATTTAACTAACTCAATAGCTATCGACACTTGCTTCATATATCTAGAGATTAAGCAGTAAGGAACAATGTCTTTACATTCGTTCTTATGTAAGTTATAAGCTACCTTTCGGATGCACTAATTTCTGTTAGAAACATCAACTACGGTAATACTTACACGATAATTGTTTATGAATGAGTACTTAGCTATGTAGTTTGTAGACCATTTCATTGTGTAACAACATTTTATAGATGAGTATGTATTTATAGGTAAACGTATCTAAGTGCTAAAGTAAAAAGTGTTGTAAATCTATCACATTTTTTTTTATATATCAATACCTAACATTTTGTATGAAATATATATATTAAAAAACTGTAAGCATGCATAAACACTACAAATATTATAATCTTCTGAGGCACAATAAAGCATGCAACCATATGGAAATGCAATGTGTGGACTGTGAACATGAATTTATCTGTAATTACCAATATAAACATTTTTAACATGCACTTTGCAATCTAGAAAAACATATTCTCAAAGACTTGCTAATCTTTTGGTTTGGATCGCTGTTGATTTGACTTATACCTGCATACTTTACTAAATATACTATAATGTAGTATTCTAATCAAAACCATGCTCGTCTCAACTTTTTGTTAAAAATAATTGACTGTTTCCTAAACACGGTCGTATATTTTACGTGAGTACGTGTAAATAGTAACATTTTTAAAAGAGTAGAAGTTAACTCTCATTTATTGGAAAATATTAACAATTTAAGTCAATACCGCTAATTTTAGGTGTACGGAAGAAGGATCGTGAGACGATTCTTCTCGTCCGAGTGAACCGCGTGGTGAACTATTCTCATCTTTACTATGGATTACACGCAGTATTTGCTTGAAGCTCTTGATTAGTTGCAGTGGCAAGCAATCTGCATTATCGATTGTGCAGAACTCACCGAATCCCTCGAGACAGTTTAGAAGAGTTGTCGTCCTATGGCAGCCCTCTATCGCTTTTAAAATGGAGTTTTCTGAGGAGTCTTCTAACTGATCCCCCTTCACCCTTCCTCTACAGAACAACACGTGCTGGCCTTACGCTCTTCCTTTCTGTGCCAAGCAGTAAAAACCTGCAATTCTCTATCAAAGTACGTGTTTTCTTCCACTGTAATCCCGAGTCCTTCAAGCAGAGTGTGAAAAGGCATTTAACTAGGCTGTGCGGGTCACAGTGCTGCACTGCTCGCATTAACAGTGAGGACGGTGGCCACCACTGTTGGACTCTACTCATGCATTCTATCAGGCTGAGAGTCATTTTAAGAGCTTAATAAAAGACAGCATATGTGATCTTAGGTTAAAGTAAATACTTCAAAGTTAACATTATATAGATATATGTAAAGATAACTTTAAAAGTTCTTGTTATTTTGAAACAAGACGAAATGAAGAATTACATAACACACGCAATTGAAAAGCTAGTCAAGATGAAAGTGTATATTGTGTATCTGCTCAGATTTTCAGGTACCTGTATGAAAATTCTTAATTTTAATTCAGATTTAATTAATTAATATTATCAAAAGAATATCACAACTCACCAAGGTGACTCTGTAATTTTTAGGGTTCCGTAGCCAAATGGCAAAAAACGGAACCCTTATAGATTCGTCAAGTCTGTCTGTCTGTCTGTCTGTCTGTCTGTCTGTCTGTCTGTCCGTCCATATGTCACAGCCAATTATTTCCGAAACTATAAGAGCTATACTGTTGAAATTTGGTCAGTCGATGTATTCTGTGAACCGCATTAAGATTTTTACATAAAAATAGAAAAAAAACAATACATTTTGGAGGTCCCCATACTTGGAACTGAAACTCAAAATTTTTTTTTTCATCAAACCTATACGTGTGTGGTATCTATGGATAGGTGTTCAAAAATGATGTTGAGGTTTCTAATATAATTTTTTTCTAAACTGAATAGTTTGCGCGAGAGACACTTCCAAAGTGGAAAATGTGTGTCCCCCCCCCCTCTAACTTCTAAAATAAGAGAGTGATAAAACTAAAAAAAATATATGTTGTACATTACCATGCAAACTACCAACGAAAATTGGTTTAAACGAGATCTAGTAAGTAGTTTTTTTTTAATACGTCATAAATCGTAACACGCAATTTACCTTTCATCCAATCAATACACTAGTATAAAAACATCGATGAAAGTTACAACGAACTACAAGAACTTTTATATGATGTTACTTGCTGATACGGAACCCTTCATGGGCGAGTCCGACTGGCACTTGGCCGCTTTTTTAATTTTTCAATGTCCGAGAAGTAATACTTGTATGAAAATCGAGAGAGTCATACACTAATCCTCTATTTGATCCACGTATGATTGAAGACCAGAGTGGTATTTGTATTTTCAATTTAATTACTTTTGTTATTAATGCGGACATAGAGTCGAATTACAACAATTTCAGACACACTCTGTATACATCAAAAATATTTACTTTAATTGGTTTATTACGTACAAATGGATTGTATAAATGGACGGGTAAAAACTATTAGTTTATCCTTATAAATGGAACCTTAAAAATTAAATCGAATTATCCTAGTTTAATGGAGATAGGCTTGAACGCCAAGTTCCAGATGTCTAGTAATATCTATATCGGCGTTGATTTGTTCGAACACTTTCTTTCTTTTATGTTCCCGACACGGCTTCACCCGTTGGATAGCACTTGAGAAGCCCTTTTCAACTGAATGCGATCTCTTAGAGTATATTTTAACATAGTTTATTGACCGAAATAGGTTCTAATAAAATCCTTTTATGTACTCAATGTTTATTTTAATTATATTTCTGAATAACCTTTAAGTTTAAAGCAATTTCAATAGGTTTTTATAATTAAACAAACATTTAATTAATGATGGGTCAAAAACTCGAAATTTACTTGTAAACAAATAAATATATGAATGCATTGCTGAAAAATCTTTATACTACATAATAAGTATTAGATGATTCATAAATGTACGCCCTTCTTTCACATTTAAAAGATCAATTTCAAGAGAGCATTTCTACTTTAGACTCGAAAACTCGTCTTGCTGTTCGTTGTGTAGACTATGTACACCATTCATTCTCTTTAATGGAACCAGCCCAATTTATCACAGTCTCACTATATGCTTTTTACGACGAAACGCTAACTAATGTCTTGAATAATTTAAATTTTACGTTTTTACTTTCTGTTTTTTTTTTCAACTCGTTGTTGGTTGGTTCAATCTATTTACTCGTATTAGTTTAATGATCGTTTGCATACATCAATTTTATCTCTCGTAAATATTTTATAATAGTATTATGCTATTTGATCCGTATCTTGCTCGGGCCACTCAAGGGTATATGTGAAATTAAAGCAGAATTGGGAATTATGGAGTTAAAAATGTATTGTCAGATCGGTGCCGTCTCTCAAGTAGGAAATGGCATTACTGTCATAGTGTATTATAATCTTCTTTCGAAGGAGAGGAGTATGCCCAGCAATGGAAGATTAAAGCTGTTGATGACTATTATAACCGATTTGAAGTCAGAATGAAGTTTGCAATTCGTCGTGGTATTTTTAATTATTATAATTTTTAAATCACCAATACCATTTACTCAAAAATGGCTACTGATTTGGGATCTTATCTGTTGGGGAGACTATAGTCGACGTGCTTATAATTATTTCAACGATTTGGATATTTGTTACGACAGAAAAAGCATAATTTTGAGGAGTGATTTTGATAAGTGATATGTGAGTAAGTGAATAAAACTCACAAAAAATTCTGAAAAATTGGGAGGAAATGAAAAATCTTGCTGCCATTTATTATGATCTACAGACAGATCTTGACACTTTTGTTTTATGATTCCATTCACTCTGTTTTTCTCATTTCTCTTTGAGACACTGCAGTTTTTATGGATGATGCGGTGGTAAGTAATAACTTCCGAACATCAGCCGTTGAGCAACGACCCTTCAAATGTGAGTGTTGGAGGGACAAGATACCCGTTACCCCACAGTGTGAAACATACGCGATTGGAGGCGTCTGCATAGATTCAGATTAGTAGCACCAGCATCAGCATCGGGTTCACTCCCACAGCGATGAGCAGTAATCAAGACTCAGACAACCAACGAACTGGGCCTCAACAAGGATACCATAAGCATTGTTACTCCTGCGGCTTCATCACCATCAAGGCACAGCTCACTGCAGTCTACGCATAGTTAGCCACTACGTAGCTCCTTGAGGCGGTGCTACGTAATGATTGGGGACTTCACCACGTCGCCGCATACCGCATGCAATGAATCTAGGACCAATGAATTTCAGTCCTGGTACACTAGGACTAGCACGATTCAGTTACAACTTACGTTAGAAACCACCGCCACCGCCGTTAGACCGCGGGCCGGCTCACGTCCGATAAGTGTGCAATAAGTTTACATGGTGAATATGCACACATTTTAAGTATACAGACTAATTATATTGAAAGAAAGATTTGACTAAATAATAGCTTATGTCGTACTATTTGACCCTTCTCTCTTCATAAAAATAAAATTATTTTAGCTCTATTACTCCATGTAATGTTAAATGAAAGGTTTAAATCAATATTCTAGAATTAAATAGATTATTCTGCAACGTGGAAAGATTCAACTCACAGCACTTAAAGGAAACTTTGTTGTCAATAAATTTCCTCCGTAGTATTCCTTTCTTGACCCTTGTGACAACAACTTTATCATTCTCTAGTTATAATGAGCTTGTTACATCGAAACTTTGTACATCCAATGTATCACACAAGTTACTGGTGAATTAAAAGAACTTTGAAGAATCTATCAACGAGAATGTGCAAAATAAACTCAAGACAATTGTAAATACCTTTTACTTAATCTATGAAACACCTAAAATAAAATCACCTTAAATAGTAAAAAAATATATCAGAACTTTATCATTGTTATTCGTGCATGAAGTAAAAATAGATGGGATCGTACCTATATATAGTTGGACATGGGATAATCTATGCTCAAGAGCTTTTATCCTTGAATCAAGAGGCGGGAGAGCTTAACGTTTTTTCTCAAAACATTCCGAAAGCTAGAATATAATTTGTAGAATATAATCGGGTATTTAATCTCTATTCCAAAACATGATATAAGTACTTATCTGTCGTAATCCTTTTTAGGGCTCCGTACCCAGAATTTCAAAAAGAAAACCCTTATAGTGTCTTTATATCTGTCTGTCCACACTATATCTCATAGACTATTAATGCTATCTAATATTTTATACGCAATACTCATAAAAAGGTGTAAAAATAAAATTTAGAAAAATATTTTAGGCATACAGCATCGCACTTTGAACTGTACCCCTAAAAATAGACGCACCCTGGCATCGTACTTTGAAGATACTATGTCTTCAAAATGCGATGCTGCGAGATTTATCTATCATTCTGTATTGCCACTATTATTATTCATCAATATGAGTAAAGAAGCTATCTGTAAGCTATTAATCTGAGTCAATCAATTGTTATATTATTACATTTTCGCACTTAGTTCTAGCTAGTGAAGTTAACTCTTTAGCAACTGGCTATACAAAAATATAGGTTAAATGATGATAGTGTATAAGTGACAGCAAATCAATAGCTAGTGTAATTAGGGAGTATAAACACGCAGGTCTTGTGACACAACTCAACTTTGTGGGAACCCAGTTAATAGTAAATGGAACGCGGAAACAACTTTTATCTTCTTTTTTTGTTTGTTAAAATGCACACTCTTTATGGTTATTTAAATGAATGGGACATGGCAAGCCGAGTTTTGATTGTGGCCTATGCGCAGAGCTATGTTACGTCTAAAGACCAAAAACGTTCATTAAATGAAAAACCGCTTACAAAGCGTCGTGGTATATGGAAAATATCCAAATCGCAACATTCGTGTTATGGTTCTTTTGAAAAGGTTCGCAACTGCAGAGAGTAATTTGTATCTTGTTGATCTCAGTACAATAATAATAATAATAATAATAATAGTTTATTGACCAATAAAGATTGTTAACAATTTGATGAGTCTAGCAGATCATTACATTTGCATGTTAACTATGTACAAAATTGTGTCTTATTACTAGCCTCCGTTGCTGAACTAGGTTGGAAACCTGTGCTTCAGCATACGGCGCCTCTACCCTCTACTATGTACATTACTACAGCTTTAATAATGATCTTCAATTTAACATTTTTAAGTTTGAGGTAATCACAGAACAGATATGAAAACAAATATAAAAGTAAAAAATAATAATAATAATAAAAAAACAATAACAATAATAAAGAATGTCCTCTGGGTGTGTTGTCTGCATGGGTGCGTGTGTGTGTGTCAGAGGGTGAGTGAAAGCTAGTTGTAAGTTTTGTGTGAAAGTAGAATTTTGCAACTTTACTATTGCAAAACAGTTAACAGTGACTCTGTTTCATCATAAGACAGACTTCTTAACCACTGTGACAATGATGCAAGTATGCTCTCAATAGAGTTATTCATATTTTTCTCTTTTAAAAGTTTATACATTGAGGTGTAAATGAGATCAAAAAGTATAAAATATATAGTGTTTATATGAAACCAATCAGGTTATGAAATTTATCTTTTCAAAGAAATATTATGTGTATTTTTAATAAAATAAAAATAAAAGAAATAGGTATATCAAACTCAGATTTTTCATCAAAAACAAAATTTTACTTCACTGCAACGCAATACGTACTTACTCACGGGTAGTCGGCCACCGGCAAAGGGCTGATGCCTAATGTCGGTCCCTTACTCATTACTTACTGTAACTTAATAGCATTAAAATGACTCTAATTTTCCCTTCATACTTACCCTTAATTATCTTTAAAAAAGTGTAACCAAATTTAATGATAACGAACTCGTGGTAAATGGCAAGCAAGTATGGTAAACAAGCAGTGGGTATTTATTCGGTTTTATATTTTTTGTCACTTTAAGTATGTAACACTTTCTCTTAAGAAAGGTTACTCCCCGGGTAGCTAATGTCAGAGAGCATGAATTAGATGGGCGCCTTGATCTCACAGAAGATTGACCTGGTGTGCCTTGCAGTGATTCAGGGAATTCAAAGAAAAACCACTCTCCAGTTTCACACAAATATATTTACATATGAGATACAAAATACAATTAGTAATACATCTAAAAATTTAGTAAGTATACAAAGTTATGTAGGTGGGTTGCTCAACAAAAAGATGATCTTTTTGATCCAGGTTATTTTAAGCTGGCCCCTTCCGTAGGTGGTAGTGAGAGTAAAACTTCACACCCAGTAGGCCGGATGCAAAGATTCGTCAGCCCGATCTCGGAAGAACCGATGAACAAAAAAAATAAGTTATTAACCAGAGGTATGTCAATTAAATTGTAAAAAAAACCATACGTGATCCCGTGGCAAGTCAAGGATGAGCGTGGTACGTGCGGATGGTCTTCCCACAGGCCGTAGGCCTCTGCGAGCTAGTTCACCCACACAGAGTCCCAGAAGTCCTCTTTGGCAGGTGATATGCTACCGCGTAACTGGCGGCTCTCGAGACTTGTCACACTGTAGGCCCGGCAAGGAAACTGAAGTACAGATCCTTAGAAGGATATTTGAACAAATCCTTTGACAAAATCTTGGTCAAAACCTTGGACCCTAGAAAAGAAGTTAATCATCCTAAGCAAATAATCTCGCAAACAAATACACTGAAGAAATACAGTAAAAAGAATTCAAATTCTCACCACTTCAACAGCGGGGCAGATCAGCAGAGATTTCTTCACAACGATTTATTACGACGGGCAGGATCACAATATGTTCACAGCGAGACACAGAATAGTCCAAGTTCAAGGACTTTTCTGGAATAAAAATCCCACCCTCTTACAAAATAAAATAACATCATACGCTTTCCAAAGACAAACCAGACCACAGATTAAATACGCACCATAGACCTAAAAATCTTTTTTGGTCAAAACTTGTTTAACGAATGACATGGATGCCACCTCTCGCTTCGTTAGTGAAAACAAAGCAAAATGCAGTTGACAGACAGAGGAGAAAAGGTTACGGTTTGCCAAAGGTGGCGCTACGGGTACATAAAATCTATTCTGAGTACTTGGTTATCCACTCGTAGAATTAAGGTAAAAAAAGATGTTACAGTACCCCCTTCCCCGTGAAATTTCCTGAGCAGGGTGCGAAGGAAATTAAAAGATTGCCTATGTAACAAAAGAACAAAAATCTAAAAAATTACAAAACAGTAAGGCTAAGTTAGTAACACCCAATAAGACAGAGATTCTATTCCAAAGTCCCAACGAATCTAAATTTAATTGCTACCAAGAGCTAAAAAAAATTGAAGTGACAACAAGTAATTACCAAAGCTAATACTAATACAAATTTCAACAAGAGTTCAAGCAGAATAATATCTAAGTTTTAAGTGTTCAAAAGAAGGAGGCCTGACCTAAACATAAGGACAGGAGTTAGCGGTGAGGTATCAAATTAATGTAATCTACCAGCAGGCGAGATGTCTCGGGCGATGAGTGTGCGTTGTCTTTGGCGAACTTGTTACAGTCACGACCCGCTGTAACTAGGATATAAGACGGGTAGACTAGAGCCTTAGGCCAGTCATACCCCGGTACAAAGTGAAGAGAAGTGCAACATGCAGAGAAGGATGTGTGTAAGCCAAGTAGGGCATTACCCCACATAAAAGAAAGACTGCAACTTGCAGACACAGTTGTGTGCAGGACTAGCATGGTCCTGCCACATCAACCCACAAAGCTCCCAACCATCATCATCAACAGCTGTGTCAGGTGACAAGGGACCAGACACAACAGCGTGTAGGCTTGTTTTAATTCGTCAAAGACACACACAGTCACCAACCACAAAACATCCAACCATTACTGGAGACACACCAATTGACACTCACCACTAGCAGAAATGTGAGAGGAAACAACAAAATACTAGTCACCAGACAATAGGCGTCTATGCTCAAGTTGACTAAGTACAAGTACCCTAGTGTACAGCATAAAGACACAGACAGTTCAGTAAGTACATAGTAAACTCAATCAGTTAGGTACAGAGAGAAAAAAAATTTTTTCTTAGACAGAATAGGTGACCGCTGACCGCAGACACAGACACAGACAGAGTTACTCATAACCGGTCACGGACACCTACCAGTGCGGGGTAATCGAAACCACCACCTATCAACAGAGATATCTCAGAAGACACCTAAGCACACATTGACAACCTAAGGCGACTAGATTCTAATAATAAGATGAAATTTCAAAAAAAATAGATTCAAAAAAGATCACCTGAATACCGAACTATATACAGCTCATTCAAACCATACGTTCATAGAAACAGCTTCGTATCAGCAGAAGCAGGGACAGAGAGACGCTGGCAGCAATGCGGCCACGCCGGAGAAGACAAAGTAGTTCGCAGCTCACTCCCAAGACTGTCACTGCGCCAACAGGAAACTGAAAACCCCATAGCAGACAAATCGTTAATAAACTCATTCAAAGAAATCTATGTGTCTTGAAGTTAACAAAAAAATCTAAATCAAAAGTTCCAAGCCAGAGTTCAAAATTAAAAGTTAAATAGTAGACCATTCGTTAATAATTCATCCTTTTTCAGGTAATTATTACACCTAACCAACTGGGCCATGATGAAGAAAAAAAATTGAAGTTCTAAGTTAACGTACCAAATTATAAGACTATAATTCTAAGTTCACAGTTAAAGTTTTCAATTCAAAGTTACCTAGTTGACACCTCAATAATAAGTTCATACTAACATCAAATCTAAATCAAAAGAGTTCAGAGTTAATGTTCTCAGTTACAAGATTATAGTAATGATTCACAGTTAAAATACAAAGTCAAGATACTAAGTTATGATTCACAATTAAAATTTAAAGTCTAAGGTTATTTAGTGTCATGACACAACCTAAGCCTGCAAAAGAAAATCTAGGTTGATTACAACAATGTATATATTAATTTATGTGCAGACATTACAGTTCAAACATACAAGTAACCAATATGTTGGAAGTGTTTATATTGGTAAATGAGTTTAAATGTAATTCACAAGTCTATGTTCTACAAAAACAATTCTATAAAACTAATTTATATTAGTTGGTTTAAAGTTCTTCAAAGAAGATTCAAAATGCTAATTTTCAAAAATAAAAAATAATTGCAGGTACTTATTCCTGCTATATAATGCAGATTACAATAAAGTTTCTAAATTCCACAAAGAGATTCTAAATGCTAATGTTAAAGTTTAAAATTAATTGCAGGTACTTATTCCTGCTTCTTTATGCAGTTAACAACAAAGTTTCTTAGTTTTCTAGAAAATTCTTTTTTATAAACAAAAGAAGTGCAAGTTTTATTCGAATTTAAGTTCTGAAATAAATTTAAAATTATTTTACAAGATATTAGGGACACAATACACCCAATATAATCAAGTACTATTGTAATAAAAGGTTTCACTGTTAGCTACAAAGTTTTATAGTTAGAATTTCAATATATTAAGAATTTAAATTGTTCAACACAATATAAGGAATACAATATCCTTATTAAAACTAGGTAATATTGTATTTGAATTGAGTGCTTGCTATATAGATAACAAGCTCACAGGACACTCACTTATTTTGTAAGTAGGTACTCTAAAAAAGTGATGAAAAAAGGTTTTCATCAGATATTAACAATATTGTAGTGTATGCGATTATTCGATTAACTCGAAGAGCATACATACGCTGTCTCGTGTGCCACGGCTAGCAACACTGCTGGAATACTGTCACTGTCTATACGCGCATGGCGCGGGTGGGTGTAGTGAAGAGCAGAGTAAAATACGTTGTGTCGTGCGCATTGTCGAGCCAGTGTTTAGTTATTGCAGGTTGAAAGGAACTAAACAAACACTATAAGTGGCGACGAGGTAAAAAAGGTACCTAAGATTTGTCAATAAACCTTTAGCACAGTCGTTTGATTACAAACCAAGGCTATACCTTCACTTTGAAATCAAAAGCATTTTCCGTATTATTGCTTTAAATAAATATAAAACATAAACACTAATATTACAACACATTTCATCGTTCCTAACTTTAAATTCGATACAACGCCATGTACCAGGTAACTAATAAGCTTTTTATACAAATCCGCTTATTTTCACCTGGCCTATGAAGTAAACAGAGAAAAACTTGGGACTGCAGGAGCAATATGTTGTCAATATTACACTTCCAGCTAAAATAATAGAATAATAGAAATCTGTTAATAAAGAAATAATAGAAATCTGTTAAATAAGACTGAAGAAAGACAAAACTGTCAATTAACCTTCTCAGTGAGGTTTTGATTGACACGTTTTATCTACAATGATTTATACATACCCTAATATTCAAAGAGAAAGCGCTATAAATAAGAATAGTTCATTGACAAAGTGATACTATTTAAATAGAATAGAAAATATATTATTTTATTTTACAAGTTACATATATTATATGTCTTAACTACCTGCTACATGGCGGTATTCATGTCGTATTCTTCTATTAACCTTGTGGACACATGTTTTATGGGGAAATGTTGTGTATGGCATTTGCACTGACATTTACCTCAGTATGTAAAGAGAAAGAAATTTAAAAATAATTTTTAAACATATCTCACTGTATCGAGTATAAAAGAAAAAAAGGTGGATAATGGCACCTAGAAGGGATTCCTTTGATAATACATATCAGTTCAGATAGTTTGAGGATAGAACTTTTGCAACAAACCACAACTTATAGTATTACTAATGTAAAATAATGTGGTGGACAGGCATCATCTTGCTGTTAGTAAATTGCACTGTATACCTTAAGTTCATTTAAATTTCTATAATAGAAATAGAAAAATATTTTAACAGTATAAACAAATGATATTGTTAGACTGTGTTATTGAATGAAGATTACTTAGTGATAGTTGCTTTCCTTTAAAGGTATACAATATGTGTAAGCAAATTCACATATTGATGGACAGACATTATTATTTGTTTTCAAAGTGCCTCTCTAGATAGTATTATTTTTGTACATATGCCATTTAGAATAAATAACTTGAAGTTCCATATATTATATACAATAAATAACATGATAATAATAAGATAAAGTTATAATGTTCTAAGGTTGGTAAGTAGATGCTAATATAATAATAATAACAGAATATATAGATAAATATATAATGCATACAAACCGTGGAGTTGCATTAGGCTAAACAAATGGTTATGTTCAAGAAAAGTAAACTAATCTCGCATAGTCTTAGATATTTGCGATTGGGAGGGTAGATGTGAATTGAAGATTAATGTTATGTTTCTTTAAGTGAATCCTTTTCACATATTTATGTACATTGACAACAAGTCATGGACGTATGTAAACTAGAGATTTGTAATACAGAAGTGATTGATTTAAAAGATGTATAATCTTTCAAAATGCGAAATCACTCTTTAAATCTTTGGATTTGAAAATACATCTTTAACTCACTACATTAAGATTGATTTTAGTCACATGAAATGATTAAAACTAACAGATCAGATGTGTAGATGTAGTATGAGACAATAGATACAGGATATTGTGGAATGAAAAGAGGAAACATGCGCACTCTAAGAAATACAATGATGATACACAGTAAATCAGACTCTCTAGTGTTATTGTAAAGCTTAAAATATTTGCGAGTATATATGAAATTTGGCTATAGAAAGTATTTTTAAAATATAAATTTCTTTGCATTTGACATTATGTATTTTGACGCAATATACAATAATAATAATTTGTGGCTGAAGCTCATGTCTGTAATTTTGTTTATAATTGTAAACTTAAATTAAAAATAGTTAAAAACAAAACAATTTGCGTGCAGTTAAGTTCGAATAGTTTTATGGCGTTTGTAAACAATTACATTTAAAGCGTTTATAATGTATTGAGGGAATGAAAGAATCAATACCTACATGGATTAATAGACATTTGCATCATATCATGGTCAACTGAACGAATCATGTCATAGAAAGAAAAATAATGAAAACATTTATTCTAATGACATTGCAACACATTCAATTAATATTTAAAGAAATGGCATTAAATAGTAAAAGGTATATTAAGCACATTTAAATACATGTTACCTGAGAGGATCAGGATAATCGGTTTAAATAATTATATAATGGTCCACCCGTTCGGTGTGATATTCTACACTGAGAACGGTGAACAAATTAACGAAAATCATTTTCATTGATTTGTTGTTGGAAATGTGTGACAACCTTCATTAAATTGATAACAGTCGGACATTTCAAATGAATGTCTCCATTAAATTGGAATTGGTTGACAACCTCCATTAAATTGGGAAATGTATTATGGTTCAAATGAGCACCTCCATTAGATTGGAAAATGGTTGACAACCTTCATTAAATTGATAACAGTCGGACATTTCAAATGAATGTCTCCATTAAATTGGAATTGGTTGACAACCTCCATTAAATTGGGAAATGTATTATGGTTCAAATGAGCACCTCCATTAGATTGGAAAATGGTTGACAACCTTCATTAAATTGATAACAGTCGGACATTTCAAATGAATGTCTCCATTAAATTGGAATTGGTTGACAACCTCCATTAAATTGGGAAATGTATTATGGTTCAAATGAGCACCTCCATTAGATTGGAAAATGGTTGACAACCTTCATTAAATTGATAACAGTCGGACATTTCAAATGAATGTCTCCATTAAATTGGAACTGGTTGACACCTCTCATTAAATTGAGAACAGTCCACGCTGTGAAAGCATTGGATGACGCCTGTTTAAACATAATGAGCGGTGACACCTATATCATCCTAATAACAGGTGACGCCTATATCATCTTAATAACAGGTGACGCCTGTTGCGTAAGTTCTAATGTAAAGTGGTACATAACTCAAACTGTGAGGTTACCAGATGATGTCTGGTAGTCCGGATGCAGGTAACACCGTAAGAACTTAGTAACGTAAAGTACAGGTGATGTCAATAAGTACATGAGGTAAAGCGACGTAGTTTTATGTATGTAAAATGAAATGATGTATGAAAACTTTACACGGATAGCGCCCGTAGTAAAAAGTTGTGTATCGATTTATTTAGAGAATTATAACCGTTTCTAGTGTGTGGGATTATCCCATTTGCGAAGGAGTGCTTGATGATTCAGGAGCACTTCTATAATGATCAGTATAGGGTTCGATATGTCGATATATCAATGCAGCAATATGCGGTCACGATGCCTGGCTCGGAAATAATACCAGTGACATTGGCGAGTTTTCATAGAGTATGAGAGGAGGCAGATTGTGGTTATTGAGTTATGTGTAAGTTTGCCATTGAAGACTGTCTGTATAGGTACAAGAAGTGTACATATGTTGTTGGTTCAGTCATCTATTAGACGTCTGGCGTACAGCACTATTTGTTAAAAAAAAAGGTTGGAATACCTTTTAAGAGGAATATAAATTGTCATGGTGGTTTCTAAATTTTGTCAAAATCGTTGGAATTTACAGGATAAGAATCTTGGTTACATGTTGTCTATGGTTTATATCTTATTTTGAAACTTTTGTTTTGGAAGTTAAATTACGTACAATAAACTTATTCACTACGTACGACGTGTCTCACTCAAACGTTCGCTGCATTAGGCGTGACCCATCCCAGAACCGGCAGTGATAGTGTTATATTCTCATATTATATTGTATATGAATAAGGTTTATTACTAAGACTATATAAAACTAAAATATTATTATTCTAAATTGTAAGAGTGAAATCAAAATATTACACCACTCTTTTGAAGTTGATCTGAGCTTCGTGTTTCAGTCACCTTACCGTAAAGTATCTAACTTTACAGCACAGCACACTAAATAAAATAAAAAAGGTTTAAATTTGTTAAAATATTGTAACTTGTATCTGACACTCTCTTTTGGCGTGGAGATGCTTATGCTTAGGAGGAAAGGTATGGGCTGCTCTCCACGATGGTGATCAAAGTACGCGTGGAGAGATCAATCTGGTTTTGATGCTTAATCGAGTGCTACTGCTGATTACTAGTAAATAGGGTTTTGGCGGTTTCCGCAGTCTCCTTCGATTCGTCATTGTCAGCCGAGGCTTTAGGCGGTCGTTGGTTTCATTTATCAAGTTCAAGTTTCGGAAGCGGAGGCGAGGAAACCTGTACAGGTTTCCTCGGCGTGTGTTCGGTTGCAGCATTCGCGCTCCGTAAACGTCCTGTTATTACGCTCAGCTTGTACCAGGGTGCTCGAATAAGTTGGTACTCGAATTTCATAGTTACTAGCATTTTCGACGTACCTCTAATGGCGAGAACGACTCGAAAAGGCAACAGTTATTAACTGACCCATAGACAGATGACTGATTTTGGGAAATAATTCTTAGCGGTGTATTATATGCAGTTTCTTGCGCACCGGATTTAAGTTATTTCGAAATTCGAGATATGCTTCATAAGTCTGTTTCTAGCCACTGCCCTTCCGGGGGATGGGCTATGTGTGTACTCTAGTGAGTATTTATTAAGAGGGCTTTGCGCCTGCTTTCCGAAATGGGAGTTAGTCTCGTCTTTGGGTGAAGCGTTTAAACTATTTGAGTACTTTGAAACCCTTTGGTACTTGGTATGCAGTTGATGGATTTCTTCGGAATTTTAGAGTTACTTTCATTAAGTTGGCGGTTTGCTTCTAATAACTTGGAAAGTGACTTCCACGCTTCGCAGCTTCGGTGCACTTGCAATTCGCTTAATATCAACAATCGGTGCTTCATCATCATCATCATCATCAACAGCCTTTAACAGTCCACTGCTGGACATAGGCCTCTCCTTAGAAAGGATTGGTTCGGTGCTTGAATAGGCTGATTATTGTGGATTCGTACTGGTAGGAAAAAACTAGATGAATACTTCTTACCAAAGCGGTGGAAGCCGAAAAGTGACGAAACGAGTCGATAAATATATATATGGTATATGCAAAAAAAAAAAAAAAAAAAAAGAGAGTGTGGAATGCTATAGAGGAAAAACACACAGTAGATGATTAACGTAGCAGCATCATCTTTAGTCGATTTTTGTTTCATTCATAGTTGTAAGATTGTTCATGCCGTCAACCTAATAACATTTTGTTAAGTTTACCGTTTACTGTAATGAAAAGAAAAAATATACAAAAAGGAAGGGATGTAGTGTATGCGATTATTCGATTAACTCGAAGAGCATACATACGCTGTCTCGTGTGCCACGGCTAGCAACACTGCCGGAATACTGTCACTGTCTATACGCGCATGGCGCGGGTGGGTGTAGTGAAGAGCAGAGTAAAATACGTTGTGTCGTGCGCATTGTCGAGCCAGTGTTTAGTTATTGCAGGTTGAAAGGAACTAAACAAACACTATAAATATCCATAGAAAAGATATAAGTCTAGATATAAGGAAACTATGTCCTTGTTCTAATTAAGTTTTAAAATAATAACCCAAGTGATAACTTGGTGTGCACTGCTAGCACAACTTATTTCTACAAGTAGGTACACCTAGAATGTGGTGAAAAAAAAATTACCCTCACTTATGTGACTTTTCTTCAACACACCAGAAGGGACACAAAAGATATATAATTGTGTGAAACTGAACAAGACAAAACAGACAAAACACAGAAACACAAAACACAAAGTACCAAATTAAAAAAGCCAGACTTACCAAATAATTTGCAGTAATAAAATTTATGTTAATTTTGAATTTAGTGTTTGCATGCCGCATAAGAGGTGGTAAGATGCGCTGAAAAAATGCAAACAAATGTTAATTATATGCGTACTGCAAACGCAAAACCAATTAACGTCCTGGGACGTATCGGACGGATGGTCTCTTTGAAAACCCACTTGAACACCAGCAAAGCACACACTAAAGTCCGGGTAGGTCGCCAAACGTTGGTGCGCCACTTTGTAACACTTTCTCTTAAGAAAGGTTACTCCCCGGGTAGCTAATGTCAGAGAGCATGAATTAGATGGGCGCCTTGATCTCACAGAAGATTGACCTGGTGTGCCTTGCAGTGATTCAGGGAATTCAAAGAAAAACCACTCTCCAGTTTCACACAAATATATTTACATATGAGATACAAAATACAATTAGTAATACATCTAAAAATTTAGTAAGTATACAAAGTTATGTAGGTGGGTTGCTCAACAAAAAGATGATCTTTTTGATCCAGGTTATTTTAAGCTGGCCCCTTCCGTAGGTGGTAGTGAGAGTAAAACTTCACACCCAGTAGGCCGGATGCAAAGATTCGTCAGCCCGATCTCGGAAGAACCGATGAACAAAAAAAATAAGTTATTAACCAGAGGTATGTCAATTAAATTGTAAAAAAAACCATACGTGATCCCGTGGCAAGTCAAGGATGAGCGTGGTACGTGCGGATGGTCTTCCCACAGGCCGTAGGCCTCTGCGAGATAGTTCACCCACACAGAGTCCCAGAAGTCCTCTTTGGCAGGTGATATGCTACCGCGTAACTGGCGGCTCTCGAGACTTGTCACACTGTAGGCCCGGCAAGGAAACTGAAGTACAGATCCTTAGAAGGATATTTGAACAAATCCTTTGACAAAATCTTGGTCAAAACCTTGGACCCTAGAAAAGAAGTTAATCATCCTAAGCAAATAATCTCGCAAACAAATACACTGAAGAAATACAGTAAAAAGAATTCAAATTCTCACCACTTCAACAGCGGGGCAGATCAGCAGAGATTTCTTCACAACGATTTATTACGACGGGCAGGATCACAATATGTTCACAGCGAGACACAGAATAGTCCTTTGAGGAACTAATACTGGCTTTTATATTCTATTTCAAGGACTTTTCTGGAATAAAAATCCCACCCTCTTACAAAATAAAATAACATCATACGCTTTCCAAAGACAAACCAGACCACAGATTAAATACGCACCATAGACCTAAAAATCTTTTTTGGTCAAAACTTGTTTAACGAATGACATGGATGCCACCTCTCGCTTCGTTAGTGAAAACAAAGCAAAATGCAGTTGACAGACAGAGGAGAAAAGGTTACGGTTTGCCAAAGGTGGCGCTACGGGTACATAAAATCTATTCTGAGTACTTGGTTATCCACTCGTAGAATTAAGGTAAAAAAAGATGTTACAAGTACTCAAAACAACTAGAACCTACTTTGAACAGCTTTAAACCTTCTGTATAAACCTACATTCTAGGATGAAAATCCCTTCGATAAAAGTTCTACTAGTATTAGTATGTAGTATGATAATTTGTTATAAGGTTTATCGACTGAATGCATGAGACATAGGACAATGTTTATTTTTTTAAATATCCTGACTAGCAAATTAAAAAGTGAATGGTGACATTTTTTAATTTAATTGTGGTAAAGAAATGAAGCTAATTTCATTTTAATAGTAACATTAACTTTACAATGTCATAAACAATCAATCAATCAATGTTGGTTGCAGATTGCAGGCTGTCATCATTATATGTTATTACAGCATGGCCTATTTGGCGGCGAGACTGTCAGCCTTTTTCATATTTGAAATGTTAAAAAACAAAGATATAGCATAAACACACAGCCCCAGAGAAATAATGATTATTATCAATTATTAGCAACGTATTTAAGTTTAATTTATGTTTCATCCAAAAATACCGTAAATTTGTATAAATGTCGAGAGGTTAATGTTATTGACATTAATCTTTTGAAACTTCTAATAATACTTTTACAACCACATTTTAGATTTTATCAAAAAATAGTACATGTGCGTAACATTATTTCTATGAAAAACTTTACATAAATATGAACCATCTACTGCCTACGATAATTAAAAAAGAACAGAACAAAAGATCTAAACTAAAATAATAAAAATAATATTGTATAAATAAGGCCGCTGAAAATAATTGCTCAGCTGTGCTTCTTTTCAATTATTATTTAGTGAAACGTTGAATTGAAACAGAATCGTTATATGAAATAAAAAAAAAACGATTAAACAATTTAAAAAAACTTAATGGTTTTATTTCTTAATTTCAATACATACTTCATACGATACGAAATGACAATTACTTTCTTTTCAAATGCAAAAACGCCATTTCGTATATCCGATACTATTTACGTATTATATATTGGAAAATCGTAGATAATTTATACTAACGTATCCGACGTTAGTATAAATTACCTACGAATTTCCCTTTGATGCCAGATATACGATTAGCGTCCCGTCCTTTTCCTTAGAAATTCGAATAATATTTTAAACCTACATTTATGTTGTTCGATATAGTCATCATCAATACTGATTTATATTTAAAGTTATTTAAACCGAATATTCTGATATAATTTATTATTACAGCTATTTTTAAAAATAAATGAATCACGCCACAGCTGAACTTAAATGAGTTTTCCGATAGAGCTACTTGTAAATACATATGAAAATCCAAATAGCTAATTGAATACTAAAGTCTAGTACGGATACGGACTAGTACCGCTAGAATAAGTTTTATAGTTGATTTGTACAATGGGCATATACCACTATAATAATCTACTTTAATAACCGTTTTTATCTTTATTTCTCCATTAGACTGACCGAAGACGATTTTTATTGATTATGCAAGGAACGTTATTTTTAAATTAATCGAAATTAAAAGCAACATTCTAAAAAAGCAGCATGTTAAACAGTTAGACTTTTCAAGTTGCAAAAAACATGAAAATATTGAAAAGACGCCTTTTAATTTTGTTGAATAAAAACTTTATCAAAAACATTTATTGTACTTGATGTGACAAATTTTACCCAAAGGAACAAAGAAACTTTATCTTGTGCAAACATCTAGTGTTATTACAAAATAAAGTTTATACATGTAGCAGTTCTATACATTTCTTAAAAAGTTGTATTAAACTTACAGTAGAAAGGTTTAACGAAAGATCTATAGAGCAAAACATCCAAAACGTGGAAAGGAAATGCTTATAGAGTTCTTTAATTTCCATCCTCAGTATTTCAGAATCAAAAATAAACCAGTAAAATGACGAGTGCATACTAAAACTAATTTATATATATACTAGTTGATGCCCGCGGCTCCGTTCGCGTCCTAGGGGTATGAAAAATAGATGTTGGCCGATTTTTAGACCTACCCGATATGCTCACAAAATTTCATTCAAATCGGTCCAGCCGTTTCAGAGGAATATGGGAACGAACATTGTGACACGAGAATTTTATAATTTATGATGTATCAATGATAAATATTAAACTGTGTTAGTGACAATTTTTTGATAAAAGAAATATAAAGAAAACAAGATACGCAATTAAAGAGATGACGGTAATTTTTATACAGTTATTTCCACGTCACTCCTTGTTGATTCTTTTATCAGGATCGTGCATCCAAGTTATCTAGTTACTGTCGCCTGAGTTTAGATGTATATTTGATAGTCAGTCAACTTATGTCTGTAAATATTGTTAAGATCAAATGTATTTTGTTGAACTCGGGATTTATCTAATCCAATATTAAACAGCCAAGGTGAAGTTTTCAAGGACGTTGGGATATTTCCAAATCTTTAATGAAGAATAAAATAACTTTAATTTAAAATCCCTTAGGCCCAGTGAAATACGTTTCAATTATAATAATATAATATAATAACACAAAATACGTTATACATAAAACGTATTTTCCTCAACAACCTATAACGTCCCACGGCTGGATTCGGGCCTCCTTTCAGGAGACAGTTAGGCTATACGCTGGGGACGTATGGCCTAACTCTCTTCTGAGAGGAGTTGGCCGAGTGCGAGTTGGAGACTGGCAGAGAGGACTGGAGAGTTGGAGACACGTTGTGGCTACGCAATTTTGCCTTTGTATATTTTTAAGCCGTCAGAAGGCCTCCATGTGGTGACGGATTAAGAATACAAAGTGTCACCACCCCTATTCATTCCATGGGTGTCGTAAGAGGCGACTAAAAGAAAAAATAAGCAGCTAACATCACTCCCAAGAGAAGGAAAACTTGAAACAAACCCTTTACCAACCCGTCTGGCCAGCGTGGTATAGTAGGTCAAAACCTCCTTTCAAATGAGAGGCCTATATCCAGCAGTGGACTGTTAAAGGCTGTTGATGATGATGATGATGATGAAGGCCAACAACGTAGCTTCACGACTGTTATATTATGAAAACAGCCGTGACCACTGCTTAACGTGAATCACGGAAACGCTCTTAACATATCATGCTGGTCACCCATCTAGGTACTGACCGGTGATTGTTTCAATTCACTTAAGGCCACTCGGCTATCGGCGCTTTTTAAGCGTGAAACGTATTTTAAGAATTATGCTTAGATTCTATTTAATTAAATGACACTTATGAAGTCTTAAAACGAAGATAAACTAAGTAGCGGTCTGTTAATTTTAAAAACTTCCAAATATTAACCGCATTGCGTTAAACCACAACGCCGCGCCGTAGCACACAAGTACGAGGGCATACGTACCTATACATCGTGAGGTTGGTCAATTATGCGGTTGACCAAACAGCCTTGCGATGCGACGTATAACACGACACGACGTTCTAGTAATATGTATATATCGTATAAAGCTACTGTCAGCAATGTATTCCAATTTAATGAGATTTTTTAGTCTAAAGAAAATTCAGAGTGTTTTATTTATCTTTTGCGAAACTGAAATAGAAGCCAACAATCATTTTTTATATTATAAAAGAAAAGCTAATGCAATTTTTCATTACTTTCATAAACAGGTCAGCAATAATGTACAAAAGAATTATGCTACAACTATTTAAAAATAATCTGTGTATCGAGAAGTGTTAAAGTTAGAATACTTAGGTTTTTAAACATTAATTTAAAAATATGTCTAAACTGTTAGAAAAAACTAAAATAGAGTATTTACATTTACTTACTTATTAATTGTAATATTGGATATGATGCGGTTTAATATGTTAATGATGTACCTATCTATATTAAATATCACATTTACCCCTTCAGGGCTCCAAGCTTTTAGAGCAATAGATTACTGAAACAAAGACAATAGTGCTTAAAAACTAATTTTATGAATATAGGTGGTAGAGGCAGGCTGACTTTGGCTAAAATGATCTAAAATGACAACATTCGTACTGTCGTATATCATTAGTGGGTGTGAGACCGGAGGCCCAATCATTCTGCATCATTCTCCCGGCCTCCGGAGGCCGATGGAGAAGAATGTGGAAATACCTCACTTAACCGCCGTGGTGTGAGTCACCATGCTGCATTGTATGCACTCACAATGAGGATGGTGTACCCTACTGCTGGATTCCAGTCATGCTGTTTATCAGGCAGAGTTGAGTCACTTTAGAGTAGGCTTAAATATATATAAAAAAAGGTTGTTGAGTGTTTTGAAATGTCACATAATAAAAACATAGTAATATTTCGACTGCGCGGAAATGAAGGCCATCTAAAAACATTATCATTCGGAATCTAAATGATGGGCATTTGGGCGAAAAAAATACAAATTTATTTTGACGTTTAAAAGAACTGTAAATACCTACAGTGTATGTAAAACAACAAACATGTACGTACAGTGTATTACAACTGTATTGACATCAACAAATTTGATTATAAACACATACGTAAGCAACTAAAATGTGCGTAAATTTTCAGTACATACGTGAGTATTACAAATGAAAACGCTTTTCAATGTCTCTTGAAAACACAATAACTGGGTACTAGTATAACCCTATAATATAGGGCCTATATCATTCGAATACATTCAGTATAATCACCGCTATATTTTTAAGCTTCTTGATAATTGTTATTATTTACTAAATATGTCATTCATTCGACAAAATTTAAACAAAATTTATTAACATTTGTTCGTAAATATGTAATATATATACGAAACCTGCGATACGATGCGTAATATATACGATTTTTTAAATAACAGATATAATTTGCTTCTACTAAATAATTAAACTAAAATGATTTTTTCTATGCAGACGAGGACGAGGAGCCACGTTGTGTAACATTGACGCCGCGACACAAAGGGGCCATACGATTTATAAGAAAGGTATGTTACATTAACTTCAAACCTTATTCATTTTCACTGCAAATTACCCCTAACAGACCTTGTCACAAAATATATTACGCCTACTTACAGTTAACAGTGTATTCTCATAAAAAGCTATGTTTTAACAACTAATGGTCGAAGTCGTTTCTACATTTGAAATTTACTTAACAAATTAGGTAACTTAGTCGAAATTTCTCTTCCAGTACCTTTGAGGGAAATTATCACATGAGTTTCAACTTCAAATCAGGTTTTGAATTCCAGTTAATATCAACTATGTTTATTGGAACTACAGTTAAGTTTCAAGTGGCGCTAGTCAATTTAAATAAAAAAATGATTAACATGGGATGTTAAAGTAGGATGGTCCTTTTTAAAATTATAACATTTCCGTGTTTTTTAAAGCTTATTAAGGTAGATCGGGTCGAGTAAGTTATATGCAGAATAAAAAAGCAGATCTGCTCAAATGAAAATAATTGAAGCTTTTTTATTTCGTTAAGTCTTTCGTCACGTGGAACGAGCGATTTTACAATCGTTCGTTCCACGTGACGGAAGATTTAATGTATCGCCTGCCTGTACTGTTTTTAAAGGTACCTTTATGAATCGTAAATCATGTTTACTGAACACAAATATCCCTGATAAATATTAAATCCTCAGAAAGAAAAAGAGAATACAGTAGATACTCGAATATCCGGACCTCAGTTATACGGATTGGCGGTTATCCGGACTACCGGCCGCGACCTATTATATTATACCTACTAGCTTTCGCCCGCGGCTCCGCCCGCGTGTATGTCAGTTATCGTGGTAAAAACCAGCCTATGTCCTTTACCAGTTTCAGCTCTATCTTCATACCAAATTTCATCAAAATCGGTTCAGTCGTTTAGGCGTGAAAGCGTAACAGACAGACAGACAGACAGAGTTACTTTCGCATTTATAATATTAGTAGGGATAAGTAGAACTTGTGCAAGCATGAACATGTTTTAAATGGTATCTCATGACGAAGCCCTTCAGGCTCTGGAAACAGCTATCATGTCGTTTAAAATAACAAACAGAGGGTGATATTTTGAATTTACTGCAGATGAAAAGAATTCGTGAAATAGCAGTAATAAAGAAAAAAAAGTGGCTTACGTAAAATAACAGTTATCAAATTGTTTAAACCAAATTAAACTTACTATATTATTTCATGATTAGGTACTAAACGCAAATTATGAAATACACATTTAAAACAAGTCATACCTACATATGTACCTAAATATTTTCTTTAATGATTATGGCTGTAGTATTTTTAGTATGTAAATAAGTGCATAGGTACATCGTATGCCTAAAAAATGTGTATCTTTTTATATTAGATAAACATTAAAAAAATCATTTTCCAAAACATTGATCTTCGTTGATATGTATTTGTTGTTTTAAATAAACACATAACATTAGGTACCAAATACATTTGCACTAAACCGACTGTTCTTCATACATTTGATTATACGGATTTTCGATTATCCGGATGCCTAATGACAACTATTACTTCGGTTAATCGAGTTTCTACTGTATATCATTAATTTAATTCTACCAATTTGCCAAAGAATTACTTACACACTCACTAACAAATTTGTAAATATGAATCTTATCATTAATTGAATTTCCAGTATTAACTTTAAAAAATGACTTCTTTATAATGTGAATATTCTTTGATAATCAGAATTTAAATTTCTTAGATTTAGATATCTCGGGGAATTAACCATAAAAACCATTTTAGACAAATAGGCAACTTATTTAACTGCTTATTAAATTCTGACAGATGAAGTATTTTGTGGCACGACGTAAGTTTAAAGAAGCGCTAAAGCCTTACGACGTCAAGGACGTTATTGAACAGTATTCTGCGGGCCATGTGGACCTGCTGGGCCGGGTGAAAAACGTCCAGTCTAGGTACTGCAACAACGAGCGATACCTTGTACACCATGCACTACCATTTACTTCTTACGTACCTACTACTCGTACATACTTTTCGTCTGGACTGTGTATCGTCTCTCTCTCTTGTACTTCTCTGTAGTTGGCATCGAGTTTAATACCTCAGTAGTTAGTGTGTGCAACGCTATACATAATGCATAACTTCAATACAATACGTGGCTGCTTCTAAATCCCTCAATTTTCTTTTGGTTCTAATTTCAAAAAGACATAAACAATCAAAAAATTCTGCATCGTTTGAGGTCAATCTTTTATACGATGTACATACGCTTCAAAGACGGTTAAATCTATATTTTTTGAAACCGCAATTTGCTATAGCTGCCGGAGCTAGTAATTAATATTTTAACTACACTTATACTAATGACTATGATGATCATAATCAAAGTCAACGGTATAATTCAAAAAATTCATTTAATTTCTGGACTTGTTTCCAATTTTGTATTAAGAAAATATGTGGAAACGTTTTGTTGATTATTATCTATTTAAGAAGGGATTTGGAAGCGGCCCTTACACTGAACTGAACTTTATATGAATAATCGCGCCCTGCCTCAATTTAGATATCTTGTAGTTGTATCGCAAGACTGACACATCCGCGTCAAATGCTAGCTACATCGGTATCGAGGAATATTTAGTAAAAAAGTTCCATCGTAATTAAGGATTTTATAGGTAGCTTGAACTGATAAATAGTGCTCGTTACCCTATTGTTACATGCATGGTTGTCCATAAGATTCGAAACATCGGCAGTAGGTTGTGTCGTAAAAGCTACATGGCCTAAATTAAACTATATTTCATACCCTATCCAATTTTGTACTACCTAGGCATAATATATATACATATGTTTGTATTTATATAATGTTCTTCAATTCCAAACGACTCAGATGACTCAGACTTCAGCTCTAAAAATCAACTAAAACAATATATTATTGTGAAGTCGTACGTTATTTAGTTGTAGAAAACCGCTTTGTAAGTACGATTTAAAAATAATCGTACACTCAATAATATTGAAGAGTAAAACCCACATTTATAACATGGAAAGTTTTAATTAACAAAATTAGACATCAGGATCTTTTTATTTCCGTGTAGCTCAAGTATTTTGTCGCACGCAAGAGATTTAGAGAAGCTCTGAAACCTTACGACGTCAAAGATGTGATAGAGCAATATTCATCGGGACATGCTGACCTGCTAAACCGAACCAAGAACCTGCAGTACAGGTGAGATGCAAGAAGGTTCGAGCCCGCACAATAGTGCCTGTCGACCGCCGCCATCACTTCATTCACGTTCCATCATCAGCGAAAATAGAACCGGTTATCTGAAAGCCGGTACAACCATGGTTTATCATTAGTACAAATTACTTGCTTTTGTAACTAATGTGTATTAAATTAAACCCAAGATTTTTTAATGGCTCAAGAAAAAATATTTGGTCAAAGACTGCCTTAGATAAACAGTGTAGATAGTTATTTATAAGGCCGTCTAAATTTATTAGTTCAGATTCATTTCCAACTGAATGTTTTCGTGATTTTGTAGTGGTTTTACTAGTATCAGTCGTTAAGGATTTTAAGGGGTTTTAAACTGATGTGTCGTTTATGAGTTCTGTATTTTTTTTCAGTCTACAGCACTCTTGTTCCTAATCTTCGTTATTATTATTTTATTTAAGGCATGAACAATTTTGTCGTTTTGCATGTTTTATATATGCATCATTATGTTGTCAATACTGATTTTAATTTAAATAGTTTGTTTATTTTCAATCAATATCATATTACAAAAAGAAAATATAATAACAAAAACTGTGAAAAATATGAGTCTTTTTAAAAGTCGAAAGAAAGTATTGCTTAACATACTAGAAAAGTTTTTTTCTTAGCTTAATTTTACATTATAAAACGGAATAAATATGTTATAAAATACATAATAAAATATTATAATAAATAGCTAGTAAATGAAAACGTAACCGCATACATGTATTATGCAACGTTATATTAACATATTTTGTATTTGCCTATTCTGTATTAACCTTCGTCCTTTGTTGCGTTTACCCAAACTTAGGTTCTGTATGTTATTTGTATGTAAGTATACAAAATCAGGTCAAACCAATTACGGTCGCCTACAGCTGCATGCAGTAAAGAAACCCTTACTAAAAAATGTAACGGAAAAGTTTACTTGAACAAGATTGTTTCAGAACCCGGCCAAAATCTGTAACCATTGTTATCTCAACAACTAAATGTTGGATATTTACCTTCTCGACTCTATTCAGTAAATTATGCGTAGCGTGAACATTAATATTAATTACTCAGTCCACAGTGGCGCCTCAAACTGTTCATAGAGCTTTGTATGCTTGCATCGCTGTATTATTCATCGATTCACTAAATTAAACTAGGTATGCACCGCTTGCTTCAAACTTAAATGAGAACTGGGTAGTAGACACAAACTAATCTAAATGTCGTATGTAGTCAAACAATATTAATGCGGAAATTATAAGCGGTTGAAGTTTCTGACTTACGTATGTTGTTCCTTTGCTCCGGAAAACTTTTGTTGTCATCACCAATCAAAACTCTTTTACCTCGACTTTCTGCCTCCTTGTTTTTTATATTATAGTCGATAGAATATGCTTATAACGCTTATAACTTCTTCATTTGTTTCTAAGAATCTCGCTCAATTCTTGTATTACTGTTTTTTTCATTTGTGTTTTTGTAGGTAATTTTATTAAAAAGTAGTCAATTATACATTTGATAGCTGTAGACAGTTCATAAGCACTCTAGATTTTTAGAAATAGTTTTTTAATTTGATATTCCAATTAGCGTCTAATACAAATTTTGTAGAATACGACCTTGAACAACTATAAATTTGAACTGAAAAGAGTGATCCCAAACTGTTTACGCTCAGTTTATCTGTCTTATTATTAACCTCTCAATAGACCAGGGTCGATAATTTTTGAAAACAAAATAAATTAGAGTAGGATGAAACCCATTGGAAAATGAGGAGAATATTATAAAAATGAAAGGAAAAATAATTTACGGGCGATCTGAGGTCGGGAAGGGGAAGTGGGAGGGTTTTAAGGGTAAAAAACGGTTTATCTCGATTTCCGGCAAAACTACAAGTCCTATGGAAAAAAGTTAAATGGCAAAGTGGTAGGTAATAAAAAGATCTACAACTTTTGCAGTGACACTTTTTTTACATAAAAATTCAAAAAACCCAGTTTTTTGTTTTTTAATTTTTTTCTTTTACAAATAAAAATATTTTTTTCCGAAATTTAGTGAAATGTCCCTTTTTATGTCCCGAATACACTGTATTTTATTTAATTTCAAAAATTGATTTTTTCACCTTATTTTTTTTTATTAAATTTTAAAGGTATTAGATATAGATGTGGGCTAGGCGGCTCTGGGCCTTACTGCACATCTGCTATTTTGTGGCAGCTGTAAAACAGAGCAGTGAACAACATCGTATATAAAACTACACGTGCAGGCTAAGTTATATTCCATGAAATACCTTTTGATGGCCTAAAATTTTTCTTAGGTCACTCAGGTGTTAAATTATCTTAAAATAGTAATAAATAGGCATCTACGCATATAATTTAAAGAAGGTTCTATAACTTTCTCAAAATATTGTAGATGTTTTATTAAATACTAGCCGACCCGGTAGACTTCGTACTGCCTCAATCGATAAATAGAAGACCCAAACTTTGTATAAAATAAACTTAAAACATACAAAAGGAATCCATAATTAATAAAAAATACAATTCATTTTTATATATTCACCTTTTAAACCTTCTCTGGACTTCCACAAATAATTCAAGACCAAAGTTAGCTAAATTGGTCCAGCCGTTCTCGAGTTTTAGCCAGACTAACAAACAGCAATTCATTTTTATATATTTAGACTAGCTGACCCGGCAAACATCGTACTGCCTCAATCGATAAATAGAAGACCTAAACTTTTGTATGAAATAAACTTAAAACAAACAAAAGGAATCCATAATTAATAAAAAAAAAATGTAATTCATTTTTATACATTTACCTTTTAAACCTTCTCTGGACTTCCACGAATAAATCAAGACCAAAATAAGCCAATTCAGTACAGCCGTTCTCGAGTTTTAGCGATAATAACGAACAGCAATTCATTTAATATATAAAGATTAACTTTATTAACTTATTTTTTTGTTAATTATAGTAGTATATTTCGATTTGCAATATTTTTGTTTATCAATGTAACATATAATCTTACGTTTTTCGAGTAATTAAAGTGTAAAGTAGTATATTTCGATTTGCAATATTTTTGTTTATCAATGTAACATATAATCTTACGTTTTTCGAGTAATTAAAGTGTAAATTTTACAACATAACTACAGGTTTCGCGCCGACTCAACACGCATTTCCTCTCTTCTTCTGCATTTGGCATTCGGTGTTAAAGGTCGCGTGGACCTTAGCTTTAAATTTATAATTAATTTTAGCCCAAACATAAGTCATGGCCAATAACGATAATTTTGCACAAGACGTTACGGAAAATCAGCTTAATGGAAATGCAGAGAATGGTGGTGGAGATTCTCAACAAGATAATAATAGTGCCGAAGCTCCCGGTCGCGATGATGACAGAAAACTCTTTGTTGGAGGCCTGAGCTGGGAGACCACAGACAAGGAATTACGTGATCACTTCAGTGCTTACGGTGAAATCGAGAGCATCAATGTCAAAACCGATCCTAATACGGGCCGATCAAGAGGGTTCGCCTTCATCGTATTTAAGGCTCCAGACTCCATAGACAAAGTGATGGCTGCCGGAGAACACACAATTAACAACAAAAAAGTAGATCCCAAAAAGGCCAAAGCACGATATGGCAAGATATTCGTTGGTGGCGTGAGCAGTGAAATATTAGACGATGAGATTAAAAATTTCTTCGGCAACTTTGGAACAATCGTTGAAGTCGAGATGCCTTTCGACAAGACAAAGAACCAAAGGAAGGGATTCTGCTTCATCACATTTGAGTCTGAACAAGTCGTCAACGAACTGCTCAAGACTCCCAAGCAGACTATCTCCGGAAAGGAGGTGGACGTGAAGCGCGCGACTCCGAAGCCCGACGGTCCCGGAGGCATGGGCGGGCGCGGCGGTCGCGGGGGACGAGGACTGCGCGGGGGACGCGGCCGTGGCGGCTACGGCGGCCAGGGCGCCTGGGGTAACGGCGGCTACGGAGGCTACGGCTACGGTCAGGGCGGCTACGGCGGCGGATACGATGGTTACGGCTATAGCGGCTACGGATACGACGGATACGGTGGCTACGGCGGTTACGATTACTCCGGATACCCCAATTGCGGTACCTGGGGGGCAAGCAGCGCGGAGGCGGCGGCGGCGGCGGCCGCGCCAACCAGAGGCACCAGCCCTACTAACCGTGTACCTGCCGATAGTCGTCTCAGTCCAATAGTGAGGTTAAGTCACCGGTCATGAGTGTCCCCCGCGCTTCTCGCCTCGCCGCGCTGGGGGCGCGTCGTTTCATTCCACATAATTAATTTAAGGAAGTAATTGATAACATTTTAAGAAGATTTTCTAAGGGTAAATACTGTCAGTTGCGATATGGCCGCCTTCGTTCGGCTCTAGCGTAAATTAAATATAATATAGTATGGATTATAGATTTTCTGAGTATTATTGCAGATTGATTAGTTAATGATTGACTTTGTCTTGAAAATTTACCTTACGTACTGACCTATAGGAGTAATAGTTAATTATAATACAGAGCTTATAAAATTGTAACGGTGTCCCTGTACGCCGGCGAGCCGTCTTGTGACGAGTTGTGTGTCCGTGTGAGTGCGTGTGTGAACGTGTAGTAGAGTCGCGTCATCTCTGTGTCACTCTGTCAGTTGATCTGGATCTCATTGCAGATAAATGTAGTTTTGTACTTTAATTTGGTAAAGCATTGAGCAATCAGAATCATGTATTTTATACAAATTAGATGTTTCTTCCATTGACTAGGGATGAAAATAATTCTTTAGACTAAGTAATCGGTCATGAACAAACTGGAGATATACAAATGTATGTCCAATAAAACAAATGTGTAAATAAAAAAATAAATATCTCAATAACGATAAAAAAAAATCAAATTCGTTATTTTTCATTTTTTGCATTTTCTGAGAAGGTTTACTATTTTAATAAATATATATAGTTTTACATTATCGGAAAGTAGAGATTTCATCAAACAGAAAGCACCCCAATTTTTTGAAAAAAGTTGATATTTTGACGGGTGAATTTTTATTGAAAATTATGGTACTTTTTCGATATTAAGTCAAAATAAGGTGAAAAAATAAATATTTCTAATCAAATACACTGCAGTGTATTTGGGACATAAATAGGTAAGTTTTCATAAAATTTCGTGAAAAAATAATTTTATTTGTAAAAGATAAAAAGAAAAAACCAAAAACTGGGTTTTTTTATTTTTTTACATAAAGTTTGAGGTTATGTGTCAATGCAAAAGTTGTAGATCTTTTTATTACCTACAACTTTGCCATTAATTTTTTTTCCATAGGACTTGTAGTTTTGCCAGAAATCGAGATAAACCGTTTTTTACCCTTAAAACCACAGATCGCCCGTAAATTATTTTTCCTTTCATTTTTATAATATTCTCCTCATTTTCCAATGGGTTTCATCCTACTCTAATTTATTATATATATATATATACAACTAGCTGAAGCATAAATTAATTAGTTCGTTCAAATATATATTATATGTCTATTGGTATTTAATATTAAATAAAATACTTGTCTACAAGGTACCCCAGAGTGCAAGCAATTAAAGTATAGCCATATAAAAGCTTTGGCTAAATATGTTTCGATAGTTTTATTTGAGCTTCTCACATTAAAATTGACAGAAAACTATCGAAAAAAGCCAACCAAACACTAGAACACTAAGAGCTTTAATAAGATTGATTTTGCATATTAGTTAAGAGTTCATTGATTTGGTCGACTTCTATAAATTTGTATTTTATTCACTACTTTAGATCAAAGGTGCTGCAAAATGATTTATTAATGAGAATAGAATATAAAAGTAAACAACACTATTCCTTGAGTTACATCGCGGCGTTATCGCGGCGTGTAATATATTATATTTATGCTTATCTATTTTGTGCGCTACTGAGTTGGGGAGCAGTGCCTATATGAGTTATAGCTTATATAATCCAACGTAAAATAAATATTTATATTATTCTTTTATATTTAATTAAATTTCACTACACTGGGACTTATTATTAGTAATAGAAATAAATGATGAATAAATTGAATGTGAAAGGGATACCGTAGATTTTACTTCCATAATAGAGCTTTAATAACTGTTTCTAATAAGTTTATAATGCTATTCTCCATGAAACATACATATACATTAATTATTTCAAAGGGAACGAGCTTGTTTATAATGAATATTTGACATTAATCGTTTATGAACAGCTAGATAAATTACATGTGATTTCAAAATCTTCAGGTTAGACCAAATACTTGGGAAACAAGGATCTAAAGCTAAAGATGTCTACGCATCAAAAATCAGCCTAGCTTCCAGAGTAGTTAAAATTGAAAGACAAGTAAGTTGTATCAATACGTTCATCTTTGAGAAAGCGAATTAAAGAATTATAATACTTTTATTTTACTTCTAGGTAGATGATATAGAAAGTAAATTGGATCATTTATTAGAATTGTATAAGGAGGATAGAGGTACCTCGCGGAGATTAGGTAATGCAGTATCTGGGGCTGGTAGTGGAACTTCTGGGGAAGGGGGACTGACAGTAAGAATTCGGCCGGCGCTGTCTGATAAGCAGTGCTCGGAGCCCAATTCGCCAGTCTCCCGCTCTTTCGAACAACCTGTACCTGCTTCGGCACCACCGATGCCACACAAACGGCCTATGAACAGAGGATATTCCGACCTTGGCACGAGATTTATGAGAAAGAAAGTCATCGTCAAGTAAGTAACAATTTCAATTAAGCCTTCGTTTCAGTTATATTTTCAGTGTTCAGTAATCCTTAAAAGGTCTGCAGAATACGTATAGTTAGTTTATTCAACTAACCGATTGAATTCTTTAAATTATTATGTATTTATAATTGTAGTTATATAATAGCATCATCAATTAGCTCAAATTGATGATGCTATTATATAACTACAATTACAACAATAAAGTTTATTATTATAGTTTTCTTATCAAAAGATGATGTTAAATCAAATTCAGTTTAAGATGTTTTTGGTCAGTACTTTTCTCATTTAAGCAAAAATTTACTTTTATTATTCACGTTATGGTATCATACATTAATTTCAGTAAAAAAATATTAAAGTTCCATTTACATAAATTTGAATTACCAATCGCACTACTTTCCTTTGTTTATCGACAATTTCTCACTGAATATGGTCAAGTTTGTCCCTTGGGATATTAAACACAGTATAGAACACTAAATATTTACAGAACATCTTCAAGTCGCAACGGTGATTCCCCTAGAGACGATGAAGTAGTAATTGTAGTGCCAACGGACCGCGAGGACACGCCTCCTCGTCTTGTCACAGACAGCTCAGGTCAGTACTCACCTGCCACATATCTTATGCTTGTGTGCATTGAGTATATAAAGCATCATGTTAAATATGTGCACAACAAGCACACCGACACAATATTAGCTCACTGAACTGACAATATTCATTCAATATTGACACAAATAATTTTAACGAACTAGATTTGAACTTAACTATACCTAGGTCCCGATCCGCTAAATGAAAGTTTCTTTATATGGATATAAGGCGAACAGTATTATTATGAGGAACCTGGTTATGGTATTAAAGTACCTGTCCAAACTTCTAAGTTTATCACATGTTTCAATACAGTACAGTAAACAGAAGAAGACATTCTATTAAAGAAACTTTCTTTACGAATTTCACTCACATCGCCATGTCAAATTCACAACTCTTTTTTGCCATAGCATTAAAGAAGTTCAACAACACGTACGTAAAATACTAACAATTATGGTGTTAACACAATTTGACACGTTGCCATAGGTATAAATGTGCGAATATTACAAAATTGCAGCATCTTATGAAGATTATTCGTCGTCAACGTCTCTCTGACCGATGACATGGGAGAGCCCCATACTAAACGGCCGCCGCCGGCTGAGTGAGTCCTAAACCCCTATCGATGTGTGGAATGTTTATCATTTTAATAGTGTATCTCTGTGTCCTCTTAAACCTGCTACAATTTATTCCTACCACGTGTATGTACGAATGAAGGTGTTGTAGAACTATATTTACGTAGATTTGTCTTCCTCTCGTTTGTATTTGTTTATTTATTTTTTTCTATCACTTTTTTATGTTTTATAGAGACATGAAATTATTTATGGCTATGGTCAACTTGAAAAAAATGCCCGATATATATGCCCCAAATATTTATGTACGTATTTCATTTACAATGTGCCACAAGTTTTGAACAAACGTCAAGTATCCTTATTTTTTGGCGCTTCAACAGAAATACAATAGCAGTAATGTGAATTCATGAAACGCAAATTGATTCCACCTACAGAACGCAATAAAGACAAACTATATACACAGAGCAAAAATTTCCTATCTGGGCATCCGGCATACATTGAAACGCCTAGTTGCCTAGTCAGAAATTGAGAAATCAATCCCATTTTAAAATAAATAATGGCATTTTCAAATTATGATTTAGAAAAGAACGGCCATTAGGATTCTTTAGTCGCGCTAAAATTATAAAGTAGATCACGATTTTTTTGTTGAAATTCATAATTAAATCTAATGTCTGCTTAAATTGCTGTGCATTGAACATTATAACGTTGTGATGATGATCTAAATTATGTAAAAGATGTATTATACGTAACAAAATCTTCAACGTTCTTCTTTACTATCAGTTAATTAACATGACACAGTGTTAGCCACTTAAAATCTTGTATTTTTAAAAGACAGTATAGGTATTATTAAGATTTATAGTTTCAAAGAAAATAAAATGAGGCATGTTTTACGTTAGGTAACTAAAATAAACAACATATTGGCTGGAATCTACAGTTTTCATGCCTAATTGAATTCTTGAATAAGTTTTGGGTAATACTTTATTAATGATTACATTATAATTCTTCAGTATAAAATGCCTTCTTAAAATCCTTTTAAAAATAATTATTTTCAAAAGCAAAAATATGTTTTCACAACACCTCTCATCATTTTCAGCATGTGTCTGTGATGTAGATTTACTTTTATCAATACATTCATAGTATGTATGTCATGTCTAATAAATATAATATAGATATTATTACGCCATATTTATGCTACCAGTATACATATAATCAGTGTTTAGGTGTTTTATTAACAAGTTAAAAACTTACACAAAACATTTAACAACATTTTTACAGTTTACGTAAAGTACCTACCACAATTTATGAAATGAATTGCCTAAAATTGATAAAATTCGCAACGCACTGCTTACATACATAGTGATAGATCAATTTCGTGAACTCTATCAATTATCAACTAAACGCCCGATTGGGAGGAATTCACAATGTCCTTATACGGAATTTCATTCGAAAGTTCATTCGGTAATATTAGAATTCAATAAAACATAGATTTTAGTTGAAATGACCATGTTGTGCTGCAGTATTTTTCCTGGCAAATGTGTGAAAACCTACATAGATAGTCCATACTAGTTTTAATACATGTTATATATATTTAAATATATTATACTAATATATAGGTATATTTATATATTTACAGCCCACTATTTTAAGATAAATTATTCCGTATTACCTACTGCTACTCGGGTTACGATTATATGAGTTCGTTACTATCCAATAGAGCAAAAGTTGTAACCTTCTAGAGGTACCAAAATAACAGATACACTTAAAATTAATTTCATCTGCGTCTTGTCTCTTAGTTTATAAAAGTAAAACTTACACTGTAATTAATTTACAAATAACATACACCTGCTTTCTACTGCAACAATACCATTCACACTTTTAATCTGGAATGTTTCTGCATTATTTTTATAGTCAAACACACTTTTATTTCAGTAGAGCACTATTTCTTAATACCTACAAACTTACTTATAAAATTAATAAGTGCAAATATTATCTTGAAACTTATATCAACATAACACAATTCAACATTATTTAACTTCAACAAAACAGTAACATTATATTGTTCACTTTTAGAACGACCCTTTTTATATGTATACGCTAAAGATGAATTTTACGTAACTTGTTTTGAATTACAAGTACAGATATTATCAGAAAATATTTAAATGCAGACATGATTACAGAAGTTTGCGCCAGTTGTTCCGTGGAGGTGGAAACAGAAGCAGACGCAGGTGGCACGCGATCCGCAAGCTCAGGTTCAGCGTCGTGGTGTGAAGGTGATGCTGTTGAAGAACGTGATTATGGCTCCGGCGATTCGCTGGCAGAAGATGCAGCCCTCCTAGGCGATGCCGCACAGGCGGCGCACCAACCTCGCGTCATGAGGAAACAGCGGCGCGACGTTGCTGTCGATCTTCATCTGTTACGACCTGACGTCTGAGAGCCATAGACTTTTTTATAAAGACGCACAACAGTGGTTCATTTGACCCGAAGGGCTTTCCATAAAAAGAATGAATATCACCGTTGGTCAAATGTAAATATGATGCGTTCGCACAATACATTTAACTTGAAACTAAACGCTGTCCATTCACAAAATTTCCTTTTAGATAGGTGCTTGTAATGTCAAATGAGCAATCATAGTTTAGGTGAAACGAGTAGGTAGTTTTAATTTGTGTCTTTTTAACTCTATATAATACAACGAGTCGGTGTTGTGACGTCACTTCTACTCTTTATGTATAAAGACCAAATACTCTGACAACGAGTTCTTACCTATTAGTTATTAATACGCTTACATTTATTGTTAATTAAATTATTATTGCTTTAAAAGATGAGATCTACGTATGAATAGAGTCTTTACTTTATAAAAATGTACCTATAATTGTTAAGTTGTAAATATTTTATAATAAGTTATTCAATGATAATAATTATAGAACAATATACCTAGTTACATAGTAAAATGTTACTTGCAGCGAATGAACACATGTAAAATCGTTGATCCTGAGATAAACATAGATAGGCTAGATAATTATTATGCCTAAGAGCTAAAACTTTATACCTATTAATTAGTAATTTTATAAGTGAAACAAAAATCAAAACTACGAAAGTTTAAAATAATGTAGAACATTAATAGTTTCTATGCGACTGGGTAACTTTTTGAGATAATTGACAATGAAACTGTGATAGATGTTCAGTTTTTCCATCAACCCTAACAATATTGTAAGTGATAGTACCTATCTACTACGGTTCTCACGACAGTATTACTTATCTATTTATTAAGGTAGGTGAGCTACTAGATCAGCTTGGAACCAATAATTATCTTTTCGTTTAACTTTACTAGTAAAGCCTATTCTTGAACCAATTTTAAAATTTTAGACATGTTTCTTGATAAAAGCAGGGTAAACTAATGCCTGAAAATCATACTAAATTAATAAGATTTTAAATATTGGTATAATATATATTTGAAATACATATATGTGTAAGAACTAATCGGATTCTAAAATTGACATGTCATAAATTTTCGGATACAATCACTTACCTACTTTGTTTTTGGCACCAAAATGTTTTTCAGTTCAATAAATAATAAATTGTACCATGGGACCTACTATTGCCTAACTGCTAGATCTATGAATTGTGATATGATTACGAACTACTTACTTACCTAAGTCAATTTACACTGTATATAGATCAGTATAACTTCTACTTATGAGCAAAATATGATGTATATAAATGTACCATACATACCACGAATCTAACCACGATACGGACTACAATAACTTGGGATCCCAAACATATCTTGCCATTCAAGCACGTACAAACCCCTTGCTTGTCTAATTAAAATTGATCGAATCCATTGAAACGTTTTGTAAAATAATTGCCACAAGTAGTAAGTCAGCACAAATAAATTCATCACAGAATAAATTTGACTTTTCACTGCCCTTTTTCCTATCACACATGAAAACTTGTATGTTTAACATAAACTTACCTATATTTACTTAATTTTATTACACACACTGCCTTCAGTTTGGTCATTTGGTCATTTGTTTTGAACTTGTTCAATCTTCGAATTCCAGTTCGCCTTCAGGGTTGCGGAGGTCCGATGCTAGTCGCTCCGTGTAAAAGGTGAAATGCCGGTAAAACCGGTTGAACTAGTAGAAGACCCCAAATCGTTTTGGGTATAATAAACTTTAGGAAGAAGAAGAACTTTAAGATCGTTTAGTGTCACAAACTGACATGCTCAGTTACATTTAATGAAACATGGACATAGCAAATTCATCACATAAAACTCCACTGAATAACTGGCAAGAATGCGATCTAGAACTTGTTAAACATATCAAAATATTTTCACCTACTTTAAATTAGAACAACTACCACTTTAGGAATATATATCCTGTGTCGTGGAGGACTTCAATAACATACACGAAACGGACACAGTGAACACCCACACTCATGAGAACAATTCGTGGATCACACAAAGTGTTGTCCCATGTTGAGTTGCAGTAGAAAGTGGCGTGGCGACCGCTTGAACTAAACTACTAAGCCAACCGAGTAGACAATTGCACATTTTAGAGCTTAAAAGTATCATAACTTTAACCCATAATTATTAAGGAATTAACGAATATAAATAAATAAATAAATAAATATTTTGGACAATTTTACACACACCGCCATCTAGTGCCCAAACTAAGCAGAGCTTGTAATATAGGTAACTAGACAACTGATATAAATACATAGACACACATTTTTTTTTGTATATACATACATATTATATAAATATTTGTTGATCACACAAACATTTGGTCCGACCCGGAAATCGAACCCGAGACCTCTTGATTAGCAGACGCATACGCTAACCACTAGACCAACAAGGCAGTCATATATTGATGACATACGTATATATCGGAAACAAGAAGAAATAATCTCGTAAGAAATCACCTGAAAGTATCATTTAGCAGCCCGTAATGTATGGGACATTACGGGTTCCTAAATGCATGATCAGCGGACACGCGTGTCTCACTCCGTTCGACCCGCTCATTTACGTGAAACCTGAATCCAACTAATTATTGAAGTTATATTTAGTTAAATAGGATAACTCCTGAAAACAGAAACCAGTTAATATTAAAGTGTCTGTACCTACCCCCAACGTCTCAATATTCTTCAACATATCACTACATATTCAAAAACATATCAACCATAATGTCCCAGAAACACCCAGTTGCTCAAGTTATGTAAGTTTTACTTCGTCCACTTGTTTCCCCAAAAAAGTCCGAGCCATAGTATTGGATTCCATTGACCGACTAATACTGAGAGGATTGGATTAACGGTGATTACATATTGAAAATTTTGACACAGACCCCCCTATACAGGGTAACATACATTTAAACACATATCTCGAATATGTACCCTGGATTTTCTCAAATGTTAAGTTTTAGAAGACAAATATATATCAGTCCAGACTTCAGAAGATGTCGCACGCCTACCAGAAACATTTCAAATTGCATTGGAAGTCACTAATTGTTGGATTTAGACTTCTACTGATGCACCTAAACGTTTTACTCATAACACACTAGAATAGTTAGCTAAAATTGACCACAAAACAGTATGCAAAATCAAGATTTTAAACCACAAGACTACCCCCATGAAATAGACAAACAAACAGCAAAAGAAATTATTAATATATTTGACAGACGCGATGATGTACCAGTTACCCCACATACCAGTGCGGGGTATGTATGGGGGCGCCGATTGGGGCACTTCAAATGAACCTGCATCAGTGTTGTGACGCTGGATATTTTAACTCAACCCCAAGAGAAAAGAGCTTCATATGTGTGGCACACTTTGAGTCCCCGAGAGCTCTACTATACCGTAACAATATGAAGTAACCGTTGATGTAAATAATTCAGTATTATCAGTATTTGACATGTATATGACAGTAGACATGTAAATATGAACAATCAGATTTTCTTTAAAATAAAAATGTCATTCGGCAAATTGCCCAAATGAAGTTTAAGACAAAAATTGCAACCATGAACTAGACTCCGACAAAGTTCGCAGTCTAGCCATATCTGTCCCAATAAGGAGCTTTGTGTGCTTTGAGTGTTTATTTTTATTTGTGGAAAGCTAGACTGGTTGTCGCCGTGGTTTGCGGCGGGATGATGTATCAGAAGTAAACCGAATAAAATCTCACGGTGTAGCACTCTACGTCTGTGATGGGAGGAATCCGGGACACGCTGTTATTACGACATCCGGACCTCTCCCAGCGCCTCCCATCATTTACGGATAGACTCTTTATCTAGGCAACTTACGGCATACGTTGCCGTCGTCTCCTTGCTGGCCACGGAAGCGGGTGGAGGGGAAAACCCATCATATCCACAACAGCAAAATGCTTGCAACACCAAAATGTGTGCAGGCGTCAAAAAAGCCGAGTGTCTTACAACTCGTGCATGGACTCCCAAACTCCATTTTTATTATTCCGTAACTAAATCTTATTTTAGGATTATAATTTACTTATGTGTATATGTCTTTTCCCAAGTTCAGTTCTATCTTCATACCAAAATTTCATCAAAATCGGTTCAGTGGTTTAGGCGTGAAAGCGTAACAGACAGACAGAGTTACTTTCGCATTTAGTAGGGATAAAAATAATAAAAAAAATTGCACCTGAAATAATTTTAAAGATTGGCAGCATTGTCAACTTTCTATTCTTTTCTTGTATCTGTCAGTATCTGTGCATCTTTGATAGATGGCGCTGATTAGTACGTTTTTGTTGCGCATTGTGTGGTAGTCAACTAAATTGTTTCACTAAACGCCTCTAGATGGTGTATACGAAACAGGTTTTTGGCTTCTTTGTTCCAAGAGAACCTAACCATCTCGCCTCTCATCATAGATATTATTATATTGGATATTGGATAGTATTATATGGATGGTATATTGGATCCTCTCATTCACCAACGAAACACGACTCACTAATGTATGAAATATGCTTGAGACGTATATACTGGAACAGTTGCGAAAATCACGTATTTTCCGGTACTAGGCGGCACTTAGACCATAAAGTCTCAAGAGACTAGTATATGAAGTCCATGACGTATCAGAGTAAAGTACCACACACACACACGCACACACCACACAGTATTCCGCGTACGTATAATCTCGCTATACAACATTCGCGGGACGTTCCGTTTCATTTACTCATACTTAAAAACGTGTCTTGCTATCTTGCTCATCCATAATAGCGATGAGTCGTATATACTACAACAGGTTTTAATACTAGGTTTCACTAAAGACGTGTGAGGACCGAGTTCCTAGTCTGCGTATAAATGCATTTCGAGTATTTAGAAGTACCAATAAGTATATACAAAGACCACCAAACCAAGACGCGTTCACAAACGCGTTCGATGAACACCAGTGTGAGTGAGGTGCTTGCAAAAGTCAAATGAAAATCAGTCTTAAGATGTGAACGTTAGGACACTTTAAATTCACTAACCTTGCAATTTGTAATAGGTACACACTTCTACATGCCGAGACGCGTTCAACAAACATGTGTGAGTGAGGTGCTTACAGAAGTCAAATGAAAATCAACCTTATTCACCGAAATTTAGGACACTTTTTAAATTCACTTAACTCGTAATACTCTATCACGGCAAGACGCGATCGACGAATACTATGTGTGAGTGAGGTGCTTACAGAAGCCAAATGAAAATCAACCTTATTAACCGAAATTTAGGACACTTTTTAAATTCACTAAACTCGTAATACTCTATCACGGCAAGACGCGATCGACGAATACTATGTGTGAGTGAAATAAATCTCGATATATCTAGTGACAATAGTTTAAAGTAATTTATAGATTAAGACATTAAATTCATGATTGGAACGGGATGGATAGTCATATTTTCTATTGATTAAAACGAGACAGATAGACTATTTCATAGCATTTAAAAAAAACTAAGAATAAAAATATTAAAAAAAAAAGAAACAACAAATTCAAAAACTCAAACAATTTTTTTTTATAAGCATATACTTAGTTGCTTTTGTAAATAGTCATACATGAATTGAAATCTTTTAAATACGCCTGCTTACCATTTTTTGTGTAACTTAACCTATACACAATATTTTTTTATAATTTGTAAGTTGACAGCCCTAAGCCTGTAAAAGTATGAAGGAAAGATTTCATTTCCCTGTGATTTTAATAGTTTTTCTTTTATCAAACCCATACATTATTCTGTTCAACTGAACATAATTCACATACAAAACAAAAAAAATCACGAAATTAATACTTTAAGATGACTTTGCTATCGAAACTGTGCCCAAAATCTTTTTTCCAAAACGCACCAAATATTCGAACAAGTTGGCAAAATCAATAAAAAAAAACGTAAGTAAACATAACATACATTAATAAGTAAATTTAATGTACTTAATAATGTATGTACCTAATAATTTCATCCATAAAGTTCTAAGATACCTAGTCCTACGCACTATCTAAACATTATGTTGTATCCAATTGTATCATATTCACGAAGTCCACCTAGTACCAATACTCCCAATTACCGGCAATTATACGCTTACCAATTGATACTAGGTGGACTAGGTGGAACAGGTATTTGTATCAAGTATTTTTAAAGAAAAGGACTAGCTGCACCTAGTATCTGTTTTACCTTTTTAGGGTTCCGTAGCCAAATGGCAAAAAACGGAACCCCTATAGATTCGTCAAGTCTGTCTGTCTGTCTGTCTGTCTGTCTGTCCGTCCGTATGTCACAGCCAATTATTTCCGAAACTGTAAGAGCTATACTGTTGAAATTTGGTCAGTCGATGTATTCTGTGAACCGCATTAAGATTTTGACATAAAAATAGAAAAAAACCAATACATTTTAGGGGTCCCCATACTTGGAACTGAAACTCAAATTTTTTTCATCAAACCTATACGTGTGGGGTATCTATGGATAGGTCTTTAAAAATGATGTTGAGGTTATTATCATTTTTTTCTAAACTGAATAGTTTGCGCGAGAGACACTTCCAAAGTGGAAAAATGTGTGTCCCCCCCCCTCTAACTTCTAAAATAAGAGAGTGTTAAAACTAAAAAAAATATATGTTGTACATTATGATGTAAACTACCAACGAAAATTGGTTTGAACGAGATCTAGTGAGTAGTTTTTTTTTAATACGTCATAAATCGTAACACGCAATATACCTTTCATCCAATCAATACACTAGTATAAAAACATCGATGAAAGTTACAACGAACTACAAGAACTTTTATATGATGTTACTTTCTGGTACGGAACCCTTCATGGGCGAGTCCGACTCGCACTTGGCCGCTTTTTTTTTTACGTGTGGAAATCCCCGCGGACCGTCACCCCGTCGGGGGTTACAGCGCACTGTGTGCCGTAACCTACTACTAAGTGCCGGTTTTATTGCCGGATATAGCTTCTATTAGGGCGTTTTTCAAAATTTTGCTCCGTTACGTACAGGATGTCCATTTATTTTCATAACAAAATTTTAAATAAACGATGAAATGTAGACATTTACAATGAACTAAGGTTTAAGAAAAACCATAATCGAACAATGTTAAATGAGTATAATTTCTATTTAATGTATTATTATAGTGAGGGTTACCAATACAGGGGTCTTGTACGTCACATTTTCATTCAAAGTAAATAATAACTCAATCATATCAAAGTTAATCAGCTTTATTTATAATTAATCAACAACATAAAAATCTTCTAAAATTTAATACCACTTTGTGATATCTTGCCTCTTAGTGCTGTTTAAAATATAAAATATGTCTTGTACGTAACTAAATGGCACTCTGGACTATCAAACTTTGTGAATAAATAACTATTCTGAAAGACTAACATTATAGGTAAGTTTTTTTAAATACAAAAAATAACAAAAAGTCATTTAATATATATTAACAAAAACATAACTCCCAAAGGTTTTTTCATAAAAAAATAAAAACTATAACAGCCAAAACAGGACAGTTACGTATGTGGACAACAGTCGTTACGTTTAGGAACTCTCAAGCTATGTTTACAACGAGCACAATTTCTAGTCATTTTAGAAACAACACAATATTATTCGGGCGTTTTTCAAAATTTTGCTCCGTTACGTACAGGATGTCCATTTATTTTCATAACAAAATTTTAAATAAACGATGAAATGTAGACATTTACAATGAACTAAGGTTTAAGAAAAACCTTAATCAAACAATGTTAAATGAGTATAATTTCTATTTAATGTATTATTATAGTGAGGGTTGCCTATACAGGGGTCTTGTACGTTACATTTTCATTCAAAGTAAATAATAACTCAATCATATCAAAGTTAATCAACTTTATTTATAATTAATCAACAACATAAAAATCTTCTAAAATTTAATACCACTTTGTGATATCTTGCCTCTTAGTGCTGTTTAAAATATAAAATATGTCTTGTACGTAACTAAATGGCACTCTGGACTATCAAACTTTGTGAATAAATAACTATTCTGAAAGACTAACATTATAGGTAAGTTTTTTTAAATACAAAAAATAACAAAAAGACATTTAATATATATTAACAAAAACATAACTCCCAAAGGTTTTTTCATAAAAAAATAAAAACTATAACAGCCAAACCAGGACAGTTACGTATGTGGACAACAGTCGTTACGTTTAGGAACTCTAAAGCTATGTTTACAACGAGCACAATTTCTAGTCATTTCACAATATTATTCAACATTTCAAAAACGTCGTGATGTGACATATTATTTAAGTCACATCACTTACTGTACTTATTTCTATAAAATTAGTCAATATCACAGACTGTTTTGATTTGAGCATTTTAAAAATATATTTTACAAAAAACTTAGGGGATTCAAGTCTATCTCAGTTTCATTTTCATATTAAGTAGGTAACAATACTTCTTAACTTACAAAAAAATCCAACAGATACAAAAAAATGTCAAATAAGTAGTAACAAAAATAAAATAGGGAACCAATAAGTAGGTAATTCTGCGTGATTGTTTGGTCTTCTTTTAGAGTAACTTTTTCATTTTCCAATAGCTCAATCATCTTTTTGTGTTTAGTCTCTAGGCGAAATCTATTTTTACTTAAACTACTAATAACTTTCTTTAACCTTTCACAAGTTTTTAATGTCCTTTGATATCTTTTATAATTTCGGTAATTCAATCTCTGTTTTTTCTTCAATTTTGTATTATCTTGCATCTCTGGCACTGTCACTGGAACAGCTGGCTTAGTATTATTTACTTTTTTATTTTCCCTTTTATTCCTTTTTTGTTATCTCCAAATTTTCCGTCTTTTTTCCTTTTCTTCCTTATTTAGTTCACTTACCTTGAGTTTATGTTTTTCAGTCTTTCGACTTCTTTCTTTTTATATTTGTTGTATTTTTCTTCATTTTCTTTGTTTTTGTCAATATCGCCGTTGTTTTTGTCTCTCTCGGCACCAGTCAACGGCATAATTTACCTGAGTAGGAATAAATTAATTTGTAAGGAAGTGCCGAGGATGTGAGGAATGTTAGGGTTCACCCTCTTTATCGCTAGTCTAAATAGGATATTTATAACATAATAAGGAAACCTGCTCACCATGAGGTGACTAGATCCTATAAAGGTAATGAGTTTACCTCTCTGGGTGGATTATATTTTTAATTTATATTAAATTGCACAAGACAGTATGAACGCATCTTTACGAGTCCAGTACGTAACGTTTTTAGTCCACATAATACATCACGTCACGTCCTGGACGTTACGTATAACGCGGACTTGTCATCATATGTTTTTTTGGTATAAAAAATGTTGATTATAGTAGTTTACTAGTACACATTCATTATCCACAACATATTTACTTATAATTTAACACGAGTAGTATATAAAATTTGTGGGTCTTACCTTTCAAAATCAATGTTCGTACCGGACAAACAAAACAGACCCGTCACGCACGTCACGGACCGCAAAGTGTTGACGATTGAATTTCTTCAGTTTTAATTCAAAGGAAAAGAACGAAGGAATGATAAAAACATCGTCAATATATGGCATTGCTTAAAAATAGTTAGAGCCAAAGACAATATTACTGTTATTCTTTATAAAATCATACCGTTACGTACAGGACTGTCCGCTGTGGCCAGTTTTTTAAATCCGATAATGTCAGTATTTATATTAGAAAAATATACTACAACCTTATTATATTTTATTTAAAAACAAATAAAATGAGTAATTTCATTCGAGTAATACTAAAGATATCCAAATATAGCTTATATATTCTCCAAAATACGTAATCAAAATCCAGGATATGATGAAGGACACATAAAAAAGTAGGATAATATTTGGTATTTGAATAAATATTAAAATATGTTTTCCGTTTAAGTCTTAAGTTTATCTTTTTTTTACAGTAAGTTAAACATTTTACCCTAACGTAAAATAATTTGATACTCACTTCCTACATTTTTGCCTTTTAATCAATGGTCAAACTCGTAGGACACGGCAAAATAGTCCTGAGCAAAATTTTGAAAACCGCCCATTCAACATTTCAAAAACGTCGTGATGTGACATATTATATAAGTCACATCACTTACTGTACTTATTTCTATAAAATTAGTCAATATCACAGACTGTTTTGATTTGAGCATTTTAAAAATATATTTTACAAAAAACTTAGGGATTCAAGTCTATCTCAGTTTCATTTTCACATTAAGTAGGTAACAATACTTCTTAACTTACAAAAAAATCCAACAGATACAAAAAAATGTTAAATAAGTAGTAACAAAAATAAAAGGAACCAATAAGTAGGTAATTCTGCGTGATTGTTTGGTCTTCTTTTAGAGTAACTTTTTCATTTTCCAATAGCTCAATCATCTTTTTGTGTTTAGTCTCTAGGCGAAATCTATTTTTACTTAAACTACTAATAACTTTCTTTAACCTTTCACAAATTTTTAATGTCCTTTGGTATCTTTTATAATTTCGGTAATTCAATCTCTGTTTTTTCTTCAATTTTGTATTATCTTGCATCTCTGGCACTGTCACTTGAACAGCTGGCTTAGTATTATTTACTTTTTTATTTTCCCTTTTATTCCTTTTTTGTTATCTCCAAATTTTCCGTCTTTTTTCCTTTTCTTCCTTATTTAGTTCACTTACCTTGAGTTTATGTTCTTCAGTCTTTCGACTTCTTTCTTTTTATGTTTGTTGTATTTTTCTTCATTTTCTTTGTTTTGTCCATATCGGCGTTGTTTTTGTCTCTCTCGGCACCAGTCAACGGCATAATTTACCTGAGTAGGAATAAATTAATTTGTAAGGAAGTGCCGAGGATGTGAGGAATGTTAGGGTTCACCCTCTTTATCGCTAGTCTAAATAGGATATTTATAACATAATAAGGAAACCTGCTCACCATGAGGTGACTAGATCCTATAAAGGTAATGAGTTTACCTCTCTGGGTGAATTATATTTTTAATTTATATTAAATTGCACAAGACAGTATGAACGCATCTTTACGAGTCCAGTACGTAACGTTTTTAGTCCACATAATACATCACGTCACGTCCTGGACGTTACGTATAACGCGGACTTGTCATCATATGTTTTTTTGGTATAAAAAAAGTTGATTATAGTAGTTTACTAGTACACATTCATTATCTACAACATATTTACTTATAATTTAACACTAGTAGTATATAAAATTTGTGGGTCTTACCTTTCAAAATCAATGTTCGTACCGGACAAACAAAACAGACCCGTCACGCACGTCACGGACCGCAAGTGTTGACGATTGAATTTCTTCAGTTTTAATTCAAAGGAAAAGAACGAAGGCATGATAAAAACATCGTCAATATGGCATTGCTTAAAAATAGTTAGAGCCAAAGACACTATTATTGTTATTCTTTATAAAATCATACCGTTACGTACAGGACTGTCCGCTGTGGCCAGTTTTTTAAATCCGATAATGTCAGTATTTATATTAGAAAAATATACTACAACCTTATTATATTTTATTTAAAAACAAATAAAATGAGTTATTTCATTCGAGTAATACTAAAGATATCCAAATATAGCTTAAATATTCTCCAAAATACGTAATCAAAATCCAGGATATGATGAAGGACACATAAAAAAGTAGGATAATATTTGGTATTTTAATAAATATTAAAATATGTTTTCTGTTTAAGTCTTAAGTTTATCTTTTTTTTACAGTAAGTTAAACATTTTACCCTAACGTAAAATAATTTGATACTCACTTCCTACATTTTTGCCTTTTAATCAATGGTCAAACTCGTAGGACACGGCAAAATAGTCCTGAGCAAAATTTTGAAAACCGCCCATTCAACATTTCAAAAACGTCGTGATGTGACATATTATATAAGTCACATCACTTACTGTACTTATTTCTATAAAATTAGTCAATATCACAGACTGTTTTGATTTGAGCATTTTAAAAATATATTTTACAAAAAACTTAGGGATTCAAGTCTATCTCAGTTTCATTTTCACATTAAGTAGGTAACAATACTTCTTAACTTACAAAAAAATCCAACAGATACAAAAAAATGTTAAATAAGTAGTAACAAAAATAAAAGGAACCAATAAGTAGGTAATTCTGCGTGATTGTTTGGTCTTCTTTTAGAGTAACTTTTTCATTTTCCAATAGCTCAATCATCTTTTTGTGTTTAGTCTCTAGGCGAAATCTATTTTTACTTAAACTACTAATAACTTTCTTTAACCTTTCACAAATTTTTAATGTCCTTTGGTATCTTTTATAATTTCGGTAATTCAATCTCTGTTTTTTCTTCAATTTTGTATTATCTTGCATCTCTGGCACTGTCACTTGAACAGCTGGCTTAGTATTATTTACTTTTTTATTTTCCCTTTTATTCCTTTTTTGTTATCTCCAAATTTTCCGTCTTTTTTCCTTTTCTTCCTTATTTAGTTCACTTACCTTGAGTTTATGTTCTTCAGTCTTTCGACTTCTTTCTTTTTATGTTTGTTGTATTTTTCTTCATTTTCTTTGTTTTGTCCATATCGGCGTTGTTTTTGTCTCTCTCGGCACCAGTCAACGGCATAATTTACCTGAGTAGGAATAAATTAATTTGTAAGGAAGTGCCGAGGATGTGAGGAATGTTAGGGTTCACCCTCTTTATCGCTAGTCTAAATAGGATATTTATAACATAATAAGGAAACCTGCTCACCATGAGGTGACTAGATCCTATAAAGGTAATGAGTTTACCTCTCTGGGTGAATTATATTTTTAATTTATATTAAATTGCACAAGACAGTATGAACGCATCTTTACGAGTCCAGTACGTAACGTTTTTAGTCCACATAATACATCACGTCACGTCCTGGACGTTACGTATAACGCGGACTTGTCATCATATGTTTTTTTGGTATAAAAAAAGTTGATTATAGTAGTTTACTAGTACACATTCATTATCTACAACATATTTACTTATAATTTAACACTAGTAGTATATAAAATTTGTGGGTCTTACCTTTCAAAATCAATGTTCGTACCGGACAAACAAAACAGACCCGTCACGCACGTCACGGACCGCAAGTGTTGACGATTGAATTTCTTCAGTTTTAATTCAAAGGAAAAGAACGAAGGCATGATAAAAACATCGTCAATATGGCATTGCTTAAAAATAGTTAGAGCCAAAGACACTATTATTGTTATTCTTTATAAAATCATACCGTTACGTACAGGACTGTCCGCTGTGGCCAGTTTTTTAAATCCGATAATGTCAGTATTTATATTAGAAAAATATACTACAACCTTATTATATTTTATTTAAAAACAAATAAAATGAGTTATTTCATTCGAGTAATACTAAAGATATCCAAATATAGCTTAAATATTCTCCAAAATACGTAATCAAAATCCAGGATATGATGAAGGACACATAAAAAAGTAGGATAATATTTGGTATTTTAATAAATATTAAAATATGTTTTCTGTTTAAGTCTTATGTTTATCTTTTTTTTACAGTAAGTTAAACATTTTACCCTAACGTAAAATAATTTGATACTCACTTCCTACATTTTTGCCTTTTAATCAATGGTCAAACTCGTAGGACACGGCATAATAGTCCTAAGCAAAATTTTGAAAACCGCCCATTAGTCATTATTATGTACAAAAATTGACAATTGACGATATTCTGAATAAATGTTCGTTTTACTTTATTTTTATAGTGACTTATAGACACCCATCCATAGATATATCATTGCACCCATCACACTCAAGCACTCAACCCCAAACTAAACCATACGTCAGTGTCACTCACTTACTGTCAAAATCACTGAAGTAAAGGTCTATGGTCAAAGTCAAAATGTACTTTTTTCAGATCTGTGGTTGCGGACGTTGCGGTTGTTAATGTTGTTATTTACTTTAGACAAAGTATGACTTTAATGTATTATGATATTAAGATGATACTGTTTTTTGTAAAATATGACAAAAAGTATGTTGGGTTTTTAAACTTCTGTTTTCAGCATTAGTTACAGTATCAAGCACGATTTGCAATAGCAACTGTCTTCATCGTGAAAGTAATAAACATGCCCAGTCAATACGAAGATGAACGTACTTGGGAAGCGCCCAATCACAACCAATATGAGGTAAAAGAAATATAAAATAAGATTATTTGCTGAATGTCACTGCTACCCACCAACACTAAATATTAAACGTGACATAAATGTTGTTCCTGAGTCTATATGGGTTATCCGAAGTCCACCACCATTAACCATGCAATTAAGCTTCCTGCTTTGTTGTACGTAAATTAATGAAACTTTATCTTAAAAAGTACATAAACATTTAGGTATTTTTCAAAGATAAGTCGTTCAAATAATTGTGTAGGTGGACAGAATAAAAATGTAATAAACCCTCAATAGTCAGTTTTTGTCCTAATAGTGACAGCATTCTCACAGGCCCACTCATTCTGCACCATTCTGAGAATGATGCAGAATTATCTGAACTGCTACATTGCCTACTCTCACTATGAGGATGGTAACCCCTGCTCCTGGATTCTACTCATGCTTTCCATCAGGCCGAGTAGAGTCACTGTGTCATTGTTTATTGTAGTCATTTTTTAAAACCCATTGAAATTGAATGTAAAATAGAATAGAACAAAATAAAGAGAATTGTAGACATACAACCATCATTAAAAAAGGAAAAGGATCATTCGTATTATTAAATGGTTATTGTCTGAAATATTTCAATGTTCTTGATTTAAGTATGTATTACATTTTCATGCCTTGGTCTCTGGTTCAAATTCTAGGTCAGACGGAATGTTTTTATGATCTACAGGTGTTTGTTTTCGGATTTGGGTGTTTTCTATGTAAAATATAATATATATAGTATATAGGTAATGTCATTGCTGTACATGCAACTTGTTATTGCGAATGTGCATAAAATTTAAATTTATCTCAAATAATTTCTATAGATTCTTAATTTGATTATTATTTAAACACAGAAAATTAAATACATATGAAAGTAATGGAGGTAAATTCAAGTTTACAAAATTTGTCATGATTACTTAAAATGAAATGAGAAGTAGATGTACATGACGTTTAGGGAGGGCTGCTATCTCTGATATTTGAAATCCAGGACAAAAATGCAATATCCCCGCCTTTCAGAGTACAAAACCCTGACATGTCAACAGTTTTTTTTAAATTAAGGAATTTTCTTTCAATTTTTTTTTTAGTAGTAAGTAAGATGCTATTGACTGAGTATGTTAAATTAAATATTATTAAAAATAAATCATTGTAAATATAAATAATATATATTTAAATTATTTGGAGCCATCCAAATAAAGTTACCAAACTCCGTAAATATGACTAGTTCTAGATATGTGTTACATGTCTGAAATATAAATTTACTACCTTTCGCCTGCAGCTCTGCCGGCGTGTATCTCAATTATTACAGTATAAAGTAATATATTATGTGTAAATCTGATATAAAAGCTATATTACTGTAAAGTTTCATCCAAATCAGTTCAGTAGTTTTTGTGTGAAAGAGCAACCAACACATATAAACTCACAAACTTTCACTTTTATAATATTAGTAAGGATTAGATCTAGCTGGAGCACTATTATAAACCAATGGTACAATACTAATAATGCTGCACTTAGAGTGTAAATTGTCATGTGAATATTATAACTAATACTTTAATATGCATTATACAGGAAGAAGGCAATGAAGATGTTATTGAAAACCCCGAGGAAGTTTTGCATGAATGCTTGGAAAAATTCAAGACACCAGACTATATTATGGAACCAGGAATATTTGGACAATTAAAGCGATACTTTCAAGCTGGTGGCAATCCAGAGCAAGTGATTGAACAACTTTCCATAAACTATAATGCAGTTGCACAAATGGCAAATTTGTTGGCTGAATGGCTCATATTAGGAGGTAAGACTTATTTTTGTTTCTTTTTAATATTTATGTTTACTAAAGTAACTCTACTTTGCCCTAAATGGAAAGCATGAGTCCGTTCCAAGAGGATGGTGACCTACACCATCCTCATTGTGAGTACTTTGTTCAAGTTACTGTTTGTATTTATATTTACATAATTACAACTTTCATTGCTCAATTCATCTATATAGGAATCAAAAATTGAACTAGGTATCAGTATGTAATTTCAAATTACAAGGTTTCCTTTCAATTTATATGGAAAATAAATATGGTATGTACACTCATCATCATCATCATCAACAGCCTTTAACAGTCCACTGCTGTACATAGGCCTCTCTTTGAAAAGGAGGTATTGGCAGACTATACCACGCTGGCCAAACGGGTTTGTATAGGGTTGGTTTCAAGTTTTCCTTCTCTTTGCGTTGATGGTGTCTTGCGTAGTTTATCCCTTAGTCGCCTTTTACGACACCCACGTGGGATGAATAGGGGTGGTGACACTCTGTATTCTTAATCCGTCACCACACTACATACATCAAAAAAACATTTTGTAGTATTTTGTTTGTATGTCTGTTTGCACTAATCTCTGGAATGACTGGACGGATTTTAAAATGATTTCCAATGGTTAATAGTTGATGTTAAAGGTTTTGCTGCTTTTATTTTAGACTAGCGGCAAACACTGTGGGGTGCAATTAATAGAAATAAAAAAAAAAAAGAAAAGCAACACCATTATGATGTTTTTTCTTGTTGATTTTGAGAGTTGCATTAGTGCAATCCAGGGGTAGTACTTATTTGTATTAATATTACATCTTTATAGACTGGAGGAGGAAATAAAAAATCATGTTACCCATAATCATTAAAATATAAACATTGTTTCTATAGGAGAATCCTAGTGGACCAAGAGCTCAGAGCCGCCAGACCTACGTTATTAGTGCAAAGCTGAAATTTTCAGGATTATTAGTACAATGTCTTGTTAAGATGTATGCGTACCCATTAGCTTGAAAGCGGGGCCGTTTTTGAGGTAGCGCGAAGTAAAGTTGGATAAAACCTTACTTACCTACGTTAAAGGTGCAAAGCTAGTATTTAGATATTTTATCAAGAATAATATTTAAAATTAAAATTCATTACTGCCAGACACTTTCCGTGGGCCATTACTTCTGCCAGACGTCTTGAAAGTTGTGAAAAAATTAGGTAAACTACGTTACAGTAGCAAACCTTATACATATTATCTAAGGTAGGTACTATTTTAAGACCCTTTGTATGCGGCCAGACCAATCTTCGGATTCATCCCCCCAGACACCTTAAAAATATTTGTGGTAATTAGGAAGCTGAGGTATATTATCTATTATTTCAAGAAGTATTACATAATTACATAACTAAACTAAATAAGTATATAACTAAACCAAATAAGTATATAACTAAACTAAATAAGTATATAACTAAACTAAATATGTATATATGTAAACTAAATAAGTATATAACTAAACTAAATAAGTACCTAACTAAATAAAATAGTATATAACTAAACTGAAGAAGTATATAACTAAACTAAGTAAGTATATAACTAAACTAAATAAGTATATAACTAAACTAAATAAGTATATAACTAAACTAATTAAGTATATAACTAAACTAAATAAGTATATAACTGAACTAAATAAGTATATAACTAAGCTTAACAAGTATATAACTAAACTAAATAAGTATATAACTATACTAAATAAGTATATAACTAAACTAAATAAGTATATAACTAAACTAAATAAGTATATAACTAAACTTAATAAGTATATAACTAAACTAAATAAGTATATAACTAAACTAAATAAGTATATAACTGAACTAAATAAGTATATAACTGAACTAAATAAGTATATAACTCAACTAAATAAGTATATAACTAAACTAAATAAGTATATCACTGAACTAAATAAGTATATAACTAAACTTAACAAGTACATATATAACTAAACTAAATAAGTATAACTAAACTAAATAAGTATATAACTAAATTAAATAAGTATATAACTAAACTAAATAAGTATATAACTATACTAAATAAGTATATAACTAAACTAAATAAGTATATAACTAAACTAAATAAGTATATAACTGAACTAACTAAGTATATAACTAAACTAAATAAGTATATAACTAAACTAAATAAGTATATAACTAAACTAAATAAGTACCTAACTAAATAAGTTAGTATATAACTAAACTGAAGAAGTATATAACTAAACTAAGTAAGTATATAACTGAACTAAATAAGTATATAACTAAACTAAATAAGTATATAACTAAACTAAGTAAGTATATAACTAAACTGAATAAGTATATAACTAAACTAAATAAGTATATAACTAAACCGAATAAGTAGATAACTAAACTAAATAAGTATATAACTAAACCAAATAAGTATATAACTTAACCAAATAAGTATATAACTTAACCAAATAAGTATACTAAATAAGTATATAACTAAACTAAATAAGTATATAACTAAACTAAATAAGTATATAACTGAACTAAATAAGTATATAACTAAACTAAATAAGTATATAACTAAACTAAATAAGTATATAACTAAACTAAATAAGTACCTAACTAAATAAGTTAGTATATAACTAAACTGAAGAAGTATATAACTAAACTAAATAAGTATATAACTAAACTGAAGAAGTATATAACTAAACTAAATAAGTATATAACTAAACTAAGTAAGTATATAACTAAACTAAATAAGTATATAACTAAACTAAATAAGTATATAACTGAACTAAATAAGTATATAACTAAACTGAAGAAGTATATAACTAAACTAAATAAGTATATAACTAAACTAAATAAGTATCTAACTAAACTAAGTAAGTATATAACTAAACTAAATAAGTATATAACTAAACTAAATAAGTATATAACTGAACTAAATAAGTATATAACTAAACTGAAGAAGTATATAACTAAACTAAATAAGTATATAACTAAACTAAATAAGTATCTAACTAAACTAAGTAAGTATATAACTAAACTAAATAAGTATATAACTAAACTAAATAAGTATATAACTAAGCTTAACAAGTATATAACTAAACTAAATAAGTATATAACTATACTAAATAAGTATATAACTAAACTAAATAAAAGTATATAACTAAACTAAAAAAGTATATAACTAAACTAAATAAGTATATAACTGAACTAAATAAGTATATAACTGAACTAAATAAGTATATAACTAAACTAAATAAGTACCTAACTAAATAAGTTAGTATATAACTAAACTGAAGAAGTATATAACTAAACTAAGTAAGTATATAACTAAACTAAATAAGTATATAACTAAACTAAATAAGTATATAACTGAACTAAATAACTATATAACTAAGCTTAACAAGTATATAACTAAACTAAATAAGTATATAACTATACTAAATAAGTATATAACTAAACTGAATAAGTATATAACTAAACTAAATAAGTATATAACTAAATTAAAAAGTATATAACTAAACTAAATAAGTATATAACTAAACTAAATAAGTATATAACTAAACTAAATAAGTATATAACTAAACTAAGAGTATAACTAAACTGAATAAGTATATAACTAAACTAAATAAGTATATAACTAAACCGAATAAGTAGATAACTAAATAAGTATATAACTAAACCAAATAAGTATATAACTAAACTAAATAAGTATATAACTAAACTAAATAAGTATATAACAAAACAAAATAAGTATATAACTAAACTAAATAAGTATATAACTAAACTAAAAAAAGTTATATAACTAAACTAAATAAGTATTTAACTAAATAAAAAAGTATATTACTAAACTAAATAAGTATATAACTTAAAGTAAATAAGTATTTTAATTTTAAAAAATATTCTTGATAAAATATGTAAATTACTAGCTTTGCACCTTTAACGTAGGTAAGTAAAGTTTTTATCCATCTGTACTTCGCGCTACCTCAGAAACGGCCCCGCTTTCAAGCTAATGGGTACACATACATCTTAACAAGACATTGTACTAATAATCCTGAAAATTTCAGCTTTGCACTAATGACGTAGGTCTGGCGGCTCTGGGCTCTTGCTCTATAGTGTGAGATCTAGGGTCTCAATTCATATATATACTTATTTTAACGAGGCAATAACAATTATTACTATTAAATAATAACATTTTCCTCACAGGAGTGAAAGTAACAGAAGTGCAAGCAATGGTTGAAAATCATTTAAAGGATATGATTCTTAAAACATTTGACCCAAAAAAAGCAGATACTATTTTCACAGAAGAGGGTGAAGTAAGTATATCCATATTCTATAATAACACTAGTTTGACCCATGCAAATTTTGTTTGTGACCCACACAAATAATCTAAATTGGAGTGTTTGTATGTACAGTTTTCTACTATATGCATTTGAAAGCATAGATTTGTCTGTCTGTCTGTTTATTGCGGCTAATCTCTGGTACGGCTGGACCGATTTTGACGGGACTTTTACTGGCAGAAAGCTGATGACATGAAGAGTAACTTGGCTATTTTTTTAGACTAGCTTCGCTCCGCGGCGTTACTTTACAACAAGAAACTATAACAACTAGTATTAAATAGACTATACAGGCTTAATATTCATCATCATCATTATCAGCCTATCGCAGTCCACTGCTGGACATAGGCCTCTCCCATTGCACACCACTGTGATCGATTTTGGGCTTCTCGCATCCAGCTCAGCTGGCTTAATATTAAATGCTTCAAATCATTATTTTTTGTAGACTCCTGCTTGGTTGACAGAGATGATAGAACATCCAACTTGGAGATCATTGATATATAGATTAGCTGAAGAGTATCCAGATTGTCTTATGTTAAACTTTACCATAAAGGTAAGTGCAAAATAACTTGATTCAAATTTTATATTATGTTCTATTTATTATTTACTAGCTTTCGCCCGCGGCTGCGCCCGCGTTTATCTCGATTATTGCAATAAACTGTGATATTCTGATATATAAGCTATATTCCTGTAAAGTTTCATTCTTCATACTTTATGAAGTAGTTCCAAAAACAGATGAATAATATTACATTTTCTAAAAATCTATATTAAAGTGCAACTCATTTTGCTGTTTCTAGCTGATATCAGATGCTGGTTTCCAAGGAGAAATTACCAGCATATCTACTGCAGCTCAACAAATCGAAGTTTTCTCGAGGGTTCTCAAATCAGCTATTGTTGGCTTCTTACAAAGTTCAGATGACTGGCAAAATAGTGTCAATGAATGTGCGGTAAGTTTCCATATCAACAGCCTCAACCTCTCTTACCCTAGGAGTTTTGGTCTGGCCACACTATACAACACTGGCCAGATGAGTTAGAACGGGTTTTTTCAGGTTCCTTCCGTAATGATGTTGTCCAGTGTAAAGTAAAAAAAACTTCCTGAGGACTTTTATCTGTTTGTGGGTGTTGATGGAAAACTTTTAATAAAATTCATATTCATATTTCAGAAAATGGTCTGCCATGGCGCTCATACCTATGTGTACAGCCAAGTAATTGTTCATATTCTTTCACAAGAGCCTAGAGGAGGTGCAATTATGAAGAGACTTAGTCAAGAAATAACGCGATGCGCACAGCAAAGGTATGTCTAACGATAAACTAACCAGCTCTTAGACCATACCATTTTCATTATTTTATGTTGTTATCCTAACTGTTCTCAAACTGCAGTGTTCTAAACTTGTGAATGCTAAGATCAAACCTGAAATAGGACAATAATTCCAATTTAACCCGAAATAGGAAAAAAATTCAAATAATGTATTAGTAATATTACATTATTTGGAATTATTTTCCCATTTCAGGTTTGAGATTTTTAATTAGTTTATCTTAACTTAGAGAGGATTAGCTAAGTACCCAATCACTCGCAATCGAACATATGCATACACACATTCGCATGCACATACACGTACACACATACACGTAACGTCTCCACGTATACACGAAGCTGTTCCAATATTTCTTTATTGTCCACTATTTGTTTTTTTTTATTTTTTTTTTTTTATATTTAAGCCTGCCAAAGTGACTCTTCTCTGCCTGATGGAAAGCATGAGTAGAATCCAGGAGTAGGGGTCACCATGCTTATTGTGAGGGTAGGCAATGTAGCATGGTGACCCCTACCATGGCAGCCTGGTTAGATTATTCTGCATCATTCTCCCGGCCTTCGAAGGGCGGGAGAATGATGCAGAATGATTGGGCTCACACTCACCAACGAAATACGACAGCAAGAATGCTGTCATTATTAGGATGGTCTTCTGTGTGAGGGTAGTACTAGCCGGGTCGAGCCGGCCCATTCGTGCTGAAATCAGCGTGGCTCTACTACCTCACATTTTGTATTATTGTAATAATACTTACTACTAATTATTTTATTAGACATTGTTCACCTAAGAGTTACGATATTGTAAATTGTATAATACGAACAATATCTATAAGTTACAATTATTATGGTCTCATTGTGTAACTATAGGTACATCACGGGAAGAAGCGAGACAGTTCCAATGCAAGTATTTCACATAACTTACTGGGCCTTGTCTCAATTTTTGTAGTGTACCTAATGACAATGTTTGAGAAACTATAAAAACCTTTTTATTTTATTAGTGGTAATTATTTATTGTCTAGTCCGAAATTAATAACTATACTAAGAATAATTATTTGCACTATGATTTAAGTAAATCTCATTGTGCAATTAGTATTTTTATTGACCTGTCGTGATCGTAAGATTTTAGGTTCACATTTACCACAGAATTTAAAAAATAACTTATTATTTATGAATTTACATTACTATTAATTTGAAAAATTTGCATTATAATCCAATGGTCAAGTATATAATTTATCATTCAATACTTTTTTCAGTGGTCATGATGTGACACCAATAACTCTGGCGTTAACAGCTGGTGAATCCTGGCGCAATGCTCGTACAGCATTGGCAGCTATGTTATCTCGTGGTGCATTGAACCCTGCTGATATTTCAGTTCTGTTTCGAGCTTACACACAAAGTGAACCACCTCCAGTACATCTTTTAAGAATACCTCAGTTTTTAGGTAAGTAACAGCTACACTAATAATGTTTTTTTGAAAGGAATTATACTTTTAGCAGATTTTTTTTAAACATTTCATTATTATTTTTCAGAACTTCTCGTTGACGCCCTCTTCAAGTTGGGAAGTAAACTAAACCCTGAACACAAATCAAAATACATGTATTTGTTAGCATATGCTGCAAGTGTTTGTGAAGGACTTACACCTGGCAGACCTGTCAAAGACGAATTAAAAGCAACAGTGCAAGCCATTGAAAAAGTACATGCCGTGTGCTGTAGCTCTGCCAGTTCTAGTGAACTTATTGCTGAGTTGCCAACATTATATCATTGTATACGGTGAGTTATTCAACAATTATGTATATTACAGATCATTAAACAATAAATTTGTAAGACTTATATAAACCACAATTTTTTAGGTTTCCTGTTGTAGGCATGGGTGTTTTAGTGTGGGTAGAATGTGTTGTAACTGAACCTTCATACTTTAAGTTGTGTACAGAACATTGTCCGGTGCATTTGGCACTTTTAGATGAAGTTGCGTCTTGTCATCAATTACTGCACCATCGCCTTCTGAGGCTGTTAGTACAACTTTTCGAATCTCCGCAAGACGAATTGGAAATTTTAGTGCAGGTACTATTTATATGTATATTTCTTTTTTAACTAAAATATTGTTTTATGTATTTTTAAGTTTTTTTTTTTTCATTTGCAGTTGGAGTTAAAAAAAATGTTGCTGGACCGCATGGTAAACTTATTAAGTCGAGGATGTGTGGTCCCAGTACTGCGCTATATAAAACAATGTTGGCAGCGCGGCGACACTGACATATCTCTAATACGTTATTTTATAACAGAGGTAAATAGAAAGTTATTTTTTTTTAACTATGATGTTATATTTAGATGCTGGCCGAAAAATTGGCGAATAACACGGCAAGTAATTGATACCTGAGTGCCTAATAATGATAATTTGTTTTCCAAAAAATATAGAACTAATTGTTTACATATTCGTATTAATGCCCACGTACAGATGAATAGCAGGCTAAACTTATTAATATGACCTTTGTGTTAAAGTTAAAATATTCTTGGAGAAATTTGCAGAACTTCAACACCTAACTACTTTTAGCTAATTTATTATTTATATTTCACATTTAAATGAACATTTTTTTATTAGGTTTTAGATGCAATAGCGCCTCCATATACTCCAGAGTTTGTTCAGCTGGTGTTACCCATGGTAGAGAATGAAGAAATAACAGGGACAATGAGAGCCGAGGGTGAAAATGATCCTGTTTCTGAATTTATAGGTAAATGAAATAGTTGTATATACTTTTGTTTTTCTACTTTGTTACTCTTTTTACTCTATCGTCAACAGCATTTAAGTCCAGTGCTGGACTTTAGACCTTAGATATTTATGATAAACTATACAGAGTGAATTTTTGAGATGGGACAGTACTGAAATATCATGGGACAGTAAGGGCAGGTAGTCGTTATAGTTACAGGAAAACGCTTTTAGGAGACTATCCATAATTTTAATCGTAAAACGAATAAACTTACGTATTCGTAAAAACTGACGTCATTTCGGCAATTTATTTCGTAGAACATCTAAATATAAGCTATTTTTGTTTATGTCTAAAATACATATTATAATGATTTATTTCCGTACAAATGTATGGGAAGTTTTTTTGCGATTTCTGACATTTGTAGTAGGTACTCAAACCCAAGTAGGTCCAGTAGAGACTTTTGGTCCTTATAAGAAACAGGATTGTTGGCATCAAAAAAAGTTTTTATTTAAAAGGGCCATTTTCTTGCTATTCAGTTCAGAATATCTTAAGAAAATATGGATAGTCTCCTAAAAGGGTTTTCCTGTAACTATAACGATTAAGGTACCTGCCCTTACTGTACGGTCTCAAAAATTCACCCTGTATACATAGTTATTTTTATTTCTACAAACTTGAATAAAATATAAACATTATTTATTACACTCTAATGCTACTGCTCCACCTGCGTTAGCGCTAATGTTGATGGCGATCTTAAAACTAACGCCTTTTCGTTCAAGCACTCCATTGTTGTTCTCGTACCTAAATGTAGTTCCCGCCTAAAACAAAGCGCACATGAGCGCGTCCGATAGAATGAGACGGCGTTAATGTAGCCAACATCAATTAGCGCGCTAAGCTACGCGCTAAAACCCTTTGATGTGTCCAAAAAACCGACACTCGAGTTATCGCTTAACTTTTAACGGCATTATGGACCAAGAGCCCAGAGCCGCCAGACCTACGTCATTAGTGCAAAGCTGAAATTTTCAGGATTATTAGTATAATGTCTTGTTAAGATGTATGCGTAACCATTAGCTTGAAAGCGGGGCCGTTTCTGAGGTAGCGCGAAGTACAGATGGATAATAAACTTACTTACCTATGTTAAAGGTGCAAAGCTAGTATTAACATATTTTTTCAAGAATATTATTTAAAATTAAAATTCATTACTGCCAGACACTTTCCGTGGGCCATTACTTCTGCCAGACGTCTTGAAAGTTGTGAAAAATTAGGTAAACTACGTTATAGTAGCAAACCTAAATTTTATACATATTATCTAAGGTAGGTACTATTTTAAGACCCTTTGTATGCGGCCAGACCAATCCGAAGGGCCAATCATCCCCCCAGACACCTTTAAATATTTGTAGTACCTAATTAGGAAGCTGAGGTATATCATCTTTGGTATTATTTTAAGAATAGAATTGTAAAATATTAAATGGTTTTTACACGCTTTTTATTAGCTTCACCTGTATGTTTGTTTGTAACCAACTCCTTTGGGTGCGATTTTGACCCACTTTAAACGGCCAAACTTTGTAGATTTATCGGGGACCGATGACAATACACTAATATGAAAAAAAAAACCTAAAAAAAAAATTCTAAAAGAATGGTTTTAAAAAACTAAACAAATAGGTTTTTAACCTAAAAGTAGAAAATAATTTCAATGTAAAAAGCGTAGGGCGACGTTATTGAAATATTGTCAGAAAGCACCCCACGTTTTGTGTGTGTGGGTCCAAGTGGGTCAAAATCGCACCCAAAGGAGTTGGTTACAAACAAAGAAACATATAGGTAAAGCTAATAAAAAGCATGTAAAAACCATTTAATATTTTAAAATTCTAATCTTGAAATAATACCTAAGATGATATACCTCAGCTTCCTAATTAGGTACTACAAATATTTATAGGTGTCTGGGGGGATGATTGGCCCTTCGGATTGGTCTGGCCGCATACAAAGGGTCTTAAAATAGTACCTACCTTATTTATTTATTTATTTATTTAAGCACTATGGAAGACTTACAGCTACAAGAAACAGTATAATAACATTATAGTAGGCTGGCAGCCAATTACAAGTCTCCGCTTACAAAAATATATTAGATAATTAAACTGCGAACATCGCTGCACACTTAATGTACACTTAACAATGTTAGAGATAAAAATAATATTGAGTAAGTTTGATTTGGTTAGTGACTGAGCTTAGATATTATAAGATATTAATACTTAATTTGAATCTTCTCAATCAATACTGCTAAAAAAATCAAGGCTTAAGCGCCTTCTGGCTGAGGACACACTTGTTTGAAAAAGATCAAAGCCATGCTGCTCGCATATCGTGTTTATTTGTTTACTTGCACGCAATACATATGAATTCTGCCTATAGTTTACCGACGCTTGAGGTACATAAAGTGGTGGATTATAACGTAATGATTTAATAGGGACATTAAGATAAAATTTAGATAGGATGTCCGGGTTATTGATCTGATTGTTTAAAACTTTCAATAGGTATACACAATCGGATATTCTACGACGTTGAATTAAGGGTAAAATGTGATATCTTTTACAGAGTCTAATGTAATTATCGGACTTGTACGGCACTTTCTGATGATAGCATAAATATTTAATAAATTTCTTCTGTATGTTCTCCAGCCGATCAATATAAGTTTGGTAACGTGGATTCCATATTTCGGACGCATACTCCAGGTGACTTCTAACGTAGGTGCAGTAAAGTATTTTCAAAGTCTTAGCTTGAGTGAAGTTTTTAGATAATCGCATTATGAAACCTAATGATTTGGTCGCTTTTGCGACAATTGCATCGATATGTGCCTCGAAAGTAAGTTGAGAATCGTGATGGACACCTAGATCGCAAGTAGTGTTTCGCTTGGTTAGTATTTGATCACCTAAAACGTAGTCTGTGTTGATAATAATGCGCTTTCGGGTAAATGTCATGACTGAACATTTAGCTGGGTTAAGGTCAAGCTTATTATTGCTACAGTATTCCTCTAAACGATTGAGATCAGTCTGAAGTGCAATCGCATCTGCCTGAGATGATATTGAGGCATAAATCTTCATGTCATCTGCGAAGCACAATAGGTGAGAAAAGGACAGACAAGAATGTATATCGTTGACATAGAGGATGAACAATAGGGGACCTAGCAGCGAGCCTTGGGGCACACCACTGGGGACAGGAACCCAGGAAGAAACATAGTTATTTAAGACGGCAGCCTGGGTTCTATTGTCTACATAGGAGGCAAACCATCTGAGAAGGTCCCCATGTATTCCCATGTTGCGTAATTTTAATAACAAGATGTTATGGTCGATTCGATCAAAACATTTGCTGTAATCGGTGTAGATTACATCCACCTGCTTTCCCTTATCCATAGCCTGTGTAATATAGTCGTTAAGGAGAATTAGGTTCGAGACTGTAGACCTTCCCTTCAAAAATCCATGCTGAAAGGGACTGAAAGAACTATTGAGTGCAGCATATACTTGATTATAGATTATCCTTTCTAGAACTTTAGCAACAATACATAATTTTGATATAGGCCGATAGTTGACTATTTCTGTTTTGTTTCCTTTTTTGTGAACCGGAGTTATGAATGCTGATTTCCATAGTTTAGGGACGATATTAGAGTTTAATGATTTTCTAAACAGTATTGAGATGGGCTTAGCAATAGTTCCTGCACATCCAACAAGAAGTCTAGAAGGAATGTTGTCTGGGCCAGCTGATTTAGATGTATCCAATTTAAGAAGTAAATTATACACCTCTTCCTCATTAATATTAATATTAGAAATACCTAATGACGTATTAGAAACCTCGTTAAGGAAGGAATTAGGAGAACTAGGATGATTACTGTCGAGGAAAGTTGAATGGAAATATGTAGAAAACGCTTCACATATGGATTCGCCAGTAACTAATAACTCATCATTATGTTTTAATATACTCGGAATTGCGTTTGTGTTATTACGTTTTTTTACGAAGGTCCAGAAATACTTAGGGTTTTCTTTTATAGATGATTCGGTTTGCTTTAAATAATTACTGTAACATTGGGATTCTAAATCTTTGACTCTTTCGCGGAGAAGCTTAAATGTTTGTTCATCGGCTATATTTCCATAGGTTTTAAATTTCTTAAAGTATTTATATTTTTCTTTTAGTGTTCTGATAAGCGACGAGGTGTACCAAGTTGGGTATTTTTTGGAACGAGACACTTTGTGTGGAATATATTTTGATTGTAATTCAAGAATGTATCGATTAACAAAATTTACAGCATCGTCGATGGATAACAATGATAGCTCCGCCTCCCAATCAATTGAACTAATCTCACTATTGATGGACACATAGTCACCCTTATCATATAAATATTGAGTTCGTGGCGCGCATTCCAGTGGCATTACGCGAGCCAAATTCATGCTAATTAATAAAGCCGGGTGAAAATCATCGATGGGGACCAATGGACTAGAACAAATCACATCTACCGATTGGCTTGAGAGAACTAAATCCAACATTCTGTCTTCTACATTTAGTATGCTGTTATACTGCCCAAAGTCGAGGGTAGATAGTTCGTCCTTAAGCAATATTTCGTCACTACTTTTGGTATTTGTTGGGGTTAACGATCCACTATCTGAGGGAATCCATTTAATTTTACTCATATTGAAGTCGCCAACAACGAGAAAAGTATCAGAGGAATTGTCTATAACTGTGTGGTTCAACTTCGAGAAAAAGTTACGAAGCTGTGAGGAAAAAGAAAGACCTAAGTTCTGTTCACATAAGTAAAGAACGCAAATATGTAATGTAATAGGTTTGTGAGTAGTGGGTTCTAACATACGTACACTTACCCAAAGGTCCTCCGCTGAGGAGTGAAAATTTGGTTGGCAGATAACAGACAACTCCCTACGAGTGGCAATGAGTACGCCTCCCCCATATTTTTGTCTCGTCAAGGAATAATCCCGATCGCGGCGCCATACAACATAACGGTCATCAAAATATTCCGAGTCTGATATACCGTCTAATAACCAGGTCTCAGTGATAAGGACAACATCATACGAACTAAGTAACATTTGTCGATAGAATATATCTGTTTTCGTTCTTAGTCCCCGAACGTTCTGATAAAATACACTCAGATTACTAGCCATAAAGAGTATCGGTTTCAAATGCAGTATAAAAAAATAAAGTTAACTTAAGTCCCAGAAGCTTGTACCATTCATTCTCAAAAAACCACAACACAATATTACGATAAAACGATATTGGACTAATATAAATAATGCAATGAAGGTAGAAATGATTTAAGTTAGCGCGGGCGCAAGAATCAATAGATTTAACGTGGTAAACAAGTGTGCGAGAAGGCAAGCGATAGTATGCAATGCGTGCAAGCGCGAGCGAGCAAGGTATGCTAGCGCGGTAAGAAATAGTATGCAGAGGCATCGGGCTCATTAGTGTGTCAGCTGTTCTAAACATTTTGTAGATTTTAAAATTACAGTAGACAATAATTACAGTAAATAATTGAGATATTACAATGCAATAAAAAGTTAAAACAAGATATAAGCGATGTAGGCAACACTTTATATAATCTTGTTTAAATCAGACTCTCTTCTAATAATAAGTACTTTAGAATTGTTGTTTTTTAATGTATGAATTTTTCCATGCTTAACCCAAATGTATTCATAGTGTTTCTGTTTGGCTATGGCTTTAACTTTTGTTAGTAACTTTTTGTACTCAACACTCAAATGGTCGTTTACATACACACGCCGTGAAGGGCCCTGCAATCCGATGTCCGAGGTTGATAGTTCCTTGACAGAGCGTGCAGCCGCAACAAAGTCTTCTTTCACGTAACGGTTTAAAAAACTCACAATTATTAGTTTCTCATTTGAGTTAAAAATAGGAACTCTTGATATATAGTTTACCTGCGTTTTGGGGCATATATAATTAACCTTACGACCAATAGCTTCGAGAATGGAAAATAGATTTTCACCCTTCTTCAAAGGTACCCCCTTAATTTCTACGTTGTTGAGTCTGGATCTCTGTTCGTTGGTCGAGAGTTCCAACTTCGTTTTAGCTAAGTCCGTCTGCAAACTGTCCACTGTCTCCTTGAGTTGGTCAAGTTCAGAAACTCTGGTTTCAAGAACCTCAATGCGCACACCAAAGTCCTCGAGCCTCGCGCCTGTATCCTCGCATGTAGTTTTGACTTCTTTTAATTCTGCTTTCATACTTCGAATGTCGTCAATCAGGATCGGCAAATTAAGCAGCTGCCGTTTCATGTCACGAACTTCATTGAGTATGGTTTCGAGGGACACTGGCTCCGATGATGATGTAGCTGGTGATGATGATGATTTACATTTAAGGCACTTCCACTGCGCCATCCTGTTAGCACCCAACTTTCTCCATCCGGATTCCGAAATGCTTGCGCATCCGAAATCAAGATGACTTTTGCAGCTACTGCATTGAACACCATCGCTGAATTGCACTTCACAGACTGCACACGTTTTCATATTAGGAATTATCTAACAGATTCACCTATTGAGATAGTATGTAAAAAACACAAAAGGTTGACGATCTATTTCTCTAACAAGCGACGCGTACCGTTCTTGCGAATGTTCACAGATGAATGATATGTAAAAATTTTAGGTTTGCTACTATAACGTAGTTTACCTAATTTTTTCACAACTTTCAAGACGTCTGGCAGGAGTAATGGCCCACGGAAAGTGTCTGGCAGTAATGAATTTTAATTTTAAATAATATTCTTGAAAAAATATGTAAATACTAGCTTTGCACCTTTATCGTAGGTAAGTAAGGTTTTTATCCATCTGTACTTCGCGCTACCTCAGAAACTGCCCCGCTTTCAAGCTAATGGTTACGCATACATCTTAACAAGACATTGTACTAATAATCCAGAAAATTTCAGCTTTGCACTAATGACGTAGGTCTGGCGGCTCTGGGTTCTTGCTCTATTAGTAATGCCATTAGTTTTTAACGCATTAAAACGATGGCCACATCTGTGTAGCGCCTATATTAGCGCACTAATTAACGCGTTAAGACGCAGGTGGAGCAGTAGCATAAGGGACAGGCATTCTAGTTATATTTCTTACTAGCTTATTCCCGCGTTATTATCCGAGGTCATGAAGAATGACGCGGAGCAAAATTAGTCTAATTTTTTTTGCCTAAGTTACTTCTTGTGTCATCAGCTTTCTGGAAGAATAAGTCTCGTCATAATCGATAGCGGTAACAAAAAAAGAAAAGACAATTTATTAACATGTAATATTTCTTCTTTTTCAGTTCACTGCAAGGCGCATTATGTGGTTGTTTAAATAATTAAGACAGAATAGATTCCTGTATTAAAATATATTTGCTTGTTTTATTTTACCTAACAACTATTACTTATAATGTATTGGTGAATATTAATGACCCCTTGCAGCTTTCCTTTCATAATATCTCTTCAGAGCTTCTTCAAAAACTGCACCAACAGTTCTCTTTTTCCAAATATCTACTTTTGGTTTGGGTTCATCTATTTTATCTGTATCTTTGACTTCTTCTGAATTGTTTTCTATTGCATTTGGTTCCTTATTATCTTCAGGGGAAGGAGCCTTATTCGCCTCTTTTTCAGTAGGTTTAGTTTTAATATCTTCAGTACTCTTTTTTTCGTCGTCACTTGATTCATCTATTGAAAAGTCTGAGTCGGCATCAATATTTTCTTCTTGCTTACTCTTTTTCGCCTTCCTAATGTCATCTAGGTTAAAGCGATTAATTTCTTCTTCAGACTCTTCAATCTCACCTTCAGATAAGCAAGGTTTGGAATCTGAAGACTTTCTCTTCCTATAATTTCTTTTCTTTTGGGCATTATGTGGACTAGAAGTGGATTTCGGAGTAAGGTTATTTTCATTATTTTCCAATACTTTGGTAGTTTTGTCAGCTTCTTCATTTTTGTCAGTCTTCTCTTCTTTTCCCAACTTCTGCTCATACAAATGACGGTAGAAACCACCTAAAAATAATTCAACCATTTATTATTAATCACTGAGACTTTTATCGTAAAGGAGTTTATGAACTGTTTTTTTTTTCTTTTTATGGAGACAATCCTAAGTACACTAACAGTTATGCTATAAATTAAAGGATTGTCTTTGGAATGATGAAATTTTCAAGTTTGTTAGCAGGTTTGTTACCATGTTAAGTTATATTACCTGGTAAACAAATAAACCTTTTTAATCAGTGTACAGGTAGGCCTTATAAAGTAATTATTGTTCTTTCATATTACGTCAGTTATCAAAATCAATCAAAATCAAAGCATTTATTTCAAGTAGGCCAGTTACAGGCACTTTTGAATTGTCGAAACAATAATGTAGCTACAGTCCCAGTCACAAGACATAAAAACTGTGAAAGTACTGTAGTTGCCCATTCCCTAGCGTAGATCTCTATGGAGAAGAACGGGCAAGAAACTCCATGGACACTCTTTTAAATCAAAATATTTTTACAAAATCATGGTTACATCATTCATGTTGAGATGGTACATTATGTGAGAACGATGTAGCAAGACGTGCACGTTAAAAGTGTCCATAGTACAACAAAAATACAATTGAAAAATAAAATAATTAATTCAAATAAGCCGTGGCAACTAAGAGATGACCAGTCACAACTGACAGCGCCCGTTCACGAACATGACGCATGGATCCGCACCATTCAACTCAACCATTTTGAAGGGAATTAAATTATCAGACACACGTGCCACCATCAGCGTGACATTTGAGATGAGATTCAAGTCAAGAAAAGACGTAGGTTTCCAGTGAATGATAGCTTGAATAGCTTCCTAGTACATAGTACTCACACAATATGGGCTATGCGATTATATAATACTAAAGAGATTGAATCTATACAATGCAAAGAAAGTTGTACAATCTTCAGCAGCTCCAACAATACCATTTAATGCTATCAATTTATGCGCCCCTGTCCTTGTGAAGCAGGACCAGCATTGAGCCAAGCATTTTTATCAGCGATATAATCGCTCAATTTGTAATATGCTTGCTTACATAGTGTGCGTTTAATGCATGTTTTAAATTTTGTCTCATTCAGTTCAAGAATACTTTGTGGAATTTTATTATAGCATCTCAAACAATACCCCATAAAAGAAGAGTCTACTTTAGCGAGTCTAAAGCCTGGCTGAACTAGTTGGTCCCTATTTCTAGTACTGTAATTATGTTTGTCACCTCTTTTGCCAAAAAGATGAAGATTTTTCCTGACGTACATTATGTTTTCGTAGATGTATTGACTATGTACCGTCATGATGCCAATATTCTTAAACAGTTCCCTTAGAGAATCGCGCCTACGAAGATTATATATGGCTCTGATGGCTCTTTTTTGCAGAATAAATATAGACTCAATATCTGCAACCCGTCCCCATAACAAGATGCCGTAAGACATTATACTATGAAAGTAACTGAAATAGACCAGTCTAGCGGTATCTGCATCAGTAAATTGACGGATTTTTCTAATAGCATATGCTGCTGAACTTAGCCGCCCCGCAAGAGATGTTAAATGAGAACCCCATTGTAGCTCTGCATCAAGCGTAATCCCCAGGAAAACAGTTTTATCTACGAATTCAAGTTTCTCTTTATTCAAAATTATATCACAATCACTACTCTTAACATTCGGTAAAGCAAATCTTATGCATTTGGTTTTTTTTTCATTTAATACCAAATTGTTTGCTGTGAACCAATTCTGGACTTGAACTAGGGCATTATTCACGTCATCTAGATTTTGGGCCCGTCTTTTTATCTTAAAAATTAAGGAAGTGTCATCAGCAAATAACACCATATTTTGAGGTTGATTTTTTAATAAATATGGTAGATCATTTATATATACTAGAAAGAGGAAAGTGACCCAATATTGAGCCTTGAGGAACCCCCATTTTTACTTTTAAACCCTGTGAATTAACACCATTTATTTGTACATATTGTTGTCTATCACTCAAATAAGATTTAACCAAATTCAGTGCAAGCTTTCCTAGTCCGTAATGCTCAAGTTTCAAAAGTAATGTGTCGTGATTTACGCAATCAAATGCTTTGGAGAGGTCACAAAAAATTCCTATGGCGTCTTGGGACTCTTCCCACGCAGTAAATATATGCTTTAATAAGGTTACACCGGCGTCAGTTGTACAACGTCCCTTGGTGAAACCATACTGTTGATCATGTATGATTCTGTTGGTGTTAAAATGATCGAGCATTTGATTAAGCATTACCTTTTCAAAAACTTTGCTAAAAACTGGTAACACGGATACAGGTCTATAATTATTAGTATCTTTACTGTCCCCGGATTTGAAAAGAGGTATTACTTTACTGTATTTCATTAAATCAGGGAAAACTCCTTGGTCAACACATAAATAAAAATTAAAGCTAAGTATGGGGCTATAGTCTCAAGTATGGATGTACAAACTTTGATAGACATTCCCCATAGATCTTCGGTCAGTTTGATTTTTATTTGCCGGAAAGTCTTAATAACTATCATAGGGTTAATGTGTTTAAATTTAAATTCAGCCAGGCAGCTAGACACATTCGCCTTTAATAAATCAATTGAGACATCAGGTGAGGAATTAAGAGCCTCTGTAGTTTTTGATGGTATATTGGTAAAGAAATTTACAAATTCTTCAGCTACTTCCTGATTTGACCTTTTAGGACCACATGCTGTATCTAATGTGTAGCTAGTGTTACGTATTTTCTTCCTGTTAGTCTCGTTATTTATGACTTTCCAAACTGTCTATTTTATTTTCTGCTGATTTGATCTTGTTGCTAATGTGCAGGGCTTTAGCAACCTTGCATGTATTTCTAAAAGTTTTTGAATACTTAGCAACATACTTGTTAAAATTTTCAGAGTTTATAAAAGGCTTAAGGCCATAAAGCTCAAATATATCAAGTTACCAGACCATAAATGTGTTTTTTTTTTCAAATCTATGAATATTTAACAAGGAGTATGGCAAGTGTTACCTTATCAACTAAGATACTACAATATACAGAATCATATTTACCTAGATCCTTCTGTTTTGTGACATCTCCAATATTTTCTAAATATTCTTCATATTTTTCTTTTTCCTCTTCCAAACGCATTTCCTCTAACTTCTTTTTATATGCTGATGTAACAAATACTTCCTTGTCCTTAAATTCATCACCTTCTTTCTCCCTCTCTTTTTGTATCTAAAAAAAAATATAACAAATTTCAATCCCTCATTTAAAATAGCTATACTTTAAAAGTATTTTTAGTATATTCTCAATAATTATTATTACTACTTTTTTACAATTAAGATGGTTTACAAAATATGTGCTTGTTCTATTTAATTCAACTGTTTATATTATCACAACTTTACATATAGGGATCTCGTCTACATATTAATAATACTAAAAGGTATGATATATTCAGAAAGAGAACAATTAGTTGACATAACCACCGGATAAGAGGATTCAGGGGGGTATATCCACACGAAAAAACATAGAGAACAGATGAGTACAATCTCATCATAACATATATAATTACTATCAGGTCTGTTTGAGTTTATATTGTAATGAATCTTTGTATTAGGCACTTATCACATCTTATAGCGAACTTATATCTTCAGGCTTGTTCCGTTGTAGTTTTTTTTTTTATTTTTTTTTTATTTTAGAACCTTCAATGCTCTTTGGAGCCTACTCTATTCTATTCTTTCATGCTTCATACTATATCTTTCTGTCATTCTACCTTTCACACTATTCAGGTGGGATTCCTGCTACTCTTAATTTCCGTTGTAGAGTTAGTTAGTTTTCCCGGGCAGTTTCCGCATTTAGTCCTAGCTATTGGACCATTGTGCGTGAATTCCGTTGTGGAGGTCAATAATTATGGCAAACTTATGGGTGGATAGCGAATCACAATTACAGTATCCATGATAGCAGCCATGTTTATTGTTTAGGTTTTGATTTACTACTCTAACATTACTCACTAAGGTATATATTAGGTATGGATCTGTATTGCTCTTACAGCTACAGGAAATGACTGTCCCAATTCTATGTGCTCGATAATAGACGCATATCTGAAATATGCTGGCCAGGCTTATCTCTGTATAAATTCCATAAATTACTTTAAACAATATATGATGAAGGAATAGATATCATCCACTTGCATACAATATGCACCTTTATCGGTAAATTTATGTGAAACAGAAGACTTTACAAACATATTACAGATGCTCTTTGATTCTATTCATAGTAAGTGTAGATACTTTGGAAGGCATATTTAACAAAAAGAAGACAATTTATAGATCAAACAACATTTTGTACCATGTTGGGTTTGAACCCACCACAGTCAGCACAGTAGGTAACCGCTTATACCACTATGATATCCGTATATTTTGTTATTAGCATTGATAAGTAAACAGGAGCCATTTAACAAAGACTTACCATACACATTGCACTACTAATCTTCTTTAATATATATAAAATTCTCATGTCACAATGTTGGTTACCATACTCCTACAAAACAGCTTGAGCTATGCTTATGAAATTTTGTGTGTCTATTTAGCAGGTCTGAGACAAACTATTAACTATGCCCCTAGGAAATAAAACATGTAATGGTTGCAAGCAGAGCTGCAGGCATCAGCTTGTAACTTATAATTATTTGTTACAAACATTCTCCAAATTAGTATACATACTTGTCTTTCAATTCTGCGTTCATTTTCTATTTTTCTTTTGCTGGCTGCCTTCATCAAGTTCTCAATATATTGTGGTGTTTTCTGTTCCTTAGTCTTTAATTTTATCTTTTCTTTTTTACTTGTCATATCATCATATATCTCGTCATATTGATAAACTGTTGGGTCTTCCAAAATAGCCTTTTCTTGGTTAATTTTAGACTGTGAATAAATAATTAAAATTTTTATTACCAACTTATTAAGAAACTATATTTAAAAAGTATGGAATATATAGCTATACCATAACTATTCTTATCATTTCATTAGGTTATTTTGAAACATTAAGTAATTTCAGTATAATGGAAGGCTGATTTTATTTTTGATGTGAAACATCTATAGCCGCACGTAAAACAGATTTCTGGCCTGGCGACGCGTCGCCACGGCACGCTATACGATGGTATATATATACAGTCTATATGCAATAGTGTGTACGGTGTGGCGTAAATTATAATTATACCTATATTATAATTATTTAATTATAATTATTATAATTATAATTATACGCCACACCATCCTATTTTAATAATTAGTAATATTTTATTTTATCATTATGACATATTTAGTTCCTATTACAATATGTTCTTTTCTGCATATTACTTTTACAAAATAATGGCGATGTTTCACATCTGCCAGGCGTCCCGTGACGGCTCACATTTTTTATTCATAATATATCTCTGGTTTCTTCCACTTTCATAATGTTTATGGATGAATTTCAATTACTAAACTTGGATATAGAGATTTGCACAAAAGTTATAGTGAAAACTATTTCCTGGTATTTACCTGTCTAGAACTGTTACCACTAGGCCGAAGCAGATTTGGCTTTTTGCTTATCTCTTCTTCGGAATCAGAGTCTCCGAAAACATTCCTGGATGCTTGAAAAACTGGTTTTCCTTTCCCTTTATCTGGTACGATAAGACCATACCTTGAAAATAAAACAATAAGTTTATGGGAATCATTAGAACGGTTGAAATGTAAGTGGTCTCCGAGAAGATATTTCATGGCATTTTACTTTCAATATGCATTATTATTAAAATATAAGTATAATGTACTTACTTTTTTATAGACATTGTGATTTATGCTGATAACAGTAGTCGAAAGTGAAATTAAAATATAAAGTTAAAGACACGAAACAAACAGGAATACGAAAGCGATTTTGACAGCTGAAAGAAAATGATTAATGAAACTGACGTTCATCTGTGACTAGAGATTAAACTTGACATGTGCATTTTGTGTAACTCACGAGTGATTCATTCCACTGAACTGCTCATTTGCAGTGAACGAATTGAAGTAGTTCAACTCTGCGGAGTATTTTAGGACCGGGTATGTCCTGGCCTGCAAAAATGAAAATTTCGATATAGAAAAAATATATATTGATAGATCTTAATTAGCCCTTTCACACTACGTTCATTATTTTAAAAGCCCCTCTTTCGTTTTCAAAGGAAAAAACAAACTATCATTTGAATTTTTTCAAATTTTCAAATACTCGTATCTCTTTCAAATATGGTTAATTTTTAGTTTACCAAGCGTAGAAAAATTGCCCCTGAGCTGATTCAAATTGCCCTCGAGTCAATTATTATAAATGTTCAATAATAACCCTTTAAAAACAAAAATACCGTAATGGGATTTATTTGCGCATTGCGCATGCGCGTTAGAAATATTGTGGGGATAATGTTGAGGTAAGTAAACGTGAGTTGACAATGCAAATTAAAACTTTGTTTTATTTTTACGTCGAATATAATCTCAATTTTAACTTGTATCTCAGTATTTATAAGTAAAATATTCTCGTCGTAAGCCATAATAAAAAATTAAGCTGATTAATAAAGTAACATTTCAATGTAAGTAGTTTTATTATTACTAGATTTTTATTACCATTAGGTATATTGTGGGGATAATCTTGAGTTAAACGTGAGTTGACAATAAAAATTAAAACATTGTTTTATTTATTTTTAGTCGAATATAACCTCAATTTTTACTTGTATCTCAGTACATATTTATTTTGAATTATAAGTTTAATAACTTTCTTTTATTGAATTTGTTATACCTAATAAAATTAAATCCTATTTTACACTTTTTTTTTTAATCTAAGGTGAAGTCTCCATGACGGACCTAATAATTCCAATATTTCAAGAAATAGTGAATTTTTAAATAAATAATAAAAATCTAGTAATAATAACACTACTTACATTTGACATTGAAATATAACTTTAATCATCAGCTTCATATTTATAACTGTATATTTTGATATTTTGTTGTTATGCTGCCCTTAAACCACTAGAGCAGTGTTGCTGTTTTTGTAACGCGCATGCGCAATGCGCAAATAAATCCCATTACGGTTTTTTTGATTTTATAGGATTATTATTAAACATTTATAAAAATTGACTCGAGGGCAATTTAAATCAGCTCAGGGGCAATTTTTCTACGCTTGGTAGACTAAAAAATAACCATATTTGAAAGAGATACGAGTATTTGAAAATTTGAAAAAAGTCAAATGATATTATGTTTTTTCCTGGGAAAACGAAAGAGGGGCTCTTAAAATAATGAACGTAGTGCGAAAGGGCTAATTAAGATCTATCAATATATATTTTTTCTATATCGAAATTTTCATTTTTGCAGGCCGGACATACCCGGTATAGACCGGTCATATGCGTGCACCCGTAAGGGATAGCAAAGAGTATGTATGTGTAACACTACGTAGCAACAAAAAAGTACATCAAATATTAATGTTGCCAGGTTAAAACAATTTAATAAGGGAGAATCGTTATTCCGTTTACTGTTCCAAACGTTTAACGAATCTGTCAAATATGGTTAGATTAGAATAGTAGACCTTCAATACGAAAGCTGAGGTTGTAACCGGGATTGAGATTGATTACATTTAAAAAAAAACAATTTTTAGAAGGTTATAGTATTTATTGGCCTTTAAATAAAATAAGTATGTTAAAGAAATTAGTTTATTTTCGTTTCTCTTTAGCTGTCAGCATGTTTTTGTACTGTAATGTATCCTTAAGTTCAAATATTTTTACATATAGCTTTGCTATTGCCCAAACTTGTCGTCCAGTAGTCTTCAACCAAATTTTACGCACATCTTCATTTTTTGGAAATCTGGAGGACAATAAAATACAAATCAAATCAAATTAAATTTCCTCACCATATGGGGTAATTTCAAAAGGCGTTATCCCTAAAATGCTAATAACCTTGCAAAATTACCTTAACACATTAGTGGGCATCTAAACTAAAGCTGTGACAACCTACGTAATTTGGTCGGATAATTACAAAATTTTCACACTTTAGAAATTCGTTTTTTAACTTATTTTCAATTATTTTTGCACATTAACAAACAAAAATTGATGTAAATAATCGTAGTTAATATTAAAAGCAATATTATGCCGATAAAACGCTATTTTTTATACTTACGCGTGAAAGGTTATGTTTTCATATTTACGTTCACTGCGGCTTTTGCAGCCGACAACACAACACTGTACCATATTTGTTAAATTATCTGGGTTAAAAACAATTAGTTAAACTTAAAATCACATAGTAATTCCGTCAAAAGCTTTATTTTCACTCCTGATAAATTCCCGCTTTGAAATTTGTTTGACACATATGTTTTGTGACAAACCTATACGGCGATAAGGACAAAAATACGTATCTCTATTTTTCTCTAACAGACTGGAAAATGGTATCGTTATCGCACTCTCTCGTGGTAACGCTTGTTGCATGTCAGGTCTTGGTCATTCTTAGTCTAAGTCTTAGGGTGTCCGCACACACACAATAATATTGTACAATAATATTGTGACACACGGCCCCGCACACTATAATCCACAATAATATTGTACAATACAGCCCGCACACACGCAATATTATTATCGGCAATACGTACTTTATTGCCAATATTATTGTGTGTGTGCGGGCACCCATAGGGTGCCCGCACACACACAATAATATTGTACAATAATATTGTGACACACGGCCCCGCACACTATAATCCACAATAATATTGTACAATACAGCCCGCACACACGCAATATTATCGGCAATACGTACTTTATTGCCAATATTATTGTGTGTGTGCGGGCACCCATAGACTTAGCGCGAGTTCCATCCGCCTGTTTTTATAGGTCCATGTTTAAAGAATTGTTATTACGGCGGCCATTGTTAATTTTTATAACTAGAATATAAGTTTTAGAATATAGTGTACATAATCTAATAGGTGTAAATAGAAAATAAGTTTTAAACAGTGTCATTTTCATAAATAGTGTAAATAAAAGTAACTTTTAATTCATTTCTCTATAAAGTAAAATGGCTATGAAACGAAAACGTAGTGATATTTGGGGACATTTTAGTGAAGTGGAACCTAACAAAGCTAAATGTAGTTATTGTAGTACAGTACCTATTAAGCATAGCAAGTACTAGTAATTTGACCTGTCATATGCACAAAAAAACATTCCACAATACAAAGCTATAGATAAGCAAGTGGTGAAGTGGAATTCAAAAGGTCACCATTCTTTGCGAATGGTTGATGAACCAGAGCTGAAAATAATATTAGAAATGGTAGCTCAAACTCCTGGCTATACTTTGCCTTCTAGAAAAACCTTATCGCAAAGTTTAATACCAAAAATTTATAATGAGACAGTTGAATCAGTTCAGAACCAGCTTAATTTTGCCAAAGCAGTTTCTGTGACAACTGATGGTTGGACGTCTGACTACACAAAAGATAGTTACATTGCGGTTACAGCGCATTACATAAATGAAGAGATGGAAATTGTGTTCTTATACATTAGAATGTATTCAATATGGAGATAAGCACACAAGTGAAAATCTAGCAGATTTTTTAAAATATTGTTTTAGGCGCTGGAACATTAGCTTTAAGGTAAGCGCTGTCGTGTCGGATAAAGCATCGAATATTACGGCCGCAATACGTTTGGGTGGGTGTAGGCATATTGGATGCTTTGCTCATCAAATTAACCTAGTTGTTAAAAAAGAAGTCTCACCAATAATTGAAAAAGTCAAGAAAATAGTTGAATTCTACAAAAGAAGCACTAATGCAATATGTAAATTAAATGAAATTCAAAAGCAATTAGGTCTTCCAGAATTATCATTAAAACAAGATGTGGAAAAGTCGCTGGAATTCTACGTTCCGAATGTTAGACCGCATTATAAAAATTAAAGAAGCTGTGGTATCTGCAACGTTTTCGCTGAGGAGCGACCTAATGATTAGCTTTGAAGAATTTATAGTCTTTGAACAAATACTTCTGATTTTAAAGACATTCAATGATATTACAAATGATATTTCTTTAGAAAAATCGGTTACCATTTCAAAAGTAATTGTTTAAATTGATGAACGGTGAAAGAAATGAGGAGAAAAACAACTGCAATGTCCAGCGTCTCGATTTCTAATATAATTGTTCCCTCAGCCAGCGATACTACAGAAGCAAATGACAGAAATCTTGGCAACGGTACTTTTTAATTCTACTGCTCAAGCAATCATTGAAGTGGACCGCTACTTAAAGGAATACTTAAAGAAAATCGGATCCACTGAAATGGTTATGTGACCAAAAAAATATATATCCCAATTTATACGTATGTATGTAGCGGGTATGCAAAGTCATTTGAACATATACTGATATGTTCAAACGACTTTGCATACCCGCTACATCCGTGCCATGCGGAAGGATTTTTTCGAAGGCTGGCGATATTCTAAGAGCACGCCGCACTTTATTGAAGCCTGAAAAAGTATCACAGCTACTTTTTCTACATGGAAACATGTAATTAGAGATTTTCACACTGATTACTTTATTGCAAACCAAATTATTTAAAAAAGCTTTGATTATTAAAGAAAAATAATAAGCAATACAACAAATGAAGAAAAAAATAATAAAAACAAAAAAAGGTAATTCATGATTGTAAATAGAATCGATTTTAAATACACCTTTTAATGTGAAATCTATAAGACAGTATTTATATTTGTCACTTTAATTGTAAGTCCTAAGCCTGAAGAAAGTATGAAGGGAAATCGAAATGTCTAAATCAATAAACTATAAACATTTACTCTCGTTCACAGTTCATGAACTCTTAGCTAAATCACTGCAACTCACTGAGTCAAAGAGTACTTAAAATGAGTTGCTGCAACTCACAGAGCGAAATGAACTGCAGAGTAATTTAGATGAACTAGTTCATTTTAATGAACGAGATTTGGTGATTTGAATCTTTAATGTTAACTTTATTGCCCAAGTTTACTAGAGAACACTTTCTTCCATGCAGTACCAGGGGCGTCTTTACTTATAGTGCAGGGTGTGCAATGCACACAGGCGCAGCGCTGTGAGCGGCGCCGCAGCGCATTTCGCATTTCAGCACACATGCACCAGTGTTATGATGCTGGGCGTTGTAATTCCACCCTCGTAAAAAAGGTTCATACCAGGTCTTTGAGGTCTAAGGCTTCGCTCTATTTAAAAAGAAAGATTTGAAAGGAATTAAGTTTTATATTTCAGTAGGTCAAAAGTGTAACAAAGAGCGTTCAAACAAAACAAATAAAGGGCGCTAGAGTACACATTGCACACGGGCGCTTTATAGGCTAGAGACGCCTCTGCGCAGTACGCATTATAATCGAAACCTAACTAGAGTAACACTTGGGTTAACCAAAGGATTATAAAATTAGATTACTAGTTTTGAATCCATATTCTATTCAATAACTACAATAGTATTTAATTAATAAATTTGTGTTGTGACATGTTAGATGAACCATAAATTTAAAATGTGACTGATTTATTCATATTTTACAACGATTAAATATATTTCATTTATATTGAAGATCGTTCAATCACTTTGAATCTAAGTCGATTTTTCACACTACCGTTTAGACACCCGATCCCTAAACGTCAAATGTCAGAATCACATTCTTTAGATATGTGTAGTACATACTAAGTACTATAAGGAACTAGTTCCTTCCAAGGTACTAGAACGAACTATTATTCATAGGTGCCGCTTGAATAATAGTTCGTTCATGAATACAGTGAACATGCCGCTTCATGAATACAGTGAACTAGTGTACTAGAGTAAGTAGCTAGTGTACTCTTCAGCTGTTGTCGGCTCGATTAGTTCGTCGCTGCGTCACTCGACGCAATCAAGCGAGCGAGATGTGTATATGGGAATTTAGTATAGGAAAAAGCAGCGTAGATAACAAATTATTGACAAGCTTTTGACGCAGTGACAGGTTCACAGAACTCTAGTCTATTACTTTTGTTTAGCCATTAAAATCTTAAAAATCTTTAAAATTAAGTCTTTAAAATCTTGTACTTAAGTACAAGATTTTAAAGACATGGAAAGTGTTTTGCCGTTGATCATTTTGAAAACACTTAAGTCTAGTTCTCTATTTCATTTGAATTTTAAAAGGCGCCATTCTAATCTATCCACTTTAATTTATTTTCAATACGGATATTATTTGTTTATAAATTGATATTAGTACATAAAGTACATGAACTACACAAGTCTACATGATAAATTTGACAGGTAGTAAAAACTGACATTTCATATTTTCGTTCATTTATAGTAAACAGTGTATAAAAAAAAAGGTGTGTGCGCGATTCACACACGATAGAAGTGAAACTTCGGCAAATCGACAAAAGAATCAGATGAATATTTGTAACGACGCTTTTTTTTTAATAAAATACATTTTTCTTTATTTACACTATTAATCAATTAAATTTGACAGCTGGACGCCATCTTTGCCGCGACTTTTATCTCTGTTTCAAAGGTCAAAATTATAGTGTAATTTTTTTAAACTTTGTTTAAAGTGTAAAAAAATAGATACACATAAATAAAATATTGTTTAATTTTACATCTGGTATTTTTTACCAACATCTCAATTGGTAATGCAATCTCTCTCATGAATTTACATGACGTCATTTCCGATTGGTTGTACACTCTGACATTTGCTCTCTCGCTCTGACTCACCAATTTCATATTTGTGTCTCTTACGTGTCGTTTCTCGTTGCATCCGGTTTGAAATCACTACGATTCTAAAGAAGTTTCACTTCAAAAAAGCAGTGTATAAACTCGTTGGTATATATACAAAGCACAACTAAAATTCAAACCCCGTACCCGACATCAGCAGTTCGGCACACTAACTATTCACTAGACAATCGAGGCAAATTCATTCGTTCAGGAGTTTTTCCAATCATTCACTTTGTCCAACACTATAACGATCTATGAAAGTAGTTTATGGAATTTTAGGGATAAATTCAAAACTAGGGTAAAATGGAAAACGAAAGTGGAAACACTGTCAAAAACTGACCACACAGCACCCAGTAAACACTGTAAACAGTCAGTTGATTTCCAAAGAATTGATTTCGTTGGATTTCGTAGTACGCAGTTTATTACATTCTCTTTGGATTTCGTCTAATTAAAAATACTATAGTATAAACTATAGTAGTGAACACTAAAAACAAATACTAAACAGGTGGTCTTTTTAGTTTTTAGGTGTACAAGAGATTCGGAAGTTAGAATATACAACGCCTATCGTAAACAATAAAGAATAAAAAACTTACAAGAGAGCGTATCAACAAACAGTATGATTCCAAAAGACAAAAAAAATAATGTGAATTTGCCCCAAACACCTTTGGCATTATACATAAAATTGTACTGTGATCGAAAAGGTTCCTCAAAAAGCAAGGTAATTTTATTTTCAGTTTGATCTTAAAAACAATTTCTCTTAAACTGTAATGCAAACTCTGTTTGAAACCTCAATATATTTCATGGTTATCTGATGGAACAAATTACATGAAAATTCTTTGAAAACTAAAATTACGTAAGATTTTAATATTTCATTTCGATTTTCCGTATTATTTCAGTATCACAATAATTTAATAGAAGCAACAAAGTCATATCTGTCTCTCACTGAAACAGAAAAGCAAAAGTTTGTCAAGAAGCTTGAAGAATGTAAGCACAAAAAAGAAGCACAATTTTTTGAACAGTTGAAAAGTGCAAAGCCCTATTTAAAGATCAAGAAAGATAGGTAAGATTTTTTTTCTTATGTTCTTAATTGTCAGGGGACATACCTGCATGTTGTATTGTGTACATTGGCAAAAGATTGGCCTAGTGCATGTCATACTGTCACAGGAAGGGTTCCTTTACATTTATTGTTATCTATATATTTTAAGCTTCTACCTATTGCTGTTGTATTGTAAGCGCCCTTATTAAGGAGCCCAAATTAAATATTTAGTTTATACTACTTTTAGGATTCCAAAGTTTATGACATGGAACTCTTATAGATTTATCATGTCCATCTGTCTGTCCTCGACTTACTGCCCAAATAGTTGATGCTAGAAAGAGCTATATTACTTATAAAAACTTTTGTTTAGGTTGCTAAGATCATTTTTTTATTAAGACATCTGTTTAAAAGTTATTTAACTTTAAAGCACATATTGTTTGTTAAAACAGCTCCCCAAGACCAAACAGCTGGCTCAAAAAATGTGAAAATAGCACATGATTGAAGTTCATGATGTGAACCTTAAAGGAAAACTTTAATGGCTTAAAATACTTTATTAGTTCATGACTTATAGAGGTCCAACTTGTAAAATGCACAAACTTGGAAAACATTATACATAAATAAAGAAATAATAAGTAAACATATATATATATAGCAATTATCTATTGGATACGATTTGAAATAGACCTTTCCTTATGGACAACTACAGAACCCTATTCTATGTGTGGCGTGACATGTACTTGGCTGACTTTTTAGTATTTGTTGTTATAGAGGCAACAGAAATAATATTATAATAACATTTTGGATATCTAATCCTAAGCTAATTGGACACACAAAGTCCCAAACTAATCAGAGCTTGTATTATGGGTTCTAGAAAACTAAAATAAATACAGTTTTTTTTTTTATAAACACTTAATTATTATATTTATGTAGAAAACACTGCAACAACCTGAAACAAATATTTGCAAATCATACAAATATTTGGTCTGATCTGGGAATTTAACATGAGAACAGTCAGTCGCATACGCTAATTGCATTTGTCTGTCATGATTCTTAAGATACAGCCTAGTGACAGACAGACGGACAGCATAGTGTTAATAATAGAAGCCCGTTTTTACCCTTTAGGAGGAAGGGATTGATTGATACTAAAGAATTTCAAAATTTACAGAAATACATGGTTACTTTGGTAACTGTATCTCAGTGATAAATTTCATAGCTGCATAAATATTTTATAAACCAGCACATTGTTTCAGTTCGAAATGTAGTGATTCTACTATAAACAGTATAGAAAACAGAGCTTTGGAAGAAGAGTCATCCAATTGTGATTCTGAAGGAAGACCAACAGTGACTCCACCATTAGAACCAAATTGTGACATGAATGTTAGTAATGAAATACGAGACTCTGAAGAACCTGCAATAAAGTAAGTATTTTAGTACTTCAGTGCTAAATATAAAGAATAGCGATTTTATATTAATGAAGTAGTTGATTAGACGCTACTAACAGAAAGAAAATCAGTGTTAATGAAATGACAGGTAATTAGGGACACCTACAAAAATTTAAACAAATAAATAAAATCTAAGTGTCTGTTTTCATTATCAAATGTTATTAACTGTGTTATTGTTTTCGTTTCTATATCAGCTAACAAAAAGTGACGTCTAAACCTTTCAGAACCTGTAACTTCTGAGGTCATAAATAACAGACTTGCTTTTGTTATTTCTAATTGCCTTGGGCATGTGCATTGTTTGCTTTTAAATGGTGGTGTGGTTCTTAAGGTACTTATTAAATACTGGCACACCAAAGTTATAAACATTATAGTGACGGCTATTTTTCTTTCCCTCCATATAACGTCACCTCTTTACAACAATAAAATATGCTCAATCAATTTAGTTAAAATAAGATTTACACTGTATATATGTTACTATTATCTGTTATCATTAATATAATGTGTTTTAGTGAATTGGAAGAAGATCACGATATACCAGTAGTAGATCCTGGAAATTATGAACCACCACAACCATATTTGATTGAACCAATACCACCAACTATAAAGTAAGTAAAAAAAACAAGTTCAACATTTTTTTTACAACAAATTATTAGCTTTTGACTAACAGCCCCGGATCTAAGGGGGGCAAACCGGGACACTTGCCCCGGGTGGCAGTTTCATGAAGCCGCCTAATCCTTGAGACAAGAATTCGAAATATCGAAGTAATGCAACCTCTTTTCCTACACTCTCATAGGTTTTATCAAGTAATGGAATCTTATTATAATATATATTTGAAAAACAAAGTTTTTTATTTTCATACGCCCAGTAAGTTTTTGAACACATATTAAGTGCATTTATTAACGTAAAACGTATCATCATAACAATTTTTCTCAAAAAACTGAAGGGAGGGGGCGCCGCTATCACAGTTTTGACCCAGTTCGAAAAAATCGTAGATCAGGGGCTGTTCACTAAATGCATATGAAAGTGTATGCATACGGTACTCACGTAACAAAATCAATTTTTAGGGTTCCGTAGCCAAATGGCAAAAAACGGAACCCTTATAGATTCGTCAAGTCTGTCTGTCTGTCTGTCTGTCTGTCTGTCTGTCTGTCTGTCTGTCTGTCTGTCCGTCCGTATGTCACAGCCAATTATTTCCGAAACTATAAGAGCTATACTGTTGAAATTTGATCAGTCGATGTATTCTGTGAACCGCATTAAGATTTTTACATAAAAAAAGAAAAAAAACAATACATTTTGGGGGTCTCCATACTTGGAACTGAAACTCAAAAATTTTTTTTTCATCAAACCTATACGTGTGGGGTATCTATGGATAGGTGTTCAAAAATGATGTTGAGGTTTCTAATATCATTTTTTTCTAAACTGAATAGTTTGCGCGAGAGACACTTCCAAAGTGGAAAAATGTGTGTCCCCCCCCCTCTAACTTCTAAAATAAGAGAGTGATAAAACTAAAAAAAATATATGTTGTACATTAACATGCAAACTACCAACGAAAATTGGTTTGAACGAGATCTAGTAAGTAGTTTTTTTTTTAATCCCTACTTAATATTATAAATGCGAAAGTACCTCTGTCTGTCTGTCTGTTACGCTTTCACGCCTAAACCACTGTATCGATTTTGATGAAATTCGGTATGATGATAGAACTGAACTTGGGAAAGGACATAGGCTACTTTTTACTGCAATAATCGAGACACAAAGACCAAAGCTAGGTGATTATAAAAATACATAAATCGAAGATGTCAAAATGTATCACTGTTTACCTCCTGTCAAAACTTCACAGGTTGCTAGGAATAACACACTTGCATGGCAACCATAATGATAGTTTGTAAATGACATATAGACCAGTAGACCAGAGTAGATAATTTTTGAAAACAAATAAAATTATAGTAGGATGAAACCTATTGGAAAAAGAGGAGAATATTATAAAAATGAAAGGAAAAATAATTTACGGGCGATCTGAGGTCGGGAAGGGGTAGGGAGGGAGGTTTTCGGGTCCTTTAACCGGGGCGTGAAAAAGCATCTCACTAAGCCGCCATAGTGTGGGCCGCCATACATTATTGTCCGCATTCGCAGCAAGTGTGGTAGCCCCGACCCTTGGATTTTGCTCATGCTTTCCATCAGGCAGGGTAGAGTCAGATTGGATGGCTAAATATATACAACAAAGGGTAAAAAACGGTATATCTCGATTTCCAGCAAAACTACAAGGAAAATAGTTAAATGGCAAAGTTGTAGGTAATTAAAAGATCTACAACTTTTTAAGGTTCCGAAGTTTATGACTTCGAACCCTTAAAGATATGTCATGTCCGTCTGTCCATCCGTCCGTCCGTCCGTCCTCGACTTGTCGTCCAAACAGTAAGTGCTAGAAAGATGAAACTTTGCATGAATATGTATTGTAATTACGTCGACAAAGTGCTACAATAAAATTATGAAATATATTTTTATTTAGGGTACCTCCCCTACACGTAAAGTGGGGATGTTTTTTTTTCTCACGGCTACCCCATCATGTAGGGTATCATTATATAGGTCTTTTAAAAAAATTACAGGTTCGTTAAGACGATTTTTTGATTTAGGTATCCGTTTGCGAGAAATTCCACTTTAAAGGCAAACTTTTTGTAAAAACAGGCCGTCCCGCCCGCCGAAAAATTTGTGATAGTGGTCCATATAATGAACTTTAAATGAAAACTATAACGAATTAGATGACTTTGTTAGTTCAGGAGTTATAGAGGCTTAACTTTTACAATGCGCTTACTTGGAAAAGTCATACAAAATCAACGCATTAATACGTAAACATAACAATTATCACACACTTGGCCGATTTTTTATAATATCATTGATCAAAACACTATTATTAAAACATCGATCAAAGTTACAACTAACTACAAGAAATTTTATATGATGTTACCTGCTGATACGGAACCCTTCATGAGCGAGTCCGACTCGCACTTGGCCACTTTTTAAATTTGTTGTCTATATGTTTGTTATGGCTAATTTCTGGAACGGTTAGACCGATTTTGACGAAACATTCATGGCAACATAGCTGATGACATAAGAAGTAACTTCCACTACTTTTTTTAGACTATCTTCGTTATTGTGGAAGTTCAACAATACACGTGTTGCTCAGATAGTTTTAAATGATATCTTTTTTAAGAGATTTTCCTTTCATTTTATTTCTTAAAGAGAATTTAAAAAAAGCAAGAACCTTTAGAAGATATCGATAAAAAACTTGTTTATTGTTTAGGTTGGTCAATAACATCGGCACTAATCTTTGGTTGCAGGAATGGGCATCAATTGTTTTACTTGTTAAACTCTACAGAAGAGGGTAACAGTGTCTCTTGGTCGTCGTTGGAAGGGTTCGAGAGAAATAGATACAGTCGCGCCGTGTCCTTATTGAAAAAAGATTATATTTCTAAGTATAAGGAATATTTGGAAAGTTTAAGTTCAAAGGATTTATTTGATCATTATTATAAAACAGTTACTTAATTTATTGTTTTACTTTGTTTTATAAACTTGTCACTCATGATAATTCTATCAATCCAATTCATCCTAAGAATTGTTATGCCACATAATGTTACTATGTATTTACAAGTATACTGTTATGTGTAAAGAACCAGTTCGAACACTTCGAACCATGAATAATAAATTCGATTCAGTAACACCTGCCGAACATAAAACTCTAGTTTATGGGATGACCGTGTATCTCCACAAAACGTCTGCTTTCCCAATAGGAATGGTAACCAGCACTCTTGGGCGCGGTTTATACATTGATGAGAGGCGTGGCCCAATCACGTCTTTTCAAAGTAACACTATAAACCTTAATAGTTCGTAGTATAACGTCGTTCATAACGTACATGTGAATTGCCCTTGCGCTTCCAGGCGCTATCTCACCAGCAAACCAAGAAGTAACCGGTAATCGTTTGGCTAGATTTTAGAAAGCTATAGTGAACGACACCGGCGCTAGTCCACTTAACACTCACAAGTAACTTTTTCTTAGTCAATTTTCGTTTAGAGCAGGATTTGGCTGGGTCTCCAGGGTTTAGCCAGAACGAAAAAGTTGAAACCAAAAACGTAGTGCTTTCTTTTGCGATACCAGCGCCCATAGATAATACACTATATCTGATACCAGCGCCGTACACATCATTAATCCTCCGACCTATTTCTGCAGCACTGGTGCCACGGTAGAACTCGTACTCGTAAATATACCGTCAAGTGATCCGTCTGCTGGTTTGCCCCCTATAATATAAAAAAAATATACACTGATATTTAATTTTTTCCATTGTGGGGTAATAAACGACGCCAAAGAAAAAAAAAGTTGTGTGGCACTCGGGGACTGCCGCGGCAAAGCTATTGCATAGCATTTTTTATCGACTTATACAATTTAATTATTTCTTTATTTTTTATTTACCTACTTATATAGATTTTTTTTTCTTCGATATTAATTCAAGTTTACAAAACAATATACACTGTCTTTTTACTAACATATATTCTAACAATATTATTGCCAAACTATATAATCATCCTATTAACCAAAAGACAATGACAACTAAACAGAGAACATAATAAATAGTAATATGAGCATATCTATGGAATGAAAAACGAAATAAATAAAAAAAACTTGTCAAGGTGTCAAGGGACACCCGGATTGAACGAAGTTACACGCACGGCTTGCTAAAATGTGTCCTTATACAGACAAAACCTCATACTCTACTAACATCATTAAAACTTGTCTAAACACGCTACAATTAAACTCTACTCTAGTACTTGTAACTTAATATTTTGCTTTGTTGGAAATACTTTCATACAATATAGTATCAAAGTACTCTTAAAGACGAAATAAATGAGCCTAATATCGATGGGGTTTCTATGGCCACCTTCCAGCTCCATCATCAGACCCTGGTTACCATATAGTGTCAAAGTACTCGTCAAGACGAATCAAATGAGCCCAAACTCGAAGGGGTTCCTATGGCCACCTTCCAGCTCCATCATCAGACCCTGGTTACCATATAGTGTCAAAGTACTCGTCAAGACGAATCAAATGAGCCCAAACTCGATGGGGTTCCTATGGCCACCTTCCAGCTCCAGCATCAGACCCTGGTTACCATATAGTGTCAAGGTACTCGTCAAGAAGTGTCAGGTTTTTTCGTTACTTTCTTGATTCGGTCCCCGCCCTCAAAGCCCGCGATAAAATCTATGCAATAGCTTAAAAGAAATGAATATCTGTTTTCAAAACTCAAATGTATCAGATAAATGAATTCATAAATTTGAAATTCTTAACCAAATAGGAGCTATTTCAGATCAAAATGGTCAGTACATGTTGCAAGAAGATTGTAGCGGAATCCGAGAGATAATGGAAGAGTTTATCCAGAGCTATCAAAATAAAGTTTGCTTGTGGAATAAGAAAAGAAAGGATTATCACGATCGCAACAAGAAAAATGCTGCTGATAGGCTAATTATTAAGTACAAACCTATTATTCCTAATGCCAATAGGATAAGTAAAGAAATTAAATATCTTGCGGACTTCTTACAAGAAAGAATTCAACAAAGCCAAAGTCTTTAAAATGATGTAAGTAGTCTATGTTCCTCATTTGTGTTTTTCTTTTTTTTTTTCTTTTTTATATTAGCTGCCAAAATGACTCTGCCCTGTCTGATGGAAAGCATGAACAGAATTCAGAAATGGAGGCCACCATCCTCACTGCCACAACGTACAGTGCAGCACTGTGACCCACATTATGGCGGCCTAGTAAGATGCTTTTTCACGCCCCGCTTGAAGGACCCGGGGTCATAGAAGGGAGGAAACACATTCGAGAGCGTATGTCAACCACTCTGAAGCGGTGGCTTCCGAGACCAGCACGAGTTGTCCTGTATAGGAAAGGGGAAGGGGGGACCATTTGGAACAACTCTTCAGAACACTCCATGATGTAAGCGATAAGAGGACTGCCATGGAGGCCACATTTCTTCGCAGCTGCAGGGGCTCAAGGGACTTGGTGACTTCGTTACTGTCGATAATGCGGACTGCTCGCCGCTGTAACCGATCGAGAGCGTCAAACAAACACTGGGCGGATCCATCGCAAAGATGAGAGCAGTACTCCACACACGAGCGAACCTGGGTCTTGTAAAAAAGACATAGATGCCCGGGCGCGAAGAAACGTCTCACCCTGTTCAGTACGCCTAACTTCCGCGATGCCGCCTTAATGACGCTTTCATTGTATTCACGCAGGTTGAGATCATGACAGATATTCACCCCCAAGATACTGAGCCTATCCTGCAGTGGTAGTTGAGTGCTCTGAAAAGTAGGGAGGGGATGTAAGGGAGACTTCTTGGTAGAGATCGCGCATACCTGTGTTTTCTTGGCGTTGAACTCGACCAGATTCTCATTTCCCCATTGAGAGATGCGGCCGAGAACCCGGTCAAGCTCAGCGACAAGCTCCCGCCGTTTTTCCTCAATGTTTGCTAGCTTGGCTGTCCAAAATATCGCCCATAAACTGTGCTATCGTCTGCATAGCAATGTATGTTACCAGGGGCTAACATATCATTGATATGCAGAAGAAACAGCACACACCAGCGTTTATCTGTCTAAAATCAGAGGCCGAGGACCCTAATGCGGCGTTGGTGCAGGGAGGCGGCAACCCAGTTGAAGTTTGCGGGGTAGGCCGAATGTGGGAAGTTTGGAGAGAAGCGAACGGTGCCAGACCCTATCAAAGGCCTTGGCCATGTCGAGGCTGATTGCCAATGGCTCACCATGCCTATCTATTGATAGGCATGGCGATTCATTGGCCACCTCACCCCACAGGTGTGTGACATACGCTAAAAGATCACCCGTATATCGGTTCGGCCTAAATCCATATTGCCGATCATTTAGCAGGGAGTGATCTTCTAGGTACTTGACCAATTGTCTGTTGATGATCAGTTCGAGCACCTTGCAGAGAATGGAAGTGACGGCTATTGGCCGGATCGGAGCGCTCGCCTTTTTTGGGGACAAGCTGAACATTCGCCTCTCTCCAGACCTCCGGGACAATTCCTGAGGAATAAGACAGGCGATACAAGCGCGTCAATACAGGAGACAACTCTGGGGCGCAGTTCTTGAGAACCACCGCTGGGATACCGTCGGGTCCACTGGCTTTCCGAACGTCGAGTGACCGCAGCTCTACAAGGACATTCCTTTGCCGAATACGAATGTCCCGCACAGTGGAGTCGCAGATCGGAATCGTAGGCGGGTGCACGCCACGGTCATCGATTCGGGAGTTAGCCGCAAAGAAATCGACAAGCAACTGCGCTTTCTCTTGCGGCTCTTCGACTTGATGTTTTTTTTTTGGTGATGTGGAATTACCAAAACGGTCTATCTATACAAATAAATAAAATTAACGTGTCTGTTTGTAATATTAAAATAACCGCTTTTAATAAATGCACATGTATGTACCTATACAAGGATCTGAGCTTCTGCAGAGAACTGACGATCGATGTAGATATCGTTGACATGTGGACACTCAATGGACGTACGATAAATCGTTGTAGTGTATACCGACAATTCCACATACAGCGGCGGTAGGCAGGCTCCTCCTCTCACTAACCTTCAGTGCTTGTCGATTTCAATTTCATTAATTTAATATTAAATAGTTCCACATTGATAGATTAGTTCAAGTTTTCACTTCTGTCACGCGTCCCGAGACGCACAAGTTTTTTAAAAACGTTTATTAACATTTTAACATTCGTAAATTAAACAATAGTTTAGGTTAATGACACTTTAATTAATTATCCTATTATAATGACATAAATATTATAACATACATAATCTAATGAGAACATATGGAGACTATATTATTATTCGATATACATATTACATATAACACTAAACTCTAAAGCAAGCAGTGTACCTAGTAGGTAAAGTTATTATTGTTTTCGTGATTAGGAATATTACTTAGGTACCAAAACAATATAATTATGCATATTTTTGAAGACATTAATATTTCGCCTAGAATCACATTATATATGACTTGCATGAGATTAAATAACAACCATTAACGATTTTTAATACTTAATGTGGAATATTATCTATTTGCCACAGAGAAGGCCTATGGCCATTCCAGCGACAAAGGATGCAAAAAATACGTGTGATTCCGTAGCACGATAATGATTATCCCCTTTAATATTATGAACCAAACGTTTAGCTTTTACTTCCTTTTTCTTAATTAACTCTTCGGCTTTATCTAATTTGCGATCTACAAATCGTTCAACCTGTAACAACAAAAATATTAAGTGTTTAGCAAGCTTAGAAAACAATGCATTAGACAGCCCAATCTACTATATAAAAATAAGTCGGATTTTCCTTCCTGACGCTATAACTCCAGAACGCACGAACTGATTTCCACGGTTTTGCATTCGTTGGAAAGGTCTCGGGCTCCGTGAGGTTTATAGCAAAGAAAATTCAGGAAAATTTCAATCTTTTAAGGGCAGGACGACGTCTGCCGGGACAGCTAGTTTTATATAGATATTGTGATACTTGTTTTTCTCTTTCCAGTTAATTAATTTTAAGCAGTCGGGTTTATTGTTTCTTTAATAATTGTTTTATTAAAATATAAGTTTGTAGAGTTCAAATCCCGTAGTCCTCATATATTTTGTAAGCTTTGGACAATTTTACAATCTTTTCATCATCATCATGTTAAAACGGTAATAGAAATATGATATGATGTACATATATGTATGTGTGTATGTATATATTTGAAATGATCTTTTTAAGATCCCATTGGTACCCATTTTGCTAGTGTAAAAAATATTCTTGAAAATGAATATAGCATAAGTCAGTACCACAATCCTAACGAATTTAACGACACCTCATAATTATGTCAAAATCAGTCCAGCCGTTTAGACTCTAGGGCGTGAAATATAAATGCGCATACACACATACGCTTAAAAAAATTACCCTCCTTCCGACGCACTCGAGTAAATATCGAAAGAAAATCTCGCCGAGGACGTAAGATAGGACTACGGGTGACCATAATTTGGTGCAACTATTTCTGTAGATAGTTAAAGAACACAGAGTTCATGTGAAAGGGTTCAGTTGGCAATGGGTATTGTTTTTTATTGATCCGGGACACATTATCAGCATTCTTATATATGACATTTTGTGTTCTAAATTCTTAACGATAGACCACGAAGAATTTGACGTTCGACATCGTTAGCAAAAGACCAAAAACATGAAGTCATACAATCGGCAAAGTCGGTCCAAAAGTCCAAAAATAGCAAGACCAGCAACACATACCTATGTGATGTGTTTTAAGGGTATCTATTTTACGGTTTAATCATTATTCCTGCTTTCAACTAAATATATGATTTACGAAAGATACATATAACAAGGTGATAACGATAACTCACACATTGATTTAGGCGATTCACACACTGGCGACGCGACCACGCGCGTAGGCGCGGGGCAGCAGATCCCGAATCTGCTAGCGGCACGCACTCACGCGTCGTAACGCGTTTTTGGTGTGTTGAACCTGGCGTGTTTTCTATACTAATCGATGTACTTGCATACAATATTAAAATCTGCCACTCCGCGCTACGTGACGGAGCTCGGAGCAGTGTGTTAATCGCCTTAGGAATAAATAGCCATCGATTGTTCATTAAAAACATTACAGAGAAAATCAATGCAGTCATTGCTTTTTGGTTTATTATACGCTGAAATTTGGTTTTTAGGGATCTTGGGTGAAAAATCGACCTAGATTGGTCTAGTGTTTGTGAAAACGCGAGTTTTCGTGCGTTTTTCTTTAGCACTCATAGCATTGCTTGTGACATCTATAGGACTCTTTCAGTAACACTAAGTTGGTTGGTGGTTAGTGCTCCAACACAACAACACTGCAGTTACTTGGAGGAAAGATGGCGTTGTTAAATAATAAATATGATAACCAGAGATTGCAAATCCCGGACGATTTTTCAATACCGGGATTTCGGCATCGTATCGGATTATACCGGGATCATACAAAATTTTTAAATAGTTTAAGATTAAACATAATTTATTTTAGAAAATTAACAAAACTTAATAAATAACAAAAGGAAAAAAAAATGAATTTTAACAAAACAAAAAAAGCAGCTACCAGAAGATTTTTTTACATTTATTCATATTTTTATTTTTTTAGTATAGTTTAAATTGTTTATTATTTAGTCGAATTTAGTTTGTTTTGTTTCATTTGTTACCGTTTTGTTATCATTGGTTGTTTTTGTTTGTTAGGTTTTGCTGTTTCGATTTTTTATAATTATTCGTGTTTGTTTGTCAAATTTAACAAGTCTCACGTGAAATCTATTTCGTTTCATTTAAGTCGTAAATAAAGTCTTTATTTTATTATTTTCCTAAAATCTCGACAAAGTTAAACTCATTGTTCTAAAAAGAACTACAAATTTCAGGATTAAATATTCCCAAATCATATCTTAAAGCTAAAGAAAAAGCGTCGGATCATGTTTGAGTTATATAGGAAAAAACAGGTCTCTTTCGTTATGTTTACTACCATTGTCAAAATATCAATGCTTAATTAAGCGTAAATTTATTTTTAGAACAATGAGATTTACTTTGACGAGCTTAGAAAACTTTCGGTTAAAACTGTGGAAAAAAAAAAGGTTTTATTAGCCTGGGGATTTGTTTTTTTTTATACCGAAATCTCGGGATTGTTTGGTCAATCCCGGAGAAAAATCGGCCTGGGATCCCGGTATTCAATCTCTAATGATAAACGAGCTTTGCTGTGTGTGTACTGTCAAACTTTAAGGAATAATCAGTCTAGATATTTAAGATAGTTAATGCCAGCACTGGCAGCGACTTGCCCGAAAATAAATAATATTTCGAACATTTAACACACAGCGCCATCTCGTCCCCCAAACTAAGTAGAGCTTGTATTATGGGTAACTAGACAACTGTTGGCTTTATTTTTTTAGGGATGTAAAAAAAAATTAAAGAAGCGATTGCTGCTGCTTTTTCAATTATGCAATATTGCTTCTATGCACGAGCGAGTGCAGAACCCTATGGTCCTTGAACTATAAAAACTAGCTACATTTTCGTTTAAGCGAGCATCACTAAGTATTTAGTTATTGATAATGATGTTTCTATCAACAAAGTGCCTATCAACACTAAACAAGTCAAGGTCAGACTCGTGCGCGAAGTGTACAAATAAAGAAAACTATTTTCGAGTTTTTACTATTTTTACCATTTAGTTTAATTCAGGTTCTGAAGCAACAACAGTAATTGTTTGTTGCACGTTTGGCCTAGTGATTTCAGCGGTCGCCACTCCACTTTCTAGTTCGCCAAGTGTCGTGGGTTCAAATCCTACGTGGGACAACACTTTGTGTGATTTGAGAATTATTATTCTGAGTCTGGGTGTTCTTTGTGTCCGTTTCATGTATGTTTGTAAAGTCCCCCGTGGCACAGGATTTTTAAAATTCGTTGTCCGCTTTAATTATATTTATGCAGTTATGGCAAAATAAAAAACAAATATTATGTGCAAACTTCAACTGTTTACCTATCAGGGTACATGCGATTAATTTTGCTGAGCGGAACAACAACAAAGATAAATACGGTTCAGAACTTTTTGCGCATGGATTTGTAAGTGTTTTCATTAGTATGTTTTTACATTATGTACGGGAAGCCAGTCTACTTATACCCGCACAGAAAAAAACTAAAATATGCCTTTACCCTCGAGATAAGATTCACGGTTCACGTTATAATGTTAATCGCGGTTAGAATAAAATGAAACCAAAGTAAACCTATTCTAGCTTACATCCTTTAATTTTATAATAGGTACATCAGCAACTCACATTTATTTAAAAAATCACGAAGAAGCAATGCCAAAAAAAAATCCTCCAGTAAACCCTGCTGAATAATATGAATTATTTTTGACAAAGAGCAATACCTGTAACAAATAAACCATGGTTGAAATATATTTTGTCTTGTTTTGATGTAGTAAGTCAGTAAACAGCCAAGATTTATTATATTACTAAATGAACATTTTAAAGCTAATGTTTTTTTTTTGTGTTTGAATTAATCATGTTAATATAATGAAATTAAAAAACAAAAAATTGTACAAGTATTTCTCCAAGGTTAAAGCAAATTATGTGATTACTATATTTTCCCCGCGGCTCCGCCCGCGTGTATGTCGGTTATCGTGGTGATTCGTAGCCTATGCAATGTCTTAAGAATCAAAGTATGGTAAATTTCATCGTATCACATAAAATCGGTAAAACTGTAACAAAGAGACCTAATTACTTTCGAACCATAATATCATTGGCAATGCATTGACTACCCCTCCGCCCCCCGCTCCTCTCTCTCTCATGGTAGGCTTATTGATGCTTAATTCAGTGCAGTCATATCGTGATAACTTTTGAACTATTCATCTAAATTACTTAGTGTTAGTACACACATCCTTACAAACTTTCGCATTTATAATATTAGTAGGAAGTTTCACGTAAATCCGTTCAGTAGTTTTTGCGTGACGAAATAACAAACACACACACCTTACAAACTTTCGGATATATATTATTACCTAGTAGGATTGGTAGGATATTATAGATATAGTGGAGGATTATACTTTTTAAATCAACTAACACAGCTAGCAAGCAACTTCGACTCATACGAACTCATGGGCATGGTGTCTGTATTCGTTATGGGGTTGGACTTAAGGAAATAACTTTTCCACAGTTCGAACCATGCCAAATTGATACTTTGACAAACTACACCCGAGAGCATTGGCGATAAATAAATTAACTAGCGTTAACGGCGGTCTCTCTCTCTCTTTTTATATTAAGTAGCAGGTTGTGGTTAACTTTATGGCTGAATTTCAAGCACTCGCCGGCCGGATGCTTAGTTGGTTGACACGATTAGTTTGGATACGAACAGAAACGAAACAGAAGGAAATTCATAGGAAATGGTGGAAAAAGGGATCGAATAAGCATTCAGTTCGGGGCAATTGTAAAACCCAAACGACGATCAAGTTGATGTAAAATCATCTAGCGTAATTCTGTGACTTTAATAATTCCATCACAAATTTATTAATTGTTGTATTTTATACTTAAATATTTTAAACATTAAGTGAAAAAATTGTTAATATTTTAGAATAATTTAATATTAAATAAATTAATTTATAATTTAAAATACAGCTAATTAAATGGATATCGGGTTCCGTAGTCAAATATATTGGCTCGTGATTTAAAATAGTGTCCAATATATTAATGTTATGAATAATTATTAATTCATCATTTTTGTACGAAGTTTTCCTTTCTTGGTATAGCACCAATACTATTTACTAGCGTATTTTACAAATTAGGCCTCTAAACTCCCGAACTACCAAAGTAATTAAAACTGCTATAATTTTCCTTTAAAGTTCATTTTCGTAATGACTACCGTTTACCATTACGATTTATTTCAGAATTATCGAATCAACCATTAAATGGTTGATTCGATAAAAGCTAAATTTTAGCTTTTAGAGAGGGAGGTCGCTAGACTGGAGCTTGCTCGTTCACTATAGGGAGCGATCCGATCTAGTTCAGTTACCCAAATGAACTGTACTATTGTTCCTTGAGTACACTAGTTCAGTTGTTGATTCGGAGAAAGGAATCGTTTATAAGGCGATCGTTCTGTCAATGAACTACGTACTACAAAGTGACTAGTTCAGTACTATAGTTCTTTTAGTTAATTTAATACCATAGTTCCTTTTGTACTTTTAGTACTATAGTTCCTTTAGCACAATTAGTTCAGTTGTTGATTCGGAGTAAGGAATAGTTCAGTCATGCCTTCTAGTACGTAGTACTCGTACATTTAGCACCATATACCGTAGTTGATTGAGAACATTACATTTTTATAGGAGTTTGCTGAGAATTTGCATAGTGAACTATATTTTGATTTTCCTTCACACTTAACAGGCATAAGACTGTCATTCTAATATCAATTTAAAAAAAAAAACATACCTATTGAAAAAAAAAAGTGGATAGATTAGAATGGCGCCTTTTAAAATCAAAATGAAATAGAGAACTGGACTTAAGTGTTTTCAAAATGATCAGCGGCAAAAAACTTTCTATATCTTTAAAATTTTCTAAAATAGCTAAATAAAAGTAATAGCTAACGCACTGAAAATAAAGACGAGTGATCCTGTCATTGCGTAAAAAGGTTGTGAATGAATTGTTATTTATGCTGCTTTTTCCTATACTAAATTCCTACGAATAAATAATAAGTCATGAAATGTAACTGCGCTCTAAAAATGACCCAACAAAAGTCGTGTCCAAGTAGGCGGTGCTTAAAAGTCGTGTCCACCGCGTCATTAGTCGGATATTGTTCTTGCACGCGAGTACACGTCCTATTTCTATTTATTATTGTGTTGTCAATAATCATGCCAGTGAAGTAGTGCAGGAGCCATACAAGGCTAAAATATCCAGGGATCACATTTCACTAGTAAGTAGTAGCAAAATTACAATTATATTTAATGATTTGCAAATATGTTTTCAAACCGAGATGGTTAACACTATGCAACACGAAGTCAGTAAATTTTTGATTGTTTTTTTAGGGTTCCGTAGCCAAATGGCAAAAAACGGAACCCTTATAGATTCGTCAAGTCTGTCTGTCTGTCTGTCTGTCCGTCCGTATGTCACAGCCAATTATTTCCGAAACTATAAGAGCTATACTGTTGAAATTTGATCAGTCGATGTATTCTGTGAAACGCATTAAGATTTTTACATAAAAATAGAAAAAAAACAATACATTTTGGGGGTCCCCATACTTGGAACTGAAATTCAAAATTTTTTTTTTCATCAAACCTATACGTGTGGGATATCTATGGATAGGTGTTCAAAAATGATGTTAAGGTTCCTAATAACATTTTTTTCTAAACTGATTAGTTTGCGCGAGAGACACTTCCAAAGTGGAAAAATGTGTGTCCCCCCCCCCTCTAACTTCTAAAATAAGAGAGTGATAAAACTAAAAAAAAATTATGTTGTACATTACCATGCAAACTACCAACGAAAATTGCTTTGAACGAGATCTAGTGAGTAGTTTTTTTTTAATACGTCATAAATCGTAACACGCAATATACCTTTCATCCAATCAATAAACTAGCTTAAAAACATCGATGAAAGTTACAACGAACTACAAGAACTTTTATATGATGTTACTTGCTAATACGGAACCCTTCATGGGCGAGTCCGACTCGCACTTGGCCGATTTTATTTCTTCTTAGTGAAATATTGAAAAGTATATCGATAAAATATTTTTTATTATAAAATAGGTATATTAATTTTGATAATTTTATAACGATAATGTATTTTGCATAGCGTGTTATATTTTAGTGTTTCTGCCGATGCAATTCAGCTAAAAAGTGGATAGCTGCAGTAAGTTGGAAAGACAGGAATATGACTGAATGCATGTGAAAACCAGCAGAGTATGCTTAATTCATTTTTTTACAAATCATTAAAAGGTTATACAATGTGACACAAAACTGCAGTACCGGTTTGTACAGTAAGTACTTACTGTTTTATTATTAAAATAATTATATTTATTATCTAATCTGAAATGAAACGTATTTTATTTACGCAGATGATACGTCTTGAATGAACGCCAAAATCTTTAAGGAATACTACAGGAAATAATTTTAACAAAAAGAAAATGACTTCAAAGAAAAACTATCCCGAGTACCCAAATCGCGACAATGGTGCCTATGATATTTGATCCCGATATGGTCGATGGGACCACCTGTAAGCTACGCCCATTCCAATGCAAAAGAATTTCTGAAATCAGTTCATAAACGACGGAATTATCGCTGAACATACATAAAAAAAATATATCTTGTTGATGTCGGAGTGTTGATGTGTAGTGTTTTTGGCTTGTTACGCTGCTTACTGTTTGAGTGCTGTAGTGTGTGATATGTATTTTAAATGAAGTACGAATATTCATTCTCATGTAAGTAAAATGTGAATTTCTTTTTAGCCGACTTCAAAAAAAAGGAGGAGGTTCTCAATTCGTCGGAATCATTTATTTATTTATTTTTTATGTGAGAACCTCCTCCTTTTTTTTGAAGTCGGTTAATGAAAACATATTTATCCTTTTTTTACTGAAAAAAGTTAAGAATTTTGTATAAAATCCCCTAATGCCAGCCACACATGTCTATCAGCACACATACTGTAATACCATGTCTGTATCAGATATAAAAAGACATTTATCTTCATATTGACATTATATTATTCCTATAAGAATCCTATTGTATACATTTGGCATTAAAAAATAAATATTGTATTATGTACTTTTTGTTTAGTGACTAGCACAAGTGTTATTAATTTAATGGCGTTTTTTACACTCTTTATATTAGCTTCACCTGTATGTTTGTAACCAACTCCTTTGGGCGCGACTTTAACCCACTTTAAACGGCCAGATGTCGTTCAAACTTTGTAGATTTATCGAGGACTGATGACAATACCACAATTCGTAAAAAAAAAATTTAAAACATTGGTCTTTGTCTAGAAAAAAAAATTGTTTTAAAAAGCTAAACAAATAGGCTCTTAAAAACTGAAAAGTAGAAAATAATTTTAAGTTAACAAAGGTGGGGTGCTTTTTGAAAAGATTTCAATAACTTCGCCCCACGCTTTGTTACCATAAAATGATTATACTTACTATTTATTCCTTTTCTCTGATTTATTTATTTATTATGTTTCTAATATTATTATTTTATATAAGCCTACTAAAGTAACTCTACCCTGTCTGATGGAAAGCATGAGCAGAATCAAGAGTCATCTTTACTGGAATGTGCCTGCCCCATGCAACTAGCCAAATTGCATTTTAACCAACAAACAAATAAAAGTTACCTTTTCAAACCAGTCGGGAGATCTTCCTGTAGTTTCTTTCTCAATTTTATCACTGATTTTGTCGACCCTTTTGCTGATTTTATCCCAATTTATGTCAATATATCCTTTTTGACTTGCAATATGTAGTAGTATGACACTTCCACCTAAGCCAACTGCTGCAACTCTGCCTATTTTCATAGAAATAAATCCGGTAATCCTGAAAATTACGTGATTACTTAAACAAAGAACGAATTGCAACGATGAAAACATGATTAGGTCACAATATAACAATAAAATCATGAGTCATATTTAACTCTGTCTTTCTTTAAAACCCGTACTGCGCCAATACATACGTAAACATTTTATATACAAATAAGGATCGAAATATATCATAAGTACGTAATCGACAGGAACACTTACCATCCTGATGCAGTTCCTATAATTAACTGCTTTGTTGCCGAAGTTTTTCCTATATCACCTATAGCTTTCTCTATAAAATTTTTGGCATCATCCACAATTTTTTTCGCATCTTCGGAAGCATCGTCAACGCCTGGCCGAGCCATGGTGGAATATAATCAGACAATTTATCACAAAAACCCTATTTATACTAACAAGTGTTACAAATAAAACTACTTGTTTGTGCGTGAGATCGTGAATAGGTGATCTGTCTTCTGTGATCGCGATTCATAGATAATTAGAGTTATGATTTTCAGTGTTCCCAGACAGAATATGAAAAAATGAAAAGTCTTGCTTGACTTGTTGGTTGGAAAGTAAATACTATATAACTAAATACTATATAAATAATTTTAGTATTTTCGAGCAATATAATAAGGTAGTTTCTTTTTTTTTTGACTGCCTTGTTGGTCTAGTGGTTAGAGTATGCGGCAGCTGATTTCGATTCCTGAGTCTGTCTAAATGTTTGTGTGATCCACAAACATTTGTTTCGGAGTCTGAATGTTTTCTATGTATAGTATGTAATAATTTCTATATTATGTATTATTATAGTGAGGGTTGCCAATACAGGGGTCTTGTGCGTAACATTTTCATTCAAAGTAAATAATAACTCAATTATATCAAAGTTAATCAGCTTTATTTATAATTAATCAACAACATAAAAATCTTCTAAAATTTAATACCACTTTGTGGAATCTTGCCTCTTAGTGCTATTTTAAATATAAAATATGTCTTGTACGTAACTAAATGGCACTCTGGACTATCAAACTTTGTGAATAAATAACTATTCTGAAAGACTAACAGTATAGGTAAGTTTTTTTAAATACAATAAATAACAAAAAGACATTTAATATAAATTAACAAAAACATAACTTCCAAAGGTTTTTTCATAAAAAAATAAAAACTATAACAGCCAAAACAGGACAGTTACGTAACAGTCGTTACGTTTAGGAACTCTAAAGCTATGTTTACAACGAGTACAATTTCTAGTCATTTTAGAAACAATACAATATTATTCAACACTTCAAAAACGTCGTGATGTGACATATTATTTAAGTCACATCATTTACCGTACTTATTTCTATAAAATTAGTCAATATCACAGACTGTTTTGATTTGAGCATTTATCTAACTATTTAGTAAAAATATATTTTACAAAAAACTTAGGGGATTCAAGTCTATCTCAGTTTCATTTTCACATTATGTAGGTAACAATACTTTTTAACTTACAAAAAAATTCAACAGATACAAAAAAATGTCAAATAAGTAGTAACAAAAATAAAATAGGGAACCAATAAGTAGGTAATTCTGCGTGATTGTTTGGTCTTCTTTTAGAGGTAACTTTTTCATTTTCCAATAGCTCAATCATCTTTTTGTGTTTAGTCTCTAGGCGAAATCTATTTTTACTTAAACTTTCACAAGTTTTTAATGTCCTTTGATATCTTTTATAATTTCGGTAATTCAATCTCTGTTTTTTCTTCAATTTTGTATTATCTTGCATCTCTGGCACTGTCACTGGAACAGCTGGCTTAGTATTATTTACTTTTTTATTTTCCCTTTTATTCCTTTTTTGTTATCTCCAAATTTTCCGTCTTTTTTCCTTTTCTTCCTTATTTAGTTCACTTACCTTGGGTTTATGTTCTTCAGTCTTTCGACTTCTTTCTTTTTATATTTGTTGTATTTTTCTTAATTTTCTTTGTTTTTGTCCATATCGCCGTTGTTTTTGTCTCTCTCGGCACCAGTCAACGGCATAATTTACCTGAGTAGGAATAAATTAATTTGTAAGGAAGTGCCGAGGATGTGAGGAATGTTAGGGTTCACCCTCTTTATCGCTAGTCTAAATAGGATATTTATAACATAATAAGGAAACCTGCTCACCATGAGGTGACTAGATCCTATAAAGGTAATGAGTTTACCTCTCTGGGTGGATTATATTTTTAATTTATATAAAAATTGCACAAGACAGTATGAACGCATCTTTACGAGTCCAGTACGTAACGTTTTTAGTCCACATAATACATCACGTCACGTCCTGGACGTTACGTATAACGCGGACTTGTCATCACATGTTTTTTTGGTATAAAAAAAGTTGATTAAAGTAGTTTACTAGTACACATTCATTATCTACTACATATTTACTTATAATTTAACACGAGTAGTATATAAAATTTGTGGGTCTTACCTTTCAAAATCAATGTTCGTACCGGACAAACAAAACAGACCCGTCACGCACGTCACGGACCGCAAGTGTTGACGATTGAATTTCTTCAGTTTTATTTCAAAGGAAAAGAACGAAGGAATGATAAAAACATTGTCAATATGGCATTGCATATAAATAGTTAAGAGCCAAAGACAATATTATTGTTATTCTTTAAAAAATCATACCGATACGTACAGGACTGTCCGCTGTGGCCAGTTTTTTAAATCCGATAATTTCAGTATTTATACTAGAAAAATATACTACAACCTTTAATATATTTTATTTAAAAACAAATATAATGAGTTATTTCATTCGAGTAATACTAAAGATATCCAAATATAGCTTATATATATTCTCCAAAATACGTAATCAAAATCCAGGATATGATGAAGGACACTTAAAAAAGTAGGATAATATTTGGTATTTTATTAAATATTAAAATATGTTTTCCGTTTAAGTCTTAAGTTTATCTTTTTTTTTACAGTAAGTTAAACATTTTACCCTAACGTAAAATAATTTGATACTCACTTCCTACATTTTTGCCTTGTAATCAATGGACAAACTCGTAGGACACGGCAAAATAGCCCTGAGCAAAATTTTGAAAACCGCCCATTTACAAAAAAAAGTATGTATTGTATTTATATCAGTTGTGTAGTACCCATAATACAAGCTTTGCTTATTATGGGATTAGATGACTTCGTGTGAAAGATGTCCGAGATATTTAGGTATTATTTATTTCTTTATTTCAAAAATCCAACTCAACTGTTGCATGACATTTAAAGTGGGCAGTGGCCTTCCAGGCATGATCACCTCGCCTTGTCAGAGGATCCTCCCTTTGTGATGGAGGAATACGACACCCGTTCTCCACAGTTGTAACATTACAGGTTACGGATTAAGAATACAGTCCACTCCTATTCATCCCGCGGGTGTCTTAAAAGGCGACTAAGGGATAAAATACGCAAGACAAGACAACATTGATGCAAAGAGAAGGAAAACTTGAAACCAACTCTATACCAACCCGTCTGGCCAGCGTGGTATAGTAAGACAAAAAACTCCTTTCTAAGGAGATGTTCCAGCTGTGGACTGCTAAAGGCAGATGATGATGTGTGAAAGATGTCCGAGATATTTATTATTTATTTCTTTATTACAAAAATCCAACTGTTCAACTGTTGCATGCCATTTAAAGTGAAATAATTATATATCATAAAGAGGCCTGTAGTATTTTTTTGTTGATTTTTCGCTATGTATTTTCGTTGATTTTCTTTTAATTTTTCTGTCATATTCAAGTTGAAATGTCAAAATCAGCTGTTGGTAACCTAAAATAGTTTGTTTAGTGAGCGGTACAATACATTAAATAACACAGAATGATCAAAAAAATAAGTTTATATTTGATAATATTGTATTAGAAAGTTAGTAGAATCGCTGCAGCTAACTTTAAGCTTTAAAACAAGTTCTTCATTTATAAACAGAAAGATAAATAAAAATATTATGTTACTTAGTACCTCTGTACATTTTAAAGTAATGTCTTAGACAATTACATTAAATTCAAATTGACCATTTACAGGATTGATTTATCGTTATCATGGCTATTTCCCGATTTGGCATTTTAAACCAGGCTCAAAGAGTAAAACAGTTGTTTTTATTCCATAGAAATAAAAGCAGTCTAGCATTATGGGTGAGATGTCTTTCTGTTTCCTGTGCTACCTCTATAGTAACTATCTAGTTTTCTATAGAAAACTGTGTAAAATAATTATAAATTACTGTTTTCTTCAGGATGAAGATCTTAACACCGACATCAAATTAAAAATTGAAGAACATTGGACAAAAGAGGTTGTCATTGAAGCAAGTACTAGTCAGCAAAAGTCTTGTTATGTTTTACCTATGTTTCCATATCCGTCAGGCAACCTACATATGGGCCATGTCAGAGTGTACTCAATATCTGATACTATAACAAGATTTCAACACTTAAACGGAAAAGAGGTTATTCATCCAATAGGGTGGGATGCATTTGGTCTGCCAGCTGAAAATGCAGCCTTAGAGAGAAATATACCACCTCAAACATGGACTAAAACTAACATTAGTTCTATGAAAACTCAACTCCAGCAGCTTGGCTTTAACTTCAATTGGGAAAGAGAAATTTCCACTTCTGATCCTAATTATTTCAAATGGACACAATATATTTTCTTGAAATTATTTGAGAATGGATTAGCATACCAAAATAAAGTAATTAAATATTTATTTAATGTTGACATGCAATTAAAGTAAATTCAGTAGTTTGGTTCCATTTCTATAATGTATACTTGTCTTGTACTTTTGTTTACTTTGATGTTACTAATATTTTAAATGACAAAAAAAAAAAACATTTTTTTATTATAACAGTTTTGTATAGTTCTGTAATTGGAAGTACATTGATGTACTGTTATAAGGCTATTAAGTAAAAGTGGTATGGTAACTTATTTTGTCAACAGTTTGTAATTTTTTATATAATATATACTTCTTTTCAGGCACAGGTAAACTGGGATCCGGTAGATAAAACAGTTTTGGCAGATGAACAAGTAGATGATCTTGGTTGTTCTTGGAGATCAGGAGCTAAGGTAGAAAAGAAATATCTCACTCAGTGGTTTATTAAAACTACAAAGCTAGCCAAAGATTTGTATGATGGTCTAGATAGCAAAGAATTGGAAAACTGGAAAGATATTATCAATTTACAAAAACACTGGATAGGGCAATGCAATGGAATTGTCGTAACTTTTACAATGAAAATAAATGATCAAATTAAATCCTTTGATGTATGGTCACCAGACCCATACAAATTCATTCATGGTGATTTCTTACTAATGCATTCAAATCATCCCCTGATGCAGGAGATAAAAGACGAAAATATCAAAAATTTGACCTGTTATAATCCCATATCAGAAAGTACTTTACCAATTTATATGAATGATGATGTTAATTATGCTGAAGGCCGAGATGTCTCAATTGCTTGTGCAATGTTGGATGAGGAAGACTATAATATTGCAAACAATTTGTATATATCTACTTCAACCATAAAAGCACATCGCTTAAATATGGAACAGGAAAATAAAAAAGCTATTGATATTGCCAGGAGTAAAAATGTAGGAGGGTATTTTGTTAGTTCCAAATTGAAAGACTGGCTTATATCTAGGCAAAGATATTGGGGAACACCAATACCAATAATTCATTGTGAAAAATGTGGTGCTGTTCCCATTCCTTACCAAGATCTTCCAGTGAAACTCCCAGATATAGATTCAGATTTGACTGGTATACAAACTTTAGATAAAGTGCATGATTGGGTAAACTGCAAATGTCCAAAATGTTCCTCTAATGCTAAGAGAGAGACTGACACTATGGATACATTTGTGGATTCTTCGTGGTACTATTACCGTTTTTTGGATCCGGCTAATGAACATGTACCATTTTCGAAGGCGTCTATCGAAAATCGCATGCCAGTAGATATTTATATAGGTGGCAAGGAACATGCTGTACTGCATTTATATTATGCCAGGTTTATGAGTTACTTTTTGCATTCCCTTGGATGGACTCCTACTCAAGAACCATTTAAGAAACTTGTTGTGCAAGGTATGGTAATGGGACAGTCTTACAAACTAAAGTCTTCAGGGAAATACATACCACCAGAGGAAGTGGAGCAGGTTGATAAAATTTATAAGGAAAAAAGTAGTGGTGAGCCAGTAATAGCACAGTGGGAGAAAATGAGCAAATCTAAATATAATGGGGAAAACCCAAGCAGATTACTAACAACCTATGGATGTGACACAACAAGATTAATGATCCTTGCGGATGTCCCACCAGCTACGCCAAGGCGCTGGTCTGATGCCAGTAAGTATATATTTCTTTAACATAAATGGGCCTGCTAAAGTAACTATACCTGATGGAAATCATAAGCAGAATCTAAGAGTAGTTAGTTGTCATCATACTTATTGCAAATGCAGACAATGCAGATTGGTGACCCACACTATGGGGATCTATTCAGATACCTCTGCATCACATGGTTGGCTTCAGCCTCATGTTTATGTTATGACATTATGATAAACATATTTTTAGGACCTGAAATTAATTTTTAATGATTCCCCAATATTTTTATGTAAAAATGTCAAACCCTAGTAAAGTTTAAAATCTAGTATCTTAAAAAAATTGTTACAGCTCTTCCAGGAGTGCTGAACTGGCAACACCGCCTTTGGATGACTATAAGAGAATTTTTAAAACATAGACAAAATATGACAAATAACTTAAATCCTGACGAGTTTGAAAAACATGAAGCCAAGATTTGGGATTCCAGAAATTTTTTAACTGCAACCACCACCTTTCATTTTAAATACACGCATAAATTTAGTGTGGGCATTTCAAGACTTCAGAGTTTAACCAGCGTTTTAAGGGTAAGCCTTGGCTAAGAAGAGAATGTTATTTTTACAGGATAGATAACTAAATATTCCATTAATAAATCAGCTAAGTCTCCTGTATATTTTTCTATACCTCTTTTCAGTAGCGGTACCCTAATCACAAGAGGTATCCCCGCTCTGCCTTCTCATGTTCCAGTTGTTCTTAAGCTTGTGTCAATTCTTCTTTTACTATTGAGTATGTACCTACTACTATTGAGTATGTACCTACTCCTCTTGATTGTAGAACCATGGGAAATCGGGGAGGCACCTAATCGGCATTCATTCAAATCTATGGCTCTTGTCTACTCTGTGTAGAAATGAGTGCCTGCATCAGAATGCAGGCACTCATTTCTACATCAGTACAAGTAATATAATTAAAAATATATTTAATCCAATCTCATCTCACTTTTGTTCCCTTTAAATAACATTTCGGTGAATCGACTGCCACACAAAACTAGTCAATCAATCATAGCCTTGCAAGAACCCTCTTTGCAGAGTGGTTGAGGCCCGCTGAATGACACGATTGCGGCTCATTGTCACCTCTCCACTCCAGCCATATTGTGTAAATAAAATGGGCCTTAAAATGTTTTATTAATATTTTTGGCAATGACTTGATCACGTCCCTTTCTGTCCCCAACGCATGTAATCCACTTTTTAGACATATAAACACAGTATTCTTTTGTATTATTTACAGAATGTACCACCAGAAGTTATTGCCAGAAGCAAAGAGTTCGAAAAAGCTTTAGCTGTTCTCATAATTATGCTCTCACCCGTTATGCCCCATTTTGGATCTGAATTGTGGGCTGGATTTCTGTCAGCACCAAATAGAGTATGTGAGGAATCAAATTTAATTAAATGGGAGGAAAGTGTAATAAATCAGATTTGGCCAATTGTAGACATGAATTATAAATTGTCATTATTATGTAAGGTAAGTGCTTTGCAAACACATAAACGCATACCAATTTCATGTTCCCATACTGAAAACCATTCCATTAATACAATAAAATTGTGCAGAAAACTGAATATAGTGTGGAAATGTTGTTAGAAAGATAAAACATAATTGACCTTTTTCATAAACATATTACTTTTTTTATTTAATTTCTCATTCATTTTTTGGTCTTTCAAAAACAATTAATTCTCGGCAATTAAAAAAGTAAACAAATAAATAATCTAAGTTCTTAAACAAATACTTGGTTAACGTAATGTTTATTGGTAACAAAAACAATTATGCTTTTTTAAAGAAATATCGATGCTTTTTTTTACACCTAAGGGAACCTTTGTTTGTAATCAAGGAAGATTCCAATTAAATCTCCTTAAAAATATATTATTTGTATTCTAGGTGGATGGAGCTGACAGGTGCGAACTGAGAATAAAAGCTAAAGATTTTCCCAATTTGCATCAAGATGCCGCTTTACAAATGGTGCTTAACGAAGATGCAATTAAAAAAACAACTAAAAGGGGCATATACAAAACAAAATACGAAATGTATCCCGATTGTCGTGCCATATTACACATATTTACAAACCGCAAAGAAAAAGCAGTACAAGAAAAAGATAGTTTACATGTATAGAGTTCATTGTGAAATTTGATGTGTATATTGTTTATTAATTAGTAGTTTGCCGTAAAAGAAATTATTTGTGTTACAAGGAACAATTTTGTTTAAAAAATTGTTCATTAAATAATATTCAAATAATGTAGATAACGTGACAATTTACATTAAATGACATCCTATTATTTTTGTGTTCTGTTTATTTTTGATACAAATTTGTAACAGTGTACACAGTAAAATGCATATTTAAAATAATAATAATGTTACATACCCCATAACGGTATTCTAATCCCATACTAGGTAGTAGGTCAAGTAGTAGAACCATCAAGTTTGAAGAGCCACGCTGATTACATTACGAATGGTCCAGTTCGACCGGGGCGGTACTACCTTCGCATAGAAGACAAGGCTAAAAATGACAGCATTCGTCTTGCTGTGTGAGGCCGTCATGATATTGGTCACCATACTGCATTGCGTGCACTCAAAATGAGGACGTTGACCACCACTTTTGAATTCTGTTCATGCTTTCCATCAGGCAGAGTATAGGCACTTACCGAAGTGACTTTACTCTGCCTGACGGAAAGCAGTAAGGCAGAAAGAATAGACAGAGCGGGGGCGGGGGGTAACCAGCCTACTAATATTTATACGAATAAACTTACATATCGTTTATAAATGCACCCATACATTTAAAACAATTGCTTAGCTTAGCAGAAACTATCACTAACCACTAAGTACTTATTAAAGAGGTATATTCTGAGGATATAAAATACAATATACCCTATAAGTACACACTTACATTATCGTTTAGAAATTGTTTGGATACATATATAAATTCAGTCAGGTATTTAACTATATGCGCTTTTGGAATCGTTGATTTGCTACCGAAAACACCACCTCGGGCTTAATAGACCAATCAATGTAACATTACAAGTAATGAAATAGTATAAAAAAATCCAAGTTCTATCTAAATTTTTCATAAAACGAGTATGTAGGTTGATTCGAATTTCCTAACAAAACACATTTATGAATCAGTTGTAGACGATATGAACTGTTTTGTTTACAGAACACGTTAATGTTACAAACATGAATTGGATTTAAATAACAAACAATTTGTAATCATAAAATCATTTTATTTGTCCCTGACGTCAGTTTTCTAGTAAACTAGTATGTACATATTAAAAAGAAAGTAAAGCTTATTCTGTTCTAATAGATTTTCGGATTGTGTTATCCGCCGTTTCTAGCTCTCTTTCCTCGAAATATTTCGTCTTTGTACTCTTTTAGATTTGCTGATGAGTCCTATAACAAAAAAAAATCCGATTGTCGTCCCTTGTTAGAATCGAATCCTAAACGATCAAAGCCGAGCCGGGCTGAGAGTAACAATGCCACGCTTTTAAAATTGCGACATTCCTACGTGCTAATATTTTATGACCAGTTATTTTTAATTGATTCAACAATTAGTGCATACAAAAAAAAACTTATGAAAACAAAATAAATGGGTGATGAAATAAAAATTTCAAATTTTCATTTCGATTTCCTTTTACCTTCATCGCTTCACGCCATTCTAAGTTTCGTAGACGAGCTAGTCCTTTCAAATTACGGTCTAATATTCTTAGAAATTCTTTTCTGGTTAACTTAGGCGTCTCAGTGGTTCCATTGTTAGATGGATCTGGAGCAGGAGTAACTGCCTGGAAACATAACAAAACGATATTTATTATTTGAGCAAATTACACAGTACAACATCACTACAAAAAATGGAGTAAAACCTTAAACAACACCTTTAGTAACCCATCTGGTTAGCGTATAATAGGAACGGCTAACGAGTACTAGTTTCTCTGCGGAAGTTCCCGTGGATACCAAATACATGTGATCATATCGGACTCGAACCGCTAGTATTCTCAGGAGTACCCGAGAATATAAGGTTTATATTCTCGGGCGGGAACCAGATGCATCCCAGAAAGGAAACCTCTGAAACCCTGACGTGATTGGGGCGGCCAACAACTTCCCGGACCCACCCTAAGGAGAGGCCTATGCCAGCAATGGTCTATTATAGGCTGTTGATGATATATTCTACTTCAGCGCCTATTACAGGCTAATATCTTGCCAAATCTATTTACATATATACAAATTAAAATATGTAACGTATGTAAATACTTACATTCTCGTCTACAAATTGTTTGGATACCAAGTCGGTTACTTGGTTATAGGCGCTCTTGGTATCGTTGATTTGCTAAAATAAGGAATTGTGATATGAGTAAATATAAATATTAGGTATAATTATAGTGTAAACTTCTCTAAATTAAATTAAATAAGTCTCAGAGCTAAGCGTATACTAAACGTAGGTGTGTCTATATCGAAACCACTAAAATTACCACATACGGCGGCTAAATCAGAGTGGACACGGGAAAGGACTAGTGTCTGATAATAATGCATCAGTCGTTCGAGACGCTCGTGGCGGATCGGTGCGTAACCACAGCAGAGCAGACCCAAGTTCAGAAAGAACACTGCTGTCGTAGTTATGACTTGCAAAATTCCTTGTTTCTATATTTTCGGCAATTGCGAATCAAACCCTCGTTGTGGAGAACTTTAAAGATAACAATCAGGTACTTTTTGGCAATATTTATTTATATTAATATTTTTAATATTAACATTTCATTTGCAATTTATCAGCTCAAATTTACATAATTCAATGACTAGTGTCAAGTCTCTGTCACAAGATGCTATAAATTTTGTAAGCACACATTCGGAAGTTCTTTGGATCCATTAACAAAAAAAAGCACTATTACCCGACTACGTAAAAACTACTTGGGGATCAAACCTGCAACACTCATCGCTACGCCAAAACAACTACGCAACTATGCATGAAGTCAATGTAACACTGTCAGTCAAGTAAAAATGTAATTACAAAACAACGCAATAAATGAAATACATAAGGGAAAGAAATTTTAAACTCTAATTTATTGGAATAGGCATTTCGGCACAACCTACAAATCGGCGACGATGTTTGTAAGTAGTTACCTATTTATGCACATAACATTAGAAGTCTAATAAAATTAATATCTAATATTGTTTATGCCTAGTACTAATATAGTAGTACAAATTACTTACCTCTAATATAACATGGAAAATGGTTCCAAAAAACCCTCGTTCTGTCGGTTCTGCCACATTATTATTAGATTTGAATAGCAAATGCCTTACTGAACGATCTTTTGCTATAATATCATCGGCTGTTGGCTAAAAAAGGTTTATTAAAAGAGCATCTAAGTAAGTTTTTGAGTTGATATAATAAGTAGGTACCTACGTACATATTAATCGACGAGTTGATACCTTATCATAGTCTAAAAATATGGACAGCACGACAATAATGTACCTATGTCGGTTTTGATACGCCTCAAATATAAATATTAGTATGTCACAGTCTAATCACAATTCACATGCCTCGTAAAAAGTGGTTGACCGAAAAAATGTTTCACGAAAATTTGTCACAATTGAAATTTATACCGAAGTGACAAATTTTCGTAACTTTAACTTTTTAAATGAAACAGTTCTTAGGATATTCGATCTAACAATTTTTGTCAAGTGGCGAACGGCGAAGTGTCTGTTGTACTATGCAATAAGTTTCAGCTAAGTTAAAAGAAACTAGATTTGTATAATTTTAGATATATTATTTAGATAGTAGATTTGTTGTGGCGCATGATGCTGTGACTGTTAACATGTTCTAAATATATTACTTATACTTAATGTTTCTTAACAATGCGTCTTCATCCAAGTGTCACTTTGATTAGTTTTTTGGTCCAAAACTGCGAGAGGTGGTTGTCTTACCCCTCGTTGTTCAATCCGTACTTAACTGATTAGAACTCAAGAACCTTTTCCTTTCTTCCACATCTGTGATATCTGTCATCGTTTCTTTATAAATAGGCATACCCGCGTTTTCGTTAGTTAATTTCAATAATGGGGTCTTTACCAGTTACGAGTATATTGATTCTCAACGTATTTTTTCTTCGCAATTATATCACCAAAACAATGCCGTTAAAATACACTGAAAATAATTCTTACAAAATTTTAGATGACTGAAATACAAAAATATAGACTTATTTATTTAGGTATTTATTTATTACATCTGTGTTCTATAGAATTGTATGAAGCTATTGCTCGAGGCATGCGCGAGTCTTACGTTAATATTCACCTAAACAACCTACCAGAAAAATACAATTGTGTAGTTTGCTTCTATAACGCTGCTTTTTCGACGTCCAACAGTAATCATGTCTGACCAACATTCGTAGTGCAAAGCTACTTATATAGGTTAGTACTGTATCCCCCGAGTCAGGCTTAACTGTACAATTTCGTACGAGGCGGTGACGGTCCTGAGGCGATCTCCACCCTTCGCCATTCTGGCCGACGTAGACACGATGGTTTACGACCAAATACGTTCTGTCGGTCGGAGTGGCGTAAGGACAGCGCTGGCTTATGAGCCTGGAATGCTACGGCGGAACGCACACACTCAAGCCTTATGAACTTGGAGGGCACGGCTCGAAATACAGGGTTGTGCAGTTAACGCGCTGGAAGAGCCGAGCTTCAAAGTTTGGACAGAGAGGACCGACTACTGCGGGTCCAACCGGGACTCCACCCAGCACTGCCCTGCGTGGGAGTCCAAGCGTTAATTCCTAGTCGGACAGATGCGGCAATGCTGGCGAGTAGTGAGCGATGGGAAGCCGCAGTCTCCTTATGTGAGAACATTATGCTCCTGAAGTGTCCGCAGAGTGGGATTGGTAAGGGCCGATCGCAGGATCGGAGGAGGCGGCGAAGCTAAGGGGACGCAGTTGAGGCTGCTAGTTCCCCAATCGTCACCTAAAGAGTCGCTGCGGCCACATATTAGGAAGATGTGACCGCTGCAAACGACCTGAGACAGGTGACACCCTGGTCGGTGTTCCGCCTCTCACTGTGTAGAGCGGTGAGAGGCGCGGCAGCGTCTTGTCCGGGGGTGAATCCAGACAAGTCGGGATGTATCTTCGGTAGGCTACGGCAGGGATGACACCAGAAGCCGCTAATACGTTCCTGATGCTCTTTTGGACTGCCAAGGTAAGCCGTCGCGGCGTTTAGCGGGTAAACCGGTTGTCCCGGTGTCCCACACACGCCTTTCATTTACCTTACGAAGAGTATGATGCGAAAAGCATTCCCCACGAAAAAAAAGAAAAAAAAGGTTAGTACGGTATCATGTAAATTGGGCACGTGCAGTGCCTCTAATTCTGGGATAAATGCACCACTACCCACAACTTAATTCTTAGGCCTATAAGGTAATCAAATTGTCAGAAGTTTATAAAGGTACCTATCTAAATCTAGATACTGAAGCATCCCGTTGATTCCCTAAACAAAATGTTATTTTATGAATAATAATAATGAATTATAGAATAAAGTATACTAACAGGCTGAGCTCGCACAATGGCGATGAATAAAAATACGACTAGAAGATAATATTGTACCCCGTGTGCCATTTCTTCTCTTATCTTTGCTTTCTGGATTCCTCGTCATGTAACTGTTCCTTCCCTAAATAAAAAAAACTTAATAAGTATAAAAATTTACATAATGCCTTGACTCCTCAAAACATAAACTACCTATCAAGAGTGGTCGCTAGAAGGATGGAGAATATAAATATTTAGGAATATTATGTTGTTCACGTATTAAGACATCATTAAAGATAATAGGGGTTAAAGTATGAAATTATCGTTTTATTGTAATCGGTACTTCTAATTCACATAGAACCTTCATGGTTTGATATTTTTGAGTGAAACTTGTATTCAAATCGTACCTATGAAGTTCTTCTTTTGAAAAAATTTGCAACATTCCATTATCGACTTTCAGTTGTTTTTTAGGGTTCCGAAGTTTATTACTCGGAACTCTTATAGATTCGTCATGCCCGTATGTTCGTCCTCGACTTACCGTACAAACGGTAAGTGCTAAAAAGATAAAACTTTGCATGAATATGTGTTGTAATTACGTCGACAAAGAAACAAACTACAATAATGTTATGAAAAATTCTTATTTGGGGTACCTCCCCTACACGTAAAGTGGGGATAATTTTTTTTCTCGCGGCTACCCCATCGTGTGGGATATCATTCATTAAGTAGATAGATCTTTTAAAAACTATAAAGGGTTTCTAAGACGATTTTTTGATTTAGGTATCCGTTTGCAAGAAATTCCACTTTAAAGGGCACTTTTTTGTAAAAACAGGGTATCTAGAGGGGGGGGGGGGCTCTAAAAGCGAAACGGCTGGGTCAAAAAATCTGGGAAAATTCGTGACGGTGGTCCATATAATGAACTTTGAAGGATAACTAGAACGCATTAGATGACTTTGTTAGTTCAGGAGTTATAGAGGCTTAACTTGTAAAATGCGCTCACTTGGAAAACGTTATACAAAATTAACGCATTAATACGTAAACATAAGAATTATCTATTGGATACGATTTTAAATCGACGTACCAGTATGGTCGACTGAGGAACCCTTTCCTGTGCGTGGCCTGACACGCACTTGGCCGATTTGTTTTTATTCAGCTTAGACAAGAAAGATGGATACTGTACTCTAGTTATTATCAGACTCGAATTCTTCCTTACTTTGTAGAACTACCCATATCACATATTTTTGTACAACTTCCAGGGATATTTTTTTAAATAGTGGTAACATTTCAGTGACACACATATTTAAAAAATTGGCCAAGAGCGTGTCAGGCCACGCACAGGAAAGGGTTCATCAGTCACCAATAATGGTACGTGGACTAGAAATCGCATCCAATGGATAATTGTTATGTTTACGTATTAATGCGTTAATTTTGTATGACGTTTTCCAAGTAAGCGCATTGTAATAGTTAAGCCTCTAAATCAAAAAATCGTCTTAGAAACCCTTTATTAAAAGACCTATCTAATGATATTCCACATAATGGGGTAGCTGCGAGAAAAAAAAAATCCCCACTTTTTTTTTTCTCTTTATTTAAGGAGTTTTAGTCCTTAAGGACTACGCCACTCCATTAGTTCAACTACAGCTACAACACAATTGTTAAATCTAGTCTACTGTGTACAAATTTACATACAAACTTTTGTTTTATAACTAACAACTCCTGGATAATATTAAAAAAGAAAACATAGCTCTGCTGGCGGTGCCTTCGGTAATGCTGTGTTTAATCATTGGTCGATGGTGATTCATCACACAAGGATCAAACACAACATTCATTAATTCTATGATGATAAGGATTTTGCCGGATCAGTCAGTACTTCAGTAGCTACATATATGTATTATAACAAAAATATATGTTTGTAATCATGCATATAATGGCCGCCGCCTCATTCCAACGAGCACTACCCTATGCAGCGACTTTGCCGTCTCCGAAAGGGGAACAGATAATATATCATAACAAAAGCCAGGTTGGTTATTTGTTATATTTAGCAAATCATGTCTCACGTCTTCATTCCGGACACACTCCATCATAATATGATACGCATCTTCTAAAATGCCACACTCTGAGCAAAGGGGAGATGGAACTTTCTTCATCATATATGCAAACTTATTAAGTGGGATGTGTCCGGAACATAATCTGAACGCTGCTATTATCATCTGTCTATCCAATGTACAATCATCAAACCAGGGAGTCTTCCAGGGCTCGTTTTGAAGTGTTTTATACCATATACCTTTCTGTACCTACTGATCGCTCGTCAAAATGAACTTTCCAAAGCATAAAACAGTGTTCTCGAATTAGATGTATACAATCAGTAAAAAACGGCAAGGGACCCATAACTACGCCATCACTACAAGCTAATTTCGCCAATCTGTCCACTTCCTCGTTACCTTTTAGTCCGAATCCCCACTTTAAGTGAAGGGGAGGTACCCCAAATAAAAATATTTTTTATAATTTTATTGTAGCACTTTGTCGACGTAATTACAATACATATTCATGCAAGGTTTCATCTTTCTAGCACTTACCGTTTGGACAGTAAATCGAGGACGGACGGACGGACGGACAGACAGACGGACATGACGAATCTATAAGGGTTCGAAGTCATAAACTTCGGAACCCTAAAAAGTGACTTCACTTTCATGCTCTAAGTGCGTTATCTCTAATTAAAAATCGCACCTAAAACGCTACTTAATTATTTTTTTATCTATTAAGTATATAAACGTAACTCTAAAGTTTTATCTTACACTTAGGGTAAAAGTCCCTTAAAAATAAAGAGAAAAAAAAACTTACACTTACTACTACTACAAGACACTTCTAGACTAGTTTATTCTAAAGCCTCTTTCTGTTAATCACGTAGGTACACCTTTTACCTGTAAAATATTTTTAATAACGATTTTTATTCCTTAATGGATAAAATTATAATATTATAATTAGTGTTACTACGTTGGATCAAGGATCAAGCCAAAAAAGAATGTAGGTAATAGCAAAATATAGTGTCTTTGAATGAGAAACGACCTCTTGAACACAACACTTACGAAGCAAGTAACCTTACCTGTTACCTGCAGCCACATTACCTTGGGTCACAAATATTTCATCAGACAAAATATGTGCGAACCGTGTGTAATCTATTGATGTCTTTTCAATCTTTGAAATATTCTTTTGCCTATTCATTTAACGTAGATAAGTGCCAACTGCCAATGTGTGTGTAAAACGACATTTACTTATTATTACTTGCGAAAATTACCTCCGCCTTACAATTTTGTAATATAAATGTCGACACAATCATAATTGTAAAGAACGAATCTACTCACTCCCAGATGTTGATTAAGATCATAAAATGACTTAGATTGTTAGTGCTATTTACTGAAAATAGTAAACTTTGAAAATATATACGTTCGTTTACAGGACAAGTAAAGTACCTGCCTCCTTATTTAGTGACAATATATAAATTAAAACTTTTGTGAACAGCCTACAATCACAAATTACGCGATTCTACATGCCCTTAATCTTAGAGCAATAAACCTTTATTTAATTATCTAAGCTCATATTGTAATTAAGGTACACTGAATCATTAAGAAAGATGGTTTTGATATTTTAGTAATGTAGAAAGAAATGTGTATTTTGCACGATATACCTACCTACTTATAAACAGTAGGTACACAGCGGTTTCTACACACTTATAAACAATGAATTGAATTATTTGTTAAAGACTTTCTTTCATTGGTCCTGTAACTTATTAATCAACCTGTTCATAGAATTTTAATAGGATATTCATCTATTGTACAATCTAAGTTATTGACCATTAAATAGAAAATATTGACTCAAAATAGTGATTTAATGCTTACAAATATTTAGAAAAATTTGGATGTTTATTAGATTTTGATGTTAGTAGTCCCTACAAGTAAATTAATTATCTAATAAAAAAAATTAGTAAACATTTATAAACAAAGGCAGAACAGCGATCAGGGCTCTTCCGTCGCAGTGTATACTATTAAAATAATAATGAGCTCAAAGGAATAATACAAATTTAAATTTTTCAACAATTAAGGTGAATTTACGGTCAGGCAGATATATTCGAGTTCTATTTTTTTAGTAAAACACTAGTATTTTGAGTTTTAAACAGGTGTACACCTCAGAATTACTTGATTTGTATTTCTTTTGTAACTGTACAGTAATGCGGAATAATCCAAAACCTGTCTTACCTCTTACCTACTTTACAACTTCACTATAATGCCGGAGTTCAGTAACTACAGATAGAATTATCTGAGTAATGTTATAGTATTAAATATATCAGCAAAGGTACGTTGAGAACTTTTTGTTTGTGCATCTACCTTCATTTACTCCTATCCTATTTTCATTTGAAAAACTGTATGATTTATCACAATTACTTTGTTCTATGTTGCATTGTAATTTGAGTAGTTATATACCTACTCGTATGCTGAACTACTAAATTAACCTTGACAGACCTTACTTTTTTTTAAATTTAAGCCACAGTCACTTGTACCTTAAACACACACCTCGCACGCCATTTTTGTGGCAACTCGGGCCGGGGCAATTTAATATGATGTGAACACTTACGTATGTACCTACCTATAGTTGGAAAGCTAAAAGCACAAGTAAAATTAAAAATTTTAAAAGCCCCCGACTGATTGGACCGATTTCCATCAAACATAGTTGAGAACACTCCCGACTAATTCACCTTTCAAACAAAAAAATCAAAGTCGGTTCATACTTATGGGGAGCTACGATGCCACAGACAGACACGTCAAACTTTTAACAGTTATAACACGCCGTCGTTTTTGTGTCGGGGGTTAAAAACTAACATTGTTATTTTATTGTTACTTCAACAATCACATTTATATGTAATATCTTTCATTTATTAGGTTTTAATTTTTATTAAAGACTAGCTGAGTCCCGCGATGTTACCCGCCGTTATTGGTGTAAATCGCCAGTGACGCCGCGGAGGGATGTTGTCTTAAAAAATATTGGCCTAGGTGTACTCCTTGTGTCGTCGCTTTCTGCCAGTGAAAGTCCCGTCAAAATCGGTCTACCCGTTCCAGAGATTAGCCGGAACAAACAGATAGACAGACATGCAAGATTTTTGACATACCTTACCTTACCTCGACTACATTATCCCAAATTTGTTTACATAATATCAAATCATCATCATCATCTTGTCCTTTTTCCAAATATGATTTCCAGATAGGTACCTATGGTTTCTTCTCTACATTTTTATTATCTCTACGCATCTCAAGTCCATGAAAGGATAATTTGTTACTCCTCTACTTATAAATACATATATATATGTATGTATAACATTACAGTCAGATAGAACTTTTGTGTGTTCTGGCTGGGAATCGAACGGACCAATGAATGCTAGACTAAAAGGCTACTTGAATTATTATCTTCATAATTCTATTAACGAACCTATACGTATATATTATTTTATTTAATAATTATATATAAATAGTTTAACATGCTTGCAAAAAATATTTAAAGATAATTACTCAGATTAAAATTTTGCAAGTTTGAGTTCGCTTATTTTCTGAAATAATCAAATTTAACAATTTAGAAAGACTGATGATAACTAAGTTTAACTTACTTTACTTAGTACATCCACTTTGTCTCCATTCATTTTTTGGGTACCAAATAGTTGGTATTCATGTACTCCATACAGGGATGCCAATATCTTCGTGTACTGTTTTTCTAACTTAGCGCGCCAAACGCCAACTTTGCCTGCACAAATTTATTAACTTACATTTTTGTCACAAAACTTTTCACTGAGATAGAAAAATGCTAAATGAAGGTGGATTAACAAACTAATACCGTTTAGAACACAATAATTATATTTACCAAAGTTATGATGCACTATTCGTGTTCACAGACCAGCTGCGCGGTCTAAGGTGACGAGTGCACTGTGTAACACGGTGTTCACACTAAGCGTTCAAAGCCCGCGCACAAGCACCATCGGGGCCAAGGCCGCCGTTGGAGTTGATTGCGAAGTAGTTATTCGTTATGTCAGCTTGTGTTCTACTTATGCAATGCTTACTTACCATTAAAGTGCAGTTCGATGGCCCGATGATTCTTCCTAATAACAAGCTACTTACTACTACTCCACTGATTGTAGATTTTATTTTATGCTTATCATCGTCATTATAATTCATATGTTTGTAACTATTCAAATAATTAACTTATTCTTTTATCAATGCTCAAAAACCTACTTTCAAGGTAGTTACATACTTGTATATTCGAACAGGATGTTATTCTCTACGTATTGCCTTGTATATCGTCAGAATTGTAGATGTAAAAAAATCTAACCGTCCCGCATTGAAAAAAAACTAGTTGAACTTTTTAACTAGATGAAGGAACCTAAATATTTTACATCGAATAATGTTATGTTAAAAACAATAAACAATTACAAAGGGTATAAGGGTGTCTTACTAAAGGGGGGTATATGGAGGGACATCATCAATTAATTATTTTAACATAACCTGCTTAGTAGGCAAGTAGTCCTTTCTCACACAAAGGTACCTACCTATTAATTTAGATAAATTTTCATAAGAGTATAATTTGTCATTTGAATTAAATGATTTTGTCTCAGTCCCAAGAACCTCCTTGATATTAAATATAGTTAATTATCATCGATATTGTCTCGAAATTCTGAAGAAATGGATACAGGATAAGGAGTTAAGAAAGTCAATTTTATCGATTTAAGTCAAATACAAGCATCTCGAATATACCTTCGCTCAACTTGTCCCTGAGCATACATCCTCCAGCCCAATTAATTCTCAGTCGTCAGTCAGTAAGTAAATTACAAAAAATCGTATAAACCATTGTTATCTTGTTACCAGTACCTAACCGTTTTTAGGGTTCCGTAGCCGTATGGCAAAAAACGGAACCCTCATGGATTCGTCATGTCTGTCTGTCTGTCCGTCCGTATGTCACGGTTGCGGTTCACAGAATACATCTACTTACCAAGTTTCAACAGTATAGTTTTTATAGTTATGGAAAAAAGTGGCTGTGACATACGGACGGACAGACAGACAGACAGTAAGAGAGAGATGATGAATCCATAAAGTTTCCGTTTTTTGCCATTTGGCTACGGGACCCTAAAAATGACACAAAGAACAACACGTTTGAAAGAAGTTATACAGACGGCTGTTTCAGACTGTTTCATAGTCTAACTAGTTATAAATAATAAGTTTGATAGTCTCATTAGATCACTAACAACATCAGTGATACTACTGATACTGTTACACTTAGGTGGTGGTGCTGGTGTAGAGGCAGTATTATACACTTGTATTATTTTGTCACATTTCTATTAATTCACTATTAATATTAATCGGAGCGTGCATTTACTGTAGTAGTGATTTTGCAAGACTGGTTATATTTTAAAATAAAATGCTACGTTGCCCTCGCATTTATTTTAATCTTAAAGGCTATTTCATTTAACTTGAAAAATAAAACAAATTGAAAAAGTGTCCTTGAAGATTTTTTGCCAGTTCTCCGGATTAACATAAGCATTTAAACATAAAAAATGCGGGCAAGTGCGAGTCGGACTCGCCCATGAAGGGTTCCATATCAGCAAGTGACATCATATAAAGGTTCTTGTAGTTCGTTGTAACTTTGATCGATGTTTTTTTATTAGTGTATTGATTGAATGAAAGGTAAATTGCGGTTAACGATTTATGACGTATTAAAAAGAAACTACTTACTAGATCACGTTCAAACCAATTTTCGTTGGTAGTTTGCATGGTAATGTACAACATACATTTTTTTTACATTTATCACTCTCTTATTTTAGAAGTTAGAGGGGGGGGGGGGACACACATTTTTCCACTTTGGAAGTGTCTCTCGCGCAAACTATTCATTTTAGAAAAAAATGATATTAGAAACCTCAAAATAATTTTTGAATACCTATCTATAGATACCCCGCATGGCATCAAACCTATACGTAGGTTTGATGAAAAAAATTTTTTTGAGTTTCAGTTCCAAGTATGGGGACCCCCAAAATTTATTGCTTTTTTTCTATTTTGGTGTAAAAATATTAACGCGGTTCACAGAATACATCTACTGAGTAAGTTTCAACAGTATAGCTCTTATAGTTCCTGAGCAAAGTGGCTGTGACATACGGACGGACAGACAGACAGACATGACGAATCTATAAGGGTTCCTTTTTTTGCCATTTGGCAACGGAACCCTAAAAATGGTTTAGAGCTGATTTATTAAACTTAAACTTGATCATTTTCCATGACCTACAATAGAAATCATAACCAAATAATTTTGGAATTGGTTTTGTATATTGTTGTGATTTTCATTGCATTTTCATTGAAATATCGTAAATATTTTATGAAAATCACGTGTGATTCGTTCATAATGGTGCGGTGAAAATTCATAGATAATTATGACAATTCAAAAAACATACGACAACTGCTTTTACAAAGGTCATTCTCTCAAGCGAATCTTAACACGCGTTGCGCATTAGTTTATGAACAATTAAAGAATCAACAAATGCGTGTCTTGTTGACGTTCTACACTCGTCATATGAGTATCTCCGTGTGTCCTAACTATATTAACTGTCACGGATGCCTGACACAGAAATCACTATTGTATTACATAAGTATTCATATATATAGTTGCATATTTATGAGGTTATGAGGTTAAATATTGTACCGGTTAATTAAAACACTAAAATTTTAAATTATTTGTTAACATACTCATTGCTGAGAGTATCAGAGTGTGGAACAGGGATTTATGAAATACGTATTTTATTACTTTAGGACAGTATTAACTATAACGGCCCTAGTGCCGAGGCACCAGAGCCATATAAGATAGCTGGAACGTAAGCTGTGAGCAGTGGGAAGTGTATTCAAATACCGATAAGAGCATTCTTCTCTCCGTATAATAATCGCATTTTGCGCTGAATAACGTACACGTACCATGTTCTCCGACTGCCATACGCCATGCAGAAACAGTACTAAGACAATAGCGAACATTTACAATCTGACGGTCTAAATCTGTCGGTGGTTTCTTTGTTAATCTAATTCAGCTGTAATCCACTTACTAGACGTTACACCATTTAGTTTAGGTCGGTTCAAGTGTCACATACCATTTCGCCCACGATTTTTCTAATGTTTTGGCCCTTTAGGAGATTCAATACGATAATAAATTGAAAGGAGTATTATTGAATGTTATCATTTCTATGTTTTATAAGTGACAGCTGCCAAAATGACGCTACTCGGCAGATGGAAGGCCTGAGTTAAATTCAAGAGTGGTAGTCACCATCCTCATTGCAAACGTGGACAGTCTAGCAAGGCAAACTACACTGACAACTCAGATAGGACCGTCAATAGCGAGTTCCATGGATGTGTGGATGTGGATACATGGTTATTACTTACACTTTGTAGAACGTTCATGCAAGTAGCTATTGACAGCCACCGCATGGATAGATATGTATTTTAAAAGGATTCATGGATGCATTCAACACAGGTCATAAGTCATTTCAGGTCTTTGAATGCTCGTTCAGTTGATGATCATCAACGAAGGCATTTAAATTCAAATTTGTCAAAAGAAAATGCATGAATCATTTTTTTAACATAAGATATTTCTTATGTCATTTCAGGTCTTTAAATTCATAAGTCATTTCAGGTCTTTGAATTCATAAGTCATTTCAGGTCTTTGAATTCATAAATAATTTCAGGTATTTGAATGCTCGTTAAGTTGATGATCATCAACGAAGGCATTTAAATTCAAATTTGTCAAAAGAAAATGCATGAATCATTTGTTTAACATGTAATATTATGTTAATGATACAATTTTTTTTAGCACAGAATATTATGATGCGAGCTAAAAATGGTTACAAAACATTAGTGAATTGGACTAATCTATTAGATATCTCTGCCTAGTCTACCTACTACTTCGATACGAAAAATATCAAGGAAGTATATTAACAGCAATATTGAAGCTCGAATTAAAATATTTTTTGATAAGGTGAGATACGCTGAGCATTATGCAAGGCTTTTACTGGACCTTAGTAGAGCCTTATACATAATTGTGAGAAATCAGACTTTTGCTCATAATAAATGCAAGACATACCTAAATCTGAGTAAATCATTTACAATATTTAAGGAATATTAGATATTTAATGATATGCTACAAGCATTATTATTATTATATATGATATGTAACAAGCATTATAATTCATCATACTCATGTCCATATATTAAGTTTCGTTACAAATTTTAGCGCCTGACAGGACTACTATAACTATTTCTAATTCAAAGTTTATTTGATTTCTTAATAAAGAAAACTATTAAAAAAGACAACTCACGTACCAGGTATGTTCATGTGTCGTAACACAGGGGACCTTAAAATATGACATTAACCAGATACAAAGACAAAACACCAAGACAAAACAACAATTTGTAGATAAAAAAGTGCTGTCCTATGTTGGGCCAAAGGATTACTTCGTCCATAGAATTTATTGTTTTTATAATTTAATTGCTAGATTTAGCTACATATTTCTATGCATTGATATTATATAACAAACGACGACTAGAGTAGCGACCGGCCTACATTTTCTTAGAAATAATTCAACAGTGACATTTCAATGTATTGCACATAAATGTAACAATGTAATAATTATATTTTACACTTGTCAGTAAGATTCTATAATATGTTTAACGCTCAAGATGTGACTAATTCCATTTTTCTATATTTTTTTCTGAAAGTCGATACTGGATCCTTGAACAATATTGGATCCAACCTGAGCACAGATCTAACTAGTGGCATGTAACCCCAAGCCGTGGCAAACGTATTGAGGCATGACTGCCTCTGGACGAAGTGCTCGGGATCGCTCCATGAAGATCTGAAAGTTTCACAGTTGACATTAAATTATTAACATTTTTAAAATGAGGAAGTTTACAAAGCTACCTGACTAAAGGTTATAGCTTGGTAAACTAAGCTTAGGGACACCTATCGCCTATAAATATTTCCAGGGTCGCCGAGGCTATAGATGGACATAAAAGTGGCCTTTACACGTTAAGAAGACGCATCTGGACTAAGTTCCTAAGAGAAATTAACACTCGTATGGACATTGCGTTAACGGCTTTTGTTCGTGTTATAAGTTTAAACAAAAAAAACGTAGAAAATTATTTAAAATAAACTTTTGAATAAATTTATTTTAGATTAGATTGTTTAGTGATTGGGAGCGTCGTTATTTCATTTGCATTTACACGTGATGGACCCACCAAAATGCGATAGTTGCCGTCGAACGTAAGCATATACATACAGTTTGAAAGAAAAATGTACCTAATGGTGCGTGGCGACATCGGCTTTACTGATGTAAAATGCAGACTGCACCAAAATCTACGGTAATTGGCCAGCAAACCCAGACACAGAGCAAATATTTTTCAATTAAAACCAAAAGTTCGTTTAAATTGGAATAGGTAGCTGCCTCGTTGGTCTAGTGTTTAGCGTATGCGACTGCTAATCAAGAGGTCTCGGGTTCAAATCTCGGGTCTGGCCAAAAAGTGTTTTTGGGATTTTCTCAGGAAATTCCTAATAGCAGCCCGGAGTTGGAAGTTTGGCGGTGATTCACGACCGTGCCTCGGAGAGCACGTAAAGCCGTCGGTCCCGGTTGTCATGAACATTTTATGTCAATCGTTATTGGGAAGTCATTGCACTCAAATATACAGACAACTAGTTCAATCTTCGAATTTCACTTCTCCCTTAGGGTTGCGTAGGTCCGATGCCAGTCGCTCCGTGGAAAAACTGAAATTCAGGTAAAACCGGTTGAACTAGTAGGCGACCCCAAATAAACTTGGGAATAAAGGCTCGGTAGGTGAGGTAGCTGCGAGGAGCAGCGACGGCGGGATGGGGCAGAGGGGCTACGAAGCGCAAAACCGGCCACTGGGAATTCAGTACCGTCGTAATGGCGTTGTTTAGTGATAAACTACTGGTCCGGGAGCCAGGTAAAAATTTGGTCAATTCGAGCGAAACTCGTAAAATGTATTAGGGACTTATACTATGAATACTCTCGACCGTCAGCTGCAACTCCGTGGCTGATGCGGGCAGTGGCAGCCTCCACCGCATGGAGAAAAAAAAATTTTTTTTGTCATTTCGTCCCATTTAAAAATTTGTCAGATTATAGTTTATTTTGAAGGAAAAACAAAGTCAGCTGACCATAACATGGTGGATTATACGTCAGCTGGCTGCTTGAAAATGAAAAAAAAAAAAAAAAAAAAAAAACAATGATTACCTCTCAACTAGAAATTTACCTGGTGATCGTTTGTATGCTACTATGAATGAAAATAAGTATCTCAGTGGAAAGGTGTAACGCAATAGCATTTTTTTCGCTCCCACCCGCGGAAGCGAACGGACGTAATTTACAATCGTTATAATTAATTTATTTATTTGCAAAGTTACTGAATGGCGACGAAATGCAACGGCTGCGAAGCCGTTATCTACGATATTTCCTACATGGAGTGTTCTCAAGAAAACTGCAAACAACTGTACCATTTGAAGTGTCTGGCGCTGACAACGGAGAAATTTGAAGCATTCACGAGGGAGTATAAGGAAAAATGGGTGTGTCCAGAATGTGTGCGCACTATTCCCAAGAGAGGCAACGCAGATACACCGGTGAGAGGAAACTTAATTTTGAATAAAACGTTCACACCCGGCGCGAGCGAATGCTACGTAAACACTGAGCGCCGTAGTCGTCGCAACCCGGACGAGTCGATTGTGGAGGGCGAGACCAAGCTACTGGAGGAGGTACGCGAGTTTCGTTTGATAATGATGGCTCGAATGGATGAACAAATTAGCCAATAAGTAATATTACAAAATAGATTTATAGAAACAGAAACTGAATTGAAAAATTTAAGAAAAATAATGGAGGTAGTTCAAGAGAAGGCCAATAAAGTAGATGTATTGGAAGAACAAATTCAAATGCTAATTAAGCAAAATGAACTGCTACTGAATAGTAACATTGAAAAAAAAAATAGCGCGGGATAGTAATGAGCCAAAGACCACAAAATCGCCATCGAAAACATTATTTGTTGATTAGGTGAGAAAAAATAAGGCGCGGGTAGTAGATAAAAGTGACTCGATAAAGTGTGGGGCCACGAAATCGACAAAGGCAGTCACAGACTTAAAGGAGCCAGTACTTACACGTAGAGAGAATGAAGTCAAAAAGAGTTTATTAGATAAGGTAAATGAAAAAGAGAAGGAGAAGACTGATAAAGAGGAGAACTGGACAGTAGTAAATAGAAAAGTAAAAAAATATTATAACAATGAAGTGAAGAGAGGGGGAAATATGATAGTAAATGAAATTAAGGGCATAGAAAAGAAGAAGTTTTTACATATTTGGCGTTTGCAGAAGGAAACTAAAGAAGAAGATATTGAAAAATATGTGAAGATGTATGTGGAATGCAAGTGGCCGTTAAAGTAGAAAAACTTAAGCATAGGACAGAAAGGGACTATGCTTCCTTTGTTATTGGCGTGACAGAAAGTAAATACAGTGAACATAGGCCATACCCAGGGGGGGGGGGGGCAGGGAGGGGCAGCTGCCTGGAAATCTCGCAGAACTTGTCTAATTACTAATCAAAGTGTAAACGAGGCCTTATGCTCTAACTTTTAAATAAGTCGCGCAGTAGACACTGGCAAACTGCACGGTGCAATTGCCAAAAAACAGCGCGCGACGATGGCAGACGAAGAATATCGAACCTAGCCGAGCGTTAGAACGCTCGGCTGTATTCTATAATCTTCGGTAGGGAGTTGCGAATTGAGGTTGCGTTTTATTTGACACTAGCTGAGTCCCGCAGTGTTACACGCGGTTATTGTTGTCAATCTCGAGTAACGGCGTGGAGATTATGAAGAAGCGAATCCGCAAATTTGAGGAACAGCGTTAGCTGACCGCGACGCCAAGCGCGATGAGCTTAAATCCCGTCCACTCTCCGCCATTCACCATAATTATGAGAGCGGTAAGCTCACTTGCCCAAGAGTGTTTGTTGCGAAAATTGGCTATATAAGCCATCTCCGGTCGTATCAGCGCCAAGCCCTACAAGGGAAGGGGTCGAAGTGGTCGCCATGGCCGAAATCGGTCGGATTATTATTATATTTTTTATTTTAGTGGCGGTGTCATCGTCTAACTCAGATTTGATCGCCATAACAGAAACGGGCCTAACCGAATCCATAAACGACGCCGAAATCATTCCACCAGGCTACACAATATTACGATGTGACAAGAGCTGACGGACGAAAACAAGGCGGCGCTTGTTTAGTGGCCACACCGCGTCTCGAGTTGCGAAAAATGCCCGTAACTTGTGATGTAAACATTGACGATCGTGTCTTCGAAATAGTAAGTGCTACAGTTTATTTAGGAATTATGTTTGTGTTTTTAATTTGTGTAGTATATATACCGCCGAATAGTAATGAATACGAATTCTTGTTATTGTTCAAAATTATAGAACAATATTGTAACAAGTATAAAGAAGTTATTGTGTTGGGAGATTTTAATTTGTATTCCTGTAAGACGAGTATAACTTCTTATTACGATTTTTTTTAACTTATTGCGGATTCACTCAGAGTAATAAAATAGTAAATTGCAATAATAGGTGTCTAGATCTCGTGTTGACGACTTTTGTGGAGGGGGAGTGTGTGTGCGTTCGCGCGGCTAAGGAGCCACTAATTGCGGTGGATGCATATCACCCACCTTTACAGGTGTGTGTCAGCACGCCTGAGCGTCGGGGGCGAGTGATGACTCATTTATATCTCACGTAAACAAACAACGGCTGGGACTTTAACAAAACAGATTTTATATTACTGTATTCAAAGATAGCATCAATTGACTGGACTCCTTTATATTATTACTTTGATTTGGAAACGAGTTTAAATTATTTTTATGATACTTTATTTACAATTATAGATAACTGTGTACCCAAAAAAAAGCGAAGTTGTATACGCTCTAGATACATTTATCCTGAGTGGTATACGAGTGAGATAATTCGCGACATAAGACGAAAAGCCAATCTTCACAAACAGTATAAGGCTACTGGCTCAAGAGTGGATTACGAAGCGTTTGCTCAGTGTAGAACTGATGTCAAAAATAAAATAAAAACCGCACAGGAACAGTATCGACAGCGTGTACAAAATCACATGGCAAGCTACGCAAAATCTTTTTGGAATTATATAAACTCCAAAACAGGTAGTAGGACTAGGGCAACAATTATAAAAGATGGACTGGCATTGACGGGCGCACAAGCGACTGATAACTTTGCTGAGTATTTCTACTCTGTCTATAGCAAGGAGAAGCCCAGATTAGATGTGAGTAGTGCAATGGCGGAGGCAGGAAGAGAAAACGGAGCGGCGCGGATTCATCTCGACAGGCTACAATTAGATGACGTAAAGGGTGCCCTTCGACGACTTAAGCCGAAAAAATCTTCGGGGCCTGATGGTCTCCCTCCTAACATTTTTAGAGATTGCCGTGGGGTCCTAGCGGAGCCGCTGTTGCATATTTTCAACATTAGCCTTGAATCTGCAGTGTTCACAGAGAGGTGGAAGACGACCCGGGTTATACCGGTACCGAAAGGAGGTTCGGGTACTAAAGTAGAGGAGTATAGACCGGTTGCTGTGCTATCAACACCCGCAAAGGTACTTGAATCCGCTATACAAAAAAATATATATCTACAAGTGTGCTCACAACTTACAGACGCGCAACACGGATTTCGAGCTGCAAGAAGTACCACAAGTAATCTTTTGTGCCACATGATGGAAGTGGTACCATCAGTGGACAGTGGGCGGCAGACCTACGCGGCATTCTTCGATTTTAAAAAAGCATTCGATCTGGTCGATAATGACGTGTTGCTGATGAAGTTAGCTGGCGTCGGGTTCATTCCGCAGTTACTTAACTTCTTTGCAAGCTATATGGGGGATAGACAGCAATATGTGGAGTATGCGGGACACCAAACGCGACCATATTTTACTAGATCAGGCGTAAGTCAGGGAAGTAACTTGGGCCCTTTAGAGTTTATTTTGATGGTCAATGATCTGTGTTTGGTATTCCGGTGCTCTTCAATAAAGTAGTACTTCTTTCGGTAGGTAACGTTTAATCAGCTTTTACAAGTATATATATTATGTATAAATCTTCAAATTAGCAAAATTGTATATAATACAAGGCAGCGCTTGAACGTGCCGTGCGGTAGGTTTTTATATCAAGTTATTTTTTTAATGTTAGTGGTGGGCGTTACGACAACGGGCCGTTTGCGAAGACCGTTGTATGTCTTGCTGTACCGTTTATAGGTACAGCTAGGTATTTGTAAGCGTAGACATCTTCCCCCCCTCGAAGACTTTGGGACTTCGAGGATCTTCATCACGCTCATTAGGTAGCGGGCAGAGGTTTGTGATGGCACGACGGATAAGACCCCGGGCGGTGTTAACATCTGCGACGCGTGCGATACCATCAGCGCCAGGATATAATTTATAGATGCGGCCCATGCGCCACTTAAGTGGTGGTATGTTTGGTTCCTTGAGGACCACCATATCGCCTTCAGCAAGCTTTCCTTCATTGACGCGCCATTTACTTCGCTGCTGTAGCTCGTTAAGGTACTCTGTGCGCCATCTCTCCCAGAATTGCTGCCGAATCTTCTCGATTTGTTCGTATCTTCTGAGACGACTTGTATTGAATTCGGTAAGGGACGGAGATGGCAATGAAGTGAGAGGTTTACCGATGAGAAAGTGCCCGGGACACAAAGGATAAAAGTCTGTAGGATCGGCTGATAAGGGGGTTAAGGGTCGAGAGTTCAAAATTGCTTCGACCTGTGCAAACAAAGACGACAATTCCTCGAAAGTGAGGTTAGTGTTCCCTATCATCCGAGTTAAATGATGTTTGGCGGCCTTTACGCCAGCTTCACTAAGTCCGTTAAAATGCGGTGAATAAGCAGGCGAGAACTTAAATTGAATAAATTCACCGGCAGCGTATGACGAAATGGATTCACGACAAGATTCTAAAATTCTCCTGAATTCGTTATTTGCACCCACAAAGTTTCGGCCATTATCGCAGTAAATCACGCTAGGCTTTCCTCTGCGAGAGATGAAACGGTTTAAACACATTATAAATGCCTCCGCGCTCAAGTCTGATGCAATTTCCAAATGAAGTGCTTTGGTTGTGAAACAAACAAAAATACATAAGTAGCTTTTTACTATCCTGCAACCACGCCCCTTTCGGTCACGAGTTGGGAAAGGACCGGCGAAGTCGACACCGGCAACCTCAAATGCAAAGGTAGGATTGACTCGAGCGGAGGGTAAGTTTCCCATAATTGGAGTAACTGTTTTAGCTTTTAGAATTTTACATATCTTACAATTATTTACAGTGGATTTAGCTAGTCTTCTTCCCCCAACAGGCCAGAATAACTGTCTAACGTTAGTCAGTAAGAGCTGTGCACCCCCATGACACAACTTTATATGTTCGTGTTCGAACAATAATTTAGTAAAGTGATTTTTTGAATCTAAAATTATCGGATGTTTTTTACTAAAGATTTCAGATGAGTTTTGAATTCGTCCGCCTACTCGGAGAACGCCCTTTTCGTCTACAAATGGTCTGAGGGAGAGTATTCGAGACTTCGGAGGTAAGCATTTTTTATTATTTAATAATCCTAGTTCAAGTTCGAAACATTCCCTTTGATGTTGTTTTACGAGATGTTCTAATGAGGATTGCAGTTCATCTGCTGTCAGATGACCTGTAGTTTTATTGTTTAAGTGTTTTAGATTGTAGGTAAAACGTAATACATAAGCTAAACTTCTTAGTAAAATTTTAAACTTAGAGAATTTTTCACAATTTATTAAGTTGTCAGAGGTTAATTTTAACGTTGTAGTGCATGTTTTAGATGTAGTTTTAGTTTGATTTAGTTTGAGTTGAGTACTAATTTTGTTTTTCATTTCAGGTATATCGGAGCTGAGTTTTATTACTTCTGGCCAGGCTGATGGCCTTTCTAAAAGGAACGAAGGACCACGCCACCATAAATCAGTTTCAGCAACTTGTGTTGGATTGACGCCACGTGACGCTAAATCTGCAGGGTTTTGAATGCCTGGAACATGCCTCCAGGATCCAACAGCTGTTAGTTGTTGAATCTCTGCGACACGGTTTGACACAAACGTTTTGAGATTCTGTGACGGAGTACGGATCCATCCGAGTACTACAGAAGAGTCAGTCCAATAATAAATGTTTGTGATTGTGAGCCGTAAAGCTTCTATTACTTTCGCGCTTAACCTAGCAGCCAATAAGGCTCCACATAATTCAAGACGTGGAATGGTCTGGACTGTCACCGAAGAGACCTTTGTTTTCGCGCATAGCAAGTTAACTGTTACTTTACCTGAACAAATGATCGAGCGCAAATAAACGCACGCAGCGTATGCATCTTGTGACGCATCGCAAAATGTATGCATTTCAATTATAGCTTCGGAATTGTTGCCAAGAACAAATCTCGGAATTTGGAAGTTAATTAGGCTTTTAAGTCCCGACACAAACGAAAACCATGATTTTGACAAATCTGTGGGAATAGCATCATCCCAATCTAACTTTGAGAGCCATAAATTTTTAAGTATTATTTTTGGTATGATTGTGCACAAACTCAACAACCCGAGAGGGTCAAATAGTCTAGCTGAGTTTGAGAGAATAGACCGTTTGGTCGCTACAGATGAACCTTTTATTTCGACAGGAAAGTTAAAGGTATCCGAGCGTGGATCCCATTTGAGTCCCAACGCACTAGATTGAGTACTGAAGTCTAAATCTTTAGGTATTAAGATGCTCGTGTTATCTTTCAGGATGGACCCGATGTTAGAACGAAATTTACGCAATGGCAAGTGCGCTGTATGAAGAATTTCCGTTATTGAATTTATTGTATAACATAGGTCTTCCTTTGAACTACTTCCGGTGATGACGTCATCAATATAAAATTCATGTTTTATTACGTTTGCAATTCGATTATCATTGCACTCGTTAGCGAGCTGAACTAGGCACCGTGTACTTAAGAATGGCGCAGAAGATGTACCGTATGTAATTGTATTAAGTTGGTATATTTTAATTGGCTGATCCGACTGCTCACGCCATAAAATCATCTGGAGATGACGTTGTTCGGGTTTAACTAGAATTTGTCGGTACATCTTCTCAACGTCTGCAGTTACTACATATTTGTGTTGTCTAAATCGCAGCAATATGGAGAAGAGGTCGTCTTGGACTACTGGTCCCACGTATTGGATATCGTTAAAAGACAATCCTGACGACGTTTTCGACGACGCATCAAAAACGACGCGTAAGCGCGTAGTTTCACTATTGTGTCGTATCACAGCGTGATGAGGGAGGTAGCATCCCTTTTCAGGTTTAGAAATCTCACTCATATGTCCCAGGCTCTCATACTCTTGCATAAATTTAGTATATTCCTCTTTAAATTCCGAGTTTTGTTTCATCTTTTTTTCCATTTGAATAAGTCGCCTTTCGGCTGTTTTAAATGAGTCGCCTAGAACATCTGGTGAATCACGCAGAGGGATTTCTACACAAAATCTACCATCCCCTTGGCGCTGCGTAGTTTCATTATAAAGTGTTTCACAATAATCGTCACTATTTGACGTAGGTTTACTGTTAGGAATTTCTTCTAACTCGCAAAACTTGACAAGTTGCTCTTGTATAGCTTTACTAAAGTTGCAATAGACCTTGTTAGGCCGTTTATAATAATTAACCCAATTACGGCCGGCTACGATCCATCCAAGGAGTGTCTCCCGAAGAACGGGTTTATCTCGTCCGAGCTTCACTTGAGAAGAACCCAGAACGTCCCAGAAGATCTCTGCGCCTAATAGCAGATCAATGTCTCCTGGGCAAAAGAAGGCCGGATCCGCTAATTGGAGGTTGCTGGGTATATCCAGCTCATTCACGCGGATTTCCGCTTGAGGAAGAACGTCGGTAATAACTGGTAAGACATAACATGTCACATCACAGCTGTACGAGCTATACGTCGACTGTACCTTGATATTGCAGTGTTCGGCAATGCCTACTGTCGCATTTTGAAGACCGGACACATATTGAGATTCTTTTGTTGTAACACAAGCTAACTTAGCCCGAGCCGCCTCCGTAATAAAGGAATATTGCGAGCCATTATCTAAAAGGGCGCGTAATTTAAATATGTTGCCATTGTTTGACACCTCAACCACAGCCGTCGCAAGAAGAGCCAGGTTTGAGGAGCCAGCAGACACTGTAACTATCGGATTAGGGCTGGCCGAACCGTTTTTACTATTGATAGTTGCTTCAATACTAGTAGGTAAGTTGTTCGTGGATGGTTCCACGTTATTTTGTATTTCATGCCGTGAAGATGATGATGATTGCGATTGACGTGGTTGAGAACCACTGGGTAAGTTATTTGATCTATGAAGTAAAGTATTGTGCCTCCTTTTGCAGATGCGGCAACCCGCAAGGCGGCATTGGTACGATAGATGATCATTACGTAAGCAATTACTACATATTTTCCATTGATAAACCTTTGCATTTCGTTCTTGAACAGACATAGATTTAAATTTATTACAATCGTATAGTTTATGATCTTGTTTACAGGCTAAACAATTACCACGGGTAACTGTATCGAGCGGAGAAGAAACAAATGATTTAGACCTATTATAATTGTTACGATTTTCGACCTTATTATTATGGTTAGAATTATTTAAAGTTTTGGTGGCGTAGACTGTTTCTAATACAGTTGCCCTTTGACGAAGAAAGTTCAAAAAATCGTTTAAAGTATGGATCTCTAATTTGCTTCGATGCTCCTCCCAATTTCGGGCGGTTACCGAGTCCAACTTCGATGAGCCTAGGTAAATGATAAACGTGTCCCAACCATCGGTTGGCTCGCCTAACGACTTTAAGGCACTTACATTTTTGGAAATTGCATCAACCAAGTTGCGCAGGCCCCGGTCGGACTCCCTAGACAGCGCCTCAATTGAAAATAGACACTTAATGTGTTCATTAATTAATAGACTCTTATTATTATACCTATCGCAAAGCAACGACCAAGCAGTTTGATAATTATCTGCCGAAACGCTGACCGAATTAATAACCGCTAATGCGGAACCCTCCAAATATGTTTTTAAATAATGAAATTTACTAATATTGTCTAAACTATCATTGTTGTGAATGAGAGATAGGTACATATCTCGGAACTGAAGCCATTTACTAGTGTCGCCACTGTAAGGAGGAATTTTTAACGGCGGCAGTTTAACGTGATTTGTAATAGAAGCAGAACTGCCGCGGCATGAAGATTCGTCTCCCTGTTTTAATTTGCTATCATTATAAGCTTCTAAGAATTCCTGAGCGGTTACGATCAGCTGGAAGAACTGGTTTTCTGTTTGTTCCCTTTCTTCCATCTGTTTTGATAAATCGGAATCTAATCCCTCGATTTTACTTTGAACTTCGTCGAAAGTGTAGCTTAACTCTTGAAATTTAGTTAATCTTAAACTTAACTCATTATTAATTAATTTGTTACGCTCAGTTACACTATCGAGACATTTTAATGGAGTTAAAAACCTTTCGAATAATGTTATGCGGCTCCTTATTGTAGCCCTTTGCTTTATAAGCTCCTTTAATTCGGTCATAATGTGGGCGCAAATAACAAAACAAGTATAAGTTATAGAGTAATTAAAAAGAATCCAACCTCGTAACGGTGAGTCGAACAGCTGACCGCTGATAAGTTATAACAGATATTCACAAGTATGTACCGGGCGGCCGAGCGCTGCGACACAGTGTCACTCGGTGCGCTTGCTGGAAACCGCTGAGCACAGTCGTTGGCAAAGGCACTTGTTCTCGCCGTCTCATTCGTCGATATTTTCTGAAATAGTCGGCAGTTACGTTTAAGTATCTATACAAAATTTATTTCTTTATTTGAGCGGGTCTATTATTTGTTCAATTTTAATGTAAATTGTAATTTTCTAACAACGAGATTGGACACTGTGTAACACTGTGTTAACACACTATATTTAACTTTAATTTTGAAGATGATGGAATAGTTTTATAATGTGAATACTTATTTTTTATTTACTTTTAGACTGTAATGAATTTGTTTTAATGTAAAATTTGCATAAATTTAGAACAATTACTAAGATTTGTTAACAAATATGAGTAGGTCGGTACCCACCGATCGAAATCTCACACACTAACTGCACCGAAATTATTGCACATAATCAACACAATTTGAAAACAAATACTTTCACAAGGATAGGATTAATTTTATTAGGAACGGGCGTACTTCCCTCGGATCCAGTGTTCACTTATTCCGGGATATCTTGCCTTCCTGATTGCATCATCTAAATCACGTCGGGGTCACCATAAATATGTTTGGTATTCCGGTGCTCTTCAATAAAGTAGTACTTCTTTCGGTAGGTAACGTTTAATCAGCTTTTACAAGTATATATATTATGTATAAATCTTCAAATTAGCAAAATTGTATATAATACAAGGCAGCGCTTGAACGTGCCGTGCGGTAGGTTTTTATATCAAGTTATTTTTTTAATGTTAGTGGTGGGCGTTACGACAACGGGCCGTTTGCGAAGACCGTTGTATGTCTTGCTGTACCGTTTATAGGTACAGCTAGGTATTTGTAAGCGTAGACAATCTGCCTGGTGTAATAAAGGACGCCAAGTGTTTGTTAAAAGCGGAATGGTGTGTATCCGTTTTATCCATTAATGTATCCCACCCTGTTTATCTTAGGAATGGTAGAATATAATGAACTGAGGGTCAGGAGGGAACTCACACTCGTAACCTATATCTTCAGGGTAGTGAGAGGTGGGATACAAAATGCAGATGTGGTGGAGAGGGTGGGTCTGTGCGTTCCAGATGGATACGCGGGACGCCGGCGGGGGCCGTGCCGAGGTGGATATATTTTATTGTACTCTGAGTGAATTCACAAATATAGCACTTCGCAAAATTTGTTATCAATAGATATAATTAATAATTAGTTTTTAGAAAAATGTAACTACAATATCGCATTGGATTAGTCTGTAAGGATATTGTAAGAAAGATATAAATAAATAAATAAATCTATCACCTACTGAATCTTAACAGCTGACGACCTTTCCCTTGACTTACAGCTACCTGATTGTTTTAGGGTTCCGAAGTTTATGACTCGAAACTCTTATAGATTTGTCATGCCCGTCCGTCCGTCCGTCCGTCCTCGACTTACCGTCCAAACGATTCAGCTGACTTTGTTTTTCCTTCAAAATATTAGGTAAACTATAATCTAACAAATTTTCAAATGGGATGAAATGACTTAAAATATTTTACATCTTTCATGTTCGGTAAGTAGGTTCTTATTACCTCCAAATGGGGCTTGTAAGTGACATTTTTATGTGCTTTTGCGCTCTAGGGTAATAATGTAGCTAGAAAAGCCCTAGGGCGGTAAGTAATTAAAAAAAACGCTTCTTCCTTACCAAAAGTTCGCTTACATCTAACCATCATACTGGCAAAGATATAATGTATTCAGCCCAATGACCAAGGAGGTCGCTTTGCTATTCAGCCTTGTCTTCGTGTGAGTATATTAGTCATCAATTTTAAATATCGAACGGCGAAGCTCAATTTCATTCTTGAAAAAAACAATTAAAAAGTTCTTTACTTGTTTCTTTTTAAAGAAAAGAGGCCGATTCAATGAAAATGGAAGCTGAAGCAGCAATTAACAAAGTTTATTTTTATAATGCCGGTTTTTTTCTACTTACCTTACAATCGAGATGTAAAGCAGAATAGTTACCTCGGGTGTAAGCACCAATTGCACCCTCGAACTATAGGCGCCCTCGCTGCGCTCGTGCGCCTAAATATCTCGGGCTGCAATTGATGCCTTACAGCCCTTGGGTACTAATCTACTATTGCTTTTTCTCCATGCGTGGGAGGCTGCCGCTGCCCGCCCCACACACGGAGTCGCAGCTGACGGTCGCGAGTATTCATAGTATAAATCCCTAATGCATTTCACGAATTTTCGATTGGGAGGGACTTAGTCATGAAAATCTGTCATTGGCTCCTGGACCATACGTGCGTTCTGTGTACGCGAGTACTACCGCAACAACGATTCTTTTACTCTAGCGCAACGAAAATTTTACACTCATGACAACATACGGCGTAAAAATGACGCTCCATCGATTGAATTGATTGTAAAATGGGTACAGAAGTTCGAGGAGACAGGTTCAACAATGAATCAACCAAGATCCGGCCGACCTAGAACATCAAGAGATCTCGAAAACGTCGAGCGTGTAAGAGCCTATTCCTGAAAATCCTGGACTCTACTTGGAAGCGGTCTAACCCCTTAGGCGTACCCAGAACATCTTTCATTCATATTCTTCACAAAGATTTACATTTACATCAGTGCTAAATTAAAATGGTACAGGAATTAAAGCCTCTAGATCGCGCTCACAGGCTCCAATTTGCAAACGAAATATTAGAGAGGTTCACCAGCTTTACAAACATTTTTCTCAGACGAGGCAAACTTCCATCTAAATGGGTATGCGAATAGGCAAAATTGCAGGTATTGGAGTCACGCTAATCTTAAATTGAACCATCAAAGACCTCTGCATTTATGTATCGGCGGCTTTGTCAACAAGAGGCATTATTTGTCCATACTTTTTTGAAGAAGGAAATGCTGTAGCAATTAATATAGAGCGGTACATTGCCTTGCTACGGAACTAATTTTCACCAGCGCTACAGGATTTCGATGGTTTCAATCAACGATCGTGGTTTCAACAAAATGGGACAAGATGCCACACTTCCGACGACTCATAAAGTGCTGTTCGCGTAATTTTTGGGTAATAAATGATATCCGAAAGACGTACTATTAGCTGGCCACCTCGTAAGCCCGGACTTATACCCAATGGACTTCTTTCTATGGGGATACCTTAAAAGTAAAGTTTTCAACAGCAACCCAGAGTCCAGAGAGAGGAACTAAAGGAAAATATTCTAGAGGAAATGCAAAACATTTCACGAAACACTTGTAAGCATTGAAAATTTTAGCTGCAGGTTGCAGCAGTGTCAAAATAGTCAAGGATCAAAAATGGATGATTTAATTTAAAAAAATCCCCATTTGCTAACTTTTATAATAAATAAACAGTCCCACATAACCAATTTCTTTCCAATCCTCATTTGAAATGTAAACGAATTTTTGGTCCACCCTGTATGTTGTAGTTTTACTGCACATTTTTTTTATTTTCTTCTAAAAATGTGCCATCAACACCTATAGAAGCTTACAGCGGGCACTTAAAAGTTTGGCTGCGGCTCTGCCTTCCTCTCTCGGCACTACGCGACCACTCATCGTTTATACCGGCACTCTATGCGAATCAGAGGAAAGAAGAAACGAAAAAAAGATCAGCAATGTGGTGACCATAGTACAGGTTCTGCCTAGTTCGGGATTCAACGCGCGTGCGTGTGTGTTGTATCCAGTTAACAGTACTCACTTATATCGATGGTGGGCGGTCTTGTACCGGCGGCGTTGGGCAAGCTTGAGCGGCGGGCGGCGGGTGAGGTGCGCCACGAGGCAGTTGAGCAGGATGTCCTCGCAGTTGCGCGTGCGCCGCACCGCCTGGCGCAGAGCCGGCGCCACCGCCGCGTACTGCGCCAGCCACGAGCGGTGCACCAGCGCCGCGTTGGGCAGCACCAGCGAGTACATCGCGCCCCACTTACTGCTGTAGCCCCACGAGCCCTGCACACACACAGACAACACTTATATTACAACACTCGACATTGCCAACTGGTTCCCTCTTTCTATATACCAGTAAGTAAGTACGACGTGCCCTACTTGCTACTGTAGACCCTCACAACCTCAGCACCTGCAAACAATTGCTGACTTTTTTCTCTATACGACGGCCTTTGAAGACAATGACCCAGTTGGCCCAATGAAAAACATACGCTCTCGAACTAGACGATTTGCTTCATCCTTCTTTTGCCAATCGGTTAAAACCTGGAATTTACTACCAACACACGTGTTTTTTTCCCGGATCGTCAAGTCGTGAAAATCATCTCACTAAGCCGTCCTAGTGTTGGTCAACATGCCGCGTTGTCTATATTCGCTGTCAATCAATAGGATAGTAACCACAACTTTTAAATTTCTACTTATGATGATAAAAATATGTGTATATTCCATTGATATATAAAAACCCTAGATGCACAGTCTCAAACAAAAGTCGCATACGAAACTGTCCCACTTAGTCATTGATGTATAAAAATATCAATGTGGGTAGTTTTAGTTAAGCTATAAACACATCTTTTGCACATTCAACCTTACGCGCATTGTTTAAAGTTTTTATTACAAAGCAGCGTACAATGACCAATCAAATTTTATGACCGAAGCTAGCCGGCAGGACAGGACATGGAGTGAAGAGGAATATTTGTATATTTTTTTTATTATAATACATTGAGTTAGTATTTTAAGAGTTAGTTAAATTGTTGTTTTTAGACTTTCGCGACTTTTACACATACTCATGTTTTTACTGTAAACGGGACTTATTCGCGATAATATTATATAATATATAAGGTATCAGTATAATATTATATATAAGGTATCGTAACCTTTATAATATTATCGCGAATAAGTCCCGTTTACAGTAAAAACATGAGTATAGTTAAATTGTGTTCTAAGCCCATAATTATACTTAGCGTAAATATGTTTTTGGGTAGGACATGTGTACATCAATGAAAAAAATATTAACTCTTAAAATCATTTATTTCATTTTTTCATATCATATCAGTGAAATCCGTTAAAAAATAATTATAATAATTGAATGTAGGTACGAAATTATTTGATAAATTCATTATTTTTCTGGCTAACGACTACTTACCGTTATACTAGGAACAGCCGTTTTAAGAAGACGTTTTATGCCTTTAGCAGTGACATTCATATCTTCGTCCAGAAAATGTTCAGAACAAACGACGCATGCACTATTTGGCTTAAAAAAATTGTATGTCGCGAACCCATAAGTTGTCCCCTAATTAATCGATATAATAGGTAATATAATATTTACGAACTTTAATAATAACACCGTTTGGACGACCTCTTTTCCTTTTGAAATTCGATTAATAACTATAATAATATTATTATATATTTTGTAACGTATACATACTTATTAAAAACTAAATACAAAAAAGTTCAAATTAAATAAACTTATATATAAAAATTAAACACAATAAAAAAAAATCGACTCCATTAAATTCAGAACAGGGTCGTTTGGATTATGCGACTAAAATAAAAGGTTGTGTAATAGTCGTTCTTACACTGAAAAAGCGGCCATTGAAATTTGTCGTATTATACTTGGACCGTTAAGTGAAGTTTTTAGACAAATTAAATCAAAATCACATATTGCTTCCGATATTTAGTCATAAAAACAACAAAAACAAATTAACAAACTCTTTTACTCACCGAAAATACGATATCCCATCCTTTTTTAACGTTCTTGACGTAATATTTTTACAATTCCGCATCGAACACTTAGGCATTTTTAACGAGCGCACAGAGACGCGAGCGACGCGAGACTATTTGAAATATGAGCATCATTTTCAATAGTGCGCTTATTTTATGAGGACGGTTTTGCGACGCTGAGTGTGTATCTAGGGTTTTTTAATACATCAATGGTATATTCTAATTTTAAAACGATGTAAACCTTTGACTCGTCCCAAAAATGAGTTCGTGCAGGATAACCGACTATACGTTCAGGAAAATTTTGCCACACTTGGAAAGCGAAATCTAGCTCCTCGGCCAACAGGGGTGCGTCCCCGTCCAAAGAGAACACAGCGGCTGTCGGAACCGCCCATAGCGGTTGCCATCGAGCTGCAACACCTTCCCTGAAATAATTAATTTAAAGTTAATACATAAGTATCATCCAGTAAAGTTCATCGATGGTTATAGATAATATACTAGGCATGCCTTTTAAGTTATGTCGTTTCCTTAATTCCCGGCAATTTTGAATGTGGGACTGTTCTGTTATCGAATGTGTTTAAATTTTGAATTTCAAAACAGTTGAAAGTATTTAGATTAATGCTATTGTTTAGTCACAGCGTCGATTGGAATCTGTCAGGTTACGTACGAAAATGAATCTTTCTTAGGTAAATATTCGTGCAATAATTTTCTACAACTTTAGAACAGGCCTGACACGGCTTCAGTGTTTTGAAGACCTAACATCTGTATACAGTGATGAAGCCCCACGTCCGCGAACTGTCGAACGCTGGTATTTAGATACCGCATCTGATTTCCGACGATCACAAGGCGACCCGCGTCAGATGGTGTCAGAAAACACTGCAAAGGTTCAATCGAGGAGAGTCAAATCACGTCTACGACATCATCAGTGGTGACGAATCTTAGATCTATGCCTACGATCCTGATTCCAAACAAAAATCTACAATCTGGGTCTTTCAAGTCGAGCCAAAGCCGACTAAAGTTGTTCGTTCTCGAAGCACTTCAAAGAAGATGGTGGCCACGTTTGTTGGAAAAACCGGCCATGTTGCGACTATTGCACTTGAAGATGGTAGAACTGTTAACGCAGAGCGGTATACCACAGTTTGTTTAACACAAGTCATCGCCGAACTTCGAAAATCTAACTCAAAACGACGCATCATTCTGCACCACGACAACGCAAGCTCACACAGTGCTCGTCAAACGATTGAGTATTTGAAGCATGAAAAAGTAGAAATTCTTGACCATCCTCCATACAGTCTTAACCTAAGCCCTAACGATTTCTTTACATTTCCTAAAATTAAGAAAAGTCTTAGGTGGTCAAAGGTACTAGTGTGGTGAAGAAGCAGTCGACGCTTTCAAGTCAGCCATTTTGACAACCCCACTTTAGAGTGGAAGAAATGTTATAATAACTGGTTTGAGCGAATGGAAAAGTATATTAAGCTACGTGGTGAATACTTTGAAAAACAATAAAAAGTACTATAAGGTTCTAGTTGTGTTTTTTCTTCAAACGACAAAACTTAAAAGGCATGCCTCGTATTACTAACCCAGGGTAATGTGTGGTAGCATCGACGACGAGCACGGGTAATGGATCTCGAGGATCTCCTGCTAACCGTGCCAGTGTCTTGAGTGAAGGAGCTGCCCGTTCACTGTCCCATACTAAGACAACCTGAAAAAAAAATTATATTAATTTCGCGTTTTTAGTTGGTTACGATATCTTTATCTTTGTATAATTCTAAACGACAAATGATTACCTTTTCACAAAACTCACTACTCGCTAAGTTAGCGAGTAGTTTATGTAACGCCGGGGATGTCGCTTGAACATATAATAACGCAGTAAACATATTACCCGGTGTAGGCGGCGGTGACGCTACAGGCACAGAGGGAGCGGGAAGAGGAGAGAGAGGAGCAGATGGACACGATGGAGCTTGTAGTACGGGCGCGGCAATGGGGTAGTGAACACGAGAATCTCCGTATGTGGCCAATGTACCAAGAGCACCAGGAGATGCATTCCATATTAAGGCTTCGCGTTGTCTCGATGACCTGTGAGCCAAGACGCGCTCCAAAAGGATCTGAAAAATATCTTCAATTTCATTTATCTGCATATATGTGGAGCAAAAAGTACCTACCCTTCTTTACGAAAATGACAGAAGAGTATGTAAATTCGCACACCAATAGTTTATATAGAGAAGGAGTGCAGAATGATATTTTTAATTATGTATAAAAAACACTAAGTCAATAATAAAATATTAAACACACTACCATTTATTTGACACACACATGCATAGAGATACTCTTTTGTCAAATTAACATAGTAGCTAGTCTTGGCGAAATCCGTAATTATAGAAGTTATGTGTCTTTGACAATAGAACCTTAAAAGTGAAAGCAAATTAATTTAGAATTTTATACATGTTCATTTGTTTAAATTTTGTCATTTTTCATTAAGTAATCATAACAATCATCTATTGGATGTCACTTGGCATTGTATATGACTACGGAACCGTATTCTATGCGTGGCCTGATACGCACCTGCCCGATTTTTATCTATTAAGATATTTTTCTCAGTTAACAGATGTGGGTCAATTTTTTACGTAAGGTACTACTTCATCTATACTTATATACTGGGTACTAGCTTTTGCCCATGGCTGCAGCTACGTGTTATTCTGATGTATAACTTTGATTGATTTTTTGGGTAGAATCATTCAAAATTCTCTCTTTGTGCTCACCTACCCTCCTAAATATTTATAAATATTTTTTGGACATCTTACACACAACGTCATCTAGTCCCAAACTAAGCAAAGCTTGTATTATGGGTACTAAACAACTGATATAAATACATTAACATACTTTTTTTTTTGTAAATACATACATAGAAAAACACCCAGACTCCGAAACAAATATTTGTGGATCACACAAATATTTGGTCTGACCCGGGAATCGAACCCGAGACCTCTTGATCAGCAGCCGCACACGCTAACCACTAGACCAACGAGGCAGTCAAACACACATGCCAATTTTCAGCTTCCTGCGCCCAGTAGTTTCAGTGTGCGCTGTCCGTCAGTCAGTCAGTAACGGTACAGTTTATAATAGGTCTTTACCTATGAAATTGCCGTTTTGTATGCAATAAGTAACAGTACTTATTTTTTCAAACTTTTTTATTTCTGTAATTCGAAGTAATCACCCATGCAATCGACGCATCTTTGCCAACACATTGGCAGTTTATTGATGCCCTTCTTGTAAAAATCAGCTGAACGGAAGGCAACAAACTCTTCAAAGGCATTTTGTACTGCCTCTCGGGAATTGAATTTTTTACCCACTAAAAAGTTGTCTAAATTTTGGAAAACGTAATAGTCCGTAGGTGCAAGGTCTGGTGAGTATGGCGGATAAGGGAGAGCTTCCAACCCCAGCTCTTGCAGCTTGGAGACTGTCTGTTGCGCAGTATGGAGTTGCGCGTTGTCGTGAAGGAGCAGTGGGGACGACCGATTGACCAAAGCTGGTTGCAGATGTGCAAGCTTCTCCATCATTCTCTCCAGTTCTTTACAGTACACATCTACACATCTGCATTAATGCTCATGCCGTTTTGTAAAAAGTTGTGGTGAATCATACCCGCACTAGACCACCAAACAGTGACCATCACCTTTTTAGGGGTCATTTTTGCTTTGGTGCTGAACCAAGGTCTAACCAACTTGCTGAGCGCTTTCGATTGTCGAACAGAATCCATTTATCGTCGCACGTAACAATTCGTTTCAAAATTCCTTCATTTCTTTGCCTGTTGCAGCGCAAGGCAGGTCTCGACGCGTACATTGCGCTGGTGATCGTTGAGGGCACCCATCTATCAAGCTTTTTTACCTTGCCAATTTGTCGCAAATGGATCAATATTGTTTTGATGCTTACATTAAAAGCTGCTGCTAGCTCAGCTGTAGATTGAGTTTCGTCAGCTTCCACAATCGCCTTTAATTTATTATTTTTAAGCAAAGTCTCCGGACGACCACTCATTTTTCAAGTCAAAATTTCCAGAATGGAACCGCGAAAACCAATAACGGGTTGTGCGTTCGCTTGTACAGTTCTCTCCGTAAAAGTTTTTGATGTTACGTGCCGTTTGTGTCGCGTTGGTGCCACGACGGAACTCATATTCCACGAATTTTTAAAGTATCCATTATGACGAAAAATGTTCAAATGTAATGAAAATTTATCGCTAATCAAAAAACAAAAGTCTGAGTTTGTAAATAGAATGTCATGGTTTTAAAACAAAATTAATTTAGAATACAGAGCCATTACAAAATTTTTTTTATTTGAAATGACCAGTACTGAAGAAAGGCAATTTCATAGGTAAAGACCTAATATATATGACGGAGCGGTGATGCCCGGTGATGTTTTTAAATACAGTGTCGTCATTACTATTATTATTATTGGAGTATTTCATTTTTAGAAATAACTTAAAATAAACTTTACTTCAACCAGAATTCACTTTTAATTAGTATTGATTACACAGCTTCGAATATTTCACAATAAGTTAGGTGTTTGCTGTCCGAGCGCAGACAAACGAATCTTCGCTCCGCTGTAGCGGGCGGCTTTTTATAGGCATTGTAGTGGGGCGGTCGATCGTTGCGAGTTGTTTACGTCACTAAGAACACGTGCAGCGATGACTCATTTCTCTGAATGTTGTGTTGCGCCGATACGACCATTCTGACCGGCAGTGCGCGCTCTGCACTAGCCGTGTTGTTGATGTTTTTCCGATGAGTTTATCTGTAAAACGTAAATATTTTTCTTTGAATTGGCATCTGTGTACCTTTAATTATATTGACGTCTACACTGTGGTAGTATATGAGCATAGCGTACTATGTGTTGTGACGTACTCTGTGGTACTATGTGTTGTGACGTACTCTGTGGTACTATGTGTGGTGGCGTACACTGTGGTACTATGTGTGGTGGCGTACACTGTGGTACTATGTGTGGTGGCGAACACTGTGGTACTATGTGTGGTGGCGTACACTGTGGTACTATGTGTGGTGGCGTACACTGTGGTACTATGTGGTACACTGTGGTACTTAGTCGTAGCGTACTCTGTGGTACTTAGTCGTAGCGTACTCTGTGGTACTTAGTCGTAGCGTACTCTGTGGTACTTAGTCGTAGCGTACTCTATGGTACTTAGTCGTAGCGTACTCTGTGGTACTTAGTCGTAGCGTACTCTGTGGTACTTAGTCGTAGCGTACTCTGTGGTACTTAGTCGTAGCGTACTCTGTGGTACTATGTCGTAGCGTACTCTGTGGTACTATGTCGTAGCGTACTCTGTGGTACTATGTCGTGGCGTACTCTGTGGTACTTAGTCGTAGCGTACTCTGTGGTACTATGTCGTAGCGTACTCTGTGGTACTATGTCGTGGCGTACTCTGTGGTACTTAGTCGTAGCGTACTCTGTGGTACTATGTCGTAGCGTACTCTGTGGTACTCAGTCGTAGAGTACACTGTGGTACTTAGTCGTAACGTACTCTGTGGTACTAAGTTATAACGTACACTGTGGTACTAAGTTATAACGTACACTGTGGTACAATGATATTGCGTAAAATAGGTTTGTAAAACATAACCTGAGTTCCTGGGTTTTTTTTTTTCTTTCTTTCTTTCTTTCTTTGTTCTGTTGCATTGGCTTGTGAAGTGGATGGTGCAGGCTCATTAACCGATACTGGAGTGTACTCTTCTAACGCCGATACGGTTCCTGTAGCTTCGCTCTTCCTTTAAGCAAGCTGCCAACCGGTGCATTCAGGTTGCAATTCCCTTGTATAATCAGGTTGTTGAGCGGAAGTAGCAGGACACACGCCTCTGTGTGCTACTCTGAAACAACATTTAATAAACAGCATCACATAGCTCTGTCTCTCGTGTCATCGCACCAGTAAATTATAAACCTAAGATTTTATCATCAAATTTAAAATGATAATAAAAGCAAAAACAATAATTGACAGACTAAAAACGCAACTGACTTGATTATCACGTTGTCTCACTAGAGTTATCAATCGTATGCCCTTGCATAGGACCTAACGATTTCAAACTATGAACGTGTGATACTGAAACACTTTCTCATAACAGCAAAGCTGTTAAAACAGAAGCCCATACTCTCGTGTGTGCTCTCAAAGGCCTAAATACATCTTCTCTCGAAGTAGGCTGAGCACGCATCCAGCGTTCGTTTGCTAGACGGCGAACAGAACAAAGGTTATACTTCCCTCAGATATTGAGTAGCCAGCAGGTTGCGCCTCGCATATAAGGTGAACCGGCCGTAGGTCGCACGTCGCGTAGATGGTGTGCAGACCGCAGGTCCGTACATCACCAGGCGGCGACTAGATCGGAGATCACAGTACGCGCTGAACTCGCGTAGACAGTGAGAAGACTGAACTTCGCCGTTGAAATAAGCACTAGGCTGCTTAAGATCACCGTCATTAGTTGAGAAGATATTGTAGTACGCAAGTGTGTGTGCAAACACTGGAGCATTCTGTTTGGAAGGAAGTATTAAAAAATAACCAGCACTGGGGTCATTATAACGAAAGAATTTTAAACTTGGCCCAGAAAATAGTCAGCCAGGTACAGACTTGTACTCTCACACTGTAGTACGCACTGACTAGTGCTTAAACCTTTTATAAGCTCGGCCTTCACTGATATGAAAATATGATTCGAACTTACCAGTGTAGCGCCAATTACAACTCACAAGCCTTTCGGTAACCTCACTTCATTACCCTGTCGGTACTGGTGAACTGGATTACATCTCCTTTACATTGAACTCTGTGCCATATAAGCACGGATGCATCTTCTATCGTTTGGAATGTTTACTAGCTGGAAAGAAAGCGTTATACCCACGAACTTACCGAAACATAGTGAAGTACCCACTTTTTTTTTTTAAATTTAAGTATCACACGTTTAATAACATTTCTGAAAACAAAAACGATTGAAATTCGTTTGCAATTGTTACTCAAAACCCGATATAGGCTGCATGTCACTTAATTTACGATTTCTATGTTCCGACGTTGTCAATTAACTTTCCATTTTATTTTTCTTGTTGTTGTCGGTAGTTATTTATTACAAAAACTTTAACTATCGATTCGAATGAAGAAACACAACGAACACTGAATTTAGATAGCGAACAGTCTAGAACACATGGTAATCCCACTTCTGATGACGGAGCGGTGATGCCCGGTGATGTTTTTAAATACAGTGTCGTCATTACTATTATTATTATTGGAGTATTTCATTTTTAGAAATAACTTAAAATAAACTTTACTTCAACCAGAATTCACTTTTAATTAGTATTGATTACACAGCTTCGAATATTTCACAATAAGTTAGGTGTTTGCTGTCCGAGCGCAGACAAACGAATCTTCGCTCCGCTGTAGCGGGCGGCTTTTTATAGGCATTGTAGTGGGGCGGTCGATCGTTGCGAGTTGTTTACGTCACTAAGAACACGTGCAGCGATGACTCATTTCTCTGAATGTTGTGTTGCGCCGATATATATGTATTGATTGATTAATAATACACTACACATGAACTTAAATATAACAATATTACCTCTATTGTAGTAAAAACGATTTTTTCTATTGAAGAAAAATATTGTTCCCATAAAAATTGAGTCTGTTGTCGTAAAGCTAGAATACGCTCATGAGGAATAGAGCGCACTAGTTCGGGCACCTGAATAAAAGACAATTAATTATTACTAGGAGTTAAACTCCTCAAACGTAAGCAGAAAAACTTTAGATTCAAGAAAAAGAAGATTTAGAAGATTCATATTTAGAATTCCGTAGTTCATGACTCGGAACCCATATAGATTCATCATATCTGTCCTCGACTTACCGCCCAAAGGGTTAGTGCTAGAAAGATGAAATTTCGCATTGATATGTTTTTCTATCACGTCGACAAAGTGCTACAATAAAATCATGAAAAATATTTTGACTTGGGATACCTCCCCTACAAATAAAGTGGGGATGATTTTTTTATCTCGTGTCTATCCCTTTGTTTATATTTTGTATCATTAGATAAGTCTTTTATAAAGATTGAAAGGTCGCTAAGACGATTTTTGTATTTAGGTTTCCGTTTGAGAGTTATTTAATTTTAAAGGACATTTTATAAAATGGTACAATAGGATGGTAGTTCATGTGATGAATTTTCAAGGAAAACTATAACGATAACAAATAGCTTTGCTAGTTCAGGAGTTACAGAGGCCTAACTTATGAAATACGCTTACCTAAGATACTTCGTACAAAAATGACGAAATAATAAGTAAGAATTGATTCGTTAAATCCAGACTTTTACTTTATCACCATAATTTACGTTACTGCTGGTTAAAAATCTCTTCTTAAAAAGGTTTTCGCCTACTACACAAAGCCTACCAGACAGGTTGATATGTGTAGGATTTGTAACAAATCTTATCTTTTCAGTGCCAATGTCTGACATAGTTTGTTGACTTAAGTCTCACAACACCCACAGGATAAATAGAAGTGATAACACCAAATTTTAAAACCTTCATCACATTTATTATGCTTGACTCTTTTTAGGAAAATCACTTGACTGAATGTTACGTTGTTTTGTCGATTGAAAATTGAATCTGTGCGCGGAAAAGTAATAGACATAGATTAAAACTAAGTATTTTACCTGCAAGAGTAAACGTTCATCAGCCCATACTACTGCACGTCGCCAGTCAAGACGTTCATCAAAAGGCAATCGCCAACCATTACTTAACAAGACTGGTATGCATCCTGCTGCTAAAGCTTCAAGGAAACGATATGATCCAAGACGGCGCCCCCTTGCTACTAAGCAAAATGTGGAGTTGGCTAATAACTGCTCATAATCGAACCTAAAATGAAACATTGGAATTATTTGTAACTGTTATATTATATTTTTGACATCAAAAATTATCAGTTTATCGCAGTCTAGTAGGCTTCTCACATTTAGATCCTGCCAGCCTCCAAATCAATTACTAGTAAATATAAATATATTATTCAGATCTTTTAATTATTTATATATAAGAAAGCACACATTTTACTTAATCATTTATTTTCCTGGTAAAAATATAAGAATTAGTAAAAATATATAAATGTGTAATACACTGAATGAGACTGCATTAAACTGGTAACAAAAAAAAAAAATATTTAATAAGCTGAACATTTAAAATGATAGGTATTGTCCCAATATCATATTAATTTTGTAAACCCTAAAAATTGTGTAATAAATTATATTAGAAATGCGAAAGTTTGTAGGTATGTATTTATGTTTGTTTGTGGCTCTTGCATATAAAAACTACTGAACAGATTTGGATGAAATTTGATGATTTGTATTTCAGAATAACACATAGGCTACTTTTTACTGCAATAATCGAGATACAGGTGGGCGGAGCCTAGGGTGAAAGTTTGGTGCCATTATAATTTTTACTTATTTGCAAACAATGTATATTTTCCCCAATAAACCAAACCGACCAAATAAATTTTCTGAACAGACAAGCCTGCCTGCAGACAACATGTGAATAAATATTGACGTCCCAATGCTAATAATATAAATATATATTTCAGATGTACAAGTAACCTTATCAACCCTTACCAATGATACTAAATAGCATATTTTTTTGAAATATATATTTTTAACAGTGACAGAGGTGCAGACAGGACGCCATTTTAGATTCAATGATACATCATATAGCATATAACCAGCTGACAATTAAAATGCTTCTAATGATACCTTATTTGTGCAGTTATAATAAGTACTTGAGGAAATATGGGGGAACAGATGCACATACATACATACATAGGCTGTCAAAATTATAACCTGCCTTTGGTTTCACCATAGTCAGGTCATAAAAGAAACATATATCGAGACCTAAATTCTACTAATCCATATATGTATAAATCTGTTCTATATATCCCTCCTAGAATATCTTTACCATCAATGGACAAACAGAAAATAATATACAATTATACCTACCAATACAATGAAAAGCTATGTCATGTCATACACTTAGGGATTTCAGAAATATATAGTTGTTTTTTTAACATATTATAAGTATAAATATATCAAGAATATTGAATATATTATTTATACACATAAACACACATACACATTAAAACACCGACAATACATGGTACTAATTTTAAAGACCCTACACATATTGACACCACTTGTGGTCACTTACTTGGTGTCTGTGTCACATACTTGGTCACCAATTATCTAAAGAGAGTGAAGGCTGGTAATCTATCATATCCTACTGCAAATACCAGTCTCTTACACAAGTTTTTATATTATTTACTTATATATACCTTATATATGTAGATATTAACCTACCCTAAGTTTTATTGCTCTTTTGTAACTGCCTGTGTGAGAGAGAAAATGAAATAATTATTATTTAACTGTATTTTTATACATACTTATCATATTCTCTGTTATCCTCATCGCATCGTTCATCCCGTAAGTCTTTCCAAGATTTTCCATGACGGCAAGTAGTTACCAAAATTAGATGATTACTGTCATGTAAGTGCCATAGTGAATTTCTTGTTTCACTGCCAATTCCATGCACATATCTCTTGCCTTTGAATGCTAACAAATGTCGCCTGGGAGCTGGAAAAGCATTGCTAAGAGCTGCAGGAGGAACACCACCTCTCTCTGGGTGTTCTTTGTGAAATAATGGCAATGAGATATCAAAGCCATCTCGGAAAAAGGTCTCTGAAGAACTAGCCTTAGCCAAAATTGCTTCACCAGGATCAAAGCCTAAGGCATTTTCAGCATAATCAGGCCAGGTTCCGGCATACAAATTGAATATCAAGTGATTGCGCCCATTATTCCAATAAGGTAATCGAGACAATCGTGAGGCTACATCTTGGACATGTTCTGGTGATAGTGGATCTGCATCAAGAGTATCTATAGCCGGTACAAAAAGACAAGCTTCATTAGGGTCCCTTGTAGTATATCGAGATTCTCTAATAACAGATAAAACCTTTCGATACGAAGCACTCACTGGTCCATCACTGGGATAAACATAAATTTTGGGTTCATTTCCACATTTTGAAAAATCAAAACAAGTCTGCATTCTACAAGGGTTCGTTACTGATCCTAATTTTCTGTGTGGTTGAGAAGGAAGTTCTAACAACTCTTCAAACGTAGCGAAACTGGGCAACTGATTAACTCGAATATTTTGATTTACTTCTGATTTCAAACGATATGTGCTAAAATAACAATATATTAAAAATGCACATAACGCAAATAGAAGAAGAAAACGTTTTTTTGCTTGCATTTTCACAAAAATGATTGCGAAACTGAGCAAAGTTTATATGTTAAAGTGTACATTTCATATTCAATTTCAACATTTTAGTTAAAAGTACTCTGTCGGTTCGCTGTTGAGAATGTTGCTTGAGATGTCATTTTTTTTTTTTTTTGGAATTTAATGACCTGGTAACTAAGACCTTTAAGTCAAGTCTCATTTTATTTAAACAAACATAGCACTTTCACTTTGCTTCATTTTTAAATTGTTTTGATAGTATTTTTTATATATTTATATATAGGTTTGTAAGTGTTTTTGTCTTTTAATAACTGTTTTAGTGGCGGAGGGCGGGATGAAGAATCACACTTAATTTTCACATCACCGAGTTCACTAGCCTTCATTCAGCATTTCAGTGACTATTTTCTTTCTCAATTACAGCATTGGAGAGGCATAGTTTTATCACACATTTCATATTGTATCAGCAAGCATGTAAAGCATTGGCGCTTTTGCATCCATTATACAAGTCAAACGTTTCACAGTTTTCCCGCGGTAACGAAATTTATTTTCAAAATGATGGTTTAACTTGTGAGACATTCGTGTTATTACTTAACTACGCTTTATTTTATTCATGCTAAACACTTAAATTACTAATCTCTTCCTAAATTTAGACAAAAATCAACAAAATAACCTTTCTAACTTCTATCGAAAAACAACCCCCTCTCCGCCACCGCGTCTCACTCTCCTGAGATGTCTAATAAAATAAAGACATTATGAAATTAGAAACAACAGGTACATCAAACATCGATACTAGGCTTGCCTTTGCCTGTTGCCTTGCAACGATTTATCGGAAAATCGATAAATTTCGAAATATCGACACCAAAATAAATCGAGTTAATCGATATCGAAGATATCAAAAATATGGAAAAACTTAATATATCGTTTTTTGTACATATTTTGGCTCTGTCTGTTATATATAACAGACACAGCCACATACTTTTGATAAAGAAAATAAACTTACTCTAACTTTTTTATTCGATTAATAAAACAAATTTCAAGGAGTGCTCTAAACTACAGAAAGTGCCATCCACGAATCTGTTTCGTTCTAATTGTTTATAATTTATGTGTTAGTAAGCTTTTGCTAATGTTTCAGTTGTATCGGTACACATTAATTAAATTTGTGCACATTACAATAAATAGATCAAAATGGATTGAATAAAATATCGATGTATCGGCCTACTAGACCGATATATTGATAATTATATCAATATCAACATGGTTCGATAAATATTAACAACGATATCCCTTAATCGACACAATCGACTACACTGACTTTAGAACCATCATCAGAGACCAACCAAAACTTTGGGAGTTTGGGACAACATACTGTTTTTTTTTATATTTTGGCTAGGCACGGTAGCGCATATGCCACTTTCAAGTTAAGAGTATGGAAGGTCAGTTGGGGTGCTGACTAGAAAACCTCCTCGTGGTGCACCCTGGTAACGCTGGCGATAGCACTGTTTCTCCTCATTTCCTCCGCGTCAACTGGAGGAGAGGATTATCGCCAGCGTCTAAGATTCTAGCAGAAGAGGAAGCCGTTTATCGGCTCTTGGGCAAGGCCTGATCCAGCAGGGTGGGCATGTCTGCCGGTTGCCTTGCTGGCCCTTCGCTCTCCGGAGCAAGGAGAAGGAAACCTTGGTAAAAAACCTGAAGGTGGGGCTCTGCAAGGGCCACAGTTTCACTACTGTAGTTGCACTACCACCGAACAGGGAGGGGGACATAGTCTTCCTGCCACCGTCGGCATAACGTAATCCCAGCTCTGATCGGGGGCGTGGGTCTTGGCTTAACCACCCGGACCGCAAGGAAGAAAACCTCTATAAAAAATTACCCCGAATCCCAAGTTCTGGCGCATGGCAAGGGGATGCATGGCTGATGGGAAGTTCAGTTGCGAGCGCACCCCAAGCTGAGGTACCTGGTCTCCAGCGAGGTCTCCAGCCTCCTGGTCCAGACGAAGCTCAACCACTGTGCCGCAGCACAGGATCTCTTCCTGCAAACCATGGCACATTCGACTGCCTTGTTGGTCTAGTGGTTAGCGTATGGGGCTGCTGATCAACTGTCGCCAAGCTGGACAGGGACCTACTAGAGGAGGCGGCCATTGTTTGCTCTTGGCTGTCTCCGCAGGCCCCGACCGAGGAGGTCGACGCGGGGGCTGGTCGCTTCGCCGATGCGTTAACGCTCATCTGCGATGCGGCCATGCCCCGCGTTCGTGGCCGTCGGCCTCCTCGGAAGGAGGTCTACTGGTGGTCCCAGGAGTTGGCGGACCTCCGTGCGGCCTGCGTACGTGCCCGGAGGTCCCACACCCGGAGTCGGCGACGTCACCGCGGAGGCGGTGAGGAGGTGGACCGGCTTCACGAGGAGTACCGAGCAGCTCGGGAAACTCTGAGGTTGGCCATCTGCCGCGCCAAAGACGCGTCCAGAGTGGAGATGCTGGAGAGTCTCGAGCGTGACCCCTGGGGTCGGCCTTACCGTGCGGTGCGACAAAAGCTCCGCACACAGGGCCCCCCCCTTACGGAGACTCTCCAGCCCAGCTTCCTGCAGGAAGTGGTCGAGGGCCTATTCCCACAGCAGGCGGAGCACACACCCCCGTCGATGGCCCGTCGTGGTCGTCGTCGGGACAGCGTGGGTGATGTGCCGCCTTTCAGGGAATCGGAGGTAGGGGCGGCTGTTCTACGGATTCGGTCCAAGAACACCGCCCCCGGGCCGGACGGGGTTCCAGCCCGAGTGATGGCCCGTGCCCTCGACTACATGTCGGACCACCTCAGGGGAGTGTTGGACGCTAGCCTGGCGTCCGGACACTTCCCTGAGCGTTGGAAATGCGGGAAGCTGGTACTGATCCAGAAGCATGGACGGCCTGCCGATTCGGTCGCGGCCTACAGGCCCATCGTGTTGCTGGACGAGGCGGGCAAGTTGTTTGAGAGGGTTCTCTCTGTCCGCATCGTCCGGCACCTCAGCGAGGTGGGGCCCGACCTGTCGGACGCCCAATTCGGCTTCCGTGAAGGGCGTTCGACGGTCGACGCGATCCTGCGCCTGAGGGCCGTGACCGAAGAGGCGGTGAGAGGCGGCGGAGTGGTGTTGGCGGTGTCCTTGGACATCGCCAACGCCTTCAATAGTCTGCCATTCGGCTGCATCAGGGCCGCACTCCAATACCACGGAGTGCCAGGGTACCTGCGGCGGCTGGTGGCAGACTATTTAGAGGAGCGTACCGTCGAATACGAGGACCGAGATGGTGCCTTGAGACGCAGGGCCATGTCGTGCGGTGTTCCACAGGGGTCTGTCCTAGGACCACTCCTGTGGAACATGGGATACGACTGGGCCCTACGAGGGCGTCTCCCCCCCGGGCTGGGTGTAATCTGTTACGCAGACGACACCCTGGTCACGGCCCGGGGGGCAAACTTTGAGGAGGCGGCGCGCCTGGCCACCACGGGAGTCTCCCGGGTGGTCGGGCGCATCGAGGCGTTGGGTCTGCGGGTGGCTCTGGAGAAGACGGAGGCCCTGCTATTTCATGGGCCCCGTCGCGGCCCGCCCGCCGGCGCCTCGATCGAGGTCAACTCGGTCCTCGTACCGGTCCGGGCCCAGATGAGGTACTTGGGTCTGGTCCTCGACGGTAGGTGGCTCTTCGACGAGCACTTCCGACAGCTTGGACCTAAATTGGTGGGCACTGCCTCCGCCCTAGGGCGACTTCTGCCCAACTTGGGCGGGGCCAGTGTCCCCACTAGGCAGCTGTACACGGGGGTTGTCCGGTCAATGGCACTTTACGGTGCACCGGTGTGGGCGGCGGCTCTGTCCGCCCAGAACAGGGCGCGCCTCTGGCGCCCCCAGCGGATACTGGCGGTCAGAGCCATACGTGGATACCGCACGGTGTCCACAGAGGCGGCGTGTGCCTTGGCCGGAACACCCCCGTGGGATTTGGAGGCGGAGGTGCTCGCCGAAGTTTATCGGCGAGTGGCTGACTTCCGGGCGGAGAGCGGATTTCGCCCTCCGCCCGAGGACGTGCGCGAGTGGCGCGAAGCCGCTCGCCGAGCCACCATGCTGAGATGGTCGCTCCGGCTGGAGACCCCACGCGCTGGCTTCGCCGCCGTGGAGGCTCTTCAGCCGGTCATCGAGGAGTGGGCAGGGCGGCAGCACGGGACCCTTTCCTTCCGGCTGACGCAGGTACTTTCCGGGCACGGTTGCTTCGGAAAGTACCTGCACTCGGTCGCTAGGAGGGAACCGAGTCCCGCCTGCCACCACTGCGACTGCAGTGAGGACACGGCCCAGCACACGCTGGCGGTCTGCCCCGCTTGGGCGGCGCAGCGCCGGGTCCTCACTGCAGTCATCGGAGGGGATCTCTCGCTGCCGGCCGTCATAAGATCGATGGTCGGCAGCGACAGTTGTTTTACCGCGGTCGCAACCTTCTGCGAGGACGTAATCTTGCAGAAGGAGGTGGCGGAGAAGGCCCGGGAGGATGCCATCCAATCGGAACCGATCCGCCGCCGGCGCCCCGGGCGGCGGAGGCGCGCATACCTGCGTCTCATGCCGCCCTGAGAGTGGCCGCGGATGGGCGGGACGGGTTTCCCGTCCGTCCGCAGTAGAGGCCAACCGCGAGGGGGCGACGTCCGCGTGTGACCGGACGTTGCCCAACTAGAGAGTCGAGCGAAGAGTTGGTGCCCGCAACAGTGCGGGCAGGCGCCGGTTGGAGTCCAGAAGGAAATCCCCTCCCTGGACTCCTTCCAATACAAAGGCGCAGAGAGGGTCACACCGTGTGGTTTTAGTCGGTTCGAGTCCGACACACCACCCCGCCGTAACCCCCGACGGGGTGACGGTCCGCGGGGATTTCCACACGTTAAAAAAAAAAAAAAAAAAAAAACAAAAAAAATGGGGCTGCTGATCAAGAGGTCTCGGGTTCGATTCCCGGGTCAGACCAAATATTTGTGCGGTCCACAAATATTTGTTTCGGAGTCTGAGTGTTTTCTATGTTTATTATGTATTTATTTAGAAAAAAAAGTATGTTTATGTATTTATATCAGTTGTTTAGTACCCATAATACAAGCTCTGCTTCGTTTGGGACTATATATTGTTGTGTGGAAGATGTCCAAAATAATTAAATTAATTATTCCCGCAGCGGGCGAAACACACACCCCCGTCGATGGCTGCATCAGCCGGAGACGACGGGAGCAGCGAGGTTGATGTTCCCCCCGTAAGGGAATCATCGTAAGGGAGGTGGGGATGGCTGTTCTACGGATTCGGTCCAAGAACACCGCCCCCGGGCCGGACGGGGTTCCATCTCGAGTGATGGCCCGAGCCCTCGATCACATGTAGGACAGTCTCAGGGAGGTGTTGGATGCTAGCCTGGCGTCCGGGCGCTTAACTGAGCGCCGGAAGTGTGGGAAGATGGTCCTGTTGCAAAAGCCGGGACGGCCTGTCGATTCGGTTGCGGCCTACAGACCCATCGTGTTGCTGGACGAGGAGGCGGCGCACCTGGCCACTACAGGAGTCTCCCTGGTGGTCGGGCGCATCGCGGGTGGCCCTGGATAAGACGGAGGCCCTTTTATTTAATGCGCCCCGTCGTGGTCCACCCGCCGGCGCCTCCATCGAGGTCAACTCGGTCCTCGTACCGGTCCGGGCCCAGATGAGGTATCTGAGCCTGGTCCTCGACGGTAGGTGGCTCTTCGACGAGCACTTCCGACAACTTTCTCCAAGGCTGGTGGACACTGCCTCCGCCCTAGGGCGACTTTTGCCCAATTTGGATGGGATTCCCACGAGATGGCTGTACACGGGGGTTGTCCGGTCTATGGCACTCTATGGTGCACCGGTGTGGGTGGCGGATCTGACCGCCCAGAATAGGGCGCACCTCTGGATACCGCACGGTGTCCACAGAGGTGGCGTGCGCCTTGGCCGGAACACCCCCGTGGGATTTGATCATTGTGTTTTTTCTTGGCGTATGTAATTCATGATTGGCTTGGACAGAATAACAGCGGCTGGCATGCTTTGCACTGTCATCCACATGCTGAGTCCAAGACCGTTTTGTCTTTGTACTATTATTTTTTTAAGTAGTTTATTAACTGTAAATCTATGTAAAAGACAAATAAAGTTTTTCTTATTCTTATTCTTTCTTATTCTTATTTGGGGAGATGCTCGCCGAAGTTTATCGGCGAGTGGCTGACTTCCGGGCGGAGAGCGGTTTTCGTCCTCCACCCGAAGACATCCACGAGTGGCGCGAAGCCGCTCGCCGAGCTAACATGGCTAGATGGTCGTTCCAGCTGGAGACTCCACGCGCTAGCTTTGCCGCCGTGGAGGCTCTCTAGCCAGTCATCGCGGAGTGGGCAGGGCGGCAGCACGGGACCCTTTCCTTCCGACTGACGCAGATGCTTTCCAGGCACGGTTGCTTCGGAAAGTACCTGCACTCGGTCGCTAAGAGGGAATTGAGTCCCGCCTGCCACCACTGCGAGAGGATCTCTCGCTACCGGCCCTATTCAGGGTTGCTTTGAAATAACTGAAATAAATACAGTTCAAAATAAATACAGCCGGGTCGTATTTATAATAATAAGAATGGATGTAGAAGTGGGACCCGTGGCATTAAAGAGCTCCTTATCGTAGATATGACCATTAGCCAACAGGTACGTCGTAATCTTAAGAGTTTGGCGACATGTTGGATAGATTACAAGAACGCATATGACTCAGTCCCACATTCATGACTTTTAAAGGTGCTGGAGTTGTATAAAATTGATACAACTCTATGCACTTTCTTCAAGTTATGTATGGGGCAATGGACGACGGTCCTTCGCTATCCTGGATGTTGTCTGTCAAAATGCGGTAAACGACGTACTTATAAAGATCGAGAGGGGTATATTTCAAGGTGACAGTTTGAGTCCCTTGTGGTTTTGTCTGGCTTTGAACCCTGTTAGCACTCTCTTAGAGGGTTCAGGGTTGGGCTATAGGTTGCAGAAAGATGATAGAGTCATATCTCACCTTCTTTACAGGGATGATTGGAAACTTCTGGCCTCCACTAACTTACAATTGACAGCGTTACTAAAGGTCACTGAAAACTTTAGTAATTCCATCAAGATGGAATTTTTGTAGACAAGTGTACAGTCATGTATGTAAAGAAAGGCGTCATTGTAGAATCTGAAGGAATAGAACATTCAGTTCGTCTGTTATGAGATTTTACATCCCGCGAAAGTTTGGGGGTCGTTCATTTTTAAATATCAAGACCATACATATTCGCGAGTTATACAATCTCAGAGAATATTTTCTTAATACTGATATGGGAGTGCACCGCAATGTGGTTGCAGTGGATAATGGATTTACTCCACTCGCTCTGGCTAAAACGGGCCTGATATAGACTTTAAAGCATCGACTTCCTGGCTGGCATGTTATGGTGACCTCTTCGGAGAAACCTAAGGTTTTGTTTGTGCAATTATGGACGAAGTGTTCATGACGAATAACTATCGGAAATATATCCTAAAAGATGGTACGGTTGTCATATGTCGGACATGTCACCGACCCGGGGAATCTATCAGGCATATTATTTCTGGTTGTTCTCGTCTTGCTAACGGTGAAGATTTGCATAGACACAACCAAATAGCCAGGATCGTACATCAACAACTTGCCCTTAAATACAAACTTGTGAATTTAGGGTTGCCATACTACAGATAAAAGCTGTTATATATTGTAAATATAAGTGGGTAGTTTCCTACGGTAACTAAATGAGTGTATATAATAATCAGTCAATTATAACATTCGATTGAACGCACATCTTTTATTTATCAGTGGCGACGAGGATAAAGGACTTTCTCAGATCTATAATTTTATGGTGTCGTGTGATCAAAGTGTACAAACAAGAATGTCGGTTGGGAAAATTAAAGACTTTGAGTTAAAATCCGGTAACTGGTCAGCATATGTTGACCGCCTAGAAATGTATTTTCTAGCGAATAAGATATCGGACGATTTAAAGTTACCGACCTTGATTGCGTTAATCGGGGAACAGACATACGAATTATTGTCGGCATTAGCGAGTCCTAAAAAACCATCAAGTTTATCTTATGCGGTCGCGGTGGAGCTACTGCGTGCACATCTGCAACCGACACCGTCAATCCTGGCAGAACGGTACAGATTTCGGCAAAGACGACAAACGGCAGGTGAATCGATAGCCGATTACGTGGCGGACTTGAAAAAGATGTCGAGATATTGCGAATTTAAATCTAATTTGGAAGAAAATCTGCGAGATCAGTTTGTTTGCGGGTTGCGGAGCGATCTGATTCGACAGAGGGTATTCGCTGAAAATGATATAAATTATAGCAAAGCGGTACTGCTAGCCAATACCCTAGAAGCAGCCGAGCGGGATGCCGAGGCTGTCGAGGACTTGCGGGAACCGGTCCCGGTTCGTGAACTTAGCGAGAAGATGCACAAGTTGGGAATGAAAAGTTGTTCAGCATGCGGTGACAATAGCCATAGCTCACAAGAGTGCAAGTTTAAAGGGTACGAATGCAGTTAACAGTAACTGCATTCACAGGGAAAAGTTGGCCATTTGCGCAGAGTTTGCTTGAAGATGCAATTCAATCGCCGTATGTCATCAAAACACTCAAATTCCAACGTACCGCGAGGGCGGTCACACCGTGGTCACGCGCGCGGAGCGAGCGTGAGCAGCCACAGTGCTGGGGAAAACAGCGGGGTGCGCCGTGCGGGCACAGCGAGGCGGAACGCGCGCCGCGGCGCCAGCACTGTCGCCGGCCCCGCTCACGACGCTGCTGGTGCGGCGCATTGGTTATGCGAGCCGGCAGAGGTCAATAGCTCCGGTGAGGAACAGGACGCGTCTGATGTTGGAGAGGAGTCTATGTACCAGATGTCTTTAGCGAACTATAAACCGGTGTGTATAAACATTAGCATTAATAACAAACTCTTAAAAATGGAAGTCGATACTGGGTCGGCGTTATCTTGTATAAGTACTCATGTGACACCTCTTTACGACTTACTCAAAAAGGGTAAACATTGGAAATGGACAATGTCACATACGAAGTCTTTTAACACCATTAAAAAACTTTTGTGTAGTGCGGAAGTCTTAACACATTTCGATATGTCATTGGAGAGCATTGTAACATGCGATGCGAGCTCGCGGGGGCTAGGCGCCGTGCTGGCGCAGCGCGCGCCGGCTGGCGACGGCGGCGGTGCCGCGCGAGTCGTGGCTTACGCGTCGCGCGCGCTCACCTCAGCTGAGCAACACTATAGTCAGATACATAAAGAAGCTCTCGCGATAATATTTGCGATGGATAAATTTCATCAATATTTGTTTGGTAGAAAATTTATTTTACGTACGGATCATAAGCCGTTAGTCACAATCTTTGGACCACAGGCGGGTATTCCTAGCACCGCGGCTAGCCGATTACAGAGATGGGCCATTAAATTGTCAGCTTATGACTTCGATATAGAGTACATTCGCACGGACAAGAATACAGCAGATGTTTTGTCTAGGTTGATTAGTAAGCACAAAGAAGTGGCTCATAAGGAAGAATTAGACCCCCCAGAACAAACATATCTACATTTTGCGTCACAAGCTTTGCTGTTAGATTCCCATAAATTAAAAAAAGAAACGGCTTCGGATAGCATATTGAACAGAGTAGTTAGATATATTAATGACGGTTGGCCGGACGAAGTCGAAATGAGAGAATTAAAACCATACGTCAACAGGAAAAATGAACTATACATAGAATTGGGTTGTGTAATGTGGGGACATAGGGTCATTATTCCGAATACTTGTAGAGATAAAGTGATTATGGAGCTTCATGAGAGTCATATGGGGGTAGTAAAAACAAAGGCCCTGGCTCGGAGCTATGTTTGGTGGCCAGGCATAGACGAGGCCGTAGAAGCAGCATGCCGTGCCTGCACCGTGTGCGCTGCGGTAGCCGAAGCTCCCCCGGCTCACGAGCCGCGCGTCTGGCCTTGGCCAGACCGCCCATGGTCAAGGATACACATCGATTTTTTGGGACCAATCGTAGGGCAAACTTACCTTATCGTTGTAGATGCTCATTCAAAGTGGATAGAGGCAATTAAAATGGGTAGCACTACAGCAAAAGCGGTGATAAAGGAGTTGAGAGAAATGTGGGCGAGATTTGGCTTGCCCAAACAAGTGGTCAGTGATAACGGTCCCCCATTTTTCAGTACCGAGTTTAAGCAATTTTTAAACACTAACGGGATTGAACAAATGTTTTCAGCCCCATATCACCCGGCTTCGAATGGGGCGGCTGAAAACGCCGTTAAATTGTGTAAGCGCAATATAAAAAAAGCTATCAAGTCTAAAACAGATATACATGTATCATTGTGTAGGTTTCTATTAGCTTATAGAAATACACCACACTACACAACCGGGGAAAGCCCGGCAAAAATGTGTTTAGGGCGTAATTTACGAATGCGTTTAGATTGTTTAAAACCGGATCAAAAGGAATTGGTTAAGGCTCGCCAAAAGCGGATAGAAAGTTCAGCTGGAGGAACCATTAGACAATTTACACCGGGTGACAAGGTTTGGTATAGGGACTATTGTGGTCTCGATAAGTGGTCAGCGGGGACGATAATAGACAGGTTGGGTAGTACGGATTACAAAGTCAGATCTATCAATGGAACCGAGGAACATAGACATGTCGACCAACTTAAGTTAAGAGTGTCAAAAGATATAACTAATATAGTACCATTAATACGCAATAATTGCGACAGTCGTGACTTCATGCGCAAAAGACGTTCCCGCCCTTCGCTAATGTTTCCAGATAATGACGAAAAACAGTCCGACGCGGGCGCACCGGTTAGGGGGTCGATAGTAGCCGAGGGGGCAACTTCAAACCCAACCGACTCACCTAGTAGTACGGGCACCGAATTGACGGCGGACCCGCTAACTACTGGCGAGCCCAATGTGCCGGCAATAGATGGTCACATACCAAATGAATCAAATAATGTCCGGCGTGTACGTAAACCGGTCAGACGATATGGTATAGATGACTGTTACAAGTAAATATTTATTATATAAATTATTTTAAAATAATTATGTTGGTTGTTATCGCAAATTGTACAAATAGTTTTTTTTGTAAAATATTGTTATTACTATATAGTTAGGTTGTAACCGGACTTACAGAGAGATTAGTTTAAGTTGTGTCTAGATTTAGATTTAGTTAAGGTTTAGATTAAGTATAGTAATTATTAAGGGTGAAGGTGTTATATATTGTAAATATAAGTGGGTAGTTTCCTACGGTTCTCGAGAATGGTCGTGCTACCTTATATTGGGATCGATCTACTTTATTAGGCTTATTGGCAACAATAGCCATGTCTGTGAGAGACAGGACTAGTGTTGCCAATAAGCCTGATATTGTGATTTCTCTGTTCCTCATGACGAGAATCTCGAGAAAGTTGAAAAAGAGAAACAAATAAAATATTTGGATTTATCTCATGAGATTGTCGATATGTGGAACGTGGATTCGGCGATCATTGTTCCGATAGTTGTTTCTGCTCGTGGTTTGATAGCCATGAGCCTTGACCAACACCTTAAGAGGCTCATATTAGATGGCTGGATCAAAGGTCTGATGCAGAAGGCAGTCCTCCTTAGCCAACGGCACGTATAGTGAGGAGGTTCCTGTCTTTGGAGCCCTAAACACCGGTTTCTGGGTCCCTGTACCCGAAGACGGTGGTCTACTATTTTTTATATTTTTAAATGTATTTTTTTACATTTATATTTAAAAATGTATTTTACATGTAAATATTATCAAATAAAGAGAATAATTATAAATCTTTCTATATTCAGGTATCTCAGACCCATACAAAATGTTAGGTACATATTATGTGAATTATACTCTGTCCATTCCTCTATTATCTTTTTGACAGTTCTCTGGATTTAAAGGTTATAAACCACGCGTTTCAAAGTTAAATTTTACTAACGCGTTGGTCCAAAAATAAATAAATCAATGCACAGAGATATTGATCTTTGATTCAGAATATTCTAAGTTTGAACTTAAATTAAAAAATTTTGACTTAATTCTTTGCAAATAATCAATCTTGAAGTCATACTATTTTAATTTCCTTTTTATATTATTAAATTTACAGAAACAATACTTACATGAAGTCAAATTATTGTCGCTAAATCGATTTATCGTATTTCAAGAATTGTTCTATAGTTTGTTGTTTTTAACTATCCACAAGCCACTTCGCTATTCGTCTATAAAGTACGACATTACTGTAGTACATTAATACGAAAAAAAATACCGGTTTAGGTGTGATCTGTCAAAAAGACATCATTCAGTCTAAGCATTATACGAATGGACAAAATATACTAGAAATAACAATAAAAATAAAAAGCGGCCAAGTGCGAGTCGGACTCGCCCATGAAGGGTCCCGTATCAGCAAGTAACATCATATAAAAGTTCTTGTTAAATAAAATAGATATAAATTACTATACCTTGTCCATTCGTTAATAATTAATAATATTGTTTGTGTTAATACAGGTTTCTCTTTATTACTTTAACTTATGAGATCTTGCAAACATGTACTCAATCATCAAAAAGTTCTCGTAGTTCGTTGTAACTTTGATCGATGTTTTTAAAATAGTGTATTGATTGAAAGGTAAATTGCGGTTTACATTTTACGACGTATTAAAAAAAGCTACTTATTAGATCTCGTTCAAACCAATTTTCGTTGGTAGTTTGCATGGTAATGTACAACCTTTGATTATAAACATGTCTAGATAGAGAGTTCGAGCGTCTAAACGTCCAAAAAAATAGTATTTAACTGTAAGAGACTAAGCTCGTCGCGGCCGATCAGTGGCGTTACTGTCATTGTACGGTAAACAGGTATTGAGTGGCTTATAAAAATGACGTTTTGCATGATAAAAGTGTGCAGGAATTACTTTGGACGATTGAAATCAACTAAAAAAATTAGTTATCATCGGTAAGTAAACTTTAAATAACTATATTGTAAAGAAATAATTAAATTAACTCAGTGAAATTTTATCAAAGTTCGACCACCATTTTGACGGCATTTTTACAGGGTTGCCTGTTAATTGAATTTAAATTTCCCATGTGAGTGTTAGCCAATTTACGAAATGTTGAATCATAACTATAGTGCTGGATAATACATATTATATATGTATATATCATATATTTTTAAATCTAAGGTGGTAGATATTGTTAATCTGATATGGGTGTCAATTTTGCCGCTCCATGGATGCTATTAATGAAAGTAGTATGTACGACGTAAAGCTGAAGAGATTGTTTGTTTGTTTAAACACACTAATCTCCAGAATTTCTGAACCGATTCCGAAAATTCTTTCACTAATCGGAAGCTATACCTTCTTTGAGTTTTTAACGAGAACGATATAAAAAACAAGATTTACGAGAAATTGCGAGGAACATCTAGTTAAAAATATAGTAATTAAATTAAATATAACTATGTTGTATATTAACTTAATTAAAGGCCTCTGTGAGTTGGCTTTCCTTCGTCCGCCTATCAATGTACCGGAACCTCAGACTACTTTCTAGGGCACAGGGTATATTTCTACCAAATTGTTGCTAAGTATTAAGAATAAATAAGCTTTAATAGCAAGTCCCTTTTTCACCAACATATATTTTACCTAGTAACTCAAAAGCAAAAACTCTAATACATATTGACTGACTTTAGATTTAATACAAATTACATACTTATAAATCTCAAAATCAATACACAATTATTTTCCCTCCTTTTATGGAAAACATTCAAGGGCTGGTATCACTCAGAACGCTGCCACGTGATGCGCGCGCCCGTAGACTACGCTTGCATGTGTGTGTAACACGCACACAAGCCCTGCAAATCTGGCCTGTTGTTTTTAGTGCAAATGCAGCGCAACACTCCATATAGACATGTATTTATTCAAAGTGTACAACATATTTTTTTTTTGGTTTTATCACTTTCTTAATTCAGAAGTTACAGGGAGAGGGGGAGACACATTTTTCCACTTTGGAAGTGTCTCTCGCGGAAACTATTCAGTTTAGAAAAAAATTAAGTTAGAAACCTCAACATCATTTTTGAACACCTATCCATAGACAAGTCTGGGTTTGATGAAAAAAAAAATTTTGAGTATCAGTTTCAAGTATAGGTGTACCCCCAAAATGTCTTGTTTTTTTTTCTATTTTTATGTGAAAATCTTAATGCGGTTCACAGATTACATCTACTTACCAAGTTTCAAAAGTATAGTTCATGGTTTAAAAATAATAACAATAACAAACATCAGTAAATATTTAATAAATCGGTTCAATTCAAATTTAATTAGAAATGAAAAGTAATAAAATTCAAACACAATTAATTTAAAAATTTAGTTCAGCTCAGCGACTGGGACTTCTATCAGGAGATGGGGTAAGAGGTATATTTGGGAATATTTTTTAACTCCCTTCTGAAAATCTAGCAGACACAAAAATTAAATTGGTTCTTCTTTGAAGTAAGACGAGAACACTGTTTGTCTATGGTAACGATTTTATACTTGTTTGCAGATTGCAGTGAGCCGGACAACGGTGTAGCCAGTTTTGACCTATTTTTACTATTTTCGAAAACTTGAAACTAAAAATAAGACAGTCTTAAATTAATTAATCTTAGTGAATTTAAAGTTTAATTAATTTTGAATGAAAAATGTCTAATTTCTTCGTTTTTCCAACCTTTCCTCCTTCAGTTTTAAACTATAACCAAACAAAATATTCCTTTTTATCTGATAGTCAAGATCACCACGCCGCTTTCTCATGCTCTGAGTTTTATTGATTAAAACCCCACATTAGAAAATACTTTGTGTGATCTACAAATACTTGTTCTGTTTTTTATATTCTTTTCATGCTCTGTATTCTGCATTGATTTTATATAACTAAATCTACCCACATTGATATTTTTATGATTGTAAAGACCCCAGGATGTTTTTGCCTATTTCGGAAATAGTTTTTAATTAATAAAAAAAAACTTAATTTGTTTATTATTTGAAAAGCAGTTTAAATTAAATTAAAAGCAATTTCTAATTTAGTATACTGGTTGGAAAACAGTGCTTGTTCGTGGTAGAATTCGAGAGCTACTTATGGCTACACCAATGCCGCTAGGCGCGAGCGTTGGCCAAAGAGTAGAGTAATGAGTCAAACAACATGGCGTTGGCGTGTTAGTTTTACTTAAGCTCAGTTGTAATTAAGTGAGAAATTCCTTTAATAATTAAGTGTAAGTAAGCAAATTTTCTTAAATAATTAGAGGTAAGTTTTAGTACTTATCGGTATCCTAATATCATTTATCATTTTTTTTAGTAATACATTAAGTACTAGTTTAGTACCTAAAAAAAAATTAAATTGACGCCATTTCTTTCGGCATAGTGGCAACGAATTTAAGTTATCGGATTGTATAAATCTAAATGATTAATTTTATGAAGAGTTTGTTATCATATTGTTTACGTGGTAATTTCCTTACTTTCTACGATTATATTGGATTCCAACGTGGCTAGAGTTAAACAAACCAAATTACTAAGCAGCCTCCTACATTATTGCTATAAAATTTTATAAATGTGCAATTAGTATTATATTGCTATATATAGCAAATTGCGTCTTCTTCATTTGATGAGATTGCACCAGCCGAATAATAATATCAGCTATATCTGCCAATGTCAAGTATACAGTCTTCAAGTCGTCGTTCTAATGAATTTTATTTTTAAGAACGTGCCAATAAAATGTCGATTTCTTAGCACTTTTAAGATGTATGCATTATAACATAGGGTGTACTACCTTTTAAAGAGTTGCAAACTATTTGAATCAACAGAAACAGGAAATGCTTCTATCCTAAATATAAGTGACAATTATGTACTAATTAATTCTCTCATACAGCAGTAGGCTAAGTTTGATAAGCATTGATTAAAGTTATTTGCATTGTAGCATATAACAACTGCAATAATTATTCCTAATGCTAGCACAAAATTTAACCATGAATGGTTCTCTACTAAAAAACTAGTACTGATTATTGTGATGAAAATAATATTTAATTATTTGTTGTTAGATTTTTTTTTAAAGTAACAAAAAATTCAGTTTTGTCCTGTGAAATGAAAGAAATTAAAGAAGATTTTAAATGATAGAGTCGAGCTAAAACGAGACTTCTAAATACATATAGTAAGCATTTTGAAAGATAACTCATAAAATGAGTTTTTTTTTATTTGATGCCTACCAATGTGACTCCACTCTGCCTGATGGTAAGCATGAATGGAATCCAAGAGTGGGGGCCACCACACTGCCAGCGATGCAGGAAGTATGGCAATGCTCACGCAAACTGGCTTTGTGAGATGATTTTTCGCACCACTCTTAACCCTAGAAAGATAATCATATTTTGTAGTACGGAAAAGATACTCATGCGTAAAATTGACGCATATGTTTTAGTTAGCTGCTGAGCGAAGTATATTCATTTATTCGAATAAATCGAATACTATTATATATTTATACATATATTAGAATTAGTAACACTGCAGATAATTTAGTTTATACTCATTTGTTGATTGAAAAAAAAACAAACCCTTTAAACTTTGCTATAAATCGACGAAATTTTTTAACACTTACTGTTACATTTCAAAACTAATTTTTACTACAATAATCAGTATTTTCTTTAATACAAAATCAACAATGTAACATATCTACTATGAGGAAAATATACAAAAATCATTTACGAACACCTTTGTCACATCTCAATGTTTTGCTCACGACATCTTCTTTACATTTGCCTTTCACCTTATTTTGGATTAGCAAAAAGTACAACAAGTACGTTTTTTTACTACTGGCTCATCAATATTGACTTTTGATATGCTAGGTACTTCATCACCTTAATTTGGATTAGCAAAAAGTACAATAAGTACGTTTTTTTACTACTGGCTCATCAATATTGACTTTTGATATGCTAGGTACTTCATTTGGTAACATATTCAATATATTATCTCTCAAATATCTCTTCAAGATAGGTGCTTCTAAACGTCTACGCATAAACGAAGAAGACAGACCCAAGCTAATATTTTTCATTTTTTTTTGCGACTTAGAGGCTTTTTTCTTTGTTGTTAACGTTGTGACAGTATATTTTATATGCGTTTATACAAGCAATATTTGTCATTCCATACAAGAAAGCCATAGGCCGTCTATTTGTTTTCCTACTACAGGCCATCAGAGAACACATTTGATCTAGTATGTCTACCCCGGCTTTTGTTTATCTATACAAGCTTCTTATGTTTCACTCTGCACTTCATTTTCACTTTCGTGGTCCGCTACTTTACTGTCGGTAGCCTCACAGGGAAGCTCGTCGTCACTTTACATAAGAGCTACCTCCTCCTACAATGGGGAGAAGAAACTTGGAAAAAGTCCATATCTATGGTCTTTATCCAAGTTTCTACTCCCCATTGTATTATATTGTTGCCTATGGATCTAGAAAAACAAAATGAAAATATAAGTAATGATATAAAGTAATTATACACACAAAAAAAAAACTATCATATATGTAAGTAAAAATCATGAAAGTCACGTAAAAGATAATCATGCGTCAATTTGACTCAGTGGTCATTATATTTTAAAATCGGTGACACTTACCTTATTGACAAATATACCACACGTCAGCTCCCAGCATAGAATGAGATGTCCCAAAAGCACAGTTATGGATTCGCGCTATTTAGAAATAGAGAGCAAAATTTCGAAAACGTATGCGTCAATTTGACGCAGACTATCTTTCTAGGGTTAAAAGACCCATCAAAATGGGAAGGAAACACATGGGATGGTAGTGAGTTACAGTTTTTAACTGCTCAGCACAGGAAATGTATACAATTTAATTAAATGATGCAATAATAGAAGCCTTCACCAATATTGTTGTCAACTTTTTATACTAAAAGTGTACTAGCACTTCAACACTACTACACTTCAATTGTTTTGGATTTAAATTATTTTAATTTAAGTGATTTATAATAAGAAACCAAATGAAATAACTGATATGTTATTTCTATTATTATCATTTATTGATGAAAATATCTAAATACAATATACATAAGACATGATTTTTTCCCTTTGCAAACAAGATACTCATATTAGCATCATTCTCTTTTTTCATCCCAAACAGGAAAACGCCCACTTTCTATCACTTTCACCAGAAAAACTTGGTATAGGGTCTGAACATGCATAAATGTATCTATTAAAATTTGACATTATTTTTTATCCCTATATCATTTGTACAATAACTAGCAAATTACAACCCATTTATGTAGTATTATGCAGATATTGGTGTAGAAGATTAGAAGCTTTGTGTTTGTTAATGTTTCCAATATTGGTCTGAATTTATGCATATTATTATGATCATACTTGACCTGATGGATTATAAGTTTTTTGATTTCGGAGCAGATATGGCACTAGAGAATACATATACACAGTGCGGCAGATTATACAGAAGTCCCAGTAGTATAATCAGCCCCTGTGTCTAGCATTTGTGGACTAAGAGAAGGCCTTCGACTCGAGATCTGGCCTATTCTGGAGTCCCTGCAGCGATACCAGGTAAATTAGCGATACGTCCAAGTGCTGAGATGTCTCTACAATACTGCCACCATGTCTGTCCAAGTACAGAATCAGCAGACAAGGTCCATACCATTGCATCGAGGCTTGAGACGGGTTTTTTGTTTTGAAATTGTTCACAAATCCAATGTAGGATAATTTTGTTCAAGACGCTAAACTGGAAAAGACGAATTAACATCAATGGCGAATACATCTCTCACTTGCGATTTGCGGACGACATCGTCATAATGGCAGAGGCACTGCAGGCCTAGCTGATTCTTCTATGCGCATCGGCCTTCGGATGAACTTGGACAAAACCAAGGTCATGTTCAATCAACATGTACTACCGGAACCGGTTGCAGTACACGATGCTGTTCTCGAGGTTGTTAAAAATATATATATTGGGCAGCATTGCAGTTGGGTAAAAACAACCTCGAGGACGAGGTGAATAGAAGAATTCAGTTGGGTTGGGCAGCGTTATGAAAGCTACGTCGAGTCTTTTCGTCGTCAATCCCACAATGTCTAAAAACGAAAGTTTTCAATCAGAGCGTCCTACCTGTCATGACATATGGAGCCGAGACCTGGACACTTATGGTACGTTTGTTCCACAAGCTTGAAGTTGCTCAGCGTGCTATGAAAAGAGCTATACTCGGCGTTTCTCTGAGGGATCGTATCAGGAATGAGGTGATACGACAGATAACTAAGGTCGTCGACATAGCCCACCGGATTAACAAGCTGAAGTGGCAGTGGGCTAGCTATATTAGCCGCAGAACTGATGACCGTTGCAGTAGAAGAGTTCTGGAGTGGAGACCGCGTCTCGGTAAATGTAGTGTAGGACGCCCATAGGTGAGGTGGAATGACGACCTGCGTAAGATGGCTGGCAAGAGCTGGATGCGAGAAGCCCAAAATCGATCAGAGTGGTGTGCAATGGGAGAGGCCTACGGACAGCAGTGGACTGCGATAGTCTGATGATGATGAAGTAGCCAGAAATATGAATCAGTAGAAACATGCTCTAAAGCTCAACATACTGTATGTGGAACTCAGAGAAAAATATAATTTACTCATATGTTTCTATAATAATATGAAAAACAACTTACCTTTTCAAAATATACACTTAATTAAGACACAATATTTTGTTTCGGGTCAGAACCATTTACTATTTTTTTTATTCATTTTTGATCAAAAATGTTAAAAACCAGCCAAAATGTTAGTTAACGAACACCTTTGACAGTTTGCGTTCACTTTAAAAATAATATTGTGTTAATAAAATAATGCTTGTCGATGATAATTAAATATATATTTTACAATCAAAATATAATAGAAGATTATTAAATATAATACAATTAAAATCGTAGATTGTTAGCAGGTTGATAGGTAGTTTTTTTTCGGACTTGGACAAAAACTTTCTTACAATTCTGCCATGACGATTTCAATAGCCCAAATCAATTTACATCTGCTAAATATCAGAAAAAAAAACAATTGGAAGATAATAGTATGTTAGCAAAATCGAAATACATTCATTTCTTATGTTCTTAATACCAGAAAAAATAACTAACCTCTTAATCACATTATTAGTCTTTATCATTTGGTATCAGTTATTGACATTTAAATACAGGAGGTGCGTCGTCTCGTACTCAGCCTAAAAAAGTTAACACAACCGGTCGAGACAATATCTCCGGAGCTCTCCTGAAACGATATCATCCTGGCTTCCCCGCTAACGTACATTTTATCCTCAATTAGCATGGGTGTTTTTCCGGAGAACTTTAACAAGCTGAAATCCGGTATCTGGCCTATCCGACTTTGTTTTAACTATCCGGCCGGATAATAACTTAGTATCTGGCCGAATTACGGATAGTAAAATAATAAAAAAACCTTATTTTACACAAGGAAAATCATACTACAATAGGTTATACGTCAAAAATGTTTGTTTTACTAATTAGTTTAGTACTCAAAATTAACAAGTGACAAATTGTGGTGAATGAATACCAAATTTTCCGCATTTGTTGGTAAGAGGCGACTGACTCCGCTTGGCTTCGTATATCAACTTCTGCAATTGTAATGGTCAGTAATTGGATTTTGTTTTTATTGATCTTGACCATCACTACTATTATCCTTTGCCACTTCATTGAAACACTTCCAAAAAGTGTCATGAGCTTCACGTGTGAAATTGGATCCAGTTTCATCTTCGTTTAGAAGGTGTTGAAGATGGCCATTATCTGTTACTGTCAGAAGAAAACTCCTCGTAAGAGTTTTTTTATACAATGTATCATGATTTTCTGTCGGGCTTTTTCAGTTTCAAGAACTCCTAGTATGACTTAAACCTTGGGTCTAAAAAGCTAGCAATTAGGTAGTTCGGAATGATTTAAAACGACTTTCCAATTAATATATCAAATAAAAAACCACGACGTAAGTGAAAAAACAATGGAATAAACAAAAGAACTCGGAAACAATCACAAACTGACACGCCATAACATCCGAATATATCCGATCTCGTTCACCTCGCCAATATTCAAATCAAAACAATCGTGTCATGTAACGCGATAAAGGGCTGAATGTCCGGCGCCAGTGTTGGGCAAAATTTAATTGCAAGGAAACAATTAACAATTAACAATTGATTAATTGTTAATTGTAAAATATCAACTAACAATTAATCAATTGTTAATTGTTAGTTTTGCAATTAACATTTAATCAATTGTTAGTTGTTAGTTTTGCAATTAACAATTAATCAATTGTTAATTGTTTCTGCAATTAAACTTTAGTTAAATTTAAATAAAGTAAATAGAAGAAGTAGAAGATGGAGGAGTGGCACAGGGTAGGGCTCTCACTTGACTGATAACCTTGCAGTCAGCAGGACTGATGAACTGAACTGACAGGACTGACTGAACTGAACTGACATGAATGACTGACTGAACTGAACTGACAGGAATGACTGACTGAACTGAACTGATAGTACTGACTAACATGGACTGACAGGAGTGACTGAACTGATAGTACTGACTGACATGGACTGACAGGAGTGACTGAACTGATAGGACTGACTAAACTGAACTGACAGGACTGACTGACATGAACTGTCAGTACTGACTAAACATACTGAACTGACTGAACTGAACTGACAGGACTGACTGACATGAACTGACAGGACTGACTGACATGAACTGACAGGACTGACTGACAGTACTGACTAAACAGACTGAACTGAACTGAACTGTCAGGACTGACTGACATGAACTGACAGGACTGACTGACATGAACTGACAGGACTGACTAACATGAACTGACAGGGCTGACTAAACATACTGAACTGACAGGACTGACTAAACAGACTGACTGGCAGAAGTTAAGTAGATGGCCTTAAGTCTGAGCCAGAGCTTATAACTTTGACAAACGATCTTGACTTTTCGCTTACCTGCGCCCGCGCGAATAAAAAGGGATTGTACCTGAACAACAACAGGTAACAACATTTTGCATTGAAAAATACACAGAAACAAACAGGAAGTTTTGCGGGGTTATAAGTAAGATAACAAGAAAAATCATTTATATTGTGTGCACCTACACAAGTACAGTGCAGAAAAACATGATTATTAATTGTTAGTTTTAATTGTTTGTTGCAACAATTAAAAATATTACTTGCATTATTTTAATTGCAATTGATTTAATCACAATTAATTTCATTGCAAAATTAATTGCAATTGATTTAATCGCAATTGAAATCAATTGTGATTAAATCAATTGCAATAGATTTTGCAATTAAATTAATTGTGATTAAATCAATTGCAATTAATTTTTCAATCAATTACTACGATGATTAAAATATTAATTGATTAATGCCCAACTCTGTCCGGCGCTCCGGCCTCGTAGCTTGGGGCTTGGGGAATATCATTATATTTCCGATATCCGGCCAAACCACTATCCCTTCCATCTCTTTTTTTCCGAGTTTTAATTTTGAAAAAATTAAACTCATGATAACTTTGGAATGGTATATTTGAATAATTAAAAAAGTAATAAACATTTAATGATATGGACTTGAATATTGATTTATTTGGATAAGAAATTATACCCAGGTTGAAACCTTTTCCTTAGTTTGTTCGGACGTAACTATTGAATGTTATGTGACATAACTGTAGTAGTTGGACATAATTATGACATCGAAGATTTTTTTGTGAATATTGATGTCCTCTATAAAAATATAGTACATCATTTTGCTCCATTGTAATCAGTTTTCGCGGCGTATGCACAATTATGATTTTTTTTAACACCTTGGGTTACGTTATCGAAATTTTCATACGGATCTCTCCATCAAGGATAATGTACTATTCTCATATGTAGTGAAATATTTTTTCTAATCAATCCACTAGTTTAAGAGCCTATTCATTTTAAACAAACAATTAAATCTTTTTGCTTCAAAATATTAGTATACACCAATAGCAGTCTCTCACACAGAGTCTGACATGACGTAATGTATAACCTAAATTAAGATTAATATTGATTAGTTTAAATCTGTCTCTAGATGTCATCTCGCGGTCGGGGTTATGGTGGTAGGGGCACCTACAGCGGTGGTCGTGGAAGTAGTTATAGAGGATCATACAGAGGAGGTAGTCGAGGAGGTTCTTATGACAACCGTGGTGGACGAGGCGGTGGATACTCATCTTATAACAATGACTCCCGATACAATAGCAGCAGCGGAGGCAGATATAATTCTGGCCGTGATAGAATTGATGATTCTTATAAGAAGCCATATCGATCTGTAAGTATTCTGTAAATGTTCATACAAATGATGATGTGGTATTTTAATAGATTAATTTTAATGCTCTTATTATTCTTAGGAATCTGCTAGCTATTCAAACCGTGATTACAGTGGTCGGTCAGGATCACCAGAAAGAAAAAGAATGAGGATGGAGGTCAGTATATAATGATATGGATTATTGAGGTAAAAGGAAATACCATATCTTATTAGGTAAAGTTGTCATGTTACATTCTGCACTATTTTCTTCAAAATCAACACAGTCCAGAAAATTAGTTAGTGTAATGGCCGTCACAAATGAAAGAGAAACATGAACAATTTGTAAAAGACTGATTGATCATAGAAATGTAACATGAATATTCTGACACAAACAAATATTTAAGCTATGTATTTCACATGAGGAAAGTTTTGGAGAAAAAGTTATATTGTAAACCATGGCAGGCAATAAAAACAGTGCTATGTGGTGACAGTAGTACAATATCCACACACATGTATCTATATTATTGTCTTGAACTAAATGAAAATGAGAAAAGTAGTTGTAAAACCGATTTTCGGATTCGATGTCGTAAATGATGCTGATTTATGTTAAACAGTGATGTACTGATTAAGATATAAAGAGTTTGAGATGCATGCAAACTTGCCATTACTCAAAGAATGAGGATATTAATATTTTAAATGAATTGCCAAAATGCGTAATGACGAAAATGCGTAATCTGGGGTATGATACGGCAAATGAGAAAATTAATTTTTAGAATAACTACCTCAAGCCTATCATCTCAATGTTATTTGGACCACCTTATTATATCCTCACAGTATGAATGTGATGCAACATTAATTATTTAGTTGCTTAAATTTCACCAGGCTATAATTGAAAGGGAAATTGATACATCTTATCTGTATAGTCAGTAGAAATAAGAAAGACAGTGAATTCTGTGTATTAAGAAATTAATGATTCAGTCACATCAGATAAAGACTATTTGCTATAAAGGTGCCTTAAATTTGCTATAAAAGGTGCCTTAGACTAGTGTATAACACTTCGACGAGGGCCTCGTAAAGGAGATGTGCGATTTACAGATTCATTTTTTCACACTTTATTATATTTTATGTGTCAAGCGTGTCGAAAGAACCTAAGAGAGTTGTGTACAGGGCTCCTCGAGCGATAGACGTAGTCATGACGGTGGCGGCCATTACGGTGGTTCATACGGCGGTCGGCAAGAGAGTTACGGCAGCGAAAGGAGATCGTTCGCTGGAGAAGATCGCAGAAGGTCACCGAATCGAGATAGCTACCGCAAGCCGAGCGGCATGGGCCCGCCGCGAGACGCGGTGCGGCCGGCTACGAGGCCGCGCGCCGTGCGCCGCTCGTTCCGCGGCCGCGCCATGCGCACGCGCGCCTCTTTCAGGGGCGCCCCGCGCGCGCGCGGAACCTTTACCTCTAGGCGATACGCCGAACGCCCGCTCCGCTACACGCAAGTCTTCCGATCGATCAAGGGCAGAAGGTAATACCATCATTGACCCATTGCTTACATTTTAGTTAACTTTGTACGAGATGAGATAGATGACAAGTTCATCGATAAATGCCACCGTTGAGAAGCATTGAGATCGCAACGGTAGTAGCGCACGATGAGATATGCTTTGATTCATAGCATCATTAAATTGAAATCGACACGATACATGCGAGAGCCTAAAACTGAAAGCAATTTATGCGATACAAAAAGAGAACTGAATGTAGCTCACGTCGAGATATAGAAATGATGATATTATTGTGAATGAATACAGTCTAAGAACTTGTATTTATTTAAATCTGATAACAGTAGGGGTGATACTTTTTTGAAATCTGTCCTTAGACACTTATGTATAAACTAATACCACTTCTATTAACAACGAGCAGTTCTGTGAAGTCGAAAGAAGATGAGGCTTCTTCGACTGAAGAAGACTGGGATGCAGATGAAAAAGAGGAAGTTATTGAAGAAAAAAAAGAGGTCAAAATTAAATCATCTCCTAAGGTAACAAACTTAAAAAGACATCTATCTTATTATTATTCATGCATTACGATTAGGTGCAATAGTAATTCTTGAAAAATATAGGAAGTCGAACCAGAAGTATCAGACGGCGAGGGTGGAGAAGGCGGCGAGGACACGGATAAGGAACCGGATGCCGCGTCGGACGTGGCGCCGCCCCGACCTCGGCCGTACGTGCACCTGGCCTGCGTACACTGCAAGGAGAAGTGCGCTACTTTCGCGGTAACAACAATTCACTTTAAAAATTCGATTAATGATACATCAGATTAAAAATTTGTCGTTTGATTAAGTACTCACAGTTCAGTCTGTAAGAACATAGTTCCTTTACACATTAAAAAACTTTTTTTTTGTCTCAGTCTGACTGATAACATAAGGAGTAAGTTAGGCTAATGTTTATATAGACTAGCTTCGCTGGCAATGAACAACAATATCGATACAGGCGTACGTGAAACACTTGGTGTCGAGCAAGCACCGCGCCGCCATGAACTCCGTGGCGCGGCGGCACAAGGTGCAGCTGCTGCGCATGCGCGTGGCGCAGCGCGGCGCCCAGCGCGAGTTGGAGGCGGCGGCTGGCGCGGAGCTGGCGCAGCGCACCACGTTCTGCCCCGTGTGCCGCCTCAACCACCGCACCACGCGCCACGCGCACAACCTCACCGACACGCACCGGGCCATGAAGCGCTTCCTCATGCCTTTCTGCCAGATCTGTCGGCTCACCTTCCGCTCGCCTATGATCTACGAACATCACATCTGCTCCGTGGAGCACCTCAAGGTTACTACTTTACTCCTCACAGCTCTCGTCTTCTTAACCCTTTGAACGCCAGAGCAAAAACTCATCAACTTGCCCTCAACGCCAGACCACAAATTAAGCGCAAATAAATACCTACGAAAAAAATAAGCATTCTAAAACTTTATCGTTAACATGAATTATATTTTTATTTTCGTTTACAATTTCAAAATACACGGTTAGTTTTTAATTACCAGAGAAAAAGTAGGGGCAGATACAGAACTTATACAGGGTGTAAAAAGACTGAAATCGAAAACTTAATGGTTGCATTCAGACCATGATACTGAATAGGTTTAGCGAAAAAAAAAACGCAAAATATATGTTAATTTATCTAAGTTCTTTTTTGTATTTTTCTGGTTACATACACATAGTACAACATAATAGGACACTAACAACCTAATTATCTCATTTAGAAAACCAAAAAATAAATAAAAACAATAAAACTGCAATGTATTTTTAAATAAAATCAGTTGACCGGGGGTCATTACACAGTACCGCACGCGGTTCGATGACCGCGGCTAGGGCGCGCGGGCGCGTCCCGCCCGCAGTAGGTACCTAACACTAACTAAAACTTTAAACGAAATCACTCTCTAATCTGACTTTCTGATGGGTTATCAACCAACGCTTAAATAATAATGGTATCCTGTGCACTTGTTATTTTTTTTCGTATAATGAAATCATTCATCGTCTTCAATGAAATTCAAGTTTATTTTGCGCCGGGAATCGAACCCATAGCACCGTGCGTCTGAAGTCTTAAGCCTAGACGTGAGCCTACGCCTACGGTTTTCTGATTAGCAATGCTGATTCGGCAATCTATTCACATTCGCTGTTCTTACATACCGTGGGAGAGCCACGCTTCGGCATGAATGAGTCAGTTCAACCAGAGTGATACCACGGCCACACAGAAAACCGGTGTAAAACAGCGCTGGCGCTGTTTGTGCTGCCTATAGTATTGCGGTTATCCATTGGCGACGGTAATCGCTTACCATCAGGTCATACTTCAGCTCGTTTAAACCCTATTCCATAGAAAAAAAATACAAAATTTCCAATACAAAACGCGAAATTTGTCCAGGAAACCTACGGATGCATCTAGCCGTAAAACTTTGAATTGCTTTGAAATTCCTAAACACAGAAGACGAAGCACTGTAGCGGCAAGTTTGGTGTGCCTTTGTCGGCGAATATCAAAGAAGCGTGATCTTTGAATTTATGCGACAAAGGGTTTCCGATGTCATGTCGTAGGTATTTACCTATCGATACGTCAGATCGGCGGCGTGTTGCAAAGAACTATACTTCCCTAATTTTATAAATAGGTACGAACCAGTGTCTCCATATACACGGTAATTACCGTAGATGCACCGTAATCTGGTCTCTATCTACCGTCAAGGTAATAGTGTATTACCGTGTCAAATATCACCGTATTACCATTAGAAATAACGTTGTTGTAAATATTTTATCATTTACTGTGTAAAGCGAATCTCAGTCTATCAATTTAACAAATTTTGTAATGGCAACACTGCAAAATCCCAAGGGGAATCCCCAATATCTAGAAGTTTATCTCCACTACAATCTATTCTCGTCCTTATTTCTATATGAGAAAAAAAGAAATTTGCGTGCGCATTTTCAGCCAAGTCAATGAAATCAAAACGAAAAAAGAAACAAACTTCGAACATAAAAAAATAAAAGGGAAACATTTCACCCAGCAATCAATTATAAGAAATGCAAAAACTGTGTGGATTTCAGGCCAACTAACGACATGTTGTCAAAAATGAATAAAACCATTTATGAAAGAGACCCTGTCGTGCTAGGAGAGTCTGATTCAGAATAATAACAAAATATTCAGACTTGATTATTTCATAATATTGTTTTTTCCTTTGAAAAATTACACGGTAATTTACACGGTACACTTTTTGCAATATTCACCGTATTTTTTTCAAGAAACACCGTATTTTTACCCTGGCAACACGGTAATTCTTGATTTACATATGGAGACACTGGTACGAACTAGACCAGTCGGTCTTCAATGTTCGCACAGTCTGGACAGTTGCGTGGTGCATTATAATTTTTTTAAGGGATTTTTATGGGAATTTTTAAGGGACTTTCACGAAAGTTTTGTGTTGTAATTTTCCTTTTTTAAGTAGGTATAGTAAGTTAATTGTTTATTTTTTCGTTTTTTATTCTCTTAAGTTATCAGTTATCACCGAATTTGTGTTATTTTTAGAATAGGTACTTACATTTTAACAGTGATAGTGATTACTTATAATGTTTAGTGCGAGGGAATACGGCCAAATGATTATGTGCTATGGTGGAGCCCGCGTAAATGCATCACGGGCTTTGCGTATTTACCGTGATAGGTTAGTCATCACGGCTGCCTATCAGAGAGGTTTGAATAATGAGAGGATTACATCCCAAAGGCATGGAGAAGGCCTAGAAGTAGATCTTCGAGTGGACGAACAGGTCTTGAGAGAAATCCTCGGGTTGGAACACGAACTACGGCAAAGTTAATTAGAGGTCATGGAACCCCAATATCGCATCAAACAGTGCATAAGATTTTAAGAAAAAATAATAAAATAAGCTCAGTTTGTGCCATTTCTGGGTCGACCGAGGCTCTCGCAGAATTAGGTAAGTAGCGTGAAGTCACTAGGTAGGTATTTTCGTTAATAGGGAACTTTACCGACGCCGCGACGCGTAGGTAGTTAAATTAAATAGTTATGAAAGGCATTGACCTAGCTACTCAGTGCGCGCATACATTGCTGGCTTCGGAAATTAATAAAAATCTTGATACATTGTTTTTTCCGGCTACAATTTTTTTTAAAGACAACTGTTTGTTTTTTTTAATTAGTTTTGGGGTACTGAAGCTGCATCTTTCGTTTTCGGAAGTCGTCTGGTTACACCCTGTATACTAACATAAAACACCATAGAACAAATACCCAAAAAACAAAAATAACTGAGTTAATATGGTTTTTAAAATGTTAAAATACGCCCATAATTTATTGTCACCCCAATATTTTACACACGCGTATTTTAATTATCAATGAATAAAATTTTCTGTTTCAATGTGTACGACGCATCGCCCAATACGGTCAAATCAGTTCAAAGTTCAAAGCATGCCGCCATTAGGCGCACCCGTCGCATCGTAGGTATTAGGTACCCCGCTCGCACCCGCAACCGGTAGGCTAGGACATTGACACTTTCTTGTTACGTAATATCATATCGTGAATTATATCATGCGTTATGAACAAAAAATTTGGTAGTTTTCGGGAAAATATTAATTAACACGTATTTTTTTTTTGTTTTAATTACATAAATATGTTCAGTATCGAAAGCTGAATACCACATATTTTTTTCTCTGGACATTAAAAATTAGTCGTGTATATGTCCTTGTAACATTGAACTTATTTCAACATCACACTTCTTCCTACTCTAGTAATAGTTATACGCTATTTACAGAGTTGTTTAATACCGTAATAACAGATATGAGACGACAATATAATTAAATATAATAACTATTGGTACAACACTATTCTTGATCTGTTGTCTTGATATTGTGACCATGGCGTGGACGGTACGCCATTTTTATGAAAATCGCGCTTCTCAAATAGGGATGTAGCAACGTAATATCTCGCTTATCGAGTACAATATTATTTAATAATAAATAACACACGTAATTTTTTTTTTTTTAATTAAATGCATTATTTTGTAAAGTAATGTGTAAATTAGATTTTAAATTTGACGGACCTTTTGAAACTTTTTAAGCATTTTTTAGGGTACTGCTTATATTTTGTATCAATAACTTAGAGCCCTCTTTCTCCTTTACAAAAAATTGTCTACTTTAGTTATCATTTCACGAGCACGGCTGTTAATTACTCTCATTTTAACAGAATAAGTATGTTAAATCTTGAATCCACTGGGAACGTTAGTAGGCCTCATATTTCTAATTGAGGGTAGACGTGAGTTTAGCGGGTGAGGAGAATGTTCTCGTACATTCACTTTATTGAAGCACTCGATCACGAAATACAGTTAGGACATTAAATAGCAGCCCATGATTAATAATTTTAAATAAGACACTCCACCGAACACGTGGTGCTCACACGAGATGATCCGCGATAACTGTGCTCGTCAACGACGACGTTCCCTCTTTAAAGGAACTCACGAACGAATGAACGAACAATAATCATCTAGGGAAGATATAAAATCATTGTCACCTGTGATCCTTGTCTATGACTTATGACATGAAAGTAATCGACTAAAATCAATCATTCAATCGCGTTATTATTATTTTAAAGTGACAATGATTCCCATCCCTGCGGTCACCGGTCGCACGCGCCAGTGCCCGGTGTTGCGTCAGTGTCTTACCTTCAGACACTTAACAGTGTTGCCAGCTAAAATAATCGATACGCCGGCACGGCCATACTGACAATCGCACGTCCCTGTGCGATCACTCACCTCTACAGCTCTCGTACTCCTCGTCAATCAGAGAGAAAAAAATCGCTCGTCCATCACTGACTCGCTACCAATTCATGACACCTGTTCAAAAGATCTCGATCTTTACCCCTCGCATCTGAATTAAACACACTGGGCGGACACCTGACCTCAGGCGTCCCTTCGACCATCCACCAACTCGCATGGTGTATCGGACCTGACAACCCGTCAGCGCCCCTTCCACCAATCACACACACACACACACACACTGGGCAGACAACTGACCTCAGGCGTCCCTTCGACCGATCACCAACTCACATGGTGCCTCGGACCGGACAACCATCAGCGTCTCTTCCACCAGTCTCATCGCGTAGTCTGATCAGGTGCATCGATCCGGTTTACAGACCAGCTCCATTTTTCAGATACGCGACTACCAACTACCCATCAACCCTACTATAAATCGCGAAGTCTGATCAGGTGCATCGATCCGGTTTACAGACCAGCCCCATTTTTCAGATACGCGCCTATTAACTACCCATCAATAAGGCTACATACCGCGTAGTCTGATCAGAGGCATCGATCCGTTTTCCAGACCAGCCCCCTTTTTCAGACACGTGCCAACCGAGTACCCATCCAGTGTACGCTCGCTACGTTACGTACGTACGCACGCTCTGGATCGATACTCTACGTACGTTCTCTGGATCGGTTCTCGATAAAAGAACAGAATATACACAAATGAATTGCGCAACTGAAATAACAATTGGCCGGACACGTTTTCCGAAGAAACTACGATAGATGAAGTCATATAACTATTCTGGCGACCCTGAACAGGAAGTCGAAGTGTTGGTAGACCAGCTGCCAGGTGGTCGGAAGATATAAAGAAAGACTAGACACACCGCATCCAGAAGCGTATGGAAAACCATGTAGGAAGCATATATCCAACAGTGGATGCAAATATGCTGAGAAAGAAGAAGAGTGCACAAACGTTATAAACTCACCTTTAGTACTCGTCATGTTCGGAGGCAGAGGCTAAAGTATGTGGACTAGCTGATGTCGATGCTGCATCCACTTTCCTCATAGGATATTATGTCCATTGTCATGACTATAGATTTCGAATTTCATGAGCATACTTACAGGTTAGGTTAGACCCACCAACGTCTCTCAGCTCGTCTCTATAATGATGTGGTACCTTGACAGTAAAAGTACCTTACCTTTCAACTTTCACTGTAGTTTGATTTGGTTACACTCGCTATCCTTGATAAAGACGGAATTGCCAGCACTGAATGGACTCACTATTGCTCTACTTCGGATGAAGCGTTCTACCTCTGACGTATAGTCTTTTGATATTTTACATTGCTCTTTTGTAAAGCATTAATTCCGCAGGGGAGTAGCCTGTTACTCTGGATCTAGTGGTATTAAAGGCAAGCTGAACTTACAGAAGTTTTGTTTGGTTTGTTCTCTACTATTGTGAGCAGACATTTTAGAGTACGCATTATACGCTTAGCGTTAGCCCTACCAGAACCAGTACCAATAAGGTGAAGCTGTACACTATGCCCACATCAACACCGTTTGAAGTTTGCACCTATATAACACCTACGTTAGTCTGCTTTTACACGCTTCGGTGCACCAAATAGGCAAACAGCCCTCTTGAGGGATTGAATTAAGGTAGGAGCATCGAGAGATGCTGAGTAATGAAAGACACGCACTCCCTCTCATCGTCTTTACCACCTAATCCCCCCGCAATATCTATGTGAATCGCATGTCAGGACCCGTGTCCTTAGGCATTGATGAAGGCCAACTTGCCAAGCTTAAAGGCCCCAGGCGATCGGAAACAACCACCAAGGGCAAGCAACGACGGCGCGGCCAGAACCGGACGGGCGACCACCCGTGGCACGACACGCCACGAGCGCCCCCGCAACCCAAAGGCCACGCCAAGCAGCCAGCCTCGGCTGCTGCCACAAGGCAGCATCCGCACAGCCCAGCTGGAGGCCCTCCAGGAAAACAACATCCAACGGCAAGACCACGCAGCCACAATGCGTCCCGCAAGTCCACAACCAGTGCGGTGACGCACGGCGTCAATCCCCACCAAGAGGAGACCCGAGCCCAGCAGCGGAAACCACGGGCTGCTGACGAAACTTGTTGGGACCCGGAGCAGTCTTTCGAAGCGTTGCATACTATACAAGAATCAATAAACTTACGTACCTACTTTATCATCTCTGGAAACCAATAATGCTCAAATAGTTCTTAGTTTCTTAATTTCCGAAGGAACATGATTAATTAAGGTCCACGTTAAGAATCACGGAGCTATTGGTAACCGGAAACTGGTTACCCTTACGCACATCATGGTGCCAGTAGTCTGAGGTTTCTTTGTTCTTATTTTTGTTAATGAGGTCACGAATTTTGATATCACGATTTTGTTCTACCGCTAACTACCCTTGATAAAGTTAACACTCAGCGCCATCTCGCGAAGAAACACTGAACCACAAAGAACACACGGTGTGAACTACACGGAGCAACTACCAATCCTGAATCGCGATGAGAAACTCTCGAGCTGATTAGCACACACACACGACATCCCAACATCAACCATTGGGAAGCGGCCCAGCAGGCACGACCACCTCGCCTGGTCGGAGGATCCCACCTCTGTGTCGGAGGAACACGACACCCGGTCCTCTACAATATTCTAATATTACGTTTACAGTTTCATCTGATAATGTACTGGCATTAGACTCATCACAAACTGTTTTTGGGATTGGATGTCTAGACAAGAAATCAGCATGTTACTTGTTGGCACCTTATGCACAATATTAAATCCTGTAGAAATACCCACTACTAATGGTGTATGCTGCCCATACAAACACTGTTTAAAGATCTCGACTACTCAGGCGACTATCATAGTTTCTAGTTCCTACGAATGAAATCACGATTCTGCGTCAGTCGTTCGTCAACTAAAATATGACACTAAGATATGACAACATGTAGCAAACCATTCTTTCTTTGAATGATTATGGCCCCATAACCGTTAGAACTGGCATCAGTGTGAAACTCAATAGCTGCCGCCTCACGATCTAATATTGTTAGTACAGACTCCTGAGCTAAGTATTTGAACAGTTTTCCTTTAAATATTGTCATGTAGGTCCGTCCACCTTATTGTCCCCTTCAGTGAATAAAGTGGGCCTACCATACGAGTATTATTTGGGTATAAAGTTTCTGAAGTAGGAGGCAAGGCCCAAGAACTGTCTATTCTGAGTAGCAATCTTCGGGGAAGGAGAATCGACCACTTCTCCTGCTCTAACTACATGACCCACAAAATGTACTCCTGTTCTCATGAATTTACATTTCTATAAAAAAAGGAAAACTGCGTCTGACAATGCTCTCAGGGTTAAAGCAACGTTCCAGACAATGGGAAAGTTTATCAGAGAAACCAAGTCCATAATCAAGGTAACCCAGCGCAACGCTAATTCCAAGTTTATTACTAAGCCTTTTTGATACACCTTTGATTGGCTGCAGCCGAATTTCTAAGATCAAAGGGCTTAGTTAGATACCCATATTGACCATCTTGTGAGGGTGAGGAACTACCGTAAATAACTTACGCTTCTAGGAGGGCTGAAACTTTTTCGTCTTTGAACATTCTTATATTGATCAATAGGGTCTACCCGTAAATCTCCTGTAAAGACGCGATGCCCTGGTATACCATCGATAAAGAATTCAGAATATTTTCGTAACTAAATTAAGATCAAAAAGATTTTTGATTTGATTTTGTCCACACAGTTTATGTCAGTATCTATATCCTCAAGAGCTTAGCTTAATTTGGGTATGCTTTTCGCTAAAACTCACTTCCATTTGTAAAAAAAAAGCAATACGGTTAATTTGCACACTGACGTACTCGTTTTTAAAAAATCACTGCCTATAGAATTACTTTACCGTTTATCGTTCCATTCGGCACAACGTAAAATAGTAACGTAATCGTGATATGTTATATGCGAACGCGATTTTCTATTTGCGAGAAACATCTTACGGTTCCTTTACTTTTTTCTTCTTTTTTTTTTTTTTTTTAACTAACCCCGATACTACGACACTGTAAAATAATAACGAACAAGCATGCCCACTATCAACGAGAAAATAAAAAGAAACGATCTCACCGGATTCTGCGTTGCTTTTGCTCCTCGTCGATTCATGTTTACAGATGTGCACCTCCTTCATTGTTGTAGCTCCGAACCCTTGCGCTCTTTACAAACCGACGCGACATATCCAGCCTGTCCGCATACGTAGCTGAGATCTGTCCGAAGTCTCATTTAGACGGCTCTTCAGAACCCTCTCGCTGTTCGCGACACTCGATAGAGAAAATCATGGGCAAGATGCTGTGCCCTTGTGTGCCAAAACGCTGACATATCATCGTGGTCAAAACAAATCAGCCTTACGGTAATGTTAAATTCCGATTATTGCGGATTAGCGGTCGCCAGTAATTGAGATTTTCATCACCATGTTTTCTAAACAGTTTGATTGTCCGGGCTGCTCACTGCTGTTCACTTTACACTATTCTCCTCAGGTGGTTACCCTGCGTATCCCACTTCTGATGTTAAATCTTGAATCCACTGGGAACGTTAGTAGGCCTCATATTTCTAATTGAGGGTAGACGTGAGTTTAGCGGGTGAGGAGAATGTTCTCGTACATTCACTTTATTGAAGCACTCGATCACGAAATACAGTTAGGACATTAAATAGCAGCCCATGATTAATAATTTTAAATAAGACACTCCACCGAACACGTGGTGCTCACACGAGATGATCCGCGATAACTGTGCTCGTCAACGACGACGTTCCCTCTTTAAAGGAACTCACGAACGAATGAACGAACAATAATCATCTAGGGAAGATATAAAATCATTGTCACCTGTGATCCTTGTCTATGACTTATGACATGAAAGTAATCGACTAAAATCAATCATTCAATCGCGTTATTATTATTTTAAAGTGACAATGATTCCCATCCCTGCGGTCACCGGTCGCACGCGCCAGTGCCCGGTGTTGCGTCAGTGTCTTACCTTCAGACACTTAACAGTGTTGCCAGCTAAAATAATCGATACGCCGGCAAGTATAATAACAAAACTTAACAACAAAAATAAAACTAGCTAACGAAAACAATTATTGTTTTGTTTTCGTTAGCCAGTTTTATTTTTGTTAAGTTTTGTTATTATACTTTATTATTGGTGGTACTCAATACGCGTAAACTCTGGCTGACTTTGCGAACGGTACTGACAGTTCGACTACGTCACCGAGATGGACGCCAATCGGAATATCAACGTTCAAATCAAATCATTTTATTTCAAATAAACCAACGCAACGGCACTTTTGAAACGTCAAGTAGTGCGGGACTTATAGATGAGTTATAGCTTCTTAAGTTACTTATCTAAATTTAAACGCTTTAAATTAAAAGTAATGTTTAAATGCTTTATTTCGTATTTTGGTGTACCGCTTTTTTTTTGTCACATATTTGTGACGTTGGCGTATAGGGACAGTTTTCGCTTGTTACCTATATGTGACCATGGCGTTCAAAAGGTTAATGGGCGTGTCCTAACTTGGGTTCTGATCTTTGTGCAGAGAAAAGCCACTCAGTCGGCACGGCGTGTAAGTCCTAAAGCGGCGGAGGCTAGCGGTGACGAGGGCATGGACGTCGATCTGGATAATTTTATGACTCTGGATTCCGTCGGAGATGTGGACGGTGAGAGAATATAATATGTTGTATTTACGAGTTTAATTTGTCATGAAACTTACGAATCTGACTTGTAATGTTTAATTGTAGATTTTAATTATTCAATTTATACCTTCTTGTTATAATAAAAAATAACTTCATTTTCTAGAAGTCGAAGATGACGATTCAGGTGGTGAAAAGAAGGATGAGGCTGCACCGAAAAAAACTAAAGTTGAGATAAACATAGGCAGCGAACATATTAAAAAGATGGAGGTAATACATTAATGGTACCACTGGCAGTAATAATGTATCACAATTAAAGGCAGTGAACGAAAGTGTAATTCTCTTTTAACGCGTACAGGTGTGGTGGTGTGAGCTATGCCGTGTATACTTAACTCGAGTCGAAGCTGGTAGTTCTGAGGAAGCAGAGGCACTGCGACGCCATTGTCGCTTACGTATTCACCTTGGCCGCTATGTACAGCATCGCGACACTCGCACTCTGCGTAAACACGCTGAACGGATTCATCGTCAACTGCATCAACAGAAAGGCAAATTGCAATATTTATATTTGTTGTCACAATAGTTTACTTAAGCATAGATTTTTATCTAGAAACCACAACAACAGCCTTTAACAGTCCACTGCTGGACATAGGCCTCTCGTTTGAAAGGAGGGTTTGGCCTACTATACCACGCTGGCCAGACGGGTTGGTAAAAAGGGAAGTTTTCCTACTCTTGGCAGTGATGTTTTAGCTGATTATTTTGTTCCTTTAGTCGCCTCTTACGACACCCATGGAATGAATAGGGGTGGTTACACTTTGTATTCTTAATCCGTCACCACACGGACTTATCTAGAAAATTTGTTAAGAACTTACAATTTAGTAGTTGTTTCTTTGTTTTAGAAGGAGATAAAGACGCAACTACCACTGAAGGTGATAAAGATAAAATAGTAAAGATCGAGCCTACAGAAGAAAACAAGAAGAAACTTGATAATGGTGATAACTCTATTACTTCTGGTTCGTAAAGAATTACACAAAATTAAATTCAATATTTGACAGAATTTTTTTTATGTATTATTTTTTACTACAGGTAGTGAAGATAAATTATGGGCAGATGTTGATAAAGACATTGGAGAGCTACTGCGTGAAGTAGATCCACAAGGCAATGAGGGTAGTGATGATGAAGAAGATCTGGGCAGGTATGTCATTAATTAGGGTTAACATTAAAATGTACAGTATCTATTATTGATGCCAATAACTCCTATACTTTTACAGTAAGCTAACTTTTTTAGCTTTTTGAAATCAAAGTCATTATTTGCATATCTTTTAATGAACATCCTAAAGGGGTATGTTTATTTCCAATAGTATTCAATATAATGAGTAAATAACAGTGTTAATAAATAGATCTTTATTTATTACCTAATTAGTTTTCAAATTCTTGATTAGGAGTTACTCAACACTACATTGTCGATATAATATACTTTCTGAATTAGTGTATCTATGAACATTTTTGTGACTAAAGTATCCTGGACGCAGACAGACATTCTGGATAGTCACCAATAGACTAAATACAGCAATAAAATGGGAAAAATGAAGCATATACAACCGTCTATATGACATCATGACATTGCTAAGTTTTTATTTTATTTTTCATTCAGATACGACAAATTTAGGAAGAGTGACAAAAAAGCTAAAAACGGTGGAACTGAGGAAAACCCTGCTGAAGCTACAGATGCTGTTATTGAAAAGAACAACACCGAAATTGACACAACTGCTTAAATAATCACGAAAAATGTAACTGTAGACATTTCTCTAGTAAACTTTGCAATATTATGTTATGAATTTAAGTCAAGTGTGACATAAACTTAATAAACGTGTATTACTAAAAAATAAGTTTTGTTTTGTTTTCATATTTGGTCATTATTTTTTTTAATTGGATAGATTCAAGGATGCTTGCATCATCGTGGTAAAACCTAAACACGGCTGTTATTTGCTAGTTTCGACCATAGATATAGAATATACCATAGATTGGTTGTGCATTTCATTACGCGAGACCAAAAATGAAATGCAATGGTGTGCATCAAACTTGCATGTGTGTGTAACGTGCCAGTGATGCGCTATGCACAATTATTTTTTTCGATAACGTACCAACTGGTATAAAAAAATCCACAGGGGATACAGGGATAAGTACAAAAAACTACAAAATTAACCTTTTGAACGCCAGAGCAAAAACTCATCAACTTGCCCTCAACGCCAGACCACAAATTTTGCGCAAATACCTACGAAAAAAATAAGCATTCCAAAACTTTATCGATAACATGAATTGTATTTTTATTTTCGTCTACAATTTCAAAATATATGTCTATATAACACTGAATTTATTTCAACATTACACTTCTTCCTACTCTAGTAATAGTTATACACTATTTACAGAGTTGTTTAATACCGTAATAACAGAATTGAGACGACAATATAATTAAATATAATAACTATAGGTACAACACTATTCTTGATCCGTTGTCTTGATATTGTGACCCTGGCGTGGACAGTACGTCATTTTTATGAATATTGCCCTTCTCAAATAAGGATGTAGCAACGTACAATCTCGCTTATCGAGTATAATATTAACTAATAATAATTAAAACACGTATTTTAAATTAGATTTCTATAATTCCGTTGAAGGAGATATTTAAAAAAAATACACGATTCAAATAGGTTAAGTATATAATCAACTATATAAAAAATAGAAAAATTTTACAAAATGTAAAACAGTATGTACGTTTATAGCCTTTAAATACTATCTTCTATAAACCTGGCATAAAAAGTAACAAGTAGAATTTTGAAAAAAAAGCTAAGCAACTTGTGATGGACATTTTAAAACTTTTATTTATTTCATTTAAACCTCAGTAGTGTACGAAGCATTTTTTAGGGCACTGCTTATATTTTGTATCAATAACTAAGAGTCAACTTTCTTCTTTACAAAATAATTGTCTACTTTAATTATCATTTCACGAGCACCGCTGTTAATTACTTTCTTACTCATTTTAACAGAATAAGTATAATAACAAAACTTAACAAAAATAAAACAGGCTAACGAAATTTTAATATAAACTTACGAAATCATCTAACGTGCCCTACATCACTAGTGGTCACATATTTGTGACTCTGGCGTGTGAGGACATTCTTTTTTAAGAGTTTATCTTTTTTTTTTTAGAGTAAAATTTCTTAATGTCATAAAGCAATTTTAATAGTTTTATGGAAATAGATAACAGTTAGAGCTTCTTTATAAGGTACTTATATAAATTTAAAGGCATAAAAGTAATGTTTAAAGGCTTTATTTCGTATTTCGGTGCACCGCTTTTTTGTCACATATTTGTGACGTTGGCGTACAGGGACAGTTTTCGCTTGTCACATATATGTGACCCTGGCGGTCAAAAGGTTAAAAAGACATCTTTATTTATAGAACTTTTGGTGGATAGACAGAAACTATGAAAAACTGTTTAAATGTTTAATGTGATAATTAAGTGATAATAATATTACGCAATAATGCTCGTACTTTGAGCACTTCTGTTTAATAAACAGTTTTCTTCAAAATGCCTGCTACAAATGGTTCAATGTTTTTTTGGTTCACCATTTTTAGGGTTCCGAAGTATATCACTCGGAACCCTTATAGATTCGTCATGTCCGTCTGTCCGTCCGTCCGTCCGTCTGTCCGTCCTCGACTTAGCGTCCAAACGGTAAGTACTAGTATGATGAAACTTTGCACGAATATGTGTTGTTACTACGTCGACAAAGTGCTACAATAAAATTATGAAAAATATTTTTATTTGGGGTACCTCCCCTACACGTAAAGTGGGGATGATATTTTTTTCTCGCTGCTACCCCAGCGTGTAGGGTATCATTAGATAGGTCTTTTAAAAACAATAAAGGGTTTCTAAGACGATTTTTGATTTAGGTATCCATTTGCGAGAAATTCCACTTAAATGACACTTTTTTGCAAAAACAGGGCGTCCCCCCCCCCTCTAAAAGCTAAACGGCTGGCTCAAAAAATCTGGACAAATTCGTGATGGTGGTCTTTATAATGAAGTTTAAAGGAAAACTATAACGGTTTAGATGACTTTGTTAGTTAGTTCAGGAGTTATAGAGGCTTAACTTGTAAAATGCGCTTACTTGGAAAACGTCATTCAAAAATTTTTTTTTTTTTTATTGTAATGGAATAGGCGTTTGTCTTCCATCTCACCTGATGGAAAGTGTAGATGAAGACGAAGATGGTACACGCCCATCCAAAAGAAACCTGTTCACTCTACTCTTAAAGGCTCCAGAGTTCAACTCATCAGGAAAAATAGACCCAGCCAGGTTGTTCCAAATTTTGGCGACTCTCACCAAAAACGAGCTGTCAAACCGTTTGGTTCGTCTTTTGGGTATGCCAACAACGTATGGATGAAACTTTTGCCTGCGCCGAGTAGTCCGATAAAGGTATGGAGATGGTCCAATCAGTTCGAAAAGCTTTCGAGCACTCTCCAAAGTGCATCCTATAAAAAACCGATAAGCTGGCAACTCGACGACGATGCTCAAGGGTGTGTAGTCTGCTATTTGAGAGCTTTTCGTTATTAATTAACCTACGGGCTCTTCGGTCAACCGAGTCCAAAGCTTCTAGATGATATTTGGCTGCACCGTCCAAGAGGTGACTGCAGTACTCCATGCAGGATCGAACTTGGGCAGTGTAAAGATTAAGCAGCTGTTCAGAGCTGAAGTACCGCCGAACCTTTGACAGAATCGATAATTTCTTGGACGCTGTTTGTGCCATAGATTCAATTTGTTTGCCAAAGTTAAGGTTAGAGGTGATGGTAATACCTAGAAGCCCTAGATGGTTAGTAATCGGTAAGGATACACTTTCGAAAGTGGGTGTTAAATCAAAGCTACTCTTTTTCGCGGAGAAAAGACACGCCTGTGTTTTGGAAGGGTTGAACTGGACAAGATTGGCGTCACCCCAATCGGACACCCACTGCAATGTCACGTTCACCCGTTCAATCATGGACTCTCTCAAGGACCGTATTTCCTCTGGACTAGCTCGCGAGTTGGTCGTGTACCTCTCAATTACGGTGCTGTCATCGGCGTAGCTAATAATATCCGGTGTTAAAAGATCATTTATGTGCAGCAGAAACAAGGTTGCAGAGAGAACAGATCCCTGAGGTACCCCAGCATTGATTGCCATTAGATCGGAAGAGCAGCCATCCAAGACAACTCGAATCGACCGTTCCCTCAGGAAATCACAAATCCAGTCACAGAGCTCAGTAGGTATGCCGTATGCTGGAAGCTTGCTAAGTAATGCCTGGTGCCAGACGCGGTCAAAGGCCCTTGAGATGTCCAACGAAACAGCTATTGCTTCACCGTGACCTTCCAAGGCCTCGCTCCAAAGGTGGGTGGCATATATTTGCATATCTCCCGTCGAGCGTCCCCTGCGAAAACCATATTGGTTATCACTAAGTAGCTCGTTTGCTTCAAGATATGTCAGGAGACGATTATTTAAGATACGCTCCATAATCTTACAGATTATAGAAGTGATCGCGACCGGTCTGTAATTGGCTGGGTCTGCACGGCTTCCTTTCTTGGGTATAAGCTGAACATTAGCAAGCTTCCAGGATCTTGGAACTTTGCCAGTTTCTAGAGAGAGTTGGTATAGACGAGTCAGAACAGGGGACAACTCGGGTGCACAACACTTCAGTACCACTGCTGGAATGCCGTCAGGACCACTGGCCTTATTAATGTCCAGGTCCAGCAAACATTTAAGTACCTCTTTTTGGTGGATTTTAAAAGCACTCATTTTAGGGCCAAACGGAGGTAACTGAGGTAGACATTTGCCGTTGCTGTCCAGACGAGAACACTCTGCGAAGAGATTGGCAAATAAATTTGCCTTCTCCTCAGCACTATGGACCAGGGATCCGTCAGGTTTGCGCAGAGGAGGCAGCGAAGAGCGACAGAAGTTTTCCCGACCGACTTGGCGAGGCTCCAGAAAGCTTTACTCCCTGAGGGAAAAGAAGCTAACTTTTCCCCTATACGGCCAATGTGGTCAAATCGAGCTTTTCTTATCGCTTTTTTGCAGGATTTAGCAGCTGCGTTGTATGCTTTCTTCTTAGACTGGAGATCCAAGGCTTTGTTTTTACGAGCTTCAACCCATGACAAATAGGCTTCACGCCTATTTGTCATGGGTTGAAGCTTCACGCCCTTCAAAATTAACGCATTATTACGTAAATATAACAATTATCTATTGGATACGATTTTAAATCCACGTACCATTATGTGTGTCTGAGGAAACCTTTCCTGTGCGTGGCCTGACGCAGTTTTACGCAGAGTTGTTAACCATTTTCCTCAAATGTCTGCATTTTGTGGTGATCTGTAACAATATTAATAAATTTATAAATTTAAGTTGCCAAATAGTCAGTATAGAATGGTTTTAATTAAATTTTGTCACTTCACACTTTTAGAGTGAGGTATACGTAGTGTTACATAGGTATGTCCGAGAGTTTCGACCTTCACTTGTCAGCACTTTTTATGAAGTATGCAATAATCACATTAATTATAACATTTCAAGGTTACTATAGTCAGCAAAATTAATATAGTATCGCTTAGTGAATTACATACCGATAAACTTACTCGATCAATACGTGTGGATTTATGTAAACAGCATTTTAACAATCTGAACGTTCTCTCCTGGGTAACGACAGTATTCGAGTGATATCATGCTTTAGCTGCGATCTGAAATCATCGTAATACGTCTTTATTTTGCTCAAACACCTTTCCAGGCCTTTTTTAATTCTGAATCATTCTGCTGCGCACGACAATTCTCGTCGTAATCTAGCGTTGAAGGCATAGAGATTACTCCTATTATTCGTGATAAAGCGTCAGCAATTCATTTCGAGTACTGTGCAATTAGGCACGATGCCGCAAGTTCCTGTGAGTCGGAACTGTTAGCCGCCAGTCCCCAGTGAGTCGGGGCTGAAGTCCACTGATTCCTTTGCGTCGGAATCGCAAGCGGTGTGCGGTGCTGCGGTGAAGTCCCCAGTGAATCGGGGCGCTGATGAGGCCGAAGGGGTAACCAGGCTGGAGCGGTCGCGTCCTGTGTGTGGTATCCCTGTTGAGGCCGAGGCTGCTGGCTGGCTGAGACTTGAATAACGATCATTGCTGTTTTTGGAGAGCGACGATATCCTCACTGCATGAACATAAACGTGGCTGGTCCTTTATGCAATAGTGCCATACTAGTTCACTATATTATATTCTTCTTCAGAAGGCGCGATTAGTTTCTTCATTGTAAAATTTTCGGTATCGTTTTTGTTCAGTTGTCGGTTTCTTCATTTTTCAGGTGTCGCGTCCTTGTTCAATTTTCGGGTTCTTTCTTCTTTTTGTCGCCATGTCGGTTTCTTCATTCTTTGTTCTTTTGTCGGGGTCCTTTATGCATTTGCCATGTCCTTGTTCATCTTCTTTATTCGTTTGTCGGAGTCACCAATTTGCCATATTGGTGTCTTCATCATTCTTGTTCAACTGTCGGGGTCACCAGTTTGCCTATGTTAGCAAGGAGTATAAATGAGACTCAAGGTGGTGTGATAGTCTATATCGAATATTTAATTTACTTATCAATAGCGCTTAAATACTAAAATGGTGCGTGCCTATAATTGCTTTATTTAATCTTTGACTGTATCTTATAATATGTGGCTTATCTAAATACGTGTAATAATGTAGGATGTATTGTGGCTACACCCAACTTACAACCAAATAGTGTTGTTGTTGTTGACAACGCACCATATCTTAACTCAATACAAAATCCTGCACCTAATAGTAATTCTAGAAAACAGCAAATGATTGACTGACTGACATTGCGAAACATTGAGCATTCATCAACGTTGCTTAAGCCTCAATTATATGAACTGATTCTGCAAAACAAGGTGAGATTTGTAGAGTACAAGATACACGAAATATTACGACAGCACGGTCATACTGGGCTGCGTTTACCACCATACCATCCGGAGTTTAGTCCTATAGAAAATATATGAGGAAAGTGAAAACATATGTCGCAAAAAAGAAAGTCGCAATGAATATGAAGATTATAATGTCATTAGCTGAAAAAAAAATGAACGCCATAACTGTAGGGGAATGGAGAAAAGTTATTGAGGAGGAAAACAAATATCAGGGTAGAGACGCAGCTTTAGACACAATATCAGAACGAATCATAATTAATTTAAATAATTCATCTGATGAAAGCGAGGATGGGGATGATTGTGATATGCCTGGGGTTGATGAATTATTAGAATAAAACATTTATGGTCGGAGAACACCTAATTCATACACGTCTTCACTGAAGTGAAAACCGGCATTCACTGCTTGTAATGTTTGGAACTGGCTTGTCTGCCTCATACAGTTCCATAGATTACAATGCAGTGGATACACATTTTCACGTCCGTATTAGTACGTAGTGCGTATACGTAGACGTGTACGCATTTGGTGTGCTCCAGCCACAAACGTATATTTTTTTTTTTTAAATTTTTTTTTTTATATTAGCTGCCAAAATGACTCTGCCCTGCCTGATGGAAAGCACGAACAGAATCCAGAAGTGAAGGCCACCATCCTCACTGCCACAACGGACAGTGCAGCACGGTGACCCACACTATGGCGGCCTAGTAAGATGCTTTTTCACGCCCTGCTTGAAGGACCCGGGGTCATAGAAGGGAGGAAACATATGTGCTGGTAGAGAGTTCCAGGTTTTAACTGCTCGGCACAGAAAGGAAGAGCCGAACCGTTTAGTTCGAGAGCGCATGTCAACCACTCTGAAGCGGTGGCTTCCGAGGCCAGCACGTGTTGTCCTGTATAGGAAATGGGAAGGGGGGACCAGTTGGAACAACTCTTCAGAACACTCTACATGATGTAAGCGATAGGCGAGATGCGGCCGAGAACCCGGTCAAGCTCAGCGACAAGCTCCCGCCGTTTTTCCTCAATGTCTGCTAGCTTGGCTGTAGGGTGTCCAAAATATCATCCATGAACTGTGCTATCGTCGGCATAGCAATGTATGTTGCCAAGGGCCAACATATCATTGATATGCAGAAGAAACAGTGTGGGCGACAGGACGACGGGGTGACGGTCCGCGGGGATTTCCACACGTTAAAAAAAAAAAAAAAAAAAAGGAAGGCGGCGACCCAGTCGCAGAGTTTGCGGGGCAGGCCGAATGTGGGAAGTTTGGAGAGAAGCGACCGGTGCCAGACCCTATCAAAGGCCTTGGCCATGTCGAGGCTGATTGCCAATGACTCGCCATGCCTATCAATAGCCTCACCCCAAAGGTGTGTTACATACGCTAAAAGATCAACCGTAGATCGGTTCGGCCTAAATCCATATTGCCGATCATTTAGTAGGGAGTGATCTTCTAGGTACTTGACCAATTGTCTGTTGATGATCCGTTCGAGCACCTTGCAGAGAATGGAAGTGATGACTATTGGTCGGTAATTGGCCGGATCGGAGCGCTCGCCTTTTTTGGGGACAGGTTGAACATTCGCCTCTCTCCAGGCCTCCGAGACAATTCCTGAGGTATAAGACAGCCTCAGGTCATCGATTCAGGAGTTAGCCGCAAAGAGATCGACAAGCAACTGCGCTTTCTCTTGCGGCTCATGAGCAAGTGTTCCGTTGGGATATTTCAGCGGTGGTAGCGAGGGCTGGCAGTGGTTAGCTTGCACAGCTTTAGCCAGTCGCCAGAACTTACGGCTACCCGTAGGGTGTGAAATGAGTTCCTGGCCAATCTGTGCAATGCGCTGGGCATCCGCTCTTTTGTAAGCCCTCTTGCAATTCCTTGTGGCTTTGTTAAACGCTGCTTTTAAGTAATCGATGTCAGGGTCGCCTTGAGAGCGGGCCCTGGCCCATGCAAGATAGGCTGATTGCTTAAGTGCAACCGCATGAGAGCACTCGCTATTGAACCAGGGACGGGTCTTCGTGCTGACGACATCACTGTGGGGAATATAATATTCCATACCGACAGTGATCTCATCAACAATGGCAGACACACTCTGCGACAGATCTCTTTCTTTGAAGCAGCGTTGAGCCCATGGGATGGATGCAAAGTACTCCCGCATTCCATCCCAATCTGCTGACGAGTAGTACCATAGTCATCGTGATGCAGTCACAGGTCGTGGCGGAGCAGCAAGGGGCACCGCGGTAGACACCAGGCAGGGATCGGAGGATCCCAAGGGGGCAAGAACCGTTGTACTGTACTGCGCTGGGTGACTCGTCAGCAGAAGGTCAAGCAAGGAGGGCGCCTGGCTCGGTATGTCTGGTATCCTGGTTGGCTGGAGTTCCAATTGGGTGAGGTCATGTGTGAGAGTGAATGCGTGGGCGGTTCGACCAGCATGGTCAGTTTTGGGAGATCCCAACCAGGACTCATGGTGTGCGTTAAAGTCTCCTAGAAGCACCAATTCGGCAGTTGGGAACTGCTTTTGCGCTCTATCCACTGCCAGACTTATATGGTCGAACAGACGAGTTGTCTCCGAGTCTCCTGTGTGGGAACGGTAAAGGCACACGTAAATTCGGCTCGTAGAGCCGAAATCCACGTGCACCCCGAGGATGGAGAAGGATGGATTCTCAAGGCAGCGCAGACGGCGACAAAAAACATCCGCCCTGAAGAAAAGACACACCCCAGCCTTCGCGAGGAAGCTCTCCTCAAGCTGGTATCCAGGATAGAGGAGATATGTCGGCAGGGCGGCGTATCTGTGTCTCCGTTAGAAAGAGCATAGCCGGCCGTACCGTCTCAAGGTGCTGGTGGACGGCATTGAGGTTTGCATGGAGTCCACGAATATTTGTGAACTCCACCTCAAAAAGCGGGTTGGTGGGAAAAGTGGATGCCGCTGTGGTACTAATATGCCTTCTCTTTATTGCTGCCATGGTTTGGTTAGTGTAGGGATAAGGGGACGTTGCCGCGAGGGGGCGGCGTCGGTGTGTGCCGGACGCCGCCTAAGAGAGGGTCGTCAAACAGAGACGGTGCCCGCATCAGGAGCGGGCAGGCGCTGGAGAAGTTCAGAAGGAGATCCCACCCTGGACTTCTCCTACTCCTAAACAGAGAAGCGCGGAGAGGACACACTGTGTGTTTTTTAGTCGGTTCAAGTCCGACACACCACACCGCCGTAACCCCCGGTGGGGTGACGGTCCATGATGATTTTTCACACATTAAAAAAAAAAAAAAAAAAGGGATAAGGGGACGTGAAAGGCATGACAGTCATCGTGGCAGTGTTTGACCGAGACTCGGAAGACTGTGTCGTCATGTAACGGTGAGGCAAGACGGTGACCGAACCGTCGGACGGAAGGGCCCCCGTACCCTCCCGGAAGTGGTCGCCGGGTCCCACCGTCCGGTCACCAACCGGCACGACGAGCCACTCCGAGATTATCCGCGACCTGACGGGGCAGCCTCCCGAGGTGGTTAGCCGCGGTTGGGCCCCTCTCTATGCCGCGGGCGGCCAGCGGCACCACCGTTTCTCGTGAAATTTATTGTGAAAAAAATAGTTATATTGTAAAGTTTAAAGATAAACATAGCTCCAGTTAAAGCGGACAAAAAAACATAAGTGATAGTGCCAAATCTATTGGAAAATCTGGTGCAGTGAACCAATTAAATCCAATTTAACTTAGTTTTGTGACGGTGACTGTGAAAAAAGATCAATTAAGTGCAATTAGAATTTATAAACACTTGACCTTTACTGTGGGACATACACTATTGTCTAAGATTTAAGTATCATATAAACTTAAATTTTAAAAAGATTTGCGTAAGCTTCCGTAGTTCGCTACAGTGAGCACGAGACTTAATGACGGATGTTCAAACTCACGTTTGGATATTTTTAAACTCTGTTTGAAAAGTTCTTTTTGTTGTTGTTTTTGAGTATTATAATATTGATTGATACATATTTTCGAATATCCTACGGAACTTGATTGTTTTTACTCTCAAAGAAGTGGTCAATATTATTATATTTGTGATCCCGATTATTGCAGCATTGTTTTGACAAGGTCTGCATAAAATCTTTAATATGCCAAGAACGACACGTACTTCACCTTCCACAAGCGAAACTATAGATCGAGATGTTTTTAATACAAATGATACATATGCCCATGAACAAGAGCTTACTAAGGTTACTACTAGAAGCAAGCGACTTAGGCTCGATTTCTCGCCGGAAAATAACCAACCAATATGCTTACGACTTGGAAGTCTGAACAAGACTCGATATTTTGTAAATTGCGTACTGACCTATCAGAGGTTAAAGAACAAAATAAAAATATTCAAAATACAAATAGCGAAATAGAACATTCAATGGCATTTATGAATAACAGATTTGAAGAGATGAGACAGACGTTAATAAAACTTGAAGAAGAACGTCAGGAACATCGGAATTACATTTTAGAACTAGAAAGAAAGGTTAGTGACTTACAACATGGTTCTCGTTCTTCCCTCATAGAGATTAAAAATGTGCCACAGACCGATAAAGAGACCACCAACGATCTCACATCTCTAGTAATACGTACATGTAGTGCGGTACAAGCTACAGTAAAACCTTCAGATCTGCGCGATGTCTACCGCTTGCCGGGAAAAAAGGGTACAAACAGACCTATTATTGCCGAGTTTCAGAACGTTCCAATGAAAAACGAGGTATTAAACGCATCACGTATATTTAATAGGGGCCTCCCACTTACTGAAAAATTAAATAGTGGCCACATTGGAATTAGCGGCCCAATCACATCAGTTTTTGTTACAGAACACTTACCTGGCAGTATCCGAAAATTATTTTATGAAGCGCGTATGTTCTGTAAAACTAACAAGTCTAAATTTTGCTGGTAACTAAATGGCAAGATTTTTCTTAGAGAACGAGAAGGCATGGATAGCATTCCAATTACATCCATTTAAAAATCATTTAAAAAATTGAAAAAAAGTGAATAGTTCCATGTGCCTACGAGTGATGTTTCTAATAGCACTGTATCCGACCGGTATATTGTTGATATTGAGCGATCTTGTTCATTTCAAAGTATTTAATTCTAACAAGTTTAAACTATCTTTAATTAATATTATTATTACACTATATTACACTACTGTTTCTAGAAGATGTACCTACGCGTTACAATACTTTTCAACATGCAGTAGTTGTATATTTTTCCATTGAAACTGTATGTATTTGTCGTAATGGAATGTGCTTAGCAGATCAATCAAATGTAAATTATTTCTTACTTCTCAATGTACTGATTGTAATTCATCTCATTCATATTGAGAAAATAATGATCGTCCTGAAATATTTATTTGATTATTTTTACTGTACTGCTATAGATTTGTGTATTCATGTTAAATATTTGTTTCTACATACATATGATCAGAGAAGATATTTAAATCTATATATTGCTATGTTACAATTTAGTTCTGTAATGCATGTCTTTTTTTCATTTATCTTTAAGTTTTACTATTACACTTACAAACATCATTACATACACTCATTTTTTCAACCCATTACAAGTGAAATACATAATAATATGTCATAGTCATGTTATTATAGATTTCCACAAACATATCACACAAACACAAACAACAAATGTACTTGTACACACCACACTCATCGAAAATGTAAATATTCTCGAATATACAATTTAAGGAAGTGGATTGAAGACACCGATAATCACATTGCAAACCAATTGAATGTTACCACGCAACACTAACCATAAAAAATACGCGGACTAATATTCTACTTTATTTTCCCGGACTAGTACTGCAGGATTGTTTTCTGGATGTATTAATTAAATTGTTTTTGGTGACATATTGAAACTTTCAGAAAATCTAGACGAGATATCTGTATCCCGCTCATTCACTACAGATTTAGAAGAATGTCATAAAGTGATTTTACTTCGGAGCACCTGATTATATTAACTCAGAATATTCGTAGTATAGGTAAACCGTAATACTGGCCTAGAAATTTTACTGACTAGGCTTAAAATTGAGTGCGATATTCTAATTTTAACTGAATGTTGGCTTCCCTGTACACCAATTTTACCTAATATATTGGGATACTGTCGTGTTGCAACTCAGGTAAACTACAAGCAGAACGATGGAGTAGATATTTATTATAAAGAACACCTAAACTTAAATATAACAGATCCAGATTTTCCTGACTGCAACTGTCTGATTGCCACGATAAACAACCAAATTGCTATAGTCGCCTTATACCGATCACCATCTTACATAAATGTTGACACATTCCTCTCAGGATTGGATGGTATTCTACACTCATACTCGTCTTATGCAAATATCATAGTTAAGGGAGATATAAATATAACGATAAGTCCAACCAATATCACATTTAATGGGGAAAGATACCATAACCTAGCAGCTACACATGGACTATTGCCGGCTCACACCTTAATAACACGGACTAGTAGTGCCACTTGCTTGGATCATGTTCTTTTGAGGTCTAACTTAATATCAACCACTATAGTCCCACAAACAACACTGACAGACCATTACCCTGTGCTAATAAAAATAGACACTAAATTAAAACGACAATACTTTACTTCATCACCAGAGATCGGAATTGGGTGTGTGAAAGTACCTAAAGTTTGCAGCGGGACATAATATGGAGCTGTTACAACCACTTAAGTTAAACCGGGTTTGAATTTTACCGGTATAGTTTTGTTTTTTTTTACATGTTCCTTGCCTTTGAAACACCGAACTATAAACATTTACAAGCTGCTAATACAGTTCTAAAAAAATTTTTGTTTTGTACTTTTCCGGTTAAAATTCGGTCTTTTAGTCCCAATTGTTCTTTGTCGGTCAAACACAGAATATATACACACATCAAAAGTGTCTAGGGATCAAGCATTTTTATGCGGATTTCTTGAGATTGAGATGTGGCTTTGTAATAAATTTATGATTTTATAATTTATATGGATCCTTTTTGGTGCATTTCATAATTTGAATCAGGAACTGTCAATCAAATTCGAGTAAAAGATGAAAATCAGCTGCCAATATTTTCCCTATAAAAACATACAACGCATTGAAGAAATTATTAGTGCTACTGTTTCCCTACTACTGATTAAAACCAACGTTATTATGGAGCGGCGACGTCATTTAAGCAGGGAAGAAATGCTCAGAGCCGTGGGAATGATAGAAGCTGGTTCCCAGCAACGTACTGTGGCTTTAGCTCTGAATACAAGTCAGAGTGTTATCAGTCGACTTTGGACACGTTACCGAAGCACTGGTACCGTGGCTGAGCGCCATGGAGGACGGTATCGCTGCACCACACGGAGACAAGACCGATACATTCAAATCTTAACTCGAAGAGCTCCAACAATAACCGCCATGATGTTAGCCGTGAGGCTTCATCACTCTTCAGGGAACTTAATTAGCGACCAAACAGTCAGAAACCGCTTGCATGAAGTGAACCTTCATTCCCGAAGACCGCTACGGGTACCACCTATAGCAATGCACAATCGTAGGATTCGATATCAATGGGCTCTTGAACACAGAAATTGGGCAGAAGAACAATGGCGTTTCGTGTGCTTTTCTGATGAGTCTCGTTTTGGTATGAGACCGGATACAAGACGTATACGACACTGGAGAACCCCTGGACGCCAACAGCGATTAAAATCCTGCCAGGAAGTCCATCCTTATAGTGGTGGAACCATCATGGTATGGGCGGGTATTTGGATCGGCGGAAGAACTGAGTTGATTTGGATCAGAGGCAACCTCAACGCTCAAATTTATGCTGAGACGATTGTATCAGACGTCATCGTTCCTCCACAAGTGCAAATCGGTCCCTTATTTCAGTTAATGCATGATAATGCACGACCGCACACCGCAAGAGTTGTAAGACAGACTCTCGCCGCAGCTAACATCAATGTCCTGCCCTGGCCTGCTCAGTCGCCAGACTTGAACCCGATTGAGCATGCATGGGATATGCTACAGAGAAGAGCTCTGCCGAATATGGAGGGTATCCAGTCGCAAGAAGACCTTTTTTTGTTGTTGCAACGAACATGGGCGGCCATTCCACAGCGTGATTTGGATGAACTCATTTTGAGTATGCCAAACCGATGTTCTTGTGTTGTTAGTGTTCGCGGTAGAAACACGGATTATTAATTGTTTAAGTTACCTAATAAAATTTTAAAGAAAACTGTTATTTCAGTCTTTTTTTCGAACTTTAATGTTAGTGGTTCAAATGTCAAAAATCCCTTTATTAGGAAAATGGCAAATTTCTTTACTAATGCAAAGGTGACTTGGTTTATCGTTACTGTGACAAACGAAAACACTTTATTTGATGAATCCTTAAATAAATTTTTAATTAATATCAATCAGGAGAAAAGTTATTGCAAAAATATATGTTGATCCCTAGACACTTTTGATGTGTGTATATGCAAAATGCTAATGCGGTTTTAATTTCTTTTTTGATCTGTATCTTAAGTTAAAAAGTTTTGCTACATGTTGATGCAAGGAAAACGAACATTTTCGCGTCTTTACATAGTTTTGAAGTCGGCTTTTTTTAAAATTATTAAACCTGCACTGCATAAAAAAATAAATTAAAAACATTTATTTCAATTGCAAGAAAGTTGTGCGTAAACTATTTTCGACATTCAGAGTTGGGAACATGCAATAATATTAGTTTTTTTCCTAGAAATGATAAATATTGGTTTAACTTAATGGTTTTACTTAAGTGGTTGTAACAGCTCCATATTATTATTGCAAACTTCTGCAAACTTTAGGTATTTTCACACACCCAATTCCGATCTCTGTTCATCACTTACCAAAATAAACTATGAAAACCTAAAAAATGACATGACTAAAATGGATGTAAACGTGATTTACAACTCGGATAACTTAAATGTTTGTATTGAATACCTGACACAATGCCTACATAGTATTATTGAAAAAAATACCACGACTATCACACTCTCAAGACGAAAGAGACTAATTAAGCCCTGGATAACCCCAGGGTTACTGAAGCGTCTTCAGAACAGGGACAAGCTTCATAAAAAGGCAAAACAATCTCCTGACAATTTAACATTAAAAACAACATATAGACTATACAGAAATTTTTGCAACAATATAGTAAAAAAAGTGAAGACTGACTATGAAAAGGAACAAATAAAATCTGTGAAAAATGACAATAGGAAGTTATGGCAAGTTGTAAAAACAATTACCAATACTACAAAAAAAACGACGCTCCCTAAAGAACTATTAACCCTCTCTTCTACACCTGAGCGATCGCTAAATATGATTAATAGCCATTTTGTGAATGTTGGGTCCCTTCTAGCTAATAAAATCACTCAAAAAAACATTTCTTTACTTAAACAAACAAACCTAGACAAAACCACAGCAATTTCACTACATTAATTTGTTCTCCTAAAAACCGACAACCAAGAAATAAATAATATAATAACTCTTTTAAAAACAGATTGCGGCTCAGGAACCGATACTATTTCTTGTAAGTTTATAAAACAACACAAACATATATTGATACCTCTTTTGACAAATTTTTTTAATTTTTGTCAAAAGAGGACTGTCTGGAATTTGGCATTTTCCCTGATGTTTTAAAAAAGTCAGAAGTCTGTCCTATCTACAAGGACGGGGACAGAAATTGTATCAGTAATTACAGACCAATATCCATTTTACCAGCTACTTCAAAAATTTTGGAAAAGATTATAAACACCAGATTGAAAAACTACCTCGAAAAATACCATTTATCATCACCAAATCAATACGGATTTCGAACGGGAAGGTGTACCGAACACGCTGTAAACAGATTGGTTAACTATGTAAGTTCAAATATTTCACAGGGAAATAAATGTATAAGTATATTCCTGGACCTAGCCAAGGCGTTTGATACAATTTCTGTTTCCTGCTTGTTGAATAAACTCAAGAAGATAGGGGTAAGAGGGATACAACTTACACTTTTAAAAAGTTACCTTTCTGGGCGATTTCAACGTGTACAAGTGGGTCAGTATAAAAGCACATACCTACCTGTGACTCACGGAGTCCCGCAGGGCAGTGTCTTGGGACCTACTCTTTTCCTTATGTACATAAACGAGCTCACGAAAATAGAACTGACCCAAGGCGAAATCATCTCTTTTGCTGATGACACAGCTCTTGTTTTTGCTGCTGATACTTGGAATAAAGTTTTTGACGCAGCACAGAGGGGTTTTAATGCTGTTACAGGTTGGCTAGAAAATAATATATTGACATTAAACGTAGACAAGACAAAATATGTTTGCTTTGGCATAAGAGGTAGTGTGCAGCTTAACACTAGTATGCACAAAATTGTATCACACGAGTGTCCCTCAGAAATTGATTGTAAGTGTCTCCCACTGGAATGCGTAAGCTCGATAAAGTACCTGGGTGTAATAATAGACCAAAATCTTAATTTTAAAGAGCACATTAAACAATTGTGTGCAAAGACACGTAAACTCATGTACGTCTTTAAGAACATAAGACCAGTAGCTGAGCCACCGTTGATGAAGCAAATATATTATGCTCTATACCAGTCGCTCTTGTCGTATTGTATAACCTCATGGGGAGGCACGTACAAAACGGTTCTGAAGACTGTTGAGGTTGCGCAGAGAGCAGTACTTAAGGTTTGCAATAATAAACCTATACCTACTCTTTCCCACTGCGGAGCTCTATAGATTGTGCGAAGTTTTAACTGTAAGACAATTATATATTTTGAAGATCATAGTGCTGCAGCATAGTAAAATTATTTATAATCCACAGTTGATAAAGAAGCGTAGAAAATATGTAGTTTGTGTATATCCATTGGGTTGCAAAGGTGGTTTTAGCGAAAAGTTTTCTGACTTTAAAGGTCCCCAATTGTAAAATAAAATAAATAAATTCCTAAATATCTATCCGCAAACGACGACAGAGTGTAAAAGAAAGTTAACCACTTATTTACAAAATCTTGACTATGAAGAGACTGAAAAACTTATATGTATGGTTAAATAGTACATTATAAATAGCCACAAACTATTACACATACAACTACCCCCTCTCACACAAACACACTCATACATACACAAACACAAACACACTCGCACACACACACCGACTTTATGAATATTGTAGACCTGATTTAATGTAAAATATTTTAAAGTGTACAGCTATGTGTAATATATGGGGAGTTGGCGCTGATAGTTGAAATACAGGCTCCGCCTAGTTCGACTGCAGATGCTTATTCGCTTAAATTTGTACAATTTTAATATAGTCTTAAAAGATGTAACATAAAAGTACTTTTGTAAGTATGTAATAAATAAAATAAAAAAATTTCCCGATAACTGTCACCCCGCATCTTTGGGCCTCCGGTCTCGCACCCACCATTGAAACTCGAGCAGCACGAGTGCTGTCATTTTAGGCTGGTGTTTTGTGCGAGGGTAGTACCGCCCCGGTCGAGCCGGCCCATTCATCCTGAAATCAGCGTGGCTCTACTACCTCCTATATTACCTTTAAAAAAATAAAAACTAAAAATAAAATGTTGTTTTTTTTTATTTGCTGACCATACACTACTACAAACGCAAAAGTTTCTCCAAGCTATTTACCTGTATATTTTTTGTATCGAAATTTTCATTTTTGCAGCCCGGGACATACCCGGTGTCTGCGGGACTTCTTTCGTGAAATGGAGTCTAGCTAAATTAGCTAACAACCACAGACTTTAAAACAGTTCTTTAAATACGATAAAACGATTTAACGATTAAAATAATCGATCATTTTATAAAATAATTAAATTTCACGTAAGTATTGCTTCTGTAAATTTAATAAAATAAAAAGGAAATTTAAATAATATGACTTCAAGATTGGCAAGGAATCAAGTCGAAATTTTGGAATGTAAGTTCAAAACTAAGAATAAAAAACAATAACTCTGCATTAATTAATTTATTTCTGGACGACTGTCTTAGAATGTAACTATGCACGCGATTGTAAAATTAAACTTTGAAACGCGTAGTCAGCCTGGCGAAACTCCCATACAAAAGACGTGATATATGAAACGTGCGCGCTTTCAAGATGGCGGCTATAACCCGTAAAATTACGAAGAACACCGAGTACTCTGGAACTATATCGGGCTACGATTCTTCTTTACATAGATGACAGTCAAAATGGCGATTTTCAAAATAAAAATGGCGATTTTCAAAATGGGTGGTCAAAATTTTGACTGTCATTACTAGTCATTAGTGTCACTAGCAAGTAAAAGTACTCTGTGTAGTTCTTGCTAAGCGTTTGATAGTTTTTTTTTTTTTTTTTTTTTTTTTTTTTTTGAAAGACAACTCCCGCATTAGGAATATGAATTCCTGTGTCGCGGGGGACTTTACAAACATACATGAAACGGACACAAAGAACACCCAGACTCAGAACAACAATTTGTGAATCACACAAAGTGTTATCCCACGTGGGATTCGAACCCACGACACTTGGCGCAGCAGAGAGCGGCGTGGCGACCGCTTAAACCACTAGGCCAACCGTGCAGTTAGTTTGTTAGTTTGTTATTGTAGTTAGTTTGTTATTGTTTTCTAAAGCTATATTTTCGCGTATAAATTGCATAAAAGTGTATTAATAATCATTTAGTTATAAGAAATTTGTTGTCTGGTTGTCGTCGAATGTTTCTAATAAACAAAATGAGAAAAATTACGTGTGAAATTTGTGGTATAAAAACATGCCATGACTGTGAACAAACTGGAACAAACGTCTTTTTTTGGCTAAATTTCCACTAGACAAAGAACGGTAAGCAAAATTAGATATTTATTTCTTTATAGAAGTCAATTCTAGTACAATTCCTAAAGATTTAGTGCATTTTAATCAAATCAAAATAACTTTAACAAAACATTGCATAGTGAGATCACCCATCAATCGGATTTATCGATATCGATGTTTAGTTATATAAATTACTGGACAAAGTTTTGTTTAGCAGTGGAAAGTCTATGCTAATGATGATAATGATTTAAGGAAGTAAAATCAATGTTTTCTCAATTAGTTGGTTTTGTCACTATAAATTCCCTTTCATGTAAAGCTATACTTGGTCGAAAGAGTTTATAAAATATATGGATTTATGATATAATTTTAGCGTATCATAATATTGTATAAAGTTATTTTGTTACATTCTTATAATACAGTAGTTTATGTATTTTTGAAGTAAAAATAACTTCACCCACTTTTTAGGTGCAAACAATGGGTCCAAGTAATAGGGAAAGAAGACTTAGTCTATTTGCCAATTGAAAAAGTGCATAAGTTAAAATATGTTTGTAAAAAGCATTTCCGAAGTAATGATTTCAAGAAGATAAAAACTCAACTGAAGAAAACTGATATTCCGAGTCTGAAAATCTCATCTACACCATTATCTGATGAAATTTTAGTTGGATTTCCACTACATACTACTACTAAAAGTCCACCATTGCCAGGTAGAAGAACTGATAATGTGCAGCTCTCATACAGTGGTGAGATATTTATTGATTTGTAAAGCACATCCTGATTTCTCAATAAATTACATAAATTACATCATTATAGCAAAGTAATACTTTGCTATAATGATTTAATTTATGTTTACAGAATTATCCTTAGTCATACAGAAGGAACATAATTACCACCAAGCCTTTTTGTGTGAACCAAGTTAGTTATTTGTTTTATGTCAATATATTTGTAAAGCACACCCTGATTTCTCAATAAATTTCTTTGCTATAATAATGTAATTTATATTTACAGAATTATCTTCAGTCATACAGAAGGATCATAATTACCACCGAGCCTTTTTGTGTGAACCAAGTTAGTTATTTGTTTTATGTCAATATATTTGACATCCTGATTTCTCAATAAATTACTTTGCTATAATGATGTAATTTATGTTTACGAGTTTCAGATAGGAAACGTCTACCCCATCTAGTTCTATAAAAATATTATTGACGTGTGTTTGTAAAACCTATCTCTAAAATTAAAACTACCAATAGTATTGGTAATTGTTTAATTCCTTGTAAATAAATATTGTTTTCTTTTTTTTTTTATTCTCTATTGTAAAATTGTAATAAGATGTACCAATAAAGAGTATTCTATCTATCTATCTATGATTTAAAACAATCTGAGTTTTAATATTCTTTTATTTATTTATTTATTTCCTGAAAGCCCAAAATTTTGCAATCGATATCGATAATTTTTCGCTAGCCACCATACCACATCACTAGTAATGACATTATGGACATTGTGTTGGCAGCATTGTATGACGCCTTAGTTCCGTAAGGTTGGTATGGTACGTGGACGCACGTTTCATACATCGTCTTTTTCTATGGCAGTCCCGCCTCTTATACGTAGTGTTACATACTCTTTGCGCGTAGTTACTATCGTCTAAATCCAGAGTTATGAGCAAATACATTTGAAAAATCACTTATTACTTACTAAACAGACAACAGACCTTCAAGTGAATGTGTTAAGAAGTTTTCTTTGTTTTGGGCTAAATAAAAACCTTAATTGTGCACTTTTATTTAATTACATTAATGACTTATACAATATTCACAACAAGCGTCAAAAAATTCTCCCGCATCATCGCTTAATGGTAGCTGGTAGCGTTCCCAAAAGACACACTACTTAATTATATAACAAACTAGCTAGGTTATTGGGTATACAATGTATCATGTAATATAAAATTATTCATCAACAGTCCACTGCGTGACATAAGAATCCCCTTAGAAAGGAGGTTTTGGCCTACTATATCACGCTGGCCAGACGGGTTGGTTTCAAGTTTTCCTTCTCTTTGCATTGATGTTGTCTTGTGTATGTAGTTTATCCCTTAGTCGCCTTTTACGGCACCCGCGGGATGAATAGGGTGGTGACACTCCGTATTCTTAATCCGTCACGACACGGACAATTATGTTTGGCAGATTTTGATGGATAGATAGATTGTAATATAAAATTATTACAATCTTTCTATCCATCAAACTCTTCTTCATCATTTAAACTAGACTAGTCAGATGAGACCTCAGTTGTATTGTATATATTTATTCTTATTTATTTCGTACGTATTCTTATTTAGTGATTTATCATATCATTTATACTTTTTATTTCATATACCTATAGTTTAAAAAACTAATTAACGAATAATACATATTTAAACAAAAAATATTTAATAAAATTGATTGAAAGTAATGTACTTCTTATACAAAATTGATTTTAATTTATAATCGAATCGTTGACGTGCGAGGACGTCACTAATTTCGAAATTTCGTGAACTGTCGAAAAGTTAAACGAATGGACAGGGTATGGTATAGATACACTCCAATTATAAAGTAGGTATCAAGAAACCGTCTAAATATCATCAACAGCCTATCGCAGTCCACAGCTGGACATAGGCCTCTAATGGCACACCACTACAAAATGTTACAGTTCTAAATGTACGATAGCTAGTTTAACATACATGTTATCTAATCTGTTTTTAAACATTTAAACTTAGTATTATAATTAGAAGTGATCTCAAACATAGATGGTGATCATATCATTGTTGTTCTTCTTTATGCACTGCAAAGAGAAGGAAAACATTGCAAAACAATATCACTGAAGTTTGCAGTAATATTCTCATGCACAGTTTGCTTCTTAACCAGGCGGCTGCTAGGTTGGGTCATAATGACCCGTGATGTTTTTAAATGCGGGTATTTAGAAAAATAATAGTGTAACGTTACCACGGTTCTCAGTAGCTGTAGTTAGTGCCCCGCCTCCCCCGTTTCTTTTGTCAACTTAGACGGTATACGCCTGCATAGGAAGATAGGCGCGGTCATACAACAAAAAGGTAAATATGACCCAACTATACATTCGATGATACCATTTCGTGCCAATTTATTTGTACCGACATTACGTATATTACATAATATTCTGTTATTTTTAGGCGTAACGGCGTAAATTCTTAAAAAACTTAGGTCTTGCTCTTATAAATGATCACTTGAGTGCTCGCAAGGACGTAGTTCATTTTCCAAGAGAGATGCGCAAAAGAATAAGAGAGTTTACAGTAGAAACATCAGAAGAGCCCCCTGCTGAAGATTGTGGTGTTCGTAAGCGATGCCAGATACGTTCCGCTAAAAAAGACACGAAAACTACCCATACCTGTTAAAGATGCAACAAATTCATCTGCCCTGAACATATAATATCTTTCTGTGACGGTTGCGTAGATAACGAGGCTACTTGTGATTAACCCTAAGATTCTTTATAATTTTTACATATACTTTCTTAAAGATCTCATATTTGTCATTCCAAAAAGTTAAAAATAAGTGATAATTAGTCATTTTTAATTTTTTTTATCAATAAGTTTCTAGAAGTTGAATTTTTTGTTGTAAATTTTATACTGACTTCTTAAATACATAAAAAGATCTTTATATAACTTAATTTTTTTATTTTGTCTCCAAATATTTTAATTTATGAACTATTCTTCAAGTTAAACACAAATTTGCTTTAAATGTCAATGAAATGGTAAAAATCAGCTACGGTTTAAAATCTGGGTAATTATGACCCACCATGCAGTTGTTGTGCCTATTTTCTACCATGCTGACGCCGGGTTAAGTTGGCTCTTACGATCCCATGGGATGAGTAGGGATGGTGAAATTCTGTATTCTAAATCCGTCACCACATGAATAATTTAACGTAATTTGTTGACTGATTTTCTAAATAACTTAAACAACATTTGATGTTTTAATACACATTTATTTCATCACTTCTTAGCCTTAGCTTCTTTCGCAGCAGTTGGGGCTTTAGTGACATCGTCAGGGTTCTCTGCCGCATCCTTCAGTCGCTTGGCACGAATTCCAACAAGTTTGGCAATAGAACGAGCCTGAAACAAAAAAAAAAACATAAATAAGATACCTTGCTACCTGGACAGCCGTTTAACGTGAAAACAACACATTACGATAAAAAGGCAGGAACTCAATATTCGATATAAGAACCTACACTGGATCACGGGATGAAACAGTAAGTAAAGTATTGATTACAAACTTTTAATTCTAAACAGTCATTCTAAAGCCAGTGTGGCTTTATGAAATACAGCTCTGGGGTAGCGCATGCAACTCCAGCATAATACAACAGATGCAATCAATCAACGGAAGAATACTATCTTGCGCTCAATCAATGATGCTCCATTTCTTATCACAAACCCGGAAATTCACATAGAACTAACGATATACTGTCATGTGACAAAAAGATACCAAGAGAAACTGGTAAAGCACCCTAATAGTTCGGCGTTAGCGCAAAATACTAAACAGGCCAAAAAGGGAAAACATCATATAGCAGGTTTTTCAAGTTGAGCTGACAAGTGAAAATGGGCTTCACTGAAAAAATGTCGAAAACTGATGAAAAAATCGACATCAGTCAGCATGCTTGTGGTGGACATTTGTGAGATATCATTTTTCATGCTTAATTGTCAAACTTTTCTCCTTGTAAGACAATAAATTTTCACTTATATTTATCTAAATTCTTTGTTTTATTAGGAAAGTTTGTGTTAAAAAACATGTTAGTTCGCCGATTCCAACTTAAGGGGACTATTTAGAAGAAAAAATCGGCCAAGGCCGCGAATATAATAGTTTTCCTTAGTCACCCATGATGCGTACCATGGCTTTAAAATGTTGTCCAATAGATAATTGTTGTTTACTTTTTATTTCGTTAAAGCATAATTTACAAGTTAGGCCTCTATTAATCCCAAACTAACAAAGCCAGTTTCTAGTTATCTTTTAAATTTAAGCAAATGGACTACCATTATGAATTTTTTGAGTTTTCGAATATCCGAATAAAAAAAAGTCTAAGCAACCTCTTAAAAATTAGAACTTTGTTGTCGTGCTAAAAACACATATTTATGCAAAGTTTCATCTTTCTAGCATATTATTCATTGGTTAGTGTTAGAAAGATTAAACATTTCACAGTTTGGACGGTAAGTTGAGGGCAGTCTGATGAACATGATAAATCTATATCTATCTATAAGGATTCCGTGTCATAAAACTGGAGTAGTTGGCTGGAGTCATGCTAATTTTGGCACCTCTAACTCATCTGCTTATAGTATCTCTACTGATCGCAGATTGATAGAAATAAAAAATCCTGTGATTAAGAATTGTTTAGAAATTATCAGGATTTCTAATGACTTTTATTCAAAATAGAAAACTGGAAGATCTAATCATTAAGACTCATACATGTTTATGTCTATATTTTTAGGGCAGTAAAGCTATTGTACAGTTTGCCCGAATTCAAAATAATGTTAATCTAATAATAATAAACTAATACATAAAACCTTGTGTTAGGCCTTTAAACTAATAAATAAACATATAATTACCCCTCGTAGGTATTGATAGGCTTTGAAGTCCTTCTCCTCCTCAGTGATAGCACGTGCAATGGACTTGGGTGCTGGCTGCTGTACTGGCATCAGAGGACCACGGAGTTGAGTAGCCAACTTACGTTCTTCTTCATTAGCCTCACCCTTCAATACCTGCAGTATTTAAAAAAAGTCACACATTTAGCATTGAAAATACTAATCTTCAACAATCATTTAAAATTTACAGCAACTTTGATGATCACAAACAATAACAAAGGTGTGTTGTAAACATACCCGTAAAAATGTTTCAATAAAGATTAATTTTTAATTATTATCCTTTCTGTTTTCTAGTTTGACTATTAGCAAATTGCCATAACCATTTCAAGTTACCCAGAACAAACAGACAGATTGCAGTTTTGGTGTAAGTGTATTTACATATTATACTTTCATTTGCATTTAATAAAATAAATAATAATAAATATTTTGGACATCTGACACACAACATCTAGTCCCAAGCTAAGCAGAGCTTGTGTTATGGGTACTAGACTAGATATAAATACATAAACATACTTTTTTATGTAAATACATACATATTATACATAGAAATCACCCAGACTCTCAGACTCAGAATATTTGTGAATCACACAAATAATATTTGGTCTGACCTGGGAATCGAACCTGAGACCTCTTGATCAGCAGCCGCATACGCCGACCACTAGACCAATGAGGCAGTTGATTTGATATTATGTATGTAGTTATGTACATATGACACTTGGACACTTCAATTTTATGTATTTGTACCTATAGATTTTATTTTTAAATGAACCAGGGAGCAACAACTATTATTCTCAGTATGAAATTTTGTATTCTTTGGGGTACATTATATTGGTTGCTGATTGAAATATACTGATTGTCATAACCAAAGCTGTTATATGTAGAGCAACAATTAAAAATTATAAATAAATTAACCCAAAAAACATTCATGCTCATCACACATTTGATTGTGTTTTGTCTTGAGTGAGAATTGAACTCGCAACCACTTTCTTGATAATCGTGATCAATAACCAATACACCAGCATGGTCATCTATACAAACCATCTTAGTATGATTTGCTGTACTATGGTGTGCAACAAATTTTTATAGTAGATAACTATCATACTATAATGGATCTATTGTAGAATGCTAATGTGATAACAAAAATAAAATTACTAGAGAAAACTAAGCCTGTTGTCAAATGAAATGCATTATTACCTTCTTGCCCTTCGGGAACAGAATGAGACGGGCACGGTACTCTTTTATCCTCTGAACGTTGGTTTGGAGTGACTCTACAGACTTATTGCGTCTGCGAGGATCCACTGCAATGCCAATAGTTCTGGCAAAAGCAGGGCTAAGTCCGGCTGCCTAAAACGTATCAAGCAACACACTTGTTACATGAATAAAATAAATCATAAAAGAATACAACTGTTGTTGATTAAATGAACTCACCCTGATTTCACGTAGAGTAAACCCACGTCCAGCGCGAACCTTGGTATGATAACGAATAGTTGGACAACGGACAACCGGCCTCAATGGACCGGCAGCAGGACGTGGTGCAATAGCTTTAGCTTTCTTGATTCTATTTTGCTTTCTGCGGTGACGTCTTGCTGGTTGATTAAACCAGGTTTTAACAAACCTTTGCCAATCCTTATGGAAATGGCCATTGGGTATCATATTATTACCCTTACCCATGTTTGTAAAATCTAAACTTCACCTAGAACACAAATACACAAAATATTTTTAGTTTTGCTAAGCACACGGATGTGTAATTAAGAAACTGTATCAATAAATAGCATAGCTTTAAGGATTTCTAAGAATATTTCCGATTATTTTAATAAACACTGACCCGTGCCAGAGAAGTTTCGAAAAAAGAACTTGACAATATTTTGACACATTGATGTTGCCACATTCATAAATATTTGTATTTTATGTAATTTTTTTCTGTTTCATTTATCCTTCCAAACATCCATTTTACACCCTAATACTAGAAATTTATTCATTAATAATAAAACGTAAAGGTTAACGTAAATACTAATAATTTATATAGAATGTAAAAAGACTTAAGAGAAAATGATTGAATAAAGAAACACTTGTGCAATGTTTGCTCGTATCGAGCTATATCTATAATTAATTTATCAGCATCCCATTTAAAAAAATGTGAACTTGATTTCATGTCGTCCACTTTTATTTTTCATTAATTTTATTACATCGACGCGACGATTTGAAGGCTGTAGACAATATATTTTTGTCATTGGAGGCATTTTGCTGATTTAAATACCTTAAAAAATTAAACAGGTTGTAAAAGAGGACCACAGAAAACGATAGGGACTAGTTCAGTACCCCAAACCAATTTAAAACAAGTGCGTGTCAGGCCACGCACAGAATAGCGTTCCGTAGTCACCCATAATGGTAGGTAGATTTCAAATCGTGTCCAATTGTTATTAAATTATTATTTTCATAGCTATGCCCTTTCAAGTTGAATAACGCATAAATGGATAGGTACCTAAGTCAAAATATGGTTTTAGAAACCTCACAATGTTTATCGAATGAGACCTCACACGATGGGGTAGACGCGAGAAAAACAAAATCATCCCCATTTTACATGTAGGAGAGGTACCCCCTATTCCGTCTTTACCATAAGGGCACACGGGGCACTGGCCTAGGGCCTCCATCGTCAGGGAGGGCCCCGACGAACAGAAAATTTGTTTCTCATGCATAATTGGTCAAAAAAAATCTCTTGCACATTACAACTATTCATAAGGAAAATGGCCGTTTAATATGAAATAATCAACATTATATGTGAATTAAAAATGAAAATGAAAAGATTTTTTACGTCTTAGCCTTCTTTTCAATCACTAAATTCAAAAATCAATATTTCCTTTATGATACACAACACAACACATCCTACCTAAGTTATCAAGTAAATTATCTAGAGACCACCTATGATTACTTAGATTGCAAATTCAAACTGCTGTTTGTGAAAGGTAATATAAGTTTTGATTTCTTCATGATGTCGAAAAGGACACATTTAAATAATTTACAAAGTTAAAATAGTTATTATGTAAGCTCAAAACAGAAAAAAAAATGTTCCAAGTTTAGGTACTTAGTTTTTACAAAAATTTCGGGCAAATATGGGAAAATTAGAGACTAAGAAAGCATTGGAAAATTTGAGACTGAGATAATTTGGTTTACAGAAGAGAACAATGAATGTAGAATTGTTATTATTTTGTTCATCTGTGAGATTGTAGTGACAGACGATTTTAGTTGTATTAAATGTTAATCTAAAATGTGTATTATCCACTCGCATGGTAAACTGTTTTTGGAACTGCAATTGCATAAATGGCGTATACCTCATGTGTATAAGCGGTCACTGAGCCGTTTTTTACCACTCTGAGTGTTGTGAATTAAAATCCTCATATGTTACAACATTTTATGTGATCCAAAAATTGTTGTTGTCTTCTCTTGTGGTTTGATTCTTTTATAAGTTTCGAGTAACTTATCTAGTTATTTTTTACAACTTGTGGTTTTTGAGAGTATTACTATCAACCGTGTCAACACCATTTTCACTATGCATGATAATTACGTCATCCATTTAAAATAATAGATAGGACACACTAGTTGTATACTCTGGTCTTGAGTGATTAAGGAATCGGTGACTCAAAGATACAACATAGCTTCTTAAGCTATAAGCTTGAGCGACTACAAAATCTCTGTATAAGATTTGTATTTGGCCTACGAAAATACGATCATGTCTCTGAATTTCGTCAAATGCTCAAGTGGCTTCCGATTCGCTCTCGCCGGAATACTCATATCCTTACTTTTCTTTATAACATCTTGTTTAATCCCAGAGCCCCCTTCTACCTCAAAGAACGGTTTAAGTTCCTTAATGACACACATGACAAATGCCTAAGGTCATCTGAGAATTTGAGACTGGCGATGCCTCTGCATTCCACAAAGTTCTATGACCAGTCCTTTACAGTTGAAGCTGTACGCTTGTGGAATGCATTACCAGTAAATATTAGAAAAGCGCAAACAATAACTAGTTTTAAGAAAATGATTCAGGAATTTTATACTTCTTAGCTAGTCAAACGCAAAATTTGGGTATTATGTGAATGCTTTAGTTATAATAGTATTGATAGTTAAATAAATATTGTATTTATGCATATCATTGGTATGTATGTATATATGTACCTATGTATATATATAAATATGTGTGTGTATATGTTTATATATATATGTCGGCGTAGGAGTGTTTGTCAGGGCCGTTGCTTTCTCCGGAATATATTTTGTGTGGGCTGCGTGGTGTTTCTCGAGCAGAAAACGAAAGTAGTTAATTTAAATAATCTTTTATTAACACGTAGGTAACTTATATATATATGTGTATGTTTATGTATATGTTATATTCTCTCTCGTTATAATCATTGGTAGGTAGATTATAATTTTTAAACTCATTGCACCGTCAACTACTGCTTTCCAAATCATTTTAATCCATCCTAAGGTTGCCTGGAAGAAATTGCTTTTAGCAATAAGGCCGCCCTTTGTACATTAAATTTAAGTCATTTCTGCTCTGTATTATGAATCTGTGTCACGGTGTACAAATAAAGAGTTATCTATCTATCTATCTATCTTCCCATGCGTCGCCAAACTCACTTTAATCCTTCTGTTGGCCTTCCAATCGAAGTTGTGAAGGCTGTTAGATGGTAGATGTATTTTTGCACTACTTCGACAGTGGCGCCATTTACAGTAACAGGACTCGGAGATACATACCTGTTTACTATACCTTCATTTTTACAATATTCTTCCTCGGCCCCTTTCGTTTTGAAGAATCATGACTATGACATGAATGACTATATCGTCTGCGAATCGCAAGTGTAAGAGGTCATTTACATTGATTCCCCGTCCATTCCAATCGAGCATCTTGAAGACGTCTTTCAATGAATTGGTAAACTGTTATGTAGGTATGACGTCTCCTTGTCTCACCCCTTGGGCCTCGATGCAATTGAATTGGCTCTATTTTGTATATGGACGGTCATCGTTGCGGCTTTGTAAAGACATCTCATCACCTGGACATTTCGGCAGTCGACTAGGCACCTTTACATGGATTCCAGGACAGCCCAGGTCTCGATGGTATCGAAAGCTACATAAGCTAGGCAGAGAAGCTTATTGTAGTCTTCTGCCTTCTCAATTATTTGCCTAAGGGTGTGGTATGTAGTCTACGGTATATAAGCCTGTTTGAAACCCTGCTTGCTCCACGGGCTGGAAGTCATCGAACTTTTGGGCAGGACTGTTTGTAATGATTCTCAAGAATAACTTGTACGTGACTGAGGAGGGATATAGGGCGGCAGTTCTTCAGTAGGCTTTTATCTTCTTTCTTGAAGAAAAGCCACCAAACTTCTGGCCTTTAAGCCTATTAAGGCTATTTAAGCCTACCAAAGTGACCCTGCTCTGACTCATGGAAAGCATGAGTAGAATCTAATTAAGTTAAGGCAATACGTCCTCACGCTGGTCGAGTGTGGGTTGGGGACCGGCAAGACACGTTGAGGCCACGTAATTATGCCATTGGATGTTTTTAAGCCACCCAAGATCTCCAACTAAGCTTCACGACTATGGTCTTGTGATAACATCCGGGACCGACTGCTTCTCGTGACCACAACAGGTCACCCATCCAGGTACTGACCGCATCGTCGTCGTCATGATTAGAAACGATCACCGATTGTAAACCTCGGTGTTTGTTTCCAATCATCTGAGGCGACTTGGCTATGAGCGCTTCAGGTCGGATACATTCGTATTAAAATTTTAGATGTACTTGAGCCATATGCCACAACATGGGTCTCCAATCCTGCCCGCCCCCACTGGAATAGTAACACTAAGGGGTCACCATCCGCATTGTGAGCGTAAGCAATGCAGAATTGTAACCTATACCTGGCCGGATGTTTCTGCATTATTCTCCCGGTTTCTGAAAGCCGGCAAAATGATGCAGAATGATTGGGCCTCCGGTCTCACAGTGACCAACGCAATAAGACAGCAAGAGCGCCGGTTTGTCTTCACCCTTTACCGTGCAGATCATCAACGGCGAGGATCAGGGGTGCGAGGGTTCGTGAGGAGTAGAAGTCCTCATAAAATTTTCTATTTCAGGAGAACCTCTGTCAGGTGGCAACTGGAAGTTTTTGGCTTGGCGAAAACTTTTGAGCTATTATTTTGGACAATCGCGTCCTCAATTGCCCGAGAATTTGAGTGCCGATTTTCTCGTCTTAGCAGCCTCTTTACCTACCTGTTAAGTTCCTGACACTCAGATGGGATGGCGTTTTTTTTCTCGATATTTTCTTGTTGGATTCAGGGTCTCGCTTGTGAGTTTCGACTTGAGTCCACTGCTTTTTGATTGAAAGTGATTTTAGCCCACTTCGCGGATGACCTGCACCAGACTGTCGGCGGAATCTTTAACGTCTTGCACTGTTGCATTTATAAGAATTTTTAGTGAGGAACAATTCTTTCATACGTTATTTTTGCGAGACTAACTTTTTAAAGAACAATATTCCCCCGTTTCTTTAATATTTTCCAATGGAACTCCACTTTTTTTGGTCGTAGCGTGTTGATATGTAGCCTTACTTGATAACCGGGCTATCTAAGACCGAAATAACGTTTCAAATCTAATTAGCAGTTCCTATGATTAGTGCATATAACCAAACAAACTTGTTAAATCTTGAATCCACTGGGAACGTTAGTAGGCCTCATATTTCTAATTGAGGGTAGACGTGAGTTTAGCGGGTGAGGAGAATGTTCTCGTACATTCACTTTATTGAAGCACTCGATCACGAAATACAGTTAGGACATTAAATAGCAGCCCATGATTAATAATTTTAAATAAGACACTCCACCGAACACGTGGTGCTCACACGAGATGATCCGCGATAACTGTGCTCGTCAACGACGACGTTCCCTCTTTAAAGGAACTCACGAACGAATGAACGAACAATAATCATCTAGGGAAGATATAAAATCATTGTCACCTGTGATCCTTGTCTATGACTTATGACATGAAAGTAATCGACTAAAATCAATCATTCAATCGCGTTATTATTATTTTAAAGTGACAATGATTCCCATCCCTGCGGTCACCGGTCGCACGCGCCAGTGCCCGGTGTTGCGTCAGTGTCTTACCTTCAGACACTTAACAGTGTTGCCAGCTAAAATAATCGATACGCCGGCACGGCCATACTGACAATCGCACGTCCCTGTGCGATCACTCACCTCTACAGCTCTCGTACTCCTCGTCAATCAGAGAGAAAAAAATCGCTCGTCCATCACTGACTCGCTACCAATTCATGACACCTGTTCAAAAGATCTCGATCTTTACCCCTCGCATCTGAATTAAACACACTGGGCGGACACCTGACCTCAGGCGTCCCTTCGACCATCCACCAACTCGCATGGTGTATCGGACCTGACAACCCGTCAGCGCCCCTTCCACCAATCACACACACACACACACACACTGGGCAGACAACTGACCTCAGGCGTCCCTTCGACCGATCACCAACTCACATGGTGCCTCGGACCGGACAACCATCAGCGTCTCTTCCACCAGTCTCATCGCGTAGTCTGATCAGGTGCATCGATCCGGTTTACAGACCAGCTCCATTTTTCAGATACGCGACTACCAACTACCCATCAACCCTACTATAAATCGCGAAGTCTGATCAGGTGCATCGATCCGGTTTACAGACCAGCCCCATTTTTCAGATACGCGCCTATTAACTACCCATCAATAAGGCTACATACCGCGTAGTCTGATCAGAGGCATCGATCCGTTTTCCAGACCAGCCCCCTTTTTCAGACACGTGCCAACCGAGTACCCATCCAGTGTACGCTCGCTACGTTACGTACGTACGCACGCTCTGGATCGATACTCTACGTACGTTCTCTGGATCGGTTCTCGATAAAAGAACAGAATATACACAAATGAATTGCGCAACTGAAATAACAATTGGCCGGACACGTTTTCCGAAGAAACTACGATAGATGAAGTCATATAACTATTCTGGCGACCCTGAACAGGAAGTCGAAGTGTTGGTAGACCAGCTGCCAGGTGGTCGGAAGATATAAAGAAAGACTAGACACACCGCATCCAGAAGCGTATGGAAAACCATGTAGGAAGCATATATCCAACAGTGGATGCAAATATGCTGAGAAAGAAGAAGAGTGCACAAACGTTATAAACTCACCTTTAGTACTCGTCATGTTCGGAGGCAGAGGCTAAAGTATGTGGACTAGCTGATGTCGATGCTGCATCCACTTTCCTCATAGGATATTATGTCCATTGTCATGACTATAGATTTCGAATTTCATGAGCATACTTACAGGTTAGGTTAGACCCACCAACGTCTCTCAGCTCGTCTCTATAATGATGTGGTACCTTGACAGTAAAAGTACCTTACCTTTCAACTTTCACTGTAGTTTGATTTGGTTACACTCGCTATCCTTGATAAAGACGGAATTGCCAGCACTGAATGGACTCACTATTGCTCTACTTCGGATGAAGCGTTCTACCTCTGACGTATAGTCTTTTGATATTTTACATTGCTCTTTTGTAAAGCATTAATTCCGCAGGGGAGTAGCCTGTTACTCTGGATCTAGTGGTATTAAAGGCAAGCTGAACTTACAGAAGTTTTGTTTGGTTTGTTCTCTACTATTGTGAGCAGACATTTTAGAGTACGCATTATACGCTTAGCGTTAGCCCTACCAGAACCAGTACCAATAAGGTGAAGCTGTACACTATGCCCACATCAACACCGTTTGAAGTTTGCACCTATATAACACCTACGTTAGTCTGCTTTTACACGCTTCGGTGCACCAAATAGGCAAACAGCCCTCTTGAGGGATTGAATTAAGGTAGGAGCATCGAGAGATGCTGAGTAATGAAAGACACGCACTCCCTCTCATCGTCTTTACCACCTAATCCCCCCGCAATATCTATGTGAATCGCATGTCAGGACCCGTGTCCTTAGGCATTGATGAAGGCCAACTTGCCAAGCTTAAAGGCCCCAGGCGATCGGAAACAACCACCAAGGGCAAGCAACGACGGCGCGGCCAGAACCGGACGGGCGACCACCCGTGGCACGACACGCCACGAGCGCCCCCGCAACCCAAAGGCCACGCCAAGCAGCCAGCCTCGGCTGCTGCCACAAGGCAGCATCCGCACAGCCCAGCTGGAGGCCCTCCAGGAAAACAACATCCAACGGCAAGACCACGCAGCCACAATGCGTCCCGCAAGTCCACAACCAGTGCGGTGACGCACGGCGTCAATCCCCACCAAGAGGAGACCCGAGCCCAGCAGCGGAAACCACGGGCTGCTGACGAAACTTGTTGGGACCCGGAGCAGTCTTTCGAAGCGTTGCATACTATACAAGAATCAATAAACTTACGTACCTACTTTATCATCTCTGGAAACCAATAATGCTCAAATAGTTCTTAGTTTCTTAATTTCCGAAGGAACATGATTAATTAAGGTCCACGTTAAGAATCACGGAGCTATTGGTAACCGGAAACTGGTTACCCTTACGCACATCATGGTGCCAGTAGTCTGAGGTTTCTTTGTTCTTATTTTTGTTAATGAGGTCACGAATTTTGATATCACGATTTTGTTCTACCGCTAACTACCCTTGATAAAGTTAACACTCAGCGCCATCTCGCGAAGAAACACTGAACCACAAAGAACACACGGTGTGAACTACACGGAGCAACTACCAATCCTGAATCGCGATGAGAAACTCTCGAGCTGATTAGCACACACACACGACATCCCAACATCAACCATTGGGAAGCGGCCCAGCAGGCACGACCACCTCGCCTGGTCGGAGGATCCCACCTCTGTGTCGGAGGAACACGACACCCGGTCCTCTACAATATTCTAATATTACGTTTACAGTTTCATCTGATAATGTACTGGCATTAGACTCATCACAAACTGTTTTTGGGATTGGATGTCTAGACAAGAAATCAGCATGTTACTTGTTGGCACCTTATGCACAATATTAAATCCTGTAGAAATACCCACTACTAATGGTGTATGCTGCCCATACAAACACTGTTTAAAGATCTCGACTACTCAGGCGACTATCATAGTTTCTAGTTCCTACGAATGAAATCACGATTCTGCGTCAGTCGTTCGTCAACTAAAATATGACACTAAGATATGACAACATGTAGCAAACCATTCTTTCTTTGAATGATTATGGCCCCATAACCGTTAGAACTGGCATCAGTGTGAAACTCAATAGCTGCCGCCTCACGATCTAATATTGTTAGTACAGACTCCTGAGCTAAGTATTTGAACAGTTTTCCTTTAAATATTGTCATGTAGGTCCGTCCACCTTATTGTCCCCTTCAGTGAATAAAGTGGGCCTACCATACGAGTATTATTTGGGTATAAAGTTTCTGAAGTAGGAGGCAAGGCCCAAGAACTGTCTATTCTGAGTAGCAATCTTCGGGGAAGGAGAATCGACCACTTCTCCTGCTCTAACTACATGACCCACAAAATGTACTCCTGTTCTCATGAATTTACATTTCTATAAAAAAAGGAAAACTGCGTCTGACAATGCTCTCAGGGTTAAAGCAACGTTCCAGACAATGGGAAAGTTTATCAGAGAAACCAAGTCCATAATCAAGGTAACCCAGCGCAACGCTAATTCCAAGTTTATTACTAAGCCTTTTTGATACACCTTTGATTGGCTGCAGCCGAATTTCTAAGATCAAAGGGCTTAGTTAGATACCCATATTGACCATCTTGTGAGGGTGAGGAACTACCGTAAATAACTTACGCTTCTAGGAGGGCTGAAACTTTTTCGTCTTTGAACATTCTTATATTGATCAATAGGGTCTACCCGTAAATCTCCTGTAAAGACGCGATGCCCTGGTATACCATCGATAAAGAATTCAGAATATTTTCGTAACTAAATTAAGATCAAAAAGATTTTTGATTTGATTTTGTCCACACAGTTTATGTCAGTATCTATATCCTCAAGAGCTTAGCTTAATTTGGGTATGCTTTTCGCTAAAACTCACTTCCATTTGTAAAAAAAAAGCAATACGGTTAATTTGCACACTGACGTACTCGTTTTTAAAAAATCACTGCCTATAGAATTACTTTACCGTTTATCGTTCCATTCGGCACAACGTAAAATAGTAACGTAATCGTGATATGTTATATGCGAACGCGATTTTCTATTTGCGAGAAACATCTTACGGTTCCTTTACTTTTTTCTTCTTTTTTTTTTTTTTTTTAACTAACCCCGATACTACGACACTGTAAAATAATAACGAACAAGCATGCCCACTATCAACGAGAAAATAAAAAGAAACGATCTCACCGGATTCTGCGTTGCTTTTGCTCCTCGTCGATTCATGTTTACAGATGTGCACCTCCTTCATTGTTGTAGCTCCGAACCCTTGCGCTCTTTACAAACCGACGCGACATATCCAGCCTGTCCGCATACGTAGCTGAGATCTGTCCGAAGTCTCATTTAGACGGCTCTTCAGAACCCTCTCGCTGTTCGCGACACTCGATAGAGAAAATCATGGGCAAGATGCTGTGCCCTTGTGTGCCAAAACGCTGACATATCATCGTGGTCAAAACAAATCAGCCTTACGGTAATGTTAAATTCCGATTATTGCGGATTAGCGGTCGCCAGTAATTGAGATTTTCATCACCATGTTTTCTAAACAGTTTGATTGTCCGGGCTGCTCACTGCTGTTCACTTTACACTATTCTCCTCAGGTGGTTACCCTGCGTATCCCACTTCTGATGTTAAATCTTGAATCCACTGGGAACGTTAGTAGGCCTCATATTTCTAATTGAGGGTAGACGTGAGTTTAGCGGGTGAGGAGAATGTTCTCGTACATTCACTTTATTGAAGCACTCGATCACGAAATACAGTTAGGACATTAAATAGCAGCCCATGATTAATAATTTTAAATAAGACACTCCACCGAACACGTGGTGCTCACACGAGATGATCCGCGATAACTGTGCTCGTCAACGACGACGTTCCCTCTTTAAAGGAACTCACGAACGAATGAACGAACAATAATCATCTAGGGAAGATATAAAATCATTGTCACCTGTGATCCTTGTCTATGACTTATGACATGAAAGTAATCGACTAAAATCAATCATTCAATCGCGTTATTATTATTTTAAAGTGACAATGATTCCCATCCCTGCGGTCACCGGTCGCACGCGCCAGTGCCCGGTGTTGCGTCAGTGTCTTACCTTCAGACACTTAACAGTGTTGCCAGCTAAAATAATCGATACGCCGGCAAACTCTTTTGATAGTTCTGATGTTGTTGTAATCATCATCATCATCAGCCTATCGCAGTCCACTGCTGGACATAGGCCTCTCCCGTTGCACACCACTCTGATCGATTTTGGGCTTCTCGCATCCAGCTCCTGCCAGCCATCTTACGCAGGTCGTCACTCCACCTCGCCTGTGGGCGACCTACACTACGTTTACCGAGACGCGGTTTCCACTCTAGAACTCTTCTGCCCCAACGGTCATCAGTTCTGCGGCTAATATGGCCAGCCCACTGCCCACTTCAGCTTGCTAGTTGTTGTGATGATGTGATCATGTGTTTTGGGTAGTTTAGAGTAATATTATAAACCAAAAAACCCTTTTTAATTTTTTTACATTCATTAAGAGCCTCCATATTCTTATGTGCCCAGGGCCCCGCGCCTAGTTAAAGACTGCCCTGGGTACCCCAAATAAAAGTATGTTTCATAATTTTATTGTAGCACTTTGTCCTTTTTGATTGTTGTGTTTTGACAACAGTGTTTTGATTGAAAGAAATGTAAATTGCGGTATATGATTTATGACGTATTAAAAAAAACTACTTACTAGATCTCGTTCAAACCAATTTTCGTTGGAAGTTTGCATAGTAATGTACATCATATATTTTTTATACATTTTACCACTTTGGAATTGTCGCTCGCGCAAAATATTCAGTTTAGAAAAAAATTATATTAGAAATCTCAATATAATTTTTGAAGACCTATCTATCTAACCACACGTATGGTTTTGATGAATTTTTTTTTTATTAGGTTTAGTTCTAAGTATGGGGAATCCACCCCCAAAATTTTTGCTTTTTTTTTATTTTTGTGTAAAAATATTAACGCGGTTCACAGAATACATCTACTGACCAACTGTCAATAGTGTAACTCTCATAGTTTCGGAAAAAAGTGGCTGTGACATACGGACGGACAGACAGACTGACAGACATGACGAATCTATAAGGGTTCCGTTTTTTGCATTTTGGCAACGGAACCCTAAAAACGTTAACTAATAGTATTGGTGTACAATAAAGTTTATTCTAAACTATTGTATATTGAACACAAGTGCGCGGCCTTAATTAAGTATTACCATAGCGTACATCTAATATATAAAATTCTCGTGTCACAGTTTTCGTTGCCATACTCCTCCGAAACTGCTTGACCGATCTTTATGAAACTTTATAGGTCTGAGAATCGGCCAACATCTATTTTTCACACCTCTAAAACGCGAGCGGAGCCGCGGGCATCAGCTAGTATTATATAAATATATAATGTACGCTATGGTACCAAAAATTAAATTTCTTATTTCTGTGCTTCTACCATGTTTGACTCTGCATCGCTCTAAGGTCGACTGTTAGAAAATGTCTACTACGGCATTAAGTCCGCCTCTGTACATTTGTGCATAAAGAATTAATAAATAAATAAAAATATATGACGCGAATTATGCGAATACTATCCACTGTCCAGTACAAATATTCAACACCGACTAAAAACAAAACACACCATTTAAAGAAATTAGGATGTTAGGTTAAGCCAATTAAGCCAACACTCACTGCCATCGCTCTTCTAGTGGAACGAAATTCCTTCTCAATTAAAGGCTAGCATTGTTGTAATTTCTACATTTTCATTTTTTGCCTGTGATCAGTTACGACAATGTCGTAGATACTAAAGTACCTCTCGTCATCAACACTATTGATAGGGTATTTGAGACATTGTATAGCTGCTTTTGCAAATCCAGGGTAGCAAGATTTTAATGTAACTAAAACTTGCATTACATCCACAGGAGCTTCTTGGCCGAAAAATCTAAGTAATTGTCTGTGAAAATGAGAGTACCTGTCAATTAGTTGTTCTTGTGGTACACTTTTGAAAAACCTAATTTTTGCGAAGCTTTTCACTATGGAATTTGAATTGACAGAAGAAGAGGGCACATTTGCTGCTTACGATGGACGAACTAATCTGCCAATGTGCTTGTAGCACTCATTTGTTGGATTCGGCCCCATGTGTACCAAAAATTTATCAAAGCTCTTTTGAGCTGCTGACTTCATGCTGCGATCGATAGAATTTTCGGTTGATAAAATATTTATTGGTTTTTCGCCACAAGAGCCTTCACATTGACGCTGAAGAGAGGACTTCAAATCTTCTAATTTACTCCACAAAATGTGTGCAAACGAATAGGTAGTTAGTTTCATAATTTTCGGACAGAATTCTGATACGAATGTTAAGAAAATCAATAATTTGCTGCATAAAAGTATTTGAAAGCACGTAATATAAAAAGGTGCGGAAGTATTTAATTTCCAAATTTCGCTTTTGTCGCAAATAAAATGCAGATTTCTCTTTTATCGCATCTATTTCGTAATAACGAGATTTACGTACCCCTATAACCTCTCTTTACTATTGTGCTAACCAAGTCATACGCGTTAGAATCTCTCCTTTATTGTGTGTTTAGCAAGTGTACGCGTCATAACTTTAATAAATTTAAAAGCAAATTATATTTTAATATTACATCGATGTGTATGTATTTAGCAAGCCGTGCGTGTAACTTCGTTCCATGCGGGTGTCCCTTGACACCTCTCAAGTTTTTTTTTTATTTGATGCCTGCCAACGTGACTCTACTCTGCCTGATGGAAAGCATGAGTAGAATCCAGGAGTAGGGGCTACTGGACTGTCTGCGAATGCAGGCAGTGTGGCGATGCCGTCCCATACTATGTGAGATGTCTTTCTTGTCACGCACCTCTTAAAGGATGTGTAGTGAGTTCCAGTTGTTTGATGTTGATGAATTGATCGAAACCTTTCAGTTCTGGTGCGTATTTCTACCACTCTAAAGCGGTGAATTCTAAGGCAAGCACGTGATTTTCTATAAAGGAAGAGTGAGGGTGGGATCTGTTGGAAGAGCTCATTAGAACCCTCCCCGTGATAAACACGATAGAGGACTGCCATAGAAGTTATTTCTCCTCGTAGCTGCAAGGTCACGAGGAACTTGGTGACTTCGGGGCTATCAATAACGCGGACTGCTTGCTGCTTCAACCGATCGAGAGCGTCGAGCACATACTTCGCTGATCCTTTGCAGTGATCGGAACAGTACTCCACGCAGGAGTGAACCTGAGACTGATAAAGAAGACACAGATGCTCAGCGAGAAGAACAGTCTCACCTTGTTTAATATGCCAGGCTTCCGCGACGTTCTCAATGTATTCCCGTCGGTTAAGATCCAGGCAAATTTCATTTGACTATTTAACTACAAATCAATTAAGTTTAATTGAATTGAATTGATATGCAGTTTTAAAAATCTGGAAATTATGGATAATATTATTTACTTAATATAATGTTTAACGACGAAGAATTACAATGTTAGTTTTGGCTGGTATATAATACACTACGTAGGTATACACTCATACTCTACAACCACTTATTCAGATTTTAAGGAAAATCCGGATGACCATTTCGATTAAAATTTTGCTACAGTAGTGGCATTCGTGATGGAAGCAATCTCACTGAATCTTCAATCGCAAGTAACTATACGTAAACAATGGACTTAAAACGTAACATTCGTCTTCTTTTCTCGCAGAAGGAAATAGCCCGTATCTATTGGCGATAGATAGCAGTGAAAGGGTTAACCTATTGTGGAGTATCCCTGTCGTCGTCCTCAAACGTCTAATAAAATCCATCGATCGGTAATTCGGTCAATTAAAAGCTTGAGGGGTTTCCCATATTCGGCAGTCTCTCAGCCGTATGGCGTGAATGCAATAACCTAGATAATACCTATTAATTGTTCAATCGCAGATGTCTGTATCAGCTGTTTTACTCGTATGTGCACCATTCTCGTACATTGCTGTTTTATTGATTTTATTTAATTTTTCCGAAATAAGATAATTAGGTAGTTATGATCCTATTATGTTGTACTGTGTATGTAACCAGAAATAAATAAAAGAACGCAGAGAAGTCAACATATTTTATGCCTTTTATTCTTCGCTAAATCTATTCAGAATTATGTTCTGATTGCAACCCCAAAGTTTTCGGTAGTAGTCTTTTACACCCTGTATAACATTCCACTTTTTGCTATAGGTAGTTCTAATAATAATGTATCTCAAAACAGTCGAATTTCAAGGATGTGCACTCGTTACAATCTAATACGACATTCTGAAATGATATTTTTTTCAACACATCTTCCTAGCCTCTATTCCCAAGTTTATTTGGGATTTGAGTTCAACCGGTTTTACCTGAATTTCAGTTTTTCCACGGAGCGACTGGGATCGGACCTCCGCAGCTCTAAGGGAGAACTGAAATTCGAAGATTGAATTAGTTGTAGTATATTTGAGGGCACTGACTTCCCAATAACAATTACCATAGACGTTCATGACAACCGGGACCGACGGCTTTACGTGCTCTGGGGTGCGTGAATCACAGCCAAACTTCCAAACTCCGGGCTGCTATTAGGAATTTCCTAAGAAAAACCCAAAAACACTTTTTGGGCCGACCCAGTATTGAACCTGAGACCTCTTGATTAGTAGTCGCATACGCTAACCACTAGACCAATGAGGCAGTTATTTTTTTCAATACATTTAATGAATTTAAAACCGCAGTCATTAGGGATTGCATCTGAAGAATGTCTGATATCATAATCTAATGTCTTGTATCTTTTTCAACAAAGTAAAACAACATTAAAAGCTATGTTCAGTTGTAATTGGACTTCAGACCTAAATATTGTAAACTGTAATGTGTAATATTTGTATGTCTTTGGTTTGTTGTCTATTTCTGTACATAATAAATAAAATAATGAATTAATAGTATCACTTACTTTCTGAATTGGCTACTGTCTCCGGGATCTTTGTGATTATTTTGCTCCGTTTTGTCACCCACACTGTTTTTAGACCACTCAACTACAGGAGAAGCTCAGTATTCTGGTTATGGATATTTCCCGGTATCTCAACCGACTAACAATGTACTGTATATACTCTAAATTGAGAGCGTCACAAAAGCATCCACACGGAAGCAAATTTATTGACTGCTATGTTTAAGCTATTTTAATAGAATATCCTATTCTCAACTGGACCGTTTGGTGCTAGTGATCTGAATAACAAACAGGTCACAATAAGCTAACCTATCAGAAAATATTTATTTTTAATCTTTCTATAGGAACAGTAACTTTTTAATATTATGATCAAAAATTCTCTTTTTACCTAAACTAAATGAGTTCTTTTACAAGAATAGATAATTTGAGATAGTTAGAAATTTAGAAAGAATTTCTATATCTCTTCCACATTTAATCTAAATAAATTCATTACAATAATTTAAGACTAATTATAGTAATGAATTTATTTAGATTATATACACTAATTAGTTTAAAAAAATGCATACACTCAGTAAAATTAAGACTGTATTCCAATTTAAAGGATTTAATGGAAATGATAAATAAGGAACAGTTCATGAACTAAAATTATATTTCCAACAAATAAAAACACTTTACAGAGTGACATACAATTGTAGTATTAGTGTAATCAGTGAATACATTATGTAAATATTCTTATTGCAGAACTAAACCAATTTTATTAGGAGTCATACTTGGACATCTCCAATTATATAAATAATATTGCAGATTGCCATCACCAATCCCAAACTTAAGGGGCTCTAAGAACTCCTTGTTTTCCATAAGGTCTAAAGCATTAAATACATCGAAACCTGAGTTTTTGGCAGTAATTAATGCATCTTGCATTAGGTCTATCCATGGTGTCTTAGTTGACACATTGTAAAATGAATAAGCAGCTTTGAGTGTTTTATGTACAGGATGGTACACAACTGTAGAAGGTAATGTATAATAACTTACAAAGTCTGTGATACTGCCATCAGCAGTTTCCACAATAAAGCTATCAATTATACCAACCTGTGGTAAAAACCAATGCTTGAAATCATCCTCCGAAAATATGGGAGCCAAATCAAACTTCTTCAAATAATCATTTAAAAGTTTAACCACCTTTTCAATGTCCTGAACTTCCATCTTTCGAAATCCTGGGGTTTTTGGATGGTCAGGCAGTTTGAACAATTTCAGTGTTCTTTGCATGGTCATATTTCTAGACAAGTGACTGAACTTAATATCAATTAACTTCTTTGGATTAAGTGATCTATGCCAGTAACGGCAACTGGCTATGGGTTTGGGCAGAACTATTCCGGCTGTATAAACACCTTGAAATATGCCAGTGAGGTTAACTCTACGAGTTATTTCTCGAATTAAAACAGGGGCTACTCTTTTAGCTCTCAGTTTTTTGTGTACACACAAAAAGTTGATCTCCACAACAGTTTGCAAATGGTCATATATTCTCAGTTGGGCTGGGATGGCAGATATAAACCCAACTAATCTACCAGACTTGACTACTCGAACACCACAATGCCATTCCATTCTCCAACCCGGAGGTTGAAGCGCCCACTTCAGAAATTCAGTTTGGTAATCAAACCGAAACATGCAATCGTCATCTTCAACATAGTTCTCGTTCAGTAGAGTATACAGTTCTTTTAACACCAAAGGCTCGTTCAAATTTAATGTGTCCCACTGAAATCCATCAGGCAAAGTATAGGGCTCTGATCTTATTTCTTCAGGAGTTTTGGGTGGCTCTATGGGTTCATTAGAAATTATTTTCTCATCCATTTTTGGTACAGGTTGAGTTGACCAAAATTGATATGACTTGTGTAAAGCTTCTTCAGTGGTTTTGGCAGGCTTTTGTTGGAGATTTAACACTTCCATAGCCATCTTCAAGTCCTTTAGCGATATATTTTGATGAACATCGCTTGAATTCGAACCGGTGACTAAACCATCAGGCAAGGTTGGAACGCCGTGGTCGCCATCTCCTCCACTACGTTTTTTCTTGTTTTTACTTTTTTTCTTTTGATGTTTGTCTTCATTATCTTTATTAAAATCATTAGAATGAGTAGCTTTGGTGTCTTCCATTTTCTATACAAATTATCTATTGAATAACAAGTTAATTCGTCTACACTAATTTTCAAGAATTCATTCATTGGCTAAGTACTTCACATGAATCTATATTGCTTATGATAAAATTAACCTCACACTGCTCTATGATATAAATTTTAGAATATTGGTTTTTTAGCTAACAAGTAGTTTGGTCATAATGAGGAAATTTTCTAATTAACTTTTTAAAATATGAAACAGTAAACAAAACTAAGAAATTAAACTTAAATTTATAACAATATTATAAAGTTGAACAGTTTGTTTGTTTAGTCGAATGTCCAATTGGACCGATTTGAAAAAAAAAAACAGTGTTAATTAGCCCATTTATCGAGGAAGGTAATAAAATGTATATCATTACCTAAAGGTGAGAAACAATCGCATGCGATTCGCAAACGATCAGTTTAACAAAAACATTTTTTTTTGTATGCATTGTTTTCCTTTAAAAGTTCCAAAAATCACGTAATCACGAGCGAGACTAAGGCCCGTATTATAGAAGGCGTCTCAGTCGTGAATCTAGTTTTGAAACTAGTTTTAAGAAGAGATTTTATTATAGAACGTCTCTTGAAACAAGATTCACTGATCGTTAATCAAGTGAGTATAGATCAGTGATTGTCTGTGAATGGCTTATTTTAGAACGATGTTTACGTCAAAATCTTCTCTCAGGAAGAGATTTTGACAGGTGTGATCGTTGTTTACTTGAGACAAGCTGAATCTATTCTCAAGTAGTAATCAGTGAAAACATCAGTGAATATAGAGACATTTTAGCGGAAAATGAATGTGTTTTACGATGATTTGTTCCTGGACAATTACGAAATATTGTTTAGCTTGGAAATGCCTAATATTCCACGTAGATATTTACGCGATGCGCAAGACCCATATGCAATTAATGAAATTGATTTCAAAATTAGATATAGATTTCGTCAAGAAACTGTGAAAAATTTTATTTTACCACTAATTGCTGATGATCTGATAAAGTTGAATAAAAGAGGACTGCCACTAGCCCCAGAACTGCAGATTTTGATATGTCTGAGGTTCTATGCCACAGCCTCATTCCAGGTAAACTAGTATTTTGCTGTTGAATATGAATATTTTAAAGTCAAAACAGATTTATTTAATTTTAATAAGTAATTTACTTTTCAGATAGTTTGTGGTGATCTACTGCATGTATCACAGCCAGCAGTCTCAATGGTAATAGCCAAAATTTCTTTGTTACTGGCACAAAAACACCCTCAATTTATAAAATACCCCATGACAAGTACAGAAAAGACTGCTCAAAGACAATCTTTCACCTGTCTTGGGCAATATAATCAACACCCTGGTCTGCGAAACATTGATGGTGCAATTGACTGCACTCATATTAAAATAGTGGACACTCCAGGAGTGCAACATCACGAAGTTTTCAGAAATCGAAAATCTTATTTTTCTGTCAATGTTCAAGTGAGTATATTAGTGTGTATAGTGAACTAATTTAATAATATTAATTGGTTTTGGATTTTTGATATCATTCTTATTTTTAATATTTAATAAAAATTGTGTGATTTTTAGGCAGTTGTTGGACCATCAGGAGATTTTCTTGACATCGTGGCACGATGGGCAGGAAGCACTCATGACAGCCGTATTTTTCAAATGTGTTCACTAAATATGAAATACAGAGAAAGGGTCCATGATGGGATACTGGTAGGTGATCGTGGTTATCCTTGCTTGCCATACCTTCTGACGCCCTTGAACTCACCAACGACTTCCTCTGAACAAGTATACAACAAAGTGCATTCCAGAACACGTAATGTTGTGGAACGGACATTTGGTATGTGGAAGAGAAGATTTCCCTGTCTTCGAAGAGGCCTAGGCAATAAACTATGTACAGTATCAAATATTATAGTAACATGTGCCATACTGTTTAACATTGGTCTTCGAGTAAATGATGAGACATCATCCATACAAGAGGGTATCAATGATGAAGTTGACGAACCAGAACCACCAATAGAACAAGCAGCCAATGTAGGCTCAGTCGATGGATTTGCCGCACGTCAAAGTATTATTGATGGTTATAATTAAATTAACCCAAGATATTGTATTTGTTTTATTTTCCACTGGCCATACCCCACAGTTGCTGTTGCAAAGGTAGAAACAACAAGCACAGTTTTTAATGTATTTTTACTGTAATACTAAATAGTGACTGCCTTGTTGGTCCAGTGGTTAGCTTAAGCAACTAGGTCTTGGGTTCGATTCCCGGGTCTGACTGCTGGTTTTTCTTACAAGAAATTCTTAATAGCTGCCTGGAGAATGGAAGATATGTTAAGCCGGTCGGTCCCGGTTGACATAAACATGTATGGCAATTGTTATTGGGTAGTCAGTGCCCTCGAATATACTGACAACTAGTTCAACTTTCGAATTCAATTCACCCTCAGGGTTGCGTAGGTCCGATGCCAGTCGCTCCATGGAAAAACTGATATTTAGGTAAAACCGGTAGAACTAGTAGGCTAGGAAGATGACTAAAAAGTAATCTTAGGTAAAACAATAATAAAAGGGTGCATTAGAAAGGAGTCACATTATTTATTTACTGATAAGTATATGTACAACAATTAACTTTTGAGATCATTTATTACAAAATCAACAAATTAAATTTTCAATAGAATTAAAATAATTAAGTTATAAACATTAAAAATAATTAACATCACATATAATCAGATAAACACAACAAAATACTAACAAAAAATAAAACAATCTGGACTAAAATTACAGACTTCTCCTTATAGAGATACCTAATAGTTATTGGCACAGATCTCTTTGTGCCAACTCTGCTCTAGCTTTTGCTTCTTTTAATTTTTCGTTTAAAATGTCCAATTCCAACAGATGCTTCTCTTCTTTAAAGCGTATTTCCATTGAGTGAAGTTCTTCAGCCCTTTTCTCTCTACTGATGTGCTCCTGTTTTAGGATCTGCACTCTTAATTTCTTTTCATTCAATGAATAATTGAAATTACTATTGGAGGCATTGTCTGATGTTGTAAGTGTGACAGTTTGTGATGTCGTCACAGGAGCTGTTGGTGGTACCAGAGAAGATGTTGATGGTTCATTGGAAATATTTGTAGGTGCAGAAAACTGGTTGGGGCTAAACATAGGGATGGGTGTGGATACACCTATGTCTGGGTTTTGGTGTGATGTTTCCTGGCATATTTCTGTAACATTTTATCATGATTAGAAATACTTACATAACATTTCAAGTTTATTATGTAAATTATATTGTAACATTATAAGGTTTATTGCATAAGATTTACCAGTAATATTCGCAGCAAAGGTGATGTAAGATATAAATATAATAAGTTTTAATTATACATCAGTATGTGTAAATATAGAATAAATTATGCAGGGTTAACCGGGGTATAAAAAGGCCATATCAAATTTTCTCTCTTATAATATTATATTGGATGCTAAACAGCACAATACCTTGGTACAATACTTCTTTGAGACTACACAGACAAAGACAGTCTGTTTTATATGCCTGCTTGGAAAGTGATTGGACAATTATATACATCTGTCTGTAATAAACAGTATTACTCACCTAGAGAATCAGAGTCGATAGCGTTTGGTATCTCTACTAGGAGAGCTGGTGCAATTTCAGCAATGTTTACATCTATTACAGCATCAAGACACGGACCTCCTCCACCTGTGGCCAATCTATGCTGTCGTTCTTTTGTCAGTACGTCTCTTTGGCGTGTCTTAAGATTGGTCCAAAGGCGGCGTAATTGATCTCCTGTCGCCTGCAACATAAGCACAACAATATAGGAAGGAACACTTATCTACATAAACAACACAAATAAACTTACTGATTCTGTTATAACAGCTGACGTATTAAACCTGACTGCAATATCAATCTAGGCTTGCTTTTTTAAGTTAGCATGTATATTGTCCGTTTTCTTGTTTTCAACAATATGTCTGTACAGTTTTAAAATCTCTAGAAGTAGATTTTTTTCCTGAAATACAAATAATAATAATGTCCAAAGTTACAATATTAAACAAAAAAATAGCTCTTGCTAATGTACCAAACAAAAACAATATTACAAAAATACGAAAACTACAGTAAATTAATAATTTAACCCGAAGGTATAAATAATAACCTTGTTTCTTAGCAAACTTCTTAATTATTAGTCCATTGTTAAAGATAACATAATAATATATCATTGCAATAAAAGTATATTAATAACTTAACATACTATTGCAATAAAACATCGTTGAGGGAAGCACTTTTAATTCATACATATTAAATACATACCTGTGTTGTAAAGTTCTTTTTTTTTCCACACGACATATTCAATTAATAATCAGTTTCAATTAAAATCAACTTTAATTTGATTAATGGTAGAAGTAAACTACAATTTAAATTTGAATATAATTATTGCAATTTGCAATAGGGTGCCCGCACACACACAATAGGGCGTTTTTCAAAATTTTTCTCCGTTACGTACAGGATGTCCATTTATTTTCATAACAAAATTTTAAATAAACGATGAAATGTAGACATTGACAATGAACTAAGGTTTAAGAAAAACCATAATCAAACAATGGTATAAGGGTGCCCGCACACACACAATAATATTGGCAATAAAGTACGTATTGCCGATAATATTGCGTGTGTGCGGGCTGTATTGTACAATATTATTGTGGATTATAGTGTGCGGGGCCGTGTGTCACAATATTATTGTACAATATTATTGTGTGTGTGCGGGCACCCTATGAGTATAATTTCTATTTAATGTATTATTATAGTGAGGGTTGCCAATACAGGGGTCTTGTACGTTACATTTTCATTCAAAGTAAATAATAACTCAATCATATCAAAGTTAATCAGCTTTATTTATAATTAATCAACAACATAAAAATCTTCTAACATTTAATACCACTTTGTGATATCTTGCCTCTTAGTGCTGTTTAAAATATAAAATATGTCTTGTACGTAACTAAATGGCACTCTGGACTATCAAACTTTGTGAATAAATGGGCGGTTTTCAAAATTTTGCTCAGGACTATTTTGCCGTGTCCTACGAGTTTGACCATTGATTAAAAGGCAAAAATGTAGGAAGTGAGTATCAAATTATTTTACGTTAGGGTAAAATGTTTAACTTACTGTAAAAAAAAAGATAAACTTAAGACTTAAACGGAAAACATATTTTAATATTTATTAAAATACCAAATATTATCCTACTTTTTTAAGTGTCCTTCATCATATCCTGGATTTTGATTACGTATTTTGGAGAATATATAAGCTATATTTGGATATCTTTAGTATTACTCGAATGAAATAACTCGTTTTATTCGTTTTTAAATAAAATATAATAAGGTTGTAGTATATTTTTCTAATATAAATACTGACATTATCGGATTTAAAAAACTGGCCACAGCGGACAGTCCTGTACGTAACGGTATGATTTTATAAAGAATAACAATAATATTGTCTTTGGCTCTAACTATTTTTAAGCAATGCCATATTGACGATGTTTTTATAATTACTTCGTTCTTTTCCTTTGAATTAAAACTGAAGAAATTCAATCGTCAACACTTGCGGTCCGTGACGTGCGTGACGGGTCTGTTTTGTTTGTCCGGTACGAACATTGATTTTGAAAGGTAAGACCCACAAATTTTATATACTACTCGTGTTAAATTATAAGTAAATATGTTGTAGATAATGAATGTGTACTAGTAAACTACTATAATCAACTTTTTTTATACCAAAGAAACATGTGATGACAAGTCCGCGTTATACGTAACGTCCAGGACGTGACGTGATGTATTAGGTGGACTAAAAACGTTACGTACTGGACTCGTAAAGATGCGTTCATACTGTCTTGTGCAATTTAATATAAATTAAAAATATAATCCACCCAGAGAGGTAAACTCATTACCTTTATAGGATCTAGTCACCTCATGGTGAGCAGGTTTCCTTATTATGTTATAAATATCCTATTTAGAGTAGCGATAAAGAGGGTGAACCCTAACATTCCTCACATCCTCAGCACTTCCTTACAAATTAATTTATTCCTACTCAGGTAAATTATGCCGTTGACTGGTGCCGAGAGAGACAAAAACAACGGCGATATGGACAAAAACAAAGAAAATGAAGAAAAATACAACAAATATAAAAAGAAAGAAGTCGAAAGACTGAAGAACATAAACTCAAGTGAACTAAATAACGAAGAAAAGGAAAAAAGACGGAAAATTTGGAGATAACAAAAAAGGAATAAAAGGGAAAATAGAAAAGTAAATAATACTAAGCCAGCTGTTCCAGTGACAGTGCCAGAGATGCAAGATAATACAAAATTGAAGAAAAAACAGAGATTGAATTACCGAAATTATAAAAGATATCAAAGGACATTAAAAACTTGTGAAAGGTTAAAGAAAGTTATTAGTAGTTTAAGTAAAAATAGATTTCGCCTAGAGACTAAACACAAAAAGATGATTGAGCTATTGGAAAATGAAAAAGTTACTCTAAAAGAAGACCAAACAATCACGCAGAATTACCTACTTATTGGTTCCCTATTTTATTTTTGTTAAGTACTACTTAATTGACATTTTTTTCTATCTGTTGGATTTTTTTGTAAGTTAAGAAGTATTGTTACCTACTTAATGTGAAAATGAAACTGAGATAGACTTGAATCCCCTAAGTTTTTTGTAAAATATATTTTTACTAAATAGTTAGATAAATGCTCAAATCAAAACAGTCTGTGATATTGACTAATTTTATAGAAATAAGTACAGTAAGTGATGTGACTTAAATAATATGTCACATCACGCCGTTTTTGAAATGTTGAATAATATTGTGAAATGACTAGAAATTGTGCTCGTTGTAAACATAGCTTTAGAGTTCCTAAACGTAACGACTGTTGTCCACATACGTAACTGTCCTGTTTTGGCTGTTATAGTTTTTATTTTTTTATGAAAAAACCTTTGGGAGTTATGTTTTTGTTAATATATATTAAATGTCTTTTTGTTATTTTTTGTATTTAAAAAAACTTACCTATAATGTTAGTCTTTCAGAATAGTTATTTATTCACAAAGTTTGATAGTCCAGAGTGCCATTTAGTTACGTACAAGACATATTTTATATTTTAAACAGCACTAAGAGGCAAGATATCACAAAGTGGTATTAAATTTTAGAAGATTTTTATGTTGTTGATTAATTATAAATAAAGCTGATTAACTTTGTTATGATTGAGTTATTATTTACTTTGAATGAAAATGTTACGTACAAGACCCTGTATAGGCAACCCTCACTATAATAATACATTAAATAGAAATTATACTCATTTAACATTGTTTGATTAAGGTTTTTCTTAAACCTTAGTTCATTGTAAATGTCTACATTTCATCGTTTATTTAAAATTTTGTTATGAAAATAAATGGACATCCTGTACGTAACGTAGCAAAATTTTGAAAAACGCCCAAATAACTATTCTGAAAGACTAACATTATAGGTAAGTTTTTTTAAATACAAAAAATAACAAAAAGACATTTAATATATATTAACAAAAACATAACTCCCAAAGGTTTTTTCATAAAAAAATAAAAACTATAACAGCCAAAACAGGACAGTTACGTATGTGGACAACAGTCGTTACGTTTAGGAACTCTAAAGCTATGTTTACAACGAGCACAATTTCTAGTCATTTTAGAAACAATACAATATTATTCAACATTTCAAAAACGTCGTGATGTGACATATTATTTAAGTCACATCACTTACTGTACTTATTTCTATAAAATTAGTCAATATCACAGACTGTTTTGATTTGAGCATTTTAAAAATATATTTTACAAAAAACTTAGGGGATTCAAGTCTATCTCAGTTTCATTTTCACATTAAGTAGGTAACAATACTTCTTAACTTACAAAAAAATCCAACAGATACAAAAAATGACAAATAAGTAGTAACAAAAATAAAATAGGGAACCAATAAGTAGGTAATTCTGCGTGATTGTTTGGTCTTCTTTTAGAGTAACTTTTTCATTTTCCAATAGCTCAATCATCTTTTTGTATTTAGTCTCTAGGCGAAATCTATTTTTACTTAAACTACTAATAACTTTCTTTAACCTTTCACAAGTTTTTAATGTCCTTTGATATCTTTTATAATTTCGGTAATTCAATCTCTGTTTTTTCTTCAATTTTGTATTATCTTGCATCTCTGGCACTGTCACTGGAACAGCTGGCTTAGTATTATTTACTTTTTTATTTTCCCTTTTATTCCTTTTTTGTTATCTCCAAATTTTCCGTCTTTTTTCCTTTTCGTCCTTATTTAGTTCACTTACCTTGAGTTTATGTTCTTCAGTCTTTCGACTTCTTTCTTTTTATATTTGTTGTATTTTTCTTCATTTTCTTTGTTTTTGTCCATATCGCCGTTGTTTTTGTCTCTTTCGGCACCAGTCAACGGCATAATTTACCTGAGTAGGAATAAATTAATTTGTAAGGAAGTGCCGAGGATGTGAGGAATGTTAGGGTTCACCCTCTATATCGCTAGTCTAAATAGGATATTTATAACATAATAAGGAAACCTGCTCACCATGAGGTGACTAGATCCTATAAAGGTAATGAGTTTACCTCTCTGGGTGGATTATATTTTTAATTTATATTAAATTGCACAAGACAGTATGAACGCATCTTTACGAGTCCAGTACGTAACGTTTTTAGTCCACATAATACATCACGTCTAGTGATGGGTCGAGGGCGAAAACAAATACGGGCGGAAAGGCATAAACTGGGCAGATTGGGCATAAATAAGTTTACGACCGAATAAATGCCCGAGCACTGGGCAGAAAAAACGAATACCTTTGTTTTGTGAAAAACAAATGTTTTCTTAATCTATTTTTTCTTAATTTAAATGAAAGTCAGTATGTTGTAAATTAAAACTTATAATTAATTATTAATTATACATTTTTATAATTAAATTCACAAATAATCACAGTTCGTTTCATTATTTTTTTAAATATGTATAATAATAATAACATTTTTAATTTTTTCATTCAATGTTATTTTTTATATTTTTAAATGTATTTTTTAGATTTATATATTTAAAAATGTAATGAATAAGTATTTTGATTTTAATAAAGAGAACAATAATAATAATAATAAGTGGCAGCTTGGCAGTGTAGAATAAAACGTATTGCTGAGTCCAGGACACTCATCGCCAAATTAATTGTCTATGAATCTGGTAATACGCGACCGAGAGTCATGCGCTTTATGAAACAGGCATTTTTGGAGACTACCATCAGTCCTCAACAGTATACATATGTCAAGTGTCAATAAAGAGAATAATAATAAATCTTTAATTTCATTATCATCATTTAAGTCGATGTTAGACGTTACATCAAAAAATTCGGTTCGACTGGTTGATTTTGATGGTTGAGCATCATGAGACGTATTAATTTCACTCTTATCATCATCAAAATCATCGAAAAATCATCAAATTCTGAATCCGACTCGTTCAAGTTGAATAATGGTAAGTTGAGCAAGATCAAGTCTTAATTTACAACATTTTTTATTTGATGCCTACCAATGTGACTCCACTCTACCTGATGGTAAGCATGAGAGGGGGCCACCACACTGCCTGCGATGGAGGAAGTATGGCGACGCTGACCCAAACTATAGCGGCTTTGTGGGATGCTTTTTCACACCCCTCTTAAAGGACCCGGGTTCATAATGGGAAGGAAAGACGTGGGATGGTAGCGAGTTCCAGTTTTTAACCGCTCGGCACAGGTCTTTCCTAAACCAAGTTTTTTTTCGGTATTAAGTCAAAATGAGGTGAAAAAATAGATATTTCAAATCAAATAAATTACGGTGTATTCAAGACATAGAAAGGTAAGTTTTCACAAAATTTCTTGAAAAATTAATTTTATTTGTAAAAGATAAAAAGAAAAAACCAAAATCTTGATTTTTTGAATATTTCAGATAAAATTTGAGGTTATGTGAAAAAAGTGCAAATACAAAAGTTGTAGATCTTTTTATTACCTACAACTTTGGCTTTAATTTTTTTTTCATAGGATTTGTAGTTTTGCCGGAAATCGACATAAACCGTTTTTACCCTGAAAACCTCCCCCCTACCCCTTCCCGACCTCAGATCGCCCGTAAATTATTTTTCCTTCCATTTTTATAATATTCACCTCCTTTTCCAATGGGTTTCATCACTTTCATCCTACTACAATTTATGTTCACTTTTTATTATTATAAGACGCTTCATCATCATCATCAGCCTATCTCAGTCCACTGCTGGATATAGGCCTCTCCCATTGCACACCACTTTGATCGATTTTGTGCTTCTCGCATCCAGCTCCTGCCAGCCATCTTGCGCAAATCATCACTCCACCTGGCCTGTGGGCGTCCTACACTATGTTTGCCGAGACGCGGTCTCCACTCCAGAACTCTTCTACCCCAACGGTCATTAGTTCTGCGGCTAATATGGCCAGCCCACTGCCACTTCAGCTTGCTAATCCGGTGGGCTATGTCGATGACTTTAGTTCTCTGACGGATAACTTCATTCCTGATACGATCCCTCAGAGAAACGCCGAGCATAGCCCTTTCATTTGCACGCTGAGCAACTTTGAGCTTGTGGACCAACCGCACCGTAAGTGTCCACGTTTCGGCTCCGTATGTCATGACAGGTAGGACGCACTGGTTAAAAACTTACGTTTTTAGGCACTGTGGGACCGACGATGAGAAGACTCGACGTAACTTTCCAAATGCCGCCCAAACCAGCTGAATTCTTCTATTCACCTCGTCCTCGAGGTTATTCCTACCCAACTGCAATGTCTGCCCAAGTTAGACATATTTTTGAACAACCTCGAGAGCGGTACCGTGTATTGCAATCGGTTCCGGTTGTACATGTTGATTGAACATGACCTTGGTTTTATCCAAGTTCATCCGTAGACCGACGCGCATAGAAGAATCAGCTAGTTTTTTGAATATTTCACATAAAATTTGAATTTATGTGAAAAAGTGCAAACACAAAAGTTGTAGATCTTTTTATTACCTACAACTTTGCCTTTAATTTTTTTTTCATAGGATTTGTAGTTTAGCCGGAAATCGACATAAACCGTTTTTACCCTGAAAACCTCCCCCCTATCCCTTCCCGACCTCAGATCGCCCGTTAATTATTTTTCCTTCCATTTTTAAAATATTTACCTCCTTTTCCAATGGGTTTTATCACTTTCATCCTACTACAATTTATGTTCACTTTTTATTATTTTAAGATGCTTCTACCCTGGTCTATTATGTCAGTTTTACATGTAATAGGTATATACTTAAACTATCGACTATTGTTATTGAAACAAAAATATTGTGTTTATGTCACAGATTACTAAGTATAACATATAAAGAACTGCTATCATTATAATACTCAGTTTGGTTTTTTTTATATGCCCATGACCATAGATTTAAAGAAAAAACTAAAATAGTAACATATTTATATCCAGGAATATATCATATTTTTTTGTTAATTAGTCCTTGCTGCATACACATATATTTACACACAATTTAAATTAATAAAATGTAAATTGAAGTTTTTGCCCAGGTAAAGGGCATTTATTCGGCATTTACGGGCATTTATCGGGCGCTTATTCAATGTGCCCAATTCGCCCGGGCAGAAACCCATCTCTAATCACGTCACGTCCTGGACGTTACGTATAACGCGGACTTGTCATCATATGTTTTTTTGGTATAAAAAAAGTTGATTATAGTAGTTTACTAGTACACATTCATTATCTACAACATATTTACTTATAATTTAACACGAGTAGTTTATAAAATTTGTGGGTCTTACCTTTCAAAATCAATGTTCGTACCGGACAAACAAAACAGACCCGTCACGCACGTCACGGACCGCAAGTGTTGACGATTGAATTTCTTCAGTTTTAATTCAAAGGAAAAGAACGAAGGAATGATAAAAACATTGTTAATATGGCATTGCTTAAAAATAGTTAGAGCCAAAGACAATATTATTGTTATTCTTTATAAAATCATACCGTTACGTACAGGACTGTCCGCTGTGGCCAGTTTTTTAAATCCGATAATGTCAGTATTTATATTAGAAAAATATACTACAACCTTATTATATTTTATTTAAAAACAAATAAAATGAGTTATTTCATTCGAGTAATACTAAAGATATCCAAATATAGCTTATATATTCTCCAGAATACGTAATCAAAATCCAGGATATGATGAAGGACACATAAAAAAGTAGGATAATATTTGGTATTTTAATAAATATTAAAATATGTTTTCCGTTTAAGTCTTAAGTTTATCTTTTTTTTTACAGTAAGTTAAACATTTTACCCTAACGTAAAATAATTTGATACCCACTTCCTACATTTTTGCCTTTTAATCAATGGTCAAACTCGTAGGACACGGCAAAATAGTCCTGAGCAAAATTTTGAAAACCGCCCATCTAATCTCAACTCACAGTCTGTTCTCAAAAATATAATGACAGATGACTAGGGATGTACCCCAAACAGGCAGTTTTTATCAACATGCAATTATATTTTTTTATTTATGCAGTATTTTTTTTCCTTTGATATTAATGCAAGTTGACAAAACAATACACACTGTCTTTTTACTAACATACATTTCAACACTATTATTGCCAAACAATATAATCATCCTATTAACCGAAAGACAATGACAAATGACAACTAAACAGGAAACATAATATTAAGAACATATCTATGGAATAAAAAAAAAGGTATGTGTGCGATTCACCCACGATAGAAGTGAAACTTCAGTAAATCGACAAAAGAATGAGATGAATATGTTTAACAAGGGTAGGATAATTACAAAGTTTGTTTGTTTAAAAATGATATAAAAATACTCACAAACACTTAAATACTCAAATACAAGCAATATACATTTGCTCTCTCGCTCTGGCTCACTAATTTAATTTTTGTGTCTCTTACCTGTTTTGCTCTCTTACTTCTTGCCCACATACTTGCCCTTGTCGCACTGCAATAACAATAATATTCTCTATCCTTTTATAACACATGGTGTTAGGTTTTTACATCACGGAATTTCGTGATTCGGTCGCCGCGCTCAAAGCTATGCAATAGCTTAATAAACCTAAGTCTATAGGTACATAACGGCCTTTTGTAAGACCGACTATATACTACTAGTCGTCACAAAATAAGAAGCCCGTTTTGACATTTGTCATTTGACATGCCGCATGTAAGAAATTGAAAAATCAAATTCGTAATCCTATTTACTATGTAACCCATACACTATCACAACGCATATCTTAAATAAGCATCAAGTTTAACTTGATATTGAAAAATTGCACTCAAAAACACGAATTAATCGTATTAGTTACGCCACGATGACAAATGTCAAACCGGGCTTCTTATTTTGTGACGACTATAATCAAAGAGCCTTCGACAGTTGACGATTTAACGCTCGACAGATTGTGATTTAACAGTTTCACTTCGATAGATTATAATCTACCGACCTAAAAGAAATGCGTTAAATTGTAAGCAGTAGTTACGGTTCACAATCTTGCGAGATAGATTAAAATCTAACGGTGTTTTCAATTTCACGGTTACATACATAGAATAGGCACGTGCGTTATCCCAGCAAAACAAAAAAAAGCGTTTTAGAATAAAAATGCCACACAGAGCACTGGCAGGCCGTGGTGGCAGCACTGCTCCTTTAAGCTAACAAAATTAAAAGGATAAGGGTAAAAGCGAAAAAAACATACACAAAGTTAACTACGTAAATTAATCAGATATTGCTAGGTAGGTACTAAGCTAATAATTTACGAAGTTATGTTTGTTATTCATATGAATATTCGTAATTGATATCTGAAATTTACAGGATTATATTTTATTAATGGTAAAGGTACTTACCTATTAGTTTGTCACATTTACTTGTTTTATAGAAACTGAGTATGAGTTAATTATTTAATTTTAAATTAATATTTTTCCATATCTTCATATTGCATAAAGTTACTTACTCTGAAAATCGCTCAATTCAATGCATACGTAACAATAGCTTACTTCTTCAAGAAAAAGTACATATTTACCTAATTACCTACATAGGTATTTGTACTTTGGGTCTAAACGATTAAAAGAACTTTGCTGGGGTTACATTTGAAGTTTCTCCAGCAAATACTGCTTTTTAACCGACTTCAAATAAAAAAGGAGGAGGTTCTCAATTCGTCGGTTTTTTTTTTATGTATGTTCAGCGATAATTCCATCGTTTAAGAATCGATTTCAAAAATTATTTTTGGATTGGAATGGGCGTAGCTTACAGGTGGTCTCATCGTCACCATATCGGGATCTGATGATGGGATCCTAAGGAAATCGAGGGAACTCCTCAAAAATCATAGGCACAATTGTCGCGATTCGGGTACTCGTTATAGTTTTTCATTGAAGTCGGTTCTTTTTTGTTAAAATTATGCCGTATAATTCTTAACAAGCATAAATTTAGCTATTTGAAGCAAATTACTTTTAGTCCTTAGAACCAATGCTAATTTATACTCTCACCTGGGATAACGCACACCAGTAGAAATGTTACAGAATTGAGAGCCCTAAATTACCTATGTCGCCATAAATCAGTAATGTCGTTTGTATTCTACATACATTATGTTGGGCTAAGTCCCGGTCGGACGCGCAGTGGTGGCATTGTGCCGTAGCCTCACGTCCGGTCCTACTCAGATATTCACCGAAGCAACCGTGTCCGGCGAGTACCTATCTTAGTCAATCACTAAGTGGCTGTTCCGACAGCGTGCTGGCTTGCGCATCCCTTAGTTTCAAGCCGCACCTGCCAACCCCGCGGAGCTTGTGCGTTCTGCCGTAACTTTCCGGGCTCATGTTCCGGTGCTGCCCCCTCGCCATTCCGACCGACAGAACGAATTTGGTCGTAGACCTTCGTGTACATGTCGGTCAGAATGTCGAAGGGTGTAGATCGCGCTATAAATGAATAATTGCTTAAGTACTTATGAATTGACTTTTATTCGGCCACCGGGTTCGTTGACGGCATAGTGTATAGGAGCCTCAATAGTTGGTAATACTTAGCAGGGCAGGAAAAAATAAAACACTCGTTATTGTGAATATTCCACAGAATATATGTAACAAATCAAAGGAATAATAATGAATCAGTTACATTAAAGACCAAGTTTACAATACGAGGTATTATAATGTGTACAACTGATGTAGATAAAAGAAAGAAATTAAAGAACTAAAGCCACTCCCGTTTTCGAGAAATATAAGATAGGAAGAAATAAACGCTAATGATACAACTTAAATCAAACTTCTCAGGTAATGTAAAAAGTCAAGAGCTCCAGAGTACTCTTTCAAATATAGAAATATTGAGTTTCTTATTTTTGTTTGCAGAAATGCACTCTTATAGTAAAATATTGTGGTATAGTTATTTGCAGAGTGCAATCCACTTTTTCTTTTTTCAATTTTTATCAATTATTTTTTTATGAGCGGGATTATAATATAAGGTGTTCAAAGCATTATAACCAACAAGAACTTTATTAGTCCTTGTAACTTAAAAAGCTGGTCATTCTTTATCTGGCTATGACATACATTGCTTACTCTTTTTTAGTAGCTTGCTGCTTAGCTTGGTGGGCTTGCAGAACAGCCACAGCTTCATCAACTTTAGCTTTGAGAGACTCTCCGTGTTCTAACATGTGCAACAACTCTGAGTTATCAATTTCTAGAAGCATTCCTGTTATTTTACCAGCTAAATCTGGGTGCATACGTTGGATTAGTGGGAATAAACGTTCACCCAGCATTTGTTTTTGCTCTTGAAGAGGTGCTGCAGCTAACATAGTAGCTGTCAAAGGCTCTTGCCCTTGAATATGTACAGCAGGTTGTGGAGCTGGTGGGTTACGCATGTTTGCAGTATATTTATATCCAGCTGGACGTCCACTCTGAGTTACAAGTGGAGCACGAATGGATGCAGCAGTGGCGACACCTTGTTGACCTGTAATAGGACGTGCTCCAAGAGAAGTACGCATAGCTGCTTGAGTAGGTGCCCTAGGAGCCGGCCGGAATGGTGCCTGCATATTAGGATAGCCTGAAGCAGCAGTTTGAGAGCTTGGTCTAACAGGTGGCTGTGCGGTCCAACGTGGAGAAGGTCTAATTTGTGTCATCTGTGCTGGCCCATAGAATCTCTGTGTTGGTGGTATAGTGGGTACGAAGTAACCTCCAGCACCACCTGGTTGGAATATCTGTCCCATTTGTTGCATGCGCATACTAGCCATTCTTTGCATATATTGAGATGTTAAATGGGCTTTTCGATCTTCCTTCCTCTGTGCTAATGCAACATACAGAGGCTTGGTTCCAACAATACGTCCATTCATTTCAGTGACAGCTTTTGTAGCTTCTTCAGGTGATGAGAAGCAAACAAATCCGAAACCCTTACTACGTCCATCTTCTAACATAACCTGCAATACAATTAATTAAATTTAAAATTTGTGGCACTTCATTTAGATCTTAATCTTAATTATCTTGAACCAGCTTTGTGTAACTTAAAATGAATAATTTCAGGGTATGAGGATATTAATCTTCAATAAAATAAATCAAAGGTTTCACTATACTTAAAATAGCATCAAGTATATATTTTTCGAGTTTTGTCATCCACGCTACTGGCATTGGCATTTAAATTCTTTACATACAGAAAAATATTATTACATACAGACATTAACATTTAACACATTTTAAAATTTAGGCTCTGTGACTTGTGATAATAATTGTTAAAGTTTTGACTAAGTATATATCTTGTTAGAAATGCTAAGAACTCTAGGGTATATGTGTAAAATAAATATTAAAATTTAGAATAATGGTAAATAATGATATATATATGGATGTGAAATGTGGCAATTTATGTCAACATATTTTTTTTTCATTTTATAGCTGGGTTTCTGGCTGGCATTTTATAAATGTTATCATGCAAAAAAAATTTAGGCATCTCACCTTAGCTGAAGTTATTGTTCCGAATGGTGCAAATTCTTTGCGAAGTCGTTCATCGTCAATAGTGTCATCTAAATTCTTAACATACAAATTAACACCTTGATAGCGGGTTAATCGCTCAGATTTTAATTGCTCAAATTTACGTTTGAGCTCTTTTTGACGTTCTGCCTTCTTTTGAGCACGTCCTACATACAGAGGTTTCCCTTCAACAAGTTCTTTGCCATTTAATTCCATACAAGCTCTTTCAGCTGCATCAGGATCTTCAAATGCTACAAATCCAAAACCTCTAGAGGCTCCATCATCTTTGTACATTACTTTATGGCTTGTAATACGGCCATACTTTTCAAACATGTCCTTTAGCATTTCATCGCTAAAATCTTCACCAAAGTTCTTAACATAAACATTGGTGAATAATTTTGCCTTTTCACCAAGCTCCTTTTCACGCTCTTTGCGGGGTATGAACCTACCTACGTAGACTTTCTTACCATTTAGCAGCATTCCATTAACTTTCTCGATGGACTTATTTGCAGCTTCTTCAGTTTCAAAATGTACAAATCCATAACCCTTGGATGCTCCTGTTTCATCTTGAGCTACTTTGCAACTTAAAATATTCCCAAATGCAGTGAAAGTGTCATACATTGCCTTGTTGTCAATAGTTTTATCTAAATTCTTTATAAAAACATTTCCCACGCCAGACTTGCGTAGAGAAGGATCTCTTTGGGACCACATGATTCTAATAGGTCTTCCTTTGATCATGTCAAAATTCATTGTGTCCAGAGCCCGTTCAGCTGAAATAAATTATATTTTGGTTTTAAACAGTTTATGCCATAACAATACATTTAATGCCATTGTGAAGTTAATTTCATAATGGTGTGCCTAGAACCAATGTCTTCACATGTCTAAAAAGACAATATTATTATTTTTTCAACTACTATAATATTCATTGAGTTAATATTAAAACATGTCAAATACATTCTAATAATAGTTAGAGCTGAAAGAATTTTGTTGATTAATATTTGGATGTAGAGCAACCATATGTTTCCCTATGCAACTATCATAAACATTTAATAAATAGCAATCGTCTACCTCACGACCTTGAAAGTTTATAACTGTAGTCAGACTGTTAGTTTAGTATAATGCAATTATTAGAAACTAATGGCAATGATTACAAAATAATGCAAATTTTATTTCGTTATGACAGCTAGAGTAAAAACTACATATTTAGTCATGATTATCTAGTGAAAGTTAATTTACCATTTAACTGCAAGATTATATTTTATTACCTCATGGAGTAGTTTTATTGAAAACATTAAATCAAAAGAATTCTTAACTATCACAAAGATGTCTTAAAAAATAGAGCTGAAACGCCCTTGAAATAGAAATTAATCACAAAAAACAATAAAAAGTATGTACTCACCATCGGCGGGCTGCTGGAAATTTACATAAGCATAGCCTAAAGATCTACGAGTAATCATATCGCGACAAACGCGTATTGAAAGAACTGGACCAGCAGTTGAAAATTTTTCAAACAACATGGCCTCAGTAATATCGGAGTGTAAATCTCCGACATACAGAGATGCCATGGGATAATTAGGCGGACCAGGATTCATTTTGATATCACGGATGCAGTTTTAAGAAAACATGAACTTAACGCGGGCAAAGATTATCTTCACTTTCTCTTTATAATGACTATCGCATTCCTCAGACCACGTTGCACGCTTACGTACACTAACTTAAAATCAAGTGATTCCCGTTATTTTTTAATTAATTTTACTATTTTTTTGGATTTTGTGTATTTTTTGATTTTTTTTTATTTTACAAGAATATTTCACGAAATTCTGAGGATTGTGCGACCTAGGTGTGATCCAGGGAAGACACAACCTCACGTGAACACGCCTCGCTCACCAAAGGAAAAGGTGACGTTTGACTTAATTCAAGATGGCGATTGGCGAATGTGGTGTTCGAATGGCATGATGGCACAATCGCATTGCTAACACACAATGCTGCCAACATAATTTTCCTGCGTTCGTAAATCGACACCAAAGAGATGAAATCAAAATGAGGATGTGACCTTGGCTCATGTGGCAGCCCAGCTAGAATTACTCGACTCTTTGAAAAATACCAATGAAAAAAATATTTTATATCCAAAATTTAGCTAATATCTTCTTAGCATTTTGTTACTGAAGAATATATATAAGTCGTATTAAGTCGTATATAAGTTGTATAAGTCTTAAATTGTTATTGACCAGCTGATTCCCGCGGTGCTACCCACGGTATAATGTAACGCTGCGTAGTGAACATATCTAAATAAATCGTCCAAGTTACTTTTTATATCGTCAGCTATCTACAGGTGAAAGTCCCATCAAATTCAATCCAACTGAATCCAACAGTTCCAGAGATTGCCTGGAACAAAAGGCACAGATAAATTAAAAAATTAAAGTTTTTTATGTTAGTAACGAATAGCTTTTTTATGCATTTCATCAAAAACTTCTATTTTGATATTATATACAGACACTTCTATTTTATTTATTTTTATTGATTTATTTGTTTAGATTTAAGGATGACAAAATACAGTAGTTTTCAATTCAAGTAATGTTTTGTGTTCAGTATAAAGACATGTTTTTTCTCAATAGAATAAGATACTCAGCTACAGAGAAAAACCGTAAGTGAAATATTTTACTTGAGTAAAATAGTTATGATGTTTTTTGAGTCGGGTAGTAATTAGTTAGGTATTCTTTTAGACTATAACAAAAACAAATAATACTATAATCAGGATAAAAAAAAATGCATAATGACACAATTTTTTAAAAAATAGTGTTAAAATTGCGAACCACTACAAATAGTTGACTAGAAATTCATTGTTCAGGTGCTTTTAAGTTTTAGTAAGTTTTATGCGATCAATCGTCTAATAGGGAGAGAGATGTTCATGGATTTTTTTTAATCTTCATTTATCAGTGTTGTTGTTCTAACGATTTGGTCGCTATTTTGTAAAACAGCAACATTGTTACGGATTTTTGCCAATAGGGGTTTGCCCCAGAGCGCAATTTTGACTATTTTGAGTAACAATTGAATTCACCGATGATCGGGGTTTGTTCCGATGATTTACAGATTCACCGCTGTTCACGGGTGAACAGTTGATGTTGTCATTGTAGTCGACAAGCACACTTGTGTGGTACATGACTACATGTACTAAAATGCACACTCACACCTCACTCGGCACAATAGAAAGAACGAGATGTGTTTTTTTTTTTTTTTTTTTTTTTAAGAGGTCGTTATATTTGACCTCGCCACTTTCCCCCGTCCGTAAGACAGGATATTTTTCAGCAACTAGTCTATATACACTTATTATTAATTAATGTGATATATTGGGTATATACCCAATTTTGTTATTTATTGATCTACACACATCAAAAGTGTCTAGGGATCAACATATATTTTTGCAATAACTTTTCTCCTGATTGATATTAATTAAAAATTTCTTTAAGGATTCATCAAATAAAGTGTTTTCGTTTGTCACAGTAACGATAAACCAAGTCACCTTTGCATTAGTAAAGAAATTTGCCATTTTCCTAATAAAGGGATTTTTGACATTTGAACCACTAACATTAAAGTTCGAAAAAAAGACTGAAATAACAGTTTTCTTTAAAATTTTATTAGGTAACTTAAACAATTAATAATCCGTGTTTCTACCGCGAACACTAACAACACAAGAACATCGGTTTGGCATACTCAAAATGAGTTCATCCAAATCACGCTGTGGAATGGCCGCCCATGTTCGTTGCAACAACAAAAAAAGGTCTTCTTGCGACTGGATACCCTCCATATTCGGCAGAGCTCTTCTCTGTAGCATATCCCATGCATGCTCAATCGGGTTCAAGTCTGGCGACTGAGCAGGCCAGGGCAGGACATTGATGTTAGCTGCGGCGAGAGTCTGTCTTACAACTCTTGCGGTGTGCGGTCGTGCATTATCATGCATTAACTGAAATAAGGGACCGATTTGCACTTGTAGAGGAACGATGACGTCTGATACAATCGTCTCAGCATAAATTTGAGCGTTGAGGTTGCCTCTGATCCAAATCAACTCAGTTCTTCCGCCGATCCAAATACCCGCCCATACCATGATGGTTCCACCACTATAAGGATGGACTTCCTGGCAGGATTTTAATCGCTGTTGGCGTCCAGGGGTTCTCCAGTGTCGTATACGTCTTGTATCCGGTCTCATACCAAAACGAGACTCATCAGAAAAGCACACGAAACGCCATTGTTCTTCTGCCCAATTTCTGTGTTCAAGAGCCCATTGATATCGAATCCTACGATTGTGCATTGCTATAGGTGGTACCCGTAGCGGTCTTCGGGAATGAAGGTTCACTTCATGCAAGCGGTTTCTGACTGTTTGGTCGCTAATTAAGTTCCCTGAAGAGTGATGAAGCCTCACGGCTAACATCATGGCGGTTATTGTTGGAGCTCTTCGAGTTAAGATTTGAATGTATCGGTCTTGTCTCCGTGTGGTGCAGCGATACCGTCCTCCATGGCGCTCAGCCACGGTACCAGTGCTTCGGTAACGTGTCCAAAGTCGACTGATAACACTCTGACTTGTATTCAGAGCTAAAGCCACAGTACGTTGCCGGGAACCAGCTTCTATCATTCCCACGGCTCTGAGCATTTCTTCCCTGCTTAAATGACGTCGCCGCTCCATAATAACGTTGGTTTTAATCAAGTTAAGGGAAACAGTAGCACTAATAATTTCTTCAATGCGTTGTATGTTTTTATAGGGAAAATATTGGCAGCTGATTTTCATCTTTTACTCGAATTTGATTGACAGTTCCTGATTCAAATTATGAAATGCACCAAAAAGGATCCATATAAATTTATAAAATCATAAATTTATTACAAAGCCACATCTCAATCTCAAGAAATCCGCATAAAAATGCTTGATCCCTAGACACTTTTGATGTGTGTATTTGCATTATGTTTATTTCCTTATTACATTTGTTTTAATCTTTATATTTTACAGTACTATATATATTTTCATAAGCTCTGTCATTGATTGAATCTATTTGCTATTTTTTTATTCTAAGCTTTGTGTTATCTATTTTGAAAGCTTTCTTTATTTTGCTTATTTAATAATTTGTTTGTCTTAATAAATTATTTACATTTAAATTAATATGTATTTACAATTTTTACAACAAATAGTATAGTAATAAATAGTATTAAATAGTAAAATTTTTACAATAAATAGTATAGTTATAATTAGTGTTAATAGTATTAAATAGTACGATTTTTATAATAAATAGTATAATAAATGGGTTGTGTATATATATATATTAGTAGGTGGGCAGTTTGACTAGTTGATACTGTCTTTGTATGTTACTTGTATATTATTCGGCAGTGGGTATGATATTTTATTTATATTTATTATCTAATTTTCCTAGGTTATGTCTGTCTGTCTGTCTTTTCACCAAGACGCCCCACCATGATGTTTGTATTCCAACATCGTCATATTCATGACTCGTGTATTGTAATGTTGTGTGTCTAGCGCTAGTGTTTATGTTTGTGTTTAGTTTATATAACTCCCTATCTTGTCAACAGTATATTTATATTCAAAAATATATATAACTGTTGACACTTCCGTATAAACTATTTTGTATTGTAAGTGTTAAATGTTGTATGCATGTTTTGATGTATTCTTATATATAATCATTATATATTTTATACATCAGTGTCTATGTATGTGTATATGTGTGTGTGTCTCTGTGCTGTGTATGTGTAATGTGGGTGGGTAGTCATAAATATGACGTGTTGGACCTGGCCAAGTAATCCCATTTTTGGCGGGTTTGGCATTCGGCGTTGAAGGCGTTATGGCCGATGTTCTTCAGCCCAGAGTGCGCACAGTTGCAGCAGCTCTTTTTGTATTTTATTCTTAGTTCCTTGTCTTCTTGTGGTAGCCCCATGAAGACCTCAGCGTTTTGGGTGTAAAGTGCCCTGATCACGTCTTCATCGTCCCCATCGACGAAAACGTCTTTGAGGACGACGAGCGGATCCTTGTTCTTCATGGGCGCTACCACAAGCCCACTGCCACTGCTTTCAATCCTCTCTCTCACTCTATCGCGTTCCCCTTCGGTGTCGCAACCCAGTATTACTGTTCGATTTTTGGCTTTCCTGGCCTTACTGATTTTTAGGCCGGTACCCCTGGCGTCGACCGCCTTTTTCACCCTGGCGAGCACCCCCTCGGCAGTCTCAAGACTGTCCGTGGAGGTGACCGCCACCGAGTGAAGCGCCGGTCAGCGCCCGGGTCCGGCTGCTGCGGCTCTGGCGTAAGTCATGGGGGGGACCGGGGCCGGGAGGCTTTCGGGCTTTTGTAATTTGATCGCCTCACCGATCGCCTCACCGATGTGGGACTTGGTCTCTACAACCAAGTCCCGAGCGACAGTCCCGACCAGGTCTTCGAGCTGGGACTGCGCTCGCACCACGATCCCCTCCATTGCCACATCAATATCGACTTGGGTGGACTCTATCTTTTCGTGGATTTTGTTGATTATCTCGACGCTCTGCTCCTCCATTTTTTCCTCAGCGTCGCCTATCCTATATTTTAATTTATAAAAAGAAAGGTCGATACACTCGCGGATAGAGTCCTCCATCTCCTCAAGTCTGGCCAGGATTTTGTCCTCTTGTGGGAGGGGAGCGGTCTCCTGCACTGGGTTTGCGACCACCGTAGTCGCGCTTGCCACCTCAGACACCTTCTCCTCCAGGCACTTTATGCGCCTGCTCAACTCGAAGAGTACTCGGAGACCCTTATCCGAAGCTGACTCCAGGAAGGCTTTAATGTTCTTCCGCATTTGCGGGTATTGCGCACACTTCGAGGGGATCTCCTCGAAGGTGGTCATTACCTCCTGGAGTAGAAGGTCACTCGACTGGCTAGCGTAGGTGGTATGCTGCCTTTTATACTGTTCCATAAGGTCGAGTGACCTTCGCTTGGTTCCGGGTCTCCGTATAAATGTCTTCGAGGCGTCTTGAACAATTGAGGGCGAGGTAGAGGCGCCGGGAGCCGCGCGGGATGTTGGGGGGGTCTCATACATATTTGGCATGTCTGGTGAGAGAGTGAGAGAGTGGTTGACGGGGAAAAGTGTGTATACGTATATCTATTTGACCCTGTATAGGGGGGTTTGTGTCAGTTGTTAAAACAGGTAACTAATAATCAAATTAAAAACAATTAAAATAAAAAAGCTGTGCTCAGATTTGAGCCGGTCTATATAAGTTGAGGTGTTAGGCCTCTGTCAATAATTAAAATATAAGCTATAATATAATTATATGGTCAATAAGTTCAATTTGTTTAAAATTTAAATTATTATTACAATTAAAATTATTTACAGTTAAAAGGATAAATGTCAATAGACTAAAGTTAAAATATATACAAGTTAAAATTCTTAGCTTTGCTCTAATGAGCCGGTCTATAATTTAAAGAGGTGTATAATGCCTCTGTTAATTTGTTTAAAATACAAGCAAACACGTACAATAGAATTAAAATAAAAATAAAATAAAATTAATAATTTTACTTAATTATAGGCTTATTAGTTACTATGACCTGTATAAGGGGTCGTAGGTGTCTTATATATCTATAAAAACAGTCAAAAGTCAATGTATAGTCAGAATTGACAAGTTTGATAAAAAGTCAGAAAATGTTATAAACCCCTGCTGCCTCTGTACCCCTGAAGATCGATATACCCAAGCGAAACTGGGAGGGTGGGCGGGCCCGTTTTTGAAAATCTACTCGTCGGATTTCGACGGGAGAGGTGTCTTTCGACGCGGCTAAATTAGCCCTATCTAAATATGCCAAATTTATAGTTTTAAGCCAAAGGGTTGCCGAAAAATTGTCGAAAAACGTTAATTTTGATGAATTTTTAGTGAAAATTTCTAAGTTTTCAGGTGTTCCTGCTCCGATGGTAAGTCGGAGGGTGTTCAACCGGTGGTGGTGTACAGCAGGGGTGTAGATGCAGTCAAAAATGACGAGCTCCGGGCAGCGAGCGACTCGGTTCGTCGGTTAAGTACTTTTTAAAGTTGGTGTTTTGTGATTTTCAGGTACTTTTTAAGTGTTTATTGTAATTTTTTCAGGTGTTATACGGTGCAGCCCCGAAAACGAGGTACACACGTGTAGGCGACGATAACGCCGACTATATAAAACCAAAATCAAAAGATTTGGTTGACAAACGTCAAAGATATTAGCGTTTGGAATATGTAAAAACACTGAAATGCGTTAAAGTCCCGAAAATTCCCTAAAAATGTCAATAAAATGTCAAAAATACAAATAAAACAACGTTTTAGTATATAACTATGCCTATCTCAACCGCCAGAAGCTTCAAGTCAGTAGAATATAAAACTTTATTTTTCGAAAATGTATAACGAGATGTGTTTAGGGGAATAAGCAGTGTAGATAAAATTTTACTAGCTGATGTCTGCGACTCCGCTCGCGTCCTAGGGGCATGAAAAATAGATAGTAGCCGATTCTCAGACTTATTGAATATGCATAAAAAAATTCATAAGCATCGGTCAAACCGTTTCGGAGGAGTATGGGAACGAACATTGTGACACGAGAATTAAATACATTTATTAGAAGATATTTTGACGCGTTAATGGCAGAATCACAGAACTATAGTCTTTATTGCAATTGCTTTAGCTATTACTTTTATTTGTCTATTTCGTGCAAAATTTTTGAATTACCTTTTTTAATTTTAGAATTTCATAATAAAAGAGAGATTCATTTAATCAAAATCGGCATTTATTATCTATGTGAAATATGATTTTATTCAAATTTTAATTGATAAAGCTCTTAAAAAAAATAAGCGACATATATATCCATTATTTTAATAATCATCCTCTAACACCTATCTGGCTTACCTTCCATCATTAGCTCATGTGAAAGAATACAAATCAAGATCTAATTCCTAAATGTTTCTCATCGTCACCTCACCTGAATAGCTTGAAAGTTTTTAACTAAAGGTTTTACATAAAAATATACATTTAAATTGAAAAAAATATCGTACAACTCCTGTACAAATGTCAAGGAGACCCACATGAAAAAAAAAACATCTGTACTCTTTTTGATGATCTGGTTCCCCCTTCCTCTACAGAACTACACGTGCTGGTCTCGGAAGCCACCGCTTTAGACATATGCTCTCGAACTAAGCCCTTCGGCTCTTCTTTTCTGTGCCGAGCAGTGAAAATCTGGAACTCTCTAAAAGCGCATGTGTTTCCTTGTTTCTATGACCCCGGGTCCCGGGTCCCACCGGGTCCTTCAAGCGGCTCGTGAAAAAGCATTTCACTAAGCCGCCATAGTGTGGGTCACCGTGTTGCACTGTCCGCTGTGGCAGTGAGGACGGTGGCCTCCACTCCTGGATTCTGTTTCTTAAATTTTGTTCATGAAATTCGACCATTTGATTGACCCAAATTTTTTTTTCGAAAAGGTGGCAATGGCAGCTCTGATTGTGGGTGATTGCGGAACCGTATTCTATGCGTTTGACAATGCATTTATAACAACTTATTATGCAGTATTACTCCTTTTAAAATAATGTATTATTAAATAATTTTAATAATTAATTATTATTATTTTAACCAAATATAACCTAACCTAATATGTGATCCAGAAGGTTTAAAGGTTAGGGTCCAGGTTTTTGACATTCAATAGAAGGTCAATTCTAGTTATCAGCGTTTGGTCAAAATACTTCCCATCTTCAAAAATTTCGGTCTCAAGAACCTGTTTACCCAAACGGTTTTCGGTTCTGAAATTGCCAACCCATTGCCACTTCAGTTTGCTAATCCTGTGGGAAGCCTGTGAGCTATGTTGATAACTTAAGTTCTATGGACGACTTTGAATCTGTGGACCAACCATGCCGTGAATGTCCACATTTCGGCCTCGTATATCATGACGGGTAGGACGCACTGGTTGAAGACTTTTGTCATTACATGACCATGGTTTTTGCAATAGTTCTATTTGATTGATATCACTGGCCAGCTGATATGAACGGCTGATATAAATTATATTGGGAACAATACTTATAAAATCAAAATCATTGTTGAGCAATATACTTATGAAGTGCCTTCTGTATCAGACTTTCCACCAGACGTGTGCCTCATATGGTTTTTGACGAGCCTCTTGGCAAATCCACGAGCAGATATAACTATCGGAATCATGGTGTGTGTGACATGTGACTGCCTCGTTGGCCTAGTGATAGCGTATGCGACTGCTGATCAAGAGGTCTCGGGTTCGATTCCCGGGTCGGACCAAATATTTGTGTGCTTCCGCAAATATTAGTTTCGGAGTTTGGGTGTTTTCTATGTATAATATGTGTTTACAAAAAAAAGTATGTTTATGTATTTATATCAGTTTTCTAGTTACCCATAATACAAGCTTTGCTTAGTTTGGGGACTAGATGGCGTTGTGTGTAAAATGAAAATATTATTATTATTATGGGCATGCCAAGATTATTTTTCAGAGGGTGTGCACCAGCATTTAGGTTCTAGGGTGCACCTGGTTAGGTATCACATAATAGCCCTGATGGCCAAGTCGTAAAACTCACTGCGGTCATCGCAGTTACACGACGTTGTTTACCTACATGGCCACCGCTCATGCTGGAGCCTCATAAAGGGCCATGGACTGCACAACCCCTGTAGGATCTCCTTCAGGAGTAATTGGGCCTCCTCATGTAAGGTAGTGCTTATGGGGATCAGACTTTGGAGATCCCAGTTGACCCAGATGACTTGTGGAGTTCTCGATGTCGATGCTACTTGCCTCTCAATGTTTTAATATGACATGACAACAATGTAGAAAATTATTCGAAATAGAAGATTTGAACATCCCAAAGATGTAAATAATGAAAAGACGAAGGAGATTACAACGTTTATTTTGCATACATTTTTGTTTTACACTGAGGCTAAGCTAAAATTTGATTACATGACATGTAAGGAATATAAAGACAATTTCGCATACTATAACCGAGTTGTGTTTCGTAGCACTATACCATTGATATTTTACTATGTTGAATAATAATATCACCAGAAATATCTTATAGAAATTTAACTATAAGATATTGAAATAGAAAAGTCTATTAGCTAAGTAGGAGACTGTCTTAAAACATTTTCTATTTATTTATCTACATACAAATAACTGTCACAAAATTTCTATGGAATATGTTTCAATATTATTGTAATCAATAAGTCTAATGGTGGTAATTTAAACTGTTTTTACACTAATTGGGGATATATTTTAATGTTTAAGTAGACAGTGGACACAATTATTATAACTGATAAAATACAATATTATATTTAGTATACAATAAATTAAAAGTATTACTTCTTTATATAAGTAGTCCTTTTATCAATAGACGAATGTCTTTGGACATAAATATTTTAGAAAAGAATAACGTTATTACACTAACAATGAATAATGTTTATGTGAATAAACTTACTTAATGCTGACTAACCATATTGTGAAATAGGCAGTGCTTTAGTAATCAGTACGTATATTGTATACTAAGTACAATCTTGAACATAGAACGCGTGAGTCTCTTTTAGGAGATTTATGTAGAGTACGGATGACTTTCAAAAATAACATCAGTAAATTATCATAACAACAAAATAATATACAAAAATCTCATCAAGATGTAACAAAACATTCTTACTCGAGAGACAGTCTTCGAGATGATAGGGCCAAGATGCTTCAATAAATAGCACTGAATAATATAATTTTCATTAAAAGTATTTAAAGTTAGATTTTGTTTGATATTCATGCAATGTGAATCAATCTAGCTTGTTATTTTTTTCAATTAACATACATTACATTTATAATGTATTTATTTTAACATGAGATCTATAAAGCTTGAAGCATAAAAAGAAAAGTTTACAAATGCCAATTAAATCAACCAACTTAAGCTAAACAGAAGTAGGTGATTATGTTTCTCTAGTTACTGTCCTCTAGTCATGTCAAATGCAAAAAAAAACTTGCATAATTCAGTCAGTCTTTATGTATTATATTCCTTGCATTATGACTGTATGTATGATGTAGTGCTAGTCATAGTAACTCAGTCTTAATCCTCTCTGATACAAACGTCAATATTTATTGGTTCACAAGAAGAAGTTTGTTACATCTTGTCCTTTAAAGAGCAAACTTAACATAAACCAAAAAAATATTAAACTTAAGAAGAGGAGGCAGAAGCCAATCGTGCCCTGCCTTCTGTAACTAATTGCTTATTTAAATAAATATCCTCATCTGTGGAAGTGTCAATAAGATCAAGTGTTAACAATGGCTCATTAGGGTTTAAAGGATCCTTGCCTACATCTTTACAGATACCAACAAATTGTTGTTCCACACACAATTCTTGGAATCGGATGCAGTCTTCTACTGTCCAATCTTGATGTAGAGGCAAAACATCTGTGAAAACAAAGTAAATGATCAGTGACGGTTTATCACCAACGACTGTCTTCAAAGAATTGCTATACTGTGTCTATATTATCTTTTTGACAGGTCACGCTTATAAATTACCGTTTTTTTCTTCGGAATAATGTACTACAGTAATGTCGTACTTTATAGATGGGTAGTAAAGTGCCCTGTGCAAAACTAACGAAGACAGACTATAAAACAGTTCTTGAAATACGATAAATCGTTTAAGCGATTAAAATAATCTATCATACATACGATAAAATAATTTGACTTGATGTAAGTACTGTTTCTGCGAATTTAATAAAATCAAAAGGAAATTAAAGTACTATGACTTCAAAATTGATTGTTTGCAAGGAATTATGTCAACATGTTGGAATTTAAGTTCAAACTAAGAGTAAAAACAATGCTCTTATTTTTGAACGACTGCCTTAAAATGTAACTATAGACGCGTTAGTAAAATTTAGCTTTGAAACGCGTGAAATTTAGCTTTGTTAATAACGTCTACCTATATCAAGTTTAAATCCAGAGTTATGAGAAATTACATTTAAAGAATTACATACTTCTTACTAAATCGACCTTCAAGTGACTGTGTTAGGAAGTTTTCTTTGTTCTGCGCCAATTATCTATCATAATAGTGCACATTTTTTTATTTACAATATTGACCTAAAGAATTACATACAAGCATCAAAAAATTCTTCCGCATCATCGCTTATTAGTAGCGTTCCCAAAAGACATATTACTTAATTATTTAACAAACTAGCTAGGTAATTGAAATTAGGTATACAAATGAATCATGTAATATAAAATTATTACAATCCATCCATCCATCAGACTCTTCTTCATAATTTAAACTAGACTAGTCAGTCGAGTCCTCGGTTGTATTGTTTATATTGAAATGTATAAATATTCCTAATTTAGTGATTTTATCATTTATACAATTATTTATTTCATATATATAATTTAAAAAACGAACTAACGAATAATTAATATTTTAAATAAAAATATCTAAATCGATTGAAAGTTCTTCTTAAATAAAATCGATTTTGATTTCAAATCGAATCGGAGTCGTGTGAGGGTTTAACTAATTTCGAAATTTCTTGAACTGTCAAAAAGATAATAAACGAATGTACAAGGTATATCAAATCAAATCAAATCAAATCAAACCATTTTATTTCAAGTAAACCATACAACGGCACTTTTGAAACGTCAAGTAGTCAGTCAGTAGTCAGTCGTGAAGCTAATCGTCTGTTCCAATTCGTAGATCCTATGGAGAAGAACAGACAAGAAACTCCATGGACACTCTTTTCCAACATTGTTTTTACATTTTTTGGTTACATTGTTTAAGGCATTTTATTAAATGTGATAATATAATATAATGTAATAATTTATTATTCAAATATCTATTAAATTACAATCTCTTTTGTCTAAACATGGAGCATCATGCTCACTTTCAACAAAAAGAAAAAAAACAAGTTTACATAAACAATACTTTTAGACTATTAGCTCTAATGACTTATAATGATTAGTAAATACTTGAAAATGACTATCATTACTAATGCTATTAAATATACATAATTGTTAATGTAAACAATATTTTGTCAATGTATAGGCTGTTGTCAAATATACTCGTATTATATATCTATAGAAATAAATAAAATTGGAATGTCTGTATGTTAACCCTTGCACATGAATGCATATAGAGGAATTAGACCAAAAATTTAATTTTTAAATTTTATTCTCTGTCTTTTTGCTCCGGGTAATCTCTGGTCCTGGACCGATTTTGACGGAACTTTCACTGGCAAAATGCTGATGACTCAGCTAGTTTTAATAACATGTATGTACTTGGGGAATAATTTAACTTTGTATTATTTATTGTAAGTGAATGAAGCTTTAGTAGTATTGCTTGCTCGGTTACGTGCGTTAAATTTATTTATAACTAGCTGAGCCCCATGGGCTAACCGCGGTTATAGCTGCAAGGCTGGAGTAACGACGCGAAACAAAGCTACACTAAAGCAATAGCCTCAGTTACTCCTTATGTCATCAGCTATCCTGTCAGTGAAGTTCCCGTCAATATTGGTTCATGCGTTCTAGAGATTACAACGGCACAAACAAACAGAAAGACAGGCAGATAAAAATTACAAAATTGTTTCTTTGCATAAAAGTATATATTTGGTATTACAAGTGACCCTTCATTTTATATTATTTTTATAGATGTATAATCACACATTGGCCCTCAAATTTTTCAGCTAAGATTGAAGCATAATTGTGTCGGGTAATTTCTTGGAATGGCTATTTCACTATGTGGATGACAACACGGACTGGACATAGTAAAAAATGATATTGATAAAATTAATATTCACCATAAAGTCGAGCTTTTATAGCTTGAGGTGGCAATGAGCGTGCTAATGGGACACTCGGTGGTATGGGACGCAAAGCTTTAGTGGCCACCATAGCTAGGTCTCCATAATCACAGAAATAAACAGAAACCATTTCAATCGAAACCGTCCCTGCAATTATTATCCTGAAAAACAAAAAAGTACATCAGCCACATGAAACTTTTACAATATTATAAATATCAATGTTATAAACATAATAAATTGTTTTTTTTTTAAATTCAACATCCTGACCGATGTTCGGATAAATGTACGAATCGAAATGAGTGTTCAAGATGAAAAAAGTTCATGACTCGGAACCCTTTTAGATTCGTCATGTCCGTCCGCCCGTGTCCATTTATCATAAGATAGGTATTGTAAAAAATTTGAGAGGTTACTGAGACGTTTTTTAAATAAATAGAATAAAAAAAGAGGAGGGATGAGGCGCAGTGGTCTCTTTCTATGAAACAGTAATGCTCTAGAAAGAGTCCGCAGAATGGGATCGGGAGAGGGCCGATGTCGAACGAAGAAGACGTCAGCGGCGTTAAGACCGTGACGGGTCCGCGGGTCACTGGAGGATGGGGACCGCTGGTGGTGAAAAATGCCGCGGTGGGGGGAGTGATAGGGGAAACGGTTTCCTCCTGGTTAGGGCCTGATAATTAACCTGAAGCCGATTCAGGGAGGACCTGAAATAACATGGTCCGGGTCCTCCCGGCGCAGGGCGTCAGAGGTCGATGGGCGAGTGTTTTTAAGTGGAAACACCACATACTCCTGGCTCCTGTTCCCAAAGGAGCCGAAGATTCGAAGGAATTTTTCTATCCCGTGAACAAAAAAAAAGGTATCCGTTTGCGAATTATCAAACTTCAAAGAGCATTTTTTGTAAAAAGATGGCATCCCCCATTGTGGGTGACTATGGAACCCTATTCTATGCAAGGCCTGACACGCACTCTCACTCACTCATAGTGGCTAGAAAAACCAATATTCATCCGGCGATTACTTGTATTTTTTTTATATTTAAAAGTGATTACTCTGCCTGATGGAAAGCATGAGTAGAATCCAGGAATTTAAAAATATAAAGTAAAACATAATTTAAATCTACTTCAAAATGACCACCTTTTTAGCCAAATCTTCCTTTTAACCTCAAACATTACATAAATAATGGCTTGTTTCTATGAGTATGACGACGTCGATATAATGTGTATAAGTTTAATTTGTTTGAAAGAAAAGAACCGAAAAGAGGAACTATTTAGTTCCTGCTTGTCAAAACTAATAAAATAGGGCTTAGTAAACCCATTGCAGCTGTTGTTGTCCCTATGAACAAATAAATACACAATCGAAAAAGAAAGGTTTGAGAAGTCAAGTATACAGGACCTAATATGGCTGACCTCGTAATGGAGACAGGAGAAAGATTTTAATTTTGACATGCTATTAAAGTATTTTATATGATTACTAGCTGATGCCCGCGGCTCCGCTCGCGTCCTAGGGGTATGAAAAATAGATGTTGGCCGATTCTTAGACCTACTCGTTATTCATACAAAATTTTATACAAATCGGTCGAGCCGTTTCGGAGGAGTATGGGAACGAACATTGTGACACGAGAATTTTATACATTAGATATTTTGGTGTCCTTTATTATGTTAGACGTTTTAAATCTTATTGTTACTGAATGTGGTAAGTAGTAATAACTAATTTTGTTTTCTTCCTTTATTTACCTGTACCAAGAAGCATCTTTTTCGTAGTACACAGTGTATAATTCTCCATTAACCGGACTGGTAGGCGCATCTAGATCTGATACTTTTGGACATTCAGTTTGAAGTTTTGCCATCATGGTTTGAAGAGTGCATCGTGTACTATTCGGCTGAACCTGAAAATGATAAACTCTCTTGTTGTAGCCTACTGCTAAAGAGTATTAAACATATGAATAAATATATGCACGACTGGAAATCCCTAAGGAGCACGATAATGTGTTCACCATTCTTCTGAAACTGCTTTATTTTTTTAAAGCGTTTATACGCTTTAAAAAATCGGCCAAGTGCGTGTCAGGCCACGCACAGGAAAGGGTTCCTCAGTCACCTATAATGGTATGTGGATTTAAAATCGTATCCAATAGATAATCGTTATTTTTACGTATTAATACGTTAATTTTGTATGACGTTTTCCAAGTGAGCGCATTTTACCATATAAGCCTTTATAACTCCTGAACTAAGAAAGTCATCTAATCGGTTATAGTTTTCCTTCAAAGTTCATTAGATGGACCAACATCACGATTTTTTTCAGATTTTTTGAGCCAGCCGTTTAGCTTTTAGAGGGGGGGGGGGACGCCCTGTTTTTACAAAAAAGTGCCCTTTAAAGTGAAATATCTCGCAAACGGATACCTAAATCAAAAAATCGTCTAGGAAACCCTTTATTGTTTTTAAAAGACCTATCTAATGATACCCCACACGATGGGGTAGCCTCGAGAAAAAAAAATCATCCCCACTTTACGTGTAGGGGAGGTACCCCAAATAAAATTATTTTTCATAATTTTATTGTAGCACTTTGTCGACGTAATTACAACACGTATTCGTGCAAACTTTCATCTTTCTAGCACTTACCGTTTGGACGGTAAGTCGAGGACGGACGGACGGACGGACGGACGGACGGACGGACGGACAGACGGACATGACGAATCTATAAGGGTTCCGAGTTATGAACTTCGGAACCCTAAAAAATAAAGCAGTTTCGTTTATACGAAAACATACCAAAAATACATACCGACCACAAACTGAAAAATCTTCGTTTCTTCGGAATCTTAGCTCATCTCTTTAAAGTGTGTTGTATTTGCTATTTCTTTTAGTTTAGAAAAATACGCCTAAACAACGCAAGACAAAATTACCGCAGAGAGAAAGGAAAACTTGAAACAAATCCTATACTAACCCATCTGGCCAGCGTGGCATAGTAGGCCAGAGCCTCGTTGCTAAGACGAGTAAAATGTTGTTGATGATGATGATGATATAAGGTGATCACTCACAACGAAGTTACAGGGGTTAGCTGCCATAGCGATGTACACATCGAAGCACTTTCCGGGGGCTGGCAGTGTCGGCGGCGGTAGCGTGATCCCGCTCGAAATCTTTTCGTCCCCCAACATCGACGAACTGCGGAATATACGCTCCTTCTTCTTGTGCAGGGCCTCTACGTGATTTGTTTCATCCTTTTCTTCCTCTTTTGGTTTACCACTAAAAACAATAATTACAGCATGAACCATCAACTACGAGTTTCAGTTTCTGCATTCTTATGGAATGATGGAATTAATCAGACACGAAACTGAGTATATTCTTTTAAAACGAGATAGTTCTTTTTTAGACACACATTAGCTCATCTTTTTCATATTGCTAATATTCATACGGAAAATAGAACTTTTTGTATTTCTAATAATAAAAATAAATAAATTAGGTTTTATTTTGTCCAGTATCATAAAAATATTGTAAAAAACCTTACATTGTTTTAAACTGTCTAAACGACTTTATATTTAAAGGTATCGTACTTATACCACTTAGAGGTTTAAGGTTCGAATCTTGGGTCTAAAGCTGACTGACTGACTGAAGGTGGAAACACATTATCGGACGCGGCTGACGGACGTGGCCGCGACTGATAAGTGTGCACAGTCTCGTCAGTCAGTCTTGTGCCAGATTTCTGTCGGACGTCCGAACGTTCAAGGTCAGTCAAAGGTCACGTCCACGACTTACATCCGATAGTTTGCACAGCTCAGTGTATATTCATATTCTAGATCACGGCTATCAGCCGCGTCCGATAATGTGTTTCCAGCTTGATACTCGTTTATAAGGAGAGGCGGACGATAGGAAGTAAGAAAGTGTCGTACAGTTGCAAGTAGTCGTACTCCAAGAGGATGGCGTTGTTGACGGAGGCGAGGATGTGCTGCGGGCCGGTGCGCACGAAGAGCTCGACGTGCGGCGCGGCGGGCGGCGCGGGGCTCGAGGGCAGCGCGCGGCACAGCACGCGCGTGCCCAGCACCAGCTCGCGCAGCCGCCCCACCATGGCGCCCGCCACGCGCTCCGCAGGGCCCAGCCGCACCGATATCGCCTGACACACATTACACAACTCATTACATCAACACTCAATATATGTGGCTCGTTGCGCTTTGTCCTCCAGTCGTGCGTCCAGTTTTTGCAGTGATAACTTCTTATGGGAGGGTGAACCGCTTCGTTACGTAACACGTTACGGCTTCAGTCTGTCTGGCTTCCCTTTCTCTCACGCATACGGCATTTTAGCCGTTATCACTTTTGTCGTCCGTCCGGCGACACGAGACAAACACTTTTTTTAAATTATTGTGGACATTCTCTGAAGGACAATGGTAACTGATCAGTTCTGAGAACTAAGTTCACCGACTTATCTCTGAAGTGGAGATGGGTCAGTTACATATTTATGTCACAGAACATATGACCGATTAAGTAATAATGTAGTGGAGATCACGTCATGGCTGATGCAAAAAGCAACAGACCTAGACTATTGTTGTACTACCACTGTTATTGGCATCGCCGTACTAAATAAAATTTGCTCACTCACCTGATGAGGAAAGGCGTTGAGCGCCGGCGAGAAAGTTTGTAGCGGCACTAAAGAAGATAAAGGAGCGCGCAAAATAAGACCGCTGTCAACGAGCTGAGTCCTCACGGTGCCCTCGCCGTCGAGTCCGCTGATAATCGTACAGCGAACCCTGCAAAAAAAAAAACAAATAATATATAGTAAATTTGTATGAACATATCTAAACTTTCGTTAGGGTTTCCATGCACGATACGATTGGGTGTACGGTGTGGCCGCTACTGATTTTAGATTTATTTGAAAGAAATGTTAGAGCTATCGTGTAGTCATCACTACTAATCAGCTATAGTCTATAAATATGTTGGTATACGGTTTGTTTCGACTTTACTTCTCCTTGCAGTGTCTTACGTGTCCCTTTGTCGGCTGTTATGACATCCATGGTATTATGACACTAGACACTAGGTATTGTTAATCCATCACTACATCGATAAGTTTAGGGAGGAATAGAACGATGGTGTTGTGATTATTAATCTACACATAATTAAATTACACATTATCAAAAATAATAGACCAGGGTAGAAGCTTCTTAAAATAATAAAAAGTGAACAGAAATTATAGTAGGATGAAACCCTTTGGCCTAAAATTTTTCGTAGGTCACTCAGGTATTAAATTATCTTAAAATAGTAATTAATAGGCATATACGCATATACTTTAAAGAAGATTCTGCAACTTTCTCAAAAATTGTAGATGTTTTATTTAATATTTTTTTTATTTTTATTATTGTAATGGAATAGGCGTTTGTCTTCCATCTCACCTGATGGAAAGTGTAGATGAAGGCGAAGATGGTACACACCCATCCAAAAGAAACCTGTTCACTCTACTCTTAAAGGCTCCAGAGTTCAACTCATCAGGAAAAATAGACCCAGGCAGGTCGTTCCAAATTTTGGCGACTCTCACCAAAAACGAGCTGTCAAACCGTTTGGTTCGTCTTTTGGGTATGCCAACAACGTATGGATGAAACTTTTGCCTGCGCCTAGTAGTCCGATAAAGGAATGGAGATGGTTCAATCATTTCGAAAAGAGCTTTCGAGCACTCTCCAAAGTGCATCCTATAAAAAACCGATAAACTGGCAACTCGACGACGATGCTCAAGGGTGTGTAGTCTGCTATTTGAGAGCTTTTCGTTATTAATTAACCTACGGGCTCTTCGGTCAACCGAGTCCAAAGCTTCTATATTAACTTTATTACTTATTTGTTTCTTAATTGTAGTAGTATATTTCGATTTGCAATATTTTTGTTAATCATTGTAAAATGTAATCTTACGTTTTCGAGTGATTTAAGTGTAAATTTTAATAAATAGCTCAATAACGATTAAAAAAATTCGAATTCGAGTTTTTTCATTTTTTGCATTTTCTGAGAAGATTTACTATCATCGCCATCACCATCGGAAAGTAGAGATTTCATCGTATATAAAACACTTCATTTTTTTGAAAAAAGTTGATATTTTGACGGGTGAATTTTCGATTGAAAATTAGGGTTTTTTTTTCGGTGAAAAAATATATGTTTCAAATCAAATAAATTACGGTGTATTCAGGACACAAAAAGGTAAGTTTTCACTTAATTTCTTGAAAAAATAATTTTCTTTGTAAAAGATAAAAATAAAAAACCAAAAACTTGGTTTTTTGAATTTTTCACATAAAATTTAAGGTTATGTGCAAAAAGTGTGAATGCAAAAGTTTGTAGGTCTTTTTATTACCTACAACTTTGCCATTTAACTTTTTTCCATAGGACTTGTAGTTTTGCTGGAAATCGAGATAAGCTATTTTTTTCCCTAAAACCCCCCTCTCTCCCCCTTCCCGACTTCAGATCGCTCGTAATTAATTTTCCCTTTAATTTTTGTAATATTCTCTTCCTTTTACAATGAGTTTCATCCTACTATAATTTATTTTGTTTTCAAACATTATCGGCACTGGTCTATAAATAAAATAGTAGTATCTGTATGTAATATCAAATGATCAATTTTTAGTAAATTATATCTATATATAACTCTGGAATGGCTCTCTGGAAAGTTCTGGTAAGCAGATGACATGATAAGTAACTTACTTGCGATTTACAGTAATAAAATATAATACCCTCACTGAGTGTGTGTGTGTGTGTGTGTGTGTGTGTGTGTGTGTGTGTGTGTGTGTGTGTGTGTGTGTGTGTGTATGTGTGTGTCTGTGTGTTGTGTGGTGTGTGTGCGTGTGTGCGCGCATTTACCAGTCTCCAGCGAGGGTGCGCACGATGTAGAGCGTGTTGGCGTTGGGCGAGGGAGCCTGCGGCGCGGCGGGCAGCGGGCGGCGATAGGGGCCGGCCGTGAGCAGCGCCAGCGCGCCGCGCACCAGCGCCGCCCCGCCCGCGCGCGACACCCACACGCGCCCTTCCTCTGTCACGCATCCCACCTCCACCTCGCACGGTTTCTGGATACATAACCCCTTGTTCAAACACTCTCGGTGCATTCCGACGATCATTTCAACACGATTAGTTCAAGGTGCAAGGGACAATATTAATATAAGAACAACTGTTAGGACTTTTACTATTTTTAAGAGAGGGTCGTCGTTCAGAGACGGAGCCCGAACCAGGAGCGGGCAGGCACTGGGAGGGGTCCCATTAGGAGATCTGACCCCGGGAAGAGTGCCTGAGAAGAAAACCCCGGCCCGGTCCATGATGATTTTCCAAACGAAAAAAAAGTCAGTATATTTGAGGGCACTGAGTTCCCAATAACAATTGCCATAGACGACAACGACGTTTAACGTGCTCTCCGAAGCACGGGCTTCAATCAACGCCAAACTTCCAGATTCCGGGCTGTTAATAAGAATTTCCTGTAAGTAAAACCCAACAACACTTTTTGGGCCGACCCGGGATTTGAACCTGATTTCTGGTTAGCGTATGCGATTGTTAATCAAGAGATCTCGCCTCTTGATTAACAATCGCATACGCTAACCACTAGGTCGACGAGCCAGTCAGAATGTAACCAAATTTTATGAACTATACCTGCGTGATTGTAAAAGTTCCAGCAATGCAAAAGTCATGAACGATTTCCTTGTTGAGATTGAGGTCTCGTTGCGTGGAAGTGTCGTACAGTACGACGGCCACCGAGGGGTCAAAGGGGTCGTGTCGCGGGCCCGGCCACGCCACCAGCACCCCGCCCGGCAGGCGCCGGTGCACCAGGTCCGCGCCCAGCGCACTCGCCGCCAGCTCCTCCGCGCCCTCCAGCCGACACAGAATGGCCTGCACAAGACATATTATTAAGTAGCGAGACTACAATTCTAATAGGTACTCTTTACATGTTTTGAACCAAACCAGTGTGATGTATTCACCTCCTATATCTATGTCCAACGATGGTCCGTTAAAGGCTGACGATATACAAGACCATAGAACCGCGATGGAGTTCTTATTCGAAGAACGTATCTATCCAATACTTCGGCTGAAGATTTATTTAAAAGAAATTCTAATATTATGCTTACCTGGGCTGGTATTTTCCTAAACTGGGGCTCCAAAATTTTTATATTTTGCATGGTCACTACATCATCGTCTCCATGATCGCCGAGAAAAACGGTTGCAGTGTCGTCATTAATTTCTAAAATTTTTGCACGTTGCCATCCGCCATCCTCTAAATTAACTGCGTACCTGAAAAAATTAAATACAATTCAGAACCATGTAACTAAAATGTGTGTGTAATTTAATTATGTTAAATTAAGAAGGACTTACCAAGCATTTTTAATTAACATAGATTTATCTACAGGTGTACCAGAATGTTCGTAATATTTGGCCATATCTACTAATAGCGCTTCAAAGGCATCCTGCAAGAAAAGACATATTTATAATACTAGTAGCGGACACACGCAATCTCGTCTACGTCTTCTGATGCCATACCGCGGCAACAATTTTGTTTCCCACTAACAGGTTTCAGTGAGTCAACAACAAAGTAAAAGTAAAAGATGAACAGACATATGCTGTCATGGATTATATTTCAGAACTTTTCAAGAGGAACAATTCTTTATTTCATTATTTTCACAAATCTTTAACCATTCACCCTGCGCTTTCTCTCAATCCGTTTTTAAAACATAATTTCTCTGATTGCCAACTTTTGAATAATGATTATTAATTCTATAATAATGGCATTAATAACAAACTTCTTCTTTTGCCACGTGTACACACTAAGTCGAAACTAAATGTATTGTATAATTTATACTCTCGATTGTCGGCACTTGGTTAACTTTTTAAAATACATTCTTGAAATTAAACTCACTTGTTCTTTTAATCCACTATTTAATTAACTTTCCGTGAGTAACCTTTGATAATGCATAAAGCGCAACCGGTCAGGTAAAAATTGTTGAAAATTAATTAAATAATGGAATAAAAGTATCTACAGGTGAGTTTAATTTCGAGATGTAAATGTGTTATGTATGATTTACCCCACCGATATATGAATTAAACTTTTGTATATTATTTAGATATTTAAAGATATGGATACTTACACTAAATTCTGTTCCTATTATTCTAAGCCAAATTTCAAGTGTGGAGTTTGCAACTGTAACAAAAACGCTCCAAAAGTCGTCGTCAGGGAATGGTAAGGGTGGCAAATCTGTATCTATTGTATCATCTATAATCGTTGTTTCCAATGGTGCGTCCTGCCAAAGAAGGAAATCAACTTCTTTAAAAAGATACATGGGTAAGATTTTTTTTTCATTTATCAACTAGTGACTTGGCTCGGCTTCGCAGGGATGTGGCCGGCCCAACTGTGGCGTAGTAAGAGCTATGGCAGCAAATTAACCTATTTTGGTTCTTAATTGAAACTCAAAAACCTTGTTAGAAAACAAGCATTATATTTTTGAATGTGATAAAAAAAAAAAAAAATTACTTTACATCTTTGACTACCTACGTAGTTACAAAGTTTTCACATAATTTATATGATATAAAAGCGTGTAGCGAGATTTAAGTATGTACTCATATTTTAACAGTTAAAATCAATCACGTCAAGTAATTAAATTTACTTGTTTATCTAGACAAGTAATACTCCAGACAAGCTTTCATATAAATTTATATTATGACTTTATAACTAGATCCTTAGAAGTTTTAAAGTAAAATTTTTTTTTTTCGTATTAGCGCATTCAAATTAAAGCTAGATTTTTTAAAAATAATTTATACTTTCAATTTATTTTTGACTTTTTAGTCATTTTCGGGGGACTAGTACTATTTTTAATGAGATTCTACAATATGGGTATCAAATGAAAGGGCTTGTTAAGAACTATAAGACTGGGAGGGTTGGCGCTCTTTCGGGGAGGCTTTCGTTCAGTAGTGGACGGCAGTAAACTGAAAAAAAAATACAAAAAAAACAATAAAAAAATACAAAAAAAAAAATACAAAATAAATAAATAAGAGTACTTAATTCTCGCGACAAGCCATATTGGATTTGGAATGACGTCACTTTAACAACGACGTCATTTCAAAATTGAGTTGCAACTTGCAAGATTTCACCGAAACAAAGAAACATACATTGCAAGTTAAATAAAAGCTCGTTATGAACTTAAAGGGGAATGCCCATTTTTGGTCAAGAAACGCTCAATAATATGGGTTTGATATTAAAAAAAAATCTTGTTTTATGATAATTAATCACGATGTTCATTTATCAAAAAAAGATTACAACATGTGCAAAAGTGCAAAAAAAGAACTGAGTGATAAAAATGAAATTAAGGAAATCCGTATTTCATTGTGTTGTGGATAAAATATGTACTAAGCAGTGTTGTCAATTATGTACTAATTTCGTCAAAAATATAATCGATACTGTTTATGTTGTTCGATTTATAGGATGTAATTAATATAATTAATTCCAATATTATTCCTTGTTTATTCGATACTTATTTTTATTTTATGTTAATTGAACTGGCAATTTATTATCGCTAGGTGATTAACCATGAGTTCTAATATAAAAAATCATCTATATAAAACTGAATTGCTGTTCGTTAGTCTCGCTAAAACTCGAGAACGGCTGTACGGATTTGGCTAATTCAGGTCTTGAATTATTTGTGAAAGACCAGAAAAGGTTTAAAAGGCGAATATATAAAAATGAATTGCTTTTTTTTATTAATTATGGTTTCATTTAAGTTTACTTTATACAAAAGTTTAGGTCTTCTATTTATCGATTCAAGCAGTACGAAGTCTGCCGGGTCAGCTAGTAATAAATAAAGCTAGCAGAGTAATAGCAGTATAACTAATATTGTTTGTTTTTAGGTATAATTTTCGAGTGACAGTGTAGTGTGTCACTCGTGTTGGACTGCAGCGTGGCATCAAATACGATATCCTACTAGTGAACAGCACAATGCACAGATTGTTGGTCGTGGACATATATACATCAGCTGTGGTAGGTGACTTTTCACGGTCGTAAAATATATTTGGTAGAAGTGCAATTAAAAGTATTGTTATAATTGTATTGTAGGCCGTTGAACGGTAGCATGCTGTGCCCATGTTATGACAGTAACATTTACAGACAAATATTTCCCCCCTGGCTCAATTTCTGTATGATGTACTGATCATATTTGATACAAATGATGTATAAGTTCAAAAATGCCTATTGATCTTATCAAAACTTAATAATGTATATCTTGTATTTAAGCAAAATGATTGTTAAAATACTGATTTGTGACAATTAAATCAATTTTATAACATAAATATCCCGATATTTTGTAAATCAATTCCTTTACTATTTTAATCTATAAATTACATTAAATATGCGTTTATTTATGTGCACCTTTTTTTTTTCCCGTGCGGAAATCCCCCCAGATACCACCAGTTGATGGTTATGTCGGACTCGAACCGACCAAAACCGCACGCCGCCTCGGGTACTATAAGCCGAGGAACCAGGTGTACCCTCGAAAGGAAGTCCCTGGAACCCCGACGTACCTCGGGCCATCCACGGCTTGCAGATGACCCTCTCTTGTGTGGAAACCCCGAGTTCCAGAAGTCTAAATGGAGACGCGGGCGCTTCGTAGCACTCGCGCCGCCACCCTGGCCTGCTATTTATGTGCAACTAGGGCCGAAGTGTCTATCGGTGGGCATTTCCATTTAACCTGACCTGACTAAAAAAGTGGATTAATACATTATTACTATTACAAGTGAGTTTAATTTGAAGAATCTATTTTATAAATTCCACCAAGTGCCGAAAATCGAGAGTATAAATTATATTTTGATTATTATCATAGTATATAATATAACATTAGAATATAATCAAGTCACATGCTTATTCTATAGGGGGTCAAATACACCAATGTTCAATTTCGTATTAAGTTACATAGATTTAAGAACTCTCGTTTCGTATTGATGCTGCTAACTCCCGCATTTCCTTTTTTTGTGTTTGAAAGGGATAGATATTTTAATTATTGTATAGTTTAAGCTTGTATTATAAGTTCAAAATCTGTATCTTTCTGGTGGTTTTGAGTGTTTTGGCGATAGTGTCGTGCTTTGGGTCGTTGATCTTGACGAATACCATCAGTTAGTTAAGACGGTGGCTGGGGCTTGTATGCCGGCTGTTTGGACAGGCTGACTTAAAACTATGGTCCTTTCCACAAAAGGCCAAACCAGACCCAATACTGTACTCGCATAGCTTATTATTTAATCATTGTTCACGCACTTTATTTACTTGCAAAATAAAGATTATTTATCGCTGAGTAATTACGAGTGCAAGTAAAACACTTGCTACTGAGAAAAAACAGGGTGCTGCATACTTTTTATAATTAACAACTTACCTCTTTATTAGGAAGTAAAATTAAATCATCACTAAAAACTCGCTCTTTTATAATTTTCGGACAGTTTTCAACCAACTCTTGCCAATTACTTGGTAAATTTTCACCATACTTTTCTCTGAGAATAAAAAAGATGGATTTTAACATCAAATAAGACTGTGAAAGGCTTTGGTTACCATGTAGTTAATAATGATTATTTAACCAATACCTGTATAAATGTGGTACTGTTTTTGCCCAAAGGCCATTTTCATGTTCAGAAACCAGCTCAGCAAGATAAGATATGGCATTGCTACTAGATGACGTAGGAACATTGCCAGATTCTGAACTCTCAATTTTCGAAAGTAACTTTACTGCAGCTACCTCTTTACACAACTCATCTGATGGTGATGAATCCGGATATGATGATGCGGAATACGACCCTACCTGGAATACATTTAAATAAATAAATGATACGCTCAACTAACGTTACGTGGCCAGAGAACTGCAGCAGTATTATCTTCAAACCTTTCAAACCCTATAGATACACCACGGAAAATCTGTACAGGGACAGCAATCTTTTGAGTGTCAGAAAACTATACATTTTGAACATAACCTTAAATCTGCACAAAAAAATGACGTACAATCCTCCCGTTTTCCATAAAAGACGTAAAGATATTGTGGCCCTTGCCCCCAGAGTTCATTCTGTTTTTGCTGGTCGTCAGTATGTAACACAATCGGCCTACATTTATAATAAGTTAAACTCAAAACTAAATATATATCCGAGATTACTCTATGACTGTAAAATAAAAATAACTGAGTGGCTTAAAACACTAACGTATGAGGAGACTGAACTCATCTTAGAGAGAATTTGCTAAGCACCAACCACTTGCAATCGAACATATGCATACACACACACACACACACGCACGCACACGCACTAAGTATCCATGTATACACAAAGCTGTTCCATTATTTCATTATTTTTCGCTATTTGTTTTGTATTAATGTAATAGTACCTACTACTAATAACTTTAAGACATTGTTCACCTAAGAGATACGATATTGTAAACTGTATAATACGAATAATGTCTTTCTATTTCAATTATTATGGTCTCATCATTGTGTAATTGTAAATCACGGGAAGAAGCGAGACAGCCCCGATACAAGTATTTCAAATAACTTACTGGGGCTTGTCTCAATTTTTGTAATGTAATGACAATGTATGAGAAACAATAAAAACCTTTTTATTTTATTTTTTATTTTTATTTTTTTTATCTTCGTGTCGCGTATTTCAATACACTCGGAAGATTCCGTTAGGAGTCGCGACAATACGCTGAAGGAACAATCGCTCGATCATGATGAGTACTAGACAATAGAGGCTGGGATCCAGCGCGATTCTCTAGTTCGTGGAGATAATATAATATTTTAAACATTGTAATTGTTTTGTTATCGCCTTGATCTTTTCATTTATATATTACAGTTACAGTGGGCATTTTTAATTTTTGACAGTTTTGCTAGTACATGTATATTAGATGGGCATATCTGTTTAGTTAAGGGATAAAGACACGATATACAAGAAGGATAGCACTTACTTTAACTGTGCAGTCGTAGCTGGCAGCTCCATGTTTAGGTTTATGATCATGCACTTTATATACAGGTTTTGGCAGACCCAACTTTTTACAATACCACTCCAACTTGATCACACTTGATGTAGAATCTGGTGGTGGTTCTAAATTATGAGCTAGTACAACATTTGTCACTGGACCACTACTTTCCTATAAAATAACAAACTATTATACTAATAAGCTATAAAACGGATGTTTATTATGAGTGAAATGTTATACTCGAATAAACGATTTATTTTTTAATATTCTATTTCTACTCACCAGACATTCGTTATTAGAAGACGGAAATTGTAATGGTATTAAATCTACTGTGTTAAGGCGATCTCTCAAATTGGAGAGTCTCTGTGAAGCGGACACTTTAGTACTATGTTTTACGTCGCCCTCGCTATTTGCTCGCATGGGAAGTTTAAACTGTAAAGACAAAACTCATAAATAAATATTTCAGATATCCTAAACAAATCGTCATCTAGTCCCAAACTAAGTAGAGTTTGTACTACTAAATAACTTGCCGCGGGTGGACGGGACGGGTTTTCCTCTCCATCCGCATTAGTTGGCCATCCGCGAGGGGGCGGCGTCTGCGTGTGCCGGACGTCGCCTAAGAGAGGGTTGTCGTACAGAGACGGAGCCCGCACCAGGAGCGGGTAGGCGCTGGGAGGAGTCAAGAAGGAGATATCACCCTGTACTCCTCCTCTTAAAACAGAAGCGCAAAGAGCACACACCGCCCCGTCATATAGAAAACCCCGGCGGGTTGAAGGTCCGAGGGGATTTCCACACGTAAAAAAAAAACTTAACAACTTGGTTAAATACCTACTGTATACGCGCGAGTTCATGTCAATCGGGGCCAGAGCTAACGCTATTGTATTATTTCATTGTGAATAAACTATGACTACTCTGCTTTGAAGTAATTAAAGCAGCGACGGCGAAGATACTGATTCCGACTCTGGATTTATAAAAAAAAACTATTAGAAATAAATAAGTAATAAATTACTTATACCATTTATTTTATTCCATAATTTGCAAAATTACCTTAAGTTCCAATAAAACCAAACCAAATTGACAGCTGTTGACTAAATCGGTAGTTATTATCGACATTACCATAATTAATTAGTTTACAGCACTACAGCATTCCTCAGGATGGACATGAACTCGCGCGCATTTAGACTTTTTTTGTAGATACGTAAATATGTATAACAGAAAACACCCAAACACCGAAAAAAAACATGAGATGATTTACAAAAATTTGGTCGGTCCCGAGAACCCACTAATATATATATATTAATATAATAAGCTGCCACTGTGGCACCGAGGCAGTCAAGAGAACTTTGTTATAAAATTTCACAGACCAGAATTACAATATTTTTACAATAAAATTGTATTTAAGTTTATTTCACTGTTACATATATCGACAAGCCCTGAATTTAAATACCTATTATTATCAATACATACTTATTTAAATACACATGTTACCTCTTCAGAATGTGTATTAGTTTCCCTCACGATCTGTGGCAACTGGTTGTTGACTCTTGATACTTTTTCTACAGTTTCATTAACAGACTTCGTTGTTTGTTTATTGTTCGTGTAATTTATTTTCGTTTCGTTCGACTTTTGATTATACTTGTTATTCTGGTGAAAAATAATAAATACAATATACTATGGCATGCGTGTGATAACGAATTTTCGTGTGGTGACGTATTAAGAATACTGTCACCCACCCCTATTCATCCTGTAGGTGTCGCAAGTGGCCTAGTCGAGTAAACTACGCAGGACACCATTATTATATTGAGAAAAATCTATACCAAACTGTCTAGTCAGTATAGTATGGTAGACCAAAGCCTACTTGTTATGTCCAGTAGTAGACCTGTTTAAAGTTGTTGATGATAACATATGTTAATATAACATAACATATGTTGAGAAAAATTGCAAGTCAGTAAAATTATTACTATAAAGTTATAATTCATTTCTGCGAAACATCGCAAAGTTATTAAGTAAAACAAAAGTACCTTATGATAAGTGTTGTTGGTGCTGTAGGGAGTATTGCCTTTCGGTCTGTAAAGTTGACCTGAATATGAGCTGCTGTAATTGGATGTGTAGCCTGAAGCTTTTCGCCATGATCCTTGTTTTTTAGGAAATCGATTCTGTAAAATATAACTGTATATAATATAAAATATTAAGTGATTACATAAAACAAGTTTTACCAGGTGTAAACTTTCATATTTTAAGGATAATGGCAGGAATGTATGGGACTTTTGTACCGTTTTGTGTTTCTCATAGAAGGCATTACTGATAGTAATTTGGCTAGTAATATCAATAATGACAATTATAATTTAACCAATCAACAGAAACGGTTGAACGATATACATATTTATATATATACTTACAAACCTATCTTGAATTAATGAATTTAGAACTTTCAATAATTCATTTATCTAGACTATACTCTGTGCAGTCAATACTACCTATAAATAAAAATGAACCAACTTCAAACAGTTTTAGGTAACTTCACACATTTTAATTATACTTTATTTAAATTAATAGAAAATTAGGTATTGACAAGAATTTTCACTCAGTAATTTAAGCCAGTCAAAGCCAATTTACTTTACACTTTTCAGTGTCCGTGGCAGGCAGGGGGTTTTTGTTTGTTTTTTTTTTAGTTTGTTTTAGGGTTCCGTAGCCAAATGGCAAAAAACGGAACCCTTATAGATTCGTCAAGTCTGTCTGTCTGTCTGTCTGTCCGTCCGTATGTCACAGCCAATTATTTCCGAAACTATAAGAGCTATACTGTTGAAAGGAGAAACCCGATTCTGGGCCTAAGCGTTACACGAATGGGATATGTACCAAAAAATTCGTCTATTTTGCTTGATTAACTTATCGAAATCTTAGCTTCATTTGCAATGGCCAAGTGTAGAAAATTAGTAGAATTCTATTGTTTTAAACAATCTTTGTAAACCTCTGCAACACTTATTTCAATATACGTAACTAGCTCCACAAACGTAGCATTCCTAAAATAGGATCGATTTAGTGGAAATCGATACTGTTATAAATAAATAATACTTCTTTGTTTTAGTATAAATGATTGTTTTAATAGGTATTTTTATCAATGTAAATAGAGTCTGGCCAGCGAATCGTGACACAACTACTTACAATGGCGGCAATTCAAAATATCTACAAATGGCAGCATTAAATATAGCATGAAAGGGTAGTTTTGCATTTTTATATTAATGTGACTATGCCATAGAAAAACACAAATGTATCAAATCGTGTTTTTCATGTTATAGAAAACTATAGCGGTATTAATAACTTTTTTATTTTAGAAGTTATAAAGGCCTAACTTGTGAAATAAGCTGACTTAGAAAACTTCGTACAAAAATAAAGAAATAATAAGCAAATACAAAAATGTATAATATGTATGTATTTACAAAAAAAAAGTATGTTTATCTATTTATATCAGTTGTCTAGTTTGGGGACTAGATGGCGTTGTGTGTAAAATGTCCGAAATATTTATTATTTATTATTATTATTAATTATCTATTGGGCACGATTTAATTATGGGTGAGTACATAACCCTATTGTATGCGTGGCCTGACACACACTTGGCCAATTTTTCATTAAAATAACTCAAACAATAAACATAACCTAAAATGTAAACATTGTCTGATTTTACCAATTTGGCCATTGCTGGGAGACCTGAAAATTTAGGCTCGTGAAATCATCATAGATATTGTAATTTATGACCAAATTCTAGCACTGTAACGCCAGGCCCAAGTTTGTATGGATTTCGGGTTTCTCCTTTGGTCAGTAGATGTATTCTGTGAACCGCATTAAGATTTTTATATAAAAATAGAAAGATGTTGTGGTTTCTAATATCATTTTTTTCTAAACTGAACAGTTTGCGCGAGAGACACTTCCAAAGTGGAAAAATGTGTCCCCCCCCCCTCTAACTTCTAAAATAAGAGTGATAAAACTAAAAAAAATATATGTTGTACATTACCATTCAAACTACCAACGAAAATTAATTTGAACGAGATCTAGTGAGTAGTTTTTTTTTAATAGGTCATAAATCGTAACACGCAATTTACCTTTCATCCAATCAATACACTAGTATAAAAACATCGATGAAAGTTACAACGAACTACAAGAACTTATATATGATGTTACTTGCTGAGGAACCCTTCATGGGCGAGTCCAACTCGCACTTGGCCACTTTTTTAAACTTATATTTTTCCATTTTTAGTTGAAATAATAGTACGTAAGTTCATTAATTCACACAACTATTTCATCTAAATAGCAGCAGGCAACTTACGGAAATGACCACCTAACTGGAGCACTTATTTAAACTGAGCATAGGTTCCAAAATTATATTCAAACGCAACATTTCTGTTAATGAGAACGAGGTCTAAAAAGCAATGGGCATCGTGTTTAAGTTAATATCAACTACATACACCTTGCCTTGATGAAATAGAAACAGGCGAGTTACTAAAATCAAAAGGCATTGAGGGGTAACTAGTCATGGCGCCTGTATTAGCCGCCTACCATAAGGCTACCGGTGTGTTAAATAGAGAACGCTACTGCTAATCTTCAGTCGCGTGGGTAGGATACCTAAATAAACTCCTGAAAGGCTAGTGAGACTTTCTATCAGGTCTTAGCGACTGTCTAATCTTAATAATCGAATCAGTGAGAAACAAACTCACACCAGACTCTCAGAACATTTCACTAATCGCAACGCTAACGCATCCAGCTTTGCGATTAGTGCGGTCATCGTTCTGACGTGAATAAATCCGGTTAAGTCCTACACGGCTAACCTAACCTAACCTAAGAAAACTCAGCGTTTACCAGCGTAAACACTTTAGATGGCGTTTCCCTTTGCGATTTAGAACCTAACAAATTGCCTAAGAAATCGTACGATGAGAAAGCGTTACGCGAAAGACAACAATTTAGAGTAAATACCATCAATATTTTATGAATTATTAAGATAAGCTAGGTGTATAGATGAACGTAGTGTAGGTAGTTAATAAAACCAGCCTTGCATATTTTTTCTTTTCTAAAAACAGAAGTTACTAGATCGGCTTCTTAAAGTATCTTAAATTCTGAACCTTGCTGTCCGATTACTAAATCAAATTAAAAGAATACTGCTAAAAAACGATTTATGCATATTCTATTTAAAGAGTCATACCTTCCAATAACAGCTCATCATCATAATATAATGATTACCTGACACAAATACTATACTATCTTTAGAAAACTCATAAAATACATAATATGCCTCTATAAAATTAAGAGTTGCCCTCGATTTCCTTGGGATCCCATCATCAGATCCCAATATGGTGACGATGCTGTGCCTGTAAGCTACGTCCATTCCAATGAAAAAATTTTTTTTTTAAATCGGGTTCAGAAACGACTAAATTATCGCTGAACATACATAAAAAAATGGTAAAATGATTCTTTTTTAATGCTAAATACAGTTATGATCGCTTTTTTATCGATTTCTTCAATTTATAATTTTATCTATAATAAAAGTTAATATTGGTATAATATTATTTTCAGACATCTGATATACAACGCCATCGAATTTCTAACTTATCATGTTTATAGGAGGAGTAGTACCATAGGGAGTTCAGAATTTAATTATTTTAATCAAGTTCAATATGATAATTACGAGATTAGTAAGGATTGTTAGCGGTAAGTACAAGATCTGTCATTTTCCTTTAGCTTAGCTTTTGACTGCACGGATGGCTTAGTATTTAAACTCGTCGCCACGTCGCTTTCTACTGCACCAAGTATTGTGGGTTCAAATCAAACATGGGACAACTCTTTTCGTTGTCCCCATATTGTTGTTCTGAGTCTGGGTGTTCATATATGTTTGTGAAATACCATGTGACACAGGATGTGGGAGTTGTCTTTATAAAAAACAGAACAGAAGAACAGCTATTTGAAACTAAAAAGTATGTCTTCCAGATGATATTAATTTTAAGTGGTAATACATTTACAGCATTACAGCATGCAATTTGATGTGCAAACAATTCAGAAAACAGTGAAGTATTTGGAATTGCTCCTTCAAAACTTGCAACAATATGGCTATTACCGCTTATATTACTGTTTAACTTTGCAATCAACCGCATGGCAACCATGCGGTAAACATGTGCATCTTCTTGTTCCCTTCAAGGCTGAAACTGTGTTAAGCGGGCGCCCGCGACGCGCAACCGTCGCGTGGGTACGCGCGTGGACACGTGGGTGAACTCTGTGGGAACGTTGCGGAGACGGATTATTTTATTTACGCAGTGTCACTAGTTCAATTTTAATGGTGTGCATGTATAGTTGAGTCGATGGAAAGCTTAATATATTATTACGTAGCAAAACGACGACTAGTAGGTATGCGTGGGTGCGGGGCGCGGCACCAAGTGACGGACGCCCGCGCGGGTCCCCGCGACGTAGCACTTTTTTATGAAACCACGCGGACGCCCGCTTAACGCAGTTTCAGCCCTCGCAGTCGGACGCCGCACCGCATGGAATTTTGCAGCACGTGGTTTAAACAGAAAAATAACGCGTGGTCTACATGTTGACCTGATCGCGTGTTTGTTTGAAACGAAGAAACACTATTAGCCGTTTTTCCACTATGCAATGTTAGGTCGTGGCGTAACATTTAAGCAGGTGACAATGTAACCTAAGTGAATTGCTTCTTAAATTGTTTTAAGTTATGTACGGAATTCTAACGAATATTTTAAATGAAGTTCTCCGCATAGAATAGGCCTTTTTAAGGTTCCGTATTTCATGACTGGGAACTCTTACAGATTCGCCATGTCCGCCCGTCCGTCCTCGACCTACCGCCCAAACGGTTGGTGCTAGAAAGATTAAACTTTGCACGAATATGTGTTTTGTGGGGATGATTTTTTTCATCGTGTAGCGTATTTTTAGATAGGTCTTTTAAAAACATTATGAGAGTTTTAAAACCATTTTTTGATTAATGTATCCGTTTATGAGTTATTTAACTTGGAAGCGCATTTCTTTTCTAAAAACAGGGCGTGCCCCTCCTCTAAAAGCATGGCATGGCATGGCATGCTCAAAAAATCTAGAAAAAATCATGATAGTTGTCCATATATTGAACTTTCAAGGAAAACTATAGGCGTTTTGATAAGTTAACCTAGGCCTAACTTGTAAAATGCACTCACTTCGAAAACTTCGTACGAAATCAGGAAATAATTAATAAGTTTACATAACAATTGGCTATTGGAGACGATTTGAAATTTACCTACTATTATGGGTGACTACGGAACCCTGTTCTATGCGTGGCCTGACACGCCTTTGGTCAATTTTATTTTAGGTTAGGCGACTTTGGCAAACAGCATAAAACGAATAGCAGTTTAAAATACATTGAGAAAGTATAAGCGATAATTTATATCATATCTATTAATAGGTATAATTTGAAGAATCAAACTATAAAATAAGTTCTTTAAACATGTGTGGATTAATGATTTACGTAAAATATTAGATTTACGAATGATAGCAAATACAAACAGTATATTATTATGCAACTTCTTAGCATGCCACTTTAAGATTACCACAAAACCTATCACTATTCCATTCAAAAAACGAAAGATAATCTATGAATACCTGTGTTATCCAAAAATTAATCACAAAGTAATTTAAGTACCCATCTCTTTTATTTTAATACTTAAGGCAAACCATTTCAAAATTTCATGATTTTACCACGAATTGGATAGCTATAAACAAATTGACCCAAATTTCAACTTTATAGGTATATGTGCTAAATTGTTCTGTATCTAACAATTGTTTCAATAATATATAGTAAAACGACTATTACTTTCTAAAACAAAGGTTACTTATTAGAATAGAAAGTAGGTCATTTGGCCAAAAATTGCATAACTAATTAAAACATCCTTTATGTTGTTTATACCAATTACTAAAATAAATAACTTTTGAAAAAATATTTCGGACAAATGGAATTACTTCTCAATTATGCAACTACAAACTTTCATTCTCTATATTGTCCAAGAGTGTAACATTATAAAAATATGCAACACTATGGAGATGTAACTGGTTAGTTATCTAAAATTACACATTTACAGACATAAGCAAAAACGTTAATTAACTATAAGCAACAGTTCTGTGTTATTTCTACCTTAAATAATAATATTTAATATTTAAAGTGTTCATGACCCAGTTATGTTTAAAAACAATGATTACATCAAGGAGAGGATTAAATACATATGATACAGAAAAATTGTTAAAAGTTAAATAATGTTATTGAACAAGACCATTATTATTGTCAGGAAAAAGCTTCTCTACACTCAGTGTTAGTTATATCTAAAGCACATTAGTATTGTGTTAACTGAACATACTGATTGACAACTTTAAAGAAAGATTTACAATGCAAAAACACATAATAATTAATAAGTAAAAGTAATTCTTACAGGGCCATTTAGTTTCGGTGTTGCCTTTTTACTAGATTTCTGACGAGCTACCATAGTAGCTATATGCTGCGTCTCCTGGCTTGCAATTGCATCGACATACCATTCTCCACCACTTTGACTGACCTTGAAGCCAGGTACGTCCAAGAAGAGTTTATCTAATGATGAATACCCCAGTTTCTTGAAAGGTATCCATTCACCTTGTAGCTCCCGGTAGTCACCTAAATACACAAAAGAAAGCATATTTCAATTAAAGTTTAGTATATGTAATTTAATTATTAAATACAATGTTTTATAAAAAAAAAGTGTTTGAACTGGTTAGAAAGGTTCTTAAAACACTTGGCAGAATGCAATAATTATGTAAGATAAACTAAATTATTTTTCCACTCTGGGAAAAGTAAAAGCATTTTATTTTACCTTTATTTCGTTAAGCCTGTATTATGATCCATTATAAAAATAAAAAACCTCTTAGGCCTTAATTGAGAAAAATAATAAAAATGGTTAATTAATACTTAAAATATGTAATAATAAACTTACGGTTACACTGCTTTATGGTTAAAGCACCTTTGACAGATATAAGGGTAGCTCTCAAAGCCTGGATGACCTGCTCTTTCTCAGCCATGTTGTGCTATGTAAAAAGAACTTTTGTTAATCCAAATCATTTAAAAATGGTAAACTATGATTAACAACTATTGATTATAAATTGTCTTATGAAGTGATATGAGAAAGAACAACAAGAAAGTGATAATACTTTGTTCCCACATTCGAATAACATGATTGTATTCTAAATATATACCCTGAATTGAACCATCAAAATCCACATGGAGTGCCACTCTGTGCCTGAAATAGGAGAGTAGGAGGGATCTATGAATTATGACATCCAAACCCTTCCAAGTGTCTGCCTGCAATGACCTCAACACAGAAATCTCCCTTAAATCAGCCTTTATTTGGCTCAAACTGAAGAAGTAGTCTTGTATCATACAGAGAACATAATAATATAATTGTTGTAAGTTTTCCATTAGAATTCAATAACAATAAATTAATAAATACTCTGGCTCTAATCTTCACTCATCTAGGTTCAAACTAAGCAGAATGAACTTGTACTATGACAAGTAGATTGACTTATGTACTTTATGCGCCACCAATAGTTCAGTCATAGGTATATCATTAAAATTGAATAATATTCTCTAACTTCAATGAGTCGAAATCATGCAAATAGCAATAAGTTGTAGTTGTTTCTTATGTAAAAAGTTCAATTTTCAGTTCATTACATAGAAACGATTTCGCGGTCTTACGCGGCACTTGTTCAATCAGTATTTTTAATTGGAAAGTGGACCCACATTACGGGATTAATGGTCCAACCAATTTTAAGTATAATTATTAATTAGTCAATTAATATTAACAATATCTGTCTGATTTTAACAATAAATTATTTTCAATCTAGAGTTTATTTTTTGATTTTTATGTGTTAGGCGATTCACGCACTGCGGGGCAGTGTGTGAATTGGGCCAAAAGTGTTGTTGGGTTTTTCTTACAGGAAATTCTTAATAGCAGCAGGAAATATGCAAGTTTAGCAGTAATTTACGCCCGTGCCTCGGAGAGCACGTTAAGCTGTCGGTCTCGGTTGTTATGAACATCTATTGCAATCGTTATTGGGAAGTCAGTGTCCTGAATTAAACTGACAACTAGTTTAACCTTCGAATTTCAGTTCACCCTAAGGGTAGTGGAGGTCCAATGGCAGTTGCTCTGTGGAAAAACTGATATACAGGTAAAACCGGTTGAACTAGTAGCTGAAGACAAATAATATTGGAAATAAAAGCTAGGTAGAAGAATATGGTCACTATAAGATATTGTTAGGTGAGCTAATTACATAATAACTTGAGACAGTTTCCTTAGTAGTAGTAGGGACTGAATTATTTACAGACTTGGTACTATATGGATCTTACAACTTTTTATGGCATAGGAACTGAGTTGTGCTCTATTTCTTATTTTTTACAAGTTATGTTTTTTATGGCATCACATTTCTTACACAGACTACCAAATTATTTTCAAACGGTCACTAAAATCGCACTTGCACAATCCCTCCATTTTCCTATACTCGGATTATGCTGATTTAAGTATTCTCGATATTACGAAGACGCAACTTGATAAAGTTGTATATATATATATATATATATATATAAATATATTATTAGCCTTTGCTTGTGACTGTCTGTATTTGTCCCCAACCCGCACTCAGCCAGTGTGGGGACGTATGGCCTTAACCCTCTCCTAAGAGGAACCCTATGAATTTGTTGCTTTCGGTTTGGTTTGTTAATTAAAAATATACTTCGTAAATAATATTCTAACGGCACCAAAACATTTTAAATAATAAGTACTAAAACCCAACTACGACACAAAACGACGCTCAAATTCAAGTTGGAAAAGCTGTAGTCACATGTTACATAGACTTCCATAGGCTCTTTTGCTTGACTTGGCAGTGTCCCTTCACTGCCGTGTCCCCAGATATTCTTGTCTAACGCATACCCTACAGTATTTCACCAGCTAATAGTTGTAACTGGATCTCGAGGATTTATTCAACATTTTTAATTTAAGATTTTGGTCTGAGTGCTACCATTTTCTTAACTTGCCTTACTGTTGCAAGGGTTGTTATTTTCTATAACATTTTTACAAGCCACAACATAACATCTTGTTAACAAGACTCAGTTATGTTACAAATAATGATTACATCAGGGAGATACAGCTTATAATAATAATAATACAATAATTATTTTAATAATAATAAAACAATTATTAACTATTGACTGCAACAGTGATAGAGTATGCAACTGCTGTGTGAGGTCGCAGGTTGAACTTCAATAATTTGTTTCGAGTCTGGGAGTATTCTATTTATTTAATATGCATTGATAAAAAAGGGGATTTATGTATGTATTTATTTGTCTAGTACCAACAGTACAAATTCTGCTTCTACTGGCAGAGTCCTTTATGTCACCAGCTTTCTTTCAGTGAAAGTACCGTTAAAATTAGTCGAGCCGTTCCAGATATTAGGCGGAACAAACAGACGTTTTTTTTTAAATTGCCTTTGTGATGTTAGTACCGTATATACTTTAATATGCATTTAAAAAAAACTGTTTATTAGATATTACATACAGACACTCCAATTTTATTTTTTTGTCTACATATTCACGCTTAGAAATACTGAAATCCTCAAATTTCCTCTACTATATATAATCAGCATATATTACACACAAAAACCTTCCCCATCAATTACTCTATCTATTAAAATATGTTCAGTAATTCAAAAGATCTAAGCAAACTGACAGCAGTAGCAATTATTATTATTATTATTAACTTTATTGTAAACCACTTTACAGTAAAAAATAATTTACAGAATATACACTCATTATCTGCTGTTTGGTTACAGGCTCTGCTTAGTTTAAAATGTCCTCCTCCTTTTTATCCTCTCATGATTACAAAAGATGTTACAATTATCATAAGTTTGTTTAGCCAAGCTGAATTGTTGTAACTAAGAGTAAATTCACATTACGTAAATAAACTGGAGCATAGTAATTATTAAAAATTTAAGAAATTGTTTTTCAACATGCTCAAGTATGCATTCTTTATAACTTATACATGACTCATATGTATGTACATTCAAATTAAACTAAATAAATTTCACTCTTACTATTTCACTACTTTATATACTTTTTTTTCTCTCTCACTATATAAAAAACATGTCCTGTGTTAATGGGGTATTTATAAATATACAAGGAAGAGACACAATGAACACCCAAACTTAGAACAATAATTTAATGGGATGCCTTACATGGGTTGAACCCACAACATACTGCACAGAAAAGAGCAGCATGACAACTATTAAAATGAGTGAGTGAGTTTGGGAAAGAGACGGAGATCTATATTTTTTGATTAATTGTCTCACACAACCTTGTCTGCATCTGGTATTGCCTATAGCATGATGTTATAAAGCATGAACCCTTAGAAGGTTATAATGACTCAACCTTAATATATACATATTTATATATTATTATTATAATATTAACATAGTGTGGACGCCCACAGGCTAAGTGGAGTGAGCTGGATGCGAAAAGCCGAAAATCGATCAGAGTGGTGTGCAATGGGAGAGACCTATGTCCAGCAGTGGACTGCGATAGGCATCAGCCTATAATATAATATATCTATCAACATCAGATGATGAAGATAGATATATTATTAGATGAGTCTGTTTTTGTGCAAATATACTGTTAATAAGTTATCCCTACTTCAATAAGTTATGCTCCAAAATATTAATTAATATTTATACCTATGCTGTCCTAAGAACACTTATTGCACACAGTCAAAAGTAATGTACATTTCATAGGACTTAAGCGGTGGATCTGTATGAATGAACATAGTAAATTACTTTTACATTGATAAGTTTAGGTGTTCTTTAAGTAATAGTTTCTAACAATACATATTTGAACTTGTATGCAAATAAGACCGATTTACTCACTTTAATATGTAGAAAGACAAATTAAATTTACAATCACTTTTCACACAATCAATTATTAATTTGTCAATCAAACTGTGTTTTAAGCACTTAAGAATACAAAAAAGATGCCACTCCCAGTATTTAATAATACCACACAATTATAGGATTAACTGACTGTTTTCTGAAGGTAAGTCAATTTAAACATTGTGAAAAAAATAGTTAAAACTATCCAAATCGTCAAAGAAGCCTATTGCTAAAAACATAATTATTCTAAGCAGCAAAAATTGTTGAAGCGTATGTATACGGTTACGAAACAACATATTTTAACTTGCTTGAGGTAAAGTAAAAATAAAACTTATACTTACTTAGTCCTGATGCCGGTGAAAAATAATGACAGTAGAGATGATCAAATATCCGGCAAACAGCCCCTACGGCATTTGCAGCCTGCTAACTACCCGTGAAGTAATATCCATCTGAGTTACTACACTAAAATTCCTGAAAATCTTACCTGAAACAATTTGTGACGTGTAAGTAAGAGAAATCAGATCATTATATCAACAATACTCACAAGAATTAAACATGTTACTTTCACTGCAGAAAAGTCACAACAAAGCAAAACATATGTCCAAAAAATTTGGCCCAAAATTGTAGGAGTAACTTACTATCCTCTACTGAGCTTTCAACATATTTTGAAAGGACTAAGTGTAATATTTCGTAAATTCGATTCCAATTAAATTTTGCAATTTTCGACAACCATAAACTATGTAAACCGAACAGCGAACAGTACTGCCAATAGTGCAAAGCAAAATTATCATTGTCCGAAATGTCAAAGTATGAAATCGATAGAGCTTAGAGCTACCCTATATTCTTTAATCATTGAGCTACCTTAATATCGACATTAGTGCCTATAGATGGCATGTTCTAATAATACATTAACATGTCAAAAAATATAGATTAAGTTGTTGATTGCAAAAGTAATATTGGTTTCCTTTTAATTGTTTTATGTCGGCAATCTGTATTAGATTTTTTTGTTAATTTTAAGAAATTATCAATATTATACGTAAACGCAACTAATTAACGGTTAAAACCGCGAGTTTTATTGATTCGTGATTTACCCTTTTCTATTCTCAAATGGGAAAACTTAAGTTCAACAATGTACATCTTTGGGCACTCTTATAGTCAGGTGCGGTTGTATCTGTAAATAGGTATTTATTTACAAATAATTATGTATTTATTTACAAATAAAAATTTCAGGCTGCAACCGCACCTGACTATAAGAGTGCCCAAAGACGTAAACTTGTCATGTTGTAATGTTAATTTAAAGAATGTAGCGTTCCCAATAGACTGGCAGTATTGCAACGTTGAATGGCAATGCTAAGTCTCTGCTAACTTCTGGGATGACCGATGCTTCTCGAGACCAAAACATCACGAGAAGTATCGATCAGTTCCTCAACTGTGTGTTTAAAAATAGCACGAGCGCTTGGACCCCATGAACGTTTTTTTTAATTTACACGAGTATGCTTTTCGCACCATACCCTCCGTGGGGTAAACTAAGGACGTGTGTGGGACTCTCGGAGGAAACCGGTCTACCTACTAAACCCCGCGACGGCCTATTCCAGCAGTCAGGAGAAGCACCAGGTACGTTTCAGCGGCCTCTGGAGTCTTCCCTACCGTACCTCACAACTGGGGTACATCCCGGAGTGACGGGACACACCTTCGGGGTAAGACACTGTCGCGCCTCTCACTGTTCTACACAGTTAGAAGCGGAACCCCGACCCACCTCATGTGACACCACCCGTCCGTACCGGAGTGTCCCCTGTCTCAGATCGTTTTCAGCGGTCACAACTCCCAAGATGTGACCGCAGCGACCCTTAGGCGACAATTGGGGTTTCCCAACCCTCACCACTCGCCAGCATTGCTGTGATCAATGCTTTGAAACCCAAAAACGCTGTCCAAGCCAACGCGCGTTGGCTAGCATAGCCCTGAATTTCAAGTCGTTTCTGCCACATCCACAGAGCTTGCGTGTGAGCGTTCCGCTTTAGCATTTCAGGCTCTAGATCCTGCGCTGTCTCTTCGCCATTCCAACCAACAGAATGAATTTATTCGTAGATCATCGCGTACATATCGGCCAGAATGACGAATAATGGAGATCGCGCAAGGTCCGTCTTTACTTCGTACGAAATCGTACAGTAGCCCCATACGATCCGTATGGTCATCAGCCGCCAGACTCTTGAGATGAGCCTGGCAGTGGGACCCCATGAACCTAGCAAATAAATATATTGCAAAAATTAGAGTTCGATTAAAAACTCCTTTTGAAGGAAAGGCCTATGTCTAGTAATGGACTGGAATAGAGAAATGGATGGATTTTTCTTAAAAACATATTGGAAATCCACTACTGTTTTATTCGAAAGTCATTGTTTCGGGGATGTACGGTACTGTTACGATGTCGCATGGCTTTCAATATAAAATAAAACTGCATCGCTTGCATTGACATAAGCGACGCAATTTATACTTAAAGATATTTTAATATATAACATTAGACTTATTTCCGATTTTCTTGAGGGCACTAGGTTTATATTGATTTTTTAATAATTAATAAAAAATAATAAAATGACTTCTAGACCCACTCCTGCCGGATTTGTACTGGCTCAATCTGCAATTGGAGGCACTTATAAGTATCTGTGACCACCTTTGGAAGGTCATCGCTGCTCTGTTTTTATGCTGAATATAAACGCAGTTCGAGAGAGGCCGTGCGATGATCATTTTGTTTATTATTTGCTTTTCAAGCTTGCTGATGTAGAGGCTGCTCTAGAACCAAAATCCTAGTCTTAATTTCCTCATAATTCTCATTCATGAGATTCGCAGCTTCCACAATATCAAACAAAACTTTTTTTAAATTTACACTTTGTACTTTAAATTCTGTCAATTCCAAGATGATTATAGACATGAATTCTCTTTTGGCATTTTGTTAAGAAAAAAGTACTTATTATTGCAAAAATAGATGGTAGTGATAAGTAACTATGCATGGAAGCACCTACGTCTCAATGGCATAGCGGATTAGCAACTCCAAAACACTTTTTTTTGGAAAAATAAAAAAATAAAAATAAAAAAAAAATAAAAAAAATTAAAATGGTCTTATTATTTCATGAAAGATGGCGCTAGTGTCTCGCCAAAGTTAGCCGACCTGAGCCAAGTTTTATATGATATATATCACACAAGAAATCTATTTTGTCTATGTCAGCTGAGTTCCGGTTTTAGTCAAAGAGTATGTATGGTTTTAGTTTCGATATTTGTCGATATTTGCCGTTGTGTCAACGTCTAATAAAAATTATAATACTGCAACCTTCCTTTCCTACAACGGAATTGTCATAAAAACAGGACAATTTCTTGGAATTATGTTTCAGGCCGGGTTATTAATATGTGATAGTGCCTATTTGGTGTTTCAAAACTTTTTCCCTGCTTTTATTCGTGCACTACTAACCTTCTTCTCTTTCGTTTCTCACTGTTTCACGGTTAGCACCAACAATATCATCTAGTCAGATCAATGTTTACACTTAATTTCACAACTTTTTTCACAGAATTCTATTATATATATATTGTTTACAAACAAATTTTAATTTAGCAGACAATGACAAAGTTTTGTTTTCTATTTTTTTAGCAATAGAGTTTGACTATTTTGCCAAAGTCAAGTTAAAAGTTAGGGGAACAGGAAATATGTATAAACGGAACGGAATTTGAAAAAAAAAGAATCAGAGGAGTTGGTTTGAGCTTGGAATGATAAAATATTATGGGTACTTATTAAATATATTATTTGTTTAAATAATTATTTTTTAAATTATTGAGACTAATAAAGTATGATAAAGCACTAAAATAAATCATTATCATCATCAGCCTATCGCAGTCCACTGCTGGACATAGGCCTATCCCATTGCACACCACTTTTATCGATTTTGGGCTTCACGCATCCAGCTCCTGCCAGCCATCTTACGCAGGTCATCACTCCACCTCGCAATAAAAATAAATAAATATTTTGGTTATCTTAAACAATGGTTATATTTGTGTGAAATTTGTTCCGAGTTAAGGTGCGCGTTCTTAACTTAAGCCCGCGCCGGACGCACGACACGCACCGCACGCAACGGATTTTATTTTGCTATGTATGATTTCACATAGTGCGGCGTCCACTATCCGCGCCGCCCGCACCGTACGCCGGCATTTATGAGCAAAAAATGCGTTGCGTGCCGGTGACGTCACACAAATCAGTTCGCCGCTGGCATCGCCCACTGTGCACGTGTTACTTGTTTTATTTAAATGAGAAGCGAACGACAAAAAAATAAAATGGATGACGCACTATTGATAATATTAGTAGAAAAATATGAAGAATTATATAATTTAAAACATCCACATTATTCTAATGTCCAAAGAAGAGACAATATTTGGGAGGAGTTAGGATCGATTTGTTTCGTCAAATGGGGTTTGAGTAAATCATTTAAATTCATGAATTTAGCACTTGACATTTGAATGTAAATAAAAAATCTTTTTTCATCTTGAAGTAAATCCGGAAAAAATAATGAATGATACTCTCCAAATATTGGTCGCTTCAAATTTATTTCATGAACCCACATTCTACGTTTAGTTTTACGTTTTTCTTCATCTTCCAATAAGCAACTAATAACAATGATATCTTCATCAATCTCCATGACAGAATACGTCAACACACGACAAGCAAAGACTCGAAACTAAATTAAAAAAGCGGCCAAGTGCGAGTCGGACTCGCCCATGAAGGGTTCCGTATCAGCAAGTAACATCATATAAAAGTTCTTTTAGTTCGTTGTAACTTTCATCGCTGTTTTTATACTAGTGTATTGATTGGATTGGATAAAACTATAAAAGGTAAATTATGTAACGATTTATGATGTATAAAAAGAAAACTACTCACTAGATCCCGTTCAAACCAATTTTCATTGGTAGTTTGCATGGTAAAGTACAACATATATTTTTTTTAGTTTAATTTTTGAGTTTCAGTTCCAAGTTCCAAGTATGGTGACCCCCAAAATGTATTGTTTTTTTTCTATTTTTATGTAAAAATCTTAATGCGGTTCACAGAATACATCGACCGATTTCAAGAGTATAGCTCTTATAGTTTCGGAAATAATTGGCTGTGACATACGGACGGACAGACAGACAGACTTGACGAATCTATAAGGGTTCCGTTTTTTGCCATTTGGCTACGGAACCCTAACCCTGCGTCGCGCGCGGGTCAATGGACGCGCACCTTTAGACTTCCTGACATAATATTTATTCGTAGGTCAACCGGCTATTGTTCTCAATTCCATAACTAAAGTCAAGGAAGTATATCAGAAATGACTATCTGCTGAAAAACATCACCTCAAGTCATCCTCACCACTTGAATCTATATTAGATAAGTATCTCGGTAACACTAGTTGTTTCTGTTAATATACATTATTTCTATTCTGTTTCGCTAAGTTCGTGTTGATACACAAATATTATATTTTATCATATTATTTTGATGTGTGTAAATGATGTACCTATGTACTGCTATTGTGTATTGTATGCGATGCATCGGGTATTTATTGCTGTTAATACAATATATATATATATATATATATACAGTATATATAGTATACATATATACAATATATAGGTCATACGTCACGTAGACGGTGTGCAGACCGTAGGTCCGCACCTTACCAGGCGGTGAGTAGATCGCAGATCTGCGCCTCACCAGGCAGCAGCAGACCGCAGATCACAGCACGCGCTCAGCTCGGTAGACAGCGAGAAGACTGAAGTTCGCCGCTGAGTTAAGCACTAGGCTGCTTACGATCACCGTCATTAGTTGAAAGGATACTGTAGTACGCAAGTGTGTGTGCAAACACTCGAGCATTCTGTGGGGATGGAAGGATTAAAAATAACCAGAACTGGGGTCATTATAACGAAAGAGTTTTAAACTTGGCCCAGAAAATAGTCAGCCAGGTACAGACTTGTACTCTCACACTGTAGTACGCACTGACTAGTGCTTAAAGCTTTTATAAGCTCGGCCTTCACTGATATGAAAATATGATTCGAACTTACCAGTGTAGCGCCAATTACAACTCACAAGCCTTTCAGTAACCTCAGTTCATTACCCTATCGGTACTGGTGAACTGGATTACATCTCCTTTACATTGAACTCTGTTGTTCCCATATAAGCACGGATGCATCTTCTATCGTTTGGAATGTTTGCTAGCTGGAAAGAAAGCGTTATACCCACGAACTTACCGAAACATAGTGAAGTACCCACATTTTTTTTTTATTTAAGTATCACACGTTTAATTTCAGTTCCGTTCTGGGTCGAAGACTTAGGAGATTTTATGCTTACGCCGGGAGCAACAAACACTGCGTTACCAAGCTTTGGGTGACAGATCTCGGCAATAAGTGTAAGTCCAGGGATGTGTGGCCGTACCTGAGTTTCGTCTCTATGGGTCTCTTGTACGCAAAGAATATCGCAGTGGGTGGTACGACATAAGTCAGCGAGTATTTCTGATTTGTCCTGCGAGAAACCTTCGATGTTAATAGAGACTACACACAGGGCCGGTGTGAGGGGTGGACTGTTCATGTTTGCCATCGTGGTCAGAGGATTAGCCAATCGACAGGAGGTACGCCGATTGTTTCCAGGGTGCGCCGGACGTACGGGGCTTATATAGTAGTACGTCACAACGTGGAGGCTCCTTTCTTGCACCCCAAACAATGTCCCATCTTCCATCGTGCCCTGCGTGCCTAGACACCTGCACGCAGGAAGACCTAATGGCTGCCACCGATAACGCCATCAAAGTGGCCGCGTTCTGGGCTGAAAAAATATAATTTTCCCGACACGTTACGTTTGCCATCGAAACGCTAAGAAGAAGAACACGTTTAATAACATTTCTGAAAACAAAAACGATTTAAATTCGTTTGCAATTGTTACTCAAACCCGATATAGGCTGCATGCAATGATATTATAAAAAAAGGTAGATATCGCACTGTCGCGCGAAAATTGTTGCGGACAAATGTAGTCAATCGTCGTGATTTCATTTAGTCGGCTAATAGAAGCTAGCGAATAAACTCGTTCTCAGAGCGTTTCCGTGAAGTGCTTATTATTACCAAAATGCCGAGCTGTCTTAAGAAGGTGTAAAAACTATGGTTCCAAAATAAATAAAAAGGAAGGAGTTACATACCACGGGTAAGTATTTATAAGTAACTACGTAATATTTGTATTTTGTCACGGTTTTGTTTCCCATTTACCGAAATTATTAAATTATATCCAATATTATTAAAGACGCGTTAAAAAAGGACAGAGGATAAGATTGTAACTGAAGTGTGACAAAGACAAGGCATGCGTAATCGATTAAATCAAACAGAAGGGATATCGTAGACACAATACATACCTATCGTCCGCGTCCTCCAGTACCGTCTAATTGATACGCTCATATTACTATTAAGTGTTTAGTTGTCATTGTCTTTCAGTTAATATGATGATTATATTATTTGGCAATAATAGTGTTAAAATGTATGTTGGTAAAAAGACTGTGTATATTGTCTTGTATTTACCAGATTTCCAAGTGACAATCTTACGAGAATTAAATGGGTTAGAATGGTTCAGGCGGAAAGAAGTGAGTACGACTGGATGCCTACGACAAGTAGTAGGTACTATTTGTTCCGTACATTTTCAGCAGGAATATAAATACACTACTTCGAAAGGATACATACGTCTGAAAAAAAATGCAGTGCCTGTTATAAACATGGTAAAATTTGTTTGTATCCATAATAAAATTGTAGTTTGATTAAATCTGTCCTTAGTTTTACATTAAATTTAATTAAGGTGTTTTCACAATTCAAAATGTTGTTTATAATCTTGGAAAGTATATAATTTACAAAGACAACTAAAATACTTTTTTCTTTTTAGGATAAAGTTGATGTTTCTGATGATGATGATTGGTACTTTTAGGCTAGGTACTTAAATGGCGATATTTAATGTCATATCTGTATCAATTTTAACGAGTTAGTCCATAATTTTACTAGTGTGTGTAATTGCAACTCGCAAGAGATCGCTATCTCTTTCTTTACCATGCATTCCGTATTATCTTTTGCATTCGTAATCGTAATGTATATATACACCTATAAATAAGTAAGTCTTGTCATACCGCAACAATATCGAACGCCGTTTAGTATGAAGGTAACCTATCTTTCTATATAATATCATTGGCTGCATGTCACTTAATTTACGATTTCTATGTTCCGACGTTGTCAATTAACTTTCCATTTTATTTTTCTTGTTGTTGTCGGTAGTTATTTATTTCAAAAACTTTAACTATCGATTTGAATGAAGAAACACAACGAACACTGAATTTAGATAGCGAACAGTCTAGAACACATGGTAATCCCACTTCTGATGACGTAACGGTGTGTCAGGTGATGTTTTTAAATACAGTGACGTCATTACTATTATTATTATTGGAGTATTTCATTTTTAGAAATAACTTAAAGTAAAGTTTACTTCAACCAGAATTCACTTTTAATTAGTATTCATTACACAGCTTCGAATATTTCACAATTAGTTAGGTGTTTGCTGTCCGAGCGCAGACCAGCGCAGACAAACGAATCATCGCTCCGCTGCAGCGGGCGGCTTTTTATAGGCATTGTAGTGGGGCGGTCGATCGTTGCGAGTTGTTTACGTCAGTAAGAATACGTGCAGCGATGACGTAGTTCGTTGAATGTTGTGTTGCGCCGATATATATATATATATAAAGACCATTTTCTTGCTGGCTGTACACTTTTTTCAAAATCTGTAAATGCAGTTCAGAATATCTTAAAAAAATATGGATAATCTTCTTAAAGCATTTTCCTGTAACTATAACGGTTGAGGTACCTGCCCTTATTGTCCCGTCTTAAAAATTCACCCTGTATATATATTGCTACTTTCGCTGTGTTATATATATTACTTAAGTACTATATTTATTTAGTTCGTAATACATTCGTAAAATCCAAACAATCGTGATGATATTTTGATCGGTATAAACTCGGTGACTCTTAATTCCTACCAAATAGTTACATTATCATTTTGCTACAAAAGCTATGGGTAGCAATTTAGACGAAGTCGTCACCGAGGTTGATAGCATCAACGTTGGTGATTCTTTTTTGGTTGGGAATCCAGAAGCTCAGAATATCTTAAGAAATTGAGTCTATGGTACAAACAGCGTCCAAGAAATTATCGATTCTGTCAAAGGTTCGTCGGTACTTCAGCTCTGAACAGCTGCTTAATCTTTACACTGCCCAAGTTCGATCCTGCATGGAGTACTGCAGTCACCTCTTGGACGGTGCAGCAAAATATCATCTAGAAGCTTTGGACTCGGTTGACCGAAGAGCCCGTAGGTTAATTAATAACGAAAAGCTCTCAAATAGCAGACTACACACCCTCGAGCATCGTCGTCGAGTTGCCAGCTTATCGGTTTTTTATAGGATGCACTTTGGAGAGTGCTCGAAAGCTCTTTTCGAACTGATTGAACCATCTCCATTCCTTTATCGGACTACTAGGCGCAGGCAAAAGTTTCATCCATACGTTGTTGGCATACCCAAAAGACGAACTAAACGGTTTGACAGCTCGTTTTTGGTGAGAGTCGCCAAAATTTGGAACGACCTGCCTGGGTCTATTTTTCCTGATGAGTTGAACTCTGGAGCCTTTAAGAGTAGAGTGAACAGGTTTCTTTTGGATGGGCGTGTACCATCTTCGTCTTCATCTACACTTTCCATCAGGTGAGATGGAAGACAAACGCCTTTTCCATTACAACAATAAAAAAAAAAAAAAAAAAAAAAAGCTCTTACAAAACATAAACTTGACACTGATCTATCGCTTAAAATTATTGTTCAAAATATAAGAAGCATACATCAAAATTTCGATAATTGTCAAATTCTTATGGCCAGAACTAAACTCGAGTACGACACTAATAATATGTGAGCCCAATACTATAGACCATTGATGTATTAAAAAACCCTAGATACACACTCAGCGTCGCAAAACCGTCCTCATAAAATAAGCGCACTATTGAAAATGATGCTCATATTTCAAATAGTCTCGCGTCGCTCGCGTCTCTGTGCGCTCGTTAAAAATGCCTAAGTGTTCGATGCGGAATTGTAAAAATATTACGTCAAGAACGTTAAAAAAGGATGGGATATCGTATTTTCGGTGAGTAAAAGAGTTTGTTAATTTGTTTTTGTTGTTTTTATGACTAAATATCGGAAGCAATATGTGATTTTGATTTAATTTGTCTAAAAACTTCACTTAACGGTCCAAGTATATTACGACAAATTTCAATGGCCGCTTTTTCAGTGTAAGAACGACTATTACACAACCTTTTATTTTAGTCGCATAATCCAAACGACCCTGTTCTGAATTTAATGGAGTCGATTTTTTTTTATTGTGTTTAATTTTTATATATAAGTTTATTTAATTTGAACTTTTTTGTATTTAGTTTTTAATAAGTATGTATACGTTACAAAATATATAATAATATTATTATAGTTATTAATCGAATTTCAAAAGGAAAAGAGGTCGTCCAAACGGTGTTATTATTAAAGTTCGTAAATATTATATTACCTATTATATCGATTAATTAGGGGACAACTTATGGGTTCGCGACATACAATTTTTTTAAGCCAAATAGTGCATGCGTCGTTTGTTCTGAACATTTTCTGGACGAAGATATGAATGTCACTGCTAAAGGCATAAAACGTCTTCTTAAAACGGCTGTTCCTAGTATAACGGTAAGTAGTCGTTAGCCAGAAAAATAATGAATTTATCAAATAATTTCGTACCTACATTCAAATAATATAATTATTTTTTACAGGATGTCACTGATATGATATGAAAAAATGAAATAAATGATTTTAAGAGTTAATATTTGTTTCATTGATGTACACATGTCCTACCCAAAAACATATTTACGCTAAGTATAATTATGGGCTTAGAACACAATTTAACTATACTCATGTTTTTACTGTAAACGGGACTTATTCGCGATAATATTATAAAGGTTACGATACCTTATATATAATATTATACTGATACCTTATATATTATATAATATTATCGCGAATAAGTCCCGTTTACAGTAAAAACATGAGTATGTGTAAAAGTCGCGAAAGTCTAAAAACAACAATTTAACTAACTCTTAAAATACTAACTCAATGTATTATAATTAAAAAAATATACAAATATTCCTCTTCACTCCATGTCCTGTCCTGCCGGCTAGCTTCGGTCATAAAATTTGATTGGTCATTGTACGCTACTTTGTAATAAAAACTTTAAACAATGCGCGTAAGGTTGAATGTGCAAAAGATGTGTTTATAGCTTAACTAAAACTACCCACATTGATATTTTTATACATCAATGACTAAGTGGGACAGTTTCGTATGCGACTTTTGTTTGAGACTGTGCATCTAGGGTTTTTATATATCAATGCTATAGACTATAGAATGCAGATTGTTTGATAGTAAAAATAGGTAACAACCATGCTTTCATTTGTATGTATATATCTCCGTCTTTGTTTCAATGGATAGTTTCTATAACTCTTTAGATGAACTTCTAACAAATCTAAAATAGGTACATCTCAAATGTTTATTTGACTGGTGATATTATTATTAATATCGGTAACAAAAGTGACAGCCAAACTTCTGATGAGTACTTGGATTTGCTTGCCAGCCATAGTTTCTTCCCTAGCCATTTATTTCCTAAACGAATTGATAACTACCTCGATCACTGCTTTGTAAAATCTAAAGCTAAAATACTCACTGTTGTTTGTGAAAGATCAGTAACTGATCATAGCAGTATTTACCAAGTATTTGGGTCATTGTCACAAAAAGTGTACATTCATGTTTTGGGGGTGTCCCACAACTTTCTTTAAATATTTAGCGAATATTTTCTACATTTTAGAAAAACAACACTAAAAATAAAGATCTATGGTTAGTTCTAACCAATATTATATATTATTGCTACATAAAAACACAGTCATTTTACCGTAATTTTCAAAAATACTAGTCAAAGGTACCTCTTTAGCGCTGTCCCACTGCCAATTACAGTAAAATAACTTTTATTTATTTTGTTGACTTATCTATACTAATTTGATAAGTTTTTCGGAAAGAATGGTTGTTTATGTTTTGTTTTATAAATGTAGAAACAGTGTAACATGATACAAAATATTTAAATAAATTAATATATCCGAGGACATAAATTAGCTAAAGTGGAAAATTCCCTTCCGAAACCCCCTTTTTTTACGAAAGATCGCTTTTAAAACTACCACTTACGCATATTTTATGTCGATTGCCAATATTTATAAAGCTCTCAATCGCTGCACCATAATGATTCGTCTATTTTGACGGCGATCAGAGGATGATAAACACGCTCTTTTGAAACGTTCGGTTTTGATCTTCCACGACTGCAACCAATTTCGAAGTAAGTACTACAATTTTATTTCTTGCAAATTATTTTGATATCTTTATAAACTTTCAGTGAATCCAATTTGATAAGAAACATGTTGGTCGGATGTTTTAGTTAAAAATAAATAAAACAAACAAGTTCAAAGGTAGAATTCCGAAACATCCATTCCGTAACCAAAACGCAGGTAACGTAGAATGGGAACTAAAAAGTTTCGGAATCGAATTCTTAGGAAGATGGTACATTATATTACTAATTTTAATAATTTGATTTCATTTTCAAGCAAGCTGAAGTGGCAGTGGGCTGGCCATATTAGCCGCAGAACTGATGACCGTTGGGGTAGAAGAGTTCTGGAGTGGAGACCGCGTCTCGGCAAACGTAGTGTAGGACGCCCACAGGCCAGGTGGAGTGATGATTTGCGCAAGATGGCTGGCAGGAGCTGGATGCGAGAAGCACAAAATCGATCAAAGTGGTGTGCAATGGGAGAGGCCTATGCAGCAGTGGACTGAGATAGGCTGATGATGATGATGATGATGATGATTTCATTTTCTTGACAATGTGCAATTATAGCTTTGTAATAGCTAATAATAATGTGTTCATGTTTTTTTTTAAAACCAAGTAATGTTAAAATAAGTAAGTTTCTATAGCTAAATGGTGGAAGCGCTCATAGCCGAGTGGCCTTAGGTGATTGGAAACAATCGCCAAGGGTAAGCAACGACGGCGCGGTCAGACCTAGATGGGTGACCGTTTGTGGCATATTATGCTCATTTATATGTAACTAGCTGACCCGGCGAACTTCGTACCGCCTAACAGTCAATGAATATCGTGTTACTTTTTAGCTGAACTAATTTAGGCTTTGATGAACGTAAAACAATGATACAAAATAATATATTTATATAGATAGAAACAAAAAAGTATTTTATTATGATGAATGATGATGAAAACATACATACAGAATGAGAATAAAAATAATAATAATAATAATTAAGTACTTCAAACTCATGTCAGAAAAAAATGATTGAAAACTATGTTGTGCAGATTTGGAAAAAAAAAACTCGGATTAATTCAATAATAGGATTTTCATTCAAGCACTTTGTGGTAAACGACATTCTTTGTTTTTGGTCAGGCACACGATACCATTAACAGTTCGTAGTGATTTAAATGATGTTGGCCCTCGAACATGTACCAGCAACAACCGCAAATAGAAACATTCATCATTCTTCGGATGAACTGTGTAAATACGACCAAGAGCATCAGTAGAACGCATATCTGGATGACCAGGAACTGCATCGCCTTGCTTCCGACGTTGAAATTTCTTCGATGTAGCGTTCCAAATGTAATACCGTGGCATTTCTGAGTAAAGCAAAGTTCGTGCGAACGGATAGCTTTGACAAATCGCAAAGAAACTGGTCAATGTTGTCGCTGGAATTGTTTCGGCACGTTGAGCAGTATTCGACGCTGTGAAATATACTCTCTGACCGTTCTTTAGATGCACCCCCAAATGTAAAACATTGGGATGACGTTCGTGAATAGGGAATGAAAATATACGCCAAATTGCTTCATTGCAGTTCACATATCTACCAACTTGATAGCGCGTGATTTCATCGTTTGTATTGGATGTTTGGATACCAAAAACCGCCATGTCGCTCCCTTTCGTGACATATTTGCAAATGTATTTAATTGACTTCACCGAATTGCAATACTCAACATTACAATGTGCTTTGAATGTTTTGGAAAGAAGTGGCGAATATGGAACAATCCAACTGTTGTCAACTATGAAATCGTTTCCTTTCACTTTAGTTGTGATAGTTCTACCATTATCATCGGGCGATCGACGCCGATACAATGGATAACCATCGTTGCCTGTAATGGTCTCTGCCGTCAATTTTTGTGGAATACTTGAACCATTTCTTCTTGCACTTCGAAGATTATTCCTCTGTTCATCTGTACGATAAGCTCGACGATTTCTCGTTTCTAACCTAGCCGTTTCACGGGCTGCCTCTCTTTGCTCTTGTGTTTGAGAAGCACGAATTAAGGCCCTTCTTTGCTCCATACTAATGCGGCGCTGTTCTCGTGCAATATCACGTTCTCCATCAGATAATTGACTCGCGATATTCCGTTGCCTAATTGCATTACGGCTTTGCTGGGAAAGATTAGATCTTCTAGGACGCGGCATTGTTATTAAAATGTGCACTCGCATAAAACCACCAAATATAATAACAGTGCCTGAAATTTCGAGACATAGACAATAGCTCAAAGAGTATATAACCACTGCGTATGAATAGCTTAGCAAGAAAAATCATAGACAACCTCTAAAAAGACATTTACACTTTTGTTAACCTGTAGATTTTTTTCCTTAATCTTATAACCTTTACCAACTGATTTTTTATTCCCTAAATTCCGCTCCTTTCCGATGATTTTATGTTTTTACTGTAGAATAAATCTTAGGTATTATTTTCGGGAATTAAAAATTAAATCCTTTACCAACTGATTTTTTATTCCGTAAACTCCGTTCCTTTTCGATGATTTTATGTTTTTACTGTAGAATAAATCTTAGGTATTATTTTCGGGAATTAAAAATTAAATAATTAATAAATAATTTTGGAAAATTAATGTCTAAAACAAACAAATATAACAGTACCTGAACTTTGTAGACATTTTACAAAAAATAAATTTCTGAACGCACACATGATGTCTTCAGAAAAAAATAAAGTTGTGTCTTAAAGGTCTCAGCAACCAGGCCTTAGCTCAAAAAAAAAAAAGTTGTCGAGTTTTCATTGTTTTTAAGATGTATTCTGCTATTCGTGACGGAAACAAATCCAACAAATCAAAAACCATGGCAATCGGTCCAACCGTTCTCGAGTTATAAGTGTTGTAACAAACACGACTTTCTTTTATATATATAGATGAGCGTTTCCGTGATTCGGAGGTCACGTAAAGCAGTCGGTCCCGGTTGTTATCATAAGATAGCAGTCGTGAAACTTAGTTGGAGGCCTTCGGGCGGCTTAAAAACATCCAACAGCAAGATTACGTAGCCACAACGTGTCTTGCCAGTCCCCAACCCGCACTCGGCCAGCGTGGGGACCAGGGGGGGGACACTGTCGTACTTGATGTAGGTCTCCACTTTTCTGCTTAGACAGTACCGCGATCTCGTATAAGATCCGCTTAAACTTACAAGCAACTAGTGTCTAAAAATATCATAGATGGCGCTTAGGTCATTATCAATTAACTTGCAATATAATTTTAATTTTGAAAAGACCTGCTTCATAAATCGTTAAAAAAATTACTCTCTAAATATATGTAACACATTTATTTCAACATTTTTAATTAATTTCGACAATATTTTAAATTTCTAAATTCTTTTATACAATTTTTTTGGGTATGGCAATAATCCGGTAAAAAAACAAAATGGTTTCTATCTACTTTCGGCGTTTAAGCGTATTTGTAGTATTTTTTCTATTTTGTGTGATTATCAGTGATTATTGTGGTGTAAAGCTTTTGATAAAGCTTCAGAAAGAAGAAACAGTAATAGAAATCTTTGTAGATTACCCTTTTAAATGTGAAACGCATAAAGAAAAATTAATAATATAGTTCACAGATGTGACAATAAACAAACATTGGTGTAAGTCAATAAATCGGATTTTATCAGGGAAGCTTTCCTACGATGGTGAGGATGAAATGAAGATATGTGCTCAAAATTATTATAAAAAGCATTATTATATAAAACATACAAGTGAATAAATGACTTTAATATTTACATTATAATTTTATTTTGTTTGTATTATAAAATTTTCGGTTTTGCAAACATTCAGGTTATTTTTCCACATGAAATTTCATTTTACTTATTTCATTGTCATCAAGAATCAAGCGCTAACTACTGCACAAACAAATACAAAATGTTTGCAAAACTGCTTTTTTTTATAATGCATGTACTAAATTACCTACTTCCTACTACTACATTTAAACCCTATAGCTATAGCTGTAATAAATAAATAGATATATATACATATAGCTATTGCCGTTAGTTCGGCGGATATGATACCAGGTGGCGACACTTCAAATATAGGTGTCAAAATTCTTGTGAGTGGGCTCTCTATTCCACCTATATTACTATACTCTATGGTGGGGACGTAAGGGCTTAACCCTCTCTTGAGAGGAGACCTGAGCCCAGCAGTGGGACGTTATGGGTTGTTGATGAACGTAATGGAAAATAAATTGATGAAAATGTATGTTTTTTATTAGTGATTTCATGTTTTGTTTATTTTATATTGAAGAACAAAACATTACTAACAAATAATACCAGTTGATTAAATCCAAACGTGTTTTATTTTATTTCTATGACTGAAAGCTTATAGTAGCGGAATGGAAGAATTTTTGTTGCCCACGGGCATTAAATTACCTATATTTCATTATATAATACAGAATAAGAGGTTCTGTTATTATTACCATATACTGAGAAGAATACTGCTCCTGAATTTAATGAAAAAAAACTAAATAAAACAAAAAAATAAATTTGGACACTTTGAAAAAAGTGTACACTTTTTGTGAAAATGACCCATTTACTTTAGTGTACCTACATGTGACATTACGATGTACCTACTTAGAGATCTAAAAAGTCTATATCAAAAATTAATCATGAGAAAACTTGTAATTTATTAGAAAACTTTGATTGGTCAAGTTTACATTTGATGAGAGACCCAAACGACGCAACAGAAAAAATTATGGGAATAATAATAGTTGTTATTAAAAAACACTACCATATGTACCGTACCGTACATAAGAGGCAGCAGGTTTTTCAACCTTGGTGAACACCTGGCCTTTTGCGTTGCATGAGATATAGAGATACGTTGCATAAAAGGTACTTAAAATCGCTTGGTAACACGGATTTGGCTTGATCTATAAACGTTACCGAAATCATTGTAATAAAATTCTACACAATCTAAAAAATGAATACTACAAATTGGAATTGAGCAAAAACAAAAACAATATCAAGAAAACCTAGAAAATGGAACCGTTCGATATTGTCGTTATCGTTGGGAGAATGAGCTAGGATCCGGTGATGGTTGATTTTCTAAAGTCTTGTAAATTCCATAAATAGCTGATTTGTGAATTCAGTCCCGTTGTCTGTAATTATAGTCATAGGTATGCCATGGTGTGTACAATACTGCAAGAAAGCTTGTAGGATGCTTACAGCTGCCGTCTCGTAGGTAATAAGCTTGGTCGTACCTGGTGAATACGTCTATGAATGTCACATAATTATCACCTTGTATAGTTATTAAGTCCAGGGAATTCGATAGTAACAATTATTTTTATTACCATATTAAAATATCTATATCTCGAGCATCAATCATTATTTACATTGTAAATACATTTTGAGACCTCGATTTTTTTTGAATCAATTCTTTACTAAAAACAATGCCAAAACCCTGGCAAAAAATCAACAAAGTCAAAGATTGCAAACATAACTTTTTTTGCTAAAGAGAAGCTAGGAAAACTAAGCACACAGCCAGAGAAGTATTGAGTAATTAAACCTTTATACGGCAACGCCGTAACATTACGAGTTCATGTAGCTAATTTATTGTAATTATGATTTTTATCAAAACAGAAAAAATCCAATGACGGTTTTCAAGGATAAAATATCAATTCACTGAATCGATTCAGTAGAAATATACGATTCGAAATCAATTTATTTGGTCTGAAAACTCGATTATTCGATTAATCCATATGAGAGCGCCATCCGGCCATCCCTAATCAATCTGCACATAGGGATGTTCGATGTTGGAAAAACAATGATGATGGCATCGATTATGACATCGATAGCAGAACATCGATTCTCGATTTTTCATAAGCACAAAACATCGATGTCAGTCAACATCAATGTTTTTTTGCAAACATTGATTAACATTCATAAAATTACACAAATTATAATTTAACAAAATGAAAAATAAATTAAAATCTGTCAGGGCATAGGTTATAATGACTAGTTATTTACATGTTGTTAATAATAGGTAACTCTAAAAAAAAAATTTTAACAAGTAACAATAACTTTAATTTCATCGGATGGGATGACCGGTACGGTACACACGTCACACATAAACAAATCAAACAGCACAGAGCATAGCACACTAGCACAATCCACAGATTAGAACGAACTAACAACAGAGTTTTTTTTGTGTTTTTGTTTGGTTCAGAATTTATATAATAAATACTTTGGGGAAGCGTTCATAGATTGTGATTATTATGTACGGGACCAAATTTCGATATATGTTTGTTACATCGATGTTACGATGTTTCATTTAGTGCAATATCGATGTTAAAACATCGATGTTTTATGTTTTAATATCGATGATCATCGAGCAACCCAATCTGCACATTCTGCTCTGCACGTCACTGCAAAATAAGGGTGCCCGCACACACACAATAATATTGGCAATAAAGTACGTATTGTAATAATATTGTGTGTGTGCGGGCTGTATTGTACAATATTATTGTGGATTATAGTGTGCGTAGTATAGTGTGCGGGGCCGTGTGTCACAATATTATTGTCACAATATTATTGTGTGTGTGCGGGCACCCTAAGACTTGACTTAAAGGTCTTAGTTACCAGGTCATTATATTACAAAAAAAAAAAGCACGTCACTGCACGACATTGCGCTTTATTCGTGGTCTTACATACTCTTTGGTGGTCTTGTGCTTGTGTTAATATTGGTATTCCATATTTGTTGTTTTATAAAACTCCCAAGACGTTCTACTATATCTACGGAATTAATTCTAGAAGTGCAACCAAGTCTGTGTTGCGGTGAAAAGTATTACAACAAAACATGGCACTAGCACTTCAAAGACGAGCCAATGTAAGTACATATTGTTTATCATAACATAATAATATATCTAACAGTAAAGCAATGTCCAGCTGTGAATTAAGATAGGCTGTTGGTGAATAGGAAATGCCGATTCGGTTTTAGCAAATAAAATTATTATATCACGATAATATAGTAACCAAGTCTCAAGTCTCACATTTGTATTTAGTTCACATTGATTATAAACATGTCTAGATTGAGAATTCCAGCGTCTTAACGTCCAAAAAAATAGTCTCTAACTGTTAGAGACTAGACTCGTCGCGGCCGATCAGTGGCGTTATGATAAACACGTACCGAGTGGCGTATAAAAATTACGTTTTACATGATAAAAGTGTGCAGGAATTACTTAAGACGATTGAAATCAACTAAAAAAATTACATATCATCAGTAAGTAAAGTTTAAATAACTATATTGTAAAGAAACAATTAAATTAACTCAGTGAAATTTATCAAAAGTTCGACCACCATTTTGACGGAATGTTTACAGGGTACAGATTAAAGTGCTGGATAATACATATCATATATGTATATCTAATATATTTTTGTGGTGGTAGATATTGTTTATTTTATTTAAAATCTGATATGCATGTCGATTTCTCCGCTCCATGGATGCTGATAATGGAAGTAGCATGTACGACATTAAGCTAAAGAGATTGTTTGTTTAAACGCGCTAATCTCCTCTGAATGATTCTGAAAATTCTTTCACTAATCTGAAGCTATACCTTCTCTGAGTTCTTAACGAGAACAATATAAAAACAAGATATACGAGAAATTGCGGAGATTAGCTAGTTAAAAATATAGTAATTAATTTAAATATAACTATGTTGTATATTAACTTAATTAAAGGCCTCTGTAAGTTGGTTTTTCTTCGTCCGCCTTTCAAAGTACCGGAACCTCAGACTACTTTATGCAGATGATTTACAAATATATACACAAGCTCCGGTTATCTTATTACCGGAAGCATTCGACACAATCAATGCTGACCTCAAGCATATTACCGAATGGAGTCACAATTATGGACTCAAAGTTAATCCTGTAAAAACACAGGTATGCGTAGTTGGCAGTCCCGGGATGGTGTCAAGAGTTAACTGGACACAACTACCACAAATTCAATTTGATGGCACTACCCTTGAGATCAGTACAAGTGTCAAAAATCTAGGAATCTACATAGATAGTACGTTATCTTGGGGTCCACATATACAGGAAATTAGTAGAAAGATTTTTGCTGCTGCCGGGTCTTTGCGAAGATTGCGTAACTTTCTGCCGATCGCAACTAAGGCTGCACTCGCACAAGCACTTCTTCTCCCGATTCTCGACTATGCCGATGTCAGCTATCTAAATCTCACTGAAGCACAACTTGATAAGCTTGAGCGACTACAAAATCTCTGTATAAGATTTGTATTTGGCCTACGAAAATACGATCATGTCTCTGAATTTCGTCAAATGCTCAAGTGGCTTCCGATTCGCTCTCGCCGGAATACTCATATCCTTACTTTTCTTTATAACATCTTGTTTAATCCCAGAGCCCCTTTCTACCTCAAAGAACGGTTTAAGTTCCTTAATGACACACATGAAAAATGCCTAAGGTCATCTGAGAATTGGAGACTGGCAATGCCTCTGCATTCCACAAAGTTCTATGACCAGTCCTTTACGGTTGAAGCTGTACGCTTGAGGAATGCATTACCAGTAAATATTAGAAAAGCGCAAACAATAACTAGTTTTAAGTAAATGATTCAGGAATTTTATACTTCTTAGCTAGTCAAACGCAAAATTTGGGTATTATGTGAATGCTTTAGTTATAATAGTATTGATAGTTATATAAATATTGTATTTATGCATATCATTGGTATGTATGTATATATGTATGTGTATATATAAATATGTGTGTGTATATGTATATATATATATATGTGTATGTATATGTTATATTCTCTCTCGTTATAATCATTGGTAGGTAGATTATAATTTTTAAACTCATTGCACCGTCAACTACTGCTTTCCAAATCATTTTAATCCATCCTAAGGTTGCCTGGAAGAAATTGCTTTTAGCAATAAGGCCGCCCTTTGTACATTAAATATAAGTCATTTCTGCTCTGTATTATGAATCGGTATCACGGTGTACAAATAAAGGGTTATCTATTTATCTATCTATCTACTTTCTAAGGCACAGGGTATATTTTTAACAAATTGTTGTTAAGTGTTAAGAATAAATAAGCTTTAATATCAATTCACTTTTTCACCAACATATATTTTACCTAGTAACTCAAAAGAAAAAACTCTAATACATATTGACTGACTTTAAATTTAGTACAAATTACTTATAAATTGCAAAATCAATACACAATTATTTTCACTCCTTTTATGGAAAACATTGAAGGGCTGGTATCACTCAGAACGCTCCCAAGTCATGCGCTTAGGCTACGCTTGCATGTGTGTGTAACACGCATACAAGCCCTGCAAATCTGGCCTGTTGTTTTTATTGCGAATGCAGCGCAACACTCCATCTAGACATGTATTTAATCAAAGTTAGTTCATTGCGAGTGCAATGAAAAATGTATTTGTAACTTAACGTTATGTGAAAATGCCGCATTGATTTTTATTATATTATGTTACAGGTTCGATTGCCACCAGAAGTAAATAGAATCCTGTATGTTAGAAATTTGCCCTACAAAATATCTGCTGAGGAAATGTATGATATATTTGGAAAATATGGTGCCATAAGACAGATTCGTGTGTAAGTGTGTTATTGCATGTGTTATTTCTCACTTAAAAACGAAATGCTAATATCATAGAATCCTGTAACTGCAGTAGTTTATATACTGATATCATATTTCGACTGAAGACTATGTGTTTTAAACATAAAACTCAGTGCTTAGGGTTAATTCTTAATTAATTCTATCTCTACATATTATAAATCTAAGGATAAATTATATTAATTACTTCAAACACTATATGACATAGGAATACAAGGCTATTCATTACAATAGATAATTTTAACTGACCCCTAAGTTTCTATTCATTTTATTTGTTTGTGGTCTACGAGTAGAATTTTTTGTGACATATGCAGGTGAAATATGGGAAATCACTATTTCCCGTGGTACACCCAGGTGCATTATGGGCAAAAATATTTTTCTCATAGTAGATCTGAGACTAACAAATTGGTTGAAATGGGAGATTTTAACTATGGTGGAGCAAAGTGAGTTTTGGAAGTCAGTGGTTATTAAACGTCTAAAGAAACTAACTTCATACAATGGTACAAAAACAGTAATCTTCAACAAATATTAGACAAGCACACTAGATTTCGCCAGGGGAATCGACCATCATTTCTAGATCTGATCTTAATAAACGACAACACTCTTATCAAACATATATCACCAAGCAAGCCCCCATCAGTAAAAGTGACGATACATGCTTATTTGCGGCTATACAATTGCTGACAAAAGAATAGAAAATTAAATAAAAGCAAAACATGAAAAACATAACTTGTGTAAAGTCTCAGTATGAAATATTTCATAATGCTATCAAAGAAGCCTTAAACTGTACGTCCCACAAATGAGACCTATTGGGCACATCACCAACAAACCATGGATATCAAAGGAAACAAACAAAATGATAACTGATAAACGGAAGTTATGGAGCAGTTATGTGCTCTCAGGCCCTAATAAAAATTCATCATCATCATCAGCCTATCGCAGTCCACTGCTGGACATAGGCCTCTCCAATTGCACGCCACTTAGTTCGATCCTCGGCTACTCGCATCCAGCTCCTGCCAGCCGTCTTGCGCAAATCATCACTCCACCTGGCCTGTGGACGTCCTACACTACGTTTGCCGAGACGCGGTCTCCACTCAAGAACACGTTTACCCCAACGGTTGTCGGTCCTGCGGCTAATATGGCCAGCCCATTGCCACTTCAGCTTGCTCATCCTGTGGGCTATGTCGATAACTTTAGTTCTCTGCCGGATTACCTCGTTTCTTACACGATCTCTTAGAGAAACTCCCAGCATAGCCCTCTCCATAGCATGCTGCGTGACTTTGAATTTGTGGACCAGCCGTGCCGTGAGTGTCCACGTTTCGGATCCGTATGTCAAGACAGGTAGGACGCACTGGTTGAAGACTTTCGTCTTTAGGCACTGTGGGATCGATGATGAGAAGACCCGACGAAGCTTCCCAAACGCCACCCAACCCAGCTGAATTCTCCTGTTCACCTCGTCCTCGAAGTTGTTTCCACCCAACTGCAAAGTCTGCCCGAGGTACACATATTTTTGAACAACTTCGAGAACGGTACCGTGTATCGTAACCGGTTCCGGTAGTACATGTTTGTTGAACATGACCTTGGTTTTGTCCAAGTTCATCCGTAGGCCGATGCGTACAGAAGAGTCAGCTAGGTCTCCGCCATGATGACGATGTCGTCTGCAAATCGCAAGTGAGAGATGTGTTCACCATTGATGTTTATGCCACGTCCTTTCCAGTGCAGCGTCTTGAACAAGTCCTCCATTGCATTTGTGAACAATTTCGGGGAAATAACATCCCCTTGTCTCACTCCTCGATGCAATGTTATGGGCCTTGTTTGCCGATTTTGCACTTGGACGGACATGGTGGCGGCCTCGTAGAGACATCTCAACACTTGGATGTATCGCCAGTCTACTTGGCAACGCTGCAGGGACTCCAGAACAGACCAGATCTCGATCGAGTCAAAGGCCTTCTCATAGTCCACAAATGCTAGACACAGGGGCTGATTATATTCTTCGGTCTTTTGAATAATCTGCCGCACTGTGTCGATGTGGTCTATGGTGCCATATCCGCTCCGAAACCCAGCCTGCTCCGGTGGTTGGAATTCGTCGAGTCTTCGCGCAAGACGGTTCGTGATGACTCTTAAAAACAGCTTATAGACGTGGCTTAAGAGGGAAATGGGTCGATAGTTTCTCAACCTGGTCTTATTATTTACCTATACCTGATGTATATATATAATATAATATACCTAATAATAATTACAATAAGTTATTAAATCAAAACAGAACAGCTCGCTTTTTGTTTGATAAGAACATTCTCAATGGTGGACCCAAAAACTTCTATTCCTACATCAGGTTGCAAGTGTCATCTAAAGTTTGTGTTTCAACTATCCTTCAGAACAAGGATGGAAAAAGCGTCACTCAGCCACATCAAATGGATGAGGTATTTGCAGATCAGTTTGCAAGTGTCTTTCATAAAGAACCACATAATCAGCCACCTATTTTAGACCCATTACTCCGAATAGATGACGCTATAGAGCAAATTAAATTAAAAACGAAATGAAAATGATATTCCAGCAATAATTTTAAAAAAGTATGAAGTCGGCGAAGTGCAGGCAACTATGATGCAGATATGTCATATGACACAGGGACTTGCGGTCACTGATACTGAACTAGTTATCATGCTTGTCGTCATAGACCAAATACTTTAGTAAGATTACGCTTTTAATATGGTGCCTAGACAGGTGTAGCGTTAGTCTTTTTACACGAAGGTATTTTCCAACCCACTCTTAGACTATCGCAAACTGCAAGAAGATCTCAACACATTAGCGAAATGGTCTAGAGAGTGGCTTTTGAGCCTTAATGCCTGAAAATGCATAGTATTGCATATAGGACGTTGGAATCCCTGTCTTGGTCATAAGTTGGCATTACCATGACAATGTTGGTTGTTATGAAAGCGTAACGCTTAATTTACCTTATTAGAAAGACAATTGGAGTTCTAACACCAGAAATGATACTTCGTATTTATAAGACATTTGTCAAACATATATTGGAGTATGCATTTCAAATCTGGAGTCCATATTTTGTTAAGGACATTGAGGTTCTCGAGAAGACTGCGCTCACTAAGATACCGCGTTCACTAAAATAACTACCATATGAAGAATGTTTGAAGATCCTCAAACTTACAACTAAAGGATCGCAGAGATCATGGTGACTTAATCGAAACATTTAATATCTTAAAAGGACATTATGACCTTCAAGAATTGGACAGAATATTCATACGAAGTGACAATACTCCTCTGAAAAGCCACAAATTTAAACTTTGACACATTTTGAGCAACCTTGTAGTCCGAGCTTAGAAGCAGCTTCCATATGAAGTTATTTTTGCCCAAAATGTAAACCAATTTAAGAATCGACTTGAAACTTACTTGCTTAAATCGAAAAGGAATGACTAATTAGAACCTATCAAGATGCAGGCTTATATCAGTTATTTCAGCTGGCTGCCTGTCTATATATAATAACACTGCACAACAGCATTTCTGATGATTGGGTTTTGACACATGATATTAGTCCAATTTTCAATAACGATTTCAAATCAGTGACTGAAATTTCTGTATCAGCTCTAATTAAAAACATATACGACATGGGTTATTTTCATAATAAAACGCTTTAATTTAGAGATGATCCCAATTTAAGTTAAAGTTGAAAAAAACTTTCTATTTGATTTTCTTGCTGAAACTGAAGGCAGAGAGCTATTCTGAATGCTCCAACAATAGTCAGACATCATATGTGCGTTCCAGTACCCTTGATACCGTTCCTCCATCGTACGAAGGTCCTGGTGGAATCGCTCGCCCTGTTCTTCACTTAGATCCCCATGATTGGCAGGAAAATAGTCTAGATGGTTGTGGAGAAAGTGTAACTTGATACTCAAGTAACATCCGAGCCTTAGTTCTTGGACGTGTTGAGAAATGTCCGAACTTTTCTTATTTCCCAAAAATGATTGTTTTAACCGAACAAACTCATTCCATGCGTTTTTCTCACTATCTGTCATAGTCATAAATATCAGAAGCATGGTTGAATAGTTTCGGCGGCGTCAACTCACATTCAAAGTCACTTTCACTAGTGTCAGTTTTCACCTCAAAATCCGTAGCGTTCTCGTGAGAAGGACCAGGCTGAGGTTCAGATGATATAATGGGACTCAAAACACGTCAATGTGCGGACTGTATGCATAGATCGTCATCGCTCACGCGTCGCGGAATGGTCATAGTTACGCACGTTTCGTACGTCATCACTCATCATAGAATAAATAGAATACTGATCAAAAGTGATAATCTTCTGATTTCTGGAGTATTATACCTACACAGTACTGTAAGAATCAGGTTAGGAAGAATGATAGAAAATAATAAAAAGATGAAGTTTAGTAATGAAATAAAATCATTTATTTGTATTTTATTGTATAAAAAGTTGTGCGTGCACCTCTTTGAGTAATGACTTAATATTGTGCGCCCTTTAGTATGGAGCGGCTCATCTAACGATTTATTTATATTATATAATTATTCGATGACTGTATGTATGAATATTTCCATTTGGCTTGATTTTTACGGTTAATACCAGTTATGTTTACCAAGCTAAAATAACAGTCACCGTGATGGTTCACGGGTTCTTTCGCGCGGTTTCGTACCTATCTATTCCTTTTCTTATTTATATACAAACATAGAAACTCAGCACACGTTTTTGCATACCTTTTGCGGAATCCAAAGTCTGTGAGTCGTTTATTTCCAGGGAGTGTTGAAAGTAATATCTTTAAGCCTCAATTATGAACGTTCTCACATTCAAACGGCATTTTTTGAAGATATATTCTCCGCAAATCATACAAAAACGATTCGGATCATTCTCACAAATTCGTCTTGACGATGAAATATCAAATTGTTACAAAAAATACTGAGGGTATATCTAGAATCAGCAACGTCAAATTAGTAAACATCAAGTGATAAAAGTCAATCATCAGACAAAAAGTTGAAATTTTGTTGTGCAGTGTAATAATACACATAGGACCAAGCCGGTAGACCATGGGCTAGATACGGAAATGTTTTATTGTAGTAAGGCACTACAGTTGTCAAGAAAAAAATTGTGGGTTTTTAAATTTGTTGTGACAATTGTAATTTTTGGCTTTTCCGACCAAAGAGGTTGCTGACCTCTGATTGACCTCTGATCTAGCATATTTATTCTAAATGTTATAAATATATTTTATCCAAATCTATCCTGCACTTCACATTTTGTCAGCATTAACCCTTAAGCAAAAATATTAAGATTATCATGTAACAATATTTCATTTTATACATGTTTATTATTATAAAACAATTTATTTTACAGAGGGAACACACCAGAGACAAGAGGAACAGCATTTATAGTATATGAAGACATATTTGATGCAAAAAATGCTTGTGATCATCTGTCAGGATTTAATGTTTGTAATAGATATTTAGTAGTGCTATATTACAGATCTAATAAAGCATTCAAAGGTATTGATATTGAGAAGAAACAGGAAGAGATTGATGCATTGAAAAAGAAATATGGGATATCCAGTGAAGATCTCCGTAAATAAATATATAAGAAAAAAATGGTATAAATTTCATTTTATCCTATCTAGCAATATTGCCCCTAATAGACTTGTCATAAAACATTTTGGTTTACCATTATAAGTATGTAATGTGTAGTTTAGGTCCGATGAAATATCGTTAATCTCAGACTGAGTATAGACACCATAATAATGAAACAACAATTTCTTTAGTAACAATAAAAAGTTAAGCAAAAAATACATAGTTTTTTTTTTAGATTGGGTAGTATTTATTAAAACGTACATGGTTCGTATACGGACTAAGTTTAATCAGTGAGATGCTTGTGATGTGAAGTGCATTATCATGTTCATGTCTTCTAACAATGTTAAAAATGATTGTGTAAACCGTAATAAGATCCAACTAATTCTTGGTAAATTGTTGCCTGCCCCATGCATTATTCTAAATTACTCACTTTTTTCAATACTATTTCGTAAACTTGTCACTAATCATCCCACTAGGTACCCAAAAATAATAATCTCAAATCCACCTCTGTATATCGTCTCGTTCATATTGTCAATTCAACCCTCCCATAGAAAATGCTCGATCACGTGGTCGATTTCCTTTGGAAGGTCAGAATTTTCTTTTAAACTTTCCACCCGTATTTCTTTGGAAAAGTTGTTTACTTTCATGGTCTGAACTTCATATTTAAATTTGGCGGGAGGTCTAAAAATAACCTTGTAATATTAAATAGGTACAACCCGGTCACATTATCTCGAGACCTCGCTGGAATGCGAACCTCCCGCCCCGTTCTCCTTTCACCACCCCGCGCTCGCCGCCGCGCGTCAGTACGGTTAGTACTTTCGTTGCCGATACGCGTCGATTTGTTTTCGTGGTATATTTTTATTGTTATTTTTTTATTGCTGTTACATTAAAATATTGTTTTTGTTGCAACGTTGGACATTTTTGTGAAGTTTAATCTTTGTTTTGTTGGAAATCTTATTGTTTATAATAATATCATACTAGAGGATACTTGTTTTGCGCACCATATTAGAGCGCCGACGCGAGTAGACGTCATCGACGCCAGGTCTCGAGATAATGTGACCGGGTTATACTTATTATGAATTGACCCACCATGTCTCATAGATATAGAATACCAATAGATTGGCTATGCGGAAAAGAGACAATACGAGTTTACGTGTGTCAGAGCGCGACAGATATACGAGATCAAACACCGATACGCTAAGAGCCAGTATCGTCTTAGTGCCCGTCGAGGTCTAAATATTATTGTTGTTATTTTTTCGGAATCTTGACTATTTTATTGTGGTTTATTATTTAAGTCGACTAATATCTAAGCCGGCAATGTGATTTTCTGACAATTGTTGGTATATGAGAAAAATCGGCCAAGTGCGTGTCAGGCCACGCACAGGAAAGGGTTCCTCAGTCACCTATAATGGTACGTGGATTAGAAATCGTTTCCAATGAATAATAAAATTGTTATGTTTACATAATAATGTGTTAATTTAGTATGACGTTTTCCAAGTAAGCGCATTGTAAAAGTTAAGCCTCTATAACTCCTGAACTAACAAAGTCATCTAATCCGTTATAGTCCTTTATAGTTCATTATATGGACCACTATCACGAATTTTCCCAGATTTTTTGAGCAAGCCGTTTAGCTTTTAGGGGGGGGGGGGGGCGCCCTGTTTTTACAAAAAAAGTGGCCTTTAAAGTGGAATTTCTCGCAAACGGATACCTAAATCAAAAAATTCTCTTAGAAACTCTTTATTGTTTTTAAAAGACCTATCTAATGATACCCCACATAATGGGTTAGCCGCGAGAAAAAAAAAACATCCCCACTTTACGTGGAGGTACCCTAAATAAAATATTTTTCATAATTTTTATTGTAGCACTTTGTCGACGTAATTACAATACATATTCATGCAAATTTTCATCTCTCTAGCACTTACCGTTTGGACGGTAAGTCGAGGACGGACAGGCGGACATTTATTTATTTATTTATTAATTCAACTGCTCACTGCACTTACAGTTTGCCCAACACGTACAGCGAGCCATTACAACATAATTTAATGTTACAAGTTAGATTTATTAAAATAAAAAATATTCTGTAAATTAATATTGTTAAGTAGACATTAACATGTCTACTTAACAATATTAATACCTACCATTTAGAAAAAGTATACAATATTTAACAAATACACTTAGATTGGTGAAAAATAAGTCAACATCTGGATACTGAGCAATCAGAGAGTTGAGCAGACTGACTGCCTGGCTAGTGGGAGCGTATTGTGCCGTGCACGTTCGTACCTGCGGCGCAGTGAGGAGACGGCACGAGCGTAGCCGGGCATACTGGTTTGGTACCCACAGCATACAACGAGATAACGTCTTCGAATTATCTATTTTATTGTTAAGTAAAAGATAGTAGTGTATCATTAGAGCACACTTACGTCGCAATTCAAGTGTATTTAGACCAACCATACCGAGAACAAAAAGTGATGGAAATAAATAGTGACATGACGAATCTATAAGGGTTCGAATTCCTAAACTTCGGAACCCTAAAAACTGAACAGAAATTATAGTAGGATGAAACCTATTGTAAAAGAAGGAGAACATTACAAAAATTAATGGAAAAATAATTTACGGGCGATCTGAGGTCGGGAAGGGGGAGAGGGGGGGTTTTAAGGGAAAATATGGCTTATCTCGATTTCCGGCAATACTACAAGTCCTATGGAAAAAAGTTCAATGGCAAAGTTGTAGGTAATAAGAAGATCTACATTTTTTGCATTCACACTTTTTTCACATAACGTCAAATTTTATGTGGAAAATTGTAGTTTTGCCGGAAATTGAGATAAGCCATATTTTCCCTTAACCCCCCCCCCCTCTCCCCCTTCCCGACCTCAGATCGCCCGTAAATTATTTTTCCTTTAATTTTTGTAATATTCTCCTCCTTTTACAATGGGTATCATCCTACTATAATTTATTTTGTTTTCAAACATTATCGGCACTGGTCTAATTGGGGTATTATAGTTTTAGCGGACTTTTTAAAAACAACTTCCACACCAGGTACATTCTTGTGTAACGGAGGACTTTACAAACATACATGAAATGGATTTAAAGAATACCCAGCTTTAGATTAACAATTTGTTGTACACATAAAGTGTGGTACCATGTGAGGTTCGAACTCACAACACTTGGCGTTGTAGTATGGCTATGAAGTCGGGGTGCTGCTGGCTAGAAAACCTCCACGTGGTGCACCCTGGGCGCTGGCGATAGCACTGTTCCTCCTCATTTCCTCCGCGTTATCTGGAGGAGAGGATTATCGCCAGCGGCTAATATTCTAGCTGGAGAGGAAGCCATGTCATCGGCTCCTGGGCAAGGCCTGGTCCAGCGGGGCGGGCGTTTCCGCCGGTTCCCCTGCTGGCTCTTCGCTCTTCGGAGCATGGAGGAGGTTAACCTCGTTAAAAAACCGAAGGTGGGACCCTTCATGGGTCGGAGTTTCTCCCGCTGATAGCGGTTGAGAAAGGATGGCGGGCTCGGCGTGTACTTACACTACCACCGAGCAGGCAGGGGGACGTAGTCCTCTTGCCACCGTCGGCATAGCGTAATCCCGAGAGAAGTGCTGTGGTCAAGTCTCGCGGCTTTGATCGGGGACGTGGGTCTTGGCTTAACCGCCCGGACCGCGAGGAAGAAAACCTCTCTAAAAAATTACCCCGAATCCCAAGTTCTGGTGCGTGGCCAGGGGATGCATGGCTGATGGGAAGTTCAGTCGTAAGCGCACCCCAAGCCGAGGTACCTGCGGACCCCTCGGCTGGGTTAAAAATTTTCGCTTGCCCGGGTATTGGGGGATCTCTGCCCGGGTCGACTTTTATTTCTCCCCCACTCGTGGGACTATTATGGAAGATGTTAAATTGAATTTAAAAGTAAAAGGATCGATTAATCAAACGAAAACGGCAAGCACAATGGAAACTGATATGGAGAGAGGAAGGGCGAAGAAGGGCATCCTCAAGGGGAGCTCTACTTCGATAGTGGACCTAGTGTCCAAGGAGGCTGTGGTGGCACTCGGGCCGCCCACCTCGGTAGGGCTCCCAGTAGTCAAACGGACTGCTGGGAGCCGAAGAGGAAGAGGAGGAAGGTCTTCGGAGCGGATACGCTCCAAGTCGGCGGTGGCGGGCAGGAGCGATGATGCGCGCCCGGAGCCGATGGAGACGGAGATGCGGGCGGGCGATAGCCTCAAGCGTCTGCACTCAGAGGTGGACAGCGACGCAGAGACGCCAGTCGCGAAGGGTGTCCGCATTGACGGGTCGGCAGCCCCTGTCTCGCTGCCAACGGACTCCGTGTTCTCGAATGCGGAGTCCCGCAGGAGGAGGCGACTAGACAACGAAGTCGCAGCGGAGGAGGAGATCGCCGATCTCCTGCTTAAGATTCGGGAGCCGGTGGAGGGAGAACCCCCCAAAGCCCCCGTGTCCGTGCAGGAGAGGGCGAGCGCGGCGGTGGCCATCATAAACAAGGTGGCCATCAAATCCGTGAACTTAAAGGGCGTTTTTGTAAAAGCCCTTAAGGACTCCTCCTTCGCCCTGTCAGAGGTGGTGGGGAAACTATGCAGGGATATGGCGCGCCTCGACGAGGCCAACACCCGCCTGATTGCCCAGATGGCCGAGCTGAGTGCGCAGTTCGCCCAATTCCGGGCCCAGCGTGCTCAGCCGGTGGCCTCGGCCTTGCCTGGGTCATCTCAGCCGGAGGCCCCGGCCCCGCCCGGGCCGTCTAGGGCAGAGGCACCGGCCCCGCCTGCGCCGCCTCGGATGGAGGCCCCAGCCCCGCCTGCGTCGTCTCGGCCGGAGGGCCCTGCTGGCGGCGAGCTCCCTGACGCCATGCTGCGTCAGGCGCTCGACGCAATGACGCGGATGCTGGACGGGCGACTGGCCGGCCTGGAGGCGAGGCTTCCCCCCGCGCCGGTTGTCCGCCCCCCGCTCGCGTCGCAGCGCCCCCAAGCTGCCGCTCCGTCTACGCTTCCTCCGGTAGGAACTCGCGTGACCTACGCGGCGGCGACGTCGGCCCCGGCCCCCCCCCAAAATCAAAAGGGACCGAAGAAGGGGGCCGCAAAACCGGCCCAGGCGCCGGCCAAGGCACCGGCCAAGGCACCGGCCCAGGCGTCGGCCAAGGCACCGGCCAAAGCGCCGGCCAAGAAGGGGCCTCAAACGGCGCCCACAAGTGGAGCGGACTTCCCCCCGCTTCCCGCTCCGGCGCCTCCGATGGGTTCCTCGGGACCAGCCACCTCCAACGAGGATTGGCAGGTTGTGGGGGCCTCGAAGAGGCGGGGGCAGCGGCAGCGGGCGCGGGCGAGGAAGGCCGCCCAAGGCGCAGCCCAAGCCCCGCAGTCGCCGCCTGTGGCGGCAGCGGCCTCTAAAAAGAGGCCGCGGAAGCTGCAGCCGCCCAAGACCGCGGCTGTAGTGGTGACCGTGTCGCCGGAGGCGGCCAGTGGCGGGCTCACCTACGCGGCCCTGTTCAAAGGGGCCCGTCTCGGGCTCGCCGCTGAGTTCGGGGCTGCGGGGATGAGGCTGCGCCGCGCCCAGACGGGAGCTCGAGTATTCGAGTTCCCGGGGGCAGAGGGCTCGAAGACGGCCGACACATTTGCCGAGAGGTTGCGGGAGGTGTTTGCCGCCCGCTGTTCTAAGGATTCGATCCAAGAACACTGCCCCCGGGCCAGACGGGGTACCTGCCCGAGTGCTGGCCCGAGCCCTCGATCATATGTCGGACCGCCTCAGGGGAGTGTTAGACGCTAGTCTGGCGTCCGGACGCTTCCCTGAGTGTTGGAAAAGCGGGAAGCTGGTTCTGCTCCAGAAGCCAGGTCGGTCTGCCGACTCGGTCGCGGCCTATAGGCCCATCGTGTTGCTGGACGAGGCGGGTAAGCTGTTCGAGAGGGTGCTCCACGCCCGCATCGTCCGGCACCTGCGCGAGGTGGGCCCCGATCTGTCGGACGCCCAATTTGGATTCCGGGAGGGGCGTTCGACGGTCGACGCAATTCTGCGTCTGAAGGCCGCGACTGAACAGGCGGTGGGCTCAGGTGACGTGCTGTTGGCGGTGTCGTTGGACATCGCCAACGCATTCAATAGTCTGCCATTCAGCTGCATCAGGGCCGCACTCCAGTACCACGGAGTGCCACAGTACCTGAGGCGGCTAGTGGCAGACTATCTGACGGAGCGTACTGTCATGTACGAGGACCGAGAAGGAGTCTTGAGACGTCGGGCCATGTCGTGCGGTGTTCCACAGGGGTCTGTCCTCGGACCACTCCTGTGGAACATGGGATACGATTGGGTCCTGCGAGGGCGTCTCCCCCCCGGCGTCGGTGTAATTTGCTACGCCGACGACACTCTTGTGACAGCCCGGGGGGCGACCTTCGAAGAGGCGGCACGCCTGGCCACCACAGGAGTCTCCCTGGTGGTCGGGCGCATTGAGGCGCTGGGTTTGCGGGTGGCCCTAGAAAAGACGGAAGCCCTACTTTTCCATGGGCCCCGTCGTGGTCCACCCGCCGGCGCCTCCATCGAGGTCAACTCGGTCCTCGTACCGGTCCGGGCCCACTTTAAGTATCTGGGTCTGGTCCTAGACGGTAGGTGGCTCTTCGACGAGCACTTCCAACAGCTTGCTCCGAAGCTGATCGGCACTGCCTCCTTCCTTGGGCGTCTTTTGCCCAATCTGGGAGGAGCCAGTGTCGCCATGAGGCAGCTGTACACGGGGGTTGTCCGGTCTATGGCACTCTATGGTGCACCGGTGTGGGCGGCGTCTCTGACCGAGCAGAATAGGGCGCGCCTCAGGCGGCCGCAGAGAACTCTGGCGGTCAGAGCCATACGGGGTTACCGCACCGTATCGACGGAGGCGGCGTGCGCCCTGGCCGGAACACCCCCGTGGGATTTGGAGGCGGAAGTGCTCGCCGACGTTTATCGGCGAGTGGCTAACTACCGGGCGGAGAGTGGTGGAGTTGGACCTCCGCCCGAGGACGTGCGCGAGTGGCGCGAAGCCGCTCACCGAGCCACGATGGATCGCTGGTCGGTCCGGCTGGAGACTCCACGTGCTGGCTTCGCCACCGTAGAGGCGCTTCAGCCGGTCATCGGCGAATGGGCAGTGCGGCAGCACGGGACCCTTACCTTCCGACTGACGCAGGTTCTTTCCGGGCATGGTTGCTTCGGAAAGTACCTGCACTCGGTCGCCAGGAGGGAATTGAGTCCCGCCTGCCACCACTGCGACTGCAGTGAGGATTCGGCTCATCACACGCTGGCGGTCTGCCCCGCATGGGAGACGCAGCGCCGGGTCCTCACTGCAGTCATCGGAGGGGATCTCTCACTGCCGGCCGTCGTTCGTTCCATGGTCGGCAGCGAGAGCGCATTCACCGCGGTCGCAACCTTCTGCGAGGACGTAATCACGCAGAAGGAGGCGGCGGAGAAGGCCCGTGAGGACGACATCCAATCGGACCAGATTCGCCGCCGGCGACTCGGGCGGCGGAGGCGCGAACATCTGCGCCTCATGCCGCCTTGAGTGTGGCCGCGGGTGGACGGGACGGGTTTTCCCTCCACCCGCACTATGTGGCCAGCCGCGAGGGGGCGGCGTCGGTGTGTGCCGGACGCCGCCTAAGAGAGGGTCGTCGTACAGAGACGGTGCCCGCATCAGGAGCGGGCAGGCGCTGGAGAAGTTCAGAAGGAGATCCCACCCTGGACTTCTCCTACTCCTAAACGGAGAAGCGCGGAGAGGGCACACTGTGTGTTTTTTAGTCGGTTCAAGTCCGACACACCACCCCGCCGTAACCCCCGGTGGGGTGACGGTCCATGATGATTTTTCACACACTAAAAAAAAAAAAAAAAAAAAAAAAGGTGTTTGCCGCCCAGGACGGTGTTAAGATCGCCAGGCCCACCAAGTGCGCTGAACTGCGCATTTCGGGTCTGGACGACTCCATCACGTCGGAGGATGTCCGCGATGCAGTCATGGAGAAGACTGGCTGCACCGCGGGCACCATCCGAGTCGGCACCGTCCGGCCAGGCCCGGGAGGCCTCGGCTCGGTGTGGGTCAGCTGTCCCGTGGCGGCGGCCAAAGTCTTGGCCGACGCCGGGAGCATGCTCGTCGGCTTCGTGAATGCCAGAATCACGGTTCTGGCCGCGAGGCCGATGAGGTGCTACAAGTGCCTCGTCGCGGGACACACTCGCACCAAGTGCGAGAGCTGCTTCGACTGCAGCGAACTTTGCTTCCGCTGCGGTCGACCCGGGCACAAGGCGGCAGACTGTTCTGCCGCCCCTCACTGCCCGATGTGTGCGGCGGGCAATAAGCCCGCCAACCACCAGATGGGGCAGGGGGGCTGTAAGCCTCCCCGCGCCTCTCGGCAGACGCCGGAGGCTAGCCTGGCGACCCGGGCTGCCTCCGACGTCAATCAGGCGACGACGTCGTCGCCCATGGAGGGGGTTGTAGAGACGATCCAGTAATGGATCAAGTCTCCAACCTCCTGGTCCAGACGAACCTCAACCACTGTGCCGCGGCGCAGGATCTCCTCCTGCAAACCATGGCGCAGTGGTCTGTAGGTGTTGCCGTAGTCGCGGAGCCCTATTTCGTCCCTCCCCGTCCAAATTTGATGGGTGACTGGGACGGCTCCGTGGCAGTCGTCAGCTCCACGGCGGCTCATTCCCCGCCCTTGTCGCTAAAAGACAAGGGTACTGGATATGTTGCCGTCGAATGGGGGGGAATCACCATTTATGGTGTATATTTCTCCCCCAACCGGAGTCTGAGCGACTTCGAGGTCTTCCTCAACAACCTGGAGACCTCGATACGGCGATTGGGGTCTGGGCACGTCCTCGTGCTGGGGGACTTCAATGCAAAGTCCATTGCGTGGGGTTCCCCGGCGACGGACGCCAGGGGCGAAGCCGTCGTGGAGTGGGCGGCGTCGGTGGGCCTCTGTTTGCTAAACAGAGGCGCCACCAACACGTGCGTGCGACAACAGGGGGGGTCGATAGTGGACCTTTCGTTCGCTACCCCTGCAGTCGCCGCACGAGTAAGGAACTGGAGTGTCCTGGATGAGGTCGAGACGCTCTCGGATCACCTTTATATCCGATTCGAGCTCTCCCGGTCCCAGGACGCCAGTAGGGGTCACGCGGCGCGGCGTCCCTCCCGTTTTCCGCGGTGGGCTGTCGCCAAGCTGGACAGGGACCTACTAGAGGAGGCGGCCATTGTTTGCTCTTGGCTGTCTCCGCAGGCCCCGACCGAGGAGGTCGACGTGGGGGCTGGTCGCTTCGCCGATGCGTTAACGCTCATCTGCGATGCGGCCATGCCCCGCGTTCGTGGCCGTCGGCCTCCTCGGAAGGAGATCTACTGGTGGTCCCAGGAGTTGGCGGACCTCCGTGCGGCTTGCGTACGTGCCCGGAGGTCCTACACCCGGAGTCGGCGACGTCACCGCGGGGACGGTGAGGAAGTGGACCGGCTTCACGAGGAGTACCGAGCAGCTCGGGAAACTCTGAGGCTGGCCATCTGCCGCGCCAAAGACGCGTCTAGAGAGGAGATGCTGGAGAGTCTCGAGCGTGACCCCTGGGGTCGCCCTTACCGTGCGGTGCGTCAAAAGCTCCGCACACAGGGCCCCCCCCTTACGGAGACTCTCCAGCCCAGCTTCCTGCAGGAAGTGGTCGAGGGCCTATTCCCGCAGCAGGCGGAACACACACCCCCATCGATGGCCCGTCGTGGTCGTCGTCGGGGCAGCGTGGGTGATGTTCCGCCTGTCAGGGAATCGGAGGTAGGGGCGGCTGTTCTACGGATCCGGTCCAAGAACACCGCCCCCGGGCCGGACGGGGTTCCAGCCCGAGTGATGGCCCGAGCCCTCGACTACATGTCGGACCACCTCAGGGGAGTGTTGGACGCTAGTCTGGCGTCCGGACGCTTCCCTGAGCGTTGGAAGTGCGGGAAGCTGGTCCTGATACAGAAGCATGGACGGCCTGCCGATTCGGTCGCGGCCTACAGGCCCATCGTGTTGCTGGACGAGGCGGGCAAGTTGTTTGAGAGGGTTCTCTCTGTCCGCATCGTCCGGCACCTCTGCGAGGTGGGGCCCGACCTGTCGGACGCCCAATTCGGCTTCCGAGAAGGGCGTTCGACGGTCGACGCGATCCTGCGCCTGAGGGCCGTGACCGAAGAGGCGGTGAGAGACGGCGGAGTGCTGTTGGCGGTGTCATTGGACATCGCCAACGCCTTCAATAGTCTGCCATTCGGCTGCATCAGGGCCGCACTCCAGTACCACGGAGTGCCAGGGTACCTGAGGCGGCTGGTGGCAGACTACTTAGAGGAGCGTACCGTCGAGTACGAGGACCGAGGTGGCGCCTTGAGACGCAGGGCCATGTCGTGCGGTGTTCCACAGGGGTCTGTCCTAGGACCACTCCTGTGGAACATGGGATACGACTGGGCCCTACGAGGGCGTCTCCCCCCCGGGCTGGGTGTGATCTGTTACGCAGACGACACCCTGGTCACGGCCCGGGGGGCAAACTTTGAGGAGGCGGCGCGCCTGGCCACCACGGGAGTCTCCCGGGTGGTCGGGCGCATCGAGGCGCTGGGTCTGCGGGTGGCCCTGGACAAGACGGAGGCCCTATTATTTCATGGGCCCCGTCGCGGTCCGCCCGCTGGCGCCTCGATCGAGGTCAACTCGGTCCTCGTACCGGTCCGGGCCCAGATGAGGTACCTGGGTCTGGTCCTCGACGGTAGGTGGCTCTTCGACGAGCACTTCCGACAGCTTGGTCCTAAGCTGGTGGGCACTGCCTCCGCCCTAGGGCGACTTCTGCCCAATTTGGGCGGGGCCAGTGTCCCCACTAGGCAGCTGTACACGGGGGTTGTCCGGTCGATGGCACTTTATGGTGCACCGGTGTGGGCGGCGGCTCTGTCCGCCCAGAATAGGGCGCGCCTCTGGCGCCCCCAGAGGGTATTGGCGGTCAGAGCCATACGCGGATACCGCACCGTATCTACCGAGGCGGCGTGCGCCTTGGCCGGAACACCCCCGTGGGATTTGGAGGCGGAGGTGCTCGCCGAAGTTTATCGGCGAGTGGCTGACTTCCGGGCGGAGAGCGGCTTTCGCCCTCCGCCCGAGGACGTACGCGAGTGGCGCGAAGCCGCTCGCCGAGCCACCATGCAGAGATGGTCGTTCCGGCTGGAGACCCCACGCGCTGGCTTCGCCGCCGTGGAGGCTCTTCAGCCGGTCATCGCGGAGTGGGCAGGGCGGCAGCACGGGACCCTTTCCTTCCGGCTGACGCAGGTACTTTCCGGGCACGGTTGCTTCGGAAAGTACCTGCACTCGGTCGCTAGGAGGGAACCGAGTCCCGCCTGCCACCACTGCGACTGCAGTGAGGACACGGCCCAGCACACGCTGGCGGTCTGCCCCGCTTGGGCGGCGCAGCGCCAGGTCCTCACTGCAGTCATCGGAGGGGATCTCTCGCTGCCGGCCGTCATAAGATCGATGGCCGGCAGCGACAGTTGTTTTACCGCGGTCGCAACCTTCTGCGAGGACGTAATCTTGCAGAAGGAGGTGGCGGAGAAGGCCCGGGAGGATTCCATCCAATCGGACCCGATCCGCCGCCGGCGCCCCGGGCGGCGGAGGCGCGCATACCTGCGTCTCATGCCGCCCTGAGAGTGGCCGCGGATGGGCGGGACGGGTTTCCCGTCCGTCCGCAGTAGAGGCCAACCGCGAGGGGGCGGCGTCCGCGTGTGACCGGACGTTGCCCAATTAGAGAGTCGAAAGTTCGAGATGGTGCCCGCAACAGTGCGGGCAGGCGCCGGTTGGAGTCCAGAAGGAAATCCCCTCCCTGGACTCCTTCCAATACAAAGGCGCAGAGAGGGTCACACCGTGTGGTTTTAGTCGGTTCGAGTCCGACACACCACCCCGCCGTAACCCCCGACGGGGTGACGGTCCGCGGGGATTTCCACACGTAAAAAAAAAAAAAAAAAAAAAAAAAAAAAAATGGCTATGAAGTCAAATAATTGTAAATGCATTGTAGTTAAATGAGGAACTTAGATGACTGCTTCGTAGAAATCAATGTTATCAATTAGCTTTTGCCCGTGGCTCTAACTGCCTGCATGACGGTTATCGCGGTGAAGATTGTTCTGTGTTCTTTTTCGAGAATCGAAAAGTATATCTATGCAAGATTTCATTGAATTACCTAAGCATAAAAAATCGTATCCAATAGATAATTGTTATGTTTACGTATTATTGCGTTAATTTTGTATGACGTTTTCCAAGTGAGCGCATTTTAGCAGTTAAGCCTCTAGAACTCCTGAACTAACAAAGCCATCTAATCTCTTATAGTTTTCCTTCAAAGTTCATTAGATGGACCACCTCCACGATTTTTTTCAGATTTTTGAGCCAGCCGTTTAGCTTTTAGAGGGGGGGGGGGGACGCCCTGTTTTTACAAAAAAGTGCCTTTTAAAGTGGAATATCCCGCGAACGGATACTTAAATCAAAAAATTGTCTTGGAAACCCTTTATTGTTTTTAAAATACCTATCTAATGATATCCCACTCGATGGGGTAGCCGCGAAAAAAAAAATTCATCCTCACTTTACGTATAGGGGAGGTACCCCTAATAAAAATATTTTTCATAATTTGATTGTAGCACTTTGTCGGCGTAATTACAACACATATTCATGCTAAGTTTCAACTTTCTAGCACTTACCGTTTGGACGGTAAGTCGAGGACGGACGGACGGACGGACAGACGGACGGACGGACAGACGGACATGACGAATCTATAAGGGTTCCGAGTGATATACTTCGGAACCCTAAAAAACGACTCATTGACTTTGTATCCCATTGGCAGTTACGAAACTCTTTTGAGTGACATCTTAGATAAATAGCAGGTTAGGTTAATATTGTATTTCACCAAAAACCATTCTCTAACAGAATTTATTATCGTTTTAATTTTGCAGATATCCGACTTTGATACTGTTTTTTTAAGAATGCCGTATTTGATATTGAATAAGGCGCAGATAGCCGTGTTTGATACTAAAAAAGCCATCTTAGAATCAGGGCTGTCATAAATGCATAAAACATCTTTTAGGAATTGAAATAATAAAATAGTAATGCCAGCTAGTTACAAAAATCTTTAATTTTCTTATTTTATAATCAATATAAAATCATATTCGCATGTCATTGATCTCTTCCAAGGGCTACTCGCAATAATGTTCCTGCACTTCAGGAGCGGTTAGATTGGCCTGTGTTTCTAATATTTCTTTATAAATGGATAAGACTTCTTTTCCTCTCCAATCTTGGCCGAAATGTTTTGCAGCAATTTGTTAACATCAGCTAATTTATTTTTATTAACGGGCGTTATATTAGGCAACTGTTGAGGTATTATATTACTAATATTTTTATTTCTTTGACAAATATTTTGTGATTTTCTAAGATTATTTTCATAGTAGAGCTCTCCCCTTACCAAGACATTGCTGGATACTTAGACCGCCTCAGAATAAATCGTTTGCATTCTTTGAAAGAGATATTCCATGATGTAGTTGGTTTTAAAACAGACTTTACGGCATCTCGCCAGTTGAAAACTGGACAATCACTTCCACGGCATATAATGTTGACGTTTCACCTAAAACGTCTTTTATTACTGTTACTGGAAACACCAATTCAATTGTTTTAATACCCTGATGCTCCAAAAGCAATTTAGAGCATGCACCCAACAGAATTCTGTTTTTATTCTGGCCGCCACTAAGCTATTAGCTTATTAATAGCTGAAGCTACTAAGTGCGAATCTTTATTGAATTCATTTTCCATGCAATAATAGGTAAACACACGCTCTTTGCTTAAGGGGTCATTGGATATACCCTCGACTACAGTAAAATTAAAAAAAATATAATGACGCAAATAATATGCCATTTGGTCTGGCAGCTTTGGCAAAGGCAGATTTTCTTGGCAATCGAAAGATAAAATCTTAAGTGCCTTCGAATTATCTTTAAGTTTTTCATAAAATGCATTACCTCTTAGAGAATGCACATTCTTTTCCGTCACAAGAAGAGCTTTCTTGTCCGGATCTTTTTCAGAAACAATTTTTTCAACAAGCTCTAAACACCTTGAACATGCATCTGTTTTTGGCGTTCCAAAGCCTAAATTGTAGTTAGAATTAAAAATGTGCCGGAAATACGATTGCTTAACAGCGTTATTATAATACTCACTGTCTTTGTTTTTGTACAGCTTGTTGATGTTAAAATTTGAGGGTAAATATTTTCTTTCAGCTGTCTTTGTTTTCCTGCAATAATGAGATTCAACACATTATAATTTTTGTATAAAATTGTGAACAGATAGTTTTTGTGCCTCATACAAGTGTTCTTTACGATTTCCACCCGAAATTAAACAAAATAACTTAAAATGTGTAGCCTATCAAGAGCAGAGCAGATTTTAAAATGAAAAAATATTTTTTTACCTCGCTTCTTGTCAATAGTTACATCTCCAGCATGGAAAAATCTATTCATTATATACGCCACTCTGTGTTTCGTTACATTGAACAGGCTTAAAAATAGTTTTTGACAAATTGGCACCTTAACATTACGCACATTAAAGCATATTTAATTGGTGTTTGTTTTGCTCCTTTAAAACCCATTCTCCGCTTTACGGGTTCAATAGAACAATATTTTAATATTAGGGAGTCTTGATCTTTTTTATTAGGATGTTTGTAAATGATTTCTTGTAATTCTTTTAACTGAGTCATCGTTAATGTGGCACATTTTAGCGCTTTCGAATTATGGGTGCACACCTTGTCTGGCAATGATTTCACCGAGTATCTAAAACTTAAAAAAAAAACAAATTAGACAATCTAACCTAAGGATGTAAAAAAAAACTTCGGTTTTGAGTTTTCCCTAACTTTTGTCATTGGCTAATGCTTAGCGAAGCCAAAGCAAAAAAAAAGTATGTAAGAAATGACAACCCTAGGGGTAAACTTACCTCAATTCCTTATCCCGATTTCTTGTCCAATTTTCTGGATTCCTCTTGCGTTTTCTTGCAAAATTGTTAGATACTAAAGTAGGGTGGTCTTCCATGATAATATTTTCACAACTTTTTATTAGTTTCAGTCACAAAAACGCTTAGAATTCATTCAAAAACACAGAGCTAAATGTACCGGCAGCCGTTACAAAACGCTAAACAACTCTCGCTTCTGATTGGTCGAACGCGTAAGATGGCCGGATTTGCATTTTGAAGTTTTATAGATTGCCGGATTTGATGCTGATGTCAGGTTTTAACATGATTTTACTATGGTATATTACAAGTTTTGAACCTTATACTTTGAAGGAAACGTTTTTATTCAAACCGATCTGTGTTGCCATATCAATAACATGTTTGTGTCCAAATGCACAGATTGCCACCTTTGATACTAGTCGATTCGCGTGTTTTATCATGGTGACGTGTGCAGTAGGTACATGGATGAAACGCTTCCAAGAAAGAAAATCCACAATATCTTTCATTTAACATGTAAGTAAGCAATGCTATATTTGACTCTAAATAAGCTTTATTTCAATGCGATACCGTATATTTCATTTATGAAGCGGTAGGCAATATTATCTAGTTTAGTTTCATTATAAATTAAGATGCTTTCGCATCGTATAAAAATAATTATTAGATACGTGAATTTATGTTGATTCTAACCTCATATATCTAGAAGTGTGAAGTGACAATGTCGATAAAAATATCGTTATTAGTCACAGTCTTTGATTCATGTCTAGATAGTGTTGTCAGTGGCGTAACAATACCTCCTGTGGCCCGTGGCAAATTCTTATAATGGGGCCCTATCAGTTAAAATCGTCACGTTGTACTCAATTTTAATAAATTTCGAGATTTTCACACGTACTCAATTACACGTTGTATATGTCCCACTAATGGCTATAGGCCTCCTCTCTTAGGCGAGAGGGAATGGTTTGTAGTCCCCATGATAGCAATAGAAAAGTTAGCGCTTTTTAGACTTCAACAAACCGAGCTTTTAAAGAAAAAAAGGCATCATAACCATGGGCGTACCCAGCTTCTGGTCTAGGGGGGGGCAAGTCAATTTTTTTGCCCAATCTTGGGGGACCACGGCAAGGGGGCGCCCGTCTGGTCTGACGACCTGGCGGTCTCTTGCCGCTGCCAGGCTCAACTCAGGAGTTTTCAGCGGCTGCTGGTCATACGGATCGTACGATTCTACCATACGATTTCGTACGAGGCAGCGACAGTCCTGGCGCGATCTCTACCCTTCGACATTCTGGCTGACATGGACGCTACGGTCGACAACCAAATTCGTTCAGTTGTTCGGAGTGCTGGGGAGACCGCGGCCAGACCATGAGCCTGGAATGCTACGGCGGAACGCGCATAAGCGAGCTGTGGCGACTTGGTAGGCATGGCTTGAAATTCAGGGCTGTGCTAGCCAACGGGCTATCGGAGCCATTCTCTCAAACTTCGAAGCGTGGGTAGAGAGAACCAACTGTGTCACCTATCGTTTGACGCAGATACTCACCGGGCACGGTTGCTTCGGTGAGTATCTGAATCGAATAGAACGGGGGCTACAGTACAATGCCACCACTGCCGGTCTGACCGGGAATCCGTCCAGCACTCGCTGGAGGATTGCCCTGCTTGGGCGTCCGAGCGTCGAGTCCTGGTTGGACAGATCGGACAAAACCTGTCACCGCCATTATTAATTGCGGCAATGCTGGTGAGTGGCGAAGGATGAGAAACCGCGGTCTCTTTCTGTGAGAATATAATGCTCCAAAAGGAGCCCGGAGAGCGGGGTCGGGAAAGGACCGACTTACCCCACGAAAGGTATGGTGCCAAAAGCATTACCCGCGTAAAGAAACGTCTTCCGTGCAAGAATCGCCCATACTGTTTATAAGTTTTTTTATGTACACTGAGACAACAAAGTCCATTTAATAAATCTTCTATTATTTTTGATCTCAGCCACGTTTTACGCGTCTGAATATAATGAATGATCTTTCAATTGTAGTCGTGGAATAAGGCATTGCCAGTAAAATTTCTAGGGCTGTTTTCACTTTCAGATAAAAACATTCTGCTTGTTGAATTAATTCCGTTATCTTCGAAGTTCTCCTGCTTGATAACCCGAAAAGTGCGCCATAGTTCAGCTTTAGATGTGATCCCTTCTAATTCATAAAATTGGGATACTTCGTCCATACATTTTGTAAATTTTAGAGCTGTAATTTTTTTAATTTGATCAAGGTGATGAATGGAAGAGCAAACGCTGGTGAATGTTCTTAACCGAATCTCGCCTCTAGTGAGGATAATAATGAAATTATGCGTCTTATTTCCGCCGAAACTTGTACGTGGTGTCCTGTACACCATACCTGTATATCCAATTGTCAGACCGTTGACAAAATATAAAGATATACACAATAAAGAGAATCAAGTGCAGCTGCCAATTGTATTGGCAACGCAAAAACAAATGTGCAGGTTTCGTTGCAAACAGGCCACGCAAAACTTATTGAAGAGAACAGAAATACGTTATAACCTATATTTTTTTGCGGTACTCACGATTTGCCATTATGAGGAAGAAAACAATGAAGGCGTTTTTCGAGATCTGTTGAAACTGAAAATTGATTCTGGTGCGTTCAAATTTTGCGAAAACCGAAAAAGGCCATAAAAATACGTCCCCAAAAATACAAAATAAGATTTCAAATATATGTGGAGTTCTAGTTAGAGAAAAATTGGTTGATGATGTTTACATCATCAACCAATTTTTCTAGGCTTTTTTTTTTTTTTTTGCAATTAGGCTGCAATCGGTTTTGTCGAGTTACAAATTTTTTTTATTCATATTTTCACTGCGCCTGCCACAAGCTAAACCTAGTAGTGAACGACTTAAATAATGGTTCCAAGATCCGAAACTGCATTAGAACTGTAAAAAGATACGATAAAAAAATTCAGGGAATTAGTTTTGCGTCAAAAATGTGCACCAAAAGAAACTGCTTTGTGGAACAAAGTGGTCACATAAATACAAAAGTATTTCGAAGTTTAAAAACCGTATTGTGGAAATGGTGAAAGGTTTGGAAAACCTAGGGTTTTGAATCTTAAACTACGTCTTACAAGGACATCGGTAACCGAATATTTTCGCCGATCGTTGTATGTGTTATTTGGATTTGGATTTATTATCATCCTCATTAGAGGCGAGATTCGGTAAAGAACATTCACCAGCGTTTGCTCTTTTATTGTTACACCCTGCTCAAATAATAAAAATTACAGCTCCAAAATTTACCATACCATACCATACCATAACTGTACGTCTCTGTATATATGTTCATATATAATTTTAGCTATTCATGAGAAAAGTAAAGTATTTAACTTTTTATGCTGACATGTGATGATTAAAAAATTAAAATTTGTAATTACTGATACCTATCACCAAACAAGCTACTGACAAAATCTATTAACTACCAAAAAAAATTTTTTCTACAATTCAAAAATAAAAACTACTAAAGTGGTACAGTGGTGGTCTGGTTCGGCAACCCTAAAATAACATCTATACAATTAAATAAAATTGAAGTGTCTGTTTGTAATATCAAATAACCAGTTTTTAGGGTTCCGTAGCCAAATGGCAAAAAACCGAACCCTTATATAGATTCGTCATGTCTGTCTTTCTGTCCGTCCATATGTCACATCCATTTTTTCCTTAAACTATAAGAACTATACTTTTGAAACTTGGTAAGTAGATGTATTCTGTGAACGGCATTAATATTTTTACAGAAAAATAGAAAAGAAACAGTAAATTTTTACATGGTACTAGGTATATGGTATCATACTTTCGTTGGAATCCTACATGTAAATTGAATGAAATGATTTACAATAAAGATTATTCTATTCTATAATTTTGGGGGTTCCAACTTATAACTGAAACTAAAAAAAAAATTTCATTAAACCCCTAAGTGTGGGGTATCTATAGATAGGTCTTCAAAAACGTGTGCCCCCCCCCCCTGTAACTTCTAAAATAAAAGATTGATAAAACTAAAAAAATATATCATGTACATACATTACCATGCAAACTTCCAACGAAAATTGGTTTGAACGAGATCTAGCAAGTAGTTTTTATTTAATACGACATAAATCGTCAACCGCAGTTTACCTTCCATTCAATCAATACACTATTATTAAAACATCGATCAAAGTTACAACGAACTTACTTTACTTGCTGCTACGGAACTCTTCATGGGCAAGGCACGCTCGACTAAGTTCGACGGTATTTTTCGTCCGCCATTGTCGCGCGCGGTTTTTTGGCAATTGCACCGTGCCTTTTGCCAGTGCCTACTGCGCGGTTTATTTAAAAGTTAGAGGATAAGGCCCCGTTGCACTTTGATTAGTAATTAGGCGAGTTCATACATGTTATGCAAGATTTCCAGGGGGGGGCAGCTGCCCCTCCCTGCCCCCCCCTGGGTACGCCTATGATCATAACGTCCTGCCCATCTAGTAGGGTTTAATGTTTTTCATGTTATTGAAGTTGAAGGCTCACTTTCTTTTTTAGATATAAAAATTTATAAAATATAGTTATGGAATATCTTTTGATACTATGTCCAAAAAAAATATAAATTTGTTGAACTGTTTAAAAAATTTTTTGCATACCAATAACCTCTCTCACCTCTCTCTCATTGAGTACTAGATATAAATAATGAGCAGCACAGTGAACATTTAAGGCATTCGACTCGTAATTTTTTTTGAGTTTTTGAACTCCACCATAAGTCCCTTTCATTGTGTTAGCACCATCATATCCTTGTCCTCAACACTTGTTTAGTGGAATATTTTTGTCATCTAAGGATTTAATAATTTGCTTGGACATTGCTAAGGCAGTTTGATCCTTAAGTTTATGAAATCCTAAAAATGTTTCTATTATGACAAGTACCATTGGGATCCCATTAACATCTTTTTTGATCATACAATAACCGTAAAGTTCACAGATTTGATCAATTTTTTGAAATATCTTAAGTTGTATCGAATATAATAGAGTAGAATGGTGCGGCATTACTTCATTTATCAGTGAATTTTCTACTTTTAGAACCAGGACAGAAATTAGCTCATTTTGTATTTTTGGACTTAAGTATTTTATCTGGCCCTTTTCTTTACTTAACAATTCTTGTAAAATCGGGTCGTATTTTCCTAATAACTCAACAATACTCAAAAAGTTTCCTATGCAGCTTGGATCACTGCTATCTGCGTTTTCTCTGTGGGCACGAAAAGCTAAAGAACACGTTGAAAGTCCATGTAACCGCCACTGTTGATACGTAAGAGAGGAATCCAGATGAATTTTTGATGTCTTGTGTAAAGACACGAGACATACAATGGTATGGCATCTACAATATGGGGCATTTCACGTGAAGCGGACAACCAAAAAAAGTGAGGTCGTGGATTTTGTTTATATTCTGGTCAGTTATACTTCTAGTAGACATGGATGTGTACACAAAATATTTTTTTCGTATGAGGCTTTATTGCTTAGTTACGAGCTTTTAAAAATTGGCTAAGAATGAAGTCATGTGTTTTTGGATGCCTATTATTTGTATCAATTAATTTATAAAAAAAACTAAAAAGCATGGTTTCATAGAAAGAAAGTTGAAGTTTTTAATTTTTATGTCGAATTCTAAATTTGAATATTTTTACGTATAGTAAACCGGAAATGAAAATTTCAAATTGATTTTTGAGTAACTTCGACCCTTTTTATTTTTTTAACTTAAATTAAAGCTATAAATGTACTAAATCTTCACAAAAAAAATTAAACCGTGATCGCCAATAGTTTAAGACTTAGAGCACATAGAGTACATACACATTAGGGTGTCCCGTCAATATATGGGAATTTTTTTCCTAAAGCGACGGCTACGCAAGAGGTATCAAAAGTTGGGTTTTTTTGAATAGATTACAAATATAACAAAATTTAATTAAATATTTGTCATCTTTAGGCCTCTACCGATTCTAGAAGTTTTTCAAATTTGCCATTTTTAGAGGTTTCGAACATAAACTATAAATGATACAAAAATAATGTTTTAAAGGTTTTAATCAAATTTATAGGTACTACAAAGACATAAGGTAATGTTCAGTAAAGTTTAAATACTTATTATTAGTGCTTATTTCAAATACGAAATTGGTTCTTGTGGCCAAAATTAGGCATTTCCGCGCGAGATTTTAATCTGTTTCTGATTAAACCATCCCGAGCTGTAGCGTCCGTGACACTTAGATAGCCTCCGTCACTAGCTTTACACATCTTTCCACTGATTGTGTATGACAGGGGAAATCAATAACATGGAAGCTTTGTTCTTTAGCCTTAATTCTCAGTTCTTCGTCGGACATCTGTCGCAAAATCGGTGGAGCGAATATCTCACACTCTTGCCAAAATATCAAATCAATGTAATATCGCACATCGAAGTTAAGTTTTGGTACTTTAAATACCCTGCGAGTATTACTTATTTCTGCTTCTCTTGCCTTTAATATTTTGCGAGCTGCAAGCTCTCGAATATGCTCTCTGTCGTCGAATATAGTATAATAATAGTGAGCAAAAAAGCGTTTCTCTCGATCACTGAATTCACAATAGATCTTTGCTTATCAGGCAAAAATATGGGAGTATGTAACTATTTGAAAATAACTATTTGAATTTGGCTCCAGCTTTGAATGATGAGTTTTTATTAATGAGGAAGCAAACTGGAGCATAAACTTTAACCACATAATTGACAAGCAGCTTTAAATTATTTGATAGTGAAACAGTACTTACTTATACAAAGTCTGAGTATGCGATTGGCAGTAGTTAGCCATCTTGAATGCGCTATTTTTCCAGGTTGGCGGCTCGCTAACTCAGGGGAACAAGAACCAGTCGTCACAGCATGACAGATTTCATACAGATACTTTTGATCCGTACTTAGTTCCTTCACAATGTCATCAGGTAATTCGAGCAAATTGCCAACCACTGCACAAAAAGACACTAGTGGTTTACTTTCACAAACATTTAGCTGTTTTCTAATAGGTCCTGAGTATTCTTTCGGCCCAGATGTGCTACCATCTAGAGACATAAACAAATGGCGAAGCGGTAATTCATTTGTGTGAAGCATACACACACACCATTGTAACGGTCTCTTCAAATAGTCTTCCAGGTATTTAATGACACCTCCTTTCCAACCTGTATTTATAGGAGTGCCATCGCAACCCACACAACTTTCTTCTTCTAAGTTCCATCCTTGATTTTCTAACAATTCTATAATAGAAGTAACAATCCCTTTCGCAGTACCTCGACTCGGCATCGTATGTCCCAAATAAATTGATCCCGGCTCTGTAAGAACTGAAATGTGTTCTTCTAAGACCAGTGCTGGATTTACACATTTGCCGCCCCAAAGCTTTAAAATTTTTGCCGCCCCTACTGACTCCTAAAATTAGATACACTGTTCACAATAAAGTTAGTTTCTTTCTTTAGGAAATAATCTAGTTATTTGATTACTTTTACATCTTTTCTTGTTTTTTAAGCTAAGCTAGCTAAGCTTTTTTTTTGTTTTCGTGGGGAATGCTTTTTGCACGGTGAACCGGTCTACCCACTAAGCCCCGCAGCGGCCTACCTCGGCAGTCGGGAGCTCCAGGAACGCATTAGCGACTTCTGGATTCCCCCCTGCCTTATTTCATGACTGGGGTACATTGGGGGACGATATCGTGCCTCATGCCGTTTTACACAGTAAAAGGCGGGACACCGACCTGCCCCAGACGACACCCCCAGCCGCACCGGGGTGTCGCCTTCTCGGATCGCTTGCAGTGGTCACATTTCCCCAAGATGTGGCCGCAACGATTGGGGACAAGCAGCCTCTACCGCGTCACCTTCGCCGCCTCTTTTGGGATCGGCCCTTTCCCTATCCCACTCTGCGGACTACTTCTGGAGCATTACGTTCTCACAGAAGGAGACTGCGGCCGGGAGGCCTGAGGAGGATGAAGGATGGGAATCCTTCATCACTCGCCAGCATTGCCACGATCAATGTCAAATCAAACCATTTTATTTCAAATAAACCATACAACGGCACTTTTGAAACGTCAAGTAGTCAGTCAGTAGTCAGTCGTGAAGCTAATCGTCTGTTCCAATTCGTAGATCCTATGGAGAAGAACAGACAAGAAACTCCATGGACACTCTTTTCCAACATTGTTTTTACAATTTTTGGTTACATTGTTTAAGGTATTTTATTAAATGTGAGGACAATGTAACGATGCTGATATTTACACACGTAGTGTCCAAAAACAATTAAACAATAAATAGAAGTTGTGAGATGACCAGCCCCGACTGGCGGCGCCCGTATCACGAGCATGACCCATGCACCAGCCATCGTCCAGTTCAACCATATCGTAGGGAGCCGAACGATCCGCTACACACGCCACCGCCAGCAGGACTTTTGAGTGAGCATGACATACTCACAACCGCCATCACCAGTCAACAAACAAACTTATGCTACCAGTGATATGACCAGTATTATGATAAAATTAACATATGTCAAAAATACAAACTAACTCTAAAATAATTTGAGAATTAATCATGTGGCTGTGGAGCAGGACCAGCATTAAGCCAAGCATTCTTGTCGGCAATGTAATCCTCTAATTTGTAATATGCTTGCTTACATAGTGTGCGTTTTACAACATTTTTAAAACGTTTCTCTGTTAAATCTAGTATGTTTTGAGGTATTTTATTATAAAATTTAATACAGTACCCCATAAAAGATGTATGCACTTTTGAGATTCTAAAACGTGGTTGAATTAATTTATCCTTATTCCTAGTACTATACCCATGTCTATCACATCTTTGATTGAAGAGATGTAAATTTTTTCGAACATACATTATGTTTTCATAGATGTACTGACAAGGAACTGTCATGATATTGATTTCAGGCTCATGATCCGGCGCTGTCCCTTCGCCATTCCGACCGACAGAATGTCAAAGGGTCAGCCACTGCAGACTCCTAAGTTGAGCCTTACAGCGGGAGGAACCCGCCAGGTCCTTATGTCAGACGGGTGCCCCATAGAGTACCATGAACTTCTTCCCTCGGTCCCCCGAGTTTGGGCAGCAGACGTTGTAACGCCCCTGCTACCCCTTGAACACGGCGAACTAATCGCCCGAATTACTCTTCGAAGCTCCACCGACTGTCGAGGATGAGGCTAGATACTTCTGTACGGATGGGACCGAGGATAGGTAATTAAAACACGTGTTCACAGCAATAGTGCATGTTTAATACTAATCTAATATAGAACTTATAATTTATACAACATACCTATATACTACACGCCCAACCAAAAAAGGAAAAAAAAAAAACAATAATACATTAATTGTTTTTTTTTTTTAGTTTCAAACAAAGAAAAGCTACAATAAGAAACAAATAAAATTAAAGTAAAAATTAATTTGAATTTATTTTATAAAATGCATCGGTACATAGGTTGATCAACTTATACCACTTATCTAAATAGGTACCAAGTACAGTGAAGAAGTATAATCATGCTTAATTATGATACAACTTAGTGTTGTTTTTGTGTACAGTTTTTTCTACACCTTTGTATAAAATTATAACATTAGGGTTAATTTCCTTAACAACTAAATATGGTCCAATATAAAGAGGATCAAATTTTTTCCTATTTTCATTTTTTAATAAAACAAAATCCCCTTTTTTGTATGAAATTGGATTTACATAACTATCATATCTTAACTTTCTCATATCTTTAGATTTACATAAATTTTCTTTAGCTTGCATTTGAGACTTCTGTAAACGAAACTTCAGTTCGTGAGGATAACTTGAATAATTATATAACGGATCTATAGAGTTTACTAAGTTACTAGGGATGTTACAATGTTTTCCATAAACTAATTCATATGGAGTATATTTGGTTTCACTATGTACTGTAGTATTGTAGGCAAAACACCAATATGGAAGCCATGTACTCCACTCGCGTGGTTCATTTTTAGTCTGAATTCTGAGAAATGATATTAAATGTTTGTGATTATTTTCTAAAGATCCTATTGTTTCGTGGTGATAAGGGGTGGAAAAAATGGGTTTAATATTTAAAATTTTACAAACCTCACGCATTGTTTGCGAAACGAACTCGGTGCCTCTGTCACTTAAAATTTCTCGAGGTATGCCATGCTGTAAAATAAATTTACTTACCAATGTTGATGCCACGGTGTTTGTTTCCTTGTTTTCGAGCGGATAAGCCTGCATAAATTTCGTTAAACTGCACTGAACAGTAAGTATATAAGTAAAGTTACATAAATCTTTATCTAATGGACCTACTAAATCTACAAGTATACGATCAAATGATGACCCACTGGTTTCGGTAATCACCATGGGTTCTTTAATGTATTTAAAATGCTTTTGCCGTTGGCATTGATCACATTTTCGTACAAACTCTGTCACATCCTTTTCTAATCCTGTCCAAAAATATTTCTGTCGAATATTATTAATCATACGTCGAATTCCAGCATGTCCACTTGTGGCCAACAAGTGATAGTCATTCAAGATAACGCGTTTGTCGTCATTTGATATTATTTTCCTTACGTCTTGTATTACAAGTAATCTTAGTCCGGACCACTCTTTACTTTCATTTATACATTTACTTAACTTCTTTATACTTTCTTTATTTTCATTTGTACGTACAATATATAAATTATTTATTTTTAATTTTTTACTAATTAAACACAGATCCCTCGCAAAGACACGTCGTGTACATTGTGATTGAGCCTCTGGTTTTACAAATAATATTTTTCCATTTGGTAAATACGCAAAGTAATTGTTTTCTTCCGTCACACCATTTTTACACTTCTGCCACTCTGTCTTACTAACAAAATTCAACTCCACATAATCCTTCGGTTTTCTGAGAACTTCTACCACTCTTGGTTGATCAGACCAATCGTAATTTGAAACCTCATCATCCGATTGATTTGCCGTTGTTGTTTCATTCGCTCTTTTACGCATTGCCCTAGTCATTACCATCATCCTGATGTTAGCGTGCATCTCTTTCAATTCGTCACTTGTCACTCTTATACGAGATAACGCGTCTGCAGCTACGTTATCACGTCCTCTTATATATTCTACTACAAAGTCATACTCTTCCAGCTGTAATCTAAACTTCATCAAACGACTAGATGGATTTGTCATACTAAAAAGCGATATTAAAGGTTTGTGGTCGGTTTCAATTATAAATTTTCTTCCGTATAGATATGGCCGAAAGTATTTAATAGACCATACAATAGATAACAATTCTTTTTCTACTGTTGGATAATTACATTCAGCTTTATTAGGCGTGCGACTTGCAAAAGCCACCGGTCGGCGGTCTTGATTACACAAAACGGATCCTATTGCATATCCAGAAGCGTCAGTCTGTAATATGAATATGTTGTTATTGTTTAGTATTGGATATTGCAACAAAGGTGGTGATAATAATGATTTTTTATACTTATAAAAGCTTCTTGACAATTTGTGTCCCACGAGAAAATTACATTTTTGCGCGTAAGCTTATTTAAAGGAATGCATAACTTAGCGAATTGGGGTATAAATTTTCTATAATAATTAGCAAATGCTATGAATCGTTTTACTTCTTCTGCCGATTTTGGAATGGGATAATTTTCTATTACTTTTGATTTATTTGGGTCGGGTCGAATTCCGTCAGACGAAACTACATGTCCGAGATAAAGTAACTCTTTTTGTAGGAAGACACATTTCGCCGGATTTAATTTTAATTTAACTTTTCGAAGTCGTTCAAATATTGCAATTAAATTTTTATTATGTTGTTGTAAATTTCGTCCAAAACATACTAAATCATCCAAATAAATGAGACATTTTTCATAATTTAAACCAGACATCGCAACTGTCATAGCTCTAGAAAAGGCATTGGGACTTGTTTTTAACCCCATAGGCATACGTTTCATTTGGTATTGTCCCGTGTGGGTGGTGAATGCTGTATATTTTCGGCTTTCTGGGTCTAAAGTTAGTTGATAATAGGATTGATATAAGTCAAGATGTGTAAAGTACATTGAACCAGACAAAGCATCTAATATGTCGGTTATATTGGGCAGTGGGAATTTGTCGTCTATTATGCGGTCGTTAAGTTTTCTGAAATCGATCACTAACCTCCATTTTTTCTCCTTACCATCATCTTTTTTAGGCACCAGTAGCACTGGGCTCGACCATTCGCTAGCTACGGGCTCAATTATATCGCTTTTAAGCATATTTTGTACTTGAGACTCAATTTCTTCCCTCTGAGCATAAGGCAAACGATAAGGCTTTGTATATACCGGGTCATTATTTTTTAAATGTATAGAATGTGAGTAAATATTTGTGGCTGACAATCTATCGCCTTTCAATTGAAAAATATCCGAATACTTCGCACATATATTTTCTATACATTTTCTTTCTTCCAAATTTAACGAACCTAATTTTATCTCTTCAAACATTCTTCTTACTCGATTTCCATTACTTTCACACTTTTCATAGTTACAAATTACGTATTCTGATAATTGTTCTACTTCCGGGTTAAAGTAACTTAAACGTACATATGCTTTCATCTCTACAATTTAATATTTGTATTCTAAGTTTTTCATTTTTTGGCTTACTTATACTACCTGCTATAAAAACTCCATCGCATAACTGTTTTGGAAATACAACACAGTCGGCCTTCAAGTTGGTACTCACAAAATAAAATTTCTCGCAACGTGGCGGAATGTCTATGTAAGAATTTTTTCCTAAATAACCTGCATTCATTTAAAATAGTTAATGTTTCTGAATTCAATTTTAAAGTTACGGTATTAGTTTCATAATTTACAATAGCCTTATATTTTCGTAAAAAATCACGGCCTAAAATACCATGTTCCGGGAAATTCGTATTTTCAATTACATAAAAAGTGTGAATAAACTCTAAATTTTGCATGCAAACTTTCAAATTAATAAAACCTTTTGTTATAATTTTACCACCTATTCCTTTAATTTCTTGAACATCATTAATTATAGGTAAATGCCGTACCGCCTCATATTTCACAACTGATAAGGACGCTCCGGTGTCGACCATCCATTTGAAATGTAAACTGTTTACTATTGTATCTATACTATTGCTACTTGTAAATGCATTTATAAATTTAGGATCGAAAAAACTGGTTTTCGGTAGTATTATTGTCATCAGCTACTTGACCTTGGTCTTGGTTATGTAAATAGTACATATTGTGGCCTATAGTCGAAGATCCACGTGATCGGTAGAATTGACCACCTCTGGGCCTTTGTCCGACAACAGGTCTTCGTCCACGAAGATTGTCTGACCTTGAGTAATTTTGGAAATAATTTGAGGTCCATCGCTGACAAAAAGGACTGCGAGTCGAGTAATTATTTAAATATGAACGGTTACCTCTCTGTGCTGCGCAACCTCGACCGCGCTGATTGTAAGATGGGTTCCTTACCTGGTTAAAATTTCCTCGACCTCCTCGACGAGTGTAAAACATGGACTCGCTCGGCTCACTGCGATTTGAAGACAGCTCTTCCTCTTTTGCAGCTTGAATAACGTCCTTGAGAGAGTCGTAGTTGCGTGCTGTCAAAATCAAACTCAAATTTTTGTTACGCAAACCGTTTGCGAAACGATGAACCGCTAGCTTTTCGTTTAGTGGCTTTAATACATTATATGCTGACGTATTACCATCCGCCTGCGATACAGTTAGCTGCGTAAATAACTCCTCTAACGACTTACCGTACTCTTCAATAGATAGCGATCCTTGGTTACAAGTAAGTAACTGAGAGTGCAAGGCTGTACTAGATTTTGTTGTAAGAAGATGTTTTCTAATGTCAGCAATTAGACTTGAACAACTTGTGTAAGTTTTTTCCAATCGCAACTTTGCACTTTCTGTTAAACGTGTTTTTAAAACAAAATTGATAAGAGAACTCTGTTCTGTCGCTTCAATCATAGTGCTATACAAATCTATCGAATCTATCATTCGTTTTGTCATAACCTCAGAACCATCCATTACTGGAATTAAGCTCACGGCAATTTTAAGGTCAAATTTCGCCATTGTGGTGTCCTTATTGGTGCTTCCCTTATCGTAAGAATACATTTTACTATACAACTTCTGTATATCTAAACATAATTTATCAATTAAATTTGCTTCTTCAATACTTAAATTTAGTACTTCCAATTTGTATGTAGAACTTTCAAAAATACTAAGATATTCGTCATATAATTGATTGACTAAATTATACTTTAACTGACCAACCTGTTCTATTCTCCTTAATGGTCCTAATTTACATATAGCCTCTTTCAATATTTGTAATTCTGCATGTATTTCTTTTAACCTATTAGCCATTACAAAACTAAAATATCCATTTTACTTATTGTTTGGAACAACTTACCAAATTAAACACCTTATTATAACATCTAAATTAAGAATCTAGAGACTTTAGGGAACAAAATATCTTTTTCTACAGTCTATTTAATAAAAATATGGTATTTCGATATACGCACTGTAAACGCGGTGCTATAAAAAATACACTTTAATGACCTTCCACTTCACTATAGGTACGCACTTTCACTTACGATTCGCAGTTCGACGATTAGACGTTCGGTCCAGCTCCAGACTCATGTTGACGGGCTCCACGTTCACGTGCTTCACGGAACCGACGGCTCACAGATCGGCGAATAGATTCATCTCGCAAAGCGCTGTTCATCCAGCTTTGGTGACATTTTTTGTAAAATCGCAATAGAACGAAAAAACCTCCAAGCAGCAGTGCTATCGTTATTACGATCAACAACACGTTCATAGTGGACATGTGTAGTTGTAGCTGTAGTTGTCCATCATTGTCCATCACCTGATGCAGTTTGGGCCAAAAATACATCCTCTTTCTCAACCTTTGATTGGCACATGATAACGAATAAAAAAAGATACTGTCCACTGTTCACACGTTAATATATGATACTAAAAGTTCGCCGCCGCAATTACATTGTTCTCGGTTATTTGATACACCTAGAGAAAACGTGCCGCGTCAACACGCAGGGTCGCCATGTACGGATGGGACCGAGGATAGGTAATTAAAACACGTGTTCACAGCAATAGTGCATGTTTAATACTAATCTAATATAGAACTTATAATTTATACAACATACCTATATACTACATTTCATATACTGGCTCACTCGGACTTCAGTGTCACCCACTCGGAGGCGCGAGCTGGGTGGTTCCTGGCGCTAACGTAGGCCATGGAACCAAATTGCCTCAGTTTTCTGAGGCGCCACCCTTAGGCCCAGCTCACGAATCTTTTCCACAACAAGCCACTCCCTGTTCGGCGAGCAGAAGCACTTCATCGAAGCGTGACCCTCTGGCCAGCATTAGGGTATCGTCCGTATAGTATAATAATAACTAAATATTTCGGACATGTTACACACAACACCATCTAGTCCCAAACTAAGCAGAATTTGTCGATCGTCCATAGGTTGGTCCGCCTCAGGGAGATGTTGAACGCTAGCATGCTTTTCGGACGCTTCCCTGAGAGCTGGAAGAGTGGAAAGCTGGTCAAACTCCAGAAGACTGGACGATCTGCCGATTCAGTCTCGGCCTATAGGTCCATCGTGTTGCTGGACGAGTTAGGTAAACTGCTTGAGAGGATGCTCTCTGCCCGCATCGTCAGGCACCTATGCGACGTGGGCCATTATCTTTCGGATTCCCAATTCGGATTTTGAGAAGGGCGTTCGACGGTCGATGCTGTATTGCGCCTGAGAGCCGTGACCGAAGAGGCAGTAAGCAGTGGCGGCGTGCTGTGTCTATGGACATCGCCAATGCATTTGATAGTCTGCTATTTAGCTCCAACAGGGAATCACTCCTCCATCACGGAGTGCCCGAGCACCTGAGGCGGCTAGAGATGGGTTTCTGCCCGGGCGGATTGGGCACATTGAATAAGCGCCCGATAAATGCCCGTAAATGCCGAATAAATGCCCTTTACCTGGGCAAAAACTTCAATTTACATTTTATTAATTTAAATTGTGTGTAAATATATGTGTATGCAGCAAAGAGTAATTAACAAAAAAATATGATATATTCCTGGATATAAATATGTTACTATTTTAGTTTTTTCTTTAAATCTATGGTCATGGGCGTATAAAAAAAACCAAACTGAGTATTATAATGATATCAGTTCTTTATATGTTATAGTTAGTAATCTGTGACATAAACACAGTATTTTTGTTTCGATAACAATAGTCGATAGTATAAGTATATACCTATTACATGTAAAACTGACATAATAGACCAGGGTAGAAGCGTCTTAAAATAATAAAAAGTGAACATAAATTGTAGTAGGATGAAAGTGATGAAACCCATTAGAAAAGGAGGTGAATATTATAAAAATGGAAGGAACAATAATTAACGGGCGATCTGAGGTCGGGAAGGGGTAGGGTAGAGGTTTTCAGGTAAAACGGTTTATGTCGATTTCCGGCAAAACTACAAATCCTATGAAAAAAAAATTAAAGGCAAAGTTGTAGGTAATAAAAAGATCTACAACTTTTGTATTTCCACTTTTTTCACATAACCTCAAATTTTATGTGAAATATTCAAAAAACCAAGTTTTTGGTTTTTTCTTTTTATCTTTTACAAATAAAAATTTATTTTTTCAAGAAATTTTGTGAAAAGTTACCTTTCTATGTCCTGAATACACCGTAATTTATTTGATTTGAAATATCTATTTTTTCACCTCATTTTGACTTAATACCGAAAAAAACTTGGTTTAGGAAAGACCTGTGCCGAGCGGTTAAGAACTGGAACTCGTTACCATCCCACGTCTTTCCTTCCCATTATGAACCCGGGTCCTTTAAGAGGGGTGTGAAAAAGCATCTTACAAAGCCGCTATAGTTTGGGTCAGCGTCGCCATACTTCCTCCATCGCAGGCAGTGTGGTGGCCCCCTCTCATGCTTACCATCAGGCAGAGTGGAGTCACATTGGTAGGCATCAAATAAAAAATGTTGTAAATTAAGACTTGATCTTGCTCAACCTACCATTATTCAACTTGAACGAGTCGGATTCAGAATTTGATGATTTTTTCGATGATGTTGATGATGATAAGAGTCAAATTAATACGTCTCATGATGCTCAACCATCAAAATCAACCAGTCGAACCGAATTTTTTGAGGTAACGTCTAACATAGACTTAAATGACGATGATAATGAAATTAAAGATTTATTATTATTCTCTTTATTGACACTTGACATACTTACAGGGTAATTTTTTGAGACGGGACAGTAAGGGTAGGTACCTTAACCGTTACAGTTACAGGAAACGCTTTTAGGAGACTATCCATAATTTTTTAAGATATTCTGAACTGCATTTACAGATTTTGGAAAAAATGTACAGCCAGCAAGAAAATGGTCATTTTAAACAAAAACTTTTTTTGATGCCAATCGATCCTGTTTTTTATTAGGATCAAAAGTCTCTATTGGACCGACTGAGGTTTGAGTACTAGAAATGTAAGAAATCGCAAAAAACCTTTTTCCATATATTTGTACGGAAATAAATCATTTTAATATGTATTTTAGACACAGACAACGGATAACTTTCATATAAATGATCTACGAAATAAATTGGTCAAAATGACCGCCCTTTTTTAGAGAATACATGAGTACACTGGTTTTTGTACTGAGCTAGTGGCAGCCGATAATTTTCTTAGATAGATATCATTTAAAATCGTTGTTGATACATCTTTTGTATTAAGCGTATTTTGTAAATAATAGAAACACGGACTCTGCATTGGTTTGGTACGCGAGTAAGTATCGACTGCGACTAGTAACGTGGGGTAATGGTGGAGTTTTATGAAGGTACTCTTAATTCTGCCGTGTATAACGACGTCATTTTAGAGAATCTCCAAAAGCAGTTGGATGAATGTCTCTTGTCAGAATTGCGAAAAGTTTATTTTCAGCAAGATGGCGTTCCGCCACACTACAGCCGCGTATTTCAGTTTGAATAGGCAGTTCGGGTCACAGTGGATAGGTACACATGGTCCAACCAAGTGGCCACCTCGTAGCCCCGATCTAACGCCTCTCGATATTTTTCCGTGGCACTATCTAAAAACGAAGACTACAAAAAAATACAACAGTATTCAGGAGCTGAAAGATGCATTAACAAGGATTTTAAATGATATCTATTCAAGTAAATTATCAGCTGCTACTAGCTCAGTACAAAAATGAATGAACTTATGTATTCGTGAAAACAGCGGTCGTTTTGAGCAATTTATTTCGTAGATTAAATAAATGTAAGTTAACTAAATGGCAGTTATCTGTTTTCTGTGTCTAAAATACATGTTAAAATTATTTATTTCCGTAAATGTATGAGAAAAGTTTTTTGCGATTTCTGACATTTCTAGTACTCAAATCTCAATCGGTCCAATAGAGACTTTTGATCCTTATAGGAACCAGGATCGATTAGCATTAAAAAAAGTTTTTGCTTACAATGACCATGTTTTTGCTGGCTGTACATTTTTTTCAAAATCTGAAAATGCAGTTCAGAATATCTTGAGGACTGATCGATGATCGATCCGAAGATCTCCGTAGTCTCCAAAAATGCCTGTTTCATAAAGCGCATGACTCTCGGTTGCGTATTACCAGATTCATAGGCAATTAATTTGGCGATGAGTGTCCTGGACTCAGCAATACGTTTAATTCTACACTGCCAAGCTGCCACTTATTATTATTATTGTTCTCTTTATTAAAATCAAAATACTTATTCATTACATTTTTAATATATAAATCTAAAAAATATATTTAAAAATATGCCGGCGTATCGATTATTTTAGCTGGCAACACTGTTAAGTGTCTGAAGGTAAGACACTGACGCAACACCGGGCACTGGCGCGTGCGACCGGTGACCGCAGGGATGGGAATCATTGACACTTTAAAATAATAAAAACGCGATTGAATGATTGATTTTAGTCGATTACTTTCATGTCATAAGTCATAGACAAGGATCACGGGTGACAATGGTTTTATCCCTTCCCTAGATGATTATTGTTCGTTCATTCGTTCGTGAGTTCCTTTAAAAATGAAACGTCGTCGTTGACGAGCAGAGTTATCGCGGATCATCTCGTGTGAGCACCACGTGTTCGGTGGAGTGTCTTATTTAAAATTATTAATCATGGGCTGCTATTTAATGTCCTAACTGTATTTCGTGATCGAGTGCTTCAATAAAGTGAATGTACAAGAACATTCTCCTCACCCGCTAAACTCACGTCTACCCTCAATTAGAAATATGAGGCCTACTAACGTTCCCAGTGGATCCAAGATTTAACAAATATAAAAAATAACATCGAATGAAAAAATTTAAAATGTTGTTATTATTATACATATCTACAAGAGTTATATTTGTTAATTTTTTACGAATTTTCGACAAAAATAATGAATCGAACTGTGATTAATTGTGATTTTAATTACAAAAATGTATAATTAATAATCAATTATAAGTTTTAATTTACAACATACTGACTTTCATTTAAATTAAGAAAAAATAGATTAAGAAAACAATTGTTTTTCACAAAACAAAGTATTCGTTTTTTCTGCCCAGTGCTCGGGCATTTATTCGGGCGTAAACTTATTTATGCCCAATCTGCCCAGTTTATGCCTTTCCGCCCGTATTTGTTTTCGCCCTCGACCCATCACTAGAGGCGGCTAGTGGCAGACTATTTGGACGAGCGTACTGTCATGTACGAGGGCCAATATGGTGTTTTGATACGTCGGGCCTAGTCGTGTTTCGCAGGGGTCAGTCCTCGGATCACTCCTGTGAAACTGGGCCCTTCGAGGGCGTCTCTTCCCGGGCTGGACGTAATCTGTTACGACCACGACACTCAGGCTACAACCAGGGGGTGTGAACTTTTAGGCTTGCCACACTGGCTACAACAGGAGTCTCCCTGGTGGTTGGGCGCTTTGAGGCGTTAGGCTTACTAATGGCCCTGGATAAGACGAGGCCTTTTTGTTTCATGGGCCCCGTCGTAGGCCACTCCCCGGCGCCTCCATCGTAGTCAACTAGGCAATTGTACTGGTCCGGGCCCAAATGAATTATCTAGGCCTTATTCTTGGCGTTAGGTGGCTCTTCGACGAGCACTTCCAACAGCTTGCTCTGAAGCTGGTCGACACTGCCTCCGCACTTGGACGACTTTTGCCCAATTTGGGTGGAGCCAATGTAGCGAAGAGGAAACTGTACACGGGAGTTGTCTGATCTAGGGCACTGTTCGGTGCACCGGTGTGGGAGGCGGCTCTGACCTCCCAAGATGATATTGGCGGTTAGAATCATACACGGTTACCGTGTTCGCAACCTTCTGCGAAGACATCATCTATGCCATAGTCATGCTGCTCTGAGTATGGCTTACATATGGCTATGCTTCAGTGGCCCTCAGGCGTTTGCGTGTGCCGTACGTCGCCATGGAGATATAAGCAATTGATGGCGCCCGCTTCAGTGAGAGGAGGCACTGAGAGGGGTTCAGAGGGCGTAATAACAGGTTCCTCGGACCTATGCTATTTCAGGTGCATAGTGGCACACCATGTGGTTTTAGTCGGTTCGATGACGACATACAGCCCCGTTGCAAACTCCGGTAGGGTGACAGCCCGAGGGGATTTCCACACGTCATATAAAAAGTGTTTTAAGTGGTCGCCACGCTGCATTCTACTGCGCCAAGTGTTCCTACATGGAAAACACCTTGTGCGATTTACAAATTGTTGTCCTAAGTCTGGGTGTTCTCTGTAGTCCTTTAAGTATGTTTCTAAAGCCCCCCGCAACACAGGATTTATACTTCTAATGTGAGTATGGTCTTTTAAAAAAGTAAAAACAGTTGTGTCCGCAACCTTACTTTTTTTTTGTACCAATTAATTTTTGGGCCATTTTGCCGCCCCCCTAATTCTGCCGCCCCAAGCTTCAGCTTTTTCAGCTTCTATGGTAAATCCGGCCCTGTCTAAGACTTCTTTTCGGTGGTACCGGCTGTCTATTTTATTGATCTTGAGAGTTTTATCTTTTCGCCCATCGAAGTAGATACTCTTTATAATAATTCTATCTATGTCTTTGCTGGCTTGGGTACGTGACTTTGAAACAGCTCTGTGAATCTTATTTTCATCAATCACAAGGTTTAGATCTTCGGAAGATACCATTCCTACGTCAAATAAGACTGCTGAAGCGACTGCAGCTGCCGAACGCGTTGATAGTCCGTATCGATCACATACCTTAGTTACTGTTGGCAGCGTCAAAGTGTTCCGACTAAATGAATTAGATGGAGACTCCTTTAAGTCACTTTTAGTAGAAGGTTCTATTGAAAGCGACTGTGAACGAGGCGGCAACACGCGTACCGGTACAGTATCGGTTTGTGAAGTACTCGGAAAACATGCTTGCTCTGTCCGCTTCAAATTTTCTTGTCTTTGATGTTTCTTTAAAAGCAGTTTCTTTTGCGTCTACGCCGCTTATTGCCATTTTTCTATCATTTCTTTGGTCCAGTAAAAAATCTCTTTCAGAAATGGGAACTTTCTTGGGCTTAGTGCAGGAACAATTTTCAAACGAAGTGCACTTACAAGCAGCGATGTCAAAAAGCTTATTTGACGATTCCAAAAAGCACTTAACTTTGTTGTCATAGCTATCGTTTCTCTTACTTTTAGGATATCTTATTAGTGATAAATATTTGTTAAAATATGCGGTTAGCAGTTGAGTAACTCGTACGTTAGAAACGATGGGAATTGAAGCTTTGGTCCAAATTGTGTTAAGTTTTCCAGTGTTCGATGGATCTTTTCCGTTTTTCTGTAGTTTTATTTCACTTTTAGTAAATAAAATGCACTTAATAACGTCTTTTATAACAGGTAATTGGCGATCGTCAAGTTCTTTATAAGGTCCCAATATAGTACAAGTAGTCTCACTTCGCCTTGAACACATTTATAAGATTAAGTAACTCAAATTACGTTTTTCTTTCAAAGAAGATAGAACAACTCAACAAGCGCACGTACGAAAATCAAGTCAAAATATGAATTTTGTAGGAATTTTGCAAGTCCGATCCAAACCGATTGATTGCTAAAACAACCTGTCGATACTTGCAAATCATAGCAGAGGCTTTTCTTATTGATAAAATTACAAGACAAAACAGGATTGATTCATAAAACCTGGAATATACGACATTGACTACAAGGTTGTTTTTGCGAATTTTCAGTAAATAAAAATGCTGGTAGAGCCCTAAGGATATTTTTAAATATTTTTTGAATTATTTTTACGCTAATCTACGTCTAACAGCGCAACATTTGAGAGGTCTTAAGTAGCTAAAATAAGAATAAAAAAATTCGGGACACCCTAATACACATACACTATGAGTACTTTCTAAGCAGTTGGTTTTTTGCGCTAACATGCTACAATACTACGCTATTTATATTTTATTCCTTCATTCTAACATGCAAAATATAAAAATTAACGTTTTATTTCACTGTTCACAAAAAAATTAAAAGATTATCGCCAATAGTTTGACTTCGAGCGGTTTTATTGATTGAGATCGAACCAGTATTAATGACAATAAAGTGATTTATTTTGTAATTTTTATATTTTTTTATTAACACTAGCACTAATTCTCTTTACACATAAGCACTCGTTGGTTGGAAGAAAGCATGCAGTTGTTTAGTTCCTGGAACGGTGATAGCAGAACCAAAACGGACTCGTAGAAAATCTCGCTCTTGTTGAATACTTTCCTTCGAGCAATAGTAAGTAGAAGTCTCAGTCAATGAGGACTTGGCCCATTCATATAATCTTATAGGTGTAGTGATACCGTTATTCATTGACTATAAACTTGCACGGGTTGCCAAACGTTTAAGGTTTCCTACAAGACCATCACATGGCCCTTTTCCATGAGCGGTAGCATGAAAGTGTAACTGTGCGTCTTTATTAAAATCTTGTTTGTAGTGAAATAGGTTCACAAAATTGAACCTGTTCTTAAAATGTTAGGGAGCCCCATCTGTGATGTATTTTATGCTAGAAACCGCAATTCTGTGCTCATCAAAGTGCTGGTGCAGTAGTTTTTGAAAAGCGTAGAATGTGGCAGTATCATGCTTTAAATCGTCCGAAATCATGATGATACTTCCATGTTTAATATCATTTCCATGTTTATAATAATAGACAGATGTCAGAAGCGTGGCTTGATCATTATTCCAATGAAAGGATTGGGCAGCATCTTGTACGACAAAACTATAATTTTCGGCAAAAAAGAGCAGAGTGTTTGTTCACTGAGTGACGGTTCACTGAGCCACTCTGTCTTCCGAAAGTCAACTCATACTGACCGCTATCTCCGTGCCTCGCAATTAGCCATCAGCCGGTCGTCCCTAAGGTGAATTTTTGTCAAAGACCTGCGCATGTTCCCGTACAAAGTCCAGTCCGTGCATCAGCTGCTGCCTGTCGACCACCAAACGCATGTAGCTTACGCCCATGCGATCCTCAATCTCGAGGACTTTTTTTATTTAGTTAGTATACCGTTGTAGTAATAGTATAAAAAGTAGCATTTAAGTACATATTAAGTGTATTATAAACTCTTTTGCAAAAAAAACGGGCACTTAAGCAAAGAACTATTTTATAGTTACTATTTGTTTGTTTGACAATTTTAGGTATTGTTGTTTCGGTGATTATCTTAATAGAATCGGACGTGAGATTACACTTACGGCACAATGCCACCACTGCGGGTCCGATCGATCGGGTCTCCGTCCAGCACACGCTGGAGGACTGCCCTGCGTGGGAGTAGGAACGTCGAAACCGGGTGTCGTCTGGGGCGGGGCCTTTTACGGTGTAAAACGGCGAGAGGCGCGATATCGTCCTGTCCCAAGGGTAATTTATTGATTACCCTAAGATGTGCCCCAGTCATGGGGTAAGGCACGGGGGACTCCAGAAGTTACTGATGCGTTCCTGGAGCTCCTCCCGACTGCCGAGGTAGGCCGCCGCAGGGTTTAGTGGGTAGACCGGTTCGTCGGGAGTCCCACACACGCCCTCCATCTCTCCCTCGGAGGGTATGGTGCGAAAAGCATTCCCGCGAAAACAAACAAAAAGGTATATGTTTAGCAGTATCGGGCCTTATTTACCGATCTTACTTAGCCTACCAAACCTTATAAGTAGTGAAGTAAAAACCAAGCTTAGCTTTACTTTAAAAAAAAAGTGGTAAAAGTAATCTAGTAACTAGAATATTTCGTAAAGAAAGGAATTAGCTTAAGTAGTATTTTAGTAAACAGTGTATTTTTAAATTTTAGGAGTCACTAGGGGCGGCAAAAATGCTAAAGCTTTGGGGCGGCAAATGTGTAAATCCAGCACTGGATGTATCGCCAATCTACCTGGCAACGCTGCAAGGACTCCAGAACAGACCAGATCTCAACAGAGTCGAAGGCCTTCTCTTAGTCCACGAATGCTAGACACAGGGGCTGGACTATACTCCTGGGTCTTCTGTATAATCTGCCGCACTGTGTGTATATAGTCTATGGTACCATATCCGCTCCGAAATCCGGCCTGCTCCAGCCACTTGCGATTTACGGACGACATCGTCATAATGGCAGAGACACTGCAGGACCTGTAACAGATGCTGAATGACCTAGCTGATTCTTCTATGCGCATCAGCCTACAGATGAACTTGGACAAAACCAAAGTCATGTTCTACCGGAACCAGTTGCAGTACAGGATACCGTTCTCGAGTGTGTTCAAAAATATGGTTACCTTGGGCAGACATTGCAGTTGAGTAGAAACAACCTCGAGGATGAGGTGAATAGAAGAATTCAGTTGGGTTGGGCAGCGTTTGGAAAGCTACGTTGAGTCTTTTTGTCGTCGATCCCACAATGCCTGAAAACGAAAGTTTTCAATCAGTGCGTCCTACCTGTCATGACATACGGAGCCGAGACCTTGACACTTACGGTACGATTGGTCCATAAGCTTAAAGTTGCTCAGCGTGCTATGGAAAGGGCTATTCTCGGTGTTTCTCTGAGGGATCGTATCAGGAATGAGGTCATCCGTCAGAGAACTAAGGTCATTGACATAGCCCACCGGATTAGCACGCTGAAGTGGCTGTGGACTGGCCTTATTAGCCGCAGAACTGATGATCGTTGGGGCAGAAGAGTTCTGGGGTGGAGATCGCGTCTCGGTAAACGTAGTGTAGGACGCCCACAGACGAGGTGGAGTGACGACCTGCGTAAGATGGCTGGCAGGAGCAGGATGCGAGAAGCCCAAAATCGATCATAGTGGTGTGCAATGGGAGAGGTCTATGTCCAGCAGTGGACTGCGATAGGCTGATGATGATGATAATGTGAGGATAATGTTGAGTTATATATTCGACGTAAAAATAAAACAATGTTTTAATTTTCATTGTCAACTCACGTTGAAATCAAAATTATTCCCACAATATACCTAATGATAACAAAAATATAGTAATAATAAAACTGCTTACATTGAAATATTACTTTAATCATCAGCTTCATTTAACTTTATATTTTGTTGTAGATGCTGCCCTTGGACTAGAGCAGGGTTGTCTTTTTTCTACAGCGCATGCGCAACGCGCGTCAAGTCTATGCGCGTGATAGATTCATGTAAATGTACTTATTAATATAACTAAATATTGATATATGTTTGTCAATAGTTTACTTTAAATATATTCTGAACATATTGTTTGATGACGGTAGTTGATAAAATACATACTCGTATGTTTTACTCAGTTGTCGTTGCCTATAAACACTGTTTAGTAATGTTAATGTTATTATTATTACTTTTGACTATATATTTTATATAAATATTGATATGTTTGTATTAATACTTTACTTTAAACACATTCTGTAAATAATGTACTTTGATGAAGGTACTTGATTAAAATACATGTGTCGTACTTGTTTGTCGTCGCCTATAAAAGCGAGGGTTCCAACTGGACAGGGGAACTTCTCGTCGAGACGTGGATCAGTACGGAGCTCTCTACTATTAATTGAGGATATTATATTGATTTAAAAGCTAAGTATATGCCATTCACTTTTGTGTATTTCTTTTTACTAAAATGTTATCTAGTTGTGTAATAATTTATAATGTTTGATTTATGGATATATGTATAATGTGAAATATGTATGTAAACATGTTGGAAAAGAGTGTCCATGGAGTTTCTTGTCTGTTCTTCTCCATAGGATCTACACCTTGGAACAGACGAATAGAATCACGACTAACTAACTGACTGACTACTTGACATTGAAATAAAAAAAGGATTAATATGATTTGATTTGGTTTGATTTGATATCCTCAAATTCCTTTCGTTCTAAATATTCTAATATTTTAAAAGATAATTAATCTCATCTTTTTCTATAATCTAACATCAGAAGTGCGATCGGAACCTATGTGCTTTGTTATTGTTTATGTACTTTGTCACAAAAAATTTCAGATGTATCCTGCTATGTTGGAGGGCCTTCTGGAGCCATACGTGATGCTGTAGCTGGTAACCGAAGTAAAGATGATGTGGTGTTGCCGCCGTTTCATCCGGACAAGAACGGGGCGGAAGGCTGGGACAACACTGACGCCATAGCCAAGGACCATGGATGGAGCTTCCATCACTACCGTAAGCAAAGTAGTTAAAGCCCATAAGGGCTCTGGCCATACTCTATTGTAAATATGCAAGTAGCATTTTTGAGGGACAGCTTGTCGAGCTTGTTTATGGAGGTATATCCGATATTAATATTAGGATAGCATCGTTTAACAGTCGCATTAGTAGTACATTGTGTTAGCGGAGTCAGGTCAAATTATACACAGATATCCATTTTCCTGAAATACTTTAATCAATCTCTATGATTTTACAAATGATCCAATTGACTATGCGTAGTGTTGTACTCTTTGCAATTAACTGCCGTCTCTCGATCTGACATTTCTTTTTATAATGGCCGCTTGCACAGTGTTGCCAACTATATCGTAAAAATCAACAACTCGATAATTTATTTTAAATCGATATTGTTTGAGATAATTATAAAATTAGATACACTTCATTTTATTCTTTTCTTTTTTTTTTAATTAACAGTATGGAACGCTAACAGACGGCCATTCTGCAACAGGAATGTCCCCATTCCTAAATTTAGCTCGGCCATTCTATTGTACAGGGTATGACCTCATACCCATAGTAATTATTACATCATGAAAATTAATAATGCAGACAATAATATTAACCTTCTTTTTCTGCGAGCTAACATAGATAGGTACATTTTTTTTTTATACTATAGCTAACTACATCTTTTATCCAAATGATTTTTTACAATACACATTTTCTTATAATATACAATTAACGATAAAATATCTTCTTGTAAGCTCCATCCGACTCATAACATTGCACTCTCATTTTCACAATTTGGACAAAGCTCCCGTTTAGCCATCCGAAAGCCACGGTCTGCTTGTCTCCTGGATCATCACACTGTATAGTAGGCCACCCGAGAGCCATTACATTTCAATCATTGCCGTTTAGCCACCCGAGAGCCACGGTCAAACAGCAGCCTCTCCTCTTCGACGCTGCCTCTCAGAAGGTCCGAACATTGCCGACTCTCCGGTGTCGACACCAATCTAAACTGTATTAATACAAAACATATTAATGATATGGGAATTGGATATGAGTAACCGGCCATTTCCATGAAAATTCCACATGTTACACTTAGGAATCTAACTGTGATATACATATTATCAAACAATGTATACTTATATAACACCATAATAGCTTCAGTTGAATAATAATGTTGCGCTTTTCATATTTCAAATATGAATCACTACATTCACTTTTGTTGCTTGTTATTGGCGATAAACTGAAAACTAATCCATGGTTCATAGCGGATAGTGAGCTCAGAATCGTCGGATTATAGTGTTGAATTTACCCGTTTGCTCGAGGCATGGCCACTTCATTAAGAACGTGCTTGGCACCAGTTGAGGTAACGAAGTTCTTAAACTCACCAGACGTAAAACTATTGCCCTGGTCTGATATGATTATTTTCGGGCATCGAAGTGTTGCAAAAATATCTTCGAGTGCTTTAACCGTCTTAGACCTAGTATTCCCAACAGCTCTGACAAATATAGATTTATTAAACCTAAACTAAGGAGGTACGCATTCCCTCTTTTACTTTTTAGAAATGGACCTAGTTGATCGATGTGGATGGTATGAAATTAAGAACCCCGATCTCTTTTCTGACATTTTTGTTGTATGCACAGTTAATGCATGCAATTTACTTACTTCTTGAGGAAGCGGTTCATATTCATATGTCTCTTCATCAATTTTTGGGGACCAATAGTCGGATCCAATCTTCTCAACCATTTTTTTGGTTGGGAAATGATTCGCTTCGCAGTGATTAAGCTAACATATCCTACATCTAGCCAGTTGGGCACCACCCATTTTAATTAAAATCTTACACGCCCATATATTTTACCATCACGTAATACGTAGTTATTGATATGTCTCTTTTTTTAATAAGCTTTATCCATGAATCCGTCATTTGTACCTGTGACGACTTTAACATATAGCGCAACGGAAACAACAGTGCCATTCACCGAAGAAAAACTGGCGCCGATTAATATATATAAAACATCTCAACACTAACCGACACATACTTCTATATTCATGGCATTAAGTTCGCCTTTGAACAACATGTGCAATAAGTTTAAATAAATAAATAAAAATCCGTTGGGCAGTGGTCCCGCTAGGCACTATCACCTCGCCTGGCCGGAGGATCATCTCTTTGGGTTGGGGGGGACACGAAACCCGTTCCTCCACATAATCTATGTTACTAATTATGACTTGTGATGTTTCAAATATCTACTTCTTCTGCAATACTTGTTGATGAGACAGGATTTCTGCTCAAAGCATGTTATGCCCTGGCCAGTACTAGATGCTGAATTTATGTTCCTGTAGCATCAGCCACCCCTTTGCAAATTTAGGAATTAAATCTTACTTAAGGTGGTGCGTAATGCGCTACCGTCTGTTATAATTTTGAGTATCAGACCAATAAACGAACCCTAAATTTCTTCAAGTGCCAAAACGCTTCTTCACGCGTTGTTTGGCGGCTAAAATAAGCGACTGGTCTGAACGGATATTTTTCATTAGGTCTCTGAAGTAAGATGTTTCCCGTTCCTAGCTAGCTTTACGTTTAAGACCTAAAATAGCTTCCAGCTTGTTTATTGCCTCCTCAAAAGAACTGTCCGTAAACAATAAATAATCTAAAAAAAGAATGATCAGTTCAAATCGTTCAACTTCAAGAGCCTTATCCCTACTAATATTATAGATGCGAAAGTAACTCTGTCTGTCTGTTACGCTTTCACGCCTAAACCGCTGAACCGATTTTGATGAAATTTGGTATGAAGATAGAACTGAACTTGGGAAAGGACATAGGCTACTTTTTGCCGCGATAACCGACATACACGCGGGCGGAGCCGCGGGAAAAAGCTGGTTATTCATACTTTAGAAAACTGCCGGGGTATTTACCGAAACCGAATGGCATCCTAGTGGACTCGGCTCTAACGTGACGTGATTCCTCAACCACAGGAATTTGATGATAGCCGGATGACAAATCTAGACTTGTGATTTACCACCAAGACGATCGAGATGGTCGTCTATAGTAGACATCGGATGGCTGTCCTTTACCGTATTTTTGTTTATTGACCCATAATCAACGCAAAAGCCTGTATTCATTATTCTTTTTTTCGAACTAAACTATTGGGCTAGCGTAAGCCGACTGTGATTTCTTTATAATATTGTTACTAAGTAGTTCGCCTACAATATCTGGAATCTTTACGCACTCTCTAAAATAAAGTCTACACGGCCTATAAGTGACAGGCGTCTTATCACTTAGACGCAGTGTCATTTCCATTTGGTTAGTCAAGCCAGGTTTTGCATATTGGATGCAAAGCAGTCCTTGTATTTGTTTAGGAGGTGTAGCAGGCTGTTTTTTTTTCGTATCATTTATTTTGAGGCCGATATTTAAGATATAATATTTAACAGAGTAATAGGTTCCTTTTTGAGTCGGTTCTATGGCGTGCATTACAAGACTGATTGCTAAGATTAATAAAATTCCAATTCAAAGCTATAGATTGTGTTGTAAATAAATCTCGTTTATTCAGTTGTACAGCCCGCGATAACAATTTTAAATTGGTCAGTAAAATAGGGTTTTGTGACAAATTACCGTCTATACATCGACTCCCTCATAGTTGAGTGCCTCTTACATCTTCGAGGTATCGTCGCTGAAGAAACCCCCTAAAACCTTGTCTTGACTCTAATCTATGTCTCTAGTATTTTGTTGTGATTTGTTTTCGAAATAGCAAACAACCTGTAAATCCTCTCCTTCTCCTTTCTCTCACTTTGTTTCACTACATGACCACTAAAGCCTTGTAAGCGTGACAACCTTGTAATAAAATGTCTCGGTGATTGGTAGCGTATGCGATTGCTGTGCTTGAGGTCTCGGGTTTGACTACCGAGTCGGACCAAATGTTCGTGCGAAACACTAATATTTGTTTCGGAGTTTGAGTGCCCCCATGTACAATATGTATTTACAAAAAATGTATATTTATTCATATATCAGCTGTCTAGTATCCTTCATAGAAGTTTTGCTTAGTTTGGGACTAGAAGGTTTTGTGTGCAAGATGTCCCAAATATTTATTTATTCCCAGATTTTTTTTTTTTTTTTTTTTTTTCTTTTTCTTTAAAAAAGACAACTCCCGCATTAGGAATATAAATTCCTGTGTCGCGGGGGACTTTACAAACATACATGAAACGGACACAAAGCACACCCAGACTCAGAACAACAAATTGTGAATCACACAAAGTGTTGTCCTACGTGGGATTTGAACCCACGACACTTGGCGTAGTAGGAAGCGGCGTGGCGACCGCTTAAGCCACTAGGCCAACCGTGCAGTCATTCCCTACTTCCCTACATATGAACATATACTTGGGATGAATAAATGTCCAGGAAAAGGTCACGAAGGACATTAATTCTCTCACTAAGTGGAAATCATCGTGTTAAAGGACCAGATCGGTGCTAGTCTTTTGAACAGTAACAGAAGGTGGTTATTTCAACGACTGTCCAATAAGGACGTCTATTTTGAGTAAATGCTCTGGCATAACAAATGCTTATATGTCAGCCTGGACAGCGTCTACAACGACGGTTACAAATATTTTAGAAATCGTTTCTACAGTACAAGTAGCGAAACCTTCAACAACAGGAAGTCTTGTTTTTACCGGAACGACACTAAGATTTTTAAAGGTAACAACTAACCATAGCGACCCACTGGTCTCCTCTCAGGAGAGGCCTAAAGTCACACGCCCCCACGCCGGCTGAGTTCGGTCTGGGGACCGGCAAGACAAGCTGCGGCTACGCAATCTTGGCGTTGGATGTTTTTAAGCTTCACAACCGCTATCCCAGGACGACCACCAGGACCGACCGCCTAACGTGACCTCCGAATCACGGATACGCTCACAACACCTCCAATCTAGGACCGACCAGTCTGTCGCTGCCTACCCTCGGCGACCGTCTCCAATTACCCAAGGCCACTTGGCAATTAGCGCTACTTTTTAACAACAGATTTTCGGATTAGTGTGCATTGACTCCCAAACTATATACGCATTAGATCGATGTTTAAACTGGAAACTACAGACAGTTGTAAACCGTTCTTTATATAATATAAAATATTGACATTACCTTCTTTTGTTTGATGTGAACGTGATCAGCGTTTGTTTGATGCGGTTCCAAAGAACAGACGTGACAATTCTAAACTCTGCCTTCACGGTGCTGAAACAACTTTTATGCGCAAAAGTATTTTCTGTATGGCTTCGACCATCTATAAAAAACTACCAAGATCGTGAGAATTGCTAAGTACTTCTATTTTTAAAAATAAAGTCAAGAACTTTTTATTTGAAAGCACTTTTTATGACATTTTTGGATATAAGAAAGAGGACGGTCTTCCCTGCCTTTGAATGGTTGATGTGATCATAGATATTTTGTTGATTGATAAGTTGCTAGAATAATACTAATAACTGATAGGACATAATATGAATATGACAGATTAACATTGTCTATCTGTATTTTTGCATAAAATTAAATTATTATTCCAATTTTCATTTTACAATACAATTTACATTGACATTTACTTCTTTTTGACGAATTAGAATATTATTGTTTTGTCTTGATTTAAAATATTTTGCGAGGCTACATTGTGATAAACATTAGGCTGGCCTATGGCGTGTTACCAATTCGTATGCCGTTAAATGCGGCCAAACATGACCGAGACCAATGATATTATAAAAAAAGGTAGATATCGCACTATCGCGCGAAAATTGTTGCCGACAAATGTAGTCAATCGTCGTGATTTCATTTAGTCGGCTAATAGAAGCTAGCGAATAAACTCGTTCTCAGAGCGTTTCCGTGAAGTGCTTATTATTACCAAAATGCCAAGCTGTGTGTTAAGAAGGTGTAAAAACTATGGTTCCAAAATAAATAGAAAGGAAGGAGTTACATACCACGGGTAAGTATTTATAAGTAACTACGTAATATTTGTATTTTGTCACGGTTTTGTTTCCCATTTACCGAAATTATTAAATCATATCCAATATTATTAAAGACGCGTTAAAAAAGGACAGAGGATAAGATTGTAACTGAATTGTGACAAGGACAAGGCATGCGTAATAGATTAAATCAAACAGAAGGGATATCGTAGGCACAATACATACCTATCGTCCGCGTCCTCCAGTACCGTCTAATTGATACGCTCATATTACTATTATGTGTTTAGTTGTCATTGTCTTTCAGTTAATATGATGATTATATTATTTGGCAATAATAGTGTTAAAATGTATGTTGGTAAAAAGACTGTGTATTTTGTTTTGTATTTACCAAATTTCCAAGTGACAATCTTACGAGAATTAAATGGGTTAGACTGGTTCAGGCGGAAAGAAGTGAGTACGACTGGATGCCTACGAAAAGTAGTACTATTTGTTCCGTACATTTTAAGCAGGAATATAAATACACTACTTCGAAAGGATACATACGTCTGAAAAAAAATGCAGTGCCTGTTATAAACATGGTAAAATTTGTTTGTATCCATAATAAAATTGTAGTTTGATTAAATCTGTCCTTAGTTTTACATTAAATTTAATTAAGGTGTTTTCACAATTCAAAATGTTGTTTATAATCTTGGAAAGTATATAATTTACAATGACAACTAAAATACTTTTTTCTTTTTAGGATAAAGATGATGTTTCTGATGATGATGATTGGTACTTTTAGCAAATGGCGATATTTAATGTCATATCTGTATCAATTTTAACGAGTTAGTCCATAAATTTTACTAGTGTGTGTAAGTGCAACTCGCAAGAGATCGCTATCTCTTTCTTTACCATGCATTCCGTATTATCTTTTGCATTCGTAATCGTAATGTATGTATACACCTATAAATAAGTACGTCATGTCATACCGCAACAATATCGAACGCCGTTTAGTATGAAGGTAACCTATCTTTCTATATAATATCATTGACCGAGACTATTTAAATTACTGGTGTCTTGCATGCAATACACGTACACCATGTTTATACAAATAAAGACTATCTATCTACGCTGATACCGGTATATCCACAGAAATAGTTTCAAAATACTTAAGTACTGCTTGATTGTTTATTAACTGTGATTTGTAAGAAGTTTTGTGTAGAGTTGTTATTTTTAGTATATTATTATCTTGTGATAACTCTTTGGTTAAGAACCTATAGGCTCACAATTTTGTGTCATATGTCCCAACCGTGAACATTTATCGCATCTCTTTAATGGTTTAGTACAGTTACGGTTCGTTTCACCACAATTCTAGCCTTGGAAGTTGAATCAAGTTCCTTATCTGTCATTCGAGGGTGCAGATTTATTTGTGGTGTATAATTCGACCTATCACCTGACGACATTTTGTAGTTTCTTTTTAAGGTGAGGACTATATTTGCAACACTATCATATTGGGTACATGGTGAATGCCGTAGGCATTAGTATGGGGCGAAACAAAGACAGAAAACTGTTTGTAGACTTTTGCCACTTATACACATACTCATGTTTTTAATATTATCGCGAATTCCCGTTTACGGTAAAGACAGAAAAGTAAACATTTTTTTTTTTTGGTTACATTAGCCATGCTGCACTTTTGATGGGTAGTCAGGTCATATAGGTCACATATGTTTATACAGTTTATGATGAAATATGCTATTTATTCGTCTTCAAATACAGAGTAGGTAGGTGACTAAACACTGTATTGATCTGAGCTTAAAAAATAACTAAACAATAGGCGAACAGGAAATTTTATTTGAGCTCAGTCTTAAAACTACTCTAAGTTTCATGATTGAAGAAACAGTGTTTAAGGACAAAGCTTAACTATCCTTATTTCGTTTAATCTCGTAAGAAATGTCTACGTAATATGTACCTTTTAGGTATTCGTACAGCATGCTTATGTAGTAATTACATTTACAAATTCATTTTACGATATCCCGGTACTTTTTATTACTATATTATGATATTACTATTACGCAATTACATAATATACTTATTTATAATTAAACTAACTTAATGCTTTTAAATTGGCAAATATAACCATTCATACTCATAACTTTATTCATATAGTTTGTCTTCGAAAAAATAGCAGTCTTACCCACATTATGTTACAAATCTTAGCACACCCGTGACCTACTTTTGATTTTGCCTATAAAATTACCCACGCGCTTTATAAGGCGTTTTCCTAGTCATATTCCGTTAATCGAAATCCTTCTACATCGTAAACATGTCGTTCGTTTGTTGAAACTCAACATTTAACTTCCAATTCCAAACGCACTTTTGCTACAGCAGTTCAATTTAAAAACACCTACAACAACATCGTGATAAGCTGATTACCGGTCAACTCATGTTGTTTTCAACAAAATAAGTTAAGAAACATACCTGAAGTTTTTCCCAACACTTTTAGTTCTTACCACTTCTGACTGTTAGCGGAGTCAGGTCAAATTATACACAGATATCCATTTTCCTGAAATACTTTAATCAATCTCTATGATTTTACAAATGATCCAATTGACTATGCGTAGTGTTGTACTCTTTGCAATTAACTGCCGTCTCTCGATCTGACATTTCTTTTTATAATGGCCGCTTGCACAGTGTTGCCAACTATATCGTAAAAATCAACAACTCGATAATTTATTTTAAATCGATATTGTTTGAGATAATTATAAAATTAGATACACTTCATTTTATTCTTTTCTTTTTTTTTTAATTAACAGTATGGAACGCTAACAATTGGAATTCAATTTTTTTTTACAACCTATATAAACTACAAAACGCCCAACCTAAACAGATAACGTACCTCAACAACTGAGTCTAAATACCCGTGTATGAATTAGAAACGTTAACGTCTTAATGCTCTTAAATAATTTTATTTACTAGGTTTATATTTCACTGTTCTTACGGATTGTAATTCCATAAAATCAACCATGAATAAGAGATTTTTGCCTCGATTAGGGGTATGCAAATAAATCACTATATGATAGCCACGGGTTTGATTCTGCAGCTGACATAGCTAGGCTACGTCTTAGGAAAACTGCAGAAAAATACTGATAGTATTCGTAGATAATGATTTTCATATAGGTGATATAGTTTATTAGTGATTAGCCATGATAGATTATTATTACGTTGTGTTATTGTTGATATTTTGTGCGATTATTTAATTCCCTTAATGGTTGATGTCTTGTGAAAAGGAATCATATAGATATTTTGCAATAATTATAAATTATTCACTTGTTAATAAATTGTGTTCAATTAACAATGGATGTTTGAGAGGATATAAGTTTAGAACAAAACGGTTTTTATATCACTACTGGTTGGTCACTGCCCTGTATAAGCTTGATTACTGCTGGTCGGTCACTGCCCTGATATCAGTCTGAAATTCATGTGCAGCAGGTGATAGGACTGGTATATCAAGGCCAGAGGCTATTGTATGAATTGCTGTGTCACTGCCCTGAGGTTAGTTTGAAATTGATGTGCAGCAAGTGATAGAATTAATATGTCAATGCCGGAGACGTTCAAGTACTTCGAGAGCGAAGTACAGGTCAGTCTGGCCGTGATAGATTATGCGGAAAAGTTCCGTTTATTTATTGCAATAGCTAACTTGTTTTGTTAATTGAACACGAATAAAAACATCCCTATAATAATTATAACCTTCTATGCACAACATTCAACACTTTCGCATCAATGTTATTGCAAACTACCCATCTACTGTTCTTACATTTTTATCTTAAATCTTTATTTACAAAAATCACAAGACATTTAGTTAAATGTAATATAACTAAAGATATTTGCTAGTTTCATGCTAAAGTACAAATCTTAAGAGTACTTCACGGTTGATAAACTTATTTACTTCATATGCCAAAACAAAAAAAAAGACCAATAGATTGTTGCACTAAGAACACTTCTAACTCGCATTCCCTAAAGGTTTCAAAATAGATCCTAAAAAAAAAAAGTTGTTACTGTGGGATTATCTTCTTACTAATTGTAAAATAAAATACATTTTACAAAAATATTTTACCAAACAACATTGACAATATTTTAACCAAAGTACCCACTATCTTTCTAAATAATATATAAAATCAACTCTGTATTTCTTGACGCACAATTCGTACAATACCGTCATTTTTGTGTTGTGATCTTTGAGGAATGACTGAAATCTAACCGTAATCGTACAAGAAATTCGAAAAACAGTAAATCAACAAATGATTCGTAATCATAATAGCGACAACCTGCTGCTCACAAAATTTTGTACTTACTAAAAAAAAAAAGCCCGGGCATATAGATCTATTCTGCACATTACAACCTAAAAATGATTCGCCTAATTCTGAAAATCAAGTCGGTTTGTTTTTTTAGTCAAACGAAATTAGTTTTGACACCTAGTACTGGTGATGATACAGGTTCAAATTGTAGTATAATCAAAGCATCGGTAGCTTACAAATATATGCAAAAATCGTAATTACTGTTAAATTCGAAGAATTAGAACTGATGAATATTTTTTTAGCAAAATTAGTCAAGATGTTACTATATGTAGCAAGTCGTCAGATTGGCCAAGCGGGTTTTAGAAAGTTCAACAATCAATTAACACCACTGTCTAAAAATCTACGGGTTTTACGCTGATTCTTTTTCTCGTTGGTTGTATTGCAAATATCCCCTGTATTCAAGCACATCTGAATGATATTCCCATACCTGAAAGTAATATAGACCTAAGGGCAGACCGTGAACTTGCTTATCAGCGTTTATGTCGTGAGGCAAATAAATTCAAAACTCGATTTGACATTGTAAGACGAGACAATAAGGTTTTTGAGATTGGCTAAACTGTAGCTAAAGATAAATTGAGATTATGGCCAGGTGAATGGGCTGACGAAGACGCAGTGCCTCACAATGACTAATTTATGTATTTTCTTATTGTTAAATAATATTAATATGTAACATGTAATTTTGATTTGTACTCCAAATTGTATGTATATTGATGTCCTAAGGAAATATGTACTGACACGATGTAAATGTGGTGACACGATGTAAATGTGGTGACACGATGTAAATGAGGTGACACGATGTAAATGAGGTGACACGATGTAAATGAGGTGACACGATGTAAATGAGGTGACACGATGTAAATGAGGTGACACGATGTAAATGTGGTGACACGATGTAATTGAGGTGAACTGATTGAGTTGAACTGCTGAAGTCTTTTGCTTTGGTTCTAGCCTGTCTCATGTGCTACTGACCGTTGTTATAGTCTTCTTAATGTGAAAAGAAACTATAGCAATGAGAAAATGTATTAGTTTTTAACATTATTATTGTTATTCTTACATTAAGTATGTTAGTGGTATTTTGTACTTCGAGAACGAAGTACAAGTCAGTATGGCCGTGATAGATTCATGTAAATGTACTTATTAATATAACTAAATATTGATATATGTTTGTCAATAGTTTACTTTAAATATATTCTGAACATATTGTTTGATGACGGTAGTTGATAAAATACATACTCGTATGTTTTACTCAGTTGTCGTTGCCTATAAACACTGTTTAGTAATGTTAATGTTATTATTATTACTTTTGACTATATATTTTATATAAATATTGATATGTTTGTATTAATACTTTACTTTAAACACATTCTGTAAATAATGTACTTTGATGAAGGTACTTGATTAAAATACATGTGTCGTACTTGTTTGTCGTCGCCTATAAAAGCGAGGGTTCCAACTGGACAGGGGAACTTCTCGTCGAGACGTGGATCAGTACGGAGCTCTCTACTATTAATTGAGGATATTATATTGATTTAAAAGCTAAGTATATGCCATTCACTTTTGTGTATTTCTTTTTACTAAAATGTTATCTAGTTGTGTAATAATTTATAATGTTTGATTTATGGATATATGTATAATGTGAAATATGTATGTAAACATGTTGGAAAAGAGTGTCCATGGAGTTTCTTGTCTGTTCTTCTCCATAGGATCTACACCTTGGAACAGACGAATAGAATCACGACTAACTAACTGACTGACTACTTGACATTGAAATAAAAAAAGGATTAATATGATTTGATTTGGTTTGATTTGATATCCTCAAATTCCTTTCGTTCTAAATATTCTAATATTTTAAAAGATAATTAATCTCATCTTTTTCTATAATCTAACACGCGCATAAAATAGAGTTCCGTAGTCCCCCATAATGGTTGTTAGATTTAAAATTCGGTCTAATAGATAATTGTTATGTTTACCTATTATTTATATATTTTTGTGAGAAGTTTTCCAAGTGGGTGCATTTTACAAGTTAGGCTCCTATAACTCCTGAAATATTTTTGAGCCAGCTGTTTGGCTTCTAGACGGGGGAGGGGGCGGCCTACTTTTACAAAAAAAATCGCTTTAAAGTTGAATAACTCGTAAACGAATACCTAAATCGAAAAATGAATTGAGTAACCTCATAATGTTTTTAAAAGACCTATCTAATTATCTATCTATGCCCCACACGATGGGGTAGAAGCGAGAAAAAAAATCATCCCCTCCTCTTTACGTGTAGGAGAATTACCCTAAACAATTTTTTCAAAATTTTATTGTAGCACTTTGTCGACGTAATTGCAACACATATTCATGCAGTTACATATTTCTAGCATCAACCGTTTCGGCGGTAGGTCCGCAGGAAGGCTTCACTTTCTTATTCTAAATTCAGTATCGACCTTTTTAGGTTCCATTGTTCATGACTCGGAACCATAATGAATATTAAAAGAAAACTACAACGACTTAGATTAATTTATTCTAACTACTTAGTAAAATGCGCAAACTTGGAAAACTTCGTGCAAAAATAACGAAATATTAAGTAAACATAACAATTATCTATTGGACACGATTTTAAATCCACCTACAATTATGGGTGATTACGGAACCCTATTCTATGCGTGGCAGGCACTTGGCCAATTTTCATTTAGAATCATAATATTTACATATAACTTTTTAAAATAACATTATTGAATTCTAAAAATAAAATAATAATTCTCGATGAGAGTCCGAGGACGAAGATTTGAAGAAGAACTACAAAATACTGTCAACATTTTGTAATTCTTATTTTCTACAGACACAGATTAATAAATAGTTACTACGTAATAGATACATCACTCCCATGCTAAAGCGAAAATACCTACGCTAAAATAGCCTACAAGATCTTAATAATAATACATGCCGCTCAGAACGAGAAGAAATGTACCTTATGGGGCTGAAAACCAAAATAGAGGTAAATAAAGATCGTTTTGTATAAAAACCTATCGCTCATATCATTACCAAAATCAATGTCTTTATAATTGAACATATTCCTCACATAGTGGTTATTTCCAAAACACGATTTGAAAAACTTCACTCGATAAAAAAAATAATCAAAGTAGCCTCTGAAAATAGTTAAATTTTGACTTTACACAGTTGTGCTTTAAGTAATGTAAATGAAATTAAGTAAAATTTGTGTATCATATGTAACTGAAGGAAATGGTTAACTTTAATTTTTAAAAAATTGCAACATTTACAAAAAATAACGAATTTTGTGGTTTGGCACTTACGCCCTTCTATTTCAAGCGCTTTTTCTCTGTCACTCCTATGGAGAACGACAGTGAGCGCTGAGGCGCCCTGCTAAACGGACCTATGTCGCTCGACTCGGGCGCTATATTTAGCTGATAAATCTAAAAAACTTTATTAAAAAACAAAACAAAATCATATTATGATGGAGGCTATAAGGTATGAATAATTTATTTTATTAATAAACTTATAATTTGATTGACATGTAAGATTATATAACTAGATATCCTTACAAAGACGTAATGTAGTTTCATAACCCTAAAAACTGTCAACTGTGTAGTGGAACAAGCTTAAGCTAGAGACACATTATCGGAAGCGGCTAATGGACGCGGCTGATAGCCGTGATCTAGAGTATGAACATACACTCAGCTGTGCAAACTATCGGACGTAAGTCGTGGACAGACTGACCTTGAGCGTCCGAATGTCCGACTGTGCACACTTATTTTTCCACTAAAATCAATTAATTATCATAAATATGTATATTACTGAGTCAATATTTTAATACATTGAATAAAAATATATTACCAAGGCACTCTACTAGTGTTTTAATAAAATAATGTACAATTTACAGTGGCGGCTGTTAGCCGCGTCCGTCAGCCGCGTCCGATAATGTGTTTCCAGCTTTAGTCTTGAAGAACGTAACGTACATAGACTTACAAAAGTCGTAGACTCTGCCATTTTAGTTACACAATGTATCATATGATGGCCTTATTTTATGCATAGTCATTTTTGATAGTGTATCTAACCGCATAATATCATCATCATAATAATTAAGTAATAAAGATATTAAATTAAATAAATACTATTATTTAATCACAGGTTGCAAAATGTGGAATTCTCACAAAACGTTCAATGTTCTGAAGTTCCAAGGTAAGAACAGTGTAAAATACTGCACGTCTTGAAATGTCACTCAAATCTAACTAACAATTCATAGACTATTTATTTACAGCAAAATAAGACTATTGGAAAATAGCTCTGAAGAAGATGGACCGCAGAATGTAGTTTTGCATCATACACGAATCACATTCTCGCTGAGCTCTGACGGTATCGTCGCGTTCAGAATAGTTTCATATTATATACTATGACTGTATTGTTTGGCAATAATATTGTTAGAATGTATGTTGATAAAAAGACAGTGTATATTGTTTTGTAAACTAGGATTAATATTAAATAAAAAAATAGTATATAAATAAAAAATAAATAAATAATTAAATTGCATAAGTTGATAAAAAATGCTATGCAATAGCTTTACCGCGGCAGTCTCCGAGTGCCACATGACTTTTTTTATCATACCATTACGATAGCATTTTTATTTTGCCCTATCTAAAATATTGTAAGGCCCTGTGTTAAAAGCAGAGTGCAAATTCAAAGACGAATATTAGTTCTCGGAGACTGTGGTAGTACCGATAACGAACCGCGTCTCAAACGCGGCGCTGCTTTATCGAACAAAACGGGGTGTATCCATTGCTCAAGGTCATTGGCTGCACTCAGCGTCTTAAGTATGCGAACAAAGAGTCGAGACTGTGTCACGCGTCTTCGTAAGAATGCGCTAGGGCTACCTACGATGATTATTGTAATAAAACGAATGTTGCGATTCAACTATATTTCTTATAAATTAATCAAATATGTTTAAGTTTTAGATAATGATTTATATTTTCTTCCCTTCTCTTAATTCTCAGTTATTAAATTTTTTATGGAATTCAAATCAATTGAATCATAAGGAATCATTCAAAATCATAATATGGAAAACATATATGGTGCTACGAGGCCGATTCATTAAACGTTGTCAAAATTATTTAAAAATTCTTTTTCTAACTTCTCAATATAATTTATTTATATGTCGTGGATTGATCGTGAACTAATAAATCGTTACCGGAAATGTCGTGGATTGATGCTATGGAGCGATGGACAGCGCCATCTAAGAATAATTTCAGTGAATTAATAAATCGTCACCAGAAACGCAAGTGGCGCCCTCCCGCTTGGACATGATCGTCGGTAGAGGGGATGCAGCGATGACTGGCGGGAAGATATGGCGGTGATCATTCTACCTCGGATGGCATACGCTCAGTACCAACGCACGTGTTTGTTTCCATATTGTAAAAACCGTTGGTAAAATAAAGTTATTTAGATTTAAATTATTTTTCGTTCGAGTACCCAAGTCAGTGCTAACATTTATCAAAACTATGTCGAATCATGATGAAGACCCGATGTTTCGCATCTCGGCCACCCTGATGCGACATATATATTTATAATTTTTTGACTTTTACACCCATCTACTGCACAATAATGTGGTTTCGGCATTACGAAGCGTATTCGCGGGAAACGTGCCGAGGCGGTCGTTTGCCCACCCTCTGTCGATTGTATCGTCGACGATACGCCGAGCGGTAGGCATTTAGCGCGTCGCCTTGAGCGAGTGACGGAGGCCTGCTATAGATAACAACGCGCCTGTGTGAAAGAGCCATAATTCTTAAAATGATAGCTTTTATTATCCGTTTAAGACACGAGGTATATCATTTATACTATTTATTATTTTGTATTACACAATAAATTAATGTAAGACACTCTAATATCCTATCTTTGAATGATTTTCGTCAGTGATTTTGAAACGTCGTGAACGTTGCTTGTGAATCAAAATTGCACACACACATAGAAGCAACAATAGTATGACTGCAACTCCACACAGAGCAAACACACCTCCGCGAAGTCGACCATCACCTGTAACAAGAAATAATCACTAATATTAAAGTAGACGGACTCCATAGTCAGATCCAGTCTTTGATTGACATGCTTTTTAGGATGATTTAGAATGCACGGCTCGCTTATATCCCAAAAGTAAACATTTAGTATTGAAAAAATATGCATTATTATATAAATATGATGTCACCTTACAATAAAACCCACTAGCTAACCCACGCAGCCCTGTCTGCGTCTTCTATTACCCGTAGCTTGATCAAAACATTTTTTTTCGATAATAAAAGGATATAATAGAGATTCAAATTATTTTCCAGAGGGGTAGGCAGAGGACAGTGAACTCCACTTACTACAGTCCTGGCACACTTCTTTTGCTTTTTCCACATTCATTAATCGTATGCATGCTCGTCGGTTCCTGGTGCTCTTCACATGGCTCGTTTTCAGAACATCACCAATTTAGTTTATAAATGTTCGCCGTGGACCACCTCTTCCACACACAATCTCTAGATAAATTCCTTTCGTGAGTCTTCTATCATCCATTATCTCTAAGTTACCAAACCAAGAAATCAAGTCCTTTTCAATCCTTGTCACAGCATTTTCTTTTAATACACAACGTTTTCTTTATCACTGCATTCCTGACTCTTTTACTAACATTCAAACCCCACACTTCTTAGAGAAGGCATCTGCATCTCTACAGCATTACTTCTACTTTCGTGCCTCATTTGGCATAACCAAGATTCGTTACTATACCTATGCGACGGAACCAGAACACCATTGTCATTCACCTTATTTCTCGCTTTCGCTCTCTTTTCTATATCGTTTCCATATGCTTCATTCATTGTTAAAATAGAATCCAAAAATAAAAAAACTCCTTCATTTGTACTATTTTCTTATTTGCAATCGTAACATTCAATCCCTCATTCATAAGCATTACCATTTCCTACAACTCCTGCGCCGACGACGCGGCCACAAGTAGTACCTTTTTTTCGCGGCTAATTTATTTTCGTACTATACCTTCGTAGGGTAAACGAATTCGTATATGGGACTCCCGGAGGAACCGTTCTACCTACTAAACCAGTATTGAACCCTGGAATAAACCAGTTTAATCCAGTATTGTAAGTACACGATACGTTACCTACCTTTATCAGAGGAAAGAAGTTCACTTTTTTCAACAATTTTTAGTACTTTAGACAACTGTGGTAAGTACTGTAACCAATACTTGACATCTCTATCAGGACTACGATAGTTACTGCTGGCAGTTCCCATGCTACGTATATCAAAAATATTCGCATCATTAGGCTTGTATTGTCTCCACAAGTCACCGTCTCCCGGTATCCTACAATAAAAACAAATGTTATTGTTAAGGCGGAAACACATTATGAAAATGCGACGCGACGCGTCTACACCCGATATGCACCATGCACATTACCAACACGCGACGCCACGACATACTAGCAATTTCTGAATACAGTTAGCTATCAGAAGTCGAAGTGTATGGTTATGTACTATGGATCAAATAAATAACGAGTCAGATGAAAACTTGGAAGAAGATTTGATACAAACTTAGTATGATCCATAAATATTTAAGTTCATGTCGTATGTAGCTAAATTCATGTCATATAGAACGGGATATCATTTTGCCAACTAAATTAATTGTTCGTTGGTCATTTCGCTAAATAAATTCATTTTTTTAATTATTTTATTTTATTGCATACATTCCGTTTGACAAGAAAGTATGTTTATATATTTATATCAGTTGTCTAGTACCCATGACACAAGCTCTGCTTAGTTTGGGACTAGATGAATTTGCGTGGAAGATGTTCGAAATATTTATTTTATTTAGTTATATTTAAAACGAGATTGTTATGAACACACCCAACTTTATTTCTATATGCTCTACTCAATCTATGTTCTCTTCTTGATAACCCTATGCTGGTAGTTTTAGCGTGTATCCAAAATATAAGTGTGTGTTCGCTTCCACATAAACTGTAAATAAACTATAAAGTGATTTAAATTAAATATAACATTAAAAGTTATTCACCTTTTTTAAACATGTGCAGGAACACATTACCCGATCTCAGAATCACAATTATCCTTAGGTTATCCGGTTAAACCCACCTGGGTTTGCAACAAACCTATTTCATCATCGTCAACAGCCTTCAACAGCCCACTGCTGGACATAGGCCTCTCCTTAGAAAGGAGGTTTTGGCCTACTGTACCACGCTGGCCAGACGGGTTGGTATAGGGTTGGTTTCAAGTCCCCGTGGGATTTGGAGTCGGAAGTGCTCGCCGACGTTTATCGGCGAGTGGCTAACTACCGGGCGGAGAGTGGTGGAGTTGGACCTCCGCCCGAGGACGTGCGCGAGTGGCGCGAAGCCGCTCACCGAGCCACGATGGATCGCTGGTCGGTCCGGCTGGAGACTCCACGTGCTGGCTTCGCCACCGTAGAGGCGCTTCAGCCGGTCATCGGCGAATGGGCAGTGCGGCAGCACGGGACCCTTACCTTCCGACTGACGCAGGTTCTTTCCGGGCACGGTTGCTTCGGAAAGTACCTGCACTCGGTCGCCAGGAGGGAATTGAGTCCCGCCTGCCACCACTGCGACTGCAGTGAGGATTCGGCTCATCACACGCTGGCGGTCTGCCCCGCATGGGAGACGCAGCGCCGGGTCCTTACTGCAGTCATCGGAGGGGATCTCTCGCTGCCGGCCGTCGTTCGTTCCATGGTCGGCAGCGAGAACTCATTTACCGCGGTCGCAACCTTCTGCGAGGACGTAATCTTGCAGAAGGAGGCGGCGGAGAAGGCCCGGGAGGACGACATCCAATCGGACCAGATTCGCCGCCGGCGACTCGGGCGGCGGAGGCGCGAACATCTGCGCCTCATGGCGCCTTGAGTGTGGCCGTGGGTGGACGGGTTGTCCCTCCACCCGCACTATGTGGGCAGCCGCGAGGGGGCGGCGTCGGTGTGTGCCGGACGCCGCCTAAGAGAGGGTCGTCAAATCGAGACGGTGCCCGCATCAGGAGCGGGCAGGCGCTGGAGAAGTTCAGAAGGAGATCCCACCCTGGACTTCTCCTACTCCTAAACGGAGAAGCGCGGAGAGGGCACACTGTGTGGTTTTTAGTCGGTTCAAGTCCGACTCACCACCCCGCCGTAACCCCCGGTGGGGTGACGGTCCATGATGATTTTCCACACAGGTTGGTATAGGGTTGGTTTCAAGTTTTCCTTCTCTTTGCATTGATTTTGTCTTGCGAAGTTTATCCCTTAGTCGCCTATTACGACACCCGCGGGATGAATAGGGGTGGTGACACTCTGTATTCTTAATCCGTCACCACAAAAACACCCCTAGCCTAGGATAGGCCTAATTTAATTTGTTTTTTGGGCGGGGTGTTCAAGGATCGACAAAGTGTTGGGCCTCAGGGCCCTAACTGAAAGCTATGGGCGACGTGGTATCGACGGTGTCGCTGGACAATAGTGTGCCGTATAGCTGCATCAGGAAAGCACTCCACTACCACGAGACGTCAAGATACCTGATGCGGCGGCGGATGTATTGTCCGCCCGTGTTCCATAGGGGTCTATTCAAGGACCACTCTTATGGAGCATAGAGTACGACTGGGCCATTGCAATACGATGTTGCTTTCCGGTAGTCTCTTATTTCATAGGCTCTTCATATATGATAATATCACCCAAGTTCAGCTTAATAAGTTTTTAAAATCATATATATTTATACATATATACACACACGCATGATAACTAGATTGTATGACTACCTCTTAAGACTAGAGTCCACAGTGCTGGATTTACACATTTGCCGCCCCAAAGCTTTAACAATTTTGCCGCCCCTACTGACTTCTAAAATTAGATATACTGTTAACAATAAAGCTAATTCTCTTTTTAAGAAAATAACCTAGTTAGGCGATTCACACACTGCACCGCGCTCCGTCGCGTAGCGCGGAGTGGCAGATTTTAATATATTGTATGCAAGTACATCGATTAGTATAGAAAACACGCCAGGTCCAACATACTGGACACGCGCTACGACGCGTGAGGCTAGCAGCTTCGGGATTGGCTGCCCGCGCCTACGCGCGTGTTCGCGTCGCCAGTGTGTGAATCGCCTTACTAGATTCTTTTTACAACTTTTTTTTATTTTGAGCTAAGAAAAGCAGAGCTTTGTTTTTACTGCACTACTTATAAGGTGTGGAGGGCTAAGGAAGATGGGTAGATAAGGCTCGATACTGCTAACGACTTAGCTCCTGGAGCTGTCTAAGTCGTCGTCTTTACTGCTAAATAAAGATATTGCACATTCGATAAACGTTATTAAACGATTTTTATTGCACTCAATTTAACACAAATTTTAAAAGCAATATTAAATTGAAATTAATAATTTTAATAAATAAATATTTCGGACATCTTACACAAAACGCTATCTAGTGCTAAACTAAGCAGAACTTGTATTATGGTACTAACTTACTGATATAAATACATAAACATTCTTTTTTTGTAAATACATACATTTTAAACAGAAAATAAAAACTAAGTACGTTACTATCAATATCTCTATTTGCTGGTGCATGGTTGGCCTAGTGGTTTAAGTGGCGGTCCTGCGAGGACGTCTCCCCCCCGGGAGGGCTCGGCGTTATTTGCTACGCCGATGACACTCTTGTCACAGTCCGGGAGGCAACCTTTCAAGAGGCGGCGCGCCTGGCCACCACAGTAGTCTCCCTGGTGGTCGGGCGCATTGAGGCGCTGGGCTTACCGGTGGTCATGGAAAAGACGCGAGGCCCTTCTGTTCCATGGGCCCATTGGCAACCCTCCGGCGCCTCAATCGAGGTCAACTCGGTCCTCGTACCAGTCCGGGCCCAAATGAAGTATCTGGGCCTGATACTTGCTCCGAAGCTGATCGACACTGCCTCCGCCCTTGGGCGTCTTTTGCCTAATTTAGGCGGAGCCAGAGTCGCGATGAGGCAGCTGGCTGTACACGGGGGTTGTCCGGTCTATCGCACTTTATGGTGCACCGGTGTGGGCGGCGGCTCTGTCCGACCAGAATAGGGTGCGCCTCTGGCGGCCCCAGAGGACGCTGGCAGTTAAAGCCATACGGGGGTACCGCACCGTGTCGACCGAGGCGGCGTGCGCCTTAGCCAGGACACCCCCGTGAGATTTGGAGGCGGAAATGCTCGCCGAAGTTTATCGGTGAGTGGCTGACTTCTGGGTGGAGAGTGGATTTCGCCCTCCGCCCGAGGACGCGCGCGAGTGATTTCATTTCTTTCCGAATGACGCAGGTTCTATACGGGTATGGTTGCTTCGTGAAAGCGAGGGTAATATTCCTCCCGTCCGGTACAAGAACACCGCCCCCGGACCGGACGGAGTACCAGCTTGAGTACTGACCCGAGCCCTCGACTACATATCGGACCACCTTAAGGATGTTTTGAGGATGCCGTCCCTAGCATACCGTCCGGACGCTTCCCTCAGAGCTGGAAGAGCGAAAAGCTGGTCCTACTTCAGAAGTCGGGACGGTCTGCCGATTCGGTCGCGGCCTATAGGTCTATCTTGTGGCTGGACGAGGTGGGATAAGCTGTTTAAGAGGGTGCTTTCTGCCCGCATCGTCCGGAACCTATGCGAGGTGGGCCATAATCTGTCGGACGCCCATTTCGTATTTTGAGAAGGGGGTCTGACGGTCGATGCCATGTTGCGACTGAGGGCGGTGACCGAAGAGGCAGTTAGCAGTGGCGGCGTGCTGTTGACAGTGTCTGTAGACATCGCCAACGCATTCAATATTCTGCCATTTAGCTGCTTCAGGGAAACACTCCTCTATCATAGAGTGCCAGACGCCCTGAGGCGGCGAGTGGCAGACTATTTAGAGGAGCTTACCGTCATATACGAGGACGGAGATGGTGTTTTGAGACGTCGGACCTAGTCGTGTTCCGCAGGGGTCTGCCCTTGGACCACTCCTGTGCAACATGGGATACGACTGGATCCTTCAGGGCATCTCCCCCTGAGATAGGCATAGGTGTGGCTACAGCCAGGGGGGACGAACTATCACGAGCCGGTGCGCTTGTCCACCACCGGAGTCTCCCTCGTGGCTGGACGCATTGAGACGTTGGGCTTACTGGTGGCCCTGGATAGGATGGAGTCCTTTTTGTTCCACGGGCCCCGTCGTGGGCCTCTCCCCGGCGCCGCCATCGTATTCAACTCGGTGCTCGTACTGGTCCGGGCCCAGATGGAGTATCTGGATCTGATCCTTGACGGTAGGTGGCTCTTCAACGAACACTTCCGACAGCTTGCCTCAAAGCTGGTTGACACTGCCTCCGCTCTTGGATGACTTTTGCCCAGTTTGGGTGGAGCCAGTGTCGCAACGAGACAACTGTACACGGGAATTCTCTGGTCTATGTAGAGGTGTGGGCATCGGCTTTGACGGCCCAAAATAGGGCACACCTCTGGTGACCCCAAAGGATTTTGGCGGATAGAGTCATACACGGTTACCGCATCGTGTCGACCAAGGCGGTGTACACCTTGGCCGGCAAATTCCCGGGACTCAGTCCAGCACATGCTAGTTGTTTATCCCGCATGGGCGGCGCAGCTTCGGGTCTCACTGCAGTCATCAGAGGAGATCTCTCGCTACAGGCCGTTTACCGCTTCAGTGGCATGCCGCGAGGAGGTGACGTCCGCATGTACCGTACGTCGCCATAGAGAGTTAAGCAATTGACGGCGTCCACTTCACTGAGAGGAGGCACTGGGAGGGGTTCAGATGGCGTAATAACAGGTTCCCTGGATTCCTCCTATTTCAGGCGCAAAGTGGCACACAGTGTGGTTTTAGTTGGTACGATTAAGACATGCCGCCACGCCGCAAGCTTCGGTAGAGTGGCGGCCCGAGGGGGTGTCCACAAATCCAAAAAAAAGTGTTTTAAGTGGTCGCCACGCTGCTTTGTACTGCTCCAAGTGTCTTGGATTAAAATCCTTCGTGGAAAAACACTGTGCGATTTACAAATTGTTGTCCCGAGTCTGGGTGTTCGCTGTGTTCGATTCATTTATGTTAAAGCTCCCCGTGACACTTTGCGGATTGGCCCAAAAAAAATGGTACAGAAAAAAGTAAGTTTGCGGACAACTGTTTTTTTTAAAAGACCACTTTCGAATTTGGAGTATAGGACCTATACCCCCTAATTTTGCCGCCCCAAGCTTCAGCTTTTTCAGCTTCTATGGTAAATCCGGCCCTGAGAGTCCATTAACTAAAGACTTTTTCTTTGTTTATTATTGTTATTTTTAAGAATATTTTTTTTGAATGTCCATTTGTTTTCGTAATTTACTAATTTTTATTTTAAAATATATAAAAACAAAAATACTTTACCCATACTTAATAAAATTTACTACGTGGTTTCGAAATTGTGATGATTTTCGCATTTCTTCAGCTGTTGCTGGTCGACGTGCCACTTGAAGCATCATGGCGTCTCCTAAGAGTGAAACTAAATCTGATCCATGGACAGCGCCTGCCATTAAAATACCCATGTAAATTATAATTCCTATTTTACGCTGATCGGTTTGTAAATTAGGTAAGTAAGTCTTCTTCCTAGCCTTTATTATACCCAAGACTATTTTGGGGCCGGCTACTAGTTCAATCGGATCAATCTTGGATTCAATCTGAACCGCAGTTTTTACACGGAATCGAACCTCGCCAACCCTGAGGTCGAATAGGAATTCAAAGATTGAACTTGTTGTCAGCATATCTAACTAATTGCCATAGATTTTCATGACAACCGGAACCGACGGCTTAACGTGTTCTCCGAGGCACTCTCTTTCTCGTTCGGCTCACTGTTCCTCCTTCACCGTTATTGGAAAATTGTCGTCTGTCTGCATGTGGTACATCCTCATTGTCATCCGTCCTGTGTCCGATCTGTTCCTCCTTCGTAGTATTTAGAAAATTGTCGCCTGACTGTGCAGATTGTACTTCGTCAGAGATACTTTTTGACAACACTTTTGTAATATATGGTAGTCAGTATTAGGTCTCGAGTTCAAATCCCGCGTCGGGAAAAAAGTGTTTTTCTTAGGAAATTCCTAATAGCAGTCCGGAGTTTGGAAGTTTGGCTGTGATTCACGCCCGTGCCTCGGTGAACACGTGAAGCCGTCGGTCCCGGTTGTCACGAACATCTATGGCAATCGTTATTGAGAAGTCAGGGCCCTCAAATTTACTGACAACTAGTTCAACCTTGGAATTTCAGTTCCCCCTTAGGGTTGTGGAGGTCCGATGTCAGTCGCTCCGAGGAAAAACTGATACTCAGGTAAAACCGGTTGAACTAGTAGCCGACCCCAAACAAAATTAGGAATAAGGCTGGGAAGAAGAAGATTAAAGTTAAAACAATATTATACACACGAAACATCTTATTGTTTCACTATTTTGTAGTAAATGTATATTAATAAGCATGCTCATTAATTTATAGATTTCTTTAGTCCAAAATTTACAAGTGCTTTTGACACTTGACATTCATATAGACGCGTAAATTATATTAAAGGTAAATAAAGTAATTAAAACCTGTAAAATTATATTGCAATCCCCGGAGGTCTACTCCTGCTGGTTGTGAATAACGATAAACATATAGGCGACCAACTCTTCTTGCTAGTCGTGAGGCAATAAGCGCAATTCCAGCCCCCCATTGAACTGATGATTCAATACGACCAAGTGATTCTATTGCGTTAAGAATATTTTCATCTTTCTTAGATGTTTCGGTCCAATATTCCCATCGAATTGCTTCAGTCAGCTGTAAAGGTAATAATAAGTTAGTTTAAATTTAGTAAGTAGTGTGCTGTCCGCACACACTCACACTGCGCCTGAAATGGGACGGATCCGGGAACAACTATTATTACGACACTGCGACCGTGGTACAAGAGCTGTCGCTACCGGCCATAGCTCGTGCGTACAGCGGCCGGTAGCGAAAGATCTCCTCGGATGATTTCAGTGAGGGCTCAACGCTGCAGGTTCACACCACTCTAGTATCGAGTACGTCGAGGACTGATAAGCTTTGGCCAGCACTTCGGCCTTCAAATCTCATCCCGATCCCATCAGCATGTCATGGTCACGAACCTCAGGTGCAGCACGGCATCGACCCTCGAACACCGCTAACAAAATTCGAATCGGACTTCCGACAAATTGGCCTACCTAGCATAGGTGCTGGACCCTCTCAGTTTGCCCGCCTCGTGCAGCAACATGATAGATCTATAGGTTGAGACCAAATCGACATCTCTCCTTCTATGAGTCCCGCTGGAGTGCCTGGTGACGGCACCCGTGTTCAACCCGAGTGGCCGTTGCCTCCTTTCTAAGGAATGGCCTATGTGCAGGAGTGGACTGTTAGAAGTTCTTGATGTAAGTAACGAGTAATTGAGTTCATTGTGTAGCTTCGATCGTATTAGTTTTATTGTAGTTTACCTGTATGTACTTTAGACCTAAGTACTTGACGCGATATTTGCAATAGAAAAAAATACGAACCATGGGCAATGTGATCGAGTCCATAGAAAATAGACGTAAGATTTCAGGTATCGTTTTATCATTAACGCAGTCGGAGATATACAATTTGCCCCGTCTTATTAGGTCATCGTGTTTATCATCTAAAACCAACAATAGTGTATCATCAATTTATACGTGAGTGAGCGACAACCTTGAATTGTAGTGAAATTTATCCATACCATTGTAATTTAATATTTCAAGGTCGTTAGCTCCAAGCAGAACATCGAGTTGCAAGTTTTTTTGCGTAGATTTTGACAAAGCGTCCAATAATGAATTAGGTAAGAACTGTTCGGATTCTGGCAAAAAAGTATCAGGTATTGGTTGCATAGCTTTTATCCAAGTTTCATTCTGTAATAAATTTTCATAATCAGTTAAAAGCAAAAATGGTTAGTTTCAATCATTTATTTTGGCATACACAGTAATAATAATTAGTTCACCACTGCACTTCACATTACAAAGATTGTTCAAATTGCTGACCTTTTAATTTCCCACCTAAAGTAACAGATACATCTACGGAATGACAAAAAACCTAATTAAGTAACTGCGCTAGAATGAAATTTTTTTAGCTATTACTTAATTATCCTTGGTATTCATGTAAACGTGTTTTCTTTATTTTCAAAAGTGTTTCTGCTACCCAAAATTTGCAAATTCGTGAAAAAAGTGAGCGTGTTTGTGCAACATATTTAATACCATTTGAAAGAAGATAAACTAAAGAATTAAAATCAGTAAATAGAAGAACTCAATGCATTTTTTTTTGTACCGCAAAGTTGACTCACTTTAATTTTCACCTTATCAAACATTTTGTTCAGTAAATAAAAACAAAAGTTGGTGTTCATTGTGTATAATTTCGAATTTTACTGATACACCCAACAGTCAACTTGAATATCAAAACATAATTACTAGGATTTAACTAAGATTTTAAAAAATACCTGTTTATGCTAATTTTTTTTTTGTTAAGTTCATAATCGATATTAAAATTATGGTGACGTTATTGTGATGTAGATAGGTGACCCTTTCTATCAGCCATTTTAACTTGGCAAACGATGTACCAAACACTGTTTAACCTTGTACGTTGTAGTAATGTATGATTAATTTTGTTTCACTTTACTGCGGTAAATATTTTCTCATAAATATATTTTACCGAATAGGTAGACAATATGTCTGCTAAAGGGCGTTCACGCATGCAACGCAAAATTTCCTGATCTGTGTCATTGCCACATTGCAACAACTGCGCAATTTCCCGAGAGATTCGATCAACTTCAGCGACTTCAATAACTCTTTGTTTATCTATAGCTTTCCAAATATCGAATGGTGACATAACAATGGCTCTTTGAAATAAACCTGTAATGAAAAGAGTCGTTAAACTAGTTGTAAATGTAAGCTATAAATATTAAGAGAAATAACTTTTACCTATAGTTCGAGGGGATGTCATTTGATGTAAGACGCTGACAGCGCCTGCTGTGTGCCCAAGTAGAGTTATTGCAGTCGGATCACCACCGAATGCAGCAATATTGTCACGTACCCAAAGAAGCGCTAAATACTGGTCTAATAGTGCCAGGTTGCCCCGAGCTGATATTGATCCTAATGTAAAAAATGCAAGCAAATGAAGACGATACATTACTGTCACAACCACGATACCTTCAGATGCCAATTCTTGACAAGGCAGAGATACTCCCCCCCTAACCCAAGATTCGCTATATAATATCACAACCACTGGTAGTGATTTTCCATCAGAGCGCTACCTAGAAAACACGAGAGTTACAGTACGTATTAAAGTGCATTCTTATTTTATTAATATTCTTATCAGTATTTAAACGTACCCGAGGTGTCCAGATATTGAGGAAAAGGCAATCTTCACTGTAATTGTCTTTTTCTTGGTCTCCGATATGTGGACAGTGGGGAGGGATTCGATGGGCACTGAACGTTCGGCTCCAACCAGAATGTCTTTCTGGTGCCTGTAACGTAAGCTTAAACATGTATACATATACAATATGTAGTGTATCAAGCCCAAGTATTGCAAATGTATTGAAATGTACAATAGTTCGCCAGTCGATTATTTCTTTTTGCTTTTTGTTTGTTAATTATGTTAAAGGCTTATAATACACCTATCTACACTGTTGTTATAATAGTAGAAACATATAAAAAGTAAAAAATGTTTCACAAAATACAGAATATTTAAATGCTTTTATTACCGATACCGACTAAACTTTACGAAACGTATAATAATGATGTATTAAGAAATTCTGTACTTAAATATATACCTACAAACAAGCCACAGTGGTATATGTCGATGCTCCATTAACCATTTTTAGGTTTGAATTTTTTTGAGTTATATGTTTTCCTCAACTTAAATAATCCTTAGCGAATTAAATTCGTTATATTATATTCGTTATATTAGATAACATTTATAACATTTTTTTTCCCTAGAATGTACTGATTTTTTATTATACTGTCACCTTTGTAAAGCCCATTTTTAGGGTTCCGTTGCCAAATGGCAAAAAACGGAACTCTTATAGATTCGTCATGTCTGTCTGTCTGTCTGTCCGTCCGTATGTCACAGCCACTTTTCTACGAAACTATAAGAGCTATACTGTTGAAACTTAGTCAGTAGATGTATTCTGTGAACCGCATTAATATTTTTACACCAAAATAGAAAAAAAGCAATAAATTTTGGGGGTCCCCATACTTAGAACTGAAACTCAAAAATTTTTTTTTCATCATATCCATACATGTCATCATCCATTTTATAACTGGATAGGTCTTCAAAAATGATATTGAGGTTTCTAAAATCATTTTTTTCTAAACTGAATAGTTTGCGCGAGAGACACTTCCAAAGTGATAAAATGTGTGCGTCCCCCCTTGTAACTTCTACAATTTGAGAATGATAAAACTAAGAAAAATATATGATGTTACGGAAAATACTCTACTATGCACTGTGTAAATATAACAAAGCATCTAAATTTTATTATGCGACCAGCTCTGGTTTCGCAAGGGTCGTCATCATCGTTCGTTAGTCGTGCTCTATTTTAAGTGTTTGCTTTATGATGTTATAGGCGTTTTTTTTGTGTGCATTAACCCAGCAAAATTAAAAAAAAAGCGGCCAAGTGCGAGTCGGACTCGCCCACGAAGCCAATTTTCGTTGGAAGTTTGCATGGTAACAATTACCATGCAAACTTCCAACGAAAATTGGTTTGAACGAGATCTAGTAAGTAGTTTTTTTTTAATACGTCATAAATCATAAACCGTAATTTACATTTCTTTCAATCAAAACACTATTATTAAAACATCGATGAAAGTTACAACGAATTACAAAAACTTTTATATGATGTTACTTGCTGCTACGGAACCCTTCGTGGGCGAGTCCGACTCGCACTTGGCCGCTTTTTTTTTTAATTTTGCTGGGTTAATGCACACAAAAAAAAACGCCTATAACATCATAAAGCAAACACTTAAAATACAGCACGACTAACGAACGATGAAGACGACCCTTGCGAAACCAGAGCTGGTCGCATAATAAAATTTAGATGCTTTGTTATATTTACACAGTGCATAGTAGAGTATTTTCCGTTTAGAATGACATTTAATTGTAGTTTTAATGTTGATGATAAGTCTAAGTCATTATAATGTTTTTCTTCATTATACAAATAATTACCGCACACGGTTCTCTTAATTCAAACCTACAACGCTCAGTACAGTAGAACTTTCACCTAAGTCACTACCCCATTCGTGCCGAGATATTCAAAAGTGTGATTTAATGCATACCGAAAATCTGTAACGACCCTTTGGAGCTGTAGCATAGGGCACTCCATAGTAAATTTCAACTGGAATTGAGCTTTTTGTGTAGGTTTTTATCTGTATAAAAATATTATTAAAATTAGTCAACCAATATAACAACAAATAGATAGCGTTCTAAGAAAAAGTGTAGAACTTACTCCTATTATCCGGCCTTGAGGTATATTAACAACAGGCTCTTGCGCCAACACCTTTGCAAAAATAAAAATCACAAACCAAAAACTCAAAAAAACAAAATGCCACATAACTATACAGTAAATAACTTTTTAGAAACACCAACAATACGTGATTTGATCTTTTTAGTGAGGTTTTCGAAATGATTACATATGAACCGATGGTGATATAAAATGTAACTGATGTTTTATTACTGATGGGCACTGAGCGTAATGAGCGTGTATACATGTGTGTAGTTAGTATTTACCTTTATGAATAATGGAATGCACGACATCGACACTGGACCATCGACACAAAAAAATAGTACAATGATGCGCCCTGATCCATGACGAGAAAATGTAACAATGACTGGCTACATTGTTCTAATTTCACTCAGCAATTCGAAACATAATTTATTCAAAAAAGAAAAATTAACGATTCTGTATTTTTTAATAATAAACGGGTTTTAATGAATATCTATCTAACTAACTTGATTATTTATTTTATAAGTACATAGAAGTTTAAAAGTACAAAACATTTTCTAAAATAGAGAGAAAACTGCATTAAAAATAATAAACAATATTAAAATAAAATCTTGTTTATATTACAACTTGCAAATTTGACTTCACCATTTCACAATACGGACGCCAGACCACTGTAGTATTAAACTTTTACTGAGCTGTATGCGATGTCCAGCTTCTTCAATAATATTTTATAGTAATAGTGAATAGGTTGATTATTTGCGAAGCCTATCGTGGCTAACATTAATCCGTAGCCAAGTAATATGGAAAAAAGCTTGTGCCTGGACAGCCACTGACGAAACCCACCAACTATAAGAAAAAAAATTGTACCATTAAACACAAAAACAGAACAAAAAAGACGTAACAGAACCAAAAGTCATATGCTTCTTCACGTTTAGGAGACCAATAAAGTTTAGACTAACATCAATTCATATTTGTCAAGATGAAAAATATCATGGGTTAGAAAAGGAAAGCTAACTTTTGGTATTTTTTTAATAACAACTTCTGTATTGTGTAAGCAATTATGTAAGCTGCTGATTGACAGACTCTAAACATTTTAGGTAATGTATAAATAAAATTACTGTACCATTCCTATTGACGCTTGTTGTAGGAAATCTCATCGACGCGGGTTGCTTCGCATACACGAGCATATATCTCACTCTTACTAGGTCACAATTTGTGACTATGTATTGTGTCATCTGTCCATCGCAATTTTGATCGGAAAGTAGTTTCTTACTTTTATCGTCTTCGTAAATACCATCTCCTGTATTTAAAAAGATTTTTGTTAACGGGTTCACATTAGTGCGATACTAAATAAAAGTAACAATAAGTGATCTGACTAACAAGACTTGCCTGACAATAAGTGATCTCAAGATTTTATAGTTCAAGCTGTTATATCGTCAACCTGTCGATACAGAAGCTAGACTTCAATAACTGGGAATGCTTTAATATATCTAGATTATCAAGTTTTCACATCCTCAAGCCAGTGCCTATGAATGGCCCTGTAGGTATTTTATATTTATATGTCCGACTCGGATTTCTTAATATTTGCACTCCGCGTGGTTTCAATCGGTTCAAATCCGACTATACTACTACTTCTGAGCTTATCTATAATAAAGAAAACACACCTTCATTTGAAATAGGTTTCTGGTAATTGATGCCTTCTGGAGCATCAATAACTTCACACATGGCTATGCAAGACAGATGACCACCAATGCAGCTGGCGCCCCATCCGAATCCTCCGTGGCTATAGGGCAAGCTTATATTGAGGTCAGGCGACAAGTAGACGCCGTTTCCTAACAAGGTGTTCTGCATATGCAAAAATAAACCAATTTTAAGATAATTTTATTTTTATAACTGAAATAAGATAGGTACACGGTCGGGTAAGTTTTAATAAAGACATGTTTGTTACGTTATGTTCAATTTTTATAATCCGTTAATGGAAATATAAAGGTAATATACCATATTTTTACCAACAGAATCTTTAGAAACATAACGTGTGGATTTATTGAAGCTTACCTTATTCAGGTGCTGTTGCAGGCCGAAATTTAAAATAGTATAGAAATTCTCCAATCGGTTGCCATGGTAAGCGTAAAATATATTATGATTCTTAGACAAGTCCTTCCATTTGGTTTCTGCTATTGATTTAGAGGAGCTTACTACCTGGAATATGTACTGCGGTTTCGGCGCGGAAATTGTTGAATGCGTGTTCAATAACACGGCTTCATGCTGAATGAAAAGAAATTAAATATGTTATTAAAAGAATAATTAATTATTTAAGTAAGGTAACTTCAACTGTGAATTAGTCTGTGATACATTAACATCACAGACGACTGCGCTTAAACTAGCTGTATTATACTACGCTTCGCTAATATATATCGTGAATGCACGAAAGAAAGGTAAGGAAAACTGACGGACGCCTAAAATACTGCCAAAAAACCTTGAAGCAGTTTGAACTTATGTCGGGTAAAATTTGAGGTCCATCGGTTTAGATTTTTTAGTTGGCCTAGTGTTAGGTCCTTACAAATAATGAAATTGGCGTTTATATAAAGTCAATTTTTTTTTCTAAAACGTATACCTATAAAGTATGCACCGTTGTTATCTTAGCACTTTTGCCATGTCAAGTTTTTTACTTTCCCGTTTTGCTTCAAGTGTATTAATATAGTTTTATCACCTACCCCGAAGCTTGCAGCTATCTCTTGAGTGCTTTTTAGTGTTTTAAATAAATAAATAAATGAATATTTATGGACATCTTACACAACGTCATCTAGTCACAAACTAAGCAGAGCTTGTATTATGGGTACTAAACAACTGATATAGAAATATAATTCCCGTAGAAATAATATTAATTATCATGGAACGTAACGTGAAAGTTTATAAGTTAGAACTGATAAATAAATAAATAAATAAATAAATAAATAATAAATAGATAAATAAACATTTTTTTTTGTAAATACATAGATAAATACATTGTAATGGACCCGCTTCCACATTAGCCTTTAATTCTTCATTTTCCACTTTGGTCTCCGGCCGTCCACGGGGTTGGATCTGAAGGTCGAAATTTCCAGAACGAAAACGAAGACGTTGAAACCTAAAACATACCGTGCTATCTTTTGCGACACCAGCGCCGTACACATCACTAATCTTTCGAGCTGTATCTGTAGCACTGGTGCCTGGTAGAACTCGTACTCGTAAATAAGCGACGCCAAAGAAAAAAAATGAGGATAAAACAAAGAGTGACTGTATTCAAAAACTCAAATGTACCAGCTAAATGAATTTATAAATTAGGATTTTGGAATTCTTAACCGAAGAGGACATATTTCAGATCACAGTGGTAAGAGTACGACAAAAAGCTAATTTCATATGTAAGGACCAAATAATTTAAGCAGCCACACGTCATTTTCTTCTGCGCCAAGTGTAGTGTGTTCAAATCCCACATGGGACAAAACGTTGTGTGAGCCACAAATTATTGTTTTAATTCTGGGGTTCTTTGTGCACGTTTCAAATATGTTTGTGAAGTCCACCAGCAACACAGTATGTAAATTCTAAATGTGGGAGTTGTCATTTTAAAATAAAAACAAAAGTTTAAAAAATAAATATTTCGGGCATCTGACATCCAACGCCATCTAGTCCCCAAACTAAGCAGAGCTTGTACTATAGGTACTAGACAACTGATATAAAAACATACTCGTACTTTTTTGTAAATACATACATATTAACCATTAAAAACACCCAAATACGAAAACAAATAAGTATTTGCAGATCAAAAAAAATATTTGGTTCGACCTCATTGCAAAACTACAGTCGCTTATAAACACAAACATAATTAATATTCTTATAATTATACTTAGTATAGATCATAGATAATACACTATATCTGATAGTATAGATTATACTATACTATACCACGCGTTGGGTGCGAGAAGCCCTAAATCGATCTCTGATCGATTTAGGGCTTCTCGCACCCGTGTGTGCAATCGGAGTGTGCCTATGTCCAGCAGTGGACTGTGATAGGCTGATGATGATGATAATAGGCAATACTTCTGTTAATAATAACCGAGTCTTCGGCAAGAAAAATTAACTCACTAGCTTGTCTTTTCAGCAAACAACGCTAAAATGCAAAAGAGGGTTATTTAATTGTATCTGTATCTATATTCTATTAAATGTTCTATGTTTAAATTCTATTGTATGTATCTATTAAATGTCCGAATTTTAAATGTATCTGCTTTTGTAAATACGAACTGATTTGTAATTTGTTAACATGTCATTGATTTTTCTGAAAGAGTATCCTAACATTTGATACAAAATTGAAAGCACATATTTTAATTATTCAAGTAGTTTTAAAATACCCTCATATTTTATCTCTGTGTCAAAAGAGCATAAATTAGTCTCACTGAACTAGTTAAAATAATAAAAAGTTACTAAACACATACCACATCCGCAGGTACAGTCTTCAGAGTAGGCTCTTTTAATCTCACAAGCACATAGAAGAGCAAATCAATAATATCACTCATATTCGATAAATTATCTAAATTATCTAATTGCTCCAATACCAAGTCTAAGGCCGGGACATCAGTGACAACGCTCAGCTAAAATAAAATAAAATCTTTTAATTCACAACACCTACCACTTTGCTCGGAAATCACAATATTATATTAAACCGTTCTGGTCCGAACTGAAACGTAAGAAGAGTCCATGATCCTTATGGATTATACCCTATAGGTGTATAAGTTAACTTTATACATCCTATAGGGTACAAAGTAAATTTTTTTCAGGGTTATTGCAGCTAAGAAAGATTGAACTCATTTGCTCAAAAAGTATCATGCAAAAGTACCTATACATGTGACCCAATCGCAGAATTCGATAGCTTAATAATTAAAAACGTACTAATTCATCCATATCTTTAACGCCACTTTTCAAGAAAGCTGGTGGAAATGGTCTGAGACAGCTTTCATATCTAAAACTGAACGCTGCCGCTACAAACAAACTCCATTTTATATCTGCGGCCTTGAAATCCTTTTCCAATACCAGTCTGTAAATAATAATAAATAATATAAAAGTTTGTATAGTTCTAAATTACAGAAGTTTAAGGTTAAAATTAATTTAATAAAAAAAGCTCTAAACTGTATTAAGTATAGAATAGAACAAAGTAATCACTAATATTGTTTGTTTATTGAAATTTCTCTAAACTTATTATTCTTAAATTGTTCTTAAATAACACACTTGATATGACTGGTTATGAAAAAGAAATCTAATAACCTTAGGTGAACAGCCTTCTTCTCCAACGTGTCTAGTCTAGCTTGTGTATTATCTGATAGTGTTTCAGATGCTGGTGGTAGGTTGCAGTTAGTTGCTGTATCAGATAAAGCTTCAGGCTCGCCATCCATGTTTATTGTTTTGCTCGCTCTAATGATATGGATAAATTTATTGATATCAGAATTATTATATTGCAGGCATAATTTTGAAGGCTTTCAAATAAAGGTGTTCAACGTTTTATTCCATTATGTAAGTCAACAATAAAATTGACAAAATAAATAAAAACAATAGTCGAACGTCGTGCCAGCTAGTTACATAATTAAATGACAATGAAGGTTTCATGTATCCTCGACTGTATGTTTACTTGACTATCAAATTGAATTATAAAGCTGGAAACACATTATCGGACGCGGCTGATAGCCGTGATCTAGAGTATGAACATACACTGAGCTGTGCAAACAATCGGACGTAAGTCGCGGACGTGACCTTTGACTGACCTCGAGCGTTCGGACGTACGACAGAATCATCAAAATCAAGGTACAAGACCGAATGACGAGACTGCACACTTATCAGTCGCGGCTGTCAGAGTCCGATACTGTATTACAGTTTTAAGGTGGAAACACATTATATAACGTCCGATAGTTTGCACAGCTCAGTGTATGTTCATACTCTAGATCACGTGTCTCCAGCTTTATAGTGTACGCGGAAGCGCTAGTTACCGCCTAAGGTATGTGAGCGGCAGGGCGGGGCAGGTAGACAAAGGTCAAGCTAACTTCTGTCGTCGACCACCGCGTTGTTCTCGCCAGTTTGTTCAAAACATACACGAGATAAAATATCCTAAGATGGCTCCACCAATTACACGATCAATGAAAATTGATATTTACAATGTGCACAGTTTTTTTCTCAAACGAAAGGGTGACAAGGAAAGTATTGAACACAAATTATATGATATGAACATAAATAAAGTAGTAGCAGATTCTACAAGAGTGTCAGCTCGCAGCGTATTATTATATTATTTGTTTTTAAGATTTTTCTTACTCAAGATTTTCTCTCGGTTTTCTGTCCTTATTCCCGCTCTGAAACCTTCAGAGAAGAGGAGGTTCGGATTCCCTTCAATTTAAAAATACTGTGTCCCCTAAAACTTTTGCTAGTATTGTGCAAGTGTGTATGGCTGCCTGTTTTTGTAGTATATGTATGTTTACGTCTGCATTTAATTTCTTCTGAGTATACTTTTCGCGACTATTCCAGATGTACCTACTACTATGGGTATGGTTTCAGTGTTTGTATTCCAGAGTCTACTTATTTCTACTTTAAGGGCGTGGTATTTGCTGAGTTTCTCTATTTCCTTTGGACCTATGTTGTAGTCAGATGGTATTGTTATATCTATGTTTTATTGTCAGTTTTATTTAAGTAAATGATATCCAGTTTATTATGTGTGATTGTAACATCTGATAAAATCTGTAATTCGGACGTGCTGGGTATGAGGATGCGTAGTGGCACACGTGCTTCTACGACGAATCAAACCGAGCGGGTACGCACTTCTTCTCATGCGACCGAGCGGGTTGGCAGGTTGCGGATAGCCAGTTTCCGGCTGCGGGACCGACAGTCTTTCCCTGGCGGTCGACCCCGCAGCCGGACCCGGACAAGAGAAGCTCCCTGAAGTCAAATCCCAGACCAAGGGTGACCCTTACCTTTATTTCCATGATCCAAATTCCAATAAACTCCCTCCTTCCTTATCATCCCTACATTCTGTTTTGTTCGGTCTTATTCCACTATGCATTGTAGTGGAGTGAGACCGAACAAAGCAAAATTCCCTTCGATCCAAGAGGAGGGGTAACCTCAAATCCTAAAAGCCCACAAAACCCCAAAAAAAAATGAAGCACAAAGCCCAAACCAATCCCCAGGTGGGTCCCAGCCAGGCCGGGGAATCCCACACCTTTCAGGTCAGTCCCCATCGTAATCTGGGGGGGGGGGCACCTTTTTGCCCCCGACGTCATCGACGTCATCCGCGCTCAGAGCGCGACTGGCAGCTGACACACTAGCGCCCACGACACCGGCTGCGACAAAAGCGCCCACAGACCCATAACCGGCTGCCACACATGCGCCTACCGACACACAACCGGCTGCAACACATGCGCCAAAAACCACCGACCCAGCTGCGACACACGCGCCACAAAAACCCGGACAGAAACCAGGTACGTCTTCCGCGAGTTTCTGGCAACAGAGCCTCGTACGGAAGAGCGCCAAAGACACTGACTTGACTAGGGGTAAGGAAGCCGGCCCAGGTAGTTCCAACCCTGCACCTGGTGGCAAAGTACGCAAGCGTGGAAAAGCTACCAAAAGCAGTAAAGTAGGCGACCCGACGAGCAATACCCGCGAAGGCATAAGCCAGCGCGATGCTCGAAGGGTCGTTGAAAGAGAAGTATGTGACCAGTCGCAAGTACGCGAAGGGGAAACCCAGCGCGAAAAACCCTTGCAAAAGCAGGAACTACCCAGTGGTGGCAACCCACCCAGACGAAAAGCGGTCTGGGGCCACTCACAAGGCGTCTCTGGCCATAACACCAAGGCCAGACACCTCTGATCCGCAACCGGGCCCTAGCGGCATGGGAGCGGTAAAGAGGGTGCGCCCGGATGAGACGGCTTCGCCAAGCACTCTCCAGGGCGACGCCAAGCGCGTGAGGATCCAACCGCCTCAAGGGGGGCAAAGAACCTATGCGCTCGCCGCAAAGGACATCCCTGCGCGGCTTGCCGTAGCTATTTGCCTCTCCCCCCCAACCCGAGACATGACAACCGACGAGGCTGAATTCATCAAGACAGCGCTCGAAGACCTGGTCATGGACACTGATCCCGGCACGCCCCTCCCGGCTTTCCGTGGCTACCCACGGGTAGCGGATGGCACGGTGCAGATGTGGTGCGAGGATGACGGTGCTCTGGCCTGGTTCACTGAGAGCGTCCTGAGGATTCAGCTTCCCAACACTGACTTAAAACTAACAGTCATGCGGCAAGCAGACATACCGACCCGTGTTAGAGCGGCGCTTTTCGTACTGACGTATCGGGGGGATATAGCGCGGCTCCAGAGTGTTCTGACCCGTCAGAACACTTGGTACGACATCGGTCGGTGGTCGCTTTACAGAGCAACATCCATCGGTGGTGAAAACCCGGGGACATACCTGACCCTGGGGATCCCACCGGAGGAGGCAGAGAGGGTCTTGGCGCGGGAGCGTCGAGTATCGTACCTTCTTGGTTCGATATACGTCCGCTTCTACCCCAAGAGCCTTCCCTCTGTAGCCCAGACCACGACACAGACGACGACACCGACACCGACACCGACTGACACCAATGACGACATGACCCGACTGGAGGAGGAAATGGCGAAGGCGGCGATGGAGGATGCTGAGACGGACACCCTAACACCCAAGTCACCAGGGTGGACGGACCGGCTTCTCTCGTCCTCGCCGAGCGATGGCAGACGCGAGATTGGAGTGGAGGACGGATCCGATGGATCGGACCAGGACTGACTCCTCTCCCGTGACGCTATCGCCTAAAACCAGCCCCCTCGAAGTCATACAAGCAAATCTCCAGCATAGCCAGACTGCCACGGCCAACTTGCGCAGGGTGCTGGAGACACATCCCCGAACCATCGCACTGATCCAAGAGCCATGGATCAGGAACAACAGAGTATGCGGCCTCAGTAACATCGGAGGTAAGCTAATTCTAAACACACACAGTACAGACAAACCAAGAACCTGTGCGTACATACCAAATGACATCCCGACCACAACACTCACGCAATTCTGCTCCAGGGACCTGACGGCTGTCAGGCTTCAGAATGCCGATAAAAATCCTGACATGGTACTAGCATCAGTGTACATGCCAGGCGACAACGAAAACTGCCCACCGAAAGAGATGGTCGACCTTGTGGATTACTGCGAGGGCGCCAAGCTGTATCTCATTATCTGCACTGATTCAAACGCCAATCACCAGCTCTGGGGATGCGACACTTCAAACACCAGAGGAGAGGTATTGTCCACTTACTTATTTTCAACTAATCTTAATATAGTAAATCGGGGCTCAGAGCCAACCTGGGTCACAGCCCGGGGACAATCCATCATTGACCTAACGCTAGGAACAGATAACGCAACAAATTGTATATCAAACTGGCGTGTATCCAACGAACTCTCTTGCTCAGATCACAGGAGAATACGTTTCACAATAACAGTAAACACAATAGAGCCAACCCCGAAAAGAAATCCGCGTCGGCCATATATACCTGGCTACAAGCGTCTTCTCGCTTCATTAATAGCTAGTAATCTACCACGCACATCAATCACAGACACCACACAGTAGTAGACAAGTACATATAAAGAAGTGCCAAAAGCTGATGATAAAAATCCTAAAATTCAATGCCACGGCTGCAAGAGGCAAATATGTGTGAAATGTAGTGGATTGCTAGCCACAGAGTTGAGAGTGATTACACTTCAGTCTCCGACTCTGAAATACTTATGCCCTGACTGTGAACTTGGAGTGCGTCAGTTGCCGGCCTTGAGAAACACAGTCTCTCAATTAAAAATGGAAATTGAAGCTTTAAAAGCTAAACAAAGCCAAAATACATGTATGGAGGATATTCTAGGGGAACTGGCGGAAAGACGGCCGACACTTTCGCCGAGAGGCTGCGGGAGGTGTTTGCCGCCCAGGACGGTGTCAAGGTCGCCAGGCCCACCAAGTGCGCGGAACTGCGCATTTCGGGTCTGGACGACTCCATCACGTCGGAGGATGTCCGCGATGCAGTCGTGGAGAAGACTGGCTGCGCCGCGGGCACCATCCGAGTCGGCACCGTCCGGCCGGGCCCGGGAGGACTCGGCTCGGTGTGGGTCAGCTGTCCCGTGGCGGCGGCCAAAGTTTTGGCCGACGCCGGGAGCATGCTCGTCGGCTTCGTGAATGCCAGAATCACGGTTCTGGCCGCGAGGCCGATGAGGTGTTACAAGTGCCTCGTCGCGGGACACACTCGCACCAAGTGCGAGAGCTGTTTCGACTGCAGCGAACTTTGTTTCCGCTGCGGTCGAACCAGGCACAAGGCGGCAGACTGCTCTGCCGCCCCTCACTGCCCGATGTGTGCGGCGGGCAATAAGCCCGCCAACCACCAGATGGGGCAGGGGGGCTGTAAGCCTCCCCGCGCCTCTCGGCAGACGCCGGAGGCTAGCCTGGCGACCCGGGCTGCCTCCGACGTCAATCAGGCGGCGACGTCGTCGCCCATGGAGGGGGTTGTAGAGACGATCCAGTAATGGATCAAGTCTCCAACCTCCTGGTCCAGACGAACCTCAACCACTGTGCCGCGGCGCAGGATCTCCTCCTGCAAACCATGGCGCAGTGGTCTGTAGGTGTTGCCGTAGTCGCGGAGCCTTATTTTGTCCCTCCCCGTCCAAATTGGATGGGTGACTGGGACGGCTCTGTGGCAGTCGTCAGCTCCACGGCGGCTCATTCCCCGCCCTTGTCGCTAAGAGACAAGGGTACTGGATATGTTGCCGTCGAATGGGGGGGAATCACCATTTATGGTGTATATTTCTCCCCCAACCGGAGTCTGAGCGACTTCGAGGTCTTCCTCAACAACGTGGAGACCTCGATACGGCGATTGGGGTCTGGGCACGTCCTCGTGCTGGGGGACTTCAATGCAAAGTCCATTGCGTGGGGTTCCCCGGCGACGGACGCCAGGGGCGAAGCCGTGGAAGAATGGGCGGCATCGGTGGGCCTCTGTTTGCTGAACAGGGGCGCCACCAACACGTGCGTGCGACAGCAGGGGGGGTCGATAGTGGACCTTTCGTTCGCTACCCCTGCAGTCGCCGCACGAGTAAGGAACTGGAGTGTCCTGGATGAGGTCGAGACGCTCTCGGATCACCTTTATATCCGATTCGAGCTCTCCCGGTCCCAGGACGCCAGTAGGCGTCACGCGGCGCGGCGTCCCTCCCGTTTTCCGCGGTGGGCTGTCGCCAAGCTGGACAGGGACCTACTAGAGGAGGCGGCCATTGTTTGTTCTTGGCTGTCTCCGCAGGCCCCGACCGAGGAGGTCGACGTGGGGGCTGGTCGCTTCGCCGATGCGTTAACGCTCATCTGCGATGCGGCCATGCCCCGCGTACGTGGCCGTCGGCCTCCTCGGAAGGAGGTCTACTGGTGGTCCCAGGAGTTGGCGGACCTCCGTGCGGCCTGCGTACGTGCCCGGAGGTCCCACACCCGGAGTCGGCGACGTCACCGCGGAGGCGGTGAGGAGGTGGACCGGCTTCAAGAGGAGTACCGAGCAGCTCGGGAAACTCTGAGGCTGGCCATCTGCCGCGCCAAAGACGCGAGTCGAGTGGAGATGCTGGAGAGTCTGGAGCGTGACCCCTGGGGTCGGCCCTACCGTGCGGTGCGCCAAAAGCTCCGCACACCGGGCCCCCCCCTTACGGAGACTCTCCAGCCCAGCTTCCTGCAGGAAGTGGTCGAGGGCCTATTCCCGCAGCGGGCGGAACACACACCCCCGTCGATGGCCCGTCGTGGTCGTCGTCGGGGCAGCGTGGGTGATGTTCCGCCTGTCAGGGAATCTGAGGTAGGGGCGGCTGTTCTACGGATTCGGTCCAAGAACACCGCCCCCGGGCCGGACGGGGTTCCAGCCCGAGTGATGGCCCGTGCCCTCGACTACATGTCGGACCACCTCAGGGGAGTGTTGGACGCTAGCCTGGCGTCCGGACGCTTCCCTGAGCGTTGGAAGTGCGGGAAGCTGGTATTGATCCAGAAGCATGGACGGCCTGCCGATTCGGTCGCGGCCTACAGGCCCATCGTGTTGCTGGACGAGGCGGGCAAGTTGTTTGAGAGGGTTCTCTCTGCCCGCATCGTCCGGCACCTCAGCGAGGTGGGGCCCGACCTGTCGGACGCCCAATTCGGTTTCCGAGAAGGGCGTTTGACGGTCGACGCGATCCTGCGCCTGAGGGCCGTGACCGAAGAGGCGGTGAGAGGCGGTGGAGTGCTGTTGGCGGTGTCATTGGACATCGCCAACGCCTTCAATAGTCTGCCATTCGGCTGCATTAGGGCCGCACTCCAATACCACGGAGTGCCAGGGTACCTGAGGCGGCTGGTGGCAGACTACTTAGAGGAGCGTACCGTCGAGTACGAAGACCGAGGTGGCGCCTTAAGACGCAGGGCCATGTCGTGCGGTGTTCCGCAGGGGTCTGTCCTAGGACCACTCCTGTGGAACATGGGATACGACTGGGCCCTACGAGGGCGTCTCCCCCCCGGGCTGGGTGTAATCTGTTACGCAGACGACACCCTGGTCACGGCCCGGGGGGCAAACTTTGAGGAGGCGGCGCGCCTGGCCACCACAGGAGTCTCCCGGGTGGTCGGGCGCATCGAGGCGCTGGGTCTGCGGGTGGCCCTGGACAAGACGGAGGCCCTATTATTTCATGGGCCCCGTCGTGGTCCGCCCGCCGGCGCCTCGATCGAGGTCAACTCGGTCCTCGTACCGGTCCGGGCCCAGATGAGGTACCTGGGTCTGGTCCTCGACGGTAGGTGGCTCTTCGACGAGCACTTCCGACAGCTTGGTCCTAAGCTGGTGGGCACTGCCTCCGCCCTAGGGCGACTTCTGCCCAATTTGGGCGGGGCCAGTGTCCCCACTAGGCAGCTGTACACGGGGGTTGTCCGGTCGATGGCACTTTACGGTGCACCGGTGTGGGCGGCGGCTCTGTCCGCCCAGAACAGGGCGCGCCTCTGGCGCCCCCAGCGGATACTGGCGGTCAGAGCCATACGCGGATACCGCACCGTGTCCACAGAGGCGGCGTGTGCCTTGGCCGGAACACCCCCGTGGGATTTGGAGGCGGAAGTGCTCGCCGAAGTTTATCGGCGAGTGGCTGACTTCCGGGCGGAGAGCGGATTTCGCCCTCCGCCCGAGGACGTGCGCGAGTGGCGCGAAGCCGCTCGCCGAGCCACCATGCTGAGAGACCATCTCAGCATGGTGGCTCGGCGAAGCCAGCGCGTGGGGTCTCCAGCCGGAGCGACCGCTCCGGCTGGAGACCCCACGCGCTGGCTTCGCCGCCGTGGAGGCTCTTCAGCCGGTCCTCGAGGAGTGGGCAGGGCGGCAGCACGGGACCCTTTCCTTCCGGCTGACGCAGGTACTTTCCGGGCACGGTTGCTTCGGAAAGTACCTGCACTCGGTCGCTAGGAGGGAACCGAGTCCCGCCTGCCACCACTGCGACTGCAGTGAGGACACGGCCCAGCACACGCTGGCGGTCTGCCCCGCTTGGGCGGCGCAGCGCCGGGTCCTCACTGCAGTCATCGGAGGGGATCTCTCGCTGCCGGCCGTCATAAGATCAATGGCCGGCAGCGACAGTTGTTTTACCGCGGTCGCAACCTTCTGCGAGGACGTAATCTTGCAGAAGGAGGTGGCGGAGAAGGCCCGGGAGGATGCCATCCAATCGGACCCGATCCGCCGCCGGCGCCCCGGGCGGCGGAGGCGCGCATACCTGCGTCTCATGCCGCCCTGAGAGTGGCCGCGGATGGGCGGGACGGGTTTCCCGTCCGTCCGCAGTAGAGGCCAACCGCGAGGGGGCGACGTCCGCGTGTGACCGGACGTTGCCTAATTAGAGAGTAAATATTGAGATGGTGCCCGCAACAGTGCGGGCAGGCGCCGGTTGGAGTCCAGAAGGAAATCCCCTCCCTGGACTCCTTCCAATACAAAGGCGCAGAGAGGGTCACACCGTGTGGTTTTAGTCGGTTCGAGTCCGACACACCACCCCGCCGTAAACCCCGACGGGGTGACGGTCCGCGGGGATTTCCACACGTAAAAAAAAAAAAAAAAAAAAAAGGGGAACTGGCGGAGAGGAAAAAACGAAGTGCGAACATTATACTATTCGGGATTGATGAATGTCGGCTACAAACAGGTGATGCCGTACGGGACAAAGAGGTACACATTGATTATGATAAGGTACAGGTGCAACAAGCCTTGACGAGCATCCCAGATACGGAGCCCCCGGTCGCCGTAATTCGTCTCGGCAAACCTAATCAGTCTTCGCCTCGCCCAATTAAGGTCATATTTTCTAACAAAAAGCCAGCTGTGAATGTGTTAAAAAACCGCACAAAGCTTCCATCACACGTGTCAGCTAAGAATGATCAAACACCCTATCAGAGAGAATACTTACAAAAACTACGAGAAGAGCTAAAAAAAAAACTGGCTAATGGGGAAACAGACTTAACAATAAAATACATACACGGTGCCCCTAAAATAGTCAGCGGAAAAAAGCTATAAATGCTAATGGGGGTATTTTGGAGATCACATTCTTTTACACAAACCTGGCTTCGATTATGGCTAAAAGAGATTTGCTTATGATAGAGATTAATAAATTGAAACCAACTTTTATTATAATAACGGAAACACATTTAAAACCCACTATTAGTAGTGCCCTGGTGAACATCAAAGGCTACACTTTATTTAGACATGACCGTAATAAGGGGACAGGGTGGGGAGGAGTAGCAATATATGTTTCACTCAAACTAAATAATACACGCATACAAGCTACCCTACATCCTACTTTTAATATCCCACAGGTTGAGGCCCTATGGTTAAACATAAAATGTGGTAGTTTTAAAATGTTACTTGCCGGTGTTTACCGACCAACCCATTACACCTTTGATGAGTCAGACAAGCGACTTTTTGAAACAATTGGGATAGCTTCAGAAAGTAACAGTACCTTACTAATTATGGGAGATTTTAACCTTCCTGATATAAGGTGGCCACTATGCAACTTTGATGGGGACGCATATACTCTGCTCCATGCACAATTCAGAGACATGTATGTAAACAGTAACCTACACCAACTTATTAAAAATATTACTAGAAAGAGAAATAATGAGGAGTCACTACTAGATTTAATACTGTGTAATGAAGAAAACTTCTGCACAAAAGTGGAACACCATCCCAACATAGGAAGCAGTGATCATCAGGTACTTGTAGCAACGGCACAAATCAGAACCCAAACTACTGGCAAAATTACTACTCAACAACCACGTAGAAACTTTTTCAAAGCTGATTATGAAAAAATAGCCCAAACACTTGCTGAAAAGAGCTTTATAGATACAAAAGTAACTGATGTTGAGGGTGCCTGGACGGACTTTACAACAAAAACACACAATGTCATTAATACTCACGTTCCAACTAAAAAGACATTTAAGAATTACAATGCTAATAAACCATGGATCAATCGTGAGGTGCTAGATTTGGCAGAAAATAAAAAACGCCTCTGGAAACAGTATATTTTAAGTGGTACCAATGAATCTTATAAAATATATAGACAAGCAAACAATCACCTGACAAGAATTGTCAGAAACTTAAGGATGGAGTTTGAAAGAGGTATTGTTAAATGTGGTCCCAAGTCATTCTATTCCTACATGCGTCAGCAACTATCTTCTCCATGTGTACCACCCTCATTAAAGGATGAAAGAGGGCATATTGCTAGTGATCAAAAAATGGTAGCCGACTTGTTCCCCTTCAGTTTGAAAAGTCTTTTGTTGTGGAGCCTACTTCTTCACATATCCCAAGGATTCAGTTCCCCCGAGTTAAAAATTCCATACAGTCACTCGTACTCACACCAGATAAAGTGAGAAAGGCCTTAAATACTTTTAGTGATTCCACGTCGATGGGGCCAGATGCTTTGCCATCACTTTTACTAAAACAGTGTAGCCATGTCCTTAGTTCCCAGTTGGCTCAAATTATGAACCTATCACTAGAAAATGGAAGATTACCTCAAGAGTGGAAAGTAGCCCATGTTACCCCAATATATAAAAAGGGTGATAAACACCTAGCTGCTAATTACCGGCCCATCAGTCTTACAAGTATTGTCTGTCGAACAATGGAAAAGATTATAGCAGCTGAACTGAGAGCTTTTATGAATATAGAAAACATCATTATAGATGAACAGCATGGTTTTGTGTCTAAAAGATCTATCGTCTCGAATCTTCTCATGTGCCTGGACAAATGGACAGATAACTTTGACAAACATCAGCCCACTGACGTCATTTATTTGGATTACGAAAAAGCCTTTGATCGGGTCCCAATTAAAAGACTTGTAGCCAAACTAGAACACCTTGGAATACGTGGGCAACTCCTTCAATGGATTGAGGACTTCCTAACCAACAGAAAGTTCAAAGTAAGAGTGGGTGAAACACTTTCAGATACCCGCAACGTACACAGTGGGGTACCTCAGGGCTCAGTGCTCGGACCGCTCTTGTTTATATTGTTTACAACGGATTTGAAGAGTGTAATTCACTCAAACCTGTCAATATTCGCAGATGATACCAAAATTATGGGAAATCCACTGGTTTCCCACAACATAATTCAGCAAGACCTAGACCGAATTGTGCAATGGACAAAAGATTGGTTAATTTCACTCAACGCGTCTAAGTGCAGTGTGCTGCATATAGGCAAAAATAATCCTAAACACAAGTACACAATTAATTCTGTGCCATTACAACCAGTGGACTCCCAAAGAGACCTCGGAGTTATCATAACACATAACCTGAAGTGGGATGAGCATATTACAATGATAACAAAGAAGGCAAACTCATTGTTGTATATAATTAGAAAGGCATTCTATGTTATCAATAAAGAATTATTTCTCAGCATCTATTTAACGTACATTAGACCTTTTCTGGAATTCGCCTTTCAAATATGGAATCCATATTTAAAAAAAGATATTGTGATGTTGGAAAGGGTACAAAAAAGGGCAACTAAAATAGTCTTCTCTTTGAAAAACATGTCCTATGAAGAACGTCTGCTAGAACTCAATCTACCAACACTAGAACAGAGAAGAATCAGAGGAGACCTTATAGAAACCTACAAAATCCTCAACCATCATTATAACGTGAGAGATATTGAATCCATGTTCACAATGAACACGACCACCCAATTGAGAGGTCACTCCATGAAGCTTAACAAACTTCGGTGCGCTAGCAATCCCCGAAACCATTTCTTACCAAACCGTGTGGTGCAAATGTGGAACTCTTTACCAGAACCCGTGATTAGTGCCCCAAATGTGAACATCTTCAAAAACAGACTTGATAAATATTTAAAAACACAAGTGTAATGATATACACGCATCAGCTTTAAGCTGCTTGTGTATTAAATAATAATAATAATAATAATAATATATTGTTTTATTATTATATTATGTCCGGTCGACTTATTACATAACATCGTCCGCACTACTATGACTCTCCTGTCATAACAGACATTGCAGCAAGCGCATGAACCAATCCCTGCTTTCGTTTTGAATTCAAACCAATTACAAACAATGTCCATTTCTAACCTCGATTAAGATTGGTTTTTGTTTCATAAGTCGTTTTGGTTTCAAGTAGGGCCACTTTTTGTGAGAAATTTGTTCTGAGTTAGACTTCCTGACTTATTATTTATTCGTAGTTGTGGACTATATATAAAATATAAATTTATATCAGATATTTTATACATGTGTCTACTTCAAGGACTTCAAGCGTTTTCTACAGAAATAATCACCAGAGATCGGAATTGGGTGTGTGAAAATACCTAAAGTTTGCAGTAAGTTTGCAATCAAAATCAAAATCAAAGCATTTATTTCAAGTAGGCCAGTTACAGGCACTTAGTCCAGTCAATAAAAGCTTAACTTTGCCATTTTGGTTGAACACCTGCAACCAACGCCAAAATTTCCGTAAGCCTTCGTAGATTACTATACTAAAATTGCAGGGTGCTGCAATACCGGCAAGTGGTGCAAATACATTGCAAAAGGGTGCAAAAACAACATTTTCGTCTATATCTCGCGATTGGCTGGAAAAATAAAAAAAGATCCTACTACCAAATTGTAGGAAATTCAATCCCCTACAAAAACTTGGAAACGTATTTTCGCGTATCTCTCATAGTTTTTGCACAAAATGCATTTAAAGGTGCAAAATGAAAAAAATGTTACTATTAATCTTTTTTTTTTCATATTGAAGTGATACTACATGTTTCATTTTGATTCAAATGATATGTTTCGGGCATTTTTTTTTATTTATTTACACCTTTTTTCAATTACCTAATAATCTTGGCAAAAAATATATTTAAATTTTATTATATGACTAGCTGACCCGGCAAACTTCGTACCACCTCAGAATAATCATTAAAATATTATGCTTAGTTATTAACTAATCTGTCCCCAACCCGCACTCGGCCAGCGTGGGGACGTATGGCCTTAACCCTCTCCTGAGAGGAGACCTGAGCCCAGCAGTGGGACGTTTATGGGTTGTTGATGATGATGATTAACTAATACTGATAAATTGACAGCAGTGCCACCAAACGGGCCCCGGCCGGTACCGCCGATACCTTTGTTCCTGCATTTTAAATCTGTAATATCTTCAAAAATATTAATTTAAATTACATACTGTAAAGGGTCATTTTAATCTATATTAGATGCACAAATATTTAAGGTACTTAATTGGATAAGGATTAATACTGTATTGCTTATAATCTTTCGTAAATAATCCACTATTTCTAGTAAAAAGAAAGAAAGTATTGTAGAACTTCTTAAAGTGTACAATACTGCAGTACATTATTTTGATCTATCTCGTAGGGTATAGCCAGCGTTTGCAATGTCAGCGTAAAAAAATGGGTTTATTTACGACATCACATTAAAAACCTCTAAAATTATCAATGTTTCTCTACTTTTATGCAAGTATTATACATATAAACCTTCCTCTTGAATCATTCTATCTAGTAAAGAAAACGGCGTCAAAGTCCGTTGCGTAGTTTTAAAGATCGAAGCATTTATACGGACAGACAGAGAGTGGAAGTGACTTTAGCTTAAACTATGTAGTGATAATTTAATTTTAGTTTATTTTTATTGCATTGGATTCAGAGCAAAATTGCATTTGAAACGTATATTTGCAGTATATATTACCTCTCCATTTACCTGAGCTATTATAAATTTAATTTCAGGGGGACGTTTATAATAATATATCACTGGTGGAGAAAGAGCGTGGTATATTTTATATTATTCTTTCTACTACTATTCTGCTTTTTTGCTCCCACTGATTCCAATTTTCTATAGTAAGAGTCTTTAATATAAGAGTGAATAGGTAGAATAAGACAAATATGAGACCCTTGCGCTCGACGTAAATAGTCCCATTCAAGATCTATAGGATAGGATCGAAAAATAGGACCCATGTGCTCGAATAAGACCATCCATTTCCTAACAAGAGCGAAAGAGATAGAGATTCAGACAAAAATGAGAACCTTGCGCTCGACGAAAATAGTACCATTGAGAACACACACACACATGCGTTTGTTTTTCTATCTCGCTGAGCGCAATGAGTAAGACTGCAGCAGAAAATGCTCAACTAACTGTTTGTCACTTACTGTCACTATACTCCAAACTGTCGTTTCAGGGATATTTGTGCGTCTAACTGTCCAAAAGTGATTTTTTACAAAATAAACTTGATTCACTGTTTTCAATTTAAAGGAAACAATGAATCCTTCATTTTTATGTTCTATTTGTATGAAGAAAACGTAAGATGCAACAATTGTTGTGAAAAGTATGCAATCCTCTCAGGATTGCATACTTTTCATCTGTATGTGCAGAAATTTTACAGGACTAAATAAACTCGTTACGAAACAAAAAGTTATCTACTACGGGACAAATTCCCTGATAACGTTGTATCAGAAATACCTCCACTATTAACTTGCTTCATACATAGTATTATTTCAGCACTTCTTCCTAAATCCTTCTTTCGTTTCTTCAACTAGCTGTTGAGACATACATTTATCGAAAAACAGAATCGATGTTAGTTATCAAGATTGATATCTTAGTAGATACTAAGCAAACTTTGTGTTTGCACATCATACCATAATATTTAGCTTCATGAAGCTTCATCAATAATTTAACCTCAGAAGACTATAATTACTGATGCTTTCCTCCAATATGTCTATGATAATACTGGCCGTAATACAAGGTGGGCCAAAAGAAATCACCCTATTGAAAGATGCTCTTATATTTGCAAATGGCGGCCAATGTCAAATCTGTTTTGACATTTGTAAACTAGACAGATGTAGAATACAAGTGAACAAGCCATGGAGCGATACACTCCCCGCGGAACGCGGGATAATTGTGTCTATTCTTTTGCGTAACAATTCGTCTGTGTTCGTCGTCGTTCGTCGTTCGTCGCAGCGCGAATTCCATCGCCGAAACTCCGGTTGTCCGGCACTAACAACGCAAACACTGCGCCGTTTGGCCAGGGACCACAAGAGACGCTGCCAGGGCCGGATTTACCATAGAAGCTGAAAAAGCTGAAGCTTGGGGCGGCAGAATTAGGGGGGCGGCAAAATGACCCAAAAAAATTTGTTGGTACTGTTTTTATTTTTTTAAAACAACATACACGCTTATGGAGTATAACGTCTCCGTAGTGGGAAAATTAAATAACTCTGATTTTGTGGTTCTGAGATAAACGCGATTTAGTGTTTTGTGAGTTTTTTTTTAAGTTGGGGTAAAATTCAACAACTCATGTTATTTACATTATTAGACATTTAATTTATCATTGACGACAGTTATTGATTTATTTACTGAGTTATTTATTTTTCCTTCCAAAAATAGTGTTAGTCTGAAGGTATATAATACATATTTCATGTGTCCGACAAAAATGGCTATATTTTTGGAACGGAATACGATACGAAAATGCCTGTAAGGCTCAAACATGCGGCATGTTTTAGGTGTTTTGAAAATAAGGATTTATTTAATTTTACCACTACGGGGACGATAAATCCTGTGTCGCGGGGGCTTTACAAACACACTTAAAGGGCTTTTTAAACACAGAGAACATTCAGACTTATGACAACAATTTGTGAATCGCACAAAGTGTTTTCCCACGTTTCCTACGTTTCCACGACAGTAGAATGCAGCGTGGCGACCACTTAAAACACTTTTTTTTGACGTGTAGAAACCCCCTCGGGCCGTCACTATAACGGAGTTTGCAACGGGGCTGTATGTCGGCATCGAACAGACTAAAACCACCAGGTGTGCCACTCTGCACCTGAAATAGCAGCGGTCCAAGGAACCTGTATTACGCCCTCTGTATTACGAACCCTTCCCAGTGCCACCTCTCACTGAAGTGGGCGTCATCAATTGCTTTTCTCTCCATGGCGACGTGCAGCACACGTGGACGTCGCCTCTTCTGAAGCCTGAAGGCCACTGAAGCGGATGTAGGGAAAAACCTGTTCCGTTCATTTGCGGCTACACTCAGGGCAGCATGACCATGGCATAAATGATTTCTTCGCAGAAGGTTGCGACCGCAGTAACCGTGTATGGCTCTAACCGCCAATATCCTTTGGGGTCACCAGAGGCATGCCCTATTTTGGGCAGTCAGTGCCGCCGCCCACACCGCTGCACCGTTCAGTGCCATGGACCAGACAAATCCCGTGTACAGTTGTCTCGTCGCAACATTGGCTCTACCAAATTGGGCAAAAGTCGTCCAAGTGCAGGGGCAGTGTCCACCAGTTCCGGAGTGAGCTGTCGGAAGTGCTCGTCGAAGAGACACTTACAGTCAAGGCCCGTACCACTACTATTACCGAGTTGACCACGTTGGAGGCGCCGGGGAGATGCGTACGACGGGGCACATGGAACAAAAGGGCCTTCGTCTTATTCAGGGCCTAAGTGTCGTCTGCTATGCGGACGATATCCTAATACTGGCCAGAGGGTCACGCTTCAAAGAAGTGCTTCTGCTCGCCGAGCAGGGAGTGACTTGTGTTGGTGAAAGTTGAAAGATTCGTGAGCTGGGCCTAAGGATGGCGCCTCAGAAAACTGAGGCGATTTGGTTCCATGGCCTACGTAAGCGCCAGGACCCACCCAGCTCGCACTTTCGAGTGGGTGACACTGAAGTCCGGGTGGGCCAGTACATGAAGTACCTAGGACCTAGCTCATCCTGGACAATCGGTGGAAGCTCCACCGAAGAGTATTTCGGGCGATTAGTCCGGCGGGTTCGAGGGGTAGCAGGGGCGTTACATCGTCTGCTGACCAATCTCGGGGGACCAAGGGAAGAAGTTCGCTGCCTCTACGTGGGCGCCGTGCGATCCATGGTCCTCTATGGGGCACCCGTCTGGTCTAAGGACCTGGCGGATTCCTTCCGCAGTAAGGCTCAACTTGGGAGTCTGCAGCGGCTGATGGCCATTCGGATCGTACGGAGCTACCGTCCATCTCGTATGAGGCAGCGACGATCCTGACGCGATCTCTACCCTTCGACACTCTGGCCGAAATTAATACGATGGTCTACGACCAAATTCGTTCTGTCGGTCGAAATAGCGAAGGGACAGCGCCGGATTATGAGCCTGAAATGCTACGGCAGAACGCACACACGCAGCTATGCCAGCCAACGCGCTCCGTTCTGCCAACTTCGAAGCTTGGATAGAGAGGACCGACTGTGTCACCTATCGATTGACTCAGATTCTCACCGGACATTGTTGTTTCGGTGAGTATTCGAAGAGAATCGGACGTGAGCTTACGGCACAATGCCACCACTGCGGGTCCCACCGGGACTCCGCCCAGCACACGCTGGGGGACTGCCCTGTATGGGGTCCGAGCGTCGAGACCTGGTCGTGCAGAACGGACAAACCCTATCTCCACCAGCATTGATCGCGGCAATGCTTGCGAATGATGAAGGATGGAAGGCCGCGGTCTCCTTCCGTGAGAATGCTCCAGAAGGAGTCCGCAGAGCGGGATCAGGAAAGGGCCGATCTCGCTCGAAGGAGGCGGCGTAGAGGCAGCTAGTCCCCAATCATTGCCTGAGTTGCGGCCACATCTTGGCGAAATGTGACCACTGCAAGCGACCCGAGCAGGTGACACCCCGGTGACTTCTGGGGTGGGTCGGCGTCTCGCCTTTTGCTGTGTAAAACGGCGAGAGGTGCGATATCGTCCTGTCTCAAGGGTAATTTATTGATTACCCTGAGATGTACCCCAGTCATGGGTTAGGCCCCTGCCTGCCCTGGGAATCCAGAAGTCGCTGATGCGTTCCTGGAGCTCCGACTGCCGAAGTAGGCCGCCGCGGGGTTAAGTGGGTAGACCGGTTCGCTGGGAGTCCCCCACACGCCCTCCGTTTCCCCCAAGGAGGGTATGGTGCGAAAAGCATTCCCCGCGAAAAAAAAGGTGCATAGCAGTATCGGGCTTTACTTACCTATCTTCCTTAGCCAACATTATATGTAGTGCAGTCAAAATCAAGCTTTGCTTAGCTTAAAAAACAATAAAAGTTGTAAAAATAATCTAGTAACTAGATTATTTCCTAAAGAAAGGAATTGACTTTATTGTGTACAGTGTATCTCATTTTAGAAGTCAGTAGGGGCGGCAAAAATTTTAAAGCTTTGGGGCGGCAAATGTGTAAATCCAGCACTGGACGCTGCCAAGAGTGGCCGGTCCCGGAGCGTCTATTCTGCCAAGAATATCGCAGCTGTTGCTGAGGATGTCGAGCTGTCGCCTGAAACATCGACCAGACGCCGTGCCTCGCAATTACCCATCAGCCGATCGTCCCTAAGGCGAATTTTGGTCAAAGACCTGCGCATGTCCGTGCGTCAGCTGCTGCCTGTCGACCACCAAACGCATGTAGCCTACGCCCATGTGATTCTCAATCTCGAGGACTAAGTAGACGATTTTTTGACCAAAATAATAATGAGCGATGAGGCTTATTTCCACCTCAGCGGGTACGTGAACAAGCAAAACTATCGCTTCTGGGGCACCGAAAATCCACGAGTGTATCACGAGGAGCCATTATAATCGCGAAAAGTGACTGCATCAAACGACAACAGTGAACGGTGCACGCTATATGGCCACGTTAACCGAGTTTTTTCTACCACAATGGAATGAATTAGGACCGGAGGACATGTGGTTTCAACAAGACGGAGCAACGGCACACACTACGCGAGACACAACCGATATTCTAAAGGCGGCGTTCCCGGGTCGCCTCATCTCTCGTTTTGGCGATTTGCACTGGCCCGCAAGATCGCCCGATTTAACCGTTCCAGACTTTTTTGTGGGGTTTTTTGAAGTCCCGTATTTATGTGAACAAGTCCGAGCCCCTGGAAGCCCTCAAGGACAACATTCGACACGAGTGTGAGAATCTGTCGCCCGAAGTAATGAAAAATGCCATAAAACGAGCCCGTATAGCAATCGATTGTGGCTGCGCCCATTTGGCCGATATCATTTTCTTGACTTCACTAATAAAATTCTAAAGGTTCAAATAAACATAATCAAAAAACAAAACCGAAGTTTTTCATTTAGAAAAAAATTGAGAGCCAAACAACATCGGATGACTTCTTTTGGCCCACCTTGTATAAGAACCTCAGGTAGTCAGGAGACTTTTCATTGTGTAGGAGGCATAGCAGTGTACACACCAGCAAGTAGTGTTTGATATAAAAGAACTCCAATCAAATGTAAAAAAATCTGCAGCGCATTTAGCATCTACAACAGATATCACCGATGAGATGTATGATGAGAGATTGCCTTCTGGATTAAAAACATCACCTATGCAGATCCTAGTAAACTATGTTTAGGCATTTCACCTCTTGTATCACCATCGTATATAACATTTCTATCGGGCATATTACATGCCTCCCGTTCATTAGATGACCATCCTCTTAAAGGAGAAACCCGAAATCCATACAAACTTGGGCCTGGCGTTACAGTGCTAGAATTTGGGCATAAATTACAATATCTATGACGATTTCACAAGCCTAATTTTCAGGTCTCCCAGCAATGGCCAAATTGGTAAAATCAGACAATGTTTACATTTTAGGTTATGTTTATTGTTTGAGTTATTTTCATAAAATTTGGCCAAGTGCGTGTCAGGCCACGCATAAAATAGGGTTATGTACTCACCCATAATTAAATCGTGCCCAATAGATAATTAAATAATAATAATAAATAATAAATATTTCGGACATTATACACACAACGCCATCTAGTCCCCAAACTAGACAACTGATATAAATACATAAACATACTTTTTTTTTGTAAATACATACATATTATACATTGTTGTATTTGCTTATTATTTCTTTATTTTTGTACGAAGTTTTCTAAGTCAGCTTATTTCACAAGTTAGGCCTTTGCAACTTCTGAAATAAAAAAGTTATCAAAACCGCTATAGTTTTCTATAACATGAAAAACACGATTTGATACATTTGTGTTTTTCTATGGCATAGTCACATTAATAGAAAAATACAAAACTACCCTCTCATGCTATATTTAATGCTGCCAGTTGTAGATATTTTGAATTGCCGCCATTGTAAGTAGTTGTGTCACCCCGCTTGTACACACACGTTTTTTCGGCGTAAAAAACTACGGTAAATTTGCCGCGTCTACGCACGGCACGCAGTGTTGTATGGATCACTATGAGAGCTTGTTGACATACGCGGCAGCGCAACGACACGGCAGCGCCGCCGTATGCACGGTGAGTTCCCCTCGGCGCGCCGTGTCTACGCACGGCGTGATTTTCGTCAGTGTTGTATGGCAGTCTATGGGAGTGTGTTGACGACGCCGGACGTTCTCACGTTTTCGTGGCGGCTTCAATGCGACAAAACGTGTAGTAAGTGTACATACAAAAGTTAGTATAGTTGCGCCGTATGCTGAAGCACAGGTTTCCAACCTAGTTCAGCAACGGAGGCTATAATAAGATGAAATTTGGTACATATGTAGTTAACATGCAAATCTATATTTTTGACAATAAATTATTATTATTTCTTAATTTTGTTAACGAGATAATTTTAAATCAAGAATTATTAATACCATTAAATCGGGCCTGTAATATGAAAACAACAATCGATATTTACAAAAATGGCACCTGGCCGTAGTCTTGAATGGTAGCCTTTACGATTAAACTCTCCGTCTACAAGAAGCCTAAGTATCCATGGCGAAGACGTCGTAGCTTGGCGGCAGAAAAGACACAATAGAGCGGCACCTGACCGTAGTTTCGTACGGTAGCTTTTCTATGCCATATACATGCTTGCACGTTTTTTTTACCGTACGGCTAAATTGCCGTACGGTTAAAAAAACGTGCCGTGTACAAGAGGCCTCACGTTTCGCTGGCCAGACTCTATTAAATTGATTAAAATACCTATTAAAACAATAATTTATACTAAAACAAAGAAGTATTATTTATTTATAACAGTATCGATTTCCACTAAATCGATTCTATTTTAGGAATGCTACGTTTGTGGAGTTAGTTACGTATATTGAAATAAGTGTTGCAGAGGTTTACAAAGATTGTTTAAAACAATAGAATTCTACTTATTTTCTACACTTGGCCATTGCGAATGAAGCTAAGATTTCGATAGGTTATTCAAGCAAAATAGACGAATTTTTTGGTACATATCCCATTCGTGTAACGCTTAGGCCCAGAATCGGGTTTCTCCTTTGAAAATTTGCGCTGAATCCGATGGAATAAAAAAAATGTAAAATAAAAATATCATTTAATTAAATTGAAATGATTTTTTTGTCAAGATTATTAGGTATATGAAAAAAGGTATAAATAAGTAAACAAAAAGAATTAAATCCCAAGGAAACACGTAGGATCGCTTCAAAATGAAAAAAAAAGATTAATAATAATATTTTTACGATTTTGCACCTTTATATGCATTTTGTGCAAAAACTATGAGAAATACGCGAAAATACGTTTCCAAGTTTTTGTAGGGGATTTAATTTCCTACAATTTTGTAGTAGGATCTTTTTTTATTTTTCCAGCCAATCGCGAGATATAGACGAAAAAGTTGTTTTTGCACCCTTTTGCAATGTATTTGCACCCTTTGCCGGTATTGCAGCACCCTGCAATTTTAGTATATTAATTTACGAAGACTTATGGAAATTTTGGCGTTGGTTGCAGGTGTTCAACCAAAATGGCAAAGTTAAGCTTTTATTGACTGGACTAACTTTTGAATTGTCGAAACAAAAATGAAAATTAAATGTAGCTACAGTCCCAGTCACAAGACATAAAAACTGTGAAATTACTGTAGTTGCCCATTCCCTAGCGTAGATCTCTATGGAGAAGAACGGGCAAGAAACTCCATGGACACTCTTTTAAATCAAAATGTTTTTTACAAAATCTTGGTTACATCATTCATGTTGAGATGGTACATTATGTGAGAACGATGTAGCAAGACGTGCACGTTAAAAGTGTCCATAGTACAACAAAAATACAATTGAAAATTAAAATAATTAATTCAAATAAGCCGTGGCAACTAAGAGATGACCAGTCACAACTGACAGCGCCCGTTCACGAACATGACGCATGGATCCGCACCATTCAACTCAACCATTTTGAAGGGAACTAAATGATCCGACACACGCGCCACCATCAGCGTGACATTTGAGTGAGCATGACATACTCTCAACCGCCAGGGCAGATTCAAGTCAAGAAAAGACGTAGGTTTTCAGTGAATGATAGCTTGAATAGCTTCCTAGTACATAGTACTCACACAATATGGGCTATGCGATTATATAATACTAAAGAGATTGAATCTATACAATGCAAAGAACGTTGTACAATCTTCAGCAGCTCCAACAATACCATTTAATGCTATCAATTTATGCGCCCCTGTCCTTGTGAAGCAGGACCAGCATTGAGCCAAGCATTTTTATCAGCGATATAATCGCTCAACTTGTAATATGCTTGCTTACATAGTGTGCGTTTAATGCATGTTTTAAATTTTGTCTCATTCAGTTCAAGAATACTTTGTGGAATTTTATTATAGCATCTCAAACAGTACCCCATAAAAGAAGAGTCTACTTTAGCGAGTCTAAAGCCTGGCTGAACTAGTTGGTTCCTATTTTTAGTACTGTAATTATGTTTGTCACCTCTTTTGCCAAAAAGATGAAGATTTTTCCTAACGTACATTATGTTTTCGTAGATGTATTGACTATGTACCGTCATGATGCCAATATTTTTAAACAGTTCCCTTAGAGAATCGCGCCTACGAAGATTATATATGGCTCTGATAGCTCTTTTTTGCAGAATAAATATAGACTCAATATCTGCAGCCCGTCCCCATAACAAGATGCCGTAAGACATTATACTATGAAAGTAACTGAAATAGACCAGTCTAGCGGTATCTGCATTAGTAAATTGACGGATTTTTCTAATAGCATATGCTGCTGAACTTAGCCGCCCCGCAAGAGATGTTAAATGAGAACCCCATTGTAGCCCTGCATCAAGCGTAATCCCCAAGAAAACAGTTTTATCTACGAATTCAAGTTTCTCTTTATTCAATATTATATCACAATCACTACTCTTAACATTCGGTAAAGCAAATCTTATGCATTTGGTTTTTTTTTCATTTAATACCAAATTGTTTGCTGTGAACCAATTCTGGACTTGAACTAGGGTATTATTCACGTCATCTAGATTTTGGGCCCGTCTATTTATCTTAAAAATTAAGGAAGTGTCATCAGCAAATAACACCATATTTTGAGGTTGATTTTTTAATAAATATGGTAGATCATTTATATATACTAGAAAGAGGAAAGGACCCAATATTGAGCCTTGAGGAACCCCCATTTTTACTTTTAAACCCTGTGAATTAACACCATTTATTTGCACATATTGTTGTCTATCACTCAAATAAGATTTAACCAAATTCAGTGCAAGTTTTCCTAGTCCGTAATCCCCAATTTTAAAAGTAATGTGTCGTGATTTACGCAATCAAATGCTTTGGAGAGGTCACAAAAAATTCCTATGGCGTCTTGGAACTCTTCCCACGCAGTAAATATATGCTTTAATAAGGTTACACCGGCGTCAGTTGTACAACGTCCCTTGGTGAAACCATACTGTTGATCATGTATGATTCTGTTGGTGTTAAAATGATCGAGCATTTGATTAAGCATTACCTTTTTAAAAAACTTTGCTAAAAACTGGTAACACGGATACAGGTCTATAATTATTAGTATCTTTACTGTCCCCGGATTTGAAAAGAGGTATTACTTTACTGTATTTCATTAAATCAGGGAAAACTCCTTGGTCAACACATAGATTAAAAATTAAAGCTAAGTATGGGGCTATAGTCTCAAGTATGGATGTACACACTTTGATAGACATTCCCCATAGATCTTCGGTCAGTTTGATTTTTATTTGCCGGAAAGCCTTAATAACTATCATAGGGTTAATGTGTTTAAATTTAAATTCAGCCAGGCAGCTAGACACATTTGCCTTTAATAAATCAATTGAGACATCAGGTGAGGAATTAAGAGCCTCAGTAGTTTTTGATGGTATATTGGTAAAGAAATTTACAAATTCTTCAGCTACTTCCTGATTTGAGCTTTTAGGACCACATGCTGTATCTAATGTGTAGCTAGTGTTACGTATTTTCTTCCTGTTAGTCTCGTTATTTATGACTTTCCAAACTTTCCAATAATAATATGGAGCTGTTACAACCACTTAAGTTAAACCGGTTTTGGATTTTACCGGTTTAGTTTCGTTTTTTTTTTCGTTTTACATGTTCCTTACCTTTGAAACACCGAATTTTTGTTTTGTACTTTTCCGGTAAAAATTCGGCTTTTAGTCCCAATTGTTCTTTGTCATCCAAACACAGAATTTTACATATCTGCAAAATGCTAATGTGGTTTTAATTTCTTTTTTGATCTGTATCTTAAGTTAAAAAGTTTTGCTATGGTGGTTGATGCAAGTAAAACGAACATTTTCGCGCATGTACGGCGTTCACTTTAATGGCGTCGCTCCGTTTTTACTTGCCCTGCTTACTTGACCTCAACGGAGTTAAATGCCGACTTGTTACTATTAGGTATTCTGTGACAGTGTTCGATATATTTACTAGCTTTTCAATGATAGCTCAATATTTTCAGAAGGATCAACGTTTTTAGAATCAATTTCCGACTCGGAAGCGTTGAGACCTTCGCCTGAATTGTTAAGGGAATTGAAATATATTACCATCAGTTTTTCTATGTTCTCTTCTTTTAACCGGTTTCTTTGTACATTTAATATCCATTTGTAAGTGGAAAAGGATCGTTCAACTTCTACGGAAGTGAGAGGTGCAAATTTGTAAAATGATTCATGATCTGTTTCAATATTTTCACACGTCGTTCTAATAAGATCATAATCGGGATTTCGTTGTAAGTCATTTTCTAATTTATTTTGTACAATTTCGTTAGAACTCCAATTTAGAGCACACCTAACATTGTCCAATATTTCTAAAGTTTCAGAAAGAGTCAGATTCATTTTTTGTAATTTAGTAAGTGCATTTTCTATAATCGAAAAATTATCTTGAATGAACTTTATTTCAGATAATATGTTTTCATTTCGCATAACATTTTTGGCGTTTGTAATACTTAAGGCCTCACAGCTATCTAGTCTATTTAGTACATTGGAAATCTTTTCAAAATGTTTACTATAATATGTTACTGCTTGCAACCATGTACCCCACCGCGTGATCACAGGTTGCGGTGGTAACGGCAAGTCAGGGTACATTTCTTTTGAAATTTTTACCCTGTTGGGAGACTTTAAGAATACCTTTTTACATTTTAATATATCAACATTTTCATACTGCGAACGAACTTGTTCTGCAACTCTATTAAGTGCATGTGCCAAACATGTTACGTGAATCATGTTAGGGAAGTCTATTTTCAGTAGCCGTCCAGCTCGTAACATATATGCTACGCTGTCTGTACATAGCATGAGCGCATTATTTAATTTTTCTTCAAAAGAATCGCCCCACATATTCCTTAAAGAATTCGTCACAAATTCTGACATCGTTGCTCCGTTTACTTTTTCCAAAACCTGACAGGCAATTAAGTACGGTTTTGTTGGTAGATTTTTAATTAATGGCATTACCAATAAGTTTACAACAAATCTCCCTTTAAAATCGGTAGTCTCATCGAGAGAAATGCAAATTTTAGAATCCCCTATAGCGTCATACAGTGATTTTATTTTTTTGTTGAAAACGATGTCGCAATATTTCTTGCGTAGTATAGACTCCGATGGTACAACTTTTTTCGAACAAATGCAGCAACATGAACCACATAAATATTTATCAAAAAACTTTATAAAAGCCAATTTATTTACTGCAGACCACGGTATATTGCACAGTATTAAAAACTCTACAAAATCCAAGTAAAATTCTTCTTCAGGTCTCTGTTGTCGTCGGCCTTGATGTAAAGCTCCTTTGACATGACGATCCACGCTGCTCTTATGCGTGGCTGTTATTTGTGTTTCACATTTCGTGCACTTGTGTTTCACATTTGTGTTTCGCATGATCGTAAACAAGTTCTGGATTGTTCACAATCCAGCTCTGGATTAATTCTGGCCTCACTCTAGACATTTTAAAAGCAAACGTAGTCAAACTTGAAGTATCTGTAAAGAAAAAATATAATATTTTCAAACATTTACTAACATATTTTAGACAACTACATAGTTTCATTAATGCCTCTAATTATTATATTAGGTATACCCACGAATTTTAATGGCCCAGCAGTATGAGAAATTGAAAATTCATCCATCATACATACAATTCCAAAAAAAAAAACATTTTAAGACCTATAATGTAATAATAAGACCAATATAAATAGGCCAATATTTTTCTTAAAAATATGATTTCTCTATGAAATTGGCAAGATTTTTGTGTAAAATATTGATTTTACAATCAATTTACTAAGAAAAAACTTTTTTTTATCGATATTTTTTGTTGAAATGTTTTGAAAAAATTCTGAATCTCGAAAATACTTGACTTGCAATTGAAATAAATGTTTTTAATTTATTTTTTTATGCAGTGCAGGTTTAATAATAAAAAAAAAAAGCCAACTTCAAAACTATGTAAAGACGCGAAAATGTTCGTTTTCCTTGCATCAATCTGTAGCAAAACTTTTTAACTTAAGATACAGATCAAAAAAAGAAATTAAAACCGCATTAGCATTTTGCAGATATATAAAATTCTGTGTTTGACCGACAAAGAACAATTGGGACTAAAAGACCGAATTTTAACCGGAAAAGTACAAAACAAAAATTTATTTAGAACTGTATTAGCAGCTTGTAAATGTTTATAGTTCGGTGTTTCAAAGGTAAGGGACATGTAAAAAAAAACAAAACTAAACCGGTAAAATTCAAACCCTGTTTAACTTAAGTGGTTGTAACAGCTCCATATTATGTCCCACTGCAAACTTTAGGTATTTATTATTGAGAATGAATTTTGTCATATGATATGACAAAATTCATTCTCAATAAATAAAACTGTCATTCCTAACTTAAAGCAATTCAAACACTACATAAAGCAAACAGGCTAGGGTTATAGATCAAAAGAGGGCGTATATCTGGGATTACACTTCAACACACCCCCTTAATCTCAGATACACATCATAACACCACACAAGTACAGAAAACAGATTTCACACGTTCTTCCTCCACAGCTACAACACCTATTCCAACAAGAACAACTACAACTACTACGACAACTCCAACAACAACTACTACGACAACTCCAACAACAACTTCTACGAAAACTCTAACTACAACTTCTACGAAAACTCCAACAACTACTACTACGTCAACTCCAACAACAACTACGACAACTCCAACGACAACTACAATTACTACGGCAACAACAACAACTACAACAACAACTACTCCCACTCCAGCTCCAACTACAACTACCTCAACGACAGCCCCAACTCCAACAACAACGACTACTCCCACTCCAGCTCCAACTACAACTACCTCAACGACAACCAGTTCAAGTACAGAAAACATCAAATAAATTTAGAAATTTTCAACAAACAAATCAATAACAATAAAACAACATAACAACACTCTGTCTCAACAAAAAAACCAAAACTCTTAAAATATCTAAAATCACAAAAAATACAAGAAAAACACAATACACTATAAAGGAAAGGGAGATACCAGAAATTCTGTAAAATAATTATCTGAAAAATTTCGTTTCTTATTCCGATTTTTTTAAAATAATGTACACAAAACATTAAATCCTTTTCCCCTTACAACAATCTCACACACACGCTTCCACTGCGCTAATCTCCATTAATAACACCCCCTTACACTAGCACTACCTACACTTAAAGGTTTGGAATTAAAATACCTATAAGTCTTAATAACGTCTATCACAAGACAATAACACCCAATATTACTATACTCTATGATAACACCAATCACTTTAAAAAACCCTATAGTCGTCACAAAATAAGAAGCCCGGTTTGACATTTGTCATCGTGGCGATGTCGTGGCGTAACTGATACGATTAATTCGTGTTTTTGAGTGCAATTTTTCAATATCAAGTTAAACTTGATGCTTATTTAAGATATGCGTTGTGATAGTGTATGGGTAACATAGTAAATAGGATTATGAATTAGATTTTTCAATTTTTTACATGCGGCATGTCAAATGACAAATGTCAAAACGGGCTTCTTATTTTGTGACAACTATAGTCACTATGTCATTTCCTACCTACACCATCTCATCACTAAGCTTTCTCCTTTTTCTCGGTGGCTTCCTTCTTAGATCCACACTCTCCGCAACAACCTTCGTTTCCTCTTCATTCGTTTCATCAGCATCAATAAAGACATCAACAACCACCTCAAAAATTATCAAAACCTCCTATAACTAAACAAACTCTTTATATTATCAACAAAATTCACATTCCTCACATCTTCAATTGCTTCTTCACTTCATTTGCCTCTGTACTCTCCTCATTCTCAACACCGTCAATCGTTACTTTTACTTCAACTGTTTCTTTTTTTTCAATTGTTTCCAAATATTTCTGGATTCTTTCTTTTTTCAAAATATTTTCAAAACTATAAATATTGCTGGGCCTGGGCCTTTTGGTTTCAAAATGATCACATTAGCCACATCTTGAGACTCTTGAATGTTATATTATAACATTCAAGAGTCTCAAGTATCTAACTCTTGCAGGTTATTATAAAAGTCTCGTTTAGAATAAATGTTTAGTAATAATGTTTTGACTGCCTTGTTGGTCTAGTAGTTAGCGTATGCGGCTGCTGAGCAATTGGTCACGGGCTCGATTCCTGGGTCGGACTCAAATATTTGTGTGATCCAGAAATATTTGTTTCGGAGTCTGGGTGTATTCTATGTATAATATGTATGTATTTACAATAATAAGTATGTTTATGTATTTATATCAGTTGTTTAGTACCCATAATACAAGCTCTGCTTAGTTTGGGACTAGAAAACGTTGTGTGTAAGATATCCAAAATATTAGTTTTTTTATTATTTTTATCTCCGCTAACATATCTCACAATAATTTAATTAATTTGAAGTTGTAGTGATTTTGAGTAGGTAAATGGGGGGTCTTAAAAATAGTTCATTTTCAAGGTAAGCAGCAAACAAAATAAGTTAGGAACCTTTGCTTTCACTTTTCCTAACGAAGTGTAGCAATACACAACACACAAACATTTAAATTTATATCGTTTATTACTTAATATTTTATATATTTTAGTAAGGTATTTAAAAATTTACCAAAATTATAATTTTAAGAAATAATTTTATCATAAAACTACCTATTGTCTTGTTTAAAGTAATGCAAATGGCAAATAATACCAAAACAGTCAAGTTTTTTAACTTGTAGGGGAGTTGAAAATATTACTATGGTAACTTTTACATATGACGTTTCTATGTGTATGTAGGTAAATTGTTGCAAATGGAAAATGGCGTTTGTATTGTAGTGAAGAGCTGTAAACATACGTATAACCATTAGCTTTTACGAGAATATTTTTGGTGAATTTGAGTAGTTTTATATTTCAATACCTAATAGTGATAAATATAACGTGGACTAATGAGTTTATTGACCGATGTCTGCCGTGGCTCCCACTATCCCCGGTTGGTGATAACTTTGTTGCAGTTTTTTAAGTAGACATGCTTAACAATATTGATATTAGATGAATTAAAGGTTATTATTAACACAGTTAATAGTGATATATTATTTCAATCTGAAAGAAGTTTTTTTATAAGTATGTACCAAATAATAATTTTATCGACCTATTTTCAATTAATTTGACATTGCACCGCGTGACGCGTTGTTAGTAACTTGAAGTTAGAAATTCTAACTAATTTACACTTAAACGCCTAAGTGCTTCTCTGTTGAAACTAATACAACTATCGTTTTATAAAGCACCTGTGATATAAATTTAAATGATTTCTGGTACATAGAATTTAAGGTATAGTACCTACCTAAACACTTACTGTAAAGACTGCTGACTAAGTTTATTCAGTACAAATTAATAAAATTGCTTAAGAAGAATTTTCTTCTTCAATCATTATTTATTCACATTACATTATACTTATTACATTTTCTTTTAAAAAGGGTGACCTCAATATTGTAAATAATTAAAGTTTTGTTTGATTAAAAGTGGATTTGTTTTTAAATATTTTTTATGGTTGAACAGTAAAGCTTACAGATTTCCTCAAATCCTGTACACAATGTAACTGAAAATGATCTTCCCTCATATGATTTTGAAATCAAGCATTTACCTCATTACAATCTTATGTTGTGTTAAAATACATAAGTATTATTTTTATAGGGGCTGACCCAGCAAAGGATATACAAAAACGCCGTGCTGGCAGTGTTGGGTGAGTTTCTAAAATGTCTTTGTTAATGAATATAAATTCCCTTCAACCAGAATAGATATAAATAAAAAGCTTAAAAACAAAGTACAGTCAAAACCGATTATAACGACATCGTTTACAACGACCGATCGGTTATTACAGCCAGATTGTAAGGTCCCGTCCGAATCTCACTTAAACTATTAAGTAAACATACCGCCTATAACAACATCGGATACAGCGACATATCGCTTACAATGACGAAACTTTATCGATATTCATCGACTATAACGACCAACCGCTTCTTGTCTCAGCAAAATAAAACAATACGAAGGATTTTTAATCTTATTGATAAGCGTTGAAAGATGTATTTAGGCGTATTATTACCTACGCACTTTCTCCCACCTCATCCGAACCTCTTCCCGGTCATTTGATCTTGCATATTTTACACCAATTGTTTAGTGCGCTAAATGACTACGTGAGTGATAGCTTGATTTATAATTGTTGGTTTTGATTAGGCCGTGCATTTATGGGTTATTATGTCGCAAAAAAAGAGGAAAGTGTTTTCTATTGAAGAAAAATCTCATGTTATATGGAGATTAGAAAATGGCGAGTCGAATAGTGAAATTGCAAAGGAATGTGGAGTTTCGCACTCTACGATATCAACGATTTGGAAGAATAGAGATAAAATAAAAGTTCTTTTCCAAAACAGTTCGTTAAAACTTAAACGAGCGAGGACGAGTGAACATAAAGTTATAGAAGAAGCTTTATTAACATGGTTTAAACATCAGAGGGCAAACAACGTTCCAATAAGTGGTCCGATTCTGCAAGAAAAAGCCAATCACTTTGCTCGTCTTATGGGTAAGGAAAATTTTGTGTGTTCGTCGTCTTGGGCACAACGTTTTCGTGCACGTCATAATATTGTGGCAGGAAAAGTTTGCGGTGAAGCGGCTGGCGTTCCTGAAGGAGTATCTGAAGAGTGGCTCTCTCATAAGTGGCCTGCACTGTGCGAAGGATACTCACCAGAGGAAATTTTTAGTGCTGATGAAACAGGATTGTTTTATAATTTAACCCCTGACAAAACACTTAAATTCAGAGGCGAGGAATGCAAGGGCGGAAAGTTGTCCAAAACAAGAATTACAATATTGGTTGCAGCAAACATGACTGGTTCACATAAAAGAAAACTTTTTGTGATAGGAAAAGCTAAAAAACCGCGTTGCTTTAAGAACATTCAATCTTTGCCTGTAACTTATGAAAACAACACTAGGTCCTGGATGACATCGCAAATTTTTGAAAAATGGCTGCGTAGCTGGGATGCAGAATTGAAGTCTGCAGGAAAGAAAATTCTTCTCCTAGTAGACAACTGTCCCGCTCACCCTGTGGTCTCCAATTTGAAATGCATAAAGCTTGTGTTTTTACCACCCAATGTTACCTCTGTTTTACAGCCCATTGACCAAGGAGTGATAAAAGCTTTAAAAACACAATACAGAAAACTTCAAGTGCTACAAATGATACAGAATATTGAAAACAAAGATACTAAAAGTCTTTCTGTTCTGGATGCAATTCTAATGATATCGGAAGCTTGGGAAAAAGTCACACAGACGACTATAGCCAACTGCTTTCGCCATGCAGGTTTCAAAGATCTCTCTTCATCACAAGCGGAGGACGACGATGATATTCCGCTAGCGACAATGATACAATCTACAGATGAAGATGACAACGTACCACTTGCTGAATTGGTTGCTCAGTTGCAAAGATCTACTTGTACAGAACAAAGAATTGAGATAGAGGAATTTATTGGAATAGATGACAGTGTCGCTGTGTGCGCCTTAGCTACTGAGGAAGAAATTCTTGCAGAAGCTGAAAGTAACAATTGTAACACTGACGAAGACCAGCAGGAACATGAAGAACAGTTTCAGCTAACAACAATTTCCGAGGCTCTTAGCGCTACAACAGCTTTGCAAAAATTTGTTGCCTTTAACGACCAGTTTAATACTGATGATACTCATACCTTGAGGAGTATGAAACGTAAAATGCAAAAAATATTTGAGACTGGGCTACAAAAGAAACAGACTAAAATGACTGATTACTTTAAGAACTAGTGTATTCTAATTATTTCTTAATAAATATTTTCTTTTCTGACATTTCATTTGACAACAAGTTTACATACATAACCTATACCTATACTAGATAGATACCTATGATAATATAGCTACACAACTAATATAACTACATGTATATGTAGGTATTGCTTATAACAACTATCGGATATAACGTCGGCAACTACACGGTCCCTTCAATGTCGCTATATCAGGTTTCGACTGTATATGTTTTCTATGTATACCTAATATGTATGTATTTACAAAAAAAAAAAGTATGTTTATGTATTTATATTAGTTGTCTAGTACCCATAACACAAGCTCTGCTCAGCTTGGGACTAGAATATGTTATGTGTTAGATGTCCAAAAATTTATTCAAGGTGCTTTATAAAATGACAACATTTATGTTAAATGTTTTAGGAAAGGAAACTAGTTTAATTTTAATATGCTTTAACAGGTCAGATGAAGACGAAGCAAGTGGCGGGAAATACACAAGGATGGAGGAGGATAATATTCAAGATAAAGAACGATTTGCAAGGTATGGAAAATTTGTTTTGACAATCAGACTACAATATTGTACTCTATGACATGTTAAGCTCTTATTTATTATTAGCTGAGTTCTGCTATTCTTCTTGTAAATCATGAGTAACGCTGAAAAGCAAAGTGAATTTTACTTTCACTAAGTTATTTAGTAGGTTATCGGGATTCTTCCATTGAAAGTCCTGTCAATATCAATCCAGTTGTTCTAGAGATTACATGGAACAAACAGACAGACATAGAAATAACTCAAAAATTGCCATTTAAGTGCTACGTAAATACTTTAATGTGTATTAAATAAAAAACTGGTAATTTGAAATTACGTACATACACTACTATTTAAAATATTTGCATAGATTAACATAACAAATTAATTAAATTTGCTAAAGTATGTAGTATACTTAAAACTAACAAGTATTGATATAATGAACTAGCTGTATCCTGCTGTGCTACCTGCAGTTATTTTTGTAAAACCGAGTAATGCAGCAAATCTAAGCTAAGCTAAAAAAAATTGCCTAAGTTACTCCTTATGTGAACAAACTAACTGCCAGTGAAAGTCCTGTCAAAATTGATTCAGCCATAGAGTAGCCGTATAAAACAGACAGACAAAAATTTTAAAAATTACTTCTTTAATATAGGTACTGCATATACTTTCATATGCATTTAGTAAATATTTGAAATTACAAACAGACACTTCAATTTTAATTATTCCTATAGAAAAAATGGAAATAGATGGCATAGATATTTAACTACCTAGATGTGTTGTAAAGATAAATGGTTTGACTTTGCTCTATTGATATATTGTCAATTTTTAACACCAACTAAATGTTCAAATTTTTTACAATTCAATCTAAATTGATTTTTTTAGATCTGAAATATTTATCACATCAATCATTGACCATTCTCGCACCATCTATACATGTAAATAATAATAAACTTCTTGATTTCTCTTCTTACATTTATGAATTCATGCAACTAACATATATAAATTTACATAACAGTACAAAATGTTTGTACTACAACGACAGTAACTGTGAGAGGACTGGTTTCCGAATTAGATGTGAGTTTGTAGCTCAGATCACCAGGCTCTCACTCCGCTGACACATAGCTTTGCTGTAGTATAAAATTATATAGAGTATATGCCATGAATACAGGATATTATGTAATGTGCAGCACTGTATAAGAAACAGTGAAAGAAATAAAATAAAACAATGTGCCGGATTCCTCAGTGTGTTTTTGCACTTATATTAATGTGTGTGTGTGTGTGTGTGTGTCTAAAAGTGTGTACAATAGGGTATTTCACACCATGTAAGGATAAATATAAAATTGCATGTTTATGATCAGATGATATGATCAGGAATTATTTATAAAAATCCAATGTAAATTTTATAATTCAATTTTAGAAATCTTTTTTTTTAATCTGTTTTTGTAATTTCTAAAACGCTATCCGCTATTTGTATATAACGTATAGTAAACAGTCCGATATGCGGACTCCGAGGACGCCAAGTCCTATGGCGACGGGCTGAGGTAGAGAGGTCGCACGCGAAAAACGCACTGTTGGGGACTGGACCAACCATCGAAGTGATGGGGATGGAAATGCTGTCGTGTGGGAGGATGACGGAAAGAGGCGGCAGGGATCAACTCGAACAATTCCTCGGAGCACTCTCCGTGGTATAAGCGATAGAAGATACAGAGTGATGCTACATCTGTACGCACTGCCAAGGGATCAAGCCGATCGAAATATCCCAGCAGTCGACGATTCGAGTCGCTCTTCGCTGAATGCGGTCCAAAGGGAGAAGTTGGTACTATTGTGCCCATGCGGACGAACCTGCGCCTTGTAAAGTAGCAAGCGGTGCACCGGTGTGAAATACCTACCGTCTTGCTCTATTAAGCACACCAAACTTCTTTGAGGCTAATTTGGCCTTACCCTCCAAATGGCCACGGAACTGGACTTCGCCGTTACTGGAATGCCGTTAGGGGAGTGCTCTCAAAACGACCTCGTTTTGAGAGCACTCCCCTAACGGCATTTATTGCTATGCAGTTGATAGCACGGGTGATGCCTTTTATACCGGCCGTGCAATCATTTGCCGTGCGCAGAGGAGGAAAAGAAGGAGTGCAGAAATTTCCCTGGATAGCTTTGGCGAAAGACCAAAACGCACGTGATCCTGAAGACGCTCCAGCCTCTAATTCTACCTATGTGCTCCGACTTCTTGTCCGTGTAGTGACGGATTTAGAATACGGAGTGTCACCACCCCTATTCATCCCACGCAGGTGTCGTAAAAGGCGACTGAGTGATAAACTACGCAAGACAACATCAATGCAAAGAGAAGGAAAACTTGAAACCAACCCTATACCAACCCGTCTGGCCAGCGTGGTATAGTAGGCCAATACCTCCTTTTCAAGGAGAGGCCTATGTCCAGCAGTGGACTGTTAAAGGCTGTTGATGATGATGATAATTGATGATGCTCTCTCGCCCTGGCAATGTCTCTTTAGAATTACCTAGAGGCAGAGTTACCAGACCCGTATGGTGGTAGTAACTGCGGCTGCCACTGCATAAATCTAATTCGTGGTCGACGTATCAGAAAACATAAAACTATCATGACATTTGGCGCGTGGAATGTAAAAACGCTGATTGATCGAGATGGCAACGCCTGCCCCGAGCGTAAAACCGCTATAGTAGCTCGGGAACTTCACTATAACACATCTCGCTGATGAGGGAGAGCTGGTGGAAGTTGGAGGTGATTACACTTTCTTCTGGAAAGGTACCCCTTTATCCGAACCTCGTAGGTCTGGGGTAGGATTTGCCATCAAAACTCAATTGAGTTTTGATAGCAAAGCGACTTCATGAATATCCTGTGCACATTTCGGACCGCGTCACCACACTGCGCCTTCACCCGAACTCGGACAACAACTCGGACCTTACTGTCATCAGTGTATATGCCCCAACGCTGGACAAGTCTTAAGACATCAAGCTGAATACATTTATTGAATCTGTGAATTAATTTTTCTATATCGTAGAAATAATATATTTTGTCTTTCGCCTCCTTCACCTCATTGTCGTCGGAAAATTTTCTTCCCCTTAAAATAAGTTTTTTTTTTATTGGGTTACAAATGAAAATCACTAGAGGCCAGATCTGGACTGTAAGGTGGGCGGGCGAGTTATTCAAAGCCGTGCTGGTGCAGAGCAGCCATTGCAACTCTGCTCTTGTGAACTGGTGCGTTGTCTTGCACTTAGACAATTTTCCTCAACGTTTTTCTTTGATGGCCTCCTTTAATTTGTCTAGTATCGATGTGTAATATTTTTCGGTTATGTTTCTTCCCTTTTCTTTGTAATCAATCAGTATTATCCCCTCACAATCCCAAAAAACAGTAGCCATCAACTTTCCAGCCAATTCTATACCATTGCATGGACTCAGGTTTCTCAAGTTTGACTCAGGCTCAAATTTGTTTTGAAGCATCGACGCGCTGCTGTTTTTGAAGTGGTGTGAGCATTCTTGGCCCGAATCCTGCACTGACTTTTCTCATACGCAGATGGTCATGTAGGATCCGCAAAATGGTATCTGATACTCCAACTAATGCAGAAAACTGTTTTTTCTTCAAACGGGCGTCCTCCAGTACAAGGTTTACCACTTTTTCGATGATGTCTGATGTGGCCTCAACTGGACGTCAAGAGCGGGGGTCATCTTCAATCGACTCTCGACCATGTTTAAACAGACCATGCCATTTTTAAATCATGGATTTAACAGGGCAATTCTCCCCATAAACGGCTTGCATTTAATTTAAAATGGTTTGGCTATTCTTTCCTTGCATGGGAAGGAATTTTATCACGGTACGGTGTTCAATTTTCTCCATAGTTTTAGTTTTCTTCCGGATTGACTTGTTTAGCAGGCGAGTGTTTTTTAAACGAATGACGCATAAGGGCTGAAAAAAAATCTATTTATATACTAATGATGAGTCCCCGTATGACATTAAGCGAGCGCCCGTATCCCCACCTTATCCCCTCCATTTCACGAACTTTCGGATTTCCCCTCGTACATCAAAAATGCAATTTTCAAAATTTTTGTATGTCTATTTGTTCCGGATAATCTCTCGGACCTATTTTAACAGGATTTTTACTGATAGAAAACTGATGATACGATGCAAGGAGTAACTTATTTATTTTAGACTAGCTTTGCGTTACTCGCGGCTTAGAATAATAACCGCGGGTCTCAGCTAGTCGTCATCATCATCATCAGCCTATCGCAGTCCACTGCTGGACATAGGCCTATCCCATTGTACGCCACGTTGTTCGATCTTTGGCTACTCGCATCATGTTCCTACCAACCGTCTTGCGCTAATCACTCCACCTGACCTGTGGATGTCCTACACTACGTTTGCCGAGACGCGGTCTCCACTCAAGAACACGTTTACCCCAACGGTTGTCGGTTCTGCGGCTAATATGGCCAGCCCATTGCCACTTCAGCTTGTCTAAGATATAAAATCCCCTTTCTTAGTTTGTAACTTGTAATAGTCAGTCACGTCAGTCAGTCAGTGTCACAAATTTGAAATGTAAAGTTTAAAAGCTCTAACCCAATATTCTTAAGCATAAGCCACTCTCTCTACCTATCAGTCTCTCAGAGACAGATGGAAACACAGGACATCAATAATTTATGTATACTGCATACACTATATTGTTCCATCCCCACACGGAACATGACTTTTGTACCCGAAAGCGTCAGAAGGAGAGTAATATTTTTCGATCGTATGTATGTTTGTCCATTTCTTTGGCACGCCTCACGGCCCAAACGGCTGTACGTATTTTGACATATGAGGTGTCGTTGAATTCCTTAGAATTGTGGTAGTAACATAGGCTGTATAAATATTCGAAATGGCGCCTGCAAATGAAAAAAAAATGGGGGAAGGGTTTGTTTTTTTTTTACCCTATCAGGAAAGATATCAAATGAAAGATCGTAAAAAGACGATTTCAAATCTATACATCATATTACATTTATAATTACCATATTATCATAAATTGACAAAAAGCGAACAATAATTATTACAGAAACAAAAACCCCAACTGATTAAAGGTAAGAGCTGAAATGATAAAAGCAAGTATCACAGCATCTATATAAACTTGGACTGCTACTTTCTGTCCGGGATACGATGTTCCTAGCCCTTAATATCCTGTTTTACCAGAGCATTAATTTTTTCACGGAATGAGTTGCATTGGACCACTACAACTCTGCGAACTGAATTTCAAAGTTGGAGCCAGTATATTTAAGGGGAACTAACTTCTCTAAAACAATTTGTAACCCCTAGCCCCGGTAAAGGGGGGTTTTAGTCGGCCCTAGCCCTACCAGGGGGAATCACTTCACCGGTGCGCAGTCAGTAGAACTATGAGAAATATCCCAGGGCGCCTGTTCACAAAAGAATTTATAAGCTGAGAGAATAACAGACAGAGTTCATATGTGTGCATATGTCGATTTGGGCAGTCAGGGTATTCCTCAAGGAAAACATGGGTTCAGTCTCACACACATTTATTCATTATAACATATGAAGTACAAATAGATCCACCTCTTACACACTAGAGAGAATACACAAAGTTACGAAGGTGGGTTGTTTAACATTATAGTATATATCTAAATATAAATCTAATCCTAAATAAGAGGGTTACTATACAAATAGTCTATAACTTAGGCTTCCCTGGATCTCTGGGGGCTCGACCGGGAAGAGCAGACGTCAGTGAAGTTAATACGGGAGCCCCGATGTGGTCCCTGGGGTCCGTCATCTTATGTCCTAGGGGATTTGTCGTACAAGAGGGGGTTCTCCTTTACCCCGATCACCTCTGCACGCCGGATAACCCACGCACCGCCAGTGGGTTTCGTCAATAGTGCCCGAAGGTATAGCCGATGTAGGCCACGTTGCTAACGTACTTGAACGTTTCTTGATATAAATCTCAAACCAAACCTTGAAACCCTAGGAAAAAAAGAGAGACATAATCCTAAATACCTATTGAAACAGATAGACATTGACACAACTAAATAAAGCTTAAATGAGCGACAGAGTTCTTACCACTTTTTTAGACTGAATACAAATTCTTCACGAATCCAATACTAAGATAAGCAGAGTTATGCACAATAACGTAGTAGAACCAAGAATGCTTTTCTCGGGGAATTATGGCCCGCCTTTTATATTACATTTCAAGGTCCCGCTGGAATAAAACTTATACCCTCTATTCACAACTCAAAAAACATCACCTGATTCTCAGAGACAAAGATAGATTTTTGCCCAGAGACTAAAAATAGAACGCGATTTACCACAGAGTATCAATCACATCAGAGATATATCTGAGAGTGAAGACGCCATCTGACGACTCGCGGGTGAAAGTTTTTCTAAAACCAATGAGATAGATGTGTAAGAGCTACCGCTAACCTGAGAAAGATGGCGCTTACCCAAATACATCACCTTATTGTGTTACTAATTCTAAATATTTCAATGAAACAAAAAAAAGTTGTTACAAATTACCATAAAAGTTTGTGACCGCTGGTACCGACGGCTTGCCGTGCTCTTTGACGGACACGAGCACGGGCGCGTAACACCGCCAAACTTCTATATTTCAGACTGTTATTAAGAAGTTCTGGGTAAAAACCAAACAACTTGTGACCCGCACGACAATTGAACCTGAGACTTCTCGATCGGCAGTCGCACACGCTGACCACTAGACCAAAGAGGAGTTAAAAATATAAAATAAAGGGAATAAAGTAGTGAATATATCGGTCTCTTCTGAATTTGGCTGATCTTTAAGGTCTGTTTCGTAGGTATCTGTAATGACTAATGAATTTCATTATTTTTATCTATTCTCGTTTGATTGGCTAAGATTTTGTTTTGATCACGTGACTGAGTGACATTAGCCAATGAAACAAGAAATAGAGAAATATAATAGGAAACGATAAACGTGTTGTAACTTGGGGTCAAGGGCGGATCCAGCTTTGGCGCCAGGTGGGGGTCACATAGCTGTGGTCAAGATACTTAGGGTTGCCAACCTTGTCCGATCTATGGCACTGTATGGTGCACCGATGTGGGCGGCGGCTCTGACCGCCCAGAATAGGGCGCGCCTCTGGTGGCTGACTTTCGGGCGGAGAGCCACCGTTTAGACTTTCCAGCCGGTCATCGCCGAGTGGGCAGGGCGGCAGAACGGGACCCTTTCCTTCCGACTGAAGCAGGTGCTTTCCGGGCACAGTTGCTTCGGAAAGTAACTGCACTCGGTTGCTAGAGGGAATCGAGTCCCGCCTGCCACCACTGCGACTGCAGTGAGGACTCTGCTCCGCATGGACGACGCAGCGTCGGGCCCTCGCTGCAGTCATCGGAATGGATCTCTCGCTGCCGGCAGTCTACCGTGGTCGCAACCTTCTGCGAAGACGTGATCTCGCAGAAGGAGGCGGTGGTGCAAGCTCGGGAGGACGACCTCCACTCGGACGGTGGAGGCGTGCCCATCTGCGCTTCATGCCGCCCTGAGTGTGGCCCTGGATGGACGCAACCGGTTTTCCCGTCCATCGAGAATTTAGTGCAGATGGCGCCTGCGTAGTGCGGGCAGGCGCTGGGAGGGGTCCAGAAGGAGATTTGTTTCCTGGCCCCTACTAAAATTCAGGCACAACGAGGGCACACCGTGTGGTTTTAATCGGTTCGAGTCCGTCACACCGTTCCGGCGCTGCAAACGGGCTGATGGTCTGAGAGGATTTCCACACGAAAAAAAAAATAGCCTTTAACAGTCCACTGCTGGACAGAGGCCTCTCCTTAGAAAGAGGGTTTTGGCCTACTATACCACGCTGGCCAGACAGGTTGGTATAGGGTTGGTTTCAAGTTTTCCTTCTCTTTGCATTGATGTTGTCTTGCGTAGTTTATCCCTTAGTCGCCTTTTACCACACCCGCGGGATGAATAAGGGTGGTGACACTCTGTATTCTTAATCCGTCACCGGAAATAACAGATATTATTGCACTATATTTCGGTTTGACGTACTATATTTGTTTACAGCTTTGTTTGAAAAATACTGTTTCCGTCTTTTTATTATTTTCCCGAACGCGGTCGTGGATACTATTAGCCGAGGAACCATGTGTAATCTCGTGTGTCTAAGGAAATTCCTGGAACCCCGACATAGCTCTAGGAATTTCCTGTAAATAAAACCCAACAACACTTTTGGCCCGACCCGTGATTTGAACCTGAGATGTCATGATCCGCAGTAGCAGTAATACATCTCACTGTCGCTCTCGTATTGGACTCTACAGTCATGCTAAACATTGGCACAGAGATGCTGTTTGAATCATCTGAAAGGATGTTAATGCCTGTTAAAGTCATAATACAGCAAAAATTTCCTAAATTAGAATACATCACAATTTCGCAATTTAAAATTAGATCAGAAATCGACTGCGGTATGTACTGACGACTCCGTTGCCAATTCACATTTCAAAGCCGATTTTCATTTACAGTGATAGAATTTGGAGTATATCTATTACACAATGTATAAGGTTGCTAGTTGCTTCAGTGTCAGTTTCTTGAGTATATATTTGTAAAATTGTTTAATATTTTTTATTTTAAAACCCTAGACCCCCATGACTCACACCCTGGATCCGCCCTTGGCCGGGGTGGATGCGCCATGCGCTATTATTATGAAGAGGGTCATTTACAAGCCGTAGGTATATGACCCGAGGTACGTCGGGGTTCCAGGGATTTCCTTACTAGGGTACATCCGGGTCCCCGGGCATTGGTACCTAAGACGGCGTGGGGTTATTTTCGGTGCGAGTCTGACATAACCACCAACTGGTAGTATCCGAAGGAAAAAAAAAACAGCGAGTTAAAGTACAGAAATAATAAAAGGGGGGGGGGGGAACTGTTCAGAAAAATTGAAAAGGTTTAATAAGGACAATGATTATCATGTTGCAATTAAACGCATTTTCACAAAGCGATGGGCATTAATGTGAATGTATAGAAATCTGCACTCCAAGGCCCTATGATTTTCCCATAACCGCGACACTCATTTTAGGTTACTGTGCTATGATTGAAAACGTGTCTTATCACGCGATAGGTTCACGTTTACTTTAAAACCTCATATTAATAAATTATGAATATTGCCGATAGGGTATTGATCTCGTTTCTGGAGATAACACTTCTAAGTATATGTAATATCTTCAAGAATTCAATGTAAATATAAACTGTCTTATTTAATTGATTGAGGGTGCAATTTAAAAAATCGAAGAACTACACCAAATTTATTTTTACCGCGTCATTGATGTTGTTGTTTGCATGCCTATTATATTATCCCTATTTTATAAGAGCAACAGTAACTTGTGAGAAGATAAATAGAATGCAAAGCTTCGATCAATCGAAGTTTTGATCTCACGACCGCACAAATAACTTAAATTATCGTTAATCCGAGATTCGAAGAGCACGTTAACCGTAAATCTGTGGGTCCTGGTTGTCACAAAGATCTGTGACCTTTAAATGTCGCTATCCCTTTAGCCACATGACAGTCGCTACATGTTAAAGAGGATATTTCTGTCATATCTGGTTAGATTAGAATAGCGCATTATGGGCTTCGAAGTAAAAGACTAATGATATGATATAACTAAGAAAGATGAGATTTTTTTTTTTTTCATTATGTTAATAATGTGTCGTAGAATTAAATTCTTTAAACTGAAGCAAACTATCATACCTGAATAAGTGAGTGAAAACAATCAGAGATAACGCCGCGGAGCAAAGCTAATGTAAAAAAGTAGCTTAACCTGCCTTAGGTTAAAGTAATTTTATTAGATTAGCATCATCAGATATCTGCCAATGAAAGTTTCGTCACTTTCGGTCCACGGATCCAGAAATTCAATAACATACACATTAGCCTGTCGAGATTATCGTCATCGACATTTATTTATAACTGTACTTATAATTATTGGGTCCAAACTAACCTTTTTTTTTAACGTGTGGAAATCCCCGCGGACCGTTGCCCCACCTGGGGTTAACGGCGGGGGGGTGTGTCGGAAACGAACGGGTCCAAACTAACCTTGCCTTAACCAATAATTAAACCTATTGAAACGTACGTAACGTACTATCCTCCTTATGCAAGTATGGCTGAAATAAACAGGTCAGTAAATGTTCCTTTTTTCACTTTCAGTCGAGAAAACCATTGTGAGATTGAACGTCGCAGAAGAAACAAGATGACGGCATACATTACGGAACTATCTGATATGGTTCCGACATGTTCTGCGCTCGCGCGGAAACCCGACAAACTTACCATACTGCGTATGGCAGTAGCGCACATGAAGGCATTGAGGGGTAATACTAAACATTTTACATAACCACACAGACGTAATTAATTATACCCTTTACTGTAATTACATAAGTAAAAAGAATGTATATATTTTTAAATAACATTATTTTCATTATCTTAACATGACAAAATAATGTATTTTAGGTACTGGAAACACATCTACAGATGGTACTTATAAACCATCTTTCTTAACTGATCAAGAACTAAAACATTTAATTCTTGAAGCTGCAGATGGGTTTTTGTTTGTTGTGAGTTGCGACACAGGTCGTATTATTTACGTAAGTGACAGCATAGCTCCTGTTCTCAACTACTCTCAGGTAATGTACCTTATTTTATATTACTCAGTGTACCTAAACGATATTAATACGATAACATTTTCAAATACCACTGTCATGAGTCTACTACGATTTTATCGCAATGCAAACAAATTTATTATGACAAATGTTTTAAATCTTACATATTATGTTTATATTGTTGAGTTACCATAATTTTAGTATTAAGCTTTTAATTTTCGCCATGACGCTGTCAAATCTCATCTAAAATTCTGTAATCACTCTCTTTTGTCGTGTACAAAGCATCATGTATAATGTCATGGACATCCAGAAGTTACATTTATACAACGTGTCTATAACTGCTAATGAGAATGTTATTATTTTAGGGAGAATGGTATTCATCGTGTTTATATGACCAAGTGCATCCAGATGACCTTGAAAAAGTTAGAGAACAATTAAGTACACAAGAACCCCAGAACACAGGACGTATATTGGATCTAAAGACTGGTACTGTAAAGAAAGAAGGTCATCAATGTAAGTACCTATAGAATTAATTCATTTTTAGCAATAATTAAATTTGTAAGAATAGTTTTGAAATTACTAACAAACATAGCTGCAGTAAAACTTATTAACATAAAAAATAAATATTTATTTTATGTTACTGACATATCTACATAATTATTATGCTTATAAGTTTTTTTTAATCGATTAGGTTCTTAGTAGTTAGACAGTGCATACATTTCAATATAATAAACATATATACATTAAACTAAAATGTTAATTTCAATCATTCACAATTGACCAATTGTCATTTGCTTACAGCATCCATGCGACAAGTGATGGGCTCCCGTCGTGGTTTCATATGTCGTATGCGCGTGGGAGGCTCGGCTGAAGGAGCGCACCTCGGCAGATTGCGCGCCAGAAACTCCCTGGGACCCTCACACGATGGTCACAATTACGCAGTCGTTCATTGTACCGGATATATAAAAAATTGGCCCCCTACAGGTAACTCACGCGAAGTTAAAATAATAACTTTTAGTGGGATGATCATTACTTACTTAAAACTTGAGGTTGCGTGGCTATCACTAGTTGCATGAGAACCACACCAACAGCCGCACTGCAAACTACGGGCTGGGGCTGCCACCCTTGCACTTAGTTGTTAAAGAGGAAGCAGCACTAGCAGCGTTTAGACTCCATAATGCCGGCACACTGGGAAATGACTCCAGAATCAAACACACACGCATAAGAGAACGAGCGATCACACATCAACCCATGTTGACATCACCCAACGATAGGATGATGAAGAAATTTAATTTTCAGAAGCATTATAATATACATCTAGAAGAAGAACCACACGACAAATCAGATACAAAAGAACTCAGAATATACACCGATGGCTCCAAAACCAACTCAGGAACCGGAGCAGGTGTATTCTCAGACGAACTTAACATCAGGGTATCGAAGCCGCTAGGTAGATTCAACACTGTATTCCAAGCGGAATGCGTGGGTATTATCCTGGCGGCCCACGCTATAGAGACAAGGAAAATTACGGACTCGCACATCCGTATAGTCTCTGATAGTGCATTGGTACTTAAATCCCTCAATAAAACCCATGTCACTTCGAAACTCATAATGGATTGTCACAACGCGTTAGAACGCGTTGCGACCTTCGGCCGGAATTCAGTGACAATACAATGGATTAAAGGACACAGCGGATCGCTAGATAACGATGCGGCCGATGAGCTGGCTAGGAGGGGATGGGGCGCAGCGGTTTTCGGACCCGAACCCGTGGTGCCCGTCCCATTCGGCCAGCTCCATGGTTGGCTGCAAGAATTTAACCGCACACAAGTACAACACCACTGGCTATCTGTCCCAGGCTGCAGACAATCAAAGGAAGCCATGCCACTTTCTAATGATAAACTAACCAAACGCTTATTGCGTTTGGACAGGGACAGTCTGCGGCTGGTGGCAGGAACTATCACCGGACACTGCTCACTAAACAAACACTTCCACACAGGCATAACTGACAGTCCCCTATGCAGAGCATGCTTAGGGACAGAGGAAACGGTGTCGCATGTACTCATTGAGTGCACAGGTGTCACCGAAAAACACCCTTGGATCTCCTAAATCTATTGCACAATGTCTGGACAGACACGGAGACCTTATCCGCTTCTGGAGGGAGGTGGGCTGGCTGGAGTGATGACCGCCCTCACGTACAATCTATCTCGACTGCACGGTTGGCCTAGTGACTTAAGCGGTCGCCACGCCGCTTTCTACTACGCCAAGTGTCGTGGGTTCAAATCCCACGTAGGATAACACTTTGTGTGATTCACAATTTGTTGTTCTGAGTCAGGGTGTTCTTTGTGTCCGTTTCTTGTATGTTTGTAAAGTCCCCCGCGACACAGGAATTTATATTCCTAATGCGGGAGTTGTCTTTTTAAAAAAATATTATGGTCCACTTAAAGGACTAAGTGCGGAAACCACCCACATAACATAGAACACTTGAGATTTAAAAAAACATACTCTTTTCTATACTAATTTCGGTTAGACCGTGTCCTGTACCTATTTTTGACAAACTATTATTTCATATTATTAATAAAAAATAACTATGACATTTACCTGGGCGATCGATCTTTGCTCGGTAATCATATTTATTGTTTAACAACGCCATCTATTCTCTCAGTAGCAGTTGTGTTGCTGACTTGCTGTGTTGGAGTACTAACCACCACTTTGGCGGCTTTGCGCGGCATGTGGCTAGTAATGCCGGCGGCACGGCCGCTCGGCATAAAGCCCGCCCGTAGGAGCTATTAGATTAAATAGAGTTATTTTCATCAATCTTACTGCAACTCGAAAATGGCTTACTGCTTGACCCCCTCCCTCCCCTTGTAAAAGGTAAACGGCTCTAAAAATATGAAAAAAATCATGATGGTCATTAAGCATATGTAGGTACCCTACATATCTATGCGTGGCCTGACACACCCTTGGGACATTCTTTTTGTATATTGTCAGCTTAGCTTGAAATAAAGTCATATGTAAAAGTAGTTTTTACTGTGTTAATTTTAGTTTAACATTTAAGAGCAAAGTTAAGTATTTGGGACATCAGATTTGTTTCCAGGTATGCAGATGGATCGTCCAATTCAAGAAGAGCTTGATACTTCGCATTGTTGTCTAGTTGCGATTGGACGTTTGCAGGTATGTCGATAAAGTTTGACGTATCTTGGGCATTTATTTAATTTTTGTTCAAGGGTGATGTTTTGTGAAAATTCTTTTTAGGTTACGTCAACCCCTAATGCTTCGGAAAATAGTTTATGTAGTGGCGGAGTGGAGTTCGTGTCACGGCATTCAGTAGACGGGCGTTTTACCTTCGCTGACCAACGTGCGACGCAAGTAATCGGCTATGCCCCAGCTGATCTTCTAGGAAAGCTTTGTTACGAATTTTATCATCCGGAAGACCAACAACATATGAGGGATAATTTTGATCAAGGTTTTTATATCATTTAATATTATCAACTTCTAAAATATAAAGCAATTAATGTAAGAATAATAACATGACTTTTTTCTTGTTAGTTCTATGTAACATTTGTTTATCGAATCGTTTGTTTCAGTCCTGAAGTTAAAGGGTCAGATCATATCCCTTATGTACCGGTTTCGCACTAAAAGCCGAGAATGGATTTGGTTAAGAACTTCCGCATTTGCATTTTTAAACCCCTACAACGATGACGTAGAATACATCGTTTGTACAAATACATTGGCCAAGTATGTAAACTTTGTAAATATTAATCTTATTACGTCATTAAAGTTTTTTTTAATAAGTATTATTTGTGATTACTTAGTCGATCATTGGGTAACACTGCGGGTGAACCTGCTCCAGAAGAGAACTATGATTACCATTTAAGACATCGGGACGTGTACCAAGCTCCACCACCGACTCTCCATCAGCAACATCACGCTGCTCCAGGTATTAAACGCGAATCTCATGAATGGAATGACTTTCGAAACTTTCGTTTTGATATAAAAATGTCCTTACTCGGTCGACTGATCTCAAACTAGGCAAAAGCTATACTTCTATTATAACTCGTGCGACCTAAGATGGCACCTGACTCAAATGTCAGTCGTTTGAAGTACTGAGTGCAAGAAAAATATAATGTATTCCATTTTTTTTAAAATTTCAACATTTATTTAACTTCAAGTAGTTTCTCATAACATACTACTTTATCTTAAGTGGTACTTAACTACCCGAGTTAAAAAAATACATATGTTTTATGTTTATGTTATACAGACCAAGAGGAAGCAGGCCTCTTTCATTATTTATCCGAATGTATTCTTCGTGCAGTGATTTAAATAATATTAGGTAATACCTAATATCATTTTAAATGAAATTGGGACGTGAAATATGGTTATAAAATGCAATTTTAAATCGTCATGATAAGTCTTTTAATCGAAGCCTCTAAATATCATGTGTATATAGATATTCTTTATTATAAACTATTGCGTCTCATAGTCGTCATGCTGGTTTTTTTTCGTGTGACCTTTCTTAAAACAATTGGGTTATCCAGACGAATTGAATTATATACAGTAATAACCTGGACTTTCGCGATTGGTGGGACCAAGCGATAGCCGTGTAAGTCGAATTCGCGTAAGTCGAGGTTCAATTTTCCATATACATAAATACGTATAAAGTTTGTGAAACCGAACCAGATTTCTCCAAAATATGTAACCCCTTTTCAATTGTACTGAGTCCTTCTGTTAGTTTGAAATCACCATTTGATTTTCTGATCCAACCGGGTCTAACGAATCAGGTTGTTCAATGTCTTCACCTTGCTCACGTATTTCCATAAGCTCTTCAATGTTAATTGTGTGAATCCAGAAAATTTTATTGTTTGGCAATATCGACTTCTTCTTCAATACCATCAATTTGTTCAGGATTTGAGGCTGATTCTTCTTGGGTTTCTATGGTAAAAAAATGGACACGGATTTTTCCAGTCGCCATTCAAAGTTTTTTGTGAAATCTCAAATGTGAAAGCTCGTTATTTAGTCTCATAGCTTCATGCTTCATTAAAATGTGCAAATGATCGCCTTGTGTAGTAAGCTTTAAATATTATAATTATTTTAATGGCAAAAATACAACTTCCACCCGTGGGTCGAAAGTAATGAAATGAAAAACTGCGTATCTCCGAATGCGTAAAACGGGGTAGCGTAAGTCGAGGTATGACTGTATTAATAAAACAAATTCCTGGTGATTTATATGACATTAGGTAATACCTAATAAACTAAAATTATTATGAAAAGATTCGTTCAACGGTAATAGTCATGCTAACGCTACACGCAAGATGACAGAGGGGTATCACGCGGGGGACCGGTACCATGTTTCGTTTTGAGCCAGGTGCCATCTTAGCTCGCACGAGTTATATAGTTATAGTTGAAAATACAACCGAGGCGATATTGCTACAAGAAAGCTGAGGCTGTAATTATCAAAGCGCACGTATGTCATACGACGTTTTATAACATAGTTGCCAGAAAATAAATAAAACTCGGACTTTCTTGATCGAATAAATCTTTAATTACTTGTTAAAGCAGTTATAAAAATTTGAACAATTTATAAAATTGATGCTAAAGTGGCGCTTTTTTAAGGCAAAGGCACAAACAGCCAGTATTACTAATAAAGTATAATAATATTTTTGTGTTTTTGTCACAGATAAATGGTTGTAATTTATTGTCAAAATAATTAAATTAAAGAATTAAATGTTTATTTATTTATTATATTTATCTCTCAAAGTTAATTTTATTCATAAAATGTTGACCACTTTTCTGACATAAAAACTCTTTGCTAATATTTAAAAGAGTATTGTTCGAGCATCTTGATAAACCGTGAGTTTTACTTTATAAAAAAAAACGTGCGTTTTACATTACATTAACGCACAAGTACGTAATGAGATACATTACGATATTGAAATCGGTGACATAAGAGACCCTTTACGAGCAAATATGTTATAAATACTTATTATAGACTAGCTGACCCCTTAATCTCGTCTGTGGATCCTATGGTCCGCAGTATGATGTTATAAAATGTTGTTGTTTTACAAAAAAAGGTTATATTGAGCAAAACATAAAATGTACCCGAATACTGATATTATTGGTATTTATAATTTTATTATTTATTATTTATTATTAACTTTATTGTACACCACTTTACAGTACAAAATAATATACAGAATATACACATAATATACAAAACAATATATATAAAAATATCATATACAGAGATCAATATCTGGTCTTACAAAAGGCGGTCTTATCGCTCACGGCGATCTCTTCCAGACAACCTTTAAGTAAGGACACTTTTATAATAAAATTTTGGGTTTTACATTGTTATTGTAAAACTTTTACCGTTAACGCAGCACATAGCTCTTAAAAGGAATGTCTTCTCGATAGATGGCCTATTTACATTTCGAGAAGTTTTGAAATAGGACCAGTACGCTTAGCACGTATAACTAATGTGACAAACAAAATCTTCAGCTTTATATTATTAGTATAGATAAATTAATTACACACCAACACAAGAAAAAAATAATATAAATATATTGAATTTACGTGTATTTACAATCCGTAGTTGGTGGCGGAGGCGGCGGCGGGGTAGGTGCCCGGTCGCCGGGCGAGGGCGGGGTGGGTGTGGGGGGAGTGGCGGGGGTGGGGCCGGCGCCCGCCTACGCCACGCCGTACGCGCCCGACTACTCGCCGCACCGCCCCGCCAACACGCCGCCGCACACCACCTGGACCACGCTGCGCACGGTATGGCATCATTGTATTACTTGTTCACTTATTCATTTCATGTAACTGCCTCCGTGTCATCGTACTTTAATGATTTCGTCCATTTTGAAGTTCTTTTACAATCGTATTGTTTCTTTGGGTATATGTATACCTTATTATTAATTCTGTTAAAGAAGTGTAGCCGAAAATGCTAATGTATGTAGGGAAAGCCAGTTCGATTCCCGGTTAGCAAAAAATGATACCGTGAAGAACTTTTATACACAGTTCTATGTTTGAGTGTATCATTACGTGTTTTGTTAGTTTTGCATGCATAGCAAAGGCAATACCCAGCCTGGGGCCATAATCTGCATGTGTAAAGGTCTGACATTTATTATTATGTTTCATAGTACAGCTGTCTGTTTCTTCGTAGCTCAACGTCTTAACCATTTAGCTAAAGTTCTTTTACTTTCATGGTACTGTCTAGTGTAAATATTCAGCTCTTTAGGCACTATATAAAAATATCCTCGACATTGTTGGCTAGCAAACTTTAATTTTGAATCCAGAACTTTTAAATTTACTATATTTTGTTTTGTTCTTCTTCGTGATAATTGGATCGTATGTAAGAATATTAAGTGTCTTCAAAAAAATAAAATAAATGCTTTAGTGCATAGATGGTGTAATGTTGCAGAGTGGCGCGCCAAGCGGCGAGAGCTACGCGTACAGCGGCGAGCCGGCGGCCGACGGCAGCCCCGCGCGCTCCCCGCCCGCGCCCGCCCCCGCCCCTGCGCCCGCCTACCTGCCGCCCGCGCACTACCACCACAACCACCACCCGCATCCCTCGCACGGTACTCGATCTTATGTAGCTTATTGAATTCCATTTGTTCATATAGCTTCTCCTTTCTTATTCCCAACATTATTTGAGCTCGGATGCTTTTACGATTTCAACCGATTTTACCTAAATACCACTTTTTACCCGGAAACCCTGGCATATTGAACCTCCGTAACCGGGATGATTAATTGAAATCGAAGGCACGCCCTTGTGCTTGGGGACTTCAATGCAAAGTGCAATGCATGGGTTTCCGTAGTGGGCGAGGCCGTAGAGTGGGTGGCCTCTGTAGGCCTCTGTCTACTAAACTGAGGCTCCACCAACATGTCGTTAGACAGCAGGTGGTTCGATAGTCCTTTCGTTCGTTATTTCTGCGGTCGCCGCACGAATCGCTCTCGGATCACTTACATATGGGCACGGGACTCTCCTGCCCAGCTTTCTGCAGGAAGTGGTGAAGGAAGAAACACACCCCCATTGATGGCCTTCTAGGTCGGAGACGACGAGGAGAGCGAGGCCGATTTTCCGCCTGTCAGGGAATCGAAGGTAGGGGCGGCTACGGGATCGATGCAAGAACATCGCTCCCAGGCCGGACGGGGTACCTAGTCGAGTGCTGTCCGGAGCCATCGACCAAATGTCTAAACGCCTTAGGAAGGTGTTGGACCCTAGCCTGGCGTCCGGACGCGGGACGGGAAGCTGGTCATACTGAAAAAGTCGGGACAGCCTGCCGATTCAGTCGCGGCATATAGGCCCAACGTGTTGTTTTGAGAGAGTGCTCTCTGCTCGCATTGTCCGTCATCTATGCAAGTTGGGCCCCGATCTGTCAGACGCCCAATTCGGATTTCAAGAGAGGCATTAGACGGTTGATGCCGTGCTGCGCCTGACGGTCGTAACCGAAGAGGCGCCGTGCTGTTGGCGGTGTCGTTGGATATGGCCAACGCATTCCAAGTCTGCTATTTAGCTGCGTCAGAGAAGCACTCCTCAACCACGGGGTGCCACAGTACCCGAGGCAGTTGGTGGCAGACCTACAGGAGCGTACCGTCACGTACGAGGGCACAGACGCGCGTCAGTGCTGGCAGGCGATGTGAGGGGTTCATATGTTGTAATAACAGCTGTTCCTGAACCCCTCCTATGTCAGACGCAGAGTGGCAAACCTTGTGGTTTTAGTCGGTTCGATCCGACACACCGCCTCGCTGCAAACCCCGCTGGGGTGACGGCCAGTGAGGGATTGCCACAGTTAAAAAAAGTTATTAGTAATTTTGAGGACACTGACGCGGCACTTGAATACGAGACCTCTTGATCGGCAGTCGCATACGCTAGCCGGCAGTTAGGCAGCATATAAACATGGCCTTGTAATCAGAGTAAGGTTTCACATAATAGTCGGCAATTACACGCTCAATCGAGACAGCTTTGTTATTCAATCAATCATCAATCGATTACGCAGCAACAAAGTACAACATGTACTGTGCTATGAAATGGTGTAAAAAACGTAGCGCTAGACTCGATCGTATTTTTATGTCATAAATATTAGTAACTTGATAGCCCTAGACTCACGTAAAGAACCGCCGCCATTACAGTGCCATCAGTTTTATCAAAGCGGCAGTTCCGTCCAAGTTTTGTTATACATCCATGAATGTATAGTAGGTATTATTTGAATGTGAGTTATTTATGAAATATAATGTTTTGCAGGGATGTGGTCGTGGCAGGGCGGCGCCGGGACGGCGGCCCCGGCCGAGGGCGCGCACGGTCCGCACGAGCTCTCCGACATGTTGCAAATTCTAGACCAGAGTGGAACGGCTACCTTCGAGGATTTAAATATTAACATGTTCAACTCTAATTTTGAATAACGATATTTGGATAAATAAAGTATGTACTTGTTTGACGCGAAGGTGCAGTCGAAAGGATATGCCTGCTCTATCGAGGACCGTGTTATGTGAAAATCCTCTACGATGCTGAAGATTTTGCATATCTTCTTATATCTGCAAATGTAAATTATGTCAAATATTTTATCGCTCTTTCAGTCTGTGAAAATTTAATATTTCGAGGGTACCTTTAATTGGGAATAACTTGGCAAATTCATAGTAGTCATATCTTTATACAGTATGTAACATAAACGCACACTCCAAAAGTATTAGGCTAAGCACTCACGAAGCGTTTTTCTTCCGTGCCCGCTGCGGTGATGGAACTACGGTTTTATTTCTATACTCACGAAACCGGCTATTTACGCGGTTACGCGGCCGTCGGGGTTGCGATATTCGCCAGCCACGCGGGCAATGATAGCAAGATAGGCGGTTGCTAGATGGGCGGTAATGTTCAGTGTAGGTTCAGACCTCCAAGGGTGCGGGCGACCGCGACACACTGCGGGCGTAAAACGCGTCGTGAGTAATGCTTTAATTTTTTAAATATAAATCTGCATTCTACGGCAGCTGCGGGCACGGGAGAAAAACGCTTCGTGTGTACTTAGCCTTAATGTATGATTGAAAATAAATTTAATGTACAGGTAACTACAAAATATATTTCTAAACAGTTTTAATGAACTAATTGTATGTAAGTACGTTATTTAAAGCGTATTATATGTATATATATATAAATATAATGAATGAGTTCAAGTGCTTTATAGTTATATATCTAGTATAAACATAATACTTAAATATTACATAAGGTTGCAAAAAAAACATCGTAGATACCTACTCTTGTACGTACGTAAGTACGTAGCTCACCACAAAAGTATTGTACAATCCATAAATAAGAAAGAGAAAAATATACGATTTTAGCGCAGACTGCAATCTCTCACAGTCAACCAGAAGTTTAAGCATGTTAAATATGATTCCCGTTTACGGAAATGTCGGTTAATTAACCCCGTTTTTAGTTTTTTTTTGTAATAATTAAATTAGGTGTACGTAATATAAAGGTCTCATAGAATCTCATCAAAACTCGTGAAAAATACGACGAGTATCTACTTTATTTTAAAAAAAGTAAAATTAACAGAATACAAAAAATAAACTTACAGGTCCTTATTATTATTATATTGTTTAATATTATTTAAACTTTTCACATATGGTGACGGATTAAGAATACAAGTATCACCACCCCTATTCATTCCATGGGTGTCGTAAGAGGCGACTAAAGGAACAAAATAAGCAGCTAACATCACTGCCAAGAGAAGGAAAACTTGAAACCAACCCGTCTGGCCAGCAAAGTATAGTAGGCCAAAACCTCCTTTTAAAGGAGAGGCTTATGTCCAGCAGTAGACTGTTAAAGGCTGGTGATAATAAAAAGTGATAATAATAACGCCTTAAAGCTGTGACCGTTACTTATGCAGCGAACCTATGTCTCTTACTTTTTTGGTAATAACTTAAAAATATCTGGTCATGAGAGTACATACATAGATCACACGAATATGTTACATGAACAATTTTACTCTTGCAATTCAAACTTCAATCGAAATATTAAATCCACAGCTGAATGTAAAGGTGTATTCTTTTTATTGTCAAGATATTTTGATTCTACTTTATTTAAATGTTCTTATTTGATTGGCAGCTTTTTATATGTTTGTCAAAATTCGTATTAAATTGTACAGAGTAAGCATGTTTTATATTGACTGGTATATTATACCCATCGATTTGATTTTATATCAACATTTTGAAGTATTACAAAGAGTTTGGTATTTTTTCTTTGATGGTGTAACTAGCAAAATTTAGTTTTTAGGCACATTTTTTAAGTATATTGTAGTAGATTAATAGCTTGTTTTTAAGACTCATGATAAATATATGAAAATAAAAAAAAACAATTATTCTAGGTAAGACCCAAACCACCATTCCACTACATTCTATTTTTAGACAATCAGAAAATTTTATATTAAAATACTCAACTAAAATATTTCCCTCGGATTTTATGACTATCTAATGTAACACTATGATACAAGTACACTCCAGATAATCCTACAAAACCAAAGACGTGCGTCCATTGTGAATTCTTTGACTGCGATCGTTTTGCTAGTTCTATCATTGCGTACATAAATGTTTGGCCAGAATATAAATACATTATCTCTCCTAACAGGCTAACCACAGATTAGGTTCTGTTGTTACTAATGTTTGTGATCCAATACTATGCTCATATTTGACAGAGATTGACCATTATAAAACAATAATTGTCTATAAATTCGACTATATATTTTGAGGAGTAAAATCAATGCTGAATTATCGTATCGGCTCTCGTATCCAGAGTGGTACTGATAAATCCGAGATAAATTATAAGTTTAGTTATCTACAACAAACACCAAATTGAAAAAATGTGCTAGAAATCACACGAAATCTGGCGTACGTACGAGTACATTATGTACCTACTACTAACTGAACTCGCTTTATGGTTATAAAACGCAGCAACGCTATAGGTTCCGTATCGAAAAAATAGTTTATTAAATGAAACTATAACCTAACAAACTTATTTACTTGTAATTCTACACAATTATTGTTTTATATAAATACTTGGTTTTACTTGCAATCAAGAAATAATGATATTTTCCTTGTTATAGTATTTAATTTTAGAAAATGAATTATATTTTATGTAAGTAAAGCATTGACGAGTTCATATTTTCTTTGTAATGAATAATTATTGTTTAAATTGGTTAAATAGGTATATTTACCTGAATTTTGTAAAATGAATTTTTCATTAAATATAAGAATACGAATGGCGTGCCTTTCTCTATAAAACTATATATATAAAATAACATTGAAAATTTTCTCAATCGTGTTAGCTTTTTTAACTGAATGAAACAGTTAGCATTAATAAATGTCTTGTGGTTCTGTCGATGTGTGTGTCGTGTACATTATTCAGGGTGTAAAAAAACCACTGCCGAAAACTCGGGGGTTGCAATCAGACCATGATTCTGAATACAATTAGCGAAAAAAAAAACGCAAAACATATGATGTCGTCCACGTCTTTTAATTTTTTTTTCTGGTGACATACACAAATAAATATTTCGGTCATCTTACACACAACGCCATCTAGTCCCTAACTAACTAAGCAGAACTTTTACAAATAAAACGAACACAGCTGACACCCCGACTCAGGACAACAATTTGTGAATTGCACAAAGTGTTTTTCCACGAAGGATTTGAACCCACGACATTTGGAGCAGTACAAAACAGCGTGGTGACCACCTAAAACGCTTTTTTTTGGACTTGTGGAAGTCCCCTCGGCCGTTACCCTACCGAGGCTTGCGGCGGGGCGGTGTGTCACAATCGTACCGACTAAAACCACATGGTGTGCCACTCTGCGCCTGAAATAGGAGGGGTCCAGGGAACCTGTTGTTACGCCGTCTGAACACCTCCCAGTGCCTTCTCTCAGTGAAATGGAACCGTCAATTGCTTAACTCTCTATGACGACGTACGGCACACGCGGACGTCGCCTCCTCGCGGCTGGCCACTGAAGCGGATGACGGCCTGTAGCAAGAGATCTACTCTGATGACTGCAGTGAGACCCGAAGATGCGCCGCCCATGCGGGATAAACCACTAGCGTATGCTGGACTGAGTCCCGGGAGTTTGCCGGCCAAGGTGCACGCCGCCTCGGTTGATACGGTGCGGTAACCGTGTATGACTCTAGCCGCCAAAATCCTTTGGGGTTACCAGAGGTGTGCCCTATTTTGGGCGGTCAAAGCCGATGCCCACACCGGTGCATAGACCGGAGGACTCCCGTGTACAGTTGTCTCGTCGCGATACTGGCTCCACCCAAACTGGGCAAAAGTCATCCAAGAGCATAGGCAGTGTCGACCAGCTTTGGGGCAAGCTGTCGGAAGTGGTCGTCGAAGAGCCACCTACCGTCAAGGATCAGGCCCAGATACTTCATCTGGGCCCGGACCAGTACGAGGACCGAGTTGACCGAGTACATGGAGGCGCCGGGGAGTGGCCCACGACGGGGCCCGTGGAACAAAAAGGACTCCGTCCTATCCAGGGCTACCAGTAAGCCCATCGCCTCAATGCGCCCAGCCACGAGGGAGGCTTCTGCGATGGCCAGGCGCGCCGCGTTCTGTAAGTTCGTCCCCCCTGGCTGTAGCCAGAGTGTTCAATTCAATTCATTTATTTAATAAACAATATATGCTTACAGTTCATGCACCAAGACGCTTACATGTTATGTCAAAACAATGATTTTTAAGAAACATTTACATTAAAAGAGAAATAAATACAATAAATTTCAACCATAAATAGCTTAAATATAAATAATGGCAACAAATAAGATCACGCCGTAACAGATTACGCCCACCCCGTGGGGAGACGCCCTCGAAGAATCCAGTCGTATCCCATGTTCCACAGGAGTGGTCCGAGGACAGACCCCTGCGGAACACGACTAGGTCCGACGTCTCAAAACACCATCTCCGTCCTCGTATTTGACGGTCAGCTCCTCTAAATAGACTGCCACTAGCCGCCTCAGGTCGTCTGGCACTCTATGATAGAGGAGTGTTTCCCTGAAGCAGCTAAATGGCAGAATATTGAATGCGTTGGCGATGTCTACAGACACTGTCAACAGCACGCCGCCACTGCTAACTGCCTCTTCGGTCACCGCCCTCAGTCGCAATATGGCATCGACCGTCAGACCCCCTTCTCAAAATACGAAATGGGCGTCCGACAGATTGCGGCCCACCTCGCATAGGTGCCGGACGATGCAGGCAGAAAGCACCCTTTCAAACAGCTTACCTCACCTCGTTCAGCCACAAGATACCTATAGGCCGTGACCGAATCGGCAGACCGTCCCGAATTCTGGAGTAGGACCAGCTTTTCGCTCTTCCAGCTCTCAGGGAAAATCCCAATCCCAAAAAATCCCTAAGGGGGTCTGACATATGGTCGAGGGTTCTCACGACCAATTAAACGACTTTTTTTAACCTGTGGAAATCCCCTCGGACCGTCACCCCGCCGGAGTTTTCTATCCGGCGGGGCGGCGTGTCAGACTCGAACCGACTAAAAACCACACGGTGTGGCCTTTTTGCGCTTCTGTTTTAGTAGGAGTCCAGGGTGATATCTCCTCCTGGACCCCTCCTAGCACCAGCCCGCTCCTGATGCGGGCTCCGACTCTTTGGACCCTCTGTTTAGGTGAAGGCCGGCACACGCAGATGCCGCCCCCTCGCGGATGGCGAATAAATGCGGATTGAGGGGGAAACCCGTCCCGTCCACCCGCAGCCACACTCAAGGCGGCATGAGGCGCAGATGTGCGCGCGAACCAGCTGGTCCGAGTGGATGTCGTCCTCCCTGGTCGCGGCAGAGAATGCCGCGTCCTTCTGCTAGATGACGTCTTCGCAGAAGGTCGCGACCGCGGTAAAACGGCTTAATTATAATTCCATCGCTTAACAGATCTCCTCCGATGACTGCAGTGAGGGCCCGGCGCTGCGTCACCCATGCGGGGCAGACTGCCAGCGTGTGATGAGCCGAGTCCTCACTACAGTCGCAGTGATGACAGGTGGGAATCAATTCCCTCCTAGCAACCGAGTGCAGGTACTTCCCGAAGCAACCATGCCCGGATAGAACCTGCATCAGTCGGAAAGAAAGTACTGCTGCCCTGCCCACTCGAGGATGACCGGCTGGTGCGCCTCCACAGCGGCGAAGTCTGCACGTGGAGTCTCTAGCCGAATCCACCAACGAATCATCGTGATTCGGCGAACGGCTTCGCGCCACTCGCGCACGTCCTTGGGCGGAGGACGAAATCTGCTCTCCGCCCAGAAGTCAGCCACTTACCGATAAACTTCGGCGAGCACTACCTGGTGTGGTGGTGTGTGGATGTTCTGGCCAAGGCACACGCCGCGTCGGTCGACATGGTGCGGTACCCGCGTATGTGTCGTGTACAGCTGCCTCATCGCGACTCTAGCTCCGCCTAAATTGGGCAAAACACGCCCAAGGGCGGAGACAGTGTCGGTCAGTTTCAGAGCAAGCTGTCAGAAGTGCTCGTCGATGAGCCACCTGCTGACAAGGATCAGGCCCAGATACTTCATCTGATCCCGGACCGGTACGAGGACCGAGTTGACCTCGATTGAGGCGCTGGAGGGCGGCCCACGACGGGGCCTATGGAACAGAAGGACCTCCGTCTTTTCCAGGACCACCCGTAAGCTCAGCGCCTCAATGCGCCCGACCACCAGGGAGACTCCTTTGTAGGCCAGGCGCGCCGCCTCTTGAAAGTTTGCCTCCCGGGCTGTGACAAGAGTGTCATTGGCGTAGCAAATTACGTCGAGCCCGGGGGGCTAGTGGCCAACCATGCACCACCAAATAGAGTTATGTATTGATGTATTGATAGTAACGTACTTAATTTTTATTTTCTGTATAATATGTATGTATTTACACACAAGGTTGTTTATATATTTATATCAGTTGGTTAGTACCATAATACAACAAGTTCTGCTTAGTTTGAGACTAGATGGCGTTGTGTGTAAGATGTCCGTAATATTTATTTATTATCATTAATTTCAATTTCTTAATGTTTTAAAATTTGTGTTAAATTGAGTGCAATAAAAACCGTTTAATAACGTTTATCGAATCGAATGTGCAATATCTTTATTTAGCAGTTTTAAGACTATAACTCGACGTTGGTAACTGGAAGACGACGACTTAGATAGCTCCAGGAGCTAAGTTGTTAGCTGTACCGAGTACCGAGCCTTACTTACCTATCTTCCTTAGCCCTCCAGACCTTATAAGTAGTGCAGTAAAAACAAAGCTTTGCTTTTCTTAGCTTAAAAATAAAATAAAGTAGTAAAAAGAATCTAGTAACAAGGTTATTTTCTTAAAAAGGGAATTAGCGTTATTGTGAACAGTGTATCTAATTTCAGAAGTTAGTAAAGGCGGCAAAAACTTTAAAGCTTTGGGGCGGCAAATGTGTAAATCCAGCACTGTTGGAAAAGAGTGTCCATGTAGTTTCTTGTCTGTTCTTCTCCGTAGGATTAAATGTCATATCTGTATCAATTTTATCAAGTTAGTCCGTAATTTACTACGCATCTCAAAGTGCAACTCGCAAGAGATAGCTATCTCTTTCTTTACCATGCATTTCGTATTATCTTTTGCATTCGTAATCGTAATGTATGTACACACGTACACACCTATAAATAAGTACGTCATGTCATCCCGCCATCCTGTGAATCCGAACGAAATACATCTAGTTATGATTCTGATATAAAGTGCAAATGTGACCTTTCAGAATCTCAACCATTTAAATCATTATTTTGAGTCAATATTTTCTATTTAATGGTCAATAATTTAGATTGTACAATAGATGAATATCCTAAAAAAATTCTATGAACAGGTTGATTAATAAGTTGCAGGACCAATGAAAGAAAGTCAGAAAAAACTAAATGACTTAGTAAGAGATCTAAAATTGGATCTCGTTTAAAAGAAAAAAATTGCTTACTCCGAAAACCACCATCACATTTTGTCGTAACGGAGAAAAAGATCTGATCGTTTTTACTCAACAAAAGGATTTAATAGTAAAGGATAACGATGTTGGTGGTATTTTGCAACAGATGAGTTTAAAAAAGTACCAACATAGTGACTGCTTTCTTTTCATAGACAGCAGCAGCAAATGAAGTTTAAAGTGTGTTTTGCTTCATAACGGTAACAATTATTAATCCATGCCTATTGCATATTCCACGACTTTAAAAGAAGAATACTTAAATACTTCATAAGGGTTATGGAATCTAAAGGTTATGGAAAAACAACTGGATCATTTGTGTTGATCTGAAAATGGTTAACTTTCGTTTAGGTCAACAAGGGGGTACACAAAGTTCCCTTGTTTCATGTGTCTCTGGGATAATCGTGGAAAACAACACCATTGGTCACAAAATGTTTGGCCAGTGCGAAAAGAACTAAAAGTTGGTACAAAAATGTTATAAATGTAGGTATTTGTTATAACGTAACCTTTAGCAACTCGTGAAATATCCTAATTTTGCCTAATCTGAAGTCGAATCCAAAGCTTGGAATTCATTTATTTGGTTATGAGTAATTTCCTTGGCAAAAGGATCTGATAACCATGTCGAGTTTGTTAAGTGCTTGCTTTAGAACTTGCAAGAGCTAGAGTGCAACGTGAGTATAAAAATCCACTTCTTGCACTTGCATTTAGACTGGTTTCCGTAAAATCTGGGTGATTTTATGGAACCGACCGAGCCCAGGGGTGCAAAGAATCTCCGGGTGGGAAGAAGAACTCGTCAAACGACTCAAGCTATCCATAAGGACTCCGATTACTTAAGCGATTCGCCACTGACTCCATCACCATTTCATTCATTTGCATCACTTTCATCATCCCCATTGTCATTTACATCTTCACCACTATCACTCACTGAATCTGCTTTGTCTATGGATGATGTGCAGGAGGCACGTGCCGATACATCTGCACCCGCCTCAGGCACAAACCGTACGCGAAAGAGATGGTCACAAGAAATGAACGAATTCATCTGGCGTACCTACGTTTCTCATCACTACTAAACTAAATACTAGCAAAATATATCTTGATCATCTACACCATGAATTTACACAAAAATAACCATAAATGCAGGCATTTTAACAAAGACTGGAAGATCAATGTCGAGCTATATTAGAAACAATCTACCTCAACAGACGTTAGACAACATAAAAGAGGAAGTTTCAGCTTACCTACAAATACAAAATACACAAATAGATTCCAGTACACAAGAACACAAAACAAATATACAAACACAAAGAAGAAGAGCGACAGATGAAAGAATAGACACTAAAAGGGCTTCGACTGCGAAGACGGAGCTGAAATTATATAATAAGCCGACAGTCCAACGACTACCCTGCTGATCATCGTCCCATCATAAAAAGTGCCACTGCCTTTAGAATGGACGCTATTTATGTAATTGCAATTGTACGTATAGAACAATACGTCGCGTCCCTATTATTAAGGTCTATGATTTTACAAGTTGGGCGTCTAATAGCCGTCTACTTAGCATAAATATAATTCTTTAATCAAAGGGCGTCTATAACTCCTAAAATAAAAAAGTTATCAAAACCGCTATATGATTGGATTGAAAAGTTTATAAATTATTCATTTTGCCCATAATAATTATTTTTTATCTGATGTTATAAGAGATATTAATAAATACCAAAAAAAAACTTCAAATTAATTCAACAAATCTGATTAGAACGTACTGTGGAATGGAAGTCTTATTTATTTGTTGTACAAAGACTCAGAATTTTCAGATGTATAGTTTGACAGTTGCGTTTTGTTATACTTCATGTACCTACTACGGACTACCTATTTCAATCTTCATCATCAATGAGATATTGATATCCCTCAAATTTTCATAAATATTTTGCTGTTATCTTCGTATAAACATAGTCAGATTTGGATTACGTATATCCTTAATTATTTATTGAAGCAACGTGGAACGGGGTAAAGAGATCTACAGAGCAATAAACCATGGCCCGAATGGGAAAAACGGCACAAGAATTTATTCAAGACTCATTTTCTCCTATAATTGCAATATTGTGTAGTCCAAAAGTGGAAAATGTCGTATCCAAAAATAATCTGTCTTTTACAGAATTACTACAACCATTCACAACCATGGACTTTGAAGGTAATGTATACAAATTCGATAATAATCAATTACTGCCTTTGATGAGGGATTAGGTAGGAGGCAGTATCATACTAATAGAGATAATGTTTATTTTTGGGGCATTAATTGTCATCTGTCCAGTAAAATTTGTTAATAGAACTGCTTATGAAATTTCATGGTTTTTTATTTGGTTAACACAACTTTAAAAGGTCTTAGATTGAATGTGTGGTTTTTAATTGCACTACATGTAGGTACCATGTATAATCAAGATAAGTGTTAAAAATATTTCTAAAATTTCTTCAAAAATCTTCAGTAAAAATCTTTTTATGAAACATAAACCTTATAGAATGTTGGTACACATTAGTTCAATAAGTTATTTAGTTCCAATTTTATTTTTCTAATTCACTTTCAAGTGTTTGCTGTATAATATCATTACCTGTATTTACTTTATTACTTGGGACTTTAATAATTGTAATTTATTGAACAAGCAGCTAAGATGAATGTGTATTTTCTAAAAAATATTTGTTTGATTGAATTATTTTGTAAGTTTTCAATTATAAACTTTGGGATGATATATATGAATTTATATTTAAATGTTTATATCAGCGAGCTTTAATAACCCATTGCTAGACATAGGCCTCTCTTTCCAAAGGAGGTTTTGACTAAGTTTAATAATAGTATGCTGGCCAGATAGGTTTCTATAGGGTTCATTTCAAGTTTCTATTTCTTTTTGAAGTAATCTTGTTCTGCATAGTTTGCTCCTTTAATTGTCTTGTGCGACAACTGTGATATGTTTGAATAATTTTAGGTCAATTTAAGGATGCTAGTGGTAACACTTGCACTATAAAAAACTGGAAACTGATTATGAGAGAAATAAACTGGAAGCCATTACAGCCAACAGAAGCAAGAAGACAACTAAATAATGCTGTGTTATATAATTATCATGATAAGATTGTTTCTTTGGATATTGGTATGTTTTTTATTTTTTAATAATTAACAAAAAGTAATTGTATTTATTTCTGTGATATTTTATCGTTTTAGATTTGATCCCAACAGACTGATTTATTTTTTCAGATGGAAGAAAATTTGATATACCTCAATCTACAAATTGGTTTGATGCTTGGAGGGAGACTTATCTAGAAGTACAGTTTCCATCAGATCATGAATTTACAAAACATTTTATATCATGTATAATAGTCGGAACAACTTCTGATGAAAATGTTATAGAGAGTTTTAATAATTTAAATCAACACTATGTACAGTTGCAAAATGTGACACCACCTAAATTACCAAAGTGGTTCAACAGTAATGTTTTAAAATCCTACCTTCTACTCCATGATGTGTCTGCGGTACCCAAAGAAAAGTAGGTTGAGACTAAATATCATCATCATCGTCATCAACAGCCTTTAACAGTCCACTTCTGAACATAGGCCTCTCCTTAAAAGTAGGATTTGGACTACTATACCACACTGGCCAGACACGTTGGAATAGGGTTTGTTTCAAGAATTTCCTCTTTGAAGTGATGTTGATCTATGAAGGAATGAGCAGGGGTGGTGACACCTGACATTCTTAATCCATCACCAGATGGACGATAATGATAATAAAAATAAATTGACAATCTACTTGTATGGTGTAGTGGTTACATTCAGTCACATTGCTGCCACCTACAGCAATGTGACTGCAATGTGAGCTGAGTGTTTTGGGTTTGATCCCTATTTGGGACAATATTTTGAGATGTTGTTCTTAGACTGGATGTTTTGTTATTCATATCATAGTAACCAGACCACTGATAACCATGCTTAAATATTTTTGAAGAAATTCATATTTTAGATACTTGTAACCTCTATTTATTGGTGTATTAACATTTACAAATGATACACAAGAAATTATATCATTCCAAAATATTTTTACAGGGCTGATACTTCATTTGAATTACTGAAACAAACATTTGGAGCTGGTAATTGCTTTATGTTATCAATTAATTCTAAGAGTACATTAGATCAAAATATAGCAACAGACTTGTGGGCTCAGTTTGTCAAGAGAACATCACAATCAAATGTAAGCATGATTATTGTTTTAAAACAATTTGAAACATGGAATATTCACTGAGTTAAATTACGTAATACTTATGTTCTTGTTCTTAGAATGAGATGTCTTCATCACTTACCAATTTGCCAACCACTCCTGCCGAGCTACAAGCAGCATTTCCACCATCCCAAACAAACTTACCAGGTATTTTTCTTACTTCTACACTAATTTTTCACCGCGGGTCCACCCGCGTGTATGTTCGTTATCCCGTCAAAGAGAAGCGTAGACATTCCTTAAGAATCGAAGTATATTTTCTTATAATCAGTGCAGTTGTTTAGCAGTAAAAGTTTTGAATTTATAACAAGTTTAAAGTATGGATTTAAAAACATTATTTTAAATTCATTAATTATATTTATAACTAGCTGAGGCCCGTGGTGTTACCCACGGTTATTGTTGTAAACCGCCAGTAGCGTCGCGGAGCGAAGCTAATCTGAAAAAGTTTGCCCAAGTTACTCCTTAGGTCATCAGTTTCTGCCAGTGAAAGTCCCGTTAAAATCGGTCCAGCAGTTTCAGATATTACCCGAAACGAACTGACTGACAGACAAAAATCTAAGTACTTTCTGCATTTTATAAAAATTGATAATTTGATATTATATACAGACACTTAAATTTCATTGATTTGTATAGATATACAAGGTACATTAAATTATTTTATTAAATTCATAGAAGATTATGATTTATTATAAAGTCCAGAAATGGATGTTCACCACTCCACCAGTCAGCGGACACCAGTCCTAAACTCACTACGATTCGTAGGCTTCATGAGTGAGGATTGAAAGCCTATTGCAACTTCAATTGTATTTTTTAACTTCATACCACAACAAATACGTTGGTATTGTACACTAAAAAAATATACTGTCTATAAATCTGTAGCATTAAACAGCGCCCTGGCTGTTCTTGCGACTATGTTACTAAGACGATGTTATTACCGAAGATGTACGAATAAAGAATATCTGCCACTTAAGGCTACCTCTAAACTTGCCATAAAGTTTTTAAAACAATGTTTCATTTCTATTCAATAGATGACAACAATGCACTTGCATCTGGAATAAACCCCGAAAACATGCATCCATTGAATACGCCTGAAACAGATATTTATGATAATGCAAACAGTTTGCAGGTAATGTACCTACAATTATTTGACTGCTGCTTAGTTTCTTCCATGCCATATATTGGTGTATACTACAGTTACAGAAGCTGATATTGCATAGAGATTATAAGCTACTTATTACTTACAGCTTTTTCAGTTAACTATACCTAAACCTCCTGCAACTCCACCTCCAATGACTATTTGGATTAACTACTTTTCTCGATATTCACGTAAAACGATTGTACTAGTAACTGACCCCAAAAAATCTTAGAAATAATAGACTAGAAACATGAAGATTGAGAACCTATTCCGGTATGCTCATGACTTTATCTTCGCGTTTACACTATTGTCTATTGATTATAAAAACTCGCTGGAAGAAAATTCAGGTTTTGGGTCAAGCTCGCCCTTTACATTTTTACAAATAATTATTCGAGATTTGTGTGAAATAAATAATAAAAGATTACCCATATGTTAAGACAGCTAAGATGAATGTGTATTTTCTAAAAAATAATTGCTTGGCGACGTTTTTTTGTCTTTATTGTAGTGGAATAATATCTATAAAATATAATTTAAGTGCAAATGGAGAGGCCTATGTCTATATAGGCCTACATCATCTTCATCAGCCCATCCCAGTCCACTGCTGAGTGGACTGTGAAGGGCTGATGAAGATGATGTTAATTTTAAGTTCATTTATTTCAGACACATTCATTCTCTGGAAGCTCTGAAAGTGTAAATGTAGCTGGAAGAGTATTAGAATTTTCAACAGAAGTTCATGGCACAGCTCTAAATGCAAACGATATTGAAGCTATCAAAAATTTTTTGCACGAGTACGCATCTAAAGCATTACTACCCTATATGGAAAAGCAAATATCGCAACTATCTGAAGTCGTAAGTAATCATTTTATTGTTATTTCACAAAAGAAACACTTTATATAAAGTGCTGCAGTGCTAGTGTACTAACAATTGAAAATCATTAAATATACTGTTTATATAATTTTAACAGGTAGCAAACAGGAAGGGTGTAAGTAGATCGTTGTTATCTGCAACAAAACGGTGGTTTGGGACTGGGAAAACTGGAAACACGACCGGCAACAGCACTGTTATGTATGTAGTTTAATTTTCAATTATTTTGTTTACATTAATCAAAGATTAATGCAAAAACGATTTATTACAGATCCACAGCATCTTGCTTAAATAATAATAATATAATTATTTGTTTATATTTTCAGCTACACTAGTGATTGTCCAGAATTGCAATTAAGACGCTTAGGAGACCTCTGGTTTTTATGTCGACAATGGCAACGGGCGTTTGACGCATATCATTCAGCGAAAAGAGAATTTTACGCCGACAGTGCTTGGCTTTGTTATGCTGGTGCTCTGGAGATGGCAGCCATTAGTGCTTTCATGGCAGGAGACGCAAACCGCAAAACTCATGGGTATATGGAGGAGAGCATTGTGACTTATCTTAATACCTGCAGGTTGGTGTGCCTACAATTGTAAAAAGCCGTATGTTATGTATCGTTGTAGAAGATTATGATTGCTAGTAAAGGATCGGTCATATTATACAGGAAATATATTTTTAAGTGAAAAAGTTAAATTATAAAAAAAACCTTCATATTCAAATATTGCACAACATAAGGAACGCTAAAACAACAAATAATAAAAACAAAACTTCTACATAACCTGTCTAGTAGTTTCGGAGCAAAATATATATGACAGAAAAAAAGATAGTAGGACTGATCCAATAACGGTTCCTTTTGTATATTTTTTTAAATGATTGATTCTAAGAACATATATATATATACTTATTGTTTCGTTTTTAGGATGGTGCAATACGCTGTGAGAGCTACTTTACTTTCAGTCCTTTGCTTAAGTGGTTCTGGTTTGCATGGAGAGGCCGCTAAACAATTGATCAGGATGACATCAGAGGATAGTGATCTGCGTAGTGCTATGCTATTGGAGCAGGCTGCACTCTGTTTTCTGTCCGGCCCAGGCACTAAAGGCATGTGTCGAAAGTACGCGTTTCATATGGTTTTAGCGGGACACCGATTCTCAAAAGCTGGACAGAAAAAACACGCATACAGATGTTATAAACAAGCTTATCAGGTGTGGCTCTATATTTATTTTATTTCACTCTAGTTTGTCAATTTAAATAGAAGGTAATTCTTTTAAGAAAAAAATATTCCAGATTCAGACTACTTTCGACCTCATATATGCTCTAAAAGGTATTAACGTCGTAAAGTCTCACTTATTAGCAGAATACCGATTCATCCTTCACTCATACCGTGATAGAATAACATTCCTCGTTTAATATTGTACCATCATCATCAGCCCATCACAGTCCACTGCTGGAGATATGCCTCTCCCATTGCACACCACTTTGTTCGTTTTTGGGCTTCTCGCATCCCGCTCGTGCCAGCCGTACTGCGCAAATCGTCACTCATGACCTAATATTTTACCAAGAGATTTTTTTATTTTTTATTATTTTTTTATTAGAAAGAATTTTTTATTTCGTAAATCAAAACTCCCAAACCCAAACTAAGCAGAGGCTTGTATTATGAGTACAATGAGACAACTTATATAAATACATATACACACTCTTTTTTTGTAAAAATGGGTTTTTCAACAAGAACTTTGTTTTATAAAACAAAGAATAAATAAATAATAAATAAATGTCCACCACGAGCACGCTGACAGATGTGGATTCTTTCATCAAGGTTTTTAATCACTTTTTGGCAAAATGGCGGGTTTATTTCGATAATCAACATCACGGAAAATAGAACGAAAATCGGTTTTTGCCGATAGTTTAAAAATTAATATTAGACCGGCCTGTGTCCGTTCCTGACCGAGGCCAGTGACGTACGTTAGTAGACATGCTGGGACTAGACACAGTTCATACCCTGTATATCTAATATTAACCGCTTCATATAAAGTGTCTGCCTGGTCAACTATAATTCTTCTGTTATCTTACCCGTATGTGTGTGTTATAGGTATATGAAAATAGCGGGTGGCGGTTGTCGACCGACCACGTGCAGTTCGCGTTGGGGCGGTTGGCGAGCGCGCAGAGGAACGCTCGCGACGCGCTGCGCTGGCTCGCAGCGCCGCTAGCGCCCGCCGGCCACCAGCCGCCGCACCAGCAGGCCGCCTTCCTCCGAGAGTACATGCTCGCGCACCAGGTGACCACAACCACTTCACACTACCCTTCATCTAGCGCAAACCTTCAATCGATCTCTTTGTTGGGGCACATGTGTACTCTATGCCATAGTGCGATAGCGATCTTAAAATAATTGCACTAGAATTTTTTTCGTTGAACAAAAATCAGTATGCTGGAGGAGACTTTGGGCTTCGAATATGGTTTTTGCTACATGTGTTAATTACACAAACTCTGATCACTTACACGTACAACATATAACTTGTAGATATATTGTTAATTATATTTTGATTATTTCTCTCTTCAGCAATCCCACACCCACATACAAAATAAGTATCCATGTACACAAACTCTGATCTCTTCTATAATAAGGCTTATAGAAGTCATTTAATAGTTTAAACCCCCAAAAGTGTTTTGAAAAGCACAATTCAATTGAAGAGAAAAATGGGTATCTAAGTCTCATCAGAGTAACATCAACCCATTTTCTACCTCTTTTTCTTTTGTTAGTTGGTCCTTTCCGGGTAGTTATCTCGGTGTCTTTGTCCAAACTTGCGATATTGCCCGCCTATTTCCATTTTCGTTTTTGAGAGTGTTCCAAAGCATCTATTATCTTTGTTATTTTTCTTATTTTCTTCTTTCGTCGGATAGAAGAGATCTTACATTGCAAGTACAGATTTTGTTGTGGAGATGGAGGGCTGTAGTCGTAATCCACCGCGATAATAAGCCGTATTGGGAGATGAAGAGGTGCCATTTTTACTCGTTTTGGATGTGAGTGTATGTCAGACGAGCTTTCCCCGATAACCGCTTCAATTATACTAACGCGATTATTCGATGGACCCATTTCTACCTCTGATCTTTATACACATTATAGAATCTGGATTTGTGTTATCAGTTTGATATTAGAGGTGCATAAAACTTTGTGTTTTTAATATAAATAATTATTTAAGAGAGTCGAGCTATAAAAGTAATTATTTAACAGCAATGGATAGAAAGCACCGAAGAGCCTCGGGACCGATTAGAGGAGCTTCCATTGCCGCTGGTAGAAGACAGGGAGACCAGCGTACTATGCGTAGGGCCCGCTCCTCTAGCCTCGCCGCGACGCCGACCCGCTACTTCACTATCGCTCGGAACTCCTACAGAGCCTTTATGTGACGACCGTTATTGGCGCACTCTTGAAGAAATGCTACTGCAAGTGGTGCAAGGATCAGTGCCCATGATATTCAAACCTACAATCGATTTGTATACTAGTGCTGCAGATGCAGAACCTCTCGTACCGAAAGGAGGTATTTATCACCTATACTTATACAACGTATCAAATTAATTGCTTTTTCTAATCATTTTAAAATGACTTAATTATCTGGTTTTATTACGATAAAATTATAAGGAAGTCTTAAAATAATATCTAATATTGACTTTAGTATGAGTTTTCATAGGTTTTCATAGGAGCGAAATATTTTATTTAGTCAGTCTTTATTCTTTAAAAAAAATTAGGTAATAGTAGCGATAGTACATACAAGTAAAAACTTAAGAGGTGTCAAGGGACACCCGAATGGAACGAACTTGGTCTCTATTTCTTTGAAGTGTGAGCTTTAGGAAATGTCGGCACCTATTAATCGTAAAGTCCTCTTGTAAAAATATCTGTAAAAGATTTACTAATTTATGATATTTGTGTTAAATATTTTAACTTTATTCTTTTACCATAATTTGATATAGTTACATCTAGTAATAATTATGAGTACTATAACTCGTGCGACCTGACTCAAATGTCAGTCGTTTGAAGTACTGAGTGCAAGAAAAATATAATTTATTCTAGTTTTTTTAAATTTCTACATTTATTTTGCTTCAATTAGTTTCTCATAAGTACTCATAACATACTACTTTACCTTAAGTGGTACTTTACTACCTGAGTTAAGAACATACATATGCATACCAATAGGAAGCAGGCCTCATTCATTATTTACCCGAATGCATTCTTCGTGCAGTGATTTAAATAATATTAGGTAATACCTAATATCATTTTAAACGAAATTACGAACTGAAATATGGTTTTAAAATACAATTTAAAGTCATGACAAGCCTTTTAATCGTAGTCTCTGAAAATCATATGTATTTGGATATTCTTTATTTTAAACTATTGCGTCTCATAGTCGTCATGCTGGTTTTTTTCGTGTGACCTTTCTTAAAACAATTCTAATGATATATTTATAAAATAAATTCGTGGAGTGATTTATATGACATTAGGTAATACCTAATAAACTAAAATTATTATTGAAAGATTCTTGCAACGATAATAGTGTTGCTAACGCTACTCGCAGGATGACAGAGGGGTATCACGCGGGGGGTGCTGGCTAGAAAACCTCCTCGTGGTGCACCCTGGAAACGCTGGCGATAACCCTGTCTTTCCTCATTTCCTCCGCGTTATCTGGAGGAGAGGATTATCGCCAGCGGCTAATATTCTAGCAGGAGAGGAAGCCATGACATCGGCTCTCGGGCAAGGCCCGGCCAGCGGGGTGGGCGTGTCTGCCGGTTGCCCTGCTGGCTCTTCGCTCCTCGGAGCATGGAGGAGGTTAACCTCGTTAAAAAACCGAAGGTGGGACCCTTCATGGGTCGGAGTTTCTCCCGCTGGTAGCGGTGGAGAAAGGAGGGCGGGCTCGGCGTGTACTTACACTACCACCGAGCAGGCAGGGGGACGTAGTCCTCCTGCCACCGTCGGCATAGCGTAATCCCGGCTCTGTCCGGGGACGTGGGTCTTGGCTTAACCGCCCGGACCGCGAGGAAGAAAACCTCTATAAAAAATTACCCCGAATCCCAAGTTCTGGTGCGTGGCCAGGGGATGCATGGCTGATGGGAAGTTCAGTCGCAAGCGCACCCCAAGCCGAGGTACCTGCGGCCCCCTCGGCTGGGTTAAAAATTTTCGCTTGCCCGGGTATTGGGGGATCTCTGCCCGGGTCGACCTTTATTTCTCCCCCAATCGTGGGTTCAAATATGGAAAATTTAAACAAAACAAAACAAATAAACAACGGCACGGAAAACCAAAAACATAACGAAACGGCACTAACAACGGACACTGATGTGAAGAAAGGAAAGGGAAAGAAGAAGGGCATCCTGAAGAGGAGCTCTTCTGGAGCGGACGTCTCGAAGGAGGCTGTGGTGGCACTCGGGCCGCCCACCTCGGTGGGGCTCCCAGCAGTCAAAGGGACTACTGGGAGCCAAAGAAGAGGAAGAGACGGGCGTTACGAGCGTGAACGCTCTAAGTCGGCAGTCGCGCGCAGGAGCGACAGCCGAAAGCGGGAGGCGAACAATCCGGACAGCGACTCGTCCATCGAGACGCCAGTCGCGAAGGGCGTCCGCACAGACGAGTCGCGAGCCCCTGTGTCACTGCCGACGGACTCCGTGTTCTCGAATGCGGAGTCCTACAGGAGGACAAGGGCGGGCAATGAAGCCGAAGCGGAGGAGGAGATCGCCGATCTCCTACTAAAGATTCGGGAGCCGGTGGAGGGAGAACCCCCCCAAGCTCCCGTGTCCGTGCAGGAGAGGGCGAATGCGGCGGTGGCCGTCATCAATAAGGTGGCCATCAAGTCCACGAACCTGAAGGGCGTATTTGTCAAGGCCCTGAAGGACTCCTCCTCCGCCTTGTCGGAGGTTGTTGGGACCTTGTGCGGGAATATGGCGCGCCTCGAGGAGGCCAACGCCCGTCTGACGGCCCAGGTGACTGCGCTGAGTAAGCAGTTTGCCCAATTCCGGGCTGAACGGACTCAGCCAGTGGACGCGGCCCCTCCTGGGCCGCCCGAGCAAGGGGCTCCGGCCCCGGCCTCGGTTATGCCGTCTCAGTCGGAGGCTCCGCCCCCGCCCGGGCCGTCTCGGGTAAAGGTCCCAGCCACGCCCGGGCCTTCTAGGGCAGAGGTCCCGGCCCCGCCCGGACCGTCTCGGGTAGAGGTCCCGGCCCCGCCCGCAACGTCTCGGCCGTAGGCCCCTGCTGGCGGCGAGTTCCCTGACGCCATGCTGCGTCAGGCACTCGACGCTATGACGCGAATGTTGGACGGGCGACTGGCCGGCCTGGAGGCGAGGCTTCCCCCCGCGCCGGTTGTCCGCCCCCCGCTCGCGTCGCAGAGGCCCCCGGTTGCCACCCTGGTGGGAAGCCGCGTCACCTACGCGGCGGCGATGGCGGCCCCGGCCCCCCAACAAAAACAACAGCCGAAGAAGGGGGCCGCAAAACCGGTCCAGGCGCCGGCCAAGGCACCGGCCAAAGCGCCGGCCAAGGCACCGGCCAAAGCGCCGGCCAAGAAGGGGCCTCAAACGGCGCCCACAAGTGGAGCGGACTTCCCCCCGCTTCCCGCTCCGGCGCCTCCGATGGGTTCCTCGGGACCAGCCACCTCTAACGAGGATTGGCAGGTTGTGGGGGCCATTGGCGGTTGATGGCCATTCGGATCGTGCGGGGCTACCGCACAATTTCGTATGAGGCAGCGACGGTCTTGGCGCGTTCTCTGCCCTTTGACATTCTGGCCGACATGGACGCTACGGTCTACGACCAAATTCGTTCGGTCGGTCGGAGTGTTGAAGAGGCCGCGCCAGACCCTGAGCCTGGAATGCTACGGCGGAACGCGCATAAGCAAGCTCTGGAGACTTGGCGGGCACGGCTCGAAATTCAGGGCTGTGCTAGCCAACGTGCCGTCGGAGCCGTTCTGCCGAACTTCGAAGCGTGGGTAGAGAGGACCGACTGTGTCACCTACCGATTGACTCAGATACTCACCGGGCACGGTTGCTTCGGTGAGTATCTGAATCGAATAGGACGAGAGGCTACAGCACAATGCCACCACTGCGGGTTTGACCTGGACTCCACCCAGCACACGCTGGAGGACTGCCCTGCTTGGGAGTCCGAGCGCCGAGTCCTGGTCGAACAGATCGGACGAAATCTGTCACCGCCAGTATTGATCGCGGCAATGCTGGCGAGTGGCGAGGGATGGGAAGCCGCGGTCTCCTTCTGTGAGAACGTTATGCTCCAGAAGGAGTCCGCAGAGCGGGATCGGGAAAGGGCCGATCCCGCTCGAAGGAGGCGGCGAAGGGGACGCGGCAGAGGTCGCTAGCTCCCCGACCGTCGCCTAAGGGTCGCTGCGGTCACATCCTGGGGAGATGTGACCGCTGCAAACGACCCGAGACAGTTGACACCCCGGTGCGGCCGGGGGTGTCGTCTAAGGCGGGCCGAAGTTTCGCCTCTTACTGTGTAGAGCGGTGAGAGGCGCAACAGCGTCCAGCCCCGGGGGTGATTTCAGTCACCCCGGGATGTACCTTATACGTTGAGGTACGGCAAGGGGGACACCAGAAGCCGCTGACGCGTTCCTGGTGTTCCTCCCGACTGCCGAGGTAGGCCGCCGCGGGGTTTAGTGGGTAGACCGGGATAACCGGGAGTCCCACACACACCCTTCATTTTCCCCAAGAAGGGTATGGTGCGAAAAGCATTCCCCGCGTTAAAAAAAAAAAAAAAAAAAAAAAAAAAAAAAAAAAAAAAAAAAAAAAAAAGGTTGTGGGGGCCTCGAAGAGGCGGGGGCAGCGGCAGCGAAAGCGGGCGAGGAAGGCCGCCCAAGGCGCAGCCCAAGCCCCGCAGTCGCCGCCGGTGGCGGCAGCGGCCTCTAAAAAGAAGCCGCGGAAGCTGCAGCCGCCCAAGACCGCGGCTGTAGTGGTGACCGTGTCGCCGGAGGCGGCCAGTGGCGGGCTCACCTACGCGGCCCTGTTCAAAGGGGCCCGTCCCGGGCTCGCCGCTGAGTTCGGGGCTGCGGGGATGAGGCTGCGCCGCGCCCAGACGGGAGCTCGAGTATTCGAGTTCCCGGGGGCTGAGGGCGCCAAGACGGCAGACACTTTTGCCGAGAGGTTGCGGGAGGTGTTTGCCGCCCGGGACGGTGTAAAGATCGCCAGGCCCACCAAGTGCGCTGAACTGCGCATTTCGGGTCTGGACGACTCTATCACGTCGGAGGATGTCCGCGATGCAGTCATGGAGAAGACTGGCTGCACCGCGGGCACCATCCGAGTCGGCACCGTCCGGCCGGGCCCGGGAGGCCTCGGCTCGGTGTGGGTCAGCTGTCCCGTGGCGGCGGCCAAAGTTTTGGCCGACGCCGGGAGCATGCTCGTCGGCTTCGTGAATGCCAGAATCACGGTTCTGGCCGCGAGGCCGATGAGGTGCTACAAGTGCCTCGTCGCGGGACACACTCGCACCAAGTGCGAGAGCTGTTTTTACTGCAGCGAACTTTGCTTCCGCTGCGGTCAAACCGGGCACAAGGCGGCAGAATGCTCTGCCGCCCCTCACTGCCCGATGTGTGCGGCGGGTAAAAAGCCCGCCAATCACCAGATGGGGCAGGGGGGCTGCAAGCCTCCCCGCGCTTCTCGGCAGACGCCGGAGGCTAGCCCGGCGACCCAGGCTGCCTCCGACGTCGATCAGGCGACGACGTCGTCGCCCATGGAGGGGGTTGTAGAGACGATCCAGTAATGGATCAAGTCTCCAACCTCCTGGTCCAGACGAACCTCAACCACTGTGCCGCGGCGCAGGATCTCCTCCTGCAAACGATGGCGCAGTGGTCGATAGGTGTTGCCGTAGTCGCGGAGCCCTATTTTGTCCCTCCCCGTCCAAATTGGATGGGTGACTGGGACGGCTCCGTGGCAGTCGTCAGCTCCACGGCGGCTCATTCCCCGCCCTTGTCACTAAGAGACAAGGGTACTGGATATGTTGCCGTCGAATGGGGGGGAATCACCATTTATGGTGTATATTTCTCCCCCAACCGGAGTCTGAGCGACTTCGAGGTCTTCCTCAACAACTTGGAGACCTCGATACGGCGATTGGGGTCTGGGCACGTCCTCGTGCTGGGGGACTTCAATGCAAAGTCCATTGCGTGGGGTTCCCCGGCGACGGACGCCAGGGGCGAAGCCGTGGAAGAATGGGCGGCATCGGTGGGCCTCTGTTTGCTGAACAGGGGCGCCACCAACACGTGCGTGCGACAGCAGGGGGGGTCGATAGTGGACCTTTCGTTCGCTACCCCTGCAGTCGCCGCACGAGTAAGGAACTGGAGTGTCCTGGATGAGGTTGAGACGCTCTCGGATCACCTTTATATCCGATTCGAGCTCTCCCGGTCCCAGGACGCCAGTAGGGGTCACGCGGCGCGGCGTCCCTCCCGTTTTCCGCGGTGGGCTGTCGCCAAGCTGGACAGGGACCTACTAGAGGAGGCGGCCATTGTTTGCTCTTGGCTGTCTCCGCAGGCCCCGACCGAGGAGGTCGACGTGGGGGCTGGTCGCTTCGCCGATGCGTTAACGCTCATCTGCGATGCGGCCATGCCCCGCGTTCGTGGCCGTCGGCCTCCTCGGAAGGAGGTCTACTGGTGGTCCCAGGAGCTGGCGGACCTCCGTGCGGCTTGTGTACGTGCCCGGAGGTCCCACACCCGAAGTCGGCGACGCCACCGCGGGGACGGTGAGGAGGTGGACCGGCTTCACGAGGAGTACCGAGCAGCTCGGGAAACTCTGAGGCTGGCCATTTGCCGCGCCAAAGACGCGAGCAGAAAAGAGATGCTGGAGAGTCTGGAGCGTGACCCCTGGGGTCGCCCTTATCGTGCGGTGCGTAACAAGCTCCGCACGTCGGGCCCCCCCCTTACGGAGACTCTCCAGCCCAGCTTCCTGCAGGAAGTGGTCGAGGGCCTATTCCCGCAGCGGGCGGAACACACACCCCCGTCGATGGCCCGTCGTGGTCGTCGTCGGGGCAGCGTGGGTGATGTTCCGCCTGTCAGGGAATCTGAGGTAGGGGCGGCTGTTCTGCGGATTCGATCCAAGAACACCGCCCCCGGGCCGGACGGGGTTCCAGCCCGAGTGATGGCCCGTGCCCTCGACTACATGTCGGACCACCTCAGGGGAGTGTTGGACGCTAGCCTGGCGTCCGGACACTTCCCTGAGCGTTGGAAGTGCGGGAAGCTGGTACTGATCCAGAAGCATGGACGGCCTGCCGATTCGGTCGCGGCCTACAGGCCCATCGTGTTGCTGGACGAGGCGGGCAAGTTGTTTGAGAGGGTTCTCTCTGTCCGCATCGTCCGGCACCTCAGCGAGGTGGGGCCCGACCTGTCGGACGCCCAATTCGGCTTCCGAGAAGGGCGTTCGACGGTCGACGCGATCCTGCGCCTGAGGGCCGTGACCGAAGAGGCGGTGAGAGGCGGCGGAGTGGTGTTGGCGGTGTCATTGGACATCGCCAACGCCTTCAATAGTCTGCCATTCGGCTGCATCAGGGCCGCACTCCAATACCACGGAGTGCCAGGGTACCTGCGGCGGCTGGTGGCAGACTATTTAGAGGAGCGTACCGTCGAGTACGAGGACCGAGATGGCGCCTTGAGACGCAGGGCCATGTCGTGCGGTGTTCCACAGGGGTCTGTCCTAGGACCACTCCTGTGGAACATGGGATACGACTGGGCCCTACGAGGGCGTCTCCCCCCCGGGCTGGGTGTAATCTGTTACGCAGACGACACCCTGGTCACGGCCCGGGGGGCAAACTTTGAGGAGGCGGCGCGCCTGGCCACCACGGGAGTCTCCCGGGTGGTCGGGCGCATCGAGGCGTTGGGTCTGCGGGTGGCTCTGGAGAAGACGGAGGCCCTGCTATTTCATGGGCCCCGTCGCGGCCCGCCCGCCGGCGCCTCGATCGAGGTCAACTCGGTCCTCGTACCGGTCCGGGCCCAGATGAGGTACCTGGGTCTGGTCCTCGACGGTAGGTGGCTCTTCGACGAGCACTTCCGACAGCTTGGACCTAAATTGGTGGGCACTGCCTCCGCCCTAGGGCGACTTCTGCCCAATTTGGGCGGGGCCAGTGTCCCCACTAGGCAGCTGTACACGGGGGTTGTCCGGTCAATGGCACTTTACGGTGCACCGGTGTGGGCGGCGGCTCTGTCCGCCCAGAACAGGGCGCGCCTCTGGCGCCCCCAGCGGATACTGGCGGTCAGAGCCATACGTGGATACCGCACGGTGTCCACAGAGGCGGCGTGTGCCTTGGCCGGAACACCCCCGTGGGATTTGGAGGCGGAAGTGCTCGCCGAAGTTTATCGGCGAGTGGCTGACTTCCGGGCGGAGAGCGGATTCCGCCCTCCGCCCGAGGACGTGCGCGAGTGGCGCGAAGCCGCTCGCCGAGCCACCATGCTGAGATGGTCGCTCCGGCTGGAGACCCCACGCGCTGGCTTCGCCGCCGTGGAGGCTCTTCAGCCGGTCATCGAGGAGTGGGCAGGGCGGCAGCACGGGACCCTTTCCTTCCGGCTGACGCAGGTACTTTCCGGGCACGGTTGCTTCGGAAAGTACCTGCACTCGGTCGCTAGGAGGGAACCGAGTCCCGCCTGCCACCACTGCGACTGCAGTGAGGACACGGCCCAGCACACGCTGGCGGTCTGCCCCGCTTGGGCGGCGCAGCGCCGGGTCCTCACTGCAGTCATCGGAGGGGATCTCTCGCTGCCGGCCGTCATAAGATCGATGGCCGGCAGCGACAGTTGTTTTACCGCGGTCGCAACCTTCTGCGAGGACGTAATCTTGCAGAAGGAGGTGGCGGAGAAGGCCCGGGAGGATTCCATCCAATCGGACCCGATCCGTCGCCGGCGCCCCGGGCGGCGGAGGCGCGCATACCTGCGTCTCATGCCGCCCTGAGAGTGGCCGCGGATGGGCGGGACGGGTTTCCCGTCCGTCCGCAGTAGAGGCCAACCGCGAGGGGGCGACGTCCGCGTGTGACCGGACGTTGCCCAATTAGAGAGTACACTTGTGTGGTGGTGCCCGCAACAGTGCGGGCAGGCGCTGGTTGGAGTCCAGAAGGAAATCCCCTCCCTGGACTCCTTCCAACACAAAGGCGCAGAGAGGGTCACACCGTGTGGTTTTAGTCGGTTCGAGTCCGACACACCACCCCGCCGTAACCCCCGACGGGGTGACGGTCCGCGGGGATTTCCACACGTAAAAAAAAAAAAAAAAAAAAAAAAAAAAAAAAAAAAAAAAAAAAAAAAAAAAGGGGTATCACGCGGGGGAACGGTGTCATGTTTCGTTTTGAGCCAGGTGCCATCTTAGCTCGCACGAGTTATACGAAGACTTCAAACATTTTAGTACCACTAGTAACAGACCATCTGTGTTTTAAGGTGTTTTAAAAAAACTTTTGAAAAATAGCAGTCTAGCTGTTTTTTCGATATATAATTGAAATATTTTAACAATGAAGCAGGTCAAAACTTTCAGGTTCCGGCAAACGAGGCTGGAAACTGCAAGTTAAAATTTGTTAGTAAAATATTGCTGTCTCTGTTTGACAAAATACAACGTAGATACGAGTGCACCAGTGTATGTGTGTGCGTGGATTGACATTCGTTCGTAGTAATTTGAACTCTCTCGTAGGTTTGGCTATTATTTGATTGATATTTTCGTCTGTTCGTTATTTGCTTTATTTTTATCGACTACTTTGGGGAATATTTAGTGAGCGTATACTTTCAAATAACTAAATACATTTTTTACAATTCTTTTGAAAAGTATCAGTAACTAAAAGACAAATATTCCAATAGGTAATTTGTTTGATACAGCAAAAACAATGTTACGAGCTAACAACAATAAACATGAATTTTAAATATACATTTATTGAGATGTTCTTACTTCATAGTAATTGATAATCAAAAATAGAAAGATGTTATTGAAGAGACACGTAAAGTAAATTAAAGTCGTGTAGAGTGACTTTAAGTACAAACCAAAAGATTTTCATGACTTCGATTCGGTTCCTTATTGTTGCAAAACAATGTGTGAAAATCTAATCCCTGTAACGTAAAAATGTGGATTGTGGTGCAATTATTTTTCTATTGTGAGCTGTATCACATCACATATTTTAATTGTTTAAACAACATTACAGAATACTTTTACTTGATAATCGCAAAACTTATCTGTGGTAAACGAGTAAGCTGCGAAACGCGTTGTTTTACAACAGCGGCAAAATACAACAGGAGTAACTTAGTGAGTAAACTGACCGCTTCGTTCTTTGGTCAAGTCTGCAAACCAAGACAAAGATAAATAAAATATCAGTTATATTCTGTCTCTGATAGGCAGCTTTTAGGCAAGTATGGATCTATTAATTCAGACAATATACATTTAAAGAAAAAACCTTTCAGTTTTCTGACGATAGAATTCCAGTATTCATCACATCTTTTTATGATTTCTTTTTATTTTAATCTTTAAAACAAAAAGTTTTTTTTTCGCTCAATCGCCTCTGCTGGTGTGAAGTGTGCTACGCTTACGGAGCACTTTATTTCAATGATACCGTTATTCTCTATCAAGCCATTTATACATATATTGTATAGATGGCTTGATAGGGGTCTAGTACTTTCCTACACTTTTCAAGTGAATCAATTTTGAAGTGATTGAATTTATAAATTAATTGTATTTTGCATGCGTTTAATGCACATACATAGTATGTAATGTATGCAATAGTGCGGACGCTACAACACACTGTAGTATTCCAACATACTCCCGATAAAAGAGTTACAAGGCCGTATTTTGGTTATCGGATTTCGGAAAACTTTGCTTTTACTGATCACAAAACGTTGCGTTTTGGGACTGCATCCAATATATTCTAATTGATTATTTATTTATCTCCATATGAGATACTAACGTTAGTTTCGTATCTAAAGTTACATCCAAGTCCTTAATACAGTCAACCTTTTGTAATAAATTTGTTATCTTGAATGTCATAAACCGAAGGGATAATGTTGTGGTTTCTTTAAATTTACCATTTAATTTGCTGGCATTTGGATACACTCTCGCATTTTTGTAGATGAACACCAATTGGAGAGTTCATCTAGATACATTCATCATTCGACATTTTAATTTTATTTATTTGTATGTAGATTTTATGTACTTCCAAACTATTCGTACGAGCTCGTACATGATTTGATGACTCCGCACTTAACAAAAATATAAATAGAATAACAACACATTTTATAGGTGGTGTGCAATATCGATCATTGAACTAAACACACGTCGCTTAGTAGTATAAAATCGCTGATTGGGCCAACTTGTAACAAGTATTTTATTAGTACAAATAAAGCGGGTTTACGTAAACTACAGCACACCTGTTTTATCTAAACTCTACCTACTACGGAGAAACGTCCACTGGCTCCAGCAGCTATCTGATGTCACTGTACATTATTTATGCAGCGACTTTTATACAAGTGACATTACAATTGATTGTGGAACTTTGCACTTTATCTTAATATTAAATAACTAATAGGCTATTATTAATTATTTTCGATGAAAATATAAAGTCAGTAGGTATTACAGAAGTCGGATACTACAAGGCTACGTCCGCACAGGCAGGCGGCTTGCTTAGCTCCTAGAGCCTAGCGAGTCACCTAGCGAGTAGCTAAGTACATATAACGCTCTAGCATGTTTGCGAATGGCCGCATTGCGCGCTTGACGCCTAGCTTGTCGCTTAGCGTGTATCGAGGTAAACAAACTTGTTGGTTTTTCGTCACTAGGTGCGAGGTATTTTAGAAGAAACAAATGTATAAAATATTAATTACGTCAGTTTTAAAAAGAGAACCTCTGTGAATCCAGCTAATGAACTTCATAAAAATGTGGTTGTCCCAAAAAAAAAAAATTATTACTTAAATTAATATATTATTCATAAAATTTTCATCAAAATTACGCAATTATTTATACAAAATATTAAACTCCCCATGACTTGACCGTGACTTTTTTATGTCGTGAACCCAACATGAAGGATAAGGCCGTGAGATAATATATTTTAAAGACCTATTTTTTAATGTGACATCTCGTCAACGTGCCGACAAGCAAATGACCAAGGTACCTAGTAACCCACCACGCAAACCACCTCTCAGTGCGGCTACCGTGTATCCTAGCAAGTAGCCAGATTATAAGCCACTTAGCCCTAGGCGCTAAACAAGCCACCTGCCTGTGCGGACGTAGCCTAAGAAGTAGAATACATTGATATATGTATAATTTCGTTCGGAGACATGTCGGCTCATTCGGGTCGCTAAGGCAACCTAAACTAACAATTATACTAAGCATGCTCAGCGTGCTCAGCACAGAAAAGTATAACTCGTGCGAGCTAAGATGGCACCTGGCTCAAAACGAAACATGACACCGTTCCCCCGCGTGATACCCCTCTGTCATCCTGCGAGTAGCGTTAGCAACACTATTACCGTTGCAAGAATCTTTCAATAATAATTTTAGTTTATTAGGTATTACCTAATGTCATATAAATCACTCCACGAATTATTTTATAAATATATCATTAGATTCGTCTGGATAACCCAATTGTTTTAAGAAAGGTCACACGAAAAAAACCAGCATGACAACTATGAGACGCAATAGTTTAAAATAAAGAAAATCCAAATACGTATTATTTTCAGAGACTACGATTAAAAGGCTTATCATGACGATTTTAAATTGTATTTTATAACCATATTTCAGTTCCTAATTTCATTTAAAATGATATTAGGTATTACCTAATATTATTTAAATCACTGCACGAAGAATGCATTCGGGTAAATAATGAATGAGGCCTGCTTCCTATTGGTATGCATATGTATTTTCTTAACTCAGGTAGTAAAGTACCACTTAAGATAAAGTAGTATGTTATGAGAAACTAATTGAAGCAAAATAAATCTTGAAATTTAAAAAAGCTAGAATAAATTATATTTTTCTTGCACTCAGTACTTTAAACGACTGACATTTGAGTCAGGTGCCATCTTAGGTCGCACGAGTTATAATGGTCTGACACTCGAAATGACAACTAAAACCTAAAACAATAAAATGAATTTATTTGTAACGCGTCATATTATTTTTCAGAACCCATACAAATATCCGTAACATTATGGAATCCTTTAAAGATCACACTAGTATTAAAAGATGTGGAGCTGTTGTGGGGGTTTGTGATCGCCACCGATGAAGGGCCAGCTGACGAGATAGTTCTCAACAATGAACAAGCGCTGGCCGCAGGACAAGCTTTGGAAAGCAACGTTATATTTAGTCAGAAAATTAAATCTGTTGTCCTCGAGGGTGACGCTAAAAAAGTATTAATATTCACCCTGACGCCTCTACAAGTTGGCCGCCTTAACATACATGGCTTAGCTTATATGTAAGCTTTAAATTAAATGAATATTAATTCAGATATTACAAATATTTTCTTTTAAGATTAATTTTTTAATGTTCTTTAGGCTTGTTAATGTTGGCGAAGGAGGTATTGAAAATGGCAACAGTATAATGATATCAGGAAAGGTTAATCTTAGCTCCGGTGATAAAGGACCCAATAAACGATTAACTATAACAGTTATTCCAGAAGCACCTTGTTTGCAGGTAAATATTTGATTTTCTTTAAATCAATTATTTTATTGTTTCAAAATTCGATTTTATAGTTAGTTGAGTAATTTATTAAAGTAAGAACTTGAATTTTTTTTTGCCAAAAATTATTATTAGCACCAGTTTCACTCTGCTAAAAATTTTCTTGTTAATAAAAAATAATTTAAATAAATATAGATATACAGGATGAATTTTTGTGACGGGACAGAAAGGGTAGGTACCTTAACCGCGATAGTTAGAGGAAAACGCTTTTAGAAGACTATCCATATTTTTTAAAAATATTCTGAACGGCATTTACAGATTTTCGAAAAAATGTACAGCCAGCAAGAAAATTGACATTTTAAACAAAAACTTTTTTTGATGCCAATCGATCCTGTTACTTATAAGGATCAAAAGTCTCTACTGGACCGACTGAGGTCTGAGTACTAGAAATGTCAGAAATTACAAAAAACTTTTCCCATACATTTGTACGGAAATAAATAATTTTAATATGTTTTTTAGACACATACAAACATAACTTACATTTAGATGATCTACGAAATAAATTGCTCAAAATGACCGCCGTTTTAACGAATACATAAGTACACTCGCTTTTGTACTGAGCTAGTAGCAGCCGATAATTTTCTTGGATAGATATTAGAATCCTTGTTAATGCATCATTGCAATGCATTTGCATTAAGCGGATTTTGTAAATAATAGGAACACGGAATCTGCATTGGCGTGGTACGCGAATAAGTATCCACTGCGACAAGTATTGAGTGGTAATGGTGGAATTTTATGAAGGTTCTCATAGTATAACGACGTTATTTTTGAAAATCTCCAAAACAAGTTGGATGAATGACTCCTGTCTGAATTGCGAAAAGTTTATTTCCAGCAAGATAGCGCTCCACCACCCAACAGCCGCGTATTCCAGTTTGAATAGGAAGTTCGGGTCACAGTGGATAGGTACACATGGTCCAAGCAAGTGGCCACTTCGTAGCCCCGATCTAACGCCTCTCCATATTTTTCGGTAGGGCTACCTAAAAACGAAGTCTACAAAAAAATAATAAAACAGTATTCAGGAGCTGAACGATGCATTAACAAGGATTTTAAATGATATCTATCCAAGAAAATATTGAGCTGCTACTGACTCAGTACAAAAATGAGTGAACTTATGTATTCGTGAAAACGGCGGTCGTTTTGAGCAATTTATTTCGTAGATCATCTAAATGTAAGTTATGTTTATCTTTGTCTAAAATACATATTAAAATGATTTATTTCCGTACAAATGTATGGGAAAAGTTTTTTGCGATTTCTGACATTTCTATTACTCAAACCTCAGTCGGTCCAATAGAGACTTTTGATCCTTACAAGAAACAGGATCGATTGGCATCAAAAAAAGTTTTTGTTTAAAATGACCATTTTCTTGCTGCCTGTACATTTTTTCCAAAATCTGTAAATGCAGTTCAGAATGTCTTAAAAAATTATGGATAGTCTTCTAAAAGCGTTTTCCTGTAACTATAACGGTTAAGGTACCTGCCCTTACTGTCCCGTCTCAAAAATTCACCCTGTATATAAATATATATGTTTTAGATGACTTTATCAGAAACCAATGCAGATATAATAAGCGGAGAAATGAGAACAGTGGACGTCGAATTTACAAATGTAGGGCCTGTTGATATGAACGACCTTTATGTGGCCGTGTCTCACCCAGACTGCGTTCGTCTCGTAACCTCCGAAGAAGAAAACGATTTTAAGGAGTTATATGATGATAAATATCGTGAACTACCCAATTATTCAGGTAAACCTTTAGTCATAGTCGGGACCTGACTACACTCATTCTTTTAATGTATTTTTTTATGTAGTTCTGTTAAAAATACTAAATGCTTATCGTTTAAAATACGTTGAGGTATGTATCAGGTATTTATCGGTATGCATTTTTAGGGTTCCGTAGCCAAATGGCAAAAAACGGAACCCTTATAGATTCGTCAAGTCTGTCTGTCTGTCTGTCCGTCCGTCCGTATGTCACAGCCTATTATTTCTGAAACTATAAGAGCTATACTGTTGAAATTTGGTCAGTCGATGTATTCTGTGAACCGCATTAAGATTTTTAGATAAAAATAGAAAAAAAACAATACATTTTGGGTGTCCCCATACTTGGAACTGAAACTCAAAAAATTTTTTTTCATCAAACCTATACCTATATCTATGGATAGGTGTTCAAAAATAATAAATAAATTCCAAAGTGGAAAAATGTGTGTCCCCCCCCCCCCCCTCTAACTTCTAAAATAAAAGAATGATAAAACTAAAAAAAATATATGTTATACATTACCATGCAAACTACCAACGAAAATTGGTTTGAACGAGATCTAGTGAGTAGTTTTTTTTTAATACGTCATAAATCGTAACACGCAATTTACCTTTCATCCAGTCAATACACTAGTATAAAAACATCGATGAAAGTTACAACGAACTACAAGAACTCTTATATGATGTTACTTGCTGATACGGAACCCTTCATGGGCGAGTCCGACTCGCACTTGGCCGCTTTTTTAAGAATATGGTGAAGTAAAAAGGAATTTGGTAGTTCGTATGTTTGTTTATCGTAGCGTTTAAACTATTGAATCGATTTTAATGATACCAAGAGCACTTACATTAGCTAAATATAACAACGACTGTAGATGTGTAGTGGGTCGTCACCCTATTCTATTTTACTATATTTTTGTACTTTACATATACTTAAATTATAAGCTTATTTTTTACGCGGGGAATGTTTTTGGCACCATACACCCTTCGTGGGGTAATCGAAGGTCGTGTGTAACACGCCAACACGAACGCTGTCATTTTAGGTTGGTTTTAGCATTTTAGTAGCGGTCGAGCCGGCCTGCCCGTGCTGCAATCGGCGTGGCCCTAATATTCTGGTAACGCCTACCTGCACTTACACATTTACGGATTTCTGAACTATTAAGCCTGAGTGTGAATTATTGTCTCGGATTTTTTTTAATTGAAACCAACCAAAGTAACTATACCCTGCCTGATGGAAAGCATGAGTGGAATCCAGGAGTATGAGACATCATCATCACTGTGAGGGTAGGCAATACAGCATGTTGACCCCTTTCAAGGCGGCCTGGTCAGATAATTGTGCATCATTATCCCGCCTCCGGAGGCCAGGACAATGAGGCCTAACGATTGGGCCTCCGGTCTCACACTCATCATCGAAATACGACAGCAAGAATGCTGTCATTATTAGGATGGTATTCTGTGTGAGGGTAGTAGTGCCTCGGTCGAGCTGGCTATAACGATTATGAGCTATATCGATTGTGAGTAGAGAGTAGTGTGCGAGTGGAGTGGTTTATTGGTGTGGTATGTGGTGCAGAGGAGCGCGTGGCGCGCGCGTGCACGTGGCGCGGAGCGGCGGCGCGGCGCGTGCGTGCGGCGGCGGCGCGGGTGTCGCGCGGCGGGGCGGTGCGCGCGCGCCTGCTGCTGCGCCCGCGCGCCGGCGCCGCGAAACTGCGCCTGCTCGCCTACTACGCCACGGGCCTACGCGCCCGACCCTACCGACTGCTGCGGCACGTCTTCCACTTCAACCTCACCGTGAGTGCTACACCTATCTCCTTCGATCTTTAGACGACGCTTAGATCTCCTGACGGATTCATTTAGGTTTTTGCCCACTCTGATCCCTTTCTTATTATTATTTTTTCCATTTAGATTCTTTAGGATTTTTTTATGTTATAGGATTCCCTATTAAAAATAAATTACTATAATGTATTCTATGGTATTATACTGGTAATACTTTGTGGTTTGTTGACACTATTACCCTCTAACAAAAGTTATACTTTAAAGTTGTACGATCCCTATAATTGAATTGCAATACTGGGTTCGTTTTCGTTATGTAATTATCGCACAGGGCGGAACAAAGATATTTTTAGCGCAGCAACGTTCATATCGAAAGTAATACGACGACGAAAATCTTCAAGAAGTTCAATGTTTTCACCCATTGATGTATAAAAACCCATACATCAATGTTTTCACCACACATTATTTACTACACTTAGGCCCGTTACGCACTAGCGGTGGCCGCCTAGGCGGTTCGTTTGAGTGGCAAGCCGCCTGATGCGGTTGCCATAGCGGTTGACAGCTTCGGCGGCATATTTTACTATAGTAAAACAACGAATTTGGCCAGCTGTTATTGTTGTCAAGTTGTTTTCAAGAACTGAAGAAATAAATTATACGGCAATTTTAGAAAAAGTGTTTCGTCATTTGAAGAATTACAAAATTTTTTATATGATAATATCAAAGGACTTTGTGATTGTATCCAACCCAAACAGAAATTGGTAATAACACTAAGGTAAGATAAATAAAAAAGTTTGTGTAGCTATTATGTTTTAATTTGAATCATAATGTACGTTTATAATTTAAAAAACAATAGTAATCTATTAATCAGAATTATTATCATTAAAATGATTTCTGTGAATATGTTGATTTAGGAGGGCTACTGATTCTTGTGGAACGGAGGTCTGTGGTGGTGGGTTATTATTTCTAGCAAATGATGATGTCTGATATCATTGAGGTGGCCCTTGTTTGTAATTAAATGATCGCACGTAATCCTAAGTAGAGTTACAGTAGTTACATCCAGACTTTGGGCTTCAGTAATGACTTGCATGATTTGAGATTTTTTACATAGACGTAAAATGTTCAGGCACATTTTCTTCGGCCTTTTTTAACTCGACATTCTTATTTAACGCGTGAATCAATTCAACTCCTATATCCTCCTATCTTCTTTATTTTTCTTTTTGTTTCGTTTTGGTGATGGTGCTACAAATGGGTCATAGACATTTTTTGTTTTATTTCTCGTTTTTATTGTTTCTTGCCTCTGCATACTTGAATAAGTTTCATTGATTGATACGTGTCCTTCAAAAACATCAAATTATTGTAAAATACGTACTTTTTATTTGCCGCTGATCCACTATTGGAACATTGCCCATAATGTTCATCAATTTTTTTGTAACTCTTTTCCTAGAATAATAAAACTATTATGTTTTTGATTTTAGTCTATATTGTATGTGTGTGTGCGCGTGTGTTTGCCTAAGTATGTGTCTGTAAACATAAATATTATTATTTTTATTAAATAAGTACTCGTGTGAGATTTGCAATAAAGAATATATAAGGTGTAACAAAATTAACTACAATCCTCTTGAGGGTAGTACAGACAATTTAACATTTTTAAATACTTAGATACTATTGTCTTTTTTTTTAAATTGTAGTTTCTATCATGAGTATGTACTACCGTCAAGAGGATGGCAGTCAATTTTGTGACACCGTATTTACTTAATAAAATCTTTGTTTCAGATATTTTGCATCAGGTTATACATTTATGGAACTACATTATACATTCAAAATTGGAGTTAGCACTGTAGCAGAAATCGTACGAGAAGTTTGTTTTGCAATTTGGTTCTGTCTGAAAGATATTTGTTTGCTTCATCATCATCATCATCAACAGCCTATAACAGTCCACTGCTGGACATAGGCCTCTCCTTTGAAAGGAGGTTTTTTGTTTGCTTGAACCAAACAAAACGTTTTACAACAATATGCGACAGTAATTACATTTTTTTATGGTTGATATTAGAGATTTTGGTAAATTCAGTGACTCGTCAATATTTCAAAATCGATTTTCTATGACAAATTGCAAAAAGAAACCAGAACCTGTTTCACGAAGTAGCGAGACATGTAATAAGTAAGATTTTGTAGGCGACGAGGTATTTGCATTTATTTAAGAAAAAATACGCAAAAAAAGATTTAGAAGAAACCAAAAGAACGTTCAATTACAGGATTCGATTAGAGCAAGAAGATATGCAGTTTTGGTATTTATGCAAGCAAGTGGCGTATAGTTCATAGACCTCTAAATGTTCACTTCACTCTAGCAAAATATATCATCAAAGCTACTTGTGTCCTACATAATTTTGTAAGCGACCGAGAAGGTTATTGCTTCGACGACTCACTTTATTGTCCTTTGCCAGAAAATAGTTGCAAGCCACAGGAAGTGGTAAGAAGGGACGATAAAACTACGTTGAGTTATAGATAATTGTTTGCTGAATACTTTATGACCGATGGACAATTAGAATAGCAAAGAAATATGATTTACCAGAAAAGACGTATTCTTGTATTGTAAAATGTTTAAAATATATGTAGTTTCGTTTAAATATATGGAATAACAATAAATACTAAGACTTTTCTTGCCTCTTTTCTTATCTCTTTTTCCATAAATATAATAGCTTCTCCGTTAGCTGCCCCCCACCCGATCTGTCATAGCGCTTACCATACGCACTCTATTACCCCAGCAATAATTGGGCTTTCGAGAGGTGAGAGTATAACAGTAGGAGTAATTTGTTACAAATAGCAAAATTTGTGCATGTACTTGTTTAAAAGTTATTCGACAAAAACTGATTTTGCTGGAGTAACGTTTCAAACGTTACCCCAGCATTATTTTTTTCAAACATAAAATAAACAATCCTGCAAATTTCAGATATCAATTACGAATATAATGAAAGAAAAAAAATATATTGTGGCATATTTGCACTGTAGTGGCAGCACTGCTCCTTTAAGCCAACAAAATAAGGTTACGTAAGTAAGAGCGACCGCACCATACCTAAACCTAACTTGGTAATTTATTAGCTTAGTACCTACCTACCTAGGTATTATCTGGTTACTCTCATCTCTCGAAAGCCCAATTTTTTTTGGTTTTTCCTGTTTTTTTTGTTAAAGTATCGATCGAACGATCCGTTTCGGCACGGATTATCTATAATTTAGGGAACAGAATGCGCTAATTTCACCTTGCGCTTCAGCAAAACAGTAAATCAAAATAAAACGGAATTGAAACTCCTTACGACCTTCTGTAACAGCCCAATTTATAATACACCAATGCGAGTTCTGTAGTTCGAATGAATAATAATTATTATAAAAATAAAGTGAAATTTTTAATCAACTATTTTATTTTAGGAAGCGGTGGAGCTGGCCGTAACTCCGAGTCGCAGTCTCGGAAAAAACAAGGAAGACTTCGTGGAAACTATGAATTTGTCGGTGGAGGTTAAAAATGTCTTTAGCGACAAGAGCGATGAGGTCACGGTCGAAGTGCTGGAGGCTTCTCTGCTAAGTCGACAATGGAGCCTTGTAGGTCTGGTTGCAGCGCGTGGTGCTTCTGAACCTCTCGCCTCGCGCGAGAAACTTCACTTCGTCCTTCGAGCCAGACGTATACTATCCTCACTGCCGGAGGAAAAAGTTGAAAGATCCTGTGTCAAAATTGCTGATGGTCATCCGGATGCGATTGCAGATATCAACGTCCCACCGTATTGCAACTTTGTAATGGATAGTCAGCCCTCCATTATTGAATCTCCTGATAACTCCGTGTCACAGGACACTAATACACGCGCAGGTTTGATACAATCGATGTTTGTTCTACGGTGGAAAGTCCTCGAGAAGAATAAAGGCCACTCTGCAATCGGTCAACATTGTCTTTGGTTGAATTGTTTTACGAAAACTGTATCACATGAGAAAGAAATTGTACCAGCAGATGCAGTTTCTTTGCAGCTGGACGACTATGATAGCAAATTGAATTTACAGGAAGTAAATAACAAACATAAAAAAGATGATGTTGTTATATTTAGATTGGAGCACTCTAACCACATTAACCACAATTTTAAAGAAATGAAAATATGCTTGGTTCCAATGACTTTAAATATTGTCAACTGCTATGGAGTTCCTGTCAAAGTGTTTATAGACATGTCAAAGCAAAAGAGTAGGTAAGTTGTTATAATTTAACAAAAATATGTTTAACTATAGGTACCTATTACTAATATCTATGCTACTAATACCTTTTAAGCTGAAATTTGACTGCGTAAAATGTAACAGTTTATGTTTAATTATACTTCTATAAAACGAAATAATAAGGAGTACTAGCGATTATGGTTAGTCATTGGGCTACGACATGACTATCAACCAGTATATATTGAACAGAGGAGTTGAAGTTGTTAATATAATTGGGACAAAAATTTTAATCATTAATTTAAATAGATAGTAATTTTTCGTAAACAATTAATACCCAGTAAACATAAATGAGTAGCCGAGGATTGAACTAAGTGGCGTGCAATTGGAGAGGCCTATGTCCAGCAGTGGACTGCGATAGGCTGATGATGATGATTATGATGATGATGAAACATAAATGGTTGTTTTCTGTTACAGTGAAATGTCTGGAGAACTGGGATGGGCTGGAGCCCTCAGTTACGGATCCGACGTAGAACCCAAAGAATTAGGCGTGAGCGTAAAGCTCGACAAGTTTGAATCGAAACGCATACAAGTACGAGGCGTTTGTGCTGCGCCCGGGACGTACCTTGTAGGGTCCGCCTTCTCAGTCTCTACTACCGGTGAACATGCAAACGTTAATGTCTCTAATGTTTCTAATAATACTTCATTGTTAATAGTACAACAGGCTGCATAGAATTTATTATAAGTTATAGTATAAATTATATAGTTCTTATGCTTATAAAGCTATAGTGGCAATATCGCAACTATTCATAGTGTGTAAAATAATATATTAGGTATAATTTATATTACAATAGAATATTTTTCATTCATTCCTTTATTTGTTATTAAACTTATTGGCAATATTTAGATTTAGGGCAAATATAGGAATAGGAATGGATTAGAACCACTAACTTCTATTATACAAGTAAGCTGGACTGAAATGTCATTATTAAAATGAATGCATTGGATTTTCATCACAACTTCAGGATTAGAAAACTTTAGAATTGAAGATGTTACATACTTGAAATTAAAAGAAGTAGTTGGTATTAGATTTTATTTTAAATATCATCATAAATAGCACTCTGGAGTCCTATTTGATTGTTATCGATATAAATAATAATATTTTCGGACTCCTGGCACACATCAATAACCCTTAATGTCCCCCTGCGATTGTTCCCAATCACCTAAGACTTGGCTATGAGAGCTTCACTGAATACATAAGGCCATCTAGTTTCAAGCTAATCAGCGCTTGGAATAACGATTAGTAGAATGATCGCCTTACATAAATAGGTACATTGGTTGTTTATTTGTAACAAATGACAATTTGAAAACCGGTGATCTATGATACACTAATAATTGCGAACCAAAAACCACCCACTGCAATGAAGAGATTTCTCTTGTAGAAAACAAACGTCAATTTAGTGTTCAATATAGCGCAACCGAGGATAACGTAAAACGAATTAAAATGAGTAAATGCGTCATTGAATGTACATTCAAGGTCTCAAAACTACCAATAATCATTTGAAAACTAAATATGTTGTTTTTATGCTGATTGGCATTTCTTATGGAATATTAAGTCCACAGTACTTGTGTGATGTGATGAAGTTTAGTGATTGAAAGAAATCAGGTGGAATTATGATGAAAATGATAGTGCATAACTTTGTCTTAGTTATTATAGTCACTGCTTACACTGTAGCTAAAGTTTATTAAATTTAAAAATCAAATTACACAAGCCCGCAGACCATCAAGATCTATTTGACGGACTTCCCGAACTTATCATTCCTAGTTATTGTTTAAATAAGCTTATATTTGTCATCCCAGTACTTTATAAAGGAAAAGAGTGTGTCGCTGAACACTACCTATAAATAAAATGAAAATATATAAATTACTTCCAAGTTTGTTTTCTTTCCTTACTAGTTTCATTTAAAAAGTTCTGGAGTGGCGACCATGTCCTGCAAGGAGTATGGGTAGGCCCCTATAAACTAGTCCGGCGACCTGGCAAAGGTCGCAAAAAGTCTTTCTATGTAGTCATTACCGGTTGTTGTGGTGAACCTTGAGGGAGGCCAATGTCCAGCTCCTCGAGTAGGCAGTGCGGCAGCACGGGACCCTTTTCTTCCGACTGACGCAGGTTCTTTCAGTATCTGCACTCGGTTGCCAGTCGGGAATCGAGTCCCGCCTGCCACCACCGCGACTGCAGTGAGGACACGGCTTATCACACGCTGGCGGTCTGCCCCACATGGGCGACGCAGCGCCGGGCTCTCTCTGCAATCATCGGAGAGGATCTCTCACTACCGGCCGTCGTTCGTTCCATGACCGGTAGCGAGAGCTGTTTTGCCGCGGTCGCGACCTTCTGACGCCCTCTAACCGGGCGGCGGTGGCGCGAACACCTGTGCCTCATGCCGCGTTGAGTGTGGCTGCGAGTGGACGGGACGGGTTTTCCCTCCATCCGCATTAGTTGGTCGACCGCGGGGGGGGGGGGGGGGGTTAAAGTTTCGAAATACGTCACCTGATTCTGGGGTTGTGAGTGGTTGGGGGGGAGGGGGGGGAGGTGTCGGAACCCCCCCTCACCATTTTTACCTGCCGGAAATACTTGGTTCCCTTAGAAAAATTAAAAACAGAAATGGTAAAAATTTCGAAATACGTCGCCATTTTAAGGGGTTGTGAGTTTTTGGGGGGATGGGGGAGGGGTCTGAACCCTCTGAACCCTGCCTCACCATTTTTACCCGCCGAAAACTTGATTCCCTTTGGAAAAATCAAAAACAGAAATTTGTACAAACATTATTTATACCACTTTATATGCATGTTTTATTGCTTTATGCATTATAGTCGACGGAGCCCCGCTACGCGGGGCTCCTATTTCTGGGTGGTTTAAAAAAAAATAACCACGATGGGTAAGGCGGCAGCTTCGCTGCGCTACGCTCCCGCCTTACCCATCTAACCTAACCCAATGAAGTCGGATTGTGCCAATATAATTACCTTGATTAATTAATTACAGTAAAGCAATCCAAACAGAATCCAAGAACGTAGCCAAGTCGTAGAAAAAACACAAATCGATACGGAAGAACACATTCACTTAAACTCGAAAGCAAAGGAATGACACATAAATTTGAAATTTGCTGTCAATTAGTGTCAAAATGTTGCGTTTCGTTTCACGTTTTTCATATAAAAACTAAAAATTACATTTTAAAAACTGTACTAAAGCATAAAAATACGTTCCGTTTTGCATAATTGCAATTGTATTTAAGAATTTTTGAATTTTTTTTAAAAATATTTAGACGCAACTCCGGCAGCCAAAATTACTTGGGGGGGATTAAGACTAACTCCCTTAAGCCCCCTACACCACCAAAATCTGAGGATTTTGGTTCAGGTGACGTATTTCGAAACCCAACCCGGGGGGGGCGTCCGTGTGAGCCGGATGCCGCCCAAGAGAGTCCCGCTAGGAGGAGGAGCCGCCCCGCTGGGAGGAGTCCTGAGTTTTAGTCGGTTCGAGTCCTTCACACCCAAAAAAACCCCACCGGGGTGACGGTTAATGATGATTTAAAACACGAAAAAAAAGGCCAATGTCCAGTCGTCCAGAAGAAGAAGACAGTCCCCTGGTCCCCTCCTGAAGTTCAGGCACACAGAGGGCACACCGTGTGGTTTTAGTGTACATAGAAAACCCCGGCGGGGTGACGGCCCGCCCGCGGGGGTTTCCAAACGTAACAAAAAAAAGACCTATGTTTAGTAGTCGTCTTTCGGCTGACATTAGTAATTTCATATGTATATTTTATTGCACGTTAATTTTATACGTGAATACATTTCACATTCTATCAAGTAAATAATGGTACCCGACTATAGATTATATTTGCAACATTGGAAAGGTCTTCTGTTGTTGTCTGTTGAAGGATTCCAGTAAAATAATAAATATATAATATATTTAAGCAATTTAATTTGAAACTAGGCAAAGCCTATATTATTGCAACCAGACTGCTGATTCACATTTAAATACACTTATCCCTACTAATATTATAAATGCGAAAGTAACTCTGTCTGTCTGTTACGCTTTCACGCCTAAACCACTGAACCCATTTTGATGAAATTTGGTATGAAGATAGAACTGAACTTGGGAAAGGACATAGGATACTTTTGATCGCGAAAATAAAGGTAGAAGGGTTTGAAATAGGGGACGAAAGTTTGTATCGAAGTTCCTTAATATCAAACATAAAATCATGTAAGATTGTTTAATCTACCCTTAAGGGGTCGCGCAATATAAACGGATTCAACGCGGGCGAAGCCGCGGACGGAAAGCTAGTAACAGATAAACTACACTCCGATCAACGTGTTTATCACAAAATTGTTTCATCTGATTAGAATCGAACCCGTTTAAACACTAAACATATCTAAAATCCGTTGGGAATAGGTACGTATATGGATATGCCTATAAGTGTTGTGTTTATTGTCCTCTATAAATTTAGTTTTGAGGAAACCAATTTCAAATAATACTTTTTATTACTTACCACACAACTCCAACAAAGAAGTGACTAGCGGTGACGTAATGTTCTATGGAAATTGACTAGCTATTTTATCGCCAAAAATTAAATAACAATCATTTATAGTTTTACACGATCACTGAACAGTAGTTGTGACTCTATTGAAATATGATTATTTATTATTTTTTATCGAAGACCTATGTCATTTCTTTAATTTATGGTAAGTTTAGAAATTAAGAAAATATTTTAGCATTTAATTGTATTTGAAAGTGGCTACGATACAGTGATAAAACTACTTTATAGCTGCGATGTAGGTAATCCTCTTGAAATTATTATCGAAGAATACCGACGTAGGTATTCCAGTTATATAAAATGTATTAGCATAGTCTTCATTTCATTGATAGTTACTTTTATTTTTACCCGATAGCAACAAACCGTGGTAGTTACAGACCAAATTAAGGACGTGTTTGTTATATTTTTAATGTTTTGAGATATTTCATAATTAAGATGCGGAGATATTATCATTACTTACATATAATTAATTTTAAAAACCAGCATAGTGCGTGTCTAGTTACGCCCAATGAAGTGTTCCATAGCAAGGCCCTTTTTTTTAAACATTTAGGTATAATTTCGACTGCCTGTAATTCCGAATTAGTAGGTCAACCTAATAATATAATTAAGCTTTAATAATTTTCCTTAAAACTCGTAAATGTTATTACCGTGTTTTTTTTAATCTCTATTCACTTCCGTTTCTCGATGTGTTACGATTAGGTGACCTCAAAATATGAAACCTCGAATACAACATCTTTACGAGACACCTAACAACTTAAGAATGCTATAAAATTAAAAATTAGCCGTAGCCATGCGAAGCTCGATTGAATAACCACACCAGGGCCCCTAGCCAAGATTCTATTCTGTGTTATTATTCTATACTCTTGTTGTCACTCAGCCACGTGATCAAAACAAAATATTAACCAATGAAACAAGATTATTAGAGAAATAGCACAGACAATAGAGTAGAAAACGAAAAACGTTTGTAACTTGCCTATTGGGGGCTGATCTCTAAATTAAAGGTAGCAGATCTATGCTGAATTCAGCACGAATGGACCGGCTTAACGGCATAACTAGATCTTTTAATTCAATGTAGTAGAGCTACGATGATTCCATCACGTATGGGCCCTAAAAAGTAATGCACTCTTCAACAAAAAAATCGTCCGAGTGCGTGTCAGGTCATGCATAGAATAGGGTTCCGTAGTAACTTATAGTGGCACGTGGATTTAAAATCGTGTCCAATAGATAATTGTTATATATTAAATATATAATAATAAATAATATATAATATTTTTATATGGAGTTTTCCAAGTAAGCGTATGTAAAAACTCAAATCCACTGGGAACGTAGGTAGTAGGCCTCATATTTTTAATTGAGGGTAGGCGTGAGTTGGTGGGCGAGTAGAATATTCTCGTACAATCACTTTATTGTACCTCTCGATCATGAAATACAGTTAGGACATTGAATAGCAGCCCATGATTAATTATTTTAAATAAGAGACTCCACCGAACAAGTGGTGCTCACACGAGATGATCCACGATATTTATGTTCGCTGAAAGTATTCGACTAAAATCAATCATTCAATCGCGTAATTAATATTTTAAAGTGTCAATGATATCTATCCCCATATCTACATGTGTACTCAAATGAAATATAATTCTCAATTCCTTACATCAAGGCTTACTTCGTAAAATTACACACACGTACAAAGCTCACCGAGCGTGATCACCTCGGTCGGAGGATCCTCCCTTTGTGTTGGAGGAACACGATATCCGTTTCTCCACACTAGTATGACTCGAGCTAACTTCAACCCGTCTTGGAACAACATTGCGTTTAAGCACTCATTATGGCTTATGACCCACAATCCCTAAAGATGAAGGGCGCGATGCAAATAGTGCCACAGACAGCTTTGGAGACACGGTAATGACATAGGTGACACAAGGCTACGTCATCGCCTCTATCAATGGCTCTCAAACTTTATAATTTTGGGGAAAGTTTATTACTTTGAGTAAAGTTTGTTTAAGTCAATAACGTTAGTTATTAATAGCCCACCACAGAGATTTACACATGATTAATATTTATCTGTATTATTACCACTAGTACCATAGTGCAGCTATAGTATACTATAATTTGATTCGACTCAATACCCATCGCGGTGCATCCGGTCGCGTCGCGTTTTAATAATGTGTTTCAGCCCGCCAATTGTAGGCTTCTCCGACCGAAGTTCAGCGGCTTCTGGAGTTCCCCCTGACGTACCCCAAAAGACTGAGGTATATCCCGGGGTGACTAGTTTCACCCCCAGGGCAGGACGCTGTAGCGCCTCCTACCGCTCTACGCAGTAAGAGGCGCAACACCGACCTACCTTAGACGACAACCCCCGGACGCACCAGGGGTGTCACCTGTCTCGGATCACCCAAGATGTGGCTGCAGCGACGATTGAGGGGCTAGCGACTTCTGCCGCGTCCCCTTCGCCGCCTCCTTCGAGCGGGATCGGCCCCACCGTGTCACTCCCGGAATGCTAGACCTTATTTCTTCAGTTATTATTATTCATTAAAACGGTTTAAGAAACAAAATTATACAACAAAAGTCAAACACTGCGAAGACCTCGTAACTTTCTTCCTACCAACACGAAAATCACTATGGAACAATCCTAAAACAAACTTGAGCGTCTCCAAAATGTCGACATAAGATTTATATTTGGTTTACGTAAATATGATGACATCTCCGAGTACATCAGACATCGCGATAAGATCAAATGGTTACCTATCCACCTTCGCCGTAATGCTCATATTCTCTATACAGACAACACTGAGTTTTTACACAATTCACATTGCAGGCTCAATTCACAATTTACTGACAATTCGTTCTCGGTACAAGCAGACAGACTGCGGAATAACTTACTTGAGGCAATTTAAAAAGCTAAATCCCTGCATGCCTTCAAAAAGAAAGTCTCAGACTATGCGTGTGATATGTGTGTATATATATATAGGGTATGTGTATATATATATGACGCGTATGTGTATATGTTTGTTTGTGTATGTATTTATATGTATTAGTATTGTTACTGTAGATACATGCAGAAGGTTAACATTTTATAACTTTCATAGATTATGACTACCTAAAATCGAATCCTACAATAGATATCCGTACAAAGGTTGTCTGGAAGAAATCGCGGTGAGCGATAAGGCCGCCTATTTATTGTAATACCAATTGTTAATTTCTAATTATTTCTGTGTACAACATTTGATACTTTATTGGTGTGCAATGAGATTGGAAAATAAATAAACACTTGTAGGAATTACTTACATAGCCTGTACAAGATGACATTCTAAGAAATGTCGAGGTCTTCCAAATTCTGTACAACGCGCAAAGGTTCTAATTTAAGACGACCCCTAGATATAACTGTGATTGTCTGGACGGCCTTCATATTGCTATGAATTTACTCTAAACCTGCTAAATTTACATTAACCAACATATTTTACACACTTCCATTGGCATCCGTCTCTTATTAGTAGGTATGCTTAATATGTTGGTCAAGGCTCTTGGCTATCAATAAATGAACAACTTCCTAGCTTTACGCACTTTTTTGACACATGAAATTTTAATTTATCCTGAATACCTATCATTTACCTACTTACTTTAATGAGCTTTGCTTAAAATTGCATGTAAAGAATATTCTTCGATAATTCAAGAGTATTATATACATATATTATTTTCAAAATGTCAAATATCATAGATGTAGGTAATAGTTAATTGAACATTTTGTATGATTGTAGAACATGTTTGTTGTCGACTGGCAAGGAATAATGTTAGAAATACTTTCAAAAGAATCTGGTACAGTTACATTTTGTTACTGAGAACTAATTCATAAAACAATTACTATAGAAACAAAAACCCGAGTGCTTAAAAGCAATGAGCTGAAAAGAGTAAAACAAGTATCACAATATCTATACAAAATTCGACTGACCAATGCAACCTTGCAACCTTACTAAACACTTTATGGTGCCGATGCGGTGAGAAACGTACTTTTGGTACATCGTCCTTTGCCCGTAGGTGACAAAGTATTGTTTGTCCCCGCCTACAACACATTGAAGTGTTTATGTAAGCTTGCAAAACAATGCGTCAGTCAGATGAATTTTCAAAAAATATTGTGATATATTGTTTTTTACTTTTTCATTCAGAAAACTTCGTACAAAATAAAGAAATAATAAGTACATAAAGTACATAACAATTATCTATTGGGCACGATATGAAATCCACGTGCCATTGTGGGTGACTACGGAACCCTATTCTTTGCGTGGCTTGACAGCACTTGGCCGATTTTTTCATTTCTGACCGCCATTTTAATTTCAATTTATACAGCCCATGTCCAGCCGTTTGGGCTGCAGGGCGAGCCAAAGAAATGGACATACATACATAGATACATACGCTCGAAAACCATCACTCTCCTTCTGACGCAGTCGGATAAATATTTCGATTATCATGCATGGGTAACAAATAAATATTACGTGTCAAAAAAGTTTCATATAAAATGAATATGTCAAGGACCAAGTTATTATACATAATAATATTTTACTCCCCTACTTATACTAATTCACAATTCATTTTGGTTACATTTCATTTCAAACAAAATTCACCTCAAACATTTCGTTGCACTAAAATTTTACACCTGACAACTTTAGATGAACTTGAACAAACTTATTAGATATTTTATACTGTCATGTAACCCACATGGGACAACACTTTGTGCGATGCACAAATTATAGTTCAGAGTCTGGGTACTCTTTGTCCTCAAAATGCAGGAATATTCCTAGTGTAGGAGTTCTTCTAATAATAGAACAAAAACTCGACTGCTTTAAGGCTGTAAAATGAAAAGAGTAAAACAAGTATCACAATATCTATATATAAAATTCGACTTACAAATTCATTATTTTGACTGAACACTATTTGTGTGTGATGTGATGTGTGACCAACGTTATTTAGGTAGGTCTTTATAGGTAGCACTTTGGTAATAAAGTGTTGTTTATCCCAACCTGCATCACCATAAAGTGTGTTTTTTTTTTTCTGAACCCATGCCATGCGTATGGCCATAGTACAGCTGAGTTATTTTACATTCATTCCAGTTCTATCATTTATGCCTCTCGTACTTTTATTCCGCATACTTGATCATTCTCGTACTCATCATCTTTCTTATTTCTATGGGTGGGACTCCCCTCTATCCGTTTTAGGAAACCTTTCTATTCATATCTTTATTTTGCTTACATTTAGGAAAACAGGGGGAAATAAAATTGTTATGACAGCTTTTATATTTTGTCTTCATAAATCTATGCACTTATTTTTATACAGGGTCTACTTGTTGTCTTTTATTTTACATTTTTAATTTGATCTTATATAGATCTTTTACTTATTTATTCCATAAAGGGCTACATTCAACTTACTATCTACATTAAGTTTAATTCACGTTGTTTTACATAGTTCATTCTTATATCTAATGACATTGCGTCTTACTTAATACAATTATTCTAGTTCTTTCTTTTGTAACAATTTTTATCTGTATGCTTATCTTTATATATATAATTCTTCTGTGAGTGTGTATGTCACTGAACTTCTCTCAAACGACTGGACCGATTTTGATGAAATTTTTTGTGTATGTTCAAGGGGATCTGGGAATGGTTTAGATTCGCAATTGGACCCGGTAGGTGGCACTGCGATCAAGTTCTGGAATTTTAAAGTTGGGTGGTACGAAGTTCGCTGGGTCAACTAGTCTTTTTATATATAATTCTTGTGTGAGTGTGTATGTCACTGAACTTCTCTCAAACGACTGGACCGATTTTGATGAATTTTTTTGTGTGTGTTAAAGGGGATCTGGGAATGGTTTAGATTCGCAATTGGACCCGGTAGGTGGCGCTGCGATCAAGTTCTGGAATTTTAAAGTTGGGCGGTACGAAGTTCGCTGGGTCAACTAGTACTCTATATTCTTATAATATAATTTAAACATATTTTTCTTAACTATTTCTTTTAATGACTATATTAATAATTTTTTTACAGTATTCTAGAAAAATTGTCTTTTCTTTTCCTGATATTAAGGCTTTGAAATTTTTTGGATCAATCTCTACACTAAACGCGATTCTAACTCTAGGCGCTCCCTAGTGAATACAGGGCATCCGGAAATCACGTGGACCACTGTTTCGTCTACTCCAGGTTCGCAGATGCACGATGGGTCCTCCTTACACTTGAATCTGTTCAAGTATGAGGAGAACCCACCGTGCCCCGTCGTTAGTTGCGTTATTTGGGACGTGATGTGCAACTTCCGTACGGTCCTGTACACCAATTTTATTAATCTGACGCTTGACGAGTGGGACAAAAAGTACCGATCCGGTACTACAGCCTCAATAACAAAACTGTTTTTCCCCAGCGCCGCCGAGGCGTACAGGACCGTACGGAAGTTGCACATCACGTCCCAAATAACGCAACTAACGACCGGGCACCGGTCGTAATCCGGTTTCTTTTTCGACCCCAGGGCGGCTTCCTTCGCGAGCTCGTCTGCCCTCTCGTTCCCCTCCATTCCTACATGGGCTTTATTCCAATACAAATTTATAATTTTATTTTGGGAAATACAAGTTTTGATTTGATTTCTAAAGTCAACCGCTAGTGGGTGGGGGGAGTCCGGGTTTGTCACGGTTTGGAGAGCCGCCATGGAGTCGAAAAGATTCCAAAGATTGTCGCTTTTTGCTTTTTTATTTCCGCTTCCGCTCGGTTGAGAGTCAGGAGCTCGGCCTGAAAAACAGTCGCGTATGACGGCAGAGCAAGATTGAGGGCCTTGGCCTCAGCGCTACCATTCCACAATGACAGCGCCGCACCGACCTTGCCCTCAATCTTGCTGCCGTCAGTGAAGATGCGCACTTGGATGTTTTGCGTGGAATTATATTGCTCCTCGTTGGCAAGAAGCTTGAGCTCTATGCTTATTTCCTCGGCAGGATGTGGCAGCTCTGTTGCCAGAGACATCCGTTCAATCTCTCTATCCCCCAGCATCGGTTGGGACACCCCCTTTCTGGCTTCGTACAGTGAAGCTACCTCACCAACACGAAGGTCCAGGGGGAGCATCCCAGCAAGAAGCAGTGCGGAGTCTAGAGAGACCGTCCGGTAGGCTCTACAAAGTTTTTGTGCGAAGCCTCTTTGCACTGTGTTAAGTTGTTTTTACACCGTTAGCTTTTGTGCCGACGGCGCCCACGCACACGCGGCTTACAGGATCATCGGCTCAACCGCCGCAGTATAGATAGTCCTAACCATCTCCGGGTGCAATCCCCATCCAACTCGCGCCGCCCTGGATAGCTGTTTATAAATATTGATATCCTTTTTGCAGACATTCGCGATATGCGCGTTGAAGGTCAACCCTCTATCAATTGTTAACCCCAGCAGCTTTACCTGTTACCTTACCTTCAACTTCCGTGTGATTGTAATAGCACATGTTTTGTGTGGTGCAAAGTTAAGTTTGTTATCGACACCCCACGCCCTCACATGTTCAAGGGCGGCATTGGCCTGTCCCTCCACTTCAGTTACCAATTTACCATCGAAGATCAACACTACATCATCAGCGAATGCCTGCACGTAAGCTCCTAACTGACCTAACTCCTCCAGGAGTGGGTTTATAATAAGGTTCCACAGCAGTGGGCCGCCTATGGACCCATAAAGTGTTTAGTAAGTTTACAAAACAATGAATTTGTCAGTGGAATTTTAGGACATTGGGAAGTCTATTATATAACATTGCGAACAAAAAATGTAAAATTTCATTTGTAGTAGAACACAATGTAAAAATCATGGTTAAAGTCTCTATCGTATGGTGAAACTGAGTCTATAATAATGTTTAGAAGGAAATTCGGTTTTTCTTCTGATGAAGCTACTGAAAACATACAACATACGAGTACGACACAGAGGCATCATACACGTATTTTAATCACATTTTTTACTATATGTTTTATATTATTGTTATAATTTTCTGTTTATCAAAATGTCTTCTTAAAAGCACTTTTTTTGTCTATGCGGAAATCCCCTCGGATACCACCATTTGGTGGTTATGTCGGACTCGAACCGACCAAAACCGCACACCCTCTCAAGTTACCAATAGCCGAGGAGCCAGGTGTACCCTAGAAAGGAAATCCCTGGAACCCTGACGTACCTCGGGCTGTCTACCTACAGCTTGTAGATGTCCCTCGTCATAATAATAGCGCATGGCGCATCTATCCCGGCCGGCCGGAGGACGGAGATCGTTCTGCGACCTCCGGCGCCTGAGTCGTCTGCGGTATCGGGCCCGTTCCCGGGCCTGGCGGACCGGGAGAGATCTAAACCTCTCCTGATCCCGCTCCGCCGTCTCCTTTGCAAGCACAACTTGCTCGCAGAACGAGACGGCGGAGTTCCACGCGCTCTCGCTCCGCACCATGGCCGCAATCATGTTGCAGAGCGAGAGAATACTCACTCCGATGGCCATATCCACTGTCCGGCCACCGCAGTGGTGGCACTCTGGCGTTGGCTCTTCCGATTAGACACAGGTGATCTCCGAAGCATTCCTTCCCAGTGATCACCTGCGTCAACTGGTATGAGAGGCTCCCGTGACGCCTCTTGAGCCAATCCTCCATAACGGGTCTTACGGCTGCAATAGCGGCGTGCCCTGCGCTCGGTTGCTCAAATCATTCCTTCCACTCTTCCACAAGGACCTGGTGGAGTTGGGATTCCTGATCCTCGATTTCTCGAGGTTCGGGACTCCGGCTCAACTCCTGCGCCTCCTTACGCCACTGGTAAAGAGCAGCAAGTGCTCTCGCCTCCAGGTCCCACGGTGGAGTGCCGGCCAGGAGACTCGCCGCCTCAAAGGAAATTGTGCGGGGTATCCCTTATGACCCTAATGGCCACATTCTCTGCAGTCGTCGCAGTAGCACGACATTGTTGGCCTTCAGGGCCTCCGCCCAAACTGGAGCCCCAAAAAGGGCCATGGACCGCACAACCCCCACGTAGAGTCTCTTGCAGGAGTCATCGGCTCCCCTCATATTTGGCAACAGTCGTGATAATGCACGCGCTGTGCCAACTAGCTCGGGGACCAGACTTCGGAAGTTATATCCGAAGTTCCATCAATCCGGGCGACTCATCACGTAATTCAAGTCATTGTCATGATACCCACCACATCTTAAGTACCTACCTATAAGAAATGTGTTCGCATAGCTATAAATGCGACCGAATGGTGCCGCCATCTATTGGAATCACTTAAAACTCAAAAGCACCACCAGCTCCACTTGGTCCCTACTATACGGTAAAAGATCTATTTTTCAGACCTCTTTTTATCGTAAAACGTATTAAATTTATCAAACATTGGAATAAAACTTTAAATTCGATTTAATTTTATAAAAATTATGCCCATCAGAACTATAACATTAAGTACACTTAAAACAAAGTGAAAAATAAAAACTTATTTTAACAAAACACATTAAGTGGTCAATATACCTTTTAATATTTCAGTTTCATTTTTCTCCAAAACTTCGCTGATATTGGACCCTTTTAACAAAGAATAACCACGTCCAAACCACGTGGAGTTTGGAAACTACGACCCATTTTTGTTATAATTGGAAATTCCTCTTTATGGTTGTCACTTTTTCAAATAAAATTATTATCCGGATGTGATTTTTGATTTGTATTTTTGGTGAAATGTTATCTAGACATGCTGGTTCCCTGTAAGTTAACTTCTTTACTTGCAGTGTTTAATAAGTTTATTTCTAATCAAATTTTAATTATTATCACTTCTATTCTAAACCGGTGATTTATTACAGGATCTGATGTAGGTTTTGCGACTCAATTGAACTGTTAAACTAGCATTAACCCGCAGTTCATTCTGCTTAAATGTTTTTTTATTGCCAGTACAATTTTCTATTTTAATCTTTCAAAAAGTACGAATACCTTCTACAACCAAAGCCTAAAAATTTAAAATGAAAGATCAATAAACTTGGATAAGTCATTTTCAAGCATTACCTTCACCAAGAATTTATTTTAATAAAATAAAGCAACGTAGGCAAGATCAGTCTCCAACCCGCACACGGCCAGCGTGGTTACATTATGGGTTATTGATGAGGCAAGATCAGAAATTTTGTGAATGTTATTTTTTTACTTTTGTACTATCTATATCTACTAAGAGTAACAGTTACCACTGGCAAAAACTCTCAACATTTTCAGTTGAAATTTAACGGAATTTTATACTCATGGCAACGTCCTACGCAACGCAACGCCCATATTGCTAAATACTTTACCTCAGCAGCTCCTGACTTACCCTGCTGAGGAAAGTCCTTCTGAGCCTCGAGGACATAATGTGAGCGAGGTATGAGGAAATCAACTTTCATGCTAGTCAGAGAGCGACTTAATAAAAAACTACGGCTAGCGCCGTAGCAGGCCGTCGTCATGACTACAAAGATACTAACTATATAGGTTGGATATTTTTAGGGTTCCGTAGCCAAAAGGCAAAAAACGGAACCCTTATAGATTCGTCAAGTCTGTCTGTCTGTCTGTCTGTCTGTCTGTCTGTCTGTCTGTCTGTCTGTCTGTCTGTCTGTCTGTCTGTCCGTCCGTATGTCACAGCCAATTATTTCCGAAACTATAAGAGCTATACTGTTGAAATTTTGTCAGTCGATGTATTCTGTGAACCGCATTAAGATTTTTACATAAAAAAAGAAAAAAAACAATACATTTTGGGGGTCTCCATACTTGGAACTGAAACTCAAAAATTTTTTTTTCATCAAACCTATACGTGTGGGGTATCTATGGATAGGTGTTCAAAAATGATGTTGAGGTTTCTAAAATCATTTTTTTCTAAACTGAATAGTTTGCGCGAGAGACACTTCCAAAGTGGAAAAATGTGTGTCCCCCCCCCTCTAACTTCTAAAATAAGAGAGTGATAAAACTAAAAAAAATATATGTTGTACATTACCATGTAAACTACCAACGAAAATTGGTTTGAACGAGATCTAGTAAGTAGTTTTTTTTTAATATGTCATAAAGCGTAAACAGCAATTTACCTTTCATTTAATCAACGAACTACAAGAACTTTTATATAATGGTACTTGTTGATACGGAACCCTTCATGGGCGAGTCCGACTCGCACTTGGCCGATTTTTTATATGTTTAAGAATATCAAAGGATTTAATGCTATCGGATCGAGTAAATTATTAATTACATTGGGGATGATTAGAATATTTCCACAACCAAAGAACAATCTTTATCTACGGTTTCTCTAGACTAGAAATGTATTTCTAGTGTTCATATCAATACTAGAAAGATTGATATTATGAATGTCACTAAACTTTATAAAACTTACTTTTGTAAAGGATAAATAACTGTTAAAAACAGGAATTTCGGGGTACACAAAATTTCGATGCGCCTTTGACTGTGTTTAATCCAATTTAAATTAGTTCGCAACGATTATCACACGTCACTCAGTGAATGTTTTAAGGGTTCCGTAGCCAAATGGCAAAAAACGGAACCCTTAAGGATTCGTCATGTCTGTCTGTCTGTCCATCCGTATGTCACAGCCTCTCCTTTCCGAAACTATAAGGGCTAAACTGAAACTTGGTCAGTAGATGTATTCTGATAACCGCATTCATATTTTTATACAAAAATAGAAAAAAAAACAATAAATTTTGGGGGTCCCCATACTTAGAACTGAAACTCAAAAAACATTTTTTCATCAAAATCATACGTATCTATGGATAGGTTTTCAAAAATGATATTGATGTTTCTAAAATCATTTTTTTCTAAACTGAACGGTTTGCGCGAGAGACACTTCCAAGGTGGTAAAATATGGGTGTGTGTGTGTGTGTGTGTGTGTGTGTGTGTGTGTGTGTGTGTGTGTGTGTGTGTGTGTGTGTGTGTGTGTGTGTGTGTGTGTGTGTGTGTGTGTGTGTGTGTGTCCTGTAAGACTGTAACTTCTAAAATAAGAGAATGATAAAACTAAAAAAATATTTGATGTACATTAGCACTACTAGATTTTGAAACAGAAGCTCTGTGCCCTCTATCTCAAAAACGGTTGGGCGTACACAAAATTTTTGGACCAAATTTGTCGCAAATTTGATTTTCAACAATTTTGGGATAAATAATAATATCATAGGAGTAACAGAAACCAAAATCATTGCAAAAGACTTAATTTTGTAATCTTTGTCATGACATACTATAGATAGTATGACTGTACAGGGCAGTCTTCCTGCATCGTCAACAATAACCCATGTCACCCATTAACGTGGCATAGAACATGTACTTGACCGATTTTTTGTTGTTAATTTCATCATATAACTTTAGAATTGATTATCTAATACTTGACGTGAGCAAATATAACTCTTGCATATTTTTCTGCTGATTGCCATCTCATGAAAAGAAGAAGAACAAAAATATTCAAATATTTTATAAATTCTGAATTGAATATAAAATGGCCCCTCTCTTTTTCCTTTCATAAAATGCGTATGGCAGCACTACTACGAATAATTTAAGCTGGTAGCACTGAAGGTAGTAATTTAGTAAAGTAGTGAATAGGTGGGCGTCCATCTTGAAATTTTACTGGGTTTGAGCCGGTTTAGTTCTAATAAAAGTGTATTTTGTAGCTTGGAGTTCATATTAATCATTAGTTTTCAAGAAGTTATATGTATGCTGAAACTATTTATTATTTAAAAAAGGATTATCTACAGTTATGTTTTAGGTATGAACGTCTGCTAAAACATAATCGTTTGACTAGTAATGGCGTGCGTTTTTCTCTCGGAAGACACTTTCATATTTTATTTCGTGTCGTCAGATCCTATGAAAAGTAACACAAACGCATATGGTGTATAACCGTGTAAAATTAATCGTAATTGTGGAATATTCAATTGTAATTATGTTATTTGTAACAGTAATCTTGACTGGATGTCGTTTTTAGGTTATACTTCACAATACTATAATTGAATAGTGACTTGTAATCATAACCGCCTATGATTCGATTCGACTGATCGAATCACAATGCTTGAACATATTGCAATTGTTTAGTGAAGTTCTTTTACGTGTAAAAGTGACGTTTTATAATACTTTATTCACAGTAACGTTACTAAAGACATACGCGATTTCCGGAAAGACTATCGCTAATCAAAGCCTAAATTGGCGGAGCCTTAGAACGATGGCAGTGCCGAGTAGAGCGCGGGTATATGCCGATGTCAACTCACAACGTCCCCGAGAATATTGGGACTATGAAAGTTACGTCGTGGACTGGGGTAACCAAGAAGACTACCAGTTGGTGCGTAAGCTTGGGCGTGGAAAGTACAGTGAAGTATTTGAAGCAATAAATATCACAAATAACGAAAAGTGTGTAGTTAAAATATTGAAGGTGAGTTCTGTAACTTGCATAATGACCAAATATCTTGATAGTGGTGATTCTGTAAACCACTTTGTTTACATATTATATATGTTCTAAAGGTAGTGGTGTTACTTGAATGTGATGGGGAATTACAGTAGGATTTCTCATTTTTCAGCCTGTTAAAAAGAAGAAGATTAAAAGAGAAATAAAAATATTAGAAAACTTAAGAGGAGGCACAAATATAATTACTTTACAAGCTGTAGTCAAAGATCCTGTTTCTCGTACTCCAGCACTCATTTTTGAACATGTGAACAATACTGATTTTAAACAACTGTACCAGACTTTGTCAGATTATGATATAAGGTAATTTTTACTTTAGATTGAAATACATAAGCCTTTAAATGTAATAGGAATCCTTGTACATGTATTTACTTTAATGTATATTTTCAGATATTACTTGTACGAACTACTGAAGGCGTTAGATTACTGCCACAGTATGGGCATTATGCATAGGGATGTGAAACCTCACAATGTGATGATAGACCATGATCACAGAAAGTTACGTCTTATTGACTGGGGGCTAGCAGAGTTCTACCACCCAGGACAAGATTATAATGTTCGTGTTGCGTCTAGATACTTTAAGGTAGTACTGATTATTAATAATATTTGAAGTGAAATAATGCTTAACATGTGGTGATGGATTAAGAATACAAAGTGTCACCACCCCTATTCATTACATGGGTGTCGTAAGAGGCGACTAAAGGAACAAAAGGCAGCTAACATTACTGCCAAGAGAAGGAAAACTTGAAACAAACCCTTTACTAACCTGTCTGGCCAAAACCTCCTTTCAAAGGAGAGGTCTATGTCCAGCAGTGGACTGTTAAAGGCTGTTGATGATGATGATGAATGCTTAACATGTGCATAATTAATCAAGATTATACACTACTGAATTTTATAGCAGTTTTTAGTCATATTAATGAAAGTCACTTTAAATTATTTCTAATTGGCTGCCATTTTTTTATGGTAGCACTATTAAGTATTATAAGTACATATATATGTCTCATTTTAAAAGTACTAGATATCATTTTACTTCTAAATAATTTGATTAAAAGTAATGTTAAACTCCTCCAAAAGATCTTGCTTTTATTAATGTTAATAATATAAAACTATCTCCTTAAGTCTGTCATGATTTAGGTACAAGTTCAAAAAGTCATTAATATCAATTAAATTAACATTTGTTTGATGTTACAGGGTCCAGAGCTCTTGGTGGATTATCAAATGTATGATTATTCATTGGATATGTGGTCGCTAGGATGTATGTTAGCTTCCATGATCTTCCGTAAGGAGCCATTTTTCCATGGACATGACAATTATGATCAACTTGTCCGTATTGCTAAAGTTTTGGGCACTGAAGAGCTATTTGAATATTTGGATAAATATCATATAGAATTGGATCCCCGATTTAATGATATTCTTGGGAGGTATGTTGTAATTCTTTTGTGTAGGATCATTATTGTATTATAATTATTGTAATCATTATCAAATATTTTCAAAGGCATTCTCGCAAACGGTGGGAGCGGTTTGTGCATTCAGAAAATCAGCATTTGGTATCACCTGAAGCATTAGATTTCCTAGATCGTCTGTTACGTTATGATCACTATGAGAGATATACTGCTCGTGAAGCCATGGATCACCCATACTTTTGTAAGTTGTTATACATTTTGTATTATTTCTTCTACTTATCTAATCTAGGTCATTTTAAGATTAATTTCTTCTATCATAAAGAAATGGTATGAATAGTTATTGAACTCTATCTCTTAACAAAGTTTTCTTTAAATCTACTTATGAATCCTGGGTCTTGCAATGCTCATTATATAATAACATCTACATCATTTGATAAGAGGTTTCTAAATACTGGGAATTTCTTCTAAAGTTTTAACAATAAGTCGAAAGTCAGTTTTTTACATCACATTTTATTGCAAAAAAATTAATGAATTTATATTTTTAGAATTGACTTAAAACATACTTCTTATTATATTTTTATTCTTAGTTTTAATTTAGCATCATTCAATTTTTTACGTAATATATATATTTTAACCTGGAATGACCTGTCACTGAGACAATATAGTTAAGTCTAGAGCACAGAAATATATATAAGTAGCTCTGCCCACATGTATTTTGTGTATACATGTATTTCAGTTATCACCATTTGTTTTTCCTGAAGGATCAAAGTATAAACATACAAAATATTATTAAAATGGGTACAGCGGTTTTTAGGTGAGAGCATTACAAACAATCAGTTTCTTTTGAATTATCATAAAATTCTATTACTTTTGATCGCGAATTTTTCAACAAGCAAATGGGTTACTTAGTGCCTTAAATGTTACCACACTTTAAGAGCACCCCCATCTAAGTTAAGAACTAGCCCAAATTGAGGTGTAGTTAAAGACTTTGCTATGAGTTGAGCCAAACCGTTCATGCTAAACCATAGCTGCTTCATGGTTAGCTTTAGATTACAAATGTTTACATGATGTATAGCATTATCAAAACTTTCAGATCCAATTGTAAAGGAGCAGGGGCGAATGGTTTCATCCAGTTCTCCAACTCCAAATGCGTTGCAAGGACCAATAAATACTCCTGAATAATTGTTTAAAGAGATGAAATTGCTCTTTATGTATTGATATGATATACTTGTACAAGATTCCGGAGGAGAGACACTGTAAAATAACACCAAAATGAGGCCACTGATGGTGTAAATACATACACAAGGACAGTGAATGATACATCAATTCTGTTCATTGAATATGCATCCAATTCCAATGCTTGAAATGGAATACTTTGGAAAGACAATATAATTTAGTGTTTAATAATTAGTAAATCTGGTTTATTAATTGTTTTAAAAGTGTTTTATCTCTGGTATAAACTGCTGACATACATTTGTGGAAGTGCTCGTGTACTCAAGCTGAGTAGGTATTTCATGGTGGAAGAAGGATTCAAATTATCAAAGTAAATTCTGAAACATTCATTTTTTATATGAAATTCGATAGAAATGAGATAAAAAAGGCATCGATTTTCATTGCACTTGATCTTTTGCATTTATTAACCTATGGTATTTTGTAATTACTTGTATAATATATGGTAACACCTGCATACCATTTGCAAATACTGGTTAGCAGCTTTTCGTTGGTACTCTACTTATTAAAATTTTGTATTTATGTAATAGAAGTAAAATGTAGATATGTGTGATATAAATACAAAATTTTAACATTATTAATTAATCGTTTTCTTTTATTATGTATATTATAAAAGAAACCAGCTAATTCTAACATAATTAGATATTGTCGGATCTAAACATTGTTTTCTATTAGTATATTTTAATAAGTTATGTTAGCTGTTCTCGTGCATATTAATCATAGCTAAAATCAATTCATATCTTCATTTGGAAGGTGAGCCTTGTGGAGTATAATTTATTTTTAGTGTAATAACTTCAAGTTGTTGCATAAAAATTTCTGAATAAAAAATACTAACTATGCCTAAAAATGTTTTGCATTATTTATACTTCAAGGGAAAAAGTACTAAAATTGCCACCTAGTTTCAAATAATATTGGAAGAATCTCGTTTGTAATTGCTGTTTTTTAATGCCTAAGCCAATTCATGTTACGAAGAAAAATAATTCTATAAAATTTGTGTCTCATATTCATTCAATTCATAATACCCGGTAACCTGGTGTTACAAATATTGAATTTGTCATCAAAGCATTATCATTTTGTTTATACACGATTACCCTTGATCTAGGTTGTAGTTTTAGTTCTGTACCACTGTTTTTGTACTCATTCTCAATTTGATTTTCGAAGCAATTTGTTCTTTCAAATTGATTAATTGAAACTAGCTGTGGGTTAAAAACAATACCTATGGAATTTACATACCTGCTTAAAATTATTTATATCTTTACGGTATTTTATGTGCGTTGCATTTCGTTGAAAACATTACGCTTTGCATCTGCTAATAGTAAAGTGAATATCAAACCGGAGGAAATTTTAGGTACCATGTAAATTGTTAGAAGTTGTTGGTTTCATATTAGAATCGCATAGATGGCGGTGTACTACATATTATTTCATGCAATCTGACACGCCCTGATTCAGGTAGAGGATTTATAACAATTCTTTGTTATATTTTCTTATTTATTTCTATGTGTAGATAGCGATTGGGAAATTATGAAAATAAACATTAGACACATCAATGTATATACGACCATCAGTATAATAAAAGTATACACAGTACATAGCATTATTTATTTTATTTAACTTATGCATAGTAATAGTATGTAGGATAATTACAAAATTTGTAAATGTGAAGGTAAAGTAGATTGTTTCATTTCTGAATGAATCCTACTGCACCCATAACAAAGATACTTATGAACTAATGGAAACACTGCTGTGTGAGTATCATTTTCAAATATGTTAGCTATATCAGTATTATGGTTTGAGTTACTGGCAAAAGAGACAGTTCTTGATATGCTGGTTGCTTCTAAAGCTGAAAGTTTGAAGCTAACGTCGTTGAAATTGCTCTGAAACAATAAATAATATCTAATTATATGGTTATTTCTTATATGCATAGTAATTTAATGAACCCTTAAATTGATTTACGAAGAAAGCATAAAAGATTATGATAATCGATTTAGTGGTTACCAGTCTTCTAATAATAATATTAAGGTCAGTTTCATAATATGATTATGTACCCATGTGATTAAAGTAAATGGAAAATTCAACTTTTATGTAGTTAAGTTCCGATTAGTAATTTAATCGCGGATGCGCGTTCATGTTCACATCGAAATAGTAGGTAGTACAACCGTTACAGATACGACTATCACAAATTGATCCTAATGTTGTGTTATATAGAAATATTGAAGTTATTTCTATAATGATATGTTTATATTTTACAATGAAGAATGATAAACGGAACTGCTATGTAGAGGAAAAAAGTGTAATATTTATTATTTTCTTAAAAAAAACAATATGAGGTATTGATTTGCTGCAATAACTTAATTTGAAATATAAAACAGACTGACTGACTGATGTTCATACCCATATTCGGATATCAAACTATTTAGGACTGCCCTGATAGTTTTAGTTATAGATGTTAGATTTTATAAGGAATTTTAATATTTAAGACAGGATTTATTTCTGCTATTAAATCATTAATGGTCTTACGCAAGTTTCAATATTTTGGTATTTGAAAAAACAAAAATAAAACTTATTTCACTTTTGATATACCTATCTTATGTACACAATAAACGGAGACCAGGATGACCATAGGTACCATTTTGTAAGAACAATGCATGCTCTTAGCGTAACATGGTACTTACCGAAGTAAGAACTAGATGAATTGCTATCTTTTTAAGTTTAAATAAAAAATACTACAATGCATCTAATTGATTTTATTTGTTTCGTAAAATAGTTTTACAATCTCTTTTGTTATCAGTGTAAATAAAAGTATTCGCTTCAAGATGAAATATCCGACTAACTAATAAAAAAAAAAATGACTGTAAAGTCTGCAAATACGTAAAATCAAATGAGTTAATAAACATTTGCAGTTGTCAGGTGACTTTTTACGGGATACTTACCTGAAACTTGCTTCGGTGAGTATCTGAATAAGATCGGATATGAGAAAGCGCTAAAATGCTACCACTGCATAGCTGACTGGGACTCTATTCAGCATATGCTGAAGCAGTGCCCCTGGCGGTTAAGGAGGGCTGGAGCTGTAATGCTCCGGAAAGACCGCTGAACGGGTTCGGGAGAATGCCAATTCGGTCTAAGAAGACACAGACATCACATCGTCGACGGGACCGCAGGCAGGGATTGAAGGGGGAAAATCATTTGATATGGAATGGTGCAGACTCGGAGAGGACCTGAAATAACATGGTACGTATCCTCCCAGAGCAGTGCGCTAGATGTCGGTCGTCGGGATTTTTTTTGGAAACACCCGCCTGTGTCTCCACAAGAACCAGAGATTTCAATGGATTTTCCACCCCGTTAACAAAAAATCCCTACTAATATTATAAATGCGAAAGTAACTCTGTTTGTCTGTTACGCTTTCACGCCTAAATCACTGAACCGATTTTGATGAAATTTGGTATGAATTTACCGCGATAACCGGCATACGCGCGGGTAAATTAGGTTATCGTGATTTTATATTAGCACCTTGTCGTCGTGGTAAATACGCATATCCACGCATTTAGTCTTAGTAACACTAACTTTTTGGTAGGTAAGTCGAGGACGAACATGGCGAAACTATAAGGGTTCCTAGAACTACGGAATCCTAAAAATGATTTTTTTTTTGTCGTCGGCCAGTATCTATCGTTATAAAGTGAAGTCGATATATCTCAACGGCAATAACTGTGAGACAGTCAAGGTGTATATGTTGACTGATCACATTTTCATTAGTTAGTTCAAGAACTGATTTAACTACAAACGAAAAGCCAATGAATTATGAACAATAAAATAAAGTAACTTATAAATTATTATTTGGTTTACCTCACAAATTAAGCATTTTCCTGGGCTTTTATCAGAACACACACCAATTTTGTCTGCTGTTTTACACACTGTTGAAATGGTAGATTGAAAATTTTCTTGAAGATCACAAACAAACGAAGTAATAACTGATTGTAAACTGTTAGTATTATTTATGCCACTGTTACTAATCTGATGCAATTGCTTTATTTTGACATAGTAATCTAATTCTTCTTTACTAATGTCCCTCATGGGCCTTATTATTTGCACTTTTTCGTCACGACTATCAGAAAGACCCTGCAAACAAACAAAAATATAATAATATTTTTAGTAAGCAATAGCTTACATTTTTCACAGCAATGTTTTAACATAAACATATGCTAAGAATAATTACAAATACAATATTAAAACTTTACCACCTTCAGCATTGTTAAAATTTATATTTATTTTTTGTCAGCAAAAGTAGTTGTGTCAGTGTAGCAGGCTGCAACGAGCAGAATATAGAAAGGCGCGTTAAGGCTTTTCTGCTTAAATTTTATGAAAAACTTAACCGAGTTATGTATCACAAGAAAAAATTACCAATTTAAAGCAAGCAGCTGGGAAGTTGATTCTGGATAGGACAGAACTAAGCAATTTTTTCATGTTGAAAATCCTCCTATTTTGTCTACGTACTAGCTTTTGCCCGCTGCTTGACCTACGTATTATTCAGATGAATAACTTTGATTGCTTTTTTCACCCCTTGAGCGAGATTTCCCAAAAGCTAAATTTCAGTTTCCTGTCCTTTAGTTTCTGTTGTGCGATGTGTGTCAGTCCATGAGTTCCGGAACCGTTTTATATATATATTGATGATCGGATTTGCATATTTTCTTTTTTCTTTAGATGAAGGTTATTTAAGCACTATAGAGTAATATCAGCAAATTTTTATTTATTTCGTAGTTCATTGGTGAGGCCAGGGGACCAATGATGCTTAAGCATCTCAATAGGCCACCGTACAGCATTGTATGCATTCACAATGAGTATTGTGACCATTAAAGAAGAGGGGCGTGACAGATTAATATCACCACTACAACCCTCCATCATCATTCCTATTCACTCTGTGTGGAATGAGCAGAGGCGTCTCTAGCCTATGCAGCACCCTCATGCAAAAATTACCCAAGGATGTGGGTCTATCAGCTTTTGTGGTGCCTGCGCACGGTGTATCTATCTTATTAGGATCCCATGGTGGTGAGGTAAGAAAGCAGTTTTTGGTGGGTGCTATGTAGCATGGCTCATGTGAGCCTGACTGAGGGCTCTCAATAAGTGGGGTTGGTGAAGCGTGTACAATATGACAAGTGATATATATAGCTTGACTGCCAGCTTTGTCACAAATCGATTTTGGTGCATGGTTACCAGCGTTGCCCTCACTGCACTTGGACACTTGCTGGACGATGTTTCAATAAAAAAAAGTGATTTATTCCATATTTACTCAAATATAATACTAAACTAATTGCATCAAGGCTCACTTCCCAAAATTAAGGTGTAGCGAAGCATTAGAACACAAAGTGCTGAACACGTTTGGAGCTTTTATTATGTGGGATTTAGTTATAACGTTCACCGTCATAACTACATTGAAAGCCCCAACAGAAGCTGCGCCCGTGTGCCACATCCTGCACTTTAGCCAAAGACACCCCTGGGAATAAGGTAGTAAACTATAGGACAACAGTACTGCAAAGAGAATGAAAATTTATCCCAGTAACCTGTCTGACCAGAGAGAAAAACATTTATTTTTATAATATCATGTGTGATTTTTATATGGGGCTGCAAATAGGACTTAAATGTCAACATTCATTTTAATGTCTCTAAGGAATCTGGATACAACCTATTATAAACATTCTCTAGAACCCTTTGGAGTATGAACATCATAGCAGAAAAAGTAATTAGTATGATGGGCCTCAAAGCATCAAAGGAACTTTAAGACTTTAAAGTTCCTTTGACGCTTTCCAATGCATAGGTTTGTATGGGACTGACCATCAGTTATGGTTACCAAACTGTGGCCTTCGAGAGTCGTCCATAATAATTATGCATGTTTCTGCAGCTACTTATGTACCTAAAGGGCTTTCTGACTCAAAGCCTATTAGTCTCCTTACTAAGGAGAAGCCTATGTCCAGTAATGGACAGTCAATGTGTGATAATTATGATAGTCTATTTCACTAGCTTAGACACTAAAATAGGCCTGAACCTGTGAGTTTAAAGCAGGGAATGATTGGTTACGCTTCAATCTACTTTGTGAATTTCACATAATAACTTCTAGCTGTGGATATAATAAAGCTAAAGGAAGCCTCAGTGAAAGGTAAATTCTTGTGTAATATACTAGATAAATCAGTTTATAGAAAAGTATAAATTAGTAGTAAGTAAATTGGCCTTACAATATCATTTTGAACTTGAGATCCCCTGCCAACGGCAAGATTACACAACAAATTAATTGCCAACGTATTTGATGTCTCAGCTGTGAATACAATATTACATAGTAATAATTTGGCATATTTAATAAATAAGGTCCTTTTTATTTTCAAAAGAAAATCACTCCTTGCCGTTGCTGGCATGCTATTGAGCATGTTCTGAAATTGATTTTCCACATCGCAGTTAATTTCTGGTATGCAGTTCTGTTCTGGTATCTGACAACTGCTGTTTAGATAGTCCGAGAGGTGTACTATGTGTATATCAAAATTGTATTTATTACATTGTTCTAATACAAAATCTGTGGCAGGTTTATTTTCACCATCTAAAAACATTATAATTTCAATGTTAGGTTCTTTATTTTGTTTTGATGTAATCAAGTGAAATTGAATCGTTGTAAGAAGTTGAATTATTGTATACAATATATAATTTAAGTGAGTAATAAATAAATGAGAGTACTTACCAAATAGATGAATGAAGAAAGGAACTATCCGTAATTTCTTAGTGTTTTCTAGAGATATACTATATTTAATTAAATCTAATAAAACTGAGGAGCTTGCACCTCCTGATAAACAGATCAAAACATTTTCATTTGGTGACAGTATTTTATTTTTACCTAAACATGCACGAAATTTGTGATTTGTACTTATCATAAAGCAAACATCACAATAAAAATCTTTTTGTCTCAATACTACAGTTTTAGGAGAATCACATTTTTTACAGCTCATATTAGCGATGAAACCTAGTCTCCGATTAAAGATCAACTGAAATATATAAATTGTTTTAATACACAATCAACAGTTTACACATGTGATGATATATGACACTTGACAGTTGACAGGACAGATGGACAGATAGAAGAAGTGTGCATGCAGACTATGCAGAGGTGTGTTTAGCTGTTTATAATAGGGATGGCGATCTGAGATCGATTAATCAAAGTATCGCAGAAATAAATCGATATTTAAATTGAAATTTTGTATTGATTGATATATCGACAGAAAAATAGATACAATAATTACAATTAGCTAAATGTAATGGTAATATTACGTCGTTGCCAGTTAAAGGTTTAATTACTCAAAATCTGGCAAGCCATTTTGACATTTTGTGCTTAGTTTTCGTTGCTTCTCTTTGGTAAAAAAAAGTCTGCCACCCCAGCCTGTGAATTTGAGATATGTAATAAAAAAAAATACCAATCGACGTATCTTAAATAGCACTTTTCAAAATTATTTGTTATTAAAATAGCACCCTCTTAGTTTACGAGTAAAAAATTACTAAAGTTACTACATGCTACACCGTCTATATCACCTGAAATACTTCAAATTTCGTACTTTTTGCAGAGTGAAATAATTGCACCCTACTCGAAACTAATTGCACCATCATTTGAATTTCATAAAATCCAATAGTTATTGCAACAATTAAATAAAACGTTATCAGTCAATTGCCGAAGGCGCGTGGTACGTTTGCGCATGCGCAGGCTATACATCTAGAGTCGTACTAGTGCAAAAACTACCGTCATCTACTAGGCAAGTAAGAATTACATTTAAAATGATTTATTATGAAAATTGAAAGCCTATATTTATTCTAAAGAAATTTATTTTGTTCTAATTTAACGAACATTCTAAATTCATTTTGTATTTAAGATTTTACACGACTTTTTACTTTATTAATTTACACGACAGTGTAAATAAGCAGACAATTATTTTCAATATTATTCTATAAAAAAAACTTTCACTAAGAGGTAAACATATCAGTACATTTTTTGCTCTTATCTGCGTCTCTGTATAAGATTGCAAAGAGACTTTTTAGCTATCTAAACAAATTGTTTTTTTGGAGCATCATCATTCACAGCAGAAAAGAAAGCGCAGATAAGGTTAGGGTCGGGATCATGCTTCGAACCTTCGAAAATAAAAACTCTAGATGTATGGCCTGCGCATGCGCAATCGTCCCACGCCCCTTTTGGCAATGGGGATTGTCTAAAAATTGTCAACCTTGTTTTATACCCCTGATTTCGAAAATATAGAGGAATATAAGAAACTAACTTGAATATTTTTGTAATTTTTTCAGTGATTCCTTCAAAATTATTTTTTAATTTTTTTAATCATCGTCCACGATTACTTCATCATTGGCAGAAAAGTGTGTGTCCTTTGCCTTACTTTATGACACAAAAAAAGTAATTGTCAAAAAAAGATTTCACTGGTTGACATCTTCTCTTTTTGATAGATAACCTCTTCATAGTTATTTATTTTCATAGGTTTGAGCAGTATACGTAGTGTTACATACTCTTTGGGTTTGAGGTTTTTTTACTGCAGTTAGTGCAGTGTTTCATACTTTCATAGTCGTCTAATCTTATCTTGCACGTTGCATTCTCATACTTTAATCTTTTTCATAAATTAAACTACTTATCATTCACTAGACTAAAACTTTTTTAAAAGCGTTATGTAATGATAAGATTTTAAAATATTTGGCATAATTTAGCAGAAATTAGAGGAGCAAAATTCTTAATGTAAGTTTTGCAGTTTATACTGTTTACCTACTAACTTTTATAGAAAATGACTATACAAACAATGATATATCTAAGAATAAGTGTCACGTACATGCTATGTATATTATCTTTGTCTTTTTAAAAGAACAATATGAAATTTCCTAAAAAAATATTCTTACCTACTTGTTTTAGGTCATCACGAGATTCTTATGTAAATACCGCTGCGGGTTACGTTAAAGTGAGTCGAACTGGCAACGAATGTATAGTCATTGCAAAAGTAGTACCTGAACACAGAATAAGCAGCAAATTGTATGCAGTCACATGTAAAATTGATGAAGACAAGGATACCATTATTGATGCAACCTGTGAAGATTACAATAACAATAAGACAGCATGTCAATTCTCGTGATCAATGGTGTCTCGTCACAATTAAGTTGCGATTCTCGCAAGTGACATAAATGTGTATTCGTATTTTCGTACTAACATTTTAAGCATCTAATATTCACCAAAATATGTTTATATTGTAATGAATCAGTATTTACTAGACCTATAAATAATAGATTGAAACAGTAACAGTTGAGAGACTGAGAGTTGATTGATCAAAGTTCTATTATGAGCCTTAATATCATCCATTTAAAATTTGTATTACATCTCATCGCACACTTTACTATTAGCTAATACAAAAACAGATTCTAAAAATTTTTGAAAATGTTCAAAGTTTTCTATTGTTGTCATGAAACCAGTGCATCTCGTGTAAAGATCTTTTACTCTTGGAACTGATTTTGAAAAGCAAGGCCACTTTGAAACTGCTTGTTGAAGATGTGCTACATCGGTTCTAATATATGTGGATAATTTAAATATTTTGATATTAGAATCTTGCCTTTTTAATAAAATTAACAGACAAAGATCATTGTACGGTGAAAAGGTAACATTATTGAAAGCTATTGATGCAGAGTTTTGAAGAGCCTTTCCCATGTCAGTCACAATCTGTGATGGTACTTTGGCTCCAGATTTTCGCCAATCAGTTAGCCAAAAGGTCAAAAAATTTGTATCATTTCTTTCAGAAATGGCCTGAGTTAGTGGGACTATAATATTGTTTACATAAGACACTATAGCTGACAAATATATGTCACTGCTTTCACCACCAGGTCTATTAATCTTAAAAGTGACATGCTGTTGCATCAAAACATACAGGATATTGTAAAAGCTTCTGAATTTGATTGTGAATACTTATTTGTTCAGGAGACCAGAATGTTGTATAAAATCTGTTATATCCAATTTCTCTAATAAATTTATTAAACATTGGATCCTGTTTAATTTTTGACAGATTGTCAAAAAGTTTTGATCCAGGTTTAATCCCTAATTCTTCATTCTTAATATCTTGTGAAGCTTTCTGTAAAACTGGTAATTTATACAGGTAAGGTGGTTCACAATCCCCATGGTTCATATCAACTTTGGCCAAGTCTCGCTGCCACTGCTTTGGTTTCTTATTTTTCAGATCATTTTTAATCTTATTTCTGTAAGGACCTGCTAATCTCCTTTTGTCAGAATGAGGTATTCCTCGTGTGTTTGTAGTTTTTACAGTGAATGTGATTGACTCAAAGATTGCTGGTGGTTTATCATCACAACTGATATTAATAATGGCATTACAAGTAACACAATATCCATGAATTTTAATGTATGCATCCATATCATCTATTTGGTGTCTCTTAAAGTTGTATGCACATGGAAGCTTTTCTGCAAGATATATTTTTCTTACCAGAATATCAGGCCATCCTGGTTTTAAAACGTGACCCTTTTCACCATTTTTATACATTTTCTCAATTGGACCGATTTCCTCCCATTCATTCAAATCAAACCTTATATTAAATATGATATTCTTCAGAGATTTCTTTTCTTTTTTAATTTAATTTTATCATAATGATCTGAAGAATCACTAGAAACATTGCCATCATTTGCCACTAATTATATTATCATTTGACAAATTCTTGTGCCTTCTATAGTTTGATAATAAATTGCCAATATCTTTTTTCACTTTTATGTATAAATTTACTGGTTTCATTATAAATAATGGTTGTTTGTGATTTAGGCGATTACATATTTCAAGCCAAACAACATCACTTTTCTTCTTTAAAACCCCATTGTTGTAAATATCAGTTCTTTAAATATTTCTTTATAACTAAATGCTGCCTTTCGCCCAACCATTTTTACATTAAATTTGTCTTTTTTTAAAGAACCTATAGTATTAAAAATAGTAGTTTTATATTAATTAGTTATTGATTATTTCTCAAATTTAACTATGAAGCTTACATTCATTGATTTGTTTAATTATTTTTAGTTATCCTTTATACAAAAAATATACTGATGAAACACTAAAGTACCAGATTTCAGTTACAAAAATAATCAGTAAGTAATAAATGTATCAATGTTTTATGGAAGCACCAAGTTTCCTTTAAAATTACTGTTGTGCATATTTAAAAATTCTTTTGTTTTTTCTAAGAAATTGCGGACAGTGTTCCCAAAGTCTCAAAAAATTACAACTCCGTAAACTACAATTAAAAACCCCCAAAATTTCCACAATTACTTGGGATTCTCCCAAAAAAAAAAAATTTTAAATAAATAATGTATTAAAAATCACCACATAGTATAAAAACAAAGTCGCTCTCTCTATCCCTCTGTATGCTTAAATCTTTAAAACTACGCAACGGATTTTGATGCCATTTTCTATAATAGATAGAGTGATTCAAGAGGAAGGTTTTTATGTATAATACATGCTTAGTATTATAGTAGAGAAACATTGATGATTTTAGGAGTTTCTAATGTGATGTCGTCGTCTGAATTGCAAACGCTGGCTGTAACCTACGAGATATATCAAAATAATGTACTACAGTATTGTACATCTTAAAAAGGTCTACGAAAAAGTCTGCGATGGTATATGTCTATCTCTTAGGGATAACCAAATAAGCATTTTTTGTTAAACAAAGTCATTTTCGAGATATTGACATTTGAAGTTTAAAACATATTTGTTCATAGGTGTTCATTATAAAATAGATTGTGAGTATGATGTTATCTTAGAATATTATTATTATTTTTATTGTATATATTACTATCATACAGAATATTGTGTGATCGTTTTACTGATTTAGTTTTTAATACTGGGTAAGAACCACAACAGTTGGATTGATATAAGTGAAAACAAATATACATGTGCCCATAGATGTGGGTTGGTTCCGATGTTATTAATCAATAAAACAGCTGTTTTTATGTGGGACTTATTTACTGACCGATAATATCGATATGTAGCATCAGTTTGGTGCACTTAACTAATTTTTTACAGTATTGTGGTTTGGATCCTTTTCATGTAACTACGTCCAATTATGCAATATAAAAATTAGCATTATATTCTATTGCAGAATGCAATAACAAATAAAACAATTGTTATAGGTTAAGACTGATTACAAAGGGGAATGGCAAATAGGCCCACAGTAAAAGTATGTTTAGATAACAGTGGGTAATATCAGTATTTGATCGGTAAAAGAAAAAAAATGAAAAGAACTTGGTGATTTTAAGTAATTTATTTTTTCATAAATTCAAAAAATGTAGAAATGATAGGTATTGGTTTATATATTAGGAAGGCATATAACATAACATAAATAACCAATACTAACCTAGATAAGTATGTAACAGTTGACATGTTATCTTTTACAATAAAACAAATTCAAAAAATGAGGCACTGTTGTTTGCAATTGCAAATATCCTGATAGGTATAACTTGAATGTTTTGTTGAAGAAAAAAGATATTTTTCATTTGCTACCTGCTCAAGCCAACCTTATACAAGATCTCGGAATTCTGCTATTTCCAGTGAATGTCTTTGCAGAAACACTTTGTAGTCTCCTTCTTCCATCACCATAAACCAACATCAATTTTGTATTCACATACTCTTTTCTTCCTTCACCTCATTTCATTTCTATGAAAGTTGGCGCTCTTATAACTTATTCCGCAATTGACACAACGTATATTTTGTCCACTCTCAATTATTGTAGATTGATGTGAAGAACTAGGGCCTGGGATAGTGCTGGGGTCATCGGTCGTCGTGGGTATTATCAAATCAAGGTTATTTTGCTGGGGTCATCGAGCAAGGAAGAGTCGTTAGAGTCAGTATTCTTAAGCATTTCGTATTTGTTAAAATCACTTGGAACACACAAACCGCAAAAACACAACAAAAGTCAGCGGAATGTAATTAATGAATGGATCATTGGATGTCAAATGTCAATCACAAATCAGATGTATATGTTGGTGTTGACATTTTACTTTATTATTAAATGCGATACACTTTTACAAGTTTTAACTATTATAATCAAGTAATGGTTTATTTTTTCACAAGTGTGTGATAATGTCAGTTATGACAATGATTCATTATTATATTTATAGATACAATCTCTTCTGAAGTGTTATCGATTATGAATCGAAGAAATAATACGAGTGGTAAGTGAGTTTAGTTTTTTTTGAACTGGCAAGCTTTGATTATTAATAAACATTACCAAGTTATAGCGATATCTAAATAGAACGAAAAATTAAATTAGAATTTTTAATATTTTTTTAATGTATCCAACTTGTTGTGCATTCTAGGCCCTATATTGCCATTCCCCTTTAATTTGAATGTGTAATTAATCCTACTGTTGAAATAAAAATGTCTAGTTCTGCAATTTTAATATGGCTATTGATATTATTTATAAAATATTACATACCTACTATTGTCTGTAAATTAACGGAGTTCTCTAAAACAATTTTTAATATATTACATATTGTCGGATTTATATATCTTGGCAACTTCGTATTAATGCAACTATCGCCATCTAGGCAAGTAAGAATTACATTTAAAAGAATTTATTATGAAAATTGAAAGCCTCTATTTATTATAAAAAATTTTTTTTTAATCGACGTATCTTAAATAGCACTTTCCAAAATTATTTGTAATTATAATAGCACCCTCTTAGTTTACGAGTAAAAAATTAATAAAGTTACTACATGCTACACCGTCTATGTCACTTGAAATACTTCGAATTTCGTACTTTTTGCAGAGTGAAAAAAATGCACCCTACTCGAAACTAATTGCACTATCATTAGAATTTCATAAAATCCAATAGTTATTGCAACAATTAAATAAAACGTTATCAGTCAATTGCCGAAGGCGCGTGGGACGTTTGCGGATGCGCAGGCCATACATCTAGGGTTTTTATTTTCGAAGGTTCGAAGCAAGTTCCCCACCCCTAACCTTATCTACGCTTTCTTTTCTGCTGTGACTGTTGTTGCTCCAAAAAAACAATTTGTTTAGGTAGCTAAAAAGTCTCCTTGCATCTTGTACAGAGACGCAGATAAGAGTAAAAAATGTACTGATTGTACTGCTACGTTTACCTCTTAGGCCCGTATTACACTGTAAAATATTTTATAAAATATATTTTATAAAAGTTATTTGACAAAGATCTTTGATAGTTTAATAGGCCATATTTTATAAAATATTTCTTTTATAAAATTTAATTTATCAAAGTTAACAGGTTGGCATTACATTTTAAAAAAGAATTTTGAAGAAGTTAACTACTAAATGGTGCTACCACCTTACAAAAAATAAAACTAAATTGTGCAATAATATGGTAGAATTAGGTAAGCTTAATTCTACCTAATTCTACCATATTATTTCACAATTTAGGATTATTTTATGTAAGGTGGCAACACCATTTAGTGGTTAATTCAAACTTAATTAAATATTTCAAACAACTTACACACAACGTACTCTAGTCTCAAACTAAGCAGAGCTTGTATTGCGGGTACTAAACAACTGATGTAAATACATATACATACTTTTTTTTGTAAATATATATGTACATAATACATGGATATACATATGTATAGGAAATATATATGTACTTAATATAATACATGAATAAAGCATTATAAAAATAATGTTGCTTATTGTGTATTGATTGTTTATAATTTATTATTTGTTTAATGATATTTTATTATTTATTAATTCCGGATCGACAGTTTCAATGACGTTTAATACTCAAGTGTAATAACCGAACTAAACCAATATTTGATCAACAATGACATTTTACGTGTATATTTTACGAAGTGTAAACTCTAGCCACACATTTTTTATAAAAGAACCATTCGTCAAATATTTTATCGTATATTTTATAAAATATCTTTATAAAATATTTTACAGTGTAATACGGGCCTTAGTGAAAGTTTTTTTTATAGAATAATATTGAAAATAATTGTTTGCTTACTTATTCTTCATTCATTGGCTTACTTACACTGTCGTGTAAATTAATAAAGTAAAAAGTCGTGTAAAATCTTAAATACATAATGAATTTAGAATGTTCGTTAAATTAGAACAAAATAAATTTCTTTAGAATAAATATAGGCTTTCAATTTTCATAATAAATCATTTTAAATGTAATTCTTACTTGCCTAGTAGATGACGGTAGTTTTTGCACTGTACGACTCTAGATGTATAGCCTGCGCATGCGCAAACGTACCACGCGCCTTCGGCAATTGACTGATAACGTTTTATTTAATTGTTGCAATAACTATTGGATTTTATGAAATTCTAATGATGGTGCAATTATTTTCGAGTAGGGTGCAATTATTTCACTCTGCAAAAAGTACGAAATTTGAAGTATTTCAAGTGATATAGACGGTGTAGCATGTAGTAACTTTAGTAATTTTTTACTCGTAAACTAAGAGGGTGCTATTTTAATAACAAATAATTTTGAAAAGTGCTATTTAAGATACGTCGATTGGTGTTTTTCTTTTATTAAATATCTCAAATTCACAGGCTGGGGTGGGGGGGGTTATACTCTATGGGTGATGCTGAGGCGCGGCGCCATGACACTGTAGGGCTAACGCATGCGCAATGGGCACATTTACATATTATTATACTTTGTACATTCGTTTATTGTCTTTTTGACAGGTCACGCCTATAAATTACCGATATTGTTTTTCGTAATAATGTACTACAGTAAAGGTTCGAGCATATTATGCCGGGCCGCAGCGTGTCGGGGCGGGCCGCAGCGCAGCGCAAAATGCTAACTTAGCACATTAGTGACGGGCCGGGTCGCAGCGCATTGACGGATTTTGAGTACAGTGTACTGCATGCGCAACTTCTGTGTATTTAGTGCAACTGTACCTTATGGATAGCTCTGACGAAGAACTTTCTTTTTTTTGCCTGCTGTTAGAAGAAAAAGAAGAAGTTAGAAGAAGAATTATCAAAAAACGCAAATTTCGTAAAATAAACACGTACGCGCGTGCACACCAATCCGCTTGCTATAGCACACGTTGACGGGGCGCAGCGGGGCGGGGCGGGCCGCATCGCACGGACGCAAATCCGCGTCGCAATAATGCGAGCCGCTGCGGCCCGACACAGTGTGCGATACTTCATACAATTTGTATTGAAGCGATTTGAGCGGATTTTTGCGCTGCGCCCCGACACGCTGCGGCCCGGCATAATGTGCTCGAACCTTTAGCACATTGTGACGGGCTGGGTCGCAGCGCATTGACGGATTTTAAGTAGAGTGTACCGCATGCGCAACTGTTGTGTATTTAGTGCAACTGTACCTTATGGATAGCTCTGACGAAGAACTTTATTTTTTTTGCCTGCTGTTAGAAGAAAAAGAAGAAGTTAGAAGAAGAATTATCAAAAAACGCAAATTTCGTAAAATAAACACGTACGCGCGTGCACAACAATCCGCTTGCTATAGCACACGTTGACGGGGCGCAGCGGGGCGGGGCGGGTCGCATCGCAAGGACGCAAATCCGCGTCGCAATAATGCGAGCCGCTGCGGCCCGACACAGTGTGCGATACTTCATACAATTGGTATTGAAGCGATTTGAGCGGATTTTTGCGCTCCGCCCCGGCACGCTGCGGCCCGGCATAATGTGCTCGAACCTTAAAGTCGTACTTTATAGACGGGTAGGTAAGTGGCTTGTGCATAGCTAAAAACAACAAACTATAAAACAGTCTTGAAATGTGATAAATCGATTAAAATAATATCTGATATTATTATGATCAAAATAATTTGACTTCATGTGAGTATTGTTTCTGTAAATTTAATAAAATAACAAGGAAATTAAAATAGTATGACTTCAAGATTGATTATTTGCAAGGAATTAAGTTGAAAATTTGTAAATTAAGTTCAAACTTAGAATAAAGAACTCTGTGCATTAATTAATTTTAGTTTTGGACCACTGACCTAAAATCTAACTATGCACGCGTGGTTAATAACGCTTAAATCCAGAGTTATGAGAATATGAGAAGATACATTTGAAAAACCACGCAATACTTGCTAAACCGACCTTTATGTGTTTGTGTTAGGTAGTTTTTTTTATTCTGGGCCAATTATATATCATAATAGTGCACATTTTATTTATTTACAATACTGAGTTAAAGAATATTATATCGATTGATATTTATTTCAAATCGTATCGGTGACGTGTGAGGCCATCACTAAATTCGATATTTGTTGAAATGAACTGTCAAAAAGATAAAGGAATGGACACTGGACAGAGTATAAATTATTATGTGTGGTCCTGTGAATGAAAGCCACCTCCAAAATTTGGAGGTGGGTTGCCTGGAACTACTCGGTGAGATTTGGACTCCAAATCTAGTAGTTCCAGGCAACCCACACACTGTCTCCGTAGACATCGTGCGGTAATAGCGTAGGTATGCCTGCCTCTAGCAACAAAAATTTCTGAGGGTGCAAGAGGCGTGCGGGTGGTAACACCAGTGCTATTCCCACGAAAACCCACGCTGCCACGTGTATAGCTGTAGGCATTGGCTTGTAGAACGAGCGGTGACCATAGTCTAAGGCTCAAGCATGCTATATGAAGAGCCATCTGCCGTCAAAATCAGGCCTAAACCGGTACGAGGACCGAATTGAAATGACTGCACGGTTGGCATAGTGGTTTAAGCGGTGGTCGCGCCGTTTTCTTCTTCGCCACGTGTTGAGTCCAAATTGCACAGGTCCAATATGCGGGATCTATTTGACAGATCGGGGCCCACCTCATAGAAGCGAGTAAACTGTTTGACGGTATAGGACGATGCGGGCAGAGTACCCTCGGAAACAGTTCACTCGCCTCATTCGTAATCGAATCGACAAGTCATCCCGCCTTATTTAACAGACCCAGCTTCCAAAGCTTTAAGTTAACATTCAACACCTCCCTGAGGCAGTCTGTATGGTCAAGGGCTCGGGTAAGAACCCGGATAGGTATGTCATCCGGTCCAAGGGCGGACTTCTTGGAACGTATTTGTAGAACAGCCACCCCGACGCTACCTGACAGACAGAACAGAAGGGAAAGCAACTCCAAGGGCCTTAAACCTGCCCTAAAACCGCACATTTTACCATCGAGAGGGAAAGAGGAATAGCAGCATCTAATATTTTAGAATAACAAGAACAAAAACAATGAACTGATCAATATTAACCTTTTGAACGCCAGAGCAAAAACTCATAAACTTGCCCTCAGCGCCAGACCACAAATTTAGCGCAAATACCTACGAAAAAAATAAGCATTCCAAAACTTTATCGATAACATGAATTGTATTTTTATTTTCGTCTACAATTTCAAAATATATGTCCTTATAACACTGAATTTATTTCAACATTACACTTCTTCCTACTCTAGTAATAGTTATACACTATTTACAGAGTTGTTGAATACCATAATAACAGAATTGAGACGACAATATAATTAAATATAATAACTATAGGTACAACACTTTTCTTGATCTGTTGTCTTGATATTGTGACCCTGGCGTGGACGGTACGTCATTTTTATGAATATTGCGCTTCTCAAATAAGGATGTACCAACGTACTATTTCGCTTATCGAGTATAATATTAACTAATAATAATTAAAACACGTATTTTAAATTAGATTTCTATAATTCTATTGAAGGAGATATTTAAAAAAAATACACGATTCAAATAGGTTAAGTATATAATCAACTATATAAAAATAGAAAAAAATTAACAAAATGTAAAACAGTATGTACGATTATAGCCTTTAAATACTAGCTTCTATAAAAAGTAACAAGTAGAAATTTGAAAAAAAAGCAAAGCAACTTGTGATGGACATTTTAAAACTTTTATTTATTTCATTTAAACCTCAGTAGTGTACGAAGCATTTTTTAGGGCACTGCTTATATTTTGTATCAATAACTAAGAGTCCTCTTTCTTCTTTACAAAATAATTGTCTACTTTAATTATCATTTCACGAGCACGGCTGTTAATTATTTTCTTACTTATTGTAACAGAATAAGTATAATAACAAAACTTAACAACAAAAATAAAACAGGCTAACGAAATTTTAATATAAACTTACGATATCACCTAACGTGTCCTACATCACTAGTGGTCACATATTTGTGACTCTGGCGTGTGAGGACATTCTTTTTTAACAGTTTATTTCTTTCTTTTTTAGAGTAAAATTTCTTAATATCATAAAGCAATTTAAATAGTTTTATGGATATAGATAAGAGATAGAGCTTCTTCTTAAGATACTTATATAAATTTAAAGGCATAAAAGTAATGTTTGAAGGCTTTATTTCGTATTTCGGTGTACCGCTTTTTTGTCACAAATTTGTGACGTTGGCGTACAGGGACAGTTTTCGCTTGTCACATATATGTGACCCTGGCGGTCAAAAGGTTAAAAAGTAAGAAAGTAGTACTTTTTGATAAACACCTGTTGGCTTGGCGCCCTTTTAGAAAAGGTCCCGAAGGCTGTAGAGGTCTATGATATAAAAATTTCCGATTTTATCATCACTTCCATCAATAACCTATAAAATACTAGTCCTAAGCTCGGATCTTCTCTCAGGAGAGGGTTTAGGCCATACATCCTCACTCTGGCCGATCAGTCCCTTGTCTAGCGATCATGGCTATGAGAAGGCTTTTGACTAAATCGAGATCTGATCTGTTTCGAACTCCCTGTAAGCGTTTCCAAGTGGACTAGAGATACATCCAAGTGTTCGGATGTCTCATAACTGTATGATCTATAGATATTTTTTCGGAGTTTGAGAGTTTTCTGTATATAATATGTAGGTACACAAAAATCTGTCAATTTATCTTTTATACACACATCAAAAGTGTCTAGGGATCAACATATATTTTTGCAATAACTTTTCTCCTGATTGATATTAATTAAAAATTTCTTTAAGGATTCATCAAATAAAGTGTTTTCGTTTGTCACAGTAACGATAAACCAAGTCACCTTTGCATTAGTAAAGAAATTTGCCATTTTCCTAATAAAGGGATTTTTGACATTTGAACCACTAACATTAAAGTTCGAAAAAAAGACTGAAATAACAGTTTTCTTTAAATTTTTATTAGGTAACTTAAACAATTAATAATCCGTGTTTCTACCGCGAACACTAACAACACAAGAACATCGGTTTGGCATACTCAAAATGAGTTCATCCAAATCACGCTGTGGAATGGCCGCCCATGTTCGTTGCAACAACAAAAAAAGGTCTTCTTGCGACCGGATACCCTCCATATTCGGCAGAGCTCTTCTCTGTAGCATATCCCATGCATGCTCAATCGGGTTCAAGTCTGGCGACTGAGCAGGCCAGGGCAGGACATTGATGTTAGCTGCGGCGAGAGTCTGTCTTACAACTCTTGCGGTGTGCGGTCGTGCATTATCATGCATTAACTGAAATAAGGGACCGATTTGCACTTGTAGAGGAACGATGACGTCTGATACAATCGTCTCAGCATAAATTTGAGCGTTGAGGTTGCCTCTGATCCAAATCAACTCAGTTCTTCCGCCGATCCAAATACCCGCCCATACCATGATGGTTCCACCACTATAAGGATGGACTTCCTGGCAGGATTTTAATCGCTGTTGGCGTCCAGGGGTTCTCCAGTGTCGTATACGTCTTGTATCCGGTCTCATACCAAAACGAGACTCATCAGAAAAGCACACGAAACGCCATTGTTCTTCTGCCCAATTTCTGTGTTCAAGAGCCCATTGATATCGAATCCTACGATTGTGCATTGCTATAGGTGGTACCCGTAGCGGTCTTCGGGAATGAAGGTTCACTTCATGCAAGCGGTTTCTGACTGTTTGGTCGCTAATTAAGTTCCCTGAAGAGTGATGAAGCCTCACGGCTAACATCATGGCGGTTATTGTTGGAGCTCTTCGAGTTAAGATTTGAATGTATCGGTCTTGTCTCCGTGTGGTGCAGCGATACCGTCCTCCATGGCGCTCAGCCACGGTACCAGTGATTCGGTAACGTGTCCAAAGTCGACTGATAACACTCTGACTTGTATTCAGAGCTAAAGCCACAGTACGTTGCCGGGAACCAGCTTCTATCATTCCCACGGCTCTGAGCATTTCTTCCCTGCTTAAATGACGTCGCCGCTCCATAATAACGTTGGTTTTAATCAGTAGTAGGGAAACAGTAGCACTAATAATTTCTTCAATGCGTTGTATGTTTTTATAGGGAAAATATTGGCAGCTGATTTTCATCTTTTACTCGAATTTGATTGACAGTTCCTGATTCAAATTATGAAATGCACCAAAAAGGATCCATATAAATTTATAAAATCATAAATTTATTACAAAGCCACATCTCAATCTCAAGAAATCCGCATAAAAATGCTTGATCCCTAGACACTTTTGATGTGTGTAGTATAAGCTCTGCTTAGTTTGTAACGAGATGGCGTTGTGCTAGATTAGACGGTAAATTCAATCATGAAGTTAGAAATGAGAAAAAATAGTCAAACAGCAAAAAGTAACATTATGTTTAACATTTTACTTTTAATATAATCTGTTCATATATCAACTTATTGTTTTAGCTAGCTTCATCCTAAAAACTTTCTATAGCCTGATAAAACTTTCTGTTGTTGAAGTTTGTATGACATAAGTATTGGTGCATTTGTATTTTGGCATGATATACCTACCAAATTGGATTACATAAGAAAGCTTGTTTTCATATGGACCCTAGGCAGATGGCCTAGGGTCCATTGGGGTATTGAAATTTTGATGTGAAACATCTATAGCCGCACGTAAAACAGATTTCTGGCCTGGCGACGCGTCGCCACGGCACGCTATACGATGGTATATATATACAGTCTATATGCAGTAGTGTGTACTGTACTATTTTAATAATTAGTAATATTTTATTTTATCATTATGACATATTTAGTTCCTATTACAATGTTCTTTTCTGCATATTACTTTTACAAAATAATGGCGATGTTTCACCTCTGCCAGGCATCCCGTGACGGCTCACATTTTTTTCTACCCGAGATAGTTGTTTTACTTGTTTCAAGTCCAACACAATGTACCAATCTCCTAATGTTTAACACATAACAGCAGTAATCTGTAAGTGTACCCTAAAATTAAAAATTATTGCACTACCAGTGTGTAAGGTTAGATGCTAAGGTAGGATGCTTATGTTAATGATGTGTTTAGTGTATAACCACAAACTATGAATAAAAATACAGCTTGAAAAAGGCACCTTTATTGCTATCTTCTATTGTAACATTATTAAAGTCCTATTACACTTTATTAAAGGCAGCAATATCCACACTTTGTACCTGTAAAGATGATAATTTTGTAATGTTGTTGTATGCATTCAATTTTTAAATAAAACTCCTAAGATCTGAGAAGCAATATAGGCTCATTAAATACCAGATTGACTTAGACCTACCAGAAAGAATGAAACCTCTTCTCTAAGGAAAGGCTTATCTGCCAATAGACTATAGGCTGTTGATGATAGAATTAAAGAAACAAGAAGTTCAATCATCTAACAACACAACTAAACAAATAATTATAATAAGGCCATCATACTATTAACATTGAATAACTAATCACTATCAGTTTGCACAATAAAAAACAAACTTATTAATTTAACATGCTTATACAATGGCATATATATCAAGTGTGGCCCGCATGTTTATTTATTTATTTATTATAACTTTATTGCACACCACTTTACAGTACAAAAGAAAATATTATTTACAGCGATCAACGTCGGCTATACAATAGGCGGTCTTATCGCTCACGGCGATCTCTTCTAGACAACCAATGCATGTATGTTGGTTATGGGGGTAAAAAGCAGCCTATGTCCTTTGTCAGGCTCTAGAATACTCTAGATTAACTGTGTATCAATTTCAATTCAATCTTTATAATAGTTGTCTTTAAAAAATAATTATCAGTTCTGAAACAGTGCATTTATTTATTATTTATTAATTAATTATTAATATACTAAAGAAAATAGGCTCTCAGTCAAAATTTTCTTTTCTTATTTTTAAAAGACAACTCCCGCATTAGGAATATAAATTCCTGTGTCGCAGGGGACTTTATAAACATACATGAAACGGACACAAAGAACATCCAGACTTAGAACAACAAATTGTGAATCACACAAAGTGTTGTCCTACGTGGGATTTGAACCCACGACACTTGGCGTAGTAGGAAGCGGCGTGGCAACCGCTTAAGCCACTAGGCCAACCGTGCAGCAAAAATTAACTTATGAAACATTAGTAATAATTACTTGGTATTGGTACAACTAAAATATTAGTAGTGACCTTGACCTATTACTAAAAATTTAACTTATTATTGATTTTTATTTAAATTAGTGTGGCAGTTTAGCCATGAAAGTGTAACAAATGGATAGACAGAGTTACTTCCAAAATATGATATTAGTGTATGAATTTTATACTTACAAAGTCTTCAACTTTCTCAATTTCTTCAGTTAACCAATCAACAGATACTTTATCATCCTCAACTACACAAGAAATCTGTAACTTGTGGATGCCATATGCTAATGGTACAAGTTTGGCAGCACCCCAAAGAAGACCTTCAGTATTAATTTCCCTGACTGCTTTTTCCATAGCTTTCATATCAGTCTCATCATCCCATGGTTTAATGTCCAATATAATATTGGACTTGGCAATAAGCACAGGCTCTGAAAACAGACACAAATAATATTACACTTGTTGCTTGCAGTATCTTATCAGTTAATTAGGTATAACAATGTTATATTTATAGATAGGTATATTTTTTATATTAGGCACAACTACTTTTACAATACATGGAACAAAAATAGAATCCTTCTAGAACTAGTAATTTGACAGGCTTGTTGGTTAGTGCCTTTTGAAGAAAGGATCATAGTTTTGAATCAATGTGTGCCCTAGCCATCATGTTACCGGTTAATATGGGTAGTACGGGTGGTTTGTGTGGGCTAGTTATTCTTGATATTAGTCTCAAAGTGTAACACTACTGTCAGCAGGCTATTTCTGTGGGCCGTTGACGTACTCAAAGAACAGATACTAAGATTGAATTAATATTACTCACATTTACATACACAAAAAAAATCATTCACAATTCAACTTCCGAATGAGATAGAATGAGAGATTATCATTTATTTGTGAAACTTACTTTTAGATTTTTTAGCATTATATGCAGCCAAACGCTCTTCTCTGATTCTAGCAGCTTCTGCACTCTCTTCTTCATCATCAGAACCAAAGAGGTCGACACCATCATCGTCATCTTCATCATCCTGGGGCTTAGCTGGAGCTGCTTTAGATGGTACCTAAAAACAATCAGTTTGTATAAATTTAGAAGTGTTCACACATTGCTATGATGAAAAAGTTGGCATTGATATTAACATTGTAATAGAAGTATTCACCTGAGATGTTGTTTTGCCACCACTACCTGTTGATTCTAATGTCTCCACTCTAGCTTGAAGGCTTATAACCAAGTTACGAAGATCATCAATAGCTTTCTTAAGATCACTATTCTCTTTTTCCAGACTGTTAACTTTAGTGGTAAGCTCTGTGTTAGGAACTCCTGCTAGTGTAGCAACACTATCCATCTGTAATATAGCATTAAACATTTAGAAAACATAACTGGAACGTTAATTGTAAATTTAGAAGCAAAAAAATTGTAAACATCACTTATGAAGTAAACATAAATCTCAAAAAGAAACAAAACTAGTTTCTCAGCAAACTTTTGTGTGAACAAAAATTAATCTAGGATATAATTTACTCACACATTCTAAAGAATCTTTGATATGTTGTCTAGCCTTAGCAACTTCACTGGCCAAGGAAGTGCGAGCTACTGAAAGTGGAGTACCATGAACCTACAAAGTTTTAACAAAGTAATAACTTGTACAACACTTATCAAAGTTGCAGGACATAAATTATAACATACATTTGTCATAAAAATATAATACCAACCTTTGATAGTGATTCATAGTATTTCCGTTCAGCATCATTGTAGATGTTCCTATCCAACCAAATTTTTTCATGTACTAGAGCAGACATTCTGAAATGGTAATGATGGAAATGAGCTTACGGTTAAAGACACTTGCTGTAAGTTCAAAGAGATTTATACAATCGTAGTTACTACCATCTTGGTGGTTTATTGAATGAAAATAAGTAATTAAAAGTAGTAAATAGCCTGTGATACATTAAAAAAAACATGTTAAAGACGAGGCGGCAGATTAAACTTTCAAATTTCGATTACGTTTCATTGAGGTTATCATTTGAATAATGTCATTTAGTATAACAATTTATTCAACCTAGACTAACTAAAACTTACATCTCAAATTACAAAATGGTGTAATATATAGTGAGTAAAGTAGTTTTAATAAAATAATTACTTGATATTCAGAATAGTAGTAGTATCAACAGGATTAGAAGAAACCGCACTTGTTAGCTCAGTAGTGGATAAAGAAAGAAAAAGACAAAAGTAAGAAAGACAGCTGCTTCAAATTGGACCAATCAGGACTTAGCGCTGAGTTCCACGACGACATTTTCAACATCTGAATTCTGAACATTAGGACTACGTGTTGACATTACGAAATCATTTTTCACTATGGCAAGTAAATCTTAAACTGACTTCAAGTCTTGTATTTTATCACATTTAATTTTGGCCTTTGGGCGTTTCTAAATAAGTTTCTATTTTGGTTTCATTCCTTAGGAAAGTGTCAAAGGCGCTAATATTTATAATATGTCTAAGGGCTCGTGCACGTGCCAGCGGTGATGGTATTTGGTTTCATATACTATCCTGTATTCGTAAAAATAAATCCTTAGGCGTATAATTGTTGTTTATTAAAATATATATAAGAAAAATTTCAGTGTATACCTATCTTTAGACAATTTATTAGAGTCTGTCTATGATTTATAGAAGTTCTTGAAGTTTACTCTATAAATAACGAATTCATATTTATTATGAAATTTTTATCAATAGTAAATCGATATAAAAGCAAGAGGTGAAAATCACTAACACGAGAACAGTCACGCACTCGCGAGCCTAGGTTTTAAGGTAGGGCAGAAGTAAAAATAATAGGTACCCTTATCATAGGGATGAGGACTTTTTAAGGTAGGGCATTACCCCACAACCCCCCCTAGTTACGGCCATGAAGGCGAGTAGAACCATCTCAGCTTATTCAGTACACCTACTCAATGAACTCACTGTATTCATGCAAGTGGACATCACGATAAATATCCCAACCTAAGATATAGAGCTTATCCTTCAGTTGCAGTTAATTATGAAGGGGAGGAAAATAAGACTTTTTGGTAGAGAGCCCTGTGTTCTTTTAGTGTAGAACTTGACCAGTTCAAGATGAGCGACAAGATCTTGTGGTCTTTCCTCAACGTCTACTGGCTTGGCTACTATGTACAAAATACAGCACACGAACTGTGCTATCATCTGCGTAGCAATAATGATGACGATAACTTTATTGTACACATGGTAATTACAAAACGACTTCAAATAAGCAGCAATGTATGCTATAAGGACTCAAATATCATTGAATTGCAGAAGGAACAATGTGGGCAACTGGACGGAACCCTAAGGTACACCAGAAGTACCATGGTTTACATGCTGAAAATCAGAGGCCGCGCAAATTATTTTAATGCGGAGTTGATGCAGAAAGGTGGTAACTCAATTCTTGATTTTGGGTGGGCAGCCGAATGCAGGAAGTTTGTAGAGTAACGACCGGTGCCAGACTCTATCGAAGTCATTGACCATGTCGAGGCTGTTCCATTCCTGATAGTTTACAATACATAAGAAATTACGTTTGTTAGGTACATATTATTCACATAATTTTCGAGAACATTTAATGTGTACGAACTAGTAGTACAATGTATTCATTCTTTTTCATTTTTCTTTTCAGAAATTTCTCTTTTCTTTTCGAATATATTTTTTTAAATTATAGGTCGAGCCCTCTCTTCGTGTTTCAGAAATATACCGCCGCTCATCTCTTCGCTCTTACCTTTTTCTACCTTCTCCTACCAGTTATTGTTGATTTATTCCTCCTAATCACCTTTTAAAATGTTCACTTCATTTCCTTTCTTTACTTTAGTTTGCATTTATATCAGAATAATTATACTGGTTTACAAAATGTAAAAAAAAAGTCCTTCCATTGAATTTCATAACGTTTTATTTAGTGACAATAACTGAATATAATATATTTGTTTTATTTTTATTATTTAAAAGAATCAAGTTAACAATTTATTATATTTTAAGACTACCCACAAGTTGGTTCTGAACTCATCATAAAATTTTGCTCCATTGTAGTGTTTAGTTACATAAATATTTGTTCTTAAAATGTCAAAAAGGTTGTGTGTGTATAAGTAAAGTACTTGAAACCAACCCTTTTTTTTATGTGTGAAAAATCATCATGGACCGTCACCCCACCGGGGGTTACGGCGGGATGGTGTGTCGGACTTGAACCGACTAAAAAACACACAGTGTGCCCTCTCCGCGCTTCTCCGTTTAGGAGGAGGAGAAGTCCAGGGTGGGATCTCCTTCTGAACTTCTCCAGCGCCTGCCCGCTCCTGATGCGGGCACCATCTCGGATGACTTGAAACTAACCCTATACCAACCCGTCTGGCCAGCGTGGTATAGTAGGCCAAAACCTCCTTATTAAGGAAAGGCCTATGTCCAGCAGTGGACTGTTAAAGGCTGTTGATGATAATGATGATGAAGTAAAGTATATCCTGACCGTTTTCATAACGTTTGTGGTAAAATGATTAGGTCCTTACATATCAAATTAGCGTTTTATCGTACTGATCACTTTGATTTGAAATATCTGCTCTTTGGTTAAGAATTCCAAATTCAAATTTATGAATTTATCTAAGTGGTACATTTGAACTTTTGAAAGCAGTCATTCATTTGTTTTTTCCTCATTAGGGTTCCGTAGTCAAGCTTTATAAAAAAATATCCGACTTTAAAAAAACACATCAAACGCAAAGTCCCTGCCTAGGACCTTTGATTATAAACATGTCTAGATAGAGTTCGAAAAAATAGTCTCTAACAATTAGAGTCTGTCATTGTACGATAAACATGTATCGAGTGGCGTATAAAAATGAAGTTTTGCATGATAAAAGTGTGCAGGAAAAACTTAGGACGATTGGAATCAACTAAAAAAATACCTATCATCAGTAAGTAAACTTTAAATAACTTTATTGTAAAGAAACAATTAAATTAACTCAGTAAAATTTTATCAAAAGTTCGACCACCATTTTGACGGCATGTTTACAGGGTAGCCTGATAATTGAATTTTAAATTCCCCATGGGAGTGTAAGCCAATTTACAAAATGATCGAAAAAGTATATTTTGAGAATTCATGCCAATTCAATTTGACTATAGTGCTGGATAAAACATATCATATGTGTATATTATATACAATATATTTTTTAATCTAAGGTGGTAGATATTGTTTATTTCATTTAAATGGATGCTCCATGGATGCTGATAATGAAAGTAGTATGTACGACGTAAAGCTGAAGAGATTGTTATGTTTAAACGCGCTAATCTCCGGAATTTCTGTACCGATTCTGAAAATTCTTTCTCTAATCGAAAGCTACACATTCTCTGAGTTCTTGAAGAGACTGATATAAAAAACAAGATTTACGAGAAATTGCGGGGAATCATCAACATTGTTGTATATTAACTAAATTAAAGGCCTCTGTGAGTTGGCTTTCCTTCGTCCGCCTTTCAAAGTACCGGAACCTCAGACTTCTTTCTAAGGTACAGGGTATATTTTTACCAAATATTAAGAATAAATAAGCTTTAATAGCAATTCCTCTTTTCACCAACATATATTTTACCTAGTAAATCAAAAGCAAAAATTCTGACTTTAAATTTAATACAAATTACTTATAAAACTCAAAATCAATACATAATTAATTTCCCTCCTTTTATGGGAAACATTCAAGGGCTGGTAGGATTCAGAACGCTCCCACCACTCCCACGTCATGCGCGCGCTTGTAGGCTACGCTTGCGTGTGTGTGTAACACGCACACCAGCCCTGCAAATCTGGCCTGTTGTTTTTGTTGCGAATGCAGCGCAACACTCCATCTAGACATGTATATATTCAAAGCCTAGGACATTAAAAAGTGTAAAATAAATTGGCTTTGATTTGACTAGTGAAAACTAAACTTACTGAGAAAACTTTTTGAAAACTAAAATTACTAAGTGAAAATTCTTGTTAATAGGTACCTAATATCTATTAATTTAAAACGTAAAATTATAATGTGTGCTAGTTACCTAAACTCTGTTTGAAGTCAGAAAAATATCATGTTTAAATATTTATCAAATAATATAATTTTCCTCCAACTCCTCAAAGTTAAAGAGTTGTACCTTCCATCATCAGCTCAACATCATAATATAATGATTACCAGACGCAATCACTTCACTGTCTTTATAAAATACATAAAACACATAATATGTCCCTAATAAATTTAAGACTTGCCCTCGATTTCCTTGGGATACCATTATCAGATCCCGATATGGAGACCTGAGCCCAGCAGTGGGACGTTAAGGGTTGTTGATGATGGACCACCTGTAATCTACGCCTATTCCAATGCATTTTTTTTAAATCGGTTCATAAACGACGAAATTATCGCTAAATATACATAAAAAAAAGATTCCAACGAATTGAAGACCTCTTCCTTTTTTGAAGTTGGTTAAAAATTATAAATATTTTGAAAATGTGACGTTTAGGATTTTTTCATTTTTTTTAGACATGGTGCATCTCAAATGATTAGAAAAAACACTTCACTTCAAGGACAAAAACCAGATAAAACCTAAGTATTAAGTCGAAGAAAAAAATATTTTTGTACTACTATTTGCATCTAGTACATTTAATATACAGAGTGAATTTTTGAGACGGGACAGTAAGGGCAGGTACCTTAACCGTTATAGTTACAGGAAAACGCTTTTAGGAGACTATCCATAATTTTTTAAGATATTCTGAACTGCATTTACAGATTTTGGAAAAAATGGTCAGCCAGCAAGAAAATGGTCATTTTAAACAAAAACTTTTTTTGATGCCAATCGATCCTGTTTCTTATAAGGATCAAAAGTCTCTACTGGACCGACTGAGGTTTGAGTACTAGAAATGTCAGAAACCGCAAAAAAACTTTTCCCATATATTTGTACGGGAATAAATCATTTTGAAATGTATTTTAGACACAGAGAAACATAACTTACATTTAGATGATCTACGGAATAAATTGCTTAAAATGACCGCTGTTATAACGAATAGATAAGTTCACTCATTTTTGTACTGAGCTAGTAGCAGCCGATAATTTTCTTGAATAGATTTCATTTAAAATCCTTGTTAATGCATCTATTGTATTTTTTTTTGTTTGCCACACGTTATATCCACTGTGACCCAAACTGCCTATTCAAACTGGTGTGGCGGAGCGCCATCTTGCTGAAAATTGCTTGCTTTTCGCAATTCTGACAGAAGCCATTCATCCAACTGGTTTTGGAGATTCTCTAAAATGACGTCGTTATACATGGCAGAATTAAGAGTACCTTCATGAAATTCCACCATTACCACTCGATATTTGTCACAGTGGATACTTATTCGCGTACCACACCGATGCAAATTCCGTGTTCCTATTATTTACAAAATACGCTTAATACAAAAGATGCATTAACAAGGATTTTAAATGATATCTATCCAAGAAAATTATCGGCTGCTACTAGCTCAGTACAAAAATGAGTGAACTTATCTATTCGTTAAAATGGCGGTCATTTTAAGCAATTTATTTCGTAGATCATCTAAATGTAAGTTATGTTTGTCTATGTCTAAATTACATATTAAAATGGTTTATTTCCATACAAATGTATGGGAAAAGTTTTATGCGATTTCTGACATTTCTAGTACTCAAACCTCAGTCGGTCCAGTAGAGACTTTTGATCCTTATAAGAAACAGGATCGATTGGCATCAAAAAAAGTTTTTGTTTAAAATGACCATTTTCTTGCTGGCAGTACATTTTTTCCAAAATCTGTAAATGCAGTACAGAATATCTTAAAAAATTATGGATAGTCTCCTAAAAGCGTTTTCCTGTAACTATAACGATTAAGGTACCTACCCTTACTGTCCCGTCTCAAAAATTCACCCTGTATATTTAAATCAGGTGACAGGTACGATGTACATAACTACAGACCAATATCTGTACTGTGAGCTTTATCTAAAATACTGAAACGTATAATGAACAATAGGCTTAAAGACTACCTCGAGTCAAATAATCTCTTACCAGACAGTCAGTATGGATTTCGTATCGCCAGGTCTACTGACGATGCAGTCCACAATCTCACAAATGAAATAGAGGCATCACTTGATAAGAGAGAAAACCCATTAGCTATTTTTCTTGACTTGTCGAAGGCGTTCGACACGGTTTCGCTACCTAGGCTGTGCATGGAACTTGAGAGAGTGGGCGTTCAAAATATTATAGGGAAAAAGTCAAGCTGTCAACGTAAATGTTTAGTCAGTGTTACAAAATGTAAGCTGTAGAAATAAATCAACTTTCATACTAACTTAGCTCTAGTACGAGTAATGGCTATAGCACCTATCACTTTCATCCTCTGCAAAGTGCTCAAAGTAATCATCAACAAACAATTTTTCCGCTACCGTGACGATCACTTCAACTCCATCTCAATCAACACACTAGGTATTCTGCATATTAATATGCAGAATATATTGGTTTGTTAGATGTTGCTGAAGTCTGACATGATATTAATTTCATGTCAGCCTTTGGCAACATACAACATACCAACTTTGTTGGCTGCTACATCAGCTTTGTTGGCTCTCAACCCAAGTGATATGTTCTTCGAGGATTTGCACATTCAGCAGCGTGAGTTGATCGTATCCAAAGCATTCCGTGGGGGTTTACAGACGTTAAATAAATGCTTACTACTACGTAATAACTTAAAAGCTCCCGTAAGCAGAGACTAATTAAATTAACCGACTTGGTGTAAACATGAATTTCACAACTTTTGACGGTAGAAGAACTGAGTGGTTCCTTTTGTTTTTTTTTGCAGGTTATGTTTTTCATGACATAACTACCGTCTTGAGTGGTAATCGAGATAGTTGTAACTTTGTGACACAAGGTAATATATTCGATAGTTTTTATCAGCAGTGAGTGGTAAAGTTGTTGATAATAAAAATATGTTAAAGTACAAGACATATTTTTCAAATGCGCTATCCTTTTGCATGACTGAAATTGTGCAAAATAAATATATTGTATTGTGTTTCACTTGTCATATGTGATAATTTCGTGTAGGGTGATAATTTCTTCTGGGTCATAATCTATAGTAATATCATAAATCACAAGAGTTTGTTTGGTTGGACGTGCTACTCACAGGGACTACCAGTCTGATTTAAACAGGCTATCTAAGATTATATATCATCACGTTACGACCAAAAGAAACGGAGTATCAATGAAAAATATCAAAGAAACGGTGAAAATCGTTCTTTAAATAGTTTCGCACATATAATTTATAAAAAAATTATCTTATTAAAACTTAAAAAAAAATCACGACACCCATATCTTTTATAGTTGACTTGTGTAGACTTAAACGGTAGTAGAGCCACGCTAATTTCAGCACGAATGGGCCGGCTCGACCGGGGCAGTACTACCCTCAGTAAGACCATAATGACAGTATTCTTGCTGTCGTATTTCGTTGCTGAGTGTCGGACCAGGCCGCCATGGTATGTTTTACCATGCAGCATTGCCTACTTTCACAATGGGGATGGTGGCCCCAACTACTGGATTCCACTCATATTTTCCATCAGGTAGAGTAGAGTCACTTTGGTAGCCTTAAAGTATTCACTTTAGTAGGTAAAGACGGTAATACGTGTAACGTTACTCGCTGATCATGTAGCTTCCAATATAGTAATGAAATAATTTATTAAACCGATACAAAAAAACTTACATTTGCAATACTTAGTATTTATCATATCATTTTTAGCGTTCCGTAGTTCATAACTGTCAGATTCGCCATGTCCATCCGTCCATCCGTCCGTCTTTGACCTACCGCCCAGTTTTTTTTTTTTTTAATATTTTGGACATCTGACACACAACATCATCTAGTCCCAAAAAGCATGGCGTCCCTCTAAAACCCAAACGGCTGGTTCAAATAATCTAAAAAAATCTTGATAGTAGCCCATATATTGAACTTTCAAGGAAAACGATAGCGGTTTTGTTAACTTTTTTAATTTAGGATTTATAGGGGCCTAACTTGTTAACTTCGTACAAAAATTAAGAAATAATAATTTAACATGACATTTGTTCATTAGACACGATTTGAAATCTAATTAACATTATGCGTTACTACGGAACCCTATTTATTCTATGCGTGAACTGACATGCACTTGGTCAACCACACCACGCTACCGAAGCTTAGGGTTACAGACACAGACACCTACTTAACATGCGATATCAAGGAAGACTGCCTTCCAGGCTATTAATCCACATGCATAATGTGAGCCTTTTCAATAAAAGAGTGTTTTTCATTTCAAGTGTTTTTTTTGTAGTGTTATTCTTTAGTGTTTTTCTTTAGTGTTTTCCATTATTTGAATAAATTTTTTAACCTATGAGTTTTTGAATTAGTACTGTTTTTGAGGTTTATTTCTTGCACCATACCTAGTAGTCCTTATGTCCTTACTTTTGAATTATTCCCGGGGTACTTTGTCATTTGTTTATAATTAGGATGGAGGTCACAACTATCAATGTCTTTACAAAAAGCTTTGAAGGACAACATGAATTATGGTTACACTTAAATTTTATTTCAGTGTTTATGTCACATTATAGGTTCGAGCACATTATGCCGGGCCGCAGCGTGCCGGGGCGGAGCGCAAAAATCCGCTCAAATCGCTTCAATACAAATTGTATGAAGTATCGCACACTGTGTCGGGCCGCAGCGGCTCGCATTATTGCGACGCGGATTTGCGTCCGTGCGATGCGACCCGCCCCGCCCCGCTGCGCCCCGTCACAGTGTGCTATAGCAAGCGGATTGGTGTGCATGCGCGTACGTGTTTAATTTACGAAATTTGGGTTTTTTGATACTTTTTCTTCTAACTTCTTCTTCTTCTTCTAACAGCAGGCAAAAAAAAGAAAGTTCTTCGTCAGAGCTATCCATAAGGTACAGTTGCACTAAATACACAACAGTTGCGCATGCGGTACACTCTACTCAAAATCCGTCAATGCGCTGCGACCCGGCCCGTCACAATGTGCTAAGTTAGCATTTTGCGCTGCGCTGCGGCCCGTCCCGACACGCTGCGGCCCGGCAAAATGTGCTCGAACCTTATAAGTGCATGTAAGACTTGCATAGACAATCGCTCATGGTAGACAGGGTTTATTTTACCAAAAACAATTATAAGTACATAAACCTCGGATGTCTACAGAGAACTGTCGAATCTCACAATCATTTTCTTATGAGGTATTCATGAAAAGGTGTTGTAGGTATTTAGGAAACCTGCTAGTCCACATCGAGCAAGATGGGTGGCATGGGCCTTGTACTATTTGTAAATTTATATATTTATACATGAGTTTAAGTTAACAAAAAAGAACGAGAAGGCTGTGACAAGAATATGCATTTTCAAGGTGATGATTTGTGTTAAATATTCAAGCCTCTAAGAAATGGTCAGCATCATGAAACAATTTACTATTGTTGAAATCTCTACTTATATATAAAATATAGAAAACTTCGTGAGTAGCAATTACTTCTTCAAAATCCTAGGTAGGGATGTTTTGAATATGATATTTCGGATCTAGATAAGGATATCCATTTGGATATAGGAATAAAAAAAATTAACTCGATTTCGGATACGGCTACGGATATCTAATTATTTCGGATTATCCGTTAGTTTCGGATAGTTTCGGTCACGGATATTAGATTGTGTGTGTAAAACATAAACACAAATAGTATGTTATAGTTTTTATAACATATTTGCTCGTAAAGGGTAAAGTACTTGTGCGCTATTGTAATGTAAAACGCACGTTTTTTTAAATAAAGTAAAACTCACGGTTTATCAAGATGCTCAAACAATACTCTTTTAAATATTAGCAAAGAGTTTTTATGTCAGAAAAGTGGTCAACATTATATGAATACAATTAACTTTGAGAGATAAATATAATAAATAAACATTTTATTCTTTAATTTTATGCCGGCTCTACACTCGCGCGTGACGTCGCGCCATGAATTCACGCCGTGAATAAACGCCGTGATCCGCGCAAGAACTGTGTCCCTCCACTCCACACTCGCAAAGCTTCACAGTCTTGTTTGGGACTATGATGGACGACGACGTGATTTCTGCTGCTACTGTGTCACTGCTTGCAATTGCGTATTATATTTACCTTTGTGTAGTTAAGAAGTACACAAAAAAAGGATGGAGAAGAAGACGTTGGTGGATGACCCGAATCCATCGCAATCGTAATAGAAACAGGTAATTTTTTCATTTTGGAGCATTTTTTTTTTCTGTATATTCTTAATGTTATAAATACTTTATCTACATACTTTATTTTTTCAGTGCAACAATGGATGAACAGTTGAGTGAATTAGTTGCTGAACCATCAGGAGAATTTCATAAGTTTACGAGAATGTCTCAGTCGGATTTTGATAACTTATTAGGCAAAGTTTTACCAATGATATCCAAACAAGACACTCAATTAAGACCATCGATCCCAGCTTAAATACGCCTTGCCATTACATTGCGATATTTGGCTACTGGAGATAGTTTCGAAAGTCTCCACTATTTATTTAAAATCTCACCTCAACTAATATCGAAGATTATTCCAGAAGTATGTCATGCTTTGAATGAAGCCCTAAATGATGAAATCAAGGTATTTGTACTATTTTATAATCAGTGTTTTAAAAATATGTTAATTTAAAAAAATCAAGCCTTGTTGAACGCGGTGTCAATCTTATTTTCATCATCATTTTTGTATTCTTGAGTAGCCGTTCGAATACATTCATTTGATGTTATGATGATCTGTGAAGCAGCACGAGTTGGGTTTTGTTCGGGAATATGGATTTCTGGAGGTGACAAGTAGTGGTGAATTGATGGTTCCGAGTAACTGCTGTGTGAATTATGTTCTCTATGGAAGTATGATGTAGATGGTTCCGAATTCGCTCTGGTTTGTGACAAGTGGTGGTGCATTGATGGAACGGAGTAACTGCTGTGTGAAGTATGTGCGCTCTGGTATGTGGGCGAAGGAGTTGGAGATGCAAGAGAATATGGTCAAAATGATGCTGAAGTACGTTGCTCATATTTAGGTCAATTACCAACACACGCACAACCACTCCCTACGATGTCTTGTACGCTACTGCAAAAAACTGCGAGTGTGGATGCGTTCACGTTCGCGTGCCGTGAACCCTTTGTCGCGGGATAAAAAACCGACACCGATCGGGGAACGGTGCGAAGCGCGAACGAGAAGGTGTGAACAACATCCACACTCGTGATTTGCAGTTGTCGCGGGCTTTCGCGACCGTTCGCGCCGCGAGTGTAGAGCGGGCATAATGAATTTTGACAATTAATTACAACCATTTATCTGTGACAAAAACACAAAAATATTATACTTTATTAGTAATACTGGCTGTTTGTGCTTTTGCCTAAAAACAAAGCGCCGATACGCGCACATCGCTAATTTGTGAACACTTAAAAATTATTCCGCCCGTTTTTCTTTTCACTGTATTGTTTAGATTTATTCGATCAAGAAAGTCCGAGTTTTATTTATTTCCTCACAAATATGTTATAAAACGTCGTATGACATACGTGCGCTTTAATAATTACAGCCTCAGCTTTCTTGTAGCAATACAGCCTCGGTTGTAGTTTTATACTTACCGCTCTTATATCTTAATGTACTATAATTTATTTATAGGTTTTATCTAGTCTAGATTTTGATTTAAGATAAAGTTTCAGTGAAGTAGTGCCACCTCCTTTCCGGGCAAAGTTTTTGATACACTTTATATTTTGCAAAATCTACATTCACTTGTTAAATAAATGTCCAAAGGAAACTCGACTTTACGTTACCGTCGACGTTACCCAGACGAATCTATTGATATATTAACTAAATAAATTCATGAGTGTTAATAAATAATTTAGTGAGTCACCCATAATGACAAACTACAATTCTTTGACTCTAACAATTTTGTTAAGAAAATAAGTTTAACTGGGGATGCTGTGTATTACTCATTATTGCTTAGCTCACAAAGTTAGAACCCAAATAGCTTCAGTATTTGTTTATTGTATTAACTCTGTCATAGAATAGAATAGACAAAATTACCTTTAACATATACTACCCTTAGTAATAGTACTAATATTAAGATTATTTGCCGATCTGACTGTAGCACTTCAGCTGCTTATAGTAATAGTTACTACTATACAAAAGAGGTTGCTCAGGCTGTGAATACAAGGGTAGAAGGGCGGTGCTGGTCTAGATCAACATTTAAACTATTCATTCAGTCAACAGGGGATGCTGTTAGAAATAGCATAGTAACCAAAACAAAAGTGTCTCCTAGTATTCAATTACCACATTGTCTTAAAGGTTCTAAGCAGTATGACTTGAAGTTGTTCCATCAAAAGGTATTTCTTCAAAATTACTACAGCTTGAATTGTTTTTAGAGAAAATGAAATATGATATAATTTGTTTAAGTGAACACTGGTTGAAATATTACCATAATGTTAATTAATTTTGAGATTTACAATGTGTCTAGTTGTTTCAACCGTAAATATATGTTACATGGAGGTACACTTATATTGATCAGGAATGGTTTGCTATCGGTTGAACCACAGTGTACGTACGTAATAGTGTACCTTCAAAATGATTCAACTTTTGAGAGTGTTATGACTAAAACCAGTTGTACAAACCGTTGTAACAAATCGTTAGTAGTGTGTGGCGATTTTAATGTTAATCTTCTCGAAAATAACTCCAACACGAGCAGGCTACTAAGCCTCTTTAAAAGATTTAATCTGATTATTGTCTTTTTCGAGCTGACTCGGATAACTTTGAATTCTGCAAAGTGCATCAATAATGTATTCAGCGGTTGTGAATATGAAGGTAAGGATATTATAAACTGTCTGCTATCCGACCACAGCGGACAAATTGTCACCTTTAGGTCTAACACGTCAATACTGAAGGTACCAATTATGTACAGAGAAATATCACCTAAAAACTTAATTAGATTTAATGATATTCTTAGAAATAAGTTAAATATTCTTGGGCTTAATATGCATGACACGAATGCTTTATATAAAGATTTTTTTCTACACTACACACTGAATTCAATAGTATCTTTCAAGTAAAAGTAAAAAATATGAAGGCCAAGTTTTCATTTGACTGGACGACAAATGGTATTAGGAGAAGTAGAGAAACACTAAACGAATTATATAGTATAGTATAGACATAAATAATTATAGACCTGCTTCAATCTTGCCAGTCTTTAGCAAGGTATTTAAAAAGATCATGCTCAATCAGATGCTTCGCTACTTTAGCAAAAATAACATCCTTCATGTTCAACAGTACGGTTTCACCAAACGTCGTTGTACAACTGACGCCAGTAGTACTGGGAAGCGTCACAGGATGCTATCGGGGTTTTCTGTGATCTCTCGAAGGCATTTGTTTGCGTAAGTCATGAATCATTATTATTGAAGCTTAATCACTACGGACAAGATAAACCAGCACTTAGCTTGATTAAGTCGTATCTCAATGATAGGCAGCAGAAATGACGTAAATTCTCTGGGCTCAAAGGTCAGAATGGGAGTACCACAGGGTTCAATATTAGGTTCTTTTCTGTTTCTGGTGTATATTAATGATCTCCCGCACATATTGCAAGATCAACCGAATATTGTGGTATTTCCAGATAAAGCACACCGGCTGAGGTACCAACTATCACTTTCATCACTTTTACTTATATTAAGTCAAGAGTTTTGTGACTAACAATAAAATATGGATCTCGGTCTGCAATAAATGATAATTAAAAATAATAACAAACAAACTTAATTTCTCGATGCTTTAATGTTAATAAATTCAATTTGGTTCTTGTTTTGTTCAAAGATAACCATCTAGGGCAGTAATAACGAGATAAACTACCTTCGTGGTATAATTTCGATGGGTGTTCACTCATACCACAAGAACTTGGAAAACCGAAGAAAACCGTATTTGAAAACATATATTTACGGCCATCTGATGACAATGACCGTACTGTCCGGAGGTGTTTAAAGCTTCGTAGCATCAAGGTGGTTTTTGTATTTTGTTTACATTTTATGGGCAGTTTAAACATAATAATTACAGTGCCGGGTCAAAAAACAACTATTATAATAATTATTGTGAAACAAAAATATATTTTACAAGATGTATGTACAAATATGTCATTAATTGGAATAATTAATTTTTAAATTTATCATTAAGTATGTCTTTTTCTGGTTTTGTTAACTAAGGGTTTTAGGGCAACCACCAACGTGTGTATTTGGACATGTATTTTTATCCCTATTTTGTTTAGGTTCTACTGAAGTTTTACAATATTTTGCAAACCTCGAACAAAACGGAGACTTCGACCGAAGGTTATGGCGATAGCCGGTTCGGATAGTCGACCTTTGGTTGGACACTATTTAATAAAAAGACAGTTCCAGCGTAGATTATTAATATTTGTATATATAATATACAGCTTACGTAAAACGGACACAAAAACACCCATACTTAAACAAATTGGATTATACAACGTATTGTCCTATATGTGATTTAAATTCACAACTCTCAGTGCCGTAGAAAGCTGTGAAATAATTGTTTAAACCCAACTACTGACTACCCCATTCTATCAGTGTTGGAAATAAAATAAACGTTTTCTTGTAAATATTGACTTCTGCTGCTTCGTCGGTCTAGCGATTAGCGTAAGCGACTGCCGATCAAGAGGTCGTGGGGTCAATTTCCAGGTTTCAATAAGAGTAAACTGTCTCGTTGGTGCAGTGCAGTTATAGTGTATGCGACTTGTGCTAGAGGTCTTAAATTCAAATCCTGGGGCGGACCTGTATACCTTTTTTTCGTTGGATTCACGTCAATTGTTTATTTTCAAAAAAATATTTTAAAATTTGAAAAAGTATTTTAACTTAAAAATCTTAAATGCATATATATGTTATGTTTTTTGCCAATAAAAATGATATAAATAAATATCATATTAATACAATGAATACCGGACTAAAATGAAAAAAAAAAGATTATTGAAGTTCAAGTCTGTAATGCAATGCAAAGCTAATACACAAGTACCGTGTTAGAACCTAACCTAACTGTTTTTTTTCGTGCCAAAATTTCGTACTTTATCTCACATGTAGTACGATTATTAGTTAGATAGGTATAGTATAGTAAGAAGAAAATAATCATAGAATGACTAAGAAGTGTTTTCATTATCTGTCTAAAAGTTTGAGGATAACCGAAAACTGCGATTTTTAATATAAGAACCATCGGGTTGGATGAAACTCATCATGACTATCCAATGATACCAGCGGTCAGCACAATACTGCAGATGCTTATTTAAGTTCCAAGAATTGTTTAACTGAGCGGTGAAAGCTTCACAAAACAGGTGTGTAACACATAATGAACGGGGTAGATGCAGTACCATTTTACGAAAGTTCGATAAAATTATTTACCGTTTTATCAACTTCATATAATGTTTTGATATCGTATAGTGGCTTTAACACATCTAAGTATTGAGACAACATACGGAATTTTGAAAACATTGTATAAGGTACAATTACTTTAGGTACAAACGAAAGTTAAATACTTTTCATGTACTGCCAGATATAAATAGTCTATATCACGCGGACCATTATTACAGATTTATCGACAGGTCATTAATTAAACTCGGTTCAACGCTTTAGTGAATCATAGAAACATACATAGACTGCCTTGTGAACATAGCATAGAAAATCATTGTGCAAAAGCGAAGGCTTTTTTCCAATTTTCTCTGCCAAGTAATTGGCAGGTTTTCGCTAATGATTTTGCAAAACCCTACCCTTAGTATTTCTCAGTTAGATATTCTATGAGTAATTTATGCTAATAATTGCGAGTACCTAATTTTTCTAACTGAGTAACAAGAACGGGACAGAGACCGTTTGTAAAACTTGGACTTGGTTCAGAAGTTTTGTAATTAATTTCTTTTTATCTAAATTGCGCACAATGCGAAGAGTTAATTTTGTTTGAGTTGAAGTTGAAGCATCTTTACTTTATATTTTAATATTATTAACACAGACTCTGTCATCACTCATGTATATAAACACCATTTTAACAAGTTTTAATTAATGAGGAAAAAATCCAGTAGGAAACAAAACGTGTAAGATGTACGTTAACTGCAGATAATTTTGTGGCAGTCATCATATCAGTTACCGATACGCATACTGCAAAGCAAATCCCTCCTAGACACAGAAAATGCAAACTGTGAATAATTAAAGGTTTATTACGCTGTATTCAAAATAGCGATACTATGTGTCGTAAGTAAAATAAGGACCTGAACAATCTAAACCTTAAGCTGACCCATCTACGATATCGTAACTTCTGCAATAAATAACTAAAAGATGAAACATGCTTAATAGAGATTAAAGTTTTTGAAAGCATAAAGTCATAAAGAATATAACTCATACAAATTTCTCAAATAATTCCTCAAGAGAGTTGCTTGGTATGGATACTAGTGCAGAGGTATCATTTAACACAGTTAATGCATGTTTTTCAAGTATAGGCTGAGATTTAGCTCCAAACCATCTCACGATAATAGTAATTTATAGTCTAGGCACTATCACTTTATTTTATGAATTTGTCACTTCCTGTTAAATATCAGACTTATTGAAATTTAAACCATCAATATATCTATATCATAGGTATATGATATAAATCATACCAGTCATTACATAATTTTTAATGTCACGCAAAACATTAAGTCCAGTAGTCAACCGATATGTCGTTGCATGAAAGTTCAATAAGGGAAGTTGCGTAAAGTTGGGTAATTCCATCGTCTCAGTTCGCTAATTTTGTAATGGCTGTAACCGACGTTGGTGCGTCGTCAGCTTGCAGATCATTGAGATGTGGCGGCGTTCCCCGCCTCAGGCGCAGCGAGTGGCCTCAGAGCTGCCGCTGAGCGCGTCGGTATCAAATTTTCGATGTAAATTAAAAGCCCAATATTTTCACAGTAAACAAAGGATCTGACCATTTATTTCTGTACCAAGTTCACAACGTTGAAGTTTTACATACACTTCCAATAAAGCTCTCTTGTAAACATGTTTGTAATAATCAATCCAATTATATTTTCTTCTATGGGACACCCTGGGCAACGTCCTCGAGTAGGAGGGCCAGCAGGCACGGAAGATAAATTCGTCGTTTTGGTGCGTGCGAGAGAAGGCGCGGGCGGTGCGGGGAGGTGAAGAGGGCGGCGGCGCCGGCGCGCGGAGGCTGCTGCGCTCAGAGCACCTGCGCCCGCGCTCCGTAGCGCCGCTCGCCGTGTGCTCGTGTACCCGCGCCCGCGCACCGGCCCGCGCCGTTCCCAGCGTCGTGACGCCGCCCACGGTATGTGAAACGCCAGTGGCGCGTCGGGGTCGGCCGGCAGCGCGTCCGCCACTGCGCTGCGCCGCTTGCTGGCGCAGTCGGTTATGCCGCCCGGCCGGTTTTGTAATTTCGCCTGACGGGCCGTGACGTCACGATACTAGTTTGACGCGCGTGCGTGACGGCCTGCGCCAGGACGCTCGCATCGCCGCGCCGCCCCCGACCTTAGAACCAGTGCAATGACGTGCTCGCTTGTCTTCTCTGGCAGAGTTAGAAGTGATAACCATAGTGCATCGTTTTTCGGATTCATACCATGATCAATTTTATTAATATACATATCGCCATTGTTCATATTCTGGTTGAGTGATTTCAAGCAATTATGTTTTAAATTTCGTGTTATGATTGTTAAACATAACCCTTTCTTGGCAGTTGGGTAAAAAACTACGTCTTTAGAAGTAATACAGGTGTGCTGATTGTGTAGAATACGCTAGCATACACTCATGACCAATCCACTTTCATGTGTGAGTAAATGCTTATATCTAGTAACGACGTTCTGGGCGAGCTTCATCTCTTTATGTGTGCGCTCGCACACTCTGACAACTCGGCTCCGCGGCAGAGCCTTTTTATTCTTTTATTTTTCCTCCTTTAGCCCACCGATGTAATGGACTTGCGAATATTTTGATTACCTTGTATTCTATGGTTCGTGTGTTTTCGGTTACCTAAGTTTTGATGTAGCTAGTGGCTACAGTAATATAAATTTGTTAATTAATGGTGTTGATAGATAAATGTCCATTATTATTCGTAATTGTTAATAATTGAATCCTCAAATATATATTTTTTCCTAATCAAGTTATAGAAGTGGATTTAGCAATATTTTAATACTTTGCATACATTACATTAATGATTTAAGTGTATTTTTTCATTTATTACTGCATAATATTTGGAACCTAAATCTTATGTGCTGAACTCGATATTAAGAATAATTTCCGTTAGATTTACACTATGTCTTTCGTTTTATGCTTTAATAAACCTATAGAACAGTCCATACAGCAAAGAGGAAAATGATTTATAAAAACCCTTAAGACATACGGAGTATGTACAGAAAACGACTTCGTTACTTTCGTTACCATGTCTGGGTTATATTTTGTCCTTGTCACACGTTCGAGTCTCAGCTATGCATCGAGAACTCAGTATCCCTCCCGGTACAGCTTCTGAACCAATACGATTCGTTTTGATCTTTTATTATAAGAGTTCGATATCAGCTAGACACCGAGTCATTTTTAAGTTTTGTGGATACAGATTACACAGGAAAATATTATATGTTTATAGATTTATCTTTAATAAAAACTTATCTGGTAAATAATAGTCAATTTAGTTAATCAGAACATCAGGGACGGTTGGTGAATTAGATTGCGGATAGTGCAATCTATTTGTTTGTAAATAATTGTTTGCTGACGGGTTTGTTTGACAAGCACGTGGATACAATAGTTACCTGTTTGTACCGTTCGGTGGTGAGTCTCGTTTCGTACGCCAGGCGCGCCGGAGCAGGGCGGCTGCTGAACAAGTTCGGGCGCTTCTCGACGATCAGGTGCCACTTGATACTCGTTCTTTTCTAACTGGATTTGAATCAGCTGTTAGCGTAGTGCCCTTGTCGTCTTATACGTATGAATACGTACTCTTTGCTGTAAATTTATATTGTACTTAGCTACTTTGTTATACAGTACTTTTGTGATATGTATATTGGATAGATGTATTTTGAATTTCTTTACACACGTATAGACCCATATGTTACATATTCGCCTACATATTCTTACTCGATTTGGCAATGAAAAAAACTCGTTGAGCGAGCACGTTGTTACGCGAATTCCGAAAATCTAAATTGTCTTATTTCGAAAAATTCCTAACATATATTTTTTTTCAGACATTGTTGTTAAGGCAGTCGAGTGTAGAGCGGGGTGCTCCTATTCGGAGCCTCCGCCCTCACGAAGACGTCGCCAATCGTGCAGAGGTACGGCGGTATGTCCGCGTCGCCGTCGCCGGTGCCTGCGTGCGAAGAGCGCGCGCGCACTCCGAGGGCAAGCGCGTCACCCGCGTCAGGTCCGCGCTCACCCGCGCCCGCGCACGCTGTTCTAGCGACCATGACCCCTGTGCAGCCGGCACACGATTATTATCCTCACAAAGTCGAAATGGACTCCGATGATGGCTACCCCCCAGAGGCGCACTCATATCGCCACTCACCGCACGAGCTGGCAGCATACGCTACCGACAGCAAAGTACCCGTGCAGCCTGATGTTTACGATCAAGGAATGGAATCTATTGACGAGAAAACTCCAATTGATTTAATATATGAAGATGAGAAACAGACCGTCATTTATACCACAACACCAGATCAGAAACGTGTGGAGATGATCAGTGGACAATTGGACGATGGTCAGTTGGTTAGCAGCGGTGGTCAGCTGGTGGATGGTGGAGTTTCAGTAGTAGTTGGCGCGCCTGGACAGCCACCAACTGTTCTCGTACTAGCAGACCATGTCGTCGATGAACTTGGACAAGTCATTACGATTCCCAGGTAATGTACCTTCTTACACTGTCATTAATTACATAATATTTTTCTTTTTTTTTAATCATGTTAGATCTATTTATCGTATCATGTCTAATAGCTATATTTATAAACAACGCTATTTGGTATCTTTTTTTATTTTGAATTTAGGAGATGATATGGAAATATTGCGTTGCCAGGCGTCTTTGATAGTGGGAAATTCCGCTATCAAATTGAGAAATTCCACGTCAAATCTGGTTTTTATTTTACATAAAATATTAGATTGTATCTTCATTCTTTTATGTCACTGGAGTTGTTAATAGATCTTTGATTTTAGAAGGATTTTAAGAAATGTGTTTAAAGTTTGTCAAAAGGTAATGTTTTATAAGTAACACCAAAGGATGTACAAATTTTAAATGTGTAGCCTTTCGTAAAATGTCGTTTAAATCACTACTTCGCTTAATGCTATTTGATCTTGATTTGGGTGGTTAAAGACAATTGATAGTTTGTGCAAGTGAGTGGTATGTGGTTGTGAAAATGAGGTGTTTGTGTCGGAGGTCCATTGTAACGGTTATGCGCGTTAGGAGCGGCGCGTGTGGGCGGAGCGACGCGCTCACCTTGAACTTGCCGCGAGAGCTGTGTCCGAGCGCTCCGAGCTCTGCTCGCGGGCCACTCGGCCTCGCAGTGATGCTGCGCTCCGCCACATTGCCTTTGTGTTAAGTCTAGACAGCTATATATACCATATTAAAGACCGGCCTCGTCGTCAATGTGAAATTGACTATGAAGATTTTAAAAACCTATTTATTCCGCTAAAGTTATAGACATAAATGAATTTAATTCTAGACAATTTTAATTCTGGTTGTGTACGAAACTTAAATATAAATTACCTGCTTTATATGATGTTGTTAAAATAGTAAATGCACAGGTGCTTTAATCCTGGCACATAAAATGTTTTGCTAAAGAATCAAAATAATTGATTTTAAACTTCAAACCAATCTGTTAATCATTCGAAACTAATATGCTTGATGTAGTTAATACAAACACAAAGGTAATTTAGTTTTGGCTGTTATTCGAGATATTCGTATTGTGAGTTGCTAAAACGTAAGTCGTGTCATTAAATACGCCAGTTATCGAGTTGAACGTAACCGTCACAAAAAGCCGCGGCCATGTGCTTGTGCATGTCATTCATATCGCATGACGTTAGAGGCTCACATCTACGCGCCGCATGTAGTAAAATTAGTTACGTCTGTTTGATGTCTCTGTCGACTTTTGTAAGCACCTGTATATTTAATGTTAAAATAATAATGCATCTTATGGCACTAGCCGATCTAAATACTTGAACTTTTTATTGTTATCTTAGGAAATTATTTCTTTACTACTAACTTGGGAAATAAGTCTATGGTCTGCCTTATAGGCTATAAACGCTTTCTATGCCGATATAGTCTTCTTGTTGTAGGCTTTCGGAGCATTTGACTGCCTTGTTGGTTTAGTGGTTAGCGTATGTGGCTGCTCATCAAGATGTCTCGGGTTCGATTCCCGGGTCGGACCAAATATTTGTTTCGGAGTCTGACTGTTTTCTATGTATATTATGTATGTATTTACAAAAAAAAAAGTATGTTTATGTATTTATATAAGTTGTTTAGTGGCCATAATACAAGCTCTGCTTAGTTTGGGACTAGATGACGTTGTGTGTAACATGTCCGAAATATTGGATATTATTCATTTGATCCTCAAATGTGATAATGCTTTTATCATACTAGCTTTCGCCCGAAGCTCCGTGCGCTTGTATATCGGTTGTCGCGGTAAAAAGTAGTCGATTTCCTTTCACAGACTCAGACTGTTTGTGTACCAAATTTCATTTAAAACGGTTCAAAGCGCGACTCATATACAGAGTTACTTTTACATTTATAGTATTAGTAAGGATGATCTACGAATTCGGAGTCTGAGTGTTCTATGGGTTCATTTATTGTTGTAATGCAAAGCCTCCACAGGATGCCACAACACAAGATAATTTACTATTACAAAAGCTATCTTTTAAAAGGAAAATCTAATAATGTTATATAATACTAGCTTCCACCCGCGGCTCCACCCGCGTATCTGAGGGTTATCGCAGTAAAAATTAAATGTCCTCTCTCAGGCTTTTAAATATCTGTATATATTTAAATCGGTTCGGTAGTTTTTCTTTGAAAACTGGATAGACAGTCAGATAAACAGAGTTAATTTCGTATTTATAATAATATTAGTAAGTATATAAGAGACTAGCTAGTACTTAGTTGTTCATAATATCATTTAGAGTAGGCTAAAACCTTTTTGCTAAGGAGAGAATTATTGTCCAGCATATGACTTATCAAGATCATAAATGGCTGTATGACCTTTTTAAGTACACTTTTGGTTAATGTCAAACATTATCTGAATGACTTTTTTTTAAGAAAACAAAATATTAAGACGCACTGGGTGAGGTACTCGTTTTAGGTTGAGATATACATTTTTTGGAATTTAACTTGAATTATAATTATCTTCGAATTGCGGTCATTTGATACTCAACACCTTATAGTACAAAACTAGGCAAGTACAAGTTCTGCTTAGTGACATTTGAGATAAAAGTAACAATACAACAAGTATAATAAAGTAGTATAAATGTAAATATTACTTTTATACTTTTTTTGTAAATTTATACATAGAAAATACCCAATCTCCAAAAAAATATTTGCGGATCATTCAAACATTTCGTCTGACCCAAGACCTCAAACATAGCAGTTTCATACGCTACTCTAGCACCGCACCACCGAGGTATTCAGGCACCACGTTCAATAAATAAAACTCTGCTTTGAATATTTAATATGAAATACACATCTGTATTTTCTTAAATGTATAGTTACCATGAGTTATTAGAAAATGTAAAAGAGAGACTCGAGGTAATAGGTATAATGTGTTATTTCTAAACAGTGTACATTACGTAAGTATATCTTGATACTAGGCATTTACGGAACGGACACCGACTCACTATTTCAACATTGTAAGGCATTCGAACGCCCGTCCGTAACTGTCTCCGAAGTAAAATCACTTACCATAATCAACTCTTCTACTAGCTAATCTGTAAATTATAGATATGTTATCTCCATCTACAACCAGTTTTTGGAATACATTATGAGAATTTACTTAAACATGAAACAGAATCTATTTCATTAGATAGATAACTAGCGTGAGTATAGTATTCATGCAATCCCACTTGAATTTAATTAATGTTTTAATTTTAAATTACATTAGTATTTGCTAGTTGAAATATTATTTATAAATACTTATTTTTGAATACCAGAGATGCGATTGAGTCTCGTTGTAGAAGCATCCATGTTAAGTTTTATAAAATAGTTTCATGATGCAGCTTTAAAGTTGATAAGGGAATTCAAAGGTAAAATCTTTAAGTAAAATGAATAAATAAGCTCAATATGGATTGGTAAGTGATAAAAACTCGGCTGAATCGTTTAGGACCGAGCGAGAGGCTGTGGAGCCTCACCCACCGCGCCTCCAACACTTTAATGATGACTTTTTGTTGTACCACGGTACACGCTACACGCTATAAGCGGCTTACAGGTTTCCTTTTTATTTCATTTATTAAATGTATCGCATACATTTCATTACGACACATTTTCATGTAAAATGGAGTAGGCGATTAGGTTAGATGTAAAATGTTCAAGTGTATTAATTGGAATGAGAAATAAATTTTCGGTATTCATTACCAAAGACTATTGTTTCGTACTGTGAATCCTTATGGTGTTTTGTAAAACACTTGTCTATCGTTGATTCTGTACATGTTATGAACTTCTTGATAGAGCATTTTAAAATATACTCTTACTTAGATTTAATATTTGATACTCTTGCGTCGTTACAGTTTGGGTACATCCAGGTACATGTGAAAATTTCGACAAAAAGGCCTTAATGCCTTTAAAATCGCTATAGCTTAAAACTTGATGTTGGTTAAAGGCGACAGGCTGCGTCCCTCTGCCCGCTCCCCCTTGCCACAGCCTTATTTTATTGCCTCGCTTGCGTTCGCTGCGGCGAGCCCTCGAGATGAGCTTACCAGCGTTCGGGCTCTCGCCCCAATCATTATTTAATGTAATTATTTGGCTGGTGAACTGCATTTTTTGTAAATCATAACAGTTATGTACACTTTTTATTGAGCAGTTTCCACTTTGGCGCTTTCACGCTTGTTGCCATTTTTTATTTATCATGTCGACTAACATTCGGTTTTATATTGTTATTTCATGTAAATATTACATACTTATTTTAAATTAGTTTTCAATAAGACCCTAATTATTACAAATTAAAAATAATACCGATGTAGAAGTGTCATAGGTCTGCTAAGTAAAATCTAATAGCATTGAAAATTTATATTCATTTAATCTATACTAGACTTAACCTCAAATAAAATAGTCATAAGGTCACACATGCGTCACACAGTCTTATATTCAATGTCGCAAAAATCCATAACTTATGCTGCTTAAGCAGGTTTGCCGTCATTTTGGTACAAAAGCTTATTTTAAATAATGTTTTATCCATAAATAATGCATAATAGATGCAGATAATATCCAAATGTAAACGATATCATAAGCAGATGCAGAGTTGCTAAGAGAGAGAAGTCAATAAACTCGTGAAAGCGCGAGATATTAAAGGTCTTAGCAAAAGACATCAACGTGTTCTCGCGTTACTCCCAGCGCACGATCTGGCAGTTGACTCATTGGTGACAACGTTACTTTGATTATAATGTAAACTTATATACTCTTAAAATAAAGCTATATTATATTTTAAATCACTATCATAAATTTATTATTTTTAAACCTCTGTATTAAAATGTATAGCATTGAGTTTTTAAGTTAATTAAAGAAATCTGACAAAAAACCTTCAATTTACAGCCTCCAATATTGAATAGTCACTGTTTGAAACTAAAGTTCAGTGTGTCCTTTAAAAATTAACGATCATCCTTTCTACCTGATGCCGCTGTCCGAGTGCAAATAAAAAACGGTTTCCCCGCGTAAAGGGTTTACTTCCCATCACATGGAGGTTGGAGGTATAGCAAGCACACATAAGCAAGTAGCATCACACACTCACATATCACTATATAACTTTAGGCATCGACGAGCCAGCGTCCGACAGAAATCTCAACGGGGGATAAAATTTCTTCACAACGAAAGAATATTGTGGACATACCCGACGAACATTTGCTTGTTTTAAGCTTGTCGAAATTTCAAAATCTCTGTCTAAGACTTTGAACTGAATAATTTTAACTCTCACCGAAAGTTAAAACTATTATTAATATTTAATACAGAATATTCTTATTAGATTTATGCTATTATAAAGTTTAGTACTTTTGAAGTTACTCAATATGTAAACAAATAAATTAATAATTGTATTATTTTACATCTAGGATACAAAATACACTATTTAGAGCAGAACACAACCCAATTACACTTTTTTTTCGGTTCAGAACTGCCAGATAACTTGTTCATAAATTTGTTCTCATATACCTACACTTGCATATAATATATGTATATGTATGTAGATACGCGTGTACAAAAAATAGGTATATTTATTTGTTTTTGTTCTTATATACACAAACGAAATGTGATTACCAGTACCAGTAAAAAATTGAACGTTAACGTTTTACGATATCAACATTGTGAAGCCATATTTCTGCAATTTTTGTATCAATTTCTTCGAGTTTTAGTCAATTACCACTTTCTGGAATTATATTAAAAACATGAAACCATATCCATACCGAGATATAAACATTTTTATGAAACCACGACGGCAAGAAATCCATTATAGGATTTTATTATCTTATATCAAGGTTCGAAATCGAAAATCCACAGCCCATGAACTGTAGATTGGTCAAATCAAAACAACTTCTATTGCGTCATTGCTTAAGGATGAAAATAGATAAACAATAACAAGGGAAGTAAAGTATTCACAGAGATATGAAACTTTTTGTGAAGTTCGGGGATTCCTTTGTGGTTAGCCTTACACTCATCTTGGCCAGAATCAGTCCCGTTGTTTTTCTTTTATATATTCTGATTGCACCGATAATTACTAGTAATTTTTTAAAGTTAATAACAAAAAATTTTTAAGTATCGTTAATTGCAATATTTCTTATTTGTCGTAGAATAAATCTTTTTTTTTTGTACACCAGATCACTTATAATAGTAACTTAGGACACAGGAAGTACTGTAAAGTTAAAGTAAGTATGTACTTGACTTAACCGCGGGTTGTTTATGACGGTTTTACTTTTAACATGTAAGTATCATCAAATCGGAAGCATTTTAGGTTAAATACATATTATTTATAATACTGATTGTACTGCCTTGTCTATTGTTCTCTGTTATGTAAAGCTTTTTATGTTAACCTCTCAGTAATGGAGCGTGCATATCTTACAAAGGAAGTCTTCTATCATTTAGCCTTCGAGGTTCGCGTATTCATAATGCGATGGTCGTTATTATTTTCGCTCAGTCATGATTTAGGTACACTAAGGCTGTATGGGGCCTCCTGGAGCGCTAACAAAATGCGTATTTGGCTTTGAGGTCGATCGATCAATGTATTACAATTTTATTATACACCGCCTTTCTCGGAAAGTTGGAGGAGCGGCTGATGTTAATTAGCATGTTTCTGTAAATTGCCATGTCTCTTTAAGTTTGATTGGTATTGTAAAACAACGTGTTGTAAGGATATCGGATGTTATTTATTCGTTTTTGATACTTACGCAAGTAATGGTCGCATTGTAAGTTTACAATAGATATTATTATGACAGCGTTGCGAGCTTAACTTTATCAATAGAAGATAATAGTGATAACGTTGACAATAGTAATTGTCTAATTGTTGCGTCAATGCGTCTGTTTTGGTTTTTATTCTTTCTCAAGACCACTTAACTATTTCAAAATCATTACCAACTTTGCATAGATACGTATCTATAATCATTGAATCGTAAAATGAGAGAAACTGTTTATTCATCACATTGACATCGTGTATACGCACACAGTGAACGTCGTGAATCAGTGTGTTGAACTTACGTATGTGTTGTAGCTTATTAGTGTGACAAGGACAGAGAACATTATTGATCCGCACGACAGAGAGGAACGGACATCAACGAGGCTAGCCTTACCTTATAAGTATATGAATGTACGTTTTTATTAACTCGATTCGTTATACAGCTTGCCATTAAAATAATATACGGGTACGTATAATCATAATTCAGTCCACTGTTAAGACTTTATACCAAAATTTAATAAATATGCATAGTTGTCATTAACGATTATTATTCTTTTTTTTGTTGCCGATATTCTGAATATAATTTCAGAATATCGGCAACAAAAAAAGAATAATAGATTAAGGAAAATTTTGAACTTTTAAAACAAATATATAGTAAATCGAAAATAAGGAGTTCAATAATTGGTATAATAACTATTTCAGTGGACTTTACGTGGTGAAGTGAGGTTGAATTAATAAAGTTGTATTGTTTTAAATATTTATGATTGGTTACAGGTCCGATTTCATTTAAAAGTTTAAAAATAAATGTAAGAAAATCAGGAATTCTTTAAATTGTCTTTAAAATAATATTAGCATCCAACATATGAGTGAGATTCAAAATCTACCGCAAATGGTCTAAGCATTTACAAATCAATTAGTATATTTACATGTCGAGGTTGTTAATTTCATATTAATTGGCAACACTATTTGTGAAAAGAATGTCATTCGTTCCACACGTTTACTTGTTCATTCATTTTAAAAAGTCTTTATGGAATATGAAAAAAAATATTTATTCATAAAACTTTTCATTAACTTAGTAACCCCACTAATCGATCAATTACCATATTTTTTGCCAATTACTTTATCTATACAAACGGTGAAAATAGACAGGCATAGTGATATTCACTCACAAATTTGTTTTTAACAAATCAAAAAGAAATGTCATCTTAACAAAAACATAAAATACAAAAAAACACCCATGCGTAAGAGGGTTACTTTAAAGCAAACAGTTCCCAGATTCAATCATACTTCAATTGTTTTATATAAATAAATAATAAATATTTACAAATAATTAAGGTTATAATTATTGTGGTTGAATTTTCCCATTATGCGAACAATTATAAGTTATCCTAAATTTGTATAATTACATTTGTGTTGTGTGTTCACTCTTTGGTGATATGAAAAATCACCTTTCTATGACGAAGTTTGTTTCAGGAATGATAACTATAAAGAACATCGTATGTAAAATAGTGTGTAAGTGTAACACTTTTTAATCTTATACGGATTTTGTTTTTGGTCCGATATTGTATTTTGGTATATTATATGCATGTTTATTTCAATTGTGATTGTTTGCATGTGTAATCATTTTTAAAATACATATAGTATAAACTTTCATCATCATCATCAACAGCCTTTAACATCTAAATATTGGACATAGTCCTTTGTTTGGAAAATAAGATTTTGACTAGGGATTGGTATATGGTTTTTATAGGTTGTTCCAGATGTAATAACGGCTATTCCTGGACCCTATTTCAGGCACAGAGTGGCACACCGTGTGGTTTTAGTCGGTCCGATTCTGACACACCGCAAACCCTGGTGGGGTGACGCGACGGCCCGGTCGGGGTTTCCAAACGTTAAAAAAAGACTTTTATAGGTTTTAAACGACTTTAAAAAAAACTTTTTCGTTAGACGTTGTTGCCATTCAATTGAACCTTGATAATGAACATAGTTTTTTTAATACCAGGAATGCTAGCAAAATTTAAATGCTTGTAATATAATGAATTGTTCACATCAAGATAAATGAGCGAACGTGTAAAGACTGTTAATTAGGAAACTATCGTGTAATACTATTAAACCTGTTGATTGAAGAAAAACTTTTAAGAAACATACATTTACACAATTTATATATCTCTGTCGTAAAGGTATTGTATGAGCAATATTTTAACCTTTCACACACTTGTAGCATCTACTATTGAAATATAAAAGACATTTGTGTCAATCGGTTGCTTTTACAAAGGTGATAGATTTAGTCGTTTACGATGTTTACAATGATACATTCCTACGCGTAGCAATCGATTCAGTCGTATCTGTAGCTTCGAAATCCCATAGAAAGTTAGTGAACTTTTTTCACAATATTATTTCTCTTCTTTCGTTTAATTTTAAAAGTAACCCACAGCATTTCTAATAAGTTTTCAAATAAAAAAAGCGCTTATAGCCAAGTGACCTTAGGTGATTGAAAACAATAACATAAGGCCACAGATAAAAGAAACACAGGAGATATGCAATTGAGGCGTGCCGCTTGCGAACGCATCTGGCCTCAAAGCGGCTTGATGCCATTTTCGGACATTAGTCGAATGCCAACTTGCGACGTCTTCACTGCTCATGATTTTTGACAAAATGCCGCGTTGTTCAGCGATTGTTTGCAAAAATAACAGCTGTATTGTAAATTACAAGTAAGGTGGCATCTAATTTCATATATAAGTACTATAATATTATAGTCTTTCATACTGAATTCATTAAAACATTTTAAAAATATGATGAAATACCAAATCAATCCTTTTCTTTAGGAACTAAAAACTTTTAAAACCATTGCTTACTTAGTGTGAATCGATCAATGAATCGGCTGGTCTAATAGCGCAATGGATAAGTGTTTTATTGATAATCTCACTCACATGATAGTTTCGGGATGCGGCCGCTGCCGGCCGGCTTGTGTTAGAGATGTGTTGTGATATTTATGATTGTCGATATTTTATACGATCCTATTAAGTACGCATGATTATTAAAGATATAAATAAATTATAATATTATAATTATGTAAACGTAAAAAAAGTGTAAATAAAAAAGTTTAGATTTTTAATTTATTGTGGTACTCAAGCATAATTTATACCTTGCTTTTATTTTTAAAATTTTAGCTATCCGAAGGATCAAAAACTTAAAAAAATGTGGATAAATGCGACAGGAAGGGGTTCAAGCTGGTTCGTAACAAAAAATGGCACAATTTGCTCGTCCCAATAAATTTTCACCAATACGATCAATCGCCAATGATTAACCATTTAATAATACTAATAAAAGCCGTAATGGAAAAATATGCAAACGTAAGATTACACTACTGTACTAAGAACGCAACACCTAAACTGTCTAAGCGGCAAGTTTTAAATAATTTACATTTTACTGGTTAATTAAACCCTTATCAATAAAATTCTTGCACTTTTACCCGTGTTCTAGTCTAGATTCGAGAAGATGATATCCAGTTTTTTGGTAGTTAATTAGTAAATATTCCAATTATGATAAAACATCGCTTGTATAGAGTATATTCGAGGGAAACTCCTGTGTAGTTTTCTTTTCACAGTCAATAAAATCTTTAGGAGAAAGAGCAGATAACACAGCTAACTGAATGTCATTCGATATTTTTCTATGAATCACTTCACATCACTAGTTGCTTAACTTGCACATGTGTGGTTTTTCGAAATCCGTAGCTACAGGTAGAAGCGCCGCCCTCTTTTTGAATGTGTTATATTAGTGGGTTTATTGGTGTTGCTGTAAGTTTCTTTGTGTGCGGGAGAAATACGAGCTTGTGTGCCGTGCTTACAATTTTTGGTTTTGTGTTAGTGAAGGAAGTGGGAGAAACGCAGAGACATCTGAACACGAATAAATTTGTGTACAAACCTAATCTCCTGCGTTTCTTTTATCTGTGCATAAGGCCATTAAAATTAGCATTTCTCCAGGGTAAAAATCGATCTAGATTTTAATAAATAAAATAAATAAATATTTTGGACATCTTTCACACAACATCATCTAGTCCCAAAGTAAGCAGAGCTTGTGTTATGGATACTAAACAACTGATATAAAAAAATAAACATACTTTTTTTTGGAAATACATACATATTATACATAGAAAAACACCCAGACTCCGAAACGAATATTTGTGGATCACACAAATATTTGGTCTGACCCGGGAATCGAACCCGAGACCTCTTGATCAGCAGCCGCATACGCTAACCACTAGACCAACAAGGCAGTCAAGATTAGTCTTAAGTTTGGAAAATGTGCGAGTTTTCGTGCGTTTTTCTATCACGTTACTCTTACAATTGCTGGCGACATCTATACTACAATTTCAGTAACACTTAGTTGGTTGGTGGTTGGTACTCCAACACAGCGACACTAGATACTAACCGAGCAAAGCTCAGTCACCGAGGTACTTAATTTAATACAAGAACGATATATATTTAATGTATTTAACACATTATAGTCACAGTTTGAACTATTTTCGTTTTCCGTTTCTCGTTTATATGAAATTAAAACTGTAAATAAATGGTAATTTAATGCATATCTTAAAGACATTCATAATTATTGCATTTATATCTATTTTACAATCCCTGTGGACAGCCAGCATAAAGTATTCCATATCTGTGTAATTGGAACTTGATAAAGGCGGCAAAAATATATGTAAATTCTGAGCGCAGCTAAAATATTACTTTATATGTATTCATGCATTAAATAACAATTTTGTTTTAGAATTTCGTCAGCAATGAATAGTCAAGCTTATCTACTCATTTCAAAGGATGCTTTATTTATGTAGCATTTATTTTTTTGTCTGCATCGTGTTATTATAATTGTCAATTCCTTAATCTCATATGTATTACTTTCTTGGAAGAGCTCGTTAAAAAGTTTTATAGTTCAACATAAAATAAGTTTGAAAAAATAAAGTAATCAATTATACATGTCAGGAATAAATACGTAAAACTCACTAATTCACGAAGCAAAATGTGATTTTGTGGAGGTTTTATTGAATACAGGTACTCGGACATGTTACAAGGTAACACAATAAACCGTATCTAATGTAAACGTTGGCTTCTCAGCATATAATTATATCTTATGCAGACTAATGGTAGCTTGGTCAATTTAACAGTTCATAGATTACATATCTAATGTTTTACCTGTATTTTGTGGTGTCGTTTTTTATATTTATTGTGACATTTTAAAGTCTGAAATGCCTGAGATATTCGTTAGTGTAGGTAGTGTCGGTTACAAACAAAAAAAAGTTATCATCTAACATCAACAAATCAAAAACGGCCAAGTACATGTTGGGCCATGCATAGAATAGGGTTCCGTAGTCACTCAACACGGCACGGGAATTTCAATTGTTTGGACACAATAGATAGTTATGATTTTATTTTTAACGTGTTACCCGCGTTTATAGTAGTAAATCGCGAGCTACGAATCAGGGCGAAGCTAGTTATAAAAAATTGCATAGGTTTCTCCTTGGGTCATGGGTTTTAGTGCAAGCTCGGTCAAAATCGGTCCAGCCGTTCCAGAGATGCTTGCAATCTGCGTTAAAATTCCAATTTACGTACGAAACTAGTAACTTTATCTTGAACTATTAAAATATTCGTAAGATATCTTTGTAATGAGTAATGAGAGATTAAGACCGTTAATTTCAGTGATAATATTTTTATAAGTACTTGAAATCTGAAAAGAACACCGATCATCGATGGTGCCCTGTCTGTACAAACCCCATCAGATGGGACTAGTTTTGATAAGCAGAACAGATACTTTACTTTTACATGGTCGTCTTTGATATAACGAACTTAGATCCGTAGACCGACCGAAATATTTCACTTTATTTCTGCAAATATCTGTAAAAAAAAATATTTAGGCTTTTTTATATTAAGTACCCACATGATATTTTGATATTTTGTATCCACAATATTTGCGAAAACCGCAAGCAAAATGGCGAACCACAAAGCTGTGCATGGTGACTTTGTTTTGTATTTTTTTTGTTTTACGTACCTATTTTATAATAGGTTCTCTGTTACCCCCGTTAAATAGCTGATTTACACCCGCGGGGGTAATTACCTAAAGCTTATGAACCCATGTTTTAGAGGGTCTCTAATTTAACAAAAAAAAACCTTTATAATTGAATATCTAGTAAACGGATTTCTAGTAAATTCAAATCGTCTTAACAACCTCTCATTCTTTTAAGAGATCTATCTAATCACTATGAGATAGGCGAAAGAAGTTTTTTTTCTTAAAAAGACAACTCCCACATTAGGAATATAAATTCTGTGTCGCGAGGAACTTTACAAACACACATGAAACGGACATAAAGAACACTCAGACTTAGAACAACTATTTGTGAATAACAGAAAGTGTTATTCCACTTGGGATTTAAACCCACGACACTTGGTGCACTAGCAAGGGGCGTGGCGACTGCTTATACCACTAGGCTAACCATGTAGTTACTTCATATCAATCATGACTACTTTACATGTATAGGCGGTAACCCAAAAAAAATATAGTGATTATATTTTAGTTCTTTGTCAACGTGGTAAATACACATCTCCATGTAAAGTTTTATCGTTCTGTCACTAAATCTTTAGAAGGTAAGTCGCAGACGGATGGGCGGACATGTCGAAACTATATAGGTGTTACGAGATGTTTAATACGTAACCCTAAATATGCAAAAATATATTCCCTGTGTTTAGTTATTTGTGTAGGTATTTATGTACTGTGGACAGTTGTTCTGCAAAGTAAGCTATTCCTAATGTATAAATCTATGATGGTTAAAATAATTTGTGCACAAGTTTAACCTACCGTCTAGACATCAGGGTCAATAGTTTCAAGCTATACTGCCTGTTTTTATTCTTGTTTTGCACTTCTTGAATATTTTTTTTTTTTTTATAGAACGCCTGCCAAGGTGACTTTACTATACCTGATGGAAAGCATGAGTAAAATCCATAAGTGGGGGTCGCCATACTCACTGCAAATGCAAGCAGTATGGTGACTATATATAGGAATACGTTACTTATCAGACACTTTAGTGATATAATTTACAAAAGACAATGAACCAATAAAGGATGTATATTTAGAGTTTAAAACCATTTGTAACTACATATAACCAAAAATATATATTCTGTCTAGGAAGTATTGTCACCAACATGAACACGAAAGAAGCCACAACCAAAAATTAGTAACATAATATATTTAAACTATTTCATTTACTTTTTGGTGGCAGGTAGCATTTTAAGGTTATACATTCTCTCTGAGAGCTTAACCACGAGTGCAGGGTGTTTGGCTGGGGTCCGAACTTGCGACGACCGACATTGTGGCAAGGACCAGCGCAAGGGCGCGCCTCTCACTTACGCACACACGTCACTTGAATTTGTTTCGTATGCCAATATAATTATTAAAGTAATCGATACTTACTATTAAACTTGACTAAACAATGTGTCAATACTTTATCAAAGTTACATTTTTATAAATAAATAATTTTATACACGTTTTGGACTCTTATTAAACATTTCATTGAAAGAACTCTAAGCTACATTTTTCAACAGACTAGCTATCCGTGCAGTCATTTAGGGTCAACATTTTTTAATTTTTCACGTACTCACGCAAAACATTGGACGAAAACAAACAATGCTGTGTACCTTTTCGGGGATAGAAATGTCAAGTTAGTGTAATTTGTGTATGACGAGTAAATAACTGCATATTCTTGCTTCGGCTTAACCAATTGGCAGAGATAGATAAAAGTCCATCCAGTGCGGGTCAGGCCACGCATAGAATAGGGTTCCTCAGTCACCCATAATGGTACGTGGATTTAAAAACGAACATAACAATTATCTATTGGATTTAAAAACGAATCCAATAGATAATTGTTATGTTTACCTTTCAATGTTTTTAAAAGACCTATCTTATGATACCCTACACAGGGTTGCCACCTTTTCGAAAAAAAAAATCGGGACGTGATACTTATTATAGACAGTCGGTCAAATTTCAGTCTAATTCAGATCATGATAAAAAAGCAGTTTTTTGGAAAGGATAAAAGTTTTGTATAAACATTTATGTAGTTATTTTTCAAATATTTTTCCATGCGTAATTTTTTTATTGCTATGGGGTGCGTTCACTATTTATATTTAATTTTTTAGGGTTCCATAGCTTATTATTCAGAACCCTTATAGATTCGATACGTCCGTTTGTCCGTCCTCGAATTTAAATCCGTCAAAACGGTTGGTGCTAAAAAGGTGTAACTGCATGGACATGTTTTTATTACGTCGACAATGTGCTGAAGTAAAATCATGAAAAAAAAATGTAAAGTGGGAGCGATTATTTTATTGTTAGGGGGGGTATCATTAGATCGGTCATTTCTAAACATTAAGAAAGTTGCACTGACAATTTTTCGATTTCGATATCCGTTTGAGAGTTATTCAACTTTAAAGGGGATTTTTTTTTATAAAACTCCTGCCAAGGTGACTTTACTATGCCTGATGGAAAGCATGAATAAAATCCACAAGTGGGGGTCGCCATACTCACTGCAAATGCAAGCAGTATGGCGAACCACATTATGGCGGCTTAGTGAGATGCTTTTTCAAGGCCCGCGTAAAGGACCCGGGATCGTAGTAGGAAGGAAAAATATGAGCTGGCAATGAGTTCTAGTTTTTAACTGCTCGGCACAAGAAGGAAGACCCGAACCGTTTAGTTCTGGAGCGTATGTCTTCCACTCTAAAGGGGTGACTTCCCTGGCCAGATCGTGTTGTTCTGTAGAGGAAGGGATGAGTTGGAGGAGCTCTTCAGAACACTCCCCATGGTAAAGGCGATAGAGGACTGCCATAGAGGTGATATCTCTTCGCAACTGCAAAGGTTCCAGGAACTCGGTGGCTTCGGGACTATCTATGATGCGAACTGCTCGCCTCTGCAACCGATCGAGAGCGTCAAGCAAATACTGCGCATCGCAAAGATGAGAGCAGTACTCCACGCAGGGGCGAACCTGGGTCCCATAGAGAAGACACAGATGCTCCGGCAAGAAGAACCGTCTCACCTTGTTTAGTACGCCTAGCTTCCACGAGGCCGCCTCAGTGACGCTCTCGATGTACTCCCGTCGGTTGAGATCCTGGCAGATATCCATGCCCAGGATACCGAGCTTTTCCTGTAGTGGCAGCTGAGTACTCTGAAAAGTAGGAAGGGGAAGGAATGGACACTTTTTTGTTTTGATCGCGCAAACCTGTTTTTTTGGCATTGAACTCGACCAGATTCTGATCACTCCATTGAGAGATAACGTTCAGAACCCGGTCGAGTTCAACGACAAATTCCTGTCGTTTTTCCTCAACGTCCTCCGATTTAAATGTAGGATATCTAAAATATTGTTTATGCACTATTCTGTCATCTGCATAGCAATGTATGTTGCCCAACGCTAACATGTCATTGATACGCAGAAGGAACAGCATGGGCGACAAGACAGAGCCCTGGGTTACGCCTGCGTTTACCTGCTGGAAATCAGACGCCGTGCCGTCACAAAGGACTCTAATGCGGCGCTGGCGCAGGAAGGCGGCAATCCAGCTGTACAATTTAGTGGGCAGGCCGTATGCCGGAAGCTTAGAGAGAAGCGAACGGTGCCAAACCCTATCAAAGACCTTGACCATGTCTAGACTGATGGCCAGGTTCTCTCCATACCTATCCAAAGCCTCACCCCACAGGTGCGTGAGGTACGTTAGAAGATCACCCATGGATCGGTTCGGTCTGAAGCCATATTGCCGATCACTGAGAGCCGAGAGTGATCTTCCAGGTAATGAACCAATTGCTTGTTAATTATTCGTTCAAGCACCTTGCAGAGTATGGAGGTGACAGCTATAGGACGGTAGTTGACGGAATCTGAGCGGTCACCCTTTTTGGGGATAGGTTGAACATTCACCTCTCTCCAGGCCTCCGGGACAATTCCTGAGGAATATGACAGACGACACAAGCTTGTCAGTACTGGAGACAACTCTGGTGCACAGTTCTTTAGAACTTCTTTAGAAAAAGCATAGCCGGCCGTACTGTCTCAAGGTGCTGGTGGACGGCGTTGAGGTTTCCATGGAGTCCACGAAAAGAGGATGCCGCTGTGGTACTGGTATGCTTCTGCTTTTTCTTACTTGCTGCCATGTTTGTTTGAGTGTAAGGATAAGGGGACGTAAAAGGCATGACAGTCATCGCGTTTTTAAAACAGACCCCCCCCCTCTAAATGTTAAATGAAAAACTGGAACTCACTGCTAACTCATGTTTCCTTTCTACTATGATCCCGGGTCCTTTAAGTGGGGCGCGTAAAGAAGCATCTCTTTAGACCGCCATACTGCCTCCATGCGCAGTGAGTATGGCGCCCTCCACTTTTTGATTCCACTCATACTTTCCATCAGGTATAGTAGAGTCACCTTGGCTGGCGTATGTCTTTAGTGAAATTTAGAATTCTGCTTGTAATAAATACACACTTAAAATAAACATTTAAAGGAGGTATGCTCTGAGCAAGAAGTACAAGACACAATTATGCGTTTAATTTCTGTGCTTTTCCAGTATTAAATACTTTAACTCATTTTTATCACAACCTGTGACTAATACAACAAATAAAGATTTTGATAAAAAGGTTGTCATTAGTTCCATTTGGCACCCAATAGCTGTTTCTTTTTATGTACACTGCTCGAAAGAGGAAGAAGGTGAATTCAAATTGAGCAATTGTTACATTTATGAAAAATCGGGACAAAATCAATAGGCCTTCGGGACGCGGGACGATATCATCGAATTCGGGACTGTCCCGGGAAATTCGGGACGGGTGGCAACTCTGACCCTACACGATGGGGTAGCTGCGAGAAAAAAAAAAATCTCCTTCACGTGTAGGTGAGGTACCACGAACAAAATTTTTCCTTTTATTCTAGCACCTTGTCGGCGTGATAAAAACATATATCCATGCAAACTTTCATCTTTCTAGCACTAACCGTTTGGACGGTAAGTCGAGGACGGACAGACGGACGGACATGATGAATCTTTAAGGGTTCCGAGTTATAAACTTCGGAACCCTAAAAAGAACCTCGGATCTTATATTATATTTTTAAAGAAACATAAACATGTATCAACCTATATTAAAAATATCAAAAATCTGTTTTTGAGGAAATACGACATTGACCGGTATACAATTACTATATAAGTTTGTATACTTAAAATAGCGCAATATACTTGTACAGCATTTATGTTCCGACTTGTAGCATCAAATTCAGCAGGTAAAATGAAAAATAAATAAAATAACAGCAGACTTGTGAGTCATCTCTGAGAAATTTAGCTTCAATCTTCGAGCCGCGACTGCTATGTAATATTTTAAATATTACTTTTTTATAATTTTTGGAGATTACGTGACTAGGTCTAAGCGCCCTGGTAAAAACAATACATTATGTATAAGGAAAAATAACGACCTTGGCCGAGTATATAAAGTGTAAAACACGTTCTAGGGATACAGTAGCTGACTTCTACAACAGTTTTTTATTTACTAATAGTTTTTAATTACAGTACATAAATTGTACCGTTAATTTATTAATTAAATTACGAACTTAAAACATCAACTTGACAGAATTTTTAAGCTTTTTGCCGACCCTCTACTCGGTAAAGATAAAGTTTATCTTTTTAATTGAATGCAATCTATGGATGGACGTTGTGTGTTGGATCATTAAGCGAATGCTTCGAGTACATTAAAAAAAAACTTCAAGGAGCAATATGGAAGGTTTTTTGTGGCTGGCAGTGGGTTCCGTACGTGCCTCCGACTCACATACAAGGAGTTGCGGTCCGCCACGTCCGCCGCACTGCGATGTAAATGATCCCCTTGAATAATGTATCTCTTTCTCAGCCATCTCTATTCTACTACCAGCATATAAGGCACACGACAATCCACCGTTACTTCTAACTATTCTCCGACTATGTGAGCTTATAACGTAATAAACGTAATAACGTCAAAGCATAGACACTTGCTGTAGGTAAGTATATTAAAAAGTTCATTTAAACAAACACACTGTGCAAGGTTTTTCGATACTAATAAACCTAGACTTGGAATATATCTTATTTTCACTTGCATGCCCAAGACTCATATTATCGAATCGATTTTACCAATTCATAATAGTTGCAGCGACACTGGTCAGACGGTAAGTATTTCTCGTTTCTTAAAATTATTAGACAGTATAAGCATCAGGGACATTTACTACTTTTATATTATATTGTAATAGGTGTACACTAAAATAATTCTAGGTACATTGTGATTCGACATCATTTTGTCTTTACCTAAACTGATATTTTCATTACAATAGATATGTCAGAACAGGTGAATTAATAGTTTTTTTTTAAACAGATGTATGTAATCTATAGGAGTGATACGTCTTTATGCGTGAAAACCTTGAATGTCATTGTGATTAACTTATAAGACTATATTAGAATATTGAATAAGTTTAAGGCCGAATAAGCTCTAAAATAGATACTTGAATAATATTGAGTCTTTATCTTCTCTATTAATTATTTTGATGTGATGACGGATTAAAAGTTTGGTGTGTAGCCACCCTTATTTATCACGACTAAGAAAGTAAAGAACGCAGTACAACGGCTGTTCCTGTTCAACGTTCTTTATATTTAATTGTTGCATTTAATAACCAACAATATAAATGAAGTATATAGATTGTATAAATAGGTGTTATGTGAAACAAGCGCTAATTCTAAGGTATTATTATGTCGGCACAACAGTTTGCTGTCTCGTTGTCTCTACGATGTAACAGAGTTCATGGCCTTTGTAGACCTTCCACGTTCGCGCCGTGAGTACATCCGAGCGTTGTATCATGTACGTGCTATAGTTCCGTCTTAATTTGTTCCGTTTCACACCTTACTGTATACTAAATCTATTCATCTATATAAATAAATAAAACTGAAGTGTCTATTTGTAATATCAAATGATGTAATATCAAAAATCAGTTTATTACTAAATTCATATGAAAGTACATACGGTTCTAACATAAAAAAAAAAACTATTTAAAAGAAACCTGTCTGTATTTTCCTAGTAATCTTTGGGACGTCTAGACCACCTTTGGCGGAAAAGATTGCTGATGACATAAGGACTAACTACGGCTTTTTTTAACCTAGTTTCACTCCGCGGCGATACTCGCGATTTACAACAATATGTGACATCACGGGACTTAGCTAGTACGCGTGTCCATGTGGAGATGGATTTAGAACACAATGTGTTACCATTGCTACTTATCCGGTGAGTGTCGGAAGGGACGACAGGTTAAAATCTCCTTTCTAATGAGATACCTATGTTTGACAGTGGACTATTAAAAGCTGTTGATGATGATGTTTTTTAATTTTCATCTATCTTTCGCTTTTTTCCGACTAATCTTTGTTTTTTGACTCTACCCTGCCCGATTAAAGCATGAGTAGAATCCAGGTCACCATCCTTATTGTGAGGGTAGGCAACGCAGCATGGTAAACCATAACATGGCGGCCTGGTCAAATAATTCTGCATCATTCTCCCAGCCTCCTGACCGGTACAGGTAGATCGAACGTGACAGGACCTTTCTTTGGGGCGCGTCCGCTTGTGCCTGAAGTCGCCTTATTAATGAGTCGTCAGTGCGGACAACTGCTGGGAAGGGTCCAGAAAGAGAAAACAATTCCGTGGACCCCTCCTATTTCAGTCGCACAGAGGGCATACCGTGTGATTTTAGTGAGTTCGATTCCGACACACCGCCCCGCTGCAAACTCTGGCGGGCCTTGGGAGTTTCCACACTTTAAAAAAAAGGCTACTTTTCTCTACTAGCTTCGTCTAAATTACAACACCAACCGCGGATTCAGTTATTTTCTTAACATTTACATGTATATAGTTAAATAGTGTGTGTAGACTTTAAAGTATGGTTTCATACTGATTCTCACTGTAGGAGTTAAAAAAAATACATTTTGTAAACAAATTTATTATGAGTGTAATATATTTAACTAAGTCCGTAACCACTCTGTTTTGCAACCCACAACACTACTTGTTAAATATTTATAAATGCCATAATTAATGTTTAAACGGTTATTTTAATAAAATAGTACAGCTATTACTTTAATTTAAACTTAATGTAAACATTTTTTGCCTTTACATGATTTACATACTGCATTCTTTTGTTTTTTGTTTTTTTAAAAGACAACTCCCGCATTAGGAATATAAATTCCTGTGTCGCGGGGGACTTTACAAACATACAAGAAACGGACACTAAGAACACCCTGACTCAGAACAACAAATTGTGAATCACACAAAGTGTTGTCCTACGTGGGATTTGAACCCAAGACACTTGGCGTAGTACTAATTCTTTATAATAAACCTACGTTAAGTTTTTAGTCAATGTTCTATGATCATAAAAAAATATTATTAATATCTGAACTAAACGTTATTTTCTTGTTGTTAATATTCTTTGTCTTCAATAACTTACCTAATCGAACGAATCACCTATATGCAACAGTATCTGATTAAGCCTTTGTATTTTGTTCACTCACGATTTGATTAATTTAATTCCTAAGTCAAGGCATTGGTTAATCAAATGTTTCAAACCCATAAAAAAATTATTTTTACTAAATATCAACATCATCACTGATGATGGAAGTTATAATACAGATGATTAAAACAGTAGCTTTTATATATAATTATTATCTTTCAATACAGTTTTTGCTTTTCGCAATAAGGCCGCCCTTTGTACATTAGATATAAATGATTTATGTTCTGTATTGTAAATCCATAGCCATTTCTACTTATTCAATTACTACTTTTATCGCTTCCTATATAATCATACAAATTCCGGCATGAAAGTTATTCTGAACAAAACTACAATAACGTTCATAGTAATAGTAATTTTACTTACTGTTATTAGTATAATATATTTACACAGTAAAGTTAATTGTTCATAAAAGCAGAGATATATTGTTAAAAAACTTTAATTTAAAAGTTTTACCTTACACCTACAAAGAAATCATTACACAGACTCGACATTGTTTTGCACTCGTTACAGTGTATTACAATAAAACGAAGAAGCAAATATATTGTCTAATGAATGTATCAAATCGAAACAGTGCGAGTATGTCTGTACAATTGTTAAAGTTAAAACCAAATAGCTAAGTGTTCAATCAACTTAGTGGCGTTTCATTAGATAGTTATTGATAAAACCTATCTGCGTAAAGGGTCATTACTCTAACTGTAAATAAGTAAACATACTTGGTTGTATAAATAAACCATTCCATTTTTTATTCTAAGAAGCTAATGGATAAACTGTTATTAATTAATATTTGTATTGGAATCAGTCATCTTAATAAAATTATTACGTGCAAAAGTGTTTGTAGCACTGGTTATGCAGCTTAGAGATTAATACTTCTTATAAATGTTCTAATACCAGTATGGACCATTTTATATACACAGTATAAACGTCTATGATCTCAGCAGGTTGTTATTTAGTGTAGGTTCTAACTGACTCATTTTTCAATGCGGAAAATATATTCAAAATGTTGCAGCAACACATCATTCCATTAAAGTTAATATAATCTTGAAGTTATACTTTATTTCTAGGCAGGCACGTACTTAGATTACATAAAACATGATAAAACTGTCAGATGATCACTTTGTATTTAAATGTATACAATAGAATTAATTACATATACGCTTGGTATTTGAGATTTTAGACATGGTTTGATTAACATCTTTTTCTTACTTGTCATTAAAGTAGGTTGGTACTTATAATGATGAGCCTCGGAGTCATAAGTAGTAAACAATGTGGTTTTACAAAACCTAGAATTTTTGTCTAAGTCAAGGAGTAATAATGCAAGGCCTAAGCACGGGCTAGAATACCACCGGTGTCGTATTAGATACAGCCGAGACATTGTACAATGACTCTGAGTACACACGATTGTGTACCCTATAATATTTGAATTTGATATCAAAATAGCAATTCTGTGTTAGATGAGGCGCGCGAACAGGTCACGACTGACGTGCACGCGCGTTCGTGACCTTGCCGCTCGCGCCTCTCAGAGGTCACACTCTTGTGCTGATGCGGTTGTGTTCACCATGCTTTCCATAAAGCTCAGTCAATAGAGACTGCAAATAATTTGAAAGACGTTATTTTTTAAATTATTTGTAATAAATTAGATTTTTTGAATCAGCAATCCGAAATCAATTCTTTTACAGAACATATGTATTGTACTAAAGTTTATATAAAAAATCTTCGCTTTTATTCGCAGTGAATATGTTGTACAATATACGTGTTTACTATTTTTAATTAACTGTTATAATATTTTGTGCTTTATACTAAGTACTAATTTAAGTGAAGTGAAGGAGCTTTTGATATTTATTTCGCATTACAATGATATTATAAAAAAAGGTAGATATCGCACTATCGCGCGAAAATTGTTGCGGACAAATGTAGTCAATCGTCGTGATTTCATTTAGTCGGCTAATAGAAGCTAGCGAATAAACTCGTTCTCAGAGCGTTTCCGTGAAGTGCTTATTATTACCAAAATGCCCAGCTGTGTGTTAAGAAGGTGTAAAAACTATGGTTCCAAAGTAAATAAAAAGGAAGAGTTACATACCACGGGTAAGTATTTATAAGTAACTACGTAATATTTGTATTTTGTCACGGTTTTGTTTCCCATTTACCGAAATTATTAAATTATATCCAATATTATTAAAGACGCGTTAAAAAAGGACAGAGGATAAGATTGTAACTGAAGTGTGACAAGGACACGGCATGCGTAATAGATTAAATCAAACAGAAGGGATATCGTAGGCACAATACATACCTATCGTCCGCGTCCTCCAGTACCGTCTAATTGATACGCTCATATTACTATTATGTGTTTAGTTGTCATTGTCTTTCAGTTAATATGATGATTATATTATTTGGCAATAATAGTGTTAAAATGTATGTTGATAAAAAGACTGTGTACCTATATTGTTTTGTATTTACCAGATTTCCAAGTGACAATCTTACGAGAATTAAATGGGTTAGAATGGTTCAGGCGGAAAGAAGTGAGTACGACTGGATGCCTACGAAAAGTAGTACTATTTGTTCCGTACATTTTAAGCAGGAATATAAATACACTACTTCGAAAGGATACATACGTCTGAAAAAAAATGCAGTGCCTGTTATAAACATGGTAAAATTTATTTGTATCCATAATAAAATTGTAGTTTGATTAAATCTGTCCTTAGTTTTACATTAAATTTAATTAAGGTGTTTTCACAATTCAAAATGTTGTTTATAGTCTTGGAAAGTATATACATAATTTACAATGACAACTAAAATACTTTTTTCTTTTTAGGATAAAGATGATGTTTCTGATGATGATGATTGATACTTTTAGCAAATGGCGATATTCAATGTCATATCTGTATCAATTTTAACGAGTTAGTCCATAATTTTACTAGTGTGTGTAAGTGCAACTCGCAAGAGATCGCTCTCTTTCTTTACCATGCATTCCGTATTATCTTTTGCATTCGTAATCGTAATGTATGTATAAACCTATAAATAAGTACGTCATGTCATTCCGCAACAATATCGAACTCCGTTTAGTATGAAGGTAACCTATCTTTCTATATAATATCATTGTCGCATTATAAGAAATTTATAACAGCGCTAGCAATACCAAAGTGGCATATTTACGCGAATAATAGGAGAAAATGCTCTTATTGAGGAATGAGAAATGCCGCCACAACAGAACTTTGCGCACTTTCTCCAGCTGTGGTTCTCACTCGGTGAGTCTAGACACCCTTCATTTGTACAGTTAGCGCGATAAATGTTTGCTAACAATAATTAATTATAAGCCTTCATCGATCATTCATTAAAATATTGATTAAGGTAATGTCCGCTACAATACTGACAAAACTCAGTGCAGTAGTAGTTAAAGAGTGTCTTTAAAATCATTGAAATGCAGGATTAACTACTTTAATGAAACAGTTTTCTTGTTCTTTAATCGATAGAATAAATAATGTTCGAGAGTGGCACTTAGAGACATGGAGATAGTATTGTAACTAAGTTAATTTTGAACTAAACTTCAGAAACACGGAGTAGATGATTTAACAAAACTCTGCAATATAAGGGTTAGATTAGATTAGATATCCTATATCACAACATGGTATGTAATCTAAATAAAAGCATGGAACATAATATACCGATATGTTTACATATAAAGTATAAAGAAAATTGTAACTACTATCGCGCTCATAGTCAAATGGCCTATGGTGATTGGAAACAATCGCCGAGAGTAAGCAACAATGGCGCTGTCAGTACCTAGATGGGTGACCGTTTGTGGTATGATATATTATGAGCGATTCTGTGATTCAGCTCACGTTTAGCAGTCGGTCCCAGTTGTTATCACTAGGTAACAGTTGTGAAGCTTAATGGAGGCCTTCGGGCTGCTTAAAAACATCCAACGGCAAGATTTACGTAGCCATAACGGGTCTTGCCGGTCCCCAACTCGCACTCGGCCAACGTGGGGATCTTAGGGGTTGTTGATGATGTAACTACATTGGACAATTCGGCTTAGAATTTTATGCAGATTCACTCCATCGTTTACAAACGTTACTGATATAGGACAGATATAGGACTGATATATACAAACGTTACGTTATGACATAGGCTAAGAGCAGACAGCTCACCTGATGTTAGGTGGCTAACGCTGGCTAACGCTGGCTAACGCTGGCTAACGCTGGCTAACGCTGGCTAACGCTGGCTAACGCTGGCTAACGCTGGCTAACGCTGGCTAACGCTGGCTAACGCTGGCTAACGCTGGCTAACGCTGGCTAATGCCACCTGAATCTCAAGAGTCACAACTGCATTACCGTCTTTTAAGTCTATCCCCTCGACTTCAGAAAGAATTGCTTAACAAGTGGTGTCTGTGAAGTGTATAGTTCTTCTATATATAAGATTTTTTAAAGTAATCATCGGAGAAATGAAAAATTCAAAAACTTTCAATGTGGTTTGACTGTAACCAGTCTTGAAAACAATAATAAAAACTGTTTCGATCCCGAATATATTTTTTTATGGTACTTGTAAGTCATGATATAAAAGCGATCAGAGTTAACGCCGTACTTGGTCAAAAGTTGTAATGAATGCCACAAATGGTATCAGTACGAAGCACGTCCACAGGTTGCACACGCTAATGTTCCTCATTAAATACTGGAACATCAATTTGTACTTGCTCCACGTAGAAGTATACCGAGGCTATCGATTTTTATTGCACAATGTCATGTTGAGTGTTCGCATATGGCGATTTAAAGAAACCATCGTTTAAATGCGGCTGTGCCATAAAGATTTTATGCAAATATTACCATTAAAATTGCTGATTAATGAATAAGTACATGATTTTTGCAAATTTAAAAGTTTAAGGACATAACTGTTAAGAATTATTATTCGGTGCTGCTAGTACATTAGGTAGTCGTCCGAGACTAAAAATCAAAATTATTTTTTGTAGGTTAGGTACTATAGATTTTAATACATACAAATACGTATTAATGATCTATTTGTAGCTAAAGCAAGATTTCTTTAGCTACAAATTAGAGTATATTTAAAACAGTGCTCATAAATGGTTCGGAAAAAAGTTGATTGATGTAATATTTAAATACTTCTAGTAAATTTTTTTAAAAGAGACGTATTATGATTCTCTGGCATATCTTCTTCTTCCTAGTCTTATCCTGCCTGCCACCACTGCGACTGCAGTGAGGACACGGCCCAGCACACACTGGCGGTCTGCCCCGCATGGGCGACGGAGCGCCGGGCCCTCACTGCAGTCACCGGAAGGGATCTCTTGCTACTGGCCGTCATAAGATCGATGGCCGGTAGCGACAGTTGTTTTACCGCGGTCGCAACCTTCTGCTTGGACGTAACCTTGCAGAATGAGGTGGCGGAGAAGGCCCGGGAGGACGACCTCCACTCGGACCCGATTCGCCGCCGGCGTCCCGGGCGGCGGAGGCGCGCACACCTGCGCCTCATGCCGCCCTAAGTGTGGCCGCCGATGGGCGGGACGGGTTTCCCGTCCGTCCGCAGTAGTGGCCAACCGCGAAGGGGCGGCGTCCGCGTGTGACCCGAAGTAGATCAATTAAAGAGTAAACATCTGAGATGGTGCCCGCAACAATGCGGGCAGGCGCTGGGAGAAGTCCAGAAATAAATCCCTTCCAAAATACAGGCGCAAAGAGGGTCACACCGTGTGATTTTAGTCGGTTTGAGTCCGACACACTACCCCGCCGTAAACCCCCGACGGGGTGACGGTCCGTGGGGATTTCCACACGTTAAAAAAAAAGTTGTCAGTAAACTTTGAGGGCACTGACTTCCCAATAACGATTGCCATATATGTTCATGACAACCGGGACCGACGGCTTTACGTGTTCTCCGAGGCACGGGCTGCTATTAGGATTATCCTAAGAAAAACCCATAAGCAGTTTTTGGTCCGACCCAGGATTTGAACCCGAGACCTCTTGATTCGAGTCGCATACGCTATCCACTAGACCACCGAAGCAGTAATAGTCTCTAGCATATCTATTAACCCTTAAAAGGCTGCAGGTTAAGTAAAATACTGACAATAATGTCAGTTGAACAACATTAACGAAGCAAACTTAATTAGGATTAAAGTAAAGCATAACTTCAACAAATGTTTTTAGTGGTGACGTTACATTTCCGGGGCTAAGAAAATTATTAAAATTTATTGTAAAAGTAAAACAACTTGTCTTATAAGTGCTTTTTCACCATTATTAAGCCAAATAAAACATGAAAATTATAATAAAGCTTTTAACTAACAAAGCATAACAACTTATTGGTGCCAGCTATTAAATTATTAATAGTACGCTAGATAAGATTAGTGACGCTTATTTTGTAGGCGTTAATTAAATTATCAATTATATATTTGACCAGTGAAAGTGTCGTGCATAAACGCTCGATGATTAGAAGTATTACCAAAGCTATGGTTTTACTACTTTGTATAAATTATTAGCCAATTTAATAGGTAGAATATGAAATTGAATTTATAAATTAAAAAAGTTAACTTATCAACAGGAAACTTATTAAAATTGATTGTTAAAATAATTTTTGACCGCACGCTTTAATATTGTTACTTTGGGATAAGACATAAGCAACGGAAAACAGTCCCATATTTTTTTGTTTTTTATGTGTCTATTGGTATGAGCATAATATTTATTCAATGCTTAAAAAATGCTGAAATGAACCATAGAATCATTTTTTCAGTAAGACAAGTTATTGTCCGTACTACGTAGTAAGTCAGTGACCGTACCTTAGGTACGGTCACTGTTGGGGGAAATATAATAATTCGGGGCAGGGCCAAATATTTTTTATTTCAGGTCTTTGCTACTAAGACCTTAATTAACATAGTCAGAGTGCTTCCAAACCAGAGTGCCAGAAGCCGTTCGTTGTGGTGGTTTTTAGTGGGAATTCGCGAATTTTTCACCACGGAGATAAAGATTTTCTACATCTTCAACTAAAAAAAAGGTTGCGTTAAAGGACAATAATAAAATGACGATTCAAATCTCAAGACCTAGTAAAAGTGGTATCATGTCATTTCATTGTTGTGGCTTCCATCCCCACATTGGTCAACACTTGCATACACCAAGTTTAGGTTAAGTTTAGGTTACCAAAGGAAATAGAAAACAAGCTTAGAATCGCTCTGGAATAATAAAAGATAGCAGATGTTTCTTTAATCGTTAATATTTTTCTTCGGTTAACAGATTACTTAATTTTATAAAAGTATATATATATTTAACTAAAATACTGTCAACTATTATTAGAAATAATGAAGTAAGTCCCCGTTAATCTCCTATAATACCTTTATATCTTTCCATTCGTAGGACAACCGTCGGTTACAATATTCTCCGGTCGTATGCGCTCAATAGCCACACGGACTAATATTAATAATAACTGTTTATGAAATCTGGGGAATTACATTTAGACGATAATATGATAATTTTTAAATTTTTTGTATACATTATTTTTAATCTAAAAAGAAATAAAAAAGCACAAACGGTTTTGATTTACTTAATAGATAGAAGCTACTTTAAATTAGACTTACGTTTTTATGTTGTTAAATTTTTATATTTGTTTTAATTTATCAGCGATAGTAAAAAAATAAATCTTAGTAAATAGAAAAAGTGTGTAGATCATGAATATACATTACAGTATGTTTATATTTTTTTGTTTAGCACTTATCCACGTGTAGCGCCTTAAATAAATATATACCTATGTCAAAAAAAGATAATATTAATAAAATATTACAAATGTATGTATAGGTAGGAATAAATCTAATATTTCATTAATAATGCATTTTTATTATGATTGTAATTGTTTTTACACTTTTTGTTAACATTATCTTGCCGTTAATCTGGTATTGTAGGTACATAAATTTAATGCGTTACCGAATTTGTTGAATAATATTTTATATTTTTTTGCCATTGTGTATAAGTATATTAGCACTGATGTGGAATTTTTTATGAATGTGACCTTTACCAGTGTCCGTTTATTGACGTGTTTTGCAACAAACAAATAAACTTCACTGATATTTCCTTCGCTCAATAAGAATTTAAATCCACGGAATGTTCAATAGCAGTAGTCGATGCAGATTATAGATACAGTAGTCTCCTCGAATGATGTCCTGCCTCATTTAACTGCACCCTTTTAAGTGTAGCTTATTCAGTAACTACTCAAAGTATGATGATAAAGTTTATTTTTAAACCTGATAGAAGACATTAAAGCAACAGGTTCTGTATTTATAATAAGCCAACCTATACAATTCTACGCTACATTATATGCTAGGTTAGATTAGTAACGCTTATTATAGTGCGAAAACAATTATCAATTATGTGGTAAGTGAAGGTGTCGTGCATAAACGTTCGATTAATAGAACTAAAGCCAAAAATAAGGCACCAATTTTATAGATTAAAAATTCTTATGACTTTAGATTACATTATAGTCTGACCTATGTTTGATCGATCACCTCTTGTTAATAAAGGTTTAAAGATAAAGGAAAAAGCGTAGGTATATTATTTAATAAATTCGAGTCATGGTTTTAATCTTAATCAGTATTTATTGCCTGTTTTTTTGTACCATACTTGTAATGTTATTCCACTGATATTTAATTTTAAATTCGCACTAACAAAACTATTTTCATGACATGTAAACATGCTATCAAATATATTTAATAAAATTATAGGTACGGTATGATAGATGATACGTACCCATTAATGGTATTAATTTATTGTAGTCTAATATAATATGATTGCAATAGATTACCTGTTATTTGAAAAAAATGAGTTATAACGTTATGGAGCAAAGTTGTACAATTTATATTCTTGTTGCTTTTATTACTAATCTCACGAGCCCAGAGCAACACGGTAGGGACTAGCTATAAACAGGCGTTGCCCTCTGTCAAAGTATCAAGCTCAAATTGGGCATATGCATTGAACTGCTGTCACAGAATTAGCTTGTTATGAGTGAGTTCATAGTGATAGACAATTGTTTTATTAAGTAAGTCTTAGCTGCGTATGTGCGAAAATTTCCCCCTGCAAAAAATGACAGACTGTTTTGTATCGGAAAAAGTCACTAGCACTATACCTCTTTTTTTGCTCGTGCGGAAATCCTTCCGGATGCCACCAGTTGATGGCACCAGTTGAGCTACGTCGGACTCGAACCCACTAAAACTGTACGCCATCTCGGGTACTATAAACTAGGGAACCAGGTGTACCCTCGCCTCGGAAGGAAGTCCCTAGAACCTCGGGTCACTTTATTTGTGAAGGAAGTACTAATAGGTACTATCATAACGATTGAACCCTTTGTTTGTGTTTCAATTAACATCCAAGTGTAATTTAACTAAAATATAAATATGTATAGAGAAATATTTAAGTATTTTTACTCTGTTTACCATATGCGATATGTTGATGCTTCAATACAATGTTATAACTTCAGATTGTAATTCTTTGATACTACCCATATAAATTAAAAGAATCAACCTCCTCATAAAAAACATATTTTGCCCTTATACAATGTGTAAATACGAAATAGAAATAATAAATTTAAAATTATTTATGGTTTTCTTCGTAGACGTAAAGGGTATTAAGATTTGATCTCTATGGTACCGTCATATTACTGCCTTTGTGGATGGACGTTATTTTATCAGTTTGATCTTCAAAAGCACCTAAGTATGAGAAGCTTTCTAAGGATAATGGTTTCTAGCAAATCTTGTCATTTCTTATGCATAATGAACAATATTAAGAGACCCGCTAAGTGTAATTGGAGCTTGAACAGCAAAGTGCTCAGTTTATGCGGCCGACATAATTACGTATAATAGGCGACTTTTGCAACGCACGGGCATTCAGAATGTTTAACTCCCCTGAGACAGAAATTTTGAAACACTAAGTAATTATTATAAGTTATTATACGATTAACTTAATGTTGCTATTGTATTTACTTATTGTTATTTTCTTTACCAATCGATACGGATCTTTTTTTTTTATTTTACAGAATGATGTGTATCATATAAGTACTTGAACTACCATAAATTGTACGCAATTTCAGTCTACAACAGTTGTAGTAAATCTATTGTAAATCATTTTACATAGTACCTACTAGCTTTCAGCCGCGGCTCCGCTCTCGTATATCTCGATTATTGCAGTAAAAATAGTAGCCTATGGGTTATTCTGATATAATAAGCTATATTACTGTAAAGTTTCATCCAAATCCATTCAGTAGTTTTTGCGTGATAGAGCCACATTCATACACACAAAATTTCGCGTTTATAATATTGGTAAGGATTTTAGTACTTACTGATCATATAAATTATTTCTTGGACTATTTTAATTTTGGGTTGGCCTCTATTTAATGACCTGGATTACAGCTATGTTGTTTAGATGTCATCGTAGTAACCTTCTTTCTAGATTAAAGTAAAAACGCGAAAAAGTTATTCTATTATTTTGCTTAAATTCAAGATATTTTCGTAAGATATGTTTCTTTGATATTGAAGTATTCGTTACTTTATGAGCTCACAATGTGTTCGTAAAATGTAAAACATTGATTTGTGTCCTTTAATTTCATTGTATTTTTACTTTATACGGGCTTTCACGGAAGCACATAAATAATGGTTGTGACGATGTCTACATATTTCTCATATATTTCTTTGTTCGTGCTTTCAAGTGTTTAAGCTTTTACAAAGTAAAATGTATAGTACTTAATGGTGGCTATTTGTAAATGTTCAACTGTACCATAGTAACTAATAAATTTTATTTTAATTCGTCCATATTTCACTTGTTTAGATAGTTAATGGTAATTGGCTCTTGAATCTATTTATGTATTTAAAAGTATATTTTGATCAGATAATTTTGAGTAATGCTGAATATGTGGTTAATAAAAATCACTTTTCTGAGTTGTATTAATCTAGACAGCCACGCAGAAGATTTATTTGATAAGACTCTTGAGTGAGGTGAGTTTCCACTAGTGCAGGCGGGTTTAAAACAAAAGAAAATTTTATAAAAGATCTTATAAAATTCTTCAGTATATTTGGTATATTTAGATAATAGACATATTATCAAGCCACTATTTTATAAATAAAACATCAGTTTTTTTAATGAAAAGAGTATTAAAAGTAATGCAAGTTATTGATTTTTTTATATATAGATATAGACTACGTCATATTACTTACATTTTTTAATTGTCATGGTACAACAGAGTATTAGTTATTCTGGATCATGATACAAGTAAAATGTTCTAAAAGGATGCTGGAAATTAGTCTACCAAAGAATCTCTAGTAGAAATTGACAGGAGAGAGAAACTAAAATACACGTTGTCAGCTGTAGGTTATTCAAACATACCGATGACTATGCTATTGACTGATTGCTAAATTGGCAAAAAATAGTGTAATGGAAAGAATGAAGACTTGTTCTGTGACTGTACTTACCGACGGGCTTTGCTCTACAGATAATTAATTTCGTCGCCTTTTTCGGATCATTGTTTTTACTCACATATTTCGTAGGGGCAAGTACTTATCGGGACACAATTACGTAGAATACATTTCGATAAGTTCCAATAACAAAAATCCAACTATGCGCGTCTAGAATTAATAGGGCCATGTATTCTTCGAAATATTCATAGTAGGTACCTGAGTAACATCACCCTTCCTATTATGGATAGGTACTACTTATGTGGCACGTAGAAAAAACTGAATATGAATGTGTTTTAAACTGAGAACTTGATTTCTCGTAGAATTGCCTAGATAACGGCCCATGCGTAGGTACCTAAGTATTTTCTCATTATAACTTGGATAGGTAGCTCTGTATACAAGTACTTTCTGTTTATCTGTTATTATCAACAATAAAGACTGATAATCCAAATTCATTTTTTTTCTCTTCGAATTCAAATTTTGAAAACATGTGTACACACTATAGTGATTATAAGCAAAGAAAACCTCTTCTGTCCTAGTCTCTACTTAACTAAATGATTTTTTTTATTTTGGGTTTTTCTGACAAAGAGGTTGTTTGTGTTTAATTATTTTTTCTTTAAGCTAAATTCCGATGAACAATCTAAAAAATAAAGTTAAACAAATAACAATAAACAAGATTCATTTGGAAATGACGAAGAAGACTGCCGCAAGATGAATGGTGAATGAAAACTAACCACGTGAAAGGGGTATAACGAGATGGCTTACCATTTCAGTGCTTTTGTTTTTGTACCGATACCGGGTAGCATTTTATTTAAAACAATAGCAGACGTGGTCGGCATATTTTACTGCGGCATTGCTGCGACAAACTTGTCTTACTCCGTCAATCAATGGTCAGCTTAACAATACTTGTGGTTTTTATATTTAAGTATATATTTACTAAGAATATATACCTACTCATATGGAACATAATGAATACACGATACTATGTATTATCAATTTGTTTGAAATATTTAGCAAACTGTCTTCATACGATACAAACGATAAATTTAATCCAAACATTGTGTTAGCGGTCATCTAAAAAATAATCACAGAACTGATTATAGTACCATAAACATTTGATTGCCTCGCTGGCGCAGTGCTAGTATATGCGACTGCTGTGTTTGAAGTCTCGGGTTCAATTGCCGCTCGGATCAAATGTTTGTCTGATCTGCAAATACTTGTTTTGGAGTCTGGGTGTTTTACATGTAGGTATTGTGTGTATATATTTACAAAAAAAGAATGTTTTGTATTCGTTTCAGTAGCTTTGCTTAGTTTGGGACTAGATGACGTTGGGTGTAAAGATGTCCGAAATATTTATTTATTTAAAAATCCAGATTACTTAAGAGGGCATTGTCTAAGATATTTCTTGTACTACTTGAGCATTGTTTTTCAACCGTTGTACACAATCTTAGGATTTTGAACATAATAAGAATAAGACATAAATAGACAAAATAAGAATTAAGCCCTTTGCCATTTGAGAGCGTTGTCTGTTGACTTTTTTTACTCTCAATAAACTATAAATATTTTTTTAAATCATGCCTATATGCATAGGTACAGAGAGGACTATAAACGAATCTACCCCGCAACTATTTTATACGCGCTTTAGACTTGCAGGATGCTTCTTGTTTCTGTTTCACGTAATTTAGTATGTATTGTGTTTTGTTCCTATGGAATTATTTTACAACCTTTCCTTTAAACTTATAGCGTTATTTGAAGTTGTTAGATACATTATGCTCTAAAATTTATTAGATAAATAATTTTATAAAGAAAAAAATAAGCAGTTAAATTATTTTTACTTTAACTAGAAGTCCCTTTTTAACATTCGACTTGTAATACGTTGAAAATATAGATAATTTGAGTTTATGATGAAATATTTGATGACTGTGATTTATTTTGGTACATCACAAAAAATAGAGGTTTGGAAAACTTTTAACAGATGTCTCTGTAGAGAGCGTCGTCAGTGATCAACATCGAAATAATTCTGTTACTCAATAACAGATGGCGCTGTACGACACGTTTTAGAATTTTAAAATGGTAATTTTGTGATAAATTTAATTTAACCATTTATATTAATATTAATTATTATAAATTTTAATTAGTATTAAAAATCTTCGATTTCCGTATTGTAATCTTCGTTTAGTAATCATAGTTTTTCGTACAAACACATACATATTTAAAGTACAAAACCTGTTTATTGTATTTTAATATTTATGAGCAAAAATACAAATGTGTTACAACATATATTATTTGGCTCAAATATTTCTATTATTTTTAATTATTTAATAGTTTTGGTAACTTGATAAGTTACATACAATATATTTAAAGTTTTCATGAGTACTTTTTGGATCTAAGAAAAATTTACATTGATTTTCTTTTTGTGAATAATTGATCACTTTTATGTTGACTTGGTACTTTTTAAAAACAATTTAATTCTTAAAAGAAAAGTTTCACAAAGCCTACCCAGACTCAGAATAATAACTTGTAGATCACATAAAGTGTTAGCTTGTGTAGGATTTGAACCCACAACACTTAGCGCAGTAGAAACCGGCGTATCATCCGTAAGCGGCTCCTTGATATGTCGATGTGTTTCTGACAGAATCAATGAAAACCAAAGCAAAAACATGTTATGTAAACACTCAACATACTATATAACGTTTGAAACTCTGATAATACGTAATAATTTAAAAACACAAGCTTCATTTTCCTGTGATAATTTGAAAGTAACTTAATCATCTGTAAACTTACCTCAGGTTACTGCAACGTGTATGTTTGTGTATAAACATTTTATAACCTATTTGTGCAAATCGAGTTATTCATATTTCTTTATTTATACATAGATTAAATAAAATCTAACCTCAGACAAGCTAGAGTCTGTATTTGATTTCTCAAACAAGTTTAGATACTTATTGCATACAGCGAACATTGACTATTGACTATTAATAGATTGCACAGGAAACCCTATAATTGGCGTCTATTATAATTTTATAAGCTAGTGCGAACTTGTATCTATGATCGCAGAAGTTGAATAAGTTTGATAGTCTGTAATATCAATATATTATGACTTTAATAAATAGTATGAAGTCAGACTTGTGAGAGTTTAACTATAAAAATTGGAAATAACTGAGAATTTTTTACACACACAAAACACATTACAACATATTTATTAGATTTTCATTCTGGTTATCGTTTATCATATAATTTTAATGAATTTAAGAGCCGAGATGATACGTAATTAATAGATATATAAATATCAACTTAACGAGTAAGAAGCCAATTTCACTTTGATTTAAAATGTCACTCAGTTACTTTTCCTCTTTTTTCCTGTGCGCCAATCCTACCGGATACCACCAGTTGGTGATTATGTCGGACTCGAACTGACTAAAATAGCATAATTTTAACAAAAAGAAACCGACTGCAAAGAAACTATTCCGAGTACCCAAATTGCGACAATTGTGCGTATAATATTTCAGGAGTTCCCTCGATTTCCTTGGGATCCCATCATCAGATCCCAATATGTTGACGATGAAACCACCTGTAAGCTACGCCCATTCCAATGCAAAAAGAATTTTTGAAATCGGTCCATAAACGACGGAATTATCGCTGAACATAAATAAAAAAATAAAAAAAAGATTCCGACGAATTGAGAACCTTCTTATTTTTTTTGAAGTCGGTAAAAAACCACATGCCACGATCGGGTACTTTAAGCCAAGGAATCAGGCATGTTTTAGGGGACATCTAAGTGCTTAGATTTCCCTTAAAACTTTGGGTCTATCTACGTTAGGGTTTTCCTAGTAAGGAGACGGTTAAGGTATACTGTGGTAAACACGAGCATAAATCTCTTCAATATTTAATTGTGAAGAATTTGACAGAATATAAGTCAAGGTGTGCCATTGACAATAGTTCCAATTACTTTAAAATGTAGGTATCGTTTGAGCTAAACTAAATAATGTTGTAGATCCAGTTTATGCGTAAAATGCACACTATTTCTGTTGTCATATATAGTTTTTATACATATATCTTTATGTTTGAAAAACTATTCCGCTTGTTGGTGAATGTTGAAATTAAATCTTTCAATTGTCACTTTGCTTGTTGACATTAAGACACAGTATTTTTTTAAATCTGCGTTCATCATCGTATACATACTGTTCTTTTCATATCTTTAAATGGTTTAAATAGTTGAAATGTTGACTTCTAATATGGCCGTCTGACTCTCATCCTCCTAGCCTTATTCCCATTATTATTTGGGGTCGGCTGCTAGTTTAACCGGTTTTACCTGAATATTAGTTTTTCAAGGGAGCGACTGGCGGAGAGCTGAAATTCGAAGGTTGAACTAGTTGTCAGTAAATTTGAGGGCACTGACTTCCCAATAACGATTGCCATAGATGTTCATGACAACCGGGACCGACGGCTTTACGTGCTCTCCAAGCACGGGCGTGAATCACCACCAAACTTCCAAACTCCGGGTTGTTATTATGAATTTCCTAGGAAAAACCCAAAAACACTTTTACCCTTTATGGCCGTCTGATTCTAAGTAATATATAATGCACACACTTTTATTTTATTTTTCCTTAGTTCCCTTATAGTTTCACCATGTTAGGTTGATAGAAATCGTTTCAAAATCTGTTGATTATTTCAAAAAGTTTGAGACCCAAGAAGTTATCACTCATCATAGTTGTCTTTAACTTTTAAGTTCAAAATTGTGATTAATCACTGTTGATATACCAATGGTTTTCGGTAAAATCAGTTCAAAAATATTTTATGTTATACCCTAAACCTCCCGTATTCATCACCCTTCATACCTTCAAGCAACGTATTATTTTCAACTTAAGGGCTGTTCCTTTTAAGTTGAAAATAACACAGAACCGAATCCTTTATTAGACTTAAAAAATTGAAGCTTTTATATTTTTGTAAATATCTAGAGTGATGAATGGAATTTTCTAATGGGTGTACTAAATTGTTGTTTACTCCTAGAATTGTTACGAAACAATTCTAGGAGGCACAGGCCCTATAAGAAACTTATTTTAAAGTACTTGTTTCTTATTAGAATATAGCTATTTTCATAAGGGATCTTTTTATAAGCACTTTTCTACTATTATACATACGTACCAACATTGTCTCTACAGGTGACAGTACCAAGCATGGGAGACAGGGACTTCAAATAGTTGAATTGTATATTGTATGTCAATATATATATATATCATCATCATCCTCCTAGCCATTATTCCCAATTTTATTTGGGGTCGGCTACTAGTTCAACCGGATTTACCTGAATTTCAGTTTTTCCACGGAGCGACTGGCATCGGACCTCCGCAACCCTAAGGGAGAACTGAAATTCGAAGATTGAACTAGTTGTCAGTATATTTGAGGGCACTGACTTCCCAATAACGATTGCCATTGATGTTCATGACAACCGGGACCGACGGCTTTACGTGCTTTCCGAGGCACGGGCGTTAGTCACCGCCAAACTTCCATACTCCGGGCAGTTATTAGGAATTTCCTAGGAAAATCCCAAAAACACTTTTTGGCCCGACCCGGGATTTGAACCCGAGACCTATTGATTAGCAGTCGCATACGCTAACCACTAGACCAACGAGGCAGTATATATATACAATAATAAATATATATAAATACAATATATATATATATATATATATATACATTTATAATTATATCTACGAAGGTAACTTCATTTAATCTACTAAATTTCACACTCATTCTGATAAATTGGCTTCTGTTATTTACTATTATATGTTACGTTGAAACGAGTACAAACAGTATCAATGTTTTATGACACTACTCTTGATAAAAGTATTTGAACAAAGCTCATAAATTAAACACTTTTAATATCTTTGAGAAGTAGAGTTAATGAAACAAATTGAAAATGTACAAGATGTGGTACTAAACCGTTCTTTATGTTTTCTGAGCAGTTATCATATTCATCGCATTATTGACCTTAATCTTTACAATTTATGGTCATTCAGTACAAAGTACCATAAACGTTTTATTGACAGTCGTGACTTAATCCTATCAATTTGATGGTTTTATGCGCTCGCTGTTTGTAAATACGTAAACGCCACGACTAAACTTCTGTATCAGATTCTTAACAGAGATCAAGTCTCACGAGCCCCCCTAGATAACTTGCAAACGTTTCTTGTTTTCTATTCTATTTCTCTATTCACTTGTTTCATTGACTAATGTCACTCAAACATGTGATCAAAACAAAATATTAGCGGTAATATATATTAGGTGATTAGAAACAATCACCGAGGGTAAGCAACAACGGTACGGTCAGTACCTGGATTGGTGACCGTTAATGGCATGATACCATGAGGGTCTCCGTAATTCAGAGGTTAATTTAAGCAGTCGGGCCCTGTTGTTATCATAGGATAGCAGTCGGGCCCTGTTGTTATCATAGGATAGCAGTTGTGAAGCTTAGTTGGAGGTCTTCGGGCGACTTCAAAACATCCAACGTCAAGCTTCGTAGTATGCCCTTAACCCTCTCCTGAGAGTAGACCCGAGACCATCAATGGGACAATATCGGTTGTTGTTGTTATGTTGGATGATCATAATAATATCAAAGTAATATTGTTAAGGTTTTGTTACCTTTGTAGCTTTCACTCTATGTACTCGTGTGTACAACATCGTGAAATGAAATCTTATGCTTTTCAGAGATACCCTTTCATACTTTTAAAACTGGCTGTATTATATAATACAACCATTTAATTTAAGAACCTTTAAGATTGTAAATATTTTTCTTTGACGTAAAGTAATAACAAAAAGGCCAATGCACAGTACCACAAGCGTCAGATGCAAAATGGCGAAACAGGCTTGCAGGACATTGTATGCTATGTATGTGTAAACAAGGAACAAAATCGGTGATCGGTGACGGTTACCTATAATCATTCTTATTGCTAAAGAAATAATAATATATCGTGAGCAGATAACGAAATATTTTTTTGGTATTTTGACGATCGAATTTATAGTAAATGCAGTAAAAAAGTAATACGACGGTTGTTTTGAAGTTATTTTAGCCTTATTGACGATATTTTAAACTTCAAAAGAGAATATCGTGTTTCAAGTACTCTGTTCGATAGTAAGGTGTACATAATGTAGTGGTCGTGACATTTCCTTATTGAATAAAGAGAATGTTACATATATTATATTGTTGAGACAATGTGGTACTGTTTACAGTGAATGCAATAAATGGATTGGTATGTGGCTGTGAATCTCTCAGGTAGTACTGGATGTAGGGGACGCCACAGTAATAATACATCGGCGAGATCGCCAGTACAGTCACGTTTCCATTGTTCGTGGGCGGCAGATAAAAAGTTCACAGAGAACTAATAATTAGTTTCAGGATCGAGAGTGAACTCGAAACAAGAAGCTTAATTAGCACTCATAAAATAACTCTAAAGGGCAGATTGAATTATATACAACTCTTGCAAAACATTCCTCAACATGAGACATTTAATATTACTATTATAGCACTGAAATATTGATTTTTGCTAAATTTTATTAATACAAATCTAAAGGTGTTTTCTTTGAACGAATATCTTAAAATATTGAATAAAGATTGAAATATTTTTATAATTGTTAACGATTTTGAAGGATCAACTTATTTATCTGTATTTTTTTATAAAAATCTTGAAGTTGAAAGATGCAGCAATGAACTTGAATTCTTCTTCTTTTTCTTGTGCCTCTTCAATCCTGAAGGCGGGACAGTTGCTCAACGGAGGTGATACCGGTCCACTCCCGGACATTTCGCAGCCACGATTTCTTTTTTTGCCCAGCGCATCTCTCACCTTCTACTTTGCCCGTCAATATTAATTGTAGCAGCATATATCTATCGTGTCTGAGCACTTGACCGAAATATTCAATTTTGCGCTTTTTAATGGTTTGTATCAGTTTTCTAGACATATGGACACGCTGGAGCACAATCTCGTTCCTGACTTTTTGCGTGTAACTGATGCGAAGCATACGACGGTAACACAACATTTCAAAAGCCTCTAGACGTCTCGTCGTGTCGTCTTTTAAGGTCCATGCCTCGCAACCGTACATGACAATGGGCCAGATGTAGCACAGAAGCATACTAACTCTGAGTTTTATGTTCAGTTGACGACAACATAGAACTTTTCTCATTTTGTTGAGAGAAAAGAAACTCGGGCAAGTTCTATCCGGGTTTTAATTTCTGAGTCGGAATCCCATGCTTCAATTACCCAAGCACCGTACTCGTTCTAGTTGTTTTCCCTCTAGGTTAGGATTTAAATCAGTATTTCTGGAGACCACCAATAGTTATGTCCTGCTGATATTTATCCACAGACCAGCTTTTTGACTACTCTCGTTGACCCTAGTTACTATTCTTGAAAGTCGCGTTCGGAAGATGTGATGAGGACAGTGTCGTCTGCGTAACGCAAATTGTTAACTATAGTTCCGTTGATTTTTACTCTAGCTTCAAGATCTTCAAGAGCTTCAGACAACACAGCTTCAGAGTAAATGTTAAAAAGCAACGGAGACATGACACATCCCTGGCGAACTCCGCGACAGCTTTTTACTTCATCTGTGTCTTCATTATCCACCCCTATCATAGCTACTTGTTTTTCGTAAAGATCATAGATAATTCTTACATTTTTACCATCGAGACCAATATCCATAAAAAGGCCCATGAGCTCCTGGTATTTTACTTGATCGAATGCTTTTTCGTAATCAATAAAGCATAGCAGTACATCGGTTTGCATATCTCTGCATTATTGCATGAGAACGTTGAGGGCGAATAGAACTTCTCGAGTACCGACCTTGGATCGGAATCCGAACTGGTTGTCTCCCAGTTGCTCATCACATTTTAGTCTAATTCTGTTCTGAATGATGTTTAAGAACACTTTTAGGACATGGCTCATTAGACTTATCATACTACTTTCACATTAGCAATATACAATGCCTGTGTCGTATACATTATATCAATACACATTAGCAATATACAAGACTTTACAATGTATGGTCATGAAACGGAAACAAAGAACACCCAGACTTAGAGCAACAGTTCTTGCATCACACAAAGTGTTGTTCCACGTGGGATTTGAACTCTCGACACTTGGCGCAGTAGAAACACGTGGCGACCGTTTAAACCAAACGTGCTGTCAAATTACAAAAAAAGAATGTTTATGTATTTATATCAGTCGTCTAGTAGTCTAGTACCCATAATACAAGCACTGCTTAGGTTAGTCTTTAGATGGCGTTGTGTATAAAATTTCGAAAATACAGTCGACTCTCGTTCATTCAAACCTGCGATAATTCGAACCTCTCTATAATTCAAAGTTATCACGAAATCCCTACAAAATCTCTTTATATTTCGAACTAAATCCTTACATTTTTATGCACTTGGTAATTCGAACGAAAAAATAATTGCTATATAACAAAACGACGCGTTAATTCGAACTCATCGGCGTTCAACATTCGACAATTCAAAGTTGCAAAGAGAAAGAGGCGGAAAGATTGTAAATAGTTAAATACAAATACAATATTGCGACAAGTTCAAACTTGTATCAAGCAAGATCCTCATTCGATACCTTACAAACCTTCTGTCTACAAAACGAAAGTGATGAAAAAGCATTTCAGGCACTTTTTCTCTTAAAAAAAAATATTGAGCAGTCTGAGCAGCAATGTGCTTTGAAGCAAACCAGTATAACAGAGGTCTTTCGAAAGATTAATAAATTCACATTATGATTACATGTATGTACACGAATGTACCTCTAAAATTTTGTCATTGTTATATTAAGAGTTAATACATAAATAATAATTGATCAGCTTTTAATAATTCGAAGTTTTATTTATTTACTCTCACAAATTTCGAACCATTTTTTAAGAGTCCCTCGAGTTTCGAATTAACGAGAGTCGACTATATTTAGATATTTAAATTAGCTCTCTTGCATACAATTCCTCTAGCCACTTCTTGCCTTGGTGCCTATATTTATGTGGTGGTAATGACAATAATGTGCCGTTTGTTTATACAAGAACTTGGGGTACCTGTAGGTATGTATGATGACTATCAGTCCTACACACGACTTTAGCTTCCATTGTATGGGATTGTGGGAGGTACTATTTGTAACGTTTAATATAGTGTATGAGCAAGCGCGTGTCGCGTATCATGCAGATTGGTGTAGCGATAGGTCACAGCGAGCATGCAAGTGTAGTTCGTCTATGGAGCGATAAACCGCGTTCCGCCCTTCGCACCAATTTACACTGAGCATAAATCTTTTAAGATCGAGTGCTGCGTCCTGTCGCCATTCGTCACTGTTGTTAAACCACCGATTGAAAAACGAACGTGATTTGGTTATTACAAAGCACTAAATGAACCACTTAGACAGCTCATTAAATAAATTTATTTCATTGGATAATGATTCGATACGATTGAAAGTTAGAGGCTGAACTCTGTTTGATTAATGTGATTCGTTTAGAGGAGTTTTTGAAGAAAATATTTAGTGGGTTGACATATCGGCTAAGGAAATATTTATCGGTTGTGTAAGCTATTTATTGTATTAAGAAATATAAGGTTTCAATGATCGGTACAGCATAGCGTGGTTAGAATTATTGCGTGACTAAATTCCAAGACGTAGGTTTAGCACTAAGCTTGCAATTCATTCTTGTTGACGCGCGCCAGTCTGTAATTAATGAGACAATATATTAGAAACGAATTCGTTTTGGATGCATAAGTAATGCATAATATATCTTAAGGTTTTCTAAAGATTGTATGCAGTGATTGAATTAAACGACACCATACCTCATGGCGTTATAAATATAATAATATTTATTTTTGTAAGTAAATCTTGTACAGATGTTTTCACACGTCGAATCCTATAAGTAGAAGGTGCCGACATTTTCTACTCCTTACTCTGGGAAGAATTACCGAAACAAACCCCAGAGTTCTTTTTTAGTTCGTGTATTTATTTAAATAAGAACTACGTTATTAATTACATCTAATTACATCTTATACATTACATATCCGTTAAATATTCTTCGCTTATGAAATAGGCATGTTTTCCGTTAAGATATGGGCTTTTTCAGATAAAATATTAAGTAAATTTACTTTACTTAATACTTTACTGATGGAAAACAGTTTCATTACGCGATATCTTGAAATCATGAGTGAATCAATTGTCAAAACGGTAAAATCCGATTTGTTAGAGTCTAATTGAACTGGTTTTTTTTTGAAATTTATTCAATAATAACTAGTACGACTAATGATGTAGCTCTTTTAAATGTTGTCATAAATTGCGAGTGATGGTTTTTAATGATGTTTTATGGTTTCTTAGGAAGCGAACAAATTATTTTTAGAAAATAATCACAACAAATTAGTTAGATCGATTGGACAACGAGTAGGCAAATAAAATTCATAACTGTCAATAACTATCAATAATATGTCTTTTATTCAATCAAATCCAATCAGTAGGTAGTAAATATACTTAATATTTTCTCTGAAAAAGCCCATCTCTCAACGGAAAACATACGTATTTCATATGCGAAGATTATTTATGCAGATCTGACTATTAACGAAGTTATTATTTAAATAAATTCACGGACTTAAAAACCGATTCATGGGGTTTGTTTCGGTAATTCTTCCCAGAGTGAGGCTTAGATAATGTCGACACCTTCTAGCTGTAGAATCCCATGTGTGAAAATATCGGTACAAAATTTACATACAAAAATAAATATTATTATCATTTATAACGCCATGAGCAATTACAAGCTGAGACCCGCGGTTATTGGTGTAAATAGCGAGTAACGCCGCGGAGCAAGGTAGTCAAAAAAGAACCCAAGTTACTCCTTATAACATCAGCTTTCTGATAGTGAAAATTCCGTCAGAATCGGTCCGCTATTCCAGAGATTATCCGGAACAAACAGACATATACAAAAATTAACAAAATAGCTTTTTTGAAGAAAGTACCATATTTACTTTGACGTGCATTTAATAAAAAACTATTCAATTGAAATACACTCCAATTTTATTCATTTGTTTGTATATCAGAATACCTATTCTAAATACCTACCTATATTAAACTGATTACAAATATTACAAACATTTTATTAATAATATACTTAAAATAAGTAAGGTTAAGTAATATCGATGCTAATTATTATACAGTATAATACCTACCATTATAATTACTTCTCCAGAAGTTTTATCACTCTCTCACGATCGAACTTTTCTAACGGCCATCACAATTTTTTTAATTAGCTTCCAAAATAGAGCCCCCATAAATTTTATAGCAACGTGGAGGTGTAATGTGGAGTCGGCAGGCCCGCTGCGTGTGCCGGTGCTGACTCGCCGCCGGCGTTCATTTGGGTATCACAGTTTTACGATAGCATTTATGATTGATTAATCAGTGAGCCCAAAGTTGATCGCTTCCGCACTTATTCTTCTGATTGCAAAACCATTTCTAATTTCGTCTAAGTCTCGTAATGATTGTAATATGTCTATTTATGAACCTGATGTTAATATATTGCCTGAGGATATTGACATCGGAAAATTAAAACTGTCATATTATCACAAGATTAAATTCTGATTAGACATGATATAGACGGCAATCAAAGTAATCGTGTCAGTACAGGGCGGGAGCTTTGTGTTGATACTTGTTAAGCTCAAATTAGGCCAAGCGCTATTGTTCTCCTATTAAGTATCATAAATGGCAAATCAAGTTTAGCGCTATGCAAGATTAATGGTTTTGGATTTAAGTCTATTTGTTACAATAAAATCTTAATGCCTAACAATGAAACCTTTTAAAATGTTTAAGACTGATTGTACTCAGTCTTTTCTTTGATAACGTAACTGTCATGCATGGTGGTCATTAATAATTGAGTTCAAACATAGCTTCTGAGATAAACATCAACTTCGTACAATATCTACGAGTAGATATTAATACTCGTGTATCGTGGTCGCTTTCAAATGAGTGACAGCTACTGAAGAGTATTCGAAGGAAAGATAACGTTTTCTAGCTCGCCTCTCTCGAGAACAGATAGGATCCACGATTTATTTTCTAAGAGATTTAAAAAAATTAAAATGATGTCGAGATTGGAGGAAAAATGCTAACGGCACCTTTGCCTATCGTAGGATTAAGTTGACGATAAACACCATAAGCTTTTATAACGACATCTCTCGTCAGTACAATATAATGACCGCATTTTCTTAGAAAACTAAGATGTCAGATAGGTAGTAAATGTTAGGCATCATAAGCTGTACCCTCCACAATTTTCGTTGACCTGTGTATGGTATCTACCGACAACAAAAATTATACAGTAGAGAATACTTTGATATCACTCGGTCATCTGACCGTATAATATTGCAATAGCCATTACGGACACACTGTAGCATCTTCAAAGTGCTCGTAAACGCGCTACACGGCTACTAGAAATGTAATTTAGCGGTACTGAGAAAGAAACGATAGCTATCTTCAGATGAATGAAGCAGTGTTAGTGCACCGTCACACTTTTTTTTACTGGTTAAGGTGTTCTGGAAACTTATCTCTCAATCACATGCCGTAACTTGTAGGTCATAAACTTATTTTTCAGATCTGCCCGCCTTGTTCTCGCTACATAAAACTTTCGCAACTTGTAACACATACGACTCCTGCGCAATGTTCAACCTGCGCACCACTACTAGGTGTAAAAGTGAATAAATTATTATTATTACCTTGTTATACATCATAAGATCGTGAAATCGCGTTCTGATCATTGCTTCTTTCTGTCACTGTGTCTGAACATGCACAGCCTCTGTGTTGTTTGCTATTCGGCTATTATCAATTAAATTTGCATAATGGTTTTGTAAATTATAAATGGAGCTGTAATTATTGGATGTTTAACTTCCTTGTAGTTTTTGTAATGGATCTAAACACATGTAATTGTGCTTGAAAACAATGCTGCGCTAAACATGATCGTAAAAACAATACGCATGTGATGAAATAAATATTTCTTCGCGAACAACAACGCGACAAAAACTAGCGACACTTTATTTTAATTCGTCCGGGCGAGAGTGACATTCGAGGCTGTCAGATTTAAGTCGTGTTCAAGGTGATAGTCTCTCTCGTGTTGCACTAAAATGGCGACCGAGTTGGCATTTAAATGCCATGCATTTTTAAATCCATTCTACATACGTAATTAACAATTCGACTTCGATTACTTTGTCATAAACGTGCGCGTGTTTATCGCTCTTCCCCGTTAGGAAGCGGTTTAAGGATTCACCGTGATATTAGTGTGGAAATTAACTTTATGCTAACTGTGAATATCAAAAACATTATCAGTAAAGTTTACGAGAAAGATATTACTTTTAAACTCTTTGTACATAGCAAAACCTGCATAATAGTTATACTTACATCCAAACGACAGCCGTGCATACTAAATTAGGATCAATATAAAATTCATGCAAAATTTAAGTAGCAGCCTGCAATAACTTTAGTTTACACTTTATTAATCTTGATACATATTATACGAGGTGAACTCGCATTAATTACAATTATGACGCGTGATTTAAAGATTTTGTACAACTTTATATTTCTAAGTATATAAGTTTCACTGGTTTTACGAATCTGGTCATAAAATAATATGTGTGCGAGGTATCATGTTTATTCTGTATTCGTAATAATCTTTCACATATTTATGGACATTCACTAATATTTAATTGGTACTATGAATATAAGTGACTAAATATTTCTGATGCTAACTTCTTCTATTAGCATACTAATTCAGAATTGTACTTTTTTTGCTTTATGAATGACAATCAAATATTACCGAATCAATTAAGAAATAAACTGACTACTTTTTCTCTTTAAGTACTTTATAATTTCATTTTATTTTATATTAAAATTTGGAATAAAGGAACTTTAATTGCGATCGAATTGTATATGTGTTTAAGTCAATATAAACGTTTATTTAGATCAACAGTTACGTTTATAACCGTTTCATTCTCTGCAATGTGATTAAAATATATTTACATCTAAAATATATGCAATAATTATGACTGATCATTGATCAAGGAGCAATAAATAACAACCTCATTAGTTTAAATGACAGTATTTCTAAGCTGTGTTGAGAGAGTTACGTACAATCAATAAAATGTAATTAATTTTATTGAATTTTACAATGATCTTGTATCTTTCTTTTGGTTTCATGACAAAAATGAATAATTAATTCACTTCGATAGATAATACGAATATACAATAATATACAATTTAATATACAATTATAGATTTATGGCAGTATGTTTTAAAAAATTAAAATAACTCAGCAAAATTGAACTCAGCAGAAACAAAAATAATTTTCTGTAAATATCATGTACCTATCCAGGCCTTCTTAGTAGTGTAATAATGTTGCTACGTCTGTTTATCATCTATGTCTGACTCACTGCCTCATGTCCTTAAGTAGCAATGCTATTTATTTAGTATTTTATTAATTCGAATGGCGCCAAACAGGTACTGTCAGTACACCTAACATATTACACTGGCATAGATCATTTATTAGTTAGCGCTTTTATACGGTCGTAAGTAGGCAGTCAACGCAGCTTAACACTGCGACAGGAAAGCCGTGACACATCCCATCCGCATGAACAATCAATTATACACAATCCATAATCACGAACAATTATTTTTTTTCTGGACGCAGTTAATAGGAGTGTGCTTTCGTCGGCTATTCTCTTGATAAGGGTTAAATTGTTCCGCCCGCGGCTTATGTGAACAAAATAAGCAATTTACGGCACTCGATACATTACGGTTTTTATTATTATTCTACTCTGTTGCTTATCTTGTTACAGCAGGTTTCTCTCGGTAATAACAGTGCGCGTCTTCAACTACCTGCTTATATTAGTATACCTACAAGAATGTTAAGCTGCGCTTCATCTGATTGTCCTTACAAGTGCTGACGTTATTTTAGATTCTTGATTTTCTCATAACATTTTCTTTCCACTTGATTCGTTCAGTTATATTCAGTTATATACATACACATATTACGTAATATGTGTATGTACGTACCTACATATTGTTTCAAGTATACACATAAGGAAGCTTTTTTTGATATATCGCTGAAAAGAAACAAAGGGCGCATAAATTTCTTGTCGGCTGGTGGCTTATCACGATTATGTCGACTTTCTCCGAGTGTCGATATACCGGCGTATAGCAGCATCTCATAAACGCGCCCCGCCCTGCGTTGCTGCCGACACCACTGATCCCAAGTGCATAGGGCTTTAGCCTGGCTTTAGTAAGCTACGTTAATTATAGAGTATTTTGCATTTGCTAATGTTTAAAATAACTTCGATAATTATGTGAGCTGTTTTAATTATTGATATTTACGTATTTATAGTTGTCATATAGGCTATTAGCATATTCCATATTCTATCATTTAATATGTGTACTTTGACATTTATCTCTTTTGAAAAATTTAAAATAAAGTATGAGCAAAAACATTTTTTTTAAATATGGATTAACTGAAAATATCTTCTTAATTTATTAGAAATCTTATCTATTTAGTTTATATTGAGTAATTTTTATATTTAATTGCAACAAGCTACACTTGCTTACCCTTACCCGAATCTCTTAAGAATACGTGACAATTTTGTATGTATTTATAAAGCTATTGTTCTACATGTATAGGCCTACGGACCCTATATACGTTATTCCGAATTGAAATATAATGTGGATCAAATAACGTTTTCAAATATAATGCCTATGTTTTAAAGACTATTATATAACGACCGTTTGTAAAATTTAAAGGGGTATTGCTGACCAACGTCTTTCGAATACAATTTTTCAAAGGGTTGTTCTTTTAGAATGGAGACAAAGTCAAGACAAAACATTTGATGACCGCCGATGACCGGTACCCACGAGTGACCAGTGTGGGAAGGAACATTTATTACTCTGTGAAAGCTTGACCCTTCCTTTGTGTCATCTATTATAGATAAAGTTCCACCGTGCAAAAGCGAAGGGTCAGTACAAAGACAGGCTATGGAGCGTCTACAATGATTGTTATATTTTTTGCACTGTTTAAGACGGTTATTTGAATTAATAAGAGAGATAAAAAACAGTTCTCGTACGAACTTCTCATGCATATTTTTCCACCTATAATTACGTGACTACGGCATGGACTCCTCGAGATATTTTCGTGCGCACGACGTCGATGTGAAGGGCTTGTACAAGAACTGTTCAGGCATTTCGGAGAAAACCAATGTGATAAATCGGAACCTCCAATTATTATTGCATTCGGTGCGCCACGGTACTCACTGTATAGTTATGGTGATTATTGACCAAAATCGGCACTTGTTCTCTTTATGCCAATCACATGTTTGATATCTTACAGTTCTTATTTTCTTAAAGAATATACGTAACTGCTTTTACTGATTTATTTCTTGACTTTTGGATCATTTAATAGATTTACATGTACGAGTTTATTTTATTTCTTTGTATTGTATTAGTGATACTATGTGCATAATATAAAGGACTTGGATCAAATTTTTTTTTTTGATCTGTTGGATAATTGTAGTAGATTTAATTTCATTTCTTTATTTTTTCTTTCAATTGATTTTCTATCTTTTGAAGAGACTTTTTTATCCTTAACTAAAAACGTACCCAATTATTAGTATATTTTTTGCATATTTTAATCTAAATGACTTGGATCAGAATATAGTTTTAATACCTATGTTTATCTACTACAAATAAATATAAAGTTGAAGGGTCTGTAATAATTTAAATTAACAGCTCTTTACTAAATGCATTTTGATGATGATTGATGAAGTATACGGTATTTACATAAAAAAATCAGTTCTTCAAATGTTTGTCTGTCTATCTGTTTGTTTCAGTTAACTCGCAACGGCTTGACCGACTTTGACGGAACTTTAATTGAGAGATAGTGATGTTATAAGAAGTACCATAAGCTATGTTTTATTTGAGAGAAAAAGAAAGTAGTTTAGGATATATTTAAGCCTAGTAAAATATTTAAAAAAATCCGATCCAAAAGCAACTAGACCCTTGGGTAATACGGCGGCATATAATAAGTAGGTACTTATATACTAAGATCGCACTGGACTGTAAGAAAAACACAAACAATTACCATATAACTAAGGGTGATTATTGATATTATGTCAAAGGCAAAAATTTTAGTAAACTTTTAACTTACAGGCGTTTTTGAAACTGGTAGGCATAAAAAGGTAACAAACCTGATTTGAACAAAGTGGTCATCCCTTACTAACACATAATAAAGCCCATTTGGTTCGTTTGAAAGGGTTAACTGTATTGAATAGAACCACAGGTGTGTATAAATATAAGCTTTGTAATTTGATAAAATAGCGGAATATCATCAATAGACTACATTTTATTTAAGGCCATGATGTTTTCTATTACATATAATCTTGTTATTTTGAGAAATGAAAGCCTATACATGTCTAGCATTACACACAAGACACGCTTTTGACTGCACGGTTGGTCTAGTGGTTTAAGTGGTCAACACGCTGGTTTCTGCTGTGCCAAGTTTTGTGGGTTCAAATCCCACATGGAACAACACTTTTTGTGTGATCCACAATTGTTGTTCTGCGTCTGGGTGTTCTTTGTGTCCGTTTTTTTATGTTTATAAATAAAAAAAAACTTTAAATCATCTAAGTAGAACTGCTGTACTTCTACTGAATAAGCTTCGCTGAGTTTTTAGTATTCTTTATCTAATCTGAGCATTACCTTCTTTTAACCAAAATTAATTCTGGTAAAGTTTAACTCATTTTTACATTCATTAGTAGAATGACATCTTCAAATTGAAATTAATTGTAAACCTATTTCTTTTTTGTTTAAGCTTACATAGCTTGGACAAAATAATCTACACTTGTTATCAAATAAACAGATATATAGCATATTAAAGGAGTTCACACCCAATAACGATTATTATATTGGAATCATAGTGCTAAATGTTAAAGTCCACTACATCAATAGAAGCTAATCTCACAATGATCTGAGGTCAATATAAAATTTATAAAGAATCATATCGGGTGGGCCATTAGCGATCTGCATGAGTAGTTAGTATTATTTGGCTATTTAGAAAACGGACATGACACATTATCTGTGGTAATCCATCTCGATCGTGTATGCTTCTCTAATTCTGTTGCTCGCCGCTTGTGAGTGGGCGCGCCTCGGCCGGCTGCTGCGACCGGTACGTCGTCGTACAGTCTCATAAATATAAGGCATAATTTTGTAATTATGTAAAACGGTAAAAAACCAAGTCTAAACCGTTTGCTATCTGTAACGCAATATAAATTAATGACCATTATAATAAATTCGTAGACGGCAAATGTTTAAAGAATATTCTGTTCAAAGCAATCGATGCAAGTGTTCTACTTTTATCATTTAATTAAAATGAGACTACATTCATGACTCGTTAAGAGAGAATATATATTTAGTAGTAAAAATGCAGTTATACGTATATATGCACTAATCACATAAAATTGGGTTTTAAGCCTGTACGTAAAATATTATCTACCTACTAAAATGACTCATCACTCAAATTTTATTACAAATTGAACTATATATAAAATTTACTGTTTTTATTCATGATCAGTAAAACTCGAAGATATCACGAAAAAGGAATCCATGAGAATGAAGCCGGAAGGAGACATTCCAAATGACCAAGGACTGGCGGCTTGTAAACGGCCGACAATAAGTGTAGATCTTTTATTGTTTTGTTATGATAATGTCGAGTGACTGTACAGTTTCTGTTTACGAGAACGTGAATTAGGTATTTGCATTTGCAGATCTATAAGGCAGCAGTAGTGGCGCTAAACTGTAATTAAAATACAGTGAGTACTCTTCGACGCCAGGAACTTCCGCATCGAGACCCTCGAAATCTCTTGCCTATACTCAAATTTGAGTTGTAATTACTGAGCCACTACCGACATTTTATGTTTCCTTGGGTCATAACTTTAATTAATTCTTACATCGTATGAGCTTTTCTCACGCTGTATTATTGTAATTAAATTGTAGTGTTAAGGTTCCTTCTATTCAATTATTTCTTGTAATTATAATTTGATTTGGTACGTTAATCTTCACTGGCTTTGTTTTTTTTTCATTCTAGAGATAATTTTATAATACAAGTGTTTTGCTATTTTGCCTCAATCAGCACGTGAGACATACAAGAAAATGTCAAAACGGAGTCATGTCAATAAATCGAGTCATGGTCTTGATCAGTTAATAGTGTATGACTAGAGAGTCAAGTTAACATGACTTTAAATTATGTATTTGGGTTACACACAGAATAGGTAAAGTCAATAACTTTATTAATAAAGACTGTCATTAATTAATCAAATTCAAACAATACAAAACAAATGAACGTACTTGTTAAACAAGGCAAGTCAAAAACAGTGGTTTTTTTATTATTACTTATTATAGGAAAGTGGCAGTTTTTAATCAGTTCGTTTGGCATTGAACCGTTTGTTGGCCATAAGGGGTTTGGGAATTAGGTAATAGTATACATTCATACTTATATACACGATTTAACACACAAATTTAACTATACAATATGTATGTTATTTATTTTATTGACACTACACTTTTACGTTATATTTTTATGGAATTTGCCTATTTTGGTCTTACTTAAATTAAGTTGATATTGTTTTTATATGTTTACTAAGTAGTTTCTGGTTCACACTGCATTATATTAGCGGAAGGGCCTTGGTGACCTGTAATACAGATTTTAACAAATCCACATCAGGCACCATTCTCTCACTTTATTTTTAGGTGCAGAAAAGTCGTATTATTCTTTCTACAAATTGTAAAAGTTTCTAATAAAAAGTAAAAGTTTCCGCAATCGTGCTCCCTTATTTTAAATATAGGTATTTCGAGCAAATATAGACATCATAGTCATTGATTGCCTTCTTCAGTAGCCACATTTTGTGGCTATATCAATGACAAGCCTTGACAAAGATGTAGAGTTTGTGAAGTTATAGATTGTTGAATTGAGAGTGTTTAGAGGCAGAAGTTTGCCTCTACATGAAATGTGATAACTTTTTGACAGTTCGAGCTATATAGTCTCATCTTGGTGATGTTTTACATGGAAATGATTTTTGTAGGATATATGTTATGGTGATGATGATATTTATATTAAATCATTCTGCATCATTCTCCCGCCCTTCGAAGGCCGGGAGAATGATGCAGAATAATCAAACCAGGCTGCCATGGTAGGGGTCACCATGCTACATTGCCTACCCTCACAATAAGCATGGTGACCCCTACTCCTGGATTCTACTCATGCTTTCCATCAGGCAGAGTAGAGTCACTTTGGCAAGCTTAAATATATATATATAAAAAAAAGCTTAATAAAGAAGATAATAAGGATATCATAGTTGGTAGTAATTGGGTAGTGATAGAAAAAGTATCGTATCTGTAAAGTTGCATTGCAAAAGTTCTTAATCTCATCATAAATAAACTGTCGTCATATTTTTTTTATTATATTCAGATTATTTAGTTATTAAGAAACTTTATTCTGATGGATAAATTAAAAATAATCATTTAAATGTTAAACTACAGTTGTGTCTCTCACCTACCAGCATTTTTAGACAGAAATGTGTTAGTGCTACAAATGTTTATAAAAGAGGTGATAAATTCTTTAACACTCTTAAACGTTTTTTTAAATACGTATTGGTTTCTTGACTTATTGCATCCATCAAATTCAATGATTTATGTAATCTGATCTTTATTTAATACTGTACCACCGTACCACGTGTATGTACTATTGTTATGGATTAAATCGCCAAAGGGGGTAACAATGGATTTTATTTAACAACTTTTTACCTTACATTCGTCTATGTCTATGATTCCTCTCGACACAGAGATCATTTCAATTTTCAACCGTTGTTTATATGGTGTCTAGGCCTTTAATGCTGTGTTAATAACAAAAAATATGAGGAAGTTATCAATTACAAAACTAAGAATGATGTAATCTAATTTATAGTAGGAAAACCTCGACTACCTACGATAAGTCTCATTTGTAGTGTAGTGTACAACACTACAACAGGTTTCCTATACTAGAAAGACGGAAATTTAATGGTGATAACAATTTTCAGTATTTAAGCCTGTATTTATTAGTTATTCGACTTAACCTCCTAGTTGAACTAACTATCCCTATGCGAAAGTGCGTATTGTTATTCCTTTATTGGAAGTAGTGACAATGGTAATGAACAATCATAGTTTAGTTAATGTTTTAAATATAAATGATTAAAATAAATATTTCCTTTATTTTGACCCGGGAATCGAACCCGAGACCTCAAGCACAGCAGTAGCATACTCTTCCACTGTACCACCGAGGCAGTCATTATAAATAAACTATGTTATGTACACATTTTTATTTCAATTCGTCTTCTGTCATCGTGTGCAAATAAGAATGCTAGGTATACCGACAACGGTATTGTACGTTAAAATTATGGACACAGACACTTAAACGGATATGAACGTCACATTCTATTGTTGACTTAACCTTACAAAAGCGAGAAAGAAATTATAATAAACATATTTTATAATATTATTCATTGTAAAGAAAATTCCGTTTCATTCATATTTTCATTGATCGTTTTCTTTGTTCCCTTAGATTGTTAGGACTTTCCGTTTACCGGTTAACGACGTTGCTACATAACACAAGTAGCAAGTGCTACACGGAACACAGTGTCTCAAGAAAGACATGAGTAGAAAAGATTTAAGGAGACCTTTGCTGACTGGTAAACAGTTCTGCAGAATTTAAGTTAAATTCAAATAAAACACTTAATTAAAGTTTAAATTAATTTAAAGACTTCTATGTTTTTTTTTCCTATAATTGTAATGTGCATCTAAACAAAATGCTATAAGTTATATAGATATTAAAAAAGTGCAATCTAATTTACTTATGTAATCTTATTTATATGAAAATGGAACACTATTTTAGTTAATTGTAATAATAATTGTAATTTTAGTAATTTAATGAACATATTTACGAATTGCGAATTACTAGTTTGAAAGGTCTTTACTTAAGTTTTGTATTGCTTTATTCAATAAGCAACTCACTTTTGATGAAATATCAAACAATACAGATTATTGCTAAAATAGCAGTTAGTAGGTGCGGTACGGTAGTAGTTAGCAGGAACGGAGTAAGCCTTCAAAAGCCTTCAAATACATGGCATGTCTGTAAAAAATCCAAAACATTGAAATGCGTAGAAAACAAATAATACAAAACAAATGAACGTACTTGTTAAACAAGGCAAGTCAAAAACAGTGTTTTTTTATTATTACTTATTATAGGAAAGTGGCAGTTTTTAATCAGTTCGTTTGGCATTGAACCGTCTGTTCGCCATAAGGGGTTTGGGAATACACCACATCCACCTCCAGTTTTTAGCACCAACGCAGGGTATTGTTTATCTAAGACAAATTATCGTGCCTGTGCGATATTAGACTTAATCTGGTGAAAAAGTCTTAACTCTAGTAGGTATAAATGTGACTTCGACTGTTCTTGGGTTTTGTCCGAAAGCTTAAACCGTGACAAATATGCTTGCGTTTTGGATATGAAAATTAGTTGACAGTAACTTTATAATTTGTAAGCAATAGGTACCAATTAAAGTAAAATATGCGTCAATTTATTTAAACTGCCTTAAGACTGAACAAGAAGAATACCATATAAAAACATTGTGTATTTAACAATCGCCAACCCTTTCGGATTGAACAATGAGGAAGATCTGCGATGTCACCCTTCTCTGAGCGGGTCGAGTGAGCGTTCGACGGGCCGTGTGGGGCGAGCGGCCGGCGCTACAACAGTAGCGAGCGACGCCGCACCCGGACCGCACCACCGCCAACTGCGCACTGAGCCAGCCGCGACGTCCACTCCGCGATACATTGCGAACCTGTTCCTAATTCGACCCCAAAACAACATACCTGGGGAGGTGGACAGGACTGGACATTGCATTGTGCACAAGTGACCCCTATTGGACGACCGTGACGACTGACCGGTACCTACCTGACCGCGTCATGCAAAACGCCCTCGGATGTTGATGCGGGGTTGCCCAGCTGCCGCCTTTGCGACCAGTTCTCGACTCGTTCCACAGGTATTTTTGATTATTGCTGTGACCTGTTCTTCTCAAACAACGTGTTGTATCATTCTGATAACATTGTTAGGCGTGCATTCTTATGATGACATTTAAACAGAACGTGTTGATTACTTATTTAAACTTTTATGAATCTAGGTGCCTTTTGATTTTATTGTTTTTACTGATGTAAATATGGGGTAATAAACAACTGCATAAAATATAAATACAATAAAATTTACAGTTGTTATACATTTTAGTAAGCGGATGAAATAATTTTAATGCTAATATACAACAGCTTTTTTGTAATGCGATACTACGATATACTCGTATTATTAATTACTTATATGCAATTATTATCCGATTAATAAAACATATTACAAAGTAAAGTCAGCTATTCTTTGATTATCAGAAAAGTTTATATCTACATTTTACACAAGTAGCTTTTATGTGTATTCTGTATTTATAGTTAAATTAATTTACTGTTATATAAATATTAACAACCGTTGTTTTGCAAAATAATAGAAGATTACAAAAAGACTTGGTCACAATAAAATGGTGTTTGCTTCTTTTTGTTTAGTACCTACTTAGTCTATTAATAAGTATATACCAATAATTAAATATATACCCATATACCTGTAATGTGTCGGTTAGGCAATAAGTAGGTAGGTATACAAGAAATTTAATGAGCCCGATTTTACTTAGGTTTGTTGATCAGTTGTAAAATTATTTACTTTAAGTTACACTTAGATAAAGCTTTCATTGTATACTTGTTTAGGTATTTTGTTTCAATTACTTACTTGAAAGCATTTCAAATTATAGATATAAGCTATAATCATCTATTTAGGTAAAAAAAATTTCACGCATGTATCAATTTAGTAATGACGCGTTATTCGAAATATATTCAGATTCTTGGTTATAGTACATAATTGGGTGGTAATATCTCGACAACACTTCCGCGTCGAGCGCACGGCGCGGGCGCAGGCGCGGAGGTAGCCGCGCTCGTCAACAGATTTGTAGCGAGTTTGACCGTGAGAGCTCAAGCGTAGCCGTTTTTTGCCTAATGCGTTATTTATTAAAATTTGATTATAAAACAACCAAAGTTAATTTTAAAAGTCGGAGTCGTATCAAAAGTTGGAATATAAAACATAAAATACTGTCAACTTTTGAATATTAAATGAATATGTATGTACAGTGTTCATATATTTGTTTATACATAACGAGGAGACTTCAATTTAGCTAATTACGATATCAGATATAAATAAGGATGAGGGTTGCAGCTAAATATAATTGCAAACTCTAGCTTTAGGTACGGGTTAGCAATGCAATATTTTACGTCATTTATAAAATCGATTACGTGTTGTTCTTAAAAGTTGCTCTTAATTGATATCCTTAAATGTATGTATGACAACATTTGGAGGCTGCGCAAAAGTGTTGCGCGGTCAATGCCGTAAAAAATATATTTCAGATGTCACGTAATATGTATAGAGACCAAAAGAGCCGCTAAAGAGCCAGCTGCGGCGAGTGGTGTCCGTGTACCAACACATACATTAGAATAGTATTTTCGAATATCCAATATTGGTTTTGGCGGCGGTCGTTGTGCAAACAATTAATGTTTATTTCTCTAAAACATCGGAGCGAGCGCTCACATTTTTGTTGAGATAATAATTGATTTTTTATTTACTCCTTGAGTGTTGCCGCACAAAGACAACGGCAAATAACATTAGGCACATTTTCTCACGGAACGGGGAGCATCGTCGTAGTCCGTTATACTGTTCTTGCGAAAAGCTCTCGGGGCGGGTATTGCATGCAGCAAGCAGTGACCGAGCTCGGCCACTCGTGTGTCACACGTCAGATCAAATATGTGAGATAAAACTAAAACTAATGTACACTTAACTTAAAGCTTTTCACAATCACCGGTGAAGGCAATAAATAAAGCTTCGTCGAAGAACGGGAGCAATTAATATGGGCGCGCCCGGCTCGCGTGAAAGTAGCAGACGCGGACCACATGTGTGGACCGCGACGTGTCCAACTATTTATATTATATATATATGCGTGTACTTACCTTCATGCATTTTAACGAAATATAAACATAACATGAATTGAACTTGTTTCCTCTAACTTCTCAAACATCACCTTTACGATTAAGGTCCTGGTAATTCTGGTTCATGATTTTTTTTTTAAAAACCTGCATGATCTATATTTTCACACTTATTGTATTTCAATTTTTTTATTTTAGAAATTTGTGGTATATTCTCAGTTTCCTCATGAAAAATACATTATTATAGTTTCATGAAACGGAACAGAGGCTCCTTAAATAACGTTTATGAATATTTTTTTTTTATGATTTGACTCTAAACTTCTTTAACCAAAATTTGATATCACAATAATATGATAAACATTATGGTACGTATTATGATTTGACTTTAGATGCAACCTACTCAAAATATCATAATACTTGAAATCGATGTTCAATGAAGTGGTTTGATAATACGAGGCTGTTGTTTCCAATCAGTACTAATTTATCTTTATTACCGTATACACACATGTATGTATAGATCATGTGTAAACTAAAATTACTTGCAAGAGCCGGTGATGGACGTTTAAGTGTCCGGAATACATTGAAATCATTTATCTTTCTAAATTGCGACTAATAAAGAATAAATCATAAACTGCTACCATAATAATAGGCTACGATGCAGTAAAACATAAAAGGCCCATAGGTGTACAATTACTCCCATATCCAATTACTTTGCTGCGCTTGATATTTGGTTGACCCACATTTAAAAAACATTTTGCGATACTACCTCCTACGCATACGAGCGACATGCCGATATCGGCTTATCGTTTATTTCAATATGGCAACGGCATCAGTGGAACAGAGCCCCACACTCGTCCAACCGAGTGTATGCTAATACGTGCCGCAGGCGTCGAGCGCGGCAGGGCGCGTCGCACCTATGTATGTAACAAAGTGTACACATGGTATGCAATTACCATTTTATTAGTTGCTTAGCCGCCTCGACTTGATGGGATTTCACTCAAATAAGTGGGTGTACCAAACATCTTGAATTTTTTTGCGAGCTTTTACACGCAATTTCATGTCACAGAATAATAAGTTTACAGATCAAAGAAAAACTTCTATAATTCAAATTTCACGTTTAAGAATACACCATTGAATGATGAATTATTGACTGTTAAATTAACTTTCAAAGAATTATTATTTTTTGTGTTATCCTTCTATTATTAATAAGTTGTTTTAAAATTCAGCATGTCATGTCAAATTTTCATCCATGTATAAATTACAACAGTCCTATATTTATTGTATCCTGGCTGTTACATTATTTCGTATATTTAGCGGGTTCCCGAGAATTCCACGCGCGTCGTGTTTTTCTAGGTATGATGCGTGCTCTCAACGCGGAATGCGGGCCACATGACTACGCTCTCTCGGTCGCATTCAAGGGTAGACATACATACCTCAAAACGTTCTTTATGGGTCTCTATAGAACACTATGTACACTGCAAAAAGTACATGCGTTTGCTACATAATTAATGGTGAAAGACATATACTAGATTAATGTCTTTCACTAATAATTAAGTATGTAGCAAATGCAGAGTTATTTCAATAAAACTTCTTTAGAAAAAAAGCGGCCAAGTGCGAGTCGGACTCGCCCATAAAGGGTTCCGTACCAGCAAGTAACATCATATAAAAGTTCTTGTAGTTCGTTGTAACTTTCATCGATGTTTTTATACTAGTGTATTGATTGGATGAAAGGTATATTGCGTGTTACGATTTATGACGTATAAAAAAAAAACTACTCACTAGATCTCGTTCAAGCTAATTTTTGTTGGTAGTTTACATGGTAATGTACAACATATATTTTTTTTAGTTTTATCACTCTCTTACTTTAGAAGTTAGAGGGGGGGGGGGGGGACACATTTTTCCACTTTGGAAGTGTCTCTCGCGCAAACTATTCAGTTTAGAAAAAAATGACATTAGAAACCTCAACATCATTTTTGAAGACCTATCCATAGATACCCCACACGTATAGGTTTGATGAAAAAAAAAATTTTGAGTTTCAGTTCCAAGTATGGGGACCCCCAAAATGTATTGTTTTTTTTCTATTTTAATATAAAAATCTTAATGCGGTTCACAGAATACATCGACTGACCAAATTTCAACAGTATAGCTCTTATAGTTTCGGAAATAATTGGCTGTGACATACGGACGGACAGACAGACAGACAGACAGACAGACAGACAGACAGACAGACTTGACGAATCTATAAGGGTTCCGTTTTTTGCCATTTGGCTACGGAACCCTAAAAACTATTTATTTACTTTAGAAAAAACACAATAAAATCTTGTTTAAAAAGTTAGAAAATCTTAATGACTAAATTTCTCTCTTTTTAAAAGACAACTCCCGCATTAAGAATAAAAATTCCTGTGTCACGGGGGACTTTACAAACGTACATGAAACGGACACAAATAACCCAGACTCAGAACAACAATTTGTGAAACACAAAAAGTATTAGAATTTGAACCCACGACACTTGGCGCAGTAGGAAACGGTGTGGTGACCGATTTAACCACTACGCCAACCTGCTCGGTTAAAATGCGTTCGACAATACGTAAATATTTGTTAATTTTATAAATGTCATTCTGGTTCATGTTATAAATAGCTAATAAGAACGGACGGACTCACACATCCGTATAGTCTCTGATAGTGCATCGGTACTTAAATCCCTCAATAAAACCCATGTCACTTCGAAACTCATAATGGATTGTCACAACGCGTTAGAACGCGTTGCGACCTCCGGCAGGAATTCAGTGACAATACAATGGATAAAAGGACACAGCGGATCCCTAGGTAACGATGCGGCTGATGAGCTGGCTAGGAGGGGATCGGGCGCGGCGGTTTTCGGACCCGAACCCATCGTGCCCGTCCCATTCGGCCAGCTCCGTGGCTGGCTGCAAGAATTTACCCGCACACAAGTACAACACCACTGGCTATCTGTCCCAGGCTGCAGACAATCAAAGGAAGCCATGCCACTTCCTAATGATAAACTAACCAAACGCTTACTGCGTTTGGACAGGGACAGTCTGCGGCTGGTGGCAGGAACTATCACCGGACACTGCTCACTAAACAAACACTTTCACTCCATAGGCATAACTGACAGTCCCCTATGCAGGGCATGCTTAGGGGCAGAGGAAACGGTGTCACATGTACTCATTGAGTGCACAGGTGTCACCGAAACACGCAAAAACACCCTTGGATCTCCCAAATCTGTTGCAGAATGTCTGAACAGGCTTGGAGACCTTATCCGCTTCTGGAGGGAGGTGGGCTGGCTGGAGTGATGGCCGCCCTCACGTACAATGGTCCACTTAAAGGACTAAGTGCGGAAACCACCCACATAACATAGAACATAGAACATAGCTAATAAGAATTACCTACCAAGAATATCGAATCTAATTCCTATAAACGAGTAATTCTTGTATTTACAATTATTTATTTATATACATATGTATATTTAAAATTGTGATTTCGGAAACGCCTCTAACGATTTCGCTGAAATTTGATGTTTGAGGGTTTTTGGGGGTGAAGGATAGATCTAAATTAGTCTTCTGTTTTGGGAAAAGGCGAATTTTGAGTTTAAATGCGTATTTCTTTCGACTTCTCCATAGAAATCACATGGCTTAGTCGATTGGCGGTTGGTACTCCAACACTGAAACACTACTGCTACTGAGCAAAGCTCGGTCACCCAAGTACTTTAATGACCTTATGATTCAAATTCATTATTCTTCAATACTTACTCGGTTAATAAATAGTTGTGCCATTACCTATTTCATTAGACACACATTAAATTATGAAGTGTGTAAGGACATTTGTAAAACAACAATTTTAGAATGTAGTTGATAGTGAGACCCTGCTTGAGACAAATTGTGTTCATTTGTTACCCCAGAATCTACTAATTTAATATATAAAGTGTTAGAATAGGCGATAGTATCAGTGACGGTCTCCCTATTGAGCATGGGGTCCCACAGGGGAGTATCCTGGGACCTACCTTGTTTCTGACCTATATTAATGACCTCTGCGATCTAAACATGCCCGGTGGAAGGATCGTCACTTTTGCCGATGATACAGCACTATTATTTGAGGCAGACTCATGGCCGGAGGCCTTCCATCGAGCTCAAATAGGCCTCAACTTGGTAGTTGCATGGCTTGGACACAATAAGTTAAGACTCAATGTGGACAAAACAAAATACATCACATTCTCTCTAGTTAATCAAAATTTACCTCAACCCGACCAGCACACATTAAGAGTTCACTCCTGTGAAAATTTGCATTCCATGGCATGCACTTGTCCAAAACTTATCAATATTAATACCATCAAATACCTGGGTATCGTGGTAGACAACAAACTCAACTTTCACGCTCACATAGATTTGCTTACATCAAGAATACGTAAATTAATTTTTATTTTCAGAAATTTACGTCATGTGACCGAGTTTAACACTATTAAAATTGTCTACTACGCCTTGTGCCAATCTTTGATAACATACGGTATAACGGTATGGGGCGGTGCACCAAAAACTGTCATGCTCAAACTTGAAAGATCCCAAAGAGCAATATTAAAAGTTTCTAAATTTCTACCATTTTACTATCCAACTAGGGATCTATACGAGTGTTGCGAGTTGCTTACCGTTCGCCAGCTTTTTATTTTGAACTTATTACTTCGGAGGCACTCGCACATTCAATATGATCCTAATTTATTTGCTAACAAAAGGCGAAGCTATGAAGTGTGCCCAAGTAGACGATTTAGGACCACTTTCTCACAAAGACACTATGAGTTTCTTGGATCTTATCTGTACAACAAAGTTAACCGAATGTTATCCTTATATCCCTTAACTAGACACCTATGCAAGAAAAAATTATCTAAGTGGCTACAGTCCTTGGATTATGAGATAACAGAACAGCTATTGGTTATACCTACGTAATTCTATATCTTATGCACATAATAACAAACTCGTACATTCATACATGCGCACGCACACACACACACACACACACACACACACACACACACACACACACACACACACACACACACACACACACACACACACACACACACACACAGAAACAAACACGCACCACATAAACTCACACATCAAGCATGCCTACTAAACTCCTCTTTTATGTAATTTTTCTTTCCATGTATATTCTGTTTTTATATAAATTTCCATATGTTGTGCTAGGGCATGGAGATCTGTCACACAGGGGTAACCCTAGTATAGACTCCGGTCTCTTGAGCACTTAAATGAACACTTAAATATGTTAATACATAGATAACGGCAGAATTGTACTGTATGAAATTACCAGTTTCTTTCTATTGTATTTGTGCCATATCTTACTTTGTAGAGAAATAAATAAATTATTATTATTATTATTATTATATTATAATATGTGTAAGTAATATGTTTAATATATATAAACGTTTTTAACAGTGAATATAATTTCAAGGAAATATACAATGCCGCATAACATAGCATATGAATACGATGTGGCTACGGGCTACGCATCGTAGATCATAATCGGACGAGTATTTATTGGTGTGCGCTTTCTAAAGCCCAACGCCCTCTAAAGCTGTATGTATGTACACTCACAATGTCATGTGACACGCGATATTACAGCCAAGTATTTATTGCAACTTCCAATCGTCAACATTATCTTCGTATACCGAATGTGAAAAAGCCGTGAGTGGCAGGTGTACGTTAGGATTTATTACTAACTTCCTTTTTAGTAAACATTCGGTGGCAGCATCGATATCATTCATTTATAGTACATAATTAGTAATAATCGGTTATCGTGATTTATATTTGAAATGAACTTTATTACTTCCGCGTTGAACTAAAAACATGGTACTAAGTTTTTAGTTGTATTTAAATCAGAAAAAGTCATCCTTGATACTGGGTCCAAATTAATTAAACTATTGGAACTTTTCTTCGTATTGAAAACTAAGTTCATTATCTAATTATGTATTTAGGTATTTCAATCTTATTAATGGACGAGATTTTTAGTTCGGTTTATTAATTTGCGAACTTTTAAAACAAATTAAATTATAAATAAATGTTATTGCTTAATCTCTCATTATACACAACCACGCGTCAGATAACTGACATTGATTATTCTTTAATTTGATTCCATTTATGTAATGCATTTCAATATTCCTTTCTCTCAGAAAAGCTCGTTAAATAATTTAATGTACTAAAAAGCTTTTAATTTGTAAAGCTATAAATAGATAGTTATCATAATTAGGCTCCTCATATTTGAATGCTTGGGAAAAGTTTGAGTACAGTAGATTAAGTAAGTTATAACATTTTTAATAGGTATCATCACGACTAACCAAACAAAAAGTGTTTTTGGTTAAGTTTTCTTTGCGCTTGAAGAAATGAAAAAATCAAAACATGGATGGAGAGCAAAATATGATTGGGCGAAGGGTATTGGTGGGTAAGAATGTAGATTTAATAAAATAATTTAAGTATTAAATATATATTATTTAAATCATTAGTTATATCCTTTACCCTGGCGAGCCAAGACACAATCATGGTAAGCAGCTCACCCTACCACCAGCACCTACATGGGCCGATTTTTCTTCTACTTCTATGCATGCTTACTGGACTGCATATTTTCTTATAAATGATACTTCTCTGTATCATTTATAAGAAAATATTTATTCATCATCATCATCATCAGCCTATCGCAGTCCACTGCTGGACATAGGCCTCTCCAATTGCACGCCACTCAGTTCGATCCTCGGCGACTCGCATCCAGCTCCTGCCAGCCGTCTTGCAATTATATTATCATATTTATTAAGCAAGCTATAATTCCAGTTGCCGTATCTAAAGTTACTTATTTATAATCCAAAAAGTAATGTAAAACAATTTTTATTTGATAGATTATTTTAAGCTTCCTGGTATAAGTATGACAGAGCCGTGTAACGGAATGTAGAATTTATAGCTTTTTTACCAAACGACTTTCAATCGCTTAACATTTGATATAATGGCAATAACACGTACACATGAAGCACTTTTAAGACGTTTTCGATTGCTTTTTTTGATCATCAGAATATGCAAAATTCATCTGATCGTGGTGCCATGATAAAATACAGTGTATAAAGGCAGCGGGACACTGCTCTTTGAAGTCTTATACTTAAGAAGTTTTTGTAAAGCCTGTTTTTAGCAGCAATTATTCCACGACTGTAATAATATTATTAAAAAAAACCATTACAAGAAAATATCATCGAGTATGCTCAGTTAAGTTTTTCATGAAACCACTAAAACACCACAGATGCCTAGTAGCAAAGCTAAGTACAGGTAGTTTCGTATATGAACAATTTATTTACTAACTCTATAAGTTATTAAACTCAAAGCAATTTGTTTTTAACTGCGTAACATTAGTACAACACTAATAATAATCATATTATTAGCAATCACGGTCTACGAAGAATGCTATTACGAGTCCATCAAATTAGTGAGTCTAACTAATCTTGACACTTGCCTTTAACGATAAACATAAATGAATTAGACACATCTACCATGTTGTTAAATATTAATCATGGTGTTTTTTTGTTATAAAATATAAAAATATTTTATTACGTATAAATTTAAATGAATGAATAGGTAAATCTATACTAACTACAATTATATATTAGCATACTAATATAAATCTGGCACATTGTGTCCATGTGTTTGACAAATTTTAAGAATTATTTTAGTGATTTGATAAGCAGTTATTTTCCTTACTAGGATTATATTTTAAAACAGGTTTTCTAAGTACAAAACATTAATATGTATTAAAACATGTAATATCCTTTTTGTCTTAGGAGTGATTCATAAACTTATAAACAAGGTAGTAGTTAATATTACTAATTTAACGTGTTGTACTATAGCAATGTCATTTATTTTATTTATGTAAATTGTATATAAATAATTTTTCATTGTACAAAAATATTATTTGGTGTGTCAAACCGTGTAGATCGTAGTAGGTGAGCGGTTTGTGCGCAAGGCAGGCCAGGGGTCTTAGTGCGGTACCTGCCGTGAGCGTGTGAAGTCCGGCGCAGGCAGGGGGTGCACTCTACAATGGAATATTCAAATGCGCTCCTGGACGTGGCTCGCATGAATGTGTATTACCCTATGACCATATTATTTTTAACATGCGAAGATAATGGCTCATCGGGGTGATTCTTAATTTTTTGTCGCTTTCTTATGAGCGACCCTTTGTTAAGGCCCGCAACGCTTTAGGGTTTTTGTGCAACCGGCGTATGTCGTCATTAAAGCGAAAAATAATTAATTATTTGCTCGTACTATTTTTAATACCGTTACAAGGGCCAGTGATTCAAAATTTATGAAATTTATTTCATGTAAAACTTTACATAACTTAACTTTTTAAATTTAATAAGGATTCAGTAGTTCCTTTATTTTACTTTGTTTTTAGAAAGTCTCTAATTGAAAATTCACACAGCTTGTCTGTTTTGTTTTAGAGATCATATAATTTCTGTTTGATGTATTATAATATTTTTTTTATAATATACATTGTATACTATAATGTAATACGCACCGTAGTAAACGATTTTAAATACATGTATTTCCCATTGAAACAAATATGTTAAATGATTTCATTACACATCGACCCCGATGATTAATTTTCACAGTTTGCGGTCTTCAATCTGATTCCCTATCGTTAGATACGGCTCAAGTGCGGTAAACAACAATAATAAATAATAAGCATTCTCTAGTCCACGTCCATAACCGGTATTTATGACACTTTACCCTGTAATTTGGCAATCAGTTGTGTTGCACAGCGCACTATTGTGAGCTCCGCTGGCGCAGCACGCTGGCAACAGGAGCCTGTAATTTTGCGGTCGCAGGTGTTTATTACGTTAGAGCAGCGACTTAAGATAAAGTGAAACACATAAAGTACAGGATATGTCATGTTTAACATTTATTACGTATGTCGTAGATATATTGTATGCAGATAAAGAGATGCGCATACCCACGAAACCGGTTGTGACAAAATTAAGCAGAAAAAACAGTAATATCTTAGACTAGATTACCCATAAATACGATACCATTGCCATTTCATACCTATCATATCCAAGATTCAATCCGTGTAATAAATTTCGTTTTATCCTTTTAATCAATAAATATATTGTAAAAAAGTTTTCTCTTGTAAAGTAACTTACGCATTGTCCTTTAAATATCCCTCCGCATTAAATATTAACAGGTATTAGAATAATGATTTTAACTTCCACTAATACGACATTGAAGTTGTGACAGAAAATAATTATTATTTTTTACTTTTAATACTTAATTGAATACGCTCTGTTATGTTTTTGCCTAGTCACAAACGGTTCTCAAGCGGTCATCGTTTTAACATATTAAAATCTTGTATTAATAACATTTTAAATTATATAATTTGAGTTATAAATCAAATTTATTGTGTGTATCAGCGACATGGGTCACAGGAGCTTATCTTGTAGAAAAAACGTATTAATTTATTCCGTTACTTTATAAGGCCATCTCGCGTATGAATTGTCTTCGTTGATTTCACACGGTGAGTAGAGCACTGACCATTGTCTCCCTATCATTAAAAAGAAAATTGCGAACCCGACCATTGTTGTATCTTCAACCCTTTCTTTGCCCTCTGTCCATGAGCGTGACGGCGGCCCGAGGATATATCTCACAGTTATGACAATCGGTCGATGGGGAGACACTCATTGTTTCGCAGCATCCGAGGGTCCCGCAGTGAATTTATGCTTACCTGTCAAAACAGAATGAATTTACGCATTGTGAACCAATACAGCGATTCGATCAATAGACACTCTTTGTTTCTGGGTGTCAAGCTTACGTAATGAATTAAGATATGTTAGCAAACAGATATGTAAGTGGATACTTTTAACTGAGACAATAGCCCCTCATTGGTATTGTGCCAATATTTGATTAGAATAAAATCCGGTTAGATGACAGTACAAGGCGGGTCGAGACGGCTAGATAGATACCATACACGAATTGAGTAGGTCCTTATAGATTTCGTAGTAATACTATTGATACCACTTCTTATTTATAACTTTGTGTTTCGTATAGATTAGCATACTGAATTTATTACACAATAAATATCACTTAACGGCTGACTACTCAAACGTAATTAAAATACTGTGCGTAAGTTAAGCATCATGCTGTCACTTCCTCCTTAAGTGATAGGGCAGGGTATAAGTGAGTCTAATAATTGAGTCCAGTTTCAGTAAATAGGGGCAGTTATTTCGCAGTAGACTTCGAGTTAATAGATTCTTTTTACTGTATTCAGCCGTTGATGGAAACTGTTCAAAGCGATTACAACTGGGGACTTTATGCTCTAACAAGTTTACCTGTTTACCTACTTATTATACTCTATATACATTTATTATATATATGTATATGCATATTAAATAGTAATAATAAACGTTTTAAATCCAGTTCTATGCTTTTTAAGAAATCAACAAAATCAGAATAGATTAATACATTCCTAATCGCATAATTTTCTCATTAGTGACAAATCACGTCAGATGTTATTCTTTTAGCTTTAAATAAACCTGTGTTGCTAACCTGTTGGACAAAAGTTACAATGCGATGATGAAATAGTTATATGTATATACACGCTATTGATTAATACTTAATATTATTACTAGAATACATTGAAATAACTCATAGCAGTATGTTATAAACACAGCATTTGGTAGCTTTATCATATTACAGTAACATACAATAGTCTAATGGGATACTTTTTTCTTTCTTGATGTCACGACTTTTTAAAGTACAATTTTATCTGTTTATAAATAGTTATAGGTCAATCGCACACTCTACTGAATTCATAAGTTTCTATATCATTTATCTAATTTATTATTCATTCCGTTATGTCGCTATGGTTAGCCATGAGTTTAACCTACGATAGTGGTTTAACGATTCATGGAGTTTTAAAACAAAATAAGTTTCCGAAGTAAAGAAAGAGGTTTAGCGCTTATCTTCTTTCACTGATAAAATATTAGGAAATACAGTCTCCAAACCATAAATCGCGAATGTTTTATTTAACTCTCATAGACAATTGTTAGATATAAGCTTTTTACAGTTGACTGGGAGAGTCAAATATAAAGTTTACGACGAAGGGTGGTTAAGTATAATAGTACACTAATTTTAATAGCTATCATTATTTAATACATCAAAAAATCTAGTATTGGATAATATCACCTTTTTTCAAATGACTGTAGCTAACTCTCAGACCCAATTTTTTTCAATACATATTCTAATAAGATGTTGAGGTGCGTGTATGGCATCGTTTGTATTTTTTATCATTTTTGAATATGCCTTTCTTATAGGAAGTATTTTTAATTTCTATGACGATTTATTAGTTGAGACATAAGAACATTTATCATCAGCCGCATTGAGTACGTCTTGTTTGCTAATGTAATTTTTAAATAAATTTAATAGATACATGATCTAAATGTACAGTAAAATATGCAAATAAAACATATTGCGTATACACGCAACGTTTCTCCTTCCTTTCTACGTTTCTTATTTACACTCAATACTGTAATTTCATAATTTGAGCGTTTAAATGCATAGCTTTTCGTGAGCGTACGCAAAAAAGCGCAGAGACTCGCTGGAACGGCGATTACGGTCCTTAAAATAACATCGTACATTTAAGTTAATGACAGACACACGGACAAAATGCACTTATAATTGCATATACAAAGAGTTTTGGTTAAAAATGATCATGTATACGGAATTACGTGGTAGCTCTCCCACGGGGTGAAATGATAAAGTGCAGTCTTGACTCAGAGTTTTGTTGGGACATTACATAAATATACAAAGCATTATTTATATAATAAATATATTGAATAGTAATAAATGTTTTTATTATCTTTCCAGTATGTTTAAAGCGAAACAAACTAAAGCTTGCAATGAAATAGTATTTTAATTAGAATTATCTCTGAAACTATAAATTACGAGCAGTAATTAATTATGCGAATGATCACAATACTGACATCTACAGATGCAAGTGTAGAACATTCAAATGTAACCATTATGTAATGACGATCAAGCATTTTACTTTTGAAACATTACATACACAATTAGCAGTTCTTAGTCGAGGATATACATCAAGTAACAGTAGTTGTAGGCAGCAGGTATAGCGATAAATTCCCGCAACTAGTCGCTGGTTACTAGGCAATAATCAACATTGCATATTTGCATAATTGTGTCCGTTAAGTGTCGATATCTACATAAAATTGCCTCTTTTTATGGGTCCTCTGTATTTAGCCACGATGAAAATCGATTCGATCAAAACATTTCTCGGGAACATCCCGTAGCTGTTGTGATTAACATTTATTTTATATAATTTGTATGACAGTCATATCATAACATGATATTTTTAATAATATAATTAGTAATTTTACATATTATTACGTTTAATATGAATCATAAAGCTTAAATTTTATTAAGTATTTATGTGAATATCAAATAACGTATACGAATCTAATTAATTATTAAATATTTCCTTTTAAGGTTTAGGTTATGTTTATCGTATAATGTTATTAGTTTAAATAAACCATGAATGTAAATCTAATTGAATTGACGGAAGTTAATAATAAATATAAAATTCTGAATTGTAATAACCAACGAAAAAAATAATTTCAGGGGTTGATATACCAATGTATTTTTTATAATTCATCAACAACCCATTACGTCCCACTGCTGGGATCAGGTCTCCTCTCAAGAGAGGCCATACGTACTCACGCTGGCCGAGTGCACGTTGGGGACAAGCAAGACACGTTGTGGCTACGTAATCTTACTGTTGGATGTTTTTAAGCCGCCCGAAGATATAATAAGAAGCAGATAGAAAGAATAAGACAGCAGTCGTGAAGCTTAGTTGGACTAAGCTTCACGACTGCTATCTTATGATAACAACCGGGACCGACTGCTTAACCCGAATCACGAAAACGGTCATTACATATAATGCCACAAACGTTCACCCATCTAGGTCTGACCGCGTCATCGTTACTTACCCTTGGTGATTGTTTTCAATCATCTAAGGCCACTCGGCTATTTATAATTAATTAGGATTAAATAATTGTATCTCCGGCTTTTTTCATTACATGTCAGGGAGTGTCTTTTGCTAATGTGGTAATAACGAAATGATACCCATTTCGTTATATCTTAATCGACAACAACTTTGTAGTGAACGGATATTATCGAATTAAATTGAGAAGCAAATAGTTGTAATCCGATAGCATCACTGTGACAATTTTGTTTAACTTATTGTATATACTGTTTTGATGTCTTTAATAAATATGTTAAAATGAAATCTACTGATCACGCTTCATTTAAGAAACTTGAATTTCAAGTTAGTTCTTTGTCATCCACGTATCGAAATTACGCGCTTTTGTTCGGGTTCACTCAGCGATTTTTATATTTAGGCAGGTGTTTGTAATTCGTGCAATAAACCTGTGAAGAATAGAAATATTTTAGATATATAATAATTTCATGTCTTTTATTAATAAATTTACATCAAATAGGGATTATCACATTGATAGTTTAAAAATGGGTCGTAAAGTAAAGTACTAATTTTTTATAGTTCACGAATGTAAATCAGGGACATATTAGTTAATGGTTCATTTCGCTTCGTCAAAGTGAGTTGGTGAGTTCATATTCATCCTAAGAATGTAACTAAATTCTTTAAAAGCTTATGCTTGTGTATGTATACACATTTTACCAAGAAATTGGTGTCGAGTTCAAATGAGTTTCACATAAATATAAAGCGTTAATAGGTATAGATTATGTGTTCAATGACATCACGAATACGACATGCGGTAAACGAGAACGGAAGATAGAAAAAAAGTATAACAGAAAACAATTTTATTACATAGACATTTCCGTTCGCTTCGATTGGAGATAATTTTTAATCTTGAGAGCTGAACATAGCTAATCTAATTAGATTCGATGTAGTCAAACCAGTCGATAAAAACGGTTATGAAGTTGGAATGGACTCCGCCATTGAGCGAAAATTATGCGTAAATAAATATCTAGGCGAGTGAACAGTGCTGTTATGATTTCATAGCAAAACAACTGCACAGAACGTTGCTTATTACACCTAGTTATAGTCAATTGTATATTTGCAGGGTTCATAAAATATATACATTTTGGCTATCTCTGATTTCATTACACCTAGCAACAGAATTTATGTATAAATAGATAAATAGTTTGTTATGAATTACTAACTTTATGGCGAAGTGGTAAGAGTGATAGGTAATTACTATTTTTAAATCATAGGTTCGATTCTCGGTAAGATCTTAGATTCGTGATTTGGGTGTTTTCTATGTAAGTAGTGTGTACCTATTTAAAAAGAATGCAATATAAGTATTCTATCAATCTCTGCTTGGTACTAGATGCCTTTGTATGTAGGATGTTCGAAATATTTATTGTTATATTTATATTTGGTAAGTGTTTTTAATTTCTTTTGCTGATTTCAAGGAGATTTTATATATTTTCATTACCTTTCTATCCTCTGTTTATCAATGTTTTTTTATCATGTTCTTTTTAACCAAAGCTACTATTGATCAATTTTAGTTTTTGTCAATAGTATTTTATTTTCGTTCCGGAGTCATATTGAGTAAACTTAGTGAATGTTTTATTATAGTTAAATATTTATTTAATGTCTATGCAGAATCAGTAAAGTACACAGTCACAAGATACGGAGGTTGTACTGCACTATTGATAAATTATTCTAGGAATTGTTTTCTTATGTACCTTTTGCAATGAGATTTTAAGGTTCTATGATTTTAATTTCTAGCCTAGTTTAATATGAGACATTAATAATTGCAAATTGTTAATTTTGGTTTGAAATTATACAATTTTGACAACATCTTTTAAATTAATGGATAAGAATGCCCTAGGCAAATTATTATAAATTATTTATTTCATTAGAACCACACACAATGGTTGCTCTATACGCGTTGGAACTCCTAAAATTAGAAGGGCACATTGCGAGTATCACTTGCATAAAAACATACAAGAAACAAAACCATAAATCTGTAATGGGAGTAAATTTTAGTAGTTAGAAAGCCGTACATTGAACACATTAGCGTGACATCCTTCTTAAGGAGAAATAATTTCTAAAAGTGATCACTTTTAACACTGTTGTGATTGTTTTATTACAATTATATTTATTAAAAGCAATCTAACAATTTATATATAATGTTATGTATAATTATTGTTGGCATAATTGCATTGTGAATTGCTATGATAACGTAGGTACAAGCGCATCGCATGGTCGCGCCGGAGGGCGACTTCGATGAATAACGGAGCTCAGACCGTGAGGTTGATTTATCTTGGACATCCACCGAACCTATCCGATTTGCATTTAGATAGCACCGCTGTGCGGGCGGGGCGGACGAGGCACCCGGATCGCTCGCTAAAGCCATGCTATTTTCTACGTAAATTAACTATAACATTATCTTTTAGCAAAAAAAAACGAACGGCTACTCATCTCACTAATAACATTTAAAAATATGATAATCTTTAATTAAGTAACTTGCCTATAATGGCGCACCTAATGATATTACGATTTCCTGAGAAAGTTTGAGAAAAGTTGATCAACATGATGATAAAGACAAGGTATTTCCGTGTTACTTGAAATAATTATAAATCTGCCATCTAAATGGTTCACGAAAGCTTGTTTTGATTTGTTGTTATTACAACTTTGGTACTGATTCTAAATTATTTGTATTAATTGATGACATCTGGTATTTCCTAATCTCGCTCTCGTTTTATTCATTTAACTGTACACCGCACCGCCCGACTTAATTATTTAGATACTAATTGTACACTGAAACATGCACCGTCAACATATTTTTTGTATTTTATAAACTTGAAACATAATGAATTGGAACCAATAATATATTCGATTAGGTATTACCATACCAACACGAATACCTACTTAAATATTATCTTCATTTTACCAATTATGTTGTAGTTTCTACTAAACTGTTTGTGCGCGGGTTATGGTGCCATTCTTATTACCAGACTACGGAGAAGTAAAAAGGAAGAGTAAGTTTTGACAGTCTTTAGACTAGTTACTACTGAATCGATTTTTAGGGTTCCGTAGCCAAATGGCAAAAAACGGAACCCTTATAGATTCGTCAAGTCTGTCTGTCTGTCCGTCCGTATGTCACAGCCAATTATTTCCGAAACTATAAGAGCTATACTGTTGAAATTTGGTCAGTCGATGTATTCTGTGAACCGCATTAAGATTTTTACATAAAAATAGAAAAAAAACAATACATTTTGGGGGTCCCCATACTTGAAACTGAAACTCAAAAATTTTTTTTTCATCAAACCTATACGTGTGGCGTATCTATGGATAGGTGTTCAAAAATGATGTTGAGGTTTCTAATATCATTTTTGTTGCGCGAGAGACACATCCAAAGTGGAAAAATGTGTGTCCCCCCCCCTCTAACTTCTAAAATAAGAGAGTCATAAAACTAAAAAAAATATATGTTGTACATACATACATGCAAACTACCAACGAAAATTGGTTTGAACGAGATCTAGTGAGTAGTTTTTTTTTAATACGTCATAAATCGTAACACGCAATTTACCTTTCATCAAATCAATACACTAGTATAAAAACATCGATGAAAGTTACAACGAACTGCAAGAACTTTTATATGATGTTACTTTCTGATACGGAACCCTTCATGGGCGAGTCCGACTCGCACTTGGCCGCTTTTTCTGACTGAGATGTCATTATTGGGTGACTAGGGCTGATATGGTATATAAATTTTATGAAAAAGTTTTCCGTAGTCGGGTTATAGCTTTTTTAAACTTTTTATTTTTTGTAATTAAAATTAACTGCAGTTTTAAACTGGCAGAATATGGCAGAGTGTCTGCAAGTTTCGGCTTCGACTACATGTTGTTATATTAAAAAAGTATTTGTAACTGTGTTGACATTCATCTCAATACAGGGTTAAAATGCCGAAATCAGAGGAACTATTTATGTATTACAGATAAAGGCGTTGGGTGCAGCAGTTTCTTATTCCAATTGGAATCGTCATACCGAGAATTATTGTGAAATACTCTTATTAGAAAACTTAACTGAAGTTATTTAGGTACAATTTTGGGTCATTCATTAGAAAGGGGAGGGGAATTATGATTTTATCATCTTCATCATCTCTATTTGTTGTTCGTCTTGTAAATGTTTTATTTATCTCATTACTTTTTAACAAATGACAGGATACATGGTTATTTAGATAAAAGTTGGTTAAATCATTAATTTTAGAAATTAATTTATAGCCGTCATGTCTTGTATTATACATACTTGTCTACAATATCCTGTTGGCAAGATAAATAAGTAAATATCTGTAGGGCTCTTACGTAGCGCTAGCGGAAGGTTGACGATCACGGCACTTGGTTATTCAGCCTGCTCGTAAATTATAATTATCTACCTTTGCAATTATAAGGCGCCGTTTTTGCACATCATAATATATAAATTAGACAGAAAACTTTAGATTATACTGAATGCCGCAGAACTTCCATAATTGTAGATTCATCTTCCAGGGTGCATGGTAGAATTCCTCTAGTTTAAAAACATAACTACATAACTTTTAAAAACTGATTAATCCTAAATAATATTACATTTATGTAAACTGATTAAATTTGATTATTATGAACAAAGTTAGAATGAACTTAAGTTGACTTTCAAGTGGAAAAAAAATGTTTGGAAACATACCGTGGTCTGTATCAACTGTAAACATGTTATTGTAAGGAAAAAAAAATATTGTTAATTCGTTACATGTCTTTGTAAATAAATAAGAACTCTACTATTAATGTAGTAGTAGTGGTCACGACATGTCTATAAGTACATTAATGACACAATTTCATATAAATATAAAGGTTAAACATGCTTCAGATCAAATTGTAAAGTTGTGTGATTACAAGTGTTTTGTAACGAATTAAAATTACCTGTCCCTTAGGTTCGCTTGTGAATTCGTCAAATGCAAACGGCGTGTTATACAGGCGTATTTATTAATCGAGGATGGTGATAAATTACGGTATCAATGGACGTTGGAAATGTTTTACAAAATGTAATCGCAATTCAGTCGCTTGCAAGCCTGTGTGACGTGCAACTTTATCATTGAGGCCATTTAATCTTTATTTAAAATCAATGTAACAAATCCAAAGTGCGAGCCTTAAAGGAAGAGCCCCTACACCCCTAATTGCGATATACTCACAAGTATCTCCTACAATATGTAAATAGGCATCCGTGGTAATTAAAAGCTTATCAGGCGTCCTGCCATCTCGGCCCGCTGATTGCTTCGTAAAATGATTGACGTGCTATTTTAACCGTGTACCGATAATGAAAACGTTCTTGTAAAGTTTAATTCGTGGTGTATTTATTGTTGACGATTACTATTTACCCAGGATAATTGATCACGTTCTCACAATTGTCAGGATGCTGACGAGTTGTTTGCGATTTTTTAAAGGCCGTATTGCCGTAAGGCGCCGCCGCCTGTCCTCACACCGGCACTTACGAGTTATACATTTTTTTATTATTTGTGTCATTTTTTCCACATAGTCTTGACTTGAAGACTTGTCTTTTAAAGGTATTTCTTAATCGCTTATAATATAATTGTTAAGATAAGTTTGTTAAACGAATGAACTGTTAGACAGTGGTGTTGACATAGCGGTACTACAAATGTTCACATATAATATGAGAATGGAATTCGCAAAACAAGTATAGTGTTATTCTAATAATAGTCTTGGCAGTTCATCAGAGTCAAACAATGAGATAACAAATTTCAAGGTATTAAATCAACATTGTCATGTTTCTGTGGGCAGTGTCGCAGAGCTTGTAGATCTTTGGGGAATAATAGCTTTGCAGTTTAATTATAGTCGCAGGAGTATATTATAATCGGCCATAAATCACATTATATAGATACCTGCCAACCACAACCTGTTTTAATTCGCACGCCACAATACGCGGCGCGACCGCGGTGCCGCGTACTGCTTTGTGCGCCTGCGCAGATCACGTCGCATCGTTTCTAATTTATATCTTCATGCTGATTTAACGACAACAGTCAAATCTATCCAAGAATACTATCAAAGTTTTTACTAGTGTTGCTTTATGGAATAAAATTCATTTGTAGTGTCATTCATAGATATTTTATAGGCATAGTTCGCGTCATGAAATTTATAGATATGGTCTCTTTGTTCAGTCGACCATTCGGTGAGTATCGCGTTTAGCACACAATCGAGAACATTAACATTTCCATTGAAACGGCTTTAATCAGGCAGTGCGGGTCGCTCAGCCCAAACATGACTAACTGACAGAGTTCTGTGGCAAAATGGGCTTCTCGGCTTGTTTTTATTTAATTGCTATAATGCCACGCAACGGTGCCTCAGTGATTCCAAATTATTACTTGACGGGCCCATTAAGTTATCAGTTTACACTATTTATGTTGTTTACAGAATTATAATAGCAGCGAGTCTGATTTATTTAAATGCTCGTACACGCTATTAAGTGACGCCTTCTCAATGAACATGGACCACACACGGCATTCAAATTAGAAAAGTCAGACAAAACGGAAACGAAGCATTTATTTTGAGTTTAGAAAAGAGCGAGCGCCGCGGGCGTCCCTTCTTTCTAAGCTCGTAACTCTTCTAATAAGACATTTTACGCGAGCTTAACTAGAGCTTAATGCGTGCAACTTCGATTGTATATATCATTTTGATTTGTAGTGGAACCGAAACATTTGTACGCTCCGAGGCTCCACCATTAACACGATTGCTATCATATATTTTTTCTGTGATCGTGTATAATATCTGTATAACAACAACTTTACTAACTTACATGTATAGTTTATTACTTGGACAGATTCAATTTGTTTTTAACTGATCAATGACAAGTTGTTGTAAGTTGTTATTCACGAGACAGTATAATTGCGATCTTATTCTTATGCGACTTAATCAGTTACGGCCTTCGTACTCATTTCTATTTCCGCAGTTCCCCTAGACTCTCATTTAGAAGGGTAAAATTGTCTATAACATTGTATTTACATACAACATTGGATCCAATCACGTTCATATTCTTTTCCTTATATATAAACTTAACATTTATAAAATAGGTATTATTTTGTGTTTTCAAATAATTCAACGTTCATTCGATAAATAGTGAATGGTAAATTTAAACATGACAGTCAATGAAGTGCGTGTTCAGACGATAAATGCATAAACCATTGATTCCATTTTTATTGAACAGGACTCGTGTTACGGCGTGTCGGTCGATCAAGAGCGCACAATACAAAGAGCACTTCTTTTAATCGCGGGTTACTGTTGGCATTCATCCATCCCGTCAACCTAGAACAGCGATGTCACTCAACGGTCACTCAACGGTTTTCAAAAGTTTTATGAATATACGAATTTTGCCCTTCAAATTTTATTCCTTACCAAGTGACATTTCATAAATAAAGTCTTTTCGTATGACATACCGTTGTAAAGTGAATACGATAACCACATTTTCTAACTAATTCAGTTATCAATGTATTTCAAACTAAACACAATGTACAACTTTATCATATATATAAAATTACAGTTAAATTACATGTTCAAAAATAATAGATTTAAAAGAAACATCTTTGTGTATGTATTTTGAAGGTGATTTTTCACTATAGAAATATCAATCTCACCCCTTTTATTTAGAAACTCAGATGTTATAAAACATTTGCTATCACAATAGACAACAATAAAGGAGTAAACTTCATCATTAATCACTGACTTTTTTAAACGACACATAAAATTTGATTTCGTTTGTGTATTATCCCCTTTACTTGTCTTTGTGATTGCAATTATAGACTGAAGTAAGTTTTCCGAAATGAATGCTACTAGTTACACAGATAAGGGACATGACTTATTTAGTGCCGATGTTGCGTTTCCATCTTTAATCTGCGTGGGCGCATATTTCTGAGAAAACATTTCTTGTTGACCGTACATAATGCTGCCGAGAAAACAGAAGTAATAATGTTGGCCATACTTGTACGGTGAAGAACTCCGTAAATGAATCATCGCATATGCGTTCCTCGTCAAGGCACAAAAAGAGGTTTGTCGAAAATGTTCCTCGTTTAGTTTTACTCTGCGTATCTACTCTGTGTGTGCTCGCTACTCCCTGTACTCATCCCTTATTTATACGCGCTACACTGGTATGAAGAATGCACAATTTTTTGTGCTGCCATAACAGTGTCTCTTCAGCGCTGCCACAATCCAACGAGCGAATTCTTTAATTGACAAAATGCAGTGAAGCCACATTCCAACTCGAATCGTTAGCTGTAATGTGGGAATACGAATTAGTGTATACTTTTTTTTTTACAAATATTGCGTTTCTTTAACAGTGTCTACCCAAAACTACAATATTTTGAAATCATTTGCAAATTATTTATTTTAAATTCAAAATAGATTACAGTTTGAACTTAACGACGGTTTCCGCACTTGGTCCGTGGCTTGTATCGCGGCATCAAGATTAGATTTTTCATTATTCATTAGGGGCTTTTTATACGTTCAGAAACTTTTCAATCACATAAATCACAAAAAATACCTTTTGTCGTGTCAGTGACACAACAGCAGAAATTAGCAATGTACAACTTTGAAATGGACAGTGGTTCAAGTTAACAGAATATGTAAACCTTTTTAATTGGTTATAGTTTAGTTGAAATAGAACATCAAATGAAATTAATACTATTTTCAAAATAAATAAATCAAAACTAGGTAATATAAAAGCCTCTTTGAATACGAGTATTAGTATGTGGTAACTGTATTCATGCGTCTGTGGTTGGGAGTGTATTGTCGTGTGTTTGTGTGTGAGTGTGCGTGTGTTTGCGTGAGTGCGTAAATGTGTGTGTCTGTCTGTATGCGTTATGCTCTTACCTCTATTGCCCGTAGTTTAGAAGCATCAATGCGTTTTCATCATATGAGAGATTTAGTAGCCATTCTGTTTTACTTCTCTCGTAGTTAACCTACTAATATTTATCTATATGTATTTGAGAAAATGCATAATGCTGGTATATAAATACATAAGCCATAAGGCTGGAAGTGGAATCCAGAATCCACGGCGTTGGTTTGTGCCAATTATTGTTGTAGAAGTATATAAAATTTCCATAAGCATTGATGTTGTTAGCTTTAGCATGATTTGACGTACTCTTAGTATTTGCATTCTTTGTGCAGGTCGTTGAGAATCTGAATGGTTTTTGTTGCATCATTTTTAAAAATGGTCGTTGGGCCTTTTCGAGTTGTATCGTTTTGGTTTGTGAATTTTAAAGTATAAATAGATTTTCTAATTCTACTAGACAAGTGGATTAAGTGATTTTCGTTTATTAAATGTTCGTCTAAAATGAATCCTATATATAGAATAGAATTCAAAGAAAGTTTATAATAAAAAAGCAAATAAATATCCATTTACGGTTAATGTGTTATTTTTTTTAATCTGATTGATGATTTATTAAAATATAAACTTTAATTAATTTTTGTCCACATTTTTATGTACAGTGATGAATGAAACCATTTAATATTAGAAATAAGGTAATTTTATTTGATGATTCTACCAGTGCACCTTACTTAACACCTTCTAACACTTACCTTATTTAAGAATTTCACGGTTGAAATTTAATGATTTATAAAATCTATAAAAAAACAATCAATTTCGATCAGAAAGCAGGTTTGATAATTTTATTCACAACAAAATTTATAAGAAAGTAAAAAATAATTTTATAAATCACAATATCTATCGCAAAGTTAGCACGAGTCTTTAGATACTAGATAGATACTAGTTTCTCTTATCATCAATGATAAAACATGCGTATATTTAAGCCACACCCTGCACTTTCCCTTGAAGTACGTAGTGCACAGCGCACTGCAAGCACCTGCCGGGTGAGCGAGGTGAGGCTATGCGCCATGATTTAATATATCTGCAACGAGACGTAAACCTTTATGGCTATGTATCTACGTGAGGTTATTGCATATGAGACTGGTATTCGCGAAAGTTACTTATGCACAATTAACCAAGATATAGGTCTATTGGAAAGACTCGGTCGAGTGGCGCAGTTGTGTCAATAATTGATGGAACTACGGCTTCTTAAAGAAATCACATGAAATCTGATTTTCTATATCATTACGAGTTATGTCTAAAATTAGACAATATATCAGCACCGTTTGTTTGTAAACTCTTTGATCACTAGCAATAACACTAGAACTTTCATAGGTATTCCAAATCTACACTACAGGATATGCTTTGAATTTGGATTCAAGAGTAACAGTTTAGGAAATTGTTTCTGTAGGTATAATAGATAACTTCAGAGTCATTTCTGTCTTGCAACGTGTCAGGTTTTAATTAAGAGATTAACAACTAAGCAAGAGCAGGAGAGGCAACGACCGCAGAGGATAAGCACGGCAGGCGGGCGCACGCAACCCTACGAGACATGCGTGCCGCTCCGTTACGACACCTACACCAATTTTTTCCACATGCCCGAGCAGCAGATAAGCGGCGAGAGACGCCAACGTGTTATTTATTAACGAACCGAATGATCGATAGTTGGACGCGTCACCGGACGTGGACAAGCGCCGCCTTTCGAAACTCGCCGACTGCCGACTGATCGTTGCACTGTACACCGTATACCTCTGATAAATTTGTCCCATGATGACTCTGATACGACCGAGTAACGCATGGAGAGTTTGTTTGTGTACGACCTTTCACTCAGCCTTACGGTTTCCCTTCGGTTATTGCTATCTTAGAGTAAAATACTAACGAAGTTAAAGTTTACCTCTAGAAATAAAGATGCGTTAGCTAGATGTGAAGGTAACGTGTACATATGCCGAATGGCCGTATCGAATGTTTTGTCTACGTTGCAGAGGCATCTTCAACCCTTTGCTCAATTTGATCCGTTCCGCTCCGATATATGTCACGTCTCCGTGACAGCTGTGCGCCATACTTTCTAATCGCTTCGTTCAATTCTCCACTGCAAACAAATAAGCTAGGAGCAAGAACTTGCGAAACATCGATTGGCACGAATAATTGACAGCCATGAAAAGAGTTATCGATTAATTATTTATCAAGTCAAGCTACGTATATTTTGTGAATTTTGTTGCGTAAATTCTTGCGATGTACACCTCCAGATTGTCCTGATTGGATATTGAATAAATTCTTAGTGTAAACATGTTTGTGTATATTCGAAGCCAATATGATAGGAAACGTTCGGAAATTCGAGGTTCAGCTGCACAGGGCAGGTTAGACCAGTCCCGATGGCCTCGCAAGGATCCCAACAAACCTGTTAGATTTGTTGCACGATTTTTACGTGCGCACCTACCGGAATCTCATTCACGTGGTAAAGCCGCGCCGCCCGACCCCCTGTGCCTCCGCCTGCCAGTTAACTCGTCAAATGACTCACACTTCGGCTGGTTAAATGCCAGAAGCTGGCTTTTCCAGTTCTCTGATCCAATTCGCACATTCTATTCTTGTTTGAAACTAATACGGCATTCTGCAGGCCAACTTTTCACTGATTAGTCTTTAAAATTGTATACCAACAAATTATTAGCAGCTCTCAATTAAAGTAAACAAACCTCAAGGTTGGTCTATCTAGAATTAGAAAGAAATATAGTCGATGTTTAAGTGAAGAAGAAATGTGATATATCTATTGACACTTTTGTTTGGGTATCCATAGGCGGAATGAGGTGGTATATTTATGTCATATTTGGGACATCATATCAAGATATGTTAACACACCAGGAACAGGAATCAGGTAGAAAACTACGATCCGGTCAAACCCGTCCGACGCGTGCTTCCAACATTTTTTATTTATTTGTCTGTAGCGTCGGATACCGCTGAACGTGACGTCAGACGACCTAAACTGGTTAGCGAGGGAGCAGGGATTTGCTTCGTATCCTTCCGGTTCTGCGAGTGGTTCGGACCTGTTCTACATCAGGTTGCGCGGCACCAGGCGACCCGACTGCGTGACGTATGAGTACTACTGCGAACTTGCATAAACTTACCCGAATTAGACAACGCCCCTCGTCCGTTGTGAGCTGGTTCCAATAACTAGTTACTTCATTCTTGCACCTGACACCAACTCTGCTGACTCACGGTCTGTATGCGCAACAATTAGCAAACGTAACGTCACCTCATACGATGACCGCCGGTGGATACCATCAGAGGTCAGTATCCGTACTAAAATGGTCACGCCTAATAACTGGTTCGTAAGTTGTAGTCGAATCGTTTGTAAAACTACAGTCGTTTTGTTTATCAGTGTTTTTTGCATTGAGCAATATCTTATTATCTATTTAAATTGTCTTTTTATTGGCAGGCGACGCAAAGAGATGATGGAGGTGACCGGAGAGTCTTGGCGGGCATATTACTCGAGCGGTGCAGAGCACCCACTAAGCGCGGCTACATCAGCCGTGCTTGGCTCCGTGGACGACTCTCAGCAGCAGCCGATTGAGTACTACAAGTTGCCGGCGCTGACACAGGACACGCATCTCACCTTGCATAAAGATGCCAAGCTTGTAGATGTCTGGCCGTGAGTCCTAAATAAATATTTTAATGACCTTTCTAATTACGCCATAATTCACATTATTGTACAAGCCATAGTGTGTTTAAATACAAGCTGCTTTTTAATATTATAAACATACATATTATTTATTGTTATAAATACAAATATTAAATGTTGTTTAATGTACAATATGAAAACTACACTAGATTTGTAAAATTCATTATGTATGACTAACTATAAAAAGAATTACTGACTTATGTGCAATTTCTTCAAGATAAATTGTATTAAAGTGTTCTCTTAACTTCTTAAAGATTAACTACTAGAAGTTTTACATTTCCTTGAAATTTTAATGGAAACCAAACTAGCATATTCAAATAAATTTCTCAAAATTAGTTCTTAACTTTTTACTTCTGAACTAAGAAAAAGAAATTACAATATTCTCCTCTTTAAAAAGTCGCTTATAAAGTCAGTACTTATCAAATCGACGAGTCTCTCTAATCAAAACTAACAGTACATCATAGTTATTTGTACTTGTTTATTAAATTTAAAAGCATTAAGTGTACCAATACGAATAATGATAATTGTACAGGCAAAACTAAATTTTGAAAATCGATATCTAACAATCAAGCTAAATCAGAACATGATCGCGGAAAATCAATCGCCGATTCTCACGGCCGTAGATCAAATTGTTCGTGTATCGGAACAATTATCATTATAATCGCCGAATATCGTGGCGCGGTGAATACGGAATGAATTCGCGTAAAATTTATATGTAAACTATGTTAATATGCATTCGTCTTCTAGAGGAGTTTTTATGTGTATTGAGAAGCAGGCAGGGTTGTATGTGTTGCTCAAGTCTCACGGACGACTACACTGAGACAAGACGCCGCGTGGCTTCCGGCCCCAGCTAAAGGTGTAAGAATAACAAATAATAAAAATGTAAATGTTCCACTCAATAAATCATAGGTGCTCATTTGAATACCTATGGCGGGATTAACAAAATTGCATTTCGCAACTCCAGCGAAACACGACACCCCTTCTACCTGCTTCTGTATTATACCGTATATCATTCTTAGATTAACTTATTTTTGGTACTTTAATTTTGATACGAAAATATCTAAGTGCATACTAAAATCTACAAATATTCTCAAGGCACCGTTATAATATTGGAGCTTTAAGATTTAGTCGGATACATAACATGTTAAGACCTAGGTTTTTATATTAAAATTAAGGATTAAGGAATTAATTTCTCTGAACCATATTTATAAAATTTCTTTTAATAGCAACAAATAGTAATATTTTTTGTAATAGTACAATAGACATGATAAGTATTAAGAAAAATAAAATAGATATGCAACAGAAGCTTTATAAATGTAAATAATTATAAATGCAGTCGGTGCATTCAACGGATTCTCATAGAAATGCGACCCCGATCAAATTATACTCGCTCTTTGAAAGAGGTTGTTAACAGCATCCTTTGAATAGCGACGCAAAAATGAGCAAACGCCGTGTCATATTCTTAATACAAGGAGTGCATAATGTTAACTTGACCCTATACAGACCATTTAAACTTTTATGAATGTTTTATTATATTCCATAAACACTACTTATAAAGGAAACTAGTTTTATATCCGTAAAAATGGTAATTTTTAGAATACATTTACAGAATATAAAAAATAGTTCTAAATGTTTAATATACATGAATGCAGAGCTCGCGTTAGTACAAAAGTTGGCATTGTAGCATGTAGGTTGTTCACATAAGAATAGGTGATTGTCACAGTGGTAAAAGCCTCCCACGTTTCACCACACACGTCGGCGCGGCCGAGAGTCTGCTGGTAGCCCGTTTTGGTCCAGAGGGACTGCCATCCAATGTAGCGACATTCTAGAATACGAGACATACCGTACACCATTCCGTCTGTCATGCCCGTCAGTGTTTACGGGAGTGTACAATACAAATAATGACAATAGACGGATGTGGCTGGAAGCGGCTCACATTGACAAGGACGCCCAGGATTTGTCTCAAGTCATTGTCGGCATGCGGCCCACGCGTTCGGTTCAACGCGCACAGCTATTGCTCATTCATACATTCAAAATTATAACGAATGTTCCAACTCGCCCGCACCCATCCACGCGTTCTGTGTCTCCAAATGCGTTTGTATGCTAATATTTCAGCGCCAGTGCATCGTCAGGTTTGAAGCACCCTATTTGTTGTCTAAATCGTTCGTATTATTTGAATTGAATGCTCGATAGATGTAGAAACGAACTAGTTTCGTCTCTATTCCTTAGAGGTAAGTTAACGTAGGCGTAAAAGCGTTGCGTAAACACATTGCACATTGCGCGGGCAAAGCTATGTACAGGACTACACGGATGTTACGGGTATTAAATGGAAACAGCAGCTATAACCATTAATAGTTGTCGGAGGCTGTCGAGTACTAACGCTTAGATTAGCATAGAAACGCGCGGCGGGATGCCTCTGGGGAGGGCCTCGCCCTCTTGACCCTGTCACTGTTCGCACTCGCTGTACGTACTAACGGGAAGTTGGTTTCTCCACACTTATGTCTCTAACGTATTTTATGAGCTACTAATGATAGAAATTATTTGCGTATTTAATTACTATGTAGGTAAGCCCGCAATATTTTATTTAGTTAATGCTATTTCATAAAATGACACATATCTATTTTTAATTGAGTATTGTATAAAGTTAAATATTTTGCAAAATAAAATGTATCAAAATATGCAAAATAAACTGTTTGTACTATTCAGTGAACGGATTCAGTACATGTGCCGTTAAAGTCGCGTTGATTTAACAAAAACTCAGGGAGTTGGAACCGTGTGACCCATTTAGGACTAGAACCGGTTTCCTCTTGAAGATTCATCGTTATTGTTAGAGAGACAGTAGTTAATACCATACAATTCACTTGGATATAACCGACCCCTTATGAAGATAATGAATAAAAGGATGGTAACATCGTTATGTCCCTGCCGTGGTTATCACGCAGAAAGTATAAAGCCGGGGCTTGACCATTCATTCTTGACCATTCTTTATCATGCGAATATTTCTCATTGAAACAGCTGCGCCAAAAAATATAACTGTCGTCTTTATGAAAGTTGTGCGTAAATCGACATCCATCTGTGCACTGGCCTTTTCTGTTTTTTAATTTATATTTTTATTAGGGAATAGTTTACTTATCATAAAATTAATCAACAAGCGACAGTTATGTGTAATGTGAAGCCCATTTTAATGACTAAGACAAATGGCGAAATCGTTATCAATTAAAGTTTTTGATAATGTATTAGTTCCGTGAGAAAAGTAGCAATAAACCTACATTTAGACGAATGATATATTCAAATAGAATGAAATTACGTCGCTCGCATCCGCTGCAAGCGCCTCCCTCATCTCGTTTATCGTTCAATAGATTCTAATCAATTCGTCAAACGATGAATAAACTGTCGCCGCTTCAGATCTTTGTATAGATAGCTACCGCTGCACTAATGTTGGCTTATTATCTCGGAGATACGTTCAATAACAACGTAGTCTTGGTGTTAAATTCTGAGATAAAGTAAATGGAAAACGATACTAAATATCGATACAAAATTTAAGAGTTTACCGTTACTGTGACTTCAATATAATTTTCGTATAACGCAATCTTAGAAATTGAGAGCAGATAAAAAGAGCTTATGAATGATTCCTTTTGTAAATCATAAGAGGTATTTCGATAAACGCATTGAATGGGAGTATGAGCTGCCTGCAAGGGTGTGTGCACCCTTAGCTTCATCGCATTGTTAAAATCACATCATGTGTGAAAGGGTGTTAAGTAAACATTGCAAATAATTATAATGGCAATTGCATCCGAGCGACGAAATGATTCCGCTTTGATAAGAAATTTTATATTTGCATGTAAAACGTTCGTAGAGACGTTCATTCTTGCTTTTTATTATGTTTACTGTTATGTTAATCGCAAGCAACATGACACTGATATCAGATTAACAGTTTGAGAAATTTATTCCGTTACCTGATATATAGACGTTTGGGAATTTTCTATAATTTGAGTTACATATAAAGTGATAGTGCCTAACTGCAATCTGTTGGTTACATCTGCATTGTAGTACAAACCTTTGTGTCAATGATCTTTTTTTTTTGTTCTTCTCACGTGTTAAAAATATGTTTAGAACTAAAACAATGAAATACATTTATTTGAGCAAGTATTACAAATAATTGATATTTATTAAGATAAATACCAATTATATTGTACATGTAAGTGTAATATCTAAATATCTTTATTTGAAATTAAAACTATTTGAATTTGTCTCTTAAATTAAGTCTAATCTACTACTTAAGTCCTAAATCAACTCACACAATAACAACAATCTGTTAGTTTAAGTATTACGTTTTAATATTTGGACTTAGGCAAACCAAACAACTTACTGCTAGATCCCGTACAATATTTAAATCAATTCGCGAGCAGACAGTTCATGCAGAAGCGGAAAATATTGTTTCTAGGTTTACATTAACGGCAATAAAAGTATTTAAAGTTACGAAGCTATTCTTTTATAAATAGTAAATTAAAAATTGAACATTTTCGGTATGCTTGAACTCAAATTTTGTCATGATTTACATAAACTTCAAAGATTGTTAATTTTCTATTATTCACGTCAGTTTTATTTTTGATCAATACAACTATAATATATCATAGGAAGTTTGCTAGGGTATTACTATATTTTTTTATAATTTTAACGAAAGTAAATAATGTACAGTTTTCTATTTAACAAAAATAATCTCAATAACATTTAACTTTTCCAGTTCTTCTAATCTTAATTATATTTAAGATGGTATGTTTTCGTAAGATACTCTTAAAAATATTTTATTAGAATTTTTCATATTATTTTGTACACATTGTAACAAGGCAAACGTCAATTTATTTTATTGAAAGTATTAAAAATATTTAAATTTCAAAATACTGATAGACCATAGTGCCCGAAGGGATCGGAGCTTCTCAGCTGTCATCGAAATGCGCTTTTGTCTCGTGTATACAGGCGTCAACAATGAACGACAAGCAAACACTGTATTGTGTTCAATGGTTATGAATAACGATCCTTAAGTTGTGCCGCTGGCATACCGACCTTGGATTTATACTAATAATTGAATTTGCATGTGATATAAAAAACTTTATGAGTTCTTTGCAACGATAACTAGATATTGAAAAGTCAGTTTGCAAGTTTTTGTACCAATAAAGGAACATATAAATCAACGTAAATAATAATCTTAATATTTTTTTGGAAATGTTATAGTCATATAATTCTTAAAATGGTAAACATTGACGCAATAAAACCTCTAAAACTATTTAAATTAACAAGTAAAACACGTATTTGTTATTTATGCCAAAAACTTGATGAAATTTTTTTTTTTTTTTTTTTTGCATTTTTACGGATTAGTAAGAAAAATTTGGTGTTATACAAAGAAATATTTAATACACTAAAGCTTTATCTTATCGAATGAGCGATTTCACACTCGTCGCGTTTCTCTTACAAATCGCGTGCATAAATCGTAAAGAATGAGCAAAGCGAGAATTGCAATCGGACACGGGCGGTGAGCCGCGTCCAGCTCGCGGGAGGTCGCGCGTCCCGACCAATTCGGACGCATGAAATAGTGCCGCGAGACTCTCTTATCTAAAATAAACATCTGAGCGTCGGTGAAACATGTCTTCAATTATCATAAATCGGCGCGCACTGACAACGGCCGACGAAAACCACGGCCCGCACCGCACACACGCGGACCTGCCCATGCTTGTACCTGCATACAAACAAAACATATAGCTTCCATATATTATGTAAGTCAATCTTATTTTGACGTTAAGTAAATGAGCCAGTTAGATAAATATATTTCAACTTAACCACTTTTATGTTTATGTTAAATCTTACATTAAAAAATGTAACACCCGACATAATAGTGTAGCATAAAATGAACTTTATTGCAACTAGATACAGTTTAAAGATAAAATAAAATGGCATTGATGGTTTAATGTTTCTAGAATTCAAGATTCTATCTTTATGTTTACAGAGATTTTACTTTAAGTACTTTGTTTAAAAGCAGACGAAACCACGAGTGACAATGGTATTAACGTTTAATTTTATAAAATCACATTTTTTTTATAAAATACAAGACTTCAAATATTATATCTAACTTCAGTGAATCGTAAAACTGATTTTACAAACAATGCTTTCTACGGAGCTCTACGAAGCTCCCGTAGAGCTACGTAGCAAACATTAATGGTATACTTTTTACAAACGAGTTCTATACAATACATATTAGTCAGCATTTCAGATCAAGTACTGTCCAACTGTTGTAAATATCGGAGCCATATAGATCTAATATACGATGAGTATGTGGGACAAAATGCCTATTCCACTGCATTACGTGGGAGTCGTGTTTAGTTCAGTATGATAACTGTATTGAATTTGAATAAACCTTGGCTCAGTCAAGCACTACGGCCACAAACAAACGCAAAGATAATTTTATTGTGCGCTTATAATTGCTTTTGTGATGATAAATAAGCAAATTACAAAATAAATTACAAAAGAAGTAGCATAAAATGTGAATGTTTAATTCAGAATGGGTTAACATTAGAACCCATATTTTTATTAAGTTAAAGTAAGTAATTGGTATAACTGGAAACTGTTTAAAGAAAAATATAATGTCATTATTTAAATTAAAATTTAATAAAATAATCGGCTTCGTTCATGTCCGAACCACTATCGATTTTCAAATTTTGCTTTAAAAAAAAGGTGAATATGATTTTTATCAAACACATCATGGTAAATAGTTTATCCTTTAATAAAAAGATGACATGCGTGTATTGCGTGTTTACCCTGGGAGCCAATGAGACGACACGTTGATTGTAATGCTTTAATAATGACTCTGTTATCTCTGTAAGACTCCAACTAATTTTACTTAAACTAAAGCTTATATACAATGTAATATGTAGACAATTTTAGGTGGGGCGCTACTATGAAATATTATTTACTTAATTGCTTAATTGACAATATGTTGTTTGTTCTTCCTTATTTATAATATTATAATATTACTATTGTTTGGCGGCACGTACGTTAACTTCAGTAAAACAATTATTTAATCACGTAGCCGTGTAAAGATCTATACTACTATTTTGCTGTGGCTTCGCCATAGATATTCCCCCTCTGAAGAGAAGAAACATCCTTATACCTTGTAAAAAAAGGTGTGATGTGACTTTAAACTACGTTTGTGTCTCTAATTATAGTGGTGAGCCTCTTCTCTATCTTTTTGGCTGCGGATTTGTAAATGAAGACCATTGTAGCGATGCCACATATAATTATCCCTGCTATCGCCATGCCAATTATCCAGCTTCGCATTCCTTGTACTTCTGAGGCTACCTGGGAGTGCAGCTTTGACCAGTCTTCTGTTGTTGGTGTATTGTTCTGCACCATGTTGATTTGTTCTTTCTCGTGGCTCGCGTTAGATCCCATGTTGTACTGTTTCGACGCTGGCTAGGTGAATGTCTATTGTTGTATAGTTCTGGTTTATATATTATAATTGGAATCTAACCGTCTGGTGGGAGACTCTACCAGAACGTGTCCTTTTTTCTGTTTGCTTATCTGCTTGTGAAGATTCTGTTATCTTGTCTCCGATTGTTCGTTCGCTTATCTTGCTATTGATTAAAATAAATGCTGGTTTAAGTCTATCGATAGCTACACTTTTTTGTTTTCCGTTTATCAAGATCGTGAAGATCTTATCATTGCGACTGATGACAAGATAAGGTCCCTCGTACGGTGGTGTGAGGCTGGGCCGTAGTCGGTCACAACGTAAGAAAACGTGCCTACATTCCGCTAACTGTGGGTGTACGAATATCTTGTCGTTCTTGCTTTGTCTTTGTGGACGCGAAATCATGTGTTCTAAGTTATCCTTAATTTCTCTTATAAAATCTGCGTACGTTGAGTTATTTTGTGTCTCGAAAAATGCTCCAGGCAGTCTAATTGTTGAACCGTATACTAGTTCAGCTGCCGAGAATCCTGTGTCTTGCCGTAAACTCGTACGTATGCCAAATAAAACGGTAGCTAACTCTTTTGTCCAATTAATTGTGTTTCCTCTTGCTATCAATGCAGTTTTTAATGTTCTGTGCAATCGTTCTACTTTAGAATTTGACTGTGGATGATATGGGGTGGTTCGAATTTTTTGAACTCCCATTAAGTTTGCTAAATTTTTGAATATTTCAGATTCAAATTGGCGTCCCTGGTCTGTGGTAATGTATTCAGGGCATCCGAATCGGGTTATCCAACCTTCGTATACCGTTCTGGCTACGGTTTCTGCAGTTATATCAGCTATGGGGAATGCCTCTGGCCATGAAGTACAACGATCTATCATTGTGAGTATGTATCGTTTGTTTTGAGAAGTGGGTAGAGGTCCTACTAAATCAATATGCAGATGGGAAAATCTTCCCGTTGGCATGAATTCTCCAAATTGTGACTTTGTATGACGATGTATTTTTGCTCGTTGACATTGTAAACATGTCTCCGACATCTCATTTACGTCTTTATTCATATTTTCCCATATATAGTTAGCTGAAATAAGTTTCCTCGTAGTATTCTTACCAGGATGGCTAATGTTATGAAAACTTTCGAAAATAGTTTTCCTGAATTTGAGTGGTATAAAAGGGCGTTGTTTTCCTGTTGATATATCGCAATAAATCTTAATATTTTCATTTGGAAAGTGTATTAATTCTATTTTTAATGATTTATTGGCTTTTAGTCGTTTTAACTCGCTATCATTCTTTTGATATTTTTCTACCTCGTGCCAATCGATTGCAGAGGGTAAGGTTATCGTCTCGATAACTCGAGATAAGGCATCGGCTACCACATTCTTGTGGCCACTGATGTGCTGGATATCCGTACTGAATTGTGATATATAATCCAGATATCTGATTCGTCTAGGGGTATCATCCAATGATGGCTTCTTGTCGAAAGCATGCATTAGTGGTTTGTGATCCGTGTAGACTGTAAATTCTCGTCCTTCTATGAGTCTTCTGAAGTGTTTTATAGCCATATAGATTCCTAGCAGCTCTCTATCATAGGTAGAGTATTTTGTTTGGGCTTCACTAAATGATTTGGAGAAAAAAGCTATTGGTTCCCATTTTGTTTTTCTTCGCTGCTGTAGTACAGCGCCTGCGCATTTGAGACTAGCATCTGTCATTAACGCTATTTGTGCGTTGCTGTCCGGATATGCCAATGTAGTTAATTGTCGAATGTCCTGCTTGCAGCGTTCAAACGCGTGGTTTGATTCAGTATTCCACTGGATAACCGTCTTATCATTTTTCTTACTATTAATTAAATATTTATTTAACGGTGCCTGATGCTTTGCTGCGTGTGGAATACTGCTTCTGTAGAAATTAATCATACCCAAAAAACGTCGTAACTCATTTACCGTTTGTGGTTTAGGGTAATTGTTTATAGCTTGAATCTTTTCCATAGTAGGAGTCAACCCTTGGCTCGTTATATGATAACCGAGGAAATCAATCTCCGACTTGGCGAATTCACATTTGCTTGTGTTTATTGTTATGCCGTTTTTATGTAGGCGCTTAAACACCTCCTCTAAGTGTTCATAATGTTCCTTAAGGTTATTTTTCTTGTCAGCGATAAATATGTCGTCCACATATACAAATACGTAGTCCAAGTCTCTGAATATAGAGTCCATAAATTTTTGGAAGGACTGTGCTGCATTTCGTAACCCGAATGGCATTCTGATGAATTCAAAAAGTCCAAAAGGGGTTATTATCGCTGTTTTCTCTGGTTCAGCAACGGGCAGAATGTGAAAAGCTTTCTTTATGTCTATCTTGCTGAATATTCCTTTTCCGCTTGCTACATACGTGAAATCGAGTAGCCTTGGCAGCGGGTACCTGTCTGGTACTGTTATTTTATTTAGTGCGCGGTAATCTCCGCATGCTCTCCATTCGCCATTCTTCTTCTTGACTAAATGGAGTGGCGATGCCCATTGACTGCTTGAAGGACGGCATATTCCCATGTCCATCATATCTTGGAATTCTTGTTTTGCAATCCTGTATTTGTCAGGAGGTAATGGACGTGCTCGCGTAAATACTGGGAAACCCTTTGTTATTATTTGATGCTGTACTCGGTGCTTAGTCTGTAGATTCATTGATCTAGGCTTTGTAATATCTTCATATTTCTCTAATAATCCCTTTATTGGTTCCTGTAGAGAAGCGTTTATAGATCGCACGGATGCAATTTTTGTTCTTACTATTTTGGCAGGCGTTTTCAGACCTGTTTTTTTATCGATCAGTTTTTTTCCGTGTATATCCACTAATAACTGATAATGATTCAAAAAATCAGCTCCCAGGATTGGCATCTTGACATCGGCAATGGTAAATGTCCATTTAAAGCTTCGGCTCAGTCCTAGGTTAAGCGTTAAAGTGCGTTCCCCGTATGTATTTATAGGGGTCCCGTTTGCGGCGAATAATTGGTATTCGCATGCTTGGCTCTTCTTATTTGTGCTATTTATAACCGAAATGTTAGCACCCGTGTCGACAAAAAATCTATAACCACTGTTTGAGTCAGTTATAGTTAGACGGTTTGCTGGGTGGATAGCACAGAGGCCCGTCGTATTCTGTGCTAATTTTAGTTTTCCGATAGCCTGTTATTTTTAATTGTATTCCATGAACAAGGCTTATTGCATCTATACGAATCCTGCTTGAACCGATTATGGAAATAACATAACCCATTATGTGAGTTTCTGTGGCGCGACCTTGACCGTGAATGTGGCGTATGTCGTGTTTGGTATTTGCTGCGTTGCCTAGGTTGATGCTCGCGTATGCTGCGTAATGCATTTATTTCTATTCGCATGGCTTCAAGTTGTGACGTTATGTTTGTAACTAGGTTAATGTCGACCGCTGTTTCTTGAGTATTTCTTTTGTTGTAGGTCAAGTTTTCGTATATTTTATCGGCTAACTCGCTCAAGTTGTCTAACGACATATTGTTTGTAACCGATAATATCGCTGTTAGCGAAGCGGGGAGTTGCCTTAGCCACAGCAGGCGAATAGTGTCGTCGTTTATTTTCCCACATCCAGCTTCTTTCATTTTTCTCAGGAGCTGGGAAGGCTTCTGGTCTCCAAGGTCCATTTCTGCTAGTAGTCTGTGGAAACGTCGGTGTTCGCTCTCTTCGTAGCAGTTTATTAGACGCTCCTTGATGGTGGAGTACTTGTTTTCGCTGGGTGGGTTAGTTAATATGTCACTGACTTGATGGACGACCTCTTTTGGTAGTTTGGATATTACCATGTTATATTTGTAATCTTCGCCCTGTTTTTGTGGTGCTATTATTGCTTCAAACTGGGCGAACCATAAACGTGGGGAGTCTGTCCAAAATTGCGGTAGTTTGTCTGTGACGGTGATAGCAGCAACTGATTCGCACCCCGTGTCGCCTCTTGAAGGAGTTGTTGTTGGAGCCATTTTTGGGATGTGATAATTTCGTAATGCTATTGTTCTCTAGATTCACTGCTGAACACCATATAGGGTTCCGGTCGTCCCGGTATTATATCAGCACTAGAAACCAATAGATCACGTCGGGGTCACCAATTATTGCGTGTTTACCCTGGGAGCCAATGAGACGACACGTTGATTGTAATGCTTTAATAATGACTCTGTTATCTCTGTAAGACTCCAACTAATTTTACTTAAACTAAAGCTTATATACAATGTAATATGTAGACAATTTTAGGTGGGGCGCTACTATGAAATATTATTTACTTAATTGCTTAATTGACAATATGTTGTTTGTTCTTCCTTATTTATAATATTACTATTGTTTGGCGGCACGTACGTTAACTTCAGTAAAACAATTATTTAATCACGTAGCCGTGTAAAGATCTATACTACTATTTTGCTGTGGCTTCGCCATACGTGTATGAATTAAAATTTATTTTTATATATTTGCCTAAAATGATAAGTAGGTATTTGATAAGATCTCTTATATAGGTATAGTAGGTATAGATAGAAACAACAGATAGTTAGTGTTAGTGCTAAACATTTCAAAGCAAACAACTTTAATCAAAATTTATTTAACATTCAAATATTATGCATTAAAAACTTTAGTACGATTTTATTTTATTGTTTTATGCGGTGTTAGAATAATTCAGCGTAGGTTAGAAATAAATAAATTTAAAAAGCTATAGATGTCAACCCGAAAACATAAACTAAAAATACTAAGAAACCACATTTCTCACAATTATAAACCGTAAGTCCCCTCATATTTTATTTTTCGCATTTCCATTAAACATCTTAAAGCACACAACACAGCAACAAATATATACATATATATATATATATATATATATATATATATATGTATATATATATATATGTGTATATTTATATATATATATATATATATATATATGTGTATATTTATATATATATATATATATACATATATATATATATGTATATATTTGTTGCTGTGTTGTGTGCTTGTATATTTATATATATATATATTGTTATATGTATATTTATATATATATATATATATATATAAATATACACACACACATATATATATATATATATATATATATATATATATATATATGTGTGTGTGTATATTTACTTATCACACATAGAAAACCACGTAACTACTGTCACATCGGAAATGTTTCATAACTTAAACTACTTCCAAATAAAACATGATTAACATCATTATCTACAGAAACATCACTCGGTTAATATATTTAGTAATATACTTTGAATACCGAAAATGTAAACTGCGTCACTCCTGTTACAAATTAGGTATTTATTTTTTAATGGAAAAGTTTCATAATGATACCTTATATAATTATGCAGGTATGTGAATTTTATACCATGTTGAAAAGCGATCTGTCTTATTTACGTTAATGAATTTAAATATTGTCAAAAATCTTTATTGAAATTAGTAAACACGTAACAAAGAGCGTAAGATCTTTTGATGACAATGAATTTAGCTATTTAAATAGTAACATGAAATGGGAACACACAAAAGACATATAACTTTGCGAAAATGCAAATATTTCGCGTCGGTTCCTCTATTCTTTTGTATAATTGAATAATATTTTAACATCATTTTCATACATTTGTTATTTTTCCATTAACGTTTGTAGATTGATGATGTTAAATTGCAGTACACAAGTGCATTACGATTTTGATGCAAGAAAAGGCTCTGTTTACATTTCCCGTACTTTCTTCTTATTGGTGAAGTCGTATCCAGTTGTGATTCTAAAATAGATCTTAATGAACTTGTTTTCAATGATAAATCTTCCATTTTATCTATTTCTCTGCAAGAATGTTGCTGATAAATATTATAATCACTTAATGCAGTCGTAGATGTCGTCTTCTTCCTGCTTGACACAGGAACATTATACTTTTCATAAAGATATTAGGTTTGCAATAATGTATTCTGTAAAGCTATCTCAGTGCTACCTTGGAAGAAGTCCCAGCCTAACGAACTCACATTTTTGAGAAAACTCTATAAGTATAATCTATAAATATAGTATTACTATAGTACATATTATACAAAATTGTAAAGGTAATCTTTTAAGAGCATAATAATATAAGATATTTATGGAAGTAAAAATAAACAATGATTAAATTTTGTGCTTAACTTATAGAGTAAGTCCTTTGATTATTCTTGAAAAACTGGGTAGGTACTCATATTGTGGGTATAAAAAGTGGGTAGGTATTGTAGAAGTATTCGTATTCTTTAACTAAACAATGTAATAAATAATATTATATAATTATTATTGCTCTTTGAAAATGTTTCCATTTATTTTAAGGAGATGGCAGGAATGACACTTGTTTAAAATGATTGTGAAGTCTAACAAAAACACAACACGAGTTTTGTAAATCATTTTTTATGAAAGTTCTGGTTTAATTTTCTCTTAAAATGAAAAGAAATTTGTCTCTACGTGAGTTGAACCTCTTTTTAATTCTAGAGTTGTTTTATATTTTGTTATAAAGTAGCTTATACCTTCACTTGTCCTTTTAATGGAGTATGATTTTTCTTTATCTAATTAAGACGTTTTGGTATTAAGTGCAACTAAAAAGCAGTAGTTTTTGAAATTTAATATTTCTTATCTAACTTAAATTTACCAGGTTTTCTGCTAAGTTGTAAAATAAATAATTTAGAAACACTAACTTGGTTTAAATACATTAAATAAAACTCGTACAATATATTTAAGTAAATATGAATTGTACGTATGTAAAATAACTGTCACTATGCTACTTAGAGGTATAATTTGAACCTTGGAGTCATGTAAATAATATTGCAATATGCAACAAGTATGATAATTTTATATGTATTTTGATTACTAGGAAAATAGCACATGACAATTTGACAGTGTGTAACACCTACAGCGAGAATGATAGTGTGACGAGTTGGCGCGCGCATGGCGAGGTCGGGCTAGAACTAGCGGCGCGCGCGCAACGTCGCCAATCACGTGTGTCTCCCCTCCGCAGGGCCGGCGCAGCGCTGAAGGCAGCCAATGGCGCGCACGGGGCGGAGCTGGCCGAGCTCTCGGGCCTGCTCCACGCGGGGCTCGTGAAGCGCGAGCCCGAGGACCTCAGCCGCAAGGTGGTCGACGAGCCCGAGCCGCACGCGCTCAAGCCGCCGCGACACAAGGTGCGTCACACGTCCGCACGCCGCCGTCGCGCGCGCACGCACTCACACACTTACTTACGGGGCACTCATGTATTATTTATTACGGTTTTCGTACGATGCGCCGAGCACCGCGCTCGCGACGCACTAGCCGCGCCCGCCCGCGCCCTAGTCTGGCCGGCCTGTGCTGCCCGCCTGGTACACGCCGACCACGAAGGACCATTCATTTTCTTCGGGATTACATTCACTGATAACCGTGAGCGTGATACAATTAAACGACATTAGTGTACGTGATTTTGTGAACTGTGCTTGTAAGACGCGGCATGTACGCGTCGACATTGCGAAGCGGACAATTGTCGTGGGAGAACGCGTGTAACAGACGCGTGTGTCCGCAGGTGGCGGTCGGCGAGCCTGGCGAAGCGGCTTCGCCCTCTCCGGTACCATCGCGGGCCTCCTCGGCTGGCTCCCTGCTGCCAGACGCGGCTATGTACGCTGCCCAGATGTTTGCGCCACCAGGCACCCCCAGTCCCACCCCGTATGGCGACCAGTATTCTAGGCAGCCATCCACTTTTGCCGGCGAGCCTTACTATAGAGAGTACTTCGTTGGGGAAAGTTACCAGCAAAGAGCAGCGCCTCCTTATGATGCAGAACCTGCCTCAGCTTCCGCTTTTAGTGATCGATATGCGACACCTCGCTATCACAGCAAGAGTGTGATCGCCGCCGCTGGACTCACAGTGGATCTGCCCTCACCAGATAGCGGCATTGGAGCAGATGCAGTGACTCCCCGAGACCACACATCCACTATTCAACAGGTCGGTGCTACGTCACGGGCGCGGGCGGGCGGGCTTCAACACAACACAAACATTGCTTATAACACTACACTTTTAATGTTTCAAATTGTAATCATTACAGATATTTACGAGAGTACTGCCACAGGACTCATTCATTCATTCACTCGATCACATATTCATAAAATGATTCTTGGGGGTTAACCAAACGCCTCGAATATACGTCTCGATTTCACTATAAAAACTACTTTAGGTACATAAATACAATTGCACGTATTTTTAACATTATTAATATTGATAAGCCATTTCTAAGGAGTGGTCATTTGCACAATCGATGAAGCCCACCCGCGCTCTGGACTGTTCAATAATTTGTATAATATTAACACAACAATTAATATTCGCAACTGGATTGTCTTGTTGTCCTAGAATGTACTGTACTGTATATGCATCAACCATTTCTAATTATTATACGTAGATATTTAGGCTAAAAAATACTTCTGTTGACAAATGTACGTTAGCTAGTCTATAAGGAATCAAATCCCACTTATATAAAGATAATAAATCTTATTAGGATATTTGCTATGAGTACTTTGCAAACACATAACTATAATTAGCAGCCTCAGTAATTGTTAACACGTCAATGTAAAACAATAGAATCGATGCCACGCAAGGCCTTCACTTAACAGAATTGCGTATACCTACTTCACATTTATCGTTAAATTTATGGGTTTACATATTAAAATAACAAATTGACATGGCAGTGATCTGGTCACAACTAAGTGGTTTTGAAGGACTTTGTAGATTCCAGGGAGTGGCGATCACGATTATTGTACATAACTACCTATTTACCCACTTGACTGATCTAGAATGCTTATTATTTATTATTTCACCTTTTCTTGTTTCTATATAAAAGGTCTATTAAACTGACAATATACCGACCTATATTGGAGTTAATTTTAAAACTTGAAGCATTCTGCGGCATTAAACCATAAACTTGCCATTTCACTTACATATACTAAGTAAATACTTCTATTGTTTTACATAATTTAGTAATATAATATACTTTCCACATTCAGAGCATCGAAAGCCCAATATTAGGTACATGGAATAAGTAACTATAATTAGTATAAAGGTTTCGAGTCAGATAGCGATGACGTAATTACAATAATATTTTAATGTGTAACCATTATCATAAATTGGGTGGCAATTAGATTTAATTTGGAGGAGATTACGACATGAAATATCAATTTTTAAGTTTTGGCTTCACCAATTCTTGAGATTTTAATGACCTATTTAGCAAAGTTATATTTATTGATTAAGTTATTTTATATCTATTATTAAATTAATAGCATGTATGACGGTGACAAAAAGTAGTCTATGTCTTCCTCCATAGTCCAATCTATCTGTATACCGAAATACATCCAAATCGGGTCAGTAATTCCGTGATAGCGTAACAGACGGACACGCAGAGTTACCTTTGAATATATAATATACATATTATGGATACGAGTATATTAAATATGATATTCTCCCCCTCTTTATTAATAATAAGATTATGAAAGGCACAGCTAAAAAGCACTTAAGAGAAAAATACTTTTTACGAGATTGTAAAATACACATTTTTATATTCTACCCTTCCAGCTTGCACCAAGAAACTGCCACGATAACAACATTGTGAAAATCGTGTGCAAAAAGAAATGCAATATCATATTACATTTTTCTTATAAGATAAGGTTACCAGTCAGTCAAAATTATATAAAGGATAGTTCTATTAGAAGTAACTATTTAACACTAATAATGTTCCTATCTCCTTTTTCATTATGGATTTGTTAGTATTTAAATTAATGGTAAGACATTGTATGTGCAGTCTTTCGACTACACGGTGATATGCCAGCAACCTGGTATCGGTGAAGATGGGCGAGGTACACCGTCGGCCCACCATTCGCCGGCGCAGGCCCCACGAACTCGTCCCTGGCACGACTTCGGCAGACAAAACGATGCAGACAAGATACAAATCGCTAAACTGTAAGTACTCATTCATACTTCTCTGGCTCCAATTATTTGACTATCTTCTCTTCTTCTTTTAAAAGACAACTCCCGCAATAGAAATATGAACTCCTGTGTCGCGGGGGACTTTACAAACATACATGAAACGGACACAAAGAACACCGAGACTCAGAACAACAATTTGTGAATCACAGAAAGTGTTATCCCACGTGGAATTCGAACCCACGACACTTGGCGCAGTAGAGAGCGGCGTGGCGACCGCTTAAACCAATAGGCCAACCGTGCAGTCAAGAGAGATAAACAAAAATTACATTTGTGTATTTGTTGGTAATCTTGTATTATCAGATTATTATTCCAATAGTACCAGATTACTAATAAGAATACCAGTATGTGAATCTCTGAATACTGCTAAGTTGAACAGCAATGTGCAACAAATTGTCGTTTATAGAAATTCAACATTCATTAAACCGCAATGTCAGTTTTTCTACAGTAAAACTGGCTGTCGTTGAAACTGATACAGCTTAAATTTATTAGCACTTTATTTTTTATTTAAAATATGTGTTAATGGAAATTTTTACCTTAAATCATTCACAATTATATATGCATATATGTAAGATACTAACTCATTTGTATATAATAATACCTTTTAGGTTTTCCGCCATACATTTACATAATAAAACTTACACAGTTTCCATATCCAAGTATTTGCTAAACAGATGTATTAACAACAACAACTCATACGTAGTAGGAAATAGTTAACTTTGATTAATTGGTGTTGTTTAATGAGATTTAAGACAATATAAAATATTCAGAATTCAATGACAAAAATTTAACATCTTCATAGTTTTCCGCAAGAATTTTCGAGGCCTATGAATCATTTATTACTTTTTATTTATTGAAGGTTCTATAATTTGCTCTGATCAGCAATTAATATAAATGTACTCAATAAAGTTAAATTCACATTGTGAATATTTAAAACTATTGGTTTTGAAAATGAATTTAGATTAGTTAATTTAATTGTTTTCATTTTCAATATTTTTAAAAAATTTATATGTACTACTTTCGTTGCTCACTATAGAAACCTGCGGCTGTTTAGTAAAGAAATAAAACAAACAAGGTGCGACCGGTATAAACTCGGAGGGTAAACAGTTAATTCATTTTGATCTAACCTTTTTTCTTATATGTAAGTAATTTGTTGGCGCGAGTGGCCCGAATGACAATATTGACCGAGCACTTCGCACCTTCCCGCAACACTGTAATGGTGTAGCCCTTTCTAGGAAGCGTAGTTATTTGTGGTCACTTTGGATACACACACATGTATTCGAGACAAAGATGTAGCTCCTAGAAGTGTGGTCAGTTTGTAACTGTTTAGATGAGATTTTATAATACTAGCGGCCGTCCGCAACTTCGTATGCGTAAAGTTAGTTATTAGCACATATTTTTAATTGATCGACGCTAAAATTAATTAGTATGTAGTTGTTTACAAATATTCTTATACATAAATAACATATAAAATCCTTCTGCCATAATTAATTTAACTTCAATAACATTGGACTTTCACACAAACTATCATTCACCATTTTAACCCCAAAAAGGGGTTGATTTCTGAAGATACATTATTAGTACACCCCCCACACTATCTATAGAACACACGAAGTCTTATATTTTTGAAGTAAGACATTCAAAAATATAAGACTGTCATACAAACTTCCAACCCCGATTTTACCATTAAAATTCATTCTTAGAATATGTCTAAACCCTATAAGGAACCTACCTGCTAAATTTCTAGGTGTTATAGTTTCTTAGATTTCGTGACTAATCATTGAGTGACAACATTGTCACATTGACAATTTTCATGAGTTTTACTGAAAGAACTATTAATCAAATCCGTTTTATGTACTTTTAACAGTACGTGTCTTCTTTATTTAAAAAAAAAGACACATACTGGCGACTTTACAAATATTCTTGAAACGGATTTTTGTAGTTCTTTGATATTTTTATATAATAAACAATACAAATACAGTAATAAAATCTTTAGATACATCATAGTAAGTAACAATTTTCGTACAGTATGGTACCGAACCCGACCAAGCGGCTTTTTGTACAATAACTCTCGTCCGCTGTTAACTTGTTACCGGGACTATTTTCTAAGTGGTGCTAACTTCCATTTCGTGATCTTTGAATACATTGAGTAAAAGCATGTGTGAATTGGTAATTTCCTAATGGACAAACTAACTTTCATAACAGCCTAACGCCTTAATTACCTCTTAGCTCGAATAGTAAAAGCCTTCGATAAAACCCCAAATACAGCTGGTGTTCAATCTGTTACTATTGTCAATTTATTCAATAAAGGAATTGCTTTGATTTACCTATAATAGCATATATGTGATGCTTATCATGATCCTATCAGATATATATCTGGATACAAGAACACGTTGTGTTATATATAAATGATACTTTGTTAAGAAACATTCTTTCGACATAATTTCCTTAAGCATTTTGTGAATATATTTTTAAAATATCACTAGCTTTTTACACTTTCTGTTTAAAAAAACGTATTGAAGACTATTTTCGATTATTGGTTTCCTATATGGATATTAATTATGTAATAATATTCACCTTTATCAACCTGATGCTTTATCACGTTTACAAACCTATCAAATTGTCAACTCCAACGCACGTGTGTCTCGGTCAAGATCATGGAATTTTTGTTATAACCCAATATCAATATAATTATAATATCTAATGATGATACATCAATTTGGTTTGCAAATAAAACAAGTCAAACTTGTACCACAAATGAGTGTTTAAGGAAGTCTAAAAACGTGTTTAAATAGTATTTCTGATTTGGTTAAAAATATTTGTCAATGAACTAGAAGCACATGTTCTGTTATTTTATTAAGAATTCTACATTTGTCATATTTTTAGTTCTAATCTAGAAAGTACAATTAGATTGCAATTATTAATTCTTTTTATTATTTTTCTACAAATTCAATATAGTACCTGCTTGTACTTCACAACTACAGTAAAATCGAAACTATTTATAGAATCATTAATAACTTTCTGTCTTTGTCTTGATATTATTTATGGTGGGTTCAACATTTCAAAGAGTTTTCAATTATTTATTTTGTTACCACGTAGATTAAAGGAGAAGAGTATGTTGAAAAAGTATAATAGAGTTAAGCAGCAAAGTGGCGTATCTTGTTTGTTTGTTTGTTGTAGCCATTTCTCAATCATCAAATTTGTTCGTCATTCAAATCTTAAATTTATTTTAGTTTAATATGTATGTGGTACGAACTTATCAAAGGAAGTACCTATCAACAAATGGTATTCTAACAAGTATAAAATTGTAATTTGCATGATGACTCATTGAGTAAAAGTTGATACATGTAATTAATTTACATACCGAATGAAAAACACATTCTACTCACCAATTTAATTTGCGCTGTAAAGTAACTATAACCTTTTAGTATTTTATGTTTACAAACAAAATAGTCGAATCTTTAAATACATCAATTTAGTTCTTTAATAAGTGTATATCCTACTTATTGACAGATTGACTAAAAAACGAGTTTTAGAGTGTAAAAACATATATGTAGTGACAAAACAAACTTGGGAAACTTTGCTTATTCCTACCACTTCCTAAAATTCATTATTAGGACAAAATTCATGAAAAGTCTCATAAAGCTTTACTATTTGTTAAATTGTATGAATAAACGAATATTTTAATAGGTAGTTCGTTAAATATATGTTAATATACATAACTTAAAACCAAGAAGTAATGACAAATCATTGTATTTCAAGATTGGACTGGTTGATGAAATCATTTACTTTAAACTTGTTTCCCTTCCTATATGTATACATAGGCATAGTTTGTTTGACAGAAAATATGGAAACACGCCTAAAATTATTAAATTATTATTGTAATATATTGTAATCTGCCGATTTTCCTACTTAAAAAACACTACAAGACATATTTGTCCATTGCGGAAATATGTATGTTTAATCAATTTTTTTTAATAATGACAACTGACTCATTTACGTACTGTATGATATTATATTCTTTAAATATTTATGATATTACCTATTTCTTCGTAATCTATAATATCAATTTACATTATCAAAAAATATGTGTATGTACCTTGACGCCGGTACGGTGTTATAGGTGTTTGTCATTGCGTTATTAAATTGGTCCAAAAATTAATATGTGCAGTAACTGTTTGTCTAAGCCTTGTCAGAATTCTGCACAATTCATAAAAAAAAATAACTTATGCAGTGTCAACAGTCGCTGGGTTTCAACCCAAAATTTAAGTTCTTGAATTGTGAGCACTTCCTGGAAAATTTGAATGAGACGACAATTTATTTTGAAGTAGAAAAGATCTGTTTATTTGTAAAACCTCTAACTTATACACTGCCTCGTTAATAAGTTCATGTGATCAACAGTTGAAGTCTTTTCAAACTGGCGTCGAAAAAACACATCGTAATTTTAATTGTCTCATAAACAGGACAAAATACGTTCTTTTTGTAAATGTTTTTTATTCTGAGCAAGATTTTCCTTCTTCATCATGCCTTATTGTAAAGGTATATAAAAGGGGTTTACCCAACTCTCTGGCAACAGCATACAGAATATAATTATTTATGTCTCTCTGATTCCATTTCTTTGTCTAATTTATCTTTATAATAATTATAAAGGCAAATGGTGTAACTTCAAGAGACCTATTTATACTTTTTAATTTTACTCAAATTATTTTTAATACATTTTACATGCATTTTACATGCTGCTCTTTATTGTAAACAAAAAAGGATTGGATGTAAGTATATTATATTTTCATTTAATCACAAGTAGTTTTGCCCTCAATATAAGTAAACAAATAATGTTTACCCTTTCTTATTTTTTTTATGTTTTAGACAATAAGGTTATGTATAAAATAAAGTTAGAGTTAAGTTGCACATGCAAAATGAAATACACACCTCAAATTTTAAATAATGAAGGTTATTCCTTTTAAGCTGCTATTCTATCTATATATGCTGCTATCTAAATATTTCTACAAAATTAATCTTAAAATATATAGTAACCAAATTCTTTTACGGTTATCAAACCATTTTGTAAATGAATTATTTGCATTAAATTCAACATATACGTGAGAGAACACCCTTGAAAGGAAATCGTTCAAAAACGGTGCGTCGTCGGCGGAAGCACTCGTCGACATGATAAGTGCATTAGCATTATTATCTGTATAATTACTTGCTTGCATTTGCCCCAAATAGCGGTCGCTTCTACCGTCTTAAATAACATTCGATGGCGATAGGCGCTCGTTCGCTGTCCGATTACCAGCCCTCACCATATCGTCAAGTTATTCCAACGCCCTCAGAAATGTTTGGTCTATTACTTACCGGATACTTAAGTACTTAACCAATACCTCCCGATGTATCAATCGACCACTGTATTTACTTGTCGAATTTTCAACACAGGATTGAGTTTTTAACGGTAACTCATACAAGTTATGTGTTTTGATTGATGTGATTATCATTTCAGAAAAGCAACTGTACTCTTAGTATTACATACATAGCTAAATAATTAATTTTAAATTGTACAATAAATGCTAAAAGAAATTATTATATTATTATATTAGTCAGTAGCATTTTTAAATTTCATTTCTTTCTTTAAATAAATTCATACGCATAGGCATAATACATTAACATTTCAATTTTGGAATTAGGTGCATAATATATTTATAACACAAGTATTTAAATCTTAAGATTTTGAATAACACAGAGTTACAGATGAAATATATTATTGCAACTAGGCAAAGACATCATAGACACGACCTTCATCATTATCATCAGTCGTATGTATTAGGACTATAAGTTCTCTCCCGGTGCTTGATTAAAAGGTTGCCTAAATCATTCACCACTAACGTTAAAGTAAAAATAATAATAATATTTTAACATGATGATATAGTTGCGACTTTGCGTGTCGGTTTGCTAGACAATCAATTTGCTATTACTCAAGTAAGCGTTCTTATTACCCAGGTTCTTACTACCATGTTTTTCTATGTAGCCTTTAAGAAACTGCAGCTGGGGTTCCCCTGTTTAGAGATAACATATTTCAAAGGCCGTCTTTATAATTATATTAACAGATATCACGACTTTAGTTGTTATTAAAATATACAACATTAATGAGAAAAATTCACATTGGACCTGAAAAGTTGGTGCCCAACGGAAGACAAGTCTGCCTTGGCAATACAATGGTGGTTCATTTCTATTATAGTCAGATACGTTGACTGACTACAGAAACGCTTATGCTGCATTAAATACAAGCATACAGACATGAATTGAATTTCTGTAATTCGTTCTGTAAAACTTTTCTTTAGTTTCTGGTTTAGAAAACAGAAAAGTAATTAATGACAACAAGGAACTTCGTTCAGGTTTCATAGATGAAGAACTACATTTTTTACTATGTTAAATTACTTCTAATCGTAATAAATATTACACGAATTACAGTTAATGTGACAATATTGATATATTGTTTAGTGTTGTTTAAGTTGGTAAAATCAAAAAAAACTTGAACATGCATGTCTTCATTTGCTTTTAACAAATCTTTCGAATAAGGCCTCGAGTTTATTTTTTTATCTCACAAAGGCTCTTGAGTCATCATACTTCTTCCTAGCCTTATTCCTAATATTATTTGGGGTCGGCTACTTGTTCAACAGGTTTCACCTGAATATCTGTACGTGTGGTGACGGATTAAGAATACAGATTGTCACCACTCCTATTCATCCCGCGGGTGTCGCTACGCAAGACAACATCAATGCAAAGAAAAGGAAAACTTGAAACTAACCCTATACCAACCCGTCTGGCCAGCGTGGTATAGTAGGCTAATACCTCCTTTGTAAGGAGAGGCCTATGTCCAGCAGTGGACTGTTAAAGGCTGTTGATGATGATGATACCTGAATATCAGTTTCTCCACGGAGCGACTGGCATCGGACTTCAGCAACCCTAAGAGGGAACTGAAATTCGAAGGTTGAATTAGTTGTCAGTAAATTTGAGGTCAGTGACTTCCCAATAACGATTTTTCCCAATATCATACTAAGATTACAAAATAACTCAATTCCTTTCCACGATTGTGAATAAGTATGGCAAGCTTGTAAGAATAATTATATATACATACACCCAATAAGTGATGTTTTTTGCGTACAGTTTATATGGTTATAGAAAGAGTTTCGTATTTATGCGCATCTAATTTGGTGCACAAGCGCTCGGTCTCTCTGCGGGACGTTGATTCCTCTGTATGTTATCGCGGCGTGCGTTTTTATTGCGAGCACTTTGTTGTCGCTACGTTCCAATACTTTTTGCTCACTCATCAATTTCCGCGCCTCGTCGATTGATTTATTCATGAAAGTCTCTTGTCTCTGCTCAGGAAGTGCTTTTTTTAATGCTCCTTTACTGAAATTTGTAATGAAGCTCATTTGAAAACAATGTGATATTTATTGTGTATTCTGCACTGAATTCATATACTGACGGCTGTCTGAACAATGGCAGTATTAATTGATAAGTTTATATCATTGGTTCACATAATATATTTTTAACTTTCAATAGACCTTTTTCTGATAGGAAAGTATTGCAAAATTGTAATCTAGTCCGCTGGACGAACAGTCCATCACGTGTAAGTAAACAAAGGATAAGGGTAGTTTAAATGACAATACAAAGCAACATTGCAAATGTAAATTGTGTTCGGAGCATCAGATAGTCGAGCGCCGCCGAGACCGATCCGTCAATGTCGGCCTGCGTTTGCATTACACAGCTTTTATCTTCACAAGCTCGGTTTGAATCGAAAACATCAGCAGGACTGTTTACTAAATTGTTTTCAATAAGCTTAAGTAATTGTTCAAGCGCACAACTAAATCGACATGAATCCGCATTCCCTACTGAGATTTAAAGGATTATAAGTTTCACAACGATTTATTACATTTTATCATGTTACATAAGCTGCGTTGCAGGCACAATGGGTCTAGTCGATAATGACTTGTTGTTTCTGTAGAGCAGTTTTCTCTTTGTGCGAATGGTAAGCGTGGGCCGAGATCAGCTCGGTGACAAGCGTAGAAGAGTCGCGCGCGGTTGGCGTGCGGCTCACGCGTTGAACTCGGTGTCGCTAACGAGTCGAGGCACGCGATCACTTCTAAATTAGCGGGGTTTTCCTTCCGTCGCTTCACCACTCAGGAAATTACAAGAAAATTAAGTTTTTCAGTGCGCACTACGAACTGGATCTGCGCGCCTTTATGTAACGACGTGGTTGACAAGGTGTACCAGCGCAATTAAGATTTACACTTTTTGCACATTTTTATTGCTTTACTTCATGGAAACTTTATTGTCGAGAACGTGTATCTGTAGATAAGTATCTCAAAGAAGAAATCGCACTTTTTCTAAATGTTACAGAAACCAGCTCTTATTGTGCATTTAATGTTCCTACAAATGTTTACGACAACTTGCCTACTGCACTACTCCGTAATGTGCAAGTTTTTGTGGTTTATCTTAAATCTCGCCGTCAGGTGTCGTACAAGTCATAGCGACTTACTGTTTGTTGATGACAACATAAACACGTATTATTGTTTGTGCAGGTTTTCCCCTTACGGATTCAAGTATCACTTGGAGACCGCGAGCAGCAGTTCGCAAAGACGTGAAGATGACCGAATCACTTACATCAATAAAGGGCAGTTCTACGGGATCACATTGGAATACATACACGATCCCGATAAACCTCTCAAGAATCAAACCGTAAAGGTAAGTAATGTCAAAGTAAACTATTAATTCTAATTAGCTAATAGTTAATAATCAATTAAATTATTGAAGTGGATATTTAAGTGGCCGGATGTTTACTTCTTACGGACCTTAGAAAGCTGCATTACTAAACGTATAAAGGAATCGTAAAACATGGCCGCACCTCGCCGCCTCTCTATGAATGTTTCAATTTATAACTCTGCTCTACTATTGCTTCAATAATATGTGTGATAATATAGCATTAATGTAGATGCAGAATGCGTCTTACTTGATGTTCTTTATATTATGCTAGTGCCTACTAGAGCAGTGTAAAACACACTAGTCATCACTTGTGTGTTTAGGCACTAAGTCCTAAAAATAAGGTAAATTTTTACATGGAAATCAGAAAAATTATCAATAACCCAGAATGTACGACTGTAAAGTACGAACGTACTTTACGTTATGAATTATGATAGTAATAAATAGTTTACATTATGAAAATAATATTGTGCGATTATTTTAACACGGGCTACTGTTAGCGATGGTAAATAGATAAGTAGAGGATACGCGCGAATGACGATCTTGCGCCTCGGGAGACAGGAGCCGGGAGCCGGGACTGCCAACCGCAGGCATATTCGTATCGGTTTCACCCGGTTCCTTAGCTTCTGGTTCACCTTCGCATATTCACTTTCATCGTATTTCTTTGTACATCGGCTACTTAAGTTACCCAACATGGAAATTCCCATATTTATTACTTACAAGCTACTTTCAAAGGCATCTATTTTTGCGTCAAATTAAAAAAAGAGCACTGCTTTTATTTCTTCACCATTTGGCAAAATGTTGAAGATTCACACAGAGCTCTTGTGCATCGTTCAGATATTACATCCCTACTAATATTATAAATGCGAAAGTAACTCTGTCTGTCTGTCTGTCTGTTACGCTTTCACGCCTAAACCACTGAACCGATTTTGATGAAATTTGGTATGAAGATAGAACTGAACTTGGGAGAGGACATAGGCTACTTTTTACCGAGATAACCGACATACACGCGGGCGGAGCCGCGGGCGAAAACTAGTGTATGAATAAGTAGATATATTCCATATACGAAAATATATTCACTACCTGTAGATGGGTGACGTCATGGTGAGTACCGCTGTATCTCCTCGTATAATTTTGCAAACTTTTACAAAAACATAGGCAATTAGTGATACGTTTTTCAAAACTCGATATATGTTCAGGCATTGCTTTCTATTTTACTTCGTGCTTATATATTATTGATGAGTAAGATTTTAGAACTTTTTTATCCTGTATAACATTGATATATTCTTTTTCTTCCTAGTCTTTATTATTACGAATATTATTTAGGGTCGGTTTACTACTTGATTTTACCTAAATATCGGACCTTCCCAACCCTGACGGCGAAATGAGTTCAAAGTTTGAACTGGTTGTCAGTCAGTATATATATATTGTTATGCCGCAACTAAGAATTTCTTTAATTCGTGGGAAAATCAGCTTAAACAAAAGAAACACCGCAATGATTTTCATGCGTAATATGATGGCGTGGAAATCGGAAATCCCATCATTATTGTTACTTTCCTGAAAAATACTTTGTTAAATTATATTAATCGATAGAAGGTAGATACAATAAAATTGCACCAGATAACTGTGTAATCTTGACAAACCAGTAATTCTACATTTGGCAATCTCGTTAATCTGGTTTAGATAATTGACATGTTTTTTCATATTGATTTCATTCTAATACTATTGTTTGAAGAGACCTACAAATGTACAGAACGCTATCTAGTAATGACGTATTTGATGTCCTTTAGTTGGATTTTTTCTTCTTTTTTTGACAGCGCCTTACATATTCAAACACGTTTTATCTCAATTCAATAGGCTTAGATCGGAATAATCAGAGATACAATGCGACATACGTTTGAAGTTATTATTAAGGCAGTTAGTGGGCCGCGAGTCCGGCCGCAGCACGGCCGTATCGCATTCAATACGAACTCAGATAGGTGTACAGAGCTTATCTCGCCGCAATCGAGTCCGCATTGTATAGCCGCGCCCGATAATTAAGACGACGCTTTTGACATTCGCCATATAGGAATACAATGACCGCCCCGGGAGTCCGTGCCTCCGGATAATATCGTTCCCTTTAAACAATAACCATAGTGCATTATGATAAAACAATTTCAATGCGGCAAACATCGTGTCTTCTTAACAAGAATTCTTTTATGTGCCCTAAAAGAAAACCTTCGCTCTGAGGAATCTCCTACCTCAGATTATATTGTATACTTTATAGGGAAGGCATAACGGTAATATTTTGAATTTTAATACAATTTAGTCGTCATGGAGTCGTCGCACACTATTTATATAAAGATTCTTGAATGGCGTATTAATATCCACACGAACACAAAATTGATAACGATGCCTACACTACATCTACGAAACAATTTTATAGCTTTTTCAACCATAAATAAAAGAATTGAATCCTCACGCTATGAGAATTGAATACGATTTGCGTGCCAAAAGGCGGTTAAGAGATTGTAAAAAATTTAGTAAACAGAGAAATTTGGCCTGAGAGCGCATGTGTGCGTGGCGGGATTGTAATTACGACTGGCACGCCCCTGTTTCGGCACAGCTTTGCTTTCGTCTGCGATATCATCGACCTGTAGCTTTCTTGCAACGAACACGACACAACACGAATTCAAGATCCTGTACCTAATTAAACACTGTACCAAAATCAGGGCTGACTTAATTTCTGTTAACATTCACACGCCACGGCTATACAATTTACATATAAATATCTAATGACAAATAACATTTTAAAATGGTGCCTTAAAAAACAATTTGACATTGCCAAGATGAATAGATTGAAATGTAAGAAATATTTTCGGTACAAAAAACTTTAAAGGAGCTCAATCAATCACAGCGTAGAGTGGCAATTAATCATCTTTCTAGTAACACTGAGTGGTTGTGCGATATTTTGCGTCAAAGGGTTGTATCTACCTACGTGGCCCTTTTGCAAATATAATGATGCACGTTCTAATAACATTAATCGTCATTAATCAATATATTATTTTTATTTTTATCTAAATATTGATTTTACTTTTTATTTATTAAAATTAAACATAAATTATTTACATTTAATAATAAAAACCAACAACCTAAAAAAAAGTGCAGTACAAAGATTTACGAGTCATTCCATGTTTTAATGTTACATTTAAAAACATGACGGTAATCTATTAACTTAGATCTGATTAGAATTATAAGGGCACATGTTTACATACCCCGAGGAGGTTGCATTTCCTAATACATATATAAGGATTTATTTTATCATATGAATTATTTACATAGCAATTATCATTCGTTGAATTAAGAACTTAAATTAAACTTCCGCTAGACCTATCTATGCATTGCAAATTACAAGTAAGCTTGGTATTGCGTGATCAAAACGCATCTACTCATTCAGAGTATTTTTTATTCGACTTTTTATCGACGCACTGACATCATTGTGTTCACTTTCGTAGCAACGGAAACTCGCGTAACGAGACACGTTGTTGTTTATTTTCTTTTTATAATATTTCGCGACTTTAATGATTGCTCCCGTTTGCCTTTTTAAGGTATTCGTTAATGATGCCTTTTACACTGAACATATTATACTTGATGAGGGATTATAACGGTTCACATTCTGAACGCTCGGTACCTACTTGCCTACACCTTTCGACCGACTGCTTCGTCATACGAAGGATACATAATATTTCTCACAAGGGGCAATCGAGTGTAATGAAATTTCCGTACTCAACCTTATAAGAAAGGTTTCTGCTATAAAAAACTTTTATGAAAATTAGCATACGCTCCGTTGATAGTTGCAAGTTGCCAATCATGGCCATAATCAATCACGTGTTGAGATATCTCAATTCAGCTTGCACCCTTTTCGACTGAGATGAGAGCGAGCACCCCGCGCGCCGCTCTCAACTCAGTCGAATCAGAAGAACGTTAATGATTATAAATTGTCAAATTATACAGCAGAAAGGTCTCAATAACGGTATTTTTAAAATGTTTATTTACTTACCATAGAATTTATTTACTAAATCAAAGTATTGTTCAAAAAAAATGAATTAAGTTTATTATTTTTTAAGTTTTTGCAATATTGTCTGTAATAAGATGAATCCAGACTGTGTATATATCGATTTGATTATTTCTTAGGCAGCAATCTCTTCACAACGTAATTTACTTTTTCATGCATTTCATTATTTTTTGGAATAAAATATGGGATTTTAATGTACCTAATTGCGTTTTTTACTTTTTTGTTTCACATGCTATAAAGATTTTGGCAATTTCATTTCGCAGAAAGAAAATGTAATTTCGTAAATGATTCATTTACCGTTAATTTCAAAAAAACAATTATTCAACGTGTTTAGTTCATTATGTGTACATATTTACACTACTTATAATTAATGAACTTAAGATAGCTAGCAATATTTTTTATATCCAAGATGTAGTTTTTAATAGCTGTTGTGTGTAGATCAACAACGATAATTGCTGATGTTTGGCTTATTATACTGACACGTATAGACGTTAATAGACGCATTTAATTGTCATTGGATGTACAAATAATTACATGACAATAATAGTATATATTATTATTTATATCAGATCGGAAAGCAAAAATATGGTACGTTGCTGAAGCCGAGGTGCTCACGAGCCGCTCGGCCGAGCGTGAATGTTCCACGTTCGGTTTCAGATTCGCATAACGCTACTCGATAACCATTACACAGTTAAAATGTTACGTATTATTAGGTAATAAGTTTTCACATAACTACATAACTAGATATAATCAGTCCTGTAACAATTTTATGCGTTTATGAAGGAAATACGTACATAGTTCAGTGGCTTCACGAAAGGCGTTGAAAACCGAATAGGTTACGATTGGTTCTAATAGTATAACGTTGAACGCAACGGTGATTGTGTTTTATTATTGTAATTGCTATTTGTATTTCTTATTATTTTTGTATTTTGGACATCTCACACAACGCTATCTAGTGCATAACAGCAGAGCTTGTATTATGGTACAACAAACGAAAATGATACACAATTTAATGCAATGTTCTACAAAAACCAATCATGTATGACATTTGATGTTATGGACTTGTAACCAACAATAGTGGTGGAAAAATGCTTAAGTTTTTATTTTTTCTGTTTAACAATGAGTTCATTATTATAGGTAAACAATGAGCTAATCTCATAGTACTTGTGGTGATTACTGTCACTTGTACTTTGTCAATGTTAGGGCTTTGATAAAGATATCTACATTATAATGAAATACTAGATTATTGAATTGGTTTTTATTTTAGTAATTACTACCTACTATTAGACTACTACTATTTTAGTATTAGAAAATACTACCCAACTAAGGTGAAGCCGTAAACAAAGGTAACAGTTTTAGATGTCAATGTATGTATATTAGTGTGTTACAGCATAGCGTCTAGACTCCTGAACCAATCATAATTAATTAAATAAATCCATAATATTATTTAGTGGTCTGGTTTTGGCACCTTTTCTTGATACCCACTTACTTAAAATACTCTGAGCCCGTTGATGTCTTTAACACTACGTATTAGTTGTGCTTTATATTATAATGTTATCTTAATTTTTACTGATAACGGTTTCATTTGCAACCGTATCATGGTTACTGCTGCTGTTACTAGATTTTGACTTCTTTGTTTACGATTACGGCAGTTACCTTGTGAAATTGTTTTTTTTACTACAAAAGCTCATACGGGAATATTGGGTTTGATGTGTGTTTTGTGTTTAGTAATTGTATTTTGTTTTCTTATTTGAGTAAATAAATAAATAAATAAATAATTTTAAAAATGATAATATATTAAAATACCATAAAAGGTACTCAATAAAAATATATTTTATATGTGATAGCTTTTGATAGCAGTCAAAGTTATTTAAATGATACAATAATGATTTTTTCGAAATGCTTGGGCCTCGTGGATTTCGTAAACACATCACTTAGACTAAAAAACATAATAATAGACTAGCTTCATTTAGCCGCCTTGAAAAAATGGTTTTATAAGGTAAAAACAATTATAATTAATGAAATTAATTATTGTTTTTTTTTGTTGAATCTTGGTAGAATTTGAACCATATAAAACTTGAACCATTTTATTATATCACTTTATTCATACCGATTTGTCAACTGTTACTCAATAGTAACAATGTATGGACTTCGAAGTGATTTAAATCTTTATGAGGTTTCTTAAATAGCAACTAAATTTAATTTAAAAATGGAAATATATTAGAAAAATAGACGATACAATAAATAATTATCATTATTAACAAAAAAAGAAAAAAAAAAGTAGTTTGTTTTAAAGAAAATTATACGTTGCTGAATTGATTTATGTAATTCTCACCAGGAGACACTTATGTGAGAGTTAACGGTAAGTGCATAAGTGATGTTACATAACCAAGTCCGTCATTGTTTCGATATTAGTGCTGTCACATCGCGAGCGTATTTAGCGTCAATCCTCGATACCATCGGCGGCCGACAACCGCCAGTAATCAACGTTAGGGTGATATAAGATACGATTATGCAACACCAAACTGACTCAAGGCTTAAACCCGGCCCAGCTGCTGTCAGCTAACCTGCCTTTGTTAAACATTTAAACGAATACAATTGCTGTGGCGTTCCTTGAATTCCAAAACGCAAAATTGACACCAAATCTTGAAGAACTGTAACTTAAATGCATAAAGTTACCAGTATATAAGGCTTTAATTGAAAAACCTGGAAGTAACGTGTCAATATATTATGTGCAGTTGTTGCCACTTATCGTTCATATTATTATTTACATAATAACAAAGATCTGTCTAAAATTTAACAAAGAAAAGCATACAATAAAGTAGCTGATTCAAGACACTGAAATTAATATGTAGATGAATTAATCTACGTTAATACAAGACAAATCCCGTGCGAAGCTTATAAATAGAAACCACTTTAAACACTCACCTGTTGGTATGGTATTAAGTTCTTTGTGCCGCAGACTGAATAACAGTATTTACGTACATAGAACTCCCTCATTAAACATACTTATATTAATAGCAAGTTTCGGACCTATAGAATTAAGAGCACGCCAACCGGTGACTTGAATTCATCACTGGGTTTGGATAAATATGTATATACTAGCTGCGCCCGCGGTGTTACCCGCTTATCATTGTGGTTGCTATGCAAGTGTGTTATGCATAGCAACCTGTGAAGTTTTGACAGGAGATAAACAGTGTTACATTTTGACATCTACGATTTAATGTATTATTATAATCACCCAGCTTTCGCCCGTTTATTTCGATTATTGCAGTAAAAAGCAGCCTATGTATTATTCTGATATATATAACCTATATTACTGTAAAGCTTCATCCAAATCCGTTCAGTAGTTTTTGCGTGCAACAGCAACAAACATACATGCACATAAACATATATACTCACAAACTTTCGCGTTATTAGTAGGATAACTTTCTTATGCTCGCGGCTTTGCCTACATGTTATTCTGATGTATAAATTTGATTGCTTATTTCACCTTCTTAGGGGTGGAATTTTCTAAAATTAATTCTGTTAGTGCTCGCCCGCGTCCCTCAAGGAGCACATGCCAAATTTCATTTTCCTGCACTTAGTTGTTACGGCTGTGCGTTCTCTATCAGTCAGTAACGGAACAGATTTATACAAGTATGTATTTATAAAACAGTATTATTAAAATAGTGTAGTACTTACTTAAACTTATATTAGTTATGTAAAATTGTATTAAAATTATATCGGTTTTGTAAAAATATAATTAAAACTTGTGGATAAAGTTAATTTCAAACCTAGAAAGAAAAAAATCATAAATGTGTCTTTGTTTAAAAGAGTTCTCATGAGTAACGTCATGGGAGTTTGTTTCCTAAATATTCCACGTGCTTTGGTCACCGCGAACCTCCGTCCGCGTCTTCAAATACTGACTTCAAATAATGTACATAATATGGTATATCCGTAACACAGGTACGTTACAAATTAGGTTAATTTTGATTTTTTAATCAATAGCTACATTAAGGAAGCTATTACGATTTTTTATAAATTTAACGCTTTAGTAATATAAATCAATAGGTGTATTGCTTTTTTAAAATACTTTTCTATGGTTTTCTATAGAGAAATACGTTACGGCCGTTAAACTCTTACTTAAACTTGTAGCTGTAAGAACGTCAATTCATCAAATCAGATTAAATTCTTTAGTTACAGTACATACAACAGCTCTGCTTGGTTTGAAACTAGTTAGCGTTTTCTGTTAGATGTTCCAAATATTTATCATGTAAAAGGAAAATAATAATTTCCCGAAAATATAAGCTCTGTGTTAAATAGAAAATTTATTTAATACCACCAATAGTAGTTTATGATTATAATTTATGGCAAGTGACGTCATCATCTCTCAGAAATACAACTAGACTGATTTTGCAAAGTCAATTACAGTGCAAGCATTTTCTACAGTAACATATCTGTTTACATTTAAAATGTAACTTTGAGGGATTAAATGATAAATTTTGAAATATACCGAAGTACGCCAATTTCAGAAAAATAAATTCAAAACATTTTTCTTATTTTTTTTACTGTCTACATGGCTATCAAGGGCCTATTAGGAAAGCATTTTTATTGGTTATAACTAGTGTGTAATATTCATGATTGAAAGCTATGGCTCAGCGGTAGGTAGTGCAAGTTAATCCGCATCACGCCTCGTCCGGAGCCCTGCACATTACAATCTGACATTTCCTTTCGACATTTAAGCAGATTAGTGTTACAACGAGGCTTCAGATGTTAATCCGACGCTCGACGGGTCGCGGGAATTGCTCTCATTAATCATGGTTTAGCAGTCAGTCGCGCTACGCAATACAACTACCAGCTAATGCACTCGATAAACGATACTTATTGTTTTAATATTAGTCATATATCTAAGTACCACTATTAAGAAAATAGGCCACGCATAGAATAGGGTTCCGTAGTCACCCATAATGGTAGGTAGATTTAAAATTGTGTTCAATAGACAATTGTTGTGTTAACTTATTATTTCTTTTTTACTAAGTTTTCCCAGTGAGTGCATTTTACAAGTTAGGCTCCTATAATAATAAACTTATCAAAACCTCTATAGTTTTTCTTGAAAGTTCAAATATGGGCTACCACCATACTTTTTCAGAATTTTTGGGCGAGCCGTTTAGCTTTTAGAGGTGGTGGGATGCTTAATTTTAGAAAAAATGCGCTTTCAAGTTGAATAACTGATAAATCGAAAAGTGGTTTTCGTAACCTCACAATGTTTTTAAAAGACCTATCTAATGATACCCTATACAGTGGAGCAAACGCAAGAAAAATATCATCCCCACTCAAAATGTAGGGGAGGTACCCCAAGGTACCCAGGTATTTTTTAATTTTATTGCAGCACTTTGTCCACGTAATTACAACACATATTCCTGCAGTCTCATCTTTCTAGCACCAACCGTTTGGGCGGTAGGTCGAGGACTATCAGGAGAATCTATAAGGGTGAATCTATAAGGGTGAGTCATGAACTTCGAAACTCTAAAAATGTAAACACTCAAGTGTTATGATAATATAATAAAGATGATAAATATTTCGGATAATTGACAAAAAAGCAAACTCAAACTTAACAAAGCTTGATAAGATATATTTTTTTTGTAAACATAAACATCTAAATTCCGAAACAAATATTGTAGAACATACAATCATTTGGTTCTATCCAGGAATCGAATACGAGAACTCAGTACAGCAATCATGGACATTTAATAAAAATGTGTTATTGATGTTTTAATTCTCTAAGTATGTATGAAAGTATGTCTTCACATTTATTTATATTTAGATATTACAACTAATATAGGCAGTCTTACGTGTTTAATATTCAATTATAGTGAACGGGTGGAACACTGGGCAATTTGTCCGCCGGCGGAAGCACATCTCTGGCAATCTCCCGTAGCTCGAGGCGCGACTCAGACTACCACTGTTGCTCACATGCAGTAGATACACGCACGGCATAATTCGCTCTTTAATATACTCCTCCGAGACTTTAAGTATATTCACTACATAACTTCATTTGAATATTCTTAAGCTTCTCTATACACTTTAACTATACCTAAGCAAATGCCAAGCCTATCTTCTCATCTTAGATTTAGATTGGAAAGCGAGGTATAAACTCAGTTATGAACATTCTGTTAGTTAGCACCTACGAGACTTCACCTGAATCAAGGTCCAAGAAAAGGAAATACGTATCGCGTTATCGTTTTGTTTACGGGACAAAAATGGTCATTGATATATTTCACTTGATGTGAAATAAATACCGACACGTAGGCAACCGCGCGGCAGTTACACCCACAGTTTCGCTCAGAATTTATGTCGAAACCGACATTCACTGCAGAGAACATTCACAGCAAATAACCTAGGCGTTAAAACAACTAGCACAGACAACTAGCGCACTTAACAAACAGACGTATCCGTATCAGATATAGCGTATCGAGACGACAGGACATTACTTCTGCGCTATCGATAAAGCTCAACGGTGAGCGAAATAGTTTTGCCACGCAGTGAACATAAATAATTGTCATAAAACAGATAGGAGCTGATGGATGGGCAGTGCGCCCGGAACGTCGACTAACGAGGAAACGTTTGTGATGAGCAAAAAGTAGCAGCTCCCTGTAAACCTGCAACTATGCACCCACACATAATTTCAAGCATCCAATATGAGCCTACTTTAGGAATAAATCGATGATGCATGATGATGTCTCGTAAACAACTTTCCACTAGTTGCTATCACGCACTACTTATGTGCTTATATACAAAACGTAACTCATGATTACATCTGAAGTAGTTGATATGATATCAACGATATATGCTTGTAATTTAAAGGATATAAATACGTCAGGTGTTTAGTTAAGCTAAGAGCCACTCTTGTAATTTTGCCGACCACACTAACACCATCAATGAAGAATAGGCACCGATTAAGAAATAAAGTGAATACTTGTTCAAGCAATATACTTAATTACATCATTTATCTACATAACAACGCGAATGTACACCTCCTCCGCCTTATTTTGACTGGCTAGGTTCATAGGAACATGATTATAGTTTGGAAAATAATGGAGATACACATACAGAATGTATGATTAGTACTTTTATTTCATAACGCAATTGATTAAAAAAAATATCTGAAATGAACTGGAAGACGTATTAATGTTGTAAACTTATCAAAATAAGCTATTGCCTAAATTACAAAATGGTAAAATGCAATCCAAATAATTTAATATTAATGGTACTTAATGTTTTTCAATAATGACTACTTGCGATAAGATTGATGTGAACAAAAATTGTCATGTAGAAATGTTGAATACAGTTCATCTGATTGCGTAGTGATATGTGGTATAAATATGCAATCGGTTATTTATTCAAATAGAGTGACGAAATTAATGCAGAGTGCTTGTCGGAGCGTAATCGCATCGGCGAGCGACACATGGGCACAACAGTCTCCGGGCGTGTGTGACACACGCCGCGAGAGAAAGCGTGCTTAATCAGATAACTCAGATTGTCAACCGAACTCCTGAAATCGGGTCGAATGTCGATACACTCGATTAATTAATTGACGGTCCAAAAAGTTGGAAGTAACTGGTCCGCGAAGCCAAAACCGTAGACGCTCTTGTGAAACTGGTGCAGTGTTTAAATATAAATAAAACGGTAATACTACATAATTATTTTAATTGTGATACAAATTGCGCACGACTTTTTTTATTAACAATTACTCGACATTTATAACTGTGCATATACCTAGTTGTCCCTACACCTTCCATCCGTAGAATTTAAATTTTAACTGATTTTTGATTATGTGGTCAACCTGTAAAAGCTTTGAATACTTCAATAACTATAAACGACTTCTCGCGTTTACTCTTCTTCACAAGATGATAATAATATACACTTGAAGAATAATAGGTATCGTGATACCTTATATTCTTACGCCCATGTCCAGCAGTAGATTGCGAGAGGCTGATGATGATGATAATAAATCCAAATACTTGACTTTATAAGATACAGAGTGATTCTAATTCATATGGAAAAACGTCATAGTCTACAACCGTCATTGGCTTTAGAGATTTAAAAAAATTGTGTAACCATTTATGAACCGTTGTAAATTTCTTTGTTCTAATTCACATCTAAAACGCTTAAAGTGTTATTAGTATAATAATAAAATGTTAAAATTATTTAAGTTGATGTTACGGGAACGCATAATTCTGTCATATCGGATTAAAAATCCAATTAACACGCGGGACAGGCGCGCGACGCTCTCCGCCCACGCATGCGACCGCGGCTGATCTACAACACGTAAAATAGTAAATGTGATATCCGCTAGATGCCTCTCTAACTGTCCAAATATATTAAATTTTTAATAATTATAAACTTATTTTTCATTGATAATAAACATCTTATTAATTCATTAGCAGTAGCTATTGAAACTTGTATTTGTATGAATAGCTAAACGAAATCAGGTTTTGAGAAAAGATAATCAAAATAGGACCTCATGTTTACAATGTTGAATATTTATTGGTCAGACGACGTTCATAAAATTGCTTATCATAATTATTAATAATGATAAATGTAAAATTTATATAGAACTGAATAATTCTAATGTTATTTTGCAAGTTAATAATGAAGTTAAAATCAGATTTCACGATTTTAAGCTATGAAAGTCCTGAGTTTTTGACTAACTCCAAAAGTTATTTTAGGTGTATCTCCATTTTAAATTTTGGCAGCCGATTATTGCTGACGAGTTTATCATCATCATCATCATCAGCCTATTGCAGTCCACTGCTGGACATAGGCCTCTCCCATTGCACACCACTGTGATCGATTTTGGGCTTCTCGCATCCAGCTCCTGCCAGCCATCTTACGCAGGTCGTCACTCCACCTCGCCTGTGGGCGTCCTACACTACGTTTACCGAGACGCGGTCTCCACTCCAGAACTCTTCTGCCCCAACGGCCATCAGTTCTGCGGCTAATATGGCCAGCCCACTGCCACTTCAGCTTGCTAATCCGGTGGGCTATGTCGATGACCTTAGTTCTCTGACGGATCACCTCATTTCTGATACGATCCCTCAGAGAAACGCCGAGCATAGCCCTTTCCATAGCACGCTGAGCAACTTTAAGCTTATGGATCAACCGTACCGTAAGTGTCCAGGTCTCGGCTCCGTATGTCATGACGAGTCATGACGTGTTTATAGGACAATACTAATATACTGTTTTACATTCTTATTTTATTAGGTACTTAATAGGTTTTTTTTTATATTATTATATCCTGTAATTCTGAAAGTTGCCTACAAATTTCTAAAGTTATAAAAGGATATTATTTTATTTGCTTTAACTGCAACAACATGGGTTTGCAAAATATTTTTAACCTCTTCCAACAGTTATCAACTTTAATAAAATCTCATTTACTTAGTTCGAATAATCATTCAAATATTTATATGTAAATATAATGCATTTTATAAATGCAAATGAACAGGCGTAAAACATAATGTGTAGACTTTTAAGCACACATACAAATCCTGCTTAAATGAACCGAATTAACATACAAATAGTGATTAAATTAATTCATAGCAATTATTAGTACACCCTACTATAATAATTTTGCAACGAGCTCAGAACTTGTATATAATGTCAAATTAAAGTCTTTAATGAAATCAAAGTAAGGCCTGCCTCTGATAAATTGCTCGGTAAGTCAAACAATTATGATTGCCAGTTATTACAATGTATCTTTGTCATGCAACAATAGCGAACATTGCTCACTACCAATTGTAACCGGGAAACAGCCACTAAATTACGTAAACCTTACCATTTGGTCTTTAAATTAGCCATCAAGTGTTTATGAATCATTAGTTCCAATACGATAAACTAAATTCGAGTATTAAGTAACCTATTATTTAACAAATTAATAGTTAATATTATGAACAATAAAAATAAGTGTAAGACTGTTTCCTTGTATACCTTTAACAAAGGTAATGTCAGGTTATTCGAATTATTTAACTCCACCTACAAAGTACATAGTGAATTCGAGCTTATACAGTTAGACGTTATGTATTTCATCAAAATGCTTACGAATGAAAAGAATTCTAATAAAGTAGTAAATGTTTATGTTTATTTATTATAAGCGATGAGGCGGTAAAGTAGAGGCGGTGTTAACCGTTACAATTTTATACATGGGCTATCTATTAGCATGCACAGTTCCGTTGGGTTTACGCGTTGCGCGCCGATCTCCGGAGAAAGCCTGTGTCCCGCTTAAACATCGGTTGAACTATTCACCGACACAGATTACTCGTAAATTCATAGATTTATCGTAAAATAGGTTTTTTATAACCCCCGGCTAACACTGGAACCGAGAGTCCTTGCTGCATTTAATTGCAATACTAGATATAATTGCTGCATGCGGATACCGAATACTTCATCTTATTTAGCTTATCTGTTTCTATGCATATTCATGAATTGATAATAACATCTATGTTACTGTTAAGTTGTAAATATATATTTTAGTTAGAGACAGTTTTAAAGGCATTACTAAAGAGTTGGAATTAAATGAGAGGAAGGGTGCGCCGATGTTCAATATTTTGCATCAATTCTTTGAGAGTTATGAACGAGGTTATAAAGAGTGAGCATGACTTGATAGTTCAATGAATTTGACAAATTAACATACGAGTGTGATTAAAGTCTTTTAAATTTGGAGACAATAGTGTACGTAGCAAGGAAGGAGCGCGCTCAGTAAAGTTTCGCGAATGTCGCTGCATCGATCCATCAATCTGAGGCGACGATCGGCGGTGCTTTCTCATCGTTAGCCCTATAAGGCACGGTCGGTACCACGCCTTGCAGTGGCTACTTCTTTTCCACTTCATTTTCTAACACGTCAATAGAAATCGTCCTAACAGCATATTTCACTTTTTCATCTCAACGGAAACGGTTGAAAGGTTTCACGTTACTTTTTAAGACCATTTAAATGTGTATGAAATTAAAATGCTCGCCGTAACGACGTAATCGCACTCGTTTAACGTAATAGCTGAGAAATGCAGACCGGTAATCGCGTTTTGCGTATTCGCGAAATGCTCACGGCGCTTCGTCTGTACTTTTACCATTAAAAGTTGGTAATAAATAATGTGCGTGCATAACTATTGGATGTCAGGTGATTCTAATGGCCTTAGACGAGCTAACTAATTTAAAATATTAGTAATGTTGGATTTGCAGATTGCAAAACCTATTATTTAGGTATGCTTTTACAATGTTTTCATTGATTTAACACTACCTATCTTTGTTTCAGAGTGTCGTAATGTTAATGTTTAGAGAAGAAAAATCTCCCGAGGATGAAATCAAAGCATGGCAGTTTTGGCACGGTAGACAGCATTCTGTCAAACAGAGAATACTAGACGCAGGTGAGTCAAGTTGATAAACTTTAAACCCCATATTATAATTAATAACAATTATTAGCATATTTATTACACGGCGATAATGTTTAAAAACAATGACTTGTCGGTTAATGCTAAAAGTATAGTAGCCAAAGCAACAGTTTAAATCACGATAGTCGGGCAAAAACAATCGTGCTTGAGGCGACACAGAAACATGGTGGAGACGTTGCGTGCGGCGCGCGGTGAAGGCGGTTGGCGGTGGCGCGGCGCCCGCACGGCACGCACCTCCTAATTACCGTGCTGCAGGCAGATAGTCGCACTCTCCTCCCGACCCTCGCCTCTAAGTACGACACACCACCATTATATCTCGTTAGGACATTTGCATAAATAACGCGCAAGACGGCCGCGGCCCACACCGATCGGCAAACCTATCAATCGCTGTGACTAAAAATAAACACACTGGCGCCTCCATCACCTAACTCCATGTCAGTTGCACTCGATACTATGATGTTAATATTATGATACTTATAATGAAGCATTCCAACATTAATCAGATTAAAGATATATAAAAATAAATGTGGGTAGTTTTCCCGACGCGCAATCAAATGTAACTATGTAATAAAGATATCTGTCACGATGAGCTGTACGAGAATGAGTAACAGGAAATCGTTAAAATTCGTGAGAAATCTCTTGCCTTGTCAAGTTAAACCACCTGCTTACACACATATAGTTACATATAAATGTATTTGGTAACATCTTATGTATCGTGTATAGTCGATAGGCGTAGGTAAAATCAACAAATAAACATATTTCTGAGGCATGTTAGATGTATAAATGTATTGAAGGGATAGGACAAATAAGCAAACATACAATATAGTCACGCGTCAACGTAATTACAGCGATGATATCTCAGTGGGTGCTCATTAGCATGTTAATTGCGCGATGGACCTCGACGCGCGACCGCTAGCCCATTACCTGGGTTGCTACATAGTCAACGCGGTCCTAGAGTTACCTTAAACTCTTATTATCAGTAGGAATCACCAAAAAACTATCTACGATTGTCATAAAATTCATTTTGTCAAGCTACTCAGTACCTACTAATAATAACTACTAATAACTACTTTGCCAGTTACCGAAATTATATAAGTGAATGATCAGTTTCCGTTTTAATTAATATTACGGTTAGAATTTATTGAAGTCGTTAGCAGCAATTTAATAACTTAAAGTTATTATTTACGGTTTGACGTCATGAATGGACGCATACTTATTAAATGGTAGGGCCCAAGTAAACAACACTGATATATGATATTTTACACATTCTAACATAACTTTAGTTAAGTCTATAGCATTTGTAATGAGTGACGCCGTGGCTAAAACCACTGTCTATAAATTAAATCTCAAGGAAAATAAAAACATGGAAGCCATTAATTCGCGCGCTCGGGCCAAGTTTAATGTCAAGGTTTTTAGCTTATCTCGATGTTAGTTAAATTTTATTTTTTCATTTCTTAATGTTATACCATAGAATGAATTAATGTCTAAAAACAAAACAATTTTGTACTTTGTTTCTTACATGACCACATTGTTGATGTTTGTTTTTAGTTTTATTATATCCGTAAGCAATTTTATTTGTTACTTGGACTATTTGTTAGATAGAAGTAAATACCTGTTTATAAATATTTAGGTCTTGTTTTCGAAAATTTGAGATAGATAAATAAATTAATTGCTTCAGTATGATAACTTAAATTAGACTTAATATAATTTAGACTTAGGGCTAATGAATTGCCCTATTAAGTTTTGATAGTGGAGCGGATAGATAGCGCACCGTGACTATATGCAACGAACTTGGGAGTAGCGTCAAGGGCGACATCGGACACCTGTGCGCAGGCGTGTGAAAGCACGGCGGGTCGGCGTGTTGGGGGGTGCGGGGAGGGGTCGCAACGCACTGCGCGTCCGCACAATGCCTTCTCAGATTACCCACACGTCTTCTTGTATCGCGTGTCCACGTCCATTGCAATGCAGCTTCTTTACTTCCACGTTTATTTCATTTGACAGTTTTCTTTTGAACCATGCTTCACTGATTCGACATATTGCTCATAAGTAAGCGTTTGTTTTGATGATATTATTGAATATTAATATGTATTTTTATACATCAATGGTTATAAGCTTTTTTAACAGTACCTATTTTATATTTTTTTATAAAAGGTATTTTTTAATTCTTAATTATAACATTGACAGCATTTTGTGCCGTTATAGAAGATTATTATTCAAAATCTTGATACCAAAAGCAAATTATAAAGAGACTGCCCATTTCCAGTTAATAAAATATAGACGTGTATCTTAATAGAGTTATTTCGAAAAGTAAAATTCATGCCATCTTTAAGTTATTAATGTTTAGGTAGGTCCTGAGTCTAGAAATAAATCTTTAGAAACTTCATCCAAAGTTGCGTAGGCTGATTTATTGACACATAACAGGATGTACTGTAGACTCGTAAATTTGTTAGAGACTCTTAAAACAATAAGGTTGTGGAGGGCGGCGCGACGGGGTCTACGTTCCCTACGCCTGAGTGCGGCAGCTCATAAACACGTCAGCAACGACGCCTTCGCCCGCACAGATCAGCCGCGACACACTGATAGCTATCCACCCACATGATCCTACAGACTCAGCACCAATCTCACTAATAAATAAATATATCCATAATCATATTAACATGTACTTTCTGGAATTTGTTGAACATTTATTTAATTCGCCTTCTAAAACTTAGATACTAACCGCCTAATGAAACAAATTTTACCTTGTACCATAAATATCAAAACTAGCCTAAGGGCCCAATATATATTATGCAGGTGTTAAATAACCGTAAAGAAATACCATAATGTAACTAGCACGAAAATACGTTTCTTAATAGTAAACACAACACAATTTGATATTTATTAACATAAATTCTTGTTACATGGGCTATGAAATAATCAATTTAAATATATAAGTACATTTATTTATAGCATAGCTGCCGCAAGAAGCTGCGAATGGCGTGAAATCATATGCATAATTATTGTTTTACTAGCTTTGTAAACATACAAACTAAATAGGTTCAGATTTGCATAGAAATGAGTGTACGTCACAGAAACTCTTATACATGAAGGAAGGGAACTTACACGGAGCTTAACTGAGCCGCTTGCAATTAGTACGGAATGCAAATGGGCTAATTACTGACCATAAACCTTAATCTAGGAAGGGCAGAAATGGAAACATTGCAGTCGTCAATAAATTGATCCTATCATGTGATTATTCACGCCCAGTAAATAAATTTCCGTCCTCGATGACGTATTGTGCGTTGATATCTTAATCGAAATCTGCGCCGCCATTACTGAACAGTTACCAGAAAGACAAGATTAATGACAATCTGTTGCTTTGTTCTAGACACGAAAAACAGCATCGGTCTTGCAGGTTGCATCGAGGAAGTGGCTCATAACGCCATCGCCGTCTACTGGAACCCGCTTGAAAGCGCCGCCAAGGTACGTTTTTACATTTATATAATATACCTCCGTGCAAATATATTAGTGAAATGAAAATTATATAAAAATGAGAAGTTTACACTACTTTAAACAGAGTAATTAAAAAATGAAGGAACGTTGTTATGTAGCTATAGACGCTAATGGGCTTATATGTCTTCCTGTCAATGTGAAACTCGGTGAATGACGTTACAGCTCAGCGATGCAAAAATATGTGCATATTCAAAGCGCACACACATACATTTCTGAAAAGAGACGTGCCCTTTATGTTCCAAATTAAAACGCAGATCATGATTTTATTGCGCTTATTAAAGGGCAATTAAATAGAGCCCCGAAACCATATTTGGTAGAATGGTTACGAATATAGCAGATAAAACAAAAAAAATAAAAATGTAGGTACTATGTGACTTGCGCACAGCGACTACACGTCCTCTACGAAGACTCATTAGGTAGGTAGGTAATATTATTGAATAATAAACAACACTCTTTAATTGCTTGCATAAAATTATACTGTATCTACTTCCAGGGGCACAAAAACCTATACCTACTTCATTGATAATAATGTTATGTACATAGCCTTTTAAATATTCATATAACAATTAAAAGTCTGCGTGAAATAGCCTCAATTCTATGACAGTATGCTAATGTCACTCAAGGGAGCAATTACCGTTTAATGACTTCTGCATCAAATCACAATTTCGATTATGATCATAAAGTTGATAGCTAAAAATTAACCTACACTGTATTAATACCGTTTCGAATGAAATCGAAGATAGTTAGTTGTTTTTGGTTGATTTATTTGATTGCTATAAATTAGATTGCGTCTGACTTGCGGCTACTGGTCAGTTATCAATATCAGTAATTATTTATTGTTGGTTAGCGAAACCACAGCGGATGCGAGTTGTTAGTGACACTTAAAATGCGTATGGACAGCGATCGCCGTCGGTCTTAGTGGAGCGGCGAGTAAAAACGCGAGAGAGTCATTTGCATAGACCGCGGTAATGAGCGGCCATCCAACAGCTGGCACCGCCTCCCTCGGCGGACTCTTGCCGAGCTAAAAGCGCCCGTGTCATTATAATACACGCTCAACAGAGCAATGCCAATGAATTTCATAGAATCGGTAAATACTTACACGGCCCTTATTCGCGTTTAGTGCATAATTTCATTTGTCGTTGTTTTGGATTATTCCTCGCTCTTGTGACGTGCTTGTCATCAATAATTGGTAATCTACTTATATAGTGATACTTATTTATAAGGACATTTTTATTTTTACAGATAAATATCGCAGTTCAATGCCTTAGTACAGACTTCAGCAGTCAAAAAGGAGTAAAGGTTAGTACTTAGGCCCTGGAATTACAATAACATAATTTATTGAAAATGAACTTGAAATGAATTTAGCCGGCTCGATCGGCTTATATAAATAGTAGTCCGAGTCTAATTCTGATAAGTTATATGAAAGAGTAACAAACATTTATATATACTTACATACTTTCGAATTTATAGTAATGGTAGGATTTGACGTATGTATTATCCACACCTGTCGTCAGTTTTAATTTTAATGGGCGTGGGAAATCGAAGACGAGTAAGTAGCATTCGTTTTAAAATGTCGTTAAATTTATTTTGTATTGCAAAATGTTAATTAAGCTCACTTCATTGGATACGAGTAAATGAATGTTACGATACGTCGACGTCAAGACTGAGGTCGGTAACCGCATTGTCGCCGGAGCCGCATCGATAACCATGGAAGCGATGCATGGGCATGGGCGGCACACTCGCCGCAAGCGACAGCCGCACGCGGTGCAACTCACTCTTATGTTTACTATTCCATCCTTGTGCACTACTTAGACTCTCTTGGTTTGAGCGCATTGAATAGTCTTGTAGGTATAGTCCGATAATAATATGACATCGGTTTGTGTTAATTAGGCTTCAGTGAGTAATGACAAAGTAGGAGCGGGCCGCTGGCAACACGGGCGCCCGCCAGATATGAAACCAGTCCGCTATCAGCCTCTCAATTACCTATCCAATGCACAGTGACGACGCCGTAACAGCGACCTCGAACAGACGCAATTAAGACGTTTTAACGCAATTCGATTCAGACACGTGCATATTTTTTCCTTATTCGTAAATTTATCGCAATTATCCCTTATGAACGTTTATTAAAACTGTTTTTTTTTGTTATAATTCTAAGATAAGTGTAGACTTCAAGCGTGAAATTGCTTGACTCACAATATAGTCGATTTGAGCATATGTGGAATCACACGGATACTAAAAAAGCGTGAGAGCTATGTCTTCAAATAATTGATCAATTAAAACCTATCCTTTTTTCCATCTCACCCATTCGCCTAAAATTGACATACATGGATAAAAGTAATTTTGCAATTAGAAAAAAAAATATTCGAAAGTCATTCATGCAGCTGAATATAATTGTTTTGTTTATTGGTTGCAGGGATTACCACTACACATACAGATTGACACGTTCGAAGACCCGAGAGACACGCAGGTCTATCACAGAGGTTACTGTCAGATTAAGGTGTTCTGTGATAAGGTAAATCTCATGATTTTAAAATAGATTATATTTGTTATCCACCTTAAGACGAATTAATAATCTAACATTCTTATTATTGTATTTCAGGGAGCTGAAAGGAAAACAAGAGACGAAGAAAGAAGAGCGGCGAAGAGGAAAATGTCAGCAACAAACAGAAAGAAGCTTGATGAAATCTATCATCCTGTAACAGAGCGCAGCGAGTTCTACACGATGGCAGATCTGGCGAAACCACCCGTTCTGTTTAGTCCCGCTGAGGACATCGACAAGCTTGCTGGAATGGACATACAGGGCTTTTACGGACACGACGAGTCGGCACTCGCTGAAGCGCATCTCAAAGGTGCATCACCATTCCTCTTGCATGCGGCGAAGCCTCAAGCACCAGCACTCAAATTTCACAACCACTTCCCACCAGATGCACCCGGGTAAATATAAAATAATTTACTAGGTACGATATTTAGTAACAGAAATTCGTCCATTTCTAGCGTAAAGACATTTCATAATGAATTCTCGATTAGACTATCTGATTATAGGCTAATGAAATGAACATTAAAATTAACTATTTATAAATGACTAACATTGGAAATTAAGTTAAAATATTTTATCGTAGGTTTGTTTGTAATTAAAATCAAGTTAATTTATGTGTAGAATAGATCGTAGATTAGTAATAAGAATATAGATGACCATGAATGAATAGCATACATACAAAATCAATGTGATAACTACTAGCGCTTAGAAACAATCGGTGTACAATACCTAAAATCAATATGCGGTTAATTGCTTTCACAAGCTACATTGTCATCTTAGCTGTTATTTTATAGTTATTATTTGTTTAGATTTATGTATTTTATTAGCGTATAATTTAAGTTGTTATAAAACACAGATAACAATGTAATTAACATGGCAGGTACCGAGAGGTAGGGGGACTGTCTCCGTACAGCGACCGCAAGGACTCCCTAGAGCTGGAACTCGGGAAGCGTGCGCGAATGAGCACGCCGCCGCTCAGCGAGCGCGTCATGCTGTACGTGCGCCAGGACACCGAGGACGTGTACACCGCGCTGCACGTCGTGCCGCCCACCACACAAGGACTCCTGCATGCGGTAAGTGCTTCTGCTGCCTCGACACATCGAGGGGCATGCATAACCTTGGTGATGTAACCTAACCATAGAACACGAGCGAGCGAGACGGTCTCCGTCGCTTTCTCGGTTTCTCGTCGTTCGACAGTAGATGTGTTCTTTGTTGTGAAGTAAACGCAAGAAATCGAGACGCTTCGTCCAGCGGCGGGCGGCGGGCCGCCGGGAGCGGGCCGCCGCTCGCTGTTGCTGTAACCGATTGACGCTTCATAACCCCGTCTAATAAACACACGATCATCATAACCGCATGTTGTAATTAACATTCGCACGGCCGTGCACTGGACCCCGGCGAGTCCCCGCGAGTTGTCCTTAAGAAACCACTAGACCGGTTAATGAACTTTCGGTTCCGTTAGACGAGACGTCTCGGTTAAAAAGGCGAAACGCCCATTTGTAACTCTTTTGTTTTTTGCTTATTTTCAGATTGAGAATAAGTACAAAATTTCAAGTTCGGCAATTAATAATCTTTATCGAAAGAACAAGAAAGGGTAAGTGGTTTTCATTGGCCTCAGATAAATTTGTTAGAGTAAACTCACCGGCCGCCTCGCGTTAATGGAGCATCGCTTTTCCCGAGGGCGCGCCACTAACTATATAAAGCTTTATGATACAAAAACCCCCAGGAATGTCTAATGAGCTTCGTAATAGGTGCCAGTTAATCGCCTCCCTTATCCAATACACTTTATTCAATAAATCCAAGCCTAGTCGCATTGCTGGGAGACACTTGCACCGAATTAATATAACCGTGCACTTAACTCTATTTTATAACTAAAATTACTGAAACTTAAATAATATTTTAAATTAACGGTCAACATTGTGTTTGCACGTGTTTATTAAGTAATTTATAACATAACAGGCTTTAAATATGAAATCCGTTCGTGATTCGCAAATGCTAACTAAAATTTAATTTCAGGATTACGGCCAAAATTGATGATGAGATGTTGGCGTATTATTGCAATGAGGATATGTTCCTGCTGGAGGTGAGGCCGGCGGGCGCCAGCGACGAGGAGCGGCTGTACGACATCACGTTCGTGGAGCTGCCACTCGACCCCTAGCGCCCTTCTCCCCCTCTCACTACCAACACGACCAACTCTACGCCGGATTTACCGGCCTACAGTTTAATTCTATACGATCCCGTTCTACACGCATGACGTGAAAAATCTGTACGGGATAAGGTTGTATCAAAAGTGTCGATCTCAGGTTGAAATTACTTATAAGCGATCATCTCTCTATATTGAAACAGGATGTCACAAAATCTTTCGTTTTAAATGTAAGCTAAGCGATCGTGTCGAGATGTTGCATTGTGTAAATATCTACTTTAGTGCCTTATGAAATTGCATCGTGATCCGATTGCCCGGTGATGGCAAAATTAAATTGATGTTTGATATGTTTAAGAAACCTGATAAAATTGTTGCGTTTCGTTTATTTTAATGTAGTTTATTTAATATGACGATGATCAGTTGCTGAGTATAAACGCGTGTGCCATTCACTCGGTTATCATAGGTATGTAGTTAACGTTTCAACAGGTACCTTTTATTCTTGCCATGATGATAAAGTAATAAAATCTTGTCACAAACTTATACGTAGGTAGAATATATCTACACTGAGAAAAGCATTAAGTGCCTTCGTCATAATAATTAATATTATTATAGGTTAATGTGAGTTAAGTCAAATTAAATGCCATCCACTTTGTTAAGTTTTGTAAGCCTAAGTTTGCTTTATAAGCTCGCTCAATTCTTACAATTAGTAAAGTTGATATTAGTTTTAGGTACAATCATACGTCCATTGCTTCCACTAAATGAGGAGAATTTGATGGTTTTGGCACCAACATAATACATTATTTATTAATTATACAATCAAATTTTATCCAATTTTATAATATTGAACCTGGTGTTTTTTACCTTCAGTACGGGATAATACCCATTTAACAATGGAATTGAAGGAAGCAATGACAACGTATCACAATTTTATTATATAGAGCCGAAGTATTTGCATAATGTTGGATGTATAATAGTCATATAAAACATAGTCACAAAAGTCGTCCATCTGAACAACTTTAACATTGTCACCGATGGGAGTGGTTTGTGTATAATTTAAGATTTTAATAATGATACATTTATTATAATAAACGAATTTCGATACGTAGGTTATCGGGCCATGACAACAATTTAGTGTATGAAGTATTTTATGTCCAAGACTTATTTATATTATAAGATTTCGAGCCGAAAAGGACCATATCTCCTAGCTACTTAAGTTTTTTATTTGTGAAACCTCTCCACAATGGACAAAACGAAATTTTATTTGATCATACTTAAATCATGTGAATTTATTTGGAAATGTTAATAGATATTAAAAAAAACAATATTGATAAGTTATCTCCACCGATTATTCAAAATCTAGAACTTGGTTCTGTCAGTGTGTTGTGTCGATCCGCGTCGAGACGACGGACCTGCTTACCTTCTTAGATCGTATTGGGTAGAAGCATCGACAACAACTAGTTACGAGGTGTGCCTAGTGCAGACGGTTTGATTAACTGCCATATTATGACATAATTTAGAGTACTTATTGTTCGTAGACATAGATTCTTTAACATAACGTTAGTTCTTTTTACTGTGTCTCATGTGACTTGCAGATAGGCATCGAATTTTAATTAAGTTATAGTACATATTATATGTAACGTGTTGTTTTTGTTTCATTCAGCACTAGCTGCGGTTGCGTTGTGACTTGTTCCGTCCTTCGCGTTTTCTTTATCTTCCATTCTTTGGCTTTCGTACACTTGTTATATCTCTTCACAACTTATATTAATATTTTAATTTCCTAAAAATGTTACGTTTTGATTACAAATCCGTTGCTCAAAGACTACACCTGCGGTCTCTAATAGCATTGTTTTATACTCATATTATACAAGTAATTATACTTATTTATATACTTATTATTATAAATTTTGCAGCTTTAATATTTACTTACAATGATGTTAGCTCGTGATTCAGAATCTCGTCATAAGTCACAAACGTCAGTAGCAATAATACAGTCTAGTAGTAAAATGGGCGCGTCCGCGAGTGTCGCCAGGGTTTGTGCGGTTTTGTGGTCGCATGGTCGCGTCGTGGTGACACATCGCACGCCCACGCGATTTAATGGTGCAGTTAAGCGGGACCTCCACCGATAAAGGTTGTGCAATCAGAGTTTTACTATAAAAGTTGTGTAATTATATTAAGGTGATGAATTATAGCGTCAATTGGATTGATAATTATATATAATATAGAGAGCGGTGTGGCGGTGGGGGCGATCCGCGTGGCAGCAGTCGCGGACGCGCGGCTCTTGAGGTGTTAGTCACACTAGTTAAAACACAACCCGAAAGTGGTAGCACATTTTCGTTATTAAATTGTACTGTACTTAAGATTTAAATTGAATAGATGTTACGTTATCCTTTTATATGAATATTTGTAAGTTGTCATAAAAATATTATTAATATAATTATTTTTATCAAAGTTTATAATCTAAATAAAAATGTTTTTCTTGAAAACAGTACCTTGGTTTTATTATACCTTAAAATAATAATCGTAACTTATAACTAAACATTTATTTATGGCTCACACCTTAATCCACTACTGTCATGATTTAAAGAGATGGTAGGTATATTTAAACTCAAGTAAGGGAACCAGTTGCTCCAGATTTTAAGAAAACACCTAGTTAAGAATGAATAATTAAATAATTAAACGAGATAAAATATTTATCTTATTATATATAATAATAACCTATTTCTATATATTTTAATATGTATACTGTTTATAAATATTTTCTGAATTGAACATTTGTGAAGTCCAATGAATTATTTATAGGATTGGTATTTTACATAATAATAATAATAGAAAGCTATATATTATTTTTTATGTAATATTTGTTGTAAAATATAATTTACCTAAAATTTATTTTTATCGAACGATGACAGTAGTTTCTTTTAAACATTAAATAGCGTCTACGTAATTATATTTATAGTGAAGGTATAAGCAATGTTCTTGAAGATATATATATTTTCTTATCCTAGGATGTTTTCCTTTGTAATCTAATATTTTGAGCAAGATATAAAGAGGTTGTTTCAGAAATATTAGTACGTCATTTACTAGTCCTATATACTAATATTAAAATTTGCAAGTAACCATGTCTGTTATACTTTTACAACTTAACTACTACACCGATAGATAACCATGAAATTACCTAACACATACAAATCCCATATTTTAAGCAAATAATAATGGCTAGTGAAAAAAGACGAAGTTCCAGAACCAAGTTTTTAATGAACAAAATAAATAAAACAGCATTTTCAACTTTCTCAGTTAAATTTAATGAACCTTAAAGTTTTTTTAAAACGACAATCATTAATTTTCATAGTCCGTACACATAGAAGCTTGAAATAGCACGAAAGCGTCAAGACAAAGAGTCGAAGAAAGATTAAGAAAATATCCGGTTAGTTTGATGTCAAGAGTCACTGAGTCTCACATGTGATCATAACGACAATAAAATAGCGTTTCTAACTTCCCTTTATGAAGGTTTTAATGCCTTATTTAAAGTAAATTATTCAACAGAAACTAGGAAACAGAATGCCGTAAGTACTTTAAACCCACATATTTTATTATAATTTCCCAACATATTGTAATAAAATAATATAATGGCATCATAACATGTTATTTTATTTAAAACATATTTCAAAACCTGCCTGTTTGGCATTTAAAAGAAACTGATTTACTTAAAAATCAATTAGTTTTTTTAATCAAACCATTAAGATAAATTATTGAATTCATTTGCAATGTACTTTATCTTGGATTAAACGACTATTTAATTATAGACTTTCACATTTTTATATTCATAATATCAATCGGAAGTGAGAAACGCTTTACGCTTCCACCAAACATAGTTACAGACATGGAAAGCGAGCTAGATAAAGAACCTATTATAGACAAGGGCATTTTAAAGATCAGTAAAATTTTCATGAATATAAATACAAAGTTATATTATGAAAAACAGTTTCTCAACCAATCTGTAGTTTGATACGATCAATACTTTGTTTTGATATCATGAATGCAGAAGGAAGTTTCCTTGTTCTATTTTATACCATACCTACTTTACTCGTCGATTTATTGATACGTAGTCTTAAAAGTGGACCACTAATGGCTATTGATGTGACGACAATTATCTAAAGGGTATATTTAATTAATAAAAGAGTAGTACCGAGGACTGGATAAAACAAATTTCACCAAAGCAAAGCCACAGGGGAAAAGGTTTATCTAAAATAAAACAGAAGATCAAGCATCTCCCGACGTTTTAACAGGCACTTAGTGTAAATAATGAGAAAATTATAATAAACTGGATAAATGAAAAGTAGGTCTCACCATTAAAGCTTTTTAAAATATATGGTTAATGAAAATAACACACAAATCGCCCAACGTCTAAGTAAACTAGTTCACAATAACAAAGGCTATAATAATTTTAAAGAAAGAAAGAAAGAAGAAAAGAAAAGAAAGAAGTAGGTATATACAAAAATCAATTAATAATGAATTATTACTATTAATAAACTATTGTTTGTAAAGTATGCACTATTTAATTAATGTTATTTTAGTAATAAAATTCACATTCGCTAAACCCCGTATACAATAAAGTTATACTTAAATGCATATAAGCCACTTTCACGTTTATAAAAAATATGTATTATTGGCAAAAGTACATCTAGAAAAGCAAAGTAAGTGACACTTGTCTAATACGAATATGTATTACCGATATCTAAACGGAATTCATTTCTCTAATGTAATTTTCTACTAAAATGCGGTACACTAGATTATTTACTACGGCTATAATCATAAATTAACGTACGTATTTTTGACTCACGAGGTCACTATTTAATGACTTTACGTTATTAATAGTTTCTTAGCTCCCACGCGATTATTATGCTAAGGCATAAAATGATGTTTATTGAAATTTATCTGTAATTACTAACACTTTCACATTCCGAACGAATATACCTACTTATTACTTTCTATTTATGGCACATTTAATAAGATGCAATTTGCGATAAACCAAAACAGTCTGCAATTTGGCTAAAACATCCACTAGAGGACAAGCCATAATTCTTTAAGGTACTACATAATTAAGGCAAACTTAAATCAGGATACGTAAGCCCTGATAGAATAACGAATTTATTCACAAACGACCAAACAATTTGTGCGGCATATTGGAAGTTGTAAATTAGTCACAACTATACTTCCATACAAATTACAGAGAGATTTGCGAGTCTAGATTCGTCACGCTTCGAAGGTCTTGGGCAAATTCACCATTTCATTAGATCTGTATTTTGAACCGTTCCCCTTCGGAGCAGTTCTGGAATGATTGCTATTGAATGAGGGGGGAACTCTGACTATCGCTGAAGTCGAGAGTGTAGTACATATCAGTGGTGTCAAGCGCCGCAGAAGGTGGTAGGAATGGTGCGACAAGGGGCGGAGCCCGTTTGTCTTGGAGCCAGTGATGGGGAGGGCCTGGCTCCGTAACCCGAGACAAACGAGACAGAAGCCGGGAATAAGTTTTGTTGACGCGGCAATGACAAGCAGTAACCTGAAAAGAAGTAAAAACACTATTTATACGTGTGCTTTACAATATTTTGTATTATTTTTCTCTTCACTATTAAAATGTTATACGTACTATGTACGTAAAATTAATGCAACATGAACCCTAAAGTTGATATTAATTACTTTGGATAAAAAATAGTTTTAAAAATATCCTTATTTCTCATTCTCGTGAAGCGATATTATTAGATCTATACCAACGTGTCAATGAATTATGAATGATGTAAACGCTTTCTGAGCTCAAAATTCAAGAAGATAGTGTAAACGATTTCGATGCACGGATGGCCTAGTGGCTACAGCGGTCGCCTCACCAACAAGTGCTGTGACTTGTGGATTCAAATACCACACGGTACACTACTTTCTGTGATCCACAAATAGTGGTCCTAAGTCTAGGTGTTCATTGTGTACGTTTCATATATATATATATATAGTAAATAAATATTTCAGACATTTTACACACAACGCCATCTAGTCTAGCTTGTATTATAGGTACTAGACCACTGATATAAATACATAAACATACTTTTTTTTGTAAATAGAATGTATCTATGTATAATTATGTATTATACATAGAAAAACACCCAAACTCCGAAACAAATATTTGCGGATCACACAAACATTTGGTCCGACCCGGGAATCGAAGCCTCGACGCGAGACCTCTTGATCAGCAGGTGCATACGCTGACCTCTAGACCAACAAGACAGTCCACAGCGACACGTGGTGTATATTCTAAATGCGGATGGAAGTCTAGGCAACAACTCACCACAACTCCAACAATAGCAATTGCAGCACCAAGAGTTCCAGCAGCAATATACACATTGTGGAGGCGATCGTGATAAAGACCTAGTGGCATTCGTACTTCACGCACAGAGCCACCGCCCATGTTCTCAGTTCTCCCTCGGCCACGTGATTCCATGTCCATACTGCCTTCACTCTCCATTACTGGTTCGAGAATAAAATCCTCTGAAAATAGCACAGTTTTTTCTAACTTTATTATCTTTAAACTGTATTTGATTTACACGTATTTGATTTACGTATTTGATACAGATCTGATGTAAGAGACTATTTTTTATTTTTAAAATGTACCTACAAATACAAATAGGTACACACATATGGCCTAAGAAAACGCTTATGGTCTTCCTTTCTGATTTAGGATTCACATAAAATATCTAGGAAGCCCTAACACTGCTATTGATTTAAATAGTTTGTCATTTAAAATATATTTAGTTTAAATGCTTTTATTGCTGTATTTGGTTTGCGAAGTGAGTTTCATCATCATCATCATCATCAACAGCCTTGAACAGTCCACTGCTGGACATAGGCCTCTCCTTAGAAAGGAGGTTTTGGCCTACTAAGTGAGTTTCCCTTGTACGTTATCCTTAGTATAGAGAGAGGGTAGTGACCCCTATTTGGAGCTTTTAGTAGTAACATTCTTGATACATTTGGAATGAACTTTTCTGTCACCAAAATATTTACGAAAATGTTCCATAATAATCCATATAGTAATGAGGATAGTGACAGTCAGCAGATTTATTTATCTGTACATCGGCAAATGTTGAATGATATGCCTGCAACTTCTATGTTTTATCAGCTCTTGTTGACAAAACACGATCCATAATTAATTGTCTCATATAAATAAATGATAATGCTCCCTAGATTCGTGGGTTTTAATTGTATGTTGTAAATACGTGTGTCTTTATTTATTAATGTCTTCCTGGTTTATCAAAATCGTCTTTTTTGATAAACTTTTAATATATTCAAAAACAACTATTAACATAACTATGTAAAAAATAATAGATTAGACAAGATCATTTAACCTACAAATTAGTCATATTTTTTGTACTCAAATAAAAATTCAATAAGTACCTACTTTTAAGGTAAAAATAAAGTAGGTAATATTTTGTCAAAGCATTTTAATCAGTAGAATAATTTCATTTGTAATTAATATTTTCGAATTTTTAATTTGCAGTTGATTTCTCACCATCACACTCCAGTTGTTTTACAATTATTATAATTCGCTATATTTTTGGTGATACGCCGTACATTGGAACTAGTAGTTAACTCCTTTACAAATTTCACTGAACCATTGACTGGTGGACTCTTCGACGCTCATAATATTCCGCCCCCCAAAGTTGCAAACGTTTTTCGTTTTCTATTCTATTCTTTATTCTATTTCCCATAATGTTGAAATATAGTCAAACTATCGTTTTGAACATATTTTCATTAAAATATTTTTTTAACAAGTAAATAGAAAATCTCAGCAGTTATTAACAAAATTTCTAATTCAACACACTATAGTGTTCGTGTTGATTTATATTTTCTTGATACGCAATGTGATTTTGATACACCTTTACAAGTTTATATAAAATTATAGAAGTGTTTTCAAAATTGCAACTATATCTTAAAATTGGTTTTAATGAAGGACTAAATTATGAACACCGAAGCCACGCACGGACAAATTATTGTGTATCGGTGTAAGAAACTAATGTTGAATAAAATAACTCACCTTCACAAAGCTTGCCCGTGAAACCAGGTCGGCATGAACACGAGAAGGACTCTATTACAGTCCAGCAGGTCCCGCCGTGAGCGCAAGGATTGTTGTCGCAAGGCTAAAATAGTTTTATTAAAATGTTTAAACTTTTCTTTAACTAAATATATCTGATTATGCTTATCTTATCAACCTATTTTATAGGTAGTGATTACCAAAGCCTTGTAAAACATTTATAAAAATCGTGTAACATTGTTCATTGCCGTCCTCCTTAACCTTAGTCCTAGAACGACCCTGCCATAGTGAAATATGTAGTAGTAACAAATTAATGGTAGACTTTATTACCCTGCTTGCTTTTGTTAAATAAATACATATTCATCAATTCTACCATGCTAATATTCATCTTGGGATATGAATTTTTATGTTTATGTGTATAACGTAATATTTTAGTATTCCGCCGTTTTCGTCCGTGATGCTATCAGCAAATGTATCGGGAATTCATCGACACACATCGTAGATATAAACAAGAAAAGTGGTATGATTACATATGTATATAATGCGACGGTCATTATGTGTGGGTATTTAGTGAGTTTTATTACTAAATATATTTACTTTTATTTAATATTTAAGTCTACCAAAGTGTCTCTACTCTGCCTGATGGAAAGCATGAGTAGAATCTAAGAGTAGGGGTCACCATCCGCATTGTGAGGGTAAGCAATGCAACATGGGGACCCATGCCGCGCTGGCCTGGTCGGATGTTTCTGTTCTGCCTCCAGAGGCCTGGAGAATGATGCAGAATGATGTACAACTTAGGTGTAATCGCATAAACGATAAAGATGTAGCTTCTAAAAGAAACTACATCGATTAAAATTGGAATTTATTCAGTACAGTTCATTAAAAGAGATTGACATTGAAATTGAGTTTACGGTACATTACGTGTAAGCTGATTTTTTATTTTATTTGTAGAACCATTTTATGATTACCGAACTAGCCGGTAAATGACATTCCTCGCCGACGTATCCCTGAGGACACTCGCATGCGTGCGTGTTCCCGTGATCTCTGCAGAATTTGTGTGCTGGACATGGATTCGGAGAACACAAATCCACCTGAAAATGTAAACAGTTCATCAAGTGAGAAATATACGTTTAGTAACGTATAAATAAAAGGAAAAATTTTAGGCAGAAGGCTAGTTTTATATGAAATGTCTGAGAAGCAAGTTATTTTCAAGACAGACGTATTAAATTTTGCTTAGTAGGTAAATAAAATGTAAGCAAAATAGTAACGCATATTCGAAAGCTTTATCTTTAATATCGATTTGTTAGAAGCGTATTAAGTCTTGTTAAGTTACAAAATTTTGACTTATTAAATTTTTAACTGATTCTGGAATTCTCACTTCTAACGTCAAGGACCAAAATAACAAAATTAAATAGCTAAGTAAGTGTATGGTATTACGTAAAGATAATTTTGCTAGATTACGTACAAGACAGTATATTCTGTAATCTGTCGGTGAGTTAACAAAATTTGTAACTTAAGTAACAAATGTAAAAAACCTTTCTTTACGATCTAACCACACTACAATAAAATATATTTTTTTTCCAAAAAAGAATAAAAATGTAGACCAAAGGGGGAAGAGGTATTGTGACCACTAACACTCTCCTCCCTTTGTTTCAGTAGCTCCAAAGCAATAACAATAGGGTCTGTTCTAGAAACGGAAATCGGAATCCATTAAGGCGATTCACACACTGCACCGCGCTACGTCGCGTAGAGCGTAGTGGCAGATTTTAATATTGTATGCAAGTACATCGATTAGTATAGAAAACACACCAGGTCCAACACACCGAACACGCGCCAAGGCCGCTAGCAGATCCTGCCGCCGCGCGCTTATGCGGGGCGGGCCGCAGCAGTAAACACATTTATTTACGAAATTGAACAATGCCCAGCAATTTGGGATATGAAATGCAAAGAATACAGACGACGACGACTAAATGGAAAGTAACCTTTAGTTTGGTGCGGGCCATGTACAAAGCCGTCAGGCGCGGAGGCGCGGTAAAATCTGCTCGAAGAGGCAGATCTGCTCCTCGGTCGCCGCGCGCGTGATCTGCAGCCACGCGCCTACGCGCGTGGGCGCGTGGCCAGTGTATGAATTGCCTTAATCTCAGAAGTTAGTTTAGAAAGATAAATAAACTTCATTTTAAGGAGCGCTTAATGAGCGAACTATGCATATATTTAAACTCTATCAGTCAAATAAATCTACTACGGTTAATAACTTTGCATTAACTGGTTACTTTAAAATTCATGTGGTGTTACGCCTAACGTTTCCGCGGCCGATAGTAGTCATTAATATTACGCACGAACATCTAATTTGTATGATATGTGGTATGTGACCTTGAGCTGGCAAGTGTTGCCAGTGTAGCCGCGGTCGCAGGAACACATGAAACCTCCTACGCGATCTGTACAGGTACCACCGTGAGCACACGGTGAAGATTCGCACTCATTGTACTCCATTTCACACCGATCGCCAGTATAACCTTAAAGCCAAAACATAAATATTAGTAGATGATGATCTACTCCATACCATCACGAGTTTTTAATTAAACTGAAGATGTTATATATTGTTATTTATAATTTCGGAATTGAAATAACTATTTGTGAGTAGTAGTACATTTATAGATTTTAAACCACCATAAATCTTTTCGTACTTTTTTCATTAACTGCCATGTCGTCTTAACTATACTATAAGCAATTAGTTTACGACTTAAGATTAGAATCGGACACTTGTCTCCTCCTTTTAAAGATTGAAATAAAAATACTATATAGGTACAGTGAAGGAAAATAAACATACAAAACGATGTTACCTTTAGTTATACAGGTTAAGACATATAAAACTCACTCGTTGTCTAAGTTATATGACGATAAAACCGAAGGAACGAATCCTACATATAGAGATTTGCTTCGTCCCACTAGCAGAGGTAATTCAGTGCCAAAGTGTTTTGACTTCGGCATGAGTTCTAGTTATGGAGGCTTCTCACTTATCCAGGGCCCACTTAACCAAGTTTCACTGAATTTATCTGTATCTAATAACTTTATTAAAAAATTGGTCAGGTGCGTGTCAGGTCACGCATAGAATAGGGTTCCGTAGTCACCCATAATCGTAGGTAGATTTAAAATCGTGTCCAATAGATAATTGATATGTTATTTTATTTTCAATTTTTACGAAGTTTTCCAAGTGAGTGCATTTTACAAGTTAGGCCCCTATAACTGCTGAAATAAATAAGTTATCAAAACCACACACCAAAGTTCAATATATGGACTACTATCATGATTTTTTTAGATTTTTTGTGCCAGCCTTAGGGCTGGCAAGCAAAAAAAAAGGGCGTCCCCTATACAGGCTTTAGACGGGGACGCCCTTTTTTTTTACAAATTATGTGCTTTAAAGTTAAATAACTTGCAAACAGATATCTAAATCGAAAAATGGTTTTAGCAACCTCTCAATATTTTTAAAAGACCTATCTAATGATACCCCACACGATGAGGTAGACACGAGTAAAAGAAAGGATTCCCACTTTTTGTGTAGGGGAGGTAATAAAATAAAAACATTTTGTTGGAATTACAACACAATCATGCAAAGTTTTCTCTTTCTAACCAACACAACCAACACCAACTGTTTGGGCGGTAGGTCATCCTTGACCGAACAGACTCTATAAGGGTTCCGAGTACGGAACCCTAAAAGATATACCTTGTAGGCACAACCCTTCTTTTAAAGAGAAGCCTAAGTCCAGTAGTGCACTGTTGAAATCTGTGGATGATTATGACTAACTTAAAAAATGACAAATTTGAAGTTTAATATTAATTTTCCAGAAAATGTACCTTTTTTGACGGGTAGGAAAATCCTTTCGGATCTCCTGGTTTTTAGGGATATATGAGTCAGGATTATCTAGTGATTTTACTAAAAACCACCCCGAGGTCTAGCGCTCTACTCTGGGAGGATTGGACCATGCTATTCCAGGCGTTCTCAGGATGACGCCACGCGTTGTCAGAACCTATCCCGAAGGAAAATTTCCCCTTACGTATATATTCAGTGTGACAATACCTTGATGCAATTAAGCCGATCACATCTTCAACCGCAGCAATAATTGACCGCCAGCTCTCCATAGTATGCTGGTCGGAGACCCAACGCAAAATTTTCAGATACTCACCAAAGCAACCATGCCCGGTGAGTATCTGTGTCAGTCGGTGACATGCTTGCTCAATATAAAACTTAGGCGTAATAGTAAAAAGTTAAATCTTTACGACTTTTAGTATAGTTTATAGCTAAAAATAAAGAATTCCCTGGAATTTGACAGTGTTTCTACAACTAATAAATTTTAGTGTAGTTGCATACTAGGTACGTTAAGTAAGAATAAGTACTGCAGCTAAACTGAGGGACTACCAGCTAAATAGCTTATATTTGTAGCTTACATCAGTAGTTAATTGTTTGTTTCAATGAGCTACGTTATTTTGGCCTAATTAGGTATTTTTATTCTGATTTATTATTCAGATTTCACATGGTATAAAATATAAGTTGGAACTTAAAAATAACTTTCAGCAAAGACAAATAACTCTGTGGCGAGATGAGACGTTCATACTTGTATAATAAAACCCAAGTTATCCCGAGGGTTGTTTACGTGCATACGCGATGCGATATTAGAATATTATTCGCCATGAAGAAAAACACTTTTAATTTATTCAAGCGTTTTTATTTCCTGGTCATAAAGATATTTATGTATTCCGAAATATATATAGATTATGATGTACCTACGTATTTACCTTATTGAAATACCTGAATTATATTTGAATAGATAACAAAACCACCTTATTATTTATGTTCTATTTTCTTGTTTCGTGGTAGTACAATCGAACAAGCTGGCAATGTGGATTTGAATCAATTACAATAGCAAATAGGATGTAAATTTATCGAAAAACATCATCTATTAAAGAATACAGTGATTAATAATACCAACTCATATCCTTGTTATGGCATTTTAGGACGCGGAAGTAATTTCAAGCAAAGGTTTTTAAGAGGTGCGTACAAAAAATAATTAAGTACTTGAAAATTTTAGAGATTAATATTAGTCATCTTTGGTATAGTGGTTAGCGTATGAGACTTGCAATCAAGAAGTTTCGGGTTCTGTTGTAACCAAAAAGTGTTATTGAGATTTCTGGTTATAGAAATACCGCCCGTCGGTTATGCGCCTAATCTTTTTAATTATGAGAGTGAGGGAACAGAGAGTGCTCCTGTGTTTGTACATACACCTGTGCACTATAATATCTTCTACGTAGTTGACTTGTCTCCGTTGAGAGTGGCCGCCGTCGCCGAAATCGGCAATGAGGACATAATCATCAATGTTATAAATATGATTCTGAATTTATTAGCAACGCTTTCACACCTTAACAGCACCACCAATCATTAAAAAGGGTCACCGCTGGTTAAGAAAAAGTTGGTAAGGAAGAAGAAATTGGTAGAAAATATTACTGAGGCTTCTAAAAACTAATATACTTTTATGTTTGAATTTGTAAATATAAAATATTTGAATTAAAAGTAATTTTAAATACCTAAGAAATGTGCAATGAGTACATACTGCAGTTGATATATTTATTGCAGTTTAAAATGTGAGTGTTATTTTTTTTACTGAAACTTGTGACTTTCTTTTTACTAATTGCGTCCCGGCTCAACAACAATTAATGTTTCATAGCTTATTCCTGACCTTTCCTTACCTACCTTACCTTTACTTTACTAAAATTCACTAACTCAACGATAACTTCGTTTAAATACATGCCGACTAAACCAAACTAAGCTCTTAATGTAAAAAAGTTATTTTATTTTTATGAGATTCCGAAGTCCATTGTCTTTTCATATAACAAACTATATATATATTATATAGTTTGAAATAACTTAAACTACTGTAAAAATGTATATATATGTATTATTTTTCTTATTTAAGTTTTTCTCTCGGTTTTGCTATCCTAATTCCCGCTCTGAAACCTTCAGAGAAGAGGTGGTTCGGATCCTCAAATTCAAAAATACGGAGTCTCCTAAAACTTTCGTGACTGTAGTGCATGTGTGTATGACTGCTTGTTCTTGTAGTATATGTAATGTATATGTATATTAAATTTTTATATATGATTTGTTTTTAATACTCTTTAATGTAATAAAAAACGAATGTATTCCATTTTAACAAAACAACATTGTACGCAAAAGTAAATAGGCTTATTTATTTCATCCTACATACTATACAAACTATTTAACAATATAAAAACACCCATATATTTTTTTCTACGAATAAACGTTTGTAAATCAAATGAAAAACAAATTTTAAAAAACAATTTTAATATCGTGTAACATTTCTATATTTCATTGCTGTGGCAGCGTTGGGTGTAGGACTAGATTGGTTTGTAAAACTTATTTCATCAGAAACAAATACATACATAAAACTCAAAATAGTATTTCGAATAGCTCATTTCATTTAACAAATATTTCATTTTACTTTAGACAAATAGTTTGATGAAATAAAACTGTTTTGTGGCGTTACGCTTCGAGGGTTCGAAATGAACAGCGGACCGAACCGCAGCACGGCTAGCGTAGTGGGCAGCTTTCCAACTTCGACTAAGATAAATCACCAGCTATATACAAGTTTCAGCCATTATCAAATCGACCTAGGTTTAACATTCATTTGACCTATAAAGTACATTAGGTCTTCTATTATAAATTAAGTGTTCTTATTTTAATGTTTCAATTAATATTCAGCTGTTGTTTCAAGTGTTTAACTATAATAATATTCCTATTATATACATACCCAAAAGATAATAATTGGCATTATTATACTTGATGACTTTGAATCACTTAATTAAAGATATACAGTCAATTAAATACACTAAATTTATTTGTTTTATAGACATAGTTCAGTAAAATAGTTGTAATCCCGTGTGTGTAATCACATAAATATTTACTACTACTGCAGTCGTAGCAAAACAAAATGCATATAAAATATAAATAAAAATTGGCTACGCATAAAACAGGGTTCTGTAGTGACCCATAATGGTAGGTAGATTTAAAATCGTTCCCAATACATAATTATAATGTCTACTTATTTTTGTTTGAAGTTTTGAAAGTGAGACTTGTAAACGGGAACCTAAATCGAAAAATGGTTTTAGCATCCTTACAATGTTTTAAGGACCTGTCTAATGATATGCTATCTAATGATACCCTGTTTTGATACGATGGGGTGGCCGCGAGAAAAAAAATGATCCCCTCTTTACGTATAGGGGAGAGACCCCGAATAAAAATGTTTTTCTTAATTTTATTGTAGCACTTTGCCGACGTCATTACAACACATATTCATGCAAATTTTCATATTTCTAGCACCAACCGTTTGGGCGGTAGGTCGAGGACGGACGGACGGTTGGACATGACGAATCTATAAGGGTTCCAAGTCATGAACTACGGAACCCTAAAAAGAGGCTCAAACCCTTAGTTATATTTTGGTAGTTAGTGCCACATAAAACTTATCTTAAAATAAGTTAAATGCCACCCTCATAAATGATTTTAGTACAGATCGTTGTTTATGTGACATAAGATTTCACGAATTAAATTTCACGGTATAGTAGTCTCCACGATTTCATTCCAAGCGACAATAAACAAGTCTTTGATACGGAGATCAAAAGAAGCACTTTGTTTTATAACTTAATCTGCTTTTATATTTTCTTTGTGATTGTTGTATTACTGAAAATATGCTTTTTCTTTTCAGGATCAGCGGTATTCTCTCATCAAATCTCTCTAGTTCAAATAAAAAAAGAATTTAAATTTAGAAGTAGGTGCCTACTTATAGTATGCTTGCTAAATATATCTGAAGCAGATTGTAGTAACATATCGTAGCTGGAGCTTTCAAGCGATCGATTCACACCGACCTATGAGCCTTACATTGTCTTCGTTACATCACAGTTCTTTAAACAAAATAGGAAATTGTTGCCGGTTTCCAGTTTAATAAAATATTATGTAACTTGTCTGTAGAACCTCTTATTGACCTAAGGGTTTAATTTATCACATGCTTAAATAGCTAGCACACACTGTTTTAGGCGTGTTTTTTCTTATGTTCCTCTGGTTTAAGCTTACTCGCTTATACGCTGAGATTATAATTTGTTTTAAATTTAGCTGACGAAGATTATTTTTGAAAACATTAAGAATACAAAAAGAAATAGACTGAAATTTCTTTCGGTTTACATTTTTTTTTTAAATGAAAGAAACAACAATTGTACAAATAAAAATAGGTCCAACGCAATAATATCCTGACAATAGTAGCTCAAATGCTAGAAGATGACAGTTTGTAAGTAATCAAACATGCGGTGGTTATCAGCTGCAAGAATTTTTACGGATTTAAATTCGATGTAGCTATTAAAAACTCACCTGGTTGACAAAAACAGCGATATTCTTCTCCAGTTTCGTCATTGTCTATCTGTTCAATACAGATTCCCTTGCCGCAAGGATTAGAAGCGCAGGCGCCGCCTGTTACAGTGAGTTCGCAGTGCGCCCCTGTAAACCCCTCCGCACATGCACAGTGAAAAGTTGTAGATCCGTTCGTCGAAGCCATGCTCATACAAGATCCTCCATTCATACAAGGAGATGAGAAGCAAGGATCTCTTTCACATTTCCTGCCTGTAAAACCTAAATTAAGCAAATATATTAAAATTGATTTATTTCAATTATGAACATTGAAACTAATATTAGTAACTAATATGTTGAGAATTGATCAAATTGACGCTAGTCCAACCTTGATATAATCCTCTTTATTGATTTACTAAAAGTAGTACGAAAGTATTCTTTTTAAATGTCTATTGAAAGACGATAAGTTTTTGTGAATATTTTTCATGTCAGAACGTAAGAAGTATTGAAAGGGCAAATATGTCCTGAATTGTTATTTATATAAAGTATTGAACAACAATCCGTTGATTGTATAGCAAGAGTTTTGTTGAACAAAACTAAGCCAGAATATGTAAAAGGTACCTTTTATTTTATATTTTGAAGCATGTATGAAACTAAACAATAAACGGAATGTTTGTCAACTAAAGGACTGTATTTATTTGCAACAAACCCAAAACCCACTGAATGAAACAACATAATATGAGGTACCGAAGTCACGTCTAAAAGTTTTCGAATTCCCTAAATTTTCTATTTCATTATTCTAGTTGGTCGGCTCTCGGGATCCAATCACCAAGAGTGTTGCTGGGTTTTTCTTACAGAAAATTACACGGAAGTACAAAAATGTAAGGAGTATGAAAGTTTGGCGGTGATTCATGCCCGTGCCTCGGAGAGCACGTTAAGCATATGTCGTTATTAGGAAGTCAACCTTCGAATTTTAGTAGGGGGAAATGAAATTCAAAGGTTTGTGGAGGTCCGATGCCAGTCGCTATGTTTAAAAACTGATATTCAGGTAAAACCGGTTGAACTAGTCGCGGTCCCCAAATATTCTTAAGAATAGAAAGAAGAAAGGCAAGGAAGAAAAACAATATTTTACTCAAACGTACAGGATAGCCCGTTAGATATTGTTAATGATCATTAATAAGTCATCTTATTAAAATCTTTGGCTACATCTCTAGATCTTTAAATCCGGTAGAATATACTGTATTCACATAACAAAAAGTATAATTAGTATTCAGGGTAGTGAGAAACTTGTTACAACAAGGTATAAAAAAGCGGCCAAGTGCGAGTCAGACTCGCCCATGAAGGGTTTCGTAGCAGCAAGTAACGTCATATAAAAGTTCTTGTAGTTCGTTGTAACTTTGATCGATGTTTTAATAATAGTGTATTGATTGACTGAAAGGGATATCGCGGTTTACGATTTATGACGTATTAAAAAAACTACTTACTAGATCTTGTTCAAACTGCCTCGTTGGTCTAGTGGTTAACGTATGCGACTGCTAATCAAGAGGTCTCGAGTTCAAATACCGGGTCGGGCCAAAAAGTGTTTTTGGGATTTTCTTAGGAAATTCCTAATAACTGCCCGGAGCTTGGAAGTTTGGCGGTGATTGACGCCCGTGCCTCGGAGAGCACGTAAAGCCGTAGTTCCCGGTTGTCATGAATATCTATGGCAATGGTTATTGGGAAGTCAGTGCCCTCAAATATACTGACAGACAGACATGACGAATCGGGTTCCGTTTTTTCCCATTTGGCTACGGAACCCTAAAAAGACTTAAAGGTATAATCAATAACGATATAATTATTAAAAAATATATAGGAGAGCACAGTAGGTGTGAAACGGTTGCATGGTTACGTAATATCAGCGGCCGGTGCGGTCACCAGATTGCGTCACTTTCCTGTTCAATTCGCCAAAAACATATTTTATTTTCAGAGCACGATTAAAATGACTTTTGATTTGTTTCAAGCGAATATTCTGTGCAATATATGTAACCTGGGGCACTTTTAGTCTTGCCTTTCACTGATTTACATTTGAGGTCACATATTGATCATAGGTTTATTCTAATAATATTATTGATAATATTTACATGTAATAATAATAGATAAGTGAAGAAGGTAGGTATAGTAGTAGTTTTATGGCTTCTGCACGATCTTTCAAAGTAAGCACTTAAGCCGAATAACATAGGCTCTTTAACTTATTCAGAACTTGTGTAGGTATTGTTGTAGGTATACATGATATTTCGTCTCTAAAGCTGCGTTTGCTTTTTACATATTTTAGTTACTTGTTTATCTTTTCTTATCACGTACACACCAAACATGAATAAAATAAATTGAAAAGAGTGATGTTGGGGTTTCAGAGTTGATTGCAATAAATGTTGAAGTAGAAAGACTTAGAATACTGTAGGTAGGTATTGGGTAAGTTATATAGAAAAGAAAGTAATGATGTTTTTCATAAAACAATTTTATGATGTGACGTGAAGTTATTAGATAGTGAGTGTTTTTCGTTTTATAAGGTAACGTAATGAGTTTTCAGAGGTATGACTTTTAAACATCTAATCTGAAGAGAGACCTATTTCCAGCAGTGGACTGTTAAAGGCTTAATGTTGATGATAATGACTTATAATGACATCAATACTGTTTGTACTCCAAAATTTGGAGTCCATTTAAAGCAAAATGTTGGAATGATCTCCAAATACTTGTTTTAGTGTTTGGGTATTTTCTATGTATTAGAAGTTTGTATTTACAAAAAAAACTGAATCAATATCAGTTGTATACCACCCATATTAAAAGATCTGCTTAGTTTGGGACTAGATGATTTGTGATTTATCATTCCACTACCACTCATTTCAATTCAAGTGTAAAATAAAATGATGAATTGAACAGACGAAACTTTATTTAGTTTGAATTTGAAATTGATTAAATTTGCATAATTCCAACTACAAAGTTGACTTGCTAATGACAGTTGACATAATGAAATAGAGGTGACCTCAATAAGAACAATGACGAAAAGCTGTGTATTAAGAAATTCATAGTGCAAACCTCGTTCCCATAACCAAGTGTTTTGCACTGACTATAGGCTTTTTAATATATTTTACTATATAAATTACTTAGCTGTATGTACCATTACACCAGAGTAGTGGAAAGTACTACGAAATTTACGTAAAAAAATTGTAAGTTAAATAGAAGATTTTATTACCATAAGAACAGAGACAACGGTAGTATTCGCCGTTCAAAGGTTGCGTGAGGTCGACACATATACCGTTATTCAGGCACGGTGATGGATTGCATGCGTCCCGCTCCTCGCAATGTGGTCCCATGTAGTCGGGGCAACATTGACACTCGTACTCTTCCTATAAATGTACCACATTAATAATATTATCACTAATATATGTATATCAACATTAAACAAACATATTGCTTACCATAGAAACGTTTGTGTAACACACGCCTTTTCCAGAACAATCTTGAGACTCACCACAATTATCAGCTTTTACTGTTACTTTTAGCCGTACACATTGAGACTTCCAATTCTCTGAAACAACTGGTGAAAAGCATATTTTTATAAATAGCCACAATGTGACTTAAAACTAAATCATTTGCTAGCCCATAAAGAGACATCCAATAAACCGCCCGAGTGAGTTTTCATAGCCACGGTCTGCGGCACGCAATGCATTATACAGCGAAAATTCCGCACATATCCATTGTGCGAACAAAGAATGAAACGGCCGCCTTCGTTTGCGTTTTTCCTTCATATTTCCTTTCGTTTTTCAGTCTATAACACATAATATATTTCTTAACCGTCATATCGCTCTACGTTTTGATGTTACCTAGCAGCTGTCCCTCTACATTTTACTGAATAAAACTGTTCACTCTATATATATTTGAAAGTAGATTGACACAAATGTATTTATTGAATACCTATGAGTAAATTGACACCCTCGGTGAGATCTTTTTCATAAAGCGTAAATATCTTAGCGCCATGCTCGTCGAGCGGTGTGATGTCCAGTAACATGCCGTCGGACACGTCACAATGCTCGTGTCCCTGCCGTGTCACTTGGTATACGGCAGGCTGCAACATCGTGCGGTGTACTCTGGAAAATCAATCTGTATGACAATACAGCGTGTTGGGACGGGTCAGTGCACATAAGCTGGCATGAACAAAATGGGTCACACGCTTAACTAACCTGTCCCCATCGGCGTGTGAAATGTTCGGTTTCAGAGTGCTATTCTTTGCATCGATCTGCATAAAGTTATCAAGTAGTAAGGAATCCGCGATCCGAACGATAAGAATGTCTCCACTCTGAATGTCGGCGGAGCCCTCCCACGATACGATGACCGGGGGGCACTCCTCTTCGACCGCACCCTGCGTAGCAGCCCCGCCACCACCGCCGCTTCCTGCGCACTCCTCCGCCATCCATACCACAAAGTCACACACATACGTTAATTAATTAACAACTTTACACCTGGAAATACTACTACGGATATCTACTATATACGGATATATTATCATCTATTCCATTTAAGCCTCCAAATGTGTTCCGAAGTATGTTTTGGTTGATGTACTACACCGACACCAAAAAATGCTCGGATTCGATTCTTAGTTTTCGTCATCATCATCATCGGGCTGCTGCAGTCTAATGCAGGACATAGGCCTTCCAAAAATTTAATTATTTATTACTTTTATCTTTCGTCGAGTGACAACAATTCTTATTAATGTCGAAACATACACAGGTGCAGTCTCGAAATTTAGAATTGTAACAGGAAACTATTATGTTAGAAGCATGCCAAAACTAGGTTTTCTTATTGCTATATTATGAAATTATAAAATACCTACCTAAGTGCGAATGTGCCACTACAAGCTATTATCCAAGTTAAAGACGTTATTAAGGACAAAGGTTAGTACTGATAACGTAAGCCTGAACCTGTTTTAAACATTTTGTTTTGTTACGAGTTACTTGTACTTGGAATTTAGATGATCACATTTATTTTAATACTCCTATATTAAACATCAAGATCAAATAATACATTGATTACGGTACATAAATAATGGATTAGTCATTTTCCTTAACAGAAGCAATGAATAGAGTTCAAACATTGGAGCAAAAAAGCTTTTACTTATTTCTCCTTCAGTAAGACGATTTATGGTTTATGTGTTTGACCTCGCTATGCTCGTTGCTGTCACGATCAAAGTTGTGCGAACAAGAATATTACGCTCTGAAATAAGGGAGCGGAAGAAAAGACATTGTATAAATTGCCTACGAACATTGAACATTAAGTTTAGTAGGCATAGTATATTTACGTCATGGCTATTCGCATACTATACTTGTAACTTTTAAAATATTTGGTGAATGTGTTTTATACTGTTACTTTTAACTTATTACAAGTAACATAACAAAACCATCGTAGCTTTTTGAAAATACAACGTTATTTTTACAATTAAATATAGAATGTTTGCCTCATCTTGTTCACCATATTGTTCATTATCATCATCATTGGCTAACTGTTCATTGCTGGACATAGACCTCTCCCATTGCACACCACTTTGATCGATATTGGGCTTCTCGCATCCAGCCCCTGCTAGCTATCCTGCGCAAGTCACCACACCACCTGGCCTGTGGGCCAGCCCGTTGCCACGTCAGCTTACTAATCCAGTGGGCTATGTCAATGACCTTAGTTCTCTGACGGATCATCTCATTCCTGATACGATCCCTCAGAGAAACGTCGAGCATAGCATAGCATAGCATTGTTCACCTTATACAAATTATTGTATACATTTACCTACTTCCCTACTTTACGCAAAATGAATTTTATAAAAAGACAGAATTAAGAAAATTAAATGGTGTATATATTTTCGACTAGGTAGAAGTCATTATTAATCTAAAAAATATTTTCCTTTGAAAATAAATTTTATGTAGCTTACCAATTTTTTATTTAAGCTCCAAAAACAAGTTCAAAACCTATTCCAATACTATATAATACTACTGATATATTCTATATCATTTAACATGTAATAACTTAGGATTGGGAGAACTCCGAGAATGCATAAATTGTTCTCTAGTATCGTCTACATGTTTGATTCTGAAATAGCACGAGTTTCCAAAGCATATAAATATAACATTTATATTGAATTGGCTAAGCATACCTATATATAAACTATTTTCAAGATCACTGGTTTGTATATGGATACTGTCACTTAACTACAACATACCATTGGTCACAGTTGCCCAACAAAAGAATAGAATATTATCTTAGCTGAAATTTTAATCAATATCTATTAAATTTATAGGACAAAGTTGCTGTAAGCCCCGGATTTTTAGAACAATCAATAAAGTATGGATCCCAGAAATATGTATACAAATAATATATATCCCAGAAATATGTGTATATTCATCGGGCCTAATATAAGCATGAATAAATAAAAATTGATTTTGTTGACATAGAAGCCTTCCTTATAAGTGTCTTTTTAACTGTTTTATTTATGCAACTAAATATTACTATTCGTTTTTACTCGTCAATCCTTTGTTCTTGACCACGTAAAGTGTCCTTGGTACATATGTGCTGAATTATGAAAGACCTAGAACCATTCAAGGCTATAAGAAAACTAAGTAACAGGATCTATTACATTTACAAAGTGAAACAATTGCTTACATATTTTGATCAATATCGTAATTCACAATTATTTTGATAACTCTAATTTGGTCGTGAAAACAATAAGGCCCGCCGATTTCAATGACAAATGCGTGGATTTAAGAGAGAAAAAAAATACAACGATTCGTATGGAGAACCTAATTCTTAATATTGTTTATGATACACTTTTCCGTAAAAACACTAGCTATCACTGTAAGCGAGTAGAAATTCTACACCCTACTTCGTACCAGGGACGAAATAAAATTGTCGTACTGCTATTGGACATTAGGTACATTTATGTAGGTAAGTACTCAAGTAATTAAGTAGTAAAGTATGTGCCTATGGAAAAGAAAAAAAAACTGATAGCTGATACAATACTTTGGTTTGACAAACATTTGATCCGACCCGAGAATCGAGAGTGATATCTCCAGCAAAGAAGTGGTAGCCACTGCACCACTGAGGTAGCCGATTAAGTCTCAACTTTTAAAAACTATGTCTAGAATAGTTTATATTACTACTATATTATAAATAATCTGCCGATTTTGAACATACTTTGAACAAACTTCATAAAGGTAAAAGTGGCATAGCAGAAAATGAACCACAAGCTTAAAGAATGTTCTCTCAGATTCGATAAAGCGATAGGGCACGTATAAGGAAGAAAAAGTTTTCCTAAGCTACTATTCCATTGCTGACATTAGAGAAATATATATAGGTATAAAATTATCTATATAAAATTATCTATATTATTAATGTTAAGAAGGGTTTCGTAACTTTTAGTGAACTAAAATTTCACAGAGCACATATTACTGTGAGCTGTGTAGTTATGTAAAGCTTTGACACACCTCATGTATTATTAATACAAAAGAAACAAATAAGGTACTATTGTTTGAAACACGTTAAATTACCCGGTACTTCGCTCTACAATCAAAGCAATTTTATGTCGTAATAGTATGAAAGATATTATATCAGAAACTTCTATATGAGTCAATCAGAACACTTCAAGACCAACTGTGCGCTATACATGGGACATGGAAAAAGAGACTTATCGAAAGTCTCACCCAATAAGGAAAATGAAATGAAATGAATGAAAACCAAAAAGAAATAGTCAAGGATCTGAAAATGCGAAATCTTTAAGTTAGAGTATAATCTGAAAAGTTACAACTAAGTTTTTCCATTTAATCTATAAATCAGTGTCAATATTTAAATTTTGAACAGCTGAGTCCGCTACTTTGAACTCGTGAAATTAGGTTAATATTTTTTTTTCACTTTTTGAACCTTCCTTGAAAGTCTACAAATATTTCTCAACTAAAATTATTCAAACAAATTCAACCGTTCTCGAATTTTAGTGGAACTAACAAAAGTCAATTCATTCATTCATAAATATGAAGAGAATATGCTTAAAATTATTAATAATTTGTATTCTATAAAAAAACGCATTATCAATATAAGCAAACATATGAAATACTTACGGTGGCGGGTAAATTAAGTTCGTGAGTTTCATTCCCGCGCCACAAACGGGATTCCCTCGGCAGCACAGGCAGATCACAATCTAAAGTAGCCAGTCGTTCTTGAAGCCGAGTCTTTGTGTGCGCAGCCGTCTCGAGAGCCCTAGGTCTAGAGTTTAACTTTTGCCTTCTTGCACTTTTCACTTCCCCCTTTGTGCTTGTGTACTTTTTAGTTGCTGAGGGGCTCGGTGTGACGGGGCCCTCAGTCGCCGTATGCGCTATTGTTGCTTTAGAGCTTTTCTTTTTAGTTGAAGGTGTAGTCGTAGCGGATACCGTAGACTCTAATGGTTTCGAGTATAGCTTTGTAAGTGGATTAGTTGGTGGGCCTTGGGAACTTGATATTGCTTTAATCTCGGCTTTGGAAGTTAAAGTCAGTTCACAGTAACACGCGCCGGCTAATGACAAGATTAGAGCTGTCGTTGTTAATAGAAAGTCTCTCATTGTGCGCTTGCTGTTGTGTTGTTTCATGATTTTCCGTCAGTGTTCTTGTTTTAAGAGTAAGTTGTAATCTGGTATTGACACTACTACAACGTTTGTTGGATAAATATGTTGAGTATACCTGGCAAAACAAATCGAAATAATAATTTTAAATAACGAGATAGTTTAGTTTAAGGAATTTAATAATTTTTATCATTAGTTATCAATTTCAATCGAAAATCAAAAATAGTGAGTGCATTTTACAAGTCCCCTATAACTAAAATTAAAAAGTTATCAAAATTGCAACAGTTTTCCTTGAAAGTTCAATATATGGGCTACTATCATGATTTTCATCAGCTTTTTTGAGCCAGCCGTTTAGCTTTGAGAGGGGGGCGGGACGCCCTGTATTTAGAAAAAAATGCGCTTTCAAGTTGAATAACTCATAAACGGATACCTAAATCGAAAAATGGTTTTGAAAGACCTATCTAATGATGCCCCACACTGTGGGGTAGACGTGAGAAACAAAAAACATCCCCACTTTACATGTATAGATAATAAAAAAAATGCATAATTTAGTGTAGCACACTGTCCATATAATTACAACACATATTCGTGCACATTTTCATCTTTTTTTTGGGCGGTAGATTGAGGACGGACATGGCAAATCTATAAGAGTTCCGATTCATAAACTACGGAACTCTAATTAAAAAACTGGTTACAAAACAAGAATCATAAAGTTATGTATGTGTATATCTATGGGAATTTTACACCTACAACATACTAAGGTCGGAATTTGTTTTCCCAAGAGAGCTGAGATAGCTCTTACTAAAAATATCTATAATTGAACAAGGACTGTAAAGCTCTCCAGTCGAGGGGCGACCCTCTTCGAAAACGAGTGCAGTACTTGGGATGAACTACAGGGAGCTTATTTCCATTTTAAACGTTTATTACCTATGATACTACATTTCCTACTGTACGAGTACGTAATTATATGGTTTTTTAACACGTCGCATTACTACTACTACAGAATTGAGATTATGTAGTTGAAATCTACAGCACGCACTTAAACAGTAATCGTATTTTAAACACATACCTTATACTTAAAAGAAATTTATCATCAAGGTTTATAGTAGCTATATATAGCTATAATTAAATTAAACTGACTGAATAGGTTCATACTTTTTAAGGTTCCGTAGTTCTAGACTTGGAACCCTTATGGTTTTGTTATGTCCATCCGTGCGTCCTCGACTGCAGTCCTCGACTCGATTACAGTCCAAACGATTAGTGCTAGAAAGATGGAACTGGGCATGAATAAGTATGTGTTATAAGTACGTCGACAAAGTGCTACAATAAAATCAAAAAAAAAAAAATTGGGGTACACGTGAAGTCGGGATTTTTTTAGTCTCGCGTCTAACCCATCGTGTGGGGTATTATTAGGTAGGTCTTTTGAAGACGATGTTACGATTTAAGTATCCGTTTGCGAGTTATCCGACTTTAAAAGGTTCGAAACATCTGAAAAATTTCATAACGGTAGTCCATATTTTGAAATTAAAGGCTATATATATATACTATAGCGGCTTAGATAACTTTTTTACTTGAGTTATAGGGGCCCAACTTGTAAAATGTACTCACTTGGAAATTTTCGTACAATAACCCTATTCTATTGTGAGTGATTAAGCAACCAAATTGTATGCGTGGCCTGACACGCAGTTTGTCGTATTTTTTTTATAACCCAACGTTTCGTAGACATACTATAGCCACGAGTTCTTCAGTAGAGAGTTGTCATATTTGGACGATTTTAACAAAGACAACAAATATTGCGAAATATAAATAAATTTGAGCATATGTACTATAATCTTCCTGTGAGAAATGCAATTTATTTCATGTTTTTATACGAACATGTAGTTAGTATGCAAAGTATGACAGTTTTACTAGGTTTCTTTCGTAATTTTTGTCTTCTTTACTCAATAAGTGTACCTAAACGTGTATTTACAAATATGTTCATACAGTTACACACACAGTTATCACAGTTCTTACTTATTATCAACTCTGTAACACTGTTCCAGAATACAGATATTTATTTTTTGCCGTCGAACTTCAACTGAAAATGAAGTGTGGCATCCAAGTAATTTTACGGATATCTTGTTTAACATTTATATAATTACAATTTTTTTTTATAAAGAACATAAAATTGTTTTAAAGCACTCTTTACTATTGCATGTGAAATACAAGCGTTTATTCTACAGACTTATTTCGATAAAGCGTCGGCCTTGTTTTTGATCGGGTTAGAGCGAGATTGTTTTAGCGCCCTTCAGTCTAGCCCTCGCTTTCACTTCACGTAAATTGAACTTCGGTTTTATGATCTAATATAGTTCCTTATCATTTAACAACATTAGCTTACTTATGCAACACTTTCATTGCATAAGTAAGCTAATTCGTCTAGGCAGAGTAAAACATAATGCCAACTTTTGTAGTAGACATACTTTAGACAGTTTATTGTTTTTATAATTTAAGGTTCTTGCAATTTTATTTATATTCAAACTAAAAATTATAAACGGAATTATATTTTTAGCACCAGATACATAACGAAGAGTATTCAGTTTAGAAAAAAATTGGCTGTGTCATACGGACGGACAGACAGACATGACGAATCCATAAGGGTTTCGTTTTTTGCCATTTGGCTACGGAACCCTAAAAACAACTTGTGATTTCCTAACTTATGGATCATTATAACTTTCATTCTATCAAGAGAAGAACTTTTACATTGAAGTAAAGTTGTCAAATTTTATTTAATTATGTGTCGTGTCTATTTGTTTGTCTATATTCCTTTGTTTGCCTTCTATTAGTTCTTTTATTTTTTTAATCTAATGCGGCCTATTCCTGGAATATCATATAGTACATTGTTCACCGAGGGAGGAAAGGAACCGATTACTAGCGAGGGAGCAGTTTATGGCCCGAAGGAGCAGCCTAGGGCCACAATACTCCCGAGGTAGGAATGGGACTTTCACCCGAGTGCTACACAGTGCTTTATAGTACACCTGTGAGGAACATTTAAAGTATTTATAAAATAAAATCAAAACGTAAGACACCATGTAAGACACAATTTAGCTTAGAATTTGACATAATATTTATAAATATTTCGTGTTTCTTTTGTTTTATTTTATTCTTCACAAAAGGATGTCAGTGGCACGGAGATTCCATATTTAAATTATATGAAAACTCTTTGGGCAGGCGCGCGCCATAGATCAGATAACACATGAGAAATGAAAATTCATATAACTTTCTCTCCCGCTAAAACACGTTAGAAATGGATTTTCATACATTTTTTCCTCCCGCTTATTTAGGTCCAGGAAAAGACTAACTTTCTGTTTTCATTTTCAGGGAATAATGAATACTGTTCCGATCAGGTGTAGTATAATAATGATTTTGTTTATTATACAACTATGCTTTTCCTTTTGACATTTAGGTACACTTTCATTAAATAAGCGTGAATTAATTATGAGACATTCGTAACACTATCAGCTAACGCTTTTAAACACCATGCCACTTATACCGACCTAACGTCAAATTATGCTACCTGTTGTGCAATAAAGCGACTTATTTAGAAAAGTACCATACTGAATTATTTTCATTAGGTACACACACAGTGAGCTAACATATTCTCGTCATAGCCTTGTACTTTGAGGTAGGTAATGCAACGGGTTGAATCCCATGGTATGAGTAAATAAATGATCACTGCATTACGGACAGTAAACGATTTGAAATATGAAACTTTAGGAAGACTAATAATAAAACTACTAAGAAACGCTAATAAATACCTCTCAGAAAGGGTTTGAATACAAGAACTTTTTGAAAAGGTTTCTATTTCTATTCAAACACAAGTCACAAGTTTTGGCATAACAAAATTTTTATTTATTTATTTATTCAGTGAATTACATACAACTGCGCTTTTATTTGATAAAATCACAATCACAATGGAGATTTATCATTTTCATAATGCCAACTTTTTTTATTTCTATATTTTATGTTTCCTTTTCGCATATGCGCAAAAATAAAGAATGTTTACTCTTGGAACGATTTCCAAACATTGATGCAGGAAACTGAAGTTATTAATATAAGTGCGCTATAGAAAAAATTACTTGATCTAATATTTTTGGGAGTTTGATTTGTAATTATATTAGCAAATTATTTATATATTGTAAATTCTTTTTTATCTCAAATGATATAGTTATACATAACTATACACATAAATCGTATATGATCCTATATTTTCGATGCTCTGAAATGAGTTATACTTACGTAAGAATGAAATGATTAAAAAAAGTATCTGCAGTCCTTATTCAACAAATTCACAAAAATGATACTTTTTAATGCCACCTAAAGATACCACCAAACTCTAACATTAATATTATTCATTTTAGAACTAGTCAACAGCTCTTCAGTAACTATAACATTAGAAGAGTTAACAAATTCGCATAAGTTGGTTGAGCAAATGTCAAAACAACATCAAGCCGTTATTAATTTATATGATTTGAAGCAATGTTTTGGCAAGGCGGCACGTAGCGCAGGGCGGGCGGCGCACCGTCCGCAGCCTCCGCGACACTGAGGGCACTCGGGGCGCCCTGCCTCCGCACCCCTGCACTCCCCGCGACCCACCCCTACATGCCTGTATCTTTACTTAATTTTGTTCCATAGTGCCAACGATTTCAGTGGCTTAAGATTTTGTTCTACAATTTACTATTTCTTATAAATTTGCATTTTTATACGAGAATTATACTTATTACATAACTTATTATTGATTATATTGATAGTAATCAACCTCTTTCTTAATCGAATTTGTCAGGATTAAAAATTACCGCACTACGTCGACCCAACTCTGGCGTTCCTTGTGATTAAGGCGCTCGAGAAAGTCCCGAGGGCACACGGGTTCCCAGGCGGGCGAAGTGGACTGACTGTAAATATCTAACTAAAACCGCCCACCATCTTCTGCTGTCAATATTTATAGCATTACATTTCATAAATTTCACTGGATTGCTCCAACGCAATTGCTATAACGCAGTTCAGTGTTCTAACTCAGTTTGATATATTTTGGTACGAATAAAGCTCTTTATAGGATGGTTAGTACACATGTGTAATCTGCAATAAATGTAAAAGTGGACGTCTTTCGACTGAGTTGATGATATTTATACGAAACGAGATCGTATAATTGGCATAGTTTCTAATTTCTAGGAAAAAGGTGTCTATGGAGTTTCCATTTGAATAAAAATTATTTCATTTCATATATTTTCATTTCACGAATGAAGTTAATACTAGATTCCAAAAGCTATGAGAAATATATAGGTAATTAATTTAAAAAAATGCAAACAGTATGCAACCGCAATTTATACGGTAATTAACGCAATCAATAAGTTATACATACCTTACAATTACCTGATTTCAAGGTATGTAATACGCATTAATGACATTAATTGCCGTAAACATAATTATATATCATGGAGCGCCACGGTGAAAGATATTTGAAAGCTCTGCTCTCTCAAAATATCCCATGAATATTGATAAATTAATGAACCGCTTTTAGCATAAACCATTGCGCTAGACATCAGAAATGTAAATGTCCATCTATATCAAACAGTCGAGAGTCAATCTACATCCATGAAGTTAATACGTCATTAAATTGATTGCTATGCAAATCAAAACAGGATATTAAGTCCATATTTCTAATATCCGGCCCTCCAGTTTTAGAGTGTACTGCACTCAGATACTACTAAGTCTAATAGCATCTCTCTTGTATGTATTAGTATCATTTTTAATTAACATTTTGTTGGGTAAACATAATTATTGTAAAAGTATTTTTTTATAGATTTGTTGAAAATATTTTCAATCATAACTAATATAAAAATTCAAATGCTAATTCTCTTGTCTTTATTACGCTTCCAAGCTATGACTACAAATTTACCGGTCTTCAATTTACAGAACATATAATTATATATACACATATTATATATATAACTAGCTTTCCGCCCGCGTGGCAATCGTTTATATCGCGCGACACGGTAAGGGTAGATTTAATCTTACATGATTTTATGTTTGATAATAAGGAACTACGACACAAACTTTATTTTCGCGATAAAAATTATCCTATGTCCTTTCCCAAGTTCAGTTCTATCTTCATACCAAATTTCATCAAAATCGGTTCAGTGGTTTAGGCGTGAAAGCGTAACAGACAGACAGAGTTACTTTCGCATTTATAATATTAGTAGGGATGTTATAAAGGTTAAAAATTGACTTTTTCACTTCGGTACAAATAATTTTAAATCTGCCTAGTAAATGTAGCGGTCATGGTATGCAACTGGTCCTGAGCCTGATCTCCCCTCGGCCGTTGAATAGCCGTCCCGTCGGGTTCTGAGTATGAGGGAACAGAGAATGCACCTATACACCGGTACACACACTTGTTCACTATAATATCTCCTGCATAGTTGGCTGTTCTCCGTACAGACTGCTACAAGTACATCAAATAATAAATTGTAAGCCAAGTCGTTACAAATCACACACGTGAGTGATCACAAACGTATTTAAGATAATCTCTCATCTTAAACAAGCAGAAACATTAAGAAAATAAATTATCGTAACCACAGCGCCCGATTTGTAATCCGCAAGGGTTGATTATACTATAAGACATTAATTAAACGTTAAGTAAGCAAGAGAACAGAAATAAACCCCGGGATGAACAGAATAATATATTTTACATGTTAGGTCATATTACGCTATGCCTACTGTTTTTCACTTGCTTTATTCACATACTTACTTACTTACTAATATATTATTATGAATGCGATAGTTACTCTGTCTGTCCAGCTTTCAAAACTATGAACCGATTTAAATTCAATTTGATACACATAATATTCTAGAGAAAGTACATAGACTACTTTTACTGCGATAAATGATATACACGTGGGCGAAGCCTTACACAGTTTTTTTTCACTTTTTGAAAGATGAAAAATCGCAAAAAATTAAAAGTATAAGGTAAATTACTTCTGCATGGCCCAGAGATTTATCGAACACTTACTGCACAACAATATTAGCACGCGGTTAGAGTTCATTGCTAGTCTTCATCTTAATTTATTATCTCGTCCACCTTTTGAAAGTTATTCCTAGTCCAAAATTTTCATTCTAAAGATAACTCCCATAAACAAGGCAAATAGAGGTCAGTGTAAAAGTACTGCAAAAATTACTCAGAAGATTTAATCTTTGGTGCTTGGCATCGTCCAGCTACTTGAACGACTATTACGTTTCTTATGAAGAATGTTCAGCGTAATCACTGGAACGTGCTAATTTGGTTACTGCTACACTCTCTTCACTTCGTGTGTATACTTACTAATAACCTACTACTAAACCTACTTGTCATAAATACACTCGACGTCACTATGAAATATTCGATATTCATCAATGGTAAAGATAGATATCTTTCCCGGAAAAGACCATTTCAATTCGAATTCAGTAAAATATTTTTTTTTATCAAAGAAGCTTGTGTTCGTTAGTAATTTCACACACACAGTCAGAGCCGGATTTACCATAGAAGCTGAAAAAGCTGAAGCTTGGGGCGGCAGAATTAGGGGGGCGGCAAAATGGCCCAAAAAATAAATTGGTACTGAAAAAGAGTAAGGTTGCGGACACACACCTGTTCTTATTTTTTTAAAAGGCCATACTCACATTTAGAGTATAAATCCTGTGTTGCGGGGCTTTACAAACATACTTAAAGGAACACAGAGAACACCCAGACTTAGGACAACAATTTGTGAATCGCACGATGTCCCACGACACTTGGCGCAGTAGAATGCAGCATGGCCACCACTTAAAACACTTTTTTTTGACGTGTGGAAACCCCCTCGGGCCGTTACCCTACCGGAGTTTGCAACGGGGCTGTATGTCGGCATCGAACTGACTAAAACCACATGGTGTGCCACTATGCACCTGAAATAGCAGGGGGCATTAATTGCTTATATCTCCATGGCACGACGTACGAAGTTGCGATGTACGGCACACGCGGATGTCGCTTCCTCTGAAGCTTAAGGGCACTTGAAGCGGATGGAGGGGAAAACCTGTTCCGTCCATTTGCGGCCACACTCAGGGCAACATGACCATGGCATAGATGATGTCTTCGCAGAAGGTTGCGACCGCGGTTACCGTGTATGGCTCTAACCGCTAATATCCTCTGGGGTCACTAGAGGCGTGCCCTATTTTAGATGGTCAGAGCCGCCGCCCACACCGGTGCACCGTAGTGCCATATACCATACAACTCCCGTGTACAGTTGTCTCGTCGCGACATTGGCTCCACCCAATTTGGACAAAAGTCGTCCAAGTGCGGAGGCAGTGTCGACCAGCTTCGGAGCAAGCTATCGGAAGTGCACGTCGAATACTGCCAAGGATCAGGCCCAGATAACTCATCTGGGCCCGGACCAGTACAATTACCGAGTTGACCACGATGGAGGCGCCGGGGACTGGCCTACGACGGGGCCCATGAAACAAAAGGGCCTCGTCTTATCCAGTTATCCATCGTCGTAACAGATTACATCCAGCCCGGGGGTGACGCCCTCGAAGGGGCCAGTTCCACAGGAGTGATCCGAGGACTGACCCCTGTGAAACAGGACTAGGCCCGACGTCTCAAGACACCATCTTGGCCCTCGTACATGACGGTACGCTCGTCTAAAGAGTATGCCACTAGCTGCCTCAGGTACTCGGGCACTCCGTGATAGAGGAGTGTTTCCCTGTTGCAGCAAAATGGCAGACTATCAAATGCATTGACGATGTCTATAGACACAGCAAGCCGCCACTGCTTACTGCCTCTTCGGTCACGGCTCTCAGGCGCAAAATAGCATCGACCGTCGAAAGTCCTTCTTAAAATCCGAATTGGGTATCCGCAAGATCATGACCCACCTCACACAGGTGCCGGACGATGCGGGCAGAGAGCACCCTTTCAAACAGCTTACCTAACTCGTCCAGCAGATCGTCCGCTGGAGTTTGACCAGCTTTCCTCTCTTCCAGTTCTCACGGAAGCGTCCGGACGGCATGTTAGCGTTCAACACCTCCCTGAGGCGGACCGACCTATGGACGACTGACAAATTCTGTTTAGTTTAGATAGGAATTTTTTTATTAAATTAATTCAGTTTTTTTTTAATTGTTAAATTGAGTTCAAAAAAACAGTTAATAACGTTTATCGAATGTACAATATTTTGAATTAGCAGTTTTAAGACTCTTACTCGACACTGTCTAGGTCGTGTAGGTTGGCAGAACTTGAATTTTATTCACTCGCTCGCCACCTCCGCCTGATTCCATAGCCTACGCAAGCGCCAGGAACCACCCAGCGCGCGCCTCCAAGTGAGTGATACTGAAGTTCGGGTGGGCCAGTACATGAAGTAGCATTGATCGCGGTAATGCTGGCGAGTGATGAAGGATGGGAGTCCGCAGGCTCCTTCTATGAGAACGTATTGCTCCAGAAGGAGTCCGCAGAGTGGGATCGGGAAAGGGCCGATCCCGCTCAAAGGAGGCGGCGAATGGGACGCGGTAGAGGCAGCTAGTCCACAATCGTTGCCTAAGGATCGTTGCGGCCACATCTTTTTTTTTTTTTTTTTTTTATATTAAGCCTGCCAAAGTGACTCTACTCTGCCTGATGGAAAGCATGAGTAGAATCCAGGGGTAGGGGTCACCATGCTTATTGTGAGGGTAGACAATGTAGCATGGTGACCCCTACCATGGCAGCCTGGTTTGATTATTCTGCATCATTCTCCTGGCCTTCGAAGGGCGGGAGAATGATGCAGAATGATTGGGCCTCCGGTCTCACACTCACCAACGAAATACGACAGCAAGAATGCTGTCATTATTAGGATGGTCTTCTGTGTGAGGGTAGTACTGGCCGGGTCGAGCCGGCCCATTCGTGCTGAAATCAGCGTGGCTCTACTACCTACAAATCTTAGGGAAATGTGACCATTGCAAGCGACCCCAGAAGGCGACACCCCGGTGCGGCTGGGGCGTGTGATCTGGGGCAGGTCGGTGCCCCGCCTTTTACTGTGTAAAACGGCGAGAGGCACGATACCGTCCTGTATCAAGGGTAATTTATTGATTACCATGGGATGTACCCCAGTCCTGAGATAAGGCAGGGGGAATCCAGAAGGCGCTGATGCGTCCCTGGATTCCTGCATCCCGACTGCAAATACCTCGGCTACCGCCGCGGGGCTTAGTGGGTAGACCGGTTCGCCGTGCGAAAAGCATTCCCCACGAAAACAAAAAAAAAGCTTAGCTTGCTTAGCTTAAAAAACAGCAAAGTTGTAAAAGTAATCAAGTAACTAGATTATTTCCTAAAGAAAGGAATTACCAAACTTTATTGTAAACAGTGTATCTATTTTTAGGCGTCAGTAGGGGCGGCAAAAATTTTAAAGCTTTGGGGCGGCAAATGTGTAAATCCAGCACTGCACACAGTACACAAACAAGTTTTAAATGAAATTTATGTCAAACAATAATAAAAATGATATCAAATTTCGCTGAAACAAAATTAAATATTTAGAAAAACGTATACTTGTAAAACTTATTTAGTGCGTACTCGTACATCTTACGTTACAATGGCAGACACGAAAATTAGGTAATATTTTACACAATAGAGATACTGATCTGTTAATTTCTTGTGTTCAAATATTAGCCTGTATAATACCAATAACCTAATAATACCTAATAATAACCTGTCAAAGTGAAAAGCCACACGCTGTAATTTTCTGCCATCTTTAATTATTACTTTCTGTTCTGAAATTTTATCGTGTGCCTGTTTATCTTATGTTGTATAGAATTACAGCTTTTAAAAACTTTTTTTTTCATATTTAAGCCTGCCAAAATGACTCTGCGTTGCTTTATGAGAGCTATACTATGAGTTTTACTGAAAAGATCACTATTCAATTAAACATCCTTAAGATAAAGCATTTAAAAGTAATTAAAACCAAAAAAAAATTATGTCAGATTCATCAACATCAAGGCAGAGATTAAATTTTGACAACTGGTGTTTTTTATGGTGTGAGAACACAGGAGGAAATAACTTTTTAAAATTCCATCCTCAATCGGGGTGAGATAAGGAATGCACAGTTGCTTACAAAGTTCGTAGTTTGCGGTGTAAATTTTCGTATACTTGTAGAGATACTAAAAAGACAAGCAGATGAGCCACCACTCAGGACAAATATTATGTGACAGCCTTGTGCTAAGTTATTAAATTACGGTCAGTTTTGTGTTTTTCAAATAATGTTCTTTTCTATCAATATTATATATCTATGAATAAACCAATGCTGTAAGGGAAATAGCCATAAAGTCTCGCATTTGGATAAAAAGTTTTAAAGTTAGTCCCGTCCAGAGATGCTCTGTAGAACATAAAAGTTAAGCAATTATCTCTAGCAATTACGCAAAACACTTAAGGAAGCTCTCCTGCTGCTGGGAATAGCAACTTAATTTATATATATACTGGATAGTAATGAATAAAATATAACATGATTGGTTTGATACAGGCATATTATCGGGATCGGATGTAGATACGAAATTAAATATTGGAGATGAGGAGAAAGTGATGGTAAGAAACTAATTTTGTATAACATTTATCTGACGGGTTCCTGTTGCACTCAGCATGTGTACTTTACCAATGCAAGTAAATGTACTTTTGATACATAAATAGTACAGAGCCAGAAAAAAGACATAATTGGCACTTTTCGCCGCGGTAATTGATTCAATGGCGTGTGGAGCCGCGGGCGAAAGCTAGTTTCTTCATATCTTCTTCCTAGCCTAATAAGGGACTCAGCTAGTATTGGGAAATGAAAACACAAACACCTTTGGCTCAAACCAAAAAAACGAAATAGACCCTGAATCTGTTACGATTTTTCACTGTTATATTTAGAAAGACCAAATTCATTGTTTTAACTTAATATTTTTGTGGTACAGTTACAGTTGCAAGATAAAAAAATGCATGATATGTATTGGAATACTGACAATGATTAGTTTTTCAATCTTGCGTAATAAGTTGTTAAGTACGGAGGGTTGCGGAAGGCGGAGACAAGGGTGGTTGGCGGCGTGCCAGGCCTCTGACGTGTGTAACTACCCTTGTCTCAACTACGATTTTCATCCGACATGGTTTGCATTACTACTCTCAACTGGTGACGTAGGTAGGAAGGTACTTTTAACTTATAAAATTCTCGTGTCGCGGTGTTTGTTACCTAACTCCTCCATAATATCTGAACCGAATAGTATGAAATTTTGTGTGCATACTGGGTAGGTCTGAGAGACGGCGAGCGAGGCCGGGGGCAACAGATAGTTTATATAAAATATAACTGAAGTGTATGTTTGTAATTTCAAATTAAAATCTCTCAATAGAGAGATTATTTAAATATAAATATAAATCGGTTTTAAACAGATTTTTATCAATACCTATACAAATAGTCTGTAATTTAAAATTAGATGTTTTCTAAATATTAAGTATGTTTTTCCAAAAAAAAAGTATGTTGATATATTTATATCAGTTGTCTAGTACCCTTAATACGAGCTCTGCTTAGTTTGGGATTAGATGAAGTAGTGTGTAAAATGTCCGAAACATATAGCTCATGATATGTTTGTTGTTATGAATAATTATTGGCTATAAACATTTTAAAATAAAAACTATTAACTAATTGAACTAGTAATTAATTGAATAATAAAATTCAGTAGATTCGTTTGCACTGTTTAACTCTCTGGTACGAAGATGGTACGAAGATAGTTACACGATTCAAGAGGGATTCCTGCCGAGGTTCAGAGAGAGAGAGTCGTTACTTTTTCTTACGACAATCGTCTTGCTTTTAATTTACGGTTAGGTTAATGAAGTTATTTGAAATGTTTTTTTCCATACCTATTTTTATCATTATTTATAGATTGAGAACCATTTAAAAAAGAATAATGAGTTCTCTAACATCATATTATTATTATCCTTTAAAAGTGAAATGTTAGCTCGTAAACAAAGTGTAATCCTACACGATTATAACAAAGACGTCACTGTCACTAATGAAAAGCAAACATATTATAATGGAACGTCTTTTACTTCAAATTACAAGTCTGTTCAAGGTCTGTCATGTGCTAAGCAATTATGGTGGTATTTTATTAATCTACTTACATTATATAAACGGCTGGCAATATGATATGCTGACACATATCTATATTTACATATCAAACATTGTACCTTTTTGTTATGAACTAGCAGAGTCCCGCGGTTATTGTTGAAAATCGCGAGTAACGCTGCGTGGCGAAGCTAGTCTTAAAAAAATTGCCTGAGTAACGCCTAATGCTACCTGCCAGTGAAAATCCCGTCAAAATCGTTACACTCGTTTCAGAGATTACCGGAACAAACAGATAAAAATATTAAAAATTGCAATTTGGACGACAGTACCTTAAATAATTAATATTATTTTTACGGGAATTAACGCGATCACTTATTAAAGGTATTACATACCTCTGATTTGCCTGACGTTTAATAAAAATAATATTAATTATTATGGAACGCGGAAGTTTAAAAGTTAGTATAGTACCGTATATATTTTCATATGCATTTAGTAAAAAAAAACTCTTCATCAAATGAACAGTTTTATAACATTACATCCAAATTTATTTTTATAGATAATGATGATGTACCTCCATATCGTCAATAGCCTTTGCCAGTGTACTGCTGCAAATAGGCCTCTCCGTATAAAGGAGGCTTAGGCCTACTATACGTCGTTGGCCGGATATGTACATAATTACATATACATAATTTAATTACATATAAATAATTGCAATTTTATTGATCTTATGATATTGATTGATTGCCATCATGTCTACTTCTTTCGGTTCTCATATTCGTGACTCTTAACAAGGATCATCCGTCCGTATGGTGACGAATAGAGTACTCCGTATAGTCACCACTCTTATTCACCCTGTGTGCCGTATGAGCGGTGTGACAGTGTGGTGTAGTAGGTAGACTCCTCATTTCTAAAGAACTTTTGTTATTTTTTTCAGTGCAGAAATCCCCCAGATGCCAAATGGTGGTGGCCATGTCGTACTCGAACCGGCCAAAAACCGCACGCCTTCTAGAGCACTCGACATCGAGGAACCAGGTGTACAGGAAGCAGTGCTGGATTCACACATTTGCCGCCTCGAAGCTATGAAATTTTTGCCGCCCCTACTGACTTCTAAATTTAGAAACACGGTTCACAATAAAGATAATTCCCTCTTTTAGGAAATAATCTAGTTACTAGATTCTTTTTATATTTTTTTTTTTCATTTTGAAGCTAAGAAAAGCAAAGCTTTGTTTTTACTGCACTTATTAAAAGTGTGGTGAGCTGTCTAAGCCGTCGTCTTCACAATATCGAATTAGTCTTAAAACTGCTAAATCAAGATATTGCACATTCGATAAACGTTATTATTTATTTAACTCAATATAACACAATTTTTTAAATACATACATATTATACAGAAAATAAAAATTAAGTACGTTACTATCGATATCTCTATTTGTCTGCACGGTTGGCCTAGGGGTTAAAGTGGTCTTGAGAGCGAGGGTGATATTCCGCCCGTCAGGATCTCGGAGGCAAGGGCGGCTGTTCTACGGATCCGGTACAAGAACACTTCCCGGGCCAGACGGGTACTAGCTCGAGTACTGACCCGAACCCTAGACCATGTCTGAATACCTCAGGGATGTGTTGGAAGCTAGCATGCCATCCGGACGCTTTCCTGAGAGCTGGAAGAGCGAAAAGATGTTCCTACTCCAGAAGTCAGGACGTTCTGCCGATTCGGTCACGGCCTATAGGTCCATCGTGTTACTGGACGAGGTGGGATAAGCTGTTTGAGATGGTGCTCTCTGCCCGCATCTTCCGGCACCTATGCGAGGTGGGCCCCGATCTGTAGGATGCCCAATTCAGGTTTTGGGAGGGGCGTTCAACGGTCGATGCCATATTGTGCCTGATGGCCATGACCGAAGAGGCAGTTAGCAGTGGCGGCGTGCTGTTGCCGGTGTCTGTAGACATCGCCAACGCATTCAATAGTCTCCCATGTAGCTGCATCAGAGAAGCACTCCTCTGTCATAGAGTACCAAAGGACCTGAGGCAGCGAGTGGCAGACTATTTAGAGGAACGTACCTTCATATACGACGACGGAGATGGTGTTTTGAGACGTCGGGCCTAGTCGTGTTCCGGAGGGGTCTGTCCTCGGACCACTCCTGTGGAACATGAGATACGACTGGACCCTTCGAGGGCGTCTCCCCGTAATCTGTTACGCCGATGACACTCTGGCTACAGCCAGGAGGGCGAACTTCCAGGAGGCGGCGCGCCTGGCCACCAAAGGACTCTTCCTGGTAGTTGGGCGCATTGAGGCGTTGGGCCCACTGGTGGCCCTGGATAAGACGAAGTTCTTTTTGTTTTTGTTCCATGGGCCCCGTCGTGGCAACTTCCCGGCGCCTTCATCGTATTCAACTTCGTCCTTGTTGTGGTCCGGACCTAGATGGAGTATCTGGGCCTGATTCTTGACGGTAGGTGGCTCTTCGACGAGCACTTCCGACAGCTTGCTCCGAAGCTGGTCGACACTGCCTCCGCTCTTGATCGCCTTTTGCCCCGTTTGGGTGGAGCCAGTATCGCGACGAGACAAATGTCGAAAGGTTTGGAAATCAGTCGTGTCCGCAACCTTACTTTTTTCTGTACCATTTTTTTCTGGGCCAATCTGCCGCCCCCCTAATTTTGCCGCCCCAAGCTTCAGTTTTTTCAGCTTCTATGGTAAATCCGGCCCTGCTCGGAAGTAAACCCCTGGAACCTATAACCGACAATGTTCGCTTCGTAAAAATGAAAAAAACTAAGTCTAAAAAAGTCCATTCCTTTATTATCTTTTTGACAGTTCAACAAATTTCGAAATTAGTGACGCCCTCACACGTCACCGATTCGATTTCAAATCAAAATCAATCGATATAATATTCTTTAAGTCAGTATTGTAAATAAATAAAATGAGCACTATTAAGATATATAATTGGCCCAGAACAAAGAAAACTTCCTAACACAGTCACTTGAAGGTCGGTTTAGTATTATGTGATTTTTCAAATGTATTATCTTATAACTCTGGATTTAAAAGTTATTAACCACGCGTTTCAAAGTTAAATTTTACTAACACGTGCATAGTTACATTTTAAGTCAGTGGTCCAAAAATAAATTAATTAATGCACAGAGTTATTGTTCTTTGTTCTAAGTTTTTTTTTTTTTTTTTTTATTTTTTATATTTAAGCCTGCCAAAGTGACTCTACTCTGCCTGATGGAAAGCATGAGTAGAATCCAGGAGTAGGGGCCACCATGCTTATTGTGAGGGTAGGCAATGTAGCATGGTGACCCCTACCATGGCAGCCTGGTTAGATTATTCTGCATCATTCTCCCGGCCTTCGAAGGGCGGGAGAATGATGCAGAATGATTGGGCCTCCGGTCTCACACTCACCAACGAAATACGACAGCAAGAATGCTGTCATTATTAGGATGGTCTTCTGTGTGAGGGTAGTACTGGCCGGGTCGAGCCGGCCCATTCGTGCTGAAATCAGCGTGGCTCTACTACCTCAAAACTTAAATTCCAAAATTTCGACTTAATTCCTTGCAAATAATCAATCTTGAAGTCATACTATTTTAATTTCCTTTTTATTTTATTAAATTTACAGAAACAATACTTACACGAAGTCAAATTATTTTGATCATAATAATATGATAGATTATTTTAATCGTTCGATTTATCGTATTTTAAGAACTGTTTTATATATTGTTTTTAGCTATGCACACTGCCCACTTCCCTACCCGTCTATAAAGTACGACATTACTGTAGTACATTATTATGAAAAAAAAATACCGGTAATTTATAGGCGTGACCTGTCAAAAAGACAATAAACGAATGGACAAAGTATAAGTATGTTGTTATGACACATTAATTCGAGTATACAGTACTCATTATTACACTCATATTAAAAAAAAAGTTTTTTGATATTTGAGTCTACTAAAGTGACTCTACTTTACCTGACAGAAAACATTACTAGAATCCAAGAGTCACCATACATAGGTTCAGACAATGTATCAGACAATGCAGTATGGTGACCCACTCTATGGCGAGTTGGTGAGATGCTTCTGCATCATGACAGCACGAATAATGTTATTTTAGGTTGATTTTCTGTATGTGGGCCCCGGTCGAGCCCATCCTTGAACTAATAGGTTTTAGTCATCACCTTATTATTTTAGAGTACTTATAAAAATGTAAAAGAATGACGGGACTTTGTAAACATTATAACAATGCATTATACACTTTTAAATGCGTCTGCAAAATATTCCATATAAAACTATATAAACACGTGTTTTAAAAATAGTACCATCTTTATTCGACTAAGAATAACGTTATCGACAAAACTACTTTGAATAAAACTACAGTATAATAATATGGAAGTCATTTTATTACAATAAAAATGTGTACAATATTGCCATAGGTTAAATTTTGCACTATGTGAAACCGATTCCAAATCTGTTGCGACAGTCAAATACAAAATAATTTTCTCTCAAACTTTTCTTTGTAGGCACTATTACTTCGGGTCAGTAATATTCTAGATAAGTAAGTACTCACTACTTCACAAGTTCAACAAACTGAAAAACTGTTAAAGTTATATCACGTGTTGAAAACTTAGCCTTGAAAGTTCACAATAGGGTTGAAATGCTTAATTTATGATATACATATTTACATTTCAATTTATTATCTCTTTTATATTATGCTACACATCTACATCGTAATATTGTGATTCTAAATAAAATATTGAAACTATATAAATATCTAACTTATATATAATCTACTAATATATAATCTACAGAATCGTGTACAAATAGAAACACTTCATTCAATAAAGAATAGCACATAACAATTATCTCTTACATAGCCTCAACTTCGTTCTTTGCTACCGTTACACTTATTGCTGAAAGATCGTTCTTAATATAATCCTGAAAAGAAAACAAAAATATTATTTAATGTTTTTTTTCAATTTTTATGTATGTACCGAAAATTATTAAGTTTACTTTTTTAAATTATTATTAATTTATTATTTAGTAAAATCAGAAGCTCACCCCAAGATAGCTGTTGTGGGCCATTATATATTTATTTAATATTTATTAAATAAGAATCCAACGAAAAAAATCAGGCAAGTGTGTGTCAAGCCACGCATAGAGTAGGCTTAATTATAAAATAACAAGTTGAATTACAATCGTATCCAGTAATTGTTGTTTACTTATGATATCGATATTTTTGAGCGTTTTCCAAGTCAGCGTATTTTACAAGTTAGGCATCTATAACTCCTGAACTAACAAAGCTATGTAAGCCGTTATAGTTTTCCTTTAAGGTTCATCATATGCACTACCATCATGTTTTTTTTCTGATTTTTCATAGGCCGCTTTTTGCTTTTAGAGGTGGGGACGCCCTGTTTTGCAAAAAACTGTCCCTTAAAATTAAATAACTCTCCGACGGATACCTAAATCAAAAAATCTTCGTAGCAACCTTTAAAAGACCTATCTAACGATACCCCACACAATGGGGTAGCCGCGAGAAAAAAAGACATCCCCACTTTACCCGTAATAAAAATATTTTTCATGATTTTATTGTAGCACTTTTTCGATGTGATAGAAAGATATATTCATGCAAAGTTTCTTCTTTCTATTTACCGTCTCTAAGTAAGTCGGTAAGGACGGACGGACGAACGGACGGACGGACATGACCAATCTATAAGGGTTCCGAGTCATGAAGCACGGGACCCTAAAAAGATTATACCTTTGGCTAGTTCTGATGCGTATTTTTGAAATTATAATTATTAGAAACGTGTACAATCATGTTGAAAGAAATCTTTATCATTTGGATATAATAATTTTTCTTAACTACATATTTTGTGATCTTACGTAAGAACTATCTCTACTCCCTCCCACCCCTTTGTAAGAAAAAATAAAACACAGCACTGCCCTAAATCGCCTTAAGTAATAAATGTTATGGCTCCTTGGCCTTTCTCGGGTTAATGAAAAAAGGAAATAAATCTCACCTCCTGCCCCATTTGACCGTGGTTGTAAGAAGTATAGGTGTCGTGCGCCTGCGCCATCTTGTCGGGGTGGCAGCGCAAGCGGTGCGAGCGGAGCGTGGACGCGTACGAGAAGCGCTCGTCGCACCACTTGCAGGTCAGCGGCTTGTCGCCCGTGTGAGTGTACATGTGCACCTAGACCATATCGAACAGAGTATAGTGTAGGCCGCTAAATATAAAATTCAAACTAATAATATAAATTCGAAGTGAGGATTTATATTTTTGAACCAGCCAACTATATCATTAATGTAACGTGTCTAGTCATCATCAACATTCACATTCAACATTCCTCTGCTGGAAATAGGCCTCTCCTTAGAAAAGACGTTTTGGCCTACTATACCACGCTGGCCAGACGGGTTGGTATAGGGTTGGTTTCAAGTTTTCCTTCTCGTTCCATTCATTTTGTTCTCGTTCCGTCACCGCACGGAATAACGTGTCTAGTGCCCTACTTAGAATAAAATCTTTTTGATTAAACTCTGCGTCTTTTTGCATTTTTAAGGCTAGACCGATTTCCGATTTCAATAAAATTTATAATGGTAAATTCTATAAAGATAACTATTTATCGACGATAAACGACGAAAACGCCGGAACCTCGGGAAAAGCTAGTATGACATAAAAAAAAGTTTGTGTGCCCTTTGAAAACTAAAATTTTTGTGCAAACCAATTGTTATTTCAAAGATTGATTTATATTTTTCTTGTTCTTCATTTTCTTCATTTTATGTTACCACGATTTCTCACAGTGAACCATGGCATGATACAGTTTATACTAGCAGTAGAATTATACAGAGTAATAGAGAAGTGGACTGACACCTCTCCAATTTAATTCTATTTGTGGCTTATAACAGGCGTTATTTTTATTAACGATAACTTACCTTTAAAGTTTGTCTTCTCTTGAAGGCTTTGTTACAGTAAGAGCAAACATGTCTGCACTTATCTTCGTGTACTAGGAGATGCTTGCGGAGCGTGCGACGACTGTTCAACACACGTCTACAAATGTAGCACTCGTATGATGTCTCTTCATGAGTATCCATATGAGTCTTGAGATTGGAATAGGTTTTGAAACTGAAAAATATTTTATTAGTTAAATAACGAAACCAAATAAAGTTTTCAACATTTACATAGATTTAGTCCAACCTAGGAATCGAACCCGAGACCTCTCGATCGACAGCCGCATATGCTAACCGCTAGACCAACGAGCCTTATATAATTAGTGTAGACTGCGCCCCGGTTGTTGTTGTGAATAGCGCCTAACTCCGCGAAGCGACGTTCTTCAACGTTGTCAATAATCAGACAGACAAAAATTTAAAAACATAAAATTTAAATTTTATTTAATTAAATGGATTCATACCTTTTAGAACATTTTCTACAGACGAAAGGTTTCTCATCGCTGTGGATCGCGCGGTGCTGTCTTAGTTCCCCGTTAGTACCACAAGCGTACCCGCAGAGATCACACACATATCCCTTTATTTTGTCGTGCACCACCCGCTTGTGAGATGCAGCCGAAGAACGTGTTGTGAATCTGGTATTTTACATATCATTAGTACCTTGAAAGCTGTAGGTGTCACGTATAATCAAAAGAAATGGGTAAAACATGTCTAAAATACAATATCTCTGAAAATCTGATCTAACCTTGAATGGACGCCCACACAAAGTAAGTATTTACAATAAGAATACTTAAAAATAACTCTAAAATAATCAAGATGAGAAATGCAGAAAACCATTTTGAAGACTCGTACAAGTTTTAAAGGTACATGTTCTAACGATGTAATTAAATTGTTGTTAGGTAATAACACTATTGCATACCTACTAGCTGCGCCCCGCGGTGATACCCGTTTTGTTGCTTAGGAATCGGTTATTCACATTTTATTGGTTTCAATTTTGTTATAAACATATTGCTACATATTGATAGATCTATATCATCCGCCGCTTCATATAATAATCTCATTAGATAGGGATACTAGGCTTCCATACAACGAGAACAACAAAAGACCTAACTTCTTTAAGGCTTTAAGATTAACCCAACATTCGCTCTTATTTAAAATAACAAAATTGGGATTCAATATTAGCGCTTTATAGTGTAGATGAAATAGTGGATACTAATAATGGAATTCTTACCACAGCTATTAGAAATAATATAACTATACATACGAGGGGAGCTCCAAAAGTTTGTGGAATGGAGGGGATGGAGTGGAAAATGCTTCATAAAATAAAAAAACCCCTTATACAGGGTTACAGGAAAAGTCGTGCTAGATCCGTTAAGTGCGTAGAGTACCCATCATTTCTGACTTATTTCACTATGAAACACCCTACCCTAAACTTAACCCTTTTCGAGATATTCGACTTTTAATTTTTTTATTGAAAATTGCCGATTTTTAGGCTACTACATTTATTTTTGTTTATTTTGTGTATCTTATTATTATTATTATTGAATTTTTACATGTGTAGTTAGATGCTTCAAGACGTCAATCATTAAAATAGTGCATAAGTTAATTAAATAGACCGTAGTAGACAAGTGAAAGTAAAGAAAAAAAAAATAGAAAATTATTTTTCTCTAACGGATATCTAAAAAAAATACAATGATAATTGTTCGGCAGATGTTTTTTAAAATATCTACGTTTCATCAGCTATCTAACGAGGTATAACAATCTAGGGTTTGTATTACATTGCGTGGAAAAAAAGTAGTATGGACGCTCCAGGTAGCAGTACCAACGGTCCTGCGCCTATTGTCCATCAAGTTAAGACGCACCAAGCGAGCGAGACAAGTGACGATTTATGTAGGTGCGAATGAAAGAAAAAATATGTAGAGACCGGTTAGGGCTGGGAATACAACAGGGGGTATTGTTAGGTTGTCAGTCTGCTTTTGTGCTTCGTACATAGTAGATCTGATATCGTTTTGCTCTTTTTCTCGACTTGGCTGTGATTCTGGTCTATTTCTTCTGATTTTTGACTACTGTGTTTGTTAACCGGACTCTGATTTATACCTGGGATACGGAAGTGTTGAGGATGACGTCCTACACACCTGAGGAATATGCTGATATGCTTATTTGTTACGGATACTGCGATTATGTGTCTGCGCAAGCTCGCAAGGAATACATAACTCGCTACCCCGGTCGTCGAGTGCCGGATGTGGCCGTTTTTGACAGAGTTTATCGAAGACTTCGAGAAACTGGCTCTGTTTCGAGAGGAAATACAGACATGGGAAGACTTAAGAGAAAGGATTGTGGATGCAGCAAATAAAATGAGGACCACGTTGACCACTGGAGTAGTGAAGACTGGTCTCCGTAGAAGGATGCGACAATGTATCAGAAATAGAGGCGGCCATGTTGAACATGAACTGTAGAATAAGAAAAAGTGGTGTGAAAACATTTAATAAATAACATTTCATGCTTATCTAAGGTTTTATTTTACTTTTTTGGGCTAAGTACAAATTTTCTTCTCCACTGTCGCCTATGAAACTAAAGTTTTTTCAATGTATTTGAATAAAACCTCGGATTATTATACCTCGTTAGATAGCTGATGAAACGTAGATATTTTAAAAAACATCTGCCGATCAATTACCATAATTTTTTTTTAGATATCCGTTAGAGAAAAAAACATTTCTATTTTTTTTTTTATATTTCTTTACTTTCAGTTATCTACTACGGTCTATTCAATTAACTTATGCACTATTTTAATGATCGACGTCCTAAAGCATCTAACTACTACACATGTAAAAATGCAATAATAATAATAATAAGATACACAAAATAAACAAAAATAAATGTAGTAGCCTAAAAATCGGCAATTTTCAATAAAAAAATTAAAAGTCGAATATCTCGAAAAGGGTTAAGTTTAGGGTAGGGTGTTTCACAGTGAAATAAGTCAGAAATGATGGGTACTATACGCCCTTAACAGATCTAGCACGACTTTTCCTGTAACCCTGTATGCTATTGACTTAAGGGTTATTAGCAAACAGTAAGATAAACTTGCGACTTTCTGTTATAATAACCATGTTAATACAATTGAAAAAGATATCGTAGAAAACCCGATGGTCTTTTGGACATACGTTAAGGCTTAACGAATTGGTTCTAACGCAACCGCGGTCGCAACCTTCTGCGAGGAAGTAATCTCAGAAGGAAGCAGCGAAGAAGGCCTGGGAAGACGACCTCCACTCGAAACCGATCCGCCGCCGGCGAACTGGGCGGCGGAGACGCGCTCACCTGCGCCTCATGCCATCCTGAGTGTGGCCCCGCTGGTGGACGGGATGTGTTTTCCCCTCTACCCACATTAGTTTGGCCAGCAGCGAGGGGGCGGCGTCCGCGTAGTCGCCTAAAGTGAGGGTTTTCAGAGACGGAGCCCGCACAAGGAGCAGACAGGCGCTGGGAGGGATCCAGAAGTAGATAACACCCTGGCAAAATAGGAGCGCAAAGAGGGCACACCGTGTGGTTTTAGTTGGTTCGAGTCCGACACACCGCCCCGACGCACAGAAAACCCCGGCGGGGGGAAGGTCCAAGGGGATTTCCACACGTTAAAAAAAAAAGGTGGTTCTAGCGCAGATATATATATATATTCATCGGTAATAGCAGCCCCGCTGCTATTACCGATGAATATACGACGACTGTGTAACTGAAATCTGTGAATTATTTGCTGCTTACTTTTCATCTGTTTATAGCCCTTACCAAACTGATCTGGAATCTGGGGAACCATGGGTATTTAATGAAGGATTTGTCAATAACAGTCTAGGTTTAACGGGATCACTTATACAATGATACCTTACTTTATAAATTAAAGAACAGATTGCAAAAATGGAGCAGGTCCAGACTAAATACCGGCCTAATTTGTGATCGAGGCGCACACGAAATGCTGACTGCTTCTATTAATTTTTAATATGTCTTTATTTCCGGAGATATTTCCATCAAAATGGAAAAGTACCAAAGTGGTGCAAATTTTAAAGTCATCTGCCAAAAATATTTTATAAGATAACGAACTATAGACCTCTCATCTTTATCAGTTTTTGCAAAAAAATTTGAATCATTGGTTTGCCCTTATATACAAAACCACCTACAATTGTGCTTAAGCGATCATCAGCATGGATTCGTACAATCAAGATCCACATGCTCCAATATATTGTTGAGAGACACCTACAGAGTTGTTATCGAGGGCCCTTTACTCGGGGCGTCAGGCTGATGTCATTTACACTGATTTTAGTAAGGCCTTCGTTAAAATTTCTCACATTAGATTGGTGAATAAGATTCGTGCATATGGTATTACTGAATTTCTTTTGGAATAGTTGCGGTCGTACCTAATAGAAAGAATATTTTTTGTAGTAGTAAATGGCTTTCATTGACTCATTTAGGATTTCAACGGGTGTGCTCCTGGGGTCCCACCTAGGCCCAATTTTGTTAAACTGTTTTACTAATGATATAAACAACAGTGGGGTATCATTTTTATTCGGACATTTTTATGTATGCGGATGACCTGAAATTTGTTAGAATAATAGAGATTGATGAAGATGCATGTTACCTACAGAGTGATTTGAATAGACTAGTCAACTGGTGCGAATTAAATGGGATGCATTTGATTTCTAATAAATGTAGTCATAAAAACATGATTATTATATAAATAAACAAGCAAAAACTTGCTGAAGTTGATACTATTCTTGATCTTGGAATATTGTATGATTCAAAATTAACTTTCATCCGACATAATATATTCAAAATATATTCAAAGTAATTGGGGTTTATCATAAGAAATTGTAGACCTCTCATAAACAGTAAGACGAAAATAATTTTGTATAACAATCTAATTCGAAATAACTTAGAACATGGTAGTGTAGTATGGCAACCACATTATGCAGCACACACATTGCGTTTGGAACAGTGTTAGGTACTCTTGCGTCTCTTGTCCAATAGCTGCAGCGACGTTATTGACTTGTATGTTGACCCACCCACACACACATACATACACGCACACGCAAGCACGCACGCACATTCATACACACGCGCGCGCACACACACACACACACACACACACACACACACACATTAAAATTATGCTAGTTAACTTATAAATGAGCATGATGTGTCTACCTATAAGTGTTTGCTACACCTTATTGTGATCTTTGTTAATAGACTTTATACGAATATTAGTTTTAGTGTAAGCAAATGCTGATGAACCTAATAAATAAAATAAAATAAAATCTAAGATGAAATTTATTAAATACGTAAAATACTATTACAAAATCTCAAATAAAACTTACTTCATATTGCAAGCCTCACAATGATAAATTTTACGTTCCTCGATCGGAATATGTGATCTTTCGTGAGATTTTAATGCGTCTTTAGAGGTAAACATTTTATCACATGAGCCACAATAGAATTTCCTTTCAGATTTTGGTACATGTCTCATCTTATGTTTATTTAAAGCTGCTAAAGTTTTCGTAATGCGTGGACACTTGTCACACCTGCAAAAAAATTACATTTAAAATTAAGTACCTAATTGAATCAGTATGTTTATTGTTTTATAAAAGTTGGAACTGTTTATTTTTTTATATAATGTGATGATTTATTCGTTTTGTACACAACAAATCTATACAAAATTTATAAATAGGTAAAGTTTGTGAGATTGTAGGAGTAATCTCCATAGAGCAAATAAAAATAGAGATCACCTTAATGGGAGATGGCCTTATGAGATTTTTACCATTGCATTTTTATTGACATTAAACAAAGTTTTGCTAATAAAACACTAAGATATTTTTCTACAACTATTTCAAGAAACTAATTATAACATTACTTATAAATGAAATGTGATGGCATTATTGCCGTTCATGTCACTGTTACGTCTACCCGAGTACTTTCTACATGATATAATACACGTAATAGTTTTTTTTTTTATATGGAGAAAATATAAAGATTTGCAATTTCTCGATACCATTTTATAAGATTAACGTTGACAGTCTATAATTATAAGCCACGTCAACGGCTCAGGACTAATCTTTAGTCAAGGTGCACATCTGCATAAGCTCTCTCCTTTTTGTAATTGCTCCGTGGTAATCTCCCTCTGGGTCTACTGAACCAATTTTAAAATTATCAAATTTGGAAACCTATTCTTTTTATGAGTGTTATTAAGCTATATTTTAATCCAAAATTTTATCTTTTAACAAATATTTGTGATGTTTTTTTTTCAACTTAATCTGATATTCATATTTTACGGTTGTTACACCTTTATGATTAAATCATGTTGTACTTTATACTTATTACAAGTTTAGAACGAAATAGTAGTATTTAGCAAGTAGCCACGTTGATTTCAGCACGAATTGACCGGTTCGTACGAGGGTACGACTCAAACAGAAGACCAACTTCAAAGATCAGCAGTCATGTTTCGTTCGTGAGTACGAGACCAGAATCTCAATGATGGAGAAGCATCTCCATGTGTGCAATCAAGATGATGCCCACTACTCATACTTTCCATCAGGCAGAGTAAAATCTTTGGCATGGTTAAAATATTTAAAAAAGTACTTACGCCAATACATTAGGATTTCTATGGTCCTGTACATGTTTATACATGACCGACTTTGACTTAAGAGTAATGCCACAACTACAAGATACTACTGGAAGTATGTTGTGAACTGAATCACAGTGCGATTTCAAACTGTACCAACTTGAACACTCCATTTCACATTTAGGACAGACAAATCTGTAAAAAAATTGTATGTATATGTAGATTTCTTTTTATAAAATTTGATAGTAAGATTTATAATTTGAAACATAATATATTTGAGCTACCTTATGAAATCTTTTACATTCAAACTCGAATATTTGACATCTTGTTTTTCATCATCGGTTTCAGAATTTAACTTTAATTTTCTACTTTCAAGCTTATGATCTGATACGTGTTTGTAAAGAACACTTTTAGATCGTACTACGAAGCCACATAAACAAAATACATAAGGTTCACTTTTGTGTTCCCTTGCATAATGCGCGTGTAAATTACTCCAAGTTTTTAGTTTTTCTTCACAAAGAGTACACTGTAATCTAGAAAAAATAAAATATTAATATTATTAACTTACTTAAATTTATTTTATTCTTTCTTTTTTATAAATTAGCTGCCCAAAGTACTACTCAGCCTGATGGTTATTTTTTTCCCATCAGGCTGTGACACATTTATTCACGAATATTACATGCTTTGCTGGGCTCTTACGAAACATCACAGAAACTTTCTGGAACACTGCCAAAGAGCTATGGAACGAAGTATGATAGGTATTAAGAAACAAAATAAGGTACGAAACACCGTCATAAGGAGTAAGACAAAAGTCACAGACGTACTTACTAGAATAGATAGTTTGAAGTGGAGATGGACTGGGCACATGCTGCGCGATACACAAGAGAAGTGGAGCAACATCATAACAGACTGGTACCCTAGAGACGGGAGAAGGAACAGAGGAGGACGAAGCAAGAGATGGGAAGACGAACTAAAACTGACGGCAGGCCCAAAATGGAGAAGGGTTGCTAGAGACAGAGTACAATGGAAATTGTTACAGGAGGCCTTTGCCAAGAGGCACACTGAACTCAGAGATATCTTATATCGAAAGAGACAACTACAATACAAAGAAAGAAGAAAGCAGTTCAGAGCCTAAGAGGCTTATTATTATTACATGCTTTGCAATGAATCTTGCCTTTATGACTGATTCCCATATTACCGTCCGTGGTACTTCTTCTCGCAAGGCTCAACTACTTTTTATGATATTGTTTCAATAAGAACAAACAAGAATATATTTCTAGATAAGTTCTACTTATAATGTATGTATGTGTGTGTGAAAGGCCCTTTCACGAAGATTTAAGCCACAGAAAATTCGAATGTGACCGTTTCCGAGAAATACATTATAAGAATAACTTATCTAGACCTTGTGTAGTACAAACCGAATGTTGAGGCCCTTCTCAAGTACTAGTGAAGTCTAATAAAAAAATGTGCCTTGTCGACCGCCGTTCAGTTTAAGCTACAGTGTGATAAATTTAGAGTGAAGCAAGTAATTAATCCAGCAACAACTCATTACTTATGTCAGCATGTTAAGTAAAAATCAAATAAATAAAATAAACTTACTTCACAAAATCTTTTACTTTTAAATTAGATTTTTTTAAAACCTGATTAAATTTCTCTACTTCTTCTTCTGTTATTTCTTTTCTTTTAACACGCTTTCTTTTCACTGGTTTTAAGGTAGCTATTTTGTCAAGAAACTCATCATCGGTATCATTTTCTTCATCATCATCATGATCAATACCAACATCATCATTGTTCTCACTACTGTCTGGATAAGCATCTATGACTGACAGTGAAGCATCATTATTCAGTGCACCTGCAAAGAAGCAGTGAAAGTAAAGAATGTATATAATTTTAAATAAAGGACTGCTATCTGTTTAAAAAATCTTGAAGTAGTTATAGCAAATACTTAGTTTCCAAGTGATTTTTTTTTAAGTTGGAACTCACAAAACAAGTGTGGGTAAATAAGACCCCAACCAACTACTAAAAGTAGCTAATGTGCTGTGGCCCTTATGAAAAAATTATGTGAGTAATCACAGTGGATTATTTATTATTTTATTTAATGCTCTTATGATATTGATTCGCAGTATTCGCTTTGAAATGAATGGTTACACCTTACTTGCATCTAACTACATCAAGAACTAGAAATATCAAGTAAGGAAACCATACCATAACAAACATTAAGAAGCAATTTAGATCCAATTAGAACTTGAAATAGATTACAGTAGGATAGTTAAGTATTTCTTTTATATCAAATATCAAAATGACCTGAGCTATGTATAGACTAGGTATGTTGCGAATATTCGCATCCGCATCCGCAAATGCGGAACTTCCGCATAGATTTAGACATCTGCATCCACATTCGCATTCGCAATAATCAATGCGAATGTTCATGCGGATGCGAATGTCATACAAGTTGCCACAAGAAAGGAATTGGGCGGGACCCGGTAGTAACAGTAGGTACCGGTAGTAATCCGGCTCGAAGGACCATTTAATGTACAGTGTCGTGAACTGTACATTACTGTTAGTTAGTTAGTTAAGTTGTGAGTGTGCTGGTGAGAAGAAACTCTTCACGTAATATTAAAAGGTTTATTGTTTATTAGTTACACCAATTAATATAGAGTGATTCATACAACGTAGCGAACGTTACCGAGTTAAAGTGCACACTGAGTCGACAAAGATTATTACGGCGAAAAGGCAAGGAATCGACCGATTTGCGTAATCAGCGAAATAATGTTATAGTTGCCTAAGTGTACGTAAACCGTACACGTGCCGTGCGAACGTCCAATGGGAGCGCAGGAATTAGTGACAAGATCCGACGCGTATGTTGTGGTACATCATTTTTTTTTGTAAATAAATCATTACGGGTTTGTTAGCTTGCGACATGAATTACTTTATTTTTAGTATTGTTGTGAAACACTGTCTCCATTTTGATCAATATATATTTTTGTGGGAAAACTTTATATTATCATTGTTTTAATCCTTCATTCATTATTCATCATCATCAGCCAATCGCAGTCCACTGCTGGACATAGGCCTCTCCCATTGCACACCACTCTGATTGATTTTGGGCTTCTCGCATTCAGCTCCTTCATATACTTTTATTTATACTTTATTGTACAGATGAAAGACATACACATATAAGCTACAAGAAAAAAAAGTTGGGTTCAAAGACGAGCTTAACCCAAAATACAGTTGTTTTCCAACAAACCCTGAGTGAACAGAGGATAATAATGAAATGTGAGGGCATAATTATGCATACTTGGGAATCATTAGCGAAACGCATATAATAATAAAATACAATACAGGCAAATATTTACCTGTATTGTATAACATACATATGATACTCTAAGGGTCTGGCTATTGTAAGGACAAGTATTAATCTTTGGTTCTCATCCTAAAAACTCTTAGAGAAGGGCTGCTACGTATTACATGAGGTAAGGCATTCCACAGTTGAACAGCTGCAACACTAAAAACTAAATATACTTTACTTATATAATATCTTAAACATCCACATCCTCATCTGCATCTGCAGTTGCAAAACTTCGAAAATTCGCATTTACATCCGTGGATGTGAAAATATCGGCATCCGCAACATCCCTGGTATAGACTACTTATCATGACACAAATTAATCATACTTAAAACTAGCTAAAACCAGCGGCATTTCCCATGGTTGTTGTTAAGCTGGTCTAAAAAAGTAGCCTAACTTACTCCTTTTAGTTGTCGGTCCAGAAGTTCCAGAGATTATCCGGAAAAAACAGGCAAACAGACAAAAAATTTATAAAATGCTCTATTGATGTAAGTACTGCATATGTATATTTTTATATTTAGTAAAAAAACTGTTCATTTGACATTACATACTTCAATTTTATTTGTTACCTCAATAAATATTTATAAATCTAAAAGTAAGAAATCCAATGTTACATTTTTATATTTTTATGAAATAAGTATGTATAATATTTATAAACTAAAAAAAAATGGATTACAAATCTATGCTTCAAAACAATCCCAAAACAATATCAACAAATAAGTTTTATAGAAGATTGCCTTACAATAGATATCATATCTTTTTAATTTAAAGATAAACATGACTTGTAACGCATTCAGGATGTTTACTTACTGACAATATCTTCTGCAGTAACCTCATCTTTAACCTGTAATAAAGTACAACATACAATATAAAAAAGTTATAAAAGCAGGAATAGTACAATAAATAAAGCAGAGTTTCTATACATATATGGACTAGATTTACTTTTTGATAAGCTAATCAAAAGTTGTTGTAGTTGAATACAAATTTAGTATCTGTAAGTTAGATTCTCACTCTAGGCAAATATATGCCTAAATTTCTTTTATTTTATATAATGTAGGTATTAATCTGCATTATATTTATGTAAATTAGATATTGGTGTATATTTTATGAGTTCTAGAATATAGATATGTATTTTCTTTAGGTATCTTAAAAAGAAACAAACCTTCATTAGGTAATATTTAATGTGAACCATAAACACAGTCATACCGTAAAAAGTTTTTGTTTCAGTATAAGGATGTATTAATTGAGTTATAAATTAAATAAGACACTATTAAGTTACCTCAGATTTGATTTGAACTCCATAATCGATTGGCATTTTTTCAACTTTTATGCCAAGAGAATCAGAACTATCTTCGTGCATTTTTTTAAGAGTTTCTTGAACCTTACAGCACTCAAGTATAAATAATTGAAACGTAATCATCTTTTCCTCACAATCTAAACAAACTCTAGTAGGTAAGTTGTCGTTATCATAGACCTAAAATAAAGAACAAGTTAATCATTTAACGAAAATTATTTCTTAAACACAAAAATACAACACTAAAAAGTTTTTGTAGTAATGTAAAAAAAATTGCAGTTCATTATTAAACTTCGCAAAAAATTGTTACAAAAATAATACTTACGATAACTTGTATAAAATCTTGTATTAATTTTAATATAATTTGGTTACTTTCGTCTAATAAATCCTTCGAAAAGTCTTTTTTCTTAGCACATAAACGACACAGTTCTTTCATGTCCATAGCCATTTTGACATAGGTTCGAACTTTACATCAATGTTAAATTAAGAGACATGGTTAAAAATTATAAGAAATTAAAAAAAAACTTAAAAGTACGTAAATATTGCAATATTTTCAATTTCAGTAAAATGTAATCAACATTATCAACACCACACCACAGAGTATCCGAATCCACAGACTAAAACTAAACACATTAAACATTCAAGAATTGACTAAAATCTATGTTGCCATTGTTTCAAGCTGGATCTGTAAAAAAGTTGAAAAATCATCATCATCATCAACAGCCTTTAACAGTCCACTGCTGGACATTGGCCTTTTCTTTGAAAGTTGGTTTTGGCCTACTTTCTTTCTTTCTTTCTTTCTTTTTCTTTTTTAAAAAGACAACTCCCGCATTAGGAATATAAATCCTGTGTCGCGGGGGACTTTACAAACATACATGAAACGGACACAAAGAACATCCAGACTCAGAACAACAATTTGCGAATCACACAAAGTGTTGTCCCACCTAGGATTTGAACTCACGACACTGCGAAGTAGAAAGCGGCGTCGCGACCGCTTAAACCACTAGGCCAATCGTGCAGTCATGTAATCAGTCAGAGTCAGTAATGAGACTCAAGGTGGTATGATATGATAGTCTGTTCAATTTAGTTCTCAATAAAGCTTAAATACTAAAATGGTGCGTGCCTATAATTACTTTATTTTATATTTGACTGTATCTTATAGCGGCTTATCTAACTACGTGTAATATGATAGAATAGATGACATTATCGGGTAATTTTTGAAAACATTTCACTGAGGTTTAGAGTATAGGTATAATAATATTTAGATACATGATATACCTACTACTATTACTGTACAGTCTACAGTAAAGATGCCTTTATACTTTGATATACATTTCGAGAATAATTGTGTAATTGATATAACATACAGACACACCAATTTATTAGCATTTAAAAACTTTTGCAACTTGGCTAGCGGGGTCTGTACTGGCAGCCCTAATTTAGGAAGAGCGGTTTTTAGTGTTTTTACATGCTGTCAGTTTGTAACGGAACGGAACATAACAAACTGGCAGCCCTGCAAAAAAAAGTAAAAGCTCGTTGTGTTGTGCTTGTGCTGTGACATTGTTTGATTGCTGGAATACATATTTATTAGTTTCAAATGTGTGTTGTTATGTGATTATGTTTCTAAGAAAGTCTAATGTATCGAACGATGTTGCAGAAATGTGTGAACATTGTGTTTATAATTGTTTCTGATAAAATTTTAGACTTCAATAAATTTTGACATTCACCATGGGTCAACAGTAGAAGCGTTTTTAAGTTCTTAGAGCCATGGATGTCCATTCAGAATTTGTTTCATCTGCTAAGCCAGCGTTGTCTTTTGATAATATCAAATACTATAAAGCGGAAGACAGCGGCTATCACACTTCGTTCACTCCGGGGTCTTTAGAACAGTCAGATCTATGTAGCGATTTGGATGAATCTTTGCCGCCAAAGGATGTTACCCCGAACTATCGTCGGTCTAGGTTCGGACCGTTAAAAGTACATAACGATAATTCAGCAGATTCAAGGCGGGGGTTAAAGCGTCCTCATTCCAGTACCGAAGTTGTTAAACATGTAACCATACCAACACCAACGACATTGCTATCAGGTAAAATAGAAAGCCTAGACGTTAATGAGGATAAAGAGAATTCGTCAGTTTCTATCCCACCTGAGAGCCCTTGTTCTTCAAACAGCAGTAAGAGGTTCCTTTACAGGTTACAAGTGCCTGAACCAGTACTACCATATCCACTGACTCCAATTAAACGAAACTGTAGACTAGGCCCCTGTAGATCTGCTAAAAAACTTGAGTTTTCTACACATTCTCTCTTATGTAAGAAAAGTGAACTGCAACATGTTCCTGAAGAATCATCTAAAATTCAGCTAATACCTATTCTAGCCAGACCTAACCAAAAAATAGATATACTTAGATTGTTGTGTGAGACTCATGCTACACCTGCATTAGAAAATATTTTACAAAATCTTAATAATGAGGACACTCATAACTTTTGTCTTGTGAGCAAGACTTGGTGTCAAATATGGAAATTGTATAGTAGCAAAAAAAAGAAACGGAGCTATAAAGAATATTTAAAAACATCTCAAGAAAACCAAGAGAATTGTGAAAAAGAGAGTATATCTAAAATAAGATGGAGGACAGTAAATGGTTATCTTAAAGATATAAAGAATGAGATAATTGAAAATCCAGTGAATAAATCAGATCGAAGTCCACCCAGTTCACCAAGGTCCAATAGATTCAGAAAGTTTACTAAGGTAGAATATCTTTTTATCAAGTACTTATACCATCATTATATTGTGTTGTTTTGGATAATATTGTGTACCAGCTTTAGTTTATATAAGAAGTTCTGACATCCCTCAGTCTAATATTGGATAGACTTGTGTTTACTTCTAGCATTTAAAAAGTTTGTTGTCAGACTAGTTCCAAGCAAAGGAATAAATCTTTATTCTAAAGGTTTTTTCTGACTATTTTATTTAGGAGAAGAATACCAATACCATTTCATCATATTTCATTATAAAATGTCATGTCTACAATGCAATTAGCTTTTTATTAATAATTTTTCATCCTAATTTTGATGTCAGGAGAATTAAAAAATATAATTACTTGACTTCACCTGCTTGTTTACAATACTGTTGTTTAGAGTAGCAATGTCCTTCAATCAAGAATCAATTGTTGCAGCAGTTAATCTGTGCAAGTGTATCAGACCAAGAGACAGACAAGGCAGACAGACAGAGAGTAATTTTCAAATTTTTAATATTACACTGCTTATTAATCTAGACTTGTTGTTTTTCTATCAAATTTATTTTCTATCAAAACTATTATAGTGAGCCAACCTTAAAAGATGGACATATCCATAGCCTTAGCCTGTCGTAACCTTTTCTTATATTTCAATTCTTTCATACATTATTTTCACTAATCTTTAACCATTTACACAGTGCATGTGATGGTAGCTTTCATAAGAAATATTTACCTTTCTATTTGAAACATTTTTCAATGGTACTCTGCTCCTATTTGTCAGTACATGGACTATCTAGCAGTGAAATAATTTTCTAAATCAGATCTGTAGTTCTTGAAATTAGTGCATTCAAACAAACAAAAACTTTGGCTTTATAATATTAGATAGATGTAAGATATTTAAATTTATAAAATAGACAACAGACCTCTGTATTCAAGGTTGTGTAAAAAGGATGCTTCTAAAAAGCAAGAAGAGGTTTTAATGTACTAAAATTCTAGGTGGCAAGTTACATTATTGCTTTTGCTAAGTTGAACCAGTTAATTGAACCTTCCTTGGAAATAAAGAATTTACCTTAACTCACTAAAGACCTCCCTAATCCTTTTTTTTAAAGATGGGCCTGCTGCTCTTTTTTCTTTTTATACATCAAATAGCAATATCCACTTGTTTTTCAAACCGACCTATTTACATCGCCACTGTCTACGTGAAATTCTAAAAGTGTTTTATAAAAAATACCACAAATGTTTAATAGTGTTTTTAGTGTTTTATAAATTTTATAATATTTAATTTATTCAAAAACTTATAGGTATTGATACAAACATGTGTTTCATTTAATTTGCTCAAAATTGCAATGAATGGAGATTGCTACATTTGCTTTTATATCACTCATATATTTTAAGATACTGCTATATTGTTAAAACATATAACTTTCAAGATAAACTTCATATATAAGTACATGGAGGCTTGTTGTTAACAACTCAGAGAAATATGTATTAACCATAAGAATATTAGTCTGGAAACCTTCATCAAAAGTAAATAAATAACTAATAAAATTTGTTATTTCAGTCAGCATCATTGGACACAAGGCTTCAACTGTCTTGTGTAAAGTGTTCACATCCTGCTAAAGTAACAGAAGAGCCATCTGGAGAAGAATGGGTTGAGTGTACCAATGCAACATGTGCATATCAATTCTGTAGATCATGTAATTGTACTAGACATCCAGGTAAGAGTTGTTTTCAATATGATCTGAACGCTCCAAGCCCATCGAAGAGGAAAAAGTGTGAATATGCTGTTGGAACAATGAAAAGTAAAAAGAATTTGCGCAGGCTATTGTGATTTTATGTAACATTCCATTTCTTGAAACTCTGTACAGTAAGTTAAGTTAGGAATAGTAAATTGAGTGCCAGTATACTGAAATTAATAATTATTACAATGATAATTGAGATTAAGGGTATTTAGTGCCTAAGTCTGATTATGTGCCATTTTTTTGTCATGTTGGTGTCACAAGTGTCGTTTTAATAAGCAATTGGGTCAAATATTTAAACATATTAGTAACACTGTTCAATTAATATCTAATATATTTAATGGTAATCATTCCAAGCTCCTTATGGGCCAGCGAGATTGATGAGAATAAAATTATTTGCTCAAGGTCACAATTTTACAACCTTTTTTATGGGATTGAAAAATAATTAACTCATTTTTATGACGAAATTTTATAAAAACTCTTATTCCAGTGAGTAATGTTTAATATTTTTATACTAATATAAAGTCATAGTATCCAGTTCATGTGCTTTTACTGAAAACAATGTTAAAAATGTGCCATATGCAAACCAACTCAGTGTTGTTGTTCAGTACTTAGTACATTGTGTCTTCATGGCATATCCCAGAGAAATTAAATATCCAGTCTGATCAGATTACATACATTAAATGTGTTGCTAGCAGACAATCGTTTCAGGTAACATCATGATACAGACTTTAAAAGCAGCTCCATAGAGGTTACATTTAATACTTAAAATTAAATTGTATTGGGCATTGATTGAATAGAGATGTTTAAATTTACTATAGTCATCATAAAGTCGGTGAATATTCCATTCCGCCTGCAGGTTTTAATTGTAGATATTTAGTCACAATTTTAGATAGGACTTGTATTATATTATTTAACTTAAAATTCATCACATAATATGTAAAGGCTCCTATGTCGGCAGCCTGGCCATCAAGTATGTCGCGATCAAGCCATAAGGCAAAACCGGCCGGTAATTATGCCATCGGCCTTGTCGCAAACTAGTGCCGGTGATAAGCCGTCGGTATACTTAGTAGGATCCTTATGATTTTGCAGCAGATTATTTGCTCTCTTTGAAATGAAGTCCGATGTTTTAGTCACCTCCGTAAAATACTCGTTTATGCGTTTCTATTTTTATTACTAAGATGTTTTATTTTAATCTGAATTTTAATAATAAACCAGCATTTTTAAATTTTAAACTGTTAATTTAAAATCCATATGATTTTATAATAACAGCAATAATTACGATCAAGCAATATTATATATTTTTATGTGTATTCGCTATTTCCTAATTTATTTCTTTAATTTTTTTTATAGTACAGTATTTTAAATGTCTTTGTTGTACACCATAAAATTGTGATTGTAAGATAATTATTGTTAGGTGTTGGATGCATACTTATTGACTAAGTAAATAAGACTATAACTGTTATAACAGGACCACCAAAAAAAGTTACTACAAATTCTAAGGTGAAATAATAATGCTAAAATAAATTTTAAATCTAGTTTTAAAGCATACGTTATTTGCCCACAGTTGTGATGTGGTTTGATGAAACTAACTGTCAGATAAACCTGTACCCATTACAATTTAACTTTGACTGATGTTATATCAGGTAGAGCTGAATTTATTTTTTTAATCACCTAACCGGCTATTAAGATGTTGATGCATATTTTTCTAGGAAATCCTGTGCCAACGGCTTTGAGTATTTCAGATTTATTACTCATTTTAGGGATTTTTAATAGATATTGTCATCATTTAGAATAACAATGTCTGTAAATAACCTGTTAGAAAGAAGACGAACAAGCAAAACAATGATAAAAATTTTTAGGTAGTTTATGTCGAGTTTTTGAGATCTAATTTTAAAAAAGTTCACTGTTGTCGACCGACAACTTTTCTAAATAGCTTCTGTAGGTACACTAAAAAGGGTAATACAATTGCATTCAGTCTTATAAAAATTACTTCATAGTAATTCTTATAAACACTAGGGGGGAAACTACAACTCGTTGGTCAAGGTGCTGCGTAATGGCGCGAAAGGACAGCTGCAACTTTCCGTTAGCTGCACACAACGGTATGCAGCTAACTGATGTGAGTTTTAAAAAGCGGCCAAGTGCGAGTTGGACTCGCCCATGAAGGGTTCCGTACCAGCAAGTAACATCATATAAAAGTTCTTGTAGTTCGTTGTAACTTTCATCGATGTTTTTATACTAGTGTATTGATTGGATGAAAGGTATATTGCGTGTTACGATTTATGACGTATTAAAAAAAAACTACTCAGTAGATCTCGTTCAAACCAATTTTCGTTGGTAGTTTACATGGTAATGTACAACATATATTTTTTTTAGTTTTATCACTCTCTTATTTTAGAAGTTAGAGGGGGGGGGACACACATTTTTCCACTTTGGAAGTGTCTCCCGCGCAAACTATTCAGTTCAGAAAAAAACGATATTAGAAACCTTAACATTATTTTTGAAGACCTATCCATAGATACCCCACACGTATATGTTTGATGAAAAAAAAAAATTTGAGTTTCAGTTCCAAGTATGGGGACCCCCAAAATGTATTGTTTTTTTTCTATTTTTATATAAAAATCTTAATGCGGTTCACAGAATACATCGACTGATCAAATTTCAACAGTATAGCTCTTATAGTTTCGGAAATAATTGGCTGTGACATACGGACGGACAGACAGACAGACAGACAGACAGACAGACAGACAGACAGACTTGACGAATCTATAAGGGTTCCGTTTTTTGCCATTTGGCTACGGAACCCTAAAAACGGGCTTTAGGTTTGCTATTTTAAGTTTCATTAGTAAATATAAAATAAAAAAGTATTCAGATACATAAATTATAACATTGGTTTTTATGTAAGTAGGTATGTTATATGCACAGGGTAAAAACGAGTAATTTACTGAAACATTGCTTCTAAAATTTATCAAAAGTACAGGAGTTAAATCTGAATATAACTGAATCTGTATTAAGCTATCTAAGTTGCCATTTATTTTAACATTTATTATTATTTAATCTTAGATAGCACGTCGTTTTGTTAAGTATTGGCCTTTTTCACAATCGTCCCCTAAATTTAAGGGGCTACTTAGAGCAAGTTAGATAGCCCTTAGTGATATTTACTTCTTCATCAACCTTTAAGGGACACCTAAGTGCTTAGATTTATCTTAAAATGTATTGGCTATTTTCGATGAGGGACTCCTAGTAAGACGGTTATAGAAGTATTGGTAAAAAAGTCCAATAATACACCTAGTATATTGGACTTACAGCGGTGAAAACAGCATCGTTAAAAACAATAATCTTCAATTAACCAAAAACTGCTATTTACCACCATCAAGCCTAAAGAAGTGTATGTTTTTTTTTGTTTTATAGATGAGGTCAGTGTACAAGTACAATAACCAGCCTGTACCTAAAACAAGAACGGTATACATTGCATTGTATTATTTGACTCATATTTAGTCCCTTGTTACTGTTAAGTTTTGCAAGAATACTCGCCAAGAAAATTCGACTATTTTTAACCGCCGCCGAAGTATACGATAATCGAACTCGAGAATAATAAAGGAACAAGAAATGCAGATGTACTTTTAGTGCAATGGGAACGACATGTTGCGAGTCTGATCATACTTTGCACTTCTTTGTTTTTATTATTCCGTGGCTCAACAAAAACAAAAGTACATAGAAATAAGAAAACTATTGGTTGTAATTTATTGTGTGCAACATATTTACGGTGTCCGATTCTTTAGTGTGTACAAATGTCATTGTTTTTTTATTATTATTTCACAAATGTTTTTAATTTTTGTAAAAATTTAGGTTAAAAATTTGCCTCATTTGAATAAAATTTAATAAGACTTTATTTTAATTGTGAAGGTATGTAATCAATAAACATTCCTAGTCGTTTTTAATTATTTTATGCGAAACTCGTCAGGTGTAAATATTTGTGATGTAAAATACTGTGTAACCTGCAAATAAAAAAAAAAGGTTTCTTTGTATTTGTTTGAAGTACGATTGTTTAAAAAAAAAATATACCTACTGAAGGAGTCAAAAACGTGAATAGTCAATGCTACTAAACAAATATTTCTCAGTGTTACCTAATATTTGCGTTTGAGTATTTGACTGTTGATGCAGATTACATCCCAGTGAATTGCAATTTAATTTTATCAATCTAATTATTGACTCAAATAATATTAAAAATTGTTATGTAAGGTGTGTATTTTGTAAATAAAGTAGTTTTAAAACGTAGAGGTTTCTAGCTTATAGTCTGTAAGTATTTCACGGAAAAGTGAACTGTCAGACTGCTACTGAGACCAAGTAATATCCGCCATAAATAATACTCAACTTTTTTTATATGAGACTACCGATACTGTGAAATGCGACAACTTTAGCGTAAAGGATCTTCATAAAAACTTTGTTCTGGTTGCGAATTTAGATAAACCAGGAAGGCTAACATTGTCGTATTCCACTTGTATTATATAGTACAAATGCTGACTTGTTACTATATTTAATTGCAGAATTTCATGACATACATGTATTATTAGTATTCGTTTTATGATGTAAATATTACTATTTTAATGATTACTTTAATTGATAATAAAAATGTTTTGATAACGTCTGTTTTCATTGCCTACCCACACATGTAAGCGTTCACACAATACAGTAGATAAGAGCTTAAAATAAATAAAGGAAACTAGCAAATATACATAGGATTTATTATATTATACAATTACAATTATTATTTACAATAGTAGTCATTATGAAACAAAAGATTAACGTCACCAATACTTATACAAAAATATACCTATGATTAGTGTATTGATCGAAGATGATATAAATAGGTAAATGCTGAAGGCACGTCAACTGGATTTAAAAATAAATTTAAGAATAAATCAAGGTGATGATCTTTGAAAAGGCGCCTGGCCATGACTTGAGTCCGGTGGTTTGCTAATTTGTGCACATAATCATATTTAAATAGTTTCAGCCAAGTCCCATCACGAACTTTGGTATTTGATATGCCACTTGAGGTAATTGCATTATCATGGACATCCTGAAATCATAAATATTAAATAGCTAGGTATACGTAGTCTCAAAGTTATGTTCTTCTAACACTTGTGGGATCAGCCCCCCTTGCCAAGTTTCAAAGTTTTTTATTTTTTATTCTATTCTAACCTCTATTATATTTATGTTTCTGTTGTTTCATTGGCTAATATATTATTTTGATCACGTGACCGAGTGACATTAGCCAATGAAACAAGGGAATAGAGAAATAGAATAGAAAACGAAAAACGTTTTCAACTTGGCTTGTTCATGTAAAGTGATGGTCACTAGAATAAAATATTATGATATACCTTACTCGTATTTTTAAATTAAAATAATTCAAACTTGGCAAAGGCAGTGCCTTTTTAACCAACCCCAAAAAGAGGATATACTCAAAGCGAAAAACAAAAACATTTTATATTAAGTGACCAATTCGAAAATGGTATTTTATACAGTCATGTTCACAGTTAAAAAAAATCTTGACGAACTGTGAACTTGCTTATTTTTGAAGAACATCCGCAGAAAATATTATCTTACAAAAAACACAGCCGTAAATATATTTTTAAATATTGAATATATTCAGAACAAAGTTGTAATTTATTCCTTATTTTGATATGAAATCTTATTATGAAAAAATAAGCACAGCAAGTATTGGGTTTTTTTTGTTAAACTTTTAAGCCAAAACTATTCAGCGTATCATCAAAAGCATAAAACAATAGATAGTTTTGGAGCGGACCCTAAAAAAGGTTTTCAGGGTTACTTGCGTTGACAGAAAATCTATAAAATATTACGCAACCGAAGCCTCTTATAATGGTAGGTACCTAATGCATTGCATAACCGTCACCAATGGTTATATGTTGCAGATATCTATAAAAAAAATTAAAGCCTCGTTCTAGCCTACAGCGGTATAAAAACGGGAATGGAGCTTAATGTGTAGTTTGCATAAATTTGCAAACAACCAGTCATTAATGCTAGACTGTCGATGCCGCTCTGTTGCCGCTATAGAATAGAACCCGGCTCTGGCTGGAGCTGTACTAACCTTATCATATGCACGTAACTTAATAGTAATGTCAAAGCCTCGTTCTAGCCTACAGCGGTATAAAAATGGGAATGCAGACTAATGTGTAGTTGCATAACTTTGCAAACAACCAGTCATTAATGCTAGACTGTCGATGCCGCCCTGTTGCCGCTATAGAATAGAACCCGGCTCTGGTTGGAGCTGTACTAACCTTATCATATGCACGTAACTTAATAATACCGTCAAAGCCTCGTTCTAGCCTACAGCGGTATAAAAATGGGAATGCAGACTAATGTGTAGTTGCATAACTTTGCAAGCAACCAGTCATTAATGCTAGACTGTCGATGCCGCTATGTTGCCGCTATAGAATAGAACCCGGCTCTGGCTGGAGCTGTACTAACCTTATCATATGCACGTAACTTAATAATACCGTCACCATCTACTAGACTTGCTGTACAGAAGGAGGGTCGCTGTAGGTGTATAAACATGTTTTATTACAATTGTAATTAGTGATCAAAACATTAAAAAGACAGAACCTGTGAACCTACGACAAACATGGTCATACATGATCGCACAGATATATTATTTAAAAATCCTGACTACATGCATTGTCAACAACATTAGGCTTGGGTAGATAGACTGCCCAGTTGTCTCGTTTGACATTTATTCTGGAAAATCCTGGCTCAAGGGTTTTGTCTTTTTACGAGACACAAATTGTCAAACATCTTAAAAAACAACCAAGGTCAGTATGTGAAATCACGTGACATCGATTTAATGCTTTGAAATTCGCTTAGGGCACATAACAGGTATAACAATTGTAACTTGTTTATTAAAGTTTATTCCATCATCTCCATAATATGCATACATATCTGACCCTGGTTATCTTTAGTTCCTATATTAGAGCGTAGTTCAAAGTTAGGGGAACCAATAACCCACCAACATAAAACTAACCAAGTTTACCGTTACAGTTTAAAACATATTTACCACGTAACCTAGTTAAGGGTGCAATATTTAGGTACAGTACTCAAAGGTAAGTCGTATGATCGCTGACAAAGAGTGTCGCTGGAGATGGATTAAACCTACGGTTGTCTTTTTTTTTTATCATTTATTCGGAACAAGTTCAGTTTTACGTATGTACTATAAGGGAACAGCTCCCTTCTACGAAGCCCTCCAGCCACATGCAACTGGGTTTGCCCGTTGCGAATAATGGGTTAAACTCAGTTTCTTCTATCGTCTTTGATAACTGGTTGGCTCCAAGGAAGATTTGGAAATTTTATGACGAATATGAATAGTATATAATTATATATTTACATATATTAGTAGTTATTCCTACAAAATTTTCGATAAAAATTCAAAAAGCTGCATCAGTGTCTTGGGGGGGTGAGGTTCTCCTCGAACATCAACGAAATCTGGCTACCAGATAATGTTTAATCGCCAATATTTGTACTTCTGCAGTGTAAAAGTTATGGTTGTCAGTCCCCTTTTACTAACTACCTTGCACCAGATGACACGCCTTTGTGAAGGACCAGAAAGTCAATATAATTGTAATAGGTCATTAAATAATCTTGTCTTGACATTTAAATAAGGTCAGCTATGATACATTATCCAGTGTAACATTCAAGCGTATTTACAAAGCAGCTTATGAATGTTGTTGAGCGTGCTGTAATAACTCACGAGACAGACAGGCCATTGTATAGCCAGGCGCGCCACGTCTGAGGGGTGGGTGCTGCACCATCGATCCGTGCTTCGATGAGGCCACAGAGTGCGCGACGGTCATGTGAGCGTCCTGATCGTGCATCGCACACCAATCGCTTGCGGCATTCGCCATCACACGTCCCGCGACGAGGACTATTCTTCCAATAGTGTCTGAAAAATACCGAACAATGTTATGGTTAGGTTTCTCTGATATGCCAAAGATATAGCAAAAACTTTGCTAGTTTTCTACAAAATTGGCAGTAATTGTGAAGTTAATAACTTTCGAACACTCAGGTTACAAAAGATTTTTAGCCTAATAATTTTTTTGCAGAGTACTCGCTGTTCTCATACTTAATTATTAAACCTACATAACTTACTTAAAATATAAATTAAAAACATCCTCTTTAGTTGTCATATCGTCGATAAATTTATCCCAGTCTTGAGGCCGCAATGCCGACATCATGTAGGCAGATCTAGCTGAGTATAACTTATACCAGATGGGATAACCGAAGAGATTTGCCTCCTTCAAATTCATAATCCAAGTTTCGTGATCCACAACTTGCTGAAATCATATTTAAATAGGTAAATGAATAATTCGAATATCATACAACGTCATCTACTCCCTAAGCAGAGCTTGTATTAGACTAGACTACTGATATAAAGACATTTACATATATTTTTTTTGTAAATACATACATAGAAAACACTCAGATTCCGAAACGAACATTTGCGGATCACACAAACATTTGGTACGACCCGGGAGTCGCACTCGAAACCGGTGAAACCTCAAGCACACCAGTCGTGTACGCTCCCACTGCACCACCAAGTTATTTAGGTTTTGGTCGAATTCGGTAGTTGAATATTCGAGGCCCAATGATGCAGATAGTCTCCATAGGCCGCCCTATTGTGGGTCATGGACCACCATATTGCATTCGCAATGAGTATGGTGACTCATGGACATATGGTACTCATGCTTTCCACCAGACAGAGTAGAGTAACTTTGGCAGGATCATATGAGATAAACATATTAGATAGAGTCAAGTAATGATAAAAGGTTTAAAAGTTAAAACCGAGAATGTAATTTAAATAAGAATTTGCCTACAATATGTTGGTTACTAAGCTATCAACTACCAATATACTATCAATACACCTATTCGAGAGATTCACTTATGCCAGATATATATGGTCATGTAACGTACCTAGGGACGCTTGTACCTTTGGACACAGATTATATTTTGAAAAGTACCAATATTAAAATTACAAAATTCTACAAAACGGATAGTAATTTTCCTCATTGGCAACGACAGTTAGTGGCGTAATTGTATTGACATCGGGTGACGTCTGAAATTTTTGTGAAGTTTTTCGTGTTCAAAGTAAGTATTTTGATGTTTTGATTATAGATTTATATACGACATGCATGCACATATTTATTACAATTAATTAATTTACTTGTCTTAAGGTAGTTGCGTCTATAATAATATAACTAACAACACAGAATTTTAACCTACAAGTCAAGATAATTCGTTTCTTTTTTAAATTGCTTTGATTGTACCTTTGGACATAATTATGTATGTACCTTGGGACACGTCCGGAGGTTCAAACAATGTTTGTACCTATGGACACTATTTGATGATGTTCCATTTCTTTTTGCCTGCAGTGCCAAGGAGTAAACCCGGCGTTAAAAGAAAAGGAGTTAGCCCAGAACAATTCAAAGCCATTCCATTAAGAGTCCTGAAGCTTGGAATCGTGATGGAATGGCTGGCCGGCAATGGCTGTTCAGATAGACTGGGTGTTCTACAGTTCATAAGCCTGAAAAAACTTCATTTGAAATATTTTGGATGACTTAGATCTCATTTTTTTTCTAATTTAATTAAAGTGTTCTTATTATTACCTAAGACTATTATTTGATTTTGTTGTATAACTAGCAGAAGATACGTTGTTACAGTTCTATTATCTAATTTAATGATGATTAAAAGACTGATTAGACAGAAATCTTTGTCTTTTGTTTCGTCCCAAGGTACATACAAGGCTGTCCGAAGGTACAAACAAGTAACGTACCTTAGGACAAAACACCATACTTACAAATAATGTTTGAAAATAATATAATGGCAACACTAAAGACGTAATAAAAAAAAACCAGTCATATTAGACCGTCTGCCCTACAATATAAGATCTTAACTATTTCTATACTTTGAGTATATACAAAGATATGTCGATTTAAATTTTAGGTAGTCAAAAATGTCCATAGGTACGTTACATGACCCTACTCTGATGTTCCCGACTGTAACTCATAGTTTTACAAATGTACATACAGCACAATGTTGTTAAAAATTTTGCAGCTTATTTCTATTTTCAAGTCTTTAAAACTGTTCAGATGTGCTTAATAGTAATCGTACACTTACTCGAGTAGATGCTTCATGATCACCGTCAACATAATATATTCGATACCCTAAATTTAAATCATAATAAGGACTGACAGAAGGTCCGACGTAAGCAATACTTGTTGCTCTACCTGAAAATAAATCAAAATAATAGGTATATGTGATCAATAGTATAAAATAAGTACACAAAATTGTTTCTCATTTATGGTGATACACTTACCAAGATCCTCTGGATCATAAAATACTTCGAATTCGTCAAAATGAGTATGTCCAAAAAATTGTGCCGTTATAGTAGATTCATACCGATTCACAATGGCGTAGTAATTACGGCTCCATACTTTCAAACAGTCCGAATGACCCGGAGGTATATGGCCAATAATATGAACCTTTTCGCCGCTGAATTCTGCTGACTGCAATTCGTATATTAGCCATTGAAGTTCTGTCGCGGGATCAGTGCTATTCATTAACAACCACCTGCAATTTTGATGATAATTTGTTCATTTTTAAATTATTATTATGTGTTCTTACATTAAATAAATAAAATAGTCAAAAGTTTCACTTCATAAGCCCATCATGAATTTGAACTATGCTAATCAGAAACATTTATTGTTTATGTGATTTAAATACCTAACTATTATGACGTTTGCTCGTAAAGATTCAAAGTCTTACACAAATAAATAAACCATCCAAACATTAATAGTTATTATAAATTCGATATTAACTCTGTCTGTCTCTGACGCTTTCACGACTAAATCCCTGAACCGATCTAACCGATCGATTTCGATATATAGATATATTGGACTTGTGAGAAGAACAGCTCTTAGTTGCGATGACTGACATACACGCGGGCTTAACACGGGCAAAATATAGTTACTTATAAAATGTTTTACTTTCAAGAAACTTACCAGTTCTTATTATTACAGTAGTTCATATTGAGCGAAATGATTCGGAAGCCAGGCCTAACAAGCACGGAGTAGAAGGCTCCGCGGCGAACCGTGTGTGACACTCCTGCAGGTAACCAGCGTCGCCACTGTGCGTCCAGAGCGTCGTAAAGCCAAGCAATGTTCAGTTCAGAAGAAGAGATATATGGCGGTGGGAAACTGTGTGAAACAAATTTGCTTGTTAAATTTATGTTCAAATCAAGATTAAATTGTAAAGTACTATAGATAAAGGCTGGTTCTACAGAATTATAATTTGCAAGTCTATGTGAGATAGAACTAGGGATTATCCAGATTATGAACTAACATAAAGAAAATTATATGAAAGTTCCTATATGTATGTACGTACTAAATACTGACATGTAAGTTTAAACCTTTTAGGAAGATGTTTCTAAACCAAATGCCGACTGCAATATATTCTTTTGTAATCGTTCAGTGTCATCCGTTAGTCCGTTAGGTATTACATGGTGGAATTATAACATATTTCAAGTAGTAGTAGTAAGTAATTAACATGAATGCCAACATCGGCATTACAGTCGTGACAGTGTAATTGATTGAACAGCATAGATTAGCTATAAAATGTACCCTGATAGACAATAACTATCGATGTTAACATACGGCTAATGTTTCAATTGTGCCGTTTTGTGCCAATTTCAGAAGCAGCTTGCAACACTCGAAGCTGATCATAAGAGTCAGGGTTCGTTTTTAATCAAAGCAATTAATTATACGATTCTGTCTGAACAATCAATACCGTTTACTGTTAATAGAATCTAATTTATTGTTGTTCCCTACAATATCACATGGGTCCATTATACTAGAATTTTACTGGAATTAGATACAAGATTACTTGTGAATATATTAATTACATTTGTAAAACGATGGAAGGCTCTCTTTCTTTAAAAAAACCATTTACAATAATAAGTACCTACGATAGTAAATAAATGGTTCAGGATAAATTTCAAATTTAAAAGTAACAAGTTTAGCAGTTATCTATTCGTATTTTTGTAAGAATAACTTCAGTCGACAAGTGAAAATCACAATTATTCCATCCACGAGTTGCCCTGCATTGCTCAATGTGTTAATTTAATGTATAAGTTGTTTGTGAAATGTATATCAATATTATTTTCAATCTTATAAGTTTTTGCATTCTATAAAGTTTTCATATTTTAAAACGTTTTCGGCGCATTGCACAGATTGCATAAATTCACTGCTTACATATTTAAGAGTATATAATAATAAACGGCAAAAGACCGAGGTCCAGAACAGATGTTCTTGAATAATCTGTAATTAACATGACCTCGACCCATTTGCTCCACGGTTTAATTTTTCCATTGTACCTGTTAACTGGTGACGCTTCATGATTCCCGAGAGCGGGAAAAATAGGTACTCCCGGAAACATGTCGGACATTTGAGCGACGGTCTCTTGAAGTACTTTCAAGTTCTCCTCTTTTGTTTGATTCCACACATCGTGTGGCGGCAAATCACCCGTCCATAAAATGTAATCAATGTCCTGAAAGCAGAATGCATGCAAATATGATTAATCAAACGTAGATTCATACTTCCACATTGATGTTATAAATTAGAAAGTAGGTCTGTTTGTTTGCTTTCACATCTAAACTGCTGCACGGATTTCAAGTAAATTTGGCATGCAGATATTTTCATTCTTGAGGAAGGACAGAGCTACTCTTTACAGCGATAACCGACATACATGTATGGAACAGTGAACAGAAACTAGTTCTTTCTTTCATTCATGAAAATAATCATTCCTTTAATTCAAAACTTCTGGTTACTAGAAGTACGGAACCCTAAAAAGGAAATAATGAGCCCACTTTAAAAGATAGACATATGTAAAAAGGATTTTTCCACCTTTGATGCAACATTACTCTACATAATATTATCATGCCTTCTATAACAACGTGGCTATCTTAAACTGAAAGAATTTTTAAAATCGGACCGTACTTCCTGAGATGAATTTAATAATATAGTACATACAGTGTGAGTGTCGGCTATATGTTTCAACATGTGGTCAATGGTGCGTTTTGGTGTGTCACATTTGCGGTAATCGCCCCAGCGGCCCGCTCCTCCACCTGGCGTCAAAGCTGGCCCGCTTGAAGCCCGACAACAAAGCGGTTCATTGCATTCAGCATTTGCACCTTAAAAATTGATTAATTTAATATTTGTAGCGCAAGTGATATAAATTTTACCAAAATGATAAATCAAAATTCAAACCTTCAGCGTAGTAGGGGTCAAAATGTGTATCAGATATCTGTAGTACTTTGAATGTTGGAGCTTTATCAACAGGAGTATCGAGTACCGTAGTAGGAGGTTTAGGTACCGGCGGGAATGTTACTTCCCATTCGTGGTACGGATTGTAAACATCACCACACGCGTCCCCGATAACAAAACTGCATATTTCATCGGGGCCAATGGTAATACGTTTTAATACGTAGACTACTTCACTCTGGAAAATGATAAATATCAGTTAAAATGTTAATCAAATAAAGTATATGAAACATCAGTAAAAAAAAATCTCACCCCAAACAATCTAGTGATTCCTTCACACACTCGGGCTGACTGAATATTTAGGGAAACGCAGAATTGATAGATCATTTTATTAATTTCATCTTTGCTTTTTCCTAATCTAATGTAATGCTGCAATAGACCTGCTCCAGCTTTGCACGCTGTACATGATACTTTAGACATAACAGAGTGCTCTACTTCATAATACACTTGTTTTAAATTAAGAAGTTTTAAGGCCTTGTCTACAAAAAGCGGTAGGTTAGTGCTCTTATCGTTGTCCCACAGGAGTCGGGAATAATTACGTTTTAAAGCTGCCATGTGGGCAATAAGTTCCGTTTCATTGGCAGATGGCGGTAATGTATGATTAAAGTTAGATGGAACGAAGAATAGTTCTTCGTTACGAGGCGTATCAGTCCAGTTCCAATCGTCTGTCGGTGGCATCCATTTTATTACGGGTCTATTATTTCTACCTGTTTGTTGTTGTAAGAATATCGGGTTACCTGAAATTTCATTAATGAGTAAATTTCTATTCTAGTTACTTTAAATCTCATAAATGTTTCGACATGAGATAATGAGTGTATATAATTTGGTACCTGAGGTCAAACTGCTTATTGAAACAGTAAATAAACATTGTAAAATCCATCGTATCCTGATGATCATTACTGGAAGTGTAGGAGGAAATCCTGAAAAGAAAGATAAAGGTAAGATAATAAAAAGCCTTTAAAAATTACTCGGATATTTATTTTTGTAAGTAAATGTTTTACAGAACTTTACAAGTTTGAGTACAACTAGAAGGCGTTGGTGTTTCCTAATCAAACAGGCGGTTCAATATTTTGCTTTATAATTTTGTGAAATCATAATCTACTAATTGCTAAATGTACTTATGTTATTTCATTTTTAAGAAAAGCTACCTACCTAAATTTAGCTACTATCTGTTAGCAAATCCTTCTTTGTAGTCCATTTAATTTAAAAGAGATCGCATGATCAGTGAGTGATCAAACATTCATTTTCTTATCCATAAGGTTAGTTTTTAGTGTTCCGTAGCCAATGGCAAAAAACGGAACCCTTATAGATTCGTCATGTCTGTCTGTTTGTCTGTCCGTATGTCACAGACACTTTTTTCGAAACTATAAGAACTATACTGTTGAAGCTTGGTAAGTAGATGTATTCTGTAAACAGCATTAAGATTTGCACACAAAATTGAAAAAAAAATGAAAAATTTTGGGGTTCCCCATACTTAGAACTGAACCTCTAAAATTTATTTTTCATCATACCCATATGTGTATGATATCTATGGATAGGTCTTCAAAAATGATATTGAGGTTTCTATTGTCATTTTTTTTCTAAACTGAATAGTTTGCGCGAGAGGCACTTCTAAAGTGGTAAAATGTGTCCCCCCCCCCCTCCCTGTAACTTCTTAAATAAGAGAATGATAAAACTAAAAAACTCCGACTCGCACTTACAATACTTTTTCCAATACGGAAACTATGATCAAAATTAAACTAAAAGTAGGTATCTGAATTATATTTTTTATATTTAATTTATTACCAATAATTATGTTTATATCAGAGGTACCTTTAGAGAATCTCATGTGTGTACTCTATAAGGTATACTACCATGCTAATAAATAGATCTCTTAGTTCTATTCCACCACCACCTACAAACGTCAGTCGTGCTTAGGTTGTCAATGTTGTCATTATAACAGTTAAAGTCGTCACAAAATAAGAAGCCCGGTTTGACATTTGTCATCGTGTCGTAGCTAGTACGATTAATTCGTGTTTTTGAGTGCAATTTTTCAATATCAAGTTAAACTTGATGCTTATTTAAGATATGCGTTGTGATAGTGTATGGATAACATAGTAATTAAATAGGATTATGAATTTGATTTTTCAATTTCTTACATGCGGCATGTCAAATGACAAATGTCAAAACGGGCTTCAAATTTTGTGACGACTATAGTACACATTGATTTATATAACCCATCACTATTAGGTTAGCTTCGTAAGTGGTGACAGATCCGCCCAACAAGAAATTTCTCTCCGTAAGCCTGCCAAAGTGACTGTATTCTGCCTGATGAATAGCATGAGTAGAATTCAAGAGTAGTGGTCAACATAATCATTTATAATGCAGTATGGTGACCCACTCTCAGCGCCCCAGTGAGATGTTTCTACATTAATGTGCTTCTAGTTTCGCATTCACGAATATAGCACGAAAACATCAATGTTGTGTTATTTGAGGTCAGTTTTCTATGATGCAGGCACCACACTTCCTTATGCGCTATTCGTTATGCGTCTACGCTGTATTCACCCAAATATTAGTTATGTGCGCAAACAACAAACATGCTATCCCCACTTCGAACTGGTATGCCAAATAAGCATCAAATAAGGCAAATATGTGTGTTGTAGAGATGTGTCATTGTCATTTTTAGGGTTCCGTAGCCAAATGGCAAAAAACGGAACCCTTATAAATTCGTCAAGTCTGTCTGTCTGTCTGTCTGTCCGTCCGTATGTCACAGCCAATTATTTCCGAAACTATAAGAGCTATACTGTTGAAATTTGGTCAGTCGATGTATTCTGTGAACCGCATTAAGATTTTTACATAAAAATAGAAAAAAAAACAATACATTTTGGGGGTCCCCATACTTGGAACTGAAACTCAAAAATTTTTTTTTCATCAAACCTATACGTGTGGGATATCTATGGATAGGTGTTCAAAAATGATGTTGAGGTTTCTAATATCATTTTTTTCTAAACTGAATAGTTTGCGCGAGAGACACTTCCAAAGTGGAAAAATGTGTGTACTAACTTCTAAAATAAGAGAGTGATAAAACTAAAAAAAATATATGTTGTACATTACCATGCAAACTACCAACGAAAATTGGTTTGAACGAGGTCTAGTGAGTAGTTTTTTTTTAATACGTCATAAATCGTAACACGCAATTTACCTTTCATCCAATCAATACACTAGTATAAAAACATCGATGAAAGTTACAACGAACTACAAGAACTTTTATATGATGTTACTTGCTGATACGGAACCCTTCATGGGCGAGTCCGACTCGCACTTGGCCGCTTTTTTTATGGTGAACGAATTTACTCTCTACACTTCGCCGTATGCGCGTGAATAACCCGCATAACGAATAGCGCATAGCGAAGTGTGGTGCCTGCTTGGAAGTATGGTACCGCCTATTCGTGCTGAAATCAGTATTGCTCTACTGCCTTGATTACTGTTACTTATTTGGTGACTATTTAGAGACAAACGAACGCACAGAACCAGAACACCTGATGGAAAGTGACTATTGGCGACAATGATCGTCAATAACTCAACAGTAACGGGCGCGTTACTGGCTTTTAAGGGTAGAATACACACTTTTCTGAAAGTTCTGTGGGTGATATAGTAAGCAATAAAATATTTTATAAGTAAAGTAATATTGTTAGCCGAATAAAATAACCTTTCTTAGCAAAATATTTCATGAAAAGGGACATTGCGTATTATAATCCTACTAATATTATAGACGCGAAAGTTTGTTAGTATGTATGTATGTTTGTTACTCTTTCAAACAAAAAGTATTTAACGAATTTGGATGAAACTTTACAGTAATATAGCTTATATATCAGAATAACACATAGGCTACTTTTTACTGCAATAATCGAGATACATGCGGGCGGAGCCGCGGGTGAAAGCTAGTATTAATATAATACTATAAATATTGACGAAGAATACTAAAAATGTGTGTGTGTGTGATACCTAGTGAAAGCTACTTATAATCTAGCTTTTTTTCTGATGAATCGTAATAGCAATTGCATGCAAGGTACACTAGTTTTGTTTCTGGTGTACTAGTCCCCATTTCAACAGTACTAAAGTCACCTGTGAGATTGTCAGATTAAATCAGTGTGTAATCTCTGTACTGCAGCAGAAAAAATATTTCAAGCTCTACAACTCGTTACTTGTAGTGGGTTAAGGTTTATTACGCGGCGTTAAAATTTAACATATGTAGGTACGTATATTACAAAGTGCACTCTCTCTTTTTTCTACTCGTTGTCCTCAGTTATTTATTATTTAAGATTGTAACTAGAATAGGCCTATCGTATCAAATCCGTAGAGAAAGTTAGGGATTAACCTTAAACGAGCTACTACTAAGCTTTGGAGGCTCACATGAAGTAATCGGTGAAACTAATGACCTCTATGATGACCCTGGTTTACTAATCTTCTTATAACATATTTTAGATGTATGTAAGTCTACCATTTTGTAAACAGATTACTGGAATGTTTTTTAAACGATGTATTAGCAGCCGTAGTCAGCCTACGGATACTAATACTATTAAGTAGGTAACTGATTATATAATATGATATTTTATTTTAACAAAACATATTATTTTATACCAAATGCAAATCTTTAGTAACTTTGTAACAAAATATATTCAAACTGAGACTCTCCTCCTAACTAGAAAAAAGTATGTAAGTATAAAAAGTTTTTTTTTTTAATAGATATCTCAATATTCTTTAGCGGTGCACTGATTGAAGTTAAACCCGCATCGACCGACCATAATTCCAACTTCTTATCTATTACGTGACCGCCCGATACTTTTACACAGAATGACATACTTATATATGTTCCGTATTAATACATATTACATACATGTATACAATATTAAAGAATATATATTCCATATCTAATAATAAAAAAAATATGCTAAGCTAAATTTTGACTCTATTTCTTGCGGCTGATCTCTGTAACTGTAACGGCTAATCAAATTTAAACGGGACTTCATTAAGAGTAACTTAGGCTAGTGTTATTAAAAGATGAAGATCTTCAAATTGTTTTTTTTTAATGCAATATATGTAATGCATGTACCATTATGTATATAATACCATATTATGTAATTTAATGCATGTACCACTGCGGGGCGCAGCTAATCATGAATCATAATACGACACTAACAATTTTGCCATAATATATGATGTGTTACATGAGTCAGCGGATTTTACAGACACTACACGGACGTAGAGGTCGGCACTTTCTCCCCGCTTCATTGACTTTGTTGGAAAGTGACGGTGGTATACACGACGCGTTTGTTCACATATCATAACACGTTGCCAACAATGCAATTGCTTAAAGCATTGTTATAGTAATAAGTATTATATCTCTGAGCACGTATTACATATACATACGTACTCGAATCACGACGTGACTGTTCGTCTCGAAACCTGTGGGGCTGTGAAGGCAATAATTATTATTAATTAATCGAATGTGATGAACAAAATAAAATATTGTTTGGCAAACTGGAGCGTTCTGCATTCAGAACGCAATTTAAAAAAATGGTTACTTAACCGAGGTAAAAGCTCTACCTCCTTCATAAGCCTCTTAAGAACTTAAATATTAGTTAGGTAGTTACTCGATCATGACATGCGAATTTTAGGATACGCGGTGTTACCACATTCCAAAGGTTTCAAGTTCCCTCGTAGTATTTTACGTTAGATGCACTGCAAAGATGTAACTGCGCACTATAAGTCCTCTCAGATCAATACTCAGGTCCCTGTCAGAACTTCAGATTCTGAAGAAAGTCGAACGTGACATTTCGATGTATATACAAATATATCTCTTATATTATTTAAAACGTTATTTACATTCGCTATGGAAAGTAGCCACTAAATTTATATAACATAAAACACGTTCCTCAAAGCCTTAACTGTTCATGGTTATGGTTGGATTGTGGACAGATTAGATATTTCACTATTCAAAATTTCAGAAATAATAATAATGAGATATTTTCAATTCACTACATATTTTACAAACTTTGTTTTTAAAAGTGTAGCTCTACTAAAAAGCATATCTATCAAGTTTTCCTCCTATTATACACCTATCTAAACAAAAGCCTAATACGAAAGAGCTCGTTCACTAAAAGTAACCGTGTTATTATTAGGTCCAAAATATGCCCAGAGAAGACTTTGAATACATTCGAAATGAAAATTATAGAAATAAATACTGGTCCACTGTTGGCATATGCTACCAGTCTACCTTCTCAGGGTGAAAAAGGAGTTTGAACCAAAACAAAATCGAAGTCGGTTCAAATTTTAAGAAGTAATTTAGCAAGTAAATTGTTGAAATTAGATGATTTTCTGCATCTCTTCTGCTTTGAAAAACAGAATAAAAAGCAATGAATCGGCTGTAGAAAGAAACCCGATAGAATCGTTGCATTATTAACATGTAGATTTATAATGACTAAAATAAAATACCTTGAGAGAGAATAAAGGGATATCTTAAGAGGATTTTAATTTTATAGCATTCACTCACTGTGATTCACACAAGGATCTTAATTAGTAAGTGAAAGACGTACTTGATGTTGTTTCTTTTGTAATGCATGTACATCTTAAAAACAATGGTTGTGTGAGACACACAATCACTATCATTTCTGTACATATACACTCGGGCAACGACTTCAATAGACATTCAGAGACACGCAATGTAGGTACATGCGTGAAGGTAGATAACGACTTAGTTGTTTTATTCTTAGTTGTATCGATCATTTGAAAATTTTAATCAGTACATATTATAAAGTGAAGTCCTCCACCACATCTGTCTGTCTTATTGTTCGCGATAAAGTAAAACACTACTATACTGATTTAAATGATTTTTTTACCCAGACTACAGAGTAACCGACATAGATGCGGGCGGAGCCACGGGTGAAAGCTAGTAAAGTATAAAATTAATTGTACACCACCACGATTCGCTGTTGCCGCTGTAGTACATTCAAATGTATTGATGAGAAAAGACAAAAGAATAATGATTAACCTACAATGTAGGTATTACCTTTCGTGTCAAAATTTAAGTGTAAAACTTTTTTAACCGACTTCAAAAAAAAAGGAGGAGGTTCTCAATTCGTCGGAATCTTTTTTTTTTTTTTTTTTTTTTTTTTTTTTTTTTTTTTTTTTTTTTTTTTTTATGTATGTTCAGCGATAACTTCGTCGTTTATGAAGGGATTTCAAAAATTCTTTTTGCATTGCAATGGGCGTAGCTTACAGGTGGTCCCATCGTCACCATATCGGGATCTGATCATGGGATCCCAAGGAAATCGAGGGAACTCCTCAAATATCATAGGCACAATGTCGCGAATTGGGTACTCGGAATAGTTTTTCATTGAAGTCGGTTCCTTTTTGTTAAAATTATAAATTTTTGAAGCGTACACAGGTGCGCCTTCTTGTAGACCACATTCTAAAACATACTTCAGTGTCCGCATTAACAGTACATTTTTATCTCTATCGAATGTCTTTTTCCATATCACCAGTAACACCTATGCAATAATACGTACTTCATTATCGGTTTTATGTTTAGAACGTGAAAGCGTAAAAAACAAACAAATAAACTGTCATTCGATTTTATGATGTTAATTAAGATTAATTACTAACATTTAAGAGAATGAAAGTGGGTTTTTCTAAACTGTTATCGGCATTGCGATCTTAACATTAGGGTCACTTACATAAGGCTAATCTAATATAAATAAACGTTTTATGATAAATTATTTAAAAAAACTAGTCGATAAATATAATCTGTTTCTTAAAAGGTATATGACTTTAAAATGATGTTTTTATTGGTTAGCATAATAAATGATAATTTACAAACTAATAAACCTCAAAACTAATAACAACATTAATTTAATCTCATTTCTTCGTAGTTTTGTATGTAGGTATGTATATGTTACTAATTTCTAGAACTATGGCGTGGCGTTGGTATATATCTTAGTCAACATATTCCATTTACCATAGCACAGAATACATAATAGTACCAGCACAGAAGACTCACTCCGAAAAGTAAATTAAAGTTATAGATACCCTCGGTGTCAAAAGATTAAGTTCAATTCAGATCGCACAGCGCCGAATCACTACGATTATATTTACCTACAATTGCGTCTCTTTCTATCGTGTAACTCTGAACTGTTCTGACGATGTCTGTTCGACCGGCGTGTCTGACCCGGCAGGCAGCCGGCCGACTATACCTAAACTGCGGAGTGACACTCCCCTGACCATAGTGAGTATATCCTCACAGCCCCCACCACAGGACGCGGGTGAACATTTTTTTTAGAATTAAACATTAATCATGCAAAAATTCTACTAGGCGTTTACTACTCGCCTTCATTGCGTACTAACAACTTTACCTCTTTCGAAAAACTACTTGAAAATCTATCTCCTTCTTATGCCCACACAATAATATTGTTTGACTTCAATACTTGCCTTTTGAAAAAAGACTATCGTTATTATTATACTATGTAGTTATTTGCAACTAGGGCTCCACTTGCACAAACAATTCTTTTCCCAATTCTCGACTATGCCGATTTCAGCTATCTTGATCTCACTGACGCACAAATCGATAAGCTTAAGCGACTTCAAAATCTTTGTATACGATTTGTATTTGGCCTACAAAAATATGATCACGTCTCGGAATTCCGTCGAATGCTCAAGTGGCTTCCGATTCGCTTTCGCCGGAATACTCATATTCTCACTCTTCTCTATAACATTTTGTTCGATCCTAAAGCTCCCTTCCAACTCAAAGAACGATTCAAGTTCCTCAATGACACACATGCAAAATGTCTGCGGTCATCCGAAAATCTGAGACTGGAGATGCCCCTGCGTTCCACCAAATTTTACAATCACTCGTTTACTGTTGAAGCAGTTATGGAATCCACTACCGATAAATATCAAAAAAGCGCAAACACTAACTTAATTTAAGAAAATGGTTCACGAATACTATGCATCATAATTTACGTAATCACGATCAAGGATGTGAAATTTATGGTTTTGTTTTTCAAAATTTCATTTAATTCATTAAATATTTTGTATGTATGTGTGTAACTCTGTAATAAGGTGTGCGAATATTCTATTCTATTAAAATACCTAAACATACTGTAGGTAACTTTTAGATACAAATGAGAGCTTGCAGAAGTTCTAATAATCACAAACATAACACTAAGTTTTTATTGCAGTTGGACAGTCACTTAAAGGATTAAATATCCAGGCTACTTTCTTTCAAGTTCCAAGGAGCCACATAAGTGTTCACTTTCGCTAGCATTAAAGTTCATCCAACTTGAATATCTGACGTCATTTTCCTTAAAATGGAAGATGTTACTAGAAAACTGTAAGAGTTAATTTCGATTGAATACCTCATATCATTTTAATACAATTGATTTCTTATATTAATGTGTTTTTTAATTACATTGATTCTATATTAATCAAGTAAATTTTCAGTTTGGTAAATTATAACATCTTTATTTTATTTTATTATTTAATAAATAAATAGGCATTGTGATTACCTAAAGACTATGTATGATATACAGCCTACAAATAGGCAAGCGAAAAGCAGAGACTTAGAAACGGGGTAATCTTGAGACCATTGGAGCTTGGGGGTAGTTAGGGAACTAGAGTTAGTTAACTTCAGTAATGGGCGTCAAATTTTAAAGGGCTTTTCTTCGTTCCTATTGAACTTCAACTAAAATTTCGAGAACACCAAGAACTTTGTTAGCCTTTGTACACATTTTTTTATTAAATAAAAGTGCAATAGGTTTTCTAGATAAGACAAATGTGTAGTCGAAAAATCTGTTTTTTTTTCGGACAACACATAACAGTCTTTACATATATGAGCCTGCCAAAGTGACTCTACTCAGCCTGATGGAAAGTATGAATAAAATCTAAGAGTAGTGGTCACCATACCATTGCGAATGCAGACAATGCAGCATGGTGAATGGTTACAGAAATAGTGAACAAGAATTTCCTTATACGATATAATAATAATATTTCGGACATATTACACACAACGCCATCTAGTCCCAAACTAAGCAGAGCTCGTATTATGGGTACTAGACAACTGATATAAATACATAAACATATCTTTTTTTGTAAATACATACATACTATACATAGAAAACACCCAGACTCCGAAACAACAAACATTTGGTCCGGACCCGGGAATTGAACCCGAGACCTCTTGATCAGCAGCCGCATACGCTAACCACTAGACCAACAAGGCAGTCTATATGTCAACGCTATTAAAAGTGACCCTACTGATAAATCATCGGTGTCCTTGTGGTCCAATGTAAGTAGTAGGAATTGGTCATCGTGTTCATTAACTACAACTATTTGATGAACTAAGAACATGGCCTTATATAATTTAACTTTTGCAATGTTATGAACTTCCTAGCCATTGCTCGCGGCATCGGCTACGTGTTGTTCTGATGTATAGCGTTGATTGCCTTTTTCACCCCCTTAGGGTGGAAACTTTACCAAAATCCTCTCTTAGTGCTCACTTATGCTTCTCAAGGAACACACATGCCGAATTTCAGGTTCCTGCGTCCAGTAGTTTCGAGTGTGCATTGTCTGTCAGTCCGACAGAATCTATATTGATGATGTTGGTGAAGCAATTTACATATTTATTCTTAAATGATTTTGGTTATCATGGGTCATTGGACGAAATGAAACTGGTAATGACAGAACCGCAGCACATGTATGCTTAATAGGCATGTGCATGCAAATACTTATGCAATGAATATGTCATCGTTGAATACCTTATATAATTTAGGTCAGATAGGTTACGTGAAATCGTAAGGAAGTGTTTGTGGTCCGTTATTCATTTCAACTTAAGACTTTCTCTCGTTTTATTCTCAAGGCTCAGATTTAAGCTCTTGAGAAGAACTTTTGTTCTTAAACAATTACTGCCTTATGTTATAAACGTTATTAAAGTTTAAATAACGGTTCTGTGTTATTCTGAACTTTAATTCAGTAAGTATAAAGTTGAAAATAACATAGAAATATGGTTCAAAGAACAATTTTTTCTGTTCTTTTGCATGATAATGGAGTGGAATACTTAAAAGTTTTAGAAGTTGGACAAATTATACACTTCGTAAACTATTGAAGTACCGGTTTATTTATGTGTATTATTCAGAAACAGACAAACATTTTTATATAGTATCAGATTGTGCGTCAAATTATTGTTATTACAACCGTCACGAGTCTTGAACACTAATGTCATTTTATAACATTACATAAATAGTGAATGTACAGTGTCCACACATATGAATAAACTATGCATAATTGTTACAAAATCATAAATTAAAATATTTCTTTCAATATATTTCATTTTATTACATAATTTATTTCTAGTCAAAACATTGAGAAGTATTATTATTATAAGTAGTATTAGCACAGTGTTCTGAGGAAAATTTATGGTTGGGAGAAATTGTGAGCTGTAACACTCCGTCTCGTGACTTTAAACGGGTTTAATTACTTGTACCTATCACACTTACCGTAATATCATAGGATCACAAGAATCAAGGCATTTTGCACAGTTAACAACAAATTGGGTTGCTTCGGTAGTTGGTATTATAACATACTAGCTTTTACCCGCGCCTGCGCCCGGGTGTATGGCGACTATCGACGTAAAAAGTAGCCTATGTCCTTTCCCAAGATTAAATTTATCCCTATACCAAAATTCATCAAAATAGGTTCAGCGGTTTAGGCGTGAAAACGTAACAGACAGACAAGAGTCACTTTTGCATTTAAAATAATAATGGTAGAGATGTTAAATATTTATTGTATTTCTGGAATTAATTCACACATATGAAACGATTTGGATTTTTTTTATTTTAAGATACCGTTTTATTAACGTTTAACTTTCACGTGTATATATTCAAAAATATATTTAAGCAAACGGGTTTTAACGCGATCACGTAATTGGTATTATAAATATATATTTGATTTGGATGAGGTTTGTATTTTCGCTTCTAAAATTTGTTTAAGAATGTCGATGGACCATGAAAGTTCATCCCCTCCTAGCCAAGATTACATTCTACAAACGTGACGGTATAATAATAGAAATATAATATGTAATAGAAAACTAACCAATATATACCAATGACGTCATCTGAATGCTCAGTCACGTTGTCAAAACAAAATTTTAACAAATAATACAAAAGATTTTATTTTTCTCCGTTTACCCATGGAGATTTTTTGTTTTGAGTTAAAAGTTTTAATTTTTTAATAATAAAAATTAACAATAATACTTCGTATCACCAGTCTATTCAGATATTTGGTTTTGTTACCGTAATGGTTTTCGTGCTAATGCCTGCGGATGTATTCAGTTTTATGTGTAGTTTATAAATACTTTATTGAAAATAATTAATTATGAGAGAAAAAAAACTTACATATAAAATTTCAAATAAAATAAATAAATATTTTGGACATCTGACACACAACATCATCTAGTCCCAAGCTAAGCAGAGCTTGTGTTATGGGTACAAGACAACTGAAATAAATACATAAACATACTTTTTTTTTGTAAATACATACATACATATTATACATAGAAAAACATCCAGACTCCGAAACAAATATTTGTGGATCACACAAATATTTAGTCCGACCCGGGAATCGAACCCGAGACCTCTTGATCAGCAGCCGCATACGCTAACCACTAGACCAACGAGGCAGTCAAAGTAACGCCTACGTAAATACAATTACTACGTATTAGTTGATCTATTTAATTGACCCAAATACTTATGAACAATAATATGAATTACTATATTTATATTATGTCCATTAAGAGGTCAGTCTGTGACGTGGCAACTCACTATTTGCCACATGTTATCAGCTAATACGTTAACGTTTGTCATCATCTGCCGGCTCTTGTCCAATTTTATTTGGGTGCGCACAGTATATTTTGTCTCATAATGAGCCAACTTTCAAAAAAATGCAACTAACCATATGTCTACATAATTTCAAACGGAAACTGTGGTCACAAATTGTTCTCGTTACCTACCGCCACTTCATGCATCCCGTATTCAGGACCGGATTTAGGGGAGAGCAACCAGGGCAACAGGCCTCTTTTGTGGAGGCCCGGGGCCTCCACAAAAGAGGGGCCCTCACAAGAGACTTCGAAAAAATTGTTTTCAAATTCAGACTAGTAAACAACTTTTCCTTTCATATTTCTTTTCGCATTGTACCTTTACCTACAGTACTTTGTATAAACATGATTACATTCTCTCAGCTCGGAAAGTTCCGTTCGTGAACGCTAAAATTTAATTTTAGGTAATTCTTGTTTCCGATTATATTTATATGTTCGTTAAATAATAAAATAGTCCATACTTGGTTTCACAATAAATTATATTATTAATTGGCATAATAGATTGAAAAAAATTGTTCATTTTATTAGGAATATAATTTGGGACCAAGGGGCCTCCACTCCTTTGTTGCCCCGAGGCCTAAACACTTTTAAGTCCGGCCCTGCCCGTATGGCTTCGATGCTGTATAGTCCAATCGATCTCGCTGGCACATTGCAAGAGGGAGCCGAGGTACTTGCAGTTGGTTGTAGCAGACAGTTATATTTCGGAGAGACCACCGAAATCGTAGAACATGTACTTTGTTTTAGTTTTACTGATTTTACAAAATTCTATAGTCTTTTTTGCCAATATTCCAGTCTTTTCTTCAGCAACCAAATCAAGGTGCCTGCATTGTTTCGAATCTTAGAAAAAATATCCCTTCTTTATTCTTTCTCTTCTGTCGAAATGTCCATCCAATGGTTGCCTGGCAGAGATTGCTTTTAGCAATAAGGCCGCCTATTGTACATATCTAGTAAAAACTTACAACTGTAAAAAAAACTGTATTTGGTGTGCAATAAAGTATATTCTATTCTATTCTATTCTATTAACATCTTGTATTTCGGTTCTTAAAAAGGGGTATGAAAAGAAAGAGGAGCAAATTGGCAGTGTTATTGACATTACTGCTAAAGTGAGTAACAACATAAACATCGTTTTGATACTTTTCTTTCCGTTTTTAGAAAGTGATTGTATAAAATTTACTTAAACAAGTATAAGATCGTGAAATAAATATGAGGTATTGCGTAACTAGGCCTCCGTAAATAAACTTCACGAGAATGGTAATCAATTTCGGTATTTAAATTTAGAGCCTTAAGATCATATAATAGTATCTAAAAGGATATTAAGATCGTTAACGATTTTATTATTTACTCTGGCCAAGAGTGGTTATATAGACATGTTATTTAAAAGGCAAACTAATTTACGAGGTAAACTACAGTCCCCCTTATTATTAAAGCCATTAATTACCTGGACCGACAAGATAACACTAAATTTATATGAAGTTATTTTGCCATGCTAACAAAATAAAAGTTATTTCAAAAAGTTAATAATCTGATAATAAAAACAAAAGACTCGACTGTGTTAAACATTGTATACTTACATGCACAAAAGATTTTTTTTTCTCGCATTTCTCGTTCCAAATTATATTTAAATACATAAGGTAGATACAAAATCTATGAAACCTTTTTATTTGATAATCCAATAGATTTTGAGAAAAAAATATAAAAAAATAATAATTTAATTTTCCTTCCCTTCAAAATCCGTTTAGGCTACAAAGCTTGCTAAAAAATGTACATACCTACTAACACTCGAGTGTGCAAATTTCCTGGTAAATTCGAGTAAAATTAAAACTACACTCGTAGTACCACTACATCATAGTATAATTAATACCATATATTAATATTAATACAATACTTAGTACGCAATCTACAACAAACTGTACTAATCATCTTAAAATCATCCAGCTATAATAATAACAGAATAAAGAAAGTAAATTGTTACCATTAAATTGCACTTAATCAATTTAGTGTATTATTCGTTCCCCTTGTTTTGACCTCTCTTCAATAAGAGACCGGACATACGGGTAGTCGACCCTGGACTTCTCGTGCTACTCCAGTTTTCTTTATCTGATATTCGTCCTCAACGAGATCACATATTTCAGTACAAAATAAATTTAGAAAAGGTTAGTATGATGGTAACGCTGATGATGATAATGATGTAGTTTAAATTATTCAGGTTTTTTTAAAAGGTGGTGTAATGATGATGGTGTATGTAAAAATGGAAAAGTCAATAAATCTTCTGCGATATTACGGAACTATCTCAAGACGTTCAGGCTACTCATTCATCGTTATTTTTAAGATCCACTGCTGAAAGTAGGGCCTGTCTTTAAGAAGGCCAGTTACGATATGAGATGGTATTACGAGTATTAACGTTTCTGTTTGAAAATAAGCAAGTACAACGTAATACTGTAATAAACTATGACTATTTGAAAACCTTTCTGTTTGTGTGACGTCTTTGAGGTATGAGGAATCGTCTTATGGCTGTTTTCACCAACGGCGTCCTCTAAATTTAAGGGGCAACTTAAAGAGATTTAGGTACCCCTTAGTGATGTTGTCGTTTGCACAAACACGTCTAAGTGCTTGGATGTCTCTTAAAATGTAGTAACTACCTACGTTGGGGGAGACTGTTTAAGTATAGTCGGTCAAAACGGACATTAATTTAACAAACAATAGTAACTGGTGTTTGTCTGTTAACAATGTCTGTTAATGATCTAATTAAAAATAAATATCCATATAACCACACTACATTGAAACCATAGCGAGACCACATACTGCATTGTCTGCATTTTTTGGAAACTAGGCATTCTAATCTGATTAGATCCCAATAAACAGTGTATAAAAAATGTGTTTTCTGTATTTGATAGGTAAGTATTATTGTGTATTAATTTATATTGGATGCATTAATTATAATCATATTTATACCTTCTTAAACTATTTTAATATTTTTAGAATTTGTTTTCAGCAATTGAAACGTCAACGGAATATACATAACATTGGGCGAAAGGCTCAGGCTAAAAATCGTGGTTTCTTTGTACATAGTTTCCTCAAGCAAAAAAAAAAACTTTCACAATGGTGTCAATGCACTTTGTTTATTATTCAGACTTGCACTTTTTAACTTCTGGGGGGCATTCGTTCACACGTGAGTCGCTCCCGGCTGGCATCCAGAATCCCTTTGTAAAAACTTTCGTTTGGTTCATCGAACTAACTTTCACCTATTGTGAGCACATGTTCTGTTCGGAATGCACTTCAATTATATTTGTTAGCACGTCCCACGTGTAAGATATACATGATACCTATTGTATGTTATGTATATTATATTAATGATTTCCACTGGAAATGCTAACTAGCTTTCTTTAAAAATATTTCTATAGTTACGAATACTTTGTTCGTAGTTCCTACAAAGATACTCCTGCTCTTTTAGTTAATTTATATTTAGTTTAGATTCAATATTATACGAAATATGTTTAATTAATCAAAAACGCTCCACGCTAATAGGTGTGTAATAAAACAAACGACTAAATCTGCTTTCATTGGCGAAATTCTCTTAACTCTTGGCACGCACTCGTGTGATGATGTTTTACTTTCATTCTTAAATTCATTTACGTGAAACAGTGAGGCAAACTTCAACGCATTAGCACAGAATATTACAAAGCAAATTGAGCGGCGTTTGTGCGTTTGGTTGTTGGAGGCGATGACAATGGTCAGTGCGCTTGGATTTTTCTCATTTGCGATTCAGTATACGAGTATCGCTGCCCAGGCTATCTATAGTAAAGTATAAATAGTAGTTAGTTGCCGGTCTTGACGCCGGAAACGTGTTCACCTATGCAATTGAACCTAAATTGCCTTGATCAGTGAAATTATTGTTAAAATTATCTGTGGTTCATCACAGTGTTTTATGTGAGTAAAATTGATCTGATTTTTATCTGAATTGTAATTGTGCAAGTAGATTGAGTGAAAGGAAACAATTTCATACAAAAACAAAATTAACAGCAAATATTAAATCTTACCTGTATGTTAATGAATAATCAAATTTCACGCTTCACTTTACTTTTAATTAGCTATTTTATCATTACACTTTTTGATTTTCGAATGTGATTATAGTATAATTAATGTTCTTAAACTAAAAATGTTTAATAATATTTTGGAATTTACATTTAAATATTTTAAAGTGCAAACACCGTCTTTTACCGAATAACATTCATAAATAAAGTCATAGGACGATAATGGCAATAAAGCACTTATTAAAATCAGACGATAATTGACCTCAGCACTTGATAAAAAGACTGACCTCTAATAGCCAGCCTACGCATGCGATTGCGCAGTCGTAGACATTTAATATTTTTATCATAGGAACGAAAAATCAACAATTTTATACCTACTTCGGTGCCCTTTTTAACCGACTTCAGAAAGGAGGAGGTTCTCAAATCATGCCAATCTTTTTTATTTTTTTGTTCAGCGATAAATCCGTTATTAATGAACCAATTTCAAAAAATCTTTTTGCATTACACATCTGTGAGCTACACTAAACAGTGTATAGTTCACAGGTGGTCCCATTGTCACTATTTCGGGATCTGGTGATAGAATTCCAAGGAGCATAATTGAGAGGAACACTTAAATTTCATAGGTAAAAACTATGTGTTTAATACAAATATGTATACATATTCTAAAGCCATTCAAGTATCTGCGTCTTCAAATCATCATAGTTATTATTATGATGAGCTGATGATGGAAGGTACAACTCTTTCACGGTTAGGAGTTGGAGGATAATTCTTTTAGTTGTAGGTATACTTCGAACCTATTAAAGTGAGGTGCCATTTAGGTATTAGATATTAATTTGTATTCTTTCACATGAGCTGATGAAAATGGTGCAGGTTATATAAACTTAAACACGATCCCCGTTATCTCTTAGGCCATGTTTTCAGTAATAGAGATGTTGCGTCTCAACATAATTTTCCAATCTTTGCTCAGTTTCAATACATGCTTCAAAACTATAGTTATTCGCAACAGCTGGAGTAACACATGAAGGTGAGCATTTCTGTAGGTTGCCTCTTGCGATTTATATGAAATGCTTACACTTACTTCTTATCTACAATTATTTGAACTAAAAATGGAAAAATAAAACCATATTAATCAAATCAATCAAAAAACATATCAAACGCAAACATGTGCTAGGCACCCTGCCTAGGACACTGCAAAGTGTAAAATAAACTGAATTTAATTTGACTGGCTTAAATTACTATGTGACAAGTCTTTTCAATACCTAATTATAATCTATTAATTATAAATTAATCAAGTAAAATTATATTGCGTGGAGTTACCTAAAATCTGTGTAAAATCAGTGCAGTTGATTTGTGTAAATCAATTAATTACACCGAACTGCCTCGTTGGTCTAGTGGTTAGCGTACGCGACTGCTAATCAAGAGGTCTCGGGTTCAAATCCCGGGTCGGGCCAAAAAGTGTTTTTGGGTTTTTGTTAGGAAATTCCTAATAGCAGCCCGGAGTTTGGAAGTTTGGCGGTGATTCACGCCCTGCCTCGAAGAGCACGTTAAGCCGTCGGTCCCGGTTGTCATGAACATCTATGACAATCGTTACTGGGAAGTCAGTGCCCTCAAATATACTGACAACTTGTTCAATCTTCGAATTTCAGTTCTCCCTTAGGGTTGCGGAGATCCGATGCCAGTCGCTCCGTGGAAAAACTGAAATTCAGGTAAAACTGGTTGAACTAGTAGCCGACCCCAAATAAACTTGGGAATAAGGCTCGGAAGAAAAAAAAAATTGTTCTACACCGATTGGCACGTTTTGACACGATAGTATACAAATAGCTTTAAATATTGTTTTATTTGTTCTGTTCCTTGTTTCTCAGAATTACAACTACGATCTCATATAATGTGCCACAAACCACAACAAATCGTCATTGGGTATAGTTTGTATGGCTTGTGTGTCGCAGCAATTTTAACTGCGTACAACTATGGTGTAGTAGTAATATCTAATGAGTTATGCTGTATTTCAGTATGTATTTTAGTATCATAATAATAATAGGTAATCCTAGTAAGATAGTATTGAAACACTTTCTAATAATTATGTTACGATATTATCATAAACTAAGAATTTAATTATATCACTACTAAAACAGCCTCACTGCGGTAAACAATATAATATGTATATCTATGTGTTGAAAATGGAATACATACTCAATTTATTTTTGTTTTATTTTAGTCGACTTAAAATTAAAGAGGATATTTCTATTCCGCTGCATGCTTTATCTTCATACTTGTTAGTTTAGAACAGCTTCGGAAAATTCTTTTCTCATTTGAAAAAGTATATTTCTCGGTTGGATAATTGTCATGATTGAAGAATAAATTTAGGAAATGGGAGATAAATATAATTTATAAAGACTAGGAGGCCAGCCAGTGTGGCTATATCAATGTGTTCATTAATTTTATGTGTCATACTTTTCTTAGTCCTTGGTAATTTTAGGTAAGACCTAGTTTATTATTCTATTGTTTTATAAATTCTAAAATACAGAAAGTATTTCAGAACCACCATTCTAAGTTTCTAGTATAAATATAGACCGTATTAAAGATTCTTATGGCAAAGCTTATCGGAGTTCTAGGAATTGGGCTAGTGTTACACATTGTATATCGTTGACGTGTTCAGCGTGTTCTGCGTACAATATATTGTATTACCATAAAGTTTCTTTGATATTTATTATCGTATTAGAAATGTAAATTTCTTGCTTCTAATTCTGTTTTTTTCCCAAAAACAGGAAATAACATTTTAGTTGTTAGCGCTTAGTTTCACAGAGTACCTTACTAAATATTTTCAAGGAAAACTAAACCTTTATTTAAATAATAAAGGTTTAGTTTTGTAACAGTTTTTGTGTTGTAATAATTTTATTTAGGTATTTGTCGTAAAAACTAAGTAAACTGATGCTGACTGCCCTACTCTGCCAGATAATTACTTGTAAGTAGGTGTACCTACTTCCAAACTATTTTGTGTTCGCGTTTGTTGTTTAAATAATGTCTGATAGGTGGTTACGTTGTAGTTGTAAACCTATATTATTATATTATTTACTGCTTACTTTCATTTTGAGCTTTCTATAGGTATATGTTTCTTAATTTCCTCTGTCTTTATAATACTCAGTCGGTTTGGATGTCTCTCCCTGCAATGCATTAATGCAATATCGTGCTTAATTATCAGAGGTATCAGATAGATTAACCTGACCTTGTCAGTAGGTAATTAATCTCGGCTTTTTTCCTTAACAACTTAAATGGTAATTTAAGTTGATCTACCGCCATTTGTACATGTTTATGTAAACTGTATTATCTGGTGTAGGTACATTAAAGATTGTTCTATTCTATTTTTTCAATTTAAACCGCTAGTTTTCAAGATTAGCTCTTTGACAAAACAAACATTTCGCTACCGTTACTGACTCTGTCTGTCTGCCTGTCCGGCTTTCACGCCTAAACTACTTAACCGAATTAAATGAAATTTGTTACACAGATAGTTTTGAAGCTGAGAAAGGACAAAGGTCGCATACTCTCGCCACTAGACCAATGAAGCGAGTATAATCATAAAACTATTTTATTTAAAAACCAATCAACTAACATTTTAGCATTATTATAACCAACAGTCCATAGCTGGACATAGGGCTTTCCTTAGAAATCAGGTTTTGACCTGTTATAGCACGCTGGTCAGACGAGTTGGTGTAGGGTTTATTTTAAGTTTTCCTTCTCTTTACTGTGTTCTTTTGTGTTGCGTACTTAGGTCTCTTAATGGGCCAATGGACGCGTACCGTCCATTGGCCCGCGCCGGACACATCGCACGCACGGCACGCAACGGATTGAACCGATTTGCCTTGCTCAGAAAGGCCGGCGTTCGGATGCAGCACTATGTGAAATCATACAAAGCAAAATGAAAATCCGTTGCGTGCGGTGCGTCCGGCGCGGGCCAATGGACGCGCACCTTTAGTCGGCTTTTACGTAACTCTGAATTCTTAATCCGTCAGCACGCGGAGTATTTGAATTGTAAATATTAAGAAAATCAATAATTTGTATATTTTGCTGAAGAAACATATCATCTCTTGTTATTCTTAAATAAAATAAATATCATGTCCTCACACTATTTATGTCTGTACCTAACATAAAACAAAAAATCGGGCAAGTGTCCGTCGCACTCACGCAGGAAGGGTTCCGTACCATTATATAATCATTTCAAGCGTCTACCTGTTGCTGATATTAATAACTAACAAAAAACGGCAAAAAAATCACGTTTATTGAATGAGAATGAGAGAGATTTTATTCTGTTTGTAACAGAAGGAATACATCACTTGGGAAATAATCAACTGTTTTGGTGAGTGTGACTAGAGGCCAATGATTCAGAAGCATCCCACTAAGCCGCCATGGTGTGGGTCACCATGCTAAATTGTCTGTTGTGCAATGCTTGTGCTTTCCATCAGGCAGAGTAGAGTCACTTTAATAAGTTTATGCCAAAAAAAACTGTTCATTTCATCTTATAAACTGACACGTCAATTTTATTCACTTGTATAGTTATTAACTTAAACTTAACCTGACCGGTTAGGCTGATGACATTGCCAAAGGTTACTGATTACTTTAGGTTATTCACCTGTAAAACCTAACAACTATATAAATCTGAAAATAACACGGTTAGACCAGTGGTTTAAGCAAGATTCACAAATTCTTGTTCTGAGTCTGGGTGTTCTTTGTGTCCGTTTCATGTGTGTTATTCAATGCCCCCGCGACACAGGAGTTCATGTTCCTTATCCAGAGCGTCAGTCCAAAAATCCACCACGATATGGATCTATAAACAAAAGTTGGAGTTAAATGTTCACACAAATCTTTTTTCCAACTACACAAACCAATCTAGATACAAATAAATAACATTGAAGTGATACTACATATTAAATAAACTGCTTTTTACCCGACTACGCCAAAGCCAAAGAAGGGTTATGATTTTGACAGGCTATGTATACATTTGTTCCCTCGGCTACGTCGGTGGCGCAGTGGCAGAGCATGAGACTGCTGTGCTTGAGGCTCGAGTTGGATCTCCGCGTCGACCAAATGTTTATTTCGGAGTTTGGGTGTTTTCTATGTATTTTAAAAAAATCATGTTTATGTATTTATATCAGTTGCCTAGTACCCATAATACAAGTTCTCCTTAGTTTGGGACTAGATGGCAAATGAGGTATCGTTAGAAGCGTCTCCATTGACCGCTAGTTATAATAATAAATAATAATAATAGTAAATATTTTGGACATCTTACACACAACGTCATCTAGTCCCAAACTAAACTGAGCTTGTATTATGGGTACTAAACACAGATCATAGAAATGTGTTTCTATGATCTGTGGTACTAAACAACTGATATAAATACATAAACAAACTTTTTATTGTAAATACATACATTACATATTATACATAGAAAACACCCAAACTCCGAAAGGAATATTTGTGGATCACACTAATATTTGGTCCGACCCGGGAATCGAACCCGAGACCTCTTGATCAGCAGCTGCATAAGCTAACCACTAGACCAATAAGACAGTATTGGCTGTATGGCGTGTCATTTATCTAATGTGGCGCCCTCAAGCATTCATAAAGCACTGTACACAAAAAAAATTGAGAGAAATGTGCCGTGTATTGTTTGTACATTTCAAAAATATATACATTATTAGCATTTGCTCGTGGCTTTGTCCGTATTTATTCGACAATTGTGATGTTGCTATGGAATGCTTGTCTGTTCAGACAATTTATTACGGTCGGTTTGGTTTGTTAATTAGAATATACATTGCAAAAAAAAAATATTTTAACCGCACCAAAACTTTTTGAATAACGCGAGATATCGTATTTAATATACGAGGTATCGCATTTAATTTCCCGGCGAGGCCGGGAAAAAGAGTATGTATATGTATATTAAATTATGTATATTCTAATTTTTAGTTGGAAAAGTTATAGTCACACGTTACATAGAAACTTACCATATCACTTAAACATTTAAATTAATCGATTACAGTAAACATGAACTCCATTTTGCGAATTTTCAGTAGGTACTAAAAGTCTGTGAATCCCGTATTTTTTTTCCTCATGACTGTAGGTTGTAGAGCCACTCTGATTTAGGCACGAATCGGCAGGCTTAACCTGTCTAGTACTACTCTCATACAAAAGACTAAACTAAAAAATAATTATAATAGAAAGAAAAATCCTATTGTTTAACAGCAATGAACTGAAAAAAAGAAAAACAAGTATCACAATATCTATATAAAATTGGTCTGACTAATGCATTGTTTTGTAAACTTACTAAACACTTTATGACGCCGCATGCGATGACCAATGTAGTTTTTGCACAATAACCTTTGCCCGTATGTAGTATTGTTTGTACCCGCCTGCAATGCCATAAACTGTATTGAGATGCTTCTACTCTTGGATTCTACTCATGTTTTTCATCAGGAACTTTGGTAGGCTCATATATTTATATATAAATAAAAATCCATACATGAACTACATCCTGACTCAGAACAAAAGTATGCGGATCACACAAAGTGTTGTTCCATGTACCTACGATGGAACAAGACTTGGTAAACAGGAAGCGGCGAGGCCGGGAAAAAAAAGTATATATGTATATTAAATTAAGTATATTTTAATATTTATGTATTTATATGAGTTGTCTAGTACCCTTAATACAAGCTCTTCTTAGTTTGGTGTTGTTGTGTGAAAGATGTCCTTTGATGAAGAAGCTACTTTACCGCTACTTTTTTGATTTGGTACAGAGATAGTCTAGAGTTTGAGAAATCCGGCTAGACTATCTGTGTACCAAATCACATTTAAATCAGTAGTTTTGCCGCGAAAGTCGGAGAGACAGACAAAAAGACAGAGTTGCTTTTGTATTCATAATATTAGTAAGGATTGAATGCAATTTTTTTCCTTTGTTAGTAATTAATATTTTTTACATACTGCAAACTTATATATTATGGTATTGCTTGTTTCCCCTTATTTTTAATGATAAATCTATATCAGGATTTCAGGAGGTCGGGTCACTTAGGTAACTAATAAGTTAAAATAAGTGTTTAAATGCCATTGAAATCTTGTATTTGTTGGTATCCGGCGTCCCTAGGATTATTAATATTACGCTTAGACCAACGAGAGCTGAGCGTGATTGAAAACAAACGCAGACGAATTTGCGTGGATCAGTTAATATATTTATACAAAGTGTCACCACCCCTATTCATTCCATGGGTGTCGTAAGAGGCGACTAAAGGAACAAAATAAGCAGCTAACATCACTGCCAAGAGAAGGAAAACTTGAAACAAACCCTTTACCAACCCGTCTGGCCAGCGTGGTGTAGTAGGCCAAAACCTCCTTTCAAAGGAGAGGCCTATGTCCAGCAGTGGACTGTTAAAGGCTGTTGATGATGATTGATGAGTTAATATATTTTATATATTTATCAAGATGAAACATTCATTTGGTTATTTTTTTAATTATTAATGGTACTTTGCAGTCCGTTTGAAGTCACAATTTTAATTTGTGTTAAAATACCTAAACCTCGAATAGGTATAATCAACAACTGATAACGTCCCACTGCTGGGCTCAGGTCTCCTCTCAAGAGAGGGTTATTGGTTATAAATAAAAACAGGTTCCTTAAAAATACTCTTAGCAAAATAGTTACGAGCACTCTGATAGGAAACAGTTTCGTAAATTAAAACAAGTGATTGCGATACCTATTAGTATTTTTATTAAGGATGTCGTGAGTAATAAAAACTAGTGTCTTAGGATTACTATTCCGACTATAGTCTACTGGCTAGCAGTTTACACGTGTTTCATAAAGAACTTACACACTTTGCCGTCTTGCTTATTGAAGACCAGCATACCTGCCTGGCTAGGCTGCCGACATAGTGTGTAGGATCCTTTAAAACTATTTACATGCGATCAATGAAGAATGAATATCACCTTACATAGAAATCGTTCATGAAGGTAGTTTACCTAATGTGTTCAGCTTAAACTTCCTTGAAGATAAAGGACTTTACAAACCGATGTTTGATATCGCGTTCATTTAATAGAGTTCTAGTTATTATTACCTTGTGCACGCAATGTATTTAGCCTATAAACATAAACAAAAGGTTGTGACTTAATTCGCATTTGATTCGCGTTATCTTTGAAACGAAACGCAAGTTGAAATAATTATGATGATAATATATTTTAGTAGGTGGGTTATACGGCTAGGCAAGTCGTGGTAAATTTGAACAAACAATAATAATAGTTATTGATGTAACATTAAATTGGCATAGCCATAAAATAAATATTAACTTAACATTATAAATGCCAATGTATTTGCTTTTTTTAGATATATATTGACTGCCACAATGACTCTGCCTCTGCCTTATGAAAAACATGAACAGAATCCAGGAGTAGTGGACAATGCTATATACTAACTATGGCGGCCAAGTGAGATGATTTTTTATGGAATAAACAAACCTTTATTATTATTTTTATAATAACCATTGCCAAAGCATATCATAGTCGGACAGCCTATACAGTATACGACTTGTCGTAGAACTTTGTATAGTGAGTTGGTACTATCAGTTCCAGAGATTCAGACGACCTCGAGGATATTAAATGAGTGTCACTCAGGAAAACAAAGCGTTCCTTTAAATAAGGTGTAGTACACGGATGATATAATAATTATGATAAAAACATCTTACACACAACGTCATCTAGTCACAAACTAAGCAGAGCTTGTGCTATGGGTACTAGACAACTGATATAAATACATAAACATCCTTTTTTTTGTAAACACATACTTATTATTCATAGAAGACACCCAAACTCCGAAACAAACATTTGTGGATCACACAAATATTTGGTCCAACCCGGGAATCGAACCCGAGACCTCTTGATCAGCAGCCGCATTCACTAACCACTAGACCAAAAAAGCAGTCAAAAATATGAATCAAATACAAAAGTTTTAAAGGCGCTCAAGTTTATCAAGTTGCTCATTCGTGATATCGAGATAACTGACAACAATTGCCTGTTGATGATCCGTTCGAGTAACTCGCAGAGAATGGAAGTTTTATTGGTTGGTAATTGGCCGGATCGCTTATTATGGGGACGGGTTGAACATTCGCCTCTTTAGGCCTTTGGTACAATTCCTGCGGAATATGGGAGGAGATGTAAGCGTATCAATATCGGAGACAAATCATGGGCACAGTTCTTGAAAACTACTTGCTACTAACTACTTTTTTTTGTTTAGGTTTCAAGTTTTCTTCAAAGACTCATGAATTTTGCATACACTTGTGCGAAAAAAGGAATTAGAATAGATTTCATCGAGTCATAAAAGGCTGCTCTCCTTGCACGTTGCCGAGAGCAAAGTTACGAGTAACACAACTCGTTAGTAAAATAAAATCAGGTATATGTGTGTAAAAGATATGGTCTGTTTCAGCTTGTACTACTGTTGCAACTAAGCCTCGTATCTTTCTATATCTTATTCAAGTGCTAAACTGACATCGTTTACAACATTTCCTCAATATTATGTCAAGTAGATGGCCACTTGACATAGAGCGCCTTAAATGATAAATCCTACTGATATTATAAACGCGAAAGTTTGTCAGTATGTATGAATGCATGTTTGTAGCTCTTTCACGCAAAAACTACTAAACATACTTGGATGAAACTTTACAATAATATAGCTCAAGCAGAATAACACATAGGCTACTTTTACTGCAATAATCGAGACACACGCGGGCGGAACCGCGGGTGAAAGCTAGTTTGTCATATAACCTCATTTCATAGGCCTTTTTGAGAAGACACCTGCCATGTCCTTACTGCACCATCCAAAGGTTGGCTGGTAGAGAATGCCATATGGCATTAAGTCCGCCTCATGCAAATGTAATGCAGAAAGTGTTAAAAATAAATAAATAAATAAAATATATAATATTTTAGCGTAGTTTTCTTACACGTATCGAGTCGATCTGCATGTGTGATATGTAGATAGATAGAAAACCCTTTATTATGTCATTTATGAGTATTTTAATTTAAGGACAGTTGCAAATAAAGAAACAATACAAGTAATTAAATGTGGCAACTAAAAAAATTAAATACAACTAATTAAGGCGACAATATCGCGATATGCGACCTCTTCCAGGATAGCGCGATTTTATTTTTAACTAGCAGAGACCTGCGGTTTTACCCGCGGTTATTGTTGTAAATCGCGAGTAACGCTACGGAACAACAAATAGTAAAAAAAATAGTATAAGTTACTTCTTGTGTCACCAGCTTTCTGCCAGTGAAAATCCCGTCAAAATCGGTCCCGTCGTTCCATTGCTTCTATGATGTAGGTACCTACCATATATACTTTCATATGCACTTAGTAAATAGTTAATAATCTGATATTACAAACGGACACTTTAACTTTAATTATTTGCAGAGCCATTTTACATTATTTAGTTATTTTCGCGGTTCGCGATCGTCAGTAATGTTACTCATTATTAGGAAGTCAGTTTTTTTATATATATATAATCCTACCAAAATGACTCTACTTTACCTGATGGAAAGCATGAGTAGAATCCAGGAGTAGGGGTAACCATCCTCATTGTGAGGGTAGGTGTCAAAGTCAAATATCATGGCGGCCTGGTTAGATAATTCTGCATCATTGAACGGTGCAGTATGATTGTGCCCCCGGTCCACACTCACCAACGAAATACGACAGCAAGAATGCTGTGTGTGTGTGTGTGTGTGTGTTGAAATCAGCGTCGCTGTACTACCTATTCCCTCGAATATACTGACAAGTATTCCAACCGTCCCATTCAGTTCGCCCTCAGGGTTGCGAAGGTACGGTGAAAAACTCATTTTCAGATAAAACCGGTTGAAGTACCCCAAATAATCTTAAGAATAGGATAGGATAAGAAAGAAGAAGATATACAGGTACATTATATTCTTTGTTGTACACTTAACGCACAGTAGCATTTTTACATATAAACCGTAAGTACTACGTCTACAATTCCTAGCCCAAATATTGTTAAATTCATAATACATTATATCCTCAGTCTTACCATACCATTGACAATCATCTTTCATCACCGTGTGAAACCAGAGGTGCCAGTGAAGTGCATACTAGTGTTCTTATTAAGGTCTCAATATCGGAGTCAAGGTGACGTAGTTTTCGTCGTATGACACCATTATTGCAATATACATCCACTACAATGTTATTATTATGTCCTGGACTAAGTACGCATAATAAGAGTCATTAATGAGTTTATGGACATATAGATAAAAAAACAAACAGTCTTTGTTCAAAAACTTTGACCTAGCGTCAATGTTAGTGAATAGAAATGTTATTGATATAACAGTAAGGAAATAGAGTAATCAATCTATACAAATAAATAAAATTGGAGTTTCTGTATGTAATATCACATGAAGGTATATACGGTACTAACATTAAGAAAAAAGGCAATTTTTAAAAATATGTCTATCTGTCTGTTTGTTCCGGCTAATCTCTGGAACGGCTGGACCGATTTTAACTTGATTTTCTAGCAGAAATCTGATGAGTTAAGGGACTCCTTAGGTCATCATTAGGTCACCCAGTAATAAAAGGCTGTTCAAAAGGGAGTAGTCTTTTATTACTCGATCAAATCTATTCTAATTACTTTTTCCGCACAAGTGTATGCAAAATTTTAGTTCTAAGGCACTCCTTAGGTCATCATATTTAAAAGTTAGCCTAAATTAGTACTTAGGCTTTTTATAGACTAGCTTCACTACACGTCATTACTCGCGATTAACAACAACAACCGCGAGTAACACCGCGGGACTCAACTAGTAAAGAAAACATGTACTATCAAATTCACCGCACCTACGAAAAATAGCACTGACCGTCCTTTTGGCAAACATCTAAACTACTTCATATATTTATTCAGAATTATGTTAAGATGACCAGTAGATCTCACCTTTTCGTCTGATATCAAAGTATAAGTAAATGAAAAACTATTTAGAGTACTTATTTATACGTAAACACTTCAAAAATTATATAGGTCAGGCCGTGTCATTGACCTCTTCTCTACATGTTCTTAGTTTGCCGCCGATTTTGCCAAGGTCGCCGAGTTGTGCTATTTACACACAATCCGGTCTTATATTATTATCTTTTGTTGGTAATTTTTGTATTGGTTAAAAGCCTCCTACACCTGATCCTGTGTGTATATCTCTAATCACATAAATCAAGACTTAAAGCCGTCTGATTTAGCTAACAAAGTCATAAAAATCATTTTATAACATGTTTTAATTTAGGTAGGATGAAAAAATAAGGAGAAAAAGAATATTCAATAGTATCTTCAAAGAATGATGACTTATATTCAAACAAAATATTTTTTACATATCTCAAATTCCTCTTCATGTAGATAACGTTTCCAAAAACAAAGTTTAAATTAACTAGGTACTCTTTCAAAGTATACGTGCCAAGTGGTGTATTTCCCAAATTGATAGTTATTTATATTCTATAGCAGTTTATATGAGTAGGTACATGCGTATATCACTTTGCAATTCCAAGCACATCGAAAATCGCCGTTAACCTCTTTTAGGCTGCCAGAAAGAAAGTAGTCGCAGCACTTTGCCTTCGATGACATGATTCATCAAGTCAACTATTTTGACTTGTTTTTAGGGTTCCATTCCTCAAACAAAACGAAGAACTCTTATATGATTACTTCTTTCGTCCGTCTCTTTGGCCATTAATAGATTTCTCACAGAACAGTTTCTTATGATTATAATCAATTTAATCTTTCAAATGTCAAAAATTCATAAGCATAAATAAAACAAAATAAAAATAATAAAACGAGCTTTGTTTTCATCAATTTTAAGTTATCGAAGTGAATATGGACGGCTTTTTCTAACTATAAAACCTTTCATAATAAGAAACTATGTATTTCAATATTTATTTATATTGAAATACATATTTATCCCTACGTGCAATACGAGAGACAGACAAATAGAGACCTAAATGTTTTTAGAAGGGTTATTTTTCATAGATACGGATCACGAAATAACCACAAATGTCAGTCAGTTCAGATGTTGCAAGCAACCCATTCATTTTATAAAAAAATATTTTTATTTTCACGAAAGATGATTTCATTAAGTTTTGCTGACAAGCTAACAGCCTGCTGGACAAGCCTGTACAAATCGTTCTCCCTCTCTTCGATATACTTTTCTACGTCGTAATAATTTATATTGAACTGTTATTGAAATTACTTTATATTACTACAATTCATAAAAAGTTATATTTTAATTTTGAAATTTTCACTATACGTACTCGATATCTATAGAAAAACGAAGTATGGTATGTTTGATAACATTAATCTGTGTTAACAAGCTTACTACTACTGCGTTGCATCGCTGTTGCAATTAATTAAATAGTAATTTGTTTGCTTAAATTAGTTTATCAAATAGTAATTTGTTTGTGTAATATCTATTATTGTAATTAGATTTTAATAGAGTTTCTGTAATTGTAACGTGTTCATTGTAACTAAAAACCCAATCCTCCATAAATATCACTTTAACGGTATCTCAGAACAAACTTGAAAAATAATAATTACACGCAAAGCTAACATGTTAATTACACAGGTCTGCTACTAAAAAACTGCATAGGATTTTTTAACATATTCTTATCTTTTTTGACAACCTACAAACTCATGGTTTTGAGCAAAATCTAAACAAAATAATTAAAAAAAATCTAACAGGTTTTATGTTTTACAGGCTATGTGGTTTTTATTTGTTTAATAATTAATAAAAATAAAAAAATTGAATACTAAATACCCATGCTTCTTATACTTGTGAGATAGCAAGAGAACAGCACTGGATTAAAAGTGATTGGCCACCCTGTGAAACTTTAAAACCTGGAGAGACGAATGTCATCAATACTACTCTGGTGCCACTAGAAAAAGTTTTTGCCCCTTTCCATATCAAATCGGGGGTAGATTTAGAACTTCAGCGGGAAACTAAAGATGGAAATCGGAAAAGGACGCAGCTAAGTATCAAGGAAAAAAAAGTATCATAAAAAACATGAATACGTATAATATTGTTACTATATCATCATCATCAGCCAGTCCACTGCTGGACATAGGACTCTCCCATTGCATACCAGTCTGATCGATTTCTATTTGTAAATATGTATATGTCTCAAAATAATGTTTCATTCTATCCATGAAATATTTTAGTTTAGATCATTTGATTCGTGATTAGATTTAGTAGTTCGTAGTTTAAATAATACCTAAGATTAAATATGGATCCCGAATAATTATAGTTAGTACTGAAAAATGGTTATAAAATACCATTTTAAATCGTCATGATAAGTCTTTTAATTGTAGTCTCAAAGTAATATATCGAGTTACCTTTCTAATTTCTATTGGTATATTCTGACCAATCTAACGATATATTAATTACATGATTAATTCGTCAAGTGATTTAAATCATATTATGTAATAAATTAGAATATTAAATTATAATGCGGAGCTGACGGCCAACCTTCAGTAGTGGAGAGGCACCGCAAGAAGAAGAAGAAGAATGTAATAAAAATGCAAGGCAGTCGGGTAGATAATAAATGAGACCTGCTTCCTATTGCTATGCATGAATACTTTCTTAACTTAGGTAGTAAAGTACCACTTATGATAAATTAGTATGTTATGGGAAACTACTTAGTGCAAAATAAATTTTAAATTAAAAAAAACTCGGTACTTTAAACGTCTGTTAATCGAGCCAGGTGCCATGTTAGCTCGCACAAGTTAGAGTTACTTTGTCCCATTTATAATATACCTACAAGCGACCCGGCTCGGCTTCTTACTCGTACGGAAGTCTTTGTAAGTCTCGGATTTCCTCTACTATAATATGCACTCACCTTCCTCTTAAATCACTTTAATTCAAAAAACTGCGTATAAATCCGTTGTGTAATTTAAAAGATACAGCGACTTCATTTTATCCTAAGTAAAGACGAATGTCATTGTGTTTGTCTGACAGCAGATGGTCTCTTTGGCAAAACTCCGGTCAAGTTTCCTTTGTTACATATTTAATTTACACAAAGCCTAGTATTTTAATTCTACACTGTTTTCTCCAGAATCCTGTTAGTAATTAATTTAAAGAAATATATAAAAAGAGTCGCAACATAGACTATAACTATTCATATTAGAGTTCCTAACGAAGTATTATATTTTCGGATTATATGAAACTGTCAGATATTTTATTTATTCTGTATATAACATTAGGTATATTGTATTATTCTAGAAGTAATTTACAGCATAATAATATAAATAACACGCTCAGGTATAATGCGTTTAGGATTTCTCACGCATAAGTAGTTCGGTAAAGTTTAACTGTCTTCTCAGTGCGATTGTTGCTGGTTTTAGATTGCTACATCTTATATAAACAGTGTTTTCCTTGAGAAAGTAACATAATAACCAATCACATCGCATCATTTGCCCATAGCTTGTTTACATTCTATTACGTTGAAGTCACTGAAGTAAATACAGCAGCATCATTTGCAAACTGAATACCTACATAAGTATACATAGTTGTGTACGAATATTGCTCTAAGAATCTTGAGAATCTCTAAACAATTGAAATTACTTTCTCAGTATTGTGTGATATATCACACAGTATTCGGAAAGTAATTAATATAATATATAATTTTAGATTAGAAAACTTTAGGCTTTCATATCAAAAGCCACTGCCTGACATAGATCTCTCCTTAGAAAGGAGCTATACTAGATAATGCCAACACTCTTCTCAGCTGATACCTTTTATGACGTATGTAACTGGTTTATAATTTTATATCAACAACAACAACATATTGGTGTAACATAGATTCTACGACCCATTTTAACATTAGCAATAAATTTTTATTATACAATTATATTATATTTCAGTTATTTTAACAGTATTAACAGTACCGACAGCATACTATTAAACATTTTTCCGTATAGATAACCGTTATTTTAAAAGAGGAAAAATCATTAAATTATACAGTTTATCATTTATTGGTTAGGTTATTTGACTCGAATATTTTACAATATAAGGTAAATACAAAAAAAGGTACGTAGAGCAGCTATGAGATGTACTTGCATTTTTTGCTGTATTTTTATTTTGGCCTAGTACCAGTTTTATACTAATTCTTACTAGTTACCTTGATTATTTAGTTCGGTTCATAGACAGATCTTAACCCAATACAATTAGATATTAATTACTGTACTAAAACACTATACTAGGAATATTGTTGACAATGACTTCGTAGAATGGAATAAGATGTTTTTTAGACCTATTTACATTAATAGTTAATAAAATTTTCCTTGACCAGTTTGTGCATCATCCATCAATCAATGTTAGTAAATATTGAGTATGCTTTCAAAGTGTGAAAGACTTTTTTTGCATAAAAAAACCTAAAATGAATTACCGTTCTAAGAAGCTACGGCAAATTAGATCAGTAGCAAAAATCGTAACCGATATGCAGACAAAATAACAGTTTGCCACTTGGTAACTCGGTGTCGTTTCGGTGGGAAGTGGAACACCTGACTTTGTGACCTACACTGCAGAATATATTCTCCATAATATCTAGGTACCTTAGTAATTCGTACTATCAAGTCACAATATAGTAGTTGAAATATTTCACACACACCTAACTGTTAAAAATTACAAGTCGTAGTGACACTTGTGAAAGTTGGCAAAGAGCTTAGTAAATAATCGGGAACTATGCAGTATCTAGTGTTTAACTCACCTTAAACTGAAAAGAAGTGGTCAGTTCCTTACATGAAGTCTGTTCAAAGACGAAGCAATGCGTGTTGATCATTAATCGAACAACATTTCACTCGTTTTTGTGTTCAACAAATAAACGTCGCATTCACATACTAATTAATTTTCGAGAGAAACTGCGCGACGTACGGTATAACGCGCATACGGACACTCGTGTGACAGAATACTGAGGTGAGCACGTCCGAGTGAACGAGGCGAGGAGGTGGGCGAGTGACCACAACCGAACGCGGCGCGCGCAGTGAGAGTTGTGTATTCCTCCAGTTGCGTATCGTAGCCATAACACTGAGTACCGAAGGCCGCCACTGCATCCGCGAGATGCTGCACACTTCACATGCATCCCAGTCGCGACAAGTCAGTGCTTATAGGGCCAATAGACGACAACGGGACAGGCATCAACAATTCGCATTCGAACGCGCACGCTACTCCCGAACGTCAATTTCAACATCGCAGCAACATCCGCATCAAGTACTAGACCAAGCATTGTGAGCTCATGCTGTATGACATGATCCTAAACAAATCAGTAATAATAATCATATGTAATAAATAAATAACAAGTGCATCTTTTTTATATCGACAATGGAGCTTATGTGTAAGCACACGATAAGAGATAATTAACTGTTTTATGAATGTTTATTATTAAATCATTTTTGTTGTAACTAGTTGATGCAAATTACAATTTAACTACATAAATATATATTGATGATAACTCTACTTAATGTTGTAGTTTAAATGTAATTAAAACAATAGTAAAAAGAACCTTCAATAGCTTTCGCACCATACAGACACAAACCAAACTTTAATTGTACTTACTATCTAATTTTGTAGTTTAATGAAGATCATGTTCTTACCAGAGCTATCTATAGTCATCAAATAAACCAATATTTTACGTGAAAACAAACAACAAATGCATTTTTTTAAATGTTGATACAAGTGTAGATAAACAATCTCATTGGATTTGTACCACTTACTCCAATAATCACTGGTGGGTAGTTCAAAGTATTATTGGCGGTCACTACAAACAGATGTTCATTTAATTGCAAACGTCCCACGTGTCACTGTTGAGTGAACACGAACCTTGGCCGTTGGTACACCATACGGCACCTACCCCATTATTACATCCCTTTCTACCACCGTCATGGTTGTATATGTAATCCTTTTCGCACACTGGTACGACGTACGGGGTGCTGGTGTTGCTGTAAGGTTGTTAGACGTTGTCAGCGGCAACGGTAGTCCGATACAAGGCACTTGAAGGCACGCGGCTGCATAGCGACCTGACGTGTACTGTGGCTTCCAATTGACAATATATTTTAATATTGAGTGATGAAAAGGAAACTAGTGAACAGAAAAGCAAGACGTGAGTATTATCAAATGATTATCATTTTTTTAAATTATTTTTCAAATAGGTACCCGTTCTTCATATTATGTTAACTTTATTTGCGATATATGATGTACGGTGAATATCAACGGTGTTATAATTTTGCTTCGACCTAGAAAGTGTACTTGACCTAGCGCAAATATACCTCACACATATTTAAGCGCACATAAGTTTAAACACTTCATTTAATTTTAAATACTCTCTGTGTCATGGTTAGCTCTTTGCAGATAATATCGTAGATATTTCAGTATTTATTTTATTACAAATATTTTAATTCTTTAGTCAATCATTTAGTAACAATTGCAATTGTCTAGTCACAATTGCAATTTGTTACTTTTGCGTTTTGATAATAAAATTAATACTTTCCTACTTATCACTCGTAAAATCATAATATATATGTTAGTGGTACTGTTTATATCGTTTGAAATAGCTGTACAGGTGCGTAAACTTTATTAAAAATTGATTGAAGGCTGACAACTTTCTTCTGATACATATAAGATTATTAATAAAAATATCATCAAATTTATAATTAAATACAATATTTACAAACTTATCTTAAATCGAGCATCACATGAAAAGGTGTAGTAGCAGTTGCGTAAGCGTCATCGTTAAAGCACAAGTAAGGTACCAGGATTGATTCCATATATACATTTACGCTGTTCCTCATTTATTTTAATTAAAATTATAATATTAATACTGTTTTTAATTAACTAGTGCTATTTCGATCGTTTTTAATAGTTTGTATGTTTGGAGAAATTCTTTTGGGACTCTGATACTGTTTTAGGACAATTATATAATATCTCTTAGTTGCGATTACATTGATGTTTAACATAGATGTCATCATCATTACATTTTGATATAAACGATGTCTTGTTTTCTTTAAAAGTAGATTTTGCCCATGTTTTTTACGATTTCACTCGTTTTTTTATATGTATTTAGACCAGCCAAAGTGACTCTACTCCAATCATGAAGAATCCAGAAGTAGGTGTAACCATTCTCATTGTGAATGAAACAATGCAGCATGGTGACCCTCACTATAATGGCCTAGTAGGATGCCTAGTGCACACTCACCAACGAAACATAATTAATTTTTCAACATGTGTTTTAACTATTTGATACTAACAACCCATTATGTCCCACTGTTGGACTAGGGTCTCATCTCAGGAGAAGGGTACGTCCGCACGTTGGCCGAGCTCAGGTTGGGAATTGGCAAGACAATGTTGTCCTATGATAACAACCGGGACCGACTGCTTAACGTGATCTCCAAATCACGGAGACGCTCATGCTATCATGCCAATAAAGGTCACCAATTCAGGTATTGATCACGCCGTCTTTGCTTATCCTCAGAGATTAGAAACTAGAAACAATCACCTTGGTTTTGAGTGTGCAGTAAGTTTTAACTTTATTAACTGCCTTGTTAGTTTAGTGGTTAGCGTATGCGGCTGCTGGTCAAGAGGTTCGATTCCCAGGTCGGACTAAGTTTGGGTGTTTTCTATATATAATATGTTTGTATTTACAAAAAAAATGTATTTATATCATTTGACTTGCACTCTTTTTTTTTTTTTTTTTTTTTTTTTTTTTATGTGTGGAAAATCATCATGGACCGTCACCCCACCGGGGGTTACGGCGGGGTGGTGTGTCGGACTTGAACCGACTAAAAACCACACAGTGTGCCCTCTCCGCGCTTCTCGGTTTAGGAGGAGGAGAAGTCCAGGGTGAGATCTCCTTCTGAACTTCTCCAGCGCCTGCCCGCTCCTGATGCGGGCACCGTCTCGGTTTGACGACCCTCTCTTAGGCGGCGTCCGGCACACACCGACGCCGCCTCCTCGCGGCTGGCCACATAGGGCGGGTGGAGGGAAAACCCATCCCGTCCACCCACATTGACTTGCACTCTTAATACAAGCTCTGCTTAGTTTGGGAATTGATGATGTTGTGCGTCTGATATCCCAAATATTTATTATCATTATTATATTATGTTTAAGTCTTAATTGTTTACTTGTATGTCCTAGGTGCGTGGTCGTGAATGAAGCAATATGCATAAAACATACGTAAATCTATACAAATAAATAAAATCGACGCGTCTCTAATTAATATGAAATGAACAGTTTTTTACTAAATGAATATAAAAGTAAATAGGGTAGGAAAGGTAAAAAAAATAATTTTCGAATATTTTGTGTGTCTGTCTGTCGTACGTAACGTACGTACGTAATCTCTCAAACTGCATCGATTTTTACGGGACTTTCACTGTCAGAAAGCTGATGACATAAAGAATACCTAAGTTAAGCTTGTTTTAGGTTATTTTTTTAAATTTTCTTACGTTACTCTCTATGACTGCCTTGTTGGTCTAGTGTTTAGCTTAAGCGGCTGCTGATCAAGAGGTCTCGGGTTCGATTCCCGGGTCGGACCAAATATTTGTGTGATCCACAAATAGTTGTTTCGGAGTCTGAGTGTTTTCTATGTATAATATGTATGTATTTACAAAAAAAAGTATGTTTATGTATTTATATCAGTTGTTTAGTAACCATAATACAAGCTCTGCTTAGTTTGGGACTAGATAACGTTGTGTGTAAGGTGTCCAAAATATTTATTATTTATTTAAAACCATAACCGCGGGTTCTCAGCTAATCTAATATATAAAATTCTCGTGTCACAATTTTCGTTGCCATACTCCTCCGAAACGGCTTGACCGATCTTTATGAAACTTTATATGCATATTCAGTAGGTCTGAGAATCGGCCAACATCTATTTTTCACACCTCTAAAACGCGAGCGGAGCCGCGGGCATCAGCTAGTAAATAATATAAATAAGGTAATTAACGAATTAATGCCACAAATTTTACCAGAATTTGTAATATTATGATTAAGAAGTCCTTATAAAATACGTAAATTATTACTTAGTTCCATATTTAATTCGATTAAACTTTAAAATTGATATTATCAAACAGTTGTAACGCCACATTTTATTCTAGAAGAACTATTTCAGTTGTATGTAATAAAACAGTTATGTTCCATTGTACTTACCCATTGTCTATTGATAAGGAGAAATATGTATGTGTATATAATATTCTTTTATAAATCAGTATTTATTAGGATGATTTTACGCATCGTTACTATGTAACTTTTCATACTTAATCCCTACTAATATTATAAATGCGAAAGTAACTCTGTCTGTCTGTTACGCTTTCACGCCTAAACCACTTAACCGATTTCGATGAAATTTTGTATGAAGATAGAACTGAACTTGGGAAAGGACATAGGCTACTTTTTACCGCGATAACGGACATACACGCGGGCGGAGCCGCGGGCGAAAGCTAGTTACAAATAAAACTGATCTTCTTCCATCAGTAACCCTAGGCATCACTGCGAACACTTACATACACATGACTGATTCAACGTGTCAGTATCGGCCTCTTGAGAGATCTACCAAAATAAGGTATCTTGGCGTATACATTGACCAGACACTAACTTTTAGGGCCCACATTGATATACTTGTAAAAAGAATTCGGAAGATAATGTACATTTTTAAAATGTAGAATGTTGCAGTGACAGGAACTGTCAAAATGGTCTACTCTGCTCTCTGTCAATCAGTGGTTAATTATTGTATAAGTTTCTGGGGTGGGGTTAGTAAGAGACACCTTTTGGAACTCGAAAGAGCTCAGAGAGCTGTGCTCAAGGTGGCTGCTGGTTTGCCTTTTCGTTTCTCAACCACTGAGCTGTACAAGCGTTGGGATATCCTTCCAAAACATAATTAGATGCAATTCGACCAAAATCTCAACAAGGATAAACGTAGAAAAGCCAATGTCTGTCTTGTTTAGTCCTTTCTCACTGTCTTGTAAGAAAGGACTAAACTAACTAACTAAACAAAACTGATAGTCTTATCACAAAAAAATATTGCTTTCTTCGGGGATATCTTTACAATAAAATAAATACTTCACTGTTTCTTTCCTAATGCCGAATCAACTTGTAAAGTACGAACATCTTATGTATATGGCTCAAAAATCTAGACTATGATGCAACAGTGAGTTTACTTATTCAGTTATGCTGATCTGTGTTACACATAGAACTCACAAACACACGCACGCACGGACGCACGGACACACAGGTATTCCTTTACCTATCGCGGGCGCTAATCTCTCACAGCAACAGGTGTACTCTCAATTAATTACATACTATTCAAAAATCTTTAAAATCCTTTAAGCACGTAATGCAAACTCACAAAAGAAATAATATTTGCCCTTTTTGATTTTTTTGATTAGAAACAGGTAGTAGTGTGATAGGATATACGAGTATTTATGTATAGCCCTTCTCGAAAGGGGTTCTCTTTAAAACTGAAAGATTTTTTCAAATCGAATCATCACTTCCTGAGATTAGCGCCTTAAACCATATGTTTGGTACTGTTCAGTATTGTAAAATTAGTTTAGATATTCCAGAAACAGCTCAATCATATGTTTTCTTTAAAGTTATCGTGAATCGTTTGTCGATTACTATGCAACATCACCAAATTATTGTGGTTTAACGGAGTGTCACGTAATGATGGTATGAATTGTATTAACCTGAATAAACACAGTGGTGCTCTATAGATAGATAACTCTTTATTTGCACTCTAAATTACAGAGTTACATGAAATGAACACAATGTCAAATATAGAGTGTACAAAGAGCGGCTTTATAGCCAAAAGCAATTTCTTCCAGGCAACCTAATTATGAATCAAATGTTATAGAGAGACAGTAATAGTACCGCACACCATCCTATTGTATTTATAATATTAGTGAAAAGTTGGATATTAAGTTTAGGGTTAGGAAGTTACAGTTGCGAATCAGTCAGAAGAACCAACAGTAGGTAGTTATTTTTTAAAGTAATGGATTTAATATTATAAATAAATATTTTGGACACACAATACCAACTAGCTTTACACAACTAAACTAAGAAAAGTTTGTATTATGAAAACTACATTTACTCATAGAAAACGAATACTTCTTTTTAGGATAGCCGAATGGCAAAAAACGGAACACTTATAGATTCGTCATGTCTGTCTGTCTGTCTGTCTTATCTGTCCGTATGTCACAGCCACTTTTTTCCGAAACCATAAGAACTATACTTTTGAAACTTGGTAGGTTGTGAGCCGCATTAAGATTTTCACATAAAAATAGAAAAAAAACAACACATTTTGGGGGTTCCCATACTTGCAACTGAAACTCAAAAAATTTTTTTTCATCAAACATCAAACAAATTTACATTTCATTCAATCAATTCACTATTATAAAAACATCGATCAAAGTTACAACTTATATATGATGTTACTTGCTGATACGGAACCCTTCATGGGCGAGTCCGACTCGCACTTGGCCGCTTTTTGTAAATACGTCCGTGTGGTGACGGATTAAGAATACAAAGTGTCACCACCCCTATTCATTCCATGTGTGTCGTAAGATGCGACTAAAGGAACAAAATAAGCAGCTAACATCACTGCCAAGAGAAGGAAAACTTGAAACAAACCCTTTGCCAACCCGTCTGGTACCCAGCGTGGTATAGTAGACCAAAACCTCCTTTCAAAGGAGAGGCCTATGTCCAGCAGTGGACTGTTATAGGCTGTTGATAATACATATTATACATAGGAAACACTAGATTCATATTAAGTTTTAGTGATATAGAATAAACAAATTAAAACGTGCACGAAATAATCATAATTAAATAGCCACTTATATCAGTCTTCGTTGCTTCTAATGAGCAGCTATACCATTACATCATTTGATCGCAAAACTGTAAATGATATCGTTTACACACTCCAGTGGCTGGAATTAAATTACTAAAATGTAATTATAAGCTAAAATGTGCCTTCCCCTTATGTTTACTATAAGTCTTCTTTCTGACTTTAATTAAGTTTTTTAGTTCGTAAGATATTTTGAACTTAGTAATACAGCGAACCCCTCGAAGTTTTAAATTATGTTCGTGTCCAAGTATACATCTTGACAGTGATAAAACTAATTTAGTTTGAGATTTTTTATAGAATTACTGTTTTCAGAACTTGAGGTAAAACTGAATCCATTGATAAAGTTATAAATATAAAATTTCATATTGTAAGTATTATAGACATAAACTTTCTATTATAATACTCGTACCTGAGACCCTCGCGGCTGAGAGTTTTGTTAATTTTGGAACTTCAGATTATACCTCTCATGCAGCACATACGGAGTACACTTAATAGAGTGAAATGAGTTCAATTAAGGACTTTATTGGTTTAGGTACGGGCTATATTTATACAGTAATTTAAAGTCTAGTTCAATCAGTTTTTAACTAAACGTTAAAAGCTGATTTCTAAATTCATATATTTATTTTTTTATTTGACATCATAGCACTTGGCTAATTGTAATCGACTGCACGGCTGACCTAGTGGTTTAAGCGGTCGCCACGCCAAGTGTCGTGGCTTCAAATCCCACGTTGGACAACACATTGTGTGATTCACAAATTGTTGTTCTGAGTGTTTTGTCTGCCTAGGTGTTCTTTGTGTCCGTTTCATGTATGTTTGTAAAGTCCCCCGCGATACAGAGTTTATATTTCTAGTGCGGGAGTTGTCTTTTTTAAGAAGAAATAGAATTAAGAAGACTATAAGGGCAAAGATGAAAATAAAAGGCAAAGGTGTTTAAATAGCACCTGTATGTCTTTAACGAGGGATTGTTCGTACTAAGAAGAGGCTGATGTACAGCAGTGGACTGGTAAAGCCGGTTGATAGTTGATAAAATGCATCAAAAAAGTTAACAAATGCATAATTTCAGTGACGCCTGCTTGAAAAATGTGACTCTATGCTATTACAACTAAATAATAAAAGCTTGAGTACCAAAAACTACCGAAATAGAGAAGTAACTTTTGTATTAACTCAATGCATATAAAAATCTATCACGTGTTCTACGCTATATTTTATTTAGCTTATTCTATACTTCACCTTTTATAGACGAGCTTTTGAACACAGGCTGGGCGTGTACTAAGAATATCCAAAATCTTCATAAATGCCCATACTATACAGACATCCGTCTCTCAAAGTCTGTCAGAAAATTCTCACGAATTTCATAGTTGACACAATAATATTAATATAAGCGAGAATATATTGTTGTTTTTTCTTTTTTATTTAATTAAAAAAACAATTTACAAATACAAAACACAAAACACCCATCAAACCCACATCTTGATTGTATGACAAGCTTAGGAATTAAATATTTAAAGTTGGATTCGACTTTGATGAAACTTTTGATATTGATTCCACAAAATTTATAGACCTAAATTGCTTCGAGAAAAGGAGTGTTACGGTCGTGCCGCTTTTTTGATTGACTTGGTGGATGCACTACCGTTCTCCCTGATATAGTGGATGTCAAAGTCGTCGAAGTGTCGATGCTCGTTCATGGTTCTAACAAATCAATTTATTTTTTGTTTCAGAGCCATAACTACTTTTTACCCATCTTATTATGTATATAATATCAATCAAAAGGTTAAGAAATAATGACATTGTCGGCAAGTTTCAATGACCCCTTATCCAAGACGGACATGATTGATAACTCCATCAACTTGAACACTTTATATTGTCCCCATCTTTGGGCAAATAGTCAACTTCGAAACGCCATAATAGCACCACCACGTGGAGACAGAAACATAACATATTGTTACACATGCAAAGGTAAAATAAGAAAATATGAAGTCAAATCACCAAAAAGTTTCATACCACAAACTCATTCCACTCCTAACAAAGAAATAACAATATTGAAAGCGGACCTTCCTATGAATAGACAGGAAAACGCTCTTGAAAATAACAAAAGAGGAGTTTGTTCTTTGGAGAATAGTCTTTCAAATGACCCCACGATCGTGGAGGGTAAACAATGCATTCCTTCCATATCACAACAGATAGATTCTAGTTTTAGACACAAATTCATTTCTTATGAAATGGAACCTAGATGTGTTAGGCGACAGAGACTGAGAAAAACTCTGAAGGGTTTTGGATGTTTGGTAAATTTTGCAATCACAGACAACCCTTTGAAGAAAAGAACTCAAATACAGGCCTGCTCAATAAGTATAATGATTGTAGCAATCGTAATTATAAGTTTTATTCTAGTGAATTTTACTCATCCAAATTTTAAAGCTGTTACCAATAAAACTAGTACAAGCGTAGTGCCAACTAAAGTTATGAATTTCAATGAGAAGGAGTCAGCCAATACTAAAGTTTATTCAGAGTTATTATCGGAAGCACAGACGAAAGTTTCAGAAGGTCATTTTACTACTACAATTTCTACAAGCAATCCAGTCGTTGATAATATCACTCAGATAAGTGTAATATCAAAAATTCGTAAAAATATTAGAACGTATCTTAGAAATACGAATAAAGAACTTACCGAAGTGCCTAAAGATATTAATAACAGAGACGTATCTGGACGCTTTTGTTCGTGCCAAAGAAATGAGATTTGCATGTTAGATGAGAACAGCGGAACTTCGGTATGTAGGAAGCCAATAGACGAAGAAGATCCCACAGGTATGTAAACGAGATTTAATATTTAAACCATCTATGCATTATTTCTTTAGGAACTTATGTAATTCATTTTTTAAGAGAGATTTTGTTTATTAGAGAATTCTCTATGACTTTTAAGAGCTTATTTTAGATTGACAGCACGAATGGCCTAGTTACACTAAATGACTCTGGTTTAGGCGGTCACCTCTCCACTTTCTACAGCACTAAGTACTGTGGATTCGATTCAAACATGTGACAACACGGGCTGTTGTTTTAAGACTGTGTGTTCTTTGTATCTGTTTCACGTTTCGTAATGCCTCTCGCGACACTGTTTTTATTTATAGTTTTTAATAAGTGGGATTAGAAATAGTTTTGTTCAATGAATTGCTTCAGTAATACAGCGTTTTACTGGTCCGCCAAAGAAGTATCGTAGTACAGATGGTAACCTACTCAGAAAGGAAGGAAAAAGACAATTCATTTACCCTTCGATAAGTCTATTTACGCGATTGCGTGTTTAGACTGTATTATGTTTTTGGATCTCATTATTAGAAACCTACTTCAAATACAATCAATATTACTAACATATTTCTACAATAAGTCCGTAACACCTTTATATATTTTATGTTCGTATTATTCGATACTTATTTTTGTAAAAACCAGTACAATTATAAAACAACGGCTGTGAACGGCTCCTACAATATAATAATATAAGAACGTTAAAACAAAGCTTACCTATTATGAAAACAAATATGGAAATAGATTGAAATATTAAATATTAATCATTACTGTGTAAAAAATCTCATTTTTATGGATGAAAGTAAAGATGACAACAGATGGTTTCACAAATCGTAATATGTATTACGGGGCGGATCGTTGAGGACACTGTTCCTCCACAGCATTTCCATGTCTTTGATCAATAATAAATACAATGGTCGGGACATTGATAATAAATGTTTATGTTATCAGATACTTTTATTAGTAGTTCTATACAAAGAGTATATGTTCTATCTTCTAGAAATCTGTTATGAAACTTTGCATTACAATTTTTAATTTGACATTCCGTTTTTTTATTGAAAAGTAAACTGAGTGGTACTTTTACGTTTCACATTATTTTATTTGTTTTTTCGAACACAAGTTCATACGAATATCGAAATTTCAATTCAAATAACTTCGAAATAATCGATAATCGATAAGTAAAAATTACCTAAGTACCTTATTGTTAGTCTAGTGCCTTATTGGCGGAGGTGTTGCCAGTTAAAACATACATTACAACAGACGTACTGAAGTGCAAGAGTAGGTAGAGGGTATTGTCTTATAGTGAAATTACTTGTAAAGAAAAAATATTTTGGCATTATTTATATTATATGAGGTATTTTCGTGTCTTTGAGACAAAGCATATGTTAAGATTGTAAAATTAAGACACGCCCATTTAATTTAAAAATATTACTTATGAGCCTAAGCCATAACATGTTATCTTTCATCAGGTTGCGGTGGTTTATGTGCCCTGGAGACAGAGGCTTGTCAATTAGTGGACAAAGCTAGAGGTGTTCGTGTGTGTCGACTATTGACACTTGTGACTTGCTCCCCAAAAGAATGGCGCTGTCGCAATGGCCTATGTGTATCAGCTGACGCTAGGTGCGACGGTTCGATTCAATGCTATGATCGTTCTGATGAAATGTATTGTGGTAAGGTTCCTTATGTAGTAAATACATAAATAAATATATGCACACGATTTTATAAACATATAAATCATGGTTTCACTTACAGATTGCGATTTAACAAAACAGTTTAGATGCGGTCGTTTCATATCTTGTTTTTCACAAACAAAATTATGCGACGGTGTTATTGATTGCTGGGATGGTTACGATGAAGTTAATTGCACTGTTGGTGAGTAAGTATATTGTTCTACATTGTCAACACAGTTAACCAGCTATCAGCCCTGGATTTGTAAAGAGGCCGTATAGGCTCTGCTTAGGAGCGGCAGCGTCCTAGTTCACTGGTTTCCTCATGGTTTTTACTAAAGAAAACATCTAGCATATCTTTTGTCGATTAGTGCAATTACGTCGCTAAGAGCGGGTGGCACACAATCGAAAAAGGCGTATTGTTTTAGTTGGTTCAATTTCAACAAACTACTCCTCTGCGTACCCGGGTGGGATGACGTCTCGAAGGTGTTTATTCGTATAAATATAAAAAACGAGAACTATGAAAATACTGAAATCATTTGGGTTAAAAAGTCAGAAGTTCTTTTTGAAAATTGGCCAAGTGCTTGTCAGGCCACGCACAGAAAAGGGTTCCTCAGTCACCTCATAATGGTACGATGATTTAAAATCGTATCCAATAGATAATTGTTATGTACACTTATTAATGCGTTAATTTTGTATGACGTTTTCCAAAGAAGCGCATTTTACAAGTTAGGCCTCTATAACTCCTGAACTAACAAAGTCATCTAATCCGTTATAGTTATCCTTTATAGTTCGTTATATGGACCACTATCGCGAATTTTCCCAGAATTTTGTGCTAGCCGTTTAGCTTTTAGAGGGGGGACGCCCTGTTTTTGCAAAAAAGTGCCCTTTAAAGTGGAATTTCTAGCAAATCAATACCTAAATAAAAAAATCGTCTTATAAACCATTTGATGTTTTTAAAGACTTATCTAATGATACCCCACACGATGGGGTAGCCGCGAGAAAAAAAAATCATCCCCACTTTACGTGTATTCACCCTATTACCCCAAATTAAAATATCCATCATAATTTTATTTTAGCTCTTTGTTGACGTAATTACAACACATATTTAAGCATTATTTATGCACCTTTCTAGCACTTCCCGTAATCTTTAAGGGTTCTGAGTCATAAACTTCGGAACCCTGAAAATCACGTAACTGAGTTGTTTGAGCTTAGTCCGTAATTGGAGACTAAAGTACCTACTTACCAAATGAAGCTTATACATATTAAGATTATAACTGCATATTACGAGAAATGTACTGTTAAATTACTCTTTGTGTCTCCAGAATGCCCGAATGATCAATTCACGTGCAACAGTGGACAATGTATTGAAGCTTCGAGATTTTGTGACGGCTTAGCTGATTGTTTGGACGGCAGTGATGAACCAGATGGATGCGGTGGTAACTGCGGAGCACACGAGATACAATGCAGAAATCAAAGATGTGTTCCGCGTACGGTTCATTGTGATGGACGTGACAATTGTGGTGATGCGTCTGATGAGTTGCATTGTTTATAACATACAACAGTAACGAAAATTCAGATGTTCATCATATGAATTTTTTAGTTTTTTAAGTATCGCTAGTTTCAAAAATTATAAAATAAAGTCAGTTTTTTGGATATTTTACTGTTTACTTATTTTTTAATCGGGAACCTATTCAACATAGACCATAGTTATGATGAAACCGTAGAGAACGGCTATAGGCTATATTTATATCATCACGCTATACGGAAAGGAGCTGAATATAAATTAAAAATGTTGCAAAAACGAGGGTTAACTATTTATTTTCTTTTGGCTAGCTTCTATTTCGTGCGTGTAAACAGTCCTAAAATAATACGCGACGGCATATAATTATATAATATCTTGTAAGGTACCTAAGCAAATACTATCAGGTTTGAATTATAGCAGATGAGTTTATTATAAAATATAAAATAGATCAACGTTAAACTGTCCAAAGTTGTCGAACTTGTGCAATATCTATAGGTACAACTTAGAGGTGTAGATTTCAGTAAAATTAATTCTAACATATTATTATGTAGACTTTATTAGGTACATAAAAACGTAACTTATGGTTTTAACAGAACATCGAATATGATCTGGACGTCTGGAGCGCACAATCGAACAGTGTGTTGCTGTTATTGAGTAACACGGCGGAGCGAAGCTAGTCTAAAACTTAACTTAGGTAACATTTAAGCTGGGGTGCTGGCTAGAAAACCTCCTCGTGGTGCACCCTGGAAACGCTGGCGATAACCCTGTCCTTCCTCATTTCCTCCGCGTTATCTGGAGGAGAGGATTATCGCCAGCGGCTAATATTCTAGCAGGAGAGGAAGCCATGCCATCGGCTCTCGGGCAAGGCCCGGCCAGCGGGGTGGGCGTGTCTGCCGGTTGCCCTGCTGGCTCTTCGCTCCTCGGAGCATGGAGGAGGAAACCTCGTTAAAAAACCGAAGGTGGGACCCTTCATGGGTCGGAGTTTCTCCCGCTGATTGCGGTGGAGAAAGGATGGCGGGCTCGGCGTGTACTTACAGTACCACCGAGCAGGCAGGGGGACGTAGTCCTCTTGCCACCGTCGGCATAGCGTAATCCCGAGAGAAGTGCTGTGGTCAAGTCTCGCGGCTTTGATCGGGGACGTGGGTCTTGGCTTAACCGCCCGGACCGCGAGGAAGAAAACCTCTCTAAAAAATTACCCCGAATCCCAAGTTCTGGTGCGTGGCCAGGGGATGCATGGCTGATGGGAAGTTCAGTCGTAAGCGCACCCCAAGCCGAGGTACCTGCGGACCCCTCGGCTGGGTTAAAAATTTTCGCTTGCCCGGGTATTGGGGGATCTCTGCCCGGGTCGACTTTTATTTCTCCCCCACTCGTGGGATTATTATGGAAGATGATAAATTAAAATCAATGGAAAAACGATCGGAACTATCAAACAACAAACTGGCAAGCACAACGGATACGGAAATGGAGAGAGGAAGGGCGAAGAAGGGCATCCTCAAGGGGAGCTCTTCTTCGATAGTGGACCTAGTGTCCAAGGAGGCTGTGGTGGCACTCGGGCCGCCCACCTCGGTAGGGCTCCCAGTAGTCAAGCGGACTGCTGGGAGCCGAAGAGGAAGAGGAGGAAGATCTTCGGAGCGGATACGCTCCAAGTCGGCGGTGGCGGGCAAGAGCGATGGTGCGCGCCCGGAGCCAATGGAGACGGAGATGCGGGCGGGCGATAGCCTCAAGCGTCTGCACTCCAAGGAGGTGGACAGCGACACAGAGACGCCAGTCGCGAAGGGTGTCCGCATTGACGGGTCGGCAGCCCCTGTCTCGCTGCCAAAGGACTCCGTGTTCTCGAATGCGGAGTCCCGCAGGAGGAGGCGACTAGACAACGAAGTCGCAGCGGAGGAGGAGATCGCCGATCTCCTGCTAAAGATTCGGGAGCCGGTGGAAGGGGAACCCCCCAAAGCTCCCGTCTCAGTGCAGGAGAGGGCGAGTGCGGCGGTGGCCATTATTAATAAAGTGGCCATCAAGTCCGTAAACCTGAAGGGCGTATTTGTCAAGGCCCTGAAGGACTCCTCCTCCGCCTTGTCGGAGGTTGTGGGGACCCTGTGCGGGGACATGGCGCGCCTCGAGGAGGCGAACTCTCGCCTGACGGCCCAGGTAACTGCCCTGAGCGCGCAGTTCGCCCAATTCCGGGCTCAGTGTGCTCAGCCGGTGGACCCGGCCTCACCTGGGTCGTCTCCGCCCAGGGCAGAGGTATCGGCCCCGCCCAGCCCAGCTCGGGTAGAGGTGCCCTCCCCGCCCAGCCCGTCTCGGGCGGAGGTCCCGGCCCCGCCCGGACCGTCTCGGGTAGAGGTCCCGGCCCCTCCCGCGCCGTCTCGGCCGGAGGCCCCTGCTGGCGGCGAGTTCCCTGACGCCATGCTGCGTCAGGCACTCGACGCTATGACGCGAATGTTGGACGGGCGACTGGCCGGCCTGGAAGCGAGGCTTCCCCGCGCGCCGGTTGTCCGCCCCCCGCTCGCGTCGCAGAGGCCCCCGGTTGCCACCCTGGTGGGAAGCCGCGTCACCTACGCGGCGGCGATGGCGGCCCCGGCCCCCCAACAAAAACAACAGCCGAAGAAGGGGGCCGCAAAACCGGCCCAGGCGCCGGCCAAGGCACCGGCCAAAGCGCCGGCCAAGGCACCGGCCAAAGCGCCGGCCAAGAAGGGGCCTCAAACGGCGCCCACAAGTGGAGCGGACTTCCCCCCGCTTCCCGCTCCGGCGCCTCCGATGAGTTCCTCGGGACCAGCCACCTCTAACGAGGATTGGCAGGTTGTGGGGGCCTCGAAGAGGCGGGGGCAGCGGCAGCGAAAGCGGGCGAGGAAGGCCGCCCAAGGCGCAGCCCAAGCCCCGCAGTCGCCGCCGGTGGCGGCAGCGGCCTCTAAAAAGAAGCCGCGGAAGCTGCAGCCGCCCAAGACCGCGGCTGTAGTGGTGACCGTGTCGCCGGAGGCGGCCAGTGGCGGGCTCACCTACGCGGCCCTGTTCAAAGGGGCCCGTCCCGGGCTCGCCGCTGAGTTCGGGGCTGCGGGGATGAGGCTGCGCCGCGCCCAGACGGGAGCTCGAGTGTTCGAGTTCCCGGGGGCTGAGGGTGCCAAGACGGCAGATACTTTTGCCGAGAGGTTGCGGGAGGTGTTTGCCGCCCGGGACGGTGTAAAGATCGCCAGGCCCACCAAGTGCGCTGAACTGCGCATTTCGGGTCTGGACGACTCTATCACGTCGGAGGATGTCCGCGATGCAGTCATGGAGAAGACTGGCTGCACCGCGGGCACCATCCGAGTCGGCACCGTCCGGCCGGGCCCGGGAGGCCTCGGCTCGGTGTGGGTCAGCTGTCCCGTGGCGGCGGCCAAAGTTTTGGCCGACGCCGGGAGCATGCTCGTCGGCTTCGTGAATGCCAGAATCACGGTTCTGGCCGCGAGGCCGATGAGGTGCTACAAGTGCCTCGTCGCGGGACACACTCGCACCAAGTGCGAGAGCTGTTTCGACTGCAGCGAACTTTGTTTCCGCTGCGGTCGAACCGGGCACAAGGCGGCAGACTGCTCTGCCGCCCCTCACTGCCCGATGTGTGCGGCGGGCAATAAGCCCGCCAACCACCAGATGGGGCAGGGGGGCTGTAAGCCTCCCCGCGCCTCTCGGCAGACGCCGGAGGCTAGCCTGGCGACCCGGGCTGCCTCCGACGTCGATCAGGCGGCCACGTCGTCGCCCATGGAGGGGGTTGTAGAGACGATCCAGTAATGGATCAAGTCTCCAACCTCCTGGTCCAGACGAACCTCAACCACTGTGCCGCGGCGCAGGATCTCCTCCTGCAAACCATGGCGCAGTGGTCTGTAGGTGTTGCCGTAGTCGCGGAGCCTTACTTCGTCCCTCCCCGCCCAAATTGGATGGGTGACTGGGACGGCTCCGTGGCAGTCGTCAGCTCCACGGCGGCTCATTCCCCGCCCTTGTCACTAAGAGACAAGGGTACTGGATATGTTGCCGTCGAATGGGGGGGAATCACCATTTATGGTGTATATTTCTCCCCCAACCGGAGTCTGAGCGACTTCGAGGTCTTCCTCAACAACTTGGAGACCTCGATACGGCGATTGGGGTCTGGGCACGTCCTCGTGCTGGGGGACTTCAATGCAAAGTCCATTGCGTGGGGTTCCCCGGCGACGAACGCCAGGGGCGAAGCCGTGGAAGAATGGGCGGCATCGGTGGGCCTCTGTTTGCTGAACAGGGGCGCCACCAACACGTGCGTGCGACAGCAGGGGGGGTCGATAGTGGACCTTTCGTTCGCTACCCCTGCAGTCGCCGCACGAGTAAGGAACTGGAGTGTCCTGGATGAGGTTGAGACGCTCTCGGATCACCTTTATATCCGATTCGAGCTCTCCCGGTCCCAGGACGCCAGTAGGGGTCACGCGGCGCGGCGTCCCTCCCGTTTTCCGCGGTGGGCTGTCGCCAAGCTGGACAGGGACCTACTAGAGGAGGCGGCCATTGTTTGCTCTTGGCTGTCTCCGCAGGCCCCGACCGAGGAGGTTGACGTGGGGGCTGGTCGCTTCGCCGATGCGTTAACGCTCATCTGCGATGCGGCCATGCCCCGCGTTCGTGGCCGTCGGCCTCCTCGGAAGGAGGTCTACTGGTGGTCCCAGGAGCTGGCGGACCTCCGTGCGGCTTGTGTACGTGCCCGGAGGTCCCACACCCGAAGTCGGCGACGCCACCGCGGGGACGGTGAGGAGGTGGACCGGCTTCACGAGGAGTACCGAGCAGCTCGGGAAACTCTGAGGCTGGCCATCTACCGCGCCAAGGACGCGTCTAGAGTGGAGATGCTGGAGAGTCTCGAGCGTGACCCCTGGGGTCGGCCTTACCGTGCGGTGCGACAAAAGCTCCGCACACAGGGCCCCCCCCTTACGGAGACTCTCCAGCCCAGCTTCCTGCAGGAAGTGGTCGAGGGCCTATTCCCACAGCAGGCGGAGCACACACCCCCGTCGATGGCCCGTCGCGGTCGTCGTCGGGACAGCGTGGGTGATGTTCCGCCTGTCAGGGAATCGGAGGTAGGGGCGGCTGTTCTACGGATTCGGTCCAAGAACACCGCCTCCGGGCCGGACGGGGTTCCAGCCCGAGTGATGGCCCGTGCCCTCGACTACATGTCGGACCACCTCAGGGGAGTGTTGGACGCTAGCCTGGCGTCCGGACGCTTCCCTGAGCGTTGGAAGTGCGGGAAGCTGGTCCTGATCCAAAAACATGGACGGCCTGCCGATTCGGTCGCGGCCTACAGGCCCATCGTGTTGCTGGACGAGGCGGGCAAGTTGTTCGAGAGGGTTCTCTCTGTCCGCATCGTCCGGCACCTCAGCGAGGTGGGGCCCGACCTGTCGGACGCCCAATTCGGTTTCCGAGAAGGGCGTTCGACGGTCGACGCGATCCTGCGCCTGAGGGCCGTGACCGAAGAGGCGGTGAGAGGCGGCGGAGTGCTGTTGGCGGTGTCATTGGACATCGCCAACGCCTTCAATAGTCTGCCATTCGGCTGCATCAGGGCCGCACTCCAGTACCACGGAGTGCCAGGGTACCTGAGGCGGCTGGTGGCAGACTACTTAGAGGAGCGTACCGTCGAGTACGAGGACCGAGGTGGCGCCTTGAGACGCAGGGCCATGTCGTGCGGTGTTCCACAGGGGTCTGTCCTAGGACCACTCCTGTGGAACATGGGATACGACTGGGCCCTACGAGGGCGTCTCCCCCCCGGGCTGGGTGTGATCTGTTACGCAGACGACACCCTGGTCACGGCCCGGGGGGCAAACTTTGAGGAGGCGGCGCGCCTGGCCACCACGGGAGTCTCCCGGGTGGTCGGGCGCATCGAGGCGCTGGGTCTGCGGGTGGCCCTGGACAAGACGGAGGCCCTATTATTTCATGGGCCCCGTCGCGGTCCGCCCGCCGGCGCCTCGATCGAGGTCAACTCGGTCCTCGTACCGGTCCGGGCCCAGATGAGGTACCTGGGTCTGGTCCTCGACGGTAGGTGGCTCTTCGACGAGCACTTCCGACAGCTTGGCCCTAAGTTGGTGGGCACTGCCTCCGCCCTAGGGCGACTTCTGCCCAATCTGGGCGGGGCCAGTGTCCCCACTAGGCAGCTGTACACGGGGGTTGTCCGGTCGATGGCACTTTACGGTGCACCGGTGTGGGCGGCGGCTCTGTCCGCCCAGAACAGGGCGCGCCTCTGGCGCCCCCAGCGGATACTGGCGGTCAGAGCCATACGTGGATACCGCACGGTGTCCACAGAGGCGGCGTGTGCCTTGGCCGGAACACCCCCGTGGGATTTGGAGGCGGAAGTGCTCGCCGAAGTTTATCGGCGAGTGGCTGACTTCCGGGCGGAGAGCGGATCCCGCCCTCCGCCCGAGGACGTGCGCGAGTGGCGCGAAGCCGCTCGCCGAGCCACCATGCTGAGATGGTCGCTCCGGCTGGAGACCCCACGCGCTGGCTTCGCCGCCGTGGAGGCTCTTCAGCCGGTCATCGAGGAGTGGGCAGGGCGGCAGCACGGGACCCTTTCCTTCCGGCTGACGCAGGTGCTTTCCGGGCACGGTTGCTTCGGAAAGTACCTGCACTCGGTCGCTAGGAGGGAACCGAGTCCCGCCTGCCACCACTGCGACTGCAGTGAGGACACGGCCCAGCACACGCTGGCGGTCTGCCCCGCTTGGGCGGCGCAGCGCCGTGCCCTCACTGCAGTCATCGGAGGGGATCTCTCGCTGCCGGCCGTCATAAGATCGATGGCCGGCAGCGACAGTTATTTTACCGCGGTCGCAACCTTCTGCGAGGACGTAATCTTGCAGAAGGAGGTGGCGGAGAAGGCCCGGGAGGATTCCATCCAATCGGACCCGATCCGCCGCCGGCGCCCCGGGCGGCGGAGGCGCGCATACCTGCGTCTCATGCCGCCCTGAGAGTGGCCGCGGATGGGCGGGACGGGTTTCCCGTCCGTCCGCAGTAGAGGCCAACCGCGAGGGGGCGACGTCCGCGTGTGACCGGACGTTGCCCAGTTAGAGAGTCGAGAGAAGAGTTGGTGCCCGCAACAGTGCGGGCAGGCGCTGGTTGGAGTCCAGAAGGAAATCCCCTCCCTGGACTCCTTCCAATACAAAGGCGCAGAGAGGGTCACACCGTGTGGTTTTAGTCGGTTCGAGTCCGACACACCACCCCGCCGTAACCCCCGACGGGGTGACGGTCCGCGGGGATTTCCACACGTTAAAAAAAAAAAAAAAAAAAAAAAGGTAACATTTAAGCTTCCAGCATTTAGTAAAAAAAAATACTTTGAAATTACATATTATAGAAACTTCAAGTTTATTTATTTTTATGTAATAGATGTATAGATTCATGGCAAGCTATATGTAACGCCATCTGTATTCGATTTTTCAAGTGAGCTTAAACATTAAGTACCGGATCTGAGAGATTAAATTATATTAACTTATTTAACTTCAGAGGCGTCTCTAACCTATATAGCGCCCCGTGTGCAACCAGTACTTTGGCGCTCGTGTGAAATTAGTACACTAGGGCCCTTTATTTGTTTTGCTTGAGCGCCCTTTGTTACATTTTAACTAGTGAAATATAAAACGTAATTCCTTTTAAATCTTTCTTTTAAAATTACGGTATAGCGGAGCCCTGGAACTCAAAGTACACCTCACGTCACGTATGAACCTCTTTTACGTGGGGTGGAACTATAATGCCCAGCATCATAACACAGGCATGTGCGTTGAAAGGCCCGTGTGCATTGCACACCCTGCACTATAGGTAAAGACGCCCCTGATTATCTTGGAGACAGTGCTTAAAAAACAAAAAATGCTGATGCTGAGTATCGAACGATTTCAGTTGCTAGACGATGAATGAGATTTAGAAACCTAATTTCGTTGGTAGCGTACTCTTATTATAATCTCTAAGAATATCTGCGCTATGCTCCCTATTAATATTATGTTTAATGAATGTGTTAACTGCCTCGTTGGTCTAGTTAGTGGACTGTTAATCAAGAGATCTCGGATCGGGCCAAAAAGTGTTTTTGGGTTTTTCTTAGGAAATTCTTAATAGCACCTCGGAGTTTGGAAGTTTTGCGGTGATTCACGCCCATGCCTCGGAGAGCACGTAAAGAGGTCGTCGGTCCCGGTTGTCGTGAACATCTATGACAATCGTTATAAGGAAGTCGGTGCCCTAAAATTTACTGACAACTAGTTTAACCTCCGAATTTCAGTTTTTCCTTAGTGTTACGGAAGTCCGATGCCAATCGCTCCGTGGAATAATAATATTCAGGTAAAACCGATTGAACTAGTAACCGACCTCAAATAATATTGAGAATGAGGCTAGGAAGCAGAATCTGTTAAATATAAGTTATAGACTTCAACTAGGCACAAGGAAAGTAGGTAGTAGTTAATTATGTGGTGTGGCGAAGAAAAACTGTAAAACCGTATTCTGAAATGTCTTTCACATGACAGAATTAAAATCAGCCTCACTTCGCCCAATAAGCCCTTCCGCAATTTAAAACTAAGTAGCTATAGCTGGTTTAGAAAACAGGTTTGCGTTAATCTACTGCCACACCACCCGCTTAGTTGAAATTGAAAAGTTCGAAGTTTATTCAAACACAAAATTGAAAAATGAATGAAAACTTTTTCTAGTTCTTTTTTTGTTGAAATTGTATTAGAAAATATCTTTACGGGTTGATATTAATACAGTCACATTGTTACTATTGCTTGAAATGTTAAAATTATTACTACAAGCTCACGGCATCTACAGTAGACTTATCTATGGCGCGGTTCCAGTCAAGTGACGTCAAGTCCTCTTTGGTAGACCATTTTAATGATTTTAGTAATTTAGTATTCTGTAATCTGTGGACTACGTCACGTCAAACAATTATCATCATCTCAAAATTCTCAAATTTGTCTATGGATGGTTCTCGCTTCGTCGCTTCGTTTTTACATAGAGATTGGAGTAATTCTCATTTCTCGTACTTCTCGAGAATCTTTCGTTTTGCTTGCTTTCATATTGAAAGCGTGTTGCTGCATCTATTTTTAAAATATTGACTAAGTCTTAGATAGTGACTATGGCTGATAGTGACGATGAATACGATCGTAAGCGACGCGATAAGTTCCGTGGTGAACGAGGTACCGCAGAGGGTAGTAGTTATCGTAGCAGTGACCGACGAGAGGAAAGAAGTCGTGGTCGCGAAGAGTGGTCTGAGAGGTATTGTTAAGTCCAATTTAATTTCCATGTACATGTTTCATTAATAATCCAAATATTTCGTTCTGGTTCTTACCTCTTTTTCAGATCCCAACCTCAATCCTTTGAATCTTCTAAAGCTCCTATCCCAGTCTTAAAACCAACAAAACGGTCCATAGCTTTTGTCGTGAGGTAAATGTTGTAGATGTAGGTCAACTCAAAATAGTTCTGTAGCTGATGATCATTGTAACTATACTATTATAGCTGTTGCCACAAATTCTGGAGGATAACTTTACTACGTACATAAATCTTGATTTGATTGAAATATTGTGTCTATTCTAAGAATCAATATACTTATATTAGAATATATTTTAAGATATAAACCATAGTAAAAAAATGAAGAAACCGCTAGTAAAAATAGACCTTGAGAAATATATCCTATTAATGGATACATTAGTAAAAATTTAAAGAAACCACTAGTAAATATAGAGTTTGAGAAATATGCTTGATGGTGTGCTTTTTTCCCCATTGTTCATGTTCATTCAATATCAAGATCCTATCTATAATATCAAATAATGTAATAAGCCACTCCTCAGCACATCACACACATAAGAAATCTAAACGCTCTTTGCTCATACATAAACAGTTACCATATCTGAAATCGACATTAATAGTTGTAATAGTTCAAGCTAAATAAACTGAGTATTTTTAGCAAAAACTAGAATTTCTCAGCTTTTCAGCGCCACTTAAGCGGTTAACTGTGTTAACTAGAAACTTGGGTTAGTAAGAAACCTCTATAAGAGAAAAATAGATTGCAGTCCCTTAATTTACTATGTATCCAGGTTTGACTAAATTGCTTAAAGTAGGTACCTACTTCATACCCATAGCATATTTTGTTTTATTATCAATGATAATCTATATTAAGTTAAGTTTGCTTAAATGAAAAACAAATAATTACAGCATTAAATTAATACAAATAAACCACCGGTACAAGAATAAAAACAAAAAGTATATTATTATTTAGTTCTTTAGTAATTTGATATTTTGAAACAAAATGTAGTACTAATGTTGTTTTAATGTAAAATTTGCAAATCTTTAATTGGTAAATATGTACTGCATAGAAATGTCATGAATATAATCACACCAAAAAAGGATTATTTTAATTATCTTAACATGTAAGTAAATAAATAGTTTCTAAAAGTAAAGTATAAAGTAATTAAAACAAAATACTTATCATTATAAGTTTTTTGTATACTTATAATGTTTAATGTATATCATAGAATATAATGTGTTAATTAAGTTTTGCTTCTTAAACTAGTTGAGATCATTTTAATAAATTTTGAATCATCATCAACAACCCATAACGTCCCACTGCTGGGCTCAGGTCTCCTCTCATTTTGAATAATAACAGATTTTTTTGTACTAAAAGGTCTCGTGGAGGTCGATCCGGTCCTGACTACAGGGATTATCGTGGTGGGGCAAGTGCTAGCCGCGGGTATTCTCCAGTACGTGGTGAAGGCCCGCCTAGTAAGCGTATTCGACCTGACTGGCCAATAGATGACAGAAGATATGGGGGAATGCCCCATGATTCATATGGTTATGGTTGGCCTCATGAGCATTTCGGTCCACATCCTGCACACCAAGGCTATGGGCAACCTATGCCTCCAGTACCAGCAAGGTTAGTTAAGTAGTCTCTAAATATTATTTCACATTTATTCCATGAACATTTTATGGTTCTGTACTGTGTATTTTCAGCTTTTAACTTAAAGTACCTGGCTAAAGCCTTTCTTAAACTTCATTATTAAATCAACATTCAGGAACTCCAACTAGACATTTTAATTGCCATGCTGAATACAAAATACATATGTTTTAAAGAATTGCTGATTGCTTAGGGGTCATCCATAAATTACGTCACACGAATTTTATGATTTTTTGCCCCTCCCCCCCCCTTGTCACAGCTGGTCACATTTGTAAGACTCCCCCCCTCCCTAGTGTGACGTCACATAATTTGAAAATTTACATTTAGAAATCATTGAATGAAAACAGGTTCCGAAATCAGTTTTATTTCCATTTAAATATTTTTTTAATAATTTTTTTTTAAATAATAAAACAAAAATTGATTAATTATATAAATTAGAGAAAATAATAAATCTAAATTTTTTCAAAGTGCGTTTCAGGTTAGATTAGAGTAAACTTTATTGTACACCAGTTAATACAGTTTACATACAAGAATACATCATTATACTGACCATGTACAATTGGCGGCCTTATCGCTAAAAAGCAATTTCTGCCAGGCAACCTTAGGATGGAAAAAAGATTATGGGTAAAAAATCGACATAATGGGCAGTGTTGGTGCGAGTTTTTTTAAATAATAAAAAAATAATAATAATAAAAACAAGGTGATTTAAAAAGTAATATTTCCATAATGAAAATAAATACACTCGTATATACATACAAGTACACCCAAGTACACACATACATAAATATATATATACACATATACATACATACATACACATACATACACCTACACATATACATACATATACAAATACATATATAAAACATACTAAAATGTTTTAGGTACATAATTATTAAGATGAAAGGTAAAATTCTTTGACCATTTTTTTAAAAACTGGCAAAGATTTGGCACGTCTTATAACCATTGGCAAAGCATTCCATAGTCGGACAGCCTGTACAGTGAACGACTTGTCGTAAAACTTGGTACAGTGAGGTGGTACTGCCAGTTCCATAGATTCGGATGACCTCAGGGATCTTGAATGTGTGTCACTGAGGAACACAAAACGTTCCTTTAAATAAGTCGGTGTAAACGGATGAAAGAGAATACCATAAAGTATGGAAAGAATATGAGCATTCCGTCGAAGGCGAATTGGGAGCCACTTAAGCTGGTTGCGATATTCAGAAACATGGTCATATTTGCGTAGTCCAAATATGAATCTAATACAAAAGTTTTGAAGGCGCTCAAGTTTATCGAGTTGCTCCTCGGTGATATCGAGATAACTGACATCAGCATAGTCGAGTATAGGAAGAAGGAGGGATTGTGCAAGTGCAATTTTAGTAGCCGTTGGGAGAAAGTTGCGTAGTCTTCGTAGACATCCTGCCGATGCAAACAGCTTTCGACTGACTTCTCGGAGTTGAGGTCCCCAGCTTAATGTGTTGTCAATATAGACTCCTAAATTTTTAACCGAGGTACTCACCGACAACGAAGTACCATTGACTGTTATGTTAGGAAGTTGTGTCCAGTCTATTCTAGATACCATCCTGGCACTGCCCACAACAATAAGTTGAGTCTTGGATGGATTCACCACAACTCCATATTGTTCACTCCATTCACAGACACGCGCCAGATCCCGATTAACAGTTGAGAAGGCTTCAGCTAATCTATGTAACGGTGCCTGTGTATAAATTTGAAAGTCATCTGCATAAAGGTGGTAGGAGGAGGATAATGATTTAGAGATGGAATTTATAAATATAGTGAAAAGTAAAGGAGATAAAACGCCACCCTGTGGGACTCCAGCAGACGTTTTACACCAAGAAGATAACGATTCCTCTAGGCGCACACGCTGCCTTCGTCCAAACAGGTAACTTTGAAACCAATCAATTACCGTTGGAGATATGTTGATAGAGCGCAATATGCCAAGGAGAATGTGGAAATCTACACAGTTAAAAGCATTGCTGAAGTCCAGCAAGGAAAGAACCGTAAGATTCCCATTCTCCATACCTAGTCTGATGTCGTCCGTAACGTTGATCAACGCACTTACCGTACTATGACCTGCCCTAAACCCTGACTGGAAAGGATCTAGGAGTTGGTTTCTATTAAGGAATGAATTTAATTGGGTATGTACAAGACGTTCTAGGACTTTTGAAAGGAAGGGCAATATGGAGATGGGACGATATTCGGAGAAGGATTTGGGATTGTTCTTTTTGGGTAGTGGGATTATTAATGCCTCTTTCCAAGTCTCCGGAAAAGTACTTGAAGAAAGGGAGTAATTTAAAATATGGCATAGGGCAGGCAACAATTCATCGAGAATTGGTTGGATCATGTTACGGCTCACACTATCACTTCCAACGGCGTTCGAAGTTATAGACATAATGCACTTCTTAACATCACAAGCAGTTAATTGATTAAAACAGAACGGGGGATAATCAGGAGCTGGAAGTGTAGAAAGATATTGTAAAGTATTTGCCTTACTAGTCTGATTAAGTTTAGACGAAGAAGAGAAATGTTGGTTTAGCAACTCGATGTCAATCTGTTTGGAATCTGAATATGAATGTGACTTACCAACTCCTAATGTTTTGAGAAATTTCCAAATTTGGTTGCGCATACAATTGGGTTCTGTGGTCACCAATAATGATAAGTATATTTAAAATCGTATCCAATAGATAATTGTTATGTTTACTAATTATTTCCTAATTTTTGTACGAAGTTTTCCAAGACAGTGCATTTTACAAGATAGACCTGTACAACTCCTGAAAAAAATATATCAAAACCGCAATAGTTTTCCTTTAAGTTTTAATATTTGGACTACTATCATGAATGTATTCAGATTTTTCGAGCCATCTGTTTAGCTTTTAGAGGGGGGGATGCCCTATTTTTACAAAAAAATGCGTTTGAAAGTTGAATAACTCGCAAACGGATAACTAAATCGAAAAGTCGTTTGAACAACCTCGCAATGTTTTTATAAGACCTATCTAATGATACCCCACACGATTGGTAGCCTCAAGAAAAAGAAAAATAGTTTTCATATGTTTATTGTAGCACTTTATCGATGTAATTACAACACATACCTATTCAAGCAAAGTTTCATCTTTCTAGCACCAACTGTTTGGGCGGTAGGTCTAGGACGGACGGAAGGATTTGACGAATGTATAAGGGTTCCGAGTCAAGAACTACGGAACCCTGAAAACGATTATATTAATAAAAAAATAACAAAATAAAAAAAACGAATCCAAGTTTTATTGTTATTAATTTATAAAAGTTATAAAATTAGTTCTCAACGTGACTCAAAGATTAGTCGGTATAGGTTGCCCGGGAGTCCTACACACACCCTTCGTTGTCCCCAAGAAGGGTATGGTGCGAAACCCATTCCCCGCGTAAAAAAAGGTGTAAATATATATAATATACTCCAGAAAAGTAAATGTATTGGCCCTATCTTCTTCAAATCAATTTTAAATTTGTCACTAATATTTAATTATTTGTTCGACTATATTAGATTAGAATATACTTTATTGTACACCAAATACGGTTTTTGCAGTTGAAAGTTTCTGTAAGATATGTACAATGGGCGGCCTTATTGCTAAAAGCAACCTCTTCCAGGCAACCTTTGGATGGACTATTCGACAGAAGAAAAAGGTGATTTAATCACAAAATAGTAGAACTAAGAACGACGTTGTTTTATCCGCAATAGACAGTGGTCAAATGAAATAGAAGCAAAGAAACAAATCACCGCTAGGTCCGCTAGGCGCAATCAAAGGGCGCCTAGGCGGTCGGCGCGTAATGCTAGTAGGGCGAGTGGTCACCAAAACAATAGGTATCTTACATTTACACAGATATATTTGTATGTGTTTTTGAGGTTTTCGTAAAGTAATAGTTTAAAGTTCGTGTTTTAAGACTTAGACTACAATAGATTTTGAAATGTGACGTCACATTATTTAGGACCCCTCCCACCCCCTTGTCACACAATGTCACACTTCGTCGACCCCCTCCCTCCCCCTTAAGGTGTGACGTAATTTATGGATGGCCCCTTATCAGCAAATCTTTAAAATGTGAATTTTGTATATAGAAATAAGTAATGAACTACGTCATTACCTAATCTGTAAAGTAATAGAATTGTTAACTACTTTTGCACCTAAGTTTCAAATGATCAACATAAGATAATAATCTTTGTAACAGGGATACGGTGCTACCCATGGGAGCAACTGATGGACCACCCACAATGATGTCATTCAAGGCATTCCTGGCTGCTCAAGATGACTCAATAACTGTTGATGATGCTATACAAAAGTATAATGAATATAAACTTGAATTCAGGAGACAGCAACTGAATGAGTTTTTCGTTGCTCATAAAGATGAAGAATGGTATGTAACATATAATCTTAAAACTATTTATACACTCAAATAATACTGTCTAGATAAAGCTTCATATACATCAAAATAAGGGGCATGCAGTTACATTTGTTTTCGTTATATGGAGAACTTAATTTGGGGTTTCTTATTTCAACAAATATTGTAAAGTTCAACAGTAATAGCATAGTTACTAAGTAAATAATCAATACATTTCCCTTTACATAATTTGCTGGTAATCGAGAAATTCTAAGCATACATTATGTTTCCATTGCACTTGTATTACTTAACTCGAAGTAAGTTCAACTATGCTTAGAATTTTTCAAAGATGCTATGCAAATCTTAACAGTTACCTTTTTTCCCTACAGTCTACAGTGTATTCGTGTGGATTGCTGGACATCATTCAGAAACTTTAATCGAACTTTATGCAAATGATTAAATGCCGTGTGTAGCTAGTTTATCTCGCGTTGACCAGTAGCGCGCAATGCTACAGGTTTCGTTACTGTTAGGGGTAGGGCTATAATATTCCACATGTGTGGAACAGGTGAGATTATGAAGATTTTTTAAATATATGTATACTAAGAAATTTTAGTTTTCTGTCATGAAGTACAACCTGAATGGATAAGTAAAAAAGGTGGTTTATTTATTTATTTAGTTAGATTACCGATATTCATACAAAACTAGAAAGTATACATCTATAATAAAAGATATAAATTTACTAAGAAAGTCAAAAATATATCCAAATAAGCAAGTCGCCTATTCTTGCCTTAAGTTTGTTTTAATACTTAATTGGTTGCTATTGTTATTTTTTTGTATTAATATCGTAGTATTCACTTGGTTTTCTTATTTATTTATCATTTTATGGACTTTTTACAAAAATAAAATGTAATCCAAGTTAATGTAAACATTTTGTCACATAGGTTCAAGATTAAATACCATCCTGAAGAGTCAGTTAAACGAAAAGAAGAACAATTAGCTGCGTTAAAGGTATACACGGCAAAAAAATTAAGATAATAATAATGTTAAAAGTTGGATATTATTGCAGCTGAAATGTTTTTATTATATGTTACAGAATCGTCTCAATGTCTTCCTAGAACTGTTGCAGAGTGGGGAACTTGATAAAGTATCTGTAGATGTAGATAAATCTGATAAACTGATAAGACTTCTCGATACTGTCGTCATAAAACTCGAAGGTGGTACTGAGGAAGATTTGAAAGAGCTAGATGAACCCCCACCTCAAGAAGTTGTTTCTAATGACAAATCAGGTCCATATTTTCAGAGTACTTTATATTTTTTTTTTTGCTAGACATGTTAAAGATGTTTATTTTTCTATTTTTAGATAAAAATAATGTTGATCCACCGGTTGTCATAGATGTTGATGCAGTGCAGGTTAAAGAAGAGAAAGATGAGAGTGAGAAACAGGTAATTTTTCTGATATTAAAGTTTGATGAAAAAGTTAAAATTAGTGGTGTTTTTATATAGGTAGATACACTAAAACCATAGTCAGATTCACTTTATTAAAATACTGTGATATTTTTATGTTACATGTTTCGATAAATTATTACATTTAAAAAACAGGAGAAGAAGGCCGAGTCTCCAAAGCCAACAGCCCCTCTTGAGATAGAGATAGACCCTCAATTACGTCAACTTCAAGAACAGGCGAAACTGTTTTCTCGTTTTAACGCTAATGGAACCGAACCAGAACCTGAGAAAGTTGAGAAAGAACCATGTAAGTATATACTTATTTATAAATATATATATATATATATATATATATGTATATATATATATATATATATATACATATATATATATATATATATATATATATATATATATATATATATATATATATTATTTAAAAAAATATCCAGCTGAAAGAAATTTTTCTCATAAAAAATGTCAGTGTGTGCCAACCTTAAAAAATAGACATATGCGGTTGCGATCTTTTTTTAGAACTTGAGGAACCATTCTTTCATACTATATTTTCATGTAGCTTTCTATGAAAAAAAAGTCATTTGAACTCGTTATGTTTACATTGCGTGATGTTGCATAGCCTGGGCCTCGATGAATGGGCTATCTATCACTGAAATTTTTGAAAATTTGACCAATTCAAACAATTAAACACACCATAGATTTACAATCTGAAACACGGGAAGTTCTTGAACCGCCCGGGTATTAGTATAGAATAGCCGAGTCCCGCGTTGTTACTCACGGTTATTGTTGTAAATCGCGAGTAACACTGCAGAGCACAGCTTCATTGCATCAGCTAATTTGATATTTCAGACAGACACTACAGTTTTATTTATTTTAATCGATTGTCGTCACTCTCCATTGTCGTCACTTGGTGGAACTTGTTGAAAACACATTGAAAGTAAACTTGTACTAGTTTCATTCCACTATTTGATGAGCCTAATGTTTTTTATTTGACCTCTATTACTTCATGGGAGTCATACTTGATAAAAAAAATAAAATAAATATTTCGGACATCTGACACACAACATCATCTAGTCCCAAGCTAAGCAGAGTTTGTATTATGGGTACTGGACAACTGATATAAATACATAAACATACTTTTTTTTTTCTAAGTACATACATAGTACATACAATGCAATTATTTGGAATCCTAGGGAACAACTATACACGCTTGCAATAGAGAAAATTCAGCGGAGATTCGCCAGATTCCTTTATAAACGTGCCTACGGATACTACCCATTTATGTATCCGTCCATGTTTGTATCTGGGATGGTGGGTCTAGATACATTACAATCCAGGCGAGAGCTTATGCACGTGGTACACTATTACTTGCTGCTAAACAATAAGGTAGACAATCCATCGGTACTTGAGTGCATTCACTTATATGTACCAAATAATTATTTGAGTGGCGCAGGACGACGACAGCATCAACTGTTCACCTGTCCATCAGCTTGGCGCACTCCTCAAGCACGTAATAGTCCTACAGCTAGAGGAATTAGATACCTAAATATTTTTCTTAGAAAGAGTCCAGATACAGACATATTTTTTGACAAACCTAGTGCTATTTTCACGAATTTTAGTATTAAATCTTAATGACAAAAAAATAGCAATTCAATGTGTATAATAATTTATTTTTATTTCAATTAATTTAGTAATAATGTAATATAATCTATGATAAAGTTGACAATTACATAATATTTACTAATTTTGACATTGTTAAGGGTAATGTGACAATAAATTTAAGGCATACAAACGTTTTGGTAATGAACTGTAAGTTTGTAATGCTTATCATTTTAAATAAATAAATAAATAAACAATTTTGGTTGGATAGAAAATACCCAGGCTCCGAATCAAATATTTGTGCATCACACAAATATTTGGTCCGACCTGGGAATCAAACCCGAGACCTCTTGATCAACAGCCGCATACACTAACCACTAGACCAACAAGGCATTTATTAAATAATGGAATAAAAGTACAACTAAGTTTTATTTTAAGAATGTATTATGACATATTTGTAGGCTCGCATCTTCTACAGCATTTCGTTGACAAATTAGCTGTAAATTATTATTTTGTTACATAGGGTTTTTGGTTGTTGTAACACACACATTTTGTTATCAGTGCCTCCTGGTTCATCGTCGAGTTCCACTTCATCCAGTTCATCATCTTCTAGTTCTGATGAAGAAGGAGAGACCACCACTCGGCGTAAATCCAAGTCTAAATCAAAGACTCCCGATAAATCACCAAAAGAAAAAGAAAAGTCTAAGTCACCAACTGTAGAAACTGTAGTTGATATTACTGAGAATGATAAAGAGAAAGGTGGAGACAAGAGTGGAGATGAAAAAGCAGAGTCAGTTAGCGATGTTGTTATTGAGAAAAAAGAATGTCGTGCATTGCATAAAACAACTTCTATATTCCTGAGAAATTTAGCACCCACTATCACAAAAGCTGAAGTTGAAGCTGTAAGTAACTAAATATATTATGGGAATGCATTATGTTTATCAAACGCCTCTAGTGTTTATGAATATTAAACATTTTTGTTCGTACAGGAGTACCTGTTGACCATAGAGTTTGAAATAGTTAAACAATTCGTGCTCTATTCTAGATGTGCAAACGCTACGGAGGTTTCTTGCGTGTTGCTCTCGCCGATCCTTTGCCAGAACGACGCTGGTTCCGACGTGGTTGGGTCACATTTCGTCGCGATGTCAACATTAAAGATATATGCTGGAATCTTAACAACATTAGAGTAAGTTTTCCTAACTATATTCATTACACTTTCAAAGGGGTTGGTAAAATAATTATTTAAGTTGATTGCTTTAGGAATTGTTTCAGCGTCGAGTCACGTTACCATATCTAATAATATGGTAATGTGACCTGATAATGAAACAAAAATAAGACTGGTATTCTCTTAGATATCCTTACTAATATTATAAACGCGAAAATTTTTGAGTATGTATGTATGTTTGTTGCTCTTTCACGCAAAAACTACTGAAAGGAATTAGATGGAACTTTACGGTAATATAGCTTATATATCACAATAACACATAAGCTACTTTTTACTCCAATAATCGAGAAACACGCGGGCGACAGCTACTAAATAATATTTCGATTGCCAATGTTTTAGTCCATACAACCCTGTTACAAAATTAGTTCTTTGCTTTGTTCAACCTATAAAATAGCTTTGTATGTTACCAATCAATAATATTAATTTTAATTTAAGCTTCGCGAATGTGAATTGGGTGCTATAGTCAACCGCGATCTTCAACGTCGTATTCGTGCGGTTTCGGGTATTACTCTGGAACGAGCTGTCCTGCGTTCGGACGCGCGGTTAGCGGCCCGTCTCGCTCATCTACTCGACACTCGTACAAAACTCTGGAATGACGGGACCGAGGATCAAACAAACGAAAATGATCAAGGAAGCGCTGAGGTTTGTATGACGTTTTTATAGTGTTATAGATGATACAGTAGTGACAAATTTATAAAATTATGCTATTTTTTTCAGAGCTTTAGTCTGAGTTCAAAGAACCCAGTCCTACACAAAATCACAGAACATCTCATTGAAGAAGCGTCTACTGAGGAAGAAGAATTACTAGGTCTTGAGGCATCATCAGAATCTTCACCTACAGAACAAGTGGATCCAGAATTAATGCGAGTGCTAGACCGCTTAGTGCTCTATTTACGCATTGTTCACTCTGTTGATTATTATAACCATTGCGAGTATCCCTATGAAGATGAAATGCCTAATCGCTGTGGTATCATGCATGCTCGATCAGGGCCTCCAGTAAATAAGGTGTGTATAAGAATAATATATATTTAATAATATAATTTGGACGTATGGCCTTAACCCTCTCTTGAGAGGAGACCTGAGCCCAGCAGTGGGACGTTATGGGTTGTTGATGAATATAATTTTTGGACACTTCCAAGATCCATCTGTAAATAGAGTTGTGAATCATTGTGAAATATGTCCCACATCTACACATTTTGTTAACAAATCAGGATTAAGACAGCTCAAATTTCTTTGCCATTAATTAAATAAATAACTGTACTTTGAAAATCAAAACTAGTATTTGCACCCTTACAAACTTGATTCTATTCAGTCTTGAATTACAATAACGGCCTCATAAGTGTATCGTGAAATATTTTGCATTTCCTCTTGAATAATTTCCTATAATTCCTCTAGGGACTCTGGGTTCCTGTTGAAAACTTTGATTATAAGGTATCCGAAAAAAAAACTGGCTACGAGGTGGCCGGTTAATGCCCCTCTTTTGGATATCACTTTTTGGCCAAACTTTAATAATAATTTATTTACAAAAAACATACAATTTATACATAAGAGCACACTAATTACATTAGAACTTCACAATACATTGTGTCTGTAATAAAATGCTTAATGCTATCTCTTAAACTAGGCATTCCTGTATTTAAATGTAAGAATGCGAATCAAAGATGTTCTGGTCACGCCTAAGGCGTTAGACCGCTTCCAAGTAGCGAGTCCAGGATTTTCACAAACTGACACTCTTACACGCTCGACGTTTTCGGGATCTCTTGATGTTCTAGGTCGGTTCTAGGTGGGAGCTTCAGTTTTACGCCGTATGTTGTAATTTTCATTGCGCTAGAGTAAAAGTATCGTTGTTGCGGTAGTACTCGCGTACACAGAACGCACGTTGTTCATCACTAAGCGACGCCATGGTACTGGTCCTATTGGCCGGTATTTGCGCTTCGTAGCCCCTCCGCCCCACCCCGCCGTCGCTGCTCGTCGCAGCTACCGATTCAAATTTAAACGAACTTTTGGTCCACCCTGTAATTAAATCATATTAATTATTCTTCCAACAGCCAACGCAGCAAGAAATACAAGATTATGTAAAATCTTTCGAAGGTAAAATGTCTGCATTTTTGCAAGATGTCAAACCACTTTCTGACGAAGAGCTGCAAAAGCTTGGTATAAAGGTAAGTTTAAGTATCCTTTATTACCCACATATGAATTAGTAACATTGTTCACACCACATTCTGATTTATTAGGTTTTCATTTCATATTATGAGAGTTATCTTAATCAGTTTTTATATTTTACGTAATATTTATTTAAAAAGTGACTAATAAGTCCTACCTGTATAACAATCGTCTGTATTCCTTGTGCAAATGACAATAATTGTTTTTGCATCACAACCTTTGTGTTTTAAAACAATTTATTTTTTATCTATCAAATAAATGATTACCGTACAATATCATCAAATGAACAGATTTTTACTGTATGAATATGAAAGTAAATAGGTACTTCATCAAAACGCATTTTTTTTTTAATTTTCGATCTGTTTCTTTTGGCACATCTCTGGAACGGCTGCACCGAATTTGACAAGACTTACTGACAGAAAGTTGATTATATAATTAACATCTTTTTTAGTCTAGCGTCGCTCCGCGGTGTTTATTATGAGTTACATGAATAACTGCGGGTACTGCCGCGGGACGGCTAGTTTTATAAAAAAATGTTTACTAATTTGTGATATACTCAATCCAGTTCTTATTTTTTTAGGACACTGATGCAGAAGTGGAGAAATTCGTCTTATCTAACACACAGGAACTAGCGAAAGACAAGTGGTTGTGTCCATTGAGCGGGAAAAAGTTCAAAGGGCCTGATTTTATTAGGAAACATATTTTCAATAAACACGCGGAAAAGGTAATTATTTTCAATTACTTATTTTTTTTAATTGTTATACATTTTCATAGCAAACATTTTCTAATGTAATTAAATTTTGCTCAGTTTCATTACTTTTAAGTCTATACTCTGCTAGGCCATAACATTACCGATATTTAGTGAATCCATCAGTATAAAAGAATATAATATCCAACTTGCTCTTGGCATTAAAATAAATATAGGAGATATGTAGTAGTTGATGGTTCGTCCCCTGACAGGTGGACGAGGTACGTCGTGAGGTGGCGTACTTCAACGCGTACGTGCGCGACGTGCGACGTCCCTCGCAGCCCGAGCCCAGCACAAGAGCTCCGCCCGCGCCGCAGCACGCGCCCGCACCCGCACCGTCAGTACACACTTCACTCTTCTACTCATTTTAAATCCTTTGTTTAATAATAATAACAATATTTCGGACATCCAACGTACGTCGCATAACCATCACAAACATATTTGTAATGGTTCGCTGTACGTGTTAGGCACTCTGTTAGTGCAGTAAGCAGTTAATAGATTAAATATTAAACAAAAAATTCGTGTGGCACTCGGGGACTGCCGCGGTAAAGCTATTGCATAGCATTTTTATCAACTTATGCAATTATAATTATTTAAATAGTTTTGATTTACGCATTTTTTTTCTTTGATGTTAATTCAAGTTTACAAAACAATATACACGGTTTTTTTTTACCAACATTATGTACATTCTAACAATATTATTGCCAAACAATATAATCATCCTATTAACCGAAAGAAGATGACAACTAAACAGAGAACATTAAAGTAATATGAGCATATCTATGGAATAAAAAAACGAAATAAAATAAGAAGAAGAATCTAGAATGACTGTGTTGTCATGGCAACGGATAACAGCCGGTGGCGCATGCGTTAATCTGCCTATAGAGCACGGAGTGGCCACATCCTTGTCGCACTGCAGTTACAATCTTATTCTCTATCCTTTTTTAGGGTGTTAGGTTTTTTCGTTACGGAATTTCTTAATTCGATCGCCGCGCTCAAAGCCCGCTATAAAAGCTATACAATAGCTTAACAATTATACGTTATCTAGCCACAAACCATGAAGGCTTAATTTTTTTTAAACAAATTATTCATAGCAACACCCATCATTTAATGTTATAGATTTTTATTCAAAAATGCAGGATTCTTAAAGAATCTTGAAGTAAATTGTGTCAAAACTAATTTACCTATTAGCCCGTCACAAAATAAAAATATAAGTGACAGAATCACTTTTTATAAACATAATTAATAGCCACACAACTTAATCGATTTGAAGTCATACCATAGATAAACCTTTTATTTTGAACAAGCGAGTCTCGGTTTCTTCTGTTGGTCTTTTCGGTTTAGTCGTGAAAACGTAAAAGAGAGTTAATTTCCGAATCGATTTAAATTGCGTGCAACTGGAGAGCCCTAAATCCAGTTATCCACTCCTATAGGTTAAAAATACGCATAGAATAGGGTTCCGTAGTCACCCATTATGGTAGGTAGATTTAAAATCGTAAAACCAATAAACAATGCTTACTACTTATTATTTATTTATTTTTGTACTAACTTTTTCAAGTGAGTGCATTTTACAAATTAGGCCCTTATAAACCTGAAACAAAAAGTTATCAAAACCGCAATAGTTTTCCTTGAAAGTTTAGAAACCTCAATGTTTTTGAAATACCTATCTACCTATTCTTGTTTGTCTAGTGGTTAACATATGCGGCTACTGTTTAAGAGGTTTTGGGTTCGATTTCCGGTTCAGACCAGATGTTTGTGTGATCTGCACATATTTGTTTCGGAGTCTGGATGTTTTTTATGTATAATATGTATATATTTACAAAAAAATGTATGTTTATGTATTTATATCAGTTGTCTAGCACCCATAATACAAGCTCTGCTTAGTTTGGAACTAGTTGACGTTATGTGTAAGATGTTCGAAATATTTATTTATTATTATTTTTATAAGCTAACAGTCGTGAAGCACAGTTGGAGGCTTTCAGGCGACTTGAAAACCATCCCTTCCAAAACGTTGTCAGCGTGGAGACATATGACCTTAACCCTCTCCTGGGAAAAGATCTGAGCCCAGCAGTAGGACGTTATGGGTTGTTGATGATAGTTTTGATCTTGGAGTAGTAGAGAGGCTACTTTGGACAAAAGCTAGTGCATTATAAATGGATGCAATATATAAAATTGGTTTTAAAAAGTGGTAAAACGTGAGTCACTTGGGTTTATTTCATCATCAACAACCTTTAACAGTATACTGCTAGACATATGTCTCTCTTTCAAATAGATTTTGGTCTACTATATGCTTGCCAGTCGGGTTGGTATAGGGATTGTTTCAAGTTTCCTTCCTTATTCGGCTCATACGACACCTACATCTTTGCTAATCTGTAAGCACAGGGTTTTATTTGAAAGATATTGTTTTCGGCAGCAGGTACGGCTCGGCGCCGGGTGGGGGTCCAGGAGCGGCCCGCGGCTGGGGCTGGGGCGGTTGGGGTCACCCCGCCTCCTACGCGCCCAGGCACCCTCGCTTCTCACGCCCCAGGTGACTACATGCTTTTACTACTCTTCACATAATGCATGCGTGTATACAAACATTACAGCATGAAATTACTCAATTATTATGCTTTTCAAACACACTCGGGTCGTCGCCATCATCTTCCGAGCCTTTATTCCCAAGTTTATTTGGGGTCGGCTACTAGTTCAACCGGTTTTACCTGAATTTCGGGTCGTCGCCATCATTAAAGAAAATTATAAAAAGTTACGTATATACGGCTGAAGTCTTATAAAATTTTTTTTTTTTGAATATATTTCACATCAGTGATCCATCGCGTGTCAATTTACAAAAATAAATTCATTGCTTATTGACCAAACTGTACTAGTGACGTACTGTATTTCCAAAGCATTCGAGTGTCATATCACCTATTACTTCGTCCAGGCTTTGTATTCTGTCTAGTTCAATCACATAGGGCTGTAAAAATAATACAACGCATGGAATCATGCATGAATTCATGTATTGTGGCCAACTTACTAAAAAAAAATATTTACAAGTATCAAAATGGTGAAAAGTACTTTAATTTAATAGGGGATGGGTTCATTTCGTTGAATATAAGTAGTAGTATGTAGTAATAGTATAAGTTATTAATTTAAGCTCTATATTTTTATGTTAAAACCTATTTTTAACTTCAATCATCAATTGAAATTCCTTGCATCAAGCAACAATGCTTTACTAAACAAGATTGTACAAAATCAAATGCAGTTTTAAATTCAAGGCATAAATGCAGTGTAACAATTCACAGTACAGAATGACAATAGGACATTAGATCATAGCTAGACAAGATACACAACAGTGTTCTACTGCCCTCTATTTTATAAGTAGACAAACACTTGTCCTCTTGAGTATTATTATTTATTTATTATCTTATTTTAGCCTACACTAATCGCACGTTGCCCGTATTTAGTACAGCTTAAAATTCAAATTTCTTCATATAGTTCTCAAAATATATTGGGTGCGCTGCAATTGTTCCTGTTTACATTAATGCTTCAATGGGATTAAAGGTTTACTTGATATTTTTTAAAGATGTTGGTCCAAAACCGTAAAATCTTAAGTGTGGTTTGTCAAAATCACATCATGCAAGTCTTCAACATCAATCCTTATTTTAAAGCGTTTAGTGAGAAAAACATAAGGTTCATATCTTCTGAAGTCGATACGAGGGCGGTTCAATAAGTACCCGTGTTAGAAATGAAGACACTATTTTTTTAAATTATATTTTTACTATCAGCATTGTCCCCTTTCTGAAAGATATACTGCTCCCAACGATCCGGGCCATTTTTTTAACCAAAGAATAGGATTTGTCGAATCGTCAAGATACGCCTCGGTCTCGGCGATAACTTCCTCGTTTGAGCTAAAAAACTTTCCCGCGAGCCATTTCTTAATGTACCTAATATTTTTGTACGAAATTTTTCAAGTGAGTGCACATAATGTACCTACCTAACATTAAGAAATGGTTACAATGCTGCGTGTCTTCTTTAATTTTTTGTCGAAGTTCTCCAATAGCTCACTGTAGTATAGTCCAAACATCGTTCTTCCTTTTTCTAAAAAATCCATGGGATGACAGCCTTTTCATCGTCATAAAAATTTGTCGCCCTTACTTTTTCGTCCGATTTCGCCTTCTTTGGAGCTGATTCACCGAGAGAAACCCATTGTTTTGATTGTTATTTAGTTTTTGGTGTCTAATGTTGCATCCAGGTTTTTTCAACGGTGACAACTCGACGTGAAAAGTCCTTCGGATTTCGCTTAAATTGCTTCAAACACTGCTTCGAAGTTAACAGTCCCATCCTCTTGTTGTCCACTGTGGGCAATCGAGGCACACATTGGGTCGACAATTTTTTCATCGCCAACTTGGCAAATATTAATTGCTGTTCCGGTCGACACACCTACGGCCAATAATAATTGTTACTTCGTGCACTTTCGTTCCTCGAACAGCGAGAATCATGTCGTGGACTTTTTTAATGATTTTCTCAGTAACCACGTCTGCCGGGCGTGTTGGTCTGAAATCTGTTTTGGCGTCGTCTAGTGTGAATCTACACACGTTAATAACCCGACTTCTCTCAGGACCGTCCTCTTTTTTTAAGCACGGGTACTTATTGAACCGCCCGGGTATGTAGTCATATATGTACACGCAGTTACACAATTTATACGATTCGACACATCATTAATATGTAAATATGTTCTTTTGTTGACTTGAACTCAAACTTCACAATATTCTTTTGCAACACATCGAACGCTTTCTGTATTGCGAACTATATAAATATTAAATTTATTGTAAGACAAGTCTAAAATACGAATAAGACGATCTAACATCTGCATTTATCACAACCCCATAACTACTTTTTCTCGCCAAAGCTCTGAAAGATTTCAGCATTGTCCTGTAGCTTTCCGGAAGGATGACTCGCCCCATTTTCGAGCTCTTAAATAATGATCAACTTAATTCTGCATGACCATAACACTTCTACTAATGTGCACTATGCATTGCTTTGTTATTGCATCTTATACGCTTGTTTAATACTCATTGCACATAGCAGAACATGTTTATAAGTTGAAAGAAATAATTTACAGGGAAAATGTGGACCGGTCCCGGCCTCTTGTTGCATACAACGATCTTGACTTCCCGGACAATGGCGACATATTCTAAATTATGACATGTACTTTCTTAATTTTATAGTAAATAAAACAGAATAAATTGTGTTTAAGAGTACAGCTCTAACTGAATATAATATTGTTGTGACAAGCATTCCGATTAAGTCTCAAAATAACTAATTAGTAAATAAAAGTATCTATACCTATTTAAAATCAGGAGAAAACTTATATTATAATCTATATTTTCAATATATTTTTGTCATTATTTGTTTAGTAAAATTTATTATTCTATACAACAACGTACTTCCACATATACATTATATTTAGAGTTAAGAATTATACTGAAGAACTATATACTTGAAAATACCCATACTGAATAGATTATAATAAAATGCTTAAGATTACGTATTCTATGAATGGAATTGGTATTATCAGTTTAATTTTTATTGTATTTAACAATGTTCTGCCATTACAAATAACAATTATGTTACCTTTAATAATTATTGTTTTGCCCATATTTAATGTACAATTCCTAATAAACTGTCCGAAATTCCAACGGCCTATGTTTTTTTGCTATTAACTTCCCCTTTGCCCTTTTAAGAAATCCTGTTGATAATTTCAAATAAACCTCCGGGAAGATGAGATTAATTAATTGGTTGCTTACAATGCAGTGTGACATTTACCTAGTAGCGTGATTAGGTATTAGTGTTTGTAAGTGCATTTTCGTTTGTGTTGTTGAGTGAGTTGCTGCTAACGTAGATCATATGGTTGATTGTTAAAGGGGCGGCGGCGCCGAATTCCGTCCGGTGATACACTATCGGGACTTGGACGCCCCGCGCGAACCAGACGAGTTCATTTAACGGACCATTGCAACAACTACTTGCCAAAGGAGACGATCACCTAAGCGATACATTAAATATTTCGTGGAAATATTTTGATTAATCACATTTTCTGTAAATAGTTTAATGTTCATAAGTAAATAATAGTGTTAAATATCTCGAGCCTGTTACATAGTAAGTTACATTGAACAACTATTGCACACATTTTCTTATATGTATTTTAAGAATACATTAATCTACTTTAAATCTGATATTTTATTTGATTAGATATAAAGACTCCCAGTAGTTTTAGCCAGAACCCTTTAACAGGACATTTTTATCCACACTAACTTCTATATTTTCAGACTTGAGTTGTTATGAACATACATTAAAATGTTTCTCCTAGCCCCTAGAAGACTGGGGCCAGTTAGAGCCGAATTAGGAGGAGTCATTATTAGTTTTCATTATTTTTGTAGTTTTTTTTAGCAAATGCCTATGAAAATGCTGCTTGTCACATGAAGAGGACTCTGAGGAATTGTTCGAGAGAACGTGAAACATTTATATCTATCACTTTACGCATCGTGACTCTGCGATTGTGCTCTACGTGCGATACGTGATCTGTGTCCAAATTTTTTAGTCATCACAGCAACAGGATGGAACAGTCCACTGACGCATATAGGCCTCTCCTTGGAAAGCAGGTTTTTGGCCTACTACCATGCCTGCCAGACGGGTTGGTATAGGGTTCGTTTTAAGTTTTCCTTTGCAGTATTGTTGTCATGCGTAGATTGCTCCCTTATATATCTCTTCGACACCCATAGGATGAATAGGAGTGGTGACACTTCGTATTTTCAATCCATCACCATATGGACTAAATAAAGAGTAAAGTCTTATTCTTAGATTTAAATTATAAATGTATCTGTAATATACAACATAAAAATATATTTTATCAATGAAGTTCAAAGAACGAGTAGAGACTTATACACTCCGTTCATAAACGCTTAACCTTCTGGAAACTATAATGTTTTTAAATAAATAATTGCCAAAATGTGTCAACTCTCTAATGGAAAGCATGAGTAGAATCCAAAAGTGATGGGCGCTATCCTCATTGCAAATGTGGACATCGCAGTTATTGTATTTTATTTTGAACCAGTATGTCAAAGTATAACATTTGTCAAACTCATTTTTAACACCCTTTTATTAGCTTATTAATTTGATTATGTATGTATGTGGTATAAATAAGGAAATAAATATATTCAGACATTTAACACAACGCCTATAGCTTTAAACTAAGCAGAGTTTTTACTATGAAAGCTAGACTGACTAATAGAATTCTTGTTTTTTTTGTAAATACATACTCGTACTTACATATTACATAGAAAACACCTAAACTCTGAAACAGATAAATAAATTATGTAGGTAGGTATGAAGAGCTCTAACTGGTCACACATCCCTTCTAGAAGACAACGCGTGCTAGCCTTGGAAGTCACCGCTTAAGAGTGGTAGAATTTAGAAATATGTACTAAAACTAAGCTGGATGCGAGAAGCCCAAAATCGATCACAGTGGTGTGCAATGGGAGAGGCCTATGTCCAGCAGTGGACTGCGATAGGCTGATGATGATGATGATGACTAGACCTAAATGGTTCGGCTCTTTCTGTGCCGAGCAGTTAAAAACTGAACTCACCACTGCTCACGTGTTTCTCTCTCTCTCAAAGCACCTCATCAGCATAGTGTGTATCTGTATTCTCAGTAAGTTTGGTGGCCCCCCACTATTGGATTCTACATGTGTAGAATCCAATAGTGGGGGGCTTTCTTTGAGGCAGAGTACTCTGCTTTAAAATTAAAAATTAAAAAAAAAATGATATCTAGGTATGTATCTTCATAAAGGACTGATGAAAATACAATTAATATTTTAATGAATACGTCTGATTATTCTGTTCAGGATCTTCAGGATATACGGCTGTATTTTGCCAGAAGGCGTGCACTGAATTACTCTTACTTTTACTAATTATCACGCGTCCACGTTGATATCGCTTATCGCGATAAAAAGTATGTATGCCTATGTCTATGAAATCGATTTTCGATGCAGTAGTTTGGTCGTGAAAACGTAATAGACAGTTACGGTCAAATTTATCATTTTAGAGACAGGTAATACGCATTATGTAGGTACATATTTACCATTTATTTAGTTATCGTTAACATTCACTGCACAAATGTATAATTTACACATTATCTATAATAATAAATAAAATTGGAGTGTCCGTTTGTAATATTAAAATAACCTCTTGTTACTAAATGCAAAGGTATATGTATACACAGTACATATGCCAAAATATTATTTGTTTGTGCCGGAGAATCTCTGGAACGGATGGACCGACTTCGACGGGACTTTCACTGGCAGATAGCTGATGATATAAGGAGTAACTTAGGCCACTTTTTTCAAACTAGCTTCGTCCTGCGGCGTTGCCCGCGGTTACAACAACAAACGCGGGTAACACCGCGGGGCTCAGCTAGTACTACATATAAATAGTTCCTAATAATAACAATCTCACGCACGGCCGTCTGATTCCAAAGTACACAGAGCCTGACACATATTTCTAAATGTAATGGATAAATTATACCCAGACCATTGATAAATATACTCTACACATAATTATTTGTCCTGGGTGCAAATCGAAACCACGACTTCTGGTTTAGCATTCAGGATCACTAACCTGTAGAGATCAATATGACCGATAATTCGTCATTTGTAACGTATAATTAAACCTTTAAATTTATGGTAGGTAATGATAAGGTATGTCCAATGAATATGCATCAGAGTACACTTAAAAATGCAGTTATAAGTAGGAATACTCATGCAATAAAATTGTTTTGTAAAAATATTGCAGAGCGTTAGCTGGCAGCATTGACCTCCGGCTTGTATGATTCTCCGAAATTAAACCGAAGAGGAAAACATTAGTTATTGTTTAACAAAGTAAGCCATACTAAACCGAACGTGGAGTTAGTCGTACTGTAAAATCAATGTCAAAGATCACATCCTATAAGAAGCAACCAGTTATAGACCTTGACCTCTAAAATTACCGTCGATAGTACATGAGGCTGGCAAGTTATTTATTCTAATAAATAATGGCCTAAGGAACAAACAAACAGATTGTTTTTGTTTCCACAAATATGTTGTTCGTTAAAATTAAATCATTTAATCCAGATATTATTACTTTACAGGTATTTAGTATCTATTTTATACTTAACATAACTCGTCATCTAATGTAAGTGCGACTAGTTTCAATATAGTAAGGTATGCAAGTAGAGTACCTATATAGGTACATTATCGACGACGGGGCGCGTCACCCGGATGTGTGGATGCAGCAAGCTCACTTGCTTGTGGTCTCACGACTAGACTGGCTCGAAAACCGCCAGCCAGTTTTGCTGTCATCAACAACTGCTGGAATAGAAGCTAAGAGTCAACTCACATTAACTTAAATATGCTTATTCTAATATTTCCAGACATTTTATCTTATTTACACTTATAAAAAAATCCTGATTCCGGGGATATAATATTCTATTAATGATATACTTGAGTTTATTCTGGACAATGAAGTGTTTATATACGTACTGTTCTCATAAGTTCTAGTATTTTTAACACCTTTCGTAATTGCTTAGGAAAGATCAAAAAGGAATCTTATTTTATATTCCAGCTCTACATACCACCGTAAATATAAATAACTTTCTCAAGTTACTCGTGTCATTGAAAATTAATTGTCTCTACTATTTTAAAAAATGCAATCTAAAAAATCGCAAGGAGTAACGGCTATTTTATAATAAAAACTAGCCGAGATAAGAAAACACAAAAAAATGATATATCTAGATAAGTGTGAAGTTGAAACAGTCAATTAGTACCTATCTTGCTCACATCATAAGTACTACTACAAAATTAAAAATTCAGAACCGGAGATGATGTTTCGTTATGTCAATGTGTTTTCCCGCACTATACCTACTATTGAATATCATGTATGATTGGGTGACTAATAAATTTATAAGCACCTCCATACCCAGACACAACAATCGCCACGGCAAATAATACCTTCTGCCTACGTTAATACAACCTTTGATTCAAAGTAAACGCCAACAGGTTTTTTGTTAAAATATACATTTGTCTATTTGTATCGCTTTATAAAAGCAAGCGTCTGACGAATAAAAACATTGTGATTGAGAAGTTGCACAATGATGGAGCTCACAACTTGTGCTTTTATTTTAACACTTATAAGCTTAGTGACCGCTACGCCTTATGGATATGGTGTCAAAGGCGGCGCAGGCGCATCTAGTAGAGGTAACTAATCCTTGATATTTTCACATAAAAATACATATCTAGTTTACAATTGTTCGTTCAATACATAAAGATCAATATCGTGAAGACTATCCGCTGTAGGCTTCGTCTCTGTGAGCATAATTTATAAACTTAAAATAGTCTAAATGGGTGTATTTAAATGCATGCCAACTTTAATAAATTAAATATCAAATATAAAAATCAATTAGTTGTGTCCTTACTAAAAATTTAGTGACCTAAACACTGCATTTGGTAATACCGACGTTAAAATACGAGTACGATATTTATTTTTCCAACAAAAATAATGTGTTTTAATAATAGTGATTTGCTGAATGATGGCAAATAACCTTCGGCTCTACAAAGTATTTTTATTTTTAAACAGAGCAGAGTATTTTTAAAATTTATGTACTACGTAGACGTAGTGCATAAAGTTTAAAAATACTTGTTAACGACCATTATGTTTTCAATTCATTTGCTCTGATAAATCCCAACATATAATTATTAAGTAAGATGAAGCACATTAAGTGAAGATGCTACTACTATATGAAAAATTATACATACTGCTTAAGTGCACCGTGATTTCCTTGTGTCCTATTGTATCGACTGTATTAACAATTAAACAAGCATTTATCCCATATAAGAAGATACCATATACCTAATAATTTTAAGTAGGTACGAGTACTTATAGGTAATTTCTGTTTAAGTTTCAGTAATTGCATAACTTAAAATCACCTAGCCTACCATTTAAGATATTGTGTGTGTGCGTGGGCGCGTGTATTACTGTGAAATTTGTCGTAGAACAGTTAATCAATTTTTTTTTTCCATTTCAGCCTATTCCAGTGCCATAGCAAGTTCCTTTGGGAATCAGGGTCCCCTAGGTATACCTTCAGGAAGTGCCTTTTCGGGGAGTTTTTCAAAGTCGTCAGCCTCCAGTTCTTCTTCATCAAGTGCCAGTTCAAGTTCAAGCTCTAGCTCATTTAGCTACAACGGCTCTGGTGGCGGAAGCTTTTCAAGTCCAGAAACCAATGGAAATGCAGGATGTACATCTGGAATTTGCCAAAATGTTGGGCATCAAGCTTCCATTGGTACCAGTGGAGACTTTAATGGTTACCACATTGCTAATTCTGCTGCTGTAGCAGGTTCTGGGGGCACTACTGGAATTAGTTGCCAGGGGTCTCAATGCAATGGTAACGGTGAAAAGTGTTCATCAGGACAGTGCCAACCGATAGAAGCGTCTATTACTGACTACGACTCAGGCAATAAATGCTCCTCAGGACAATGTAGTCCTACTCCATCATCGGGTGATTCGGCATATCAATATGATGACTCTGATGACATACATTTTGTGCCTCATTCATCTAAAGAGGCTCATGACTCAAAAAAACACTTGTTCAAGGATAAAACAACGGGTTACATTGCTGGTTCTGATTGCCGACATGGTAATTGTGGCCCACCTGCTGTTAATACCCAACCCACCATTGCTCGTGGTTCATATAACTCCTATCCAGCTAAATCTTATTCTGGAGTGACACCTGGTAGTAACTTACCAGCTACACATTTGGACACTCCTAACTCAAATTCCGGTTGCACCTCAGGGACTTGCAAAATAGGTCAGGACAATTATTCACCTACAAGTTACAATGTTCCAATTCACGGTACGTATGAGTCACAAACACAAGTCATGTAATTAAGGAATTTGTGATATCCAAAACAAAGGAAGTGATATATTTACTAGTGGTTATTCTAAGTTTGAAAATTTCTCCTGACGGTTATTCTATTCCTTATGCCGGAACCACACTGCGTTAAGCGCTATTCGTTATGTGACTACGCCATATTCAAAATATTTGTTATGCGCGCAAACAACAAATATGCCATCCACACTTCGTTACGTTACACTGGTACGTTGAATTATGGCAAATAAGGCAAATATATGTGATGTTTGCGTGGAGCGATGGACGTATTGAGAGTTGCCGCAATTTATTATTTCCTAAATGCTACAAGTATATAGTTGCTAAAAGACCGAAAAGAAAATGCTGGTGGATGATAACAAGTCATAGGAATCTTTTCCGTTCGTCCACTCCATTTTAGCATACACAGTCACGTCGATACACCACCGCCGCAATCGAGCGAATGACTCACCGAAGTGTGGGGGCGGTCGATGCGCATATTCGCCTTATTCGTGTCCTTTGAAGTGTGTCAAAAAACCGACAAGTTGGCAGATACGCGTATTTGCTATTCGTACTAATGTGCCAATATTCGCTTAATTCGCACGCATAACGAATTAAGCGAATATTGGCGAATATACTCTCCACACTTCGCCGTATGCGCGTGAATAACCCGCATAACGAATAGCGAATAACGCAGTGTGGTTCCGGTATCAGAGTTGTGATTTCACAAATTGTTTTGGACGTATGAACTATTTCGACACGAGACTATAACTTCAAAAACAAGTTCCCACTAGGTACACCCAGAAAAGTACGGTGTCTCTGTAGAAGTTCCTAAACACAATAACTATGATTTTCTTATCAGTGGACCTAATAATCTCAAACAGCCATATACAAATACGCCATTACATATAAAAATAAATTGAAATTTTGCAGGGTCTGCATCAGGATGCAATACACCAGGTTGTTCCAGCGACTTCTCTTCACCTGGTGCCTATCCTCAGATACAGTACGATAACAAAAAAGACGACTCGTCTTCGAAAGAATTGCCAATATATACTGGTGGTTTTGGAGGACCTGCTGGAATGCTTAAACCCAATGACTTCAACATTCCTATATCTACAACAAGTAGACCTGAATATTTTACAAATCCAACGCACAATACTCCATCAAATGCGGTATCAGGTTGCACAACGCCCAACTGCAATGGATCTCCGACGATTGCGGTGAGTGGTACATCAACTAATGCTGGGTCGGGATCCTACAGTGGTAGTGTAACTGCATCTAACAATAAACCGATATATACTGGTGGTTTTGGAGGACCTGCTGGAATGCTTAAACCCAATGACTTCAACATTCCTATATCTACAACAAGTAGACCTGAATATTTTACAAATCCGACGCACAATACTCCATCAAATGCGGCACCAGGTTGCACAACGCCCAACTGTATTGAATCTCCGACGATTGCGGTGAGTGGTACGTCAACTACTGCTGAGTCGGGATCGTACAGTGGTAGTGTAACTGCATCTAACAATAAACCGATATATACAGGTGGTTTTGGAGGTCCTCCTGGAATGCTTAAACCCAATGATTTCAACATTCCTATATCTACAACAAGTAAACCTGTACATTTTACAAATCCAACGCACAAGACTCCATCAATTGCGGCACCAGGTTGCACAACGCCCAACTGCAATGGTTCTCCGACGATTGCGGTGAGTGGTACATCAACTACTGCTGCGTCGGGATCCTACAGTGGTAGTGTAACTGCATCTAACAATAAACCGATATATACAGGTGGTTTTGGAGGTCCCCCTGGTATGATAAAACCTGATGAATTTGATATAAAAGTACCAGTACATTCTTCAACTCAATCATATCACAACCACTCACCTACATTTTCTGCAGGTTGCACAACTCCAAATTGCAAAGGATATGCTACGAAAACAATTTCAGAATCCTATAATGAACGTCCAGTTTATACTGGAGGTTTTGGAGGACCTCCTGGAGCTTTAAATCCTACTGTTGCCAATGTTCCTCACAGTACTCAAAACACTCATACTTTTGGTGCGGGTGACACAACCACACAATCGTCTTTTGGACTACTCAAGCCTATCACTACACCAAAACCTTCATTTTCTGGATCCGCAAACAACTATAGACCTATTGGAGTGACCTATCCTAGTGCTCCAGCTGTAGCACCATTTACTCCAAACTATGACACAATACAACCAATCCATTCAACTGGTATTTCTTCTCCTGAGTGTAAAACAAGCAATTGCGCCACTTACCCTGGTAGTGTACCTGTTGTTACTGGCCCTTCAGGGTCATATGGAAATCCTGATGGTTGTAAAGGAGGAAATTGCGCTAGCTATCCAGATACTACGATTAACGTTAATGCCCCTACTGGAAACCATGGCCACTCTGGACACTGTAAAACAGGAAACTGTGCTGGTCTTCCCACTAGTGGATCTAATGACAAAAGCGAATCTGATACTAACACATCGTCTGGGTTATTTGAAAATTCTACTGGATGTAAAACAGGAAATTGCGTTGTTCCTAATGCAGTCTCGTCTAGACCGCATGAGGTTACCTATCCAAATCATTCTTTAAAACCATCTAATCCCCCCCAATACGTAGGTGTTCCTGGTGGACCTTCTGATAAAATTGTGCCTAGCGGAAGCGGTTTTATCAAGTGCAAAACTTCAAACTGCGCCGATTCTCTGACAGTAAATAGTGGTGCTAACTCACAATCTGGATTAGATCATAAATCAAAAGAACAACTACCAGTTTATACAGGTAGTTTTGGGGGACCACCTGGCTTATTAAACCCTAACGATTATTCAAAGCTTGACGTAACAGCAACACCTAACAAGTCAGTACCAGGCCTATTCATTCCTGTTACATGCTTCTCTGGTAATTGTAGTCCTAAAGAAGTATTACCATCGTCCAATGTACACAGTATCGGTTTGAGTGGAGCACATGCTATAGCTGCAAGTTCAGCTAATGCTGTCGTCTATTCAGGAGGATTTGGTGGACCACCTGGTTTTCTAACACCGTACGATAATGGAAAGGTTGATCTAACAAAAGTTATCAATGCACAAAAACAAGGAACGCACTATAGTGGAGGAAATTCGCTGAATACTGATATTGCTGCACCAACAGTAACTCAATCAAATACAGGATCTGTAGCCGCTAGTTTGTTTGGTACGACTGCTCTTTCGGGATCGACAGCAAGTGCAAACTCTGGTCCCTTTGATTATAATACTCAAGGTAGTGGAGTAAAAGGGGGCAGTCCGTGTGGTGGAGGATGTGGTGGTGTTCATACAAGCGGTTTACAAAACAATGGAAACTATGCAGCTGCCGTAGCAAGAAGTCTCTCAAGTTCAGGTGCTCACGGAGCTGGCGGCAGTTATGCCAGTAGTTCAGCTAGTGCACAGTCATCTGGGGTTTACACAAAAGGAGGTAAGCTTATATTTACAATATTATCGATTTAGTCGGCTAGGCGGCTAGTCTCCGAATGTTTAAGTGATGAGTAAATATATAAATATGAATTTCAACTTTTTAGAGTTCCGTAGTTCATGACTCGGAACCATTATAGTTTCGTCATGTCATGGCCGTCCGTTCGTCCTCGACTTACCGTCTAAACAGTTAGTGCTATAACGGCTCAGATAACTTTGTTAGTTCAGGAGTTATAGAGACCTTACTTGTAAAACTGTCTCACTTGACAAATTTCGTACAACAATAACGAAATAGTAAGTAAACATAGCAATTATGTATTGAAAACAATTTTAAATCCACGTGCCTTATTGGATGATTACGGAACTCTGTTCTATGCGTGGCCTGACACGCACTTGGTTGATTTTTTGACAACCATTCATCATAATTTTTGTGTACGTGTAACACTTTTTACACTTTTTTGGTGTACGGGTACATGACAATTATATGTCTATACTAGCTTTCGCCCACGGCTCCGCCCGCGTGTATCTTGATTATTGCAGTAAAAAGTAGCCTATGTGTTATTCCGATATATAAACTATATTACTATAAAGCTTCATCCCAATTCGTTCAATAAGTTTTTGCGTGAAAGAGCAACCAACATACATACATACATACAAACTTTCGCGTTTATAATATTAGTAAGGATTCTGTAATATGCATTTCATAGAAATGCAGAAAAGTGACTGTTATGCCATACTGAATATCGTTGGAGTAACAAGACACCGGTGTAAAATAAAGGTCTATAAATAGGTAGTCGAACTGGACTGTGATGGCACTGAGGACTCTGAAAGTACACAATAACATATCCACTCAAATAAACACATACATACATATACACATTTTTTTTCTTTACTTAATCATTAGTTAATTCTTGTTTTATGTTTATATTACTGTTAGATGTACATAAATCTAGCTTTGCAAATGGAATGAAATAGACTTGACGCCTCGACATAGATAATTTTAGTGTAGGATCTATAGATAAACAGAACCCTTCACCCCCACATATTTTTGAGACGTTAAATAAATTATATGCATAGTTTGTTATATTAATTATATTATTAACATGTATAAAAAATACTGCAATTGAAGTCATCTAGAAACACTAGAATGTCTAGGATTTTTATTGTCTCCTAGCTTTCACCTGCGGCTCGGCCAGCGTGCGTGTATCTCGATAATTGCAGTTAAATGTAGCCTATGTGTTATTCTGATATATAAGCTATATTTCTGCAAAGTTTCATCCAAATTCGTTCAGTAGACTATTGTCAACTAGTTATGTGTTTTACGAGACTATTTTTTCTTTCAAGTTCAGTCACTATTTTCCAGAGCCTAAAAGTTTAATATTATTAACTGATTTTTACACGTACATATAAGAGTTAGGGGTTCTTGTTACTGGCAGAGGCGTATCTAGCTCGAGAAGCGCCCGTGTGCAATTATTACTCTAGCGCACTTTAGCAAGAGAGCAGGCTTATTAAAAGCAGAGCTGTCGGCGCCCCGCATCATCACTGCGCCCGTGTGAAATTATACCTAAAATGGAAGCCTCATAAATAACTAAGTTTTTTTCTGTTCCAGGTTATGGAAAACGATAACATGCTATCGAACATAGTAATTAAACGTAGTAAAGTAACGCAAACGAAGACTTATTTATAATAATTTAGTCGTATCAATAAGAATATATTTATATTAATGGTACCTAGATGTAAGAACTACGAGCTTATATTTCATTATTGAATGATTAAGAATGTTGAGAGCAAATAAATGTTTGAGACAGTTTATCTACGGTCTTTTAATTTATTTTGGCTGAATGTAGAATAGCACCTGCATGAAATCCTTTAGTACAATTATATTACGTACATATATCACTACTCAGTAGGTATATTTTATGTTCAAATCGTTGTCTTGATAATGGAATTACCTAATTAACCAAGAAAGAACTTATATGGTATGTTACCACACAACTTTTACTGATATGATAATATTCTAAATGATGAAATGATACTAAGGTTTAGGAGCCTAATTTGTTTATTAAAATTATGATTTGAAATGATACAATATATGTCTAACTGCTAAATGATATTGAGAACACACGTTCAATGACCGGCAGTGAACTAAATATTAAATGGATTTTAATAACGAATATTGACGGAATTGCTGACGCGGTGTTTACAATTTCGCAATGTTCGGTTACACCGTACGGTACTACTAGTTAAAGCAGTCAAATTAGTAGTACCTACCATAAACGAAATATCAACTATTCGTCTATGGTAGGTTTTGACAGCTTCATATAATAAATTATTATTTTATGAATGGCTATACTTTTTCAATATTTATTTTTCGTAGCCACAATATTACAAAGTTGTTCTTCGACTGCAAATGCATTAAAGTCATTTGAATCCATATCATCATCACAAATAGCCTAGTCCAATTCTGCCTCTCTTAACATTTAAAAATAAAAATTTGGCACGCTAAATCTTTATTTCTGTCCGTTCCGCCTGTTCAGCGTCCACGCTGGACAGACGGGTATTTGCATAAATCCTTCAAATTAGATTTCTAAACAATGTAAACATAATTATACAGTCAAGGCCCTTCCAAATTACCAGTAAATTATGTAGATTGAACATTTTCAGGAATTTGATTACTCATTTTTTATTTATATATTATTAAATACTTATGCACGATTGACCCAGTTGTTTAAGCGGCCGCCAAGCCGATCTACTGTAAGTCAAGTATTGTGCGCCAAGTATTGTGGGTTCAAATCCCACATGGGACAAAACTTTCCGTGATCCACAAATTATTGTTCTAAGTCTAGGTGTTCCTTGTGCCCGATTCACGTTTGTAAAATCCCCTGTATTGTGTCACAGGGGATTTTCAAACGTGAATGTGCCTGCTTCAGCAGGATGTAACTGCTTCATTTATTTGGATGAACTACTACAACAGAATTAGAAAATAGGGTAAGAGGCTTCAGTAAATAATAGATTCTAAATGATACCACAAATTCCAGTAAAATACGTAATCATCAAAATATGAACGAAACACACATGAAGGCCAATAAAACTAGCACGCAGTAAATCACACGACTATGTGTACGTTTGTCACATATTTAAGCAATGGTATGCATCAAGTACATCCAACCCTAGAAGGATTTAAAAAATCGTTCTAAACCTAGCACCTCATTTAAAGGCAACAACCGAAAAAACGCATTACTTTCTTATCTTTGATGTCCTCAAGCTTTGAAATATGAATGAAGTCTACGGTAGTACAGTATTGTAGTACGTGTCTACATTCACCGGGGCCCGCTGTCATGGAACTCCAGATTGGCAGCCCTGGATCTAAGAGGAGCGAACCGAGGCACTTGCCCCGGGCGGCAGTTTCATGGGGGCGCCAAATCCTTGAGACAAGATTTCGAAATATCGAACAAATGAATGCCTCTTTCTTAGAATCTCATAGGTTTTTATCAAGTAATTTCAAAAACAAACTTTGGTATTTCCATACGCCCAGTTATTTTTTGAACACATACTAAGTTTATACATACAATTTATGAACGCAAAACGTAGTAGTAATTCACAAAAATACTACTCATTGGCAGTTTTATCAGTTTTTCTCAAACACTGAAGGGAGAGGGCGCCACTCTATTCAGGGTTCCAGGGATTTCCTTTCTAAGGTGCACCTGGTTCCCCGACTATTAGTACCTGAGATGGCGTGCGGTTTTGGTCGATTCGAGTCCGACATAACCACCAACGGTGGTATCCGAGGGGATTTCCACATAGAAAAAAAGGGGGGGCGCCACTATCAAGGCTTTGCCCCGGTTTAAAAAAATCGTAGATCCAAGGCTACAGATTGGTTTATGTCTTTAATTCCTCTATCCTTAAAAAACTATTAAGATTAATTTTAAATATGTACTTATCACATTCACTACATAGTATAAAACAAAGTCGCTTCCACTCTCTATCTGTCCATTTATATGCTTAGATCTTTAAAACTTCGCAACGGATTGGATGCCGTTTTCTATAATATAATAAAGTTGGCATAGTGATTCAAGAGGAAGGTGCATATGTATAATACATGCATAATATAGTAGAGAAACATTGATAATTTAAGAGGTTTCTAATGTGATGTCGTAAACAAACGTCGTTTTACGCTTACATTGCACACGTTGGCTGTACTCTACGAGATAGATCAAAATAATGTACTACAGTATTGTACACCTTAAAAAGGTCTATAAAAAAGTCGGTGATGGTATATGTCTATCTCTTAGGGCTAACCCACGATAACCATTTTTTTTTTTATTTCTTTTTACGAGAAATAATGGCTTATTTACGAAGCGCTTTTAAGCAATACAGTATTAATCCTTATCCAATTCAATATACACTGTGGATTTAATATAGATTAATAAGACCCTTTACAGTATGTAATTTAAATTAATATTTTTGAAGATATTACAGATTTAAAATGCAGGAACAAAGCGATTGTGGCGTGGCGGTATCAGTTAAAAACTAAACACAATACTTTAATAAGAATTAGTATTCTAAGGCAGTACGAAGTTCGCCGGGTCAGCTAGAATAGAATAGAATAGAATAGAATAATCTTTATTGTACACCATTTCATTTAGTTTACATCTAGGATTCCAATGAAAGTATGAACATGTACAAATGGCGGCCTTATCGCTAAAAAGCAATTTCTTACAGGCAACCTTGGGATGGAAAAAATAGACTGATAAAGAACGAATTCACGGGCAGTTTTTGGTGCGAAAAGTAAACAAAAAAAAAATGCATACACACACACACACGCACACACACACACATTCTATCCCCCTTCCCACACACACACAATAAACTACATATACATTTATAATAAAATTCCAATCAGTATAAGAGTAAATTACAAAGATAGATTGATTGTAATACACATTAATACAAGTAAATAAATCCATATATAGATAGTTATACATCACATATAAATACAATATTTACATTAACATTACAAACAAAAATAATAGGATGGAATAAAGTGGATTAAGATGACAGGTAGTGTTCTTTCACTAGTTTTTTGAAAGAAGGTAAAGATTTGGCATGCCTTATAGCCATTGGCAATGCATTCCAAAGTCGGACAGCCTGTACAGTAAACGACTTGTCATAGAACCTTGTGCAGTGAGTTGGTACTGTCAGTTCCAAAGTTCCAGATGACCTCAAGGATCTCGAATGTGTGTCACTGAGGAAAACAAAGCGTTCCTTTAAATAAGTTGGAGTACAAGGGTGAAATAGAATACCATAAAGTATGGAAAGAATATGAGCATTCCGTCGAAGGCGAATTGGGAGCCACTTAAGCCGGTTGCGGTATTCAGAAATATGATCATACTTGCGGAGTCCAAATATGAATCTAATGCAAAAGTTTTGAAGGCGCTCAAGTTTATCAAGTTGCTCCTCCGTGATATCAAGATAGCTGACATCAGCATAGTCGAGTATGGGGAGAAGGAGGGATTGTGCAAGTTCGATTTTAGTAGCCGTTGGAAGAAAGTTGCGTAATCTTCGTAAGGAACCCGCCGATGCAAACAGTTTTCGACTGACCTCTCGCAATTGAGGACCCCATGTTAATGTGTTGTCGATATTAATCCCCAGATTTTTTACAGAGCTACTGATTGTTAATGGTGTACCGTTGAACGATATATTCGGTAGTTGAGTCCAGTCTATCCTCGATATCATCCTTGGACTGCCTACAACAATAAGTTGGGTCTTAGATGGATTCACCACAACTCCGTATTGCTCACTCCATTGACAGACGCGCGCCAGATCTAGACTAATAGATGAAAAGGCTTCTGATAATTTGTGTAACGGTGCTTGAGTGTAAATTTGAAAGTCGTCTGCATAAAGGTGGTAGGATGAGGTTAATGACTTAGAGATGGAGTTTATAAATATGGTGAAAAGTAAAGGAGATAAAACGCCACCCTGTGGTACCCCAGCAGACGTTTCACACCAAGAAGATAAAGATTCTTCCAGATCCAGATCCAGATAAAGAAGCTAGTTTGAGTATAAAGAAACAAGTACAGTCTGGTCCACGTGAATTCAGCATTGTTACAATAAAACTTTACCGGCTGTAGGCTAGAACTAAAACGGAAAAAATTTGAGGCCAATCCGGAGTTTACCAACTTTATATTATCAAGGTATAAGTACCTATAGCTGGATGAAGGTTAGTTTTATAAATATCTAAAGTGTCTGTATGTAACATCAAAATAACAGTTTTTTTACTAAATACATATGAAAGTTTATACACTATTGACTCCAAAAAAGCAATTGTTTAAATTTTTGTCTCTGTCTGTTTGTTCAGGGTAATCTCTGGAAAGGTTAGACGATTGTGACGGGATTTTCACGGCAGACAGCTCATGACATAAAGAGTGGCATTTTTTTTACTGTCTACGCTCCACAGCTAGTTTATTTCTATAACATTTCTTTGAACAAAGTCAGTATTGTTGAGGATTCGCAAGAACAAATTCTTTGAACTACGCACAATGATCATCAGTATTTTAATGGCAAATGTTCATAAGTAGCCTGCACACACAAGTAAATAATCTATAACTTCATATCTGTCTAGCTATGCCAGGAGATTCACATCACATGATTGGACTTAATAAATCTGATTGGTTCGTCAGCATATCCTAATACCTAAGTTTAGCAGCAGATGTGTTTCGACATGAAAGCTGATATGAATATAGTAAAATCGCACTAAAAGTATTAAAAATTATAATATAATAACAAACACAGTAGGATTAAGGAAAATAATTTTAACCAATGTTATAGATTCTTCTCACGCTAAGCCGAAATCTTTTTTATCGTTATGTTGAATTTCTAACGAGATAAAGACTCTATGCATCTCAAATGACTCATCAACGCTATAGTACCGATACTGATGTATTTCCCACTATTAAATTGAAGCTCGACTTATCCATATTCAGTTACTATTATGCATTGTCTAAGTGTAAATTATACATTTGTGTCACGTACTGGTGATTCTTTAGCTGTCTAAATAAATTGTTCAATGATTAAAAGTAGTAAGCCATTGGCAATAGTAGTAAGCCATTGGCAATAAATACTTTATTTAACCTTTTTTACGGCTTAAAGTTGCATGTGACTCAAGAATGGTCGTTCAATGAACTTTTCAACACATTCTTTGACTGGCATAACGCATGATGGAGAAGAGACATGAAGGAATACGAATAACAACAAACATTTGAAAATATGTGTCTTATGACGTTTCATTTTGGCTCTGCATAAAATAAAATTTCAAATAATAAAAGGGTATCATCCTGAAAATCAAAATAAAACTAAACTACTCAAAATTCAAATTGTTTATTCTTTATTCGTTCATCTTTTACCACAATAGTAGGTTAGTCAAAAGTAAATTATATCCATACAAACAAACAAAATTGTAGTTTTAATTTGTCAAATCAACAGTTTTTACGAAACTTGTTTACATCAAGAATTAATTTATGTCTGTCTGTTGGTTCCAGCTAATCCCTACAACGGCTAGACCTATTTTGACGGGACTTTCACAAACTGAAAGTTGATGACATAAAGAATAACTAAGGAATTTGTTTTAGACTATCTTCGCTTCGCTTCTTTACTCGTGTTTTACAACAATAACCTCGAGTAACACCACGGTACTCAGCTAGTTACTGATAATAATAAGAATAACGGTATATGCTTGTTGAATTCCTGAGTTACCAAGCTGTTAGATAAACCTTGTGAAAGGAAATCGCTTAACCAACTCATGGTCTCTTTCAGTTTGTAATATTTATTACAATTTAAAAAATTTAGTTTCACAATATGTTGCAATCCATTCTTTTAATACAACCATGCCCAAATAGTTAATTAAATATGTACCATATTTTCATATACCTGATGGAAAGCATGAGTAGAATCCAAGAATAGTAGTCATCATACTCATAAAATACTTAATACTAAATTGTCAAAACCTGGAACTCATTACCGACGCACATGTTTCCCTCCCACATGATACCGGGTCCTTCAAACAGGGCGTGAAAAACTAACTGCATTGTCCACATTCGAATTGAGGATTGTGACAACCGCTCTTGAATACTACTCATGTCTTACATCAGGCAGAGTGGTGAGATTGTGACACAAAAATATAATAATATTTCAAAAAGTAGTCATATATTAGCTTTACACAATAAACGAGCAATGTGTAGAAAAGCTTACAAATAAACAAAGTATTCACATAACTTTATCAGTATGTGGATTTGTTTCTTTGTCATTGGTTCAGCTGATACATTGTTTTGTAGTTAACACATTATTGTTGACATTTACAATACAAGCCATAAAAGTTTATATCTGTTGTCAATCGCAGCCTATTATTATGGAACAAGGGAATAGTAATGATCACAGTCATTACTTATAGCCTTCTGAAGAGGTAAACAGCTCATCCTATTCTGATTATAAATCATTCGAACCGTGTCATATGTTTGCTGATATAATCTACCACTTCTCTCATCCATTGTTCACGACTAGTTCACGGATGCTGTGCAAATAAATTATTCATAAATGTTCGACGTACCTGCCATTTGTGCCTCCTACTTGACAGTCTCACCAACATTAGATATCCGTTGTCCTTACAATATGGATCTATACATCTATTTATATAAATAAATAAAATTGAAATGTATGTATGCAAGTTTAAATTAACAGTCTGTTATTAAATACATATGAAACTATATACGTTACTTACAACAAAACAAAATATTGCTAAACTTATTCTGACCTAGATAGACAAAAATTGAAAACAATTCTTGTCTATCTAGGTCAGAATAAGTTTAACAAGACATTCAAGATACGAGTATATTTGCTGTAAAGAGACATAAAACTTATGAAGTTTAAATTTGAAAATGGAAGCAACCGTGATTTAAGTAAATTTGACATTGCTTTAGCAATTAATGGTTACCTCATTTAGTCCCCATATTTGGTGCTTATAAGAAGTTTCTAAGTAGTAGTAGATACCTACCTCAATCATTCTACTATATCCTGCGCTACGTCCGCTTTGAGCTCACCAAAGGCAATAAACGTCTAGAATTACAGACTTAACTATTAGTATTACGATCTAACTATTCATATTAATGCTATAATTGCTGTACCGTTTAACGACAGCATTCATCAACAGTCATTCGTTAACATTAACATTCATTAATAGCGCACTGCTAAACATACACCTATCATTTGAGAGGAGGTTTTAGCGTGCTGTACCACACTGGCCAGACGGGTTGGTGTAATTTATTTTAAGTTTTTCTACTCGTTCCAGTCCTGTGTCCAGGGCCGCACCGCCACTCGGACGCCGGAGATCGTTATACAGTCCTCCATAAGCGCCTCCTAGCCTAAGCAGGCCGGATGAAGGCGCGAGCGCTACAAAGTGCGCGCCGTAGAATTGTTGAGTGGTGTTCCCACACAGAAGGGGGCAATCTACAAGCGGTAGGTGGCCCTAGGAACGTCGGGGTTCCAGGGACTTCCTTTCGAGATTATACCTGGTTCCTCGACTCATAATACTTGAGCCGTCGTGCGGTTTTAGTCGATTCGAGTTCGACATAGCAACCAACATTTGGTATCCGTGGGGATTTCCGCACGTAAAAAAAAGGCCGCACCGCCCCTGTGTGTGAAGTGTGCGGTGCACATCGGTGCCAACACAACAAGGGTGCCGCCACCGACATTATGTATTTATGTTACACTTCACAACAAATTTTCTTTGTAGTGTAGTATCGATAAATACAATTAAGTTTAAGACTAAATTTAATTAAAGATAAGTAAAATTATATTTACGTTTGTAGTTTCATTTGACGCTTAGGGTTTAAGTTTACATTAATTACTCAGAGGTGTCGGTGTACCATAATGTGGTAACTCTACCTTCTCATCAAAAAGGTAAATATGTATAAACTTTCTTTTTTTAATGCGATTCGCGGACATTCCTATTTCAAATGGAAATCTACACATAAGGTACTCTTCAGATATTAAATGATAAACTTCAATTACGATAAATAGCTGAACTAAAAGTATTTTTATTTTTATGTACCTTGACAAGGATGTATAGTAACTTGGACTTTTCTAGATAATTTACAATAAACTGCGTGCAAATGAAATAAGAACATCCATTACAACGGACATTTAAATCAAATATCTGTGTGGGTGTAAATGTTCCATACTTAGTAAAAGCTATTTGTAAACCTTACATCGTGAAATTGGCTTTTATTAGTTTTATGGTATAATGATGAATAAATGAACGGATAATCTGAAGTTAAGTAACCTCCGTCACCCATGGAGACATGCAATTCAATAGCTTATACCTTTATGACCTCCTATAAGGTATCTTAATGTGTATGCGACTAACGTGCTTCGGGTTTCGGGTTGTGAGTACTTTAGGATTAGATTCCTGCTTCGGACTTTTAACAGTCTATGGTGTGTAGGTATATAATATAGTATAAAACAGATCTCTCTCTCAATTTTCTAAGAATAGTTTTTTTATTATTATTATTTTAAACTATACAATTAAAAAGTTTTTAGCCCCGGTTTCAAAAGCTAACAACATAATTATAGCCATAAATAAGTAGAATATTATATATCATAGTTTGATATGTTTAACATGCTTTCATCAGTCTAGCAGTTATATTCACCGTTCTGCCGACAGGGAAATAAAACCTTTAACGATTTATGAGACATAAAAATGAAGTATTTCCGTTATTTAATATTAATGTTTTTTAATTTTGGAAACGAGATTAGTTCATTCTTTTTTTAAATCAAATAATGACAAAACGAAGACGATGTAACGCATCAGTCGTATGTTTCTGAAATGTACAAAATCCACCAACCTCGAGTTAGACTCGTGCCTCGTTTAAGAGTTCCGTACCATTATCTATACATTTCAAGAATCTACCTGTTACCGTTATTAACGTCGAGCCAAAAAACGGCAAAAATATGTTTGTTATTTAGAAGCCCGTTTTAAATATTTATTTTGTTTTTAGTAATGTTACGGTGTAGCGGATACAGAAATATATCATCTGTAAAAATGTTTACTGTCTAGCTGGCACAGCTGGCACGATTCACGAGGACAGTGACAGACGGACAGCGGAGTCTGGCTGCTAGGCTGCGGCTAACGCCATTAGAACAAATAAACATAAGTACATCAATAAAGTACAGGTTCCATTTCACATTTAACATCTCTGTAATTGTATTTGTAGCTTAATAATGTGATTTTAAGGTGAAAAAAGTTTAAAAGGATAGCGAAGTGATAATCCTTCGATAACAGTGCACGTATGGCTTATTTTTGTTTTATTGTTGTAATGGAATAGGCGTTTGTCTTCCAGCTCACCTGATGGAAAGTGTAGATGAAGACGAAGATGGTACACGCCCATCCAAAAGAAATCTGTTCACTCTACTCTTAAATGCTCCAGAGTTCAACTAATCATCATCATCGTCACATCAGGAAAAATAGACCCAGGCAGGTGGTTCCAAATTTTGGCGACTCTCACCAAAAACGAGCTGTCAAACCGTTTAGTTCGTCTTTTGGGTATGCCAACAACGTATGGATGAAACTTTTGCCTGCGCCTAGTAGTCCGATAAAGGAATGGAGATGGCTCAATCACTTCGAAAAGAGCTTTCGAGCACTCTTCAAAGTGTATCCTATAAAAAACCGATAAGCTGGCAACTCGACGACGATGCTCAAGGGTGTGTAGTCTGCTATTTGAGAGCTTTTCGTTATTAATTAACCTACGGGCTCTTCGGTCAATTGAGTCCAAAGCTTCCAGATGATGATGATGGCTTGGTGGTTTAATCGGTCGCCAGGCCGCTTCCTACTGCGCCAAGTACTGTGAGCTCTAATCCAACAAGAGATCACATTTTGTGAAATCCACACAAGTGGCTTTGGCACAACATAATAAAAGTTTGGTATAGATTAAAATAGTAAAATACAATTATATACCGGAGTACAAAGATATTGTTTAATAAATACCATCATTGTTATAAATAAATGGAAAACCCTGCAACAGTGTCCTCGTACATGACCTAAATGCAAATTCCGTATTCGAATGACGTAACTAAGTTATTTCAGCTATACGTCATCAAAAACACGACTGGTTCCTTTCCTGGTATATATTGGACGCTTAATCATTAGAATGATCTTTAACGGCCCTATTTATAAACGTTGTAATTAACTGTCTGATGGAAAGCAAAATCCAAGAGTAGTACCACCATACTCATTGTTAACAATGACATTGCAACAATGCAGCATGGTGACCCACACTATGGCGGCCTATTGAATTGCTCCTGCATCATTATGCATCCAGTCTCGCATACTGTCACTGCAATACTGTCACTTTAGGTTTTCACATAACTCTAAGCAACTGTTCTGTATTATTTTCAACTTTAAACTTACAAACTTAAAGTTAAAAATAACACAAAACCACTTCTTAAAGTAAAGTAACTATAAATCTCGGGATTAATATAATAGTCTGGACAATCGCTCAAACTACGTGCAACATTCCTTCGACCAGAATGTTAAAGTGAACACTAGAAATGTTAAGTTCATAACAGTTCGTCGCACCACACCCACGCGATATCGAATAAGGTTGGTCAGGGCCATATCCTGTCATACAACATTATATTCTCTATAAGGAACTAATGTATCAATGAATAAACATAACGTATTTACTTTTTGTCGTAGATTGTTACATTTTCGATTAAGTTAACAATACTACAATAATTTATATACGTACTACAATAAGTCAATGTAATCTTCTATAATAAGTAAAGTAAAATTTAATCTGAGCTTAGATTAAATTTATGATTTTAATGAGTATTATATTTTAATATATTTTAATCGAAATATAAATAGCTATTTTAATTATATGTATGATTAAACAAGATAGTCTGAAAATCTATTCATCTCTCTACAATACCCATAAGTAACTTGACATTAACGGTTCGTACGCCGTGAATCAATCAGGCTAAACAATCACCCGGAACCTTCCATATCAGCTGTATGCCTAATTATATAAAAGATAAAACATGAATGAGGTGGCAAAATATTTTTTTAATAATAGTTTTTTTTGTTTAACATGTTTTTTTACGTATGTACGCCGAAAGTATTTACTTGATTACATATTTTAACTAAGATTACAAAAACACAACTTTGAATGTAATTCACATGGAATAACTATTTCATGTTTCCAGAGATTACGTAATTTGTTTTTAAAAGCGTGAATGAAAAATGAAATCCATTAAGCAGTGCCACCACGTTATAACTTTTTCTAAAATTGATTGGCCAGTTTCAAATGGTAGTATAAAGGAAATAAGAAAATTAAATAGCTATTATTTACATGGTATTTCGAATTAACCTTTGGAAGAGATAAGAAGGGTCAGATGGGGCAAACGCGAATACCTTATCTTAATCTTGTTGGATTTCTAAGAAAAGTGATTAGCAATTGAAGACACCAGTAATTTAAAGCTACTGGTTTATTGACTCATTCATCATTCTCAAACATATTACAGAGATTAAGCGGCAGTTTGCTTTGTCTAACGAATCAAGATAGATGATAGTGTGGCCGAGCGTATTTCTCGCACACCTCTCAGGCAACGGAAGAAATTTGAACTTTACCTATGATAATGTGGTATACCTATAGACTAACAGGCTGTATAGTGAAATCTGAGCGTGTGCATCGATTGTTCCTTCGCAAGCATTAGTTGCACAATGCTTACGAGAAGATTATCGAGATCTGCTGCCGGGACCATGAGTTTAACTGAGAGTTTGTTTAGATTTTTTTCCGGTTCACGTATGTACTTTACTCGGCTCAAGATCATGTGACTGGTGTACAGGCAAACCTATCAAGCACATCGTACCTTATAAACTCAATCTGTTACATTTACCTCACGAGTCTATTTCCCCCACTTGACCCCACAAAGTTTTTTGCATGCGTATCATCAAGTGTTATATGGTAAATTTAGTAAAAAAATATATAAGTAATTCAGTCTCATCAACTTACAAGTCACCTTGTGTCACCGTACGATGACCGCTGTTTTTATACGCACATTATTATGTAAGGTTTGTCAAGATCCGAATTTTTTTAATTTCTTGTTTTCTTATAATCTAACGCCTTATGTGGGTAAATTCATTCAGTAGTTTGTCGGGCATTATTGCTTTTAGCGCACTCGCTATGTGGCCTTTGACACATCCTCTTCATAAAGGCAGATTATTCTCTTGCGAGATTAAGTCTTATTGTACTGTTTGTTCTGACTGCCAAACTTTCTTACGTTCACCCATTATTCACTCTGATGAAAGATGAAGATCTTTAAAAATAAATCAAATTGAAGTGTCTGTTTATAATTTTAAATTCTGTTAACTTTTCACTTAATGCAATTGAAATTAAATAGGTTATGGTTACGTTAGGACGGTACTTACATCAATGTTTAATTTTTTGTCTGTCTGTCTGTCTGTCCATCTGTGCGTATGTGCGCCTGTCCGTTTACCTGTCTGACCGTTTGTTTTGGTTAATCTCTGGAACGGCTGGACCGGTTTTGACGCCAGGGAAATACAGAAGTTTACTGGCAGGAAGCTGAAAATCCATCTAGTCACTTAAGCTACTTTTTTAAACTAGCTTCGTTAAACAGCATTAATTGCAGTTTACAACAACCATCACGTTTTTAGGGTTCCGTAGTTCATGAGTCGAAACCCTTTTAGATTCGCCATGTCCGTCCGTCCGGCTTTCCGTCCTCGACCTACCGCCCAAATGTATGGTGCTAGAAAGATGAAACTTTGCATGAATATGGGTTGTAATTACGTTGACAAATGCTACAATAAAATTATAAAAAAAGTATTTTTATTTAGTGTACCTCCCCTACATGTAAAGTTGAGATGTTTTTTTTTATCGCGTCTACACCATCCTGTGGGTATCATTAGATAGCTCTTTTAATTGGTGGTAAAAACATTGTGAGGTTTTTAAAACTATATTGCGATTCAGGTATCCGTTTATGAGTAATTTAGCTTGAAAGCGTTTTTTTTTCTAAATACAGGGCGTCCCCTCCTCTAATTGTAAAATGCACGCACACACAAAAAAAACGTACAAAAATTTAGTAATAATAAGTTAACATGACAATTGTCTATTGGACACGATTTGAAATTTACCTACCAATATGGGTGACTACGAAACCCTATTCTAAGCGTGGCCTGACATGCATTTGGCCAATTTTATATTTTTATTTGCTGAAAAAGAAAAGTAGATATCAAAACCTAATGAGTCAAATACGGTACGAAAAAGGATAAAAAAATCCTGGTTTCGTAATCAATACGTTGGTACCAATTATACCTATAAGTACTCGTTTAATTAGGCATTAAGGTTATTTTCATTAAATACAGGTCTTTGAATTTTGCTTGATTTTTTGTTACGTCAAATACGAAGTAGCAAAAACCTATTAAGATTTAATTGAAATAGAAACAGCTCTCCAAATACAAGAGTGTGAAGTACTAAATCTTATAACAATTCTCTTCTTAAAGTCTTTGACTTCTATACCTGTCAATTACTGAGTATTGTTATTAAAATCACACTCAACTAATAGCTAATAAAGCTAAGTAAATTTATGTATGAAAGAGATACTTCATACATATCGTAGATTTATTGTCCGAAAAAGTAAAAAAAAAAACAAAGTAGAAAAAACAACACAACGTCCATTTAAAAAGAAACAAGTCATGGTTATTTTCTCAGACATACGAGTACAAGTGGCATCCTTAACTAAGTTTTTGCTTTAGAAGCTATCAAATCAAACAAATCAATTATTAGGAAATATTAAGTAGAAATGCAAATACTGTTAAATTGTTGACCGCTTTTCAATGTGAGTTGTTGAAGACTCATCAAGATAAGTGATATAATCAACTAATACCTACTTTCATTGTTAACAGCCTTTAACACTGTTGGACGAAAAACGATAGTATAAAAAATGAAAAAGACAAATGGCATAAAACAATTGTAAGATAAAATAAGTTTATGTAAACAACAAATAAAAGACAGAGAATGAATTTATTAAAACCCCAAATGATTCCTAACAGACCAGGAATGAAAAGCATGATATTGAAGCGTGAAATTACGAGAGGCATTACAGCGAGAACTAGTATGGTAATAGAGAATAGAAATGTAAGTGTTAAAATAGGAGTAAAGCCCATTAAGGGCAGGACTATAAAAATAGTAAAAGACAAGAGATAGGAGCAGCTTGCATTGATCCTGGCTATATTCACTCACTAGGGGTAGCAGATAAAAAAAAACACTGTTGGACGTAGGTCTCTAGTTAGAAAGCAGGTTTTGACATACTATACTACTCACGCTTGGTATATTTGGCTAGCTCTAGGTAGTAGAGTCACGCTGATTTTATCACAAATGGGTCGTTACAACCAGCACGGTACTAACCTCACACAGAAAACCAATTTTAAAATTTCTTTGGTGAAAATTGCTCGTATATCCGGAGGCCCTATAATGCAGAAGTATCTCAGTAGGCCGTCATAGTGCGGATCATCATGCTGCACTCTCTGCACTTACAATGAGAATGGTGACCTTAGATTCTACTCATGCTTTCCATCAGACAGAGTAGTGTCACTTTGATACACATAAATATATTTATGAAGAATGTTTTCTAGATTGTAATCAAGTTTAATGGATTAAGGCTGAATTTAATCATAAATTAAGTGATTTTGATACTCCAACCGCTCTAGTACAACTTTTCATAATGTAAATTTTATATTCGAATACTGTTGTAACCATTGACATGTTACTTGAATTTTTTGTATGAAAAATGCACTAAACGATCTCTACCTCTATCTCAGAGAAGCAGATGCTCTGATTGTGTAATAAACATGATTATTTTTCACGTCATCTATAAACAACGTACAAGGATTTTTCGTTGCCAATGTTTGATTGTTAATCATATATGAAAAGTGGTCCCGATGTTAATGTATAGTTACGTAATTACTAAAGAGTTCGACTTGCGTTCAAGTGTTTGTGAATTTCGAGTCTTGGAATACCAATATATCTTTATACTACGACATGTTTTTCTAATAAGCATTCATACCAAGAGTTTGTTTAAAAGTGACATAAACAAACTCTGATATGACCGTAATGACTTAAGCACTGAGATTTCAAACGAGAATCAAGTCACACAGCATTTGTGTTGTTGTGTTTTGTTGGTGAATGCGAGACTGGAAACGCATTGATGCAGAACCATCTCAAAGAGGCGCCAAACTACTGGTACTACCAATACAGCATTTCTCCTTTCATAATGAGGATGGTGATCACTAGGGCTCGGAATAGGTAGTTTAATTTTATGTACTTGCGATTTTGTGACATCAATAGTATGGATATGCCTGTGAAAACCCGGGGAATTTACTATTTTCAGAGATTGTAAAAACTATATGCCCTTGCCTCCAGAGCCAGTTATAACTCGGTGGGGTACATGGCTAGAAGCTGCTTTTTACTATAAAAAATATTTTAATGAAATATCACATACTCTTATTTTATTTCATGATGAAGAAGTACAATCTATAAAGAAAGCGCAAGAAGTATTGCAAAATCCTAACCTTCGACGTGATCTAACCTTTATTGAAGAACATTTTGGAATAATCAGTATTGCAAATTTTATGTTATGGTTTATCCATGTTATGCTTACGTTGACTTTATTTCTGCAAGTACATAAAATTAAACTACCTATTTCGAGCCCTAGTGATCACTACCCTTAAATTTTTCTCATCTTTTCCATCAGGCCGAATTAGATGCACTTCAGTAGCCTTAAATAAAATGAATTGCTTTAAAATGCAATGTAATACGTCACAGTCATTTTTCCAAGCGCAAGATAATTTACAATCACAGAAATGTATTGACCAGTTTTTCATCTCATACTAAAACTTGATTTATCAAGTTTAAACTTTTAGATAAAGATACAGATATGTTTATTTATTAATCACATGTTTAAGTAACGGGATTTTAAGTTTACACTTTTTTGTAGTTTCCTTTGTCTCTTAAAGGAATTTTTAATTTTTTATGACATATAAAAAACAAAATGGCTTAAACCTATTACCATAATACAAGTGGTAGCTTAATCTATGTCAGTAATAGCATGACCGCATACAGAAGCGTCCGTACCGCACTGGGGGCAATTATTCTCAAAGGTCGGCTAAATCGATCCACACTAATATTATAAATTTCAAAGTAAGTCTATTGGTTTATCAGTTACACTTTCCCAGCTAAACCACTGCAACAATATAAATTAAATTTAGTATTGAAATACGTTAATTCTGAGGAAGGACTAAGGCAACACGTCATTGGTATAATCGACTTACAAATAGGCGGAGCCACGGACAAAACTACATAGTTCTAAATAAAACTAAGTATTTTTCAGGAACACCTAATAACTATTATATTTCAATCGGTTACTTTAAAGTTATTAATTACTGAATTTATATTATTTAAATTTTATAACCAAGGCATTCTGCTTTCTAAGCTGTACTGATATTATAAAGCCGTAGAGTTTGTTTCTTTGTTTGGTTGTATGCGTTAATCTCAGGAGTTACTGGTCCGATTTGAAAAATTCTTTCAGCTCTAGATACCTCAGTTTTGAGGGTGGCTATATCTCATCATATAAAGGAGCGTACTAACAAATAAAAAAAGAGATGAGAGCTTTCATTGAGTGCGCTCCGTTGATGGTTAACGTTTACAAAAAAAATGTATAAAAGGATTATTCTCTTCTTTTAGTTCTAGTTCCAGTTCTTTTTTTATATATATTTTTACCTTTTACAGCTGACTCACTATAAATTTTTTTTCACACATACATATAGATACGGGCAATAAGCAGATGCAGACGATATTGCACAGGTTAGTTAGTTTACTATATTCACATAATAACTACTTTCAAATTATTTGAAAAAAGACTCGTTATATGTAAACTTAACTACACAAATTTACAAACATATCATGTCATAAACCTTAACTTAACAAAACAAAACATACGCATACAATATTGATGGTTCTGTTTATAGAACACAACCAAATGAAATTCATATTAATAAATCTACCTGTCTATTTTTTGCTACCACATATTGTGAGAAACATACTATTAGATAATTTGATTAATCGAAGGTTCAGTATTGGCTTGTACTTTGCATAAATTTTTAATTATCGACCGGACACGATTTCGCAACCAATTTCCAATTTTGTTGATAATTTAAATACCAGTAATTTTAAAAGGAAATTGCTATTCAACACATAGTTTAAAACATGGCTAGGTTTATATATTATAATGTAACACAAAATATACTTACACTAACTTTGTATAGATAATTCATTTTATTAATGACTACATTAAGCATTAAAAAATTTCAAAAATGTTTTCTTTTTTTTGTTCAGTGCTAATTTCTAAAGTACCTTGCACCACTGTGCGTCGCCTCGCGCCTCGCCTGTGGTTCTGCGTGAATGCCAAGTTAGAGTTGATGTCGTTGGTCAACAGAACACTTTCCATGACCAACTCCGATTGAACTTTAAGCTGATCAACATTTGAGACAAGATCGATAATCTCCTATTAATCAAGCCGACCGATATTGAAAACCAGTAGAAAATAATTATTTTGTTACAAGCAAAATGTCTATATAAATAGAAGTCGATATTCATCACGATATTTTGATAAATTTGGTAAAGTTTTGTACTAATTTCCGGTTGGGAATTTATGTAATATTATATAACTATGGTTACATTTGTGTTATATAAGCGTTAAAATATTTTAAGTACAACTTTATATAACAGTAGTATAATCAGCCCCTGTGTCTAGAATTCGTGGACTATGAGAAGGCCTTCGGCTCGGTTGAGATCTGATCTGTTCTGGAGTCCCGCCAGCGTTGTCAGGTAGATTGGCGATACATCCAAATGCTGAGATGTCTCTACGATACCGCCACCATGTCCGTCCAAGTACAGAATCAGCAAGCAAGGTCCATACCATTGCATCGAGGAGTGAGACAAGGGGACGTTATTTCCCCGAAACTGTTCACAAATGCAATGGAGGATATGTTCAAGACGCTAAACTGGAAAGGACGTGGCATTAACATTAATGCAACAGATGCTGAATGACCTGGCTGATTCTTCTATGCGCATCGGCCTACGGATGAACTTGGACAAAACCAAGGTCATGTTCAATGAACATGTTCTACCGGAACCGGTTGCAGTACACGTTACCGTTCTCGAGGTTGTTCAAAAATATGTCTACCTTGGGCAGACATTGCAGTTGGGTAGAAACAACCTCGAGGATGAGGTGAATAGAAGAATTCAGTTGGGTTGGGCAGCGTTTGGAAAGCTACGTCGAGTCTTTTCATCGTCGATCCCACAATTACTAAATACGAAAGTTTTCAATCAGTGCGTCCTACTTGTCATGACATACAGAGCCGAGACCTGAACACTTACGGTACGGTTGGTCCATAATCTCTGAGAGATCGTATCAGAAATGAGGTGATCCGTCAGAGAACTAAGGTCATCGACATAGCCCACCGGATTAGCAAGCTGAAGTGGCAGTGGGCTGGCCATATTAGCTGCAGAACTGATGGCCGTTGGGGCAGAAGAGTTCTGGAGTGGAGACCGCGTCTCGGTAAACGTAGTGTAGGACGCACACAGGCGAGGTGGAGTGACGACCTGCGTAAGATGGCTGGCAGGAGCTGGATGCGAGAAGCCCAAAATCGATCACAGTGGTGTGCAATGGGAGAGGCCTATGTCCAGCAGTGGACTGCGATAGGCTGATGATAATAATGATGATTTACATAAAAAATCAAATAATAACATCTCATACATTAGACATAAACGCGTTACTGCATTAAAATGCATGTAAAATATACGCAGGCGCATATTTACTTTATAGTGCCTTATATAATATCTGAAACTATTTTAAGTATAGTATGAAGGAGGTTATGATTAATCCTTTATGAATTTCCCTGATGAGACCAAATTGTGAGGCGGGACGTGTAAACATCGTTATCTATTCCATATGAAGTCTGTATTGAGTAATGTTTCGCAAAACGCTTCTTCGACAACAATACCGTGACAAGCGGCGAAGACAAACACATACTTCACTATCTTATGAATAATGCCGATTATATTGAGTAAACACATGCACACGCGACCGAAGTGGATTTTTCATGAAGTTTTATCGTATACAGTGTGTACCCATTTCTATTATTTCTATTTTATTTTTAATTAAATTCACTTCCAACTTCAGATGCTTCAACTTACCTGAATTAATTATTGTTTGAATGTATATGTTATTTGGTAAACAACACCATAATTTAGAATCCTGATGCTACTTTCAAGAAGTAAATAGTAGATTCCGTTAGTACTTGGAAAACATTCTAGACTGCATATGTGTATAATTCAGTTTGCCAAGTCTAATATACTTTGTAACCGTTGTCGAAAAATAAATAAATAATCTGATGATGAAACCCCAAACTAAATAGTAGAAGTTTTTTTACTTTCTAATAAGATTAACCTTTAAAGATATTTATATTATATAATTTTTTGAACATAGTAGAACATTGAATAGTAAATGTTTGAAAAGCATCAAAACTAACAGTAAAAGAATCTACTGTCTACTACAAAAGGTACCAAACACTTTCATTAGGTATTGTTATAACGAGAGTAGTGACTGATTAAAATAAAACAAAAATGATTAATAAACGGCAAAATTATAATTAAGTACATAGAAAAAATAGTTGGCACCATGCTTCTTCATGAGGAAGAGTCGAAGGGCTTACAAAAGAAAAAGAAACAATGTATTCTATGCCATAACACTAAAATTTAAAATAAATATTCGTTAAATAAAACAGTAAATAAAATCCGAAACAATTAATCAAGAGAACTTAACAATGTAGCGAGGACAACAATTTCACAACTTTGACTTATGTAGTCCTCAAAATAAATATTTAATGAATATGTGTAATACTTACATCTTTAAATCACAAGATTACACATCTCTCTGTTTACATATACATATTTCTTTGTTCTATGAATTTACAAAATGAATACAAATAACTGTACTACTACTCGATTAAATAAATTAAAAAAAAACTTCAATACAAGCTTTTATTAATATTTGATAATAAAACGAACTAAAAAGTAAAGACAAATAAAAAGAAACAAAACTCTGACTGTGTCGTATTTACGAACACCTTCCAACTCCAGATCAGCTCCATGTCGTCAAAGTATTCCATTATCAGACAATATATATATGCGTACAAAATTTCAACTCAATCGAAAACCGAGGAGTGGGTCAAATTTAACTTGCTAGATCTCACAGACAAAGAGACAGGTGAAACTTAATAAAAACTATGAGAACCATAATATTTAATAAATAAGATTAGTAAAAACAATGAAGTACAAATAAAATGAATAAATGTTCTAAACATGAATCCGGAATGATCATCATCATCATGAATATAATAAATTTAAGAATCATGAGTTTAAGTAATCTTTAAATAAAAGCTCAAATAAAAAACATTTAATGTTCACAAAACATTCACGTATCCTCACTTTCCTTTCTTTTGTTTTCCTCATAGACAACATTGTGTAATCACCTATAAATTGATCATTGAATCCTCAATATGTCCGAATTACTAACGGTTACATTGATTTAGTTACAGCCTGTGCATGTGTTAGGCGGGCTTCCGCGCACGAGTCACCTAGATGTCGCGCCTATTGTCCACACCGTCCAGCACTGGGTGAGCCACCCATACCATTACCTCACACTTTCAATACTGGGTTACGAGAATTTTACTTCAAGGTCCTCGCTTAGGAACAAATAGAAGTGATATAAATTCAAAGACGAGCAGCAACGGTATGCAGTGACAGTTCAGCACCTCATCCGAAAATGTATGCGTACATTGGTTTTGTAATGTGCTTTTTTGTGGGTACGTGCAGTGAAATTTATTATTTAATAGTGAATGTAGTTTCTTTGTTACCAATATAAATAGTTCTTTTTTTGTTTTATAGGAAGTACTTTTGGGTATTATCCGCAAAGAATAGCACCTTACCACACAGGAGCGAACGATCCATTTCCAGTTGAAGTAAGTCAGCATTCATTACAAGAACCATCGCAACGACTATTCTGGGGAAACCAAGGCACCAACCAAGTTGGAGGAACCGGATTTTGGGCGCATTTGACAAATAAATTTCCGTTCCTAGGAAACATGTTTGGAAGACTTGAATTACCATCACAATACGGCGTGCCTAATCAGAACAATGTATTGTCTACCGAGTATGGCGTTCCGGGGATAAACCAAGCGCAGTATTATGCTCAGCAACAGCAACAATTTAACCAAAGACCACAATTCTATCAGCAGCCACAGCAATATTTCCAACAGTTTCCTCAGCAGCCTGGACAGCGAAATTTTGCTTTAGGGCGCGATGTTGGAATAACTGACGACGCCATCATAGTGACTCCACCGTTTGTACCGCCTGTGGCTCAGCCTGCTCCTGTACCAGCTCCGATACCTCTACCTGCTCCGGCTCCACCAGCGCCTGCTGCTGAACCTGATCAGGGATACGCGTATAATAAACCTCAGTACAGGTTAGAGTTACCTCACAAGTAATCAGTAGATGCCACGCACTTTAGAACAGTTGACTGATTGTAGAAATTAGGTAAATATTCATTGCACTGTTTAACTACATCTTTATGCAATAAATATGCAAAGAGTAGAAATTATGTCATTACTAATATTTTTAATGGAAGTTATGTCTTTTTAAATTTTCTTTTACCTTGAGTATTTGAAAATTATTTCAGAGACTTTAAAGTACCTAAATCTCATTCATTATTTAAAAAGTAAGTAAATACACATTATAATCATTCTATGAAGGTTGATTTCTGTGGCATGTTAGTAAATTAACACCTTATTTGTGGCAGTATTGTGTAGTCAAACTTACGGGTTTTACATTTTAAATAACATATAAAAGCTCTCTTAAAGACGAACTTGTTGTTAAAGGTAAATAAAAGTTTATTTTCAATGAAATTTAATTTATTTATATAATCCACCCTGAAATGTACTATACTAGTTAGAATATTTGTATTGTTACAAATATTATATTTATAGATTGGTATTATTCTTATTTATTAATTTAGTTATATATTTAACTATCAAATTTAAAATTAATTGATAAACTCATAATAATCGACATCTGTCCTGAATACAATTTAATATACATTTTTTTTATGTAGTGACGGGTTAAGAATATGGAGTGTCATTGCCTCTCTTTATATTGTGGGTATCGTAAGAGACCCAAAAGAGCTAACTACATACTTAGAAGAACATCACTGCAAAAACAACCGAAAACTTCAAATAAACCATATGAGGACCCGTCTGGACTCTGGTCAGATAAAACCTCCTTTACAAGGAGAGACCCATATTCAACAGTGCACTAGTAAAGGCTCCCGGTGTGATGTGATGTAATATGACAGTTGCGTGGACGTCAAATTGTATTCAAGAATTAGTAGTAGTTTAATGTTTTATATTAGATTTAGTAGATAGAAGCAGACTGGTCGTAATACGCATTCCCACTACGGTCGACACTAACGTCAGTCTTGGCACTCACTGAACTTCCTTGTGCTGATCCATACATTCTTCGAGTCTCACCTAAACTGTAAAAATAACGAACTTCAATTAATATTATGGACTTACAAACTCAAAGCTCAAGCTTAAAAGATGTTCATCTATTTTAAAGTTCCTTAAACTAATGTAGTTGACTATAAAATGAAAATTTAACTGCTACAGTTTTGAAGTAAAATCTTTAATGGGCAGGTTTGGATGGGGATTATATTCATGGAAGTCCCCATCAACATGGCCATGTGCCCTACTAATGCTTGAGCAAGCTATGAATGTACTTAAAGATAAATATATACTCACTAGTTTAAATGACGCGAAACCATAGTAGGAGGGAAATATCTTATGCCACTCACATTATTACCAATCTATTGAGACTTCAATATTTCATCCAGTGCAACTTATTTTGAGTAATTGTACACAAACCAATTAATATACTAATTAATACATTGATACATGATACAATGGAAATACCTACAATAACATTGATATTTTAGGCAACAATTAAACCTAGGAATGTAATAAAAGAAGGCTACAAACAAATTGCCTTATCACATATGATTTATACAACGAGACAAATAGTACATTGTTCACCGAGGGAGGAAAGGGACCGATTACTAGCGAGGGAGCAGTTTGTGGCCCGAAGGCGCAGCCTAGGGCCACAATACTCCCGAGGTAGGAATGGGACTTTCACCCGAGTGCTACACAGTGCTTTATACTACACCTGTGAGGAACATTTAAAGTATTTATAAAATAAAATCAAAACGTAAGACACCATTTATGACACAATTTAGCTTAGAATTTGACATAATACTTCACATAAGGATGTCAGTGGCACGGAGATTCCATATTTAAATTATATGAAAACTCTTTGGGCAGGCGCGCGCCATAGATAAGATAACACATGAGAAATGAAAATTCATACAACTTTCTCTCCCGCTAAAACACGTTAGAAATGGATTTTCATACATTTTTTCCTCCCGCTTATTTAGGTCAAGGAAAAGACTAACTTTCTCTTTTCATTTTCAGGGAATATTGACTACTGTTCCGATCAGGTGTAGTATAAAATTTATTTACTATCAAGTATTTGCGAGTTTGGAATTAACCACAAGAATACGCTTGTCTTCATGAACTCAAAATACTCTTGCTGACACACTAGTGCTTTTACAATGTGATGTGAACCTGTTACCAACATTTAAGCTAGGATAAAATTAAATAAGATCTAATAATTAAATATTCACCCCACGTACTATTATACTAATATTAGTCTTCCAGTGTGCTCTGATATACCGAGTAGTATTTGGTTTTCCAAAACTGTTAGATCTCGCACTGGGCTCAAAGAATATTTGACTAAAACAGGAGAATCTAAATAAAAGCTCGACATCGCGTCACTCCTAGTCGTAGAGCTACTGCTCTTTTCTAAGAAAATGTTCTTTCTTTTATACTTAAAAGAAAGAACATTTTCTTAGAAAACGAGTAAAATATACTAATATTAATAGAACTCTTGAAGAAAATAGTATTTTTTTTTTGTTTTGAATACATATTTCTATGACCATAAGGAATAAGTACTGAGTTACGTGCTAAGTTTTATACTACAATCATTGAGTTGGTATTCTATTTTAAGTTCAATATAAATTATATCAATAGAAACCTTAGTTTTTCTTTTAGTTTCACGATTCATTTTTATTAAAATTCCTGTCCTCTATAGCAATAAAGTCATCATCGTCTGTACTAGCTCTGCCACTCCTGCGTACGAGTTTAAATGAATCTCTATATACGAAACAAAAATGTATTTTAAAGTCATAACTATGTGAAATATTAAAAAAATACTTTAATATCTGCCATAGAAGATATCTATACTATTATAATATATAAAGAGATAAAGTTTGTGATTTGTGACGTTGTAAGAAGTTATCTCTGGATCTAATGAACTGATTTTGAAAATTCTTTATTTCAATGGCAGTCTACTTTTAGCCGAGGGAGAACTGTTCTCCGACAAAACTGTGGGCCGGCTACCTCGAGCTTACAGAAAATCTAGAAAACCGTTGTTGTTGTTAAATGAGGTTAACAGGGCTAAACCAAGTATCTCCCATTCTGTGACACAAGGGCGTTAATGCACTCACTCACAATGAAATATGTAGTTACAACGTACTACAACGAGTACGTTGTAACTATTTCATACTAGTGTGAGTACTACTCGAAGTTATACCTACACAATATTTTAACGTTTGTAACTCCCAGATTTATGGCACCAATGTAGTGGATTGACAATCTAAAGTGGTCCCACCCTGTGATGGTTAGGTGTTATAATATGAATACTGTGATCTAATATGATTATGCTGTGATGTTGTTAATTTTTTACATTTTACTTACATTTCACTTATTGAAAAGTAGTTACTATATTTACGAATTGGAATTATCAATAACACTATAGTATTGCTTCATACATTTAATTATGTTATAATTTAGTAATTTGTTACATTATAAATATATTCATCTTCCGGCAGTTGCACAGCTTACACGAAGGTGCGCGGGCGCATAAGACGCGGCGCGTGCTTGCAACTGGTGGAAAAGTCGTATTCAGGGTGGAAGAGCCGACACCGTGGAGTTAGTCTATATTATGTCGCCGCACCATACTTAATGCCTATGAACACAAAAATGAAATCCGTTAGTTACAAGTTAAATGTACTTCCCCATTCTAATTGTTGAAAACAACAGACATGATATGTTAATATGAACACTATTACATAACGCCATGCAGAGTACATTTAGAAGATGATCTGTAAAATTAAGCTTGAGGTGCAATTATCTCTAAATTTTTATACTATTTCATTTGGTTTCAGCCAGTACCTAACTAAACTTCGAGTAATATAAAATTGTATATCATAGAATATGATACTTAAATACTTAGAATGAAATATTTTATATCTTCTTCCGCAAAATCCACATTTCAAATAGGACTTTATGTACTAAAAATCATATATATATATACTTACTCAATGACAAATAATAAATATCAATGACAGTAAATGTAAATATAAAAAAAAAGTTGAGTAAGATTTTCACTCAGCTTTTATTTAACTGATAAAAACAACTACATAGACATTACTATAATTTTAACAAAAAGAAACTGACATCAAAGAAAAACTATTCCGAGAACCCAAATCGCGAGAATTGTGCCTATGGTATTTGAGGAGTTCCCTCGATTTCCTTGGGATCCCATCATCAGATCCCAAAACGGTGACAATGGAACCATCTATAAGCCATGCCCATTCCAATGAAAAAAGAATTTTTGGAATCGGTTCATAAACGACGAAATTATCGCTGAACATACATAAAAAAAAAAAGATTCCGACGAATTGAGAACCTCCTCCTTTTTTTGAAGTCGGTTAAAAAGAGATATTATACGCATGAGTATTTGACTTAGAATGACACTTTTTTAAATGACTTGTCTGGTGGGTTTATAGGTGGGTATAATAGTACCTAGTATGAAGTTTCATGTAAGTGAAGGTTCATAGAACGATATTATCTGTATTTGTTCTGTATCATGGGGACTTTACAAACAGTGCACCCATACTTAACACGCCACAATACGTTGCGTAGTAAGAAGGGACGATCATTACGCCATCATTGCCGTCAAAGTGTTAAATATTAAAAAATATATAATTACGCTAATGGTTTCGAAGAGCCGTAACCGCCTCCTGGAGCGCCCCAGCCGCCATTCCCCCACCCGGCATTCCCCCACCCGGCATTACCACCACCCTGACCCCAACCGCTGGGACTACCACCAGCGCCTCCGTAGTTGTTAGCTGTGGCTTCAGCTGCTGCATTACCTGGTCCATCTGAAAATGAATATAATAAACATTGAGAAATGTGTCGCATATTTAGAAAATAAGTACTAAAACTAATACTTCATAATCTTTTCTGGTACTTTTCCTAATCTTTTATTTGGAGTAGGCGCAAATAGTTTTCCTCTTAAATTATCTTATCATCAAAAACCCATAACGTCTTTCTGCTAGGATCTGGTCTCTTTTCAAGAGAGGGTTAGGGCCATTATTCCCCTCGCTGGGCGATTTTACTGTTTCATTAATTACCTTTTAATTTAGTTTTTATTAACCTTTTATTAAACCTTTTAATTTAGTTTGCTTATTGGAGCAGTGCTGCCAGTACGGTGCAAATATGCCAATATTTTCCTAATATTCGTAATTGATATCTGAAATTTACAGGTTTGTTTATTGATGGTATACTTAAATTTGTTGGAATTTTCCACGTCTCCTTGTTTTATAAGAACTGAGTATTCGATGACTTACATAAACCATTTCAAAAGTAATAATATTTATCTATATCTTCATATTGCTTAAAGTTACAGTACAATCAATATAATTATGTAAACCATGGCTACATGATACAGCTTTTATTTGATTAAAAGTATACTAGTTTACTATTAAAACTGTTTTTTCTGATTTTCAAAACGATTTAATTACATCGGTGTTTATCAAATAAATTAAAAATTAATGAGTAAACAAATTTAAGCAAATTAAGGTCTATCGATGATATTTTTTTCAAACTTCTGCGTTCAGACATTTTCAAGTTCTAGGCAAGTCCAATATATTACCCCAGCAACAATTTTAATAACTTAGGTACCAGAACACACACAAATTTTGCTGATTGCAAACATTTCATACGTAACAATAGTTCATGTATATGATTTGGGTCTGAATCTGGGATTTTACCCCAACATTTCTTTAAAAAGAAATGTTGGGGTAAAATCTGTTTTTGCCGAACAACTTTTATATATATATTTGCAACAAAATACTCTTTAGAATACACAAATTTTCTGTTATACTCTCAACTCTCTGAAGCCAATTTTTTTTTTTATTTTGCTGGGGAACGCACGCCTTACCTAGCCATATCTACTATTACCTATGCAGTATAGTAGTGATTGTGTATTCCTCCCAACCAACCATACATATACAAGCTTCATCAATCTCATAGCCATCTTTTTTAGTTCTTATAACTAAAAAAGATGGATCATTCAACTCAACCTCGCTGATCGATGTTTATGTAGAGTTTTTGCTGTTTAATCGGGTTGTAGATTTTCTCTAGATTACATAGTTTTATCCCACACAGTGTCAATATTTTCACGAATGCTTGTGAACATTTGTATTTATGTATGCTTCAAGTCCAAGAATGCTGGTCTAACATTGATTCCATTACATTCTCCGACTAACAAATAGTCAATTTACAAAACTTTCTAACATGATTGATCCATTCGTAAAATTAAGGTCGCAATTATAGTCATAAAAACATTCATTACGTAGTTCTAGTTCTCATTTCGTAGTTCGTAGAAAGTGACGTTTATCGATCACTTTTAAGATGCCGGACGACCGCTGTGCTTAGAATTCCAACACCGTTAGACCAACGGTGCAACTTCGATAGAAGACAAGCCGCAACAGACGCTTTAAGCTAGACGTGTTCTAAATTCAAAAGTAATTGACTAACGTCTCGTTTGCCTTGTTTACTTATGCAAGAAAGAAATGCAGAAATGCACACCATGCATAATAATAGGCTAGCCGGTATACGAGTACATAATTTTAGGCGATGTCCCTAAATTGGGTAAAGTTTCTGTGTGAATGGGTTAGTCAAAAATAAAATAAAATTCCACCGATTTATAGGTTGGCTGATTTCAATTTAACTTGTAGAAAAAGTAAATTAGAAAATTATCAGTAATATAATTTTATTATTTTGTAATACGAAAAGTTCTTGATATTGATTGTATAAAGAATTCGGTTCTATGGTGCAGATCTCACGATTCTCATCTATATGTACCCAATTAAAACATTCTAACAAAAGTACGTGAATTCAACACGTTATTTTCAAGGCAAAATTCATAATTTGATATTTTTTAAATAATAGTTTATACGCATCTTGAACATTATAAATAAATATTTCAGGCATGTAGCACAAGACGCCATCTAGCTTCAAACTAAGCAGAGCTTGTTGCTTTACATTTTATTTTTAACCAACTTCAATAAAAAAGGAGAAGGTTCACAACTCCTCGGAATTTTTTCTTTGTTTTTATGTATATTCGGCGATAATTTCGTCGTTTATGAACCGATTTCAAAAAATATTTTTGCATTGGAATGGGCGTAGCTTACAATCATCACCATATCGGGATCTGATGATGGGAATCAGCAATCAATATATATAAAAATAATTTGTATTCATTGAATTTATCAAGAAGGCTACCTTTCATACCAATACTGAAGTTTAACAATGAGTAATAAAATGAGGTAATAAAATATGAGCTAAAGAATGTAAAAAGTACTTACAATTATTAGCGTTAGCAGTCGCGTGTGCGTTTGCTGCGTAGGGAAGAGGTCGTATCGACCTGCGCAAACGTCGCAGCGGTACTCTTGCCGACTCGTGTCCTTCCGCATCTATCGTGTAATATGCACGAGGTACATAGTACTGACCTTCTGGAACAATTCATGTGTCAAGCAATTTATATGAACAAGGTATGGTCAATAAAATCAAAGCAGAGTATCAAATGCATTCCCTTATAGGTTATAAAGAATATAAATATATTCTATGCACATGTATTAGAGACAATAATAAATACGTACACCGCAAAGGAAACCTTGAACTTAATTACTTTCACAATATAAAAAAAATGGTCAGTTTTTCTGTTATATTGGGATTTAACTAGATAAAACTCCAATGCATCATTCTAAAACTGAAATAAACTTGTGTTAAAGAGAACATTGCGTCGTACCATATATTTCTTCTTTCTTACAAAAGGGTATAAACTCGTCATGTATTGAACAAAAAATACAACAAAATATTTAGTGTGGTACGCTTAGTTCATTCACTGTCGAAATTCAAAACATGTAACATAACAAAAAATGTTGTAAGATCAAGAAGTTCTAAGTTTGTGGATGATGAACATTAGTTAAATTACCCATGATAAGTGAAAGTAATCGGAAAAACATAATAATACTACTAATCATAAAGAAGAAGAAGTTTATAACTAAAGAGATAAGCTACACTGTTGTCGAGTGCCAATGATTCAACAAGGAAGCTCTCTGGCATTGCAGTCTGAGATCATCGGTAATCGCCACGATTTTGCGAATATTCAGCTTTGTATTGTGACCTCACTAGGTCGTGACTGAGCATGATTTGTACGTTTTATAAAAAATATGATTATATATTTATAATTAATTGCAATTGATGTGATCATCATACTACTAAAGTTATTCGTTAACTGACTGGTATTTATCACTTAGTACAATTTCAGTTACACACACCTTATACAATATCTATTAATAAGTTAGCTAAATTATTTAGAATTGAATAAAGTATTTCTACCAGTAATGTTATTTCAGTATCATAAATAAACATAATCGTAAGAATTCTTCTGCAAGAAAACATATTAAAAATGCATTAGTCAAGCTAGGAGAATGAAATATCCATAGAGATCATTGGTTATTGGTCACTGTATTCTTGTTTCACGGATACACATTAAAATTGCGATTAGTAACATTAACTCATTCTCAAGTTAAAATGTTTCCGGCAAGCAAACATTATCACAAATTGACCAAACTATTGTCGCCAAGAATGTTATTATTTTACTAATAGTAAAAAGCCTTGTATATAATATTTAAACATTTTCTAAGAACAGTAATCTTTACAATTTCCCCTGTCATATTAACTAACATTTTATAGATCCCACTTTAATTTCTTAAAACAAAAAACAATGTTCTCAAGGTGGCCAATCAATTAAATTCCTATGAGGAATTTTAACTTTGCCTGCATCGAATGGGAAACAATTCATTTACAGAAAATTACAACTCAAGTCGTAGGAAATGGCGGTAAAAACTGGAGGGCACTAACCTGCGAGCGCTACGGCAAACACGGCCGCTAAGATGAATAGGGTGATTTTATGCATTTTCAACGTCTAGAGCCTGCAAGTACCGAACAAGAACTGGCTTTGGCGTACTTGTTCACTCCTTTTATAAGTCGAAAATATCTTAGCAGTTTACGCGTCTCGGCGGTACACACACACAGATCTTGATGCTTACAATAACGGTCATGGGCTCATGGCAGCGTCGCCGGTAAAACTTTATTATCAACTTGAATAAAATGCAGTAAACATTATGATGAAAACCTCAAATGAAAGTTTGTTATAAATAGGTAATACTAATTACGTGAAAACTTGTGCTTATTCAGGAGAGATAAATGGAAAGATTAATCAATGTGAAATGTTAATACAATTTGTTGGAGCATCTGTGATCTACACCTGTATGTAGCAGCCAACCTTTTTTAAGATGTTCTGACCGTGTAACCTAAAATCTCGTGGTGCAATAAAAAAAACCAAAACTAAATTTGAAGTTTTGGATTGAACTATACTATTTTGTCATTGTATCACTAACTACAACGTAATGCAAAAGTTAAGTAAGTAATTAAAAAATAGTAATTCTCATATCACATCAGGACTGTGACAAGACTGTGTTAATCTAACGAAATTTATGACACGATTATGATATAGTAGGTATTCGAAAACCTGAAATGAATGACTATATAAAAGTAGGAAGCTAACCATACTGATTAGTAGAAACCACTAAAGGCTATATTCCCATTTGGGGTAGGTCAAGGACCGATACATGAAGGTCACATCTCATCGGTCATCCACCTTATCAAGCTTTTCAAACAAAGTTTCAGATGTTATAAACTAAGCCTTCTTCTTCAGAAGTTTTGCTAAAAGTTGATGGACCATTTTCTAATAAAGATATTAATTTTTCTCGTTAAGATTTACGTAGGTAATAGAAATAAAATTGTGAATTTAATTTCAGGATTTCGTAACAGTTTGCATTGTCTTTAATTGAATACCTATTCAAAAGTAAAATCATATGTTGACCACAAGGTTTTTCTGCACTCGTTTAGGAGTTATTTATTTGGAATTATTATTGCTTGAATGAATTATTAACTATTGTGTTTTATTATTTATGTATCTAAATAGTAAAATAAAGAATGATGGCACCTTAAATGATTTATTTCAAGGTAATTGCAACAATATGTTTCTTAAAATGAATTTAACATGGAGTCATCATCATGAGCAAACACCGTCGTTAATTTTTGTCTCCTTTAAGACTTATATGTGACGTGTTCTCAGGTAAAATTTAGAAAACCTACTGCCCTGGATGATTTAGAAAATTGGATAATTATAAGAATGAATGAGAGACGCCTAAACTTGAAACTCATCTCACTAGTGTATGTCACCATCCATGCTGCATTGTCCGCACTAACAGTGAGGAAGGCGACCACCACTCCTGAATTCTATTTAAGATTTCCATTAGATTCAGTAGTTATTTTGGCAGCAACTTTATAAGAAAAAAAAAGTAGAGTCGGAACTATTCGTATCGAAAAATGGCACTCCCATCGTTATTGTTAATGTATTTATACTAGTACTAGCTGATGCCCGCAGCTCCGCTCGCGTCTTAGGGGTATGAAAAATTTATGTTAGCCGATTCTCAAACCTACTGCATATGAATATAAATTTAATAAAAATCGATCAAGCCGTTTCGGAGGAATATGATATATTAGTACATTGTGACACGAGAATTTTATATTTAAAATTAAACAGTGTTAGCTTGATTACATCCCTTCTTGCCTAGGAGAATGCGTTTAGCTGTCGGTAGTTCGGTTCTGACCTTGGCAGTACGGAAACTTTTGGCAGTCGTTACGGATATTTGTAGCTCTAAAAATTCCGACAATAGTCTTTGTACATAACTTCGATATCACTTAGTACTTGGGTTGTTAGGTCAGCCTTCTTAGCCAAGTTGCAAAGGTTTTACGTTTTCGATTCTATTCTATTTCTCTATTCTCTTGTTTCATTGGCTAATATTTTGTTTCAATCACGTGACTGAGTGACGTTACCTAATGAGACAAGAGACTGAAGTTTGCAACTTGGATAGGGGCTGATCGTGCACATAAAATTGTAATAAAAAAACGAAGTTCTGTCGTATTGTAGTAAACTCAATTAATTTTTAATGCGCCACTTGCCTCTTTAGAAAGATAAGTCCCGTCAATTTTATTTCGAACATCTTTATTCATTTTCTAGAAGTAAAAATCCTATTTCAGTGTAGGTACTTATTATAATATATTGATGATTTCGTCAAGGTACCTATTAAATGTATGAAATCATATAGTAAACTAGCCATGGTTCAAAACTTCTTAAATTACCGACTTAGACTACGTGTATACAAAACTTCTTTAACGATAAACAATAGAGGTTATTACAGACATTATGACTAGATTTTAATTAAATATGTACCTACCTACTAATATGAGATCACATCTTGTCGTAACAAATTTATTTTATTACGTACCTATAGTATTGATAAAGGTTAAAAATTTGTTCATATTTGTCATTGTTGATTTACTACAGGTATATTCCGATAATTAATGGTCCATATTACATCTGTGGTGAGTTCACCACTTCAGTTATGAGGTATATACTTATGCATATACATACATACATTATATTATAATGCATCTGTGGGCCTTAACTGCCTTATTGGTTTAGCGATCAGCGTATGCAACTGTCGATCTGCCTCCCTAGCTAAGATGTTAACGTGTTTCGGTTTCTATTCTATTTCTCTATTCTCTTATTTCATTGGCTAATATTTTGTTTGGATTACGTATTGACTGAGTGACTTTAGTCAATGAAACAAGTAAATAGAGAATCGAATAGAAAACGAAAAATGTTTGCAACTTGGCGAGAGGGTCAGGAGGTCACGATTATCTGATCAGGCCAAATAGCGTTATAGTTTTGCTGATAACAGAAGTGCTTAACAGCAGCCTGCAGATTGGGAGTCCTGGTCTTAATTAAAGTATCTCTGTGATCACGTAAAATCTTCGGTCGACTCCTGCGATTGATTCTCGGGCGTGTCGTATAGCCGTCCCATTGGATTGTGAGAGAACAGTGCACTCTCTGTTCTCTTTGTTTCCGCACACACTAGTGCACTATAATACCTCCTGCGTTACTAGCTTTACCAGCCGCTCCGGTTATGGCCGTAATCTTTGCACAAGAATCGAAGTATCTTCATGCCTAAATTGATGCGGTGGTTTTGCCGTAACAGCGTAACAGACAAAGAGACATACAGAATTAAAGCCAATGGTTCTAAAAAAAGCAAGAGCTCAACTTTTTACTTTCAAATTTATAATAATAACATGATTAATAAAACATAATCTTCATATCACCACTACGTTACTTAACTTGGTTAACTCATGTTTCTTAATTCACTTCATATTATAAAATAAAGTCTGTCTGTCCGTTCGCGATAAACTCAAAAACCACTGCATCGATTTAAATGAAATTTTGTACCCAGAGCCGGAGAAAAGATATAGATAACCGACATGGATGCGGGCGGAGCCGCGGGCGAAAGCTACTTTAATATAATTAACTACTTTTACTCCTGATTTAACACTATAAAAGCAGTTCATTACTAATTTGACCAGTTTGAGGATTAAATCATTAGTATTCATAACGGTTCAGTCATGTGAGTATTCAAACTGGGCCAAAAAATACCAACAAAGAATTTCTAACTAGGTAGGTATATGCACGATTTTCAAGTGGGTGTAAAACAATCTTTTTAGGGTTCCGTAGCCAAATGGCAAAAAACGGAACCCTTATAGATTCGTCAAGTCTGTCTGTCTGTCTGTCCGTCCGTATGTCACAGCCAATTATTTCCGAAACTATAAGTGCTATACTGTTGAAATTTGATCAGTCGATGTATTCTGTGAACCGCATTAAGATTTTTACATAAAAAAAGAAAAAAAACAATACATTTTGGGGGTCTCCATACTTGGAACTGAAACTCAAAAATTTTTTTTTCATCAAACCTATACGTGTGGGGTATCTATGGATAGGTGTTCAAAAATGATGTTGAGGTTTCTAATATCATTTTTTTCTAAACTGTCCCCCCCCCTCTAACTTCTAAAATAAGAGAGTGATAAAACTAAAAAAAATATATGTTGTACATTAACATGCAAACTACCAACGAAAATTGGTTTGAACGAGATCTAGTGAGTAGTTTTTTTTTTAATCCCTACTTAATATTATAAATGCGAAAGTACCTCTGTCTGTCTGTCTGTTACGCTTTCACGCCTAAACCACTGTATCGATTTTGATGAAATTCGGTATGATGATAGAACTGAACTTGGGAAAGGACATAGGCTACTTTTTACTGCAATAATCGAGACACAAAGACCAAAGCTAGGTGATTATAAAAATACATAAATCGAAGATGTCAAAATGTATCACTGTTTACCTCCTGTCAAAACTTCACAGGTTGCTAGGAATAACACACTTGCATGGCAACCATAATAATAGTTTGTAAATGACATATAGACCAGTAGACCAGACGAGATAATTTTTGAAAACAAATAAAATTATAGTAGGATGAAACCTATTGGAAAAGGAGGCGAATATTATAAAAATGAAAGGAAAAATAATTTACGGGCGATCTGAGGTCGGGAAGGGGTAGGGAGGGAGGTTTTCGGGTCCTTTAAATGGGGCGTGAAAAAGCATCTCACTAAGCCGCCATAGTGTGGGCCGCCATACATTATTGTCCGCATTCGCAGCAAGTGTGGTAGCCCCGACCCTTGGATTCTGCTCATGCTTTCCATCAGGCAGGGTAGAGTCAGATTGGATGGCTAAATATATACAACAAAGGGTAAAAAACGGTTTATCTCGATTTCCAGCAAAACTACAAGGAAAATAGTTAAATGGCAAAGTTGTAGGTAATTAAAAGATCTACAACTTTTTAGGGTTCCGAAGTTAATGACTTCGAACCCTTATAGATATGTCATGTCCGTCTGTCCATCCGTCCGTCCGTCCGTCCTCGACTTGTCGTCCAAACAGTAAGTGCTAGAAAGATGAAACTTTGCATGAATATGTATTGTAATTACGTCGACAAAGTGCTACAATAAAATTATGAAATATATTTTTATTTAGGGTACCTCCCCTACACGTAAAGTGGGGATGTTTTTTTTTCTCACGGCTACCCCATCATATAGGGTATCATTATATAGGTCTTTTAAAAACATTACAGGTTTGTTAAGACGATTTTTTGATTTAGGTATCCGTTTGCGAGAAATTCCACTTTAAAGGCAAACTTTTTGTAAAAACAGGCCGTCCCGCCCGCCGAAAAGTTTGTGATAGTGGTCCATATAATGAACTTTAAATGAAAACTATAACGAATTAGATGACTTTGTTAGTTCACGAGTTATAGAGGCTTAACTTTTACAATGCGCTTACTTGGAAAAGTCATACAAAATCAACGCATTAATACGTAAACATAACAATTATCACACACTTGGCCGATTTTTTATAATATCATTGATCAAAACACTATTATTAAAACATCGATCAAAGTTACAAATAACTACAAGAAATTTTATATGACGTTACCTGCTGATACGGAACCCTTCATGGGCGAGTCCGACTCGCACTTGGCCGCTTTTATAACTGTTATTAGAGCTATAATTGCACGTCCACTGATATCGATTACTACTTAATATAAATAAAAATCTTGCTTTTTCTAAGAAAGTTACAAAATGTCTGTAATGTTGTCTGTATAGTTAAACTTTTGTCAGTTCAATTTGCGTGTAGGTTATTGCGGTAAATAGAAGCCTATGTGTTATTCTCATATGTAAGCTATACTATTGTGAAGTTTCATCAAAACCCATTCAGTAGTGTTTGCATGAAAGAGCTGGAACAAACATACAAACATTCGCGTTTATAATATCAATAGGATTATATTCTGCTCTGTCTAAGCCATACACGATATTTGTCATCATTTTACTAGCCTTTATTATTCCCAAGATTATTAGGGGTCGGTTACTAGTTCAACCCGTTTTGATTGAATATCAGTTCTTTACACGGAGCGACTGGCATTTAACCTCCGCAACCCTAAGGACGAGCTTTAGTATAGCCATGCTGATTTCAGCATGAACGGGCCAGCTCCAGCGGTGCGATACTACTCTCGCATATAAAACCAACCAAAAATACTAACAGAGTTCGTGTACGATGCACGTGCACGGTATTTCGTTGGTGAGTGGAGACCGGAGGCCCATGATGCAGAAGCATCTTACCAGCCCCCCAAGGTGTGGCTCACGATGCTGCATTGTCTGGATTCACAATGAGGATGGTAACCACTACTCCTGGATTCTACTCATGCTTTCCATCAGGCATAGGAGTCATTTTGGCAGGTTAAAATAAAAATTAAGTAATTTCTTCTTACAAAATTTATTTTGAAATAAAAATAACATCAAGCTTTTAAAATTGACAGTTCTCATGAAAATTATATAATAATTTATGAGCACAATTTCACATTAGGAAGAATAATTTCATTATTTCTTTAGTTCACATTAAAGTATAACAATAATTACGGATTCAATCTCATCGTGTAAGTAACACAATCTATTTAAAATGTTCAAAATGTGTTAAATAAAGTGAAACTGAAGAGCACCTAATAAGAAGTGATAATGTTACAGCACAACACATCTAACAGTAATAAAATAATAAAAACTTCAATTAGTGTAAAAGTATACAGTAAATATAAAAATATAATTTAATAGTGTATTGAAATCTTTTATAACGAAAAATAATTTATTTATATATTGAAATGCAAAATAAAAATGGAATTTTCATCATTTAATGTGTATGAAAACACAGTAATATTCTTATCAATATATTCATATAAACAACAGTTTAACCTAGACTTCATTTTTACACATTAGGAGATATTTTTACAACCCTGTATCCACTATACTTTTAATGACGACAATATGTTCCACAGTCTAAATTAATATTTTGATAAAAGAAAATACGACATCGTTAACTACAGTACAGATTACAAAGTAAATCTTGTCACATACGCGTTTGATACTTAACATTAACATCGATCATTTATATCTAACAGAGAAATACGAGTACGTAAATACAATGAGTTGCTTTTGTGCTACGATATTATTGTTTGGAAAGAGAAAGAAAGAGAAGGTAACTAAATGTAGTAATGGAAATACATAGTTAGAGCAGGATGACGAGACGGAGAATCTAACTTACAGATTAATGTCAAAGTATTGCATACAACTTGTAGATTGAGCGTTCACTTCGCTTTCACGACAGCGGCGCGCTGTCGCAGGGTCTTGTTGGTGTTCTGGTCCACTTCTGGCAGATCTGACTCTTCTACGGGGGGTTTCTTAACTGTTGACAAACATAAACGTACTCGTTACTACTCGTTCCTAATCGAATCACACACTCCAGTCATTGGGGTCTCAAGGGTTCACGGCTTTAAAAAGCGATATAACACTGTGATACCCTTGCGGCTGTACATTATTGTGGGACAGCCTAGGCCAGGTGGAACATCATCTCACTGAAGATCAACGATACACCTAACTAGATTCTATCCTAGGGGTAGCCTCAGCTCCTCAATATCGGCCAAATCATTACATGTTTCGGCCTGATCGGAATTTTGCGACAAGGCGTAGGCCTTGTTGCCTGAAGTAGTTCAGGCAGCTATTAATCTGCCACCAGAGGTTCTAACACTCTGGCAGCTTGCGGCCAGCCCAGTATAGGCCTAGGGCATAAGACATGCTTTTTGTTACTAATTTACTCGCATTCTTCATATTGTACGTTCACTCAAATTGCGTTGGCCTAGCCGTTACGGTGTAAGGGAAATCCGGCAAAAACACATTACATACTATTTTAATAGTGACATTAATTAAAGAACCTTGGCAATCAATATGTAAATGCAATTGCATTGTAAATTACATTAAGATAATTAACTTTTAACATTATAATGGCTAAGTTACTGCCACTCAACTTCATGTTGTGTCATTTTGTCATAACAATAAAAGTACAAATTGCTGGCTTCGTTTCATTGATAAGGTCAGCTATTTTATGTAGGCATTAATGTGATTTGAATGCGCGGTTGACTGTAATGTGAGTAATATTTAACGATAGTCCTTAAAATATGATCCCATCCTTGATCTTTGCAACGTTACGTGTAGGTACTGTGCTTATGTATGTAAATGCAACTAACGATACGAATATAAGTTTTTAACACTTCAAGGCACGATATAATTTAGTTTAGGAATACAGGAAACAGAATTCTGTATGTAATTCTGTAGACAAAAAGTTGTAACTGTTTCCTAGGAAAAAATACCTGTTATACAGTCGCTGGTTTTTACAAAATCTACATTCATAGGTAAATTTATAAATTCGAAATTAACCCTGAACCGATAAATTACGGTATAGGGACAGATTGGATAGGCAACTTTTGTCGGTAAATTTATAAATTCGAAATTAACCCTGAACCGATAAATTACGGTATAGGGACAGATTGGATAGGCAACTTTTGTCGCAATAACTGGCATACACAAATTTAACTATAACAAATTTATAAATCACTTTAGTTGAAAACCTGACTAATCAGGTATCAAGCTTTCGTAAAAAACGTAATTTCTTGTAGCCATAATTGGTTACGGGGCGTGCCTAAACCGATGCGTCACTATTTTCTCCACGCGAATGGAGTTTGGTATGACCGTGACACTGACAATACAGTGAATAACATTTTAGACACTATTGATACTTTACAGTATGTTTGTGGATAGAATGGAATAGGCATGTATACATCATAATACCACTAGCAGTATAATTTGACTTACCTTTCTCCTTCCTTATTTTTTCTTTCTTCTCCTTTTTAGGCTTAGCTTGCGCCTGCTGACGGCTTTCCTGCCTTTGCTTGATGGCTTCAGTAATGAAGTTGAACATCAAGTAGACCTATTAAAAACAGAAGTTGTTTTATGTAGCAATAGTACAATACTAGTTTTTGCCCGCTTTAGCCTATGAGTTATTCTGATATATAAGCTATATTACTGTAGTTTCATCCAAATTCGTTCAGAAGTTTTTGCGTGAAAGGGCAACAAACATACATACATACTTTCACGTTTATAATATTAGTAAGATACTGACAATTTCAAAGTGCGTGTGTTAAGTGTGTAGTTCAAAGATGATCTATCAATCTATTTATTTTTTTGTAAAATGAACAAAAAAAGTTACATCGTTCAGTGTAATTATTACCCAAGGGTATCATGAAATATATGTACGTCGAATAACCCTACGCAATAAAAACTTATTTATTTTGATTTCCTAAAAATTACATTTCCTATGGATAACTGATTAATTAATTTACAGAATTCACAAAATATTTTAGCAAGAACGACATCAAAGTGATCTTATAAGGGTTTTTTTTAAAGAACGCATATCTAAAAACATGTATAAGTCCAAAGTCACACACTTCATATCATCATCATCAGCCTATCGCAGTCCACTGCTGAACATACATAGGCCTCTCCCATTGCACACCACTCTGATCGATTTTGGGCTTCTTCTTACGCAGGTCCTCACTCCACCTCACCACTTTATATGGTCGTGATGATTTAAGAACAATTTTACAGAGCGTAGTACCTGGAAGGACACTAGCACAGAGAGTGCAGCGACACGTAGAACGAGTGGTGCGGCGCCCGCCAGGCCGAAGTAGAAGGTGAGCACGCCCAGCACCAACGAACACAGGCGGACCGCCACAAACACTGAACCGTTGATCACTCCCAACACTGTAAAGTCACAAAGTATTTCAGTTCAAATAATAAATGTTTTATTTCACTACTAACTGACCCGGCAGACTTCTTACTGCCTCAATCGATAAAACTAAACTATACTTTTGTATAAAATAAACTTAAAACTAACAAAAATGCAAGTCATTTTTATATATTCACCTTCTAAAATTTCTCTGGACTTCCACAAATAATTCAAGACCAAAATTAGCCAAATCAGTTCAAAAGTTCTCGAATTTTAGCGAGACTAACGAACAGCAATTCAGTTTTATATATTTATATTTTATTTTGTATCAATTTTTTTAGGTGATGTAGAAATTCTTGTAAGTTATCTTACAAGAATTTCTTCTTAAGGTACACAGAGATAACTGTAGTGTCTTAGAACTTTTTTTACAACTTCAATGAAATTTCAAATACAGTTAACATATTTTTTTTATATTTTAAAAATATAGCTCATTTTATTTTTGCTCTACTGTAAACTGTAATTTATTAGTTTAATACACAAAGATTACAGGTGTATTTGCCTTATCTTTTAAACTACAACAATGACAGTTATTAAAAATTCAAAAAGCATAACATCATCAAATAGTGATAAGTTATAACCTTGTGTATTAAAACTCCTCGTATTTTCGTCTATTATTTAATACGGAAGTAAATTGACTTTCAAAAATAGTTGAGCGCCATATTTATAATTTAATTAATAATAATAATCCTAATCCCCACCAAGACATTGCCGGCGCAACAGTATTTATTACTTCTAAGACTCAACAGCAATCATATGATAGTGGCATGAAAGTCAAATATGTTCATGCACAATTATAAAATGCTTACATTTATCCAAGAAGTCCTCACGCTCGCCTCTGAGAATGGTGTTCAAACGATAGCAGTGTGCTATAAACTCGGCCAAGGAATGCAGCACAACTAAACATACACCCACTCGCTGGAAACTAATTAAATAAAAAAAAAATCCATGAGTATTATGGAAAACACGAATTAACAAACTATGTGAGTGAATATTTTGACTAAAAATTTTTTGTTTGAAGCCAATTCTCGCCTCTACCGTAGCTCTACATGAATAAGTAAGTTTGGCGAAAAGTTGGTTACACTTTACCACAAGGCCTATAATCAAAAGTTGAAGTTGACAATTCTCACACTGAAGGAACTTTACGAACACATTAACTGGACACAAAACAACAATTTGTGGATCACAAAAGTGTTGTCCCGTGTGGAGATTTAATACTCAGGCCAGTAGATATTCTAACTGACCATTTTAAGGTAAACCAATATATTAGATTGGTGGATTCAGTAGACGAGGCTATTCAGACAATCACAAATCGATTCTAATTGAGAGTATGCTGTTTGCTTTCTTTAAAGAATTATGACGGTGCGTCACGACGTAAATTTATGATGTATATACATATCGCTTAAGGGAATTTGCATTCAGACTTAGTTTTAAATATTATACATATTGTAATTTGTCGACTGCTCGTTCGGCTTAGTGGTTTAAGTGGACGCTACGCCGCTTTTTACTGCGTCAAGTGTTGTGGGGTCAATCCCACATGGGACAACATTCAGTATGATTCTGATGTTTCATGAATGTTTGAAAAAATGAGGGAATCATCTTTGAAAAAATAAATTCACCTATGTTCAAATACATTTGAATACAAAACAGTAGTGTATAAAACTTACTTAAAGCCATATGCCGCTGCGACAAATGTGAAGGCTGCGGCCGCGTGTCTGATGCGTCCAGCCCACTCATCCCTCTTAATGCGTTGGAAATACAGCTCGGGGATCGTGTGGATCCAGTAAGAAGCCTGCACAATCCACCAGAGTTTCAACAGGAAGCTCATTGGGTGGTTGGGATAACCTAAAAAATTAAAATTTATATTGAATTTTTCTTATAATACAACAAGATATTGAAACATTTTTACGGACTATTGCTCAAAACTTACTCTGTCAATGTTATCATTTTTCAAGTTAATATATAGCCTGTGACACTCACAAATAATGTGGCTTTCTATTGGTAAAAGAATTTTCATAATGGATTCAGTGGATCCAAATATTACGTCCCTACATCTATCAAAAACTTTACCTCTTTCTATTATAAGTATAGAAGTATATGTCAGTGCTATCATAATTCATCACGATTAATAGCATAGGTAATTGACTGCCTTGTTGGTCTAGTGGTTAGCGTATGAGGCTGCTGATTAAGAGGACTAGGGTTCCAATTCCCGGGTTTGTGTGACCTACAAATATTTGTTTAGGAGTCTGGGTGTTTTCTATGTATAATATATGTAAATATTTACAAAAAATAATAATTATGTTTATGTATTTATATCAGTTGTTCAGTACCCATAATACAAGCTCTGCTTAGTTTGGGACTAGATGACGTGTGTAATTGTCCGAAACCTTTTTTTTTAATTAATCAATGTTGCTGATTCTACTGTCGACATCACTAGTGTTCACTAAAATTTCTTTTTGGATTATATACTTTAATCTCATTTGCTTACAGTACATTTTTCGATATTTCAAACCTTGGCTTTCTCTATAAGTTCAGTACCAATATAATCATTTACAAATTGAAATTCATTTTCAAAAAGGTCAAATATTTCGCAAATATGGCTATACCCAATAAGAGGGGAATCAATATTTAATACCTTTTTTACTATCGTAAATAAATTTGGCATTGTGCACCCTATACCAAACAACGTTTTCTTCTTCCTAGCCCTTATACTCAAGTTTATTTTGGTCGGCTACTATACCGAAGAACATCGTAGAATAAAAATAAAGGATTCGACACACTTCGATACACTGTGATGGGTAAGTTGGTCAGTCACGTAATGTAACGGGTAATATATGTGACTATTGTCATATTCTTTCTGATTAATCTATTATTCAACTCTTGTAGCCAATTTTATTTAGTCACTATATGCTGTTAAAAATGTATGGAGAGACTTTACTATGTTAAAATCTAAATCCATCAAAATATAGTTAGTCTAAATAATGGAGCGAAGTTAGTCTACAAATAGCCTAAGTTTATCCCTAGGTCATCGCTATTTGCCAGTGAAAGTTACATCAAAATCGATTAGAGATTAGACACAAAGTAGAAAAATCTCAAATGCATTTAGTAAAAAACTGTTAATTTTATATGACAAACAGACACTTCAACTTTATTTATTTGTATAGATGTTAATGTATAGTAAAAGTCACAGTTGGTATTTGAAAAAAAATATTCTAGTTCTTGTATCTTTAAAACTACTTGATTGATTATAATGTACTTTTCTTGTCTACGTCTATGTGGTGACGAATTAAGAATACAGAGTGTCACCATCCCTACTCATCCCGCGGGTGTCGTAAAAGGCGACTAAGGGATAAACTACGCAAGACAACATCAATGCTAACTGAAGGAAAACTTGAAACCATATACCAACCCGTCTGGCCAGCGAAGTAAAGTAGGCCAAAACCTCCTTTCTAAGGAGAGGCCTATGTCCAGCAGTGGACTGTTAAAGGATGATGATGTATTTTTCTCCAATAGAGCGAGGTGTATAATTATTATTATAAAGCATCTGTGTGAAGCCGAAGCCACTTATTAATATACAATTTTAAAAACAGTAATGACCAAATAACAGTGCAAAAAAAAAATTATACACATTTATGGCTCTTTTTTTATTTTTTTATACTTAAGAAAAAAGAAATTGTGAAAATTCACATAAAAAAATTTATACCTAAGGAAAAAACATTTTTTGTGAAAATTCACAAAAAAATTTTTTTCTATGATTTAAGGTTCCATAAATAAGTAATATAATTTAAATAAAGAGTTAGAGGGAAGTATTTTGAATTATGCACAGTATGAGGATAGAACAAGATACATGCAGTATTTACAATGATAAAACCAATCAACAAATTTAAATGATAAGTTCTAATATGTAATCACTCCTATATCAGTAACATAATATGAATACAAAAATGATAAGAAAAATATGATAGAGCTCGTAGTTTTACGTCACAAATAAAGTACATAATTAACTTTATTTATAATGTATTTCCTAAATGGATATGCAATGCACTTATCAATTAATGTAATAAACTAGAAAAGGGGACAAAGTATGCTTTCTATTTAAAGAAGGGAACTATAGTTGACTAGATAAGTCCTGTGGTGTGAAGTTTTTAAAAAGTAGCATAAGTTACTTCTTATGTCATAAGTTATCTGCCAGTGAAGGTCCCATTAATATCACTCCAGCTGTTCCGGAGATATGCCGGAACAGACAGAGGGATATACATACAATTTTATTTATTTGTTTATTAATTAAGTGCACTAGAAAATCACAAATCAAATTAAGTTCATCATTCCAAAGTAGGTACTGAAATTATGAGAAAAACTGGAAACTGTAAAATTGGATGCCTATATATTTCTTGAATACTGTCAGCAATCCAAACTCCATAACACTATTATCAATACTAATATTATGAATTCGAAAGTACCTAATTGTCTAACAGTCTGTATAGTTGGTGACCTCCACAATTGAACAAGGAAGATATAAGTTCCCTGTATTACACTTCCAATGCTGAACCAATTTATTTGGACGCTGAATTTTAGACCTTTGAGGTCAAGGGATACTTTTGTCATAATAACCAACATTCAAGCAGGCCGAACCAACATTCAGGCAAAACTAGTCAATATTATTATGATAATGAATTACTTCATTTACACAACAACAGTAATAATGTTGAATATCAACTGTTTATAAAAAAAAAATATATTATCATGTCTTTAATCATAAAACATTTTAAATTTTCATATAAAATGGTTTGAAATATAAGAAAAACTACTACTTACTACACAGCTTATAAATACACTTAAATAACAGAAAAATATATATTCTGGGGCTTACCATCCCAAAGCTGAGGAATATTGAAGATAAAACCTTCTCGAAGAATAGCATCTCCACCCCAAAGGAGGGTCACTAAGTGGAACACAACCAGCTGGCCAGACTCATTAAGAGCACTCAGTCTTGATTTGGACAGATGAAACTTCTTTGTGATTTTCTACAAACAATTACAGCTTTCATAACATATTCTAATAAGATAATACATAAAAAACTGCAGCTAAGAATAACATATGTTATAAATTAAGATAGTATAAGTATACTTACATCTAAAAGATACTCCTGTAGAATTGCATGCATCACAATGCATACCATTGAGTAAAAGAAAACTGCACAAGCGTCTTTCCACCCTGCTTCATAGAAGAAAGGATCGCCTTTCGGCGCCTCTCTGCTGGGTTCGAGTCCACTGACATTGTGGTGTAAACTGATGAATAGGCTTGCAATTGGACTTGTCGACTACAAAATAGACGTAATATATATTAAACACACAATACAAAATAAAAAATATGTTATTCACACATGAAACAAATTATTTTCGCAGTGATACCTGGCTTACGTGGCAACAAATTTCTACTTACTTGTACCATCAACCCGACCAAAAACACCATAACAACACACGACACTATGTCCGCATGATTCTGGATAACAAACTCATGACTGAAAATAGGTGGGTTCTTGTTAGGTTTTCTTCCAATCACAGGCTTAACACCCATTTTCCCGGTGATAACCTATTCCTGAAAATGTCCTTTCTATTTATACAAAACTGAAAGTGACACTCAATTTATGTGTAAATAATTAACCATAGTCAGATATATTCGCTAAAAATATTAAGAACACCGTACCTGTAAGCAAACGAAGTGTAATTTAACTGAAGAAAAATAATATTTCTGACAGGAATCCGATCGACGTGACACTTTCACTTGCTACGCGGTGAAACGTCAACGCCAACGCCGTTTGTTGATTACGGAAACACGACAACTGTTGTGTTGGCAGTGGAATGTGTCAAGAACAGTTTTTTTTTTACACATTTTTTATGCACGCAGTTTGCTCTATTTTTTATAACATTATGTTTATATTAGAGTATTAAAATGTTAATATTATTTGAAAGGCAAAAATGAACATTTTTAGACTTACTTTTAGATAAAAATGATTTCTATGGCTTACCATACCAAACCTGAGTAATGATAAAGATGACATAAACAATATGTGTTTTGTCGTGGTAGAGCCATGCTAGTCTATCTATCTTCTATTCTTATATATTATATAAACCTTCTCGAAGAATAACATCACCCCAAAGGAGGATCACTATGTGGAACACAAATAAAAATATTTATCTTCTAAAAATGGGAAGTGTGTTTCTTTTATAAATAAGATGGCCCAATAAATTTCAGGGCAAATAAATACAATACATATAGTATACACACATCAAGAGATTCAGAATGAACTGAAGATTGGATCACAGACAGTTTTCAATACACTAGTTTTCATGGACAGTTTTATGCACCTCAAAGTTTAAAGGGCAAGGAAACCTCGGTCGTTACGCCACATTTTGCAAATCCCTGAGTACGCGATGATGAGCCTAGTGCTTTATTAACTGACCGTTTATCGTTTTTTCTACTTGCGAATACTTAAACTGGTGTAATCCTACTGAGAATAACCATGTTCTTAAAATGTAACAAGTGATTTAAATTCAATCCCCTATTTGAGTCTAATCTACTAACGGCTATGGCATATGGTTATCCCTTAGAGCTCGTTCCCACTTGTGTCGGATCCGTATATTAATCGGAGCTTACAGTGGCAGAACATTTTATATGAAGCTATTCACACTTGTCGGAAACCGATTTTGTGTCGGATCGAAATCTGGCCGTTTAAAGTGGGTCAAAATCGCACCCAAAGGAGTTGGTTACAAACAAACAAACTTACAGGTGAAGCTAATAAAAAGCGTGTAAAAACCATTTAATATTTTAAAATTCTATTCTTGAAATAATACCAAATTTGATATACCTCAGCTTCCTAATTGCTACAAATATTTAAAGGTGTCTGGGGGGATGATTGGCCCTTCGCATTGGTCTGGCCGCATACAAAGGGTCTTAAAATAGTACCTTAGTATGTATCAAATTTAGGTTTGCTACTATAACGTAGTTTACCTAATTTTTTCACAACTTTCAAGACGTCTGGCAGTAGTAATGGCCCACGGAAAGTGTCTGGCAGTAATGAATTTTGATTTTAAATAATATTCTTGATAAAATATGTAAATACTAGCTTTGCACCTTTAACGTAGGTAAGTAAGGTTTTTATCCATCTGTACTTCGCGCTACCTCAGAAACGGCCCCGCTTTCAAGCTAATGGGTACACATACATCTTAACAAGACATTGTACTAATAATCCTGAAAATTTCAGCTTTGCACTAATGACGTAGGTCTGGCGGCTCTGGGCTCTTGCTCTATTAGGCATTCTCTACTCTAATGTTCACATGTGAAGCTGAGAACCTCTCGTACCTTGGATTTAAGCTTTATGAAAATGATTCATCATGAGCTTGCTTGTTTAGAGCAAAACAGGCCCGCGGATTGGAGCTAGATGTCATTGTCTAAGCTAAAGTGGCAACACTGCCCGAGTGACATGTAAAAATTTTGTTCCGTATTTTAAAATTAATTTTAATTAGTAAATAAGTTAGATTATGGTGTAATTATTTGTGTAAACGTATCATAAATGCGTAAATACTCATAATAAAATTGTTATCCTTAGAATTGTTAAAGTTTTTCGGTAAAACAACAATACCGGTAACCTAGAAACATCAGCTGACGTTCTAACTACGGACATAGACGGATAATTCAGGGAAGTATTGTTTACTTTTAATTAATAACAGCACACAATCGTCACTTTAACTCTCATAAACATCCATGCCAATTTCTAGTATAGTTTTTTTGCTGATTTATTACCTAAAAATTTTTTTTATTGCGAACCGGTCATTATACAACTAAACATAGTTGAAATATAGAAATTCCAGTTGTTATTTCCAAATCGATCTATTCTTTAGTGATTTAGATACGTGTAGATCGTTTGTTGTGCATTATTGTCTTTAATTGATATCTTAATTAGTTGTTTAAATTTTTATTTTATAGTGCAACATACCCACTTGTGAAAAAGTTAATCCTTAAGAGAATAAAACCTTTGAACTTGAATATTTATTCAATTATTTAGATACATTGGACTAATTAATCTTTTAAAGCTAATATACTTCATTTAGTTTCATGGAACTGAAAGCTTCATCTGTCTTTTTACCCCTTTCTTCGCTAACTTTCCTTTAGTGTTCTATTCTATCAGTTCTCACCGTTTCTTTACTTTAAATTTTCAGTAACCAATTCTTAAACCATGCCTGTGATGACCCGAAAGGCTGCTGCTCAGGCTATGGAGCTAAAATTGAGAACGGCCCTCCAAGAGCTCAAAGAATCAAACCTCCAAGTCCAACAATTGTTACAGGAGAGAGAAGAGAGTGAGGTGGAGGTTGATAAAGTTAATAGCAAAAACTCAAGCTTAAAACGGCAGCTAGCAGACCTACATCAGCAATACTTGGACGTTGTTGATGAACGGGATCAGCTGAAGGTGGTCACGGATGGTTTCAGTAATTGTAGTATTTTATATGATCAGGCTTTATTTAAAATTAGGGACTTGGAAGATGAGTTAGTTCATGCCAATAGTTGTATAATAAAGTTAGAGAAAGAAAAAGCATGTAATCAGGTTAAAGAAACAAACCTCTTATACAATGAATTATTAAATAGTGATTGTAACCCCCCTTCCTTAATAACTATTGATCTGACTGAAGATTCCTTACTGAAACAGAATTATTCAGTTAGCAATAAGAAAATAAAAAAGTATGCAAAACTGAATAGATTAATTAAAAAATGTTATCAATTTAGGAAACAACACAAACACTTTTCCAAATATATTCCACTGAGGAAAGAGCGTGTTAAATTAGTTAATAAGTTAAATAATTACCAAATAAAGTTAGAAGACAGTATAAAAATATATGAAATTGATACTCAGTATTTGCAGTCTGAAATACAGGTACTTCAGGACTCACTACGTTCCCTTTCTAGTAGGTATGAAATTTCTCAGAACGAAATTAAAGAACATATTTTTGCAGCAAAGGAGTTGGTAATGTGTCAATGTTTTTGTCAGACAGTTACCAACCATGATACTGTCCAGCCTGAGGTAATGGAGTACCCGTCCCAGGTTGAGAATTTGTCTCAGGACAGTATACTGAACCAAGAATCAACTAATATGACACAAGATTCACACATGGTACAGCCTGAGTTATATGATAGTCTGCCTGAGATTGATAATTTTGTCTCACCTAATAGTCATGATTGTAATCATTCAGTTATGTTCTCTGACAGTATAGGTAGGGGGCTAGGTAAATTAATTAGTAATAACCTGAGTTATTGTACCCAAAACAATTGTATGCCCGGGTCAACCTACAAACAGATTATGGCATCAGTAACAAAAACTGTTTGTGATCCTAGTACCACCATTAGTATATGTATTGGCAATAGTTCTAAGATTAAAAAGGAAGACATCACTGACTGTGTTTCAGAGTTGTTGAAGTTGAATTGTAAGAAAATCATATTGTGTGCTTTTCCATATTTTGAAAATTTAAGTAATAGTAAAAACAATTACATTCACATGTTAAATAATCATATACATTTTTTAGTAGGTCACTATAGTGATAAACTTATATATCTTGATATCAACACTTTTGTTGATAAACTTAGATCAACTCGGGGTAAAGTGCATCTACCTATTAGTTGTAGACACAAAATAGCTAGGCTATTAGCTTTTAATATTCACACAGACATAAGTAGTATGTCTAAGTTTAGTTATATTATTAACACGGCGACTATTAGTAATAATAGTAATGTACAGGTGACTTTAAATGAATATAGCATTAGTGCTATAAATGTTTACAAACATTGTACTGAGGAGAATCCATGTGTCACCGTGGAAAATCCTCAATTAGTATCTATTAGTAATAGGGTCTTTTTGTCTGAGGATGGCACGGGAGTCTCCAGCCTCACTCCAAATATTAATATTAATTTAAACTAGAAAGTGAGACAATGGAAGGTACCATTAACAATATTGTTAATCCTACCAACAGTAAGGTACCTTCTTGCACTCAATTAGTTAGCAAAAAGGGGCCTCATCAGAACACCTTAAAATTATTCCACCAAAATATCCAAGGCATTTCTTCCAAATTATTAGAAATTGAATTGTTTTTAGAAAATAGTAAGTTTGATATTATTTGTTTTACTGAGCATTGGCTACAGGATTACCAAATGCTTATTAACTTTGAGATCTATATGGTGGGTAGCTGCTTTAACCGTAAAACTATGCTTCGTGGAGGTTCCTTAATTTTAATAAAAAATAGTTTTAAATTTAAGCAACGTATTGACATAGTGGATCTTTCGGTTGAACATTGTGTCGAACTGTCCTGTGTTGAGCTAGATAAGCATGTAATTGTGTGTGTGTACAGACCCCCAAACTATCAAAACTTTACCTTATTTGAATCGATAATGGAAGATGTCCTGGCAAAACTTGCAGCCAGTAATAAATATACAATTATTTGTGGTGATTTTAATATCAATATTTTAGAAGAAAATTCAAATAGTAGTCGGTTAATAAATCTTTTTAAGTCATTTGACTTGACCAACACTTTTATAGAACCTACTAGAGTCACTCCATCTTCTGCTACTTGTATAGATAATGTTTTCTGCAATTGTAATTACTTAGATAAAGCCATAGTAAATTGTCTACCGTCTGACCATAGTGGACAAACAGTAACTTTTAGGTGTAACATGCCATTGCAAAAAGTTCAGATTAAATTTAGACCTATAACTTCCAGCAAATTAGATAGGTATAATAATTCCCTACAAAACAAATTAAGTCTTATGAGCCTTGACGATATTAATATAAATCAATTGTATGAGCGTTTCTTTTCAATAGTTCACACGGAATTCAACAAAACTTTTGAAAAGAAGACAAAAAGTATTTGCCCTAAATTTATATTTAGTGATTGGGCAACTAAAGGTATCAGAATAAGTAGGGAAAGACTATTTGAGCTTTATGGCCTTAAGCCTTTTATAAACTCTGAAACTTTTAACAAGTATGTTGCTAAGTATTCAAAAACTTTTAGAAATACATGCAAGGTTGCTAAAGCCCTGCACATTAGCAACAAGATCAAATCAGCAGAAAATAAAATAAAGACAGTTTGGAAAGTCATAAATAACGAGACTAACAGGAAGAAAATACGTAACACTAGCTACACATTAGATACAGCATGTGGTCCTAAAAGCTCAAATCAGGAAGTAGCTGAAGAATTTGTAAATTTCTTTACTAATATACCATCAAAAACTACAGAGGCTCTTAATTCCTCACCTGATGTCTCAATTGATTTATTAAAGGCGAATGTGTCTAGCTGCCTGGCTGAATTTAAATTTAAACACATTAACCCTAAGATAGTTATTAAGGCTTTCCGGCAAATAAAAATCAAACTGACCGAAGATCTATGGGGAATGTCTATCAAAGTTTGTACATCCATACTTGAGACTATAGCCCCATACTTAGCTTTAATTTTTAATTTATGTGTTGACCAAGGAGTTTTCCCTGATTTAATGAAATACAGTAAAGTAATACCTCTTTTCAAATCCGGGGACAGTAAAGATACTAATAATTATAGACCTGTATCCGTGTTACCAGTTTTTAGCAAAGTTTTTGAAAAGGTAATGCTTAATCAAATGCTCGATCATTTTAACACCAACAGAATCATACATGATCAACAGTATGGTTTCACCAAGGGACGTTGTACAACTGACGCCGGTGTAACCTTATTAAAGCATATATTTACTGCGTGGGAAGAGTCCCAAGACGCCATAGGAATTTTTTGTGACCTCTCCAAAGCATTTGATTGCGTAAATCACGACACATTACTTTTGAAACTTGAGCATTACGGACTAGGAAAACTTGCACTGGATTTGGTTAAATCTTATTTGAGTGATAGACAACAATATGTACAAATAAATGGTGTTAATTCACAGGGTTTAAAAGTAAAAATGGGGGTTCCTCAAGGCTCAATATTGGGTCCTTTCCTCTTTCTAGTATATATAAATGATCTACCATATTTATTAAAAAATCAACCTCAAAATATGGTGTTATTTGCTGATGACACTTCCTTAATTTTTAAGATAAAAAGACGGGCCCAAAATCTAGATGACGTGAATAATGCCCTAGTTCAAGTCCAGAATTGGTTCACAGCAAACAATTTGGTATTAAATGAAAAAAAAACCAAATGCATAAGATTTGCTTTACCGAATGTTAAGAGTAGTGATTGTGATATAATTTTGAATAAAGAGAAACTTGAATTCGTAGATAAAACTGTTTTCCTGGGGATTACGCTTGATGCAGGGCTACAATGGGGTTCTCATTTAACATCTCTTGCGGGGCGGCTAAGTTCAGCAGCATATGCTATTAGAAAAATCCGTCAATTTACTGATGAAGATACCGCTAGACTGGTCTATTTCAGTTACTTTCATAGTATAATGTCTTACGGCATCTTGTTATGGGGACGGGCTGCAGATATTGAGTCTATATTTATTCTGCAAAAAAGAGCCATCAGAGCCATATATAATCTTCGTAGGCGCGATTCTCTAAGGGAACTGTTTAAGAATATTGGCATCATGACGGTACATAGTCAATACATCTACGAAAACATAATGTACGTTAGAAAAAATCTTCATCTTTTTGGCAAAAGAGGTGACAAACATAATTACAGTACTAGAAATAGGGACCAACTAGTTCAGCCAGGCTTTAGACTCGCTAAAGTAGACTCTTCTTTTATGGGGTACTGTTTGAGATGCTATAATAAAATTCCACAAAGTATTCTTGAACTGAATGAGACAAAATTTAAAACATGCATTAAACGCACACTATGTAAGCAAGCATATTACAAGTTGAGCGATTATATCGCTGATAAAAATGCTTGGCTCAATGCTGGTCCTGCTTCACAAGGACAGGGGCGCATAAATTGATAGCATTGAATGGTATTGTTGGAGCTGCTGAAGATTGTACAACTTTCTTTGCATTGTATAGATTCAATCTCTTTAGTGTTATATAATCGCATAGCCCATATTGTGTGAGTACTATGTACTAGGAAGCTATTCAAGCTATCATTCACTGGAAACCTACGTCTTTTCTTGACCTGAATCTGCCCTGGCGGTTGAGAGTATGTCATGCTCACTCAAATGTCACGCTGATGGTGGCGCGTGTGTCTGATCATTTGATTCCCTTCAAAATGGTTGAGTTGAATGGTGCGGATCCATGCGTCATGTTCGTGAACGGGCGCTGTCAGTTGTGACTGGTCATCTCTTAGTTGCCACGGCTTATTTGAATTAATTATTTTATTTTTCAATTGTATTTTTGTTGTACTATGGACACTTTTAACGTGCACGTCTTGCTACATCGTTCTCACATAATGTACCATCTCAACATGAATGATGTAACCATGATTTTGTAAAAACATTTTGATTTAAAAGAGTGTCCATGGAGTTTCTTGCCCGTTCTTCTCCATAGAGATCTACGCTAGGGAATGGGCAACTACAGTACTTTCACAGTTTTTGTGTCTTGTGACTGGGACTGTAGCTACATTTTTGTTTCGACAATTCAAAAGTGCCTGTAACTGGCCTACTTGAAATAAATGCTTTGATTTTGATTTTGATTTTGATTTTGATTTTGTCAGATTATTTCATTTAATTTATGTACAATATTGTCAGATTATCCCCGGCACGTAAAGTCGTTAGATTGGTTGTCAAGCTAAACGCGGGGTATGAGGTAACACCGTTCCGAGCTTGTAATTGGTGCGTCATTCGACACTTACCTCCCGTACTGCGTTTTTGTGTACTCTTTTTATGTTGAGCTTTTTTTGTGACGAGTTCTAATTGTTTTATGTTAAGTTGGTCTCATTGAAGAGCGCCGATGAATGATCAAAGTTATGTGATAAGCATAAAAATAGTTGAGACTGGCAGGCTTAAAACCAATCCATTTAAAATGAACCCTTTTAATCCAAATCAAACACATTTTGTTTCAGTTTAAAACGGTTGGCGACTGTCTTTTTCTTAATTATAACTTTTTTTCCTGATTTCTCGTAGCTATAACTATATAATACCTATGTACCATGTAGTATTTATAAGTTCCTATAGACTATAAACTGTATTGACATTTTACTTAGCGGGTTAGTACTAGGTGGTCCGTCCGACCAGGTTTAGGTATTACCTAAGTTATAAAAACTATTGATAAGTTAAAAGCCTCTGTCGGTAATTAAACAATTTTTGAATCGTTTAAAACGATGTTTATAATCAATTTAATTGAGTTTATAGCGTTTTACTTATGTTATGTAATGATGAAAAATATCGGAAAATACTCAAAAGTACCTAAACTTCCGGAAAATATCTAAAAAATACATGAACTACTTTTATTTTTTTAAAGAGTTTAAAACGGATTCTTTGGAGATTAAAACGGCAATTTTTTTTTTAAATATTTATTTATTTTTGTTTTGAATGCAAGTAGCAAAATATTTTTTTTAAAAGCGTTTACATAATATTACTATTAAAGGGAGAGGAATATTTTTACTAAATATGAACTCGAAAAGGAAAGGTACCTAAATAAGAAATAAATACTTCAAAATAATGGTTTAATATTTAAATATTTATAATGGTTTCACATAAAATATGTATGTTTTTAAATTCAATTTAGAAAAGTATAAATAATATTAGTTAGAAAATGATTAAAATACTAATTAATCATAGTACTTATTCCCGAATGAATGGTCGATTGCAAGTTTTCTTAATTAATAAGTTCTGATACAATTGAAACTTATATTAAGAAAAATCATAAAATAAAAATGTATATATGAGCTATATTAAAAATCTCAAAATATATAACCTTCAACTTTTCCACTAAAATAACTAACTGTTTATCTGCAGTTATAAATTGATGTAATCAACACAAATCAAGTAAAAACAAAATATCTGTTTGTCTTAAAAGCAATATCTGATATATATATTATGTATAATCTCATGTACCTATTATATTATTTATTATCCCATAAATGTCCCAGTGTCTTAAATTATTTTTAAAAATTTAATTTTCAGTGTCAGACCTAAACATAATTTAAAAAATTAAGCGTCTTTTATTTTAATAAAACTTAATATAATAATCTAGGCTATCTAGATAAGATACTTCATACACTATAATTAAAATTATATGTGAATACGCCTCTATAAAAATGACAAAGTATAAACTTCTTTAGAAAGAGAGCAACACTTATGGAATTTGCTACCCATAATTAAAAAAATATTATATTATATGATATGATACTATGGCACCAATATTCGGTTTGGCTAGCACACAAACCTAATTTAATACTTGATTAGTATATTCTCAATAATTTTGTAAGTAACCATTACTACAGACAAGACGGAACTCAATGGAAATTAGTTTTATAAAATTGATGACAATGGTATCACTACTTTGAATTTCGCCTCTTCTCATAGGCAGAAAGAGGGTGAAGCTGCCACAAAGCTTACGAATTTGAGCCTTCTCCTTATCGTATTTCCAGCTGAATGTACTATGAAACTATCATAAATACCAGAGACTATTTTTTTAAATTATAACCCGACTACGTAAATACTTTACAAAATACACACATTTATATATGGTCCATTATTACGAATCTATTGATAAGTCATTCATTCGTTTAGGCGTTACGGTGGAACATACAAATATATATGTAATGAAATGACATTTCATTAATTTAAATTTGGAGCGCTTCTCGCTTTTCTAAGTTGTCAGTGAAAGCTGGTAGGTGGCGCACCGGAGTGACGGGTCATTGAATGGCGGATGACATTGAGAATATTTTGTGCACAATAAATTGTAATAGAAAAACTTATAGAAAGATAGATTTATAGGATATTATTGAGGAAGCGATATTAGTAAACCTAAAATGTCGTTTCTTTGTATTTTCAGGTGAGATTTATGAATAATATTGTCATAGCTAAACAATAGTTGTTAAGATTGTAAAGGCGTTAAAAAATAAAATAAATCTTTGTATTTTCAGAGAAACAATTTGTTATCTAATGTGAAAATCCTCCATAATATATCTTATAAAACGACATTTTTGTTAACTAAAAGAAGATGGACCGGCTGCAATTTGAATTTACTATGATAGCCTCAAATGATGGCAAATCTAATGTTTTAGCTATAACTTCAATATCTACAGAAGAAGGAAAATGTTATGTTTTACCTGATGATCTGAAGGCGGTGATTCATCATAAATGTATTGTTAAATTGAACAGTTTCTCAAAAATAAAAAATAGCATAAAGAAAAGGCACGAAAGTCGAAAAATATGGATAAAATTGGATGAAGATCTTAAGAAAACATATATAGATGAGGAAGGTAATATGCAATTTTTAGATCAATATTTAGAAGAAATGAACACAAAAAAACCAAGAGACAAAGATGACAGTTTGCAACATATCCTGGAAAAGTTAATAGAGTCTACAACGAAGAAAGAAAATCAACATAACCTAAAACATATTTCAGAAAAATTTATTATTGAAAAGTTCACAAGCAAAAATCCTAATGCAATGCAATGGATGGAGAATTTTGAAAAAGAGTGTGAGCGTTTTAATATAACAAAAGATGAAACAAAAATAGATATACTAAGGTTATTTTTAGAAAAATCCAGTTTGGATTGGTATAGCTCAATGGTGATGAAACTAACAGTAAATTCTGAATGGAATGAATGGAAAGACAAATTTTTAGAAACTTTTAAAAACCGAGGGTGGGACATAGTCACAACTGCCCTCACATTCAAGTATAAAGAAGGACTGTTAATTGATTATGCTATAAAAAAAGAACGGCTTATACTAGATATGAACAAATTGATAGATCCCAAAACAATGGTGGACCTTATTGCAACAGGCTTACCTGGGTTTATCTTGAATAAGTTAAACAGGGACGAACTCAACAACACTATTGATTTATTCAATGAGATAAGAAAATATGAAGGTATGATCTACAAGAAAAACTCAACTATATTTCCTTATAAAATATATAAATTTCCTTATAAAAATAAAACTATTGAACAGAAGCCATGTAAGACTTGTGAATCTTTGGACAAAGGAATTAGATATCATCCGGAGGAGTCATGTTGGTTCAAGAAAAATAAAAATGAATCTGAAAAGGTCTTTAAAGCCAAAAATGTAAATAATAACTCCATTATTGAAGTAGATATGAATACTGAAACAAAAAACGAGTAAGTACACCATTAATCAAAATCAAGCTTTTATTAGAAAATAAACTAGAAGTGAGCGGCATCTATGATTCAGGCTCACAGATCTCGTTAATAAATTCAAGACTAATTAAAGTAAAAGAAAAAAAAGACAATGTGAATATAGCATATATGAAAACGGTTAATGGTGTGAAGAAGACAGCAGGCTTGATAACAATAAAAATAAAAATCTTTGATTTAGAAGAAGAGGTGGATATTTATATAGTGGAAAATGAAGATTTTGATGATTTTATAATCGGATTGGATATGATAAAAAAATTCAAATTAACCCAAAATGAGGACTTGCAGATAGAACAAAAGAAAATAACAAGTAAAATAGACAAGATGTCTAGAGATAACAGAAATCAAGATAAGAATATCAATACATATGCAATAAATTTCAATGAACACATAGAAACAGAGGATTTTGTAAGTAATACAGACCATTTAGATAATGAAAAGAAAATTAAGATAGAAGAAATTATAAATGAATATAAAACAATATTTGCTAAGGACAAGTATGATATAGGATCAGTTAAAGATTATGAAGCTCACATAGATTTACTAGTAAGTAGATACTGTAGTAAAAGACCATACAGATGTACAATAGAAGATAAATTAGAAATTGAAACGCAAATATCCATGTTACTAAAGAATAATTTAATAGAAGAATCTTACAGTCCTTTTGCTGCGCCAGTGACATTGGCATTTAAAAAAGGTGAAAATAGAAAATCCCGCTTATGTGTAGATTTTAGAGAACTAAACAAAATCGTGATACCACAAGCTCAACCTTTCCCACTAATAGATGATTTGATTATTAAAACTAGAAATTGTAAATATTTTACTACACTGGATATAAACTCAGCATTTTGGGCAATACCACTACGGGTGGAAGATAGACATAAAACAGGATTTGTCACACAAGATGGCCACTTTCAGTGGACCTGCCTTCCTTTTGGCTTAAAAACATCACCAGCAATCTTCCAGAGAATTTTAAGCAATATTCTAAGAAAGCACAATCTTACAGGATACTCCGTAAACTATATTGATGATATTTTGATATACTCGTCCACCTTTGAAGAACATATAAGACACATAAAAAATGTATTAGAGGCAATAATAAAAGAAGGCTTTAGATTGAAGTTTACGAAATGTACCTTTGCTTCAGACTCAGTAAAGTATCTTGGCCACGTAATTCAAAACAATTCGGTAAGACCACTCAAAGACAATTTGATTTCAATAAGACATTTTCCAACTCCAAAAACGCAAAAGAATATCAGACAATTTTTGGGAAAAATCAATTTTTACCATGAATACATACCAAGGAGCGCAATTATCTTAGATCCATTACATAGATTATTAAGAAAAAACGAAAAGTTTGTGTGGTCAGAGGAGTGTGAAGAATCATTTAATCAAATAAAAAGATATTTATGTTCTCAACCGGCGTTGGAAATATATGACAAAGACTTACCAATAAAAATCTTTACAGATGCATCCTTAGAGGGAATTGGGGCAATATTAAAACAAACACAATTAGACGGTAAAGACAAACCAGTGGCATATTTCTCAAAAAAATTAAATGAATCTCAAAAACGAAAAAAAGCTATATACTTGGAATGTTTTGCTATGAAAGAAGCTGTTAAATACTGGCAACATTGGCTCATTGGAAAACAATTCACTATATACTCAGACCACAAACCTTTAGAGAACATGAACATTAAATGCAGGACAGACGAAGAATTGGGTGATCTCACATACTACCTGTCTCAATATGACTTTACAGTAAAATATATACCCGGTAAAGAAAACGTAGAAGCAGACTGTTTAAGTCGAAATCCTGTATTAGAACCAGAAGATAACAAAGAGGAACTATTAAAAATAGTTAATGTAATACAAATAAAAGATATAGTCGAAGACCAAGAGAAAAATGAAAAAATAAAAGAAAAGAAACAAAATCTAATACACAAAAATAGAATCTATTATAAGAAAATAAAGAAACATGAAAAGATTATACTCTCAGAAGAATTTAGTAAAAATTTTATAAAAAAGGTGCATGAAGATTTATGCCATATTGGGATCAGACAATTGCAGAAAAAAATAAGTCCAATATACACAGCTAAAAACCTAACAAAGAATATCATAAATATTTGTAAAACATGTGAAATATGCATAAGAAATAAATCAAGAGGTCAAGGAAAATTTGGATTAATGTCACAACTGGGACCAGCAACAAAACCATTTGAGATAATGTCTATAGATACTATTGGTGGCTTTGGAGGGTCTAGATCAACAAAAAAATACCTACACCTTTTAGTAGACCACTACACAAGATATGCATTCATTGCGACTTCTAAAACACAGAATGCAAGTGATTTTATAAAACTAACAAAGAATGTACTAGAAACAGACGAAATTGGAATAGTTCTGTCAGATCAATATCCGGGCATCAATTCAAGAGAATTTAAGCAACATTTGCAAGAAAATAATATTAAATTAATTTTTACAGCTGTGAATACACCATTCTCGAATGGCTTGAATGAAAGATTAAATCAAACAATAGTTAATAAAATAAGATGTAAAATAAATGAGAAAAATAATAAGAGATCATGGACAACAGTGGCAAGAGAATGTATACAGAAATATAATGAAACAGAGCACTCCGTTACAGGTTTTGCACCAAAATATTTATTGGATGGTACGAATGTCAGCATTCTACCAAACGAATTAAAAACAATAGAAAGAGAAGACAAGTGGATTGCTGATAAAAGATTGGCATTAGAGAATACAATAAAATCCCACAAGTACAATAAAAAAATATTTGATAGAAATAGAAAAATACAAGAGTTTAATATAGGAGACAGTGTATATGTAGAAAATGGAAATAGACTGAATAGAAAGAAATTAGACGAATTAAAAATAGGCCCTTATAAGATAGTAGAGAAAATATCGAACTCCATTTACAGAATTGACACTGGCAACAGAAAAACAGAATCAACTTTATTCCACATAACAAAATTACAACCTGTCACAACAGAAGCTGAAGAAGATGAAGTAGAAGAAAACGAAGATAACTAATAGGTGCAGTGTATAGATATATTATTTAGAATTTTCCTTCTTAGGGGGGGAGATGTAATGAAATGACATTTCATTAATTTAAATTTGGAGCGCTTCTCGCTTTTCTAAGTTGTCAGTGAAAGCTGGTAGGTGGCGCACCGGAGTGACGGGTCATTGAATGGCGGATGACATTGAGAATATTTTGTGCACAATAAATTGTAATAGAAAAACTTATAGAAAGATAGATTTATAGGATATTATTGAGGAAGCGATATTAGTAAACCTAAAATGTCGTTTCTTTGTATTTTCAGGTGAGATTTATGAATAATATTGTCATAGCTAAACAATAGTTGTTAAGATTGTAAAGGCGTTAAAAAATAAAATAAATCTTTGTATTTTCAGAGAAACAATTTGTTATCTAATGTGAAAATCCTCCATAATATATCTTATATATATATATATATATATATATATATATATATATATATATATATATATATATATATATGTATACTGCCATATTATTCTTCTATTCGGCTTCGCCATAGTCGGGTAAAAATTAACTAGATACAAAACTCATATCACTTATCTACGAACCGATAGTATATAGCCTTCTTGCAGTTAGTTCTTAAGTGACTGGTTCACTCAGCCTTTTAATTCATTTTTCAAACTATGTACTTAACTAATAATGTAGACACATGTGATGTGCGTGTCTAAATTAGCGAGTATTTATATAACAGGTTCAGGGTCAAGTTCTCCTTGTTCAACTGTCATGTACATGCCCTCTTCTTCATATGTAGAATCGTGCTTCGCTAAGATACGGAGTAAAGGACGGAGCTTGATCCACCATTGTTGCTTGGGAATTCTTTGGCTGCAATTATAATTAAAAACACGTTAAATAAGGAAGAATCTATATTCTTTTTCAAACAAATTTGAGGCCCTTTCAAACAATAATCATATATGTATTTTTTATTTCAAAAGAGTCAACAGAATTTATTCTGAGGTGGGGACTTTACTGTTTCTGAAATGTAACTAAATGAAACGAGCAAAATAACACCCTAACTCAGATATTGTTTGGGGATCACACGAAATTTTGTCTAATGTGGAAATCAAACGTTCAACCCTCAGAATAGTAGAGAGCGGCGAGGTGACCGCTTGACCCACTACGCCATCCATGCAGTCCAGGTTCTTTAGAACCAGTTGGTAATTGATGTATAAATATTCCAACTTACGCCAAGTTAGTCTGTGCCTTGAGATCTTCAAGGGGAGTGAATTTATACTGTCTCTTAACAACTCCCAACAGGCAGGCAGAGTCAGGAGTGTTAGCAGGACCTTTTTTAATAGTTTCAACCAGCCACTGGAGGCATTTAGCAGCCATCTTGGTGCCCATATTGCGATCAAATGGAGTTGGAGAACCACCTTGTTGCATGTGACCTGTAAGAGGTTGAGAAAACAATATTATTGTGTTCACAAATACCAGTGTGAAGTCCACTGCTGGACATAATACATACATAGTCTCCCGCATAAAGAGATTTTGACTTATAATAGCGCGCTGACTAGACTAAGTTTCCAGCGTAGTTTGATCACTTAGTAGGCTCGTGCGACACCAACCAGATAAGTCTAAATTGGCAATGTGTATGGTAGCCACTACTACTTCACGCTTTCCATCAGGTAGACGAGTCACTAGAGTTATTCTTAAGCCGTCACCACATGAATAGAGCCAGTTAACAGAGACAATGAACCTATCCTCACCCAGCACATTCATCCTAGCGGTGAAAAGCCCTTTTCCTTCTTCAGAATAAAGGCGATAAATGAAATCAGTGCTATAGTTATCGTTGGCTTTCTCATTACGTAAAATGAGACCGCGTTGGATGCCTCCAGTCATCTTGGATGCCATGTGATACACATCCTGCTGTAGGTCCTTAATCGAGAACTTTTCTTCATAAATGTAGGCTGCGTCAGCACCACCGGCTAAGCCTATTGAAATAAAAATTTACTTATAATAACAATAATAAGTAACTTTTTTAAAAGAAACTGATAATAATAATTCACTACAAGAAAATGAGACATTTTCGACTGCCTTCTTGGTCTAGTGGTTAGCGTATGCGGCTGCTGATCAAGAGGTCTCGGGTTCGATTCCCGGGTCAGACCAAATATTTGTGTGATCCACAAATATTTGTTTCGGAGTCTGGGTGTTTTTCTATGTATAATATGTATGTATTTACAAAAACAAAAGTAAGTTTATGTATTTATATCAGTTGTTTAGTACCCATAACACAAGCTCTGCTTACTTTGGGACTAGATGATGTTGTGTTTAAGATGTCCAAAATATTTATTTAATTATTTATTTATTTATTATTTTTATTACCTGCTAAAGTAGCCAAATAGCCGCAGTAACCGCCCATTGTCTCAATAACGAACACGCGGCGTTTAGTTCCCTGTAATGAAATATAGAAATGGTACTAACTTTTTTTTAAATAATACATAAAATAGTTTTTGTTTTAGTTTTGATAACAAAACGTAAACCATTAATCGGAGATTTTGCACTTAACATTAGTAGTAGGTATTTATTCGAACCTGTGCAGACTGACGAATACGGTCGCATATTTCGGTGATTTCATTGAGCGCTGTGTCGGATCCCAGCGAGAAGTCTGTGCCGGGCACATTGTTACTGATGGTAGAAGGAATCACTACCAAGGGCATACAAAATTCTGGGTACTGAGCACGACCTTCGTAGAACTCAAGTCCAGCTTGGTAAGCCTGTAAACATCAAAACGAAACATTATAATTCATGTTCAAGTCACATTCATAAATCGATATATGATCGGGAGGAGCACCAGAACGCATCAGCGGCTTTTGGAGTCCTACCTGCCGTAACTCACAACTGAGGTACATCCCGGAGTGACGGAACTCATCCCCGGGGCAGGTTGCTGTCGCGCCTTTTACTGTGTAGAACGGGCCTCGATGCCGGTCTCGGGACGTTTTCAGCGGTCACAAGATGTGACCGCAGTGACCCTTAGGCGACGATTGGGGAACTAGTGACCTCTACCGCGTCCCGTTCGATGCTTTGACTTACCCTATTTTTTTGTTTCTAAATAATTAACACGCGTAGTAACTGTGAAATTATTTGCTTCGTCACCAATATAATGTTTGTAGCAGGTCGAAATTATATATCCAAAATGTCGAATACACTACACTTACATTCCCTAATTCGGATGCATTAGGCAATTGTGTACGTACGAATGTATGTACGATAAATTCCGATTACAAAGTTCGTCATTGACTACCACTATTTTCTTACCAAAATTAGTCGGTAAAATTTGATTCATTTGACAAATACCATATAAAAATACGGGTATCTGCCAATTCAGGGATTTATACATAAATTCAAGTCCAAACAGGCAATCTCAGTTTATTAGCCAGCTCTGTCTACTGTTATTGAGGGCATTACGTAGTACAGTATCAACGATTAGTAGTAAGTACTTGCCTCAAACCCGCCGATGATAAGCAGCCCTTGGATATTGAACTGTTTGATTCGAGCAGCTATTTCACTTTTCTTGTCGCCGCACAGAGTACGCTTGGTTCCTAAGAAAGCTCCACCTTGGGCTACCCAGCCCGTGACATCAGACCTGTAATATTATAATTTTTTAACACACAAAAACATTTTAAAAATGTGTACACTGTAGTATATCTCGTGTCACAGTGTTCGCTTCGTACTGTTCAGAAACATCTGGACCAATTTTAATGTTTGTTTATATATATTTTAGATAAATAAAAAAACGTCATAAAAAAAATAATCCGCCTACTTTCCGTTTTATGAATTGATGAATTGTAAGTTTTGTTTACCGAGTCAGCGAGTTCCTATTATTTCAAAATCTTGGAAATCTTCAAAGTTACCAGGGATGTTAAGGAGCTCCGTAACCGTAACCATCGGATATCCGAAATAAAAATATATCCGTAACCGTAACGGTTTCTGAAGTTTCGGATAATTTCATATTAGGGCGGAGTCTAAATAAAACGACATCTTTCGACAGTTTTGTTTTACCGCTCGCGCACCACGTAAATCTTGCAATTTGTTTGTTATTTCTAGTCATAACATAACCTCTTACATAGTACTAAATACAGAGATAATATTAAACCTATAAATAAATAAAAATTATTACATACTATTTGTGTTTTACTTCAATTTAATATCCGTAACCGAAACTATGTGAAACTAACGGATAATCCGATATCCGTAACCATATCCGAAACCGATATAATTTTATTCCTATATCCATATCCGTATCCAGATCCAAAATATAATATCCATAACATCCATAACAAAATGTACGAGACACTGGCTTTTGCAGAATGCTGTGATTGGTTAATATTTTTACCAGTCCATCTTGACGATATTCCCGCTGATGAAACCTTCGATCCCGTCATGAATGCCGAGTACGGTGTCCCCGCGGTAGATACAGTTGCGTACGAAGGATCGCACGGCCGCGTTCATGCCGCAAGCAGGCGCACCCACGTGCATCACTGCCAAGGTCAAACCCTCCTGCAAAAGTTTATATTTATTTTTATTCATTATAAGAGATTAATTAATCGTTCGAGAGTCATGCTTTGAACAAACACTGGGAATCAGTGGTTCGTTGTTATGCACCTATTCAGTGAGGTTACAGCGATCAACGACCCCTTTTCCTTTACCTTTATCTTAGGGGATGGGGTGGAGGGCGTTTTCAAGGACGGCAATGTTCTTGTGGCTATCGAATAGCAAACTTGCTTCTCGTTTGCAAATCCATAATTATATTATAAACTCGAAAGTAACTTGGTATGTGTGTTACGCTTTCAATGAAATTCAGAATGGATTACCTACTCTGATTCTTGACAAAGGATATAGGCTGCTTTTACTGCCATAATCTCATGCAAGCGGCAGGCAAACGTCACTTAATACAATAAAAAATTATGATCGTTATAATTTGTCGCTTTATATAGAATCAGAACAGAGCAGTTCTTATCAAGAAGTCACATCTCCAAAAATAGTAGACGAAAGTAGTGACTGCATATAATACTCACTGAGGGTTTGCCACTTGCATCAAAAGCTTCCTTAGGAGGCTTCAAGCGTGTCAACATTTTGTATGTTTCTAGGTTACGAGCAAAACTGCGCCCGCGCAATTGTACAGCCAAGTCCCAGTTCTTGTCAGCCATAGCCTAGAAAGTACATGTTCAATGTTTTAATTCTTATTCATTTTATTTCGCCGCTTCCTACTACGCCAAGTGTCGTGGGTTCAAATCCCACGTAGGACAACACTTTGTGTGATTCACAATTTGTTGTTCTGAGTCTGGGTGTTCTTTGTGTCCGTTTCATGTATGTTTGTAAAGTCCCCCGCGACACAGGAATTCATATTCCTAATGCGGGAGTTGTCTTTTTATATAACAATAATAACAATAACAATTTCTTCTTTCAATGGAAATAATTTAATCTTAAAATTAAAGCATATCTATACAGCTAAATAAAAATGAAGGGTCTGTCTGTCTGGTTGTAATAGAATAGTAAATGAACAGTTTTTTACTAAATTCATATGAAAGTACCTTTATACCTGCGGATTTACATCAAAAAACAAATTAATAAAAAAAAAATCAAGTCTGTTTGTCTGTTTGTTCCGGGTAATTTTTGGAAAAATTGGACTGATTTTGACGGGACTTTATTGGCAGAAAGTTAATGACATAAGGAGTAACTTAGACTATTTCTATTAGACTAGCTTCGCTCTGTGGCGTTACTCGCGATTTACAACGATAACCGCGGGTAACACCGCGGGACTGGGCTAGTTGTAACTAATAAACAGTCCGCTACACTGAGAGTATTGATTTGCATAGATTTGAATTATGATACAAACTTTAGTATAAAGTCTGAATTCTTATTCAATTTTAAATTACTATAAATCTATTTACATATTTTGATGCACATAAATAATAACTTAATGTAAATCCTAAGTAATTATCTCATATTGCTAATATTATATTACATAAAACGGCTAGTTCGAAACTCAAAGTGATCGAAATTAGTCCAGCCCTGTTGCCAAGATGACAAATGTTTCACTTTGTGTGTGTGGTCAAGAATGAAATGTGAGTGCAAACGTATTTCATTACCTGAGATACTGCCTTAGTACGTCGTACACATTCCATAAGAGGTAAACGTACGGCCTGGTTACCGTCTAACGATATAACACAAGGTTCCGTATCAGGGGAGGCTTCCATTAAAGCCATTACTGCCTCGGCACCCATGCGGCAACCCTTAAAAATAAATGAAAAATATTTGTGCTTTTTTATATTTAAGCATACCAAAGTGACTCTACTCTGCCTGATTGAAAGCATGAGTAGACTCCAGGAGTAAATGCTACCATATTATACAATGCTTAGTGAAAGTTTCTGCATCACTCTCCCGGCCTCCAGAGGCCTGAAGAAGATGCAGGATGATTGGGTCTATACGGTCTCACACTCACCAACGAAACACGACAGACAGTACGACAGTACAGACCAACCTTCGTCCTATTCATACGAAGGTTGGTCTTCTGTGTGAGACAGGGTGGTCCTACTACCTATTATCATGTAATTATAAGCTACCGACGCCACTCTATTGATAAGGCATATCATATGTAACTATATATAAGTAGCACAGCTTACGCGATGCCGATAACTAGCATTGAAACAATAAATATTGAAATCTTGTTCCACACTATATATCAACAAGATCAAGATTTCTTACTTGGTAGCTGCAAAATAGCTGCCAAGCTTTTAGCTTTTTTTAGTCAAAAGCTAAAGCTAATCGATAAAAACCATGAACAACGAACGAAGGTATCAATCAATAGGAAAGAAGAAATATTTTAATTTAAAATAAATGAATTTACTGCAACAAGCAGTGCCCATAATGGTTCATTTGATATATATTTTTAATAATTAAGAAAAAATAACAATTTGTACTACGTACCAATATTCTATCGAAAGCCGAAGGAGAACCTCCTCTTTGTACGTGACCCAGCACGGTGATACGTGTGTCCTGTTGCAGATTGTCGACTACAACTTTCTTGACCAGCTCGGCCGTGATAGGTTTACCTTCACGGTCGATCGCACCTTCTGCCACTATGATTATATTCAAGCGCTGTCCAGACTTCCTCTCCTAAACATGGTGATTATCATAAGTTTCAGTCTAAATAACTCGTATAAATTCACATAGGATATACTATTAGTTAAGCGTTAGTTAGCATGTGAAAAGAAATTTGAAATGAAACATTGTAGGAGGTTAAAGTTCAGTGACCATGTCAATTCAAAACATGCAAAATGTATAAGTATTTGTATTTAAATAAAGTTGATCTGAAAAGCGGTGATCATATAACACACAATCTCAGAGCATATGAGATGAAAAAGGCAAATAATGACAACAATGCACACTAGGCACACTATTTGCAGTGACTGAATACAGTTATTGCCAATAGTATTTGCGCACTACTTACAGTGAATGTATTCAGTCACTGCATATAGTGTGCCTCATAAGTAAAATGTAATTTACAGAAAGTCTTCAAACACTCAATTAAAGTAAACTGCAATAAACTCAATTATAATTTACATATACTTATAGACATTATCAATATGTGTACGTCGAAGTTAGCTTACTTACTTATAAACCAGTCTCAATAGTAGAAGTGGAGGATTATCATTATACATTTTGCAATCAGGCAGAGCATAGTATACCTACCAAAGTACACCATCATGCAATTAGCGGAGTGACGAGAATGCAAATAAAGTGCAATGAAACGATTTCTAAGAAAGCAAGGAAATTCTTCAGACTAATAGAATCAAGGCATTTCAACAATCCCAATATCTAATGTTGACATTCCTAATTTATCATAAACGTCATGTTCCTGCATGAATGTCGATCTAAAATATTTTGGGTAATACCCTTGTCTTCAACAACTACTTGTAGCGTTTTAGGGAATCCCCCTAGCAAATTTGTTTGCTTGTGTAGATAGTAACACCGATTTCTTTTTTTTTTTTTTATAAGAACATGAAAGGGATAAACTAGAGAGTGTTTCAAGCAAAATCTTTTCAGACGATGAAACGAGTACAGGCGCAATTGCTGCCCATTTATCCGCCAATGTTGAGCGCATATTCTCGCATAATATCCTTTACGGCCTGGCCACGAGTTTTGGTCTTAGCGAAAAGCGGAGCGGCGTCGGTGAGCGGTGCGTTTTGCACGCCACGAACCCTAGTAGCGGTTAGTTGCAGCGGCGACGGTGGACGTATTTAGGTAGTCGAAACGTGTTAAAAATCATGGCATTATAAAAATTATCCCCTGTCTGTTTAGAAACAACAATATTTTTTTTAAATATGAGAGAATGAGTGCACGAACTAAATAAAGATCGGTATTTAGATGGTGGATTTAGTGACCTATACGAAGGTCCTACCTATAAGAAGTAACTGATGTTTTCAAGTGTTTTGCTAAGTAGGTACTTACAGAGAGAAAAAACTTTAAAAACTTGTCAACTACTTACATTGCGTATAAGACAAACTAGTAGTTTCGTGTGTAGTTATATCTACAGACAAAACTACTGATATGTTTACTGTTTTGCTAATTAGGTACCTACTGACAGAGAAAAAAATTAACTTTTAAAACTTGTCAACTATCCACCTATATTACGTAAACATACCAGTAGTTTTGTCAACATATCAGTAGCTTCGTTTGGTAGGTACCTAGGTTCTATGTTTTTGTGTTATCAATTTAAATTAAACGTAAGTACCATTATATTCCGGAAAACATTGTTTAATTTCTTCCCACAACCTTTTTATATTTATGTTGGGGATATTTTGACATCCATATAGGCGGTCTATTTAAAATTTCTGTTATAAAAGCCTCGGTATCCGTTACCGCCATAAAATCGTCTAAAATTTTTTGTTTTTATTAACGCCGCTGAGTCCGTCACTCCTGCACCGCTGTCCACGCCGCTCTGTTTCGTGGCGTCGCACATAAGAAACTTGTGCCTTTGTTCCTGCCGCTCTCCATACCGCTAGCCGCTGTAGCAATTCGCTCGGCAAAAACCGGTAGCTTTTTCGCTATGAGCGGCGACTCGTGGCGTGCCTCGTATACTTTTTATACATTTGATATTACCGCTCGGCGTTTCGCTCTTAGCTGCCGCTCACAGCGAAAAGGTCGTGAATGGGCCGTTACTGAGCTAATAACTAGTCTATTACATACGAAATCACTAATAAATGACATAATAAAATTGATCTAAAATTGGACTTCAATTGTTAATCTCATTGTACCAATGAATATTTATTTTGTTATATTATTTCCAATAATGTTTTTTACTTATTTACTTAGAATTATTTAATTATTCCTTTGTAATGCTTCACACATTTATTTACAGACTGGTTCATATCCTGTAGCATGAAAATCGGTTTCCATTTTGTACAAAATTCTTATTAAATCCAATTAACTTGACATGACACTGGTAATAAAATTTAAAAAGCTTTCTCAAGAGCTTTGTGTGTTATTAGACACAGCAATTCAGTACAGCTTGCATACCTGCTGCAACCTTTTGCAAAGCTTTTCAACCCAATTATTGGGAACAGGGTCCTCAGGAATGAACACTTGGTCTGCCTCACTTGCCAGAGCGGCCACTAATGCCAGATAACTGCAACAAGCAGTGCCCATAATGGTTCATGCACAATGTCCCCAGTTATTACAACAATGCATATTATGAGTTAACAATTTTGAATTTGGATGTCAAATAAGATGTAAATGTTCTAATGTCGAAACAAAGTTCAATTTTGTCTGATTTTAGAAGATACTTAAAATATACATAATATATATAGCCAGTGGATATGCCAATTCGTAATAATGAATGTTAAACCTGGTAATTGTAAGTGATCCTGCTCCCATTAAAAAATACAATTAAATTCTTGCCTTAGCTATTTTTGTACACATTTTTTTTTCCCAATTGATAGGCGCTGGGTCTTCACAAATAAAACTATAAGTAGCATCCGTACAGAGTGCCGTGTAAACTGCAAGAAAACTGAAGGGATATTTAGGTTAAAGAATAATGTGAAGTTAATGATTGCATGTGATATTCAACTCATAAGAGGAACAACAATAAGGAGGGACAAGGTGGAACCAAGGCTTGCCTGTTCTAATTTGTCACAAAGTTTATCTTTCCAGTCAAGAGATGGCGGGGTTTCTGGTATAAACACAAAATCCGCTTCAGAAGCCAATGCCGTGACCACAGCAAGGTATCTAAATTAAAAACAACTATTAGAACATTACCAAGTATTACTGAATTGGCACTCAACTATTATAAGGCATCACTGTTAACTAAAAAACATACTTAAATTTAGTTTTAATAAAACTTATAATACAGGTTGGACCAAAAGTTCGTTTTAATTTGAATCGGTAGCTACGACGAGCAGCGACGGCAGGGTGGGGCGGAGGGGCTGCGAAGCGCAAAAGCCGCCAATGGGAATGCAGTATTTGAAAATTGAAGCTCCATCGACTCAATTGATTAGAAAATAGGTACAGAAGTTCAACCACGTCTATTCCTAGAAATCCATAAAAAGTGACATTCAAAAAAGGTGCTATTAACTTGCTACCCTGTAGCCCGGACTTATCCCCAAAGTATACCTTAAAAGCAAAGCTTTCAACAGCAACCCAGAGTTCCTAGAGGAATAAAAGGAAAATTTTCGAGAGGAAATGCAAAACATTTCATGAAAAACTGTTGAGACCGTCATTGAAAATTTTGGCTCCAGGTTGCAGCAGTGTCAAAATAGTCAAGGATCCCATATGTATTTTGTAATAAAAAAAAATTTAATCTCCATTTGTGGACTTTAATAATAACTAAACAGTTTTTATCTCACATTTTTTTTTTTTTTAAAATCATCATTTGAAATGTAAACGAACTTTTGGTAAGCCCCGTAAAATTATGTCAACTATACTAAATAAGAAGATAACTTACCCACAATGTCTTCCCATAACTTCCATTATAAATGTCCTTTGATGTGAATATGCTGTGCTTACAATGGCATCAATAGCTCCAATAATGCGGTGTAATGCTGAGTCAGTGCCTATGGTCATATCAGTACCACAGAAGTCATTGTCAATAGAGCCCACCTACAAAAAAGAGATGACTGAGTAACTAAGATGTATTGCTAAGATATTCTACTATTTGTCCTCTTCAGACATTTGTTAACCAAATGTCTGTGCAGGCAGTAGGATAAATCAGAGTGACTGCTTGCTCACTGCCATAAGCTTAAATATTTTGAAATAATAAATTACTTACCATGCCAGCAATATGCAAAAATTTGTATTTCTCCCTTTGATCTTTAGTAATTTTGTTATTTTCAAGCAACTCATCAAGCAGGTTGGCCCATTCTTCTCGGAATAAATTGGCTCCAGTTAAAGACCCATCACCACCAATTACAACCAAATTGGTAATGCCACGAGTAACAAGGTTGTAAGCAGCTTTAAGTCTACCTTCCCTAGTCCTGTAAATAGTTAAATATAATACATAAAATATAAACTTTATAAACATCAAAACTATTTTAGAAACATTAAATTAATTAAATTTATATCACTAAGAAAATCAGTTGCAAATCTAAGTTAAAGGTAATCAATATTATATCAGTGGCAAACAAGAGTAGAAGTGTTATTAAAGTTAATTCTTTCTTAAGTTTTTCCAGTTTTATATTTTATTTATTACAAATTTTGTGTATTTAACAAATAGAAATAAAACACACTTACATAAAATCCATACAACGAGCAGATCCAATAACAGTTCCACCTTTGTGGATGATAGAACTGACCGAGGACCAATTCGCCTCTTCAATGTTATCACCACCATCCACCAGGCCTTGGTATCCTTCACGAATAAAGTATACTTTGCAGCCTAAGTATATACCCATTCGGACCACAGACCGAACGGCTGCATTCATACCCTGAGAGTCTCCACCACTTGTCAATACGGCCAAGCCTTTGCCCTTATGGGAACCACGGCATATAAATTTTTGAGTGGTAGACCCTTCCATCATTGCGGTTTCAATAAGAGCCGACACCTACAAGTCATAATAAAGCATTTATTACTGACGTTACATAATATTATGCAAAATTCATTGTCAAAAATAATTAACAACACTATATATTACCACTGTATATTGTTAGCACCACAATGAATTCTTGAATTCTTCTACGAACCAATACTAAACAATAAAATGCCTCAATTCAAATCTTATATATAGGATTCACCAAGGTGACCTTTGGTGATTGACATACAATGACATGAGATGTCAAAATTTTTGGAGTGTAGAAATAAAAATAAAAAGAGGTATTTCCCGACTAGGGCATTATTACTCTGTGATGAAAGAGTTCTTTGTCTATGGCTATAATTGACTAATCGACTAAATAACAGATGCCGGAGGAAAAACTGAATATCGATTTTTTGTTTTAGTCGCTTGTTCTCTATTTATGTCTCCCACAGAGATGGCCCTACCCCCAGTGATGCCATATCTACCAACTTTTTGGTAGATCTACCAATTTTCACTTCAGTCTACCTATCTACCACCCTAGACCTAAAAGCTACCTATTTTTGGAATTAGTATAACATATCACCATTTTGAATTATTTTTATATCGACAAGCTACGTTGTGATGTGTTGCGAGAGCCATGCGACGATGTATCAAGCATACATAGACTCCAGGCTATAAACCACAAAAAAAAAACGTTAGTAAAAGTTATTATTCTGTTCTGTGGCCTATTCCCGGTTGGTTTGTTGTGGAAACAATGGTGAATATTTGCTCCTGTTTTGTGTTACATAACACTATTATGGCCCGACCCGGGATTCGAACCCGAGGCCCCCTGATCGGCAGCCGCGTACGCGTACTGTTAGAGCGATGAGGCAGTATATATGTCTTAAATTTATTATATATAATTAATATAGAACATCTTTTTTCTTACATTACCGAAAAGTGATTTTCAATAAATAACATATTTTCTTTGCCTTGGAAAAATAGTATTAAAACTTAGGACCAAACCTATCTCTATAATATATGTATATTTCTTTTCTTACCAAGAATACAAAAAGTTTTTGAAAATATATCAGCCGAGAAATCAACGTCAACTGAAACGCGACTTCCTAAAAAGTACTAAAAACTTTTGAACAACAACAGTCATTGTTTTCATGTTCAATGGACATGATTGATTAAAATATCAGTATCATATCAGTGTTTTATAATCAATAAATCGGCCAAGTGCGTGTCAAGCCACGCATAGAATAGAGTTCCGTAGTCAGCTATACTGGTAGGTAGATTTAACATCGTGTCCAATACATAATTGTTATGTTTACTTATTATTTCTTTATTTACCAAACAAACGTACCAAAATACAGAGTGTATATAACTCCATAAATACAAAAGCTATCAAAACCGATATAGGTTCCCTTGACAGTCAATATATTGACGTCTATCACGATTTTTTCAAATTTTTTTGGCCAGCCGTTGATTTTAGAGGGGTGCTTTAAAGTTGAATAACTCGCACACGAATACCTAAATCGAAAAATTACTTTATCAACCTCGCAATGTGTTTAAAGATCTATCTAATGATAGAAAATATTAATTTACCACTAACCAATAACTTAGTACTCACTAAGACTACTCCAGATAGACCTAACCTAAAATAAAGCAGAATATAGATAGTATATATGTAAGTATATATATATTATTAGTATACACAAGCTACTACTGTAATGTAAACTACAAATCAAGCAGCATATAAATAAGAAAGAAAAATTAAATTCAGTTAGAAAATGAATGAAGATTGAAAATAATCAAAAATAATTTGGGCGGTAGGCCGAGGACGGGTGGACGGATAGACGGATATGACGAATCTATAAGGGTTCCGACTAATGAACTAGGGAACCCTAAAAATCTTCTAAATTGAGGTGGTAGATCTACCAATTTTGCATTTTACATCTACCAATTTCTACCAACATTTGGCACATAATCTAACGATTTTCTGAAATTCGGGTTGGCAACACTGCCTACCCCCCTATCTTATTTAGCGTCAGCTAAGAAAAAAAAAAGGAAAACTAGATTGAAAAGTAGGTGTACTTTGCGTTGTTGTTGTTATTTTACACAGTCCTTGCATTTCATTTATAAGTATGAAACTTACCTGGAACAGATTATGAGCCAACGAAAAAGATCTGCATCAAATTTCAATATTGCAGTGTCCTGAAATCTCTTTAATTCATCTTGAAATAAAACAACAAAATGTCTGCGGAATCTGATATGGAATATTCTGATAACGACGACTATGATTACTATGGAGGACAAGATGACTGTGACATGGACACTGTAGATCGAACTAAGACAGATCCTGAATATTTTGTTTACACGTGTTTAAAGGTTGAAGAAGTAGAGAAGCTTCTCAATGAATCGATTGAATTGCTCAGCAATAGCCTTCAAATAACGCCTTCCTTAGCCAAGGTATGCTATTTGTTCACAAACGATTATTTAGATAGAGGTGAGTTTGTGGTTTATTTTATTTATTTATGACTGATGTATGTATTTCAGGTTACACTTCATGCCTATGAATGGAATGCTCAAGAGATTATAAATAAGTATAAAGAAAATGCAAATGAAGTCTTGGTGTTTAGTCATGTAAAACCTCGAGTGACTTCAATCCTTGCTGGCTCCAGTCGCACAACCTGTGCAGTATGTGCTAGTACACCACCTTTAAACAAATTCAGTGGACTTGCATGTGGTCATTATTTCTGTAATGATTGCTGGGCAATGCATTTTGAAGTACAAATTATGCAAGGTAGGAATCATTTATTTCATACATCACTTTTGTTGTCTTCTATAGTACACCCATGGGATGAATAGGGATTATAACACTCTGTATACTTATATGTCACCACACTGAGATTTGTCTATTTATTTAATTAATTCTATCTACTTATTTAATTTCCAACAGCTTTTCACTCCATGCTTATGGTACCTACAACAAAAAATTATGTTAGACTTGTTTTGTCTGTGTGTCCCTGTTTAATTCAGCTATTCTCCATTGAGACCTCTCGATCAGCAGCGCCATATGCTAACCACTAAACCTATAAGGCAGTCAAATTGTCTTGATCCACTAATTGGTGCCACTTTTCCAATAAAATATCTAACTACCTCATACAATTTTTGGAGAGCTCATGTGTTATAAAAGAATTATGGTGAACATAAGGCGATTCACACACTGGCGACGCGCCCACGCGCGTAGGCGCGGGTCAGCCAATCCCGAATCTGCTAGCGGCACGCGCTCACGCGTTGTAGCGCGTTTTTGGTGTGTTGGACCTGGCGTGTTTTCTATACTAATCTATGTACTTGCATACAATATTAAAATCTGCCACTCCGCGCTACAGAACGGAGTGCGGGGCAGTGTGTATCACATTATTTTTTAATCTGCGTAAATTTGACCATATTTTCTCTTTTCGCCTTGAATTGAACTGGCTCCCTATTCGTCAGCGCCACCTGCGCGCCCTAAGGACTCTATTCTATTCTTAACTAACACGCCTACCTACCTGACTTCTTCTTTCCAACTCCTAGGATCTAACCACGACAGAACCCTCCACTCCACATACAGTCTGCTTCTGTCATGCCCCTCCCAAACTACTGCATGCGTGCATTCTTCCTTTCCACTTCAATGGGTCCTTTGGAATGCCCTTCCCAAGGAATTCAGAATGGCACCCAGTCGCGATACCTTTATAGCAAAGGTACGAGCACTCCTTGCTCGGAGCTTGGCAGTCGTCACAAAATTGACACTATATTATTTTATGTATGTATGTTTGTGTATATGTGAGTATGTGTATATATATATATATATATGTGTATGTTGTATGTATGTATCAGAGTATGATTTTCGTATTAACACCTAGATATATTGTAGATATTACTCATTTATTTCGCCAAAAAATAGTAGTGCACTTTCTCAATTATATCTGCACCACCCGACGGTAAACTGGAAGAGAATGCCTGTGGCATTAAGTCAACCATTGTACTTACTGTGCATAAAGTTGTAAAATAAAATAAATAAAAATACATATTCAATTAATAATAATAAATATTTCGGACATCTTACACATAACATCATCTATAGTCGTCACAAAATAAGAAGCCTTGACCTTGATAAAAAGTTTTGACCTTTGTCATTGTGTTTTTTAATCAACAATTAATTTGAGTTAAGGTGTTATCATCTATCTGACACTAAAAGAAAAAAGAAAGCTGGATAGCATGACTATTTGAGCTAAGTTATTAATTATGAAAGGCAAAAATGTGGAAAAAATTATTTCCTTTCAGAGCTTATTGCATGCGCTATCTAAATGGTTAAAGATTCATGAAAGCAATGTATGAGAGAAATATTTCTTTTCAATTCTAAAAAAAAGGTCTGCAACAGCATACGTCTATGTTCTAAGAATAGTTCACAATAACCTTTTTTGTGCTACGGGCAATATAAGACCAGACTGAAGTCCGTGAGTCAGCTAGTAATTAAATAAATTTGCTTAGAATTGGGAGGGCCACATAAGCATCAATAAGTAACAAACACACAAACTTTTACCTTTATAGTATTATTGATACATCTAATGTTTCTGTTTATAATCTTTCAGGTGTATCAAACACCATACAGTGCATGGCTCCAGAATGTGAAGTGAGGGCTCCTGAAGACTTTGTTCTTTCTCATGTAACTAAACCTGCATTACGTGAAAGATACCAACAATTCATGTTTAAGGATCATGTGAAGTCTCATCCTGAGCTTAGGTTCTGCCCAGGCCCTAATTGTCAGGTGAGCAAAGCTTTATATATTTTTGGAGGCACCCTTTAGAGATAGACAATTTTTTTAATTACAAACATGTTTATTAGTACACATTCTTACTTATGCTACTTATGTTTTTACTTAGTCATATCTAAAATACGAGGGGATGTCCAAAAGTTCGTGGAATGGAGGGGATGGTGATGGGATAGAGGCGCTCGCTTAATGTCATACTACTTGGAGCTCATCATTAGTATATAAATAGATTTTCAGCCCTGTTGCGTCATTCGTTTACGAACATTCGCCTGCTAAACAAGTCAATTTGAAAGAAAACTGAAACTATGGAGAAAATTGAACACCCATGCTGTGATATAATTCCTTACCAAGCAAGGAAAGAAAATAAATGCAAGCCATTTATAGAGAGGTGTGCCCTGGTAAATCCATGATTTATAAGTGGCATGGTCTTTTTAAACATGGTCGAGAGTCGATTGAAGATGACTGCTCTGGACGGCCAGATGAGGCCACCACATCAGACATCATCAAAAAAGTGGAAAAACTTGTACTGGATGAATTTAATTTAGAACCTTATAATTCCACGAACTTTTGGACCTCCCCTCGTAGATATTGATGAATAATTTGCTTAATAATATCTTTTGAAGAATAAATTACAGCATCATTGATGGTTTTTTTTAATCTGTTTGTATTCAGAGACTTTTATTATGCAATATTATGTAAGTCCTATCATATACCTTATCTAGGATGACAAAGATAATTCTATTTCATACCCCCCCCCCACCCTCATTCTCGATGTTGCACTTTGTTGAAATCTGCTATCCTGTCACCTATGCACAGGATCGGTCCTCTCCTGATCCCACCCAGTTTGTGTAGCATTACAGCTTTACAAAGAAAAAGAACTACACACCACTGAACCGATTCTCACCCGCCAGGAATGGCAACAATTTTTATTATTAATTAAAATTTTATATCCATCATTCAACCATTTCTCTGTATTTTTGTAATTATAAATTTCGGCAATCTCAGCGCAATGAAGCGCTCATGGCCGAGTGGTCTTAAGTGATTGGACAAAAGAGGCTACATTAAAACTCCTACTATGTGCCTCAACTCCTCTCTCTTTTTCTTTAGTCAATTTTCTGATTGTGAAATATGATCCTCCCAGTCCTCAATGAAACTCCTCATGTCATCTGTCATATCTATGTCTCTAAAAGAAACCCCTGGATCCTTCTCCGATTATCGCCCAATATCTATACTCCTCTTTCTGTCCCAGGTCCTCGAACGTCTCATCCATACCCAACTCTCGAATCACCTATCCAGAAACTTGCTACTAAATCCTCTCCAATCTGGCTTCCGACCCGGCCACATCACCAATATAACCCTAGTGCACATTACGGAGGACATCAGATCTGCCATGAAGAATGGTGAGCTTACAATTCTGACACTTCTAGATTTCACTAATGCATTCCTCACAATAGACTTCGACGTTTTACTGTATATACTACGCTCTCTCAACATAATATCTCCAACTGTAATTGACTGGTTTCACTATTTAAAAAAAAGGGTAACAGATAGACTTACTTAATATTCATAATATTAGCATAGATTATCCAGTAGAATCTGTTTATTTGTATGCTGAACTTGTAAATATTTTTGCAGTGGATATTTCGAGCTTTGGCTCGTGAAGGAGCTCGCCGGGTGGAGTGTCAGGGTTGTGAGCTACTGACATGCTTTTCATGTGGAGCTCCACACCATGCTCCTACTGACTGTGCCACGATTCGCCTCTGGCTCACAAAGTGTGCTGATGATTCTGAAACGGCAAATTATATCAGTGCTCATACTAAGGTAACGTGTTTCTTCATTAATAAAATGTTTTTTTTGTTTACACATTTTGGCCTTCTTCGATTAACAAGTTTCTTCAGTGATATTTAAAATGGTACAGTAAATTGAATAAATATATTACATAAAATTTTATTATTCTTAATTGTAATTAATATAAAGACATAGGTGTTATTTCTTGATATTTAAGTACATGTTTTTATATCATATCAACAAACAGCCTTCAATAAGTCCAATGCTGGACATAATGCCTCTTTTTAGCAAGGAGTTTTACTTTGGTTTTTCTGATTCCAATATGAACAAGACACTTTTCCACAAACTAAGGATCACATTCACATAAAGCACTAGTGGCTGTACTGTACAGCCTATTGCTTTCTTTTACAGGATTGCCCAAAGTGTCAAATCTGCATAGAAAAAAATGGAGGGTGCAATCATATGCAATGTGGGGCATGTAGACATGATTTTTGCTGGGTTTGTCTAGGAGATTGGAAGGCTCACGGCTCTGAATATTATGAGTGCAGTCGCTACAAAGAAGATCCTAATATGACTAACGATAATCAACACGCTCAAGTAAGTCTCATAGAAAATAACATAGATATAAAAAATTGTAGCATTGTCAAGATATCACTTGAATTTATTCAAGTAAAATTATTTGAATAAATTCAAGTGATATCTATATATTTTATTTGGATGAATATATGGCAACCTACTACACTATTTTTGATAGGTAATAAGTAAACAAGTTTTCAGAAATAGTTAATAATAATTATACTTTACATTTGTATTATGGGATTTCCTAATATAGATTTTATTCTTTAGGCCAGAGAAGCATTAAAAAAATATTTACATTATTATGAAAGATGGGAAAATCATGCAAGATCTTTGAAACTGGAGGAACAGACTTTAGCTGAACAGAAAAGTAGAATTAATCAGAAGGTAAAAATAAGTACATATAATATTATTAGCTTGTAAAATTAATTATTATTTGACTTCAACAGTAAGTTGGTTTGAATTTTGTGATAATTGGTTTTCTTTAAACACAGGTTATGGCTGGTGAAGGTACCTGGATTGATTGGCAATATCTCTGGGATGCTTCTAAACTGTTGAAGCGTTGTCGCTACACATTGCAATATACTTATCCGTTTGCTTATTACATGGACGTTGGGCCTCGCAAAGAGTTATTTGAGTATCAACAGGTTAGTTTTTTTTTTAAATGACCGTATTAATAGAATAGAAATAACTAATGTGTGGCAAGGTTTCTGCTTAGTATTTACTAATATATATATATAACCATGTATCATGTCATCATCATCAACAGCCTTTAACAGTCCACTGCTGGACATCTCATCATCAGGTCTCTCCTTGAAAAGGAGGTATTGGCCTACTATACCACGCCGTATAATATACCAACCCGTCTGGCCAAGACGGGTTGGTATAGGACTATATACATGTATCATGTACTACATAATTATTTATTAATTTTAGGCGCAATTGGAGGCTGAAATCGAGAATTTATCGTGGAAGGTCGAAAGAGCGGAAACAACAGACAGAGGCGACTTAGAAAACCAAATGGACATAGCTGAAAAAAGACGTACTACTTTACTTAAAGATTTTCTCGAATTTCACGTCTCTAATGCTTCCAGCAGTAACGTATAAGATAATTAAAAAATAGCATACGATCTTCATAAACACTTACATAGTTTCTATATGCCGACAAGTTTGTATTATATTTGTGGACGCTAGAATCTTTTGTTCTGCCAAAGTACCTATATTTATTATCATGACTTTGCAATAAAAATAGTAATATCCATGGCGTTTTGTTTTCTTTTATATCATAGATATCCATAATATTGTGAAATTTCGAAAGTAACTTTGTCTGTCTGTCTGTACTTACACATTTAATTAAATGTGAAAGTTTGGCGAGTTTAGTACGAAAGTAGTGTTAAAAACTTACCTATTAATAAATAAAAAAAAACCTTCCTCATAAATAACTATCTGTTGCTGTAAACTATCAAAATCGGTTGAGTAGTTGAAAATAGGGATGTTGAGAATATTCGCATCCGCAAATGCAGTTTCCGCATGGATTTCGACATCTGCATCCGCAATAATCAATGCGAATGTCATACAAGTTGCTACAAGAAAGAAATTGGAGAGGTCGCCGAATGCCCGAATGCCGTTCGAACGTTAAAAATGACCAATGGGAGCTAAGAAATTGGTGACAAGATCCGACGCGTTTGTGGAGGACGTTGTGGTGCATCATTTGCTTCTTGTAAACAAATCATTACCTGTTTATTTGCGAGGTTGATTACATATCGTATAGATAGATATTTTTAGTGTTGTTGTGATAAAGTGACCATTGTAGATCAATAAACGTTAATGGGAAAATAATATTATCATTATTTCCTTCATTCATCGTCATCAGCCAATTGCAGTCCTCTGCTGAACATAAGCCTCTCCCATTTCACACCACTCTGATTGCTTTAGAGCTTCTCGCATTGAGCACCTTCATATACCTACTTAAATAATATCTTAAACATTCGAAAATCCACATTTGCATACGCGGATGTGAATAAATCGGCATCCGCAACATCCTTGGTTGAAAGATCTAATCCAACAGACAGCGGAAGAGGCTATATTTTAATCAGACAGACTACGGCAGAGTAACAGGCAACCAACCAGTGTCTCCATATGTAAATCAAGAGTTACCGTGTTGCCAGGGTAAAAATACAGTGTTTCTTGAAAAAAATACGGTGAATATACAAAAAGTGTGCCGTGTAAATTACCGTGTCATTTTTCAAAGGAAAAAACAATATTATGAACTAATCAAGTCTGAATATTTTGTTGTTATTCTGAATCAGACTCTCCTAGCACGACAGGGTCTCTTTCATAAATGGATTTATTCATTTTTGACAACATGTCGTTAGTTGGCCTGAAATCCACACAGTTTTTGCATTTCTTATAATTGATTGCTGGGTGAAATGTTTCCCTTTTATTTTTTTTTCGTACGAAGTTTGTTTCTTTTTTTCGTTTTGATTTCATTGACTTGGCTGAAAATGCGCTCGCAAGTTTCTTTCTTTCTTATATAGAAATAAGGACGAGAATAGATTGTGTAGTGGAGATAAACTTCTAGATATCGGGGATTCCCCTTGGGATTTTGCAGTGTTGCCATTACAAAATTTGTTAAATTGATAGACTGAGATTCGCTTTACACAGTAAATGATAAAATATTTACAACAACGTTATTTCTAATGGTAATACGGTGATATTTGACATGGTAATACACTATTACCTTGACGGTAGATAGAGACCAGATTACGGTGCATCTACGGTAATTACCGTGTATATGGAGACACTGCAACCAACCAACTGGGTAAGCAACCTAAGTGTTGCAACATGCAACACTTAGGTTGCCTTGCCTACCTATTTTTGGTTCCCAGTACCCGGTCGCCGTATAAAAACAGGCGAGCTGATAATGCTCGTAATTCTGTTGATAAATGAAATGAAATGTAGTAGGTAAGAAAGTTTTATTTCTCCCTGCCTGCAACACCATAAAGTGATTAGTAAGATCACAAAATAATGCATAAGCCAGTCTAATTTTTATATGTATAGATATTGTGATAAGCAGTCGGGTTTTTTTGTTTCTATAATATTATTTTATTTTAGATCCGGCAGACTTCGTACTGCCTTGTTCGATAAATATAAGACCTAAACTTTTGTATAAAATAAACTTAAAACAAACAAAAGGAATCCATGATTCATAAAAAAAACGTAATTCATTTTTATATATTATTCACCTTTTAAACATTCTCTGGACTTCCACAAATAATTCAAGACCAAAATTAGCCAAATCGGTCCAACCGTTCTCGAGTTTTAGCGAGACTAACGAACCGCAATTCATTTATATATATATAAAATAGATATTTTGCTTTTATAAACCTACAAGTTCTTTTTTAAATATAGTCGTTCCGATATATTTTGTACACTTTTTGTCAATTTATGTTAAAAAGGTAATAAAAATGAAATATATAATATATTTGAGTCTTTCACGAGTCACGATGATTTAGTCTCTATATATGCTATCGCTAAATTTCTATCCCTGTAAAATTTTAAATGATTTAGTACTCTAACAATCAATAAGTTTTCAACATTAAGCTCATTCTATGATTATCTTAAAATTAAGTAGTGTATGTTTAATCGTCGATAACAAATGGCGCCATATGCAAAAAATAGACAATATTGAAAATGGGAAATTACCTAATAATAAAGTACTTGTCATTGACAATGACTTGAAAAAATATCTAACTTTTAGATTACATAGCCACAACTTATTGATACTGATACTGGGGTCGTATGGCCTTAACCCTCTTCTATAGTTATTGTTTTTTTTTTTTTAATACAACGCCCGCATTAGGAATATAAATCCTGTGTCGCGGGGGACTTTACAAACATACATGAAACGGACACAAAGAACATCCAGACTCGGAGCAACAATTTGCGAATCACACAAAGTGTTGTCCCACGTAGGATTTGAACCCACGACACTTGGTGAAGTAGAAAGCGGCGTGGCGACGGCTTAAACCACTAGGTCAACCGTGCAGTCCAATGATGATAAAATATTTTATTTAGAAAACCCTCCATGTTTTTTTGGTCCTTTTACCTTTAATTCTGATAATACAATTTAATCACTATTTTCAGTTTCATTGTAAATCTAAAATGGCCGCCGTCACAAAATGGAGGATTATACTCCGTCTCATGAAAGTAGTCCCTCAACTATAAATGGAATGAATGTTCTAAATGTTCAAGACAACCGTCAAGAATCAAGAATGGTTATATCAGACTGAGGTATAAATCCTTATGGGGGAAATGTGCAAGTAAAATCAAATATGCGATGACATCGTTGACATTTAAAATATTATATTTCCTTTTGAAATCAACGACATGTATAACTACATCAGCTATTTGACCTAACAGATTTTGTGTAGTCATTGCTACGGTGGTGTGCAATATTACCACACCTTAGTGGACCTTAAATCTGATAAATAGTAATTGTTGGTTCCATTCATCGATTCAAAACCATTCGACAATCGATTCAAGAAAGTTGTACGAAGTTTAGGAATTTTAAATTACTAAAGCGTTACATACTCACATTTACCCTTCTACGTTAAAAATAATTGGCTAAGTGCGTGTCAGACCACGCATAGAATAGGGTTTCGTAGTCACCTAAAATAGTAGGTAGATTTAAATCGTGTCGTATCGGACAAACAAAACAGACCCGTCACGCACGTCACGGACCGCAAGTGTTGACGATTGAATTTCTTCAGTTATAATTCAAAGGAAAAGAACGAAGGAATGATAAAAACATCGTCAATATGGCATTGCTTAAAAATAGTTAGAGCCATAGACAATATTATTGTTATTCTTTATAAAATCATACCGTTACGTACAGGACTGTCCGCTGTGGCCAGTTTTTTAAATCCGATAATGTCAGTATTTATATTAGAAATATATACTACAACCTTATTATATTTTATTTAAAAACAAATAAAATGAGTTATTTCATTCGAGTAATACTAAAGATATCCAAATATAGCTTATATATTCTCCAAAATACGTAATCAAAATCCAGGATATGATGAAGGACACATAAAAAAGTAGGATAATATTTGGTATTTTAATAAATATTAAAATATGTTTTCCGTTTAAGTCTTAAGTTTATCTTTTTTTTTACAGTAAGTTAAACATTTTACCCTAACGTAAAATAATTTGATACTCACTTCCTACATTTTTGCCTTTTAATCAGTTGTCAAACTCGTAGGACACGGCAAAATAGTCCTGAGCAAAATTTTGAAAACCGCCCACCGGCATTTCCTACGACTCACTCTGGAAAGAAACGCCAAAACAAACTACAGAGGTGTCTTTTAAGTCCGTGTACAATATTAAAGAGAACTATGTGAGTGCAGTAGGTATAGGGTCCGAGTTGGCCTTTTGAAGAAAGGACCATAGTTTTGACCATACCAGACCATAGAAAAATGTGTCTACCGTAGTTAAAAATAACGAAAAGTACTTAAGTTAGTAATGAAATATGAGAATCTTAAAAACAAAATTGTGGAAATTCAAATTTCACGATTTTTGTTTATTTAATGTTCTTTAAGCGGTTAACTATTAATAGAATAATCATTCGTTACACTCATAAGCCTTTAGAATAGAATAGAATAAACTATTTACACCAGTTAATGGGCGTTTTTCAAAATTTTGCTCCGTTACGTACAGGTGTCCATTTATTTTCATACTAAATCACGTCACGTCTGGACGTTACGTATAACGCGGACTTGTCATCACATGTTTCTTTGGTATAAAAAAAGTTGATTATAGTAGTTTACTAGTACACATTCATTATCTACAACATATTTACTTATAATTTAACACGAGTAGTATATAAAATTTGTGGGTCTTACCTTACAAAATCAATGTTCGTACCGGACAAACAAACTGACCCGTTACGTACGTCACGGACCGCAAGTGTTGACGATTGAATTTCTTCAGTTTTAATTCAAAGGAAAAGAACGAATGAATGATAAAAACATTGTCAATATGGCATTGATTGAAAATAGTTAGAGCCATAGGGTGCCCGCACACATACAATAATATTGGCAATAAAGTACGTATTGCCGATAATATTGCGTGTGTGCGGGCTGTATTGTACAATATTATTGTGGATTATAGTGTGCGGGGCCGTGTGTCACAATATTATTGTCACAATATTATTGTGTGTGTGCGGGCACCCAAAGACAATGTTATTGTTATTCTTTATAAAATCATACCGTTACGTACAGGACTGTCCGCTGTGGCCAGTTTTTTAAATCCGATAATTTCAGTATTTATATTAGAAAAATATACTACAACCTTATTATATTTTATTTAAAAACAAATAAAATGAGTTATTTCATTTGAGTAATACTAAAGATATCTAAATATAGCTTATATATTCTCCAAAATACGTAATCAAAATCCAGGATATTATGAAGGACACATAAAAAAGTAGGATAATATTTGGTGTTTTATTAAATATTAAAATATGTTTTGCGCTTAAGTCTTATGTTTATCTCTTTTTATACAGTAAGTTAAACATTTTACCCTAACATAAAATAATTTGATACTCACTTCCTACATTTTTGCCTTTTAATAAATGGTCAAACTCCTAGGACATAGCAAAATAGTCCTGAGCAAAATTTTGAAAAACGCCCTAATACAGTTTACATGAAATAAAGTCATAATTAACAGAATGACCATGTATAAATAATGGTAGCTTTTAGTACTTTACCTATACTATTTATTATCTTTAATTGAAATAAAATAGTCAATCTAAATTATATTTACCTATTTTATCACTAAACCTAAAATTAGTAGAAATTCGTAGTTTCATTTAACAAATATCGATATTTTTATACTCTATAATTGCCGTCATTGGGCATAGACAAAACGCTTTTATAATAAAAGGGGTTCTACACGGTTGACACCAATTTCCAACCACCCTGACCTTGATCGAAAAAGGATCGTGTAGAAACGGAACCAATGTCCTACCACCCTGATCTTGATTGGAAATGGATCGTGTAGAATTCGTTTGTACGATCAATAGTGGGCGGAGCCGCCGGCTAGGTTGGTTCGTTGGTTGTTCGGCGGCGCATCTCGCGACAGGCTGCGTCTGTGTGCGTGTGCGATCGTGTGGAACGCTGTCGACAAACGCGAGCGCCTCAGTGTGCGCTGGGCAGGAGTCGCGGGCGCACTTAGCACGTCCCGTCATCGTGTGTTGCAATGAATACGCAATGTTCGCGTGTTCAACAGATAATTATTATGTTTACTTCTTATTTTGTACGAAATTTACTAATTAAGCTCATTTAACAAGTCAGGCATCTATATGATCTATAACTCAAGAACTAACACTCTAACTCAAGAACTAACACTGTAACTTTTATTACTACCTACTTTACGTTACTAGCTGCGCCCCGCGGTATTACCCGCGTATTTTCGGCTATGTGCTATTCTGATATATAAGGTTTTGGAAAGTAAGAAAGAGAATTATACTAACATCTTTATACTATGATCATTTATTATGGGTAGATTGTATACATTATGCGCTCATAGCCAAGTTGCCCTAGGTGATTAGAAACAATCAACGAGGGTAAGCAACGCCAGTGCGGTTAGCACCTGGATGGGTGACCGTTAGTGGCATGTTACCATGATCCTCTTCGTGATTCGGAGGTCACGTTTAGCAGTCGGTTCCGGTTGTTACTATAGCATCACAGTCGTGAAGCTTAGTTGTAGATCTCAAATAAAAAAATCGTCTTACCAACCCCTCAATATTTTTCAAAGAACTATCTAATCTAACACTCTACAGGATGGGGTAGACGTGAGGAAAAAAAACATCCCCACTTTACGAGTAGGGGAGGTACCCCAAATAAAAATATTTTTCTACGTGACTTTGTCGGCGTGATAGTAACATCATATTCATGCAAAGTTTCATCTTTCTAGCGCTAACCGGTTAGTGCTAGAAAGTTAAATTTTATTAAAATAATCTTGTTTTTATTTAGACATTTTCAATATTCTACTCTATTGTCAATTCGATCTACAAAAAGTATTAATTATTACACCATGCAATTTTAATCTGGCATCATTAAAATATAATATTAGTTATGCAATAAAAGAAAAAAGAAAAATAAACAATATAAGAATGACATGATCATCTGCTGAATTGTGATTTGTGCCACATAATATTTTACATAAATTTTTCACTAAACTTAAAAGATAGAAAATCACTTAATCAAAACTCTAAAAGCCAACCCTCCCTCTAAAAGCCAAAACGGCTGGCTCAAAAAAACATAGAAAAATTCATGATAGTAGTCCATACTGAATTTTCAAGGAAAACTACATAATAATATAGCGGTTTTGATAACTTTTTTATTTCAGGGGTAATAGGCCTAACTGTGAAATAGGCTTATTTAGATAATTTCGTATGAAAATAGTGAATTAATAAGTAAACATGCAAAACTTTGAAAATGAAATCAAACAATTGTCAATTGAACACGATTTTATTTTAATTCGAAAACAAAATTAAAAAAAGTTCACAACGACAATTGATAGGTAGCGTTATACAAATTTTTGAATCAATGCAATTTATGGTTTCGTTACAACAGGTTATTTAAATTTATTCCTAGTTAAACTAAAAAGCGTATGCGAGCGCCATCTAGCGAGAATACCTTGAAAGTACTTGTAAGTCGTGAATTCATTTATATATATCTAACGATCTATTCAAAGTATAGGTAGTCTATTCCTCATTCATATTTTTATTTCTTGCACAAATTTTAATTTATTTTTGATTATTTTCAATCTTCATTTATTTCCTAACCTAAGGTATTTTTTTTTCTTATTTATATCGTGCTTATAAAATGTATGCTTATAAGTAAATGTGTTTTGACAAAATGTCGGTTCTTGGGGGGCCCCCCATAAGACGGAGGCCCCTGGGCACAGGCCCCGTGTGCCCTTATGGTAAAAACGGAGTAGAGTATAAGTAGTAAGATAAAAAGTAGGCTATGTGTTATTCTGATATATAAGCTATAATATTGTGTAGTTTCATCCAAATCCGTTCAGTAGTTTTTCGTGAAAGAGCAACAAACATACATACACACATACATACATACAAACTTTCGCGTTTAAAAAAGTCATCAGAATCAAGAATCCGTAAAATATTAAGGTTATTGTAAAATCGATCTTTTGATTCTTTGAGAGACAAGGAACCATCGTGAATACCGGAGTAGGACTGAAGTCAACTCGGACCAACGAACATACGAGTGGGCGGTGCCGAGCAGTCGGTCGGTTGGTTAAATCGTGTAGAAGCCGTTCCAACGCTGTGTATGTGTGTGTGAGGTTGGTTGAGTTGGAGTCGATGCCGATCGTGTATTCGGCGCTTAAGCCATGTAAAAGTTTTGCTTTAGTAGCCAACAAAATGGCTACCACGAATGATTCTAAGGCGCCTGTGCGCCAGGTAAAAAGAGTGCAGTTTGGTATATTATCGCCAGATGAAATCGTAAGTAGTGTATTTTGAATATAAAGATGTTGATAAATGAATAAGTGTATAGAATTACATGCGGGAAAACCCAGTATAATGTGACGACTGTTGATACGCAGTTGCACACAGTGATGAACCTTACTTTTCCCACCGATTTATCCTGTTGTTTTCCATGAAATCAGAGTTCAAAATGTTTATTAATTTAGAGTATTTTCAGTGCTTATGGTATTTATTTCTATATAACCTGTGTTGTAGGATGAATAGTTGCACAATATTGGTTATGAGTAATATAGGACTCTCATGTTATTAGACCATGATAATGTCGGTTGTCGATTCAATGTAACTTCTAAACTTTATTATCAATGAATTAACTCATTTCTAATACGTTTTTTAAGTTGAAGAATCATTTCTTAATAATATATGTCTTTATTTTTATCTGGTCAACCAACACTTGTTTACACAATACATTAATATTCAAGTATCTGACAATGAGTACAATGTAAAGTTGATAAGATATAAGTAATGCCATAAAAGCTTATCACAATAATTATTCAATTATTTGTAGCGGCGTATGTCAGTCACAGAAGGGGGTATTCGGTTCCCCGAGACAATGGAAGGTGGAAGACCAAAGCTTGGAGGACTTATGGACCCTCGACAAGGGGTGATTGACAGAAGCTCCAGATGCCAAACATGCGCAGGGAACATGACCGAGTGTCCTGGACATTTTGGACATATAGATTTAGCCAAACCAGTGTTTCACATTGGTTTTATCACAAAAACAATAAAAGTACTAAGATGTGTTTGTTTTTATTGTTCAAAGTTACTTGTCAGTCCGGTAAGTTGATTTCATACAAAGTGATGAGTATTCATAAGTTGATACTAACGTAGTTATATTACACCATAGTATAAGAACTTTAGACTAATATCTATATCATGTTTTAGACAAATCCAAAGATAAAAGAAGTTATAATGAAGTCAAAAGGACAGCCTCGAAAGAGGCTTACCTATGTCTATGATCTATGTAAAGGCAAGAATATTTGTGAGGGTGGTGAAGATATGGATATAGGAAAGGAAGGTGAGGAGGGCAAACGAGGCTCAGGACATGGTGGTTGTGGTCGCTATCAGCCTTCAATCAGAAGACAAGGTCTTGATCTTACTGCTGAATGGAAACATGCTAATGAAGATACACAGGAAAAGAAAATAATCATTACTGCGGAGAGAGTATGGGAGATACTTAAACATATCACAGGTATTAAATTAATAATCAATGGTATATCTCAATTGCATATTAGAAAAGTGTGTTTTATATTACATGGTCATTTAACTTGCAGATGAAGAGTCTTTTATACTCGGGATGGATCCAAAGTTTGCTAGACCAGATTGGATGATTGTTACTGTATTACCTGTACCACCTTTATCAGTAAGACCTGCTGTAGTAATGTTTGGTTCAGCAAAGAATCAGGATGATTTGACACATAAACTTGCTGATATTATCAAGGGAAACAATGAATTAATGCGTAACGAACAGTCAGGAGCAGCTGCCCATGTGCTCGCTGAAAATATTAGATTGTTACAGTTTCACGTGGCTACTTTTGTAGATAACGATATGCCTGGCATGCCAAAGTAAGTATAAGTATATTCTTTTTATTTGTCAGAAGCATAAGTTAAAAACTTATAAGTACATGATTCCTAAATTTAACAAAATCATTAGGAATCCCCTAGAACCATAAACTATTTTTATACCCTTTTGTTACAATATCATTATTACATTATATGTACGAGGGGTGATCAATAAGTAATGATAATCAATATGAAACAGAACTATTAGTATAAAAAAAGTATTTTATTTTTCAACATAGTCTCCTTGCAAGTTAATACATTTAGTGTATCTTTTTTCTAAGCCCATGATTCCCTTAGAAAAAAATTCTTTGTCTTGACCCTCCCAAAATGCCTCTACTGCGGCCATCACTTCACTATTGTCCGCAAATTTGTTGCCCCGGAGGTGTTCTTTGAGCCGAGGAAAGAGGTAGAAGTCACTGAGAGCTAGATCTGGCGAATAGGGAGGGTGTTCGAGCAGTTCGAACCCCGTTTCTTCAATGGCAGCCATCGCAACTGCGGCTTTGTGAGCCGGGGCGTTGTCTTGGTGAAACAGCACTCCAGCGCGCAGTTTACCGCGTCTTTTTGACTTAATAGCTTCTCGCAATCTTCTTATTTGGCCTGCGTAGTAAGAGCCTGTTATAGTGGCCCCCTTTTCCAAATATTCCACCATAATAATTCCTTCTGCATCCCAGAAAACAGACGCCATAACCTTTCCCACTGAACTTGACGCTTTGAATCGGCGTTGGTGAGGAAGCTCGTTTCCAAGTCATTGATTGTTGTTTGGTTTCGGGATCAAAGTGGTGGATCCAGGTCTCGTCCATAGTCACAAAACGCGACAAAAAAATTTCTTTATCGGCCTGGAACTTTTGAAGATTCACCCTCGAAATGTCGACTCGTTTCTTTTTTTGCTCGTCGGTTAATATTCTCGGTACCCAACGCGCAGAGACCTTTTTCATATGCATTTTGTTGACAATGATTTTTTTTACCGCTGCCATAGGAGATCCCTGTGACCTCAGCTACATGCCTTACGGTCACCCTTCGATCGGCCAACACGATATCTTCCACTTTTTTGACGTTTTCTCCAGTAAGGGACGTGGAAGGGCGTCCCTCGCGATGTTCATCTTCAGTGGAGGTTCTGCCCAGCTTAAATTCCTTTGCCCAGCGTGCGACTGTGGAATATGGAAGAGCAGACTCCCCCAATGTTTCCTATAAGTCGCTGTGTATGTCTTTGGTAGACATTTTTTTCAGGCAGAGGTACTTGATGACAGCTCTTATTTCATTATTCTCCATTTTGATGTTTTCTCTTCGACAGTTCGTATTCAAATGAATGTATCTCCCGGTAATGGTGTCCTATTTATAAATTTTTTTGAAGTTCAGCTTCAAAAAAATTGTAGTGGATATATAAGCAAGCAGAAAAAAAATAATTTGGGTTTTTGTGCCTTCTAGAAATACTCGATTATCACTACTTATTGATCACCCCTCGTATTTAATATATATTTAATTATTCGAATTTATAAGCACTACTTTACCAAGCAGCAGAAAGATAGAAAAAAAAAACGATTTTTAAAACTAATTTAATTACTAACTACAAAGTTAACCCTAATAAATAATCATTCTACTTTAAAGTAGAAATATGGAATAATAATTATTCTTACAAAATAACAATTGAAGAAATCGATGGATGCTGACATGCATCTGTCATTTAATATAGAGTAACGATATGTAATTTTAAGTAAATATTTGTGAAAACCATACTACAAGAAATGTTATGTAATTAAATTATGATTGTTTACAAAACTTACTTAAATTTGAATGTTTTTACCTTTTAGAGCTATGCAGAAATCAGGAAAACCACTTAAGGCTATCAAGGCGCGTCTCAAAGGAAAGGAAGGTAGAATACGAGGAAATCTCATGGGCAAACGAGTAGATTTTTCAGCTCGCACTGTCATCACACCTGACCCAAACTTACGTATTGATCAAGTAGGAGTTCCTAGGTCAATTGCACAAAATTTAACATTCCCAGAGTTAGTCACACCATTTAATATTGATCGCATGCAGGAACTTGTGCGGAGAGGTAATGCACAGTATCCTGGTGCAAAGTATATTGTGCGTGACAATGGAGAAAGAATAGATTTGAGGTTTCATCCAAAACCATCTGACTTGCATTTACAACACGGTTATAAAGTTGAGCGACATTTAAGAGATGACGATTTAGTCATTTTCAATCGGCAACCCACTCTTCACAAGATGAGTATGATGGGGCATAGAGTCAAAGTGCTTCCATGGTCAACATTCCGTATGAATTTAAGTTGCACATCTCCTTACAATGCTGATTTTGATGGAGATGAAATGAATTTACATGTACCTCAGTCTATGGAAACAAGAGCAGAAGTTGAAAATATTCACATAACACCTAGACAAATTATTACTCCTCAAGCAAATCAACCTGTCATGGGTATTGTACAGGACACTTTGACTGCAGTAAGGAAAATGACAAAGCGTGATGTGTTTCTCACAAAAGAACAAGTTATGAATCTTCTCATGTTCTTACCGACATGGGATGGAAAAATTCCTCAACCTTGCATTTTGAAACCACAACCTCTTTGGACTGGAAAACAAATATTTACTTTGATCATTCCTGGACCTATAAATATGCTTCGAGCACATTCCACACATCCTGATGAAGAAGATGACGGTCCATACAAGTGGATTTCCCCTGGAGATACAAAAGTTGTTGTGGAGCATGGTGAATTACTTATGGGCATCTTGTGTAAAAAATCACTTGGTGCTTCAGCAGGTTCTCTGCTACATATTTGCATGTTGGAGTTGGGTCATGAGACTGCTGGCCGCTTTTATGGTAACATTCAGACAGTAATCAACAATTGGTTACTTCTGGAAGGTCACTCTATCGGTATTGGAGACACAATTGCTGATCCTCAAACCTACCAGGAAATTCAGCGTGCCATTGTTAAAGCTAAAGAAGATGTAATAGAAGTCATCCAAAAGGCTCACAACATGGAGTTGGAGCCTACCCCTGGTAACACTCTCCGACAGACATTCGAAAATCAAGTAAATCGTATTTTGAACGATGCTCGTGACAAAACTGGTGGATCAGCTAAGAAATCTCTTACCGAGTACAACAATTTAAAAGCTATGGTGGTAGCTGGTTCCAAGGGGTCTAATATTAACATTTCACAGGTTATTGCTTGTGTGGGTCAACAAAACGTTGAAGGTAAACGAATTCCGTTTGGATTCCGCAAAAGAACTTTGCCACACTTCATTAAGGACGATTACGGTCCCGAATCGAGGGGTTTTGTAGAAAATTCCTATCTTGCCGGTTTGACACCTTCCGAATTTTATTTTCACGCCATGGGAGGTCGTGAAGGTCTTATTGATACTGCTGTCAAGACTGCTGAAACTGGATATATCCAGCGTCGTCTAATAAAGGCTATGGAGTCTGTTATGGTGCATTACGATGGTACAGTGCGTAACTCAGTTGGACAACTCATTCAGTTAAGATACGGAGAAGACGGTTTAGCTGGAGAAACAGTGGAGTTCCAGAATTTGCCAACTATTAAGCTATCTAACAAGGCTTTTGAAAAGAAATTCAAATTTGATCCATCAAATGAAAGGTATCTGAAAAGGATATTCAGTGAAGACATTATTAAAGAGTTGACAGAATCGGGCTATGTTATAGCTGATTTGGAGAGTGAATGGGAGCAACTTTGTAAGGATCGAGAAGTTTTACGTGCAATTTTCCCAAGTGGTGAATCCAAGGTTGTCCTGCCTTGCAATTTCAAACGAATGATTTGGAATGCACAAAAAACTTTCCACATTAACAAGAGGATGCCTACAGATCTCAGCCCCATAAAAGTTATATCAGGTGTTAAAGACCTGCTAAAGAAATGTGTAATTGTAGTCGGCGAGGATCGTCTTTCCAAGCAAGCCAACGAAAACGCTACCTTGCTATTCCAGTGTTTGGTTAGGTCTACATTATGTACCAAGTTTGTATCTGAAGAATACAGATTATCAACAGTTGCTTTTGAGTGGTTGATTGGTGAAATTGAAACTAGATTCCAACAAGCTCAAGTTAACCCCGGCGAAATGGTAGGTGCGCTTGCTGCTCAATCACTAGGTGAACCTGCTACTCAGATGACACTGAACACTTTCCATTTTGCTGGTGTATCATCCAAAAACGTAACTCTCGGTGTGCCGCGTTTGAAGGAAATTATCAATATCTCAAAGAAACCGAAAGCTCCATCTCTAACAGTGTTTTTAACTGGAGGTGCAGCTAGAGACGCTGAAAAAGCGAAAAACGTACTCTGTAGACTAGAACATACCACGCTGCGCAAAGTGACAGCAAACACTGCTATTTACTACGATCCAGATCCTCAAAACACTGTTATAGCAGAGGATCAAGAATTTGTAAATGTTTACTACGAAATGCCTGACTTTGATCCAACAAAGATTTCACCATGGCTTTTGCGTATTGAATTAGATCGTAAGAGAATGACAGATAAGAAACTTACAATGGAGCAAATTGCTGAAAAAATTAATGCTGGGTTTGGCGACGATTTGAATTGTATATTCAATGACGACAATGCTGAAAAGCTTGTGTTACGTATCAGGATTATGAATAATGAAGAAAGCAAATTCCAAGATAATGAAGAAGAAACAGTTGATAAGATGGAAGATGACATGTTCTTGAGATGTATCGAAGCAAACATGCTATCAGACATGACGCTACAGGGAATAGAAGCCATTGCTAAAGTGTACATGCATTTACCACAAACCGAGGCTAAAAAGCGCATTATTATCACAGAACAAGGAGAATTTAAGGCAATAGCTGAATGGTTATTGGAAACTGATGGTACTTCATTAATGAAGGTATTGTCTGAGAGAGATGTTGACCCAATAAGGACATTCAGTAACGACATTTGTGAAATATTCCAAGTATTGGGAATTGAAGCTGTACGTAAGTCAGTGGAGAAAGAAATGAACGCTGTTTTGCAGTTCTATGGTCTTTACGTAAACTACCGTCATCTTGCCTTGCTTTGTGACGTCATGACTGCCAAAGGTCATCTTATGGCTATTACTCGTCACGGTATTAACAGGCAGGACACTGGAGCTCTTATGAGATGCTCATTCGAAGAAACTGTTGACGTGTTGCTAGATGCTGCTAGTCATGCTGAAGTAGATCCAATGAGGGGTGTGTCTGAAAATATTATTATGGGACAATTGCCGCGAATGGGGACTGGTAAGAATTTCTATTCAAATTATTACATTCCACGTTCATGAAATCCAAATTAAATAGCTAATTATTTTTCGTTTCTTTAAAGGTTGTTTTGATTTGCTGCTTGATGCTGAGAAATGTAAACATGGAATGGAAATGGGTGGATTAGGTGTTGGAGGAGTTGGAGGCGGCATGTACTTCGGAGTTGGCACTCCCTCTATGACACCGCTTATGACTCCTTGGTCTACACAGAATACTCCTGGATATGGTAGCAGTGCTTGGTCTCCAGGCCAAGGTAAGCTATTTATGATTTTAAGAATAATTTTGACAATATTTATATGATATTTGAAATGAAATTTTATGAAACTTTATATTTAATTCCTTTCACAGTTGGAAGCAGTATGACTCCTGGAGGACCTTCATTCTCGCCGTCTGGTGCATCGGATGCATCAGGATTATCACCAGCTTATAGTGCTTGGTCTCCTCAGCCTGGTTCTCCTGGGTCTCCAGGACCTCCACTTTCCCCGTATACATCCCCGGCAGCGGCATCACCTTCATACTCCCCTACAAGTCCCGTATATGCTCCTGCTTCACCAAGTCTTACTCCCACGTCACCACATTACTCACCGACCAGTCCATCATATTCACCAACCTCACCTAACTATTCTCCTACTTCTCCTATATATTCACCAACGTCGCCAAGTTATTCCCCTACTTCTCCTGGCTATTCGCCTACATCTCCGTCATATTCTCCGACGTCACCGAGTTATTCACCGACGTCACCAAGTTATTCTCCTACTAGTCCTGCTTACTCACCAACCTCACCGAGCTATTCACCGACATCACCAAGTTATTCGCCAACAAGTCCGTCATATTCACCAACAAGTCCTTCATACTCTCCTACAAGCCCGGCCTATTCTCCGACTTCTCCAGGTTATTCACCATCTTCACCTAGTTATTCGCCGACAAGTCCTGTTTATAGTCCTGCTTCTCCAAGTTATTCCCCGTCTTCACCAAATTATACACCTGCGTCTCCAGGTTATTCTCCTACAAGTCCATCATATTCACCTACATCTCCAGCGTATTCTCCAACATCACCCAGCTATTCACCATCGTCGCCTAAATATTCTGCTTCTCCTAACTATTCTCCAACATCACCGTCAGTGGCAAGCGGCAGTCCAACATATTCCCCTACTAGTCCTCAATATTCACCCACTAGTCGTCAGTACTCACCAGCTAGCCCCGCCTATTCACCCTCTTCACCTCAACACGCGGGCAGTACGCGATACTCACCATCTTCACCTAATTATTCCCCATCTTCGCTAAATTATTCTCCATCTTCTCCGGGCTACTCACCAACTTCAACGAAGTATTCACCGACCTCGCCGACCTATACACCAACTTCGTCAAATTATTCGCCCTCTTCACCTGCTTATTCCCCGTCATCGGCTGGGCCTAGCACATACTCCCCAACGTCACCAACATATTCCCCCACTTCACCTAATTATGACGATGGCGACGATTAGATCAGTAATATTTTTTGTTTCAATTCTATACTTATAAGATGTTTGTAAATATGAGAATTCCCAGCATCGTCAGTCTTTTACTTTTTACACATACATATTTTTAAACATACATTTCTTGTGTAAAAGAAGTTACTAAAAAAACTTAAAAAAAGAAAGAATGAGACTACACTACAATATGGAATTCTTTAAAGAACAATGAAAAAATAAAGTACTTTAAGGCTAATATTACCGTTGAATAGGTTAAGTTTATATTAAAGTTATGTTCTTAATTGAACATCAGTTGGTCAGTCTATTTCTTTATTAATATTAATAATGCACTGAAATTTGAAATAGAACTTTCCAAAATTAATTGTAAATATTATAAGCATTTAAATGCTGTTACTTTTTGTGACTTATTCTTTTGAAGTTATGTCATGGCTCGAACACCCAAACGTTATTTTGTATTCTAAAAGTTCAAAATTCATTTACAATCCACTCTCAATTTTACAAATGTTATATTATTTTCTTAGTAAACTTCAACGTCCAGCGTTTACTGTATTGTAATTAAAATATCGTATTGTAACCGAAATTTAAAATTGTAATATTTTACTACGAAATTAACTTTTAAGACAAATGTGACACTTGATAAGTCTGTTTAGGTATTGATTTGTTCAGATCCTTCCTTTAACTTATATTTTAAAATTAAGTTATCTTGAAATTACTACCACATTGAATGTAACGATATTCCTAGTTTAATACACATAAAATGTTTACTGTTTAGGATAGACTTCAATTGTAAAGCATTTGTGGTGTTAAATAAAAACAATATATTTATTTCGTATTTTTATTTAATCATATTCACCCAGATTTAAACTATAGTTTACACATTCTACTAAATATTTAAAAATCGCAGATGTTTACGATTTATGTCAAATGTCCGGGTTTCAAACGTATAAATTACAGAAAACAGTAATAAATTATTAAAACCAATAACAGTTTTTAACATAATATAGAGCAACACGTTGAAGTCAGGGGACGGAGTTAGTAGCCATACGCAGGCGGTCCACTCTCAGCTTAAGCAAAAAGGGGTATACTCATAAGCATTACCACTGAATACATAATAGTACGCTTTACACTGTTATGACATATAATGTGTCTGTGTAAAATCTTTGAGATCATAGTGAAAAGGAGATGGTTTTTGTATGCGAATCTAAAGTGTATTTGTGAAGTTTTTCCCTCGTAAAGAATGACAGTTGTAAACGAAAAATACACTAGTTAGAGTTACTCCCCATGGTCCGCGGACACGTATTGCTCCACGTTGTAAAATATGAATAGAAAAAACAATAATTGTAACGTTTTCCTAAAAGTTTGAGTTTTAGTAAACAGGATTTCAATCAAATTAGAATCAAATGTACACTCTACTCGGTACTACATTCCTATAAGTAGGTACATTATACTATTACAAAATACAAACCACTTATTACTAATTATCTATTGTGCTTTTATAAACTTCGAACACAGCCATTTTATATTCTTTAAGTTTCTTACACACTAAGTCAAATAAATTAGTCAACAATTAGGTACATTTTAGTGATATATTGCAAATTATGAAAAACATGGTACCTTGTCTCCTTGCTTGTGTTGAATCCGTTTATTATCAACACCCTTAAGTAGATAGGTACATTAGGTATAAATCATAAGTTACTTTTACGAAAAATACAAATAGGAATGAATGGAAGCCGTTTTTTAAGCAATTGTCTTTTACTTATGACTAAGATTATACTTATTTCCCTCGATATATCTCTATGATACGGTCTTGATCGACGTATTCGAAGATATGCGGGGCGTCCATGAGAATGCCGACTGTGCCCGCGGTGGTGACTATGAAGAATATGTAGAGTTGTAGTCTGTCGATCACCATTGCTACGTATTTCCAATCTTCACGTGTCTGTAATTTGATTTTTAGTTTTATTTCGGTCTACAAATAATCTAGCTTTTCATAGGTATCTCTAATTTGGTGAAACTACCTAGCTTTAGTTAAATCAAGCGTAGTTTATTTATATATGGTAGAAAATCTGCTTAGTTTTAAGTTAGATGGCGTTATGTGCCAGATCAGGTATAGAGATTTAGACTTGATAACAAGTGTTGAACGCTGATTTCAGCACGAATGGACCGGCTCGATAGGGGCAGTACTACCCTCACACAGGAGCATGGCCGTAGCTAGGGGGGGGGGCATTGTAGGGCAATGCCCTACCTTAAAAAGTCCTCATGCCTATGTTAAGGGTACCTAATATTTTTACTTCTGCCCTACCTGTAACCTATGTTGCCCTACCTTAAATTCGATTATAGCTACAGCCCCGCACAGGAGATCATTCTAATAATGCTAGCAATCTTGCTGTCGTATTTCGTTGTTGAGTGTGAAACCGGAGGCCCAATCATTCTGCACAATTCTCCCGGCCATCGAAGAATCGGAAATTGATGCAGAATTATCTAACCAGGCCGCCATGGTGTGGGTCAGCATGCTTCATTGCCTACCCTCACAATGAGCTTGGTGGTCCCTACTCCTGGATTTTACTCATGCTTTTCATCAGGTAGAGTTGAGTCACTTTGGTAGGCTAAATTATAAAAAAAAAACTTCATTATGAATTCACTTAGGTACTCGTACTTAAGTCTCGATACGATGTACCATACTCTTCGTTAGGTCATACAAATATTTGTTTCGAGCGGGAACCCAAGACGTGAAATGAGGCATTCTGTTCAAGTTTCAAGGTAACCCACTTACCCAATGTAAAAATTATTCACATTGTAGATATTAAGTTTCTATAAAATTTCGAATTTCGTAAATTTCGTTAAATACTTATTGTGAAATACTTTATTGCTAAGTATTTTACAATAAATTTGTAATTATAATGACACACAGTCTCATGAATACTGACCTGAATATAAAGATCTTCGTTACGTAGATGTTCAGCAATAAACTCCACTGCTTCAGTTGCTTTTGCCGCTTCCGGCGATAATAGGAGAGAATCTGAGCTCTCGGATTCTCTCCTCTCTCCTCCGAGTCCCAAGCCCCCGAGCGCACCGAGACCTCCAAGAGCGCCTACCTCACCGCCGCCGGCCGCACGATTTATCTTGCAATTCGGATGGTGCAGGTCCGACATCTCCATCGCCTCCATTTTGCTTTGTTTTACACCAATCGCACTAAGAAGTTAGTATATCGACAAGTTTCTCATGTTAGACAAAGACTGACTAACATCAACTATAAACTAGATAATAATCCTTACCTAATGTGCTTAGGGAGTTCATGTGGAGCGGCTGCGTGTGGCGGAGCGCCCATTCCGGGCATCTCCATCATCCAGCGCAGTCTCGTTTTCCGTGGGCGACGCATGAGTAGTGCTGCCGGAAGGTAATGTAGGAAAACACTTCTGATCCACAGCGGCATCCTGAAAGAAAATATCGTTTAACTAATCAAGTCTGTAAATTATAGAAATATTTAGTGTATATAGTAAATTATCTCTACTTAGTCAATAAAAACAGGGTAAAATAAAATGGAAACTAATTTCTTCAGTTTTATACTCGTTCTAATTGAGTGGCTTTTTTGTAGCTATATGTATTATACCTAACTATAGATAGGTAAATAAATAAATGATTTTATACCTGTGTGTTCTGGGACCTCTGAAATTCCAGTTTATGATAATCACCGTGACGAGGATACTGACAGTGTTCATAATAAATGTAAAGAGCAAGTATTTGGCGATAAGAGGAAGCACGAGAGAAGTCGGTGGAAGAATTTTTGATACTAGCAACAAGAACACGACCAGTGACAGTAAAATGCTGATACCCAATGTCACCTGAAAACAAAAAAGTACAGAAATATTTGTACATGAAATAAGGGTAATATGATACATTTTGTATTACCTATAATATCTACTAAGTACTACTAAGTAAACTAAGTGTTTTATTTTAACACCATCTATCATACATACAGACACTAAACTCAAAGAAAAAGTAATAAAATATATGAATATTAGATTATGTATTATTTTATTGAATTGACCCCTCAAGTTACTCGCAAATGCACAAAAATATATTTTTCTTCCTTTTTGTTTACCTTTTCACCAGCTTCAGCAGGCAAATAGAAGACTAAAACGCAAAGGAATGAAATCAAAACCGTAGGCAAGATTAAATTCACAGTATAGAACAGAGTTTTCCTTCGAATTATTATGTAGAATGTGATATCGGTTTCCGTTGGATGGTTTCCTTCATAAATGTTTAAGTAGGCCGGTACTTCAATTATGTCCCAAGTTCCTGATTTCCAGTAGTCCGATAGATCAACAAAGTTCTTGTTGTTGTATAACGCAAGCGACACTTGGTCTCCGTTGAAAGTCCATGATCCAAACTTCATAATACAAGTTTGTTGATCGAATGGGAAATATGTTACATCGATTGTGCAGGAACTCTGAAAAGAATTATATGCTGTACATATATACGGTATATATTACTGTCTCTTAGAGAAAAATTACAAATTTTATTTATTCGAGATTCAATATTCTTTACGACCAAGTAAAAAACCTCCAAATGTTACTTGTTAGCAAAGTTTGCGGCTTTTAATTAACAACACCAATACAAAGAAAAGTACCTAAATTGTAAGGCGTAATTTACAGTGCGAAGTCGACCCAATCGACCCACGTCAAATTCAAAGTATTAGGGTCAGAGCGGGGTTAAAAAGTACTACTTCTGTTATAAAGTTTGCAAACGTCTAGGAACTGGTATCGAATTAGGTTATTCGATCAATCACTTGAATAAAGTACCGTGTGATATTATGCGACACTTTTATGTACCTACCTGATAAATAGCTGGTGGTACCCAAAGGACTTCGCCGTTCGGATAAATCAACACGTTAGATTTATACCGGACTTCGTAATTTCCGTCAGCGCTGTAACCAAAATATAAATATAAATTCTAGAACATAAACTAGAATTATAATATCCGAATAGGTAAGTAATTATGAGATACTTACTTGTTAAAAAGTACAATGTCGGGCTTCCAAACCTTGTCAGGTGGGAGACGCAACACGCCTATACCACCATAGTCCGCCTCATCCCACATCAATTGATAGTCCATCCATACCAATCGGAGCCACACATTTGATTTCATAATTTGGTTCTTTTCATTCTGAAAATAAATATTTTGGATATCTTGTACACAACGCCATATTTACCTATATAGTAATTATGAATAAATTACACTAAGACAGAACAAATTCAATGGTCGTGCTTATTACACAATTATTTATGCTGGATGATAATCGAACCCACGGGCTCTGGCTATTTGAGTAATTGGCTTACAAATATTGTTTATGAAACCAAAGAAACACAAACTTTTTTATACTGAACAAACACACGGTAAGCACCTAACAGATTATATAATATATATTTGTATCCTCTGACGAAATCTCGTTTTATTATGTCATCTTTAGAAGGAAAGTAGGGTAAAACAGATTCTTCGCTAAATTTTGGCCGCCCTCCTTAAGTCGCGTTGAATCAATCAGATTCTTTTTTTAGTGCGATAGTAAGCTTTTAGCGTATTTTTGAGGGATTTACTTTGTAGTCAATGGAGTTTCTAATGGAGTGGAGTTAAGTTATTACATTATATAAATCCATATAATATATTCATTGAACGTAGTACATCCTATACATCGTGATAAGGTAATTTAAAGAAGATTCAAAAATATTGCAGTAGTGCATTACTTTGAGACCTTGTTTTTCTATACCGAAACGAGACTTGTTCAATTTGTAAGGAAATCTTGAATGCTATGTTTTTATAAACTTGTTAGTTATTGCTATTTGATTCCTTATACATAATACATGCGGTAATATTGTCTATATCTTAAATAGTTTTTAGGGTTCCGGAGTTCATAACTCGGAACCCTTATAGATTCTTCATGGCCGTCTGTCCGTCCGTCCGTCCTTCCGTCCTCGACCTACTGCCCAAACGGTTGGTGCTAGATATATGAAACTTTGCATGAATATGTGTTGTAACTACGTCGACAAAGTGCTACAATAAAATTATGAAAAACACTTTTATTTGGAGTATCTCCCCTACACGTAAAGTGGGGATGTTTTTTTTTCTCATGTCTACCCCATCGTGTGGGGTATTATTAGATAGGTCTTTTGAAAACATTATGAGATTGCTAAAACTATTTTTCGATTTAGGTATCCTTTTGCGAGTTATTCAACTTTAAAGCGCAATTTTTGCAAAAACAGGGCGTCCCCCCCCCCCCTCTAAAAGCCAAACGACTGGCACAAAAAATCTGAAAAAATTCATGATAGTAGTCCATATATTGAACTTTCAATTAAAACTATAGCGGTTTTGATAACTTTTTTATTACAGGAGTTATAGGGGCCTAACTTGTGAAATGCACTCACTTGGAAAACTTCGTACAAAAATAAAGAAGTAATAAGTTAACATAACAAATATCTATTGGGCTTAATTTGAAATCCACATGACATTGTGGATGACTACGGAACCCTATTCTATGCGTGGCCTGATACGCACTTGGCCGATTTTTAAACTAGTTGAGAACTGAAAACGCGTGGAATGCGTGCTATTAATTAATTTATTTATAACTTTATGCACTTTTGTACATCGGCGGACTTAATGCCCAGGGCATTCTCTGCCAGTCAACCTTATTTTTTTATAATTTATGTATTTAATTACTTTATAATTTATGTAAGGTACTTTTCGGCTGCAGTCACTAAAACAGGAGAATGTATGTGTATTCTGAGCACTTTAATAGTTCAATGAAGGTGTTTTTTTTAATGAAGCGCCTGCAAAAGTGGCTACTCTGCCTAATGGAAAGCTAATTCTTCCCTTCAGGCAAAGTAGTAGTAGTAGAATAAAAAACTAGACGATGTTGTATGGTCAACTACACTATGGCGGCCTATTGAGATGCTTCTCATTTCATCATTATATTATCATCAATTTTAATAGTTTCCATTTTCTTGGGTTTTAATAACATTCCAATTTGTATAGTTCATAACCCTTTTAGAAGTAGCCCTCCTGATAAACAAGTGAGCACGTCATGGAGTACGTAGAGACTAAACCTGTTCAGATATGAATGGCGTACACCTGATCAGGTATGCTTCTAGCCTTGAAGAAAAAGGTCCTTGAAGTATTTTTTAAGACTCCCTGTCAATTAGTAACTATTTATGTTTTCAGTGATGAAATAAAGGTGTGATAGTTACTTAATATAATTTAAAAGAGTTACATACAACATTGATGAGCTGTACAAAAGCCAAACCGAAGCGAACGTCTACTTTCTGAGTCATGTTTTGCACTGGGCGAATGAGTTTGTTGTAACCACGAAACAGGTCGCGAACCAGCCGCTCTTCGTCTTCTGAACACCATCCTAAAATAAAAAGAAACGTCTACGTTTAAAGTTCATAAGTTGATGCTGATAAATACAAGAGTCTTCGTCTTGTATTTATCAACCCATAATTAATTAGGGAAGAATTCTTTTAAGAAATTAGTTTTTATAGATAGCAATGTTTGTAGGGAAGAACTAAATAGCGTAATCGATAAAACTGACTGAGGTAATATAGATTTATAGGTTTTTGGAATCTGTTAACACCAAAATTAAATGCCCAATTCTTCAAAAATTACAGGGGCGAGTTACGTAATTAAACAGTTAAGTAATTAGACAGTAAAGTAATTAGAAAGTTTAGTAATAAGTGGTAGGTAAGTAGTCGACACAAAACAGTTTCCGTGGGCGCCGTCTGCAAACTGAAGTGGTCGAAAAATAGGATCGTGATCCGTTTAAAATAACTAAATCAACAACTTAATACTTAGCTCGCTTTAACCGTTCAGACGACATCATAAACTTAATGTTCCTATGAAGTAAGTTAACTCGCCACTGTACTTGTTGAAGTGTATATCGGCCAAAAAATCCAGTAACATTGCTATAAGCCCTTCTCATTAAGAATTAATGGGTTCAATGTATCTTCTGGGTCGTTTCACATTGCATTAATAAATGAGATACCAATACGCGAATAATTTCTCATAAATGAATAAGTTTTAATAATGAATACAAAAGCAATGATCTCTTGAAATGATTTTCATAGACGAGACGCTATTGATTCGTAAAAAAAAAATGCTTTTTTTGGGCGTAGATTTAAACTTATTCTTTGAATACTTAAGCCAAGTTAAAACATGCAGTTTAAACAAACTCTAGATTCCACAATTTATAAATTCTGTTTACTCTATGTTTAAGTGTATTTAATTCCACAAAAACGTAAATACATTATAATATAGTTATATTTGTTTTAAATCGAAGTTACGCGGGAGGCTGTTCGGAGGGAGACTTGTACCTCTCAGATGCTGTTGCGACGACAGATCAATAAAGAGCGTACCTTGAGATAATGTTATTTGAGACATCACATTACTCAATGCTAAAGATTTTATCTGTATTAGTATTTATAATTACGTTAATTATAAGATAATTAGAAACGAAATGTGACGGTAAATTATTTATCTATTATATTGTGATATCAAATTTATTACATTTCTAAAAGTTAATTACTTTTGCAACTAATCTTCACTGTTAATCATTTTATAAGCTTTTATGGAAAGAAAATACTTATTTTTGCTAGTATTTTGTTTATATGCAGCAAAATCACTTATTCATGTTAAAAGCCGGTGACAAGTATGAAAACATTCCACATTTGTATACAATAATTTGTGATTAAGCAAATTTTTTGTGACTTGTAGTTTAGTAATGTGGTTTTATAACGGGTTGAAGTCTGAGTACCTGAATAGAGGAGTGTGAGCAGCGCGGCTGTAAGCAGGAAGGCGCGCGTCCCGCCCGACATGGCGGCGCACACTGCCGCACGCAGCGACGCCACCGCCCGCCCTTGCACCTCCGATCTCAACGCCTGCCGCTCAATGCACCTAGCCCGCCCACCACCACATTATAAACTGCACACTGGTACGAACTACTCACTCAGACAATTAATACTACATAATTTTAATTTAATAGCTCGGACAAACGGTTTCAAACACCAATCCGAAGTTTGACTTCATCTATATATAAATTTGTGTTTTCCAACTTTTACTTAATTCTCTGTTATAATATTTTTAAGGCAGATCGTTTTATCAGTAACATATATCTTACATTTGTTTTTTATAAATTACTAGTTTACAAAAGTAAGTTCCAGGTCTCATTTTCATACATAGTAATATTATATACTTACGTAAAGCCGACTATGTAAGCACGTGTTATGCGCATGTGCTGTCATCCCACGAGATAGAATCGATTTCTCCCCGCCCGACTCCAGCGACACCTCACCACTAATATTATGTAGGTCGGGAATGGCTTATACAATACTTAAAGTATATGCTCGTAAGGATTATAGATAAATTACTTTCAATATGTTGTTTGTAAACTCGTTTGTATTAGGTCTGAAGACCTAAAACTGAGATCTTAAATTTTGTCTATAATATTGAAGACCATACTGTAACTTTAGTGACTTGATTTAATGAAAGCTTTGTGTGCCATACAAATTATTAAATGTTAATACTACCAGTTAGATATGTAACGATAACTAATTTTATAAGGTATAGCTGCAGTTATAAATAAAACGACAGTTTGTTTCATTTGTTTATATTTAATAAACATAATGCAATTCAGAGATTTTTAAACTAACAATTGAACAAATTTTGGGGACATTGCTTGCCCCATTGCCGATGGAGAGATGCCGCACATCGCTCTATCAAATAGGGAGATAGAGACCGCAATGGCGGATTCATGCGCGGCTTCTGTCGTCCAGGTCGTCACTTAATCCATATGCAAATAGTATGAAGATTATATAACAATAAATAAACGCATGATCGGAAACATTGAACCGTAATCAAATTCGGTCAAGCAACTTCCAAAGGACCGCCTAAGATTACTTACAATATAATCCCAAAGAAGGAAAACATTACAGGAGCTTTGTGAGGGTACATTCGTGTTGTCGAGTGTACCCGCACATTCTCTCTGCTTATATTACGTTTTCCTTTTAAGGGCTCCACAATGCTTCGATAAATCAACAATGATGTAATAAAATAATTAGGTTTCGATGGAGCGTTACATAAACTTTGTTTGATTAACTGTAATGTGGCAGACGAGCGATAGGGTTGGTCGAGGTGCTTTGGACATACTTGTAGAAGTAGTCTCGATAACTATTTCAATAGAGTTCTGGCAATACATACCTACGTTCATGTTTATATTCTGTTTACATAAAAATTGTTGTACATGTTATAAAATGAGTTATATACAGGTACACGTGTGTAACAATGTTTGCAATGATGGTCGTACACATATTTTAATTATTGCCGAAGAAGAAAAAGTTTACAAGCTAATATTACTTCCAGCATCATATTATTAATTACTGTAACTGTATAGAAAGAAGTACAAACGTGATATTAATATGTATGTTATTTAATTATTTGTATAAGTCCTTCCGAAAGACCCAGTTATGACTTTACTAAAATAACATTTTGTTTAACTACAACTTTTAACGAACGTTTTATTAAGCTATAGCCCATGGATATTCACCATTTATAACAATATCGACCCGTTCACAACGAGGCATATCACAACCTGTACAAATTGAATCAACATTGTTTGTAAAGTTCTATACTAGCTACTGGCACAAATATATCCGAAAATAAAACTAGGGATTATAACCACGATTCATGGAATCGAATAAGAGGGAAACAACGGGCCCTTGTTTCATAGCCCAAACTCTAAAATTGTACAATAGATTTCGAGAATTGAAGAAGTTCTAACAAAGTTTTAATTTTAAATGCGAATCAGGTCGTTCAACGGTATGAAGGAAGACGTTTTTGTGCTAAATTTTGTTTTGCCACAGTTTTGTGTAGTCGGTGGCCATTAGTGATGTTGACTACTCTAGCGCGGACCTCACCGGTCCGACAACGCTTACAAGGTGCATAGCACGTACTGCCACAATATCGCTTCGGGCGACTTCTCCACGGACGGATCGTCTGTGTCGAGAAAACACTCATCGTCCTCAAGAGAATACACCTCCTGACGCACCCAACGATCGCTCGGAGAGTACCCGATTCTAGTGAGCGTGACGACCATTGGAATGTCAATGGAAGAAAAGGTACACAATCGCTGAAGATCTTAGAGGATTAGAAGACATTAGTCTGATAGGCAGTTTTTCTTGAGCTTTCGGTGTTGGCAGTCTGATTGAACTTATATCTATAGGGGGGCACGGGCGATGAGGCAAGCGGCGGCAAGCAACTGAGTCGCCGCGGCGTCAGCGTCCGCACCGCTTTGCACATCACAACTTAACAAATATTTGTGTTGGTATCACAGTATATTTCGCATGCGAAGACGCAAGCGGGCGGGCCGCTACGACACCATGATGTGTGGCGCGGACAGCAGCACGGCTAGCGTGGCAATGATTGTGAACAGGGTAAAGATAATAAGGCACAGTCTGTCCACGACCATGGCGGCGAACTTCCAGTCGCGCGAAATGTCCGCATCTTCGTCGTCCTTGCGCATCTGGAAATGTTCAAACGTGTTTATAAACATGTTGAGTTTACCTTATGCTTTAAAATTAAAAATCTATTTAATCCTTACCTGATCTGTGATGACTCGAATCTCTTTGAGTATAAGCGAGAGCTCGTAGTCGACGCCGAAACAACTGTGTGCAGCCAGCCCCGCTCCACTCTCCTCGCCTCCTCTGCAATAAGTAAGTCTCTGTAATTACCCGTTACGTGTAAATTCTAGACTAATCGAGGTGGAGCCGAGGAACGAAGGGCACTACGGGAGCTATGCCGTATGTATTGTATGTTAAAGGCCCACGACCCAAGAGCAGAAATACTGAAGTCAAAGTGAAATTTATGCAATGGCCCGTGAAATAGTGTGTTGAATAATGTCAATGTTCATTCGAGAAAGCTGTTAGGGTCGGGTACACTGCGGAACGATCGAGGCTGGGGTGAATTATCGTAACCGTGCTATTTACGGCGAGTAGTGTTCGTGTAGATCGTCGAGGGACCTGTAGTATCGGCAGCAGGGCGGCTGCTGCGATTGCGCATGGCGGAAGTCATCGTCGATGTCGAGCACGTTCGCTAGGAGTGACTTGGAAGAACGTTCGCGCAGCTCCAGGTCCGGCGGCGGCGGCGCTCGCGCTGGCGGTGGCGTCGTTGCCGAACCCGGTCGGGACATACGCAGGATCCAGGGCAACCAGTACAGGAACACGCATCGTATCTGTCACCAAACAAATTATTTGTCAAATACTTGCACTGTCCTCTACATTGTGTTATTTTATTTAATTATCAGAAAGTAATAAAAATTTTTTTATCCTGTTATTACTTATAGCTAGCTATAAAACAAACACGAACCCATTCACTCATTTCGTGAGTGTCGGAGTGTCTGTGATGATAGTTTAGGATGAGAATGGTGGACACGACGGAAGAAGCCACCATGAACATGATGCAGTTGAAGTACGTGCCCAATAGTGGTACTGCGTCTGAAGTCGCCGGCATCGTCTCTGCTACCATGTTTAGGAACACCGTCAGCGATAGAAGAATTGTCACACCTGTGTCAAATTGTACATTAGTAAATTTAACATTATAAATAGTATTTATAGAGTAGTACAAATATATCTCCTATGGTAAGAATGACGTGGAGTTGTAAGCAAGGCAGGTAGCATACGTCTACCTGTTTGCTACGAACTTTTTAGAGTTTCGTAGTTCATGACTCCGAATCCTTATATTTAGTTTCGACATATCCATTCGTCCGTCCTCGACTTGGTGTCTAAACGTTGCTAAAAAGATGAAGCTTGGCATAGATATGATGTCGACAAAGCACTAAAATAAAATTACGAAAAATGTTATTATTTGGGGCACCTCCCCTACACGTGGGAGAGTAAGTGGGTTTTTTTTTCTAGCTTCTACCCCATCGTGTGTAGTATCAGTATATAGGTCCTTTGAAACAAAATTGAGAGAACGACTTTTATGAATTAGATATCCGATTGTAAGTTATTCTACTTTATAGGTATTTCTTTTGTTAAAACAGGAAGTGCCCCTCTCTAAAAGCTAAACGGCTGGTTCAAATAGTATAGTAGTAATAGAGTAGTCATAGTATTCCATATGACGAACTTTACAGGAAAACTATACCTACTTAGATAACTTTGTTAGTTCGTAGAAAAATGAAACTCTGTTCCATGCGTGGTCTCACACGTACTTAGTCAATTATTAGGGTACATAAATTTGTTCACAGAACAAGAACAGAACTTGTGCGGCTGAGCTTGTAGCTCGTATTATTAACAGACTTTAAAAAATGTGAAAACTTCTGTTGAGTTTATTAAAACTTATAAAATCATCAACAACCTTAAAAAATCTACTGTTTAACTTTTAAAAACTTTACTAGTAAAAGAAGAACTTCTTTAGAATAATATTGAGAGAACGAAAATATTTTCCAGCAAATAACACCTTTTCCATATTTTAAATAATGTTGACAAATCAAACAAATTGTGGCCGAATGCTGTCAATTATATTCCCTATATTGATTTTAGTTAAGGGTGACAACACTGATTTAACTCATCTAGGTTATACTCACGTTTTTTGCTGTGAACCGGAATTATAGCGAAAAGATCCCGTTCACGACAAAAAATTGAGTACCTATGTGTAAAGGTCGCGAAAGTCAAAAACAGTTTTTGACCAGATTATGTGTTACATTATAATAATAATTTATTATTATATCGGAATAGGCAGGTGTATTACCTAAAGACAACTTTTCGCCTGAATCAGGTGGTAAAGTAAACCCTAGTAAGGCCATTGAGGCGATGAGCACACAGGGTACGATCAGGTTGAAGAAGTAGTACAGAGTTTTCCGACGGATCACTACCGCAAACGTGATATCGATGTATGGCTCCGGACAGCAGTTGTAGTAGATCTCGTTGCGCTTGCCAGGGACTCCTACAACAAAGTATTATGTCATGTATATTACAATACAAATTTCTAAATACGAACTATGTTAAACTAAGAATACAAATATTCATTTATGTACTACTTTCCACTGAAGATATCTATGCATAATTATAGTTACAAATTTATAAGTCAATTTGTAAACGCATACAAATTGGCTGATGAACGATAAGTGGTTGATATTTTTCGCACTTTCACGGTAACATAATCTATACAAATAAATAAAATTGGAGTGTCTGTATGTAATATCAAATGAACAGTTTTTACTAAATGCATATCAAAGTATATATACTATTATCAAAAAGTTACTGTCTTCTGTCTGTCATTTTGTCTGTCTGTTTGTTCCTGCTAATCTCTAGAACGGCTAGGCCAATTTTAACGGGAGTTTCACTCCACTCAGCCAGAAAGCGGAAGAGCTTAGAATAATTTTTTTTAGACCAGCTTCGCGGCGTTACTCGCGATTGATAACAATAACTGCGGGTAGCACTGCGAGATTAAGCTAGTATGTAATAGTATCTTCAAATTTTGATTCAAATTTTATTCAACACTCGTCCATATCGGTTCTTGCAGTAAAATACTTTTTAAGTACTACTTTTAACTAAGGATAAATTATATATAAATAAGGATGTATCCTTTCTCAGGGTCTAGAATATCTGTATAACAAAGTTCATTTAAATCGGTCCAGTAGTTTTTGCAAGAAAGCGCGTCAGACAGACAGAGTTATATTCGCATTTATAATATTTTAGTAAGGATAACTTTAACAGTCCCGGAGTTTTTGAGATTGTTTAGACACACATCAGATTGTTTGATAGGTAAAGAAAAGAAAAGAGAATAAAGTAGTGGGCCATTATGGCTGTTCTATTTTAATTAGGAATACGTTTGAATTGTATCTACAGTCTTGACATGTATTGACGAATTATTGTATAGTGTTGTTTACGCCTTGGAAGTCGATCATCCATAGTACATGTAACTTTTATATATATATACTAGTTAACCCAGCGAACTTCGTACCGCCCAACTTTAAAATTCCAGAACTTGATCGCAGCGCCACCTACCGGGTCCAATTGCTAATCTAAACCATTCCCAGATCCCCTTGAACACACACAAAAAATGTCATCAAAATCGGTCCAGTCGTTTGAGAGAAGTTCAGTGACATACACACTCACACAAGAATTATAAATATAAAGATATATATAGAGATGAAAGATATTGAAGGGTATTGTGTAACACACACACACACACACACACACACACACAATCCTGTACTTTAGTTAAAGCTTTATTTAAATTTATCATTTACTATTATGTTTTGAATTCCTAATTTGTAAATACAGAACTAATATTATTTTTGTCCTCCTGAGGTGGGCGTTAATGGCTCCAACAGCCATTTAACTATAGCAGCCATTAGGAACCATATCTGTTTTTGTGTATTGTGTTATCATTTGGTTAATTTTTTTTTGTTATTGTTGTTAATTTTATTCATCTAGCTTTTTAAAGGGGTAAAATACGTGTCATGCGAGCCTAACTAAGCATGCTACATAAGATTGAGTAAATTGCAGAAATAGATGAAGATGTTAGAAATTTACGAGTAATACGACGGGTGTTCAGTATGGTTTCTTTTTGGAGAAGATAAAAAGAATGTAAAGGCCTGTGTAGTACTTAAAGATTTTAAGTGAGGGTTACTATTTTTATTAAACAGTCCACAGCTAGACTTAGAACTTTTCTTAGAAAGGAGATTTTCGCCAACTACACCACGCTAGCCAGACGGGCTTGTGTATGGTTTATTTCAAGTTCACCTTTCTCTTTCTAGTAATGTTGTTCTATGTAGTTTATCCTTTAGTTGTCTCTTACGATATCTATGAGATCAATAGGGGTGGGGACTCTGCGTATTATTAATTCGTCATCACACGGGTAGGTATTTGAGTTGGTTTGAGTAACTTACCTATTAGTTCCCATTCACCATTCGTGACAAAACTGCTAATATCTCCACCCCCTTCGTCTTGCAATTGTAGATCCAGCTATAATAAATATACATTTAGTGATCTGCTCGAAAAATATGATTATCGGCTACTATTTATTAATTATATTATTATCGGTTAGTTAGTTTCTATTTATCTTTCATTATTTAATACAACCTTATTTTTGAATATATCATACGATCACTATATTATTAAAAGTCTAAGTATATCATAAATTTATGTATTGAGGCATATTTATGTTGAAGCGAAAACGGGCCCTATTACGTAGAGTAAATAAACAATGTTGACAATATTTAATTAATGTATGTCGAATTGTCAGAAGAATGTTAAGAAAGGTTAAAATACAATATTTTATGAACTGAAAATATTGAAATGTATGATATATCAAACATAAGGCTGTAGATAATTTTAATTGTCTATCATTTTATGTTTCTTAATATTCGCTTATTAATCTGGCCACCTACAAAATCGAAAAATAAAATATTCTCTATTCGAACCTGATGTCCATCATAAGTCCAGCTGCCAAACTTCATCTCGCAGCGTTGGTCATCGAAGGGAAACCAGGTGATGTCGATTTTGCAGGTGCTTTTGAAAATACCAGGCGGCACGTATAGGCACGAACCGTTGTTCCGCACCACCACGTTCGTCGGGTATGTGCTGTCGAACCCTTCGTCCGCACTTTACAAAACAAATTACGCCAGTTATACTACTCTACCATTGTTTACGGCACCATATATTTTTGAAAGAAGTATTAATAATAAAGAAAAAATTGCCGTGTAAAAATAGTCTTTTGTTTTTGACGAGGAGATTTGACTTAAGTAGATTCTACCTTTAATAATAATAATATTGTACCAAATACTTTTATTACAAAATAAATTGCAAGCTACTTTTGCTACAACTTTATGATTAAATAATAGGTAAATAACATTTTATGAAGTACGAATATGCATTTACCAGAACGGATATAAAATTATACATTCCTAAATGCCGGGTTAATATTCCGCTCAATGCGGAGATATATATGTCGTAGCTCTGAGCCCTTGCTCAAACGCGGGAGACGTAGCAATGCAATTTCAAGGCGCCTGTGCGTGGCGCATTTCCAAACTGCGGTAAATAACAGTGGATAGACTGGAACTCTTGATATCCAGTATATCTGCTTTTATTAGATTTCTAAAAGTCCTTTTTCTTTATTTTCATACTTGCGTCAATGTTATCTTGCACAGTAAAGATAAACTTTTGCATTATTTTTTTTTTTTACATTGTTGTGAAATACGATTGTTTATGGTAGCGTTCACGTTTAAGTTCACTATTACATGTATTTAGACGTTTATACGCAGTTGGTACAATTGTAGGTTACTTTATCGATTCTAGTTGACTATTAAGAAATGCTTTGAAACTGTTTAATTGAGAATGAAATGTAGACCAATTTAAAAACGGTTTCATCTCATGTAAGTATGTCAAGAGATTGTATTCGTATACAATGTTGTAATTTTATTTAATTGTAATTCGTTTCTTGTTTTATTTCAAACTGATTGATGGAGTTGCAAATTAATAGCTTCATCATTTAATATCTATTAATGGTTTTTAGAAAATTTGATTTAGTCAGAGCTAAATATTAAAAAAATATATTCAATAAAATACATTAAATAAAATTGTTATTTGATGGTATCTTCCAAATATTACGAAAAACAAATTCGAATTCATAAGGATTAAAAACTATAATATAAAAGTTAATTAAGCATAGACACTACTTTCCATGCTCTTTTTTTTAAGTTAAAGCATTTTTGTTATGAATATTTTAATTTTAAAAGTTTAAAACATAAAAAATGATAAATTATATTATAGTAGATTAGCATTTTTAGTATTAACACATTTTTAATTTTAAATATTATTTATCCTTATACCTAATTTAACTAGAGGGCAGTGTTTCTGCATGAAAGTATAATTGGTTACACCAATTATTGAATAGGAGAGCATCACAAAGCCATTTTATAAACTCATAAATAAAATTACTTGCTTCTCATTCTTGAATAAGTTTTTTTGGAAAATTGTTATTGAGATTGAGAATGAGGCTTTCAAATCCAAAAAAGATTTTCAGTTCCATTGTCAGATTGTTCTAGACATACCTAATATTGATGCTATTAAATCATATCACATTATATACACATAGTATAAAATAAAGCTAAAACTAAGATGACATACTTGTAATTAGAATACGTACCTGTTGTACATAAGGACGTCTGGTTTCCATAACCTATGGGGCGGTACTCTTAAATCTTTAACGCCGCCGAAATCCGATGTATTCCATCTTAAGTTCATGTCATTCCACTCCTGAACAAGTATAAAGAAAAATATAGTCTCTTATAAGATAAACATAGGCTAGGTAAAGAATCAGGAACACAAAGTCATATAAAAATTATTCATTCCAATGCAAGTTATGCAAAAATTGACAATGAAACTATTAAAAATGAAATTTATTATATTAAATAAAGATGGAAACTCATATGGAAATTCCATTCATGAGAAATGAAGAATCAAATTACCTAATACTAAGAGAGATTAAACAATCTTTAAATTTGGTTTGTGTATCATGTCAAAATTTTAGTACAATCTGTGCAGAACTCATTGACTTTTTTTATGGCGAAATAAATTAACTTAAAATTTTTGTATCAAGAAGGTCTTGCGAACGGTCTTGGGCCCTGTGCGGAAACCTGATGGAGGATGGAGAATCAGGAAAAACGTGGAAGTTGAGGATGCCGTGGCGGAGCCAAATATCATCGGACAAATCAAAGCACATAGGCTCCGGTGGCTTGGCCACGTTGAAAGAATGGGAGAAGATCGAGGAGTGAAAAGATCCTGGCTGGGTCGTCCAATCGGACGACGTCCGGTTGGGCGACCCAGATATCGCTGGAGCGATACAGTACAGGCGGACCTTGGGGAGCTTCAAGCTGAAAACTGGTGACAGCCACCCCAGGATCGAATGGAGTGGCGTTCTCTTGTGTCGGAGGCCAAGACTCACTTTGGGTCGCTAAAAGCCAATGGAGTAAGTAAGTAAAATTTTTGTATAGAAATACGTAAGTGAAAAAATGGTGCCAATTCTACTGTTGCGTTACTAAATTAAAATTTCCTTAAATTTCTTTTTATTCATCATCATCATCAACAACCCATATTACCCCAATGCTGGGCTTGGGTCTCTCTCAACCAATTTCCAAAACGTCGATTTTTATTTTACACGTCTAATTTTCATCATCAATCAATAAGAGAAGGGTTTAGACCGTAGTGGATGAGAGGTGCTCTAATTGAATAGCCATACACGCCTGTATTGTGTTGTTCCTGTTGCCAGTGGCTGATTTACTATTGGTTATATTTATTTTAATACATGTTGTTTAACCACGGACATTTACTTTTATATGAGCCTGCTAAAGTGACTCTACTCTGCCTGATGGAAAGCATTGTAAGTGCACACAATGCAGCATGTAAGTGCACACAATGCAGCATGTAAGTGCACACAATACAGCATGGTGACCCACGCCATAGTGGATAACTGAGATGTATTTACATTACAGATAACCCATTCGTGTTGAAATCAAAATGTTTCTACTACATTATAAGTCAAGTTTTCCCACCGACTGATTGAGAGGAACACTGAGCTTAATTTAATTAGAGTATTTGTGTATAAAGATAAAACATTTCTCATTTGGTTAGATATAATTTTCTCGGTGTCATAATTTTTCCCTGGTAAATATAGTAAAGGGTTGGACAAAAATAGCGCTGATGTCAAAAAGCAATAATTGTGGTAAAATACGTTAAAAAACATTTAGAACAATTTACTATATCACAATTTCTCTAAAGTACGAATAAAGCAGAACTCATCACCACGTCTATAGATACAATGTTACCTTATTACAGAACAATGTTATAATGAGAAGTAAACAAGTGTGATAATGATTACACGTTTTAGCAAAACTTATTGTTTTCACTTTTTTATTTGCACTTTCAGATGAAAAAAACTTGCACTTACCAGTTTAAGCCAGATGTTTGTTATTAATAGCTGGTTCTTCTCGTCCTGGGAAAATAAATATATGTATATTTATAAAGTGCGATTGTGCGACACTTAGAGCAGCAAATAAAATTTACTCCAACAAGACAAGTAGGTTAGTCAACGAGGATCACAGAAAAACACATTGTAACAGGTTTCAGGATGTTGTTTTCGGCAAAAAATGCCAATCAATATTATCAAAGTACACTGTGCAGTCAACAAATAAACTACATCTAACATTTTTGTCCCTACATTACCGTTTTTAATTATAATTAAAAATCTATTACACTTTTAAGTGCTAAACAAAGATTAAAATCAATCACTTAGAGTATTAAAATAAAAATACTGGGCTACTTAATTAATAACAGACATCTACTAGAAATCACATTTCACTTTGGGTTTTACTTCCAAATTGTTCTTCATAGTTAGTTTCTACTGATATAAGTCAAGTGAAAGCTGAAGCTAAATATTGTAGTCTAAATTTGAAAGATGTATTTTTCGTTTTTAAAAATCGAAAAATTAATTAAATTTCTGCCAATTTTCAGTGTTTTAAAGTAATGCTTTAAGATATTAATAATTGACCATTTTGCTAACTATACGAGTGATTGTAGTAATATGTTTGTGTGAATTTAAGAACGCGAGGACTTACCGAAAGACTTGATTGGTTAGTCGGATAATTTAATCGTAGTTGAAGCGACTAGTAGCATAGTACGTTATTTAAACGGTATATTTTAATGATGAGAAAACTATTGATGTTGTTCTGTAAGAATAACGTTATGGGTCCATTCTATATTAAACTAGCTGATGCCCGCGGCTCCGCTCGCTTTCCAGGGGTATAAAAAATAGATGTTGGCCGATTCTCAGACCTACTGAATATGCATATAAAGTTTCATAAAGATCGGTCAAGCCGTTTCGGAGGAGTATGGCAACGAAAACTGTGACACGAGAATTTTATATATTAGACGAGAATTTTATATATTAGATATAATTAGAATAATTTTGATTCCAAAATGACCCATTATCTGCTCGTCATAATTTGCGATATAAAAATTATAAATTGAAACAAGTGAATTGTGTATTTTTGTATGCACAGTTTTTTATTATTTAAACTTTTATATTTAGTACAATTATATATTAATTTTATTAATTAAATGTCTTTATAATCAAAAGGCTTTAAATTTTAATATATTTATTTCTAAAATAAAATTAAGAATTCTTTAAACGTAGAAGGATAGAGGATAATAGCTGTTTTGCAAGCTTTTAAAGTTTTGGGTAGGCGGCTAATTGGTAAATAGTTCGTGTAGTCCGTAGGATGTGTACCTGCGAGTCTATAACCATTGTTGCATAGTTTGGGACTAGATGAAGTTGTGAGTCTCTGTAACAGGTAATCTGGAGCTACTGAATCGACTTAGAACATTATTTTACTCATAGAAGACCACGTTAATTGTAATTGTCATTCTCTACTAATATTATAAATGCGAAAGTAACTCTGTCTGCCTGTCTTTCTCGCCTTAACGATAAAATTACTGATCCAATTTAAATGAAATTTGGTACATAGATAATTTAAATCCCGAGAAAAGACATAGGCTACTTTTTACCGCGATACACATACTAATATATACATGTGTATATTTAGGATATATTAATAAAAATAGATGATGGATTCGAAAATTTACATGGATGGATAGCATAGTGGTTTCAATTGTCGCCTCACCACTTTCTATTGTGCTGTGTGTTGTGGGTTTAAACCCCACATGGGACAACAAATTGTTGTTCTGAATCTGTTTTAATTCTATATACAATACGGGAATTGTCTTCTAAGCAAAAAAAGTAACACAGTCAAGTAGAACGTAAAAATAGAAATATATGGTTAAATGTATAAATTAAAAGCTTAGTTTTATTTGAAACTTCTTCACCAGAAAAACACTCCTGTTTTACAGGCTACTAAAATAGCCCGTAGAGCCAAGCAAAGAACAAGTGTTTACGACAACATAAATGAATATCCCAAGTGGCATATGAACCCAACGATGCGACCGTTTAACTCACGGTTCCATGCGGGTATATAAAAGAAATGTCATAAAAGAGTGGCAAGGGGCTTTCGCTAAATATATTCACGTTTGTGTGGTGACGAATTTAGAATGCAGAGTGTTAAATAACACCCTTAAATATCCTGTGAGTGTCATAAAAGAGACCGTAAGTACTAAGAGAGCAAGGCATGCAATTTAATAGTTCTTGAAAACTTAAAACAAACTGTGTACGAAGCCGTCTGGCAAGTGTAGTAGGACAAAACTTTCGTGAGGATGAAAGGTATATGTCGACCAGTGGACTATTTTAGGCTGTTGATATAAAATAATGTGAGTAAACAAGAAGTATTTGTTAGTTCACCACGTCAATGATCTGCATGAGCGTGAGGCCGAAGGAGAGCTGCAGCGGGTCGCTTTCGTTGACCACGGGCCGTTCTAGCACGTTGTAATGGTCCAGTAGGTGGTGCAGCAGCTTTTTCTCGTGGTAACCGCCGCGTGCCCCTGAGAAATAAAAAGACAAACAAATTTTAAGTTCTTTTTTTTATTACTTTTAGTTCTAAAGTATAACTGTTCTTACGATCAGTTGTCAAATGCACCCTTTTTAAGGTTCCTAATACATAATAACATTAAACTACAAAATTAAAATTTATAATAAGTAACGTGCAACATGAATTAAATAATTTTAAATATTTTACTTTGAGTTTAATTTCAATTTAAATATTATATTCCTTGTAAAAGGTGCAATTATAAGTACTCGTTTGTAGGAACCCTCTCCACTTGAGTTCGAATCGCACTTAGCCCGTTTTTATTTAAAGAAGTTAGTAGACTTTGGGTCGATTTATTGGCCACTTGACTAGGTAAAAATGTATACCCATTTTATGCGGAATTGTAGGTTACACTTGGGAAATGAGGTTTTTTATTGGATTTTCACCACTAAGTGGAGACTGTATGCTAATCTGAGTAGCTGACGGAAGAACGTAGAACGTTTTTACATCGGCAACTCATTCATTAAGTAATTCGCATCTTTGTGAGTGACGAAACACAAACTTTAGAGGACTTTAGACTTCTAAAGACTTATAATTACGGGTATACTAAAATGTTAATATACTAGTAGCGCTTCTTTAGTGCGATTTTCTCTAGGTATGAAACATCACGTTTTTGATACATCATCTACAAAAACATGATCATCATCATCTTTACATAGGTACGAAAAGAGGTCTTTAGTACAGTTTCGGGTGCTATAATCGAATCACGATCTCATGTTGATCATGTTTTTACAATTTGAGGTTTGGTAATATTTTTTACAGTGTAATGTTTATTGTTGTTGTAAAAGTTATTGGATATTTTGATATTGCAGCCATTAACATTTATTTATGATACAGGTAATTGAACTTATAGAGAGTACTCGCTGATCGAGTTGAGGTGATTATACAGCTCGTCTAAGTTACAGCTATAATAAGATTGCGTAACAAATGAATGTAGTTTTAAAGTTAGTGGCTGTTTATTTACGTATGTATGTTTATAGCATTGATTTGCAAATAATAGGCAATTTAAAAGAATGGTATGGATAAAATAATGTACCTGCATACAAGTTTTCGAATAAAAAAATATTTTATATTAATTTTAACAGTTAAGGAAAGTGATTTATCTTTTTCTGTATACACTTGAGACTGTTCGAGATTTGGCGATGATATATCCGGCCTGAAACCTTTTTAGAGCCTTATTGCTACCTACTTGAAAGGATGTACAATTCTTTGATTTTAGGGAAAAAATAATCTATGCATTATAGTATCAATTAATTAGTGTTGTTATTGTATTTTCATATACGACATTTCGCTTCTTGCTGTACACTTGTGTTCTGTAAGTTACAGTAACAAGTTGTGTGTTTTCATGCAATTTTAATTATTTGTGTAAAAACTTACTGGCAATTAGATTAAAATGTCTAAAAGTGAATGTGTTTGTGGAACTGCCTTTGCGTGATCATTAAATATTGGATCTACGGGACGCTGATAGCGATATTCGAAGGATGGTGAGGCTTACCCCTCGGCCAGAGCAGGCACAGCAGCAGTAGCAGGCCCGCGGGCGCCGCCAAGAGCGAGCGGCGCGCCCGCCCGCCCATGTCAGCGCCGCGAGGCCGCGCCGCGCGCCCCCGCCGCCGCCGCCGCCCCGCGCCGCGCCATCATCGCCCCGACCCCGCGACACCGACCCCTCCCGCCCGACGCCGCACTCCCGCTTTGCTATTAGGATTTATCGAACACGATCGGCTTCAAATTCAATCCTTTTACGGTTTTCATATGTAAATAAAACTATTCACGACCGCTCGCCGACGGCCACGCGTGCCGTCCTATCCTTAAGCATTGCCGTTCGCGTCGAGTGTATGTTTTTTAAGTTACGGCGTGTTTTTGAGCATTGTTGTTCAGCGGAGTGCGGCCGACCGTGGGGCAGCGGAGCCGCCGGTGTGCGGACTGACGGAGGGAGCAGGGCGCGCAGCCGCGTCGTCCCCGCCGCTCCCATTCAAGCGCCGCGCCACGCCACTGCGCGATGTTCTCGCCGACCTTGTCTCCTTCGCAGCTCGCCTGCACGAGGTCCTCGATCCGAGCCCTGACACAACTCATCATACTGTTGTCTCACGCCCCTCATTGATGCATACATAGTACTATTCGCCATTATTTTATTCCACCTCATATCTATACACATATAGGTATCTATCGGATGGCTATAGAAACAAGCCTTCTCTGTGCGTTCAATAAATTGTGTAATAATATTTATTAGACTAGTCTCTTTTATGATAACATTGATAACGTAAAACACTCTCACGATGTTACAGTAGTGAGTAGTTTACGAGACGATGTGTTAATGTTAGGGGTTGGTACTAAAAACAAGTCTGATTGGTTAAATCACATTCATTCAAGTCATTTTATCCTTGTATATGTATATTCATTTATACTAAAATCATTTGATATGTTTTGGCATTTTCTTTAAATGAAATGATGGATTGCAGGTTTTTCGTTGTATTTACCTACTTGTCTAGTTTTCATATCTACATACCAAAATCTTGTAATTTTTTTCCTGTTAATCAATCTATTAATGGCATAATATATATTTTTATTATTTTTTGTGACAAGATTGAAAGATTGCAGATTGTAATGGTTGTGTGTGGGGCTCGGCGGGGATGCGGCGTCGGCGGTGGAGCGCGGTGTTGGCGCGCGATCAATGAGGTTGCTCTCTTCCCTGTTTCAGCCTCCCTGCAGCCCACCCGCGCCCTTACCTTCCCCATGCTGAATTCATCCCGTAACTATGGTACTTCCAGTTCGAACATTAATTTAAAAAATAATACCTTACGCACTCTTAAACGTGGCAAATAGGGTAATATTGAATGGGAATATGTTGATAAGAGCACTTACTATACCTTCAAAGGATAATTTATTTCATTTAACCAGTTTATAAAGAAGAACTTTAACTTTTACAAGGATAAAACTGAGGATAGGATTTTTTATTAATAGAGGAAGATACTAAGAATCACACCTTTATATAGTTACAGTTGATTTAATTTGGGAGATCCCTACCTCATTCTTTCTACTTTAAAAAAATACTTTAGATATACATACTAATGTTATGAATTCGAAAGTATATTAGCTCTGTCTGTTACGCTTTCGTGGCTAAACCGTTTTTAACGGAGTTTGTCATGGAGATACTTTGAATTATGATAACGCGGGCGGCGGAGCTGCGGGCAAATGGTGGTCTATTTTAACTAATTCTTGTTACACCTTGTTGCTTACTATGATCTCCAAAATTAAATAACCGATTTTCACCTAACTTTTTTAAAATGTGTTTTTTACTGATGTGCCTAAAATTGTGTAGTTATCATCACGCTAAGAACTATAGGAGCCAAGCACGGTCGAAAAGAGACGCAGACAAAGTATAAGTAGTAGAAGTACCGTGAAACCTCTATCAATGAGGTCCCGGTACTTTTTCATTGAATAACCTCTGTTAATGAGACTTTTTGAACCTGATTAAATGAGATTAGAATTCTAGGATTTTTTCGATATTTACCTCTATAATTGGGACTCTGTACCTCAATACCCGGTATAAGTGACACAAATTAATCAGATTAAAACAGGTTTTGACACGTTTGTTTACAAACATTTGAATGTCTTTCGCACATACTTTGTTTGTCAGTACATGGTCAGTATTATCTCAGTTTTGACCAAAAATAAGGGAATAAAAGTGTACAAAATGTCCAAACGTAAATAAAACGATACCACATCTGAAAAATTACAACTTCTATAATATTAGTGGATGTTAAATACCAAGAGTTGCCTGGTATTTAATGGGGACAACACAATTGCACTGGAGGGGTAACTAAGTCGAGTGAATAAAACTACAACTTGTCACTTGTTCTAAAATATTGTATTGTCGCCCCGGGCTGGTTCCCGTTCAAACATAATACACTGGAGTCTTATAGTACAACACTGAATACAACAATATCGCGATTCACAAAAAGGCACAACGCCCTCTATCGAGATCAAAACAAAACTATAATATATTTAGTTTGCCGTTCAACATGCCGCCCACCAAGGACATTTAGTGAGGAAATGTCCTTCATAGTAATGTGTTACATAATGAATAAATATATTTTATTGATAGACACAATCACAAATAGATCACAAATAAATGATAAGGATATCTTCGATAGCTCAGCAAAAACCCGAAAGGGTTGTACATTAAAAATTAAGTAATAAAAAAGTATAACAACGGCAAACAATGGTTGCATTGAAAAATAACATACTAGTAGGGGTAAATAATTCTAACAATAAACCACGAAACAAAAAATAATCCGTAAGTTTCTTAATCTAAAACAGGTAAAATACATAATTTTGAAGTTGGTCTCTTCAACAAGGAAGAGCTCGTACGCAATGTGACTACGCGGGTTATGTTATCCGTACCGGGATGCTTTTGTTCGATACGACCCAATAACCAACGACTTGGTGGCAAGTCATCTTCTTTAACCAGAACTATGTCACCGACTTTAGGTTCTGATGTTTGTTTAGACCACTTATAGCGGTGCATGAGATTAGAAATGTATTCTGAAGACCAACGTCTCCAGAACGATTGTAACGTTCTTTGTACGAATTGCCATCGCGTCAAACAAGATACATTAGAGTTTTCATACGAGCGACCAGACACATTCAAAATAGGTTCTCCAATTAAAAAGTGTCCTGGAGTTAATGGCATGGGCTCGCCCGGGTCCGTTGAGTTAATGATGCTAATCGGCCGCGAATTCAAACATGCTTCTATTTGGATCAAAAGCGTACTTAACTCTTCGTATGTAAGTGTCGATTCGCCTATTACGCGTTTCAGGTGATACTTTGTGGATTTCACCCCTGCCTCCCAGAGTCCACCAAAGTTAGGGCCATGCGGGGGAATAAAGTGCCACTCAGTGCCATTGGATTCAAGATGCTCGGCTAGAAAGGGTTGCATAGCATTTACGTGTTGAAGCTCCTTGGAGGCACCGACAAAGGTAGTGCCATTGTCACTCCATAATTTGGCGCAATGGCCTCGTCGAGCTACAAATCGCCTGAAAGCAGCAAGGAACGCCTGGGTGGTCATATCGCTAACTCCTCCTCCTCCTCCTTGCGTCGATATCCTCAATTCTGAGGGTCGTGACCTCTACTTGTCAGCAATCTGCGAGTGACAGTTCTCCATTCGTCTCGGCTTTGAGCAGTGTGCAGGGCAGCATGGAACGTACTATTGAGGGATGAGCAAATTTGGTCCGTCCAACGCAATGGGCTGCGGCCAATATCGCTAACTACCTCCAAGTGAATGGCACGAGTACACATACACACAAACAGACAGATGTATCCCTTATATGCATGGTGTCCACGACCTTTGGTTGTGCGTATATGGACTGGACCAGCATAATCCACTCCACTATGTAAAAAAGGTCTTGCAGGTGTGCAGCGAACTGTTGGAAGAGAACCCATAAATTGGGTCTGATTATTTGCCTTATATCGGACACACCTTATACATTTCCGGAAGTGTTTTTTGACCAAATTTTTAACTCCTATTATCCAATAGGCAGTTCTCAGGTAACCCATCATGAGCTGTGGACCTCCGTGAAACGTTTTAAGATGAGCATCCGCAACGATAAGTTCAGTTAAATGCGTGTCATTAGGCAGTATTATAGGCTGTTTTGTTTGCACATCTAATTCCGATTTCTGGATTCTACCCTTTGCTCTCAATATACCTTGATGGTCAAGGTAGGGACACAATGGATTTAACTTACTTTTAGAGCTCAGGCTCTGCCCTTTCTGTAATTGTAAATATTCTTCACTAAAGCTATCCACTTGTACTCTTTGTATGCATTTGTTTAAAGCTGTCTCTATTTCCTGCTTTTGTAAATATGTTTCTGGATTTTTTCCCTTGTTTAAGAATCGTCTGCAATATGCTATGACTCGGAGCAATCTCGGTAAGGAGGAGAACCGTTCCATAATTGTATCGCTTGGTACAACTGCTAAGTGTGCACGGTTAACGCGTACAGATTCTTCCAAATTAACTTTCAAGTCCTTTGGCCTTTCGTAACTGATTTTTTGGTGTTTTAGAAATGACGGTCCCGAAAACCACAACTGGTATTCCAACAACTGACTGGGTAACAGTCCTCGTGAGGCACAGTCAGCCGGATTGTTCTTAGTGGAGACATGAAACCATTGATTTGGATTTGTAATGGACAAAATCTCAGAAGTACGGTTAGCGACAAACGTTTTCCACCTGCTTGGATGGCTATTAAGCCAGGCCAAAACAACAGTGGAATCCGTCCAGGCCGCAATCCGTTCTTTCGGAATGCTCAGAACTTCTGCAGTCTCAATTAGTAGTTGTGCCATCAAAACTGCTCCACACAACTCCAGTCGTGGAATGCTTACTTGTTTCACGGGAGCAACTCTAGTTTTTGCTACCACCAAGGAGATATGTACCTGCCCCGTGACATCAATCCTACGCAAATAAATCACGGCAGCATATGCTGACTCCGAGGCATCACTGAACCCGTGTAGCTCCAGATTGTCAGTGGGTCTGCTACCAAACCAACGAGGGATCCGAACTTCAGTAATGAAGGCAAGTTCCTTACGGTAAGAATTCCATTCCTCCACCAAATCCATGCTTAGCTCTTCGTCCCAGCCCAGTCCTGTAAGCCATAGTCTCTGAATGAATATTTTAGCTAGCACTACACATGGAGCCAACCAACCCAGCGGGTCGAAGAGTTTTGAAATTTCAGAAATTATGATCCTCTTTGTCACAGGTCCAGTTAGTGCTGGAGGAAGATTAACCGAGTACTGAAAAACGTCTTCTCTACGACTCCAGTTAAGCCCCAAAATTTTAACTGTGCTATCCCACTTCAATGGAATTTGATCTTGCTCTTCGATTGAGTCCTCTATTTGGTTTCCTAGATTGTATTCTTCGTTTTGTTTTATTTCATTTACTTGTTCATTTCTGTTACTGCTGTCCATTTCTTGAATTACCTCTAACATTTCTCTAGAATTACGGTTCCATTTTTGAAGTTGGAAGCCTCCTGTCCTTAATAATGCTGTCATTTGTTGGTATATATCGGTTCCCTCCTCAAGACTGTCACACCCCGTCATTAAATCGTCCATATAGAACGAATTCAAAACTATATTACGAGCCAGTGGATACTTATCTCCTTCATCATAAGCAATCTGATGAAGTGTACGAACTGCTTGATATGGTGCAGAAGCTGTACCGAAAGTAACAGTAAGCAATTCGTAGTCTTGCACTGACATTTCAGGATTATCTCGCCACAAAATTCTCTGGAACATGACGTGCTCCTCAGCTACCCGTACCTGCCGATACATTTTAACAACGTCAGCCACGAGGCCCACAGCATGTCGGCGCCATTTTAAAATTGTGTGACGTAAATCAGCTTGCAGCGTCGGACCGACCATCAAAGTGTCATTCAGCGACACACCCCTGTTGTTCCTTTCAGACGCGTTAAACACTACCCGAACCTTCGTGGTGGTTTTGTCCTCTCTGATGACCGCATGATGCGGTAAGTAAACTGCTGTAACTTTTTTAGTATCGTTAGCCGGTACAACTCTCATATGGCCCAGTTGTATATATTCCTTAAGGACCCTTGTATATTCTTCCTTTAATTTCTCATTCTTTTCTAATCTTCGTTCTAGTGATCTAAATCTTATTTCAGCAATGCCGCGTGAATTACCTGCCTTACATTGGGGATCCTCGTCTCTAAATGGAAGCCGTACAATATAACGACCGTTTTCATCTCTTTCCGTCGTTTGGTTAAATAGCTCTTCACATCTCTCTTCTTCTGGGGTAAGTATTTTCTTAACATTTTTCCTTTCTTCTATTTCCCAAAACTTTCTTAGGTTATCATCTTCGTTTATTTGAGCATGCAGGACTCTAACGTTTCTGGAGGATGCATTTTTTGTATTTGCAGTATCAACTGCACCAGACAGGATCCACCCTAAGGTAGTGCTTTGTGCGACAAGAGTGCCATGCGGACTCTTCACCATACCTTCCTGAATGATACAGCTATAGATATCTGCACCCAACAAAAGATCAATTTTATTGGGTGTGTTGAACTGTGGATCTGCGAGACATAGCCCTTTGGTACTGATCCACTCAAAATTAATGGTGTGGATGTGTTTCTCTGGCAAGTACGTTGTTATTTTATTTAACACATAGGCGCTCACCTGAAGCTGAAAACTGGGATCAACGCGGGATTGAATGGTCATGTTTACCATATATTTGGCTACAGTAGCTTTACTATTACCTAACCCTGTTATGATACCTTGAATCGGGATTCGCTTTAGTCCCAGTAATTGAACAGTGGCCTCAGTAATGAAACAAGCCTGTGAACCTTGATCAAGCAAGGCTCGGACTATTTGTTGATGACCCATCTTAGACTCGGCATTTATTAGCGCAGTGGCTAGTAAAACCTGTCGTGGTTTTAGGATCGCGCCTGTTGAAAGACAGGATACTATGGGTTCATCACCATTTGCGTTATTAGACGAATCAGCGAATGCGTTATTATTGTTACTGACACTAACCGGATGCAACAAAGAGTGATGACGCTTCTTACAAACCCTGCAAGTAGCCGGATTTTTACATTCATAAGCATTATGAGTACTGCCTAAGCAATTGAAACAAATGTTTCGCTTAGCCACAAAATCGCGTCTCACGTGAACAGGTTGCTGAGCAAACATCTTGCAGAAGCAAAGCTTGTGTGATAACTCCTGACAGTATTCACAACGTCTTGATGATGAACTCGTGGCTAACAAGGTCTTGTGATTTTGCCCTGCTGAGCCCCTACGCTGATGGTAACCCGAAGAACGATCAGGCTCCACGAACTCCAAAGCACGATATCTTGTCTCCAAGAATGTTCTAAACTGTTTAATGGATGGCAATTCATTACCACTCAGGTGACCGATACTCAATTCCCATTGTTTACGTGTTTCAAAATCTAATTTGTACGAAATGATATGAATTATAATTACATCCCATGTAGTCACATCAACGTTCAAGTTCGTAAGTGCCTTTAAACAGTCATTGGTTGTGTCGAATAACTCTTTGATACCCTTGCCCGACTCCACAAGTAAACGCCTTTGACCCAATAAACGTTTTAAAATGCAATCAGCCAAATGTCTTTTGTTATTAAAGCGTCTTTCTAAAATTTCCCAACATTGATTATAATTGGCGTCACTTATTGGCGTGTGTCTAATTAATTGCTCGGCTTCTCCCCTAAGATGATCCTTTAAATAGTGTAATTTTTGGCAATCACTTAAAGACTCATTATTATGTACTAAAGCCTTAAATAAGTCGTCAAATGTGGCCCATTCTTTATACTCTCCCGAAAACGTCGGAATCGATATTTTAGGCAGTCTAACAAACGTACTACTAGTATTCGCGTTAGGTGAAGTTGTTTTATTTTCTGAAACTTTCACAGAAATCTTATTAAGAATTGTCTTCATGTGCGCCTTGTAATTTATATAATTTTCTTCTGTTGAATCATAAATATTTTCAACTTTTTGATCTATCTCTTCAATACTATACTTTTCATATAATTTACAATGCGCACTCTCAAAATTAGCCCAATTTTGTTCTAATAATTCTTGCCTAGTTTCAATATATTCTACAGTGAGCCTTTCCTTTGGAGTTTTCTTAAAATTAACAAAACCCTTCTCTACAGAAGTTTGTATTTTTTGTAAAATATTGATTATACCCTCCATTGTAAATTTATTAAATAGATACAATTAAATAAAACTTAAATTCTCAACTTCAAACAACAACTACACCAACAAAAATATATCACAGGTAATAAGAAACAATTTATATCTATTAAGAAACTTGTAAATAGTTCAAAGTAAAACTTTAAATTAAGACTAAATTAAAATGTACGTTTCGATAACTCGTAAAAAATATTCTAAGTGACAAATATTCTTGAAAAAATTACAAGTGTTTTAAAATTGTTTTACTATCGGGGCAAATCGGGCACAGACTCCCCGTTCCCTCGTTTTTTATAAAACTATTCTAAGTCCCTAAATAAACATGCAATAACTTACAAGCTAATACTTAAAAATATACTAAGTCCAAATCTCCGCACAAAAGTTCTATGTTAAATTCTTCATATAAATACGGTTCAAAATTGTTGCTTTAACTAGTGTTGATAATCTCGACCAAATATAAATAAAATTGTACTCACAGATTGCACTTCACACTCACAACTCGAATTGATGGCACTAGTGCTGCCCTCTATGATGACTCCAGTAACTTCCAGTCGTTTCGTCTGTGATGTCACTGTTGCACACGATGCTCTTCTGTTGACGTCTCCCTGACGTCACTATGTTGCACTGCCGCTGTCAACGAGCTTCACTGCTTCCAACAAGCGGTCTGCTCCGGACGTAGCCGGTGCAGGGTCTCCTCGTACCTTGCCGCAACAATCCGCTGCGAGTACGGGAGGCGGTCCAAGCTTGGACCGGTGTACTCAAAAATAATCCGGTTCGATGGACCAATGTTAAATACCAAGAGTTGCCTGGTATTTAATGGGGACAACACAATTGCACTGGAGGGGTAACTAAGTCGAGTGAATAAAACTACAACTTGTCACTTGTTCTAAAATATTGTATTGTCGCCCCGGGCTGGTTCCCGTTCAAACTTAATACACTGGAGTCTTATAGTACAACACTGAATACAACAATATCGCGATTCACAAAAAGGCACAACGCCCTCTATCGAGATCAAAACAAAACTATAATATATTTAGTTTGCCGTTCAACAGTGGAAAGTATTACGAATTGTATTGTTTTTTTCTACATTAAACATAATGTATGTACATTCATACGGTTATATTTCGGACTCTATGAGTGAGGGCCTCTGTAAATGAGACAACTATAATTTTAAACCTGCTTAATTGGAAAACTGGATTAATGGAAACCCTCAATAATTGGTACATAATTCTAGGTCCTTTGAGATCCCAATTAACCAGGTTTCACTGTATATACAACTTATATAATTTTAAATATTATACACGACTTAATAATTACTATACTATGAGATAATACGTATTTTCCGTGACTTCTTTTAATTGATTAAGTTAAAATACAAAAAATTGGATATATAACAATAAAGAAAATTCGAAACTGTTTTAATTATTTACACTTACTGGCTAGGTATTTCTAAAATCTACTAACACAAAACAAGTATAGGTTTGATATCAACTACCAATCATTTAATTAGGAACTATAGAGGAGCTATTTTAAAAATGAAAAGTTATCTAGTAAATGAGTTTTACATAATGTGTATAATAAAGTTCGCACATCAGTGGGCGGCAAAGATAGGGCAACGAGACAACTCGGAGAGAGTCGACGAGGCATGCCTGCGCCTAATGTCGCAGAACCTGATAATGAAGGGTGTTTGCTCATTACCGCAACCACTTTGCCTTACTACGTGGCTGCGCTCATAGCCATTTAACACTTATTATATATTGAAAAACGCACAAGCAAAAATTTCCATCTAAATTTTGTAGAAGACAACTACGGTATGGTTTAACATAGTATAATTACCTCATTAATTTAAGTTTTGAAGTCATTAGTACCTACCTTGAGATATTTGGTACTGTAACGAAGGAAATTAATTATCCACAGTACCGCAAGGACAAGAACAATGTTATACTCGGAGTTTGTAATTGTACCGAGACTCTATTAGACGTTGAGTATTATGCTTGGTAAATGGCCAATGTATTAAGAAGTAGGAAGTTTGCGAGATTCAGAGAAAGCGCCCAAGGAGTAGGTACATTCTCTTTAATGGAGCACTACGAACAAAAGCGGTTCATTTGCTAGAAACTAGGCGAAATAATGAACGTCCTATACTAGAGTGAAATGTCAAAAGTAAAGGTTAAAAGTTACGGGTGCAATAGTGCTTGAGTTCTAGCAGTGATATTTGAAAATCTGCGTATAATTTTCAAGTAGTCAGTTCAGATTTTTTTCTAGGTATGTTCTTGATATCATACTTTGCCTTTCGTCAAATAATAAGGAGCTAGATCAATACTAAGTACCATAGTTGTTAATTTACCGGAAAAAATGTGATAAAATGAAGTCTTTTGATTTGTAATGGTATTCCAAATATTTTTAATAATTTTCAGTTCTGTCAAAACTATTACAACCGTGAAATTCATCATAGTTGAGGTGGTCCGTAGGAGTAAGTAATTCGATTCAGTCTCAGTCGGTTTCTCATTACCGATTTACCAATAACCCTTTATCCCCAGAAGTTTTCTATTCGGAGGCCGGGAGAGTGATGCAGAAACATCTCACTAAGTCGCCATCGCCAAGGCTTGGGTAACCATTCTTCATTCTTTGTACTTACAATGAGGACGGTGGCCGCTACTCCTGGATCCTATTCATGCTTTCCATTAAGCAGAGTATGGTTCCTTTGGTAGTAAGCTTAAATAAAAAAAATATGTTGCAATTTTTTTTATTATAATCTATCACTCGTAATTACACTGTTAGCTTCCTTCTTGACTATATCTTCTTTCACACAATCCACACAATTTCACACATATTATTATTATTATATATATATATTAAGTAAGAAATGTAATGTAATGTAATCCATTCACCTTTTTTTTGGGTTCCCTTTTCCTTGTACCCTTCAACTTCCATATCCAATATTTTCTTAGCTACCATGTTCTTAGCGTCCATGTTGCAATTTTTGTTAAGATAAGTTTAATGAAATATTAGCAAAACTTATCATAACAAATCCTGACTAATATTGTAAATGCGAAAGTAATAATAATAATAATAAATATTTTGGACATCTTACACACAACATCATCTAGTCCCAAAGTAAGCCGAGCTTGTGTTATGCGTACTAAACAACTGATATAAATACATAAACATACTTTTTTTTTGTAAATACATACATATTATACGTAGAAAAACACCCAGACTCCGAAACAAATATTTGTGGATCACACAAATATTTGGTCTGACCCGGGAATCGATCCCGAGACCTTTTTTTTTTTTTTTTTTTTTTTTTACGCGGGGAATGCTTTTCGCACCATACCCTTCGTGTGGTAAACAAAGGGCGTGTGTGGGACTCCCGGAGGAATCGCTTTACCCACTAAACCCCGCGGCGGCCTACCTCGGCAGTTGGGAGGAACACCAGGAACGCATCAGCGGCTTCTGAAGTCCCCCCTGCCTTACCCCACGATTGGGGTACATCCCGGGGTGATTATTCTCACCCCTAAGACGCTGTCATGCCTCTCACCACTCCACGCAATAAGACGCAACACCGAACCGCCTTAGACGACACCCCCCGGCCGCACCGGGGGTGTCACCTGTCTCGGGTCCTTTGCAGCGGTCACATCTACCCAAGATGTGGCTCCAACGACCCTTTAAGCGACGACTGGGGGGCTATCGACCTCTGCCACGTCCCCTTCGCCGCCTATCAATCCCGAGACCTATTGATCAGCAGCCGCATACGCTAACTACTAGACCAACAAGGCAGTCTGTCTGTCCTGCTTACAGGCCTACTTACTTAAGCTAACTTTTTACTGTGAAAACCGACACTGGCATAGTCGCGGGCAAAAGCTATCATATTTCTGACAAAGATATGGTATGGCTATTGAGATGAGTAAGTATCTGTGGCGGGCGAGTGGCGTGTGGCGCGCGGCGTCATGACGTCGCGTGACCGCTCAATGGCTGATTGCAAATTGCACATTACACGCCGCGTTCGCTTTGCAACCGACCATTAGTGCATTCCCGCAGATTACTACATAGCGAAACCGACCACGGAAACTGTTACAATTTTTTACAGACGAAAATTTTGTAAGAACCAACATTTTATATTTCAGAACGGTTTTGATTGATTTAATGTAACACATTGTAATAAGACGTGTAAATCAATAAACCAATTAAGTACTTGTTAATTCAAAGAATAAATAATATAAAAAAAAAATGTATATATTTAATCGTGTAAAATTATTTATACTGTCAGTAAATTGCAACACAAAATGTACCTACGGTGAATTTGTGTGTCGTACATTCAGATATAAAGCAAATAACTATGGATCACGTTAATATTATTACTTATTTTGCAGAAATGGAAACTTAGTAGACTATTATATTGGCAAGAACTGTTCCTAATTCAAAAAAACTCCCTTTTGTCCGGACCTCTGCTTGTGCGTTTATTTAGGTAAGAAAAACCTATTAATCTAATATACAGTCACTGAGGCAAATGTGTCTATAATCTTTATTTCTATCATCTATGGTGTAGCTTGATAGATAGAATAGTACATTGGTCACCGAGGGAGGAAAGGAACCGATTACTAGCGAGGGAGCAGTTTGTGGCCCGAAGGCGCAGCCTAGGGCCACAATACTCCCGAGGTAGGAATGGGACTTTCACCCGAGTGCTATACAGTGCTTTATACTACACCTGTGAGGAACATTTTAAGTATTTATAAAATAAAATCAAAACGTAAGACACCATGTAAGACACAATTATTTAGCTTAGAATTTGACATAATATTTATAAATATTTCGCGCTTCTTTTGTTTTTTTTTATTCTTCACAAAAGGATGTCAGTGGCACGGAGATTCCATATTTAAATTATATGAAAACTCTTTGGGCAGGCGCGCGCCATAGATAAGATAACACATGAGAAATGAAAATTCATACAACTTTCTCTCCCGCTAAAACACGTTAGAAATGGATTTTCATACAGTTTTTCCTCCCGCTTATTTAGGTCAAGGAAAAGACTAACTTTCTCTTTTCATTTTCAGGGAATATTGACTACTGTTCCGATCAGGTGTAGTATAATAGTACATTGTTCACCGAGGGAGGAAAGGAACCGATTACTAGCGAGGGAGCAGTTTGTGGCCCGAAGGCGCAGCCTAGGGCCACAGTACTCCCGAGGTAGGAATGGGACTTTCACCCGAGTGCTACACAGTGCTTTATACTACACCTGTGAGGAACATTTAAAGTATTTACAAAATAAAATCAAAACGTAAGACACCATGTAAGACACAATTTAGCTTAGAATTTGACATAATATTTATAAATATTTCGCGCTTCTTTTGTTTTTTTTTATTCTTCACAAAAGAATGTCAGTGGCACGGAGATTCCATATTTAAATTATATGAAAACTCTTTGGGCAGGCGCGCGCCATAGATCAGATAACACATGAGAAATGAAAATTCATACAACTTTCTCTCCCGCTAAAACACGTTAGAAATGGATTTTCATACATTTTTTCCTCCCGCTTATTTAGGTCTAGGAAAAGACTAACTTTCTCTTTTCATTTTCAGGGAATAATGAATACTGTTCCGATCAGGTGTAGTATAAAACTCTTTATTTGTACACCACATAAGTGAGTTATAGTTATATATGTGATGTGCTCATAGTGAAATTGCCCTACGTGATTATAAACTATCACCCAGGGTATATCATGAGCACCTCCGTGTTTCAGAGGTCACGTTAACCAGACAGTTGCAGTTGGTATCATAACATAGCATTCGTGAAGTTTAGTTGGAGCCTGGAGGCCTTCGGGCGGCTTAAAAACCGCAAACGGTAAGATTACGTAGTCAGAATGACATTGTCTTGCCAGTCCACAAATTACACTAGGCTAGGGTGGGGACATATCCTAGCCTTAGCTCTCAGGAGAGAGTTCTTGAGAGGATGAGCCGGATCCGAGCCCAGCAGTGGGAATTTATGGGTTGTTGATGAAGTGAGTTATAACAAATATTAGATACATATGTAGTGTAGAAGTAAAAGGCGTCTCATTGCCAAAGCTCTCTTCTCTCTCTTCTAGGCAACCTAGATAAGTTATGGCCACAATTAGAAACACGATGAGGGCGATATGATTATTTTCGGAAAATTTGGGTGTATTGCATGTTTATAATTAGGTATATATAATTGTTTATTTACTGCTAAAAGTAAGCCTCAGCTATTTCTTTTAATTGGCTTGTTAAAGCACACACATAGTATAAGCTGATTTGATGAATTGTAATTTATGAAGGGAAAATTTACAAAAAAAGTTTAAATGGGAATAATTAAATTTAGGTACGAGTAGGACATATTTATGGCTTGCTAAGTTCCGCGGTGTTACCCGCGGTTAATCTTGTGAATCGCGAGTAACGCCGCAGAGTCTACTTGTATCATCAGCTATCAACCAGTAAAAGTCACGTCAAAATCGGTCCAGACATTCTAAAGATTGGCCTCTATTACATTACTGTTAAGGTCCAATATTAAGAAGTCTATTAGCATTTATTAAACTTCCCCTGTTATATGAAGGTACACACTTCTCTCAATACAAGACGTAATTTTTTTTGTTGACCGCATCGCTATTTTTATTTGTTTTGGAGTTGCTGCTCGATCAGGTTTTCATCAAAAGACGGTTACTAAAAATAACTGTTAAGTTACTCTTGTGTAAACAATAGCGGAGAAACAAAACAAACACTACAATCGGGAAAAATAAATTGAAATGAAAAACTGTTGCTGTGAAAAGTAAATTCTAATAACATTTAAAGTGGCGCAGATCCTCCAATTTAGATCTAGAAGCCATACTAACAGAAAGCCAAAAGAGCGTGTTAAATTAAATTTCGGAATACTTTATAAAGTTTTGGCAAAATAACGGAAAAATAAAAAAGTAGGTAACTGAAATAAAATTATAAATATATTTTTAAAACATAAAAATGTTGTATGTTTTAGTGTGAGTACACTTTGCTTTAAAGCAAAGTTAACCTAATTTGTTTGTTTAATTTTTTATTCAACTCAAAAGCAAACTGGTAAAGATGGATTGATTAATCGCCTTCAATGCACTAATGTCGCGAGATCTCTACATGATTTGTTTTACGAGTACGAGTATACATATACAGAACGTCTAGAGTTTAAGACTGTTTAATAATAATTTGTACTCTCAGGTAGAAAAAATAAGCAATTGGAGAGGCGTGCAATTAAATCAGCTCGTAGTAAATGTGTGTATTTATAAGGGACAGTCATCAAATTAATTATTTTAGGTGGATCTTATGTAATAATATTAAACTTAAACATTTCTAGTTTTAGGATGTTAGGTTTTTATTTCTATTTTATTATTTTTGAGTTAAAATAATCTACATGGTTGATCAGAGTTTCATAAATATTGTTTGATACAGCCATAAATTGAATTGATGTGTTCTTATTTTTTCCTTTTCTATGGTATTTTCTATTCTCGTTTCATTATCCAATTTCACTCATTTGCTTAATTAAAATAAAAAAAATAGTTAACGAAACATGAGAATGGAGAGAGGAGGCTATGTGGGCTGGTGAGACCAATCCAGATTATCCATTATTGTCTTTTCTATATCATATAATATTAAGATTGATAGTACATAGGTTTTCAAAACCATTTTATTTTATGCCACACGTTAAAATAATCGCACTTCATTTTCATGATTGCGATATTTGATTTATGGTTGCTAAAAGGGCTTCGTTAAAATTTCATGGTCTATGTTATGTAATAACTTCGACAGAGTGTTTATTTCGGTTGGCGACCGAAGGCGACGGGTTGGTTACGCTGATTACTTATTAATGACCTGTCTACCCTCGAATGCCGATAAATTGTATACAAAACGAATTGTGCCAATACCGGATAACAGATAGCAGATTTATTCAGTTTTTGCGGTTTCGAGGTTCAGATTTATTTTTGAAACGGCGACACAACCTTGTACTTTTTTTAGATTGGATCTCAAAAAAGTACTGGCAAGGTTGTGAAAAGAAAATTAAGTCTTCTTCCTAGCCTTTATTCATAAGTTTATTTGGGGTCAGCTTCTAGTTCAACCGGTTTTACCTAAATTTCAGTTTTTCCACGGAACGACTGGCATCGGACCTCCGCAAACCTAAAGGAGAACTGAAATTCCAGTTTGAACTAGTTGTCAGTATATTTATACTAGTTGTCAAAGAAAGTTAAGTGAAGTGGAGAAATCTCAAAAATTCTGTCATTGTCAAAACCATGCTAGATTCACCTTAAGAACAAAAAACAATCAAAATATCAATAATGTAGTGAATGTTAAATGAACTATACTACTACTATACAATACGATTGTATTAGGTTATAAAAATCGTTGGTAACTTTAAACAAACTAGATATTGTGGACAGGTATGATATTAAAAAACTTATATGAAATAAACAAAGTTTTCAACTTGCAAAGAGAACGCTCTTAAAGACAGATTTATCGACGGTACGTTAAGTGACTGGGATGTTTGCCTTCAGAGCGCCAAAGTCCGGATATGAAACTCGTGACAAATAGTGGAATATAATGTGTCTGACGGTGAAATATGCTTTTGTAGCTCAAGAAGTCATTCATTTTGAGAGCTTTACTTTATGTGACACCAAAACACTCGGTTCTAATGTTTAAACACGTAAGTATGTATGTCTATGTCCTACACTTTTTGTACCATGCAGTAAAATTGCGCTTTTCTCCATGCCTAGTGAGAAAATTTCTATTAGTTATGAGGTCGCCAGTAATGATGATTGCAAAGCTGGCGCTACTTAGCAAAGCAACCTGATTTTCTCATTTAACATTTATTACTTCGACGAATCATGATAAAATGAGGTCCACTATTTTTCTACATACACTTGGAATCGGTCAAATTCTTTTTTAGATATTGCTCAGAATCATTATAATGTTTATAAACTTGCTTTGGTTTTTACATCAGTGGTATAAAATGAGTTGATTACTACGCTAATGTTTACTTTCTACAACAAATTATTTTACAAAAGATAAGCCCGTAACGGCTTAATTCTTGGCAAGGCGCCTTTCAGTCATGTGGCTGATGTGATGGCTGTTAGATTAATGTTTTTTCTTATTAGGACGGGAGAATGATGCAGAAACATCTGTACAGGCCGCCATGGTATGCATTGCCTATCCTCACAATGAGGATGGTGACCCCTACTCATGCTTTCCATCAGGCAGAGTAGAGTCACCTTGGGTGGGCTTGAAAATCTATATTTATAATTAAATAGAATATTAGGTTTAAACCACTAAGGGTTGTATAGCTGAGTCACTGAAGAAGTGGAGAGGTATACTCGTTTGCCCGCTCTGGCACAAAAAGAAGATTTGACTTTAGACTAATTACTTCCCTTAGATAACTTTTGCCAGAGCCAAAGTTGCACACAACTTTCTAATTAGCTGGCATTGATCTGCATGAGTGCAACGCTAACATGAATAAAACATGCGAAGAGCAACTTTTGACGTCTTGTAAAATCCTAGATAGTTTTACACTACGCGCACACTAGGCGACACGCGACAGCGACAGCGACAGCTCGACGACTTGACGCGACGACAGGCTGCGGTCGACAAATTTCATATAATTTGCTCTAAGCTCCGCACACTAGGCGTCAGAGACGCCCGAAGAAACAAAGACGCCGCGACTTGTCACGGTGACAAGTCGCCCAGTTTGCGATGGGGGTTACACTCTATTATCATTCTACATACTCTGTAATGGCACCAAAGATCCCACACTACCATATTTTACTTACTAGTAAGTAAGTAAATAAAGTGTAAGTATTATTACTAGTAAGTAATATTTGAAATTATTTCTGTCTATCTGACCCCTTTAACGGCTAAACCGATGCACTGATTTTCATAAAATTTAGCATAGAGATACTTTGATTCTTAAAGTTGGACATAGACGTGGACATAGATGTGAACAAACTAAATTCATCATCATCATCATCATCATCAGCCTATCGCAGTCCACTGCTGGGCATAGGCCTCTCCCAAATTAATAAGCAATATTTGAAGTATTATAAAGTTAATGCCCCTCGAAGTATGTAGCTCACAATTACGGAGTGATGTTAGTCGTCGTCAGCAGCGTGTGCCTTACCGGGTGTAATTGGGTGAGCCTCTCACGCCAACTATGGAAGAAGTCGGTGCTATTTCCATTAACCTCAAATGAGAAAAATGCCGTCATGGACGACGAGTTAAAAGCGTTTAATGTAATATGCGTACTACTACTAACTATCAAAATTACAATTTCATTTTCAGTTTTAGAATAATTTAGACAAGGTTATATTACCATGTAGTACTTATTAAATAATCTTAAATATATTAACCTCTATTAGCAATATCAATTGAATGAATTTTTTGTAATTATACTGTGCTAGCTTTTAGTTAATCAAACTTAGAATTTAAGTAACAGTTTGCGAAAACCTTAAAACGAGAGCCGTTAATATCGTTCTAAAAGTGAGTTATGGTCTTAATAAATAAATAAAAAAATATTTTGGGCTTCTTACACACAACGTCATCTAGTCCCAAACTAAGCAGAGCTTGTATTATGGGTACTAAACAACTGATATACATATAAATACATAAACATACTTTTATTTTGGTAAATACATATCCATATATTATACATAGAAAACAACCAGACTCCGAAACAAACATTTGTGAATCATACAAATATTTGGTCCGACCTGGGAATCGAACCCGAGACCTACAAGACAGGCAATACTTGATATGTTTCCACCTTAAGAGGTAATTGATATGGTTTGCTCATATTAAATAACGCAGTGCAGTTCTGTAGTACAACCCACTACTACATTTGCTTTACATTAAATTATGCCCATTTCAAAATAGACAAGTTTGTGCTGCTGCCTGTTCATGCTGAAATTAGCGTTTTTCAACTACCTTGGAAATTAATACAACCTGTATGGTAAACACATCTAATAAACATATTTATTTATTTCTACAAACTAACACCCAGATATAGAACAAATGTTTGTACTCATCACTCAATTCAGTTATTGTCCTGGGTGGGAATTAAATTTACTAAATCAGGCTTAGGCGTCAACATCACTAAGCACTAGACCAACAGCTAATTCTAGAGTTCTGGAGTATTCTAAGTACACAAATTTAAAAAAGCACAGACTGGTTAAATTTAGAGAAATATAAGAGTGAATTCAAAAGTAACTTTTAAAATACTGGGTATTCCATCAACCTAATTACTTCCCTTGGATAACTTTTGCCAGAGCCAAAGTTGCACACAACTTTCTAAATAGCTGGCATTTATCTGCCTGAGTGCAACGCTAACATGAATAAAACATGTGAAGAGCAACTTTTGACATCTTTTTCAATCAAACCTTTTTCGTTATTATTGTTTTTGGTACACGGTATTTCCAACGTAAAATTTGTTTATTTTTAGGGTTCCGTAGCCAAATGGCAAAAAACGGATCCCTTATAGTTTCTTCATGTCTGTCTGTCTGTCTGTTTGTCCGTCCGTATGTCATAGCCACTTGGATAGGTGTTCAAAAATGATGTTGAGGTTTCTAATATCTTTTTTTTCTAAACTGAATAGTTTGCGCGAGAGACACTTCCAAAGTAGAAAAATGTTGGTCCCTCCCTGTAACTTCTAAAATAAGAGAGTGATAAAACTTAAAAAAAATATATGTTCTACATTAACATAAAAACTACCAACGAAAATTGGTTTGAACGAGACCTAATTAGTAGTTTTTTTTAATACGTCATAAATCGTAAACCGCAATTTACCTTTCATACAATCAATACACTATTAACAAAACATTGATCAAAGTTACAACGAACTACAAGAACTTTTAAATGATGTAACTTGCTGATACGGAACCCTTCATGGGCGAGTCCGACTCGCACTTGGCCGCTTTTTTTTAAGTGGTGCAAACTTATTGTGCACAATTTATACCATTGCAGTTACATACTTACAAATGTAAATGATAAACAAGTAAATGTCTTAGACAATTGACACACAATGCCATCTAGTCTCAGACTGTATAGCTTATACTCTGGGTACAAAAGAACTGTAAAATATCACATTACTAATAAATATCACAATACACATGTCATATTTGAGTAGACATGCACATTCATTATTAAACTTTCATAGAGATATATCTAAATATGTGTAAACGCGTTTATAATGTTCATTTTTTCTACCTTTTACATATGTAGACTTTTAAGTATGTAGATATCTATGTATTAATATGTTCATGTGTACATATATTAACATTTTTACATGTTTATGTATTTTAGACGTACACCAGTACTAGAATAACATATTATTCATTCATATATACGAAAATTTTAATATTTATGCAATTCATTTAGATTCCAAAACTACACACATAAATCTTAACACTCCTTTTTATGTAAAGGTTGCCTAAAAGTCATCATTATGCACTTTAAATATACATTATCTTTTTATGTCTATAATTTAGAACAAAGAGCATGTATCATTTATTATACTTCTTTTCTAAGGAGTCTATGTCCAGTGGTGAACTTATAAAGGATGTTGATGATTTATAAGGTATGGCAACAAAACCATGACTTCAGCTCATCAATTTGAATAACTTTCTGAATGAAACTATGTTTTAATATGAACTTGAAAGTTCGTCCTAACTTTCAAATAGTCAAAGGATTGGTAGTTTTGTAAGAAAAGTTGAATTTTGAAATTAATATACAAAAATATATCACTTATAGGTTCTTGTAATTTTATGTATAGGAGAGCAACGAATGACTAAATGTTCTTAAAATGAATTTTATTGTTTACTGATACCTGATAAAAATACTTTTACTAATCATATGATTTCTAAGACTAGTCATTTCAAAACTCGTCGGGTATGGTATTTAAAATAGATTCCGTTGTTATATTTATGTGTTTGTAATTTATATTTTCGCCTACACAGTTTAACTAATTAACACTGCGATATCCATGTGAATATGTACCTATACCTCAGATTACTGAATACTATACACAGATGCGTACATACATATACATAGATACCAAGATGGCCGCAGTAATTTAGGACAGTTAGCTGTGTATCTAACGGCTAGTACTATAAAGTTATTTTATGTTTCGTAATTATACATTATGATAACTAATTAAAATCATAGGTCAGTTTAAAAGTTTTTGTTGTACATTATTTTGTATTTATATTTTATGTTTTTGATAAAGATAAGAGTTTTTTTGAATGATGATTTTATATTTATGCATACATATGCAAAATAGATATTATATATTAAGATGCATGTTTTTCGTATGTTTAGAGACATTCCCATATTGTAAGGACAGATTTTAGCCTGTTCATAATTTTGTAACTATTAAATCATTGAAAGAATACGGATAATAATAAGTTATTGTCTTATTCCAAATGTAAAGTTTATCTGTCCGTCAAGCTAGTTAGCAATTAGGTCAATCTTAGTAGATAACAATCTATACAAATAAATAAAATTAAAGTGTCTAAATGTAATATCAAATTAACAGTTTTTTTATTAATCCATATTAAGTATAATATATACATATATATAAAGTACAATATATAAAGTACATTATACGGTATTTACACGGAAAAGCTATTTTTAATTATTTTTTTAATTGTTTATGTATGTATAGATAGATTATTGAAAATGGTCTAAATTTATATTAAAACAAGTTTTTGGAACTTTCAGTAAAACTTGTCGAAAATAAGAAAGATAATTGACACTGTATATCAATGAAAGGATTTAATCAATCATATTAAAAAATATAAATTATGTCTAATTTTTACTAGTGATACGTTATTGAAAACGGCCTTAAGTGCAAATATTAGCTTATTTTCTTACTTATTAGTTTGTTACGCTTTCAAGCCTGAATCGTTCAACCGATGATAATGTGATTTTACATACACTTTGTCAAGGGTACGAAAAAGGACAAAGGGTACCTTTTATCCAGATGAAAAGTATCGTTCCGGAGGGATATAAAAATAACTTTTACGCGAGGCACGCCGCGGTTAGAAGTTAGTAAGTATCATATAAAAGGAGACATTTTTATTCTTTGTTTTTATTTTCCTCGAAGAATTCCAATATGGATTAACTGAAAAGTTTACGGCGGTTGTATCCAATGGTTAATATTTTGTTTCCTTTGTCATAAATGAGATACGTGTCTTATGAAATACTTTTCAATTATGACTTCGTTTTTTTACGGTTTATATGTGTATAAAAATCACTTAATTTGATCAAGAAAAAAGCATATTACTTCTCTTATTGTCACTTAATTGTCACATTCTACCTTCATCTCTATGAGGTTGATGGTTATATTATGTCACATCATAGGACTCTACTTAGCAAGGATGTTTTGGCTACTATACGACGCTTGCAAGACGGGTTAGTATACTAACCCGTTTTTTGCCATTTGGCTACGGAACCCTAAAAATGAGTACATTCGCTTATTTTATGATTATTATTGAGTCCATAAAACCATTGATCTCCGTGACAGGTTGTCACTATTAACACTAGTGTCATTTTAGAACTTACGATGTACATTTTAGTTGTAATTACGAGATACATTTTATGAGTTAATTTTTATGTTTACAAAGTATTATGATAAAACTAGTAAGTAGAATAGAAATATAGGTGATAAAAAATAAATTTATCAGTTCTAAGTAACTTCGTTGGTTTGGTCGTGTGGTCGCGGTTCGTGGTCGAGACCAAATTAGATTTGAAGGACTGTGGCCTTTAGTTATACTTTAAAATAATTAAATCAATTGATCCTTCTTTCGATACCTTCAAAGATATTTGTACCTATCAATAAGTCAATAGTCAAACTCAAAACTGACCTTAAATACACCGTGTTAGGGATGTTTCCCTAACACGCTGTTTGTATAGTCTCTACTCTACCCCTTTTATATGGTGAAGTATTAAGAATACAGTGTCTCTACCACAAGCAGGAAAACAGCGCAGTCTATGTCCAACAGTGAATTGTTAGAGGGTGTTGACAATTATGATGCTATTGAAACTTAGAACGTCTGCAGAACCGACACAAGTTTTAAATATTACTAATCCCTTCATTTCTTGCTTTTAACTCTTGCCCTTTGAAAACATTCATAAGTATATCAGTCTTTGTTATTGCCATTTCATAAGATGCATTTGGCACTTTTCCAGGGGCATGAAATCACTAGACCTAGTTGCACACTAGCACAGTTTTAAAGTTGAAGTTTTTTTTATTATTTATTGATATTATACACATGAAGTAACCTCAGATACAGAGTATTACCACCTCTATTCCTTTCGTGGGTATCTTAAGAGATGACTAAGGCCGTTTGTCAACCGCCACCGTCACTGGGACGTCACCATCAACGAGGTGACGGTGCTGACTTAACGGTACATACGTTTCCCATCCGTCAACATCGCTTAGTTTGGCGCTACCGCTAGATCGGTCCGAAATTAATAATAATAACAACTTTATTAAGTACTTAAAACTATATATGTAGGTACATTTGGCGGCTTTATCATCCTGAGGTAATTTCTTACGGGCAACCATAGGATGGAGAGGACACGATTGGGAGAAAGTGTAGGGTAGTGCCTGGAGTATCAAAATTAGAAAAGAAGGGAAAATTAAAAATGTAACACAGTGTGATAGTAATACACAATGTAAACGATTAATTATGAGTTAAATATACAAATATTGAATACATACATAAAGGGTAAGTACAGGATGTGATCTATTAGAGTAAGAAAGGGAAATAGAAGGTTGGTTATGGGACATTGCTGCTTAACTAGTCGCTTTAATGTAGTTAGATTTTGGCCACATCTTATTATGACTGGTAGAGCGTTCCACAATCGAACTGCTTGGACAGAGAAAGAATTGTCGAGATAATTGGTGGAATGGCTAGACATTTTCAGCTACAAGTTCTCTGATGATCTCACCAGTTTAGGATGCGTGTCGTGTAAGAAAGTGAATGTGATTTAAGATAACGTGGAGTAAAGGGATAAAAAGGAGTGTTGTATAGAAGCTTAAGCTTCTTACGATAATCCAAGACATAATCATATTTCCGTAATCCAAATATGAATGTAATACAGAGTTTCCAGAGGCTCTCAAGCTTATTAAATTGGTCTTTGACAAGATCTAAATAGCTGGCGTCAGCATAATCAAGGATGGGGAAAAGAACGGATTGTGTAAGTGCAATATTTGTAGAGGTAGATAAAAAATTGCGTAATCTACGCAAAGATTCTGCAGCGGTAAACATTTTGCAACTCAGCTCCTGGAGTTGAGGACCCCAGGAAATTGTAAAATGTGTGTGTGAAGTGGCGGCAATACAAAACATTTATAATAAAAGTGTCCACCGCCACCGAAAAGATCGCCGTCACATCAGCTTTATCTCGGCCAGAAATAATCTCGTTCTCGTTGACGATTCAGTCACAGTGTACAAACGGCCTTAGGGAGCAAACCACACAGAACAACATCTCTGCAAAAATATGAAAAACTTAAAACAAACCCTATAGGGTTTGTTTTAAGTTTTTAGCCATCACCTATATTTCTATTCTACTTACTAGTTTTATCATAATACTTTGTAAACATAAAAATTAACTCATAAAATGTATCTCGTAATTACAACTAAAATGTACATCGTAAGTTCTAAAATGACACTAGTGTTAATAGTGACAACCTGTCACGGAGATCAATGGTTTTATGGACTCAATAATAATCATAAAATAAGCGAATGTACTCATTTTTAGGGTTCCGTAGCCAAATGGCAAAAAACGGAACCCTTACAGATTCGTCAAGTCTGTCTGTCTGTCTGTCCGTCCGTATGTCACAGCCATTTTTTTCCGAAACTATAAGAGTTAAACTGTTCAAATTTAGTCAGTCGATGTATTCTGTGAACCGCATTAAGCTTCTAAGCATTAAGTCTTGGATCTGAAACTCGAAAAAATTTTTTTTGTTGTTCATACATTCATGTTGTTGATCCATACATACCCCACACGTATGCGTGTGGGGTATGTATGGATAGGTGTTCAAAAATGATGTAGAGGTTCGTAATATCATTTTTTTCTAAACTGAATAGTTTGCGCGACAGACACTTCCAAAGTGGAAAAATGTGTCCCCCCCCCTGTAACTTCTAAACTAAGAGAGTGATCAAAACTAAAAAAAATATATGTTGTACATTAGCATGCAAACTACCAACGAAACGAGATCTAGTAAGTAGTTTTTTTTTAATACGTCATAAATCGTAAAACGCAATTTACCTTTCATTCAATCAATACACTAGTATAAAAACATCGATCAAAGTTACAACGAACTACAAAAACTTTTATATGATGTTACTTGCTGATACGGAACCCTTCATGGGCGAGTCCGACTCGCACTTGGCCGCTTTTTTTATGTGCTGTTAATATTTTCACTTATTTAATTTAATACAAATATGCATATTTGTATTAAGCAAATAACCAATATACAAAAGTACTGTATGTATACGTTGTTTAAAACAACGTGAATGTTTTAAAATTATATAAGTAACATTGTGACTTGTAGCGGAAACGACCAATAAATTAGGTATCTGCTATCTTAACAACTTATCTGAATGATATCCTTACTAATATTATAAACGTGAAAGTTTGTGAGTATGTATGTATGTATGTATGTTTGTTTCTCTTTGACGCAAAAACAATTGAACGGATCTGGATGAAACTTTACAGTAATATAGCTTACTAGCTGCGCCCCGCGGTGTTACCCGCGTATTATTATGGTTGCTAGGCAACCTGTGAAGTTTTGACAGGAGATAAACAGTGATACATTTTGAAATCTATGATTTAATATATTTTTATAATTACCTAGCTTTCGCCCGTTTATCTCTATTATTGCAGTAAAAAGTAGCCTATGTGTTATTCTGATATATAAGCTATATTACTGTAAAGTTTCATCCAAATCCGTTCAGTAGTTTTTGCGTGAAAGAGCAACAAACATACACACAGACACACATACACACATACTCACAAACTTTCACGTTTATAATATTAGTAGGATAATAATATATCAGAGTAACACATAGGCTATTTTGACTGCAATAATCGAGATACATGGCGGAGCCGCGGGCGAAAGCTAGTAATCAATACATTGTAATTTCATCTACGTAATTTCCGAAGCTTAGATGATACGGTGACTAATAATAGAAGTGGTGAGATAAAATTGAAACTTTATTAATTCGGTTTTAGTACTAGTTTCTTTAGCAACTCATGCAAACGTCGTGCAATGTGAATTAGTTTTAATACTACGAATGTGGTTATCTATTTTTTCACTGTAGTGGACTATACTAACGTGTTTTCATAGTTCACGTTTTCGATTAACCTTTCTAAGTCACATCATAAATTATTGTTATTAGTGTCCACCATCATCATCATTCAAATCTCTATTGTAAATCATACCATATACACAAATATATACAAATTTACGTTACGATTTAATTTCGTTGCTAATATACGACACAACTCCAATATAGAGTAGAGAACTGCTACGAAATAGGACAGGACTGTCAAGATTAATGGTATTCTCATCTGAGAGTAAAAAAGCGGTCTGAAACTAATACTTAATACTATAGTTCCAGAATCAACATTCTCGGTAGTCGATTTCTATACGAACTTTTGTTGTTTTTAATTCTTTCTATATAGTGTTTTGTTATTCAAATCAATATCTTGGAAACGGTTTTCGAAAGACTAATAATATAAGCATTAAGTTTGCGTAACTATGTACAACTTCAATTTGTATTATTCCATCGGCTTTCATTCATAAAGTTCAATAGAAAGTTCAATAAAACTACAGCTATCACTCAGAGTTCATCTTTTCTCACTTAGATATAATATCGCGCCACTTTTTATTTGAATGTTATGAAGGTCATAAGAAACATTTTGAAAATCGATAAATTACAAACACTTCAGACGAATGCACCGCTCAGGTTTATTGAATATCTAAAGAAATTGATAGCTATTATCTTAACTTATTATTGATTCTTGAGACATCTTAATTATAGGCGTTTAAATGATTGCAATAAATTGTGACACTAGATAAACCACTGAGCCAATCTTACCTTGATTATAAAAGGTTTAGAAACTTCAAACAATAATAAAATTGGTCTAGTGGTTAGCGTATGACCCTGCTAAACAAAGTGTTAGGGCTAAAAGTGTTGTTGGGTTTTTCTTACAGACAATTCTTAATAACTGCCCGGAGTATGTCAGTTTGGCGGTCTTTTACGGCCGTGCCTCGGAGCCGTCGGTACCGGTTGTCATGAACATCTATGGCAATCGTTATTGAGAAGTCAGTGTTCTCATATACACTACAAGTGACAACTAGTTCAACCTTCGGATTTCGGTTAGACCCCAGGGTTGCGGAGATCCGATGCCAGTCGCTTCGTGGAAAATGTGATATTCAGGACCAGTTGAATTAGTAGCCAAACCCAAATAATCTTGGGAATAAAGGCTAGGAAGAAGTATCTGCTATATTTATACTATAGAGTTTGCTAATACTACATTTGGTGTACGAATGAACAATAACCTCTTGTAGTAAATCGAGCCGAGGTAGAATACAAAATATTTTGATTTCGAAATGTTAATTCAATCGTTAACTCAGACATCTTTTCAACACAAATTTAAAAACGCACTAGATAAATTTTATTAAGTACAACAGTACTAACCAACAGGTTACAGTTGATTTGATATTCAGAGTTTAACACCTATTAGACGACAATGTATGTTGTCATACTACTGCTATTACATGGTACTAGAATTAGCAAATTGAATTTAAAATACATAACTGAATTAGGAGTAGATTGTTTGCACGGTAAGAGAGAATGGTCGCTGTAAAAGTTATCTTTCTGTAATCTTCCATAGAGAATTGCCAATTACTTTCACTATCTTATAGTTCCTCAAACTGTGATTGACTGTGATGAAAGCAAAAAAATATTCGTATTGTTGATCAATAATATATTTAATGGAGTTAAGTATGTTCGATAATGTTGGTATGTAGGTTCATGAATGTTGCGGAATTAGCTAATTCAATTACGGTTGTATAAAGTAGGCTTCAGCACATAGCAGGTTATGCCTTCAGTCATAACTCTGTTGCCATTGTTGATGCATAGTTGATAGTTATTTAGGTAAAGAACGTAGGATAGATGTTTCTCGATGACTTTCCTCACATTGTGGGATAGAAATGTGAAACTTTCTTGTAATTCGAATGCGGTACGGTGTCAAGTGCGATTATAGCCAAGTCGGTGGCAGGGCGGCCGGAGCGCTGCGTGGTGAGAGCGCGGCCCGGTTGCGACCGGTCGGCCCCACCGAAGGCGCGCGCGCACACGCAGCTCTGTGCCGCCGACGTCGCGACGCTCGCTCGCGTTGCGCCCGTGTGCGCTAATTCATCCAACTACATCGTTGCATCGCAAGGATTTTAAACGAAATAACGAGAAACTCACACACACAGAAGTTAAGATGTTTTGAACGTTGTTATGTGTCGTGGGACGATTTCGAAATAGTGATTGTTGCTTTAAATAATATTTGTGAGATTTGCTTTTGTTGGTTATAAGGGGACCAATTTTAAAGGTGAGTGCTATTTAATGCAGTTTTTTTTTATTTTGGATATAAAGTTAGTATAAACAAAGGTGTGTTGTCACACAATGATTATGCGGGTTCCCTTGGCGGGTATCGGGCTAAGGTCAGCAGAGCAGCCGAGTGCGCGGTAATGAGATTAGGGTAGGCGCGTCGAGGCTGCGATCCCGTCCCGGCGCACCCCTTTCCGCCCCGCATCCCACGCCGCATGACCCGCCCGCCGCACTCCTTGTTTTGTTATTCCGCCCGCCTTAATGATAAGTCATATTGTTATATGTATTGAATCTGGAGTTACCAATTCTTCAATCAACCATCGTGCTTTCATGAATTTTTCATACTTTTAGTCGTATAAAATCCAAAGCTTTTCTTAAAAGATATTTTATATTTAGATGTTATGTCATTTTAAACACACATTCTCCCATAAAATTAACAGAAGTCGGTTTAGTTAAATTATACTAATTAAATTTTGTGTTATTAAGCAACTCAGAAGAATTCTGAAGTTTTGATAAACTTGGCTTGCATGTTAGATAAAATGTATTAAAAGGGACTTTTAAAGCGGTTCTTCTGAAGAATACGGTTAAACTTTTTGTTTTATTGTACCTACCTAACTTAAATGAAAAAGATTTGATCGTTTACTTAAGCTCTTATAAATACTTTTTTAGATTTAGAGACAGATCCTGTATGTTCTTATTTTTCAAGAATAAGTATTTTTGTGTGAATGCACTTTACATTCCAAAATACCAATGTATTTTACTTTGTGAACAAAGAAAGCTAATTAACATTGGGTTAAAAATTTATGCTATATAATATTTTTATAATGTGTTTGTCTGTGTTTCAATAACGTTAATGAAACGTGGACGAAAGTTTTTTAAAACTTCGCCTTTATAGCTTTTTATCACTATTTATATTATAAAGAGGTAATTTCTGAGGAGGTTATCTGGGGATTTGATGAATCAATTTCGAAACCTATTTTGCCATCAGAATGTCACATTACTTGTGAGTGTCATTCTTACTAATATGTATTATAAATGCGAAAGTACCTCTGTCTGTCTTTCCAGCTGCATTTACAGCAAAACTACTAAATCGATTTAAATGAAATTTGGTATGGAGATAGTCTAGAACCTGAGAAAGCTCATATTACAGCTTCACATAGGTATATACTGGCGGAAACGTGGGTAAAAGCAAGTTAAATATTAGCTTGTTATTCTATGAAGTTAGGTTTACATTAAAAAGAAAATAATAAGAATAATATTATAACAATATAATAAAAATAAGAATGATATGTTAATAAGAATATTACTAAAAACTATATCTATAAAGGCCTTTCCATTCCAATACAACACTGTACTGTTTTCTCTTATACCTACTATTTTTAAGATGTCTATAAAAACTATTGAGTGAACTTTCCTCAATTAAGTAGGTACGTGCTTAAAAAATCGATTACCTTCAACTACTTAGGGACACCGACTTCAAATACCTACCTACCTTAAAATTCTTACAAAGTTTAAATTGTCATTGACAATAATTGCAGTTGTCTCAAAATCTTTTTAAAAACATTCTTGAGACAGGTTTTCACACATTCATGAATCGGGTTTGTCGACACGTTAGAAGCTTGTGTCGATCTAATGTTGTTAGCAATACGTTCTTTTAGATATGTATGTGTTATTGGGGTATAAAATGCTTAGTATAAAATTTAGGCTAGGTATTTATTACTTACAGACATGAACATTGTGGCGTCTCTCTTTATTTCTCTGAATTAATAAAACTTCTGATTTTTACTATAAAGTATATCAATAATTGTACCGCTTGAATGCGATCAAAGTTGATATAAATAAATCACTTGTTAAATCATGTTGATTTAACATACATTCATTCATGTCTTCGCGGAGTACGATTAGCGGTGCTTACGTCTGCAAAAACTTGTTGGGAATTGAAAACGGTTATAAAAATCTCTGTCAAACAGGATTTTAGATGTTATTTAGCTATAAAGGCAAGCCCATTATTCTATCGCTTAAGCACGAACGATCACAGGATGTTCACCTCTTAGCAACTTTGGTTCGGCCGACAGCACCGTAGCCTCTGATGTCACGCGAGACGATGACACCGCCTACGATTTTCGCTTAATTTAAAACTATCTCTATTTCATTTTTGAGCATTAAGGCTGAACAAGATCATGAAACGTGATTTTACTTCTGTCAACATTATAATTTTTCCTAATGTTTTTGACTGACGAGTTTCTGTAAGTTATAAATTACAGATTTAGATGCTTGAAAAAATAATACAAATCAAACTTCCTTTTCTACCAAAAACTAATTTTGAAAACGAACGAGTTTTCGATGAGAAGAGAAATCTACATCCATCCATTTGTCATGATATGATTTGACAGCGTCCGTCAATTCACAGTTGGGTTTTAATTTAACATTTGCAGTAGCAATTATGCGTAAAAAAATCTTCCATTTAATTTTATCTGGGAATGTTGTTTTGTGATGAATTATTAAACAAAATTTTCGCTTCAACTCCGTCGAAGAGTCTTTTAATAAATAAATTACTACTTACTCTGGTGGGCGATATTGCGCAGCAGGAGACCAACTTATTAAATTTCTTGTTTTGTACCCAACGTACCGGCCATACCACCATTCACCTTTGTACGCTAAGAATATTTATACCTTAAAATGTTTTATATCTGAGTATCTTAATTGATATTAACGCTATTATCTGTTTACTATTATAACGAATCTTAACAATTAATAGAATTCTTCCAAATAATAATAAATTCGCGTTGTTAGTAAGTAATATAGCTATAGAAGAGTACTCAGCTATAGAACATGATGATAGTCAGGTACTGTCTTAAAACGAAGAGCATAATTTCATTTATTTTTTATTGTACACATTTTAGTGAGAAGAAAATTTCTTCTACACAGGCGAGCCTAACCGAAAGTCTGAGCGACCGTTTTGTTTTTTTTATGATCATAATATGTAATATATAAATATCATATTATAAATCGTATGTCAATATATACATATGTATTAAGTAAAACAGTATTCATGCCACTTAGATTCTGTCTTCTTAAATTTAGGGACGGTAAAAATATTACTAAGTGTACATAACTGATAAAAGTCATGATTGCACAAAAGCTACAAATAGAAACGTCAGTGTTAGTACATAAACTATCTAGAAAATTATCTGTTTAAATTTAAGCTGTTTCTTTCATATTAATGCGAGAATGACCAACACGTTCAAGGTTAAAACAATATTACATTCGCTATTACTGTTTTCATCACCTGTCATGAATATTAAAAAAAATTCAAACATACATATAAGTATAACATCAGCATTCACTTACTCAAAAATATGAGCCAAACTATTTTTTTACTAATAATGTGTATTTAACATCATATTTATTCATGGTCACGATATCGTAAACAGCAATAACATAGCAGGTAAAATAATACGTAGGTATAATATTAATCCACAAAATTTAGTTTCTATACATTATAAACTTTTTTTTTGATTAAATTTCATAATCAAAACTGTGCGAAAAGCCATGTTTACAGATTAAGAGACTAGAATTCCTAAACGCATTGATGATTGTTCGGAAATCAATTACTTTGGAGATGCATAGTCTGCAATAAAATTCCGAAATTTCTAAATTTCTCGACCCTCTTTCATAAAAAATATTGGAAAATCTCTAACGTAGCTGTTTACTATTGCTGGTGAGTTTACCATCATTGTCGTCAAGAGCTTTAGTCTTTGTACTTGGCGTAAAGACTGCTCTGGTAGATATTATTGGCTTAACAAAGATGACGCTAAAGAACTTTACGGCATGACATGAACTTACGATAAATAAAGCTTTTAACTCCAGCAGTATTAAAATACTTTATAGAACTATTTCAGACAATAATGATGTCTGTATTTATGTATATCAGAACTCATGTAAGTTGTTGATATTTAAAGAAAATCGTCATATTCGTGGAATTTGTACTTTTAATTTAAATTTTGGCTATCAAGAACTGTGATCCGCGGCCTTCGTTTGTTACGCCTCCGCGGTTTCTGCTTTCGGCGACACTTATATAGATAGCGTCCAGAGCACTCGCCTTTTGCGGTGCGCTTCTCCTTTATAAGCGGAGATCTTATCAAACTTATTTCAATTTCGTGCGTGATAAGAAGGGTGCCGCGTGATAGACTGTGCATACCTTGTACAGTACATGAATACAGTTTTTGACGCGTTAACGTTCTGCAATATACCGTTCTGTATGTAAATGTCGCATTCCAAGAGAGTCATAAGTTCGAAAATCAATGCTGTTGTTTCGAAATTGCGTAGAAAACGATGATTTACATAATAACAGTCTTTGGTTATTAATAGCATTATTAAAATAAATAACTTGGCAAACAAGCAACACCAGTAGCGGGGGCGTGTTGTGACATTCTTTTAGAGAAGGGTAGGTATGGTATGCGATGAGATTACGTAATAAATGAATAAAATATTACAAGACGAGAGTAGAGACACGCAATTTACAACAATAAACGTGGCTAACACTGGTAGTCTACAAAGAAAATTGGCATAACATGTTACTTACTCTCGTCTATCTATTCTCGAAAGCGTAAGCAAAGGGGTATAAAAAGCTTCTATTTTATAATGATAATTTAAAAATCACTCACCTAATAAGAGACAAGCAAGCTCATTGCCGATAATCGGGTACTTTAGGAATAAGGTCTAAAGATTGGAAGCTCGTTTGGAAAAATTGATGAGATATAAAGGCAAATGGTCGTACAGAAATATTGTATGAATAAGTCAGGGTCGAAATCCTTAAAACTGTTGATGGAATGTACAACAAACCTTAGTAGTACGGTAATACGTCATATAACCAAGTCTTAACTGTAGAGTTCCACATACATCTACTTTAGCGTTTTAATGACACTTAATGGGTTCTTGTAGAAAAATTCTTCTATTTGCCGATCAGTAGTGCGTACAAAAAAATTCGTGTCGGATATTATTAAAAAAAATCTTGCATCTTATTCTGGTTTAATGAGTGTAAAAGTCGTGCATAAACTTTTGTGCATACTTACTTCAATTGTTTGCATCCTTGTCTTTAATCATGTACAATTACATAGTCACTTTACATTAAAATATAAACATGTAAAACTTCAATTTTAAAGGTATCATATATTTATTTCAGTTTCTATTTAAAAACTATATATTTCATTTTTGTCAACAAATCATTGAAGCGGGTACAGATTATTAACGTAAATTGATCTCGGAAAGAATTAGTTACAAAATAAATCAAGCTGTAGAAATACCGTTCTAGATGAGTACATTTTAGCAAGATCTTACTTATAATCTATTTAGTTACTAACGCTGGAAATTAATACTGAAATCTGTCATCTAGAGATATCAGTTTCAAATATCGAAATGTCGCTTCTTAACTTTAATGAATTTGGAACAAAAAACGTTATGTTATAAATCGCTTTATAATCTAAGTCATACGAATTGAACCCAAGAATTAACTACTATAGAATACCATAAAGCTACTGTATATATATTGTGTTTGCAGCGCAGCTAACGCAAGTTAGAGTGAATAGAGTGATAAATAAGTTGAACATATCGTTGGTAGGTGCAGGTAGGCGCGTTACGGCTAATGTTGCATACCACCTTGTACACTTGCGCAACACATGAATCCTCTAATTAAATGAGTTAGTGCGATTGCCACCACTCGCTCACTATGAATACAAAATAATGAGTTGCCAACATTAAAACTTACGTTTCTTTTAAAATCAGAAACTACTGAATGAATTCTGAGTATTATATAGCTAAGCCCTGTGAACCGCCTGAGAAAAAGGCGTCGTTGTCTAATAAATTATCGTCAAGGAGACCACTATAGCTAAATGACTAATGCCCCTTAAGAATTAGGCAACCCTTATTGCTATTTTTTTTTCACCTTTAGGTTATCGCCAACCTAAGTGCTTAGATGTCCTATAAAATTTTAGTAAGGAAACTGTTTAAAATGGCATAAGTCTAGTTAATTTAGATTAAATGAAGGGTGAGCTATAAAGCTTTATTCATTAGGAGAATCAATTATAAATTTTTTATTTCTATTAAATTGCTAATGCTTGCTTATGTGGATCTGATTGAAAATAATGTTGCCTTTTATCCGAGCTATTTTCAAAACTACTCTTAAAACATTTTAAAGAACTGTATTTTCAACATAACCTCATTAATATGCACGTGTATGCACGTTAGTACTTCAGTTGTTTCTGGACAGTTTTTGTAACACATAGTCAATATTATAATTGTTTTATTGTTGACATGAAAATATAATGCTTATTAAGAATAACTATACCTATCATCATTAATAATTTATAAATAAATGAATACGAAAAATATAATTTTGTGCTGTTATGGAGAATATTCATTTGCGGCGTGTGGTGTTGATCAGTTCCGAGTATTAGATGTAACCTAGAGTGTACTTACGTCATGTTTTGTTTACGTCTTATTAGAGTTAATTAGATTTTGCCAACATGATAAGTGGAGCATCTATGCAAAGTGATAGCAATGTTGGCAAGATAACTGATAAATGTTACATTTATCGCACAAACCGCACGGGTGCAGTGACTGCCGTGTTTGTTTAGAGCATGTGTCACTGAACAGCTGGAACTAATTCCAACAGGGCTATGTAAATATTACTATCGTTCATCTAACACAGTTTGCGCCAAAAGAAAATATTGATATTCAGTTCAGACTGACTTAATTTATCTTGTTCAGTCTTGTTGGATTTTGACATTGATATGGTGGTAATAATAGTTCGTGTTTGCTTGTTTGGTTTCGTATCTCGGATTGGTTAAGGTAAGGAACCTTTTTTTGTGAAGAAATAACGAGGAGGTACCTACCAAATACCGACTTTTACGATCTGAAACAGAGTCATTCAGGCATTTATTATTATAAATGGTAAAGTTGATAGGAAATACTAATTAATTTTTAAATACTGATAATGAATTTATTGAGACTTCTATATTTTTTCATAAAATGTTTAGAATATAAAGAACTTCCCAACTCAACTGAGCGTATATCTGCCACATTTTTATTGTTAGTGCATTTTGGTATTTATTTATTTATTGTTTTTATTTCGCTTTTCCTACATGCGGCTTCTCTTTAATGCAAAATGATCGTTATTTGAATTTTTATCAGATTAAATCATTTGAGTTGCTTCTAAGTGCGTTATTATTAATTTCATTTTTAAGAAGAAATTAGAATGTTGATCAGGTTTTATCTACGTTTTATTATAAGCACCGTTACAAGATTGTAAGAGTATTAATTAATGTGTTGCTTTTCAACCACATTTTAAGATATTTAGGATATCGCAATAATAACAAATTTTTTTCTTGGTTTTGCATTTAGTTGGCATACACACGTAGTGTGTATGCAAACGTAAAAACAATAGCAGAACGTTACGTTCAACCCGGTTGTTCATAAGGTGTGTAATTAGTGATCTTCAAATTCAGTCTAAAATAACACGCTTACGCCAGATTACCACCGACTATAGAGCACAATGAATATTCATAGTGCAACACTATTAGAACGACATTATGAATGGATTAGGCAAGTGTTATAATATTCCAAGTTCATGACTGACTAACGGTAAATTTTTTAAACATTCTCCAAAGTCGTCTCGTAAAACAAGATTTACCTACTTTCCATACGTAGGAGTATCGCTTTTTATAGCTAGTCATCGAACATCTGTAAATAACAAAAACCTTTGTATTGTAGGTTACGGTGTAAAGATTCGATTTTGAGATATCGCTGAACAATGCCATATACGATGCAGCAACCTTTCTTTGTTTTCGCGGTAACAAAGTGAAACGAAGCTGATTTAACCGATTGATGTGTTTGTATGTTTTACTCCCATTCTACTTGCACCTCGTTAACGAAGGTCATACAACTCTTTCGCCGCTCAGATCGGTCGTATGTTTGAATCGTATCAATTAAAAGCCAGGTTTTATTGCGGTCGCTAATAAATCTTATATTTAAATGTTCTCTTATATATTACCAGTTTCTTAAAATCAAAAAGTGTTTGAATATTTCTATCCGTGTTTTAGTAATGCGAAAGTTACATAGTTTTGTTTTAGTAGTTAGTAATATAGTTTTAGACCTCGTTTAAGTTTAGGTTCTAATATATAAAAATTAAGTCATTATATTGATGTGTTTGTATGTTTTACTCCCATTCTACTTGCACCTCGTTAACGAAGGTCATACAACTCATTCGCTGCTCAGATGGGTCGTATGTTTGGACAGTATCAATTAAAAGCCAGGTTTTATTAGCTGTTATTAGACTGCCTCGTTGGTCTAGTGGTTGGCGTATGCGACTGCTGATCAAGAGGTCTCGGGTTCGATTCCCGGGTCGGACCAAATGTTTGTGTGATCGGCAAATATTTGTTTCGGAGTTTGGGTGTTTTCTATGTATAATATGTATGTATTTACAAAAAAAGTATGTTTATGTATTTATATCAGTTGTCTAGTTACCCATAATACAAGCTCTGCTTAGTTTGGGGACTAGATGGCGTTGTGTGTAAAAATATCCGAAATATTTATTATTATTATATATAGTAATTGAGTGCATTGTCTTTGTTATATAATATTAATTTACCCAATTAATTTATATTTAAATGATTTTAATATAAATTTGATCATTTTGTTAATACTTTTGAAAATAAAACTGAAACTAATTACAAAAATTTTTATACAAAATACTGGTAAAAATAAAAAACGCTATGGAACGAAAGAAAAAGTCTTATGTAAGTAATATTTTTTATTGTACGACTAATAGCGTTACTGTTAACATAAAATATCTGTATCTAAATTACTGTAAATATTAGTGTCAACTACCTGATCCCCGTGGTTTTACCTGTGGTTATTGTTGTACTTTTATAACAACCGCGGGCAACGCCGTAGGTTGAACCTAGTCAAATAACACCCTAAGTTACTTACTCTATCATGAACTATCTGCCAGTGAAAGTCCCTTTAAAAAAGGTGCAGCTTCCAGAGATTAGTCGAAACAATATTTGATAGAAGTAGTGCTTAATATACTTTCGTATGCATTCAGTAGAAAGCTGTTAGTTTAAAGTTACATATAACTATAATTTAAATTAAAGTTCTCTTCAATTTAATTTACTTGCATAGATATAATTGATCCGATATATAATTAACTTATAATAAAGTTAGCTGTAGTACATATTTCAAAATGTATACTTGTTTACAAAAAGTCCTGGTGTTCGTACCATTCCCAACACTTAAGGCGCAAAGTTGTCAGAGTGATCATGCAGCAATTTGGTACGAAAATGATTCTGAGTCGTGAGAAACTGTGGCCCTTCGGAACGAGTCCCAGGAGTAACGGGGCAAACTGAAGCTCCGGGCAATATGCTAATGCATTGACTCTCCGCGAATGCCGCGACGATGCTTGCGCACTGCCTCTGGTGCTACTAACCCACATCTCGTCCATTACAATGACGCGACTGTTTGTGGTCAACACGTTGACTGACCACGAACACGCTCACGTTATACTTTCATATCGATCAACGAAAGTTTTTGAATGGTCGTGAGTAGGAAGTAGGTGTCTGTTTGTTAATTATTGAGAATCATCAACGGTATGACAGATACTTATCTGTAGTGAATGTTAGTGACTTAAACAGAAGCGGTTGTATTAAATTGACATGATGATGATGACTTGTTTCTTGAGCAAGGCGTTTAATAATTTTAATTTGTAAGTAAACTTCTTAGTTAATGTTTAGAAGAGCGTTCTAATCAATAAGTGTAACGGAGGTCAACATTTTCAATTTTGGTTCATCTCAAGACGTTCAAGTGCATCGCAACGGTGAAAGAGAGAGGCCACGCGCAGTTCTAGCGTGTCGTTCATCCTTCGCGCAACTCTTAATTCAAAATATTGCATTTTGTTACGTAAACTCATTAATATTTTTTTGTTTACAGTTTCGAATCCGAAAGTGGGAACTGCAAAAACGTGGGCGCGTTTCATGCGGAATGGCGACGGACGTGGCTGTGGAGGACTTCGTCACCATTGTTCCGGTTGGCGAAGGTAGACCGTCTTCTCGAGACTCGTCTTTTGTAACGGTGCTTACGGTGGGCGCAGCGGCCGGTGCGGCAGAAGTTAAAGTTCGGAGACCGCGCGGAGAGCGGTTAGGATTAGGTCTCAAATTCGAGGGTGGATCAGTGGCTGCTGAAAATGTAAGGAGGCTCTTAGTTCAGTCATGCGCAGAAAATAGTCCTGCAGCAAACGCTTCAGCTCCATGGGGAAAACTGATACCAGGAGATGAAATATTAGCAATCGATGGAGAATCGGTGTCAAATTTAACGAGAATAGATTGCGTTCGACGACTAAAAGACTCGGATGAGACATTAACATTACTCGTGAGACATTTTGAACAAGATAGCAAAATGGAACAAAACAACATGGACGTAACAGATTCTATTTCAAATTCTAAGCAATCAACAGAAATAGTACGTCCAACAGCTTTACCACCACCTGTGCCTCCAAGAAAACTTGGGAAAAAAAATTCTTTCAAGGACAAACCAACTTCTATATCTGTTGCTGATCAAAACTTGTCTAACAACAGTGAATCAATAATTGAAGGTCTGTTAAACAGTAAACACAATGGTATTTCTACCCTGACTAAATTGTCCAGAAAGTCTTCATTTGACAGTCATATTCATCGCCAAACTAAAGAAGGTATAGCTTACCTTAAAAAAGGATCTCCAGAAGAAGTACGACGATTAGTACGACGTTTGTCTGACGGCAAAGCCATGCCTCCAGAAGCAGAAGTATACATTGACTTATTATCAACAGAATGGGAACGATGTTTGGTTTTAGCCGATGCTGAATCGGATGATACAGGCAGCTCTATATCCACTGTTGTGGATAGATTAGGATCTATGGGTAGTTCTGTCGAGAATAGTATTCCTTCTACTCCAACCATGCAACCTAAAACTATAGATATACAAAAGGTTCTTAACTGTATTGAAAATATTGACACTAATATTTTAAAAGAAATGACTAATAAAAGGTTTTTAGAAAAACAGATTGAAATTAACACCGAGACCAAACTAATCGAAAAAAATGGTATTACCAATGGTTTTAACAATCAGGAAAATACAAAAATACATACGTTTATTACAGAAGAGTCTACTATTACGAGAAAAAACTCACAAAATGATACAAATAATAATAGTCCAGTAATAACAAGCAATGGAGATGTAACACAAATTGATCAAACAAAAAAAGTAGACAGTAAAGTAGAAACGGTTGTTTTACCTAAGCCTATGCCAAGAAATACTAAAGTTGAACGTTCTGCCAGCGAAAAAAAGCCAAGAACAATACCTGTACCCGAAACACCGCCACCACCTGTCCCAGAGTCTTTATTAACACCGACGAAAAAGAACTGCATTGAATCTTGGTTACAGCATTCAGAAGCTGAAATGAATAATAAAACTGTGGATAAGCCCGAGGAAAGTTCTGTACCAGAAATGTTGCCTCGTCTAATAGATTTTGTGCCAAAACATCAGTTCAAAGATAATAATAATGAAACACCACTAACACGACCAACAACCGCACCGCCCCCTCCACCCACCGAAACCAGAGAAGATGGTTCGGGGGCATCACTAGACACTATTGGAGAATTGGACGAAACAGCTGACGTTCCCGACAACCTGTGAGTATTATGTTTGCTTTATTCAATATGTTTAAATTTGCTAGTTATGTATATAGTTAGGTAATTTATTTAGTAGTAGAAGAATTCTGTCATATTGTTAGCGTTTGTAACTAATTATAATTTAAAATAATGGTTTAAATGCTTCATTTTGGTCACAAGAGTTATCTGACATAAGTTGTGTTTATGATACGACATTTTGTTTTGCCTAAATATAAAAACAAGTAATACATGAACATAAAACATGACTGCACATTGATACATGACCCTTAGTAAGAGAACTTTATATACAAACAGTGTAATAAATATTCAAAACTATACGACTGTTATAAATTGTCGTATTATAACATTTTTATAGCACCGACTTAAGTCTCTAAGCCTTCCGGAGCCAGAGCTCTTCCTATGCATATCGTATTTTAGTTTTCAAAACAATAATCAACAATAAACATTTATCTTTCATAATTAATAATATTAAATTACCCGAGGCATTACATTTTAGAAGTATATTTCTAACTAGCTTTTATTCGCAGCTTCGCCTACGACTTATTATAATGTAACTTTGATTGCTATTTCACCTACCTAGGAGTGTAATTTTCCATAATCCTACTCATATTAGTGCTCACCTACGCTCCTCAATGAACACACATGCCAAATATCAGCTTCTTGCACCCAGTAATTTCATCTGTGAGTTGTCTGTCAGTCAGTCAGTCAGTAACGGAACAGTTTTATTATGCACAAGTCGCCTGCCCAGCTCCGCTCGTGGACATATAGTATTGATTTCATATCGTGTTGCTAAATAGCCTATGCCACTCCCAAATATAATAGTCTTCTATTGCCAAAAAAAAATCAAAATTGGTTCTGTATATCCAGAGATTACCCCTTACAATGTTACAAACTCACAAGTTTTACCTCTTTGTATAATAGTATAGATATTTCTTAAATATTGATTCTTTTTCTTTTAAGTATAGATAATAAAACTGTTGATTGATTTTGTTTAAAAAATATTTCTTACAATAAAAAAGTATATTCAAACAAAAGACTAGCTTTAACTTGTTCAATATTCAGCGAAAAGAGCCTTTCTTGCCTTTAGTGGTACCTACTCGTGTTTCAAGTGTCTGTCGCCATAGCTAGCCATTAAAATCCATTTTTTCAAAGCAAATTATATTGGAACTGGGACAAATGGGTTACTAGGTTGAGCTTATGCGACTTAATGTCTTGTAGATTCAACTCGAGGTCATTTCCAAATTTGAGACATTTCATGTATTCTAGTAACGCAGATGCAATCAACTTCAGTGCTTAACTTAGTATTTTAGAGGTGGTTTGAAATCCAATCGGAGGTTAGCACGCAATCATTCATGTGAATAACCGGAAAATGTTTATAATCAATTATAATTTTATTGTGAATGTGCACGTATATAATTTAATTAACCATAGAGTTTTAACATTTACCTCGAAATACAAGAATTGAATTATAAAATATTAAGATCAAGGTAAAACTCGATTACACGACACTGGAAGTTATTGAATCTACTCGAAAATAACTGCGTGCAAATAGATTGCTATTTTTTTGTTTGGTCAATTAATAGTAAGGTTCCATTTGAATAGAAAATAAACCTCAAACGACTGCTTTCGGGCTGTCGTATTTCGTTGGTGAGTGCACTGGGGGCCCAATGATGCAGAGTCAATTCAATAGGGTGCCATAGTGTGGGTTCCCATATTGCATTGTTTGCATTCGCACTTTTGACTTTGGTGACCATCTTAGATTCTACTACGTTACACAGTACAGTCACTTTGGCAGACACATTTAAACATTTTTTGGTGCGATATGAGATTTTCTGATGCTATTTATGTAAATAGCTTGAAAGCTGATTTTTATACATAACAAAAATTGAAGAAGGCTTTGTTAACGTTTAGTAATACTATTGTTGATTATAGGTTTTCCTAAATAAAAACTCATAAACTTAGTCATTCTAAGAATTTGCTAAGAAGAAATAAAATAACAGAAATGACTTTGTCGGTGAACAACAACCTTTCGCAGTTCGACAAATGTACCATCAAAAGATTTGTTCCGCGTATCCGTCACTGGCTCCGCTTGCTTGTTAAAATAAATACGAGCCATTTGAACGTAAACCTGGCTATTCGTCGTCTTGAGTTGATGGTCTGTCTCATAAAATATACTCGACATGCATAACTTTAACTGTAGGATATATATTATATGAATTACAGTTCACACACCTACCTTTTGCTTTACGACACATACGTAACATGCCCAGTGCACCTTCCTGTTCTGTAGTTTATAAATACTTTTGTTCAACAACATTCCATAGTATTCCATGAATGAATAGCAAGCATTTGTAATTAAATAAAGGCGCTTTTATTTATTGCAATATTATGTATTACAGTATTATTATAATTTAAATATGCTGTCGCAAACAAATGAAGGTTGTAAATAGTTATTTTAAGTCTTGCTTAAGATCATCCTTGGAAATGAAGAGAATACGCGTTAATCTGTGTCATTATTAAAAAAAATGATTATTTCTGTTCAAAAGCAGTTGTCGTGTTGCACAAAATTATTATTTTGAATGATCAACTTAAGACTCTATTCTAATTCTGAAATAAGACACTAAAGATATCATAGAATTACGATAAAAAGAAGAAGAAGCAAAAGGGTAAAAATAATAATAAAAATAATTAACGCTAAGTGAGAAGATAAAGGTGAAAAGATAAAAATACTTCAAAACTTTACATTTTCGAACGGCGGCAGCCACGACCACATGTGAACGAAAGTGGTAATTTTCAACTGAATCTCCCGCTTTGACGACCTACAAGAAGCAACTGAAAACCTTTATCATCTAAAAAACGTAAGGAAGAAATAACAAAATTAGTATCAGAACCATAACAAGCAATATCTAGCCTTTACTATTCGTTTCGTAGTAGTTTGTTGGTGGATGACATAAGTATAATGATGACATGATTATACTATCATCTTCTACTAAGACGGAAAAATGGTGGTAATAAAAACAGATGTCTGAATAGGGAAGCATGTCAGTTGGTGCAGGTAACACTTATAAAGAGAGAGTCCATTTAAGCCACGAATTGGGTATCTGGTGATGTTCCAATCGTGTCTTAGAAGATAAGTCATGGAAATAGCGGTCTTATCTGAGATAGTTATTTCTTCCTCGCTACGTTAATATACTCCACTACATAGAACTATTTTTGTAAGAAACCTTGGAGATCAAGCACCGTAATTAATGCCAAATTACAAGAAAAATCGTTGGTTAAGTAAAATTTTTGAATTTTAACATTGAACTCTCCATTAATGTTTCGAGAAAACTCCTTTCAATAGTAACGCGGTCACTGATTAAAGAAAGTAAATTTTCACTGAAGGGGAAGTAATCACTACTTGGAATTGAAAATATCCATTTACAAGTAAGCCGATCGAATGGTTAGAAATTAACCTAACGTTTCCAACAGAACTGGAAGTAACTTTTATGTTTTCTCTAGTTTCTTGCGATGGGCGGTGTAGACCCGTTATGATGGACGATTTATGATTGCTCGAGGCCTTGAATTATTATTAAAGAGAAGCTATTGTGAAAATAGATCAGTTGATGTTGAAATAAAAGTTATAAATGTTGGTACTTTTCAGCACAGTTTTATTATCTGCCCGTTAGAAAAACTTAATTGTAAACCAGAATCAATTTTTCTCAAGCATTTGTAGTAGTGAATTTATTTGGTGCATTCATTATAATTATCTTTATTAAATGTACATAAATCAAATTTATATATAAACATATTATTATTAGGAGCAGTAAGATAACTCTCATTATCTCAAAACTTAATTATTAAAATGTTAGTTTATGACTTATCTGAGTACCTATAAACTTTCTTATTAGTATAGGTCAGTATTGTAGTTCAGTTTTCACAATCAAATCTGCCTATATATTAAATATTTTTATAGAATTAAGAATATGTGACACTTTAGGTATTAAATATAGATATTTATTAATAAAAAAAATTGTTTGATCAGTATTGATCAATCATAATCATTAACAGTCCAAACAGCCCAGTGCTGGAAACGGACTTCTTTCGAAAAAAAGGTTTCGGTTTACCACACTGCCCAGATGGGTTTGTGCCAAGTTTGCCTTCTCGTTTGTGACCAAGGGAAAAAGCACTCTTAGTCGGCTCTTACGACACACATTGGACTAATAGGGGTGGTGACACTGAAGTCTTACGTCACCACACCGATATCAATTTGTTATTTTTTTTTGCTTTTTGCTAAAAAAGTTAAAACCCATTAAATACTCGTAATGTATTTTTTTAAATTAACTTGTTATTTATGGAAACTGCAATCCTATCAACTTATCTGTCATATAAATAAATTTAACTAGCCACACAGTTACCTACATACATATCACTATGCTATCAATAAGACAAAAATAGTAACCATAATTGACAGAATGTCATAGTTTCACTTTTGCTAATATATGCTTTTCTTCATTTAATCATAGGCTTACTTTGTCTTTTACTCTTTCGAATTATTTAAAAGGCTTGTTTATAGCAATATACTTGTGTAATTAGCATTTAACAACCAACTTCATCGTTATTAGTCGTCATATAGTTGTTGGTAATTAAAAAAATAACGTTAAGTGAATGGTTCTTTATTAAGAAGGCTGTCTACTTTTGTATTTAATTAACAGGTGTTTAAAATTGATAATGAGAAAGTTTTATTTTTTATTTACATAAAGTCTGTCTTTAAGCCTTAGTTATAAATACTTTATATCATGTCACCTGTATGTCATATGCAGTAGCATCTCCATAGGCTCAATAGTGTGGGTCACCGTGCTGCATTGTCTGCGTTCACAATGAGGATGGAATATCCTGGATTGTGGACTCCTAGATTCATGCTTTCAATCAGACAGAGTAAAGTCATATTGGAAGGCTTAAATAAAAAAGGGTCATTTTTTATTTATTGTTTCTTGGTAAAATCCAAATTGCTTTCATAAACTTGAAAAAAAGGGAAAGGAAACAAAAATATAGGAAAAATACTAACAAAATGCAAAAATGATAAACGCATTGACGGTTCATGGCACGTTAAGCACCTAATTTAATATCTACCGGTCAGTAGGCTGAGGGATATATAACTTTTATATTTAACAACGACAATATAAAAATATTAAGGTAGAGCGATTTTTTTTAATCTACGGAAACCGAACACAAACAGGAAGACATTATACACTTAATATGTAATTTTACGAAAGCCAAAGTAACTTCTGTGAACTTTTTTTACATAACCAGTGAAATTGTTTCATAAAGATTCCGCTAAATGATAAAATACCTAAACTTCATTGTTTTCTCAGCAAACAATACTTTTACTAGTTGCGCAGGAACAACAGCTATAAACAAAGAAAATAATATTCTATTCCGAACGGCGACACACATGGCGAGTTTTCTCTATTTTCATGCAAAATAGCGGGTAACAAAAGCTGGGTGGCGGCAAGGGGGCGTAGCCGCTACCGACCATGTGCGCCCTCGCCCTCCTGGCGCACTCAAAATGCAGCTAGCATACTCACTTCGGTCTATACTTAGTGGGAAATCTATGAACACTGTAATATCTTGAAACATTTTAAAGTTCTCGTTAAACTGTAAAAAAAGTCATTAAAAGACGGAAGGGTCTTCCGTGGAATTCAATACTGTGAATTTTAATACTGATGTAATAAACTTTCCGTCAAATGATCTACTTTTCAAATGACTTCTAAAAAGAAGAGGTCATTCATCTCTCTCGTTTCATTGTGTATTTTGAAGAACTTGTTCATAATGATATTTTTTTTTGTTTTTTTTTTCTATGATATTAACTAAACATTTGGCGATAAAATATACTTGCAGAATAAATAATTATCTTAATTAAAAGTCGGAACATAATGTTCTAGAGCCAATAAAGTCATTCCAAACTTTATTTTTATTACAAAGTATTTTTTTACGAAAATACCTACAACTAGGTATTTATTTTTATGTGAGAACTACCTACGCGAAGGATGTATTGATGCCCAAATTTTTTTCAATGACAAATCCGGTTATGTAAACGTAGGTTTACTAAGATATTTCGCGAACTATTTTAAGTTTCTTTTCTAATTTAAATAATTTTCAAATTTGGCGATAAAAGTTAAACAAGATAAAATCGACACACCAAGTTAATATTTATTAATTTGCTGCTTAATTAATTATTCAAAATAATTAAGAAGAGTGTGATGGCTATAGCACTGAGATATTGCGTGATGTGTAGACACTGTAATAAATCTATATATTAATACGTGAAACAAAAATATATTACCCCTTCTTAAGAAGATTCTGCAAACGGAAGGTGTATGGTGCTTGGCACAGTTAAAGTTTATATTTAGGAGGAGTGCAGAAAGCTAAAAACATAAAATAATTGTCGAATTTCGACCAGTGGGATCTCCCACTGGTCGAAATTCTACAATTATATACAACTAGTACATATTGTACTGTACTATAGTAATACTTGGAACTGAACAAAATTAAGCAAAAATCTTCATGCATTTGAATTAAGCACCATTGGTTCTACTTCCCATGAAGTAGACTGCAATCATTGTATAAGCAGTCAGCTGTTCAATCCGTTTCAAAGAGATCTCATAGATAGAGCTTGAAAACTAAGCTTGTTTAAATAGACGGTTTTTAAGAATTGCATCATGGTTTCAACTATTACGATTCATTTATTGAATCAACGATATGATTGTGCTTCAGCGGGCAAGAAACCTTTAGACTCAGATTACAGTGACATGTAGTATGGATCATTTAAGTATGATCGTTTCATGTTTGTTACTCTTGCAAAACACCGGAAATTATATTGTTTTAAGGTGAAACGGGCCGATGTAGATTTTGATAATATTTTAACATTAATAGTTTAGATCAAATTAAAATTCACGATCACACAAGCCTACTCACTAATAAGCTTTATTTTTTTTTCATATTTTATAGTAATATTCCTGTGACTAGATCATGTACAACATACTATTAGCATCACTCATAAGACATTAAATATAACAGGATACTAGATTTCAAGGATTATACAAAAAAATAAGGTAAAATTAAATTTTTTGAACAGCATTGATAAATGTAGTTAAGTATTCACATTTGATAATATTAACTACATTTTCAGGGTTAGAAAATAAAATTTATACGATTTCAAGTTTCACTTTTAACATCACCCTTTGAGTAATTAAAAAACGTATTAAACATAATAATGGTATCCAGAATAATTTTCATTTGCTGTAAAATATGGTAATTTCTTTCTTAATACAATATTGTTAGTTGATTTAGGGCATAGCGTCAATTACCTGATGTGCAGTCTATAGAATCTGTCTTAGTTTCATTGATAAATTGATTATAAAGAGAATGACCGTTTGTTTCACCCAAAGCTAGCACTTTTAGTTCTAGAAACCGTACCCACGGCACTAAAGCGACTGCCATACTATTAACAGGTACGTTGTTCGTGTGGTCCGTATCAGCAATAAGCTTATATGGTTAAAGTGCATTACACTGTATTAAATTCCAAAGTTTGCCTTCAGCTTGTTATGAAATCCAATGCTCATAGTTGAACCGTATAGAGTGCGTACGTGCTCAGGATATGCAATATTGCCAAACATTAGGCGCTACTGATTGCTGCATAACCAAGTACTTTTAACGTTCGAGTTCATATTGTTGCATAAATCTTTGTGATATTATCGTGAATTTACAGAGCATAATAAACAAAAACAACTTGGAAAATGCAGTTTGGTGGCTGCTTGTTTACTACAATACTATATGTTGCTGTGTGCTGTGATGTCGCCCTTGTGCCTTTTGGCTGTATTTTGTGTAGTGACAGCAATGTAGAGTGTCACCACAGCTATTTATTTTATAGGTGACATAAGAGAAGACTAAGTGTGCAAACTACGCAGTATATTTCACTGTAAAAAGTAGGAAAACATGAAACACGTGCTACACTATTCCGGCTGGCAAGTGTAGCATAGCTAGGTAGGCTAAGATCGGAATCCTATGTCCAAAAGCTGTAGAAGATTTTTGAAGACGTTTCCATTGTGTCTAAATGAACTCCAACACTTATTTTACACTATTGATTAATATTATTTTATTGTTTTATTAAGGAACAAACAGTCATATATGTATGTGTGTACATGTTAAGTTAAAACATAATTTTATGTTCCTATAGACCTAGTGGTTCCCTTAGTTACTTACTTAAATATTATAATGTTTTTAAATTAAGCACAGTGAAGTGTTATATTAGCTGTCTCGAAGCTAATAAGTTCATAGTTTCTTTATCGTCTTGTTCTTGATAAATTAGTTTTTACACAAGCGTTCGGGATGGAAGATAAGTGTATTAAAAATAATAAATATATTATTACTTATTATTTTAAAAGTTACAGGTTCAAAATATGTATGTAAATATTTATTTCACGTTGATAATTATTAAGTTGCATAAACTCATGTTTTTTGTGTGTTAGAGTTCAAATATGAACCCTAGTTCAAGTTATGTAATCTAAAACTGGAATTTCTTGTTTTAACTGTACATTCAAGTTATTTCTTGCAACTAATATGACTAGCAACAAATGCAGTTTAACACACTTTGAAATATGAGTGTAAACTCTCGACATTTTGATTAAGTAATCTATTGTCGAGGAGTTCTTCGTCAGTGGTTAAACAAGAACGCTCGAAATTTAAAAAATGCCGTCATAAGCAATTATTAAGTTTTCTTTGTTTGAAGTCATTCTTGTTATACCTACTTATATCATGAAGTGATATCATAGTTTTATATGGTTTATTTGTAATAGACTAAGGGGGAATTCGAGATATATTCAAAAATAATGATGTTAGACTATCACCGAAGTACATAGAGTTTTCTTATAGTAAAATTAAGTCATCTGATTACTTACTTTCTTAGTTACTATTGTGGTACTTGTTTACGTATGAAGCATGAGGCCGAAAACAATTGACACTAGTCAAAAACATTAAAAAAAATGGCCTCCGTAAAAGATATTAGTATGACAAATAATGATAGGTATCACCTATACCCGTATCAATACATCATTTTGGGATACTTATGACTGAAAGTATGTCTAATTGTATAAGCAACAGACTTGAATAAAGGTATGAATTTATTTCTGCAAACGTACTCATCATCAGCCTATTGCGGTCTACTGCTGGACAAGGCCTCTCCAGTTACATATTAACCCTGAATAACTGATCACACATTTTTTTCATTCTTTATAATATTAAAGGAATTTTCAAACAGGGCAGCATACGTTCATTGCACGGGAACCTCACCTTTATTCAAGTGTATTTATATATAGTGTATATAATGATTCATGGCAACTTGTCATACGATAGTCACTCCTTCCATATGAGATCATGGACAAACATCGTATAATGTGGCATCAGATTATATCCTTATGTACAAAACAAAAAAAGTTAATTATTTCTGGTAAATCGTCAGTTTCCTCACATAATTAATTATCATTATATTTATTAGACAATATAACTAAAAGAATTATCCGGATATCCTCTAACATAATTTACTTCGTAGCAATTATTACGGCAATAAATATGTGGTGAAAAGAAGGTCGTCTTTTAAAACAGTGGGCAAGGAAAACTCATAATAATACAAACTTTACAAAACGTCGTCTTCTACTAGGTATTTAACGAAAGAAGGGAGGGAGAGTATCGAGTCATTAGAAAGTACGTAACACTAGAAGTGTATAAATAAAAAAGAAATCATTTCTGCGATGAACCTCGTTTCTAGAGTAGCGATAAGATACCCTGTTTGGCCATGTTCGTCAACAAATATTATTCAACGGTAAATTGTAGCACAAACAATATTTTTTGAATTATTATTAGGATTTAAATCAAAAAGTTTCACAAATATCCTTAATGGAGTAACTATAACATTATTCATTCTAATGCATTAATTCAAAGCTCTAAAGATATAGAGAATTTATGTATTCAGTGCAATACACCTAAGCGGACAAAATTCGCAAATGTAGTGAGTCGGTAATATATTCATAGAATAGTTACAAATATGTACAAGTACCCGAATGGTCGTATATTTATTTACTGTAGTAAACAGTAAATTTGAAATGAAATAAACTTGTTATTTGTGTTGATATTGATAATGACTTTTATCATTAATATAAATACTTTTCAGTAATAAAATTAGGAAGAACCGAGTGATTTCGCATGCATTTAGCATCGATAGATATAATAAATCAATTAATCATATTTTAAATGAACTTCTTTTAACTGTTGGCTATTCCTAATAAAACTATTGGAATATTATATGAAAAATAAATAAATTCAGAAGTATTTAACGCAATCAAACTCAGACAGTCCTCAATTTAATACAAAAATATTTTTGTAGCATTAAAGTGGAACGAATTCCTAATGAGTACACATAAGTACAGAAGCCATATGCCTCAATGATAAATCCTTAGAATACGGCTGCAATAATTACCGCATTGCGCTTGCTATCTGCCCTGCGCGTTATAGACGTGCCGACTTGAATGTGCCTCTGTATCAATTCGAACGTACGAACTTCATCACTGCTTAAGTTCGCAGCTATAAAGGGTTATTGAAAGTCACGTTTAAATCGTTGTTTTATGTTAGTTAATATCTCTCTCAGGATATAAATCTAAGGGTTTTCTGGAGTTATTACAGCTTAACAATTCTTATGAGGTATAAAAACCACTCCTGTAGCTTCTCAATTGCTTTTAAATGGATTTCCTAGACTTGACATGTTCTTAGAAATACATTATTCACTTCAAAGCTATAGTGGTTTGGCCAGTTGGGAAATAGGAGTGGTTTTCATAGCTTTTGAGACCTACTAATATTATGTTTATAGGAGTTTTATACACAATAATGCAACAGTTTTACAATTATTTGTAACAAGAAATATTTAAAATGATAAAAAAATACACTGATAACTTAAACTTACTGACTAACTGTACGGCTTGTCTAAACATAAATTAAAAAGCTTTCAGTGTATTGCAAAGATGTGAGTTGGCGGTAAAGTCTGCAGTGTCGAATACTTAACATTCATGTCAATACTTAACATTATTTAGATGTTAGATGTCGTAAAGTCAACATTGTGTATGTCCTGATTCGGCGCGACCTGGCATGTATTACTATTGCTTTGTTCTTATTGTAATTTGTGAATTTCGCCAATAAAATACATCCGCGTTTGCAGATAGAAAATAGCAATTTTTGCAATCAATAAAATTTTAAACTATTAAGCAATCAACATCACTGACAGAATCCGTCCCAGTCCTACATAACTAATTGGTAAGGCAATGTTCGTAGATAATCAAAGCAATAACGATCACGATATGACCCACATACTAGTTTGAAAGAGAAAACATGGTCAATAACGAATACCACAATAATGAGAACTTACAGAGCTTTCGATTTAACCTCATAATGGATAGGTGTAATGTAAATGTTCTTTGTAGGTACACAATATTGACTTGTGCTAGAATGCGACTGGGCGTGGACACTGCATATAATTTATTATTAGAACATAGTTTGTTTCACATCAACGTGCAAGTCATTGCGACAAGGCGACCAGACATAGTTCGAGGTCATTCAGTCATGTACTCTCTAACGGACCATCTTCTCAGTGTTAGGTACGTATTCTGTAAACGTTTGCACGTGTAACACTTATTGGTCGCAAATGTTGGCCACGGATTTCAACTAGGTTTTGTCATTGCATTCCAAATAGCTCATTTCGTACTCAATTAAGTTTTGGCGAAAGAAATATTCGCTCTAGTTGCACGATTTTCTTATCGCTTCTAGCGCATTGAGTTGCATTTATATACTTTGTCATTTCAACATTATCTCAAATGAGGGTTTCATTATCTGTTATTAAGTAGGCTGAATCGTCTGATGCTCGAGCCATGCGGCCGGCTGCGGCCGCTAACGGTACTTGCATCGCCCGTCTCCGACCGCACTGATTGGCCCTGCAACTCTCAGACGCCGTCTCTGCAATCCAATACATCTAATACTGTTATTAAATTTATGTTTGAGTCTATCCATACTTTCACCCATGTGCGATGGTACTCATAAGCATCGATCACGGCGCTATCGAAATGCGGCTTCTCATCCGATTTACATTTATTTTTACACCCACGCATCAAGACAAAGATATTGTTTCACAAATTAAAATCTTTTGTAGGTGAATATTTCATTGCGATAGCATTAGAATTTTATTATGTTAGCATATTAATATGGTTTCATAAACCTTTGATAGCTTTCATAATATTATCATAATTGGCAATGTGCAAATTCGCCAATTTTCGCCTGGGTAAATATGACCTGAACGGTAAACAAAAAATCATGTATATGTTATCATTTGAAAACACATCTCATTAATAATAGAAAACGAATAAATTTATATAGTTACACTTGTACTACAAAAATGATATCATATGCGGAATGTATCTGAGATACATTCAACATCTAAAAGTTTGAGTAGATTTATTCGATTACTCGATTTAAGTACACAACTGTTCTGTTTGTAATCAATTTTATACAGAGTCGTTTTAGTAGTTAGAACTTATTTTCTCATGTAAAAGTAGGTTTTAATAAATGAAATATTTACAATAACTCGGTTCGTATAACGCCGCCGCGCCGCGTTCTAACTTTGTCGTTTAATTTAACCTGTATCGACGCTGAATGTATGGAATTTCAAACATGAGAGGCGGAAGCGGTGAGCGAGGCGCCTTGATCTTGTACATACACAACATATTATGTGTGTACACTAGTATAATACATTTAAGTACTTATAGGAAACATCGCAAAGTGACGTTGCGGTGACAATAGCACGTTCGACCCTGTTCGCACGCTTCTCCCACTTTCCATTCGATCGACTTGTTCGCAGCCCCGTTTATACAGGGGCTATTTAGTAATTTACATCTATACGGCTTTGTATAGATGGTTGACACTTCGTAAGTGTTTACAGACAGCTGAAGGGTACTCAATACTTTGGTTCTTAGATATATGAAGTGCGATTGACTACTGATAATATGAATAATGTTAAAACAGTAAACTATAAAATATGTACATTTATATAGATTCTAATATATAAGGTTATTGGTTTGATGAATATAAATGATTTCTACTTTTACACAAATAGTTATCTTCATGATTTTAAAATTCAATACGTGGATTTTTCTCTTGGCATGGTAAAATTAGTCTTTTCAGCCTACGTGATCTGATATCCAATCCATTAAAGTCTTGCCAGATTTCTAAAATAAATTAGAAGAGGTCGACAGACTGCAGTATTTAATAACGTCTACAGTCTGTATATCATCGTAAAATAATCTTTTTTACTGTTTAATATTTCATCTTAAATTGTACGTATAGTTGCTCAAGATGAAATCTTTAAGTTTTTATTTTATTTAAACTATATTTTATTTAAACTATATTTTTATTGGTATTCATTCTGCAAACCAGGAATAAATTTGAAGCATAAACCAGATTTGATATAGCACGGATTATATATTCAGTTAAGTTATTTCATGGTAGCTCTATTATTACACGCAAATTAAAAAATCGATACGGATGCTGGTCTCACTGAAACGCGAAGCGTCCTTGAAGATTTAACATTCATCTCTCCGCATTTCGGCTTATTCGATTGGCAAAAAAGCATTCAAACTGCGATCCGAATTTAAAGTTCAATAAACACAACACTGCTTTTCAATTTAAGAAGCTTTGTTTTTATTGTTCGAGGATCAAGTTAGTCACAGATTTAAAGAAGTTAATTTTGAAGTTGAGCTGTTCCCGGGCAATAGTACCGGATTCTTAAAATAGGTGACTTTTTTAATGATCTCTCGTATATACAGTAGGTACAGGTGCAGTAGCCTATAATGGCATATTGATAACGAAAAGGTGGTTTATGCAGTGATTCTACGAAGTATAGATAGGCTTGCTCGCCTCGCCATCTAACGGTACCCGTCCCCGCCCTGCCTGATAATAATCCACCGATTTTTTTTTTAAATATTACTTGTTCTATAAAATATTTTATTCATGGAATTTACTGGAAAGGGATATGAAATAGTCTTGTCACTTTAAGATTCAGGTTTGTTGTTGAATACTATTGAAAATTAGTATGCATAAGTGTTGTAATATTTATGCAGGTTAAAATTACGATTTCGACCACACCTTAAGCATAGCAGAGATACCAATCTACAGTTAATTTTTCATTCAATTATATATTTTATTTACTGTTAAAATGTGTTATAGATTGAACTCAGATAATTTTATTACCTTAGTACATTAGTTTATTACCTTAGAGAGAATTCTGGGGAAAGTTAAGAGAAGGCAAAATAACTTTAGGAAAACTTAGTTAATATAGTTATTGTTTTTTATATATTTAGGCCTCTTCTGCCTGATGGAAAGTGTGAGTAAAATCTAAGAGTTGTGGTCACTATCCTCATTGTGAATGCAGACCATGCAGCGTGGTGACCCGCACTTTGGCAGCCTATAGAGTAGTACCGCCCCTGTTGAGCCTGTTCGTGCTGAAATCAGCGTGGCTCCTCTATGAAAATGTTAGTACCTATTATTGGTCACTTACTTCTAATAATCAATAATAATTTTACTAAAATATGAATGCATGACATACTCGTACACAGTTGTAGTCATGACATTCGTGACCTTTAAAGGCAACACACAAGTAAGCTCAACCAAGGAAAGAAATGTAAAAGTGTGTGACTAGTAATTACGAACAGGTACTAGTTCAACTAAAGAAGGTTTAGGTGATCAAGTAGTTCGATATTTGTAATTGAATAACAACGTGAAGGTTTTCCGGTAAGCGAGCGGCACAACAAGTTGCGTTTGCTTCACCGAGCAAATCGACGGGCGCGGGGAATGTCACGACGTGGTTAGCCTAGCTAGTGCTAAGCTTCAATCTGTTTCGCCTTTCGCGATCATTCTATAGGTATTTCTCTTTCTAAATTTATCGCCTTGATCGAATATGAAGCGTTTAAATTAAGGCTTCTATTTATAAATAATTAAAAAATAAATACATGATAGGATTTAATTGATTCAATTACCGTAGCTCATTTAACCTAAATAAATATGAATTCTCTTACTTCCGACAAGTTAACAATGTTGTTTAAAAGCCTTCATTTGGCAATGAATTTTAAAATTTGTTAATGAATGTTTTTATTGAAGAAACGTTAATTTTATGACATCAGCTTCGTTTAAGTTTTGATTTCGAATATTTTGTTGACATTCTCATTCTACTCTTGGTGGCCACGGACCCTGACATTTCGATATAGGCAACTGATGACCTGTTTTCGATGTTATTTGCTATCAAATTCTTAGAATGCCTTCCAATAATGTTGAAATATTCACCTTCTATGCAAATTATTAAATTGCACTTTGCTAAAATTAATTCAGATTGTAATAACTTGACACGAATTTTATTAGTGGCTATTGAAAATCATATCTTACTTTAAATTAAATGTAACTGGGACTTAATAATGTAACAGTCTACGGTAAACGATACTTAAGCTTTTTAGGGTTCTGAAGTTTCTCACTCGGAATCATTAAAGATTCGTCATATCCGTCCGTCTGTCCGTCCATCCGTCCGTCCGTCCTCAGCTTACCGTCGAAACGGTTAGTGCTAGAAAGATGAAATTTATTTTTTTATATTCTTTATTTATTTATTCTTATATTTATTTATATTCAAGCAATAACTTAAGAACGGATTGATACGAAACTTTAAAATTATACATCAGAATTACACATAAATCTTTATTTATCGATATTATCGATACACGTAAGTGAAGGCGCGAGAAAAAGCTAGTACATTATAAATAAAAAAAAAAAAAAAAATAGCAACTTTTAAAATGACACTAGTTATAATTTAACGATAGCTATAATAATAATAATAATAAATAATAAATATTTCGGACATCTTACACACAACATCATCTAGTCCCAAACTAAGCAGAGCTTGTATTAAGGGTACTAAACAACTGATATAAATACATAAACATACTTTTTTTTTTGTAAATACATACATATTATACATAGAAAAACACCCAGACTCCGAAACAAATATTAGTGGATCACACAAATATTTGGTCTGACCCGGGAATCGAACCCGAGACCTCTTGATCAGCAGCCGCATACGCCAACCACTAGATTAACAAGGCAGTCAAATTAAGCTATAATTAAGCTATGTTTCAACGACTATAGTTAAAATATAGCTTATTGTTATTGGGTTAATTTTGTAAAAATAACGTTTGATGCTTTGTACATCCAAGCTGCTTCATAAGCTGCTTAGACATCCAAACAGTTTACGAAGCTAAGTTCAAGACATTCAATAAATCACATTCTTAGTAAATAAGGCTTGCGTTGTTTTATTACAAAATATTCGCATACCAGCTGTTCTTCTACCGTGACTGTAATTTAACCCGACTAAAACGAGATTGGCTATTATTATAATTTTCTATTTTTTTTATTTATAGTACATGGTTCTTTATTGATTTTTTTACACAAACATATTATTGATATTATAATCTTCATTTGTTTTCTTGCAGGAAATCCGTTGAAACTATAAAGAAGAAGGAGCGAAAGTCGTCATTTGAAAGAACATTCTGGGAAGGTGAGTAAAAACATGAATATTTTATGTTTTATAGTTATATACAGTCAGCGACATCAGAACAAATAGGTACATATATGGACTTAAACATCTACCAACATTTATTGTGTGCAACTTGTCCGAATATCCGTATGTCGAACCTTATAGTTGATAACACACAGACGTTTTATAACCCTCTTCTACTTTGGTTAAACATTTTTGTTTCCTTTGCTGAAAAAACAATGTTGTTATTAATGTCAAACATCAGTCGAGTGATCCCCCGTAAAAGGACGAAAATGTAAAAAGTAACGAAAAAATTCATACAAATTGATTGAGCTCATCATAAATTTACTGATATCGGGTAAAAACTATATCAATCTACAGTTTCACAGTTCATCATTCATCATCATTAAGAGACTTGAACAGTGTACTGCCGAACATAGATTCAAAACTCCTTGCAAAAGAGGTACATCAATAAATAATAAAAGTTCCACAAATATACAAAATTCATATTTAAAGCGTATCAAAATTGAAGTTTGTGAAGCGGATACATACTAGCTTAAAAGTTTTATATACACAGGTGATATATTATCAAAAAGTTATTCGGTACTTACAGGTTATACAACTGTCAACTCTTTACTTAACCTTTCTCAACCTTTTGTAAACGTATATAAACCTTGGGTTATTACTTAAAAGGACTGTGGTGCATATGACCACGGTCATACTGTTAAAATTGACATATTTTTATTATATTTATATTTAAGTAAACATAATATAATAAACGAGGTACGACAAAGTTATTGAAATGGCCCAAATTATATACGCAAAGAGTCTTTATGCGGTAGTTTTCATTTCATCTCGTCATGTCATCTTATTTAATACCATCAACGTTTAACCTAGACGACTTACAATTTAAATTAACGTTTAAAGACGCTACCGGTACATGTTGACATTTCACATAGGTAACATCCTTAAATATAATAGGCCCTAATAAAAACATGATATTTGTTTTGCAACATTCTAGTGAGTCAAATAGACGATAGGTCAACCTCTCACTACTTATGCAATTTTGCGACCACTGGGCCACCGACAGAATGTACATTTTTATCGTAATACCGGATTTAACTTCAATTGATGATGGTTATGCATACATTTTACAGTTATTTCTACCATTAAATATAAGCCGCGTGAAATTAAGTTTAGTTTGTACAGAGTCATTCTATAAAGTTTGTATTGCATAGTAGCTTTTGGGTTTGTTACGATATTTATATTACATACAGAGTCATAGGTCAAAACTGTATGCAACAGTGTCTGTACAAGAATAGAAAAAAGGTTACAGAAAGTTCCTCTACCTCGTATTAACTTTTGTGAGATCGTGTTCTGAATCTACAATACTTCTTAATAATAAGCCTTTGTTTATTCATCGCCTTTAAAAAGGTTTGTTATATAATAGTACTCTCACAATAGCGCTGTGGACGTTGTTTAAAAAAACATGTAATAAAAAAATTGTGAATGATTTCATAATTAATACTTTCGTGTATGGTTTTCATGTATATTGAGGATATGCGGTTTTACTCAGGAGAGAACTTGGGCTACTATCATAGTTGACGGAGGACATTTATTAAAGGGTAAATTGAGCTTCAGCTTGGTTGTTTTTAATTTGATTTTGGTGTTTCAAACTTGACTGGGCTAATTCTTACCATTTTAATAGGCTGCCTTCAACGCCTAACATAACAAGTTCTGTCAGTTACCTCCAGGAGTAACAAAGTAAAGAGTTTGTTATTCCTGGAGGAAGCTGGCACTTCCAAGTAACCCAGGTCAATCGAAAATATGGATAATGCTTCATTTTAGATGATGAGATGGACATCATGTCATAAAAGTATTTTATATTATAATAAATTTACAATGTGATTCCCATTTTACATTGTAAACAAATAAAATCAGTTACAGCTATAAATAAGTATTTAAGTATTCAGATAGAGTAGCGTGATAAAATAGTAACTGCGGCACGCGCGCCAACTCAAGCGCATATCAAACATCGACCGAGACTGAAGCTGCGCCTACGCATGCCATTATCAATGCTTAATTAATCGCATAATTACAATAATAATCAATTAACTATTACGTACACGACGTTCATTAATTAATTAAGATCTTTTCATGCAATGTTTTTGTAGTGTACGCAATTGCATGTGTTGTTGTAGAAGTGTTTTATTCTTTAGTAGTAGTCAGTAGTAGTATCATGCAACTAGTTATCACCCTTCGTTGCTAATTATATTATGATAAAATATTTAAAAAAAAATCATTACAAAAACAAGTTGATATAAAAAAAAAACAAGGACCAATGAAGTAATACTAGTAAAAGTAAATAAATAATTATTTCGGACATCTTAGTCCCAAACTAAGCAGAGCTTGTTTTGTGGGTACTAGACACTTGATTTAAATATATAGACATACTTTTTTGTTTAATTTTTGTAAATACATACATATTATACATAGAAAACACCCAGACTCCGAAACAAATATTTGCGGATCACACAAACATTAGGTCCGACCCGGGGATCGAATCCGAGACCTCTTGATCAGCAGCCGCATACGCCTACCACTAGAGACAAGGTAGTCAAAAGTTGTCGTGATGTGAAAAGAAGTAATATAATATCTAGACGTCTTATAAGCTCTCTATCTAAATAAAATGTCGCTTTTACTGTTTAAACTTTGATTTCATGGTAATAAACTAGAATGAAAGACGTTTTTATTCTGTAAGAGAAGATGAAGTTTTTTTACATAATAACAAAGTTTACAGTATTTTTTGTAGCAGTTTTTTAGGATCATCACCATATTTAGCTTATAAACCAAAATAGTGTAGCGATGAAGGTGAACCAGTAATGATATTTAGATTGATGAAGCAATCTATGTGGTCACATGCTTTATTATACATACATGTATCGATATTCCGGCGATGAGACATAAAACTTGTTCCATTATACGATATAAGAGAAACGTTAGAAAAATAATGTTTATGTAAATTTCATCATAGCTTTAGTATTGTTGAACTTAGGAAACTTGTGGTTTATAGCATCCGACATAATAGTGGTATGACGGAGTGGAAAAATGTAGATCTAAATAAAAATTAAAGAAATGTGGGAATAGGTCTACATCTCGCTATATATGTTATAAATCAAATGCAAAAATGGATGTGGCAAACTCATGATGGAATGCGAACGATAACTTTGAAAGATAAATAAAGAATGATTTGATTATGATCTTTGATTCCGACTTTCTCCAAAACAGAGAAATAATAATAGTTTTAGAGTTAAGATACACTTCAGGATACTTTTTAATAAAGTTTAGGTATATTTGCGTGAATTGACTTGCCGATGATCTCATTCTTACACAATTTTTTTAGCAGTTCTCTTAAATGAAAAAAAATGAAAGTACATAAGGTTAATTTTTTTACTCTTGTCTTGCAAAATTCATAATTTTCAAATAGAAAATGTGATCTTTTTTAGCAAATCTTTATAAGGTACTGTACAGTGGATGGGCGTGCATACTTTTCGAAATTAGAATTGGTTGTCCTTTAAGAATATTCTGTGCATTTTATCATAACATTTGTCATATTGACTTTCAAAGGAGAGGCCTATGTCCAGCAGTGGCTAAAGGCTGAGGATGATGGATGATATTGACTATTAGCTGATTCCCGCGGTGTTACCCGCGATTATTTTTTTAAATTGCGAGTGACGCCGCGGAGCGAAGCTAGTCTAAGAAAATAGCCTAAGTTACTCCTCACGTCATCAGTCATCTGCCAGTAGAAGTCCCGTCAAAATCGGCTCAGCCGTTCCAATGTTTATTCAGAACAAACAGACAAAAATTGCATTTTGGATGTCGGTACCATATATACTTTCATCTGCGTTTTGTAATTCTGTTCATTTGACATTACATATAGACATTCCAATTTCATGTATTTGTATAAATAGATGTATAGATCACCTGTCTCATTTCAGATATAATAGATTATAATATATTATAATAAATACTAGTTGACCCAGCGAACTTCGTACCGCCCAACTTTAAAATTTCAGAACTTGATCGCAGCGCCACCTACCGGGTCCAATTGCGAATCTAAACCATTCCCAGATCCCCTTGAATACACACAAAAAATTTCATTAAAAACGGGCCAGTCGTTTGAGAGAAGTTCAGTGACATACACACTCACACAAGAATTATATATATAAAGATACAGACAATGAACGGATTAGGTTCATTTGCAAAATAATATTATGTGGAATCAAAAGAGGAATGCTTTTAATTCCAATTGAAGGAAATTGCGATTTGAAGTGGTGTTAAAAGTTGTATTCATCTGCGCTAGCATGATAGATAGACAGATAGATTAGGTAAGTATATATATGTTAGTGTAGATGAGAGCTATCGTATTATAATGTTAGCATCTGTTGTTATATCGGAATACTTATACATACATTCAGGCCGCGAAAGTGCACCTTGCAGAGTCGTCGCACCTGCCCTCGTTCAACACATGGCGTAATGCAGTTTCGGTGCACGGTTTGGACCGCATTGCTAGCGTTCCATACGATACAATATCAACCCGGCAAAACCTTTCAAGTGTTCGAATTACGCTATACTTCTTACATTCTTGCCAATATTACATCAACCACTAGAAAAATTACGAGCATGATTTTGAAAGGTCAGTGGTCAATTGATTGGAATAACAAATTTTGTTATGCAATAACTCTTCGTTTGGTTATACTTATGCTATTGCTTGAGATTTTCATCAAATCTCTAATGTTTTGTGGTTTATGACGTTTTTTTTTATCATTTGACAAAAGCGATATGGGTTTACTATTTAATTATATAAACTATTTGTTTCTACACGAGATATTACTGATTCATAGTGATAGGTGTAGGAAAAAGAAATTAGTTTTGCATAAAATTGAAGACTGGAACTGAATTAACTAATCATAAAACGTTCAGAAAAGTTTTTAAATAAGAACTGTCATCTTTCTAACGCCATTTAGTGGAACTCGATCGGACTTATGCATAGCGAGATACAGATAACTAAGGCCATCTATTGGAAAAATAATGGATTTCTTTTTACTACACCATAAATGACTAATGGTAGGAAATATAGGAAGTAAACATTAATTGTATATATCTAACAGAAATCTAATGCTCGGAGGTTAATAAGCATTCAGAAACTTGAAGTTCAAAATAAAAAGTTCAAGATAACTTATTGAAAATTCAGTTTCTTGCTTATAATTTTTGATTTTAATGTAAATTTTGACTAACGAGGACTGATTTTTCTTAAGATTTATGATTTTTTATTCTCTTGAAAAACTGCTTAAAGTTTCTAAGGATCGGTTGATCCTTAGAAACTTTAAATTGTATCTACCAATTTTAATTTTTCTACCTCAATGTCTGCTGAATTCATTGCAATTGTATGCTGAACTGTCTGAACTTGACAGACGAAATAACAGGTTAAGAAATTATAGAAACCTTAATATTTTTATTACATTTATAGGACAGACAGACCACAGCTGGTTAGTTTTCAATTTATAAAATCAATGGAAGTAATATTTTTTTCTGTTCGCAAACTCGAATAGTTTTAATCACACAGACCGGCTTGTGTTCAACCGAAAAGGCTATTTTTCGTATACAGTTATATGAGGAGGCCACAATATCCTGTTCTTAAAATGATCACGTCCAAAATGAATTTAAAAATGATTGCTATTATTGCCATAATTTATGTGCGATCCCTAGAAATAAAGAAACGGAAGTCTCAAGAGCTTATAGAGTTCTGGTATTTTATTTTTATCGAATTTTGGGTCGATTTAATGACAGTTTCAATACAAATTAATTAATTATTGTTAGTTGACTAATTATACAACTAACAATAAGTAACAATAGCAATTGTATCAAACAAAAAGCAGACGTATGCTTTCATATTTTTGAGTGTAATATTAAGTTGATTAGGTTGCCTTGGATACTTACCGTTTCGCAATATAATTTCTACGTTTTAAAAAATATTACGTAAGACAAACCAAGTTGTAAGCTAGAGAAACATAATGTTTGTATAGCATTACATTAACAGTTATATCATGGTAGCCAATGATATTATAAAGATGGTAGCTATGATTGAGTGATAGAATTATTCGTATTTCCTAAATGGAAATAGTAATGGTATTTGAGCATGTTAAATGTTGAAAGATTTACTAGTTTGAAGTTGTAATAAAACGCGAATACCTCTGTAGCTTGGGAAATTAGATTAATCACGTCGTACATACCTATTCAATTTAGTCTTTCCCTTGATTTCTATTTGATTTTATTATCAGATCTTGACTGGAGAAAACCATCTCAGGTTTATATATTTTTGATTTATTTTGATGTAAATGACAAAGAAATAACTTAAAAACATACAAAAATAAAAGATTAATTAAGAACCTCTTGTTTGTGAGTCGGTTATATAGAGGAACTATATAAAGGAATAACTCAGACAAGGAACAACTTTTTTTAGCATTTATACTAATATTCTTATTAAGTAGTTCTAAATTCATATCTCAGGTTTACCGCAGAATGGGATCATTCTTGTTCATGTGGGCATAAAACTTATATAATGTAGAAATCAAATACATACCTTCACAGTATGGAGTATACAAGGAACAAATGAATGTTTTTTTTGATAAAACAAAACATGCGAAAACTAAAATATAGTGCAAGAGTACTTAAAGTATTGAGTATTGTATGTAAACTAAGAAGTTAACATTACAATAGTTGAAATGGAATTCCCGATGTTAAGTGGTCTCTGCTAGTATTACACTGTGTTAGTCTAGTAGCTTAGCAGACAGATTATCAGATTAGATTGAAAACAGGCTTCGCGGAGTTAGCTACGTAAGGTATACAGTAGCCATTACGAGTCACGAACACAAATTTATATTTAATTTATTTTTTTAATACCGTTTTAACCTACTTACAACTGACATTATAGTTATTTCTATTAAAAATATCAATTGTTGAAGTCACGTTCATGTCAAACGCATCTTATATTTTGTCTTTATACAAAGGATAAATATGAAGAAAGGAACAGTTGCATGTGGAAGTTAATTTAAATTGACCGACAAACAGGAATATATACAACCATGCAGAAAAATAAAATGGAACAAAGCGTAGAGTTCTTTTTACACTACACAACGCAATATCCTATTTCACAAAACATCTTTGTAACTAATTATGACCTTTATGTATGACAAAGAAATTTTCACATACTAAAAATTATAACATACTTATTCAATTCATGTTCAACGGCACCCTAAAAAGTATTATTTAAGTAAATGTGTAAGTACTTAATTAATACTTTTTAGGGTGCCGTAGTTCATGACTCGGACCCCTTTTAGTTTCGTCATGTCCTTCCGTCTGTCGGTCCTTGACTTGCGTCTTAACGGCTAGTGTAATGGATGTGTTGTTATCACGTTGACAATGTACTATAATGATTTCAGAGAAAATATTTTTATTTGGGATACCTTCTATACATACGAAGCGGATATGTTTATTTTTCTCTTGTCTAGGGTGTCATTTGATAGGTCTTTTTAAAATATTGAGAGGTTCTCAAGAAAACTTTTTGATTTACATATCCGTTTGCGAGTTTTTCAGCGTCAAAGTGATTGATATTTTGTTAAACCAGGGCTCTAAAAGCTAATAAAAATATAAATCATGATAGTAGTACTAGTAAATTTAAAGAAAAGCTGTAACAGCTTGGATAACTTTAATAGTTCAGTGGTTATAAAGGTCAAACTTGTAAAATGCGCTTACTTTAGAAACTTCGCACAAAAATAACGAAATAATAAGGACACGATTTTAAATTCATGTGAAATTATGGATGACTACGGAACCTTATTCTATGCGTGACCTGACACGCACTTAGACGATTTTTCAATAATTGTTCAATAATTAGTGAAACTAAACCATAAGTTTTTGACTACCATTCATTTAAAATGCATACTTATTAAGGTAGGTTGGTATCTTTTATCTGCCTTTTTTATTTATTTTAATTTTACCTATATCAGCACTATATTTCCATGGTATATATTTTCAAAGGATTCGTTTTCTGTCGGACATGCAATTATAATTATGATATTTTTTTATATTTATTAATAAAACAAATATACAATAACTAAAAATGTACATAAGTGAAATTTTGCTTTAATATAGATGACGTTCATTTTAGTCTTACATAGTCATACTCGCTAGTAATGAGCTTTTGATTTTACTTTTCTAATTTGGTTGAGTTAGCGGGAAACTTGATGTAAACACAAAAAATAAACTTTATGCTATATACCCAAACTAAATATTCTGCCTCATTGATGTTTATGTGCAGGGTTGGACCATTAAAGGCTGTTGGAGATATGACGTCGTCTGCAATTAGCACGTGAAAAATATTAGTCTTTTGTGTATTTTGTTTTGTAATCATACATAACACATACTTTTAGTTTCGCATGCAGTCGCTTGCTGCATTACATTATCAGTTGTGGTTATTATAAAAATAATAATTGTATTTTTAATTACAATCTTAGTACTTTGTTACTATATCACATATCAAAATTTGGACAATTTAAATTGTAATTTAGTGTATACCTTGTATGAAAAGGAGTACATGAAAAATCATTATCAGGAAACACACTTGACCTAAGAGGTCCATAGTATTAGAGATAATTGTGATTGCTTCAAATCGTAGATACTAGTCTGATATTGGCAGAAATAGACCAATTTCAACTTTCAAGCAGATCAAACTTTTAATTTTAAGTACGTTATTCAAGTACGCAAAGTTGAATTGTTTTATTTTTTCAAGCTTGAACTGTCTGCACTTGAATATACTTTCAAATTAACTTCCGCGAGGAAAGTAAGGTGGGCTGGACTCCCGCTGCATCATCATTAAACAGACGACTATGACCTGTCCGTCGGCTTTTATTGTTTAGTAACTCGCATATTGTCCAACAAAATCAATACATGATTGATTAACGTGTAATAATAATTAATAATAATTACAAAGGAACTGCTCTAATCTGCTCAAAACAGGTGCTACATATTTCTAGCATTGTTTGACATTTTTATTAGTTGTCAAACCAGTTACTAGTTTTATTAACGACTACACATTGGTATTTATCTATGTTTTTAAATATTAATCAAAAACTTTATCACTTATTTGTATAAAAAATATAAAATGAAGACATTTGTGTAAGAAATGGTTTCCTCTGGAAATGCATTCGTAAAAGGTGACTATTTTTAAGTCATTTCGCACAGAAAGTAAAAAATCAACACTACAGAGCAATCCAGACTCACAAAACATACAAATATTCATTAATTTTATCTGGGGGCAATTAAAATTTGAAATCCTGGAATTTCCTCCGAGGACGGAACAAAAAATAAATACTTGACGAACAGCATAAGTAACATGGTGACTAAATGTGAAGGACATAAAGTCTTTATTTACAAGAAAGGCTGAATACAATACATTTTGGTGGTTCCCAGGATATGTTCTGGCAAGTTTGACAGCCAACAGTTAAGTGCATACCGACGCAAAGGAATTTTATTCATTGAACCAAAAGTGCACACATACAGAATTTTTGATACTATGTGGTTGATACTGACCATTCACTGTATTGAAAAATAAAAAGCATTATATTCATACTGGATTATTAAAACTATATTTCAGCAATGTAAGTGCATCTTAAAGCGTATTGGTGTATGATAGTCTAGAGTTAGTCCGATCGATATAAAATGGTTCTACTATGTTAAGTTTAAATAACTCATAGCTTGACGACCTTTACAGATAAAATGTTGTGGTTATTACTATCTTGTTTTGTTCAGATTACGTAAGACATGTCACTGGAGAAAGTTAATTTAGTTTTGAAAGTGAAATCGATTGCACTTTCTTTCACTTATCCATTTCATAGTTTCGCTGTTGGACACATCAGTTGTGTTTTAAAAACATTCAATTTTGTTTCTCATCATCATCTATTATCGGAAATCTCATTGCAACACTGTTGTTGTCGCGTACATGCTTCACCTTTATGTAAGAGACTCCTTAGTCTCTTAGAAGCCATCGTATCTTAGAATGCGTCACTTAGCGTACGAGTACTATTTTATATATAACTAACTTTCGCCCGTAGCTCCGCCTGCGTGTATGTCGTTTAAGGCGGTAAAAAGCCAATGTGATTTCTCAGGCTCTAGACTATCTGTGTATCACTTAAATCGATTCAATAATTTTGGACTGATAGCGTGCCAGAAGAGTTACTTTAGCATTATAATATTAGGTAAGAAAGGAAGGATTTGCAAGATTCAAATTTTTTACTTTATTCAAATTATATTATATTCAAATTCTTATATTCAATGAAAAACTTAGGTCAAATTTATTGTCAAAATGAGTGGTTCAGAAATGAAAAATGTCTAGCAATAAACCAAATTCCTTACTCATGCATTCCATAAATATTTTTTCCCATATTGAGGTAGGTAATACAGAGGGCTTAATAAAAAACTGGGAATGTAAAAAAATGTGCAAACAACTCTGCAAACACGTTGGAGCGGTTTAAAGGCCGCGTCCGGATTGCGAGGGGCAGAGGCGGCGGAGGGTATATGCAGCATTCCAGCATCCCGTGGCCACGTCGACGTCACTGCTACAATGCGCATTCCATGATGCTGTTCGTTCTTTCACCGCAAATATGAAAAAGAAAGCAATAGAAAGCCGCCACATAGGGCCTGTTTACTGCTAAAAGAGTTTAACACTTTTTAAGTTACTTTTACGTAGAGGAATAATTATATATTTATCTTGTAAAAAAAAATTGAAGGGCTGCGACCCCGACATCTGTGGTGCGCGGGCGCCGTCTGCTCCGCGCGAGAGCTCACGGTCGCCGCCCTCCACTGCCTACTGATTATAATAGCTTAAGATATCGATAAATGTATTTTTTTATTAAGTCTAATAAGATTAAGTTATTAAACTAAAATTACACCACTAGCAGCGTGTCTGTCTTTAGTTGTGACGTTCAAATCTGTTCATTAAGTGTGTATAGGTCACCGTGTTAGTAAGATGGAGGCGGTGGTTCATAATGATAGTTTTGTGGATATGATGATGGGGCTTTATGTCGGCTGACGGGTATGCGGTGGGCCGCGGGGGAGAGTCGCGTGCGCAGCACGCTGTCCGTCCCTGGCTAAGTGCAACGCCCCCGTCAAGGGCGGCGACGCTGCAAATTTCTGCAAGTCCAACGCGACTCAGTGCATCGCGCCATGTCGCGGCGGCTCCGCGCTCGCCGCTCGCCACTCGCACACCGCCGTGGGCGCACGCTGCTGCACGCACCGCCCTATGTAAAATAACTGTTATTTCGGTCGTTAATGGACATGTTCCGCATTCTTAACTCGATCCTCTTTCTTCGGGTTTGTTGAGATCCGTAACACAGTTCCGTTGCCCAATAAGTGGATAGGGGTCTTGTTTACGGCAATTTAAGATTATTTTCTTAGTGCACAATGAAAGTAAATTTTCAGAATGAACAAGATTCAAAAACTGGTTTGACGAATGAAAGTGTAGTGTTATGAATTGGTTCAAATGACGATCACCTTGGAAGTGGCAGTTTATTTTTTTTACAATGTTGGAAACCAGGAAATTGCCTAGACGCTCGATATCACTTCATGGTTAGTATCAAGGAACTTCTCCACTGAAATTTTATGGTGCTAAAACGTTTTATGGATCGTAGTGTGTTTGAACTAGTCAGTAGTATTGTATCAATAACTTAAGAAAACGATTTAAATTATCTTATATTATTCTTTGTTATATGGATTGCTCAGCTTGGAGCTTGAAACTTGGTCGCCTACACGTATATGTATGTACGCATGTGTACTTATGTTGCATTGACCCAGCGGTCACCGTCTTCAGGCTGCCTTCTGAGGTTTCATGTATACATAACTCCGTTCAACGCTTTGTTAATAATAATATTTTTATAAATACAAATTTCAATTTGAGGTGACTAACTAAGCATACAGCAACTTTTATCTGTTGAAAAAGACAACAAAGAACTCTGAATGATTGTATTCTGGTTGACCTTACATTTAGAGCCTACATTTACTACATTCAGTATATTAGTTTAACACCTACGTATGAAACGTAGAGCAAATACCATATTGGAACAAGACTAACTTTAACTTTAGACCTAAGCAAACTTAAACTCTCTTAAAGATTTGGTAAATAAACTATTGTCTCCAGTTGAACCAATTACTAAAGTCTTGATGTGAGCTGTAGCTTTTATAAAATGATATGTAACTTAATTTTAGTGGGCGAATTGGTATTACAGACCTTGAATTGCTTGATGCTCCGACCAAGTTGCTTTGACCATGGTTGAAGCCTAATCGCAACATTCCTAAAAAAAATATATCGTATAACTTCAAACACTACTTTAACAAATGTTTTTGTAACATAAAATCCAAATGTCAGAAAACTACAAGTTTTAGTAAAACATACATCAATATCCTTGAGTAAGATTTGCCGTTCACATGATGTAACATCAGATTTCGAATGATACCGATCAATTTATTTAGGTCTCACAAGAATGTGATACAAATTTTGCAAGGAACGTCTACAATATCTTGCGTAACATATAACAGCTAAAATGATTTCGTGTCTGCAAGAAAATGTAAGGACCTTTTAATCTTTTTGGACAAATTATTTGTTAAATTATAATTAAATAGTTTTAGACATTTCGGAAACTAAAGTAATTTAATTAGACAGCCATTGAATTAGGTAGATGTAATCCTTCACGCGGTTTTTTTAATTCACAAGGTTAAAGTAAAATTATCTATTTACTTTTAATCCAATTTTTTACAGCCTTAGAACACCTATATCTTTATTTTCGTTCCTAGTTTCTTCATTTGTTATTTTCCATTACATCGTAGTTTCCTAAAAAGAGGTGTTTTAAATCGACGAACATATTATTCGCGTGTTTATTGATCTTATCAGTTTTCTTTGAATATTGATTCATTCATTTCATTCAAGTGGATGGATATTTTCAGTAACATTTCTCTAACAGATTTCACTTTTGATAGCTCGTGTTAGCGTCAACACTCAGTTCCAATTCGGTCCCTCCTTGTCATAGGCTCTTCGTCTTCATTATGATTACCGACAACCTTTAATAGTCCTCTGCTGGACACAGACTTCTCCTTAAAAACACGGTTTTGGCCTTATCTTCTTATCTATCTTCTTTACGCTATTTTTTTGCTTTCTGAAAATAGGCAAGGTAATTCTATTATTTAAAATAAAGTTACTGTCTTTAAAATCCAGTCATTAAGTGCCCATCTATTTAGTTATAGAGACACACATATACTTGAGTGTCTGTTATTTTTACACTGAAAGTTTTATGATTATTAGATTGTAAGATAAAGATTAGGTGTTAGAGTTTTAAGAAATGTAAAAACATAAAGTTTATTTCCTGGGTTAAATCGATATTGCAATAACAACATTGCTCACTGGTATGGAATAAAATAAGTATTATGTAAGTGTAAACTTGTATCGCAAATATGTAAATTACAATGGGTACGTTAACTATGCAGGTTTTTAAAACTTAAGCAGTTTTTAATGAAATTGAATACACACAATGCAGTTATATTATGATATTATTTTTAACTTCATAAATATTCATATTTACATGTTAGAATTTTAAACACGTGAAGATAGTTTAATGATATTACAGTTTTAAGTGCTTACACGTTGATCACGACGTAAATTTACGCAACTGTAAAATTATTTCAATCTCTTTGTTCCAATTTACGACGTCATCAAATTAATAAAACATTCCGTTAAGGTTGTCCATTCTAAGACTGAATTTTTCAGTGCCACTTGTATAAATACATGGAAGCGTGCCGTCTTTGCAAAATATGTGTACATATTAATTTTACTAGTGGCACTTATTGTTCGTTCTTTAGTTGTACCGTGTATTTCTCTACGTTTGCACATTCTCAATAATTCTTTTCATTTTATACCTAGGTATTAAATTAATGTAACCAAGACATTAAGTAAGTTGATCGGGGTTATTTCAAGTATGTTTGATAAGTAATACAGAAAAGTGATTTTTGTAAATCTTAGAAGTGTTATTTACGGCTTGCGCAATGTACACTAAAAGTGTAATAATTTTAGATACAAAATCCTACAGTGTTGTGAAAATCCATCACTCACGTTGTTTACACCGCAATGAAGAAGAAAAAGAAGGTACTTATCTGGCATAGTTCGTTATTTAAATGATTATAAATCATAATCGAATTAAATTGTTATTGTTATTGCACTATTAAGGCTACAATCCTTCTATTTAGCTATTACCGGAAGTTTTAACCTTCTCATTTTTCGAAGCGGTAGTCGAATGTTGTAGAATGTTTTTATTGTTTTCGTCATGGGCAATCGAGATTTCAGATCGCTAAAGATGTCGAGGGCCCTTGGTTGAAATGGTTAGTGGACTAGTAGAGAGTATAAATACATTGCTTAATTCACACGGGCACGATTTCAATTACTACTTCTGTTAGGGGGATAGGGAGTCTTACATATGACTCCAAGGCCGTCTTTCTAAACATCATCAATTATCACCGACAGTTACTATATACTGCTGACTTACGCTTCTCCTTAGCAAGGAGGTTTTAATCTTTAAACTACTTTCGAGTTGTCTTGGACAGTTGGCTCCTAAGGGAGGTAACCGAGGGTAGTGACAATCATTCACTACATGGAGTGTGTGTTATAATCATAAAATTAAGATTTTTTTTCCCGATAGGCGGATTTGCTTTAAAAATTTAATGTTTAAGGCCTAACGAAGTGGGCACGGGTCAGCTAGTTAATTTGTACACCGGATGTTAGTACAAACACCGATTAAGTTGTAAACACTAAATATTTTTATGTAGCCAAAATATAAGATACCAAAATATAAATTTTGGTATCTTATATTTTACTTCATTTAAATAAATTGCATTGGCTCTTATGACTATGTATCACTTACGAAAGAATAGATACGATGACGCATCATCTTAGCTAATACTGCATTGGTCAACTGTAATAGGACTCCGTGATTCATAATGTTCACTGATTTTCCTAACTTTATCATTCGATAATTGTTATTTGAATACCAATATATAACGCGAAAGAACGTTTCATGTTGCTTTACTGTTCATTAAATGTGCATCAATTTAAATCACTGTAACCGGCGAGAGTTGACCTAGTTTAAAATATTTAGAGTATTTACATGAATATAAGATGCTGACTTCGCTGACAGGTACATTTTTAAAATGTTTAATATTAATATTAGACCGCTTTGTACCATACAGTTATATATACATAAATATATACCAAAATACTAGGTAAATATATGTACTTTATAACTTTATTTTCTTTATTAAATACATAGTTTATTAATAATTTTATGTTGACCACGTATATAAATACTTTAAAAGAATTAGATGAACTGTACCTTCCGATACTGCTCACTCGAGTTTGCGTGCTCATAATATCAGGGTAAACTGAGGTGGTTACAAGAAGTCATGTTATTTCATAATGAGTATTAAATGAAGTCATTTATCTGTTACGCATAAAAAGTATTTTTCCTAAAAGTGAAATTCAATTATGTTTTTTATTTTTCAGATCGTGTCAACAAGAGCGATGCTGAAGATAAAAGTCTATCTAATGACGAAACACCTCTACCATCTTGTCCTCGACAACCACCTGATGGGGTAGAGACTCCTAGTGACGCTGTAGAAAAAACACCGGAGCCAGTATCCCGTATGCCACCGCGTCTTTCTGCGGGTTGGTCAGGTTCACGACCACGATTTTCTTATACTTCTAGAAAGCAAGATGCTCGAAGCGAAGCGAGTGTTAAAGATAAAATTGCTATGTTTTCAAATGACCTAGCAGCATCTTCAGATCGATTGGATAAATGTGGGACGTTACCAGCAAGGAGTTCCTTAGCTGTGAGAAAGAGTTCTGCCTTATATACTAATAACTATAGTGACACGGCTTCTTTGGATAGACGGTTGACAAAATCTCAAGATAACCTGGATGAATTACCCCGATCATACAAAAGACACACGGAAAGACCCGAAGTTTTAGGCGGCATTGAGCGGACATTACCTATATCAAGTTATAGTTCAACGAAAGGAGGCAATACATCTATATACTCAGACAGTAAACCCTTGTTTTATGGAAGTACTACAACATTACCTTCAACTTCCGATCCTCTATTTGCTAAAAATGTATATCACGTTCGAAGTGTTAGTGATGACAACGGAAATAAAAATATATCAACACGTATATCAAACTTAGAGAACATAATTGAACAAAGGAAAAAGTCAATGTCCAAGTTAAGAGACTTGGTGATACCCGAAGTGCAAACTCCGATTGTGGATTTACCTGAAATCAAAGTTCAAGATCCTCTTTCCAAGTCATTCTTACTAAAATTAAATCAAAAGGGTACTAATACTAAAATTATGAAACCAAATAATTCATACAACTCCAAGCCACTAAATATTAATGATACTAAGTGGAAGACTGATCTGCTTCCCAATAATTTACCTAAATATTCTCCAGCTTTCAAACGTAAGTCACTTCAAGTTTATACACCTTTATCACTTTCTAAAGAATCTACACCGGAACCTAATTATAATGACAGGATAGACCTTCTGAACAAAGCCACTTCTAAGTCGAATGGTATTAAAGGGCATACTTCTTCATTAAATAATGGATTAATAAATAGGTTATCAACAACAGCCTCTTCAGGATCATCTAAACCTAAGACAACGGAAACAATAAGTGTTTCTAGAAAAGACCATAGTATCCTAAATTACATCCGAGACTATAAAAACGTAGATATTAAAATTGGCACAGCTACAGACGTAGTAGACAGTGACAATGATTCTGCAATGAGTTCGACACAGTCTAGTTACCGATCATCAGCTTCTTCTCCAATGCAAAATACAGAAAATATCGAATCTGACAGTTCTCGTTTGTCACCCCGAACATCTCACTATGCAGCCTATTCTATATTTAAATCTGATACTACCAATAAAACCAATACAACAGAGAAAAACTCCGAGGAATACATTAAACGGAATATCTGTCGCTCCGTATCATCCGATACAAATGTATCTCTAAGTTCTTCGGCAGGTTCGGCAGCTACATCTGGATCGCAAGCGAGTTGTAGTTCTCTTGAAAGTTCTGTCGCTGACTCAGAGAAGCGAAAAGTTTCGAAGTCGTATAATATAGATACGATAAACAGACGCAATATTTTAGCATCTGCAAAGTGTAGGAGTGGTCGAGATGCTAAACTCAAATCGCCTGTTGTTGAAACTAAATTCTCGCACGAGTCTTGCGACAGGTCTCCGAGTCCAGTACACAAAACGTCTGAACGCCTTTCTACACTCACGCCATCGGTGAGTGTTGTTTCGAATAAAGGTGAAAACAGACGGCGAAATAAGATTATTGCCGAATCTGATTCAGACAGCGATAGTGACGTCAATGTTTGGCAAAGGAAAAATGATTTCAAGAATACTCGGCTGAAACGTAATTCCAGTTCATTCAGTAAAACAAAACATATTGATATTCCCGTAGAAACACCTAAAAGTGAGGATGGTCCTAAAATTATATCAGACAAAATAATAAAAGAAATTCAAAAAGCTTGTCTTGATGACTATAACAGTAACAGAACGTTAAATTTAGTAGACAAAACTGATTTTGTGATCAAAAGAACAGAAAGTGTAATAATTAAAACTCAAGAAAAAAATAGAAAATTTGATGTTATTGAATATGATAGAACGAAAGATATTGTGGATAGTAGGGCTCCAATAAAACTAAACAAAGAAAAAACATTAGAATCAAGTAAGAAAGCTGAGAATGTAATACTGAATAATACACCGAGTAAAGATCCTGTTGAGGAAGTAAAAATAGCGACTCAAACCATCAGACTTGTACGTGGTGCTGGTACAGGTGTAGGAGTCATTTTGGCTGGTGGAATTGATTGTGAAGCGAAAGATGTTACGGTTAGTATATAATATGCCAGTTGAAATAGATCCAAAATCCAGATTTCGGAATAAAACATTATAAAATTATGTAACTTTTGCAGGTTCACAGAGTTTTGGCAGACAGCGTAGCAGCGAAGGCAGGGTTAAAAAGAGGTGTAAAAGTCAGAAGTATTAATGGTTCGACAATGGCAGGCTTAACTCATGCGCAATCTGTTTCAGTTCTCAAGGTAAAAGTATAAAACAGTATTAGCATAAAACCATGTTATCACATTAGATCTTTTAGGATTAGTCTTTGTTCTAATTTATTTTTTCAACTAAAGTCATAAAGTGATTTCAATCCACCTCATTTATCTCGTTTTTTATCCATATAGGTGTTAATTTATTTAAGAATTTCTTGTATTAATAAAAGAGTACTTAACTTAATACGCTTCACTTGAAATTTTCAGGAGCAACGCTCTGAAGTAATAATCGAAATCGAAATTGAAAATCAACAAAATGTAAATGGTGGATGCGGCTCTGACAAAGGTATAGTAATATCAATAACGAACATATCTTGAATAGTAAATGGGCTGAAGATTACTTAAGTTTCTAATTTTTTGATATATTATTGATAGAAAATACATACTCATGTTTTTACTGTATACGGCACATAATAGCGATAGAATTAAAAAGGTTACAATACCTTAATACTTAACTTATACTTAAACATTTATACCTGTATAGTAAAAAAATGAGTATGTGTAAAAGTGGCGAAAGCCTAAAAACAGTAGAAGATACATGTTTTGTATCTTTATTACTAACCAATATTTATGTTTCCTTTTTGCAGCGGAGTCGAAAGTCCGACGCGACGCTGGCGAAAATGATTTGCGAAACGAAAATAGAGGTCTAGGCTCTGTAGTGACAGTGTTACTCGAGAAGGCAGGAGGTGGAGCAGGTCTTGGCTTTGGTTTGGACGGAGGTAGAGATTCTCCTCGCGGTGATCAACCTCTCACCATTAAAAAACTTTTCGCAGGTTTGTTTTTTTTATTTGCGAGGATTGAACCAAGTGGCGTGCAATTTGAGAGGCCTATGTTCAGCAGTGCAATAGATTTCATGGTTTTGGTTTAATTTTTATTTAATCACTTATTTATTTTAAAGTTACAGTAGAAAAATGTATTTAAGGAGAACCTTAAATACATTTCAATAAATACAAACAACAATTTCAAATATTTATTTTTGAAATTTCAGGCGGCGCAGCAGCACAAAGCGGTCGTGTTCTAGTCGGTGCAGAACTTTTATCAGCTGGTGGACAATCGATGGAAGGTTTTACACGCACACAAGCTTGGGCGGCTCTAAAAGCTTTGCCTGCTGGCCCTGTTACCCTTGTACTTAGGAATCCTAAAGGCAATTTGAATATGTGATTATAAGCGAGGAAAACCTACAGAATATATATTAGTGACAAAAAAATTGAAACCAATCTTCTGAGTAACTTAACTAAATCTCTTATAAAGCCAAGTTTTTCCTGAATCATTTATTTGAGAGTATTCGTTGAAAGGCGAAATAAAATTACCCGTACCATACAATTTGGGATATAGCCGTTAAAAGAATAGGTTTCTAAACTGTTATTTGTTCTTTTTTTATTTACATTTTGCCTCATTCATTAGTCACTCTTGCTATAAGTTTGTACATAGGTAATTTATGTTATCTGTCTGTAACGGATTGTCGTAAGGATAGGATTTGTAAGACTGTGTTTCATTGTTAAAATCGTTAATTTATTGATTAATTCGGTTTAATTAACTAGTCTGGACTTGAAAATGTCAAGGAAAAAATCTTATTGTATATCAGTATGCGCTACAAATGAATATGGAAATTAATTAGTGCCATTTTAAGTTTGAAGAATCATTACGCGCACACGGTGATATATATACGTAAGTTGAGTTGGTTAATATATTGTAAGCTTGAGAAGCATCTCATCTTAAAGTTAGCTTTCAAAATAAGTAGGTACTTAAAGTACAATAGTTTTGTAAGAATTCTAAAGGTTACTTGTTATGCAATAATTTATTTTTTCAAATTACATGCTTTAGAAAACACTTTATATATATTTGATATTTTTTTAAGGATTAAGCTGAACATTATATTTTTTTAAAGATTTTGATCCTATATGCTGCTAATTCAGACCATTAACTTGCCATTATATTTATGTAGGTATTTGCCGAAAGTAGTGCCTATCATACCATTGCTTAGTTTTAATTTATTATACTTTTAATCGAAATGTGTAAATACATTTGTTATTAATTCATATTTTTATATATTCTATATTTTCAATTTCATTGTATTCATCGAATATTCAAAATATTAAAATGTATAATGTACATTTCTCTAAGATTACACAGAAATGTAGTAAGAACGAGTTACTTAAAGGTGGATGTTCTTAGATCTCTATTTTTATATTAAACATTGAAAAATTATAAAAAAAATGAATTGTAGGTTTGTACAACGAAGACATAGATAATTAATTAAAAATAGTGCAAGATATTGTATAGTTCGTAAAAAAATGATATGTATTGCATTGCAAGCCACTTGCCTTCATCTGTATTACGTACTCATAAAACATACCCGATATTTAAGATTAGGAAACAAAGTATGTTATTTTAGTTACTATTAATATTTTATGTTAGTATATATAATATACATATAATCATGGAAATAAATATAACTGTTTTCTTTCTCTCAGTTTTCGGAATCATATGACCATAAGTTTAATAAATGTTGCAATGGTACATGCCGAAGAACCGTTAACCGTTGGGGTAAATGTGTTCTTGGGTGTCAGTTGAGATCGCGTCTCGCCAAACGTAAGTCCACAGACCAGGTGGAGTGATTATTTGCACCGTTAGCGTGCAATTGAAGAGGCCTATGTCCAGCAGTGAACTGCAATAGGCTGATGATTATAATAAATGCATATGAAAGTTCTTTTGTCCAATATTAAGTGGTATTTTTTACTAAGGTGGCATTGGATATAGTCTAAGAAGTGTCGATAGCAAAGATAAAATGTATAATGCAGTATGGTCAGATCTACAGGTCTGAGATAACTAGCAAAAAATAGGACATTAAGTATTGAGACCCTCTTTTATTTTTGAAGTCGCCTAATGAATAATTCCATTTCCAATTGACTCAACATTTAAAATGGGTATATTTGACATATATAGTATACATATAGACCCATTAGTTACCGAATTGACGTAATGGAATGAAAACTTCATTCCAAAGAAGAGAGCTAGTGTAACTTTCCTAGTTTAATCATCGAGCAAATATACTATACTATGGTTTAATTTAATATACTAAAATAGTTTTTGAAGTTTCCGATCAGACAACCATTTTTAATAACTGCCTTGTTGGTCTAGTGGTCAGCGTATGCGGCTGCTGTTCAAGAGGTCTCGATTTCGATTCCGGGTCGGAAGGTTGTTTGTGTGATCCACAAATATTTGTTTCAGAGTTTGGGTGTTTTTCTATGTATAATATGTATGTATTTACAAAAAAAAGTGTGTTTATGTATTTATATCAGTTGCCTAGTACCCCTAAAACAAGCTCTGCTTAGTTTGGGACTAGCGTTGTATGTAAGATGTCCGAAATATTTGTTTATTATTATTTATTAAATAAGCAATCAAATTTAACAGTTGGTTGGTTGGTTGAGTGAGTGAGAATAACAGGTCCTTGAGCCTCTGCAGTTGCGAAGACATGTCAAATTAGAAGTCCGTACCGTAATTAGGTGTTACCGCTCATCATCATCTTCATTTTCATCAGACTATCTTAGTCCACTGCTGGACATAGGCCTCTCCCATTGCACACCACTTTCATCGATTTTGGGCTTCTCGCATCCAGCTCCTGCTTGCCATCTTGCGCAAATCGTCACTTCACCTGGCCTGTGGGCGTCCTACACTACGTTTGCCGAGACGCGGTCTCCACTCCAGAACTCTTCTACCCCAACGTCATCAGTTCTGCGGCTAAAATATGGCCAGCCCACTGCTGCTGTTGTCGCTCATTAACGTGATTAGGTGTTACTTTCAGACACAACTAAAGGACCAAAGTATGCAGGACAACATCACTGCAAAGAAAATGAAAAATTTGAAACCAACTTGGTCAGAGTGTAATTAAGAAAAAAAAAAATTTGCTTATATAAAAATAGTGCGATCAACACTAGCAACATCAACTATTTAGAAGTTCTGGGTCAATCTACAAATGCTTTATATCATCTACACCATCAGGTGATCAAGTTATTACACCTTCCTTATTCCTTATCCTTCTGAATATATTTTATCACTGCCTTACTACCCGGGCGGTTCAATAAGTACACGTGTTTGAAAACAGAGGACGCTCCTGAAGGAAACATTTCAGACTGATTGATAGTTTAGGAGGATTTGGATTTGGCAGCCATTCGAGTTTGCAGCAGAGCAGCAGAGACGTGTTTTGTGATTTTCACTAAGATGAAGGTCTGAAGAAAGAAGGTCTGTTTTACTTTATGTTTGGAAATCCCATTGGGCCGTCACCCCGCCGGAGTTTGGGGCGAGGCGGTGGTATCGGATTCAAATCGACTAAAACCACATGGTGCGCCACTTTGCGACTGAAGTAGGTAGAGTCCTGTTATTACGCCACCTGGACTTCTTCCAGCGCCTGCCCGCATTAATTAGTAAACGTCGGGCTCACGCGGATAACGTTTCCTTGCGGATAGCCACTGAAACGGATGGAGGGGAAAATCCGTCCCGTTCATCCGCAGCCAGATTCAGCGCGATATGAGGCGTTGATATGCGAGTCTTCGCCAGTATCTCGCATTTAAAGTATATAAAAAAAATGCCAGGAGATAAAAGCAAAGGTGGATGCTATTAATGAGAACTCGTCGCCATTCATAATAACAGTTAGATAGTGGTTTAAAGTTGACGTCGTGATTATCGCTAATCGATAAACGAAAGTGCGCAAAGTGGCAAAGGTCGTAGCTGTTTCGACCAGAACAGCAATTTATTATTTTACATGATAAGTTGGCGGACAACAAGTGGATGCGGCTGTTAACTTCGAAACAGTATTTGGACCAGTGTCCGAAGGACTTTCTTTCATCGAGTTGTCACCGTTGATGAAACCTGGATTTATCATTACACACTAGAAACTAGACAACAAACAATTCTCTCTTTGTGAATCTGCTCCAAAGAAGGCTAAGACGGTTTCATCGACCGGAAAGGTAATGGCGTTGTTTCATCAGGAGAACGCACCAGCACATTCAATTGGAGTTGTCACCGCCAAACTGCATGAATTGCGGTATGATTGACTACCACACAACCCGAATTTACCCGATCTAGCGCCCTGCTACTTCTTATTGTACCCTAACATGAAGATATGGCTCGCGGGAAAAAAAAGAGATCAAACGAGGAAGTCATTGCCGAGACATAGGTGTATTTTGGAGAGTTCGACAAATCCTAATTATTGAAGAGGAGAAAAAAAATGGCCGGAACGTTGGGAGAAGTTTCTCTTTCTAAAAAGGGACTATGTTGAAAACTAAAAAATGATGTCTTCATTTCTAACACGGATATTTATTGAACAGCGCTCGTACGTAATCAATTATACTGAAACCTATAAATAGGTAAGGGTGTGGTTTTTTTATGAATAAAACTATATAGGTAATCTTTTAAATGTTTCTATTTTTGCGTTAATGAGCTATAGTAAATGCTTACAATAAAAATGCAAAAATATTAGCAACGTCCATACATTTTCTTGTTATTATTTTTCACATCCAGCATGTTACATTGGTCAAGCAATAGATATATTACAATTTTGTTATACGTTCAGAATTTTTTATTACTTCAAGATTGAGTATTTTATATAAAACAAAATAGTAGTTGTTTATTTTCTCTGATTTTTATACACACTTTTTTCTAATTTATCTAAAAAATATATTACTGTTTATGTATATCTATTATAAGATGTAAGGTATATTGAGGCAACATTGCCTCTAAGCATGTCTCAAATCTTAAGAAAGTAATCGTTTGGTCAATCACAACTAAAAAGTTAAACGAATACACCAATGACATTAAAGTCAAGTATGGTGGTAATGAGAGATAGAGGAGAACTTAGGTCTGCCCTTAAATGATGATGGAACAAAATAACTGATTCCGAGCGCGAATGTGCTCAATTAATACCAGATCTTATTAAAAAGTTATAACCTCAATTTATTGTACTTATACCATTACGACATAGAACATACAAAATAACATAAAAACTGCTTTCTATGTCTTACTTATATTCTTTTCACACTATGTTAGAGAACATGACGTATTAATCTATGTTATTTGTTTCTTTTAGTATACCAATCTAAATAAAAGCAAATTTATATGTATCTAAATAATATAATCTTTACAATAAATACTTGACTAATTCTACGCAAATTTAAAATACATTTTATAATATAAAAATAAGTTAGTCGCCTTACAATTAGGAATTATAAAACTACTTCGTCGACTCAGCTTTGAATATCATATCACAGACAATTTTAATCAAATTGTATCAAACTGTGTATTTAATACCATTGGTTTGCCTTCATTATTAATGTTAATTTATATACATATCGCATCTCCACTTATGTAGCATAACAAATCAAAGGTTTAGTTTCAGAGTTTATTTCACTTAAATATTTGTTTTTCGAGTCTTAGTTTTTAGGAAATAATAAAATACTGTTCAACTAGTAATTGATTGATTGGCTAATTTTGTAGATATAAACAAACTTCAGCAATAGCTTATGACCAGGATTTTAAAATTTGGCACTCCTTGGGGATATTTAGCAGTGTATGGCCTTAGGCTGATGATGATTACGATGAATCAAACTTCTAATTTGATTTTTGAGTTGTATCGTACCCTAAAACCTATTTGCAAAAGTTTTTGTTATTACTTCTTTCATTAAATTAGATGCTTTATTACATACAGATACTTCACATTTTAAAAAGGTACTATTAAGTATTCTGTGAAGCTACGGCTTTTTAAAATGAGAAGTACCTATCTGTATGTAATATGTACAATAGTACAGTATTAATATGTACTATTGTAAGATATTATTACTGTTTTGTGTTATTTATTTCTTGAGAACGGTGTCAAAAGTACTGATATTTCTAACAATAAGTTCCATTTCTATATTCTATAATACTTTTAAACAACTTTTTATATAAAAGGACGTATGTGATTTGTAAATGTTTAATATGGATATATATTTATCGAAAACACCTGCCGCTACACCTATATCTTAAAATTCACTAGGAATTTATGTCTCTTTATTAGAGGCATAATAAATTATTTTCAAAAATTTTACAAAAATAGTAAAGCACGTTTTGTTCTCAAAATAGTTACTTATATTGTGTATGTCCACAACTTATAGGTTTTTAAAATTTATAATTAATGTTAATGCCTTTTTTTAACTAATGAAACAACGAATGTCAAATCTATATTACATTAAACAGGTATAATGTAATATTATAGATTTAACATTCGTTGTTTCATTAGTTAAAAAAGGCATAAACATTAATTATAAATTTTTCCATAATTAAGTTTTACTTTAGTGTCCCATATATCGATCACTAGCCGATATATCGATCGACATGGGTATATTTTATTGCACATTTCATCATATCTTTCACGATTAATTGTATCTATTTATAAGATTTGTAATTTAACTTCATTTGCCCAATTTCCTTGCTTTATTTATATCGTTTTTAAAAAGATTTATCAAGGGCAATATTTTAATTAGCTACCAGGGATATATCCTGCGACTAATATCACTTTTTGTTATAGAATGATTAGTACTACTATAACTCTATAACAATTTTACTTGGGGTATATGTACTGGGCCTTATATGTGTTAATTGTTTGAATGTATGTATCAGGCCCATCTACATAGTGGAGTAGATGTCAGGCACGTAGTTCCTGGGCGCCTGCCGGTCACGGGTGTCGACACAGCAGGCGCAGGGCAGTCAGCGAGGCTGTATGCGGCGCGTGACTCGAAGCAGTACTGGCCCAGCGCGCACGTCCTTGAATAGCCGGATAGCCTCGCCGTGTGTCAGGCCCGCAGTACCGCGACCGTTTACCGAGACGATCTCGTCACCTGTAAAGATTAGGTCTTAACATTTAGATACATTAATAATGATAGTTTGTTAACTGATTAAGGGACTACTCTGAATTTCAAAACCGACTGTTTTACTTTTTTATATACAAGGCCTACCAAAGTGACTCTACTCTGCCTGATGGAGTAGAGTCCAGGAGGGGGGTTTACCATTCTCATTGTGAGTGCAGACAATGCAGCATGGCGGTCTTTTTTTTAAGGGACCACCCTGTACTTCAAAACCATCTGTCCTCTCGTTTAGGTTCCGTAGCCAAATGGCAAAAAACGGAACATTTATAGATTCGTCATGTCTGTCTGTCTGTCCGTCCGTATGTCACAGCCACTTTTTTTAGAAACTATAAGAGCTATATATTGAAACTTGATAAGAAGATGTATTCTGTGAGCCGCATGAATATTTTTACACAAAAATAGAAAAAAAAAACAATAAATTTTGGGGATTCTCCGTACTTAGAACTGAAACTCAAAAAATAGTTTTTGCATCAAACCCATACGTGTGAGATATCTATGGATAGGTCTTCAAAACCTAAATTGTTATTTAATTATATAAATTTGTTTGCGCGAGAGGCACTTCCAAATTGGTAAAATGTCCCCCCCGTGTAACTTCTAAGATAAGAGAATCATAAAACTAATAAAAATATATGATGTATATTGCCATGCAAACTTCCACCGAAAATTGGTTTGAACGAGATCTAGTAGGTAAGACGTTTTTTTTATACGTCATAAATCTTAAATCGCAATTTACCTTTCATTCAATCAAAACACTATTACTAAAACATCGATCAAAGTTACAACGAATTACAAGAACTTTTATATAATGTTACTTGCTGCTACGGAACCCTTCATGGGCGAGTCAGACTAGCACTTGTTTTATTTATATATAAGGCCTACCAAAGTGAGTCTACCTAATAGCACAGCATAGTGAGAATGATGCAGAATGATTGGGCCTCCGGTCTCACACTCACCAATGAAATACAATGGTATGAATTCTGTTATTTTTAGGTTGTACTTCTATGTGAGGGTAGTACTGCCCCGGTCGAATCTGCTCATCCCGGTCGTACTGAAATCTATTTGGTTCTACTACTTATGTCTCATGGTAATCAGTGCGGATCTGCCTAAAACCCCTAGGAAGCCTCACAGGGTGACAGGCAATTGTACCCATTTCTGTATGGAACATCTACTCGTAATTCTGCTTTCTCACTGTATGGAGATCTACTTTTTCCTTTTCAATGGCTATTCTTCTTCTTTGAACATAAAAGTAGCCGATCATACCGCGGATTTCATCTTCCTTAGTGATTAGAGGTGCACAATCCTTTAACTACTACTACTACACTAACTACAAACAAAAACGAAGGAGGTAGGAAACACCATTCAAAGTGAGTTCCCAAGCAACATAACTAAGTTTTGAATATATACTGATTTAGTAGTGTAGAGTTAGTTAACAGATTAAAAGACAGGACGCGAGTTACTTCGGACTTCGAGCTAAATCGCATACCAAGATTACAAGCTTGTTATACATTACTACCAGTAGGTATCTATTATTATCCGTTTCAAAGTTTATTTACTATTATCCGATTTAGTCTTCTATTAATAATTTGAAAACGTGTCATTTAATCTACATACACTTATAGTTAATTTTCTTTTACAAAATGACAATAGCCAATACGTACACTGAATAACATTTGTAAACAAACTTTATCTTTCTTTAATACAACTCCCGCGTTAAGTATATAAATTCTGTGTCTAGATAAATAAATACATGAAACGGACACAAAGAAAGAATACCCAGACTCAGAACAACAATTTTGAATTAAACAAAGTGTTGTCTCACGTGTGATTTGAACTCACAATACTAGAAAGAAGAACAGAAAATGTCTAAAATATTTCTGGAATGTTATGTAGAAAGAAGCACAATGATCTGTCCATAATTTAATGTACTTATGAATATAAATGCAAATCATAAAAACAAGTGTTTTTCTAATATTCTATTGTGACTCAGAAATAAATAAACAGTAGACATGTATGCGTAATATATTCAAATAAGTGCAAGTTAAACAAAAGACTTTCGGAACTAAGATTGCAAAGCCGATATTGGGTGCTGTTGCAATATTGTCTTAGTCTATGCCAGAGTAATTTTTTAATAATGAATGGACCCAGCTAAACAGAAAACCTTACAACCTTTTAGATAGTTCACAATAATCAGGAAATCGAACACTTAACACTTGCTGTGTAAATTTGTTTATATGTAGTATCTTGGCATTCTACAAGGGCTATCTAATTACCATGTGCCAGTGTTAATGAAGGTATGTTTGTTTTAAATTATAAAACCCTTTAATTGTTATTTATAGTAAGTATGCGACAGGTGGAGTAGTGGCATTTATTAGTTAAGAGCAGGTGGCAGGGAACGCTTGCGCAGGTAATATGTGCACCTTTCTACCAAGAAATGAACCTATAGTGATGGGATAAGAACTATTACTCTGAAAAGTAATAATTAAAGATTACCTTCTCTAAGTGCAGACTCAGCTGCCTGGCCATTATTGAAAATGGTTTTAACAAAAATGCCCATGTCGCCTCGCGGTGAATCTCGACCTCCCACAATGCTGAAACCGAGACCTTTTCCACCTGCTGACTTCGTAAATCGCACCTGAAAGTTAGAAAAATAACTTCCTTGTGAATGTGTACAAGAGTGACTGACTCAAGTATTTTAAGTGACTAGCTGACTTCCGCGGTGTTACCTACGGTTTTTGTTGTAAATCACGAGTAACGCCGCGGAGCAAAAGCTAGTTTTAAAAAAAATGTCTAAGGTACTCCCTTTGTCATCAATTTTTTGCCAGAGAGAGTCCCATCAAAATCAGTCCAGCCGTTCCAGAGATAACCCAGAACAAACAGACAGACAGACAGACTAAAAAAATTAAAATTGCAGTTTTGACGTAAGTACCGTATATACTTTCATTAGTATTTAGTTAAAAAGTATTCATTAGATATTAAATAAAGTGACTTAAATTTTATTTATTTGTATAGATTAGCATAGTAAGACAATATCATAGAAACGGGTTACAGATGAATCTTATAAAATTTTCGTTAAATTTCAGGCCTAACGTATATCATCACCAGCAGTTGCTTTTCCACCAGCAGTTAGATCATCAACTAACTGAAAATCTCGTCTAGCTGCTTTTACAAACGACAACTATATTTTATGTTATTAAAAAGAGTTACCTCGAACGAGTGTGTATCTCTAGGTTCGGGTGCTGGTGGTCGTTTTCCCATTTGTGCTAATGTGGGTGGCGCAGGAGGTGGACGGGCTGACCTCGGTGTTGCGCTCACACGTAATTCTGCCACTCCATTCCGTAAGTGCTGCATTGATTCCTGACGTGATTGTACTCGTGGTAATCGATACGGTTCCTCCCATAACCTCTGCGAAGCCTCACAAGGTGATAGGCGATTGTATCCATTTCTGTATGGAACATCTAATTCTACGTTCTCACTATATGGACGTCTACTTCTTCCTTCTGAATTGTTTTTTCTTCTTTCTGGAATATAAGTGAAATCGACAACATCGCGACTTTCATCTTCCTGAGTAATTAGAGGTGCACGATCTTTTAATCCACCAGAATCCTTGGTTCTGTAAACGTTTGGGGAACTGCATCGCCTCCGTATTGTAGCTGATTGTCTTGGTGGAGACGGTGAAGGTGGATGCCGCGTGGCTGTGGGACTAGGAACATAAAAAGTGGATGGCTGTTGTTGTGGTGGTGCTAGCACGTCATGTGCAGATAATGCTCTCCGTCGCAATCCTCCACCAAGTTTTCCCAAAGCTCGTAAAATATCTGGAGCTCCACTGGTTACACGTAGAGATGCTGTGGTGTAAACTTTACCCCGGTGCCTGAAGGATAATTTGGAAGGTGGTGCTGGAGAGCAGTGAGGTGGTGGTCTGGGAGGTGATGGCGAACATCGCACAGGACTTGCCTCTCGATTACCCGACCCTGGTCGTAGACGGGAACATCGACGACGTAGTTTTCGCCATCGTTGTGATAGATTTGCGTTCCATCCTTCCTCTGAAAATATTGAATGTGTTCGTCAATAATTGGAAGCCGTTGTAGTTATCTTTAACAGTTCAAAAATAAATCTTCATGATTTTTTGACTATTGGTATTGGAAACAGAAATAAGTTGGATAATTTCGAGATGAAAGTAAAAGTAATTATCGATTTATAAGAATGATCAAATGCTATTATTAAGAATTACTAGATTATTTCAGTATCCTCATTATCATCCCTAAGAAAACGAGCAAATGGTACATACAATCTTTTATTTTGTAATAAATTACGATAAGGATGTTACCTTTTTTGGTGGTATCAGCGTCGGAGGCATAGTCGTGAGTTCTCACTGGGGGTGGCGCGGGTGGAGAGGCAGGCGCAGCAAAGCTGTGGCGTAGAGGTGTCATGCGCAGTAGTCGTGGTCGATCGCCTCCGCCACCACGAGATCCCCATGCAGGAGCACCCATGGTATTCTATTGATTGCTGAAACATCGTGTAATTTTTTCAAAAAGAAGCCACATAATCTTTACTCAGTTTTGTAAAAACGTAAAATAAGAAGGTTAAGATATTTAAAGGTGAAAGGTACTTGCTTTCTCTTAAAAATACATTTGAATACTTAAAACTGGAATTTGTTACCTAGTAAAAATTAAGTAATTTTTATTTTATATAATGCTAGTATCGATCTAGTATTGCACAAATGTCTTTTACATACCTAATTAGATACAGAATGTGACTTTTAGCAGTCTCCAGCCTATATATGTAATGATAGTATATTAATAACTTAGGATCCGGTATTCCTTGCTATAATTTATTTTATGCATAAAGTTAATTGAATGAACTGGGCTAAATAATCTGTGTTATTTAGAAGTCTGATCTTATCTTAAAGCAATATTTAAGTGATGCTGCAATAACAAAAACAGGCAAAAAAATAAGTACGAGTTAAAGGTCACTAGCGTAATGTTACTTTGAGAAAGTACTACAATTCCATTTAAGAGTATTTAAAAGCATATTCGAAAAACTACACCTATGATTGTTTGTCCACACACATTAAATAACCCCATTTATAAAGATGTATACATTTAATAGACACAAAACATTTAAGGTAATTTGTTGAGGCTTGGCTCCTTTAATAAAGTTTAATTACTAGTTCAAAGAATAAAGCCCGATATTCAAGTAACTGTATCACCAATAAATGTCAATAAAGTTATTAATATTCAGCAACGTTCCTATACAGTAGTTAGCATACTGACTGACCACTGCAAGCAGCAATGTATATGACATCATTCTATAAGTAGAAACAGACATGATATCTAACCAAAAGTTCTGTACGAGTGATAAAATTTCAAGTAAACCAATAACGTATTCGATTGTAGTATCGAATCAATTCGTGTTCAATAAGCTTTAATTGTAACTATAGGAAAGGAGGTCTGTTGTTTGATAGGCACACTTAAATTCATCATTACTGTAGTTAAAGTTCATAAACTAGAGACGGTACATTCATTACGCATTGCTAAATATAGAACCACTTGTGCTTATTAGAAGCTCAATATAATTAGACTTGTCTTTATAACCACTTAAATCCAAAGAAGGGCTAGTATATCCATGCGTTATAACATCTTGTGCCCGTTTGGTTTCGAAATAAAACGTGTATTTAAAAAATACTCTTAAAATATAAAAGAAACGCATCGATTTTAATGAACTTTGATGCAGATGTTGCAATTTAAGATCACGCAGTTTTTGATCTTTAAAATGAATTAAACGGGCAATTTTTCCAGACTAATAGCAAATCCCTAAGACTTAAATTTGTCTATTAGAAGAAAGCGCTGAATCTTCCTTTACACTATTAAAATTGGTATTAAATATATATATATCAGCACTTGTACCATATACATATAGGTATTGTAACGTACTATGTGCCGTGGCCTCATCTTCAAGGCTTCATACTGACTAAAACCACAAAGTATTTCGTCATCTGCTCTTATTTCCCAGAGAGGAATATCCAGTAAATCTTGGCAGTTATGATTTCGTAAAAAAAGAATGGTGTAAACCGTTTTTATTTTTGGATATATTTATAAATAACTTGCAAAGCTTGGGCCCATAGTAAAAGTTTTCTATCGTGAACAGTTTTAGCATGTGCTGAATTCTGTTCATGATAAGTTAAAGTTATGTTTAAAATTGTGTTTAAGGAATGTAGACATTTCGCATTGTGATTAAATGCAATACGTGTTGCTTGGTATCGGTAAGGAATAAAAAGGTATGAAAGCTGGTATCTAGGTGATAAGATATTATTTATCCCAATATTCCAAGTCATAGAATTGAGACCTAAAGAATCCATATGGTCTCGGTATCAGGTGATTTACTCTGGAAAGGACCATGTTGTTTCAGGTCCAATGCAGTTAAATTAATTCAGTTGAATAGTGGCAGTGTGAGCCATAAAACGCTCTGTTATAAGAATATTTAAAGATGGAACATATACAATTAAGACAGCATTAAATATAAAGAAAAGTTTTGTTAAATCTGTAACAACGTTCAAATACTTCTTAATATACAATTAGGTATAACTCGAAAGTCAATAGCATCAAATCAAGTAGAAATTTATAGGTATAGAAAGATATGATTAAGCATTCATAGGTCATCTTTAATCGAAGTTTATTGGTAAGAAGTTTCATAGAATGTAGGTTTTAGTAAAAATCAATAGAAAAAGACTTAAGATCTGAATTGATCCAAATGTAGATATACTTCATACTAGACAAATGAAAGCCAATATCTTGAAGTGAAGCTTGTATATCCTCATCATAAAACTGGTAGTCATAGATAACTGCATATACATAAACATTGGCCAGCACAACTCCCACATGGCGTGGGCTTAGGACGGCAAACAACAACGTCCGGTCAGCGAAGCCCTGTCGCATAACTTTAACAATTATGTCTAGTCGTGACCCAAATAACTGGTGCTATATTTTGTTACAAATAGTCTCACCTAAAAGGTGAGTGTGAGGATTTTTATGTCACAGTGTTTAAATATTATTATGCAAATTCGTTATGTTTGAATGAATGCGGTTAGTCTCTTCTAACGTTTCAAATTATTCTAAATAACAAACTGACTGCCTCGATGACGCAGTGGTTGACGTATGCGACTGCTGATCAAGCGGTCTCGGGTTCGATTCCCGGGTCGGACAAATTGTTTGTGTGATCCGCAAATATATTTTTCGGAGTTTGGGTGTTTTCTATGTATAATATGTATGTATTTACAAAAAAAAGGTATGTTTATGTATTTATATCAGTTGTCTACTAACCATAATACAAGCTCTGCTTAGTTTGGGACTAGATTGCGTTGTGTGTAAGATGACCAAAATATTTATTTATTTATTGTTTGGAAGCCGCGTTAGTACTTTTAGTCAGGCAATATGTGTAACTGCTTTTTTACAAGAGGGTAAATATTTTTTTTCACGTACTTTTTTATTGATGCGTTATTTCACCCATCCATAGATTTTATTGAAATAGTTTTTAACACTCAACAGGGCCTCTCTTAATAAAAACATATTCTGAGAGAAATTCAGCCGAATCATTAAACTATTTCTCTATAGGTTTAATACCGACTTTTCACGGGTACTGGACTATCTGTACACATAGAGCGAATCAATTTTACACGTTAAGATTTCACGTACTTCTCACCGACTCAAACACTATTCAGTTTTTCACTTTCTTTTTCCATATTTATTGCACTCCTGTCCGTTATGTAGGATCCTCCATCATTGTGACAAATGGATTTTCACATGTACCATAAATAATTAATAAAATAAATAAATTTAAATGATTCATTACAGCTATTGGAATCCCTTAATCTTAGGTTTTACTCATTCATTACCTGAATGAACTTGGACGTAACCACAAATGTAATTGATTCATTTCATAATTAAATAATTACACATTACTCATTAACACGGAAGTACTAAAATTATAATACTCATAAAGATGCTCCCTCTTCCACCTTAACATTGACAAAGTCACAGAAATCCGACGGAGCCTTTGAATTAAGAGAAGAAGAAATGAACTTTAAATGTAGAACAACAATAGCTAGAAAGGATTAAAATGTCTGCCAGTTTTAGCAGTAGGCAGTCTAGCACTAACGAGTAGTGCTGCCAGAATTTGCAATTATGTGTCTAAATTCGAAAATTAAATGTTTCAGCATTTCAAAAGCTTTTTAGTAAAGACGAAACTATGAGTAAGTCACAATATACCAGAGAAAATATATTTCTCTTAAATAACTTACGTAAATACGTATAGCAAATACGACGACGAATGTAGTATTTAGTAAATACGACAACTCACAACTTTTAATATACCTCGATTGGTATATATATATTGGTGGAGTCGCGACTGAGGTTGAGGTTGCGAAGGAAAATACATAAAACGTGCTAGAAGCCAATTATAATATTATTTATTTCCAGTATTAAATCAGATTTACTCCAGTTGCAATATTTCTCCATTAAATGGTCCTTGGGTAATCAAAAAAGTATCTATTAGCCTTTCTTAACCGACTTCACTTTTATTAATACGTAGTTTAGAAACTATTATTATTCAAAAAATTTAAAAATGTTTGCAATTTTATATAAAAAATAAATGATAATATTATTTTCAAAGTACATATTACTAAGTCATTTTGTAATAATTAATATCGATTTTATTAATGATTTTGCCGGTATAATGACCTTAGTGCTGTGTATTAATCTAGATAAAAATCTATCTCCCTATTCCACATCCGGTTAGCCAAATACTCTACAGATAATTACTTAATTACTGAAGTAACAAAAAATAGGTGTATTTTATAGTCTACCAACATGTTTCTAAATTAGAACCGAAATCGGCGCCAAACAATATTCTGTCTGAGTTAAGTAGGAGCAGTCAAGCGGTACTTCTAGCGGATATCCGCTCTGCCAGACTTACCGGCCACTCATACTAAATAGTAAATGCTCATTGCATTTTATGATGCTTATCATTTTTGATCTTTTTTATGGCCGTGAAGTGATTATAACCGCTTATTTCAAATGTGAGAGCACGGTTTGCGTGATCTCATGATATTTTACGTCGAGTAGTTAGTATTTATATCCCTAGTCGATTGTAAAACAGTAAAGCTGTGTAACAGTCCTCAAGCTGTTACAAACACGAATGTCAGAGAAACGCTGTATGAAATCGATTACAAATACTTTAAATTTACCTACGAGAAATACAAAATATCAGCTACTGATTAGAATTTTGTCCTGCCCTCCCAAGCCAAGGTGCAACGTGTTTGTTTCTATTTTATTATCTATTCTATATTATATTGTTTTATATTCTATATTCCATTCTATTTCTCTATTCTCTTGTTTCATTGGCTAATGTCACTCAGTCATGTGATCAAAACAAAATATTAGCCAATCAAACAACATAATGGAGAAATAGAATGGAATATAGAATAGAAAAAGATAAACGTGTTGCAACTTTGCCAGAGGGCTTATCTTAAAGTTGAGACTAGATAACACGGAACAGATAACTCAGTCGAAAGTACTGATAGAGAAAAAAAATAAGAGAAAACAAGAAAGTTAACACCAGAAAGTTGCATTCTATAAGAAAGTGGAGAACTAAATGACGAAGTAGAGAAGAGTGGTTATGGAAGTAAGACCTTTAGTAGTAGAGTAGCTGTAGTTTTAAGAAAAAATATTCTTCAGGGTAAGTATTGATGAACGGAATAATTCTTAGCCGATAAAGAATTGTCGTCACAGGCTCTTGATGAGTATTCTGTAAAATATATCGGTTACGCTAACATTATTAATATATTTATTGGGCTGCCTTGGTGATGCAGTGGAGGTGTATGCGACGGCTGTGCTTGAGGTCTTGGGTTCAAATCTTGAGTCAGACCAAATGTTTGTATTATCTACAAATATTTGTTTCGAGGTTTGAGTATTTTCCATGTATAATATGTATGTATTTACTAAAACTAAAAGTATACTATCAGTAAATGTAGTTTGTTTAGTACAAGCTGTCTTTAAGTTTGAGGTTGATGGCGTTGTGTGTTAGATATCCGAAATATTTATTTATTTACTAATTTTACCAAACTCTCAATTTCCCTTTCTATATCTCAAGTATTGATTTCATTTCAAATACATTAATATAGTAAATCTTAGCGTGGTCAGCAGGATAACATTAGTCTCCAGAGATTGTGTTATATTGTAGTGGACACAAGCTAGTAATTAAATTCCGGCTTCGACCCCTCGGGTGGTCTTTACGACCTATAAAGAAAGGGAGCTGCGGTCGTACAAAAACAAGGGGATACGATTTATTGACCCGTGACCACTCCTATATTTAGATCAGAAAGTAAAAAATACGTATATTCTCTATGAATGGTCTATGTATAAAAATATGGTTGCTTTGATCAATTTCACGACTTTCTGGGCTTATATGCTTATTACCTTTTGCCCATGGCCCCGAACTCTTATTACCGATAGCAATAAAAACAACTGTCTCAACCGGCCATAGAGCGTACTACGGCCGGTAGCGAGAGATTTACTTCGTTATCTGCAGTGAGGGCCCGACGCTGCGTCGCCCATGCGGGGCAAACCGCCAGCGTGTGCTGGGCCGAGTCCTCACTGCAGTTGCAGTGGTGGCAGGCGGGACTCAATTCCCTCCTAGCGACCGAGAGCAGGTACTTTCCGAAACAACCGTGCCCGGAAAGAACCTGCTATACAATATATAATAAATAATACTATATAATATATATGTCGGCGCGTTAGGTTAATTACAGTTTGTAATTACGTACTAAATAATTAATTCAGGATAATCAAATCAATTTTAAAAGTACTATAATCCCTTAGTACATTTTCTAACCTTTATTATCAATTCAATTGATTTTGTATTTTTATTAGGAGTTTTAAATGCTCAAAATAAGTGGTGAATTATGTGAAAGGTTTTAATAACCAAATCACATTATAAATTCCTATTGTGATTTGTAAACATCAATCGGTGTGTTTTTATCTTACGGAAGTAACATTTGATTTAAAAGGAAATTTAAACTGAAATGGTGTCCATATTGCTGCTTTTGATAAAAACACATCCGATTTAAAATAATGTCGGCTAAACTTTAGTTTAATCTTTTAAAATTACTAATAAATTCAGTGAGTATTTGTTGATTTATAACGAATACATTCGTTACTTATTATATGGTCCACAATGTTAAATCATTATAAGTTAGTTCCGGTGGTGTGATCGGCCATATTGTTTTCTTAGTTTTGAATTGTCTTGGAAAGTAAAACAAGTGATTTGGATTCAGTCTGCCTTTGGAAATAATAGAGAGTGGAAGACTCAGAAAAATCCTGTGAGTAAATCAATTCTTATTAGTTGATTATTTAAGTGGTTGTAAAGCTAATATTAAGTGCATTGACTAAGTGTATAAATCATAACGTTTTCCTCTATTTTGTGTTTTCATTATCCTGCAATGTCCGAGGAACAATAATGAAAGTGGTGACGTAAGCAATGCTGAAGTCACTCTTTCTTAAAAAATTAGATGGCACGTCTGCTACGTTATCAGAAGTGGGATGATCAACCCACTTCTGCCGGACATTCTGCTACAAACAATGAAAATGTTTCTGTTTACGTTAGCGGCGTGTCCACTGAGTTCTTCTCGCGGATATTGCAGGTCATGAAAGGCATGACCGATCGTATGTTTAGACATTCTGAGAGAGTTAAAATTAGTGACGTGTTTTTACTGTCGTACGATCCGGACGCCAGTATGCGTGAATTGTATCAACACGTGAGCACAGTCATGGAAACCTACAGCCTGACAGATTATGATGTTAAGTTAAGATGAAGGTTGGAAGTCTACTTAAAGGTCGTGCCAAGTTGTGGGTGGTTCAATGGTTGATTTCCACATCCACCTGGCAGGGCTTGCGTGATTTATTAAATAACACACCTAAACCCGAAAATAGGTACTCTCGAGACATTCTCCGATTCATAGAGAATACGTATGACAAGCCTAAAGATATTGCTCAGTTTCTGTCTCAGGCTTGGGTACTCTGGCGTCGCATCACAAAAGACAGATAATCCGACGTGTACATTCTGCTCAAAAGTAGGCAAATGTTTCAAGCGTGAACGTGACATATATCTAAATTAATTGTGCGGGTATAGTATAGTAAGTTTGCTTCTATACATATGAGAATTGGGAATGTTAAGATTAAAGCTGTTTGATAGCTGTGCAGAATGTTCGCTTATACGCGAGACTCTAACAGCTGAGTTACCTGGGATAAGAACGAATGAGGTTAGCTATTTAAAGGGTATTGGTAAGTTTACAATGCCCTCACTAACGAAAATAAAAACGGTATGTATTATCGACAATTTACAAATAGTTTCAATTTCATGTAGTAGCTGATAATGAAATATGTTCTGATGTCGTTATTCGCACAAATCCTCTTGATAATATAAATAATGGTGTACCAGTCACGTCACAGAGTGTCAAACTGTTTCATCAACCTATAGTAAACGATCTGAGTGTTGTAACTTTGAAAATTTAGATTGTAATCTATTGAAAATATTGCTTAACAAATTTGAACATGTCTTTATTAGCGGGTTCCCAAAAACTAGAGTTAATGACGGTGAATTAGAAATTTGACTAAAAGACCCTACTAAGCAAGTGGAATGTCGACCATACACTTTGAGTGCGATTGAAAGGGAGAAAGTACGCAATATTGTAAGTGAGCTCCTTAAACACAAAATCATACGCGAAAGTAAATCTTCGTTTGCGAGTCTAATAATATTGGTCAGAAAGAAAATGGCGAGGACCGTAAGTGTGTTGACATCATAGAAATAAACAGAAATACCCTTAGGGACAATTACCCTTTAGCAATAATTTTAGACCAAATAGACAAACTGGTTGGTGGTAATTACTTCTCCACTTTCGATGGCAGCTGCATTGCGTCAGATTCCGAATAAATAATATTTGCAATGACATTTGGTTTAAGCAACGCCTGCTCGATTTATCAGCGTTGTATTAATAAGGCGTCGATGCCATTATTGATTAAGCAGGTATGTCAGGTTTACGTAGATGACTAGGAAGTCAAGGAAAGGAAAGGATTCCAAATGTAAGAATTTCCAGGAGTGTATCTCTAACATAGAGCAAATGTTTATTGCTTTGCAATGGTTTCTCAATTAATATCAGGGGGGTGTCACTCCGCAGTTTAGGTATAGTCGGCCGCCTGCCTGCCCGGAAGAGCATGCCGGTCGACTATACATCATCAGAACAGGTAAGTTACACGATAGAAAGTGACGCAACGGTAGGTAAATATAATTGTAGTTGATTTGGCGCTGTGCGATCTGAATTGAACTTAATCTTTTGACGCCTAGGGTCCCGATTTCTTTAATTTAATTTTCGGAGTGAGTCTTCTGTATGAGTACTATTATGTATTCTGTGTTAATATTTAGAAAACTGCTTTCATTAAATGCTCCATTGAGTATTTGGGAAATAGAATAGCTGATTGGCAAGTTGGTCCAAGTCCAAGGAGAGTGTAGACTTTAACAATGGCACCGGTACAACTGTGGTAACTACAGTTAAACAGGTCGTACAATTCAATAGTCTTGCTAGCTATTTCAGGCGTTTCATTCCCAATTTTTCCAGAGTTAAGATGCCTCTTTACGGCTTCACAAAGAAAAAAAAAAAAAAGACTAAATGAGACTGGAACGGCAGACTCGATGAGGCTCGTAAGAAAATTATCCAATATATGTCTACTGCGCCTACCTTATCTTGATTTCAGGAAGATGTGCCAATTGAACTCTACACTGATGCCAGTAGCCTTGGGTACGGAGCTGTACTGGTCCAGAAATCCTTCTGTGAAGTCTTATTAATTCATACCACACATGGGTACATCATCCGGAATGGGAGAAGACCCTACAAAAACTTAAGCAATCTTCCTGGTTTGATAAGATAAGCACCGGCGTGAGGAACTTTTTCGAAAACTGTACCGTACGTAGAACTTCAAAGGGGCCTTCGGTGCAATTCAGGTGCAACTACATCTTATTCGAAAAATCACTGCACCATTTCAAGTAATACAAATGGACATCACTGGTAAATTGTGCACCAAAGACTCTCATGGATATGATGAGTGAATTAAAGGTTTGTGACCAGGTTCGTATGATATTCTTTCATTAGCGCCAGGAGTCAGCCGAGCAAATGGACAGGTGGAAAGTGTGATGGGTACGTTAAAAATGCTCTTACTATGATAAAAAACTATTACACCGAGAAATGGCAAGTCGCATTGTAAGTTGCCTTTAATTGTACAACACATCGAGTGACCAGTGTTGCACCCCTCACCCTCCTAACACGACGACATTGTTGTGCTGAGCTGACCTGAGCTGCTGATATTGGTAAACATGGACGATGAGTCAATGGATTTCATTTTACTAGAACAGCATGTACATCAAAGATACTCTTGCAGCACAATATAAAAACAAGCGTTATAAGGCAAAACTAAAACCTTTCCAAAGGAGAGAATCCGTTCTCATAAAGAACAACCCAAGTAGTCATACTTCTTTAGATTTGAAATACAGTGAACTATTTGAGATTTACAGAGTGCTGGGCAATAACCGCTACATGGTAAAAAGGGTGACAGGCCGAGGACGACCGCGTAAGGTGGCTCAAGATCAATTCGTAGAGCTCCTCAGCCAGGAAATCAGGCAACCGTGTCGGCGGAATCTGAAGAGGATGATAAACAACAACCTGGAACATCCCAGAGTATAACTCCAACACCGGAGCATCATTCATTACAAATCTGTCATGTGAATGTCTAATAAATTTGGTGAGTTCAATCCGTTACTAGAAAACCTGGTTTTCAACTAGAATTTGTGGTTGTGGTGAATTGAATACCATACCTAAAAACATTTATAAAGTTTATGAGACCTACTCAAAGACAAGCACTACTGCACTAGCATACTTATTGTGTTAGCAAAATATTGATAAGTTCCTTCACGTCTCATGCTTGCATTATTGCTGATATTTATAAAAATGTAGACCAGATGGCTATGTTATTAAGACCTTATACGATAGGGTCTTTTAATATATATTTTATTTTTTTTACATCCCGTGTTGACCACGATCATATGGAATGATCCAGACGACACCATCGACCTAGACCCAATTCCTTTAGGGCCTCTGTGGACCACGGCGTTCAGTACCGCCCAGACCACAGCATCATCATTTTTGTTTTTGCTCCCGTGTGGACCACGATCATTAAAAATGATCCAGACCACACCATCGACCTAGACCCAATTCCTTTAGGGCCTCTGTGGACCACGGCGTTCAGTACCGCCCAGACCGCAGCATCATCATTTTTGTTTTTGCTCCCGTGTGGACCACGATCATTAAAAATGATCCAGACCACACCATCGACCTAGACCCAATTCCTTTAGGGCCTCTGTGGACCACGGCGTTCAGTACCGCCCAGACCGCAGCATCATCATTTTTGTTTTTGCTCCCGTGTGGACCACGATCATTAAAAATGATCCAGACCACACCATCGACCTAGACCCAATTCCTTTAGGGCCTCTGTGGACCACGGCGTTCAGGACCGCCCAGACCACAGCATCATCCTTTTCAATGATAACATAACTAATACAGCGTTACGTGGAGTAACTGTATTAAAAAAAAAAAAAAAAAAAAAAAAGAAAAAAAAAAAAAAAAAAAAAAAAGAAACAAAAAAAAAGGAAACGAGAAAAAAAAAAAAAAACAAAAAAAAAAAAAAAAAAAAAAAAAAAGAAAAATCATAATTACATATGTAGTGGCATGATGCAGCTGCATTGCCACATAAACATATTTCATTCCAATATCTAATGTTTACTAATGTTATGGACGTGTAATGGAACTAAATTTATTGATTGCTCCATGCAGCTGATGACTTGAAGTTATTAAGCTGACCTACTTATCAATGCAAAAAAAAAAAAAATAGCAAATAACATAGTTAAGTGAGTCTATGTATATGCGCCAGACTAGAAACTTAACATTTCACTCTTCAGAATGATTACCTCGGGCTGGTGCAGAGCGCGCACCACCTCGCAGAATGGCCGTGTCGGCGCGTTAGGTTAATTACAGTTTGTAATTACGTACTAAATAATTAATTCAGGATAATCAAATCAATTTTAAAAGTACTATAATCCCTTAGTACATTTTCTAACCTTTATTATCAATTCAATTGATTTTGTATTTTTATTAGGAGTTTTAAATGCTCAAAATAAGTGGTGAATTATGTGAAAGGTTTTAATAACCAAATCACATTATAAATTCCTATTGTGATTTGTAAACATCAATCGGTGTGTTTTTATCTTACGGAAGTAACATTTGATTTAAAAGGAAATTTAAACTGAAATGGTGTCCATATTGCTGCTTTTGATAAAAACACATCCGATTTAAAATAATGTCGGCTAAACTTTAGTTTAATCTTTTAAAATTACTAATAAATTCAGTGAGTATTTGTTGATTTATAACGAATACATTCGTTACTTATTATATGGTCCACAATGTTAAATCATTATAAGTTAGTTCCGGTGGTGTGATCGGCCATATTGTTTTCTTAGTTTTGAATTGTCTTGGAAAGTAAAACAAGTGATTTGGATTCAGTCTGCCTTTGGAAATAATAGAGAGTGGAAGACTCAGAAAAATCCTGTGAGTAAATCAATTCTTATTAGTTGATTATTTAAGTGGTTGTAAAGCTAATATTAAGTGCATTGACTAAGTGTATAAATCATAACGTTTTCCTCTATTTTGTGTTTTCATTATCCTGCAATGTCCGAGGAACAATAATGAAAGTGGTGACGTAAGCAATGCTGAAGTCACTCTTTCTTAAAAAATTAGATGGCACGTCTGCTACGTTATATAGTATTATAATATATAGAATATTTATATTATATATAATACTTGAAAATTGACATATATTTTTGTTGACGAGAAACATCAAAAAAATTAATAAAATAAATTTTAAATTCAAATTACTTATTTTAATAGTAATTTGGCTGTTGATAATTAATGTTGTAATGACTTTCATTCGATGAAATTCTTAAACTGTCATATTAAATATTACGTAAATTACGTTGTTGACTGTACTCGTAAACGTACGTACTGGTAATACATTCATGTTCATCACTCACGAATATACCTTATCTAGGAATATTGCTTCTTGTAATGCAGGCACCACACTTCGTTATGCGGTATTCGTTATGTGTCTACGCCGTATTCGCCCAAATATTAGTTATGCGCGCAAACAACAAACATGCCATCCACACTTCGAACTGGTATGCCAAATAAGCATCAAATAAGGCAAATATGTTTGTTGTAGAGATGTGTCAATGTCATTTTTATGGTTAACGAAACGAATATACTCTCCACACTTCGCCGTATGCGCGCGAATAACCCGCATAACGAATAGCGCATAACGAAGTGTGGTGCCTGCATTAGAAACGCTAGACCAGTTCGTCTGCGTAGTTATGGCAGAGAAAATTGGCGTTAATTTCACGGGCAGTACCGTTGTGAGCCAAATTTGGCAGCTCATGTACCGTGTCGTACCTGGTCACTGATCTTCCGGTAAGTTGACGGTTCATTGTCAATGTTTGTTCGCAAAATAGTTACAATTTAGTACGGCATGGTCATTAAAATATCATATACCACACAGGACAATGTACACGCATTTACTAGAGCCTATATCTAAATAAACATATTATATAATTTAATGTACTACTGCATTCTACTGATATTAGACAATCGAGACGACAAGGAGTACACTTGTGTTAGAAATAGAGCTTACATCAATCTTGCTATAGCATGGAATGTAACATGTTGTAGAAATGAGAATCGGGTAAATTGCGAAGTAAAAATATCGTACATAACTTGGTTATATAAAATCTCCAATCCAAATATTATTAAATCTCTCAAACAGAAGAAAAGAATTAAGAATTTTTTTTTACAAAATATTACAACTGAAAAGAAACCTAAGTTAATCTAAATAATAAAGATTAATAAGCCAGGGTTATTACCCTTATTGTTTCATAAAATATTCTTATGCGACAATAATATGTTTTTTTTGAATAAAATATAAGTTAATTTAACCATTTGTTATAAAAACATCTAAGATTTCTGACACAGTATGAGTCATAATTTATTTTACGTTCTTTTTTCTACCGTATAATGTAAGTCAATGTTAAGTTTCTTCACCGATTTATTTCTCACGCCATAATAATAGTTTAATTAGCAGCACAATAGAATAAAACATAAGATTTTTTATTTCTACACGTATGATATATTTCTAAAATGTTGCCCAAGTGTATATTTCTAAAGTCTAAGGAACGAATGGGTAGGACTTATGTCTATATCGCAATACATGTTTTTTTTTTAAATTTAAGAATACCATAATGACTACTTTACTTGATAGCAAGTATGAGTAGAATTTAAGAGAAGTGGTCACCATATGAGTATGTGAATGAATGCAGACAATGCAAATATAATAATACTAGTAAACATTTTGCTTAACTTAGAATTAATTACAACCAGCCAGTATGCTTTACACTATGCAGTCTGTTAGACATTATGATTTAAACTGACGATCAACATGGGTGAGCTAATCCTATCATTATTTTCTTTGTCTCTCAATAAAGATATTAAACGCGATTATAATGAGGCCTCTATACATCTAACACAGTGAAATACATTCAATGGTGAAGCGTAGAAAATGAACAGGTTCCTCCCACACTTTTTGTTCGCTATTTGCATACTTTTTATGAATACATAAGCAACAGTGTCTCGTTTGACGTGAAAATATGTATTAGTATTAGTTTCCCTTTATGGTTTTATTTTATTTCAAATGACATTAAAAACTGATGAGAAGTGAGTTCTCATCAGTTTTTAAATTATACAGGTTTTAAATTATAGTTACTTATTTAATCGACAAATCTTTCTAACCTATTTCAATTTATTTTTAGAATAATCTTACTTTCGATTTTGTCTAGCTAAGTGACTCCTTCAAGTATATTGTTTTGATAATGCTGATCATTTTTTATAATAATTTTATTCAGTTCCAATAAAAAGAAGCAAATGAGTTCCAGCAAAATTTCAATTAATAATGAAAAAGCCAATTGAGAACTTCCGTCCAACGATTTTCGCAAAAAAGACCCTCATATTAGTTTTGAATAATAGGTGCTTATGAACAGATGTGTACGTGACAAAATCAAAAGGAAAATTTGTGGCGTCAGCCGATGGGTCGTTCAAGCACCCCAATTGTTTCCCCCGTGGCCCGCGGCCCTACTTTGATCTCAAGTGGATCGCTATTAAAGCCTGACTCCATTAGTTGTTCATTCCACGTAAGTGTAAGTGGTCCCGGCTGGCCGGTACGTGTGAATCCGCAAACTACTAGTCGACATTCGTTTATCAGCTGAACTTAAGAAATTTAAAGACTAGACCTTACTAACAGTGCCTACAACTGCTTGCTAACGAGCATGTTTATGTCCACTTTTTTCTTGTCGTAAAAACCTTGATACGCTTCTAAACTTTGTAGATGTTCTTTTATCTATCCCAGATACTGTTCTGTATGATATAACAGAACGATTAGGTACAATATAGAACAGTACAATTTTACGTCACACTATATTCCTATTTCTTCAACTAGAATCAAATAGAAGACATGAAATAGATTATAACTATAACATTGATTATTTGTGGTTGATTGTGTATAATGAAATAAAAACCTTTTTTTATTTTCCCCTCAAAATTCAGAGTTAGAATTATATTAGGGTGATAAATTAAAGTCTACCTCGATGACAATAATAATAAAAAAACTGCACCTTAATAATAACCGCCAAAGAAACAATATAACTAGTAATTTAGTACTTCATGAAAAAGTCACTGCCAACGGTGGTTATACCATTACAGTAGGAATTTATGGATAACATAATATATTGTCATATATAACATAAGGGCTTGGTAGCCATATTGCGCCCACACTTATTAACCAAACTGAGATTTATGCGTAACTACGAGAGCGATAGTAGCACAATAGGCCTTATGGAATGTGACCCGCGTCTCGTTCCATGCCTACATAAGTGTGCCCCTTTCATACGACCAATTTGAAATGTACCTACCATCAAGTTATAAATATTATTTGCATATAAACTAAACGGAAAATTTCAGCATTTAAACATATGAAAACTACCTTTTATAACTGGTAAGTTGTAGTTATGAAGTGTTTTGGTTAATAGAGTTAGTTTAAATTTAGGCTATAGACATCCCTGGCTTCTTTTGCCATCGACACTCGGCGACAATAACCAGTTTAATTGTCATGAGAGCGTTATACCTATCTCATATACATTTTGGGTGACTAAATACTATTTATATTTATTTAAACAAAACTTGTGAGAATAAACATAAGGATCTTGTTACAAGAATAAATATGATCATTGTTTCACGGTTTCTGAACTGCAATTATCTTTGTATCATTCTTATGAATATACATAAATATATTAGATAAGTTAAGTTGGTGTAAATAGTTATGTCCATCTATTAGTCATTAAGAGATTTATTACGTTTAATACTTTTTCTTAAATTTATATCTACTGTTTTTTACCACAATACACAGTCAAGTTATTCAATTTTTAAAACAGTGATTTGACTGCGACTGCAACTTGATACATTTCATCAATGATTGGAGAAATTAATTATAACAAGATTATAACAATTTTTTAAAGTGCTAGGCATTTCTGTTTGAATTTATTTTAGTTTAAAACAGTGGTGCGTGTCTATACTTAAAACAGTAGCGTACATTGTCAATAACATAACAGTGGTGCTAATTGTAATAATTTAAACTGTTGAAACAACCGCAAGTGGCAATGATCTCATAAATATAACTCTCAATAAGAATGACACAATAGTAAGAGCTGTTAATGATGCGCCGTTTATACTTGCTTCTTTGGTAATGTTGTTTGTGAACAAGTAGGGCGTCTACGGTGTTGCAATACGGTGGATCTTTGCCGCTTGCCATAATATTGTTTGCAGCTGAATTAAGAATGTACCCGCGTTCCACATCTAGCTTATCGAATGAATCTGGGAAATTGCTTCTTGCCATTCTATTATGATGTTCATCGTTATTTACTATTATATTTTTTCCCAAGAGAAATCGGTTTGTTCTGATTTCATTGTTGCACAGTAAGGTCTTTAATTTCTGTATGTTTTGTACAATGAAAGTTGACTGGATGTTTACAGAGTGTAAGTGGGTAGCTCTTTTTCTAATTATTGTAAGGTCGTTTTGTATCCAGGTAGTAAAATACTCATTGTTTCATGAAACTAATATGTGAATTTGAGTGATTAATAAAAATTTCAACTTCGTAGTACAGTTATAATAAACTACAAGCAGCACGGCTGAAGAGAATGGACTATAAAATTGTGTGGGAAAATATCTCACAGAAAAAGGATACTGAACTTCACATTTCTCACATTACTTATTGACTGAACGTACACGTAGAATCTTTAACAGTGATTAAATACACTGGTTTTTGGAATGATTTATAAAACGAATCTGTTGCTGAGTGTATCTATCAACGCAAGTATGTACCTAAAACATACGTAGCAAGAAGAAAAACTTTGACATGTTTTTTGACATTAGCCATTAGATTTTTTATTTCTAAATAATTTAGTTAGTTTTATTCAGAAAGACATTTAGTTTTAATCATTTAAACAGCTTAGAAATAATCCAATTTTCTAGTGATTTATATTAATTTTCTAAACAATCCTATGAATCTCTACTTACACTTACATGCTTAGAAAAATATACGAGTTTAGAAAGACACATCTGTAGTATTCAAGTTGCCGTCTTTTCTAAAAATATTTTCTTTTTCTTTGTGATTCGCTACGTACTGTGTTACCTTTTGCATAATTTATTCACATCAACTCTACATAACAAAACCCACGGCTCAAATGGTTGTACTTCCTAATATGACTAACTCATTGAATAAAAACTGAGTTAAAATAGTTGTCAAGAGCAGTTAACTATTGAATATGAAAACATTGTGTCATTTTTAGGGTTCCGAAGTTTATGACTTCTAACCCTTATAGATTCGTCATGTCCGTCCGTCCGTCCGTCCGTCCTCGACTTACCGTCCAAACGGTAAGTGCTACAAAGATGAAACTTTGCATGAGTATGTATTGTAATTACGTCGACAAAGTGCTACAACAAAATTATGAAAAATATTTTTATTAAGAGTACTTCCCCTACACGTAAAGTGGGGATGTTTTTTTTTTCTCGCGGCTACCCCATCTTGTGGGGTATCATTAGATAGGTATTTTAAAAACAATAAAGGGTTTCTAAGACAATTTTTTAATTTAGGTATCTGTTTGCGAGAAATTCCACTTTAAAGGCCACTTTTTTGTAAAAACAGGGCGTCCCCCCCCTCTAAAAGCTAAACGGCTAGCTCAAAAAATCTGGGAAAATTCCTGATATTGGTCCATATAATGAACTTTGAATGAAAACTATAACGGATTCTATGACTTTGTTAGTTCAGGAGTTATAGAGGCTTAACTTTTACAATGCGCTTACTTGGAAAACGTCAAACAAAATCAACGTATTAATACGTAAACATAACAATTATCCATTGGATACGATTTCTAATCCATGTACCATTATGGGTGACTGAGGAACCCTTTCCTGTGCGTGGCCTGACACGCACTTGGCCGATTTTACATACATTTTTCAGTAAAAGGAAATATGTATTTCAAATAATCATTGGAAATGCATCATCTACCCAGCCTTTATTATTCTCAAGTTATTTAATGTCGGTTACTTGGAAATAGGTGGACCCAAAATAGAAGTTAATAAAACATTTCATCTCCCTATTGAATGGTGCTATCAATAGCGGCAATAGTTAGTTATGATTTTTTGTGGATGCTATTTTATAAAGTTAAACTTCAAAATAAGTTATTAAAATGTAAGTCATCACTAAGTTGAAAATTCTCAAATACAAGATCTTGCTTAATTGTGCAATACAAATGTAAAATCAGTTTGTTTAATAAAATAATTTATATAATAAGTAGCAGCGTATTTCTTTTGTACTTAGCTATCATCAGCAACCCATAATGTCACTATGCTGCATTGTATGCACTCATAATGAGGATCGTGGCCCCTACTCCTAGATTCTACTTATGCTTTCCATCAGGCAGAGTAGAGTGTTTCTTTGATACGCTTAAATAGAAATATATACGTCCCCACTCTGACCGAGTGCGGGTTGGGGACTGGTAAAACACGTTATGGCTACGTAATCTTGCCGTTGGATGTTTTTAAGCCACCCTAAGGCCTCCAAGGCCTATGATAACAACCGGGACCGATAGCTTAACGTGACTTCCGAATCAATCACACTTAGGTATGTTAATATACAAATGACTAAATATTTTAGACATGATGTCGAAACAGTTTTGTTTTCAAGTAAAATATCGTTATAATTCTCGATTTTCAACAGCATCAATACATTGCAATATGTAATCAACTGTATTACAAAGTGTTTTTACCGCATTTATTTTATACGTCAGTACGGTTCAAGTTTCAATTGATGGATGACTGACGGCAGTAATTTTTGCCGCGAAGTAACGACGTAGTATGTGGGACGACATGCAGGGTTTCGCAAGAAAAAGAGCACAGGAAAAGTAAATATGTCGATTTATATTTTGTTATACCGTATTATCGTTAAGTCAATATAAAAATATTCTCGTTACGGGTATTTGGAGCCCTAAAAAGTTTGACAACGATGTTCCTGCGGAACTTTGACTTCACCTAGCAACTAGGGTTAAAAAAGGTTTTATGGCAATCGCTCCAAGCCAATCGAAATTTACTTAAAGCCGAGCTAATTTCCCAAATTACTATGGGGTCGTCATAACTATTTGGGAAAAAGGTTTGGAGAAAAATTTTTGAAGCTTGAAATATCGGCAACTATATCGTTGAGGTAAGATACCAATTTACAGTTATTTTCTACCATATGTGTTTCCTTGATTAATACTTGTACCAGATATCCGTTGCAACAACGGTATGGTTAATGAATGTTGAAACTTTGAGTGCAGTAAGCTATTAAGGTCACAGAGAGCGTTTAAAATTAACAATACAAGAGATATTTCAGACTTTAATGATAGTATAGTTGTAATGTCCTTAGGATTTGTGTTTATTACAGTCCATAATATTATCGGTTAATATATATAGTTATAATTTTTAGAAAAATGATTACAAAATTGATTGAATTATTTTAATAAAATGATATATATACATCATAGATTTAATTCCGTTGTTTTGAAAATCGTGATAGTTGTGATAAGTTCGATTATTGAAATCTTGAACAAATAAATTATACCGTCTGTATCAGTCACTATTTCAGCAAAATTATTACTAAATCATGATCGTTTTAGTTTTCTGTTGCTATAAATTGCAAGTTTCAGCAGGAAGTATAACACGTAGTAAGTACATCATTAAAACAACCTTTCCGGTTCAACTTTTATGGTTACACATTACCTTTATAGATACAGCGTACCAACTGAATGATTGAATTAAGCCTCATTTCTACGAAGAGGCCCATGTTCAGTAGTGGACTGTTAAGGGTAGTAAACTGAAAATACATGGTTCAGCATGGTTCTTGAACTCTGAACTAACTGCGATTAAAAATAAATACGTGGTATATTTTAAATAACCTTTTTATGTTCCTCTCTTCATTCAATTCAATGAAGATTTATTCGAAGAATTTCAAGTTTAACAACCACAAATATTATTGTGTTATTATTGTGCATGAATTGTATTTGTTATACAAATAGAAAGTGACATTACCGGCACAGTTTTACATTTCATTTCTTAGTAATAATTTTCCTTAAAGCTTTTCCTCGCTGAATATCTTTGATTAAAAACACTTAGCTTGAAAATGTATGTATTTAAAATTAAACATTATGACATATCCCTTTTGCATGTGTTTTTATTCACGAAATCAATTTCTGTCAATCGTGATAGAATGATTTGAACTTAAAAGTTGAAATCAGTGTGATTCTGATGTGGTGACAAATTAAGAACACAGAGTGCCACTGCTACTGGGCATAAAAGGCGGCTAAGGGAATACACGACATAAGACAACAGCACTGTAAAGAAAGGGAAAATTTAAAACAAACCTTATAACATGACATCTGGCTAGCGTGCAGTGTTATAGTAGGCCAACATCTTCTGTTTATGGAAAGCCCATGAAGTTGCTAAAGGCGACTGAAGTTATGTGAGGTACAGTAGAACTTATTCCTCAGACATGTCTAAACAGTGTTTTTTTTTTTTTTGCTGCTTTTATTGCCAGTTATTTGTCTATTCACTCATTCGTTATTTTAATTCATAATGTAGTTCTTTATAAATCTATTGATTACTACTTAAAGACCATTCGTTTTTTCGCAATTTAAAAAGGTTTTCGTGAAATGTTAAGTTTATTATGTTTGATTAAATAATTGAGTTATTATCTTAAATTCTAATCTTGTAAACTCAAAAATAAACATGATTTAAGTGTAAACTAAACACTCTTGTATAATATAGTCGTTAATACATTTGAAAACATTTTTAATTAAAATGTTTCACAATAAACAATGATTACAATTTCAAAACACTTCAACATCTGTCATTGTTCTTATTTTACGCTTTAATAAAGATGCTATTAAAATTTGGTATCTCTCATCTCTTATCTCTCAGTTGTATTTATATGAGAGCCCTAGTTACATATAGCTTCGTTAATCAAAGCCTTTATTGTCCAGCGCGGGCGGTGTGTCTTGCTTATGTCCGTGTGGGTGACCCGGAATATTCGTCAATCTATACATCTATACAAATAAATTAAGTTGAAGTGTCTGTTTTTAATATTAAATTAACAGATTTTCACTAAATGCATATGAAAGTTAAAACATCAAAGAATAAACTTTTAATTTTTGTACGGCGTCTGTACGTGTTTTAGTCTGTCTGTTTATTCCGGCTAATCTCTGGGACGCGAGACTTTCAACCGTATCACTCTCACATAGAAGACCAACCTAAAATGACAGCATTCGTGCTGTCGTATCTCGTTGGTAAATGTGAGACGGGGGGCCCAATCATTCTGCATCATTTGCCCTGCCTCCGAAGCCCGCGAGAATGATGCAGAAACATCTCACTAAGCCAACTTGATATGGGACACCATTCTTCATTATATGCACTCACAATATGTCTTAAGTAGTCTGTTCATAATACTTGCAATCAATTTATGCCGTATTACCTACAATTCAGTATTTTTATGTCATATATTAATTGTTCAATCAGATTCTCCTTTATCCTTTTTTCCAATCATATAATACTAGTGTAAGGGCCTTTCTGTGGTACCTTTAACCAGTTGCATTTAAATATGTTTTAAACAAAATGTACTTGTAAAATTTAACTTAGATAGAGCAAATATATTATAACTTGAAGTGGTCAGTGATGTTGTTTATCTCAATGCATATAAAGACCAATAATTACATCATTATAAGCATCATCACACAAAAATACAAAGAAAAATTCAATGCCTTAGGAATTCTCTGGCAGTCTTATGTAGAGTGGTGTGGAAATAAGAAGAACTACATATATTGTTTTAAACTTTCATGGTCAGTAACATTTATAACAGTCAGAAATATCGGATACTCACTAAGGAAAAGGTACATGGTACCAATCCCGCAGATTTATATTTAAAAGAACTACATAATCAGACATCTACAAATAAATATGTATATTTATACCTACATAAATATATGTAAATACTATACATACACAGTATAGTGTTAAGTGCTAATAATTTTAATACATATTATTACGCTAAACATTTTATAAAAAATAATGATACAGCGGTACATTTATTATTTTATTAAGGTAGTGGACAAATTATTTATTTGATTTTCCTTTTCTAGCTACTGACGAGATGTTACTAAGCATTTCAGTTTATAATGTTTTAGGCGATTATATTGTTTTATATTTATGAATGATGTCCACATGGCTTTAGTGAATGACGTAAATATAACCTTTTAATAGTGTGATAACGTTTTCCTTTGTATTATGTACGCAATTGCGTAGAACGTGCTTAAGAAAGACATTATTAACTGCAATAGCGATTACCTGAAATGTATTTCTATACAATACAAGTAAATAAAATTGAACTGTTTCTATGTAATATCAAATTAACAGGTTTTTACTAAATGCATATGAAATTACAAACGGAACTTCCTATAGGGTTCCGTAGTCACCCATAATAGTAGGTAGATTTCAAATCGTGTCCAATAGACAGTTGTCATGTTAACTTATTCTTTCTTTTTATTTTTAAGTTTTTCAAGGAAGTGCATTTTACAAGTAAGGCCCCTATAACTCCTAAAATAAAAAAGTTATTAAAACCGCTATAGTTTTCCTTGAAAGTTTCATTTTTCAGATTTTTTGAGACAGTCGTTTAGTTTTAGAGGGGGGGACGCCCTGTTTTTAAAAAAAATCGATAAACGGTTTTAGAAACCTCACAATGTTTTTAAAAGACCTATCTAATGATACCCCACACGATGGGATATTTACGAGAAAACAAAATCATCCCCACTACATGTAGAGCAGGCACCCTAAATAAAAATATTTTTCATAATTTTATTGTAGCACTGTTTCCGTAATTACAACACATATCCATGCAAAGTTATCTTTCTGTTATCTTTCAGCGGCTTCTGGTGTCCCCCTTGCCGTACCTCAACGTATAAGGTACATCCCGGGGTGACTAATATCACCCCCAGGGCTGGACGCTGTTGCGCCTCTCACCGCTCTACACAGTAAGAGGCGAAACTTCGGCCCGCCTTAGACGACACCCCCGGCCGCACCGGGGTGTCAACTGTCTCGGGTCGTTTGCAGCGGTCACATCTCCCCAGGATGTGACCGCAGCGACCCTTAGGCGACGGTCGGGGAGCTAGCGACCTCTGCCGCGTCCCCTTCGCCGCCTCCTTCGAGCGGGATCGGCCCTTTCCCGATCCCGCTCTGCGGACTCCTTCTGGAGCATAACGTTCTCACAGAAGGAGACCGCGGCTTCCCATCCCTCGCCACTCGCCAGCATTGCCGCGATCAATACTGGCGGTGACAGATTTCGTCCGATCTGTTCGACCAGGACTCGGCGCTCGGACTCCCAAGCAGGGCAGTCCTCCAGCGTGTGCTGGGCGGAGTCCAGGTCAAACCCGCAGTGGTGGCATTGTGCTGTAGCCTCTCGTCCTATTCGATTCAGATACTCACCGAAGCAACCGTGCCCGGTGAGTATCTGAGTCAATCGGTAGGTGACACAGTCGGTCCTCTCTACCCACGCTTCGAAGTTCGGCAGAACGGCTCCAACGGCACGTTGGCTAGCACAGCCCTGAATTTCGAGCCGTGCCCGCCAAGTCTCCAGAGCTTGCTTATGCGCGTTCCGCCGTAGCATTCCAGGCTCAGGGTCTGGCGCGGCCTCTTCAACACTCCGACCGACCGAACGAATTTGGTCGTAGACCGTAGCGTCCATGTCGGCCAGAATGTTAAAGGGCAGAGAACGCGCCAAGACCGTCGCTGCCTCATACGAAATTGTGCGGTAGCCCCGCACGATCCGAATGGCCATCAACCGCTGCAGACTTCTGAGTAGGGCCTGACAGCGGGAGGAACCCGCCAGGTCTTTAGACCAGACGGGTGCCCCATAGAGGACCATGGATCGCACGACGCCCATGTAGAGGCAGCGAACTTCTTCCCGCGGTCCCCCGAGATTGGGCAACAGACGTTGCAGTGCACCTGCTACCCCACGCACTCGGGGGACTAATCGCCTGAAATGCTCTTCGAAGCTCCACCGACGGACTACGGAACCCTATAAAGCAATTCCTTAATATTTTATGTCTGTCTGTTTGTTCCGGGTCTGGAATGGCTGGACCGATTTTGATGTGATTCACTGGTAGTAAAGTAAAGTTGATGACATAAGGAGTAACTTAGACTAGAGACTTTAAGACTTTAGACTAGCTTCACTACGCGGCGTTACTCGTGATTGACAACGACGACCGCAAGTAACACCGCGAGATTCAGCTAGTTTGTTACGAAAATGACAATTTAAATAAAACTTTAATTGCTATAAATGAACTCGTATGAAATATTTCAAAGAAGCTTTGTATTAAGTATAAATTAGTTTATTATTGATAATATAATTTCGTAGCAGCTACATTTATTGATCACTGAAGACTCAATGAGTGTTTGTGCTGTTTAAAGAACATTAGCATTGCTTGAGACTAGATGTTCCTAAAGGTCAGAAACGTTCAAATTCATGCTATGATAATGGATCCACTCAAATGTTTCACAGCACTCTCTTCGTCAGGTATAGATCAAGGACTTGTGAAATACGGACAAAACAATCGAATGTTTTGTTCGTTTGCAATTTAGGATTAAACGTAAACACATCTATAATAATGTTATAAAGAAGTACAATTTATGAGTTTGTGATGCTCTGTAGGCAATATTTTAACCGGAAAAATGATAAATGCGATATACGACATACACGCGGGCGGAGTCACGGCCAAGAACTAGTAGGTATGTACTCATACAGACACAAACGTGTGTTTTCTATAAGTATTTTGAATCTTATAGAACTGTTAATAATAACTAATATAGATAGCAAAGTTAACCATTACACCTATTCCTTTTAACATGATACAGAAATAGGAAAATTTAAATGACAACGTCGGTATTTTTCAGTAGTTTGTTTCGGCATCTATATCTTAGCTGGATATATATTTATTTGCTCAGTTGCTATACTATACTTTTTTACTCTTATCATACTATTAAATGAAGAAGCCTATAATAACACAAGCTGATGTTGATGATGATGATACTATTTTGTTACCTACGCAATTTTGGCACAACGATTTTATTACAATGCACTCTAACAGTAATATCTACATAATATATGAAGAACGTATAAACGGTCTGAGTCAATATAACGGGCAATCAATATATTTTGATGACTAATTTAATTTATATCTACATAAAAAAAGATATCCTTTAACCCACACCAACTGACTAAAATTGGTGATGTTCATTTTAATCCAATCGGTATACGTAAGTCCAGTTTCCTTTTATAGGGATGCAGAAACTAAAATACTTTAGGATGCAGTTGATTCAGTCTAAAATCGAAATAAAATAATGTTCTTGACATCCGTTTGTTAATACTAACGGATTTTAATGATCCGTATATGTTAGAATCAGACTGGCTTTGTGAAGTTCTCTATATGAGTGGTCAACGTACGACATTTGTAAATAGAAGCTGTTGATTGTTTGATCTCTTCATCCTCAAAAAAACAAATGAAAATAACGGTTGAAACCAATCCTCACTTATCAAAAGAGGTAAATATTTACATCTCGAATCAATTAAAATATTTCCCAATACTGATAAAAACCAGTATTTAACAAAGCAGGTGGCCGTTACGAGTTTGAATTTGAAAACAGGACAGATGTTGATACACGTTTGTGTTCACATCAGTTTGAAATACAAGCCTTAATCTTCCTTAATATCATTTACACAACAATCATCATCATCATCATCAGCCTTTCGCAGTCCACTGCTGGACATAGGCCTCTCCAATTGCACGCCACTTAGTTCGATCCTCGGCTACTCGCATCCAGCTCAATCGGTATACGAATATACCGATTGAGCTGGATGCGAGTAGTATATAACAATACTTTAGCGAAACACCTACTATAGATTAATCGCTCTAATGGATTGATGCAAGTCACAATGAGAACCGCAACATGCATACGGTATAGTTAATAAAAGAGGGTGCGGGATGAATGCACGACGCTGACGGTGCTCAAATACCTTGATACTCTAGTCACAGTATAATAGTTCATATTACAAAGGAGCAAGGTCTGTGGGATGTGATATACAATCTTGGTACGCTTGTCTGCTGGAGTGTGGCAAGTGAGGGTTCAGCTATGAGGGATCGTATAATAGCAACGAAAGATACGTTATTTTTTGTGCAAACATTTTTCGTGCATTTATTTATTTTGTTCCAGGTGAATAAGCGAGGTAAACTTTGATAAATAGTAAGTAAATATAATTTTGAATAAAAAAAACTATTGTTTTAAAAAGATATGAACACATAAAGGTATATTAAAAACAAATGACGTCCTAGGGTACTAGATACGTGTTAGATATTTAATTTTAACTGCAATACTCAATAGTAACGTAGTCGTAAACTTATAGGTATATGAAAATGATAACGGATACAAGAAACGGTTTTAAAACATATAAGACTTTCAAATTTTTACTGCTTTTAATAATTAAATGACCCACAAATCATGATGCATTTTTTAATCTAGTGTTGTTGTTTTTTCTTTAAAAGATATTAAGTTACTTAAACATGAATATACTCGTATCATAATAGCATATTTTATTCCTAGTATCCTATAAGTACTTACTTTAAACAGTGTAACTGAATTTATCCCAAAGACGTACGTCCGGTGTGCACGTTATTTTAAAAAACGTTATCATTTCAGTTCTTAAAGTCGAATTAAATTTTTATTCACTATATATTATGCACTTCACTGCAATTATGCACTCGATTGTACAAGTTATCGATCGTGACGTAACGAAAGTGCACACGATCAAAAGCCTGTCTGCGCGCTGCACCATCACACGTTCGTCTTAAGCGAATGTCGAATTAATACTAACATACTTAACCTAAAATTTACGCGCTCCGCTCGAGAAATTGTTTATGCTGTCTGTACACCCGTAAATGGGGTTCAGTTGTGAAGGAGAAGGAAATACAACAATAGCTGTGAAAGACAAAGACCAAATATTGTTGAAGGTGTATTATGATGGGGGAGCTCGCTATACTATGATAGAGTTTCACGTCAGCGGCTACGTCTTTTAGTATCAACAAAACAAAAACTAATTTAAAACCTTGCTTGGTTTTAAAAACATGCATACCTAAAATCAAAACAAGCAATGCCATTGGAATTTAACTTGAAATAATATTATTATTGTTTCAAGTTAAATTCCAATTTAACTTGACACAATAACACTATTATTTCAAACATTCAACGTTTTCTATAGTGTTATGTACTTCATAGGCAAATTAATCCTGTTTTGATAATATATTACATACGAAACCGTCAAGAATTTCAATTGAACATAACAATTAAGTTGCTCAATGTTAAAGGAACAAGCGACACAGAATATAGAATATTTACCTCATAGTAACAAAAAAAAAACTCTTGAGACAGTATTCAGTATTAACTCAACACTTGAGCTTCGAGACAAGTTGACGTTAAAAAAAACCTTTTTATTACCACCGCACTTGTACCTGCGCAGTGCAAGTCCCTCCGGGGTCCCATACCCAAACCCATAAGAACTATTGAAGCATGTTAAATGAATGATTTAAACAGCCGCTAGCATGTTTTTTGAAATTCTTTTCACTAGGTGTACTTGTAATCGATAAAGCCTCCATTCACTGTCTATTGTCTTTTTTATTATTCTTTTTGTTTAAGCTCTTAAAAGTTATTCTTATATCTTTGGTGGATTTGGAAACTTACCCGAGTGGCAGTGCTATATCTTGGATTGTTTACATTACTAATCATTGTCAAAGAAATTTAAGAATGTATGGAACTTGTTTTGATGTTTGTTTAGTGTTAAGTATCGATAAAAACTTGGACTAGATTACTTGGAGTCAAAGTAATTGATTATAGAAATAAGGTGTGAATAAATAACTTTGATAAGACATTTTAATTATTGGAGTGAGTGAAAGATAAGGACAAGGTCTCAGCGGTTCGTAGGAGTGGAGCCCACACCGTTGCCGACTTACTTCGGCGCCCGCAAGGCTAATACCGTCATCATATTTTATCGAAGATCAAACAAATGCTTCTCAGAATGAGTCAATGGCGTGGCTTCCATTTAGCCAAACAGACACACTTAATTTTTGTCACGAAATGACTAAATATTACGATTTTGGACTTTGTATATTAGGTATATATTCTTTTAATCGATATACAAATAATTTATTAAATATATAGCATCATTTAATGGTCCACTATTATTAGTATTACGAGGACAAAAACATCTTTTATAAATTGAGTATAATATTTTGTTTTGTAAAAATTAATGGAATAGAAATTTGTATTTCTAACTTCATAACTTCTCAATTAATTTATGAAAATTTATCAAAGTTTACATGATATTACGTTTGCAAGTCGGTATAAAAGATTTGATATTATTAATTATATCAAATCTTATTATCTTATCTGTGTATAGAGTAGACACATTATTAAAAATTTTTACTTAATTAATTAGTTTTATTATAATTTATTTGTTGTTGCTTAACCCCCAACATGTGCTTTGTTTTTTACTTTTGTCTATTAGTTTTTTTTTTATATTTCATTGGAAATCTATGTTTTAAAGGTTGATTTCATTTGAAGTAATTTATAAAAGAATATAGTACAGAATTGATAAGTGAGAGGATCGATGATAATATGCTTATAGTCTAATAGTGTTTATGCCTTTATCCCCTAATGAAGAACTTTATCTTGCTGGCTCCCTAAGTTAGGCAATATCCTCTGTAGGGAGCCCGCCACTGCCCGAACTCGGGGGATTAATCGCTCGCTCCTCCTCGAAGCTCCAGCGGCGGTCCAGGGTGAGGCCGTGGTCCTTAATGTGTTGACCAACCTCGACCTCCGTTCCTTCCACTCTAATAAGTGAGTGATTACGAACAGCACCTCCGCATTTCCTGTGAAATCACAGGGCTTCTGCCTTAGGAGATGACCGTAACCCGTAGATCAAAACCGCTAATGTTTTAGACAAAGCAGGCCACCTCTAGAACGGTGAATTTCAGGACTTGCTGGAAGGCCCTAGTTTGCCCGCGATAACTATTATAAAGAGTTTCACAGCCTCGTCCAACAGACATCTCGATGGGAACGCTGAGGGAGAATCTGCAGTTCTGCTAGGTTTCTGGTTGAGTACGCTGTTATCCCCTAGGATCGCCAAAGCGCGCTCCCATGCTCGGCCCGGGTATCGGGATCAGAGCCCGGTGCAGTGTTGCGTACGGCGAGTCAACCGTAATAGTTATTAGGTATGCTATAAGGCTACTTTCTATCTAGCAACCCTGTACCTGTAATTTCATTAAATATTAATGCATCACGACAATTATTTCGCAGACCTCCTTGACATAGATGACCTTTCTATTATAGGTAGGCAATTCATAAGTCCATAAAAGTAAGGGTTTTACGATTATGTGTTGATATATATGAACGTAGCGGTTCCGGAGGCATGTGTTTCCTGCGTGCGCGCATATCTGAAGGGGGCACGCGCACGACCACGCACGACTTCCAGATTGCTCGTCGTTGACTAAGGGTAAGAACTCAGGACGCGGTTTTTACACGCGCCCGCAGCGATTACGCGTTTGCAGCTCTTTTAGAATGCAAATGTAAAGGTAAAAAATTAGAGCACATTTGTGCTTGTGTCCGTGGTTGTATGCGGCTCCCGCTGCATCACTGTATCAGTAGAACTGTGCGGGTCGTTGTCGCCGCAGTCGCAGCGGGTGAAAAGTGCAACCGTGACGGCTGTTTAAATTCCGCACAAAATTATGGTATCGAGAGTTTTGAAATAAAATAGTTGTTCCTCCACCGCGTGGAACGGGTAAAAACCGCGCCTTGAATTCTTAGCCTTACCCGACAGTTTTAGCTTGGGTCTACCTCTATACCCTGGTACACACATAGAAGTTTTATATAAACAACGTAATCGTGGTCCTGTTATGCCAAACAACACGTTCTAAACATTATACAAACAACGTTTGAAAACATTAAGTATTGACAAAAATAAAAAGCTTCGTGTAAACGTACTCAAAACGAATTCTGTCATTTGTAAACCCACATCAGTTTGAGCATTTATATTTATTATGTGTTACATAGACCCACATGTGATCAACTGACAGATAGTGACATTGTGATCTTGTGGTTTTAACGATGTAGGTGTGGGCGGTAAGTTTATTTTGTTTGGGCCCTTTAGACACAACAGTTCGTTTACGACTGGCGTCAAAATTGTTTGATCTTGTTTCATTTGTAATTGTTATGTAAGGCACTATTTTGGTTCTTTGGAATCTAACACCAGAAGATAGTTCTTCTTTGGTGCATTATGTTTTAGAGCTCATGCGTTATGTGTGTAAATATTTGTTAAGATGTTTAAAAATGTTTTGTGCTGTCATTGACGATGCTACTTGTGTTTCATTATGTAAACACTTTTTATATTTTTAAGACCAATACTAACATGGATACAATTTGTTTAACGTTTAACGTTAAATAAATATATTTGACGTTTTACCGAAATCGGACCACACTATAAATAGCTTGTAAACTATTCCAAATAATAGTCGGGGCCTTACATGATGCGAGGTCTACTACTGGGTATATGTCACAGGGTTGTAAAAATTAATTTTCCTTTTAACACTACAATTGCATTAGCTGTTACTGTACGACATGATTTGCTCATATGTAATGGCCACAGGTCGCAGTAAGTAACACAAACATAACCTTTTTAAATTATGTTTTAGCAGAACAATGAGAAAATATGTATATAATGCATTAGGTAAATTATTTTCATGGTGAATGTATTAAATAAGCTTTGTTTTAATTTACGTTGCCGGTCGTGTTATTGTTCCGGGCGAGTGCGTTGCACGGAAGCCGTTTGGTCGTAATCACGATTACAAGCGGGACGGGGGACCGCATTATTCGCTCTAAACTACAAACAAATGGTTTGTTGTATTATTAATATTAGTGTTATCGTATACCTGTTGTATTGGCATTATGTTTGTTATGCCAGTTGTGATTGTAGTGCTATTGATTTATGTTCATTTTTCCTAACTCATAGTTGAAAATAAACAGAAATGTAAAGTTAAATACTACCTACTGACGTAACTAACCTCGTATAGAAGTGATAATTTATGAAAAATCTCACCGAGTTATGACTTTTGCGTGCGACTATAAACATGATTGTCGCACACTACTAATAGTTAAATTAAGTATAGCTAGAACTTAAGTCCTTGAGTAAATAAACCAAAGAAAATATTTTTATAATCTAGGGGGCAAGTGAGCAGGCCTATGGAGACGTGCAGGTAAAGGGTCACGACTGGATTGCCGGACTTTGAAGTGGGCGTACCCCGACACTCTTCTTTTGAAGATTGCATCTTAACTGAAATACCTAATAAAGGCAATTCGTTCCACTGTTCTGTTTAGTTGTATTAGTTGTGTCAGGTAAAAAAAAAACATGTAAAGTACGCAATTTTGGAGTGCTCACTGTTCAAGAGTCTTTGTGAATAGTGCATATATTCGCTTTCGATTAGTTTCGATAACTCAGCATGCGGTATACCGGTATACCGAGCACCTAAAAAATAACACTCTTCAATCAGTTTTGTTTGACTTGTCGTGTTTGATGCATTTTTTGCAACTATACTTAAGGACTATTGCTTTTTTCACAATAAAACTATAGAGGTAGTGCTCGAACTTCAAAAGATTCACCTTGATTTATTTTATTTTCTTTGTGTGGGGGCCCTAAACAGGAAGAACTCGGTGGTCGTTCTTTGATTGACTCAGACAGCCACACTTGCGTTGTAATGTGAACAAAAGATACATACATACATCAACAAATACCGCTTAACTTGTTCTTGGAACCTATGACCGCTCTCTCGGCATGTTAAATTAGTTTTACAACAATTAGGTACTTTTTCACCGTACGTATATACATACGTATAGGTAATAAGTATTTTATGTCAGTATATTGTTACTGAAATCTTTTTGGATGGTGTATTTTAAATGTATAAGCGAGAATATCTAGACCGGGCACCTAGTAAAGTGACCGTCACCCGCCTTTCGTTTCATCAAAATTAGGGGAAATAGGGATTTTGTGTTTGAGACTCTACTCAGTGAAATGGAACGAAGAAACAAATAAATATTGAACCGAAAATATTATAAGACACAATGGCATACGTATACATATAATATTGACATTCATACTAAATATCAATAGAGTAAAAATTTAAATGAAGTGTTCAAGACAGTTAATCAAGATATTTTTAATATCCTTTCTAATATTATAAATTCGAAAGTAGCTCTATCTGTCTATCTGTTGCACTTTTACGGCAAAACCACTGAACCTATTTGGAGGGATTCCGGTATAGCGATAGATTCGACTTTGGAGAAGGAAATAGTTTACTTTATGTCGCGATAATCGACATACACGTAGGCGGCATACAAGCACAACGAAATAAAGCAAAATCAAAAAAATATTTAAGTGGCAACAAAGGACAATACAATCGGCAATAAAATTGATTGCTTCGAATAATATAATTATAACTTTCCAACATATACAATTGGGCCAAGGTACGAAAAACATTATCACCTCAGTTATTCTGACAATAATTCCTTAGGAATAATAATGATCCTGTTGTTACTACTCAGAAAGTTTTCTCCTAAATTGACATGTCGTGTTTGTTTTACTGTACCCTATTTGTTCAGTTTCCTAAAAGTGGTAGATAAGAATTTACTTCTCCTTGTTTGTGATTAAGCAGTGAGGAGTTCTAGGAATTTATTTATCGTGCTTGGTGTTGCCTAATAACATTAGTTATTATAGATATGTTGCCACTCTAAATTCACGTTGTCACTTTTTGAAATAAGGTTATTAAAATAAGGGAAAACATGAAATAATAACTCCTAAGAAATACCAGTGTGCGAAAACTTTCATTTATTTTGTAGTTTTTCAAAAGTTTATGTCCTATTATGAAAGTTAAATTAGATTGATATCACTAAGTCTTATCCCGTGGGCTTAAAATCATTTATATATTAGTTTAGCTTTGCGATTACACATTTTTATGAGAAAACTTCTCGTAAAAATGCTTGAAATGAACGTAACTTTATATAATATCTGATAAACCCTGAAAATAATATGTTCTAAGGTCATGTTTACCACAATTCATTACACATGATTGACTTTAGACTTAGAATCTATTCAACAGTATACTTAGGTCTAACTTGTCTGGTCTGGTCTAATCTTGGAAGTAAAATAAACATTGCTGGAAACAACGTCAACAATAATTGATCCTAGCTACCAACCCAGGATCAACTACACATGAAGGAGAAGTTAGGTGTGAAATTTTTCATGGTTTTGTTCTTGTGAATATGTCGCATTTTTTTGGATCTGACAATACTATATTTAGTACAACTTGATTTGGTTTATAGATTAATTCGAGTAATTTGACGAGATGGTCGTCACTATCATTGAATATTAACATGTATAGGAAGAGAAATTCGCAGGAATTACACGTACCACTTCGTTTTGTGAACCTTAATATCAAACTCAAAACACAGCCGTCTCGGTGATACTGTAGTGGTGATAGCATGCCTATGACTAATTGGCATGTATGCACGAGTCGTATATGAAACACCTTAAATAAACATTTATTTTTGATAGTAGCTAAAAGAAAATACTTCAGTAAAACATGTGTTTTTTAACAGCAAATTAAAGTCACTTTTCGATACAAAAACTCAAAATTTATAATAAACTGCACTATTTTATACATTTAAATAAGTGTATTTGATTAAAAAAGTTCAGGTAACAGTAATCGTAAAATGTTACGTTCCTTTACTTGTATAATATAATCGTAATATGAAAAAATGGGGTAATGAGTAGTAATCTTGTTATTCATTGATATACCTAAACTTGATTGATATAAATATTAACTCAAACAATTTTTTCCTTTATGGCATTAGGTAAGCGTACAATGTGCGTGCCAGACTAGGAGCGGCTTTTGAAGGTTACATCACATTGTCCAATTATGCCATTCGTGTCACATGAACTTTGTACTGATCAAGGCCTTGGACAGGATACTAGACACGACTAATATAACGATCTGATAATTATTTGATTTACTTATTAAACGTTTATACATTACCATCACCCGCAGGAATATTATCTTATATTAAAATTCTCGTGTCGCAATGTTCGTTCCCATATTCCTCCGAAACGGCTTGACCGATCTTTATGAAATTTTATATGCATATTCAGTAGGTCTGAAAATCGGCCAACATTTATTTTTCATACTCCTAGGGTGCGAGCGGAGCCGCGGGCATCAGCTAGTTTTGTAATAAAATATTTGAACTCGAAAGTCGATAATTCAGGCACCGATGAGTGAACGGTCCTTGAATTTCATCGACGACGGCTATATAATAACTATTAAATAAATTTGTCTGATTATCCACTATCAGGATCAGTGAAGATCTTCATAACTAACAGGTTACTAGCCAAAACAAATCAGGTTTATAAACAAAGATTGCCTATTAACAGGATATGTTTTGTGCAGCGTTTTGAAGTGTGTACTAAAGTATATGTTAGTGACTTAAACTAGTTACTTTTTTCGTATTTATTTTTTAGGTGGATTACATTGAAGTGCCAATACTGTTGCTACATTAAGGTAACGTAAAGGTACGTAAATACTCGAATCTTAACCAAGAGAGCTTACCTATATTTACCAATTTTATCAAGTTTTAAGAAATCTACTGTCTGTTTTGAAATTTAATAGATTATAACCACAGAATAAGGATCATTACTAGAATATATATATAACCCACTTTGTAAGGCTGTGAGCTTAAGCTTAGAAAAAACTAGGCTTCTACTTTCTATAACACTTTCGCTGTAGTATGTTTGCAATAAGGAGTAACCGATGTTTAAACATCGAAGTCTTATTTAAAATACAACAAGTCTTACGCACGAACAATTGAATAATGATTTAATCGAATTAAGCGTTTCGACGGCAAACGATATTATCGAATATTTCACCTAACTTCTTTACTTGACATAAATCTCGATGTAGATCTGTAAGTACACCTACTTACAATGAACGTATTAAAATTAACGTAGTACGTACTCGAACTTAGAGAATTAATTATTGCTTCAGTTAGTTATATACTCTAAGTCAAATGAGTGATTAATCATTTTCAACAACCCATATCACGTCCCACTGTCTCTTCTCAGGCGGATGAGCGTTTTGCTAATTAGCACCAAAATAATGTTTACTGAAGATTGTTTTTTACGTTAGTATTATCTCCAAAGTTAGACTCTGATTATTCGTTAATCCTTCGATAATTCGTTAATCTTGTCTAGCTTGTACTAGACAAGATTCAGATTCTAAAAGTTCTATTCATGATGACCATGATTGAGATATATAAACGTAAATATGTATGTTAAATGTATCTCGAATGTAGTAGAAGTATTTAAAGTAAAAGAAATATTTTATTCTCAATAATGCTACAGATTTAATAAGACCTAATAAATATTTTACCCCACGTAACTGCTACATATATCATCTATGAACAGAAAAGTGAGAGCCATTTTTTCTGATCGATTTTTTTAAGAATATGCTGTAGCATATATTCTTAAGGTACACCTTATCTTTGAAGAATCTCAATCACAATGTAATATGTGGGTTGGAATGAATGAAACTTACGTATTGGTACTCATTTAAATATGTCCAACACTTTCACAACTTTTTCTTTCCGGTTGATTTAAGATATGCGATATTGAATAACACATTTTATCGTCATGGTTGTCTCTTGACACTTGACAACTTAAATTGTAAAAGTACCGCAAAGCTTAGTTTTAATTTTGTGTTAAAAAGATACGTTACTTTGTTTTTTATTTAATCCTGCTGAAGTGACTTTACTCTACCTTATAGAAAGCATGAGAAGAATCCAAGAATGATGGTCTCCAGAGTTGGAGTCTCATCATTGGGCCCCCAACTCAACTGATTTCTAACTCAATTTCTATCTGACAATATGCTTTGCCAATACCTTCAACTTCCTTCAGAGAATTAGTCCCCTAGCCAAAATCTCATTCTACAAACGTAAACTTGAGTAGAAAACTAACAAATGTACGATAATGACATCAATACTAAGTTTCTAGCGTTAGCGATTCTAGAAAGACAATCAATGAGAAACACTTGCATCTAGGTTAAGGGTACTGATTTAATTCTACTAATTAGGAGTCATTTAAGACAACAACATTTATTTAAACTTTTAAAAATATGATGCTCATAAGGTGTCACTTAAATCATATTACGACCGTTTTTTTTTCGTATAATTTATGCAGTAATTCAATGGGTTATTTTATAGTAAGTAGTTAGACCAGTAAAAACCAACGTAAAAAACTAAAAAAACAACGTAAAAAAAAAACTACTTACTAGATCTCGTTCAATACAATTTTCATTGGAAGTTTACATAGTACATCATATACTTTTTTTAGTTTTATCACTCTCTTATTTTAGAAGTTACAGGGGGGGGGGGACACACATTTTACCACTTTGGAAGTGTCTCTCGCGGAAACTTTACAGACAGTTTAGAAAAAAAAGATTTTAGAAACCTCAATATCATTTTCGAAGACCCAATCAATAGATACCACCCTACTCGTATGGTTTTGATGAAAAAAAAAAATTTGAGTTTCAGTTTTAAGTATGGGGACCCCCAAAAGTTCTTGTTTCTTTTTATTTTTGTGTAAAATTATTAATGCGGTTGACAGAATACATCGACTGACCAAATTTCAACAGTATAGCTCTTATAGTTGCGTAAAAATTTGCTCGTTACAATATAAGTGTTAGGTCTATTATATATTAACTCATTATAGATATATTGCTAAGACAAAGGCATTATTTTTCAAATTTTAATTTTTTAGACCTGTATAGTTTTTATGTATAATCATATTCTGTGTTTAAGTGTTACGTTTGATAGAAGTAAAACGACATAATAGTCGGTAATATTTCTTTAACCTGTGAATACCTACTAGGCGACAGCTTTACATAATCATCATCATCAACAGCCTTTAAAATTCCACTGCTGGACATAGGCCTCTCCTTAGAAAGGAGGTTTTGGCCTACTATACCACGCTGGCCAGACGGGTTGGTATAGAGTTGGTTTCAAGTTTTCCTTCTCTTTGCATTGATGTTGTCTTGCGTAGTTTATCCCTTAGTCGCCTTTTACGACACCCGCGGGATGAATAGGGGTGGTGACACTCTGTATTCTTAATCCGTCACCAGACGGATACAGCTTTACATTCAGCAATAATTTATTAAAGAATATGATAAATTTTAAAAACCTCCCTAAAAATAAAATAACACATTCCACAAAATACATCGGCATTGAAAATTTTAGCTCCAGGTTGCAGCAGTGTCAAAATAGTCTAGGATCAGATATGGATGACGCAATTAAAAAAAAAAAAACCCGATTTGTGTACTATAATACTAAAAAACTGTTTTTATTTTACATAACTTATTTCTTTTAAATCATTGTTCGAAATGTAAACGAACTTTTGGTCCACTCTGTATTACTAAAAGAGACAATTACAATATACATATTATTGTTTTACGATGGAATTAACCTCTGAAATTTTGCATACTTAGTGGAAAAAATACCATGTTTACGTACATAAAATAAAACGTCTTTTATTCTACTACAGATAGTCAACAACTACCTAATTTACATGACTAGTATAATATATAATACGTTTAGCCAACATTCTACCCCTTTTTACGAAAATTGCGTGGACGGAGGATTATGAAATATCCCATATATTATTAAATATGCATAAAAAATACATTAATTCAATAAATAGAACGTCACACTACCATTTTTTTGACTTCTCTTTGTTTTGTTTGTTTTAAAAGATCAATTTTTTTATTAATAGATTTTTATTTGATTATTAGAAGAGTAGACTGGTTTTTTATTCCATTGTTATTTGATAGATAACTAGATACGTACGTCAAAGTTTACTACTTAGAAGTTTTCTTAGAAGTTACATTCCCTATTCATGTACATACACATAATGTATGTGTGGATTTACATACTCACAAACTTTCGCATTTATACTATTAATAGGATACGTCAAATAATGTTTGATGCATAAACGCTTTGATTATAAACATATAATCAAAGCATAAAAGATTTTAATTCCCTAAGTATGAATTAGCAATATATTTTATAAGACTCCCACGGTCAGCGTCGCTGTGATCGTAAGTAGACTAGATCTGAATGATATCATTGCTCTCTGAACCGACTCGCTTTTAAAACTACTACAGTAAATAATTATATACATGACTACTAATGATATAAAACGACCGTTGATGCTAGTACTTAAAGTCTGTATTACTGTAGACGTTTACGGCCGCGTTTATATCGGTTATCACGACAAAAAGTCCTTAAACTAAGATCAATCTATCTTCACACCGAAATTCATCTTACCTTACTTTAAAAGTCATGCTTGTTAATTATTGATTTACTGCGGTACTCTTATTGGCTCTTGTAGTGTTTTGGGAATACATATTTTATTGCCATCTTTAATTAATAATAATAATAAATACTTTAATAGGATTCAGGGATAATTATACAAGCTTTCTAAAACTAAGTGCTGTGTGTAATAATGTTGTAACTGGGTCGCAACATTTAGAACACCATCGCATTGTACTTAGGAATGTAAAACTAGAGTTTTCCATTACTGCAGTGCTGAGCGTGACGATGTGTGACTCGTGTGAAGAGGTAACTCTATTACAGAGAACGAAACACTTCCGTGAGAAACATGTAGGAATTATAAAAACGAAACGGTACCTATGACGGGACGGGTACTTGCATATATGATGGTGCTGTTGCTTGGATATTAGTATTAGAAAAGTACCTTTTGTAAATGCTACATAGTCTGACAGCCGTAATGCTCTCACTAGGGCGCCGTGGTGTTGGTTACGATGCTGTATTGTATTTACCCAAAGTGAGGATGGTGACCAGAACTCCTGTATTCTGCTCATGCTTTTCATCACGTAAAGTAGAGTCACTTTGACAGATCTCTTAGAAGCACTCTTATAAACAAAAAAAAACATTTCAAAAGGATAACGGTGAAGTCATCGATCCGTGTGATACTTTTTTGTTTTTTCTAAAAGACAACTTGAGATAATTCCTGTTTCGCGGGGACTTTACAAACATACATGAAATGGACACAAAGAACACCCAGACTCAGAACAACAAATTGTGAATCACACAAAGTGTTATCCTACGTGAGATTTGAACCCACGACACTTGGCGCAGTAGGAAGCGGCGTGGCGACCGTTTAAGCCACTAGGCCAACAGTGCAGCATTATACTAAGGTATAGGTATCAACAACAAACTTTCTGAGTTACGCACAAAAATTGAAATGGAAGTGGGCAGGACACGTTGCACGGCTAACAGATCATAGATGGACCAAAAAAGTTACATTCTGGAAGGGCCCACTATGCAAAAGAACAAGAGGTAGACCCATTACAAGATGGGAAGATGATATTAAAGCAATAGCCGGTACAAACTGGAGAAAAGTAGCTAAAGACAGAGTCAAATGGGCATCATTGGAGGAGGCCTTCACCCATTCTGGGGTTCCGGGGTTCCAAAAAAAAAACAATAAGAAACACAAAATTAAGAAAATAAAGTTAATTAACGTAGAATAAACTAAACAAAACTAACACATACATAGATTTTAAGTGATGTAAATTTAAATAAACTAAACAAAACTAACACATACATAGATTTTAAGTGATGTAAATTTACTGGAAATAAAAGGCTTTTTTATTTTTATTTTTATTTATTTTTATTTATAGGTATCATACGGAATGTATTTTTTTTAACATATCAGTCACCTACTCTAATTAAATAAATATACAAAACAAGTTGTTGAAACCATAAATACACTCGTAAGAAGAATGTGACCTTAACATCCTAAAACGCATATCAAAGTTGTATACACACGGTACTAACACCGTTGTGTGTTGCGGTTAATCTCTGGAACGGCTGAACCCTTTTTGACGCAAAGATAGCGACGATAGTCACACTATGAGAAAAAAAAACATATTTTTCAATTCCACTTACTCGTATATTGCAATTGTATTGTTCTATAGAACTATAGAAAGGCATTATAATGCCTAACTCAAATTTCACACCTTACATACATAATAATGAGATTAGTAATAAAGGCATGTCGGTCCATTTAAAGCGTTTAAATTTCTGCGCGGGTACCATTTAATCATACTCTGTTAAGTGTTCTCGTGTGAAGTGCTCACAGCGATAGCCTCGACAACAGTATACAGTTTCAGCATGGGAACCAGCAGAAGTTCCACTTGACTGGGCCCACTATCGTCCATCTACAACTGTCATGTTACCGTTAGACCCTATTTGAACAGATGATAATTGTGAAGATAAATAAGAAATTACTAAATAATACTGTTTCAAACAGACTTTGTCAAGCTTTTGAAGTAGAACGTGGATTTTAGGCCAGACTGCTTGTTATTTTGACGTTGGCAACGGAATAAAGGGCGTCATTTTAAAACAACAAGGTGCGTGCTTAAGTATACAATTTAAACGTGCACTAGAGACTCTCAGTGAAATAGAATTTTAGAGAATCACACCTGAAACACAAAGGTTTGTAAGCATAATGATACAAATCTCAATCAACGGGCAATGGCTCTACTGATGTCAACCAAATTAAGAGTTAGAGGCAACGTAAACGTAGCCGTCCTTTTTAAATTAACTACTGTTTATTTTAATGATTCCATTAGGAACTCGTTACGGTACAGGACTAAATATAACTCAAATAAAGTACAACCGCAACAATAGGTCAGTGAGGTTCTGAAATCGCGAAGAGCGATATGAATATTCTATACATAGTTGTCTATTTTGATAAAAATGTTTTAGAGAAATTAATTTCATTTCTATATATTATATTTTTTTTTTATAAATTTAAATATTTTTATTCTAGATATGTATCTAAATTTAAATGTATTTTATTATTAATGTATATTATTATATTATAAGCCACAACGGCGGTAGTTGTCATTTTTGTGGCGACATCACTTCACTGCGCTTGGTTATAAATATGAGTGATCTGTTGTATCGGGACGCATTTCTAACGAATGCGTCGCGGAGTGTGGATCATTGTCTTTGGACAATTAGTACTACTCTGTTGACGTGGAAAGCTGTCTTTGACAAGTTAGTATTGTCTGAATTGCGGTGGGTGCGAGGAAAGCTGTCTAACAGCTAGTACAGCCCTATGTGACCGACCTTGCTGTGTAACTAACTGTAATTTGTTTAGATTCGTTACTTAATTAACGGTTGTTTGTCAAATTGCATTTCTAAGATTATTTTGTAATTAATGAAATAAATTGTTTAGAATTAAAGTAAATTGTTTAGAATTATAATTATTTTTATTATTTTTCACTTCTGGACTCTAACAATATTAATTATTTCTATCTAGAGTCTGCCTATACTCGGTTGGCTGTCGACTGCACGGTTGTCCTAGTAGTTTAAGTGGTCGCCACGCCGCTTTCTTCTTCGCCAAGTGTCGTGGGTTCAAGTCCTACGTGGGTAAACACTTTGTGTGATTCACAAATTGTCACAAACTGAGTCTGGGTGTTTATTACGTCCGTTTCATGTATGTTTGTACAAGTCCCTCGCGCCACAGGATTTATATTCCTAATGCGGGAGTTGTCTTTTGAAAGAAAATAAAATAACAAAAATACGCCACTAGGTCATTTCTAGGAATGCAATATTCATCTTATACACAACGTTATCAAGAGTTAAACCAAGCAGAACTTATATTATGGATACCTACTAGACAACTGATGTAAATACATAAACATACTTTTTTTGTAAATTCATACATATTATACATAGAAAAAACTCAAATCCGGGAATCGAACGCGAGACGTCAAGCACAGCAGTTGTATACGCTACCACTGCGTCACAGAGGCAGTGCAACAATAAAATGGCAATTTATATTTTATATACACTAAAATTGTTTATTGTTTTGTCGAAAGACTGGTCCCATTTCATTTAATTCACAATTTTTTATATGGTTTCACTATATTAAAAATTGTGACTTTAAGAGCTTAGAATTGAAGATTTTAAATGCTTGAACTCAAAAGAAGAAGAAGAAGAAAAATACGTGTCTTTTACATTCTTCGCACATGAACCTTTTCACAAGCAACTCATTTAAACTATTACACGGCTGTTACGAAGTATTGCACTTAACACGTATGACACCGCAACAATGGACTCACTTTCACTACAGCTTGGACTGCGCACATCTAGGCCGGATACAGTTTCTGGACCATAAAGGATATTGCCTACTCATTGTTCTCACACATACTTCTGCGCTGGTGTTGCGTCTGCTTTGAATATTATGCAAAGCATCACATTGTGGCATTACCATGATGGATCTCTAGATATTAAGTACAATTTTTAAGGTTAAAGTACCGTGTCGTTATGTAAGTGGGCTACTTACATTACAGAAATGTCAGCTATAATTTTAATGTCAAGACATATATTATTAAATGTGTTTTATTGCTATTTCACTGGAATAACAAGTTATGTATCATTTAGTCTTTCAGGCTGCAGAAAAAAAAATGTATACATTTTTATGTGAGCCTGTCACAAGGAAACTACTCTGCCTGATGGAAATCATCCAGATCCCAGAAGTAACGTTCACATACACATTGCAAATACAGATAATACAGCATGATGGTTCAGCATCTGTTCTCGCACTCACCACCGATGATAACATGTATGTACTTGTATTTATTATGATGCTTACTTAGACTTTTTTAAAATCATTTATACAGTGGGACTTAGCCAATAACTGATTCGTCCAATTCAGTCAGTCATGAAGAATTCGAAACCCTCGAAAATTTTCTTGATAATATATGGGAAAACGATAATATCTTGGATGGAACTAAAATTCACATCGTTCACAGACATCTTCTCCATCTTATATCGGTTGAACTAGTAGCCGACCCCAAATAATCTTTGAAATCAATTCTGGAACGATGATAATTAACAAATTAATGTCAAGTTTACATAAAGTATTGAATATTTACACATATATTACACACACACATATATATATATGTGTGTGTGTAATATATGTGTAAATATTCAATACTTTATGTATATATATATATATATATATATATATTTATATGTATCAAGATGATGATGATGATATTAATAGGTCACATTTGCGATACAAATTCTATAATAAAACAAGGCCTAAGCACAGCCGTTGAATACTATCACGTTTGCTAATAACCACACGAGTGAGTCAGAACTGTTTACCGTTTGTAGAATATTAAAATATTGAAGCGTTAATATGACTCATTCGTTTACATAAATAATCACAAACGTTGAAACTATGACTCCAGTCAACTCTAGCGTGGTTACAAACGAGTAATCAAATACGCTATTGAGCATAGTCTTATTATTACTTTTTAGGGTTCCGTAGCCAAATGGCAAAAAACGGAACCCTTATAGATTCGTCAAGTCTGTCTGTCTGTCTGTCTGTCCGTCCGTATGTCACAGCCAATTATTTCCGAAACTATAAGAGCTATACTGTTGAAATTCGGTCAGTCGATGTATTCTGTGAACCGCATTAAGATTTTTACATAAAAATAGAAAAAAAAAACAATACATTTTGGGGGTGGACAACCCCCTACTTGGAACTGAAACTCAAAAATTTTTTTTTCATCAAACCTATACGTGTGGGGTATCTATGGATAGGTGTTCAAAAATGATGTTGAGGTTTCTAGTATCATTTTTTTCTAAACTGAATAGTTTGCGCGAGAGACACTTCCAAAGTGGAAAAATGTGTGTCCCCCCCCCCTCTAACTTCTAAAATAAGAGAGTGATAAAACTAAAAAAAATATATGTTATACATTACCATGTAAACTACCAACGAAAATTGGTTTGAACAAGATCTAGTGAGTAGTTTTTTTTAATACGTCATAAATCGTTACACGCAATTTACCTTTCATCCAGTCAATACACTAGTATAAAAACATTGATGAAAGTTACAACGAACTACAAGAACTTTTATATGATGTTACTTGCTGAACCGGAACCCTTCATGGGCGAGTCCGACTCGCACTTGGCCGCTTTTTTTAATTAATGAATTAAAATCTTCCTATTTTAAATAGGTTTGCATTTTGTTCCACAACATGTTAGCTTATTTATGTCAATATAGTGGTAAATTTTTAGTTTTCTTTGATATTAGATCGTATGAAGTTTTTTTTTTTGTAAGAGTTCAAATTTCCGCGTCAAGGATAATGGAAAGTGTTGTTAGTTATAATAGCCATTTTGTGAGTTAAAAAAATCAGAGTATCTTTTCCTGGAGTTTACAAATCTTAAGGTTATTTGACGTCATCTACTTCTTCCATAGGTTTTACTTGAATGTCAACGACCAACTTCTGTATAGAGTTTTTTTTATTATTTAATCTTACAAAGTGACTCTACTCTGACTGATGGAAAGCATGAGTAGAATCCAAGGGTAGGGGTCACCATCCTCATTAACATCCTCATTGGGTAGACAATGCAGCATGGTGACCCAAACAGCCTGGTCAGATGTTTCCGAGAATGAGAATGATTCTGCCTCCCGTCTGACACACACCAACGAAATACGTTGTCAAGAATGCTGTCATTATTAGGAGCTTCTGTGTGAGCCTGGCTCTGCTACCTACCCAAAAACCCAACGAGACGTTGTCCCGACCTGTTAATTAAAACCGAGACCTATTGATACGACAGTCACAAAGGTTTCAAAAAGTTGTAACTATTAGTCTAGTCGACAAGTTGAAAATGGTACAAAATAGAGATACTGCTCTTAAAATTATGTGCGATAGCTCATTGGATCCGGAGTGACGCTTAGAAAAATGTGCCAAAAGCGTGTGTTAGCACATAAAAAATTGCAAAAGTTACAAACAATAAAAAATAAAAAAATTGCATTTCGTTTTTTACAAATATTTCATAAACTATTAATATTAAAGAAATTTCAAAAAAAGATTCTGAAAGAGAATAAAATTTCCAATTAAAAACTCCTAACTCCCGGAACTCTATCTCCATTATTTATAATTTTAATTTAACGCTGAAAATAAGTCTGCGCGCGACATTTTTAGGTTATACGCGTGGTGCCTAAAGCGAGTACGGCACGGCACATTAATTATTAAAGGTATTGAATATTGGTTTTTAAATTTGAAAAAAATATGGTGTGTTCTGAACACTATAAATAATTTATTTCCGTCGGAAATTTTACTTAAAGTTAATTTTTCAACAAGTTAAACAATTGTTAACTAACAAAATTTTCTCGAACTACTGTCTTATTTGTAAGTGAAAAAAAAAGTTAAGGTAATGTTTGTAAAAAATTTTTGCTTAGTAGAGCTTTTCTTACATACATACTTATTAAGATCGCGCCATAAAAGTTAAAAAAACTATTTATACTTTGTTTATAATTTTTTTTTACTTGTATATTACAGGTACACTTTGTACGTTTACTCGGATGTTAAATGCTTTAAAAAAGTTGGAACTGCTGTTTTAAAGCAGTTCACTGCAAAAATACAGGAAGTAAAACGTCATTTCAAAATTAATTTACACTCTTCATACATTGTGAAATGTACTATTAAGATTATAATTGAATTCAAAACATTAAAACACGTGAACAGTTAAACCAATGATGACTGAACTAAAATTATTTTTGATTTTGTGCAGTTATACATACTTACAGTTATTTATCTTACACATCTGACATGGCAGTTTTCTTTTGACGTTGAAGCAAGCTATATATAACACATGACTGTTATTTTAAATTTAGTGCTGCTTTGCTAAAATCACATATTCTTCATTTTTAGGGTTCCTTAGCCAAATGGCAAAAAACGGAACCTTTATAGATTCGTCCCCATGCTTGGAACTGAAATTCAAATTTTTTTTTTCATCTAACCTATACGTATACCATCTATGGATAGGTGTTTAAAAATGATGTTGAGATTTCTCAAATATTTTTTTCTAAACTGAATAGTTTGTGCAATAGACACTTCCAAAGTGGAAAAATGTGTCACCCCCCCCTTCTAACATCTAAAATAAGACAGTGATAAAACTAAAAGAAATATATGTCGTACATTACGATGCAAACTACCAACGGAAATTGGTTTGAACGAGATCTAGTAAGTAGTTTTTTTTTAATACGTCATAAATCGTAACACGCAATTTACCTTTCATCCAATCAATACACTAGTTGATGAAAGTTACAAACATTGATGAAAGTTACAACGAACTACAAGAATTTTTATATGATGTTACTTGCTGATACGGAACCCTTCATGGGCGAGTCCGACTCGCACTTGGCTGCTTTTTTGAAACAGTAGTTCATGCATAGTAGTAATGGTAGTAACTATTTATTAATCTGTGGTAATGGTGGTAATATGTATCTAGAACATATCTCTTAATGTGTTATATAATAGGTATATGAATTGCTGTACGTAGTAACTCTCATTAAACTCACTCGAAAATAGCAGAACTTTTTTTTTAATTTCGTTTCGTTTAGAGAGTTTGTGGAACTTCTGAGGACGTTTAACGGAGTAAAAATGAAAAAAAAACTTAGTCTCTCTTAATACCAAAAGCCATATAGCTGGTACCTACAGTACAATACAGTACATGCATTGTATGTAAGTGTATTAGATGTTCAAGAAAAATAATTTATTGATAAGACACAAAGCTCTTTTCTTTAACACAGTCGTATTTAAAAATAAATGCAAACAATTTTTAACTGAAATCCAAAAACATAACACTAGACTTCTTTTGATATACTTTTGATTATTTTGTTTTTTAATCTGCAACATTTTGAAAGTATATTAATTATACTTTGCGTTTTTACAGTCTCATTAGTCATGTACTTGTTGGATGAACGTTCCATATCTGAAATCTACTTTCAGAGTGTGTCACACACATACTCATTATGGCTTTATTAATACCTTTTGTAATGTATGATCATAAAAGAATTTTATATTTTAAAATAAACATTTGTAAACGGGAGTCAAAGGTTTATGCTGAAAACCAGCGCTTGGTAATATACGTGAAATCCAAGCAAATTAAATAAATATATGCCGTGTTTGGTATTGATAAGATATAAATGGAAAGAGTGTTACTTGTACATTTCAAATATTAGCATTGGCTTGTGACTTTGTACCTATTAATTCGACAATTGTCATATTTCTATGGTATGCTTGTTTGGTCCCTCATAACTTTTACAGTATTTTACATAAGAAGGCAAATGAGGCAAATCGAAACACGTGAGCTGGTAGTGAGTTCCAGCTTTTGACTGCTCGGCATAAGATGGAAGAGCCGACTTACTACAAGTGACTATACATGACGACATTGATATATTATTAACATAGGCTGCTAGTACCTCCACGAGGTTAATGATCGAAATTAAATATCCTACAAGTAGTCAATTTTATTTTCACAAAACTGTTCTTCACGAATATCATTTTTCATGTGTTCGAAGCTGATAAAAGAAGTAAAAACTAAAATCGAACTACGACAAAAAAACATTGATAAAGTATGAAACAAGATTTTCAAGAACTTGATTAATGAAGAACCAAGGTTATCGATGCATAGTCTTTACCAAGATGCCTTTGTTTTAAATTGCCAATAATGCCATACGATGATACTATAGTATACAATTATCAGTGTATGTACGTAAATACACATTTTCAAGTTATGGACGTTACGGTACGTTTCTATGTAATGTGTGATTACTGCTTTTCAAACTTGAATGTTTCATAGTATACTTTGTCAGCATTATTTTTGTCGTAGTTGGGTTTTAGTTTTAGCTTTTTATCCGCTTCGAGCACATGATAAATAATCAAATGAGAATCTTTATGAAGCGTAGTTTTGTGTAACCAATAACGACGACTTTTAGAAAGTGACTAAATTCCATTTTTTTATTTTCGTTACTCAGTACATACCTTATTGTGCTCGGATATGTTGCTTGGCAAATTTAGGTGATATCTACTAGGTACAAAATTAAGGTGCCGTCTATTTCTATCATAACATTATCAAACTGCTATGAGCTTTGAGTTTAGTTAGAAAGACAGTTTTGTTTCATGAGCCCTCAGTTTTGAATTCGATTAATATTCTTCGCATTGAATCCCACAAAATAATGTTAAGTATTTGGTTCAAAATTTTAGAAATACAAAAGAATTATGGTTTATTGTTGTTAAAACCCAAAAACTATTTCCGTTGAATCCCAAAGGCAATCAGACTTGTGTTGAATTTTAAATAATATATATTATTTATAACAGCTTGTATATCGTTAAAAAATCGGCCAAGTGCGTGTCAGGCCACGCACAGGAAAGGGTTCCTCAGTCACCCATAATGGTACGTGGATTTAAAATCGTATCCAATAGATAATTGTTATGTTTACGTATTAATACGTTAATTTTGTATGACGTTTTCCAAGTGAGCGCATTTTACAAGTTAAGCCTCTGTAACTCCTGAACTAAGAAAGTCATCTAATCCGTTATAGTTTTCCTTCAAAGTTTATTAGATGGACCACCATCACGAATTTTTTCAGATTTTTTGAGCCAGCCGTTTAGCTTTTAGAGGGGGGGGGGACGCCCTGTTTTTCCAAAATAGTGCCCTTTGAAGTGAAATATCTTGCAAACGGATACCTAAATCAAAAAATCGTATTAAAAACCCTTTATTGTTTTTAAAAGACCTATCTAATGATACCCCACACGATGGGGTAGCCGCGAGAAAAAAAAATCATCCCCACTTTACGTGTAGGGGAGGTACCCCAAATAAAATTATTTTTCATAATTTTATTGTAGCACTTTGTGGACGTAATTACAACACGTATTCATGCAAAGTTTCATCTTTCTAGCACTTACCGTTGGGACGGTAAGTCGAGGACGGACGGACGGACGGACGGACATGACGAATCTATAAGGGTTCCGAGTCATGAACTTCGGAACCCTAAAAAATGCTAACTTAAGACGACATTCATTCATTCAGTTGTAGTATTTGTAGTTAATGTTATGTTTTTTTTAAATGAAAAGCCTGGAAACTATGAATCGGTAAACCATAGTTCACCACCTAGTGTAGTTCGTTTTGTATCATTTCTCTTGCTTATTTACTTAGTCTTTCTCTCTAAAAAGTATATTACTTTTCTCACCGGTTAAACTTTTCCTGGATATTTCAAGATCAACCGTATTTTAGCAAGACTTACCGAACAAATATTTTTATCCAACTGCACTAGTTATGTATTTAAAAAAGCGGCCAAGTGCGAGTCGGACTCGCCCATGAAGGGTTCCGTAGCATCATATTAAAGTTTTATAGTTCGTTGTAACTTTCATCAATGTTTTAATATTAGTGGTTTGATTGAAAGAAATGTAAATTGCGATTTATGATTTATGACGTATTAAAAAAAACTACTTACTAGATCTCGTTCAAACCAATTTTCGTTGGAAGTTTGCATGGTAATGTACATCATATATTTTTTTTGTTTTATCACTCTCTTAATCTAGAAGTTACAGGGGGGGGGGGGACCAACATTTTACCACTTTAAAAGTGTCTCTCGCGCAAACTATTCAGTTTAGAAAAAAATGATATTAAAAACCTCAATATCATTTTTGAAGACCTATCCATAGATACCCCCGTTACACATATGGTTTTGATGAAAAAAATTTTTTTGAGTTTCAGTTCTAAGTATGGGGACCCCCAAAATTTATTGCTTTTGTTCTATTTTTGTGTAAAAATATTAAAGCGGTTCACAGAATACATCTACTGACCAAGTTTCAACAGTATAGCTCTTATAGTTTCGTAGAAAAGTGGCTGTGACATACGGACGGACAGACAGACAGTCATGACGAATCTATAAGGGTTCCATTTTTTGCCATTTGGCAACGGAACCCTAAAAAGTATGTACTTTATGTACACATGTTTTTTCGAACACGTGTCATTTGAGATATTAGATTTGTTTTACAGTGAAATTATGCGAAAAAATTTAATGAAAATAAAAACAGAATTTTTGCAATATGATTCCTAATAAATACTTTCTTCAAATTCTTCAAACATTTAAATGAAAAGCAAAAAAATATTGCTAAAAAAAGAAATTACATATTACTGACTTCTTGGCTTTGATTTTAAACAATTAAATTTTGTTTTTCATTTATAATTAACTTGTTACATGAAACAAATCATAATGTCATTGTGTCCTAAGTTCTTTTTTTATACAATCATTAAGTGCCATCTATTTTTGAGTAAGGAATATTGATGGCATAGTTAGTTTACATATAGCATCTTTGCGAGTGGCACACAACACCTACGAGTCATGTTGCTAGTTCAAACTGCGTTTGTAGATGGCGTGGTTTTAATTACGACTACTTCGTACAGAGGACGCTGTCCACAATCTTTTGTAAAAAGCGTTCCAAGAGAGCTTTTCCCTCCCACGCAAAGCTCTGTTGGCCACACAATGCCTGGGACACAGTGTTATAAAATTTGATGTACACTGCTTGGTTCGTAAGTTATATCAAAAAGTTTATAGGTGTAAAGCGGCAATGTAAAAGAATTTATGGAAGTTGTCGCGTTTTGTTACAAAGAGGTAATGTCATGGTGAGCTGGACGTGTGAACGCGGGACCGGCTGCCAGTGGCTGGCGGCAGTAGATTCGTGTTCGTTAACAGTGGCAGGTGGCATGCTGTTCTGTAGCGACACCTAACTTGCGTTCGCGAGATTATACCTTTTGGAAATTGTTCTTGTGCTCTCCTTATGGAGTGTTGATTAACGGAAGACTTAGACAGAAGTTAAAGTTGTAACATTGTAAAATGTGAACTTTTTATAAGTGTCGTGAAGTGTTTTGAGAAATACCGGCTTCATCAGTCATGTCATAAAGTACGATATAAGTGCAAAATTATCTTGCTTTTGAACTGACGATGTACACAGATACTGTATGTTTTTATTCAACGTGAGTCGCTGCATACAAAAGTTGGACTTAATACAACTAGTAAGTATAATAAATATTACCTAAAAACTTTCTTAGTTGTTGATACATAAGTTACCCTTGCAGATAATCTGTTTACTTACTACTAAATACCAGCACAGGTGTCAATGGTAGCGTGGTAACTTAAGTCTTATTGTAAGGGATTAAGCACTATGTATATATGGTGTTTTTTAATTTTACGTAATCAATATATCTCATGTTGTTACGATAGCTTAATTGGTATGACTGTATTAAAAAATAGTGTTAGGGACAATGTGGTGTTGGAGGACAATTGACCATCGGTGTTTTCCATGAAGCTTGGCACCACAGCACGGCCACCGCGAGGCCACGGTTGAGTTGAATGGCCGCCGCGGCGACCGCGGTCGTCGGCGCCGTGCATCCATCGCAGGCCGCACTTACCTCACCTTGGCAATAATCTCATTTGGTTTCTTAGCGGAACTGATTATACAGTAGCCTCATGTACTTCGGGAGCTTATTTGCACTGAAGTTTTAAAGTTTCGAGCCAGAGATGATGTTGCTTTATAACTTTTTGCGCCCCAGTACCATGACTTGGCGGCGACTCGGCAGTATTAAAAGACACTTGTACTAACGAGTTTTCTTTCGTAACAGATTTATTTTTTAATTATACTTTGTAAGGCTTTAAAGTTGTAAGTATGTATATCTACAAAGGGACTACTTCAGTCACTGTCATTTTCTGATTACGCGGACACATTTTCTCTACCCGAGGTTTTTACTTAATATTGTTATCTTTCTTTAGGCCGGCCTCAAGAGACACTGCCATCTTTCTTTCTATCTGGGGCTGTCAGTGATAAGGAGGTCGATCTCATTTATAGCTTTGACTTGAAATGTCTTTGTGTTTAAATGGTTATCTAAATAGGTAGGTACATGATTTTATATAGAACTGTTTTTATGCAGAAACAGCATAATTTGCGAAAATAAACAAGTTTATTACAATGCTGCTGATTTCCTGTTTAAAAATTTATGGTTATTTATTATATTAAGTATCTTTTGCAAAAATATATCAGTGTCGAAGAGACTTTACGACCTACTTTGAGGTGCATGTTTATTATTTGTTTTGTTTAATTAGCATAGATTTTATTTAATTAACAGGTGATATCTTTATAATTAGTAAAGATTTCTAGATAATATATCCTCATACGCTAATTAGAAACTGTTAAAATAAGATCTTTGTTTTTAAAGTTAACTATTATAATAATAAACTTTTTTCCGTATCTCTTGATGATTTGTAATCATCAAAATATTAAAAACAAAGTGATATATATAATCATTTATCTACATAACTTGTTGTTTACACCAAGTAATTTAGGTATAAGTCCCGCACGTTGACATTGCGATGGAAACTTGTCACAATAACGTCATTAACTGCTAAAAAGTACAGATGGAAAACAAAGAAATCTTGTCTGTTAGATACGTATTCATTTATAAACTTTTTAACTAAAAAAATGAAGCCAATTATATATAAAATCAATGTTTATTACAACAATTTATTAATCACTAATATTATAAGGGTGAAAGTTTATGAGTGTGTATGTTTGTTACTTCTTCACGCGCAAACGGACCAATTTTAATAAAGTTTTGATAAGCATCTAGATTAACACATGGGCTACTATTTGCTGCGAAAACCGACATGCACGCGGGTTGAGCCGCGGTCAACAGCTAGTTCATGACTAATTCTTCAATGCCACTCATACTATCGTCGAAGTCAGAATTCATTTCAGAATCCGTTGTGTCAGATTCACTGTCGTACCAATGATTAATAATTCGTCAGTTATTCAGTCACACGTTTCGACACTTTGGTAGAATTTTGTAAAAGTTTTGAAATGTCCGTCACAAGTTGCTTTGAAATTAAAATGTCTTCAGTAGTGTCCGAAGCGTTTTTTAGGGCATGGAATATGTTTTGTATCAATAAGTTAGAGTCCTCTTTCTCCTTTACAAAATAATTGACCACTTAAATTATCATTTCACGAGCACGGCTCTAAATTACTTTCTTACTCATTTTAACAGAATAAGTATAATAACAAAACTGAACAATAAAAGTAAAATAGGCTAACGAAAACAAAGCATTAAAAACACATCTGGCTGACTTTGTGAACGGTACTGACAGTTCGACTACGTCACCAATATGGATGCCAATCGGAATATCATCGTGCGGGACTTTATACCTATATAGCTCGACTTGGCGGAGTCACTACCATGCCCACAGTACACTACAAAAAACTTCAAATCTTCCGGTTTGAGTGACCAGTTATGTAGGCAAAGAAATTATTATAAGTTATAGAAACAAGGCTTTACCGTGTGTACTTATTTCTGATGTTATTATGTAAAACATACTGTTCCAAATAAATGTACATATACTTGTGTCGTCTAGAAATGTCGAAACGCTAGGGGTATAATTTATAGGAAGTCGGTAGTCGGGCGCGGTACGGGCACCTTACGAGAGGGTCAAGAGAGCTCTTATCCTCGGCAGAGATTTGTAAATCGTGGTCCACTCAACGGACCACCCACTTCTAAACCATCGAAAATCTGCCCATCCACTTTTACTGCTTTGTCCTACCCTCGTTAAGATATTTCAAGAGATCTATATCGCGTGCTTGAAAAGCAGATACTTAGGATAATCAGTTTTCTATGCAGAATAAATTCCATATGTTTACTGATTTACTTTATTATTACGTTTCAAACTTATCCTTCACGTTATTATTATAACCTCAATAGAAATTAATTAAAAGCGTTATTATTAGAATTATAACCTCTTTAAAACAACTTTCCATCATAAATGTAAAAAAAACCTTCGTACAACATAACTATCTCAGTTAGAAAAAAACAATCAAAATGCCATCGATTGCTTCTACTCCGACTACTTATAACCCATCTCATGTGATAAATATGTAAAAAAACTATGTGTTAGGTTTAATATTGATGTCAGGTTTGCAGAACTTTTATTTAATAATGGTGGGCTATTATTGTTTGTCTTAATGTTAATTGAATTGTGCTAGGCACAATTAATTAAAGAGCGTTATGGGTTCGAACATCACATGGGAAACACTTTGTATGTTTTACAAATTGTTGTTCTGAGACTTGGTGTTCCTTGTGTCCGATTCATGTTTGTAATTTCAGCGATAGGATATATTTCTTATACGAGAGTTAACTTTAAAAAAAGGAATGTATGTGAATGACTGTGTTCAATAACTTAACATTTTTCAAAGATATTTGTGAAGATCATATTAAACTACTTATGTTAAAAAAATACTTAGTGCCATTGAATTTTTTACGTTTTCAAGCATACAGAATGTAATTTTAAATGAAGTATTTTCTCGGTATATTAGAGACATGGAAAATTATTCACACAATTGTCATTTTCTGGTTTTTATTAATATTAATTTAGTTTTATACATATAAACTTATGCAGGTCGTGTTTATATACAATACTTTACACTATGACCCACAAATTTAATCATTACTATAAACCTACATTTTGACTTTACTATACATACTGCGATTGCCTTCAACTTTGCGCGGATTGCAAGTAGCACACGCGGAACCGAACCGGTACCAATCTTAGAGTATATAATATAAGCATAGCTTATGTATACTCTAAGGTACCAATACTTAATACTGCGCTGACGCTACCAATTTGTAGGCAGATTTCAAAGATATTAATGCTTATCTACACATTTTTAGTGCTAAAGTTTTAACAATGATTGACGAATTCATCGATTGATGAATGAGGCCTACATTATGATGTATTGAAATTTTTTCTTCGGTCCTATGTCATCCTCGCTTACCCTTAAGGGTGTAGGTAGGCCATTTTTTCAGAATTAAAATTGTACTAAAAATTAAGCCTATGTAGAAAGCAATGTACTCAATTTCAACCGGTATGTTCCTTGACGACATATGAATGTATATTGTATTTTTCTTCGGAACGTCATTGTCTTACTTTATATATTTATCAGGAAATATCCCAAAACCTTTCTACTACTGATAAATTTCTTCATATTAGAATAAAAATACAAAACAGGCTAAGCAAGCACTTAAACGTAGGACCGAACCTCTTTTATGAGGCCTATGGCAGATAGGGTAGGATTAATCCTACCTTAAGGGTTGTTGGTGTGATTAAAAACTCTTTAAATCCTTGTAGCGCTAGTTTTCATAGTGTAACATTACTCGAAGGGAACTAGCCTTAAAGTCTTTTTTCCATACAAAAAGTGTGGCATTTTTTGTGGTAGGAAGTCTACACACATACACATTTTAGACTCGTATATACCTTGTCACTAGGAATTATAAATAAAAGGACAAGACTTCACATACACATTAACATATTCTGTGTCACCATAGTGTAATGGATATGCCTATTTGAGTTTTTTATATTTAAGCCTGCCAAAGGGACTTTTCTCTTCCTGATAGAAAGCATAAGTAGAATCCAGGAGTAGGTACCATCATACTCATTGTGAGTTCATAGAATGCAGCATGGACGCCCACACCATGGCAGCTTAGAGACATGTTTCTGCATCATTCTCGCGGCCTCCAGTCTCTCACTACCCAACGTAAGACGACATCACGAATGCTGCTTATGAATTTTAGGTTCATCTTCTGTGTTAGGGTAGAAACGCCCTGAACAAGTTGGCCTACATAAGTTTATTCAAAAAATATATTAAATAATCGTAAGAAAACCTATTACGTTTATTTTTTTATAGAAGGGGACGCCCGCGTATCTCCAGCAATACGGTAGCTCTATGTATTACCTAAAGCTTCCCCGTTCGCAGTAATTCTGACAAGTGACGCTGAGTATTGAGTGTCAAATAATTTAAGATTAGCAGTTATCTACCTCTACTTGATTTTGTGTTAATTTATATAAGTTACATATAAGACGTTGTTTTTTCAGCCATGAGATATTAAGTTTGTGTTATTCCTTTTGTTTCCAGAACTTTCTCGAAAGTGCTTTACCTTCATAAAGTGTTATGAAGGTAGAACCCAGGTAAATTAATTACACTACAAAAAGGTTGGGTCCGTTGGCTACTTACAGAATATTTTCCAACCATTAGGTAGGTACATTAAGTAATTACTTCAAACAAACTTGCTTTCGGCTTCGTTCGCATAGCAGATCATACTTGTTTATTTAATTATAACGTTATTTTTATTATTAAATATGTTATTGAATGTGATTAATCAACGGCCATCTTTATAAAAGAATCTCTACACTCATTACAAAACTGTAAATTACAAGCGATATCCGCATTATATGAAACCCACTAACCAAGGAAGTTAAGTTGAACGAACAGGCTTCACTAAAAACTAGTGCTAATTAAAATTTGCTACAGGAGAGAAGCGAAGCCCTCAGAACCAGTCTTAGATGATTGGAAACAATCACCGAAGGTCAGAAACGACTGCGCGGTCAGTACCTAGATGGGTGACCGTTTGTAGCATATAATAGGTTATGAGCATTTTCGTGATTCTGAGGTCACGTTAAATAGTCGGTCGTGGTTGTTATTATAAGATAACAGTCTCGAAGCTTAGTTGCAGAAATTCGAGCGGCTTATAAATAAACAACCAACGGTAAGATTACGTAGCCACACCGTGTCATACCAGTCCCACACTCGGTCAGTGTAGGGACTAATGGCCTTAAACCTCTCCTGAGAGGAAACCCGAGCCCAGCTGTGGGACGTCATCATAATGATGATGATGAGTACTTTATAGGTATAGTCAGGTGTAGAATGTATTTAATGTAGTATATGTAGTTAATGTAGACTAAGAAATTTGCGGTTGCGGGTCAACTATTTGCCTAAATATATGTGAGTAGGTATCACGTTATATATCAGGGAGGACCTGGTAGTGTCTGTGGGCTTTAATAAATTTTGATGATGATGAAAAATCATTAATAATAATCCAAGTATCGTGTGATATTGGAAAGCTCTTATGTTTAGGAGGTACACGATGCGCGTTGAAGTTAACAATACAATATGTTTAGAAAATTAAAAGAGAGAGGCAAATCTTTTTGTAGGATATCGTTCTTATCAATATACTATCCTTCAGATAAAGTCCTAAAGATTTCATTTTAGGGACCTCAGATTATATTCTAAAGCACAGTAAGTTGTCGTGTGTTACAAGAATGTACAAGATATTATACCAATATATACAAATTTTATTTTTCTCATATATGAGAAATAAAAGTTTATTTATATCATTAATTGAAAAATAAATGTATCTTTTTAATATATTAATTATTTTTGCTACAGCCGAACTTAGAAAAAGAAGATAATTAAGTAGCGTCGTGGTTGTAAAATATACCGGAATATGTTTTCTCTTAATCACTTCATAATTATTATACATACTTAATAAAAATATCACATCGCCTCTCATTAAGGATATAACTGATCATTTTGTTAAAAAAAAATTACAATATATATTTTTTAATTAATTATGGCAAGCGAGAACATACTTAATCAAGTTTACTAATGTCACGCAAATCAAGTATGCAGATACTAATTTCCGGTGGAAATGACTTGTCAAAACTTGTTTGAATATTTTGAACTCAATAATTTTAAATAGAGTGCCATGTGATCATTCTCTTAAGTTCTGTAATATTTCGTTAATAAAATTTAATGTTGAATACGAAAATTCAAATGTTATGTTGCCTGAAACTTGATATGGGTGCATTTAGCACTGATTCGATTGTCTGTGTGATGCTTTTTACCACACCCATGGGATACCAACATCACTACAAATAGAAGGAAAACTTGACTTCAACCTACACCAACACTTACTTTCTCAAGAGAGACCTATGTCCAGCAGTACTAATAAAAGCTGTTGATAAAGTGATGATAACATACAATATAATGTGATCCCATACTAACACAGAACTTATGGCTACCTATTAAATTGTAACAGTAGCATACCTACTACCCCCTTAATTTGAACTTCTTATGGCGGCACTACACTGCGTTATGCGCTATTCGTGCTGGTTATTCACGCGCATACGGCGAAGTATGGAGAGTATATTCGCCAATATTCGTTTTATTCGTACGCATAACACATAAGCACGAATAGTAAATACGCGTATCCGTCGACTTGTCGGTTTTTTGACACCCTTCAAAGGACATGAACAAAGCGAATTTAGGCATCGACTGCCCACACTTCGGACGGGTAGTGAAGTGCCTTGTGACAACCAATAGACTAAAAACAACCATAGACTAAAAACCAAAATAATTAGACTTCATTTAAGCATTGTTTCTGTAAATTTAATAAAATAAAAAGGAAATTAAAATAATATGTTTCGTTCATTCGTGTGGTTTCGTTTCGTTGACCATAAAAATGACAATGACACATCTTTACAACACACAATCATATTTGCCTTATTTGGCATAATTCAGCCTTATTTGGCCTTACGTAGCAGTTCGAAGTGTGGAAGGCATGTTTGTTGTTTTCGCGCATAACAAATATTTTGGCGAATACGGCGTAGACACATAACGAATAGCGCATAACGCAGTGTGATGCCGCCATTAGATATCTATACAATATCTGATTAAAGGCCGGTGATCTTAAATTTTCTTGTAACATAAACCTGACAACGTGAATAAATTCGTCTAAAGATTACTATATCAAATATTATATTAGTACATAGGAACCATATTTAGTTTTCCTATACATTATTCCAATCATACTGTAGCGTACACATATAGATTCTATTTGTGTGAGACATGTGAGAATCTGTATGCAGTCGTATTATCGACATGAATATTCGCGGGCAGGCGGCAAGCGGCGCGGGCGCGGGCTGCCCTGCTGCCCGCCTCTGCTAGAGGACAATAGAACCTTTGTTGCAACAATGCCCATTTCCGATTACCAGATTGAATCGCGTCGGTCAAAGCGCTCTCAATCCAATACACTCGTACCTACACTGACAAAATTAATGTAATTTTTGTAGTATTTTGAACTTATACATATTGTGTTATCAACAATTTAATTCTGATAATAAAGTTGAAAATGCTTTTGAATAATGTTTTAACGAACATGAAAAGTTAAGAGAATAAGTATTGTTTGACGTCTACGGGAAGAAGGAAAACTATCACTGTTGGCTGTAAAATAAAAAACTTTTTCAACTGATCGTCGTAGTTTTCGATACATAAAACTACAGTAGGTGGTACTGATCGTTTGTAGGTATAGTATGTACATACATGGGTTATTTATAGCATGGAATAGATTTTAACTTTACGAGTTAAATTTCATACCTGATATAAATGCGGTTTATGGCCTATAAATAGTAGACCAATAGTTAGCGGTTCCAACGTTGAGTTTGTAAGTGCTTAGTAGTTTAATGTTTCGTTGAAACGGTGCCCAGCAGTGAGTAAGCTTACTCCGTACATTCGAACCCGTCACGAGCTGTTTGCGGTCAGAAAGTTCCAATAGGAATCGAACTAATAATACAGCTCCATCGCTACACCACTTCTCTCGGGGGATTCTCAAAGTTTCGTTGTTATTTAATTTAACCTCTCGTTATGCGGGCGGATGAGTAACGCGCAGTCTGCGAAACGACGCCTGGCGTAGTCATTGTTGCGGAAATTTAGACGAATTTGCGACGATCGCGTTTCATTAAGGGGCGTTTTAGTGCAAAAGGAGCACCGCTTTTAATTCACAAAGCGAGTACGAGAACGTAAAACAAAGTTTTAAAGGGGTTCTTCGTTAGTTGCTCACTCATACAAGGCGGAGAAGTGCGCCGACGAAACGCACTGAGTATGTTAATCGCGAATATGTAACAACTTTCATCTTTATATAACTCCTATGTGTATAACTCCTCTAAACTTAGTTCGGATTGTAGACGAGTTAGTTCAAATTGTATTTTAAATTCAGCTATCGCTGTTATAGTTAGATATAATTGAGGCTGTCAGCGCAAAAACGGCCTACCCCTCAATTTTCCATATTCCGACTTAACTACAAAAAGTGATCTAAAACCTGATAAAATATCATGATAAATCGGCCTATCTTTAATTATTATCCTCAGTCAAAGATAGCGCTGCAAAACTAGTTTTTGAATTTATAATATTTTTATTAATCGTAATGCAAGAGTGGCCTAAACTGCTTAGGCCGTTTTTGCATACCGTCATCACACATTTTTGGCGCCACAGGCTGCTGCAATGACGAAGTGTACCTACGACGAGAGTGAATATCTACCTACTTCGGATCCGAACCTGAATTTTTGGAAATGTATTAAACTTAACTCTTCAACTTCTCAGACTGTAATATTTTTATTGGAATTAAAAATGTGACTAAAGTGTTCACTAACTAGCACAAAATAAATGAATGAGAAAGAACATGCCATATATAACTACAGTTGTGACAAAAAGGATAAACTTTTATTATGTATGAAGTAGAATCTATGAATTCATCTCTAGGCGTCGTCATCAAAAAATAGAGAAGCCAAATGTAAGAATTATAAGTTAATTCCAAATTTACCTACTCAAAATATAGGTATAAGAGGTGTGAATAAAGTCGATTAGAATTTCGCGTTGTATTATCTAGCTATGTTAGACATGACTGTGTTCTAATTCTAATTTATGTCTACTCCGTGTATCTACTAATAATCATAAGAAAGATCAACTCAAAGGGCAAAATCTAATTATTATATGTTATAACAGGACAGGTAGACTGATTGTCGCTGGAAACGATAATACTTATATCTTAGAGTGGAGACCGCGATTAACGTAGTGTAGGGTGACTATCAAAGGATTGATATAGAATACCTAAGAGATCGAGGTGTCTGAAGCTCCTTGGGGGAGACCTTTGTTCAGCAGTGATCGGCGATATTTTCATAAAAAATCGAGAATATCGTGCCCGCTTGCACCATTAATCGAAGGACTACTCCGAGATGAATTTTACATTACCCCACGAAAATAAATATGTAATTGTAATGTGTCTTTTATTATTCAAGAGCACCCTGGCAATGTTAAAAGTGTCTTAAACACTTTAAGCCGAACAAAGCTGTTCTGAAAGTTTTCATACCAAAGTGGTCAGTGTACTCAATTGGGTACACCCCTGAAATTATATGAAAACTAAATTATTTTAATTTTTCACTGATATTTGCTGTTTTTGTATCCTTGCGTTATAATTTGCGTTTGACCTCTAATGGGTTAATAAGTTTTTTTTTTTGATAAAACCGGAAGTATCCAGTACTAACTTCTTTTAATAACGGCCTAAGCCACACAAATAATACAAATATATATGGATTTAATTCAAAATAACAAACTTCATTCTGAAGAATTTAGGACAGTAATTGCATAAAATATGCTTATGGGTTAAAATCCACTACAATAAATTATACGCAAATTAATGTGAGATTCGTGATTATACAAAACCTATTATTTTCATACTTGTCTCAAGCTTAGGCCACTTTTGCGTTGACAGCCTGAATTATTATCATAGTGTGTAAATCTAGAATATTTCATTAAGAAATATTGCCCGTGCAAAAGTATTCGAAACACTTATTACTGCAATATTCCAAAGTTGTTGGGACAGGATGCAAATTGAAAATATGTAGAAATATATCAAATTCCACAAAGTTGATAGTTACATAATAAACGTATTTAATTTCTTCTTTGCATTCTTATATTTACAATCCTCTTATATTTATTTATTTATTCATCTACTTTAGGTACATTGGTGAACTTAATGCCTAGGGCATTCTCTACCCGTCAATCATTGGGTGATGCAGAGAAAAATGGTAGTAGGTGCATTTTGGTTAAAGTTAAAATTAATTTACTGTGTACAAACTGATACAACAAAATTAATAATAATAATACATAATATAATGTACAATACATAATATATAAGTAATAAACAATACAATACATAGAATGTAACATACACAAATAACTACCAAAATAAGATGACAATTATGAATTGGTTGATTCTGCCAGCCGCTTTAGAAGAAACATTTAAATGTCCAGAAAGTAAGAGTCCATCTCGAAGTATTATACCTATGACTAGACTAAGTACATATTGCAAACCTTTCTAAAACATAACGTAGTAGCACCGACCGTCAACTCATCTCAGACTCAGTTTGGTATATTACCTCCAACATATTAACGGCTTTAGCGATAAATTCGATCACGTATCATATATAAGACTTTTCACGCGTTAAAAAGAAAAAAATAAAGCCAAGGATCACTGAAATTCGCGACGAAAACTTCTGTAACTGGGTGTAAACTTCGCCAGAAACTTCAAAGTTGAAAATGTAAGTGATCGTGTGTGTCGGAAAGTTTAATGTACATACTTGCTCTTTATATACTTATTATCAGTGACGTATAAAATTATGACATAATGGCGTGTGGGTGCTCTTAAAGCTCCAAAATGTTTATGCGTAATAAAGTTGGAAAGAAATGATGAGGTGATATGTAATATTACGTACGCAGGTGAGGCTACAAGGGTCCGTCATATTATTCTTAGTACCGCCATTTTTCATATTTATTCTCACCTTTATACCCTGAAAGCTGCTTTGAGCATATAACTTTTTTTGTCCTCATATAAATAGCACGCTTTGTATGGTAGATATTTTGCATTATTATGTAATGCTGTCTAGTTTATTATCTAATTATGAAAATATTATAGAAAAGTCTATGCTATGTCTGGTTTTTAGTAGACCTTTATTCAGCAGTAGACTGCGATAGGTTGACTTGGTACTGTTACAATAGATTACAAGCTTTAGCAGTCCGTTCTGCAAGCATTAGTGGTCGCTAGTTGGTCGAAATTCATCCATAATTAAATTGAATTATAAGTGGCAATATTATTAAGGTTATATTGTCAAAGACTATAATTTTTCAAATTATGGATTTCGCCAAAGAATAGGCTATGTATAATTTTAATTTGACAAAATATATATATATAGATGCGTTTGTGCGTTAAATACATGCTAGTGTGTGTGCTGTTTTATTACAGACTTAATGTATTCTACGCATTTTTAAAAAAAAATATAGCTTCCTGCAGTCGTCCTCCACATATACTAATTATACATATATATACATATACATATACTATATATACATATACTATAAAGTTTGCGTGATTTCATACTACGCCGTCCACACAATTTTGGAAAAATTGGGTACAAAATGTTTGCTTTACGTATTAATATATAGATTGCAAAATTTCCATTATCAAGCCACAAAAAAAAAACAATTCTGCAGCTTCCGTCTTCGTACGGTTTCACCGTGAGACGGAGGGGATTGAGATGCAAGTGCATGGTTAAGATATTATGAACGTGTGAATTTTGTACCCTATTCATACAATTGTGCAAATCCGTTAGGTTGCTGCTAGAAAACAACAACTGAGTCACATCAAAGATTTCTTATTTCCTCTCCATTAGGTATATCTAATCTTAATTTACTGACAGATAAACATTAATTTTCATTCGATAAATTAAGATCTTGACAAAAATTGTTATTAAGATGAGGTATATTTAAAGCTCTCATTAAAAATCGTGCAATTGTTTGTTAGAGTTAACAAGACAAATGATTCCATAAAGTTATTATTACAGAAAATGGTTTTACAAATTTAGAAGAACATTCCCTATAATCTATCATGTTGTGTTGTCTTGATAGAACGCTAATCTAAAAATGCATGGCTATTGCTTTTACCATGGTTAACTTAACATTTGTATCATATGCTACAGATTTTATTTCTCACATTATTTAGAAATTTGAAGTGTCTATTCGTAAGGAAAAAACTAGAAATTGTGTTATAAATTGGTACCCTAATAACATTAAGGCATTGACCTCTGCATAGTAATTATGGGCACGAAATAAAACCACGGTATCGCGCTTCGGCTTAAGTCGAAAATAATAATGACAGTATAATTAGTGTGCTCTATAGCATATATATAAACAATGCAACGAACTAGTATTAATTCCCAGACGAGTTGAAAAATGTTAAACTGAAGGCGTGGTCGGGCAAACGGAGTTGAGCCTTCATGTGGGATACGCTACTTCGCCGCCATACTGATTGTTGCCGAGACGGGCCGCCGCAGGCTACCTGCCTTAATTTGAGACTCGAGAAATTATTCATAATAACAAATGTACCTAATAATTTTCTAGAATGAAAAAAATATTTCGTTTTAATGCTTTAGAGTACTCGGAACGTATTAGCTTATGACTCACACGAATTATTTGAAACATTATCCGAACCACTTGAAGTTCCCATAATTATTTCGTATTGCGTGAATGTTTTAAACATAACATATAATGGGCAGCTTCACTCAAGTTCATACATAAGCTTGGTTTGTGTATGTGACACGTTATTTCGCTACACTGTTTTTGGCTTATTTCCAGCAAACTACTCGGATCCGAGTCATACATTAAGTTTATTTCAAGAATGTAGTGTCCAGTTCAGAACTGGCTATTGAATACTTCTGAGTAGGTGCTTAATAGACTTTTGTTGATAGAACCTCATATTATCTAGCTGTACACTCTGCCACGCTTCCCTTTGTTACTCTGCGGTTGCATTGACGAGGTATGAGTAATAAAAATGATGTTAAAAAAGAAAATATCAATATTTGGAACAGGTTGTATATCCTGTTAAAAATTGAGCTCAGTCGGTGCGGAGCTTTTCGAGTTTTTGTACACAAACCACTTACACACTTTTTTAATAATGTATATTTAGATAAATTGTCTAATTTAATAGATATTGTAATCTATAATAATTTTATTTGCGAGTTTGAGACGTTGTGAGTATATTAACCCGAAAAACGATTGCTGCGATATCCCACATACACGCGGCCAGAGCCACGGGCAAAACCTAGTATTAGAATATTAAAATTTGTTCTGTAAAGGTCAAGTTATGAACTAAAGAATGAATCATCATTGTTAAAAGATGGAACAAAATGTTCAGGAGTAGGAATCATTCAAATTCTACTGTAGCTATTGAAAACGTAAAATGGCAGCTGGCGGGGCAATTGATTTTACATATGCGAAAACAGTGTAGCGAACACTGTTTCTGGCTTATTTCCAGCAAACTACTCGGATCCGAGTCATACATTAAGTTTATTTCAAGAATGTAGTGTCCAGTTCAGAACTGGCTATTGAATACTTCTGAGTAGGTGCTTAATAGACTTTTGTTGATAGAACCTCATATTATCTAGCTGTACACTCTGCCACGCTTCCCTTTGTTACTCTGCGGTTGCATTGACGAGGTATGAGTAATAAAAATGATGTTAAAAAAGAAAATATCAATATTTGGAACAGGTTGTATATCCTGTTAAAAATTGAGCTCAGTCGGTGCGGAGCTTTTCGAGTTTTTGTACACAAACCACTTACACACTTTTTTAATAATGTATATTTAGATAAATTGTCTAATTTAATAGATATTGTAATCTATAATAATTTTATTTGCGAGTTTGAGACGTTGTGAGTATATTAACCCGAAAAACGATTGCTGCGATATCCCACATACACGCGGCCAGAGCCACGGGCAAAACCTAGTATTAGAATATTAAAATTTGTTCTGTAAAGGTCAAGTTATGAACTAAAGAATGAATCATCATTGTTGAAAGATGGAACAAAATGTTCAGGAGTAGGAATCATTCAGATTCTACTGTAGCTATTGAAAACGTAAAATGGCAGCTGGCGGGGCAAGTGATTTTACATATGCGATGCAAACGTTTTTTATGTATAAAACATATGAATATATATAAATAAAATAAAATAGGTCTCATCTCAACGCTAGTCCGAATTTCATAGATCAGTAACAAGATGTAAGTTTTCTGATTGCTATTGCTATAGAAAATCCAAATTATAATACTTTGCTATCGCATTATTTATACTATTTTGCTATTAAACTAAAGTGTATTAAAAAGATACGCACGAAGAAACCAGCAACCGACCAACAACCGCAGAGGATTGTCAATCTCGAATGGAACTAAGTCACGTGTATTTGAGTGGCTTTTTGTATTTAGTATAAAATCTCGTTAGGCATGGGGTACATCAAGAAAATGTTACCGATAAAATGAGGTTATCAAGGCTATTCGCTTGACATGAGAAAAGTGCGGATAGTGTCGAGTAAACTTCACGGCGTCTGTCGGTAGAGATAGAGCCTTTGAACGATTTATCCTTAATGTTACACGTGCCACGATGGATACAGAGTGGTGGCGTAGGTAAATTATGTATTAGAGTTGATTTTACATAATACATATTAGCTGATGCCCGCAGTGTTTCCCGGTTCTTGTTGTCAATCGCGAGTAACGCAGTGGAGCAAAGCAAGTCTAAAAAAATTCATCAACTTTTGAATTGATTTTTTTAGTGTATCGTATATACTTTTATATGCTTTTAGAAAAAACGGTTAATTTGATATTACATACAGACACATTAATTTCATGTAATTGTTTAGATGAGATGACGCATGAGTAGTTAAGCAGAAGTAATTCATCATCATCATCATCATCATCATCATCATCAACAGCCTTTAACAGTCCAGTGCTGGACATAGGCCTCTCCTTAGAAAGGAGGAGAAGTAATTAATCAAAATTAAATAATCATAATTGCTGTGAAAAATTGTTTTAAAATCATTTTAATAAAATATTGTGACTATATTTTTAATCTCAGAAGTCTAAACTAATTTTAAAAATTGTTTCCGTTTCGCCTTATTCTAATTGAAAAAAATAAAATTTTTATTATAATTCATCACTATCAGGCCATTGCAAATGCATTCAGTTATACTTTTCTAAAGTTTATTAAATGTTTATTAACAAACACCACACCACAGGTCCACATAATAAACGAGGGTAATTTGAGAGGCCCTATTCAATAACTAGGCACTCTATAAACGCATTCCATTGAAATTCATAAAACGTAGTTTTGGCGTCATTTAGTAGCAGTTTGTACAAAGCCACTCATTCATGCAGTGAATCCGGACGAAATATTCACGTTCCGTTAGTCAAACGAACGAGTACATACCTGTTTAGTACGATACTGATACACCTTCTGTTTTCGGCATTCGGAGGGTGAGAGCCTGGAGATCCGTTATACAGGTCTAGAACCTAGTGCAGACTCCAGCTCTCATAAAGGTTTCAATTTATGTTTGCTATTATGTATTGTTGTAAGACCATGTACCTTTTGAGAGAAATAAAAATGATTTGATTTGATTTGATTTGATTTTACATGTCTACATAAATTTTTTATCTTTTTCTTTTAATTTGAAAGTCGAACCAACGTTTAAAAAAATGCTAGTTTTTGATAAAGCCATTTTAGATATGTGATAAAATTAAAATTTTAATAAAACTTTATTTTTGTTTATTAAATATGCCACTATAATAGCTAGTAGTCGACGCTGTAACACAAAGCTATAGTTTAATGTAATGCATTTATGGAGGCTCCGGTCTTGCACTCACCAACGAAACACGACAGCATGAATGCTGACATTTTAGATTGGTCTTCTAAGTGAGAGTTAAGTCGGTCGAGATAGCCTGAAATTGTGCTGAAATCAAGGCGACTACTACATTGACAACGTATTTTTCCGTAATTGCACTTACACTTAACATCAGAGAGCTAATTTTTTAGGGTTCCGAAGTTTATGACTCGGAACCCTTATAGAATTGTCATGTCCGTCTGTCCGTCCGTCCTCCCGTCCGTCCTCGCTTTACCGTCAAAACGGTAAGTGCTAGAAAGATGAAACTACGCTACGCGGTCTTTTGAAAAGGGGTTTCTAAGACGATTTTTTGATTTAGGTATCCGTTTGCGAGAAATCCCACTTAAAAGGGCACTTTTTTGTAAAAATAGCGCGTCCCCCCCCCCTCTAAAAGCTAAACGCCTGGCTCAAAAAATGTGGAAAAATTCATGAAGGTGGTCCTTATAATGAAGTTTAAAGGAAAACTATAACGGATTGGATGACTTTATTAGTTCAGGAGTTATAGAGGCTTAACTTGAAAATGCGCTTACTTGGAAAACGTCATAGAAAATGAACGCATTAATACGTGAACATAACAATTATCTATTGAATACGATTTTAAATCCACGTACCATTAAGGGTGACTGAGGAACCCTTTCCTGGGCGTGGCCTGACATGCACTTGGCCGATTTATCATTCATAAGCCAGTCAGTAGCCCTTTGACCTTAAGAATCGAAATTATATCGATAAGGCGACAGTTGAGCTGTTGCTGATTCTATTCCAATGTGAGCATGCTCTATACTTTTGTCATGTGATTATTAATGCCGTACCATTATACAATCGGTAATTGGTCAATTATTTATTCTCAGTTTGTCGATAATCCTTTGCGAAACGATTTCAACTATAAATCGAATGAAAACCTTTCATTTAAAACCAACTATAAATCAAAATATCATTAAAGGAATCAATTTGATGAAATATAGTTTGTATAAGTACAAACACGAATTGAAACAAGAATGAAGTGCAAAATATATTTTTAGATAAGAAGCACTGTTTTGTCCATCATAGTTGTACATATAACCAGCTTTTTGTACCTTCTCTACAATATGTTCACGTGTAGAATTGATAAGTAGTATTTACATTATTATAAAACAGTTTAGATTTGTTCGCGGGCCAGGCGGGCTGATGGCTCTGGCAGGCGTCACAAGACTCACGCGTCGTCATCAGTATGCGCGCAGCGAGTGCGTGTCGGCATGCGACGCCGTCCGCTTCCAGCGCCTACTTCTGTGTTTACATCACCAATAACCAACAATTTGATAGAAACAGATTCCACAAAATAATAATAATAATTCATTTTACAAAATAGTTATAAAATAACAATCTAATACAGGTATTGCATAAATCAGCGGTGCCACTATTGGCAGTAACGACTACGCAGTTGCCTCCTCTGTCGTTTGTTCACTTTCTGCAATCAAAAGTTATATTATGGTTAAAAAACACACTGGATGTCTTTTAAATGATATTTATTTTCGTAATGACAGAACTTACACTAATGAAATCGCTATTATAAATAGACAAAATAACACGGGGAATTTAAATGAAATAAATGATCTTCTTTGGTCTTATACATCCTTTGTCTTTGTTTTAGAAATCGCATTTTATGCCTGATAATATAGAAAATCTAAACAGAATTGTTTCATAGAGAATCTTGGAAAAAAGTGTTTCATTTTGTCAAGAACTGTTAAATCTCATTACTTTGAGAGGCACATGGGAAATACTTTACGTGAGAACACGGTTCGTGATTGTCGAGATTATTACCACGCACTAGATATATAAGCGTCACATCATTTATTCCTCGCCGATGTGTGTAGCTTGTTTATATCGACACCAGTACGATACTGTGCACTTTCTCAAGAAAACGAGAGAAAAATTACAAATATAGAGTGGGGTGTACTTTGCGCTGTAGTGAATAGGGGCATGGCGGGTGCGCGGGGCCCGGTTGCGCGTAGCCACGATGTCAATCGCAACTCCTCTTTTTACTTCCTACTCAGACAATGGCGGGAAAATGTTTTCTATGTGTGGGGACCAGCAGGGTGTGGGGTCAATAGCGGGAGCACTAATCTCTATCGGGATCGTTCGGATTAATGGCTCGTATTGCCGTGTATGTTGTTTGTTTTCTTAATTCTTGGTTCGTCGTATTTTAGTTTTCAGAAGTTTCTTATTACAGAACATTAATTCAAGTTTTTCCTTTTACTGGAAACGCTATGGCTCTTATGATTTCTTTCGCGAGAGTTAAACAGTGTTTTAGTAATACTTGGTACCTGCCTACTCTGAAGCATCGTTTAACTACCAACAATGCTCTCCAATCAGCGAATCTTTACAAATAAATAAAATTAAAGTTCTATAATTATGTTATGTCAAATTAACAGTTTTTTGATTAAATGGATATGAAACTGACAATATCTAATCGGTTACTTCCAAAATAAAAGTTTTTTTTTTAATTGTCTGTATCTACTCGGAACAAACAGACAGATAGACAAAAAATTTAAACGGTTTATCCAATTTTGATGGGACTGGCAGAAAGATGATGACCTAAGGAGTACTCCTAACTTAGGCAAAAAAGTTTTTGACTAACTTCGATCTGTTGTTACTCGCAATTTACAACAATAACTTCGGATTATTGAAAGTGAGGAATGTCTGGTCATACTGTAAAGTACCTACTACTAACTGTTCTCATCGATATTAATATGTGTGATTGTGGCCAATCAAGCTACAACTGAACCGATGTGGATGAAATTTCACGCAAATAGAGTCTGAATGGTAATATTGACTCATCATCAACAGCCTTTAACAGTCCACTGCTGGTCATAGGCCTCTCTTTAGAAAGGAGGTTTTGGCTTACTATACCACGCTGGCCAGACGGGTTGGTATAGGGTTGGTTTCAAGTTTTCCTTCTCTTTGCATTGATGCTGTCTTGCGTAGTTTATCCCTTAGTCGCCTTTTACGACACCCGCGGGATGAATAGGGGTGGTGACACTCTGTATTCTTAATCCGTCACCACACGGACAGTATATAGACACGGTAATATTGACTAACAAAACACATATTTGCAGTAGTATCATTACTACTGTTTAACTTAATAATTACTTTACTGAATATTAAAATATTAAGGAACTGTTTAAGATGGGTACTAAAATTGCAAAACACATAGGAAGCGTATTACGACATTGAAAAACAATGAAAATGAAAAGCCATTGAGCGTCCGGACGCTCTTGACCGACTTGGAATGAACGCAACGCTAACCAACCATTTATCCAACGTTAAACTGAATTTCGTTTCGTAAAAGTGGAAGTAAAAAATACGACCCCGTTTATTTATATGTTGGTTATTGTTTATTCAGCACCGGTTTATAATTTGCTAGAGAGTACCAAATATTGATAAAAATTGAATAAACATTGTAGTATGTGTCAGAGCTACTACCAGGATACATCTAAGAGGAAAATCTGTTTGATTTTACGTTTATTTACAGTAAATTTAATTTTTAGCAAAGTAATATGAAGTAATGATAAATAACAAAATGTGGATTCAATGTTCTATTTAACATAATGTTATGCAATAGTTGATGAAAATGGTATCCGTTGTAGGTCGAATACTTTAGTTAAAACATATAAATGTTACTTTTAATACTACTAAGGCCAATTACTCGTATTGCTTCTAACTTTCATTTACGTGGCCAATTATAAAAGAGGTGGCCCTCCCCCATTATACTTTTATGAGTCCTTATTTCGTGACATTGTGAACTTGTGACAAATATATCAATTTACTTTTGGGTGCGGCTCCGCCCAAATATAAGTAGGTATGTATCCAAATCAGTTCAATGAAAGAAAGAAATGGTAACATAAATACAGACTTACTTGACAGACACCAATAAATAAATTTGAAGCGTCTGTATATAATATCAAATGAACAATTTCTTTTACTAAATGCATATAAACGTATATACGGTACATATGTTAAAGAAGCAATTTATAAAAATGTTGTATGTATGTCTGTTTGTACCTTCTTATCTTTGGAACCGCTTCATTGATTTTGACAGGACTTTCACTGCCAGATGGCTGATGACATAAGGAATAACTGAGGTTAATTTCTTTTACACTAGCTTCGATCCACGGCGTTACTCGCGATTCTAAAGAACAACTGTGGGTAACACCGCGAGATTTAGTTAGTTTATAACAAGTGATATACTTTCTCGCAGGGAGTCAATAATATTTGTTGACAAAAAAAAACGAAATGTATCCGCCATCTGGTAAAACAGGTATTTTTACCGGAAAGCGGATACATTAAGTTTCATCTCAAATCAATTGGTATTTAACATTTTTAAGAGTGGCAATAAATTTACACCAATAATAAATTATGTGCAAAAAGAGCTCAAAAGTTGCATAAATAAATTAAATCAAAATTGAATTTTTTGTCTATAATTTGTTCAATGAAATTTATTTAAGCTTCAGTAGTCACGCAGCGTGCTATGGAGAGGGCTATGCTCGGAGTTTCTCTAAGAGATCGTGTAAGAAACGAGGTAATCCGGCAGAGAACTAAAGTTATCGACATAGCCCACAGGATTAGCAAGCTGAAGTGGCAATGGGCTGGCCATATTAGCCGCAGGACCGACAACCGTTGGGGTAAACGTGTTCTTGAGTTGAGACCGCGTCTCGGCAAACGTAGTGTAGGACGTCCACAGGCCAGGTGGAGTGATGATTTACGCTGGACGGCTGGCAGGAGCTGGATGCGAGTAGCCGAGGACCGAACTAAGTGGCGTGCAATTGAAGAGGCCTATGTCCAGCAGTGGACTGTGATAGGCTGATGATGATGATGATGATGAGTCCAACGTCTGCTGTTTATCTCTTTTTACATAATACTAGCTGAGCCCTGCGGTGTTACCCGTGGATAAGTCGACGGGGTGAAACTAAACTAAAATAATAAGATACTTTTTATATCATCAACTATCTTCTAGTGAAAGTTCCTTGAAAAATCAGAAAAAACTAGCAAATGAAACAAATAATCATATAGTGAAAAGCTGTTTATTTTAAATTATGATTTGATATGATTATAGACTAAGGCATAAATTAGTAAAAATATTAAGTTCCTAATTCAATAATAAGTAAACACGTGATAACTGTTTGATTAGTTTTAGAAGTAATGCTACGATACCTACACAAACACAAAATTTACTAATTTAACTTCTTCCGTTTTGCCAACAACACGTAGTATCATCATCTTTGTTACCAGTAGGCACATGATTGAGCATTTAATGTTTTCTTTTTGCGATGGTAAGTAAATATTCAGCTGAATCAAATCCACCCATTAGGGAGAGCGCTTGTACTAATTAATATAAAATTGTTAAAACACGGTGCCGGCGCTTTCACCCCATGCCAGACTAACTTTTAACGAGGATATATTTGGTTTCGACCAACCCTTTGGTGATTTTACTATCGAGTCTCACTGCAAATAACTCCTTAATTGACTTCAAACAACTTCTGTTTGTGGATGGTACCGTGGTTACTACCTTGTATTGAAATTCACTGTCTACCTGAATATCGTGGGATGCCTTGTCCAAACAAATAATTCAAATTAATTTGTTGTATCTTATTTAGCAAACTAGAAATCTGTGAAATTATTATATCGGTTGTATTTTGTATCAGCTACTACTACTACTTTTAATAGTTTTAAAAGCAAGCCTTTCAGTGCTTCTTTTGAATAAATGAAAGAATGTAATGATTTTAAGCATTCATTAAATTCGGATGGAAACAATTGTCGCTTTTTGCAATATTTTAACGTTTCACTTACAGTCGATTTTGTGACATATTACTATATTGCAATAACACGAAATGTGTATTAAATTTTACTAAATAGTAACATAACAATCTAGTGGGTGAAAACCAAGGGAAAATCTTGATATAAGGCATAGTGCCATAAAGAGAAAAGGAAGAATTAATTAAGTTCAGAAAGTTCGAAAAAAATAAATCAGTTATATACTAGTTGGGAATATAAACGAAAATTTAATTCATGGTTTTGTAGGAGTTCAATACAAGAACACAGTATACTCACTCAATGCGTAGCATCCTTATTAGGTGTAAGTTAATCAAATGTATTTAATTTTCTTATGTGTAACTATTTGTTGAAGGTGTAACGGGTGGAGGCGGGCTGCGGCGGCGGCGGCATGATGGACTGCCTGTGCCCCGCGCCGCGAACGTTGGCCTGCCGCGTCGTGTTGCTAGACGAGCGGGAACTACTACACGAAATACAGGTAAACCACATTCATCAACTAGGACAACTTCCCATAAGTAATATACCTACATATATTTAGGTGCATCGAGGACAATTGTGTAATTTAACTTTCAACCACAGCTTGAAAGTTACTAACTGCATTTAGTTTCCTGAACTGTTTTCTGTTAACTTCTTATTTAAACATGATGGTGGAATAAGTTTAATGCGTAGATTTTAGGTACTTGAGCTACGATGGTTTTAAATAGTTTGACTAATTTAAGGTTAATTTGCTTTTTAACCAAGGAACTAGTGTTCCTACTAATTTTTCAACAAGGTGCAAAAGTTCTGATTATAATATAAGGTAAAGTCGTGCGTCCATATAATTATATTTATGTATGCATGAATAGATTGAAATAGATAATATTAAAGTTGTAATGCTTAAGCTATGTATAATTGACTCTGTTCTAAAACAATAGCGGTGTAGATACTTAAACAACTCTCCAGGTAAACAAAGGGGATATTCTGCCCCCATTCTGGCGAACATTACATTCAAAGCGCAAAAATGTCAAAATTATAAATTGCAAGGTATTAATAACACGGTACAAATACAAGTGAATAACAAAATAAACAACTTTTTTTAAGAAATCATAAGAGATGATATTAAATATTTATCATAGAGCAAAGATTACTTCATTATACACATGCATATACGAGATTTAAATCAGAATAAAATTCCTTATTTTGTCTTTCGCAACTAGAAGACCACCTCAAGAACTTTTATTTATCTGATTTTTTTACAAATAACAATCACCAGTTACAATATTAATGGGTATATTAATAATATAATTCTAGTAGTAAAGTACAATCGGTTGAAATAACTGCTATGAACGAATATTATCTATCACATATTATTTATTCGTTAAAAATATCTCACAGACACTAAATTTACACGCAAAAAATGATACAAATTTTATAGCGCGAACAGACGAGGGTGTTTTATAAATCCACGTATAACCACAATGGACGTCCCGACACTCGAATCCCAACGGAGGGAGATAGTATTTTTCAATTTTCCCGTGTACATGAAACAACGCGAGGATTTTTCTCCATTTCTCAACCCACACTCTTCAAATGCAGCTATTCTGCGACGAATTATTTGAAGTACATCCAGGGGCTCAAGGAAGGTCTTTTATATGCGAAGCTCGGGTCCAAGGTGCGGGCGATGAATTCACTGAATCGTACGTCGTCTCTATGAATATTAAATTCTATTTGACTAGCATTGTTGCCGCGTGGTGAATGTGAGAGTGGCTCGCAAGCGATGCGTGGACCGCGCCCACTTCATAGCTTGCCTACATGTCCCGATAGTCCCTTTAGTACTTTTCTAAGTATGCCTGTCAAAAATTATGATGCAGTCGTAGACCCAAATAAAGACAAATAAATATAAGTTTGTTTTCAATGATTTTAAGAATGTTATGTGTCTTAAATTCTAAAAGTTACAAATTTACGACCTTCAAGTTCAAAACGCTTTGCAAGATATTCACATGTATCCATTGTAACTGTAAACAACTGAGCAATTAAAGCCAGAATGCTTTTGTTCGGCCTGTATAAAGCAACCCGCAACTTACTCGTCAAACAAATTCTCGAGATATATTGGGCTAAAATCATCCAATTTGGGTAAAAGTGGAAGCGACAAGAGTTCGACGTTTGTCGCTAAATTGTATGGATATTTTAGATAAATCACCGTCCTTTCCTAAGTTTCCCCCTATCTACAAAAGAACATTTGTCTTTAACGAATCAGGCGAGGACATTTTTTTGTCGAAGATAAAAATATACCACGATTTATAGCCACAGCGCCTAGTAGGTGCTTTATTCAGATTACATGCCGAAGAAAATTTTCTACGCAATTTATATATTTTTACTAATTTAGAGTAGGTACATTTATTAATTTCAACCGTAGAGGTTTACAGATAGACTAGCTCTGACTAAACCTATTAAGAAATTACTTATTCTAAATAATGCATCATAATAATGCTAACTTTTTAAAATACCCTCTTCATTCTCTCCTTGGAATAGTTAATTTAAACAATGATTTGAATCGGTTCTAACACATTGAAACTGTTATTGAATGCTAGTCCTAGTTGTACTCTGTGCTCTTTATCACCTGTTCTGATACTACAATGGTGGTTTTTGAAACCGAACGCGTGCAATAACCAAATTGAATATATCTATACTATTGAAAGAGTTTTCTCCATATAGGAAGACAATATCAGGTTGGTAAATGAAACTATAAACATTTATATAAAAAACGAGTTAAAAATAAAGCGATATTGAAGTTCAGTTTGATTTCTATATTCGTTGAAAATGGATGTGAAATAGATCTTATCTATATCCTATTAAATCAGATCGTGAATGAAAAATGAATGGATTTTCATGCATCAATAATTTTAGTTCATTTCTTGGTTTTTCTACGAAGTGAAAATGCGTAAATGTAGAAAATACGAAGTGTCATCGAACTCCTGTAAGGAATGTTATTATAATGACCTGAATCCTTTTATCAATGAACAAGGAGACCGACGCGATAACAGCATCGGTCGAGCTCCCGTCGGATCATAACGAGCGTCGTAGTCAATCGTAAATCTGAATATTTATTTGTATAAATGATTACTCATTATTAACAGTATTTTACAGTTATTCATTTTGCATAGAATGAGTTACTATTTCTTAATATATAGATCTTAATAATCTAATGAATTGATTACTTTTGTATTGTCTTTTTGTCATTTCACTGTTACCATTCTGATTTCTATATATTTTTTACTAAAATATAGACTCATCCAAAAGGACTATTTTATTGACTATTGAATAAGAGTTTGAATAAACCACTGTGATACTACTTTGAACAATTTTATTAGGCTAACCTCAATAGCTGCAGACTTGAGGTTCCCCTTACAAACGATATTGAGGGTGCTTAATTAAAGCTTGTCGTTTGGAATGATTTTCTAAAAACTTTTTAAAACTTCCTCATAAACTGATAAGTAAAAAATAATAAAACTGAAATATTTACAAGCAAGTAAGCTTTACTTAAATGTGTACCGTAATTTAAAATGATCATGTAACCGATACTTTACATGGTTAAAGATCTACTTTTGTAGCTCATAATGGGTCAGGTTCCTGCTTAAGTTTATTATAGAAAATTATAGGTAGGGGACGCGATCGGATGATCTCATCTTCAGACTATGATGAGTATGATGACGGATAAAACCACCAGTGTTGTAAGAGCTCCGTGAGTGTTTACGTACTCAATTCTCAATGCGTGAGCTAATTTATTTGATCTCTTGTCCTAATATCTTTCGTTAGCTATTCAAATAAAATATATAATTATTTCCATAGTTATTTAAATATGATGAAAGTATTTAACCACTGTAAATAAATGTATCAGTAATATTTTTACTAATATTTTAAATGCGATAGTAGTTACGTTACAGAGTTCTGTCTGTCTGTTCGGTTTTCACGCCAAAATTACTGAACCGATTTATACAAATAGTACACAGATGTCAGATAGTTTAGAGCCTGAGAAAGGACACAGGCTACTTTTTGCCGCGATTACCGACATACACGAGGCGAATTTCGGGCGAAAGCTAGTAATTTATAAGAGTTCAGAGTTTAAAATTATATACCATTGCCGAATAACATAGCCGAAAAGAAGTGAGTGTTACATTTATTGCTAAAAGCAACAAGCTTTTCTTTTCAAGACAATTGTGAGTGTCGAACGATGCAGGCGAGACGTTTTATTTGGCTCAGATAGTAAAGAGGAGGACAAGGAATTGTACAGCAATTTATGAAGCGGGCCTAGTGTAGCCGGCAAGTGGTGCGGGCTTCGACGTGTATTGTCGCCGCGGCAAATTGACTCGACGGCATTTCACGGTCTACTGCGTTGATGCACCTCGTTTCCAGTTCTGCTTTATCGTTGACATCTTCATTAATTCTCCGTTGATAGAAAGGCACAATAGAACAACCAATTATCTCGCCTGTTCGTAGCTATCAGCGATTATTTAATATTGCTTCTCAACCATTTTCTTGTTCCTTAAGTATTTAAAATATTAATGTTTTGGTGAAAGCAAAACGAAGACTCGAATATGTGCCAATTAAGTATTATTGATATCATTCGGCTTTACTGTACGTCAGCATCGACGAAAGCTTTCTCTTTCATTACAGCTGTTGGCGTATTTTGTGGAACTCGTTAAGTAAATATATGCGCAACCAGATATACTATACCTTGTCCATTCGTTTAATATCTTTTTGACAGGTCACGCCTATAAATTACCGGTATTTCTTTTCGTAATAATGTACTACAGTAATGTCGTACTTTATAGACGGGTAGGGAAGTGGGCAGTGTGCATAACTAAAAACAACATATAAAACAGTTCTTGAAATACGATAAATCGATTAAACGATTAAAATAATCTATCATATTATTATGATCAAAATAATTTGACTTCATGTAAGTGTTGTTTCTGTAAATTTAATAAAATAAAAAGGAAATTAAAATAGTATGACCACTCGATTGATTATTTGCAAGGAATTAAGTAGAAATTTATGAATTTAACTTTAAACTTAGAATAAAGAACAATAACTCTGTGCATTAATTAATTTATTATTGAACCACTGACTTAAAATATAACTATGCACGTGTTAGTAAAATTTAACTTTGAAACGCGTGATTAATAACGTTTAAAACAAGAGTTATGAGAAAGTATATTTGAAAAATCACATAATACTTACTAAACCGACCTTCGAGTGACTGTGTTTGGAAGTTTTCTTTGTTCTGGGTCAATTACATATCTTAATAGTGCACATTTTATTAATTTACAATACTGACTTAAAGAAATTTATATCGATTGATTTTGATTTCAAATCGAATCGGTGACGTGTGAGGGCGTCACTAATTTCGAAATTTGTTGAACTGTCAAAAAGATATTAAAGGAATGGACAGAGTATAGGTCAAGATGGCTTATATATGACCACGTGGAGTTAAGAATGCTCTTTAATATAAACTTTGCCTATATTTACTATATATTTTACAACTAGTAATACAATAATGAATGATTTCACTTTTATGGCCTATTGAGTGTTGAGTGAACTTACACCTGTGTGTTAATTATCCTACTAATATAATAAACGCAAAAATTTGTGAGTATATACATATGTATACGCATTTCATGCAAAAACTACTGAATTTTTTTGATAAAACTTTACAATAATATAGGTTACACATCAGAATTACACATAGATAACCTACACGTGGGGGGAGCCGCGGGCAAAAGCTAATTATTAATTATTTTAAGTGTTGCAGTACTTTGTATTCACTATTTTTATAAACTCGTTATTAAAACAAACGTCATGGAATTCTAGTATTGACTTTGATGGCAATAATTCATATCTAATGTAAAACATAGCTGTACCAATAAATAAATGAATAAATTGTCGTTTCAAATGAATAAATTCTATGAAATTATGACTGGTTGCCACTGCCAATAAATAAAAATATGCTAATTTCCAGACTGGGTAACCTTAGATTTTGATTCTTCACTTTAAGGTCACCTAGACACGTTTACACTCAATCGGACTCTTTTGCCCGTATTCGCCCACTATACTTAAACTGTCTCCTTACTAAGAGCCCTCTAACATCAGTAGCCCCAAAATTTTAAGAAACATCTAGGTGTCCTCTTAAGTTCACTATATCTCTCTAAGGAGAAATTTAAATTTAGGGACGTTGGTAAAAACTGTAAATGTCTTATAAGCGTCTGTATCACCTGTACTGACTGTCATATTTGTGGAAAAAATCTCTTGAAAACAAGTGCTGATTCGGTCAAGTACACAACAGAAAATTAGAAATTTTATTAACCCTTCGGGTGCCTGGTGGGTCTGACAGACCCATCACTTCAAAACTTCGACGATATTTTTTTATTTTTTTAACCTAACGCGATGCGCTTCTCAGTAGCTTCGCGATATGAACTAGAAGCCATTTTATCTCCTCTCCCGTAATTCGCAACGCACACGCATTCAGATAAGAGGTGTTTTATGTGCGCTCGGGTCTCAGGGACCCGACCAGGCACGCGGCGTAACTTTTATTCCGTAAGTACTTACTTTTGTTTTTTCTTGTTTATTATGTTTTAAGTGGTAAATTGTTTACGAAAATAATATTTTATCAGTTAAAAATGGTTAGTAACGAATTTTGAAATCTGTCAAGCTTTGGAGAGAGATTTAGAAGAATGTGAATACGAAGATGTGGTATTTGATGATAGTGGAGATGAATCAGTCTTCTTGGATGTACCACATTGGTAAGATAGTGCTGAGAAAGTAGCAGAAGTCCATGCTGAACCCAATAATAGTGAAAGTGATGACAGTGATGTTGAGATGTCTCAGCCATTGAGTAATTTGTCTCACGCGTCGATTTTTTTTTCTTTTTATAATGTAGCCTACCAAAGTGACTCTACTCTGACTGATGGAAAGCATGAGTAGAATTCAGGAGTAAGGGCCACCATGCTCATTGTGAGTAACATGGAAACCCATACTACCATGGCGGCCTGGATAGATAATTGGATAATTGTGAATTTTTGTTACGTAAAATATGAGACTTTTAAATTAGGTAATAAACATTTTGTAAAACAACTTTAGTATTAATTTTTCCAATCATATAATTTAAATGCCAGTGAAAATTAATAAAACGCCTGTATTTAGCTTTCTGACTTGTTAAGTAGGTGAAAACCAAGCATTTTGTTTACGGGTCTCACAGACCCACCAGGCATGCGAAGTGATTTTTAGGTACCAGGCACCCGAAGGGTTAAGTTAAAATTTGTTTTAATTAATTAGATAGCACACATATAAAATGTAACACAATATAGGCATATATCAGTACGGATGGAGTATTGTGAGTTTAATAATTTTATTGTAATTATAGAGTGAATGAAAGTATTATGCGCCTGCAAAGAACTCTAACCATAACATATTTATGATGAGCTGTCATAGAATGGGTAGAATCTCTCACCTTATTTTTCAGTAATTATAAGGTGTTTTCCCCCTACACTCCACAAGATTTTATTGTTCAATCAAAAATTTCAATGAATATGGTCAAATTTAACACATCAAAAACGAAGTATGCAGTATAATCAACTTTAAAAAAATCGTCGTAGATCAGTTACCATGTAATAGAACGATGGGAATGGAAATCAAAACGTATTATGTGAAGTCAAAAATAATTGAGCCATAATGTAAGGTGATCGTCGAACTCTTGGATGGGTCGACGCTGGCCTGGGGCTGTATCAAATATTCGAGTGGCTTGCGTGCACAACGGCATTCTTCTACCTACAGAGCTGCCAGATTTTGGAATCATTTGTTATTTTTCGAGCTTCACATGCGCTGCTGGGAGCAAAACGCGCTCTGTTATTAAATCATTTATTATTCAGCCCAACGAACTGTTTCGCAATTTTCCCACAAACTCGCTGCCTCCTAAAGACAAATTAATGTATACTTATTGTGATGTGTTATTTTAAACGCAGGTAGTTTTCCTAATTACGACTTACTTTGCATATCGGCCTTGAAATTGTTTTGTAGTATTTATGTCGTTATAGTATGGCATGTGATATATTTGCATAACCTTTTTGTTTATAGAAAAGTATAAAGTTTATATATGAAAAGTGAGTGCAGAACAATGACAAAATCAGTGATAAGGCCGATAAGGCCGCCACTTGTACCACCTAGTTTAAGCTACCACTTTATGTTTCTATTCTGGTGTACAATAAAGAGATATACATATTCTTATTATTATTATTTTTTATTTGTGAGTTATGTCAAAGTAACTCTACTCTGCTGATGGAAACCAAGAGTAGTTGTCACCATACTCATTGTATTGTATTGTATTTATTTTATCTTCATCAGGAGAGGGTTAAAACCATACGTCCCCACGCTGGCCGAGTGCAGGTTGAGAACTGGCAAGACACGTTTTGGCTACGTAATCTTGCCGTTGGATGTTTTTAAGCCGTCCGAAGACATCCAAATAAGTTTCACGACTTTTCTTATAAAAGCAAGTGGGAGGGACTGCTTAACGTGCCTCTGAATCACGGAAACGCTCATAACATATCATGCCATAAACGGTCACCCATCTAGGTACTGACCGAGCCGTCGTTGGTTAGCCTCAGTGATGGTTTCCAATCACCTAAGGCCACTTGACTATGAGCGCTTCATTATTCCTCAATTTTCATTTACATCAAGAACTTAAAAAGCTGTGGTAATAACAAAAGTTATAAAGTGTAAATACAGATAATGAAGTATGGTGACCCACACTATAACGTTGAGATACTTTTGGATCATTGGGCCTCTGACCTCGCAAATGATTGGGACATATAAAAGGACATAAACCTATATTTAAAACGTTTGTTTCTAAAAGTTTTAATCGATGAACATAATTAAGTAATTTTATCTCACTTTAGTTTGTGAATTATGTACGATAGTTGTCCACCATAGTTGTAGATTAGTGAAATAAAGAATTATAGCTCAATTTTTAATAATTCTATGAATGGCTGGCTATACGACTTTCGGCTGCACTAATAAAGTATAGAAATGTGTACAATCCATAAATAATGATTCAGTTCAGATTGATAATTTCAAAGATTAGACAAAAAATAACTAAACAAAATCACTTGGTTTATTGTTTTGGTATAGTTATGGAAACCAGTGGCAGATGCGTCGCATATCAAATACATATTTTTATTATTTAACCAACTAATGCGGTTACGATTCAAGTCATGGGAGAGCGGCCTTGTGACTTTCAAATTATAGGGTAACATTTTCAACGTGATTTATTTTAAATTACTTTACAAAGTTACGAACACAAAATAATAGCAAATTATATAAATAAAACATGGGATTTTTGAGTTTTGTTCAGGAAAAAATGAAACCAGTACGTTGGTTGCAGTTATCACATCATGTGGAGTTTATATGCACGCAATATCGCTTCAGATGAGCGTGAGAGTTTGTTTCGTTCATCCAATCATGTCATTATACTGCCAATAATCTCGGTCTGACTACTAGTGTTACCAGTTTCATATTATATTAACCTAATTGTTAAAACTTGAACATTGAGGAATGCTAATCGAAGGTAGGCTGTCTGTATTATATCTCCAGTAGCATTTGACTTTTAACATTTTAACTACCGGCCTGTCAATTTAAACCGTCTGATTTATTTTTTTCTCAAAAATGGCGTTTTCGTGTCGTAAGTCATTAATTTGAATTGCTAAATTTCTCGCTGTCGATCATTAACTTCGATTGAACAGACCTGTTCTATAAAATTAGATTAGACATCTGATTATTTCAAATGTGAAATGTTGAATCGTTAAATGAAAATATTAAATGTCGTAGGTCAGTGTTAAAATAATCTTGTGTGAAATAATTTTTATTTGATTTATTAGAGCAAAAAATAGATACTGTTAAATTATAAAAGATTATGACTAGATAAAGTTTATATAGGTATCGATGTTAAGATAATAAACATTATGTTAAAACGATGTGAGACCACCCATGGTAAAGATTTATTCCACTTTGTTCACCTGTGTGATATCTTCATTTGACCTTGGAAGTATTTTATCTAGGTGATTATCACCAAGTCAAATGAGTAGAACTAAACTCGATGAATAGAGTGAGTTTTTTTTTCAATATTTAAGCCCACCAGTGACGATTCTGCCTGATAGAAAGCATGAGTAGGGGTTAACATCCTCATCGTGCAATACAATGCAGCATGTTGATTCACACCATAGCGGCCCATTAAGATGTTTCTGCATCGCACTAGTTCTATAAAATTATTTAGAAAAAATGTAGTAAGTGTTATTTATAAAAATAATTTATTTGTACCAAAATGACATTTAAAACAAAGCACTAAGCTTAAAACGTATCTAACGAAATTAAAGCTTTCAAGAATTTCTAGGAAAGACGTTCCTCAGGCGATGAGCGAATAATGAGCGTTTATTTTCAGCAAATTAAATTAGACAGAACAATAAATTCCAGTTACTGCGTCGTTATGCCAAAATCAAATGGATCTTTTACGTGTACAGTATTGATTAGGTTTAGGGCCTAAATGATAGCGGTGACCTTATTTAATATAGTCGTAATGTAAGTTGAAGACAGCAACATTGAACTCCTAATAAATTACGGCTGATTTATTTACAAATGTAATTAAACCATCTTTGTAACAAATGGAAGTAGAATATTTATTAGTAACTTGTAATTCAAAGTTGGATGTGCTACAATTTGAGATGCTTTGCTACTAAAAATATCTGGTAATTTCTTTAGATTCCAGCCTTAGTTTATGTTAGGGCATAACAGATATGGATCTCAGTCGGAAAAACTGTCAATAATTGACGCAAGTAAAAAGCTAGATTATGTATGATTTCAACCCCGCGGATTAGTGTGGCTCATCTGGAAAGAATAACTACGAACAGCGGTTTTGATTTATTCTAAAGTTATACTGTCATATAGAAATCGAAAAAAAACTGATTTCCTTAAATAATAGATATCAGTTGAACCAAATAGTACAGTTTTTTTTGATATTACCGTAATGCCTTTATTCATACAAATAGGTCAGTACGTACGTGGGTCAGTCTTCCCGTAAATGAACTAGATCACACTCACACTTACATTCCACGTTTCTACGCAAAAAGGCCTGTCCCCGACTCAGCCATAATCTCATACTGTCCTTTGGTCATCAATTCAAAGGTGTGGGCGGCATTACACCGTGAACGCTATTGCCCCAATTTCACGAACTTATCACAACATTGATAATGCCAATATGGTAGTGATTGTATTGCAATAAGATTTTTTGTATTTTGATGTGAAATATAATTTTATTAAAAGTGAAATAGAAAAGAAGACGTAATTAGTCTAGTAATTATTTTTGGTCAGGCTTTATGTTCCATATTATTTTGGGGTTGGTTTAAAATCGTTCTACCCTGGCTTAAGACTCATCATTTTTCACATTCTTTACTAATATACATGCCAATTATTTTGTTGTTCCCAAAAAAATAATTCTACGTGATCTGTAAAGCTAAATTTAAAAACTTTATAAACTATACGACAAATAATCGTGCAAGAAATTTTAATGAATACTTGTTTTTACAATGATTTCGTTGCTTGACATAAAAATAGATGAACTCCTTATAAATGTTCAATATATGTATTTGTAAAAGGTAACACGGTACTTCGCTTTATATTACAACTTGATTCATTATAAGTTTGGGGATGCCTCGGAGCCGGAGGGTTATTCTTGAAATTAAATTAGCTATATTCAATAGCTAAGATGTTATGATACAATGTTTTAATCATCGTTATTTTCATGAACCAATATTTTGTCTTTGCTTTAAAAATGCTCATGCTCAGTACACTTATTTTCTTAAGCAGCTCAAAAAAACTAAATGGTTGTTTGATTTTAAAATATTTATTTCAGTTTGATTGTTTTCTATGTACAAAAAAGGTATTTATGTCAGTTATCTAGTACCCATTGAAGTTCAGCTTAGTTTGGAACTAGATGGTGTAGTGAGTGAGAGTGAGTGTTTATTTCATTTTGTATATGCCTCAAAAATTGACCTTATTAAAATAGCGGCCAAGTGCGAGTCGGACTCGCCCATGAAGCAAGTACCATCATATAAAAGTTCTTGTAGTTCGATGTAACTTTGATCGATGTTTTAATAATAGTGTATTGATTGAATTAAAGGTAAATTACGGTTTACGATTTATGACATATTTAAAAAAAAGTACTTACTAGATCTGTTCAAACCAATTTTCGGTGGAAATTTGCATAGTAATATACATCATATATTTTTTTTAGTTTTATCACTCTCTTATTTTAAAAGTTACAGGGGGGACATACATATTTTACCACTTTGGAAGTGTCTCTCGCGCAAACTATTCAGTTCAGAAAAAAATGATATTAGAAACCTCAATATAATTTTTTCAGACCTATCCATATTCCACACGTTTGGGTTTGACGAAAAAAAAATTTGAGTTTCAGTTCCAAGTATGGGAAACCCCCAAAATGTTCTTTTTAACTATTTTTGTGTAAAAATCTTAATACGGTTCACAGAATACATCTACTTACCAAGTTTCAATACTATAAATCTTATAGTTTCGGAAAAAAGTGGTTGTGACATACGGACGGACAGACAGACAGACATGACGAATCTATAAGGGTTCCGTTTTTTGCCATTTGGCTACGGAACCCTAAAAAGGAAATGATTTATACAAAAAACAACTTAACAGTTCCATTAGATAAATAGTATCTCTAACAAATGTGTTGCAAAGGAAACTAGCGGAGGATAAAAGCTAGTTGTCATTAATTAAAGAATTTCGGTCAATTTCGGGCTCTGGACGACCACTATTTATTTTTAATTGATCGAGTTAAGGAAGCGAGTGAATGCCACCGTCTAGTCTATGTTTTTTTCTCTTTCTTAGGTTATTGATGAACCTCGATATGTGCTTTTTGTTTGAATTTTTAGTCTCAAGTTATTTTCAATATGATAATAAAATTTTGATGTAAATTTATCTTCTAAAACTAACACGTAATTACTTAATTAGTCATACATAATTATATCCTCGAGTCGTTATTCCGTAAAAGGAAGCCTTTTATATGAAATTTTCACTTATAAAAAAACCATTGGATGTTTAATGTAATTAATAATAATACGTACTGATAACAAAACAACATTAGGTACAGACGCCTACAAAAGACCAACCGATTTTAAGACCGATCTAGATAAGTATTTATTTTAGCTGTAAGATCATTTAAGCTGCAAAATTCAATGAACTTCTGCAATCTTCGCCTTGGTTAAATCTGAACACTGATACTGATACATTTCCAGAATTCATACCTTCTTCAGAAAATATATAATTCATAATACTTTTATGTTATGTTATTTTATTATATTTTTTGTGTTATTTTTATATCATATATTTTTATGTTATACTAGCTTTCGCCCGCGGCTCCGCCCTCCCCTCCCCTCCTTTCCCAAGTTCAATTCTATCTTCATACCAAATTTTATCAAAATCGGTGCAGTGGTTTGGGTGTGAAAGCGTAACAGACAGACAGACAGAGTTACTTTCGCATTTATAGTATTAGTAGGAATAATATCTACCTCAGATAAGTTCTCAAGGTAACTTCCCACGTTTTAACCTTTGGCTATTTTTGGTCATTCATCCTTTCTCCATTTCCTTTATTTGAGGATGTCATTATTTGTAAAGCTATCAATCATCAATTCTAATTGATTCGTTTGCTTTTATACGTACATTCGTATGGTGGGTATGATTATACATAATGTACGTACAGTTGACCAAAGTATGTCAAGTTGCCTCATTAAAAAAAAAGCGGCCAAGTGCGAGTCGGACTCGCCCATGAAGGGTTCCGTATCAGCAGGTAACATCATATAAAATTTCTTGTAGTTAGTTGTAACTTTGATCGATGTTTTAATAATAGTGTTTTGATCAATGATATTATAAAAAATCGGCCAAGTGTGTGATAATTGTTATGTTTACGTAATAATGCGTTGATTTTGTATGACTTTTCCAAGTAAGCGCATTGTAAAAGTTAAGCCTCTATAACTCCTGAACTAACAAAGTCATCTAATTCGTTATACTTTTCATTTAAAGTTCATTATATGGACCACTATCACAAATTTTTCGGCGGGCGGGACGGCCTGTTTTTACAAAAAGTTTGCCTTTAAAGTGGAATTTCTCGCAAACGGATACCTAAATCAAAAAATCGTCTTAACAAACCTGTAATGTTTTTAAAAGACCTATATAATGATACCCTACATGATGGGGTAGCCGTGAGAAAAAAAAACATCCCCACTTTACGTGTAGGAGAGGTACCCTAAATAAAAATATATTTCATAATTTTATTGTAGCACTTTGTCGACGTAATTACAATACATATTCATGCAAAGTTTCATCTTTCTAGCACTTACTGTTTGGACGACAAGTCGAGGACGGACGGACGGATGGACAGACGGACATGACATATCTATAAGGGTTCGAAGTCATAAACTTCGGAACCCTAAAAAGTTGTAGATCTTTTAATTACCTACAACTTTGCCATTTAACTATTTTCCTTGTAGTTTTGCTGGAAATCAAGATAAACCGTTTTTTTTGTTGTATATATTTAGCCATCCAATCTGACTCTACCCTGCCTGATGGAAAGCATGAGCAGAATCCAAGGGTCGGGGCTACCACACTTGCTGCGAATGCGGACAATAATGTATGGCGGCCCACACTATGGCGGCTTAGTGAGATGCTTTTTCACGCCCCGGTTAAAGGACCCGAAAACCTCCCTCCCTACCCCTTCCCGACCTCAGATCGCCCGTAAATTATTTTTCCTTTCATTTTTATAATATTCTCCTCCTTTTCCAATAGGTTTCATCCTACTATAATTTTATTTGTTTTCAAAAATTATCTACTCTGGTCTACTGGTCTATATATCATTTACAAACTATCATTATGGTTGCCATGCAAGTGTGTTATTCCTAGCAACCTGTGAAGTTTTGACAGGAGGTAAACAGTGATACATTTTGACATCTTCGATTTATTTATTTTTATAATCACCTAGCTTTGGTCTTTGTGTCTCGATTATTGCAGTAAAAAGTAGCCTATGTCCTTTCCTAAGTTCAGTTCTATCATCATACCGAATTTCATCAAAATCGATACAGTGGTTTAGGCGTGAAAGCGTAACAGACAGACAGACAGAGGTACTTTCGCATTTATAATTTTAAGTAGGGATTAAAAAAAAAACTACTCACTAGATCTCGTTCAAACCAATTTTCGTTAGTAGTTTGCATGTTAATGTACATCATATATTTTTTTTAGTTTTATCACTCTCTTATTTTAGAAGTTAGAGGGGGGGGGACACACATTTTTCCACTTTGGAAGTGTCTCTCGCGCAAACTATTCAGTTTAGAAAAAAATGATATTAGAAACCTCAACATCATTTTTGAACACCTATCCATAGATACCCCACACGTATAGCTTTGATGAAAAAAAAATTATTGAGTTTCAGTTCCAAGTATGGAGACCCCCAAAATGTATTGTTTTTTTTCTTTTTTTATGTAAAAATCTTAATGCGGTTCACAGAATACATCGACTGATCAAATTTCAACAGTATAGCTCTTATAGTTTCGGAAATAATTGGCTGTGACATACGGACGGACAGACAGACACACAGACAGACAGACAGACAGACTTGACGAATCTATAAGGGTTCCGTTTTTTGCCATTTGGCTACGGAACCCTAATAAGGATGTCATATATTTGTTGGTTCATCAATTGTTGCCAAGTTCGAGTTACATTATAAATGTTACATTTTAATAAAATTAAATTTGCATAACATTTCATAAATACTAACACAACATTCTAATTAGTGAAACGTAGTTCTAGTTTTACTTCTTAATCTACAGTAACAAATTGTATTTGTAACGAAAATGTTGTGTCTACTCGATCCGTAATTTGTGGTTTAAAGTAATCATCAAAAGGTCTTTTGTTGTAACCTGATCCTAAACAAGCTTTGAGTTCCTTTTTGATGCGTCACTTTAAATAGGATTTTACTTAACACGGGTAGCAAATTAGCGGTTTACCTGTAACAGTAAACGGTCACTCTAGACGTGGTTTAAAATACCCTAAGTATTTATATTAAACTCTCATTGTAAATATGTCTTATTCGTAAAAACCTTGGAATATTAAAATTAATTAAATTCGAGCTTTTTGTTTGGATCAAAAAAGCTCGCATCTGGACTGTTGTTTCTAAGACTTTATCAATTGAATCATGTTCATGTGATGATGGGTTACACTTCTATACATACCATGGGTATCGTAAGACCCAAGTAAGGAGCAAACTATCCAGCTAACAGCATTGCAAAAAACAAGAAAAACCTCAAACAAACCTTCTATCAACCCGTCTACCCAGTGTGACAACACCTCTTTCCTAAAGAGAGCCCTTATTAAAAAGCTTTGATGATATCAAGGTAAGAAAGTCTCGTATATCAAGTCTAACATATAGACTACACAAAAAATCTTTACATCAGGTAAACTATTAGCAATGTATGATAAATACATCGCAAAATAGTCGTAAAAGGTCACAATTATCGCTACTTTTATAAGTATAAAAGTCATTTGTAGAATATCATTTAGTCGAATTACCGACAAAATTCGAATAAGAGGGTCGGCAAATACAAGCCTTAGGCGGAAAAGGAAAACGTTGCGTTTTGATATCGCTGCTCGTTATGGGGTATCGTTATAATATTTTTTAACAATGGTAAATGGAGAGACTCTTGCTCGGAGGGTTTTTATGATATTATGTAAGATATTGAATGTAATTGTGTTTGTTCAGGATAACAACACCGGCCAAGCTTTACTCGACGTGGTGTTCAGACATTTGGATCTTTTGGAGACGGCGTATTTCGGACTTCGTTACGTCGATCAAGATAATCAAACTGTAAGTATCTTTACTGTAATAAACTTGTTTTAAAAAAATTCATTTACATTTATGTATTGATATAGTGTCAGGATGATGATTAGTGTTAAAGAACTTTTGTTATTTTATCATGTCCGTGAAAACCTATAATTGGCTTGATGTTGCATATTAAACTAGCTATTCACTTCTTTGTAGCTGTGGGCTTTCCAAATAGGTATACTTATAAAATAATATTTTGTGTGTATGTATATGTAACCTAACCTTACTGGGCAGGATAGCCTACATGGTTTCAATCAATTATTAAAAATGTTACAAATGAAACTCAAAGGTCAATTTTAATTCATTTATTAATATCAAAAAAGCGGCCAAGTGCGAGTCGGACTCGCCCATGAAGGGTTCCGTATCAGCAGGTAACATCATATAAAATTTCTTGTAGTTAGTTGTAACTTTGATCGATGTTTTAATAATAGTGTTTTGATCAATGATATTATAAAAAATCGGCCAAGTGTGTGATAATTGTTATGTTTACGTAATAATGCGTTGATTTTGTATGACTTTTCCAAGTAAGCGCATTGTAAAAGTTAAGCCTCTATAACTCCTGAACTAACAAAGTCATCTAATTCGTTATACTTTTCATTTAAAGTTCATTATATGGACCACTATCACAAATTTTTCGGCGGGCGGGACGGCCTGTTTTTACAAAAAGTTTGCCTTTAAAGTGGAATTTCTCGCAAACGGATACCTAAATCAAAAAATCGTCTTAACAAACCTGTAATGTTTTTAAAAGACCTATATAATGATACCCTACATGATGGGGTAGCCGTGAGAAAAAAAAACATCCCCACTTTACGTGTAGGAGAGGTACCCTAAATAAAAATATATTTCATAATTTTATTGTAGCACTTTGTCGACGTAATTACAATACATATTCATGCAAAGTTTCATCTTTCTAGCACTTACTGTTTGGACGACAAGTCGAGGACGGACGGACGGATGGACAGACGGACATGACATATCTATAAGGGTTCGAAGTCATAAACTTCGGAACCCTAAAAAGTTGTAGATCTTTTAATTACCTACAACTTTGCCATTTAACTATTTTCCTTGTAGTTTTGCTGGAAATCAAGATAAACCGTTTTTTTTGTTGTATATATTTAGCCATCCAATCTGACTCTACCCTGCCTGATGGAAAGCATGAGCAGAATCCAAGGGTCGGGGCTACCACACTTGCTGCGAATGCGGACAATAATGTATGGCGGCCCACACTATGGCGGCTTAGTGAGATGCTTTTTCACGCCCCGGTTAAAGGACCCGAAAACCTCCCTCCCTACCCCTTCCCGACCTCAGATCGCCCGTAAATTATTTTTCCTTTCATTTTTATAATATTCTCCTCCTTTTCCAATAGGTTTCATCCTACTATAATTTTATTTGTTTTCAAAAATTATCTACTCTGGTCTACTGGTCTATATATCATTTACAAACTATCATTATGGTTGCCATGCAAGTGTGTTATTCCTAGCAACCTGTGAAGTTTTGACAGGAGGTAAACAGTGATACATTTTGACATCTTCGATTTATTTATTTTTATAATCACCTAGCTTTGGTCTTTGTGTCTCGATTATTGCAGTAAAAAGTAGCCTATGTCCTTTCCTAAGTTCAGTTCTATCATCATACCGAATTTCATCAAAATCGATACAGTGGTTTAGGCGTGAAAGCGTAACAGACAGACAGACAGAGGTACTTTCGCATTTATAATTTTAAGTAGGGATTAAAAAAAAAACTACTCACTAGATCTCGTTCAAACCAATTTTCGTTAGTAGTTTGCATGTTAATGTACATCATATATTTTTTTTAGTTTTATCACTCTCTTATTTTAGAAGTTAGAGGGGGGGGGACACACATTTTTCCACTTTGGAAGTGTCTCTCGCGCAAACTATTCAGTTTAGAAAAAAATGATATTAGAAACCTCAACATCATTTTTGAACACCTATCCATAGATACCCCACACGTATAGCTTTGATGAAAAAAAAATTATTGAGTTTCAGTTCCAAGTATGGAGACCCCCAAAATGTATTGTTTTTTTTCTTTTTTTATGTAAAAATCTTAATGCGGTTCACAGAATACATCGACTGATCAAATTTCAACAGTATAGCTCTTATAGTTTCGGAAATAATTGGCTGTGACATACGGACGGACAGACAGACAGACAGACAGACAGACAGACAGACTTGACGAATCTATAAGGGTTCCGTTTTTTGCCATTTGGCTACGGAACCCTAAAAATTAAAAATACTATTGTTACATATTATTATTAGGTTAAGGACCCTAAATAATTATTCAATCGATAGATTTAGATTACTCACTCATTTAAGGTTTAGACTGCTGGTAAGGTTATATTGGTAATAATATTGATTGAAATCATAAAAAAATCGTAGTTTGAGACGAGTAGTAGTAGTAATGCGTAACATTTTACTTCTTTAATTTTACTAGATCGCTTATTGTTATCATGTTGACATACAAAATAACATTGCTCAAGGTAACTTTTTTACACTATATTATATGCATCTTCAATGGTTCCCACATCTTTTATATTATGTGTTTTCCAGTGTCAGTTCTCATAAAAGCAGAGAAATATAATTTCCTATGATTAGTAGGTAACTACTAAATAATTACAAATAAAGTCTTGAAGCTTTAAAAAAGCGGAAGCTATTGACATGTTTGCTAATTCAACGAAACAGGTATTATAAACAGTAATTGGTTTTGCTTAATTGACTCCGTGTACGAGAGGTAGAACATTGATACACACTGTATTTTCCTTTGGTCAATAACCGAGACCGGAAAGACATACCATTTATGTATCGGTAAATTATCTTATAATCTCATCCGTTTTATTAATGTGGGAAAAAAGGATATGTTTCTCTCATTGATTTTCGGTTGTTAAACAAGTTAACGTGAACAGTGATAATAATTTATAGAATAGTAGAAGACAGATGATGTCCTGTCTAAATGTAATATAAGATTTACTTTTTATGTCTGTATCATAATTTATATAGCCATTAAAGCCCCAATGTCCCTCTCAAAACTCTAGACGATCTTCTAGAATCGGATAGCAATACCATTCATAGGGCTCCAGCTATATTATTTTCTAAAATAAGTATCGTTCAAAATATATTATAATTAGAATACAATTAGGTAGATTGTATTATTAAAGACATAATATTATAAAGTACAAGGCAATTAACTTGAAAGTTACACCCTTTTAAAGTTACCATTAGAGTAGAAAAATAAATCATCGTTCCAACTTTAACCTAACTCTACTGTTAGAGGGTAATTAAAAAAAGTTATCAAAGACTACATTCAAACTGAAATCTAAGCACCGCTTACTGTCGAGAGATTTGTTGAATAACTATCAGTAAATATAATATTTGGTGATAAACATTTCAAGTGAAAAAAATACTGTAACCATTCATACGAAAGACATATATTTTGTTATTTCCGCAATTACAGATGCTAATTTCAAGAACATTTCTAAAGAACTAGAAACTCTTATTCTGTGTTCAGCCGAGATTATGCATACATTGTATGCATATCTCGGCATTTGCCATGTTCCTTACCAAAAACATACGCCTGTTTTATGCGAAAAATAAAATAAACATATTTTTATCTATTCCTGATCAGGAATCAAAATTGGTTGACAGCTGATACTAGTAGTAGCAGAATTTGTGACATTTATATGTGAATGCAGAATAACAATAAAATGCATACAAAATATTACCAACTCAAAAATAAAAATATATATGTAAATTGTAAACTTAAAATTAATCACGTGTAACAGAATGTTACAAACCTATTACTTGTGTAATAAATCACTCACAATGTTGTCTCGGACGCATACTATTGCACAAAGATAAGTAAAAAGCTTCCGAAAATTAATTATTGTTTTCTATATATCGAATAGCATTGGTTGGACGCTGGTAAGCGGTTAAGGCGACAGCTTCGTGGCTCTGATCCTCACAACTTCTACTTTGGGGTGAAGTTCTACGCTGCAGATCCTTGTAAGCTACTAGAAGAAATCACCAGGTAAGACTTAGTTACGTTTGTCTAGAGAGATTTATTGGTGTTATCAATTAGTTATATAATTACAGATGTTAACATTATTATTGCGTTGCATATTATACTCTTCTATTTCTGATATATTTATTATTGTTTGTACATAAAAAAATGTTAAATCGAAAAAAGTCAATTTGCAATCTTCTCTTCCTAGTCTGTATTGTTCTCAATATTATTTAAGGTCAGCTTGCCATCAGTTAGTCAGCGTACCACAAGTCAGTTCTACCATCAGTTTTTTCCGGAACAACTGGCACACCGCGACCCTGAGGGTCAACTGAATTAAAGACTTTAACTAGTTGTCAATATATTTGAAATCATTAACTTATCCATAATAATATAAACACTGTCAAACTTTCTTACTCCGAATTTTTTAAATTTTAAATATTAAAGTTTTGGCTGGCCCTAAAAATCTGATCCTGAGGGCTCTTGATCGGCATTCGCATGCGCTAACAGCATGAACAACATAGGCAGGCAGACACCATGCTAGCAACCTGTTACAAAACTGTATCAAAAGGGACTCAGAATGAATTTTTTCTGTTATTTGATTTAGATAAACAAGTATATTTCAGTTTCATCTGCATCATTCTCATTCATTCTGCATCATTCTCCCGGGCCTCCGAAGTCCTCCGGGAGAGTGATGCAAAAACATCTCACTAAGCTGCCATGGTCTGGGTCACCATGCTACGTTGTATACACTCACAATGACGATGGTGGCCGGTACTCCATGAATCTACTCATGGTTTCCATCAAGCAGAGTAGATTTATTTTGGTAGGCTTCAATGTTAAAAAAGTTGCTTCTACCATCGCTCTATTATCAAGAAGTTTGAAATATTTAAGGTTTATTAACTGTCCATCACTAAACTTTTGAAATCATTACTAACAGAAAATGAATACAATTATTATTGACGTGCTGGTAATCATTAACTTTCATTTTTTGATAGTTTAAATCGCCTATTACTTTTTTCCGTTCACTTTTATTATGCCCGATGATTTGGTAACATGCTTTAATGAATAATATGTTTAATGATGGCGGCATAAAAAGAATACAGGTACATGTTCTACTACAGACAAATTATATGTATTCAAATACATAGATAATTACAAGTCAATGCTACTATGCCTAAAGTGGAACTTGTAATGTGTTTATGAATAGCATTATTAAACATTTGAATTGTTTATCGCCTTCAGATATTTTGATAATATTATTATACAAAGTGAATAAAAAAAATACATATAAGTCGATCTCTTTAAACATCGAGTGCGAAGTTGTGCCTTATTTATTAATACTTTAACATGGCAAGGTAGACGATATTTGTTAATATTATGAGTTATGATAAAACGACAAACTTCATGTGAAAATCAAATTAATGTTTGTACATTAACGAATTCTACGCAGCAATATTCATTTATGTGGTTTGCTATTAAAGAGATGTGTGTATGGTTCGCACACACAAACCTTATTTAATGTAAGTTCTTTATATAGCAACGGTCGTGTAGTATATTTGGACTTCAAAAAAAGTTTTTAAAATTATATTTTAGAAAAGTTTCACCGCATGTATGGGTAAGGCATGGAAAGTTTTAATGTTTGCCTTTTTATTAGATGTTTTACTTCCACGTCTCTGGTGCTGTTACAATATTTGAAGACCTCTCTTTGACTTGATTACGGAAGTGGTAATAAAACACACCTGTGTTTATCCTGTGCATCATTCTATCCTGTCTGTCATTGGTATACGCCGTCTTTGATAACAAGGATTATGGAATAGTACGTAGAATAGGCCATTATGCCCAGGCTTAGTTCCTATCCAAAATGGATGGCGATGATTAAATGAGTGAACAACATTTATCATCATCATCATCATCAGCCTATCGCACACCATTGTGATCGATTTTGGGCTTCTCGCATCCATCCATGACATTTATCATGTCACACATGAATTTGTGCCATCTTGACACAAATTCATCAGGCTTGATTAAGTACTTAAGAAGTGGAATCATAACATACAATCAAACAAACAAACTCACAAAAGGCACAGATTAATAAATAGTTACAAACAAACTCATTAAAGGAATGAATCACAACACGAATATTTTTAAAACTAAAGAGATAATAATTTTATATATCCTTTAATATACTTGTTTACCGTATTTATTTTTGTTAATTATTATTATTGTTATTAAGGACTCGTCTGATTAATAAAAATTACTTGGCTTGATTTATGGAACATAATCGTGGCAAATTCAATTCAGCATGTCGAATAAGCGTTCTTGTTTCTTAAGATGTTCTCATCATAACTTTATTAAATCCAAAACTTTATTTTACGAATGAGATAATACTAATAAATACTTGAAAATAAACATGTACTAACTTTTGAATTGCCATGCACAACTAAAGTTATTTAGTTCATCAGGGTATTATATAAAATATCAGGGTCAACCTCATTGAATTTCACTATTGTTTAGTTTCCGACTAAACTAAACGCTTGTTCATAACTTTATAAAACAAGCCTTAGGGAGTGGCCCATTATTTAGACGTACACATAATAACGCTGAAAGATAGAAGGATGTAATTAGTGTAACGTTGTGAGGACAATAACAAGACTCATAAGTATGTTTGTGTTGTAGCTACAGCTTCATAACAATATTAACTATTATGGCGACAAACGACACGCATTATACACATAAGTATATACGTACCACTCCCATAATTGTAACATAGTACACATTAGCAGTTCCCCGAGTATTTATGATCATTGCTCTACCGTTGTTATCTATTGTTACTTGAATTGTACCTTTCCAACTACGATTATAAGAATTGAGTAATGTTTGCTATATACTTCGAAAAATTGATTCCGATTTTAAACAAACAAACAATGAAACAAAGGACTCTTCAGATATATTCACATTAGCATAAATACTTGCAATGAAAAACGCTTACTACGCTATTACTGGAGTAATGACACTTAATTATGTTCATTCCTCCCCTAACTATTGAAATTTTATATTCATAAAAAGAGGACGTCTGCTAAGAGGATATAAGAGGTATAGTGCACCTGCAATAAACCCGGTGAGCTCGTAAACTGGCGTAGCCCTGATGAAATGAATGGCGCTAGACGGCACCGCGCAGCGCTCGACTGTCAATAGCACAAATATAAACACAGGAAATTAATTCCATGGATAGTCTTAATTGGACATCTATGTATTTTTTAAATTGGCTTCCCTGTATAATATTTTGCAGTCCAAGGGAATAAAAGATTGTTAGTTTTTTTTTATACGAAACCACAATTTAATTTACAGTCTAAATATCCTTTGAAAAGCTCTTTTTCCTTCGTGTATTTCCTTTAAAGTTTACAACAAAGGCTACAATTGAAGTCAGTTAAGTGGAATTTTGAAGAGTTTTCATTTATTTCTTATTTTATTCTCTGTGAATGTTAGATAGGTACAAGGATGTTTTATTAAAATTTCGTTATTACGGTGTTGACGGCGTACCCCCGGCGCCCCACGCAGCCGATCCGAGTCTTATATCAGCCCGTGCACGGGGAAAACGTCTTCTTTTTGGTAAACGCCGCAGTTTAATACTCGTAAATTCTTTGAAAACCTTTGCCTTGATGGTCTTTTAATATTTAATTTCCCTTTAAGGGCAATCTCTTCGCAACGCTTCAACCAAGTTCCATTTTGCAAGAAAAATGAAATGGGGTGGAACAGAGTTATTATTTTTTTAACGTCAATGTTATGTCGTTAGTATAGGAGTGAAATTGTTTTATTTTCTATTTTATATGTGATGTAAAGTGGTATGTAATATGTTGTCAGGTACCAGTTATTCTTGCAACTGAAGCAAGACGTGCTGCGCGGTCGGTTGCCCGTCAACTTTGACCTCGCCGCTGAGCTCGCCGCATGCGTCTTGCAATGTGAGTATTAATATTTTATTAACAATTAAATCAAAACAATATTACTTCATCTACAATCTATAACATCCCACTACTGGGCTCCGGGTCTCCTCTACGGAGAGGGTTAAGGCCATACGTCCCCACGCTGGCCGAGTGCGGGTTGGGGACTGATAAGACGCTGCATGTTTTTAAGCCGCCCGAAGGCATCCATCTAAGGGTCCTGGTTGTTATCTTATGATAACCACCGAATGCTAAACGTGACCTCCGAATCACGGAAAAGCTCATAACATATTATAAAACAAAGGGTCACCCATCTAGGTACTGACCGCGCCGTCGTTTCCTAACCTTGGTATTTATTTCCGATCGCCTAATGCTATTAGGCTATGCGCTCTTCAACAATCGACACAATATTACTGTCATCATGTAACTATGCAATGTTAACATGAAAATTATTTTTCAACCCATGAAATGTAAAACTCTATTAAATTCATAGAATCAAGAAAGAAACGTAAAGCCTGGAGAAAGTTAAATACAGAATTTTGCTATGACTTTAATTAAGAACATAATTGTAACAGTTTTACTACGCGGGCAATATAGGTATTTCCAATACTAAATGCAATGAAATATCCCTTAAATGTTCTTACTACTGCGGTTAGAGGGAGAAAATGAGTCAGTACATTAAATAAAACGACTTGGGACTTGTATTCGTGGTAAACATTGGCGACACAAATTAGAGCTTGTCGTGTTAGTGTAGTGCGGCGATAGTGGCAGTAAAATCCGCCAGTTTAACTCGTGTTTAGATTACAAAGTGGCTTTGACACTAGGAGGCCACTGACACACCAGTCGTTCGAGTTTACTGGACATAAGCTGAAGGTAACCCCTAAATGATACTTACTTATATTTTAACTATCTACTAGGTACAGGTTTTGTCTGTTAAAATAGATTTATTATCCTCGCCCTCAAAACATAGTTTAGGGTGTTTTTTTAAGTGTTTTAGTGTTTTAAAAGAATATGTGAGTTAAATTAACATCGTTTTGTTTTTATGTATGGATAGATAGTAGGTTTGAACAGGTTTTCACGAATATTTTATACTATAACATTAAATTTCCATTTCTTTTTTTTTGTTACTTAGTAATATATAAACGAATTCTATCTGGCAATTTTTTTAAGAGATAGCTCCTCATTGTTTTACTACTAAATTAATTGACTGCCTTGTTGGTCTAGTGGTTAGCGTATGCGGCTGCTCGGGTTCGATTCCAGGGTCGGACTAAATATTGTGTGATCCACAAATTTTTTGTTTCGGAGTCTGGGTGTTTCTATGTATATTAAGTATGTATTTAGAAAAAAAAAAAAAAGTATGTTTATGTATTTATATCAGTTGTTTGGTACCCATAACACAAGCTCTGCTTAGTTTGGGACTAGATGATGTTGTGTCTAATTGTCCGAAAAAAAAAAAAAAAAAAAAAAATTATATAAAACATATTTTTTTAATAACGAATACTAACTTTGACATTGAAAAGCTAACTTACGCTACTTTATATAATATTAGCTGTCCCGCGGTTATTGTTGTAAATTGCGAGTAACGCCGCGGAGCGAAGCTAATCTAAAAAAAATAGTCTAAGTTACTCCTTGGGTCATTAGCTTTCTATCAGTAAAAGTCCCGTCAAAATCGCTCCAGCTGTTTTAAAAGATTAGCCTAAACAGACAGACAGATAGAAATTATAAAATTGCTTCTTTGATATTAGTACCGTATATACATATAATACTTTAAATTCCTAATAGCTGCCCGGAGTTTGGAAGTTTGGCGGTGATTCACGCCCGTGCCTCGGAGAGCACGTAAAGCCGTCGGTCCCAGTTGTCATGAACATCTATGGCAATCGTTATTGGGAAGTCAGTGCCCTCAAATATACTGACAACTAGTTCAATCTTCGAATTTCAGTTCTCCCTTAGGGTTGCGGAGGTCCGATGCCAGTCGCTCCGTGGAAAAACTGAAATTCAGGTAAAACCGGTTGAACTAGTAGCCAATCCCAAATAAACTTGGGAATAATGGCTAGGAGGATGATACATATAATACTTTGATATACATTTAATAAAAAACTGTTCATTTGATATTACATACCGACATTCCAATTTTGTTTATTTGTATGGAATAGATAATACATACAACATTACTTAGAGCTAATAATTTTCGTTCAGCAATAACATTGGCCCTGAGCTCTAAGACTCCCCGTTAGCATTATTAGATTGAAGTGTCCACGGCTTGATAAATTTGATTAGAAAGCTCTTGGATAATCAGCTTGTGACCTACGCCAGAAATGTATTTGGAATATTCAACTTATAAAATATAAAGAAGGTAGAAAAGAAATTATCATAAAGTTCATTACAAATCAGACACTTTTCCCTCACTCTCATAATTGGATGTGACAGCTATCCGACGTGAACGATGAGAGATCGAGTGTTTCTGGCGTATACAAAAATCGAAAATTTAAAATAGTGCTTTGTATTCAATTAAACAAGTTATATTATTGAATCTGTTACGAAAAAGCAACAATTTTTTTTTTTTTATATTATGTGAAAACATTAAAGTCTTTTAATATATAACTGAAGAAAAAAATATTTACTGAACATTTAGTGCGATGCCATTGGTAATCAGCAGGCGTGTTTTATATTCTCTAACGTAATAAAATTCTTATAGTACACACGCACTGGCAACAAAACTCACGTGACTATAAAGACGTTGACTCCTCACTTGATGGGTGAAAATAGTCAACGGATTTGTAAGCGTGAATACAAACTGCCAACAATGAAACGAAGTAAATATCAATCTTAAAAGCGTAGCAAAAATTATGTAAGATAAAACAGGCAAAATTCCACGTATTTTGGGTAAACGCGATACGCGTACCAAATTAATTACATCTCGAAACGTAGAAATATTTTTGCGAATGTTTGTTCCATCAAATCTAAGAACAAAATTTGTTTGAAATGTGTGACTAAAGCAATAATCAATATTCTATTTTGTAAATTGAAAATGTAAAACCAGCGAATGGAGCAGAATTCACAATGATGATCATGCTTCCATATCTATTCTTTTTCTTCCCTTCAGGCTGTTTTAATATCTGTTTTTAAAATATGTTTGCAGAAGATTTGCAATTTAAATAAAAAATTATTAAATAAATACACATAAAGCAAAATATTGCCATCCTAAATAATAATAATAAAATACGAATAAAACATTAGTTGAAACAAAATTGATTTCAAGTGCAGAAGTTAAGGGTTAGATGCAATTATTTTACTTCAAAAACAGGCGAGCTGATTTTAAGACCTTGGATTTGTTGAATTTATCTCCATCCTATACATCAAAATAATTGTTAAAATATAATGAAAATCATGAAAAAGTTAATATATATTTGCTCATATTATAATACCAATAAGAAACAAGTTTTAACTAAAATGCAGGTGAATCTGCAGGGTGTCTCTTTTTGTGTGGGAACTTAACCCAAACTTATCCCAAACATTGATCGTTTATTAGTATGGTAAATTTCATTTTGTCACTAAGCTTCAATTTAAAGCATATCATAAAATAGGATAAATTCCGTTTAGTTAAGTAAATGATCTTTATTTATTTACATCTAAACTGATTCACTTTTTCCACGAATAGTATTTCACTTAGGCTATATTTTTCCGGCAATAATAGCCAGTCTTTTGTAGTTCTGCTGGCAAGAGCCGAAGTTATATCACTGCAAATTTAGTAAACCTTATCAGACATTCCACCTCGCTTCTTCAGCCTCAGTTTATCAGGTTGCACTTAGTTCTGATAACTAACGGTCTTACCATAAAAGTTGTTATAATTCCTTTATAATTGATTGCGTTTTATTTTACTTTCATCACTCTGATGTAGGATAATATATAATTTACAGAATTTCGAGAATTCATTTAATCTCTAGTCAAAAACCTTTTTATATTGAATAAGTTTCTTTGTTTTGTTTTCACTTAGTGTAAATTTAATGTAAACCTAAACACGCAAGTTACGAGTAGGTATGTGCACAGATGCCTAAATTAGTTCATAATACATGGCACTACATATATTTAAAATTTTAAATTCCAGTACAATGAAATAGCAACATCCACATACGCAAGTATCTGAGAATTTAAACAAAAGACGGTTAAGCCATTACTTGATGCATTAATGCTTTCCTCGCATAATGTTTGTGTACCTGACGTGTCAGCTACAGAAGGTACTTTACAATACAGGTAGTAATAATGCTTTATTATCAACTAGGTATAGCTACTATCTACTATCTTTCTTTTATGTATGAGCTTGCCAAAATGACTCTACCTATTGGGAAGCATGAGATAAATCTGAAGAGTAGTGGTCACTATACTGATTGCGAATGCAGACAATGCAGTATGGTGGTCTTTTGAAATGCCACCGCATCATAGGGCCTCCAGTCTCTCACTCACCAACAAATTACGATAGCACGAATGCTGTCATCTGCTCTTTGATTAGCCGTCATACCGTAAAAATTCTAGAAATCATATTGCTAGTATTTATTACTCCCAAGATTATTAGGAGTCGGAAACTAATTCAACTGGTTTCATCCAAATATCAGCTTTTCCACGGAGCGACTGGCATCGGACCACAATGCAACCCTGAAACATTTAACATGTTTTGAATTTATAAACATAATACAAACTCTGAATTTGTGTAGTTTTAAGCTTCTAGGACAGTTTTCCCATTTGTAGAGAAAATTCAATAGGTGTAACATCTTTCGTCGCATATAAAGCATGGCATGCAAAATGAGTGTTTGTCAATTTGTAATGATACATAAATTTTGTTTCGGTTGTAGCAAGTACTTACAATTTTCTAATTTATCATTCCAAATTAATTTTTAAAACATTAGAAGATAATTAAAATCTCGTCTCGACCTTACCTTTGAAGCTTCACCTTATTAATTACGACCTTAGTTTAATATTCCCTTTTATATTCAAAGATTCTGTAGCGCAATTACTTTAATTGGTCTATTGTTATGATTACGTTATTCTTGAAGAATATCTCACAAATTTAATGAAAAAATACTCTAAGTTTAAAAACCGAAGTGATTCAAAATTTGTAAGAAGGTGATTAGAATATGCCTTTTCCATCTACCTTTGATAGCTGTTAAGTAAAACAAAAATAGTAAATTAAGCTAAAGCATGTCTATGAAAGTACTTAAAAATGCAAAAGGCCGATTTCTTTCATTGTTCTTCACCAGCAGACAGAAAACAATAGACGATATACAGTAATAATTTATACTCTCGATTATCAGCAATTTGTGGAACTCTTAATTACATTATTAAAATTAAACTCACTTGTACTTTTCGGAGAGTATTCTCTCTTTTTCATAATACCAAAAGATGAATTATTAGATGTATTTTCTTTTAAGTTCTTCAAATAGTGGAATAAAAGTACAAGTAAGTTAGATTTCAAGTATATACAGTTAATATGTTAAGTAGAATGATAAATTACATTTAGATATTACTTGTTTTGTGAATATCATAAAGTCACAGACTACAGGCAACATACGAGATTACTTTTTTACTTCATATCAAGTATACTCAATGATATATTACAGAAGCGTAAAGACTTTCATATCTTCTATCGCTTTGAATCGTAAAATTATTCGCCACTGATGGCTTACTTCGCATGAAATATTTTTAAGGTACATTTGAATGAAATGACAAAGGGGACTGACATACACGTCGTTATAAAGTAAGAATCTGTTTTAGGCATATTAAATAAAGAAGATTTAATACTATGTATCTGGTTCACACATTTCTAAATCGCTTATAAACACAGAATACTAGCTTAAGCCCGTGACTCCGCCCGCGGGTACGTCGATTATCGTGGTACAAATCTTAGGCTCTAAACTATCTGTGTACCAAATTTCAAACAAATTGGTTCAGTACTTATGGCGTGAAAGCGCGACACACAGAGTTACTTTCGCATTTATAGTATTAATAAGGCTAATGCGGATTTTGTTTGAAAATTAGATTTTAGCTAGAAATAACAAGTTCACACAATATTTAACTAATATTGATTAGGTCTTACTAGTTTTCGCCATACATAATAGTAGCATGAGTATTTTAATGATATAAAGTGACAAACAAGCACACGGGCTCCCTAATGGTAAATGTCTACGTGTCGCACGTGGACAGCTGCTACCCGAGAGCCACAGATGCATTGCCTTTAAGCTTAAGAGAATTAGGAGGACAAGAGGTTTACCTTCGGTTACCATCACTCACTTGAATATGATGAAAAGCAATAAAACCGTGTGACCGTGTTCCTTAGGTTTCTTTTTTCTTTCACCTGTAAAAGTTCAAGTCTCCAACAAAAAACCAAAGTATGTTTAAAATTAAAATTGTTTCAATTTGTATATTAATATCAAGTTCTTATTAATTTTCTCTTTTACTCATCTGTAACACCGATTTACCAACAGTTAGGAAGCTTATAACTGATAAAAGTATATTTTTCACACACATGAGCTTATAAAAAACAGCGGCCAAGTGCGAGTCGGACTCGCCCATGAAGGGTTCCGTATCAGCAAGTAACAAGTTCTTGTAGTTCCTTGTAACTTTGTGATTTTTGAGTTTCAGTTCCAAGTATGGGGACCCCCAAAATGTATTGTTTTTTTCTATTTTTATTTAAAAATCTTAATGCGGTTCACAGAATACATCGACTGACCAAATTTCAACAGTGCTCTTATAGTTTCGGAAAAAAATGGCTGTGGCATACGGACGGACAGACAGACAGACTTGACGAATCTATAAGGGTTCCGTTTTTTGCCATTTGGCTACGGAACCCTAAAAACACGGGTTTTAACAAAGAAGAATCATCACAGTAACTTTAATTTATCGATATGGTAATCTAACTGGATTAGTAGCAGAAAGTCTAGTATCGATGCTTTATTCAAGAGGTAAATACGACATCAACGGTGAAGCATTAACATCTAATCTTAGCAGCTTCCGCGAGCTTTGTGCCTTTGTGTTAACCTGAGGGATACATCTCGACATTACAACCATTCAAAACTTGTATTTAGCTAAACGCTTAAAATTCAAATAGCTAATTATATGACTAGTAAAATAAGATTTGTAGAGGTACCTCCGTCATCGATTTATTCTATACAAAAGAAAGTAGCTCAGAGAGTTGATTTTTCACACATAGTAAGTCGATCTTATAAACCGCTTTCTGCAGCTTAAACCAGAAAATCTAGACTACATGTTGACACAAATCGTTGATACATATATAAACTGTATCAACGGGTACACTGGTAGTCTAATTTCTGTCTTAGAATAAATTTAAATAAATTCAAAAATGGTTCATAAGTCTTGTAACTAATAATATTTTAGGAATTATTTGAGTGAAATTCTCGGCAGATTCGTCTGCGTCTAGAGTCACAGCTGTGCTAGTTTTATTTGAGAAAAAGAATTTTCTTAACATTTTTTTTGTGATGAACTTTACATATTTAAATATGTAAAGCCTATGCTACATTGGTAACCTACATACTTAACTAACTTTTTTTTCAACAAAAATTGGCCAAGTGCGTGTCAGGCCACGCATAGAATAGGGTCCGTTACCTATAGTGATAGGTAGATTTGAAATCGTGTCCAATAGACATTTGTTATGTTTACTTATTATTTCTTTATTTTTGCACGAAGTTTTCCAAGTGAGTGTATTTTATAAGTTAGGCCCCTATAACACCTGAAATAAAAAGTTGCCAAAGCCGCTATGGTTTTCCTTTAAAGTTCAATATATTTAAATTATATATTTTTTCAGCATTTTTTGAGCCAGACGTTTATCTTTTACCAGGGGGACGTGAACGCCCTGTTTTTACTTGCGCTTTAAAGTTGAATAACACACAATAACACGGATACCCACATCAAAAAATAATTTTAGCAACCTCGTAACTTTTTTAAAGGACCTATCTAATGATACCCCACACGATGGGGTAAGCTCGAGAAAAAAATCATCCCCACTTTACGTGTAGGGGAGAACCCCAAATAAAAATATTTTTCGTAATTTTACTGTCTGCACTAGTACTTTGTAGACGTAATTACAACACATGTTCATACAATGTTTCATCTTTCTAGCAGCTTCCGTTTGGGCGGTAGGTCGAGGATGACATGACATGACGAATCTATAAGGGTTCCGAGTCATGAACTACGGAACCCTAAAAAAGTGTCATTAGTTTAATTATAGTCACAATCGCTCTAAAAGTGTTAAGACGGGTCTTTGATATTTGAAAACATTAGAGATATCAATGAAAAAAAAGTCGCCTAAGTACGACTACGCAGAACCTATTTCGAAGTTTGTGTTATGACATTCAAAACACTAATTATATTTGCAAAAAGAAAACGAAGGTATGACAGTTCCTTTTGTCCTTTTTATTTTAAATGGACACTCTCATTTCCGTTGATTTACGTACTAGCAAAACACGTAGGTATTTTTATGACATGACATTAATTTTACACACACCATTAAATTGCACACGAAGAATCGACTCTTTGATTCTTTCTTTACCCATACAATATGTTTTAATAAAACCAGGATTGTTTATCACTACATCGAGTTTAATTATTGTATCCATTTTATATAACAGAAGGATATATTAAGCAGGATAAAACATATGATATAGGGTTCCTAATCGAATCCGTATTCAATTCTACGAATATTTTTTGAGATATCGATACATAACCATTGTTTCATCAAACACTAAGATTTGTTAGACGAAAAAATAAGAAGTATAGAGATTTCAATGTATAAGCATTCGTAATTCGGTTTAAAACAATATTTAATCACTAAAAGTAACATTGAAGTTTCTGTTTGTAATTCCAAATTAACAGTGTTTCACTGAATACTATTAAATTAAATAAAATTTTAAAGTATTATTGAAAATCTATTTTTAAAATATTCTTTTCTGCTAAACTCTTGAACGGATGTACAGATTTTGATGATGATATAGGGAGTAACTAAGCTACATGCATTTTTATCAGCTGAGCCCCACTATGTTGAAAAATAAATAAATGAAATAAATAAATGTTATTTATTTGCGATTGTTGTTGTGAGTGTACAATGAAGCAATGAATAAAATTAGTGTGTAATTAATTGTAGAGAATAGGTTTTTTATTGTTCTACTTCATGTTTTTGTATTTTCAAGTAATAAAACGGAAATTTCCATGACAAAACAAAAACTCAGATATTCAATTTTCGATTGATCATCATAAAAAGTACAAGTATATATAAATAATAGAAATAGAAGCCTAAGCTTCCAGACTTTCACAATATCAAGGTTGTCGTTGCAGCCCTATACCGAATAGCTATCCCGTGAAATTGCTTACAAACATAAATACAGTACCATTCAAGATGTTTCTTCTGATAGATCTAACTAAAAAAACAATTGAAATTCCATAAAAACATAACATGTAAAAACTCACAGTCTCTCTAATAGGTACTACATGTACCGCCACACAAAAAGTTTTTAATATTAGACATCTTATTTCTTTAAGAATTAGAATGACTTAATGACATGGCAATAGTACAGGACAAAGTTTGTAGATGTATAAACTAATTAATCAATGAGAGATGTTAAATGAAATTGATTCTTCTCATAAGAAAGTCACCGTTTTGCGCATAAATCTTAACGGCCTTAAGCGAAGGTCCCTTTGGATTGTTGCCTTCCAATTTGAACTTAAAGGTTTGTTATTTCTTAAATTTAAGCTATTTATTTATTCACTCCTATTGTACTCTTAGTTCACCCCGCTGTTATTGATTATCTGTTATGTAACTATAGTTGTACCTACCAAAATGAAATTTACTGCCGATTACTTTTTCTTTCTATTATGCAAAAAAGTCAAATTTGTAACTTTATATATTACGTGAAAGAAGGGAATACCCTTTTCAAGGAGCTGGTTGACACGTGTATGTTATTGACGGTCCTATCCTTATTTGGATCGAAAAGACTATGATTTATTATTTTGATTCCTATTTGCTTTTATTGAACGAGGAAGTTAGAGCTGCCTACCTATTGTATGTTAGTTGAATTCGGATAAAGCATTTTATCAGATCTCCCTCTCCCCTACTTTTTTACTTTCTTTTTTCAATCTCATCATAGTGTGTGTAACGCGACGTATTTTTAAAACTACAAAGGGATCCAACGCTAAGTACATGCGCAAAAAGTTTATAAAAGTTAAAGCACTAAACATAATTGAAAAAGATCACGCTCGAGAACCCTCCTATAACATTATTTAAAGAAAAACAGAAGAAACAAAGTTATTACTTTCATTGCTCGAAGCTATTCTTGGTTCTATGTACATGGAGTAAATTACTTTTTTTACTTAGATTTTGGCGGTGTCCTTACAAAGATTGTCTGTAAGCATAGAGCAATAGGGTAGGAAGTAGCTATAGGCAGCTCTTTGTCAAAGCGTAAGTCCAAATGAGCATAATACATATATGCATTACACTGTTATGACATAAATCATTTCTGCTCATAGCTTCTTTTTGAACCTGCTAATTGGAGCCGATTCGGGGAGGACCTGAAATAACATGGTCCGGGTCCTCCCGGAGCAGGGCGCCAGAGGTCGATCGTCGGGGTGTTATGCTTTGATTCTTTTTTTTTTATATATATATAACGTCTGCCAAGGTGACTTTACTACGCCTGATGGAAAGCATGAGTAAAATCCATAAATACCGTTTGATTTATGAATCAAGTCTAGAAATATCTAAGTTTTCTTATTGTATTATCATACAGTTGATGATTACAGACATTAAATACAAAACTAAAATCCTATAAATCACCCTACATTATATTCTTATTTTGTCTATTTCAAAGTGTCGGTTCTGTAAAGACGAATGAAGCGAAATAATCTGTTGTTCGCAACAAGTTACAGAACCCGTGTAGGGTGGCTCACATTAATCAACAAGATGGACAAACGCTTAGGCGCTTCACCAAATGAGACGTTACCACACTGAGCGAACATTAAACATTATTTACATGTAATATTATCATTTCAAAACATACGCTTAACTCTATGGTAAATTAATTTTAAGCCTTCCTTTGAAATGTTGTTCTACTCACGGAGTTAAATAACATAGAACATTAACATCAACTTCATTGAATACGTAATTAGTGAAAATGTTTGTATGTAGTATATACTGCGAAACTGTAAAGCCAGTATTAAATCATGTTTTATGCCTCCTTACAGAGTGTTTCTCTTTTAAGATAAGAATAGGCTATTATTCAAGAACAACCGTAAAGCTGGCAACACGCATACGTTACTTGTTATGTTTATTATTATTGTGTACTAAACAGTATGACTTGTTAGTATTTAGGTTTACTAAAGTCCTATAATATATTTGGGTAAAACAAATATTCATAGTTTTATGCCATTTATACCGGTTGCTACTTGCTATATATTAACAATGTAAAGCCGTAGAGTTTATTTGTATGGTCTAAATTTGATTTGAAAAACTATTTTAAGTAATGTTGCATACTTGTATGGCATATTTATCGAGAATGCTAAAGGCTAATATAATATCAAACTCTAGCCCTTTGATTATACATGTATATAATCAAAGCTATACCCAATAGAAAAATCGATAAAAAAATCTAATAATATCAACTGAATTGATTATGGCAGCTCGGTGATGTTTTATAGTAGATTATAAAGTAATCAGAGGAATCGAATGGAGCAGATCTGTGGTTTGTATTATGTTTTAGTAAGAGTTAGTCTATCTTGAGTTGTTCGGGTCGATTCAAAGTATCTTTCGTAAACAGAGGTCAAGTTTTTAGAGGTCTGTCTATGAATTCGACATAACTAATGGACAAGGAATGAGTTATACACAAACACTAGTAACTACTGTATTTAGTGCTAACCTTTTCAGTAAAATTCAAAATCTGATTGTCTCCGTGGGAATAACATTTTCGGTATTTGCACTGTAACAAAAGCCATAGCTACCATAACATTGTTCCCACATTTGTACTGTCACTAAGCATGGCTGTGTGCCTACGGCTAGTGCCGTAGTTCGTCTCATTTATCGTCCGCGACGGGTGGGCGGCTTGCCTCTTCACTAAATGATAGATGGTCTCTTTACACATCACTCACACTTTTAACGTAAAACAGATTCCGTCCCGACGTACACATATAGACATTCTGATGTTATGCTTTGAAGTTGGGGAATAACAGGGTCACAGGTGTTTCTTGCAATAATGTTTATTGTAATTAGGCTGGCAAGAGTTTTGTTAGGCATATTGTATGTTGCGGAATACATCCCTTTGTGAATGTGTAGATAATAATATGCTTTTTAGATATTCTGATTATTTTGATTTGATTAAACCATTAAAATTTAAGATAAGTATGCTTGTCTATTAATTTAAAACATTATTGGTTGGATGATAGATGAAATAAATGGAAACCGTCCCTAAAATATACCACTATACAATTAGGTTTTAAATGTTTCAGTAATAAGTTTTCAAAGCAACAGTCTCATAAACTAATTTATATTTATAAGTAAATCTGTAATTATCTTTGTATCATTATTTTTAAACCATCCATAAAATAACCGAAGCTAGTTTAAAAATAATCAGATTTATGTGCGCTCATGCTTGTTCGGCACTTAAACGGCTAACATAAATATCTACTTGAATACAATTAAGAACTTCTATTTAAATATAAGACTCTTTTAAATGATATAAGTATTATGTCAATAGTTTACTAATTTTTTCCTTCCCACTAAACATTTTCAGTTCAGATTCAACTTGACATTTTAAAGTGAAATTACCGGTTTACACTACAGCTGACAAAAATAGATAGCTTCATTACTGCAGAACTAGAATATGAAATGTCTATCTTCTAGACTAGTTTATTCACGCGGTTAACCGCGGTTATTGTAAATCATGGCGAGCTTTAAAACGAGCGAACTGAGTTTCGCGGTGTTGCCCATGTTTGTCGTTGTAAATTGCAGGAAACGCCGTGAAGCGAAGCTATTCTAAAAAAAAATAGCCTGAATTACTCCTTATGTCATCAGATTTCTTCCAGTGAAAGTCTCGTCAAAATCCGTAAAGCCATACCAGATATTATCCGGAACAAACCGACAGCCGTCTGCCTGTTACTTAGATACAGACAGACGGACGTATATAGGTACTTTTATATACTTTTAGTAAAAAAACTGTTCATTTGATATTACTTACGATTGATACACCAATTTTATTTTTAGTCTATCCTTATTATCTGTAACCTTTTCTAAATTGATGTTAAGCTTTGCATATAAATATGTATATAGTCTAATCTCGAATATGAAAAGACAGTAAATTCTAATACATCTATTAAAGTTCTTGCTGAAGAAAGAAATACAAAAGGCAAAAGCTGAATTTCAAAGTTAATTGGATTCACGATGTTTTACCTTCCATTCAAATTTTCAAAGACGAACAACTTTATTCGCATTAGCTCTAAACATATTTAAGATTTTATTTTCTATTAATAAGTACAAGTACTACGAAATCTGTAAGCAGTAGGTATAATGTAGACGTAATGAACATATGTGTACCAAATATTAAAGTTTCAGAAGCGTGAGATTTCATAACGACATTTTGTTCTTCAGACAAGTGTGAACATAATATATGTATGAAAAGTCCGAACAACTATGTGAGCGCTTATACTGGCGTACCAGATGTTGCTATTCCCGAGTACAAAAAAAAGATATACGACAGGAAATTACTGTCAGTATCGGTCACTGTTCTTAGTTTTTCTAATGTCTATCTCCGAATGTGGAAATATACTCCAGTTTCAAGTAATCTCTCCTTAAAATACAAAACAGCTCTTCTGAAGGAAGCTAAAGAAACAGTAAATATCTAAACGAATACCTGTCTTCTGTACGGCGTGACTCTAAAATGATGTTATCCACAGGAGATTAAAGACCCTTGATTTTGTAATCAACACGAAAGCTACACTTATTGTGTTTACATTGCGTCGTATATTTACTTAGGACACAAATCCCATGTCTTTACAGAGTTAATTACGATTGTTAAGTCCAGAGTACCATTACAAGAGCGATGTATCACACTCACACATGAAATCATTTAGGTTATTTTTGATTATATACTCCGTGATGTTTGTTCCAAGTACGGAATAGCTTCGCTCTTCAGTCTATTTTCACTCATTCTTTAAAGTATTCTGTCAGCTAAATGAGTTTACCATGACAATGTTTGTCGTACGAGTTATTTATACATATACTACTTAGTTTTATGTATCAGAATTAATGTGGTATTTGTATAATGTCAGAGAGTGTTGACTCTTTAGTAATTAATGATGTTTGTTCAGCTGAGCTGGGTGATTACGATCCAAGGCGCCATGGGTCCAGCTACGTATCAGAATTTCGGTTTCTGGCTCACCAAACTCCTGAACTTGAGACAAGAGCTGCAGAAATTCACCGCACCCTAACGTAAGTCTATAAATATTAAGTTTCTTACATGAAAAATTAATTTTATTTTTTGTTGTTGTACTTCCCCACCGTCTCTGTTTTCTCAAAATAGATTAATTCATTATGAACTTACGTGTTCAACATAAGGAAGTCCTTCCTGTTAGAAGTCGCTCTTATTGTATTAAGTAACCGACAAAACCTGACGTAAAACTCAGGCACAGTTTCACACCGAAACGACGCAATCCGCCCGGAAATTAAACTTCGTCGCCTTCTCGCCTAATTGAATGAATTTTTTAACTGCGCAAAGACACAGTTTGCGGCTGTTGGCGCCTCACAAAGCCGCAATTACATGCAAATTATGTGTACCTACCTACTTAACACCAAGTGAGCCGTAGCTTAGGGCGGCAACCCGGGTTCACGACTTAACGTCGGGATTATTCATTGTTGTTTAGCCTTTTGTGGCCTTTCTTATGCTTAATACCACCCATCAATTATAGGATAATAAGTTAATTGATAATTTAGCTGTTTTTGAAGATTTTTAGAAACCTTTTTTTACAGGGGTATTTCACCAGCACAAGCTGAATTAAGTTACCTAGACAAAGTGAAGTGGCTCGATATGTACGGTGTAGATCTACATCCAGTTCTGGTAAATATAACTTAAAGTAGATCTTTTTAACAGATATTAAAATATATGTACGTAGCATAATACAATGACATTTTTATTAACAGGGTGAAGATAGTGTAGAGTATTTCCTCGGTCTGGCGCCAAGTGGACTTCTACTTTTACGCGGCAAACACACAGTTGCGAACTATTATTGGCCGCGCGTCTCCAAACTTTATTACAAAGGGCGGTACTTCATGCTTCGCGTGGCTGATAAAAATGTAAGAATAGAGTTATAATAAAAATAAACCCAAGCAAAATAATGGGAGTTAGACAAATGCGTAAAGATTAAAATTGGACGCCTTACTTGACCCATTTCTCGTTTCGGATCGCAAGGAATGATACCGGGCGCACTTTGAATAGTGGTGCAAGATAGAGTCCACCTTGCGCCGCTTCCTTGAAAGACATTCGTAGGCAGGCAATTACAGATAAGTCGCGTACAAGTGAGCGCAGTATTTACAACGTCTTGGGCGCGCTGATAACGCGCAGACGCTCGCCGCGCTAGACACTGATTCTCCAGCAGCACCACCGACAAGAATTTAATTTTTATTGGAATAGGTTCTAAAACTTTTAAACTATCAAAATATAGGAAACCATTGACATCATAGCTATTCGGATATACATATAAACATAATTCACAATAATACATGTGAAAAATCATACTACATATTGAATTAAATTTATAACTACGAGAATTCCTTAAATGTGAAATTAAGATCCTAATATTTTCTTTAAACGAGATGCTTTCTCGATAATATGACTTACAATTTTTATACTCTTCCCTTCTTTTAATATTGCGAAATATTTTCAAAATATTATTTTGAAGACATATCCTTCCGAACCTCTTCGATCCCATCCCTTGTCCGGGAGCCGATAATAAGATGGTAGCTTACTAGTGTTAAGAATGCGTATAACTAAACGCTACTGGTATGACATTTAAGTTTGTCTTTGACAGATGTTTTTTTTAATAAACGTTCTCTTCACTATTCTTCGATCGCAACATGGTGGTTTTTATTTCTATCAATTTCCATCATAGTTTTATTCATGGTCCTTCGAGCCGGATTTCATTGAAAACTAGCGGAATATCGTTTATAATTAGTGAAGAAGCCATATTTTTATTAGTTGCTGTGAAACAGTTGCTGTCAGATAATTTCGATTTCACGTTTCGAAATGTTCTATAAAGAAGATGGCCACGCTTGCAACTTGGTGTAATATGCATGAAATGGCATGAATTTATGCAACAAATGCATTAATGTACCTGCACATCGTCGTCTTGCTGTCGGTATAACTTTTCTTATTAATTTATTATATCTAATCTTGAAAAGAAACAAGATTATTATTTGAAGAAGAAATTTAACCTTCAAGTTCACGCTTGCTACGCTTCAAAACGCAATAAATCATTGTGCTGCTTCTTATTGTGGGAAAGAGGAACATTATTTTGTCGTCATAGTGTTACTTCATACCTTGGAAAGGAAGAAAAGCATTTTTTGCTGAAGCTATTGGTGTAACAAACATTATTATAGTTAGGTGCTATTTTATGTGTTTAGTGCTATAACTATTAATCTTAATATGCCTATTAATTGTATAATTAATACTTATTCTGAAGTATAGGTAATACTTAAACAATAAGTTAACATTTCAATTTAGGTACTGAGTATAAATTGTTAAAAACATTTATTATTTAACACAAATTCTTCTTGGTGTGTGCCTGTCTTTGCCAGTGTGTTGCCTGTTCTATATTTTTTGTGTGTGCTTATTCTTGCATTTTGTTTTATTCACATTTAGCAGAGTATTGAATCAGGTAGCTGTTAACCATGGCAGAGATACAAGCCCTTTTGAACAAAAGGAGATATATAAAGGGTCGCTTCACCAACTTAGAAAATCAACTTGAAGATATTTCTATACTGTCCCGTGAAGAACTTCAGACTCTTGATGAACGAGCTCATGATTTATTTAGTAAACTGGAATCGGTGAGTATAGAATTAGAATCTCTAAATGAGGCTGAATATCAAGTTGAAAATTTAAAATTAGAACAAAAGTTTCTTTCTATTGTTAATAAAATCCGTAATAGATTAAATACATTAAAACATAGTATTAACAAGGAGTTATTAACAAGTAATGTTAAGTCAGGCAGTTTACCAAAAATTGCTCTGCCTACTTTTAGTGGCAATTATGCTGAATGGTTAAATTATAAAGATTTGTTTATCAACTTTGTGCATAATGCTGAATTAAGCAGTATTCAAAAGTTTTATTATTTAAAAAGTAGCCTCAAGGGAGAAGCATTAAGTCTTATTGCCAACATAGATTGTAGCGGTGAAAACTACACTAAGGCATGGGAGCTTATCCTTGAACGGTATGACAACAAACTTTTAATTGCAAATCAGCACTTGTCTGCTATTTTGAATATGAATAAAGTTGCAAAAGGCAATAGTCAAAACTTGAGAAAAATAATTAGTGAATTTCAACAACACTATAACTCTATAACCTCTCTTAATATTGAAAAGCTAGCAGATATGCTATTCATTCACATATTTTCACAGAAGCTAGACTTTCAAACTCTCCGTGACTTTGAGCTGCAAAGACCAAAAAAGGTTTCTGTTACATTGGAAGACTTTTTAACTTTTTTGCGTGATAGATGTCAAGCGCTGGAGATGATGGTTCATGAAAGTCAAGCAGTAACTCCTCGTTCTGTCCAGCACATGTCGTCGTCTAGGGTGTTGCTAGTGGCGGGGGAGCCAGAAAGAAAAAAGCTTATGTGTTCAGTGTGTAGTAAAAATCATTTCACAAACAAATGTTACAAATACTTAAAAAGGTCCATTGAAGATAGAAAGAGTCTTGTGGAGTCTTTGAAATTGTGTACTTTATGTCTAGGCAGTGGCCATGACATTTCAAATTGCACAAAATATTATTTTAAATGCAATATATGTAGTGGCAAGCACCACTCATCTTTACATGACACTAGTAAAAAGTGTATGATATGCATTGCAGGCAATACTTGTAATCAGGATAGCTGTGCTGTTGATGCTGATCCTTCAGCTGCTGTATCGCAGAGCAGTGTAAGTGCTGGTGAAAAGGAGGTAGCAGAACAGTCTGTCAATTGCATGTCCTTCAAGAAAAATGCACAACAGGTTAGAGTATCGTTGTTACCTACTGCTATAATAAATATTACCAACTCTCAGGGAGAAGTGCACCAAGCCAGAGCATTGTTGGATATTGGTAGCATGAGCAATTATGTCTCATCAGATTTTGTGAAAAAGCTCAAGGTAAAAGCAATTCCTGTTAATATGTCTGTGTCCGGCATTGGTGGATTAACTGAAAATATTAAACAAAAAGTAAATTTAGTATTTTGTTCACGCATAAATAATTACAGTAACACTGCAGAATTTAGTGTGATAAATAAAATATCAGAAAATATGCCTGTAACAAATATAGACTGCCGTATGTTAAACTTACCTGCTAGGTACCAACTGGCAGATCCTCAATTTAATTGTTCAAGTGGCATTGATATAATACTTGGTGCGAATGAGTTTCGATTAGCTCTTCATTCTGGAAGAATGGATTTAGGTAAAAATCTTCCCGGTATGATAAACACATTATTTGGTTGGATAATCTGTGGAGATTTATGTATTGCTACGTCCACAAATGTAATGAATCACCGCAAGGTATCATATTTATCAATGTTGAATGACAATATTGCTAAGTTTTGGCACATAGAAGAGCCACCACATAAAAAGATTTTGTCACTACAAGATAAATTATGTGAGAAATTATATACCGAATCTGTGTCTAGAAACAGTGATGGTAGATATGAAATTGACTTACCAGTCAAACCTGAAAAGTTAATCGAATTGGGAAATTCATTTAATAAAGCTCTTAGTTGTTTTTTAAAAATGGAGAAAAAATTCCAGAGTGATCCTGAATTTCACAAAAAGTTTTCGGACGTTATTAATGAGTTTGTTAACCTAGGTCATGGACATTGGGTAGAGGACTTCCCACAAGCTTCATATGGAAAGCAGTCATATTATCTGCCAACACTCGCCGTGGAGAGACCTGATGCAACGAGCACAGCCTTCCGAGTCGTTTTTCATGGCAGTGCTGCTTCTTCTTCGGGATTGAGCCTAAATGATGTGTTACACGTCGGTCCTGTCGTACAGCCTGATTTATTCACTATACTACTTAGGTTCCGATGTTTCAGGTATGTTTTTATTACTGACATAACTAAGATGTATAGACAAATTAATATTAAAGAAAAATATCAACAACTGCAACGAGTGTTGTGGAGAGAAAATCCTAAAGATGATATAAAGTGCTTACAATTAAGTACTGTCACGTACGGTACTGCACCTGCAAGTTTTCTCGCGACACGTACGTTACTTCAGTTAGTGGAAGATGAAGGTTCTGCATTCATAGCAGCCTCTGAAATTCTGAAATCAAATACATATGTTGATGATATTCTCGGTGGAAATGATGATTTTAATGTAGCAAAACAGTTAATCGTGGATCTAGAGAAGTTATTGGCCCTAGAGTGTTTCCGTCTTCATAAATGGTGCTCGAACTCTGAAAAGCTGTTGGATCTCATCCCACCAGAAAAAAGAGAAAAAAGTAAAGAAAAGTTTTTTGATAAAGATTCTGATTCTACTATTAAGACTCTTGGATTAAAATGGAAACCATTGTTGGACCACTTTCAGGTCACATTACCAGTTGATTTCATTCCTAAAGAGAATACAAAACGCAATATTCTCTCGTCTATTGCTAAAATTTTCGATCCTATTGGTTTTATAGGTCCTGTTACCATGCAAGCCAAGTTGATTATGCAGCTGATATGGAAAGAGAAAGCCAACTGGGACGAGGAGGTATCTGAAGCCGTCGTCACTCTGTGGAAAGAGTTTTGTGCTGGTTTGCCTCAACTGAATGGTATTTCTGTACCTCGTCTTATGCTTAATTCTAATCGTGTCTGTTTGGAATTGCACGGTTTTGCCGACGCTTCTACCAAAGGCTACGGTTGTGCTATATACGCACGTAGTGGGGATGCTGACTCAAATTATACAGTCCACTTAATATGCTCGAAATCCAGAGTGGCTCCCATTAAACCCGTTACGTTGCCAAGATTAGAGCTTTGTGCTGCCGTTTTATTAACACAGACTATGAATTCTGTGCGAAAAGCCATGCAGGTTGACGTTTCAGATATTTTTTATTGGACAGATTCCATGATCACACTACACTGGATACGAGGTGATCCAAATAGGTGGAAATTGTTCGTCGCTAATAGGGTTAGCGAGATTCAGGAAATGACTGCTGTAAATAACTGGCGTCATGTTAATACAAAGGATAATCCTGCGGATATACTGTCTAGAGGATCCAACGTCACCGTTTTGTCAAATTCTAAATTGTGGTTTTCAGGACCGCAGTGGTTGTCGAATTCGAACAACGAATGGAAAGATGAAGCAGAACAGAAGTTCGATGTGTCAAACGTTCCTGAAAAAAGAAATGTTGTGTGTTTAACGCAACAAGTCAAACATAATGTATCGTATTTTGAATCGATTTTTGAAAGGTTCTCATCATGGCCCAAGTTAGTTGGAGTATTTTCTTGTGTGATTCGATTTACAGAAAATTTAAAAAAGCGTATAAAAAAGAAGAATGTCGTAATAGGTCGCATACTTCCACAAGAACGCGATGAAGCCACACGTCTGATTGTATCCACGGTACAAAAAAGACATTTTCCAAATGAATTCAAATATTTAGAGAATTCACCAAATTTATCACAACATGATAAATATACATTTAAGCATATGCAGTATTTGAAAGTATTTTCAGATAATAATGTATTACGTGTTGGGGGCCGCATACAACATGCTGACTTACCTGCTAGCAGAAAGTTCCCGATGCTGCTCCCTTCTCATTGTCACGTGACCGATCTTATACTGAGGTATGAGCATGAGAGATTACTGCATGCTGGTCCTCAAACTACGCTTTATAGCGTGCGCAACAAGTTCTGGCCACTGCGCGGGCGAGATAGAGTGCGACAGCTCATTCATAAATGTATGAAGTGTGCTCGATTTTCAGCTAAAGCTCACTCACAAATGATGGCTGACTTACCAAAGTTTCGTCTTTCTCCCGTGCGTCCTTTTCTCGTCACAGGACTGGATTATGCTGGTCCCATTACAGTGAAACAAGCTAGGATTCGTAAACCTATTATTACAAAGGGATATGTCTGTCTTTTTATGTGTATGGTTACCAAATCTATACACCTTGAATTAGTTTCAGATTGTTCTTCAAAAGAATTCTTAAATGCTTTAAAGCGTTTCATCGCGCGTAGGGGTAAATGCCGCGAGATACACAGCGACAACGCTTCTGCATTCAAAGGAGCAGATCACGAGTTACAAGGTCTGTATAAATTGATTCGTGAAAACCCGGATCTTGACAACTTTGTATCGCAAGAGAATATTTCTTGGAAATATATAGTACCTACAGCAAGCCATTGGGGCGGAAATTGGGAAGCTGGAGTTAAGATGGTAAAACATCACTTAAAACGTGTCATGGGTAACACCAACCTGACCTATGAACACCTTAATACTCTCCTAACTCAGATAGAGGCGATAGTAAATTCTCGTCCTCTGTGTCAAATCAGTAATGATCCTTCAGATCCTCAATGTCTCACTCCCAGCCATTTTTTAATTGGAGAACCATTGACCTCATTCCCTGAAATTTCAGTCATGGATATACCAGATAATAAGCTCACTGTTTACAATCAAATTTGTAAGTATAGGCAACATTTCTGGCAAAGATGGCGCGTTGAATATGTAAATTCTTTACAGATGCGGTACAAATGGTACCACAATGAACCCGAGGTAAAAATTGATTCTCTTGTATTGTTAAAGGATGATAAATGTCCACCGTTAACTTGGCCTTTGGGTAAAATTGTGCAAGTGTTTAAAGGCGCTGATAACAAAGTCCGCTCCGTTTCAATAAAGACCAATAGTGGTACTTATACCAGACCTATAACTAAGATTGTTAGCTTACCCGTACAATCTTAATTTGTTCTAAATTCTTCAAATGTAAATTAAAATGAATATCATAGTTTTATATTCAAATAAGTTCTTATTTACCACTGTGTAAAATTACTGTAATTCTGTTTAAGTGATAGTAACTACATATCTTAAAAATGTGTATCGCTTAGAATAGCTCTAAGTAACATTTTCAAATTGTCAAACAAATTGTATATATTGTAAATTTGCCATTTCTGTGTCAGTAGTATGTAAAGTAATATATTAAGTATTTAATCCTAAAATAAATTTATATTGTTTAGTTCAAAGTATTATCTGCTTATTGTAACTATCTTTGTTATGGTTGGATAATGTTGTTGTATCCAACGGGGGCCAGAATGTTAAGAATGCGTATAACTAAACGCTACTGGTATGACATTTAAGTTTGTCTTTGACAGATGTTTTTTTTAATAAACGTTCTCTTCACTATTCTTCGATCGCAACATGGTGGTTTTTATTTCTATCAATTTCCATCATAGTTTTATTCAACTAGGTCCCAAAGCCGCTGAATGCTTCAAATATAATTTTATAGAGTACTTCAGTGGATTTCGGGTAGAAGTATTGCTTAGAGTCTGAAAGGATCTTGTCCAATATTAAATATTTTTCATAAAGACTCATACTTTTAAGACATGAATAGTTGGACACTAGCCTTTTAGTGATTATGAAAATGCTGTAAACTTTATTGCTTTACCGTGGTAATAATAAAACTTAAGCCAGTGTTTTTAAATGAGGACTGAAGCTTAAGTGATATTAATAATACTTTAACACTTTACTAACAAAAACATTTTACAGTCGTAAACATGCGAAGTTCTATGGCCTCAACGGAAGGGTTGTATTTACCCTTAAAGTGGTGTTTAAAATGCAGCAGTAAACCTTAAGCAAAGAGTTAATAGTATTAACAATTCCATTAAAGAAGATGACCGCGGATAATATTTTACGAGTAAGAATAAAAATGTGATAATTTTAAAACTTGCTGATGCATTATTGAAAAAAATAAATCTTAGTACACATCATTATTTTAGGACATTAGTAAGCGTGAATAAATTAATGTGACCTTATCATCTATTTAAGTTTTTATTTACAAACAAGTTATGTAACCATTCGTGTACTTTTGAATTATTTATCACTGATCCTATCTCGATTCGATTCGACTGCCTTGCTTGCGCAGTGGTAGTGTACCTATGCGACTTCTGTGCTTGAGTTTGAGGGTTCAAATCCTGGGTTGGACCAAATGTTTGTTTAATTTACAGATATTTCTTTCGTTGTTTGGGTGTTTTCTATGTATACTATGTAAGCATTTATCCCCTTATATTATTCCCTTAAAATAATAAGACCTCTATTAATATTACCGATTTTTCTCAATTTTTGGAACACAAAAACTAAGTTATCTACTGAGACGTGTTCACTAAGGACGAGTAAAGGTGTGAAAAAATATTTTTGAAATAACTTTGTATGTGCTCAGAATGACACCTCTACATACGGCTTCGAGTCCCCGACGAGGTCCGCTTGTCGTCATTTATGGCGATGCTGTACGGATCACCATACCTTCTTTCGGATGCAGCAGACTTCACCAGCATCGGCCGATATCTTTACCTTAGGGAACAGGTTAAGGAATAGGTTTGTTTTTTTAATGTTGTGTTTTTATTTTTCATTTTGTGGTTGAAAGTACTTAATACATTTATTGTTTGATGTAGTTACAAAATACAGAACACAAACTTATTTAAAATGAAAGTATAATGTATTTTTTTTTTTAAAGTGGAAGATGTGCAAGACCTCGTCCTCCGCCTACGTTCACACGAACCCCGTCTCGCCGCATCGCCCGCCCGCCCCACGCTTCACACGCCTCACTTAATGACGGTATTCAGAGCCTAATTATATTAACATGCACATAAATGGCCTACATTTGTTTATTCATATTGTTGACGTGTTGGTAAAACGAAAGTCTTTCAGAAAAGACTCCCTAACAAGTTGTACAATTTAAATTTTACTTTCATGCCGTTTGTATATAAGGTCTTTTATTAAAGTTTTGCATGAAAGTAAAATTTGGCATTCGAACACACCTTTATCAACTGTATTGTTAAAGTACAAAAATAATTTCTTTATAAATTTGTGTTTAATGTTTTTCTTTAAACATTTTTTTTTGTTTTAGTGCCGAAACTAGAAGACTTGAGAATAAAAGACTGCCCTCCAGAAGTTAAACAACCTACTTCCGTCAATCGACCTAACTCGTAAGTTTAATAGAAGTTATTTCTAAGATCCTCGCTAAACTTAATAAAGAAAGTGATGCTTATAGTGTATATTCACAATACTGGTTCAGGATGAGTGGCGAAGTAGTCCCGGGTTGTGAACCAGTTACGGTCGGCGGTTCGCCTCGGTCGACTCGTTCGGCACCGACTCGACGCGGACTGTACTCTGCTTCTCCCACCGCGACTCGGCCGCCACCAGCACCTCGCCATCGCTCAGCCTCTGTTGACTCACAAAGCTCAAACGACTCTCGTTCTAATCGCAAGTTAGTAACCTATAACTTTTTCTCATACCAGTGTATTTCACCGACACGCCTGTTCGGTGAATAATGACTTTCGATTTTAACTTTTCAGCTAAAATTCAAAACCCATTAATATAACGCGACAACTTTTATCAGCGTCCATTTTTAAAAGTCTGCCATTCTCTAAGTTTTCGTTAAGACAATATTACGTTAATATTTTTATGATTTAGACATAAACATCGCTCGCGAAGACAGCAGTCAGACGCAGAGAGTGAGCTTTCTCGAGGTTCAGGTCGTTCAGGCAGGAGGCACAGGCGGCATCGTTCGAAACACAAGCATGAATCGGGCTCAGAGCGGGACGATTCACAGCCAGAGGCCAAGTTAGTTAAGAATTCTGAATGGTGTTTTCTATTACATACTCAGTATGTGTTTTCACTCACATTTTGTTATTACAGAGAATATGAACTTGTCGAATCCGAATCTCAATGGAAGGAAGTATTGCGACAAACAACTATTGGAAGTGGGGTTCAAGTATGTCATTCAAAAATATTTTTGCTGACCTTTAATATAATGTAACTTGATAAAACATTTAAGCAATTTGTAGGTTGCAAGCGTGCGCCGTTCGCAAATGGAACCTGAGACGGGAACACATCGATCATCTCACAGGCATCGAAGGCATAAAAAGCATCGGTATAATTATTTTATTTGTAATTATTTTCCTTATTAATAAGGTCATTAAAGTTGATTAAATAATCAAATTTTGCCAATGACGATTTTAGTTCCCGGTCTGGTTCTCCAAACGACAAAAAGTGGCTGCCTAATGAATTAAAACAACATTTGGAGTTCTCTCTAGTCGATACGACTGGCATGACGGAGGAACAACTTAAGGAAATACCATACACTGTAGTTCAAACAAGCCATGCGCGACAAACGAAACTCCGTACTTCATCAAAGCATAGACAGTAAGTGTGATGTTAATAATTACGATTCGCATGCATTGGTTTCTGCTATACATATTTATGACACATTTTTACGCAGGACTGAACACGGATCATTAGCGAGACGGGATAAAAGTATCACTGCCCACGGAAAAACGAATCATGAAAGTCATAACCAAGGGTCTCTACGATCCAGTTCGAGTACACTTAGCACACATCGGTCCGCTCACGAGAAACATGGAAGGTATACACAATTCATAAAGTATGTAGGTACATGATTTATTGTCTAAACATGAAAGATTTACGTTATGGGGGTTTGCAGGCGTGTTTATCCGAGCTACGATGAAACTGTTGGACGAGCAAACGATGATTTTCTGACAAACAACGGATACAAAGGGAATGTGACCCCGATTTCAAACAACAACAACCCTTATAGTCCTGTGACCAACAGCAACAGTAATAGTTCGAGTGGAGAACTAATTTCGGGAAGTGCACGCGTTTCGCATGAACATACAGATTCGGGCTTGGGGGCAGATCAGGACTACGCCTATTCATCGGAGAGGTAATTATGTGACGGTTGCATTTACGGTTGTTTGGAATAAGTGGGGTTTTGGTAAAATTAATATGAACTTGCATTTTAAAATAAAAAATGTAGTAGTCTTTAGGATAACTGAACATCTTAACTTCAAAATAAATTAAGTTCTTCAAATTAACTGAAGTTAAGAAAAACCTAACTAAATAACTTAGAATGACCTGTTTTAAAGAGTGCAATAAAGCAAAGGGCTCATTTCCTTTTTGATTTGGTTTTAGTACAAAAACAGCCGTGTATGCCTTATCTCGTATATCAAGTGCTTTGTGACTTTTAACTTTGTAAATTTATTGGCAGCAGACGAGTCGAAACTGATGTAAGGCCCATGTCTATCGGGTGCAGGTCGAGCGACAGCGCGAAATGCGGAGCTGGAGGATCTTCGCGGACCGCGCCTGTGAGTAGGCAGTGGGCGGCTCGTGGCGATGCGGGCGGCGCGAGTGACGCGCGGGGGGGCGGTGGCGCGGTCACGCGGCGGCCACCGGCGGCGCCCGGCCGCGCGCGCCTCGTGGTGTCGGGCTCGCAGCGCTCGCTGCTGTCCGTGGCCAGCGACAGCGCCACCTCCCGACGCCCGCGCGACCTCGCGCCGCGTGGCTACCCTCACCCGGCGGATGGTGGCTTTTCTCTCTTTGTGAGTGGGCGCTTGGCTTCCTAACAAGTCTTCCGCTACTCGATGGCCCTTGGCGTTTGTGAAATGTTTTAAAATATTTGACCAAAGTTCGTTTTTAAAAATCTATTTCACTTGTTTTTCATAAAAATCTCATTATTATAAATAGAGTTGTTTATCAAAGCAATTTATATTGGTTACCTTAATAATTAATTGTAATCAGTTATTTAAAGTGAAAATATTTAGTATTTTGTATTTCAATTCGTATACTGATGCTAGGTGAGAGATATTATTTTACAATACACTGTGCTAATAAAGGTTATGAATCTTTTTAACTTTCCTCGGTCTTTTCAGATATACATTGAAGATAATAAATATTATTGTTTTATACTTTCACATAGAATATTTACCGAGAAGATATAAAATGTTTTACGTCATATTCTTAAAGTGTCGATTTTCCGTAAATTAAAATTTTCTAGATTAAAACAAAAAATAGCATCTACTATTAAAAATTTTAACAGCATTTTGCAATGTTGATATTTGTTTGAATTTAAAATGTAAACAATGCAAGGGCCATGCGAGTAATCCACAGCTCCTGTTTCTGGGTCGCTGAAAAAGCTAACAGTGTACAGGCTGCTGTCATACCAAAATACTTTCACATTTTTTTATCGTCGAAAACACATCAATATTACAATGTTACAAAATAAAGTAGATAGATGACATATTTCCAATGGTTAGTTTAATTTCACTGACGATCTTAAAATATATAAATCTATTCTGTTATACCTATTAAATTAAAGTTATTCTCAAAACTTCTACTGGCTTAAAGGGCTTTTTGTTTCGCAAAGTACTAAAGTGGATAATGTTACGTCCTACTTTTTACGTTTTGAATAAATTTGTCAATTATATTATACTTAGAATCCAGCCGTTCGGGGAACGCTTACTGAATATCTGACCAATTTAGTACCTTGTGGATGCGCCTTGTATTATGGGAACTCGAGATAAAACTTCTTCTATCGCAAACATAGTATCTTCAATTCATATAGTATTAAATTCCCTGGTGTAATCGATGTATAGTGCCGTAAGGTATGCACAGGTAGTTTGTGTAGCGTGTATGATTATTGGGATTCAGAGACATGCTAGCAACAACAACATATTGGTCGGCGAGAGCGGGTCTCTGGCGCGGAGGTACGCGCGTCCGTCGCGAGAGTCGCGCGACCACAACGCGAACCTGGCGCGCACGCACTCGCGACTCGCGCACGCCCACCGACACGACAACACGCTCGACATTATCTTAAAACCTCTAATAGAAAGCACGCAGTAAGTAAGGCACGCACCGACGACGATGTTTGTGTCGCAATACGTAGCGGAATGAGTAGCTGCACGCATCCCTTTGGTTTGTTTTTGTTGTTCGTCTCCACCAGACGATTTGTTTATTGTGTTTGTCTTTGCATGTGGTGACGGTTTAGCGGTTTGAGTGTAGAATTTAACAAAATAACTAACACATGCCTAACCAACATATAATTTTGTGTTTACGACTGTGATGTGTTTAATTTGTGTTTTACTTTTATGTGTTGCACCTTGTTTTGTGATTAAATATTTGATAATTAATTTGTATTGGCCAACATAGTGTATTTATTCAAATAAAAATATTACATATTATATATTTCCTTAATTTTAATGTTACTGTGTGCTAAAATCTCAACTTTTCAGAACTATCACTAGTACACGAATTTGTGTTTTATAATTCATTCAATAAATGGATATTATTAAATGTATCATATTACATTAGGGGTTATTTTTTTTTACACGTAACATAGCACACATGGCAAAAAAGCATGTGGTCCACTTGAATAAATTATAGGAGCATATGGCCACTATTAGACATCCATATACAGACTTGGTAAAACCATGTCTATTGACGGATCTTTGTCGGACGGTCGGGTTAGAAAGACCCTAATGACTCGATGTCCTTCATCTACTTTCCGACGGACAAGTTTTTCAGTTCATTAGTACAAATGGGAACATTTAATAAAAGTGATTGTTGTAAACTCAGGCTACAGAGCAACTGAGCGGCTCGAGTGAAGCGACATCTGGGAGTGCTGGCAACGGAGGCGGCTCCAGCACATCTGGCAACGGCAACAAGCCAACATCAGCCGAGATGAGCACTGAACTGTAAACCTTATTACAAAGAGTTTTAGATTGTTCTTGTTTATATTCTTATATTTTAATTCTTATTTTAGTATTGTCATGTAGTCACGCTCTATAAATACTCATAAAACTATTACATTGTCAAGTTACGTTGATGTAATATTTAAAAAAATGTGTAACTTTCATAAAAAATATAGTATATCAGTATTTTATGTTTAAATTTAGTTAAATTTTATATATTTGAATGTTAATTTTATTGTTTCATATAAATATATTCTGTTGCAATATTGATGATTTAGCAATAAATTATGTTACATGTAAATATTTTTGTAAATATCTTTTTCATATATGTACTGTCTTTTTTAATATTTCAGACTAAAAGACACAACATTTAGTTAAAAAATATATTTCGTGCCAAAGATTTTGTGAAGAAAAAAAATCTGTAATGAGAAATTGTATATTGTCCTGTGTGTATTTAAGAAAACTTTTATAAAGGTTTACCATTTCGTTTAAAAATACTCATATTTGTGTGTTTATTGTACTCATATTCTTTGACAACTCGAGTTTGATATTAAACATGAAGAAAATACAATTTTTTGAAATTAATATATTAGATATTTATTTCTTCATTAATTTCACGACGGGTATTAAAATTATTTTACCATTCTCATTATTATAAGTAATATTTACGTACACAAAATCTTGTACAGTTGTTATGTAGATTAGCATTTATTAATTCCACTAGCTCTAGTTGCTAAATGTATGTCTATAGTTATCCCAAAACTGAAAACTTAAATTCAATTTCAACATTCAGTCAAATTGTGTGTCCTCAGAACTATGTAAAAAATCTCCTCTTGTGATATTTTTTACCATTTTTTAATATAACCACCAAGTTTTTATAAAAATATTCTATGTATGGAATTTGAATAAATACTTCCAGAAAAAATAAACATGAATCGAGTATAAATTAATTGTATCTATTCAAGCTTAACCATTAGGAACCTGTAAATCTGTACTAAACTACAAAAGTAACAATAATACATTTTATTAAACAATAAATTTTATTATACTTTACCTTATGAGAAATAAAACAGGTTTTGTTCTTCTTTGGAACCATCTCCAAAAAGAGGATTTCTTTTCAGTTCCAATACTATTTTTCCTTACTTCAAACACGATTTGAATTGTTTTTTGTATAGCTATACTCTCCGTTTGGTCCTGTTTCAATTAAATTAAAAATAATACCACCTGATAACAGAGATAAAATAATCGTTACACTTCTGAATTCTGAAGTACACGCACATAATGTAAGTGCAGGATTAAATCTGATTTTAAAAGCTTAACTCTCAACTAGTACATAGCTACGAAACTGACGACCCACTGTAAATAATAATATCATTGGTAGTATCGACATGTAAATACATTGCAACGCATCCATGCCTATTTGAAGGCTACTGAAATACATATTTAATGTGAACTTTGTAATATTTATTTCATATTGAATGGATTTGGCAATATAACCCTGCAGATCCGTATCCGTAATATACACAATAATTGTTTTTAATCGTAAGACTTGGGTGTGAAAAATTAAAGCCTAAGAATTTTTTCTAATAGGTAATCTAAAAATTTTACACTCACTTTTTTCTGCGCCGAAGATACAATAACTCTCATGTCTACGAAATTGTCTAGCGATGCGGTTATTCGGTCTAATTGTGTAATAACAAGACTGATAAGTTTGCGTTTGTAACGCAACACACAGTTTTTGTAATCGATAACAGTGTAAATGTATTTTTTCAAAATCGTTTCAATTGTTCGCATTAAACGATCTGTATCAACCTGTGTTATTATTTCAAGGACAGCATAACCCTCAAATTGATCAATTATATTGGTACAAAGTAATAACATGACGTCATAAAAGCTCTATTAATCTAGTTATTATTAACGAGTGCCATACAACATCACAAATGATTTATCGATTTTCTGACAAAGAGTCTGGCTATGGCATTAATTAAGCCGTTCTGTCTCAGATATCGGCTTCGTTCGACCACCATTAACACTAATGAGGATGACTCGGTACCGTTACGAGCGTGGTCTTTGGGATAAATACTTTTATTTCAAGGAATGTAAGCTGTTAATGAAGGATGAACACAGATATTTGAACTATATCTCAACTTTATTTTGTCTATTGAAAATAATATTTTTTAACGTCGTTCGAATAAAATAAGAGTTGTTTATATTACTCATTCATTACTATTGGAAATTGGAAGATTTTCAGTAAATCTATCTCTAAACCGAAAATCATCTAATTCTATCCAGGCTAAATGCAGTAGCATAGTAAATATTGGTATAGATAGATCAATAAACCTCAAATAGCGCTTAAACTTATTGGTTTCCGTTGCAGTGAACATAAGTTTAATTCCTTAATTAGTTTGGATTTATTTTACAATGATTAAAGTTAGCTTTGCTATGGTTGCTTTATTTAACAAAACATGTTAATTGTAATGAGCAGATAGTTGGAAACTGGTTCCTCTCGATGAGCAAGAAAGCCCGAAAATAAAGTCCTTAAAAAGTTTCATATAGGTATTTTCGCCGTTCTCGACCGAAGCGGTTTACCTTCACATAGAAGACCAACATCAAAATGCTAGCATTCGCTTTGCTGTATTTCCTTCGTGAGTGCGAAACCGGAGGCAATGCTGCAGAAGCATCTCACTAGGATATCACCGTCGTCATAGTCTTGGTCACCATGCCGCATTATGTGCACTTACAATCACATTGAGAATAGTAACCACCGCCACTCTGGGTTTCCATTCTGCACATGCTTTTCATCAGGTAAAGTCACTTTGACCGGCTCATAAATATAAAAAAAACCGTTACATACATGTCCTTGAAGTATTTAAATTGGCTGTCAATCTTAAACAGTTCAATACAAAGCTACGATCTTCCATATAATCCACTACTTACAAAGTAATAGCCCTTAAGTTTTTTTTGTCGTTTGACTGTGAGCTTACCCAAATGTTATTGTTTAGGCATAATAAAATTGTATGTTATCTGGAATTTTATGAAAATCGCACACACTGGCCCCGAAACGACCTTTTAATATTTGGAGCCTAGGGGCAGGATAGAGAGAAACATGGGTATTATCTTAAAGAAAGAAGAAAAAGAGAGTACATCACTATTTGACATGCTTGAATTAAATAAATATGTATATTTTGAAGGATTTGATGTTTTAAAACTACAGTTGACTGATGTTATGTTTAATAATTTAATTTCGCGGAAGCAAATTACTAATAAATCTTAATAGAATAAAGATAAACCGAATTCAAGTATGCTCGTTTTCACTGTGAAGTTAAATTAAATTTAAAAAAATGTACGTCTGAATTTCAGTCAGTTCACGAGTTTTAGTGAGTCGAGTATATTTGACAAAGTATTAAATTGGGCCCAGTCGAAGCTTAGAAAGATTTATAATTCATAGTACCCACTGTTATAGTTAGAATTTGATACAATCTATAAATATTTTAGCAACAGAAATCTTTTGCGCTGTTAAAACAGAGTCCGTGCTTGATTAGAAATACCTAACACAACGAACACAGATTGAAAGTTCTTCGAATATCAATTGAAGTTAAATACAAGTTTTTCTGCATGTTATATAACAGCTACATTACATATCATGCAACACATTCATGAGTACCTATCTAAAATCCGGCTAATTGAGTGGACGCGCTACTTGGGCCCAATTTGGCGGCATGAAAGCAAAAGACAAAATAAAGGTGGCAGGCAGTCTATCAAAGCTCCGATGTCCACTATTCGGCGAAGGGTGAAAACTCATTACCAGTAATGAAAGGGTTGCCGGGCATGTATGATTACTAGTTAATTGGGAAGCGGAAAATCAGAGGACGACGGATAAAATTATTTTCTCCATACTGTAGCATGTGGATAGCACGCGGATGTGGATAAAACTTTTACTTTTGTAATATTACTAGTACAAAGTGTAATATAGTATTTAGCGTATCAGTTGTCAATAGAACAAAAGTCATTCCAAGAGTTTTATGAAATATCGATAAATAGACACTTTAAAGGTAGAGGTTGAATTTTTTTTAATATCTTACACAGATAGCATAAAAGAAAGGTTCCTGATGAAAATTAATTATTCTTTATATCTCCACTAGCCCACGACTCCGCTCTGGTCCGTCTCATCCTTTATAACCTAGAGATATAAAAATATTAGGGTTTAAAGTATGAAATTGCCGATTTGTACTGAAAAATTTAATTTCTTTTTTTTTTCATTTAACATATCAATTTATTTAATCAAAATATCCACCATTATTATCTATACATTGCTGCCATCTAATAGGAAGGTCATTTATGCCTTTGCGTTAGAACTGTAGTGATCTAGATTCTACAAATTGTGTAAAAGCATTTTGTACTGCCTCCTGGGAAGAAAACTTTTTATCAAGTAGAAAATGGTCTAAATCACGAAAAAAATGGTATCACACGGTGCGCTCATTAGCAGTCATCTCTCCAAATGCAACATTGATATTGCGAGCTGTTTCTGCAGCGTTAGTACCACATCGGAACTCCTATTCAGAAATCACTCAAATTTTCGAATTATCCATCCTTCTTGTCCAAGCTGAATAAAAAATAATAAACTGAAATAAGCAACTGAAAGTCGATAATCGAATTTTGCACATTTTTTAAAAGAAGAACCTCATAGGTAAGATTTGAAAAAAGTTTCACTCAAAAATCTCAAACCATGAAGGTTCTATGTCAATTCGAAGTACTGTTACAATTACACGGTAATTACACACTTTGACCTTATTAGTTTACGTTATATTCTCAGTCGTACTGAAAAAAGTCTCAAAACTTCAAAAAATGCATCGCAGGAATATGGCAAAAACATTGTGCCACAAGACTTTTAAATATGTTTAATACGTAGACAAAGTTCTTTGGTCTATTCTGTATTATTGTTATAAGAACCGAAATGTAGTTTGTTTTTTTATAAAGGAAACAAACAAAACAAGTAAAGTAGTGAGTACATATATGTTTACGTATATTTATGTAAGTTAATTCCTACCACAGGTGCCTTGGGCATGTACATTTCGCAAATACAAAGTTTTAAACACCATACGTGTTCAAAACTTTATAATATTTCAGAAAATATCAGTCTTTGTGGGTTTTTTTTGCCAATTTTATTTTGTTAACCCCTGAAGTAAATTAGTGTATTTTTGAAATTACAGAATCATTGTGTAACTATTTCTGAATAATAGTTTCCCAGCTGATATTTGGTTTAAAAGTGACCTGATAATGTTCTTGCAGCACTTTCAGCCGAGAAAATTCGACTTCACAAAACATACCTTTAGGAATTTCAATGTTAGTAGCTACCTACCACTACTAGGTACTAGTACCAAATATCATGTTGGCCATAAATACATAATGGCAGTACCATCTCTAATCACGCTGAGTGCTTGTCGCCATATATTAAGTTCAGAGGGAGAGCTTACCAGCCGTATTCAAAGCGTATCCAGCAGGATTTCGAAATAAGCTGCCACAGTAAAATTTGTTTTATTACAGAGTGTAACATCACGTAATCTCGGTAGGTGTATACCTTTAATATTAACCTAATATCTGAACTAAATACGTTATTTATACCTATTTATCTATGGCGTACTTACTAAATGATGTATATTTGCTCTAGAAAAATGCTTCTAAAATGGTTTCTAGGTACTATCTATTTGTAAACAAATGAAAATAATAATATCTTCATACATATGACACACGTCCCTCTTATCCCATACTAGGCCAAGTCAGTACTATAGTAACCAGACTGCTAATAAACATATACGTATATGTTCTTATAAACACACATATATATATAATAGATAAATGATACTCAAACACAAAACATCATCCTGTTCACCATAAAAGATTTATCCTAGATGGGAATCGAAACTACGAACTCTCACTTAGGAGTCCAAGTCGCTAAGAACTAGAACATGAGGTCGCCTCAATATATACATTATTATCAATTTAACATGCCAGGTAGTTTGGGGCTCACCAAATCAATCAAAAGATGCAAATTAATTTTAGTATAGTTTTATAACTAGCTCACCTGGTCCGAGCTATAAAATATCAATTATGAACAGAATACCCACCGTTATTAATCTTCAGTTGAGAATTGGAACATAGTTTGTCTAACTTGTATAACCATTTGACATTTTAGTGCTTAACGACATTAATACAGTGAGTCCAAATGTAATCTCGTTCTCGTATTATTAATTATTTTTTTAATTATTTTTAATACTTACATTCTAGTGATTTACGCAAAAAAATAATTAATAATTAGTATGCTGCTATTCATTCTGTTTTCGAACTTAAACACTATAATCAGTTAATTAGTCTGCGAGAAAATGTTTGTAGGCTTGCTAATGTGATTACACCTCAGTGTTTAACCTAATAATTAGTGAATATTTAATAACCGAAGCTTATTAGTACTTTGAATACACGCTAATTGATGCAAATGTTCATTTAATTTAATTATTGAGCCCTTTGATATAATCAATAATTTAAATAACAACAATATTTTTATACTAATATTGTAGAGAATTAAAAGTTTGTTAAGTGTGTTGTTGTAAGGAGAAATCTCTGAATCTACATAACTAATTTTAATAATTATTTTTTTCAGACAACCTCATTATTTGTGAGTGTTTTTTCAGTATTAACCCGAAAAATGATTACCGCGATATCCAACCAATACACAGATGGAGACGTGGGTAGAAGTAAAATTTGAGTTCAAAACCATACAAATTTGAAATACATACAATTTTTTTTATTATTTCTTTGAGCCAGACATATTTTTTCACAGTTCCTCTTTCTGAACATACTAGAAACAGTGAAATTTGAATCTGCAAGAATAAAGTCACATTTTGCTAATCTTCATTTGCTCATCATTCCTAAAATTTCAAAGAAAATAAAAATGTTATAAATATGAAACATAAAAAATATACAGTCTTGTTAACGCAGACAGCTGTGTTGACTTCATTACTGGAAAATATTGGTAATATTGATTAAGATAATTGCTTTAATGTATACTTTGCGTTGTAACTTAAATCATGATCAAGGACAGTCAGTACTTAATTCATTTCATAATTTTAACTACCAATATTACTACTTAAATATGCTTACTGTTATATTTATTAATAAGCCAATAAACAATTTAATTACAATAATAAATACAAAATGAAGAGAACGTGCATACTACCTACCTAATAGAGCAAGAGCCCAGAGCCGCCAGACCTACGTCATTAGTGCAAAGCTGAAATTTTCAGGATTATTAGTACCATGTCTTGTTAAGATGTATGCGTAACCATTAGCTTGAAAGCGGGGCCGTTTCTGAGATAGCGCGAAGTACAGATGGATAAAAACCTTACTTACCTACGTTAAAGGTGCAAAGCTAGTATTTGCATATTTTTTCAAGAATATTATTTAAAATTAAAATTCATTACTGCCAGACACTTTCCGTGGGCCATTACTTCTGCCAGACGTCTTGAAAGTTGTGAAAAAATTAGGTAAACTACGTTATAGTAGCAAACCTAAATTTTATACATATTATCTAAGGTAGGTACTATTTTAAGACCCTTTGTATGCGGCCAGACCAATCCAAAGGGCCAATCATCCCCCCAGACACATTTAAATATTTGTAGTACCTAATTAGGAAGCTGAGGTATATCATCTTTGGTATTATTTCAAGAATGGAATTGTAAAATATTGAATGGTTTTTACACGCTTTTTATTAGCTTCACCTGTATGTTTGTTTGTTTGTAACCAACTCTTTTGGGTGCGATTTTGACCCACTTTAAACGGCCAGATTTCTTTCAAACTTTGTAGTTTTATCGGGGACCGATGACAATACACTAATATGAAAAAAACAAGAAACTAAAAAAAAAAATTCTAAAAGAATAGTTTTAAAAACTAAACAAATAGGTTTTTAACCTAAAAATAGAAAATAATTTCAATGTAAAAAGCGTAGGGCGACGTTATTGAAATATTGTCAGAAAGCACCCCACGTTTTGTGTGTGTGGGTCCAAGTGGGTCAAAATCGCACCCAAAAGAGTTGGTTACAAACAAACAAACATACAGGTGAAGCTAATAAAAAGCGTGTAAAAACCATTTAATATTTTACAATTCTATTCTTGATTCTATTCTTATATACCTCAGCTTCCTAATTAGGTACTACAAATATTTAAAGGTGTCTGGGGGGATGATTGGCCCTTCGGATTGGTCTGGCCGCATACAAAGGGTCTTAAAATAGTACCTACCTTAGATAATATGTATAAAATTTAGGTTTGCTACTATAACGTAGTTTACCTAATTTTTTCACAACTTTCAAGACGTCTGGCAGAAGTAATGGCCCACGGAAAGTGTCTGGCAGTAATGAATTTTAATTTTAAATAATATTCTTGAAAAAATATGCAAATACTAGCTTTGCACCTTTAACGTAGGTAAGTAAGGTTTTTATCCATCTGTACTTCGCGCTATCTCAGAAACGGCCCCGCTTTCAAGCTAATGGTTACGCATACATCTTAACAAGACATGGTACTAATAATCCTGAAAATTTCAGCTTTGCACTAATGACGTAGGTCTGGCGGCTCTGGGCTCTTGGTCCATAATACATATAAATATTTATTAGTTAATGACATTGACAAATACGTTTAATTGCGTACACTACTAAAATCCTACGTATTAGTAGTATTCCACAATTGGCTTTGACACATCTCGTCGCCAAATTGTATTTGCTATACAGCATTTCCTCTGTCGAAGGCAATTTAGTCAAGCAATATTGAAACGTGAATCAAATTTACTTTCCATTCATTTTCATTTAAATAGTTTAGCATACATTTAGGGTTTCAATTGAATAAATTTGCAGTACTTGTGTAAACTAATTACATAATTTTTGGAAAAATAACGTCCTAGGGATATGAAAAATAGATAGTAGCCGATTATCAGACTTACTGAATATGCCTAAAAAATTCATAAGGATCGGTCAAGCCGTTTCGGAGGAGTATGGGAACGAACATTGTGACACGAGAATTTTATATATAGGATTATTATTACATTTGTGATTTATTGAAAAATAAGTCTATTGAAAATAACTCTCACTATTAATAATAATAATAATAATAACTTTATTGTACACCAGGTAATTACAGAGTACTTATAGCAAGATATGTAGGTACAATTGGCGGCCTTATCGCCCGGAGGCAATCTCTTACAGGCAACCATAAGATGGAGAGAACACGATTTGGAAGAAATGTAGGGTAGTGTCTGGTGTATTGAAAGTAGGGAAGAAGGGAAAATTAAAACGTTTTATTATGAGTTAAAAATACAAATATTGATTACATACATATACTGTAATTATAGAGTTAAGTAGATACATACATAAAAGGAATGATGTGACCTATTAGAGTAAGAAGGAGAGTTATAAGGTGGATTAAGGGACATTAATGTCTCCCAGGTAGTGCTGCTTGACTAGCCGTTTGAATGTAGTTAGATTTTGTGCCCGTCTTATTGACACTGGTAGAGCGTTCCACAATCGAATTGCTTGGATAGAGAACGAGTTATCGAGAAATTTGGTGGAATGGCTAGGCATTTTCAGCTTCAAGTTCTCTGATGATCTCAGAAATTTAGTATGCGTGTCGTGTAAGAAAGTGAACTGCGATTTGAGGTAACGTGGAGTAAAAGGATTAAATAGACTGTTGTATAGAAGAGAAAGAATATGTGCATTCCGGCGAAGGCGGATGGGTAACCACTTAAGCTTCTTACGATAATCGGAGACATGATCATATTTCCGTAATCCAAATATGAATCTGATACAGAGGTTCTGGAGTCTCTCAAGCTTATTAAATTGGTCTTCGGTAAGATCTAAATAGCTGGCATCAGCATAATCAAGGATGGGGAAAAGAAGGGATTGAGTAATTGCAATCTTTGTAGAAGTAGGTAGGAAATTGCGTAATCTACGCAGAGATCCTGCAGCGGCAAAAATTTTGCGACTCAGCTCCTGGAGCTGAGGACCCCAGGAAAAGGTACTGTCGATGTAGATTCCCAAGTTCTTCACCTTATCACTATATGGAATAGTTGCACCATCGCAGGAGACTTGAGGCAGTGAAGTCCAGTTAATTTTGGAGACTGTTCTCGAACTTCCAACTACGATGACTTGAGTCTTGGATGGGGTGATCTTCAGACCGTGGGAAATGCTCCATTTGCAGATTTTATCCAAGTCAGCATTTATAGTTTGAATTGCATTAGCCAAGTTGACAAGTGGTGCCCTAGAATAGATCTGGAGATCGTCTGCGTAAAGGTGGTAGGAGGAAGTCAAATCATTAGTGATAGTGTTAATAAAAACGGAGAAAAGTAAGGGAGATAGCACGCCGCCCTGTGGTACACCAGCATTTGTATTGCACCAGGAGGAGACAGTGTTATCAATGCTAATACGCTGCCGGCGACCAAACAGGTAGTTTTGAAACCAGCCAATTGCAGTTGGAGATATGTTAAGAGAGCGTAATATACAAAGCAGTATGTCAAAGTCGACGGTGTTGAAAGCATTACTGAAGTCCAGAAGTGTCAGGACAGTAAGCTCGCCGTTTTCCATAGCATGTCTGATGTCCTCCGTAATGTGAACTAGGGTAGTGGTAGTGCTGTGTCCGGGGCGAAAACCAGACTGGAGAGGGTTAAGGAGCAAGTTTGTGGAAAGGTATTTCGAAAATTGGGTATAGATTAGACGTTCAAGGACCTTGGAGAGGAAGGGGAGGATCGAAATTTAGAAACAATAGGTAGATAATAATATAACAAATTGCTTTTGGAACTTAATCACAATTTGTTATACGTAGACGTCGCGTATATGTATTAGTTACTTTTCAAGGAGCTGAGACTTTATGTTAACAACGAAAACCTTCAGAATTAAACACTTCAAAGGAAAAATACGCACAAGGATGAAAAATATTTTTAATACAGTGAAGGGGGAACCTTTCCCTGTGATACATGAAATAAATATACTACGAATGATACTGTGCAAAGTAATGCAAGCAAAGCTAAGAGCTAAAAGAATTTAAAGTAATGTAAACACGAAAAGTTTGCTTTCGAGTTGAAGCAACTCAAGCCGGAAGCGCATTCGAACTCAACTGCCTGGAAAAATTAATTCGAAGCTGCGGCAGTGACGAGGGCACCCTCACTTGGAACTAACTGCGTAAGGCCTTCTCGTTTCAGTTTCATTTTCACTCTTCATAACCGGCATAAACAGGCTTTAAAATATCATACTTGTATCCCTTCGCCCGAGGGTGCCCTCGAGCTCGTTGTAATATTGCTGCTATAATCTCACTGAGGTACGAATAAATATTACCTTATGCCTCATTAAAGTTTTAATGAAAAATAGGTGGTAGTGTGAAGCCGAAATTGCATATTCAGGAGAAAATAAAGGGTTATTGTAAATGTATGTAGATGTGGGATGGTGACGGTGACGTCGCGACTAGTGCAGCTCGCCGGCAATTAGCACCGTGACAATGACATTCAAAACGTGTGCAAATAGAGTATTGTGGATACGAACATCCCGCCCCCCGCACCACATCACCACCTCTCGCTACTCAAACCATGTACATACTATATAATGTTCTGACAACTTGATTTGTAGGTATAATAATACAATATGGTACGGCGTTCATGTGACAATAAACTGTTGCGACGACTTCCATATTTTAGGCACGTTCGTGTTGTGGCGTTTACGGCTTTGTAATATTACTTGTGCTTGGATATCGTAGGAATTTAGTGATTGTACTCCAAACATTAATAATAACTTTATTTTTCATGATATAGCATTCATGTTGTTAGAGGATTCTGATACATTTTTAATCTTTCAACTAAATTGACTCTTGTAATCTAGGTGATGAAGGTTTATTTGATAAATGTTTTTTATGTATATGTTTTTATTTCTGTTTGTTTTTTATGTATAAATATTTTTTCATTTCTGTAAGTGTGTAGGTAAATCTATTGCAGATATTTTTACACGTCGGATTTTACAGCATTTCCTAATACTAACTCTGGGAAGAAATGCCGAAACAAACCACAGATGCTGATAAAGACCTGATTATAAACGAATGGGTACTTGATACTGATTAAGAATTATGGACGATATTAGATGATACTGATGATACTGATTAAGAATTATGGACGATATTATTTTAAAAAAGACATTTTATTACTGGAGGCAGTGCAGAGAAGGGCAACTAAGATGGTCCACACGATTCGCAATAAACCCTATGAGGAAAGACTCAAATATCTAGGACTAACCACACTAGAAGAACGTCGACAGAGGGGTAGTCTAATAGAGACATATAAAATACTCAAAGAGCACTATGACGTACCCAGTTTACAGGAACTCTACATATTGGACGACAACATGCACTTGCGAGGACATCCTCTGAGACTATGGCGAAATTCATCTAAGAAAAACCCTAAGAGTCATTTCTTACCTAACCGAGTTGTGACAGCCTGGAACAGGCTTCCAAAGAGCGTGGTTATGGCTCCCACACTAAACTGCTTTAAGAACAGGCTCGACAAACATATCTCCAAGCTAATTTGAAACACACGCATCAGCTCTTTAGCTGCTAGTGTGTCATACTAAATAATAATAATTAGAAAAAAAATAGGAAAAATAAACTTAACGAAAAATTTACTGGTAAATTGAGGTTGAAGAGAAATTACACGGTCAGTCTAGAGTAGACTGAGCGTGTAATTGAGACGACACATATTGTCCATCCTTATATCTTAGAAATAAATAGGCATGCCAGTAAAAGAAGCCTATCTTATAAACTTGCGGTCATAAAAAATATGAACCCTTTAATATTTGTATGGTCGGTGTGCCGTACTTGATGTTTTTATTTAATTTATTCTTCATTTTATTAATCCAGTTTCATAGACAGTTTCGGAGATAGAGCTTCAAAACAAACAATAAAAAAGTCTTGAATGTTATCATATAAATTATTTAGCAATATAAATAACCATGATTCTTTATTTTTTAAACAACGACAGTAAGTACATGAACTACCACGAAATATGGGGAATATACTCGTATACTATTCGCTCAAATGAAATTAGAACAACGCCCAACAAAGCATATGAAATATATTATGTAAGTATAGAAACGCTTATCTGTACATTACATCAGAACGCCTTTGGGCCCAGTTGTCAATAACCCATGAAACATACAAACTGTGGTCAAATATTGAAGAACAAATTTGTCCAATCACGTTTGTTAACAATAGCTATTGAAAATCTCCAGCGGCATGTAACGCGGGTGCTCAGCTTTGTACCTACCTATTCACTTCGCTATAACAAACGTTCGTGTGTTTTTATTTTTTGCTATTTAAATTTTCTCATCGCTATTTCTACTCAAATATTTACCATTACTTTGTGGATCGTTGAAAACTTCTAGTAGAAGTATAAACACGCTGTTTTTCGTTTGTCGACATTCATTTCCAACAACTTTTACTGCGTAGTAGTTGCCACATAAACTTGTCAGATTATCCCCTATTTTGTGCATTGAGGTTCGTAACTTTATATATTTGTAAAATTTCTTAGTAGAAGGAAATCTGTGGACCGATGTATGTTTTAAATCCAAATACATTTTCTGTAAAAATAATACTAAATACTATTTATATTAAATAGTATCTGCCTAACTACGATCCTATAACATACCTATACAGCGAGGTGTTTGATTATTAAACTTTCGACTTGCCTTGATCTTATTGTCAATAATTATTATTTTTAAAAGGGATGAAGGTTCTTCAACCGAAAATCTATTAATGGTCCTGTTAAGTGGCGCGGAACTATACATCTATCTATCTTCAGAGCAGTCCATCAATCAAAGCAATATCTTAAATCAATCTTAGTTATGGTAATTTTTAACTGTTACTCACATCTACGCAAAATAACTAAGGTTAGGGAAGTTCTTTCTCAAAATAAGTAGATATAAAATACAGCTTAACAAGCAAAAGCTACCTGAGTTACCTTAACTTGAAAAAATATACCAACTTCATTAGACTTAGTAGTAGAAGTCTTTAAGGCAACCGAGAACGTTTAAACATAACTAAGTGAATTTATTTGAAATAAGTCGGACTCTGACATATTCACTATCATCCAAAACAATTGTTTCAAATATTTTTTGAAAAGTTTTACAATTTTCAGTCTTTGCTAATAAAGACAATATTTTATTCATATCATATTGATAAACAACACTTTTAACAGATGATAAGCAACCATATTGAGCCACAAGAAGTGCTAAAATTTTAATCCAATTAGGAAACTCAACTCCCTTACAAAATATTTTACTGTCAAAATTAATTTAACAATAAATTAATCCCCCTAACTTTATGTACGTATATCTGCCAATTTGCTTTGTTTCAAACAAATTTATTCACATGAATAAATCAACGTGTTTATTTTGGTAGGTACTTAATTACTAGCTCATTTAGAGCTCAATCAATACTATAGGTGCGCTCTAATAGTAATTACTATGGTTTAAGTTAGTATAACGTTATAGTATGTTTCTTTTTCTTACTGTATACCTGTGAAGATGACTTTACTCTACCTGATGGAAAGCATGAATAAAAGCCTGCAGGCAGTATGGCGCCTCACTATGGAGGCCTAGTGGACCACAGGTCCTTTATCATAGTAGGGAGGCAGGGAGGATCTTAGAGGAAAACTCTATGAATGTACATAATTTTCATATGTCTACGATAAACATTTAGTATAATATTCTTTACAATATCCTTTAGCCTACATCGGCTAAAGAGGAAAAAGAAGTTAAAAACTGAATAATTTAAATAAAATTACTAAGTAATATACATTCGGATACGTAATAACTACTTGCGTAAGTCAAACATCAAAATTATTGAAGGAAGCTTCCAACTTTGTTCAAAGTGTGAAAATTGGTTCCATGAACTCCATAATTATAGTTAATTTTCTTATCGATTAAAATAAAAATAATCGGGCCTTCATAGTATCTTTCTTGCTCTTGCTATATCATAGACTACTTTGTACTGCGATAACTAATATACATGTGGGCGAAGGCACGGGCAAAAGCTAGTTAGTAATAAATTATGTAAGAATTTATAATAAACAGTTGGTATGAATTAATTCATGTAGTAGAACACATATCGTGGTCAATGTGAAATTAGATTTGGGCAACTTCACTCCGAACGCAAAGTCAGCAGACTGATAAACTTCAGAGCTTTTGTTTCAATCGTCTCCAATAAGCCTAACTTGACGACAGACGCTGGCAAATTATTCCGAGTATAAACAAAACAAGATATACGAGTGAAACTTTAGACTTGAGGAACAAATTCTAAAGCAATTGTTATGGTTACATATGAGCCTTTATGAAACTTATCAGTTCCGAACAAATATTAAGAAATGAATGAATATCTATCGTTATGGTTGTTGCCAAGATAAAGTAGCTTTAGACGTTGAGTAATGTTCAAAGAATCATAAAACCATTATTCAGAATACACAGTGAAACCACAAACTTTAAATGGAACGTAAAAATGTAATACGTAGGTAATTTGTTTCTCTTACTTTCTAGCGATTTCCTTTTATAGCAGTTTTAACTACATCTCTTTGCTTAGCAATTAATTACGAATATCGGCGTGTTATAAATAAGCTCAGTGAATTATTTCTAACCCTCTGTAATAAGTTGTGTTAGATATTGAAGTATATTTGGCAACATTTAAAAAAATATTAAGGCAGACAATAAGACCAAGCGAAATTATTTATTATATAAAACTTATTTATAAGTACGTCTAGACAATTTTATGTACCGTCTCTTAAGTAAACATATTTTGTAACATTTAATGACGAAGAATGAAGACTGCAAGAACAAAACAGCATTCAAAGCAAATAAAGGTACCACGAAGTTCACTTCAATGAAGTTCAAGTTGAACTATTCACCTAAATTACAAATGGCTGAAATAAGACAGTCAACTTATATCTATGACACATTTATAATTTTTAATTGTTCACTGTTAGGTTTGCTTCGGAAAATCCCTACCGAGTAATAAAATCATTTGCCAAATGATTTCAAAGTAGCGGACTTCTGAGGCTGAAAACAAACTTAAAAGTCTAAATCGATTTGGAAACTTCCTATTTTTTTTAAATTACAAAAAGAAGAAAAGAAAGTGAGAGACATTCAAATAACGTTGCATTTTTATTTTCAGCTAATTATATTTTAGGTTCATTACTTATAGAATTCGTGTGGTAACGGATTAAGAATACAAAGTGTCACCACCCCTATTCATCCCGCGGGTGTCGTAAAAGGCGACTAAGGGATAAACTACGCAAGACAACATCAATGCAAAGAGAAGGAAAACCTGAAACCAACCCTATACCAACCCGTCTGGCCAGCGTGGTATAGTAGGTCAATACCTCCTTTCTAAGGAGAGGCCTATGTCCAGCAGTGGACTGTTAAAGGCTGTCGATGATAATGATGACTTATAGAACATTTTCGAAGTAAACAGAAAAACAGTGTGTATTATGTCGCCGCCATTTAGTTGAATTTGGCTGCGAACTGCTTTTCTGTTGTAGTTGGTTCGATAGTTGCGCGAGTCTACAATATTATAGAGTGGCATAACGATCTTTACATCTCGTTTATTTAATTTATTACTCAAAAAAACTTATTAATAATTAATCAGGATAAATTCTACACAAATAAATAGCTGTCTGTATAGTCGTAATATTTTTAATTGTTCTGTTGCTATTTTGTTTTATCGATCGTGTTAATCAAAACTGCTATATTGTCAATGTTCACTGTCTATTTCTTATTCTATCGTATTTTATCAGACCCTAATCAGACCTACTATTGAGAAACGGCCACAAAAAAATCTAATTATATTAATAACTTGTAATGTAATATTGAAATTGTATTGCTTTCTGATTTCCACTATCTACTACAACTGCTTTCTTTAAAGCACTATCCTTTTGCTTTGTTCCTACATATTTCAAAAAATAAAAAGTGTCTGAGATTTCTGTCCCGTCTTTGTTTATTGTCTTCAATGGAAAATCACGCTATACTGACGCCCATTACCAGCCATTTCCTTCTTAGAAAAACTTAAATGTATCATGAATATTGTTTATTTACGAGTACCTGTAGTACAGGGCAAACTGTACGCTCACTTCAACGGAAAGCTCAGCTTATCAAAGGTTTGTGGGGTGATTAAGGACTACGCTGGAAATGACGTTTGATTTAGCTTTGTGGCAAGGTACACACGAGTAACATGAAGCTATGTATACAGTCTTTGTGAAGGTATACAATACCTTCAAGGTTTAGTATATCGCTATTCAATTAATTGCAAAGCTCTTGACGTGACTGAAAGTAGCTCTTTACAGTCACATCAATGATTTATTACTGTTTTATAATTACATTTAATTATATCAATTTATCACTCATTACAAATTAATAGTTGTGAAGAGTCGTAAACAAAACAAAAATTTAAGTTCCGTCTTGTTAATTATATTATTTATTTATGCGTACATAAAAAAATCAAACTAAGTATTAACGAAATATTTGTACTTACTACGTTCAAAATAGTAGAAAATGAATTAGCTGCAGTTTCCACTACAAAGAGAAAGAAAACAAGATTGTCCTGATTTAGTTCAATTCCTTAGGATGGATTAAGACACGCAAGTGTTCAAGTGAACACTTCGAGATCTAAGAGGAAAAAATATACAATAAAAGATCGAGACTCTTTTCTTTTGCTCTTAACCGATTTAACAATTTATGTTTTTATTATACTACACCGTTTATGTTCGTCGCTTCATTTGATTCTTTTTTTTTTGTTTATTCATAGACATGATAAAACGAATAAAATTTAAAAAAAAACACGAATCGCAAAATATAAAATCACTCATGCGTCGAGCACCGGTCGTGCCGAACTACAGTTTAATAAAATTCAGAAAAAAATATCATTTTTCAATAGTGTTTCTGCCACACAATTAGAAATAACATATATTCTATGTCTTCCAATGGTTTTGTACCTTTTAATACCGAAAGTTGTGTTGGTTTTACCGGCGAAAACATTTTCTAAGTAAAGCAACTAAGAGTGAGCTTAAAGAGTGTATTCAGAACTTTTAATTTGTATATCGAAAGTATGCTTATTTATTCAATACAAAGTAGTTTTTGCATCTAAAAGCTAAACTTCATATCATCATCATCATCAGCCTATCGCAGTCCACTGGTGGACATAGGCCTCTCCCATTGCACTCCACTCTGATCGATTTTGGGCAAACTTTATATAACTAAACTATTCTTCATAATTTTTTCAGCTATAAAATTATTTGAAAGGTTGAGATACCTTTTACAATCCAACATTTCGAACGAATCTACCCATGACTATATAAGGATATAACCGTTCGAAACGTACCATAAAAACTATATGTAAAAGTAGCGAAAGTCCAAAAATAAATTTCTATTCATAAGTAACATAATATTTCATAGGAAAAAATATATCAACTAATATCAAACAACTTTATTTATTGAAGTAGTAACAAAGTGTGATGTTAAAACTATAGTAACTATAACTAATATAGAACAGAAAGATATAAACAAGCCCTTTTCACGAGAAGGTACGGTGAACAGCTGTTTGGAGTAAAAACCTAATGAAATTGGTTTGTGACATGACCGGTGCTGTCACACGGCGCGCGGCTCAATCACAACCTGTAACGATTTTCCTTAACAATATTACCGGGCAACGGGCGTATCCTGTAACTTTATTACAATTTCCTTGTTTCGTATATAACGAGTGGCAGGGGTCGGGACCCCTGCGTCTAATAGTTATCTGTTTTGTTATTAATGCCCTTACACGGATCTCCAATTATATCCTCAACGGGAACGCTGCAATTCAATAGAGCTTTCTATTTAGCAGTTCTGGTGTTGAGACTAATTAAAACGCTAATTTATATATAAGTCAATATGAAGAGCCACTGAGGTAGATTTAATGAAATGAAATATGTATTTGTTAATGGCGCTCGTCTATCTCGCTCAAATAGTTCTGAATAACGGAATTTACATTAATATTTTATGGCAGGTCTGTAATATAAAATAAATATAGTAAATGTTCGAATAACTAATAGAAATATATAGATCGTGATGCAACCATAAGTTTTATAAAATATTATGTGCCTACTCTTTTGGGTATTTAAAAAAATACTTGGTTGATGTAGATACCAGATTAGCAAGCTGAAGTGGCAGTGGACTGGCCATTTTAGCCGCAAAACTGATGACCGTTAGGGTAGTGTTGTGGAGACCGCAACTCGGAAAATGTATTGTAGGAGGCCCACAGGCTAGGTGGAGTGACAACTTTACAGGATGGTTGGCAGAAGCTAAATGCGAGAAGACCAAAATCGATCAAAGTGGTGTGCAATGAGAGAGGCTAATATCCAGCGTAGACTGCGATGGGCTGATGATGATGGCTAAGACTTGCGTAAGTGCAATTAAAATTACATGAAGGAATTTTAAAATATGGTCTTTTATGACTCCTTTGTCTATCCCATCGAATACACCTAGGTGTGTGTTTTATGACATATTATAAAAAAAAACTAGTTTATGACATTGGAAGTCCTCTAAAAGATATTTAAATTAATAACTTATTCGATAAAGCTTCAATGAGTCGTTTTATTCACATAAATGTTTTATTATAAATTTTTGTATTAAATAAACAAATATATACTTACTGTTACCTATCACTCTATTTAGAAAATGAACTAAAAGCATCTTTGAGTGTAAGAGCCACAAGTTTTCTTTATGTTTGGCAGGTACGAAAAACATGCTCGCACTCAGTTCGTACTGACGTTGAAGAGATTTTTTAATAAACACACCCAACTTCACACGCAGGTAGCGGTGTTTTATTTTGTTTACAGTCACATACATTTGTATTATTACTACTATCACTCACGCTCCAATATTCGGAGTAAATATTTCAGCAGTTTTATTTTTTTGGCCAACGTATCAGAGAGAGAAAACAAATATACCTAACATATTTTATTTAACTTATACTCTCATAATATAATCATTTATTCTCAAAGGAGAAAACGAAAATAAATATTACGAAACAAGTTATATTATGACTAGAACTGTTTGAATAATTTAGGCTCCTAAAACACTGAGAATATTATTCTGTAGATCATTTTGTTATCTTCTTATATTGATACTATAGAAACAGCTATTTAATGTAAAGATATTGAACTTTATTAAATAATACATGTCCTAGAACAATTAGTTTATTGAAATCCTTTTTAGTTTGGATTTCAGGCTGATATCAATTTCCAGAAACTTAAATGAATATTTCAGAGAAATAGGCTGTTAAAATAACAACATATCAGCTAAACCCTTAAAGGTAGTTTCGTCATCTCTGTTCGTCCGTCTGTCCTCAACTTACCCATAAAAACGATTAGTGCTAGGAAGATAAAACTTTGCGTGAAAATGTGTTTTTGTCTCGTCGACAAAGTGGTAAAATAAAATCACGAAAAATATTTATTGGGGAGGTTAACCTAACATGTAAAGTGGTGATGTTTTTTTTTCTCACTTTAACCCCTTAGTGTGATATTTTAAGATAGGTCTTTTAAAAACATTGAAAGGTTGCTAAGATGTTTTTTTGATTTAGTTATCCGTCTACGAGTTATTCAAATTTAAAGCTAATTATTTTGTTAAAACAAAGGGTTTCTCCCCCCTCTAAAAGCTTAACAGCTGGCTCGATTAATCTGAAATCATTCTGATATTTTATGTGATAGACTTTAAAGAAGAACTATAACGCCTTAGATAACTTTATTAGTTCAGGACTTATAGAGGTCAATCTTACAAAACGCGGCTACTTGGAAAACTTCGTACAAAAATAACGAAATAAGAAGTAAACATTAATATGTTTACTAAAACTATTGTTAACTATCTATTGGACACGATTTTAAATACACGTGCAATTATGGGTGACTACGAACCCCTTCTCTAAGGGCTACCTCACACGAACTTGGCCGATTTTTTGTAGTAACAATGAGATTTTAAATCATTTAGTAATACAAAAAAACACGTTCTAAAAGATAAAGACATTGGTGGGGCTCTATATTCACAAATGTTTATCTATAGTAATATTAAAATTATAGATTAAGTCTGTGTCTTGTATGACGGGGGTAATTTCTGGATCTAGTGAGCCGATTGTTAACATCACCATCACCTACCAATGGAAAACCATATTATTTGTGAGTGTCTTAGGCTATATATTAACACGATAAAAAAAGTCAATTAAAGGGTAATCGGATTAACTTGAAAATGTAAAACGCGCGACGTAATAGGCACCGGTCACTTAGTACATGATGAGTAATGTACATTAATAAAATTAAAAAGTACAACGAAAACAATTCTAAGTTTGTAAGCTAAAATTAACATTAAATTAGAGTGGGTGAAACACGAGAAAACACCGTTGTACCTAAAAGTCTGCAGATAGCTGTTATAATCACGACACTGTTAAGAACTTTTTGTCAGGCGTTCACATAAAATAAGAGAGTCAAACTTACTTTTATATGATATATTGTAAAGTTATATAAGCATACAATACCTTTTACAATTATGGACATGTTTAATATTAAATATTTAATCCGACACATAAATGTCTAGTTTTCAGTGTATAACATGTCAGTAATTTAAATTTATCGAAAACACAGACATATAAAATATGCAATCGTTTGTTATTTGCTTTTGTATTACAGACATAGAACATATTAATCACGTGTAAATCAACTTGATTACAATTCATTATCACACAATTATGAAGTAGTTACTAGAACATGAGTATGTCTGTGACCACAGAAACTGTCAACCTGTTGAAACGTATATTTGTCAGGGAAATCAAAACAAAGCTGTGTCACTCCCGTTTCAAGTTTTTTTCAGAAGTTGCTATTATTATCATTATATGTTATTCATATTTTCTAACGTTGTGCTACAAATGACAACAAATATTTGACATCAGAATCAGACATGATTATTATTAGTGAAAATATATTCCGATTAAATATACGATTCCTATAATCCTAAAAAAATTGTTTGTACAAAATCAATAAGTTTTTATTTCTAGTATACCCTTTCAATTATGGACTGTATATATTAATTCAGAATACATAATTTATATAGGTATATTAATTCCGAAATTTCATTCCTCTTTAAAAGAACCGGCAGAAAACTCCATGAACAAGTACGATATGAAATAACAGAAAAAACCGCAAAGGGCGTGTCAGGCCACCTTTAGGAAAGGGATTCGTAGCCACCTAATAGTACGTGGATTTAAAATCGTGTCTTATATAAAAAAAAATTGTACAATTTTTTCCAAGTATGAGTGTTTTACAAGTTAAGCATCTATAATTCTTGAACTAACAAAGTTATCTCAGCCACTATCGTTTTCCTTTTCAGCTCATCATATAAACTACCACCCTTTGATCTACCACCATCATTTTTCAGATTTTTTAAGCAAGTCCTTTAGCTTTTAGAGAGGGTAGTTCAGAAAAAAAATGCGATCTAAAGTGAAAACGGATACTTAACTAAATAAATCGTCTTAGTAATTTCTCAATGTTTTAAAAGGTCTATCTAATGAAATTTTATACGACGGAGTAGAAACGATACCTAATAGAAATCATCACCACTTTACGTGTAGAGGAGGTACCCCTGATAAAAAAAATGCGTGATTTAATTTGAGCACTTTGTCGACGTAATAAAACATACATCCGTGCAAAGTTTCTTCTTTCTAGCATTGCTGGGTTCCATTTTCATTTGTGTTCATTTGTGAACTACGTTATTGGGAAGTCAGTGCCCTCAAATATACTGACAACTAGTTCACCCTTCGAGTTTCACTTCTCCCTCAGGGTTGCGGAGTCCGATGCCAGTCGCTCCGTGGAAAAACTGATATTCAGGTAAAACCTGTTGAACTAGTAGCCGACCCCAAATAAACTTGGGAATAAAGGCTAGGAAGATGATGATTAAAAATAAAAGGAAACTAAAAAAAATGGAATAACAATGGACTGCAGGAAGAAGTATTTTACTTATCATTAGTCATATACTATATGTAATACATTTGTAAAAAGAGTAAAATAGTTTTATTTCTTATAGTGGTTTTCGGAAATATATTCTAGTTCAACTATAACATTTACCCCAACAAGAAAGTAGTATTGCTTTTTCTACTTAGATAAATGGGAACACAGGACATTCGCAAACTGGAGACGACCTCTTTTTCGTTTAGTATACTTATATATATAGACGTACAGTATGTTATAAAATATATGAAAAAACAGTTATTTCTTAATTTTTCTCCAGAAACCTACTTGAATCCTTAAAAACCCGTTATTTGAAAAGTAAACATTTTATATCGTTAATTAATTTCAAAGTCTCTCACTGGTGCTCTTTTGGTTTCTCACCTCATAAAATAAAATACTGTTGGCAAAAAAAGTATGCGGAACGTAAATAAAATTGATTTGTTCCCCGAAAAGGCACGAGGCAAACTTATAATGAAGACGCCTTTCCGAAATTTCGAATATGCTTTACAAGAGGTGGTAAATTGCTATCTCAAACCACCTTAACGTAAGAATATGTATTTATGGAATGTATTATAATTACGTACGGATCTGAACCGATTGAAATTTAAACCCAATTTTGAATGTGGGAGTATTTTACAAAGGACGTCGGTATAAGGGAATTCCTGGTATGAATTTTGAACCGTTGCTAAGTTTTGAATCACGCAATTAATCAATAATTGTAAAGGTCTAAAATCTCCTTCCCCTCCCCACCTTCCAGAACACTCAACTGCCAATGCAGGACAAGCTCGGTATCCTGGGTATAGATATTTGCCGGGATCTCAACCGACCGTAATAAATAGAGAGCGTCACCAAGACGGCCTCACTTCAGAGTAGAGGAAATACGAACTAGAACGAAACGGTTCCTCTCTTCCTTCTTATGCCGAACAGTCACAAGCTGGAACTCGCTACCAGCTCACGTGTTTTCTTCCCAATATGATCCCGGGTCTTTTAAGCGGGGCGTGAAAAAGCATCTCACTTAAGGTGCGCGTCCATTGACGCACGGCACGCAACGGATTGAACGGATTTGCCTTGCTCATAAATGCCGGCGTACGTTGCGGGCGGCGCGGATAGTGGACGCAGCACTATTTGAAATCATACAAAGCAAAATAAAATTCGTTGCGTGCGGTGCGTGCGGTGCTTCCAGCGCGGGCAATGGACGCGCACCTTAAGCCGCCATAGTGTGGGCCGCCATACTTTACTATCTGCATTCTCAGCAATGATGTGTGGTTTCTCCCACTCTTGGATTCTACTCATGCTTTCCATCAGGCAGGGTAGAGTCACTTTGGTAGGCTAAATATAAAAACCAACCACTAACCAACTAAGTGTTACTAAAAGAGTAGTATAGATGTCGCAAGCAATGCTAAAAGTAATGCGAAAGAGAAACGCATAAAAACTCTAACTCTCGCGTTTTCCCAAACATGAGTCTAACATAGACCGATGTTCCAGTGCCGTTTCCAAATATATGGCAATTATCTTTAATTTGGGATATAGTTCAGTAACATAACTCGTCAGATATTGTGCCAAAACCACATATAAAACAATATATAAACAATGTACACTATTTAATAGTGTTTATAATTACCGTGTGCGTTAATTTAATTACTTTTGTAATTAGTAAACTGTATTGTAAATTATACTGTAATGTAAATTGTACTGTAAATAGCGCTAAGTTTACTTTTTATAAAAATAATTTTAATGTTCTATTAGTAGTAGGTTGTATTAGTAACGAGCAAACAGCACACATACTAAGATATCTAAATATGATAATATCACTAAAGATGTCAAAATAAAGCTTTATGTATACTTTTCATAAAAAACTGAAGTAAAGGTGGTGCACAGACCTCCATCCTCTTCTACAGCACTTAATACGATAAAACCTTTTTATACAACGATAATATTGTTGTTGACAAGTATGGGCGAGTAGTGGATTGCAGTTGTCACCTTTACTAAAAATGGACCTCCAACGAGTAATGTAAGTTCAGTTCATTCTTCGAAAAGAACATGTTATAGATTGAGGTTATTAATACGCTAGATAAAAATCACGTAGTGCACTCAGGATCTGCTAAATTTATCTATTTTGAATGAAATATGCATATCTGAGTTCAAATTTTTTTTTTACTATATTTGAGTGTACACCCAACTCAATTTGTTACCCGGATTTAATATTCCTCTTCAAAACATATACCTACACTCCTGTGTAGGTATATATGTATACTATAGGTATATTAATTCATAATTTATATTAATATACCTATATATAACAATGGATCCGGTTGATGCAGATAATGATTTGGGTGAGATATCTTAACCGTAAAATAAAACAAGCCACGGACATATTAATTTAAATTATTAAAAAAAAACTATGTAGTCAACTTTCAGAGGCAGTTCATAATTTTTATTTAAACTTAAACCAGTGAAAGTATAAATAATAGAGATGTGTAGCTCCTGAGTGAGTGATTTAAAAGATAATTATATATCACTCACACCGATAGAATGTGTCACTAACTCACACTAGCTCCGAATATATCAGTAACTCAGTTCTAGCTCACTAACTCACTAGCTCATTGTCTCATGAATGATATCTATCTACCGTTCACTTCACGCTAATTTTGTTGCGAGGTATTGGGTTATCAAGGAAAAATGCACATTATTTCTATAGAGGCAAAGCTTAACATAACTCATGTATTTTTAAAACAAAATTTATATTTGCCATTTTCTTACATAAAAAGGTAAATTAATTTAAGAACTTAATATTACGAATAATGGGATGATACATCAAATAAAAAAAAAAAACTTAATGTGTTTAGTTTTATGGTAAGCTGCATGTTGTAAATTTTCAATGTTTAATCATAAAACAGTGTAAATAAACTTAATAAAATAAGTAAATAAATAAGGGGGCAAATGAAGTAGGTATACCTGCCTACCTACCTTGTGATTATATGAAAATTATTGTACATAGAAATTGATTTTTAAATACGCCAACCTAATCGATCAAATTTTATACTTCACGATATTTATTTTATTTCCAACTTAATTAAATCTGTCTAGGTTGACAGTCCTAAGCCTGCCAAGTTTTAAGGAAAATCAATTTAATATTTATGTCTAATGTACAAACTAATAAAACTGAAAAAAAAGATCTTCCGAGTACTTAACTTATGCTAATATAAGAATTAAAGAAATATTTGTGTGAGCGAGAGAGATTTAAAGTGACTGATATACTGAGCTAAATGATCTAAACGAAGAAATAAATCAATTTTTAAACCAATCAATTGAAATGGATCACTGATCTAGTGATCTAAATGAGTGATATATATCTTTAGAGCGAAATGATATATATCTATCTTTTCAGCTCAGTGACACATATTGCGCATCACTGATAAATAATAATAAAGCTTATTATTAATACTAAGTACCTAAAAAAAACTAAAAAATAACGGGCGTAGTTAAAAAACTAACTTTTTCTAAAAGATGGATTTAGTTATGAATACGATTCCAAGGGTCTGCCAGTGCCAGGTGTGAACCGCAATAAAACACTAGAACTCTGTACTAAATGTTTATTGGGTGTGGAATCGACCTAGAACAAATGTTCCTCGAGCTTATATACTCGTCTCGGTGACAAAAATTTGCGAGATGCAGAAAATGGGCATAACGCCATCTATCGACACTTGACTAAAACTATTAACCATAAAATTTTGTGAAACTTAGACAAGTTATTTATATCTCGCGAGTCTGACTATGAGTCCGATCGGGTTCCACTGAATGGCGTTAGAAAGAAAAACTTTTCTGAGAGTTTTGGGATTAGTTTACTTAGTTTCAGCCCTGAATTTCATGCAAAATGAAAATATTTCTTTTTACAACACTTTTTTATAATTAAATGTAATAAAATAAGAAATGTATTGGTTAACATATTTGAAAATTATGAAAATTTAGTTCAGTAAAAAGTGCGAAAAAAATTAAGTTCAATGCATCTGCTCTCACAGTTCGTTCACTTCGCACGAAGTTAAAATCAACTTGGATAAGTTAATTTAACTCGTTAATAGGAGTTTCCGTAAGTGTGTAATGTATGTGCGAATTACTACAAAAACAATCTCTCAATTTAGATAGTTGTGAAATAAATTCAAAGTTTACATTATTAAGAGTTAATACGGCTTACTATAAATAAATCGAAGTGTTTTTCGAATTTTTATTAGAAGTACAGTCTTATTGCTATCTTTGGCATTTGTTTTTAACATAAACAAATTTTTTGTACACTTTGTTCTTTTTGTTCACTGAAAACCAGTCGGTTGCAAGTTTGGCTCTTTGGTTTTCGGCTACTTAGTGAACAAAATCCTATGATTTTTTTGATCATTTATAACAAAATACTTTAAGCTGAGCATATTGTTTTGAGATATTTGGTTTGAATACTCACATTTAAAGCAAATGGGAATATTCTAATACATTTTTAGGAAACTTGTTTAATTAAATTAGCACTTATTTGAGCGGACAGATATATTTTCATTGACCTATATTTTTTTTAATCAAATCTATCAGACGTCTATCACATTTTTCTCAATTACGCAAAAACAAAAATCTAGGCCATGCTAAAATTACTAAATAAATCTTCTTGGCCTGAGATATTTAAATATATATTATTTACTAACTTAATGTACTATTTTAAAACAATGTAGCTCATCACCGCCTGTTCCGGAAACAATGTAGACGTTGAAATTCTGTTACATTTACGCTGCACAAACTTAAACTTGCCTTATACATATTCCTTGTTCCAGAAAGAGTAATAAAATTTCATTGAAGTCGACAGTGTGCATACTGAACTGTAAGTATCGTAGTGCTTACGTATCGGGAACAGCAAATATTAAAAAATCTATAGATAAAGTCTTCTCAGAATCGCTCGCTATTGTTTAGTCTCATACGTACCTTTCCGCTCTTGCGAAATAAAATGGCAGAAAACTTCCAACGATAAGATGTTACGCGTTTTCAAAGATATTGAAACTTTCCTTCTTTGTTTATGAAACGGGTGCTTCCGTTACTTTGTCATGGTTCATTCTGACTTCACTTATTTATGTAAGTTGAGTTTTTGTTGGCCCTATTCTTAGATGTATCTCTTTATACCATTATTGAAAGCGAGCATCTTTTATGTTGAATACTAATTAAGTAGAAGATATAAAAAGTAAAGAAGGAAATAAAATATCTTGCGACTATATTAAATATTACTAACTAAGCAAAGCTTCTACCATGAAAACTAGACTGATTACTCTTATAATATTAGTGTAACACGTTATTAAACAACCACTCCTCAAAGAAGTCTATAATCATGATATGCCATCTAAAGGGTATATCATAAATAGACAAGGCCTGTTGACTGAGAAATATTGACTGACTGACTGCCTTGTTGGTCTAGTGGTTAGCGTATGCGGCTGCTAAACAAGAGGTCTCGGGTTCGATTCCCGGGTCGGACCAAATATTTGTGTGATCCACAAATATTTGTTTAGGAGTCTGGATTTTTTCTATGTGTAATATGTATGTATTTATAAAAAAGTATGTTTATGTATTTTCTATCAGTTGTTGGGACTAGATGACGTTGTGTAAAAGATGTCCGAAATATTTATATTCAATTAATCCATCAAATAGAGCTACAAAACTAACAAATCAATAAACTAATATCATGTCAATATTACCTACACTCGTGTAGACATTAATGATGATTCAGCTTAAAACAAATATTGCCGTTTACCTAACATTTACGTTACAGCTGTCAGCTTGCACAATCCGTGTGCCGCTGATACGTGTCATGTAGCAAAGTCGTCTGCAATTTGTCTCGCAGAACCTCCACGTTATGATTGAAATTCTTAACGTTCCTGCTACAAAGTGCTATAACGAACTATCTAACTTTGTGCTGAATTAATCGTGAAAATATATAAAATATATCTCTTCCTCCAGGTTTGTGTCAAGGGAGTTAGCGTTGTTCTAGGTGTAGTATACTGCCCTCCAACAGCCAACTACTTCTCCAGTCTGGAAACAGTTCTGGAATCCTTGGGGTCGGAACAATCACATCACATCATCATGGGAGATTTTAACACTGACCTCCTAGCCTTAAATTCAAGTCGTACTCGCAGGCTCCTACACATCATCCAAGCCACCAGCCTCCATGTCCTGCCTCTACAAGCCACCCATCACAATATAGACCGCCAGGATACCCTGCTAGATCTGATCCTCACCTCAGCCCCACACTTTGTCTCTTCCCACGGCCAACTCTCAGCTCCTGGTTTTTCCCATCACGATTTAATTTACCTCTCCTACATCCTAAAACCTCCTAAATCACCTCCTAAAACTATACGAACGCGCAGTTTCCGAAGCACGGATATTGAAAAGTTGCGAACAGATGCTGCTGGGATAGACTGGACGAACATGACAACTGCCACGGACATAAATAACAAACTCGACATATTCAACGATACCATTGTCAAGTTATACGATCTACATGCTCCGATTAAGACAGTGAAGTTAAAACGTACCCCGGCGACTTGGATGACGGAGGAAGTCCGTACAGCTATGAGGCGACGAGATCAGTCATTTCTACGGTTCAAGAAAAATCGTTGCGAGGATAAATGGAATCTTTATAAATCTGCAAGGAATCGATGCAATCAGGTGATACGCAACGCTAAACGCCGACATATTCTCCAAAACATTGAGTCTTCTTCTTCTTCCAGTATCTGGAAATTTCTTAACAGCCTAGGTGTTGGTAGAAAACAACCTATCGCATATAGTAACACAATTAGTTTGAACGATTTAAACCGTTACTTCTCATCTACAATTTCGCTAGATCCTCAAACTAAAAATCAAACTTTAAACAACATATCTAGTCTCACCAGTCCCACCACTGACTCTTTCAAATTTTCTCCGGTGCCTCATGAGGATATCCAAAAGATTGTTCTATCTATCCATTCCAATGCCGTGGGATGTGACGGCATTAGTCGTCGCATGATTGTTACCATCCTAGACTCTATCCTTTTGGCGATCACACATTTAATTAACTTCTCTCTCGACTCCGGAACATTTCCTTCTCTGTGGCGCAAGGCTCACGTTATTCCCCTTCGGAAAAATAACAATCCTTCACTTCCAGAACACTTTCGACCTATTTCTATTCTCCCCTTTCTCTCTAAAGTACTCGAGGCCTGCGTTCACAAGCAACTTTCAAAGTTTGTACACAACAACCACCTTTTAAGCCCTCTACAATCTGGCTTTAGGGCCGGTCACAGCACAGTCACCGCTCTCCTTAAAGTGACTGGCGATATTAGAAAGGGCATGGAGGACACCAAAGTCACAGTATTGGTTTTGGTGGACTTCTCGAATGCCTTCAATACCGTCAGTCACGAAATTCTTTTATCTATCCTTAAATATCATATGGTCCACTCTGAGGCACTGGAATGGTTCTCCACTTATCTTCGGGGGCGGCAGCAGTGTGTTCGTGGTGATGACTCGACCTCGAGTTGGTGTGACCTCTTTGCTGGCGTCCCTCAAGGCGGTATTCTATCTCCTCTTTTGTTCTCAATATATATTAACCTCTTAACCCAACAGCTTCGTAGTGCGTATCATCTGTATGCCGACGATCTGCAGGTATATTCGCAGGCGAGAGTGGATGACATAACGCAAGCTGTTGATGAAGTCAATAGGGACTTGGAAGTCATAAAGTCGTGGTCGATGAAATTTGGTTTGTCAGTCAACCCGAGCAAATGTCAAGCGATCATAGTTGGCAGCAAACGCATAATGAGCAGACTCGATATTACTTCTACTTCACCGGTCATCTTCAATGGTTCAGTTATTCCGTACAGCCCCGTTGTCAAAGATCTGGGCTTGCTCATTGACTCGACTCTTGATTGGCGAGCTCAAGTTACTCACGTCAGTCAGCGAGTAACTGGAAATCTGCGAACTTTATATCGTCTGAAGAACTTCCTGCCTCCTAACACCAAAATTACTGTTATGCAGTCCTTAATAGTCCCGATTATCGACTATGGTGATGTATGTTATTTCGACCTGAATGCAGACCTTCTTAATAAACTAGACCGACTTCTGAATAACTGCATTCGATACATTTTTAATCTTCGAAAGTATGACCATGTGTCTACTTTACGTTCCCAATTAAAATGGTTACCTATTCGCTTGCGCCGTAATCAACGAGCACTCACCTCCCTTTTCTCATTTATCACTTCACCATTTTCTCCTACATACCTTGCCCCGTACCTCCGTTATCTATCCTCTAATCACGAAAGAAATCTTCGTTCAGAAAATAATCTGCTTCTCTTATGTCCCTCTCACAGTTCCGACTTCGTTAACTCTTCATTCTTTGTCCAGGCAGTACTACTATGGAATGCGCTCCCGCTTGAAATCAGGATGTCCACTAACCGTTATACATTCAAAAAGAAGGTACATGATCTCCTTCTCAACGAAATGGCAGATTGTTTAAATCGATAGATGGAACACAATATCATGTTGTCATAGTGTACGAATATTATATATTTTAATTTAAGTGCATGTATATATATGTATGTATATCTTTGTATGTATGTATGTATATGTCTATGTATGTATACCTTTGTATGTATGTATGTGTATCTTTGTATGTATGTATGCACGTCTATCTTTGTATGTATGTATGTATATATCTATGTATGTGTAGTGTTTTACACTAGTTATCTGTGCACCTACCTAGAAGATTTCTTCACCACCCTAAGGTTGACTGGTAGAGAATGCCTTGGGCATTAAGTCCGCCGTTGTACAAAGTGCATAAAGAAATAAAAAAAAAAAAAAAAAAAAAAAATATGGTGTTCTTTTATTTAAACGGTATATTAAAATACTATCAAGTTATGCAGCGGAAATAAAATTGTTTACAGGTTATTGTGGGAAAACAACCTCAAAAGATAGATATATGCTGACACAAGCACTATCAAAATGCGATGAATCAACAACGCATTTTGATAGTGCATATAATCCAATGTCTGGTTATTTAAGACGGAGTTTTTTTCAAATAAAATCAAGAAGAACTTTCGCGCGTTCAAACAACCAAATGAATGAACTATTCAGCTTCATTACATAAATCTTATACACAACGTCATCTAGTCCCAAACTAAGCAGAGCTTGTATTATGAACCCGAAACCTCTTGATCAGCAGCCGCACATGCTAACCACTAGACCAACAAGGCAGTATGGAAATATATGACACATGCACTGTACAACATAATATAACGTCCCTCAATTTATCGACTTCTTCGATTTAACGAATTCTTTGTATTGTCCTTAAGAGTTAATTTATAATATACCTTTACATTGCGTGTAGGCGTAGGGAAGTGACGACCCCACCGCCCGCTGGTGACTCATTAGTGAGCAACTAGCGCAATCAGTCTATGGGTGATCCTCCATATACTCCTTAAGTCTTCATCGGTGGAGAAGGCGAGTACCGTCGATAGGCAAATACTTTCGGCTTCTAAGGCGATGAGGCAAGGCACTTGGGGAAGTGCCTCAAAGGGCGTTAGTCAGGATCCTTAAAGTGACATGCGGCCAATCTCCTGCAAACCCTACCTCCAGCTAGTCGTTCCGGCCATCCGGACCACTAGCAACCGGAAATAGGGGACGAGAGAGTGGACTCGTAACTGCGCAACTACCTGTCCACTATAATATACTCACGCGCAAATGACTCCTGAATGTTCCATGGACTTAGAGCTCAAAGTCCTGCGGCGATGGAGGGCTGATGGTGGGGTGAGGGCTGGTCTGACCAAACCTTAGTTGGCATCTACACGTAGGCGGTCTTCTGGTGATGGTCGTTCAGGATCCCGATTTGAGACGGGGGATCGGTTCGGCAGCTCAGGAGACGACAAAGCAGCCCTATTTAGGGATCGCTCTGCTTTCCCCAATCCGGGGAGGGGCCTAGAAAAGGTGGCCTAAACATAGTCTGTCTCTCCTCTTAAAGCAGATGGTAAACCGCGACCAACTGCTCACCACCTAAACGCGGTCGAAAACAGAAGCAAAAATCCTTTGTAAAATATCTCACAATAGGAACGTGGAACGTTCGAACCCTGCTTGACAATGACTCTAATTTATGCCCGGAAAGAAAAACAGCATTAATCGCGAGAGAACTGGCTAGATATAACATTGATATTGCAGCTATAAGTGAAACTCATCTTCGCGACTCTGGAGAACTATACGAACGGCTTGGTGGCTACACCTACTACTGGAGCGGAAAACCAGGCTCAGAAAGGGCAGCAAGCGGAGTTGCCTTTGCTGTTCGAAACCAACTAGCCCGTGAACTGAAGGAACTGCCAAGGGGTATCAACGACAGAATTATCACCTTACGACTTCAACTGTCGCCTGGAAAGAGCATACATCTAATTAGTGTGTACGCCCCTACATTACCATCTTCCGACGAAGAAAAAGTCAAGTTCTATTGCGAACTCAGAAAAGTCCTTAATGGAATTCCTGCTGCGGATAGAGTTATTATGATGGGTGATTTTAATGCACGAGTTGGCAGTGATTATGGTGCATGGGAGGGAGTGCTTGGGCGTCATGGGGTTGGGCAATGTAACGCCAATGGTCTTGACCTTCTTGCTCTGTGCGCGGAGTTTGATCTGACTATCACTAATACCTGTTATCGATTACCGGAAAAAATTTAAGACCACGTGGATGCATCCAAGATCGAAGCACTGGCATCTTTTGGACTATGTGATGGTACGTAGAAGGAATCTTGGTGAGGTAATGGTCACAAGAGCTATGAGAGGTGCCCAGGGATGGACTGACCATCGACTTGTTCGATCCAAGTTTCGTGTAAAACTGCAGGCCTCACGTAGAACTTCATACAAAGTCCCAGCAAGGATACACGGAGAGAAGTTAATAGGTAATAAGGGCCTAGTGGAAGAACTTGATGATGCTTTATATGCCGCTATGCCGGAGACTTCAGAAGATGCCTCTGTCGAAGAGATATGGCGACATTTTGCCGATAAGCTCCACAGTTGTGCTCTGCGAGTGGTAGGGAAACCAGAACGAAAAAACCAAGATTGGTTTGATGATTCTGATTCAGAAATAAGGAAACTCGTAGAGGAACATAGACGCACTCTTCTCACAACAAATGTCCCCGAAAGGAGAAGAGCTCATCATGATCTAAGAGTAAGGGTACGGGCTCTCAGGGACAGGTGGTGGTCGGATAGAGCAAGGGAAATCCAGCATTATGCTGATACCAATCAATCTGGTAGATTTTTCGAAGGTCTTCAGAACGTTTTTGGACCCAAAATTAGAAAAGCGACTGCGCTATACAATAAAGATAAAACTAGCCGGATTACAGAGCAGAAAGATATGCTAGCTCGATGGGCAGAGCATTTTAGCGATGTTCTGAATCCCACTACACAAACGGAGGATTTGTCGTATATCGAGTCACTCGAAAGTCTACCAATCGCTGAAGACCTGGCAGAGCCACCATCATTTGCTGATTTCATTGCGGCTCTCGGGAGGATGAAAAATGCCAAGGCACCTGGAATGGATGGCCTACCGTCTGAAATATATAAATACGGTGGTCACCATATAAAGAATGGGCTATTCAAACTAGTGCAAAAAATATGGGAGTATGAGGTAATTCCTCAGGAATGGAGAGACGCCTCAATTTGTAAAATATACAAAGGCAAAGGAGATCTAGCCGACTGCGGTTCGTATAGGGGCATCTCCCTCCTCTCAACAGCTGGAAAGATTTTAGCCCACATCATTAACACCCGCTTGTCTCGTCTCGCAGAAACGATGCTCCCAGAAACCCAATGTGGCTTTCGACCGAGCAGAGGTACAGTGGATGCCATCTTTGTTGTAAGACAAATTCAGGAGAAGAGCCTGGAACAATATCGTCCACTGTATATGTGTTTCGTCGACTTAGAAAAAGCTTTCGACAGAGTACCACGTGAAGCTTTGTGGATCGTATTGAAGAAAGCTGGTTGTCCCCTAAAGTTAATTAACCTGATACGTCAATTCCATGACAATATGAGGGCGAGGGTTAGGCATGAGAATGACTTTTCGGACCAATTTCCAGTAACCAGTGGAGTGAAACAGGGCTGTGTACTAGCTCCTACTTTATTCTCCATATACTTTGCCTCTGTAATGCGAGATGCGGCGAAGACTTGTGACAGCCTTATTGGGATCAACTCGAGAGCTGACAGGAGCATTTTTGACCTTTCCCGCCTTAAAGCTAAGAGACACATTGAAACACTCGGTATCCTGGACATCCTGTATGCTGACGACGTTTGCCTTATGGCTGATTCAATGGATTCGTTGCAGGATTATGTGAACTCTCTGCGCACATCATGCCGCAGATTTGGCTTGGTCATCAATGCTAGTAAGACTCAGGTATTGAAGCAGCCACCTAGAGGATGCGTTGGGGATAGCTCTGGTATCAATCTGAACAATATCGCTTTGGAAGAGATATCTCATTTTAAATACCTTGGTAGCCGGATAAAAAATGACAACACTTTGGCGTCAGAGATACCAGCCAGGATAGCGGGTGCTGCAGCGGCCTTCGGAAAACTGAGAGCGCGTGTTTGGAACTCACATGACATCAGGCTACAGACTAAGGTGCGAGTCTATGAAGCCATTGTCCTGCCTACACTTCTATATGCTGGAGAAACGTGGTGTTGTTATAAAGCAGATATTAAGAAGCTAGACCACTTCCATCTTAAATGTCTAAGATCAATTCTGCGCATTAAGTGGCAGGACCGTATTTCAAACACAGAGGTTTTGCGTCGGGCAGGTCTGCCCGGAGTGGAAGCATTGATGATGAGGCAGCAGTTGAGATGGACCGGCCACGTGTCACGCATGAGCAATGATAGGTTACCAAAAGCTGTCTTCTACTCAGAGCTAGCTTGCGGAAAGCGTAGACAGGGTGGTCAATACCTCCGGTATAAGGACGTCCTCAAGCGTAACCTCCTTGCTTGTGGCATACCAACAGATGCCTGGGAGCGGTATGCGAGTCTCAGATCCGAATGGCGAAGGAGGGTCTGCACGGGTGTCGAGGAGTTCGAGACCGCCCGTGTGAAGGAACTTGACGCGAAGCGTCAACTGCGCAAAACCAGACCCAAAATCTCGTACCATTATACATGCAACTCTGACGGGCAGCTCTGCTGTATGCGGTGCAACCGAACTTTTAAAACTAAGTTCGGCTTTGCTAGCCATATTAGAGCCCATCATAGAGAGAACCCAGGCTGAACAGGAGGGAGTCGCCATCACCGAATACGGTGTGGATATATAGAGATAGACATTGCGAATATTTTTTGTGACCTTTATAACTAAAATTCAACCAACAAAAAAGTGTAAATACCTCTAATTAACCAATTTTGTCAACTCAAAACTTTTATATAACGCTCCCACCAATATTATTACCTTTAATGTAATGAATACGTAATTTATGTTACGACAAGTTTCGACAATTTTTCGTAAGACAAACAATCATTGTTGTTTGGGGGAAAGTAAACACTGCTGCTCGTCACTATTGTTAACGATTCAATTGCAATGGCTAAGAATCGAAAAATATGTTCCTTACCAGTCGCAAACATAATTTTTTTACATCTTTTTAAAAAAAAATTGACCAACCTGACCTCAACATAACAAACCTCAGTTTAATGAATTACTTGTTGTAACAAATATTTACTTGTTCCCTTTCGATTTTTTATATCGAGGTTGCACTTTATATGCTTTTATATTGTAAAGTATAATAAGCAATAAGACAATCGTAAAACGGAGCAGAGGTAAAGTATTAACCGAGTTATTTTCATTTGCGAAGTTCGTATTAGTTCATGAAACAAAACGGTTTTTGGAACTGGCCAAACAGTAATAAATAATTTACAAAAGCGGTCATGTGAAAGAGGATCCCCTCTTCGGTGGGGGTGGCCATGCGGTGGTTAGGTATTTGAATTGCTAATGACTTTCTCGGCCGAATAACTTGCCGAGTAACGTTAACTGGTTCTGGAGACACTGGATGAGAGTTGTTACAGTGTCACCAACACGAACACCCCTATTCAACACCGTCATAACCTGGACTAACTGACATCTATTCAATCTAACACGACTTACATTTCTATAGCCGTTCTATAGCCGTTACTCACTGTTTGTGTATCGAACAACTTATTCACTGCCTGTGCAACAGAATTTATTGAAGTTTACTCGTTACTCCTTTCCAGTACCTAAACGTTTGAGAGATATTATTCATGCTAATATTCAAGATAGCATACTGTAGCGTAGTTTAAAATGTTATGTATAATTTCGAATTACAACAGAAGCCACCGAAGGCAGAGTTGGTAATTAAAAGCGATAGCGGAAAGTGAAAAGGGACATAAAAACTAGTTTAATATAATGTAACGATACGAAAATATTTCATCAGAATATTTTTTAACAATGTTTAGAGCTTATTGAAACTGTAGTACACGAATTGTTTGGTAAAGAGAACCAAGTTGTATGAGTATGAATACCAACTATCCTATCTAAGAGCAAATATACTCTGAGGCTGAGTTACTTTAACAAGATCGAATCGTGGATAAGCCTAGACGAAGACTTACTTGGGTAGATAGATAGGAAAGGTCACACAAGTATTTTGAGATCAAAATGAGGTTGTTTGTGTCGCGCCAATGGTAGATAGTTCATGGCCAAAATACATTTATTTCGATCATTTTTTATCACAACCTTTTAGTTCAATTGGATATATTTACATGTAAAAACTATTTTTATAAACGATTTGTTTATATATTTCATACACAATCATTTATGCATTTACCTAACTACTTTAATTCCATGTCATGAAAATATTAAAACAATGACTCGCAAATTTATTAAACTTAGTAGTTTCAGGGTAGGCATTCATAATGCGGATAACACCGACAAAATAATCTCATTCGCCCAATTTAACAAACCGAAATCGTCTCTCTTTTAAGCCGACTTCAAAAAAAAGGAGGAGGTTCTCAATTCGTCGGAATCTTTTTTTTTTGCGTAGCTTACAGGTGGTCCCATCGTCACCATATCGGGATCTGATGATGGGATCCCAAGGAAATCGAGGGAACTCCTCAAATATCATAGGCACAATGTCGCGATTTGGGTACTCGGAATAGTTTTTCATTGAAGTCGGTTCCTTTTTGTTAAAATTATATTATTTAAGTATAGTGGGAACGTCAATATTATTATTGTGTCATTCTTGAAATTAAACTCACTTGTACTTTTATTCCATTATTTACAATGTATTCAACTATTTACAAGTGACTTGAATTTCGAGAATATATTTTAACAAGTTCCACCAAGCACCGACAATGGAGAGTACCATCATCATCAATTATAATGATTATATTATTATCGTTTTGTCTTCTTATCGTTTTATATTTATATTTTCGGTCGTTTTATCGTTTCATTTTTGGTTTAAAAACTACATGAATGTTAGTATTAACTGTGATATTAGTTAATAAGCGACAACCCAGCATAATTGTGAGGATTTCAAAATTAAAATATTTATGAAAACCATTTGGTATGAGCGAGCAAACAAGGTGGGGGGCTGGCTAGCGCTGACGGTCACCACCTCTGTGCTGTAATTAATTGCAAATTGTGGAAATTGCCCCGTTGCCGTCTGGTTGATGCTGCTCACTAAAACTCTAGATTTATGTAGCTAGTAAAACCGTACATTTAATTAAAAACAGGCTATTTCCGATAGATTGACGAATTAAATTGAACTTTGAACTTCAATTGACTTTATTAATCTTATCTAATTTAAGTTGTAACTTTAGTGGTAAAGATAAAAAAATAATGTATAACTGAAAGTGATTACGACAATAGAAACTGAAATCGATGTGTACTTGAAAACATTTCCCGATAAAATCACAAGTAAGAAGTACATTTTTAATACATACCAATGTTTTCAATAGTTAAAGAATAGAATCTCTTCTATTCTTGTACATCTTCTTATATGTATGCAAATACAGTATGTATTTGCATACAATTGATGCAAAAGATTGTTGTTCTAAATAGTGATTGATGAATTATGTTTTCAATAGTTAAAGAATAGAAGAGAAGATGTATATCTTCTTATGTGTATGCAAATACATACTACGCAAAATTTTGGTAATTTAGTTACTAAAATTTAGTTAATTAGAAATATTATTATTACATACTAGTAAAGAATAGTATTATAAATAATGAAGAAAACAATGCTGTATTTTATAAAACTAACTTATTAACACTTCTGTTTTTCAGACTGTTTGCATTAACTAACCATGTAATTAAGGTGCTACGGAAGGTTAATTTCTGAGAAGAACAATTTACCAACAAAGGGTGTGTGTGATATACCTCTGATGGCTCTTTACTAAGTGTATAGAACTTGCAGAAGACACCTTATAGGCTGCTGACTGTAAGGATATACTTATGTAATGGAATACAAACATATAGTAAAGGAAATACACACATATCACACGTCAAAGTAATAAATTAATAATCAAGTTAAAATCTGTTGCAGAGGAATTTACCAAAATTAATAATACTACCAGCTATAATATTTCATTACGAACGATTCATATGCCCCTGCGGTAAAAAGGTTTTTCCGTCTGCACTCCCAATCGGCTTCCATAATTCATGTCTATAACATATGCGTGTAAACAAAGAGACTAGGACCAGTCAACATATGTCATAATAGTAAATTATCATAAAAAAATTTTACTCAACAGTATTTCAAACTTTCCTTTCTTCTTTTTCAAAGAAAAAACTAAGTACGTAGAAAACTTTTGCAAAAATTTATATGTAGAGCCTATGTCACCCAGGCCATTGTTAGAAATCTATTGACACTTCATTAATTCAAATCAGTTCACTTGTTTGATATACGAACATATAAGAATATACCATACCTTTAGACATACGAATTTATTATTTTCAGAAAGCTGAAAAAGTATTACATATAAATGATCGATTTACATCCAGATTCTTTACCGATCATTTTGCAGAAAGTTTATATAAATGAATTGAAAGTTACACACGAGTACATAGTTACGATGACAATATCAAATGAATTTAAGAGCTTGTGAACCTTTATTCAAAGTTAGTGACTTTTATGATACTATCCGGTGTTTTAGAGCTGTGTTGTAACGATGAAAATACCATATATTTGTGTAATGTTACAATATCTATTAAGTTTAGTAGTTATTGTCAATTTACGCTCAGATAAAGCGATAAAGATAATAATAAAGAACTTATGAAAATAGTCGTTAACAGCGTTGATATATTTGTGTAACAAGGGAACGAAAACAACATATTATAGGTTAAATAGAATGTTGAGTATGCGCTACACATTTAATTACATAGAACACACAGGTTTATGTAAATTAGCTTCAGTTAAATTCATTCGTCCAATGCAGTTTGATTTCAATTAGAGAAAGTCAATAGCGGTTGTAGAATTGACTTCATTTACTTATGCCAATCACTCGCTCCGGACATTTTCTCAAGAAAAATTGGAATAAGATGTACATTCTAGTAATAAAATAAATGTATGTATCAATGAAAATTAAATGTAAGAAAACAACTGACTTAAAAACCTTTATAAACTTTAAAGTTTAGGAATTATCATGGTATTTTACTATAAATAGGAACTCTTTTTGCTGACGGTACATAGAATATTGAAAAAAGGTCCTATATTCATTCTTGATTTTCTGTTTTCCACTGATTGCCTAAAATCAATCAATTTTGATAAAAACACTACTGTACAATCAATTTTCAAAAAATACAATAGATATCTACATTTTCTTTAAGATCGACCCGAATTTGCAAAATCATACATGAAAATTTAAATTTATTTTACTTTTACAATGTATTTTTAAGTGAACTCAGAGCAACTTTTTCCAGAGAACCGATCTTTAAATGAACTGGAACAATTTAAAACTGATGCTAGGTATATTCAAATTCGAGCAGTAAATAAGCTTTAAGTGACATACCCTATTCCAAATATTTAAGTAGAAATGATAAATGTCCATTATTCCATTAAAATGCTATTCACGAATTCAGGTGTAAAGCATTCAAACATATTAAAAAGATTAAATGAAAAAAGAACATTTAGGTTGTTCAGTATGATATTTGTTTTTTAAATATTTACTTTATAATATGTATCCAGTATTCACTCAAGAAAGTACCTAATAGAGCAAAAGCCCACAATGTTCAGACCTTCGACATTTTATAAAAGCTGAAAGTTACTCTGTTCATGTCTCCAATACTGTTAAGAACGATCAGCGACTATAGTTTGTAGTTACTTGGGCAGGTTACAGGTAGTAAAGGTGTACAAAAAAGTACCCTACGATTGTTAAAGTAAAACGCTCAATTTCTTTTATATTTTCTTCGGGATGACTATAAAAAAAAGGGATAAAACACGTCATTCATTGAGGGACACTTATTATGGTTGCTACCCCCTGCCAGATACCCCTAAACTTTAATAAATTACAACACCTGATGCAAGTATTACAGAGAACTTAATAGAGCAAGTTGCGTGTAGATAAAGGGCTCATTAACATAACTTCCTATACAGTTAAAATTTTAACTAGCTACCATCATCTTGTTTGAGTTATTTCATTTCTTACCCCAATGAAGTATATAAGAAATTCAAATAACCAGCGGGTCTTATAAACGTACAAAATGGGGAGAAAAGGCTTCAAATTACATAAGGCGTTCGCTAATGAAACACGAAATTGGAAATTTAAGCGACTGTACAATATTGAACGCAGTTTGCATTGTTCGATTAATTAATGAACACGACTTTAATTTCATTTTCAATGTAAATTGTAATAGGTAAATACAATACATGTCAATAACAGACGCTGGTTTAATAAGACCGCAATCAATTTCGGGTAAGTTCACCTACAAAATTTGGTAAGCCTATAAATATAAATTTACACTTTAGATTTTATTGGAAATGTGACATAATAAGTTACAATCTATTTTCGATTTTCTTAATCAACTTTACCTATTGCTGTTATAGAGATAGCAATCTACAAATCTTTGCAAACTAGAGGTCGCTAAGTGGCCATAATTAATTTTAATTATAAGTGTCAATATTATTAAGGTTATAATGTCAAAGACTATAACTTTTATCAAATAATCACGAATTTTGCCAAGAAAAATTAACATTATAGCGTAAAATGCTAGTAAAATGTTAATTTGACAAAAAAGTATATAATTAAGCATGTGTGATGAATGATGATACATGCATAATTATATTAGATGAATGCATGCAGATTACTCAGCGCCGAAGTACCTACGATTATATTTACCTACAATTGCGTCTCTTTCTATCATGTAACTCTATCCGTTCTGACGTAATCAGGTATGTCTTCTTTTCAAATAATTTTAATATAGGTATAATAACTACTTTTCCTCTAGCACTTTACTTTAGAGAAAAAATAACTGTAGATACTTTTGTCAACAAATGACGTTTTAAATAATGTAACATCGAAATATCTGTTCGCGTTGTATGTATTTATGTAGGACACGAACAGATTAGTTCCTACCTAACATCTTTTATTCAGACATCCGTAAACAGAACTATATCTTCTACATAATTAGAAGATCGAGGTTTGTCATTAGAAGCCATTGTGGGTATCGAAAATTAAAAAAAAAACAATAATGCGCGAGAGTGACGCGGCGACGAACGTGACGCGTATCGTGCGTATGCGACAACCCACCGGAATGGCCTTCGCGGGCAGGCAAGCGGCCGACTATACCTAAAGTGCGGAGTGACACCCCCCTGCTATCAGTCTATCTTGCCTAACTTATAATGTTTTCGCCAATTGGCGAACAGAAGGTTCGGTTCGAAATAGTTCTTCATCACGTGGCGCAACCGTCCTCATTGGTATTCGTAAAAATAGATAGGAATTAATTAAATTTAAACCAAGTGCACCTTCAAATTCTTCGTTGAAGGAAATTTGCTTAGTTAAATAATTTCATTTATATTTCCAGTATTAAAACCACTTTTCAACACTACTCTGTAATTCTCCAAGCACCCTATTTGTACAAATATTTTGGATTCAGGCTTAATCGCATTTCGCAGGTTGTTGAACAAAACAATTTCAAATATCTACATAATCTTGTAAAACAAAATAAGCATTTATTCGATAGCAATATCTTGTAGTAGTATTAATAAAGGAAACGTGTGCGCGACTTCATAGAGAAATAAATAATCAATCGGTTTATCGAAACAAAAACAAATGCGTTTAGTCGATGACTACTATAGCATTTCTGAATGAATAAATAATTTGAATATGATATCACTTTAAAGTAATTGTATTACTTTGCAAGAGGCCTTAAAATCGATCAGTAATGGAACAGTTTTATAAATAAATAATAAATAAATATTTCGGACATTTTTCACACAACGCAATTTAGTCCCCAAACTAAGCAGAGCTTACATTATGGATAACTAGACAACTGATATTAATACATAAACATACTCTTTTTTTGTAAATACATACATATTGTACATGGAAAACACCCAAACTCCGAAACAAATATTTGCGGATCACACAAACATTTGGTCCGACCCGGGAATCGAACTCGAGACCTCTTGATCAGCAGTCACATACGCATAACCACCACAGACCAACTAGGAAGTTAAATAAAGGCAGTTTTATACATGTTGATTCTCGTAAGCAAAGCGACAAATAAAATTTTAACTTTAATTTTACACATATTCGCGTTAAATTAAAATTCTTAGATTCCCAGAGTTATACGTATGAATATTTACCCGAATTTATTACCCTCGAGTACATTAAAACCATCAATTTTAAATATTTTAATTTTCCAGTTTCGGATCTTAAACGTGAAATGTTGTTTTAATAAGTAAAAGATTGCCGAAGAACGAACTGTTATCAGACCGTACCGAGAGTGAAAACTCTTTCGCGACCACGTTGGCTTCGGCGAAAAGTTGAATTGTAACGTCCATCCGTTCGTCCTTATCTCGACGCGGCGACTTACCACCCCACCCTGGGTACCTCTACAACTTTCCCTCACGTACTCTAAATACTTCCTGTTTTATTTGTATCAAACACAAAAGGTCCCGTCCTGCCGACTGAGCTCAATACAGTTCCGTAATTGTTCCTACATATAAAGGCTGTACTGGTAACTTATTCGGCTCACAGTAGTTTGGTTTAGGTATTTTACACAGTGAGAGCGTTTTAAAAAAAAGCTTCTATGTTCACGTCTCGATTAATCAAGTCAAAAGCCATTAATTAGTATACTAAGCTAGCTGCGCCCGAGGTATTACTACCAGCGGGTTTTGTTGCTTTTGAATCAGAAATCATCGAAAACGAATTTTACTATCTAATTGGGTTTAACTTTATTCTACTTTTTTTTCTAATTTTTCTGTTTTAATTAAATAACCCTAAGTTACTCCTTATAACAGGAGTATAGTTAATATCGGTTCATTTAAAAAAAAATAGAGATTGACAAAAATTTACAAATACATTGATTGATACTACCGTATTTGCATAGATTATATGTTGAAAAACTTAACTAGTTAATATTTTAAATTAAATTATATTCCGTTTTCACGAAACGTTTCATCTATACACATATACTAATGTAATTGTTATAAAGTGGTAAAAAGTATGTCTGTACATGAAAGATATCATAAAAAACTAACGAAGGTAATATAACTCAAAACAACATTTTTTGAATTTTGTCTATTTTGTCTTGAGTGTTGGGATAAAGTTGAATTTTTAGTGTAAAGTATTTATTTTTAGTATTTAGAAATACATCAATTTAATTTTCACTCTTCAATGAAAAACAAAAAACAAACAGCCTCATTTTCTTGTGGTGATTAGAAAACTATTCTATGTAAGCCGTGCAGGAACAGTCATCTGTGTGTAACAGTTTTAGCAACGTAATAAAGGTATTTAGTGAGACGGCGAGCACCAAGAAGGTGCGCAGTGAGTAAATGTCAGGCTCGTCGTGAAACTTATTGCAACTTGTTTACTCGCTGTCTTCAACGCCCTTTGTTCTGCTTCAACTTTACAGACGGTAGCGGACAATTACGTCCTATAAATGCAATTTACATTCATTACTTCTGGAAGCTTGTAAAAATACAGTAATAGCCGGTATACCGGAGGAAAAATATTAGTAGCTCGAAACATTCACTGTTTTACACAACAAGGATAAAAGCAACACTATACATACATACAGTTAACAGTAACACTAACTAACAGATACAGAACAATATTATATATATTACGAAGAAATATCTATAGTTCAGCCATAAATCTGTATCATCAGCCATCTGTAATGATCGAAAAGTTACTCATACAAGCAGTAAATATTAACTAACGTTTTGACATGATAAACAAACAATAACTCTAGAAATAAAAATTTTCATAGTGAACTGTGTTCTGCAAGTCAAGCCTTTTGAGTTAATATCCAAATTGAGATAGTCGTGACAAAATTTGTAAACCGCCATTTCGTAGCGGCACGGCGGCCATCTTGAATTTTCAATGAAACAGAATTGATTTAATAAAATTGTATTGTCATTAGAACTAGAGTGTGTACTAAATATCAAATCAATTTGTCAACAAGAAGGGATCAAATTTCAATGACTAGACTTGACCCAAATAACAGGGCAAACTAAATAAAACCGTTCAAAAACGTAAAAAGACTACCCATGCGACGGTGGTGTAGAGAGTAGTCGCTGTTATAACCTGATACAATATAACAGCGACTACTATCAAAGTGTATCACAAATACTTTACTTCAGCCAAGTATAATTAGATGCAAAGAACGTGTAACTTTTGACGAGTATGTAGAACGTGGTGACGTGTTTCCATAAATATGTATTTGTGTCTATGTGACTCGATAAAATAAGTGAGGGTTACATTTATTACCAGCACTAAAGCTAAATCAATCGTATTGAGAAAGAGGGATCGTGATCGCCTTTATCGGCCACATCTTTTGGCGGTGTATCCCATGGCCAACCTAATTCTTATTTACAATAGTATACTAATGTATTACACAGAATTTCCATTTATTTAATAGTGTAATTGCTTTGAACGCTTTAGACGCGCTTTAAATTTAGTTCCGAAAAAATTGCTTTTACAAACATTACTCAGCCCGAACAAAGTGATTGGATTTGATTATATTCAGGCTGCCCAGAAGGCTTTAACTGTTCACATAGTGCTAAATAAAAAAGCAAATAGTATCACAATTTCAATGAACTAAAAAACAGAGTAACATAAATAGATTTTACACAACATACTAGAATTCAGTATTCTGTTGAGTTCAGAATTTATGAAAATTTTGAAACAACTACATGCACTTCACTACATTTAAAAAAATAGACTTGGAAAAAATGTGTATTTTAATTAAAATATCCTTCAAAGTTTACGTAAAAGAAAAGACAAAAGAAAATAAATATTATAACACATTTGGCGGCTGACTGGTCCCCGGATATCGACTTAATGAAGAACACTCGGCGCCATCATGCGATGTGGCTCCGCTATTTAACAGGATGGTCGGCTATTTACGCAGATGAACCCCAGAGATCGAGTGGAAAGTGCTATTTTTCATTAAAGCGTCTAAAAGAACCTCAGATTTACTGGAGATGGTTACAAGTTTTTTTAAAACTTCGCTTCGTCAATAGTTAAAATTATACTACAGATGAGCGATTGTTTTGAGATGGATTTATATTTCCGTTGTTAGCGCAAATAAGGCCGAAGAAAAAGTTGTTTGAGATTGTCGTCAAAGATTATCCGGATTATTTCAAATTGTTTATTGAGTGGAACTTTTTTGAAGTTATATATTTGACTTACATAAAGCGGGATAAGAGAACGAGAACGAAATTGTATAAAAACAGTATCACAAAATTTTGATACAGTATTTTTAATATTTTTCAGGGCTTAATATTTATTTTTTTACTAAATAGAAATTAAAAACAAATATCTATTATTGTGTACTCATTTTTCATGTAAGTGAATCCTCCTAGCCATTATTCCCAAGTTTATTTGGGGTCGGCTACTAGTTCAACCGGTTTAACCTGAATTTCAGTTTTTCCACGGAGCGACTGGCATCGGACCTCCGCAACCCTAAGGGAGAACTGAAATTCGAAGATTGAACTAGTTGTCAGTATATTTGAGGGAACTGACTTGCTCTCCGAGGCACGGACGTGAATCACCGCCAAACTCCGGGCTGCTATTAGGAATTTCCTAAGAAAATCCCAAAAACACTTTTCATGTAAGTGAATATTCAATACAAAACCAACATTTCTAAAGTAAAGCCAAAGTTTATATTAAGAATGAGTAAATTTTAAATTGTTTAAAGGCAATGACTGTTTAGTCCTCATTCTGTATATACGAGCATTAGTAACTTTTGTAGTCGGTTGACTAGATGGTTGATAGGCTCATCGCATTGCTATCACGAATCGACTTAATCAAGTGCACTCCGAGGGCCGGTCCATTACCTTAACATATTGCCTCCATCGACCGTCGCCGCTGCCACTACAGCTTAGGATGTGCACACACACTCAACTCAAGATATCCCGTCTTAATTACAGTTAGATTAGGTGTGTGTGTAAAGAATGTAATGACAATGGATTTTTGGAATGAGATATCTGAAATATTGTTAAAAGGCACGGAGAAATCAACATGGTATGTATTTTAAAAAGGATAGGATAAAATAAAACTTTTAGCAAAAATTTGAACTGTAATACAGGAAATAATAAACTATATAATAACAGTTTATTATTTTTTGCTTTGCAGTTCAATTTTTTATTAGGCTTAAGTCATCTTAACCTTAAAAACTAACTTCTTAAACTGATGTAAGCATACCTAAATAATTTTAGAATCGGCGCCAAACAGTCAATAAACAAAGATAACTTAATTAAGTTTTAGAAATAAGTAAATCAAATTAACAATAAAGGTTGTGTCATCACGCTTTACGTAATTAATGAGTTTTCTTATTTGGCGCTGACTCATAATTATTAAATGTGCTTACACTAGTTTTACAAGTTAGTTATTGAGGTTAGGTAATAATAGTTTATTATTTTCTGCTTTTAAGTTCTTTCATCGGGTCATTTTTTGCTGAAAAGTTTTTTAGAGTTTTTTGTAGTTGTAAGCTACTAATTCCTACATGTACACTTGTACACCTCTATATTTTTTCAATTTTTAAAAAGCTTACATGCCTTACTTTAGCTATTCACTGCACTATAGCATTTTATTTATTATATTCATTTAGTATTACATATATATTATATATTGTTTACCCTCGAGGTTAGTTTTTTTTTCTCAATTTATATAAGACTAGCCTCAAGGCATTTCATATAAGAACTATTGTTTTGAGTGATGATGACAAAAATACCTACAAAACAAATAAAAAAATAAAATCCAAGATTTCTTACTAAATACTGTTGTTAATTCGAGGTTAATGTTAAATATTAACTATCAAGTTTTCTTAGAACTTTGACAAAATATCTATTTATTTAACTCAAGTTTGTGTAGTGTGTACACTATTTTATTCTAAGTAGCTCTAACGGCTAAGTAAGAGTAATTTGTTACCTATTTTATTTATCTACTCCACTAGTTTAGTAATTAAGAGAACTAAGAGTACACTGTTTACTTTATTTTACTTTTATACTAGCTCTCTCAAAAGCCTGCTAATTGGATTTATAATTCCCTAGTATATATGGATTTTAACCAAAAAGTCATTATACTTATTTTTACGCAAAAAAAATGATGTCGGATAAAAGTGAAATGACTAGATTACCTTCTTATGGTTTGGATTTACCACACGGGGTATCCTCTTATGGCTGATGATGATGACCCACACTTGTTACGATCATTACAGTATTGCAACATAGTAGACTGTTGGAGTCCCTGCCTAACCGAATATAGCTAAAGAAAGCTATATTTCATTTCATAGTTTTCGACTTGAAGCAAATTGAATTCTTTGACCAAGCTAAATAAATTGAACATGTACCATGTGTACAATTTATTAAGCTTCGATCTATGTGCTGGTCATACATAAGATTCCTTTAAAAACTATAACCAACTCAAATACCAAACCCTACTTACTTATATTGGACTCTATGTACTAAAATGTAAATTGTACTCAGCAAGCTTGTTATCTGAGCTAAATGTGCTAATTGCTATAGCAATGAACATGTTTAACACCTAGCATACTGTCATTAAATTATCTAATCAAAAACCAAATTATTTTCATAATATTCATTTTCAGTGTGGTGACCATGACACGTGAATTCCACTCATGCATTCCATCAAACAGAGTGGTGTCACTTTAGCAGGCTCATACATGAAAAAAATGTAACGTCTCTCACTCTCATCATTATCGGTCGAAAAGAAAGGACGAACGTTATGAAAATTAATGTTTAATATTGATCATGTGCTAAATATCGCTGCTATTCGTCACAGCTATTATTATCGAAAGGTAAAAATTCTCTTTACTCCGACAGTCAATAATCCGCTTACAGTGTTTCGGAGTGACAACTTTACACTGAACTCAAGCACCCTTTCGACCCATTAAGCGGTGGCTACTAGACTATATAGGTGTTTGTTTGTTCCCTACATGCAGTCCTAGGTTATTTTTTATGCAAAAAAAAGGTAGTCCCAAGGCCTAATCTAGTCAGTTTTATTGAGAAAACGGCCAGTTCAATTTACACAGTCGCAATAAACGATTCACATGTCACGTACGTGTGAATCGTTTATTGTAGAAATGCTCTGAATTTATGAATGAAATAAAAATAGATAAGGGACATCATTTTTAACAGAGAAACAATAGATTATGAGTAGAGCCAAGCTGATTCCAGCACGAATGGACTCGACCGACCACTCGACCGCGGCGGTATTACCCTCACACAGAAGATCAATCTAAAAAACTTAAAATGTCAGCATTTGCGCTGCCGTATTTTGTAAGTGAATGTGAGACCGAAGGCTCAATTATTTAGAACCATCTAACTTAGTCACCATAATGTTGGTCACCATGCCGCATTGTCTGTACTTACAATAAGAATCGTGACCCCTTCATTTGAGATTCTGCCCAGGCTTTCCATCAGACAGAGTTGAGTCACTTTGGTGGACTTAAATATTAAAAAGACATTTAATATTATTTTTTACTGCTGACTATTGTCAGCCAGTCTGGCTGACTCTTGTCAGTCAGTCAGCCTGTGACCACGGCCAGTGCAACCTGGTCGAAACGTCAGGCAAATCAGAGGTATGTAATACCCTAAATAAGTGATCGCGTTAATTCCCGTAAAAAATAATATTAATTATCGTGGAACGCGAAAGTTCAAAAGTTAAAAAGACATGTTCTGTTTGGTTGAAATTCAAGGTAATCCTTATGGATGTTAATTTGTCCTCTTCTACAAACACTTTTCGATACCTGTTATTCGTTAATTGAGGAAAATGGGGTGACGACTTTGACTAAAGAGTTTTCCATGATACAAATTGCTGAAGTATTTTTGGAGTAAAAGTGAAATGGGTATAAAGCTGTACCACTTAACAAATATCTTTGATCTCGTCCTTATATCAGCACAATGTAAAGTACCGTTTTGATTCGTCACGTATATAGCCGGTTTTTTAATTAATATGTTCCGGGAATCATTTTAATTAACTTTCAATCAAATCGCCGTTTATCTACAGTTACGTAGGTGATATATTATCACACATCTATTTCGGTGTACGCATTCAGCGTGGCGTATTTTACGCTAATTATAAACAGTTCAATAAGCCAAATTCAAATTTCTGATGAATCTGATTTGAATTAACATTTTTTTAAATCCGTCAAAGTCCTATTAGTACTCAAAATCAAATAGCTTTTAAAAAATCAGACTTTCAATTCTCATGATTATTATTATTAGTATATGCAACAACAACATCAGATAACAGAATTAGTCATTTAAAAAATAAACCATCCGAAAAGGGAATCAATATAAGAAATTTAACATTTGCTAAAATTTACGCTGTTGACACATCTAAAAAGCATTATTATAGCACTAAATAAAAATAAACATAACACTATTTATTGTGAATTAATAAATAATATTTTAAACCGAATTCTTGCTAGAGAAGTATTATCATACAATGGACAGGCCTATGTCCAACAGCGGACTTCGCTAGGTCGCTAGGACTTCGGTAGTAATGATATTGGATAAATCTCTGAATATCGGCTATTTCTAAATTTTTTCTTAGGTTTTCATAAGTTACTAGTAGTAATCTATTCTTTGTTTTCTATTTTTTTAAATTCATTTGTTTACTGTCATAAGTTTACTATATTCATATTCTCTTTCTCGTTCTTTTATTTTGTAGACTAGATGGTTTAAGTAATTAAAAACTGTATATAATTTCATTCTACAAACTATACAAATATACATTTTATTTGCATAATTATAATACTTAGAATGCGAATATAAAATACGTTTTATAGTAATTTGCTTAACATCTAATATTTTAAGTGCATTGAAGACGGGAAAACAAATTTGCTAGTTTACATAGCGTTTCAAATGTTTTTTTTCATGTTTATGTGAAAATCTTAATATGCGGTTCACAGATTACATCTACTTACCAAGTTTCAAAAGTATAGTTCTTATAGTTTCGGAAAAAAGTGGCTGTGACATACGGACGGACAGACAGACAGACATGACGAATCTATAAGGGTTCCGATTTTTGCCATTTGGCTACGGAACCCTAATAAATGGTCTTTAATAGTAATATACCTATATTAAGTAAATATTTCCGAGTGTGCATGTTGACACTCTAAATAACATATATCTCAAAATGAAGGTTCTGTACGTAATTTATATAAATGGACATTGAATAAATAGCGTAAAACGTATCAGTGTTTTATTTACCTTTTAGCGTTCAACTGAAACAAACGCTATCACATGTCGTGAAAATGTATGTGATATTTACACATTCCTAAATTTTTGACAAAAATTTGATAAATGTAAACAAATGCCTCTACGTATATTGGATAAAGCATATCATGAATTAATATATGCTAAGTTATTATACAATATTGTTTTGTCTCCCATTTTCAGTTAATAGAATTCGAAAATTGCCAACAGTCGAATCTCTTTTCTACAGAAAATTTTTCAAAACGTTTAAGCTTGTCGGCTAATGAAAACACTGACGCAACACCGGCCACTGGCGTGTGCGACCGGTGTTGCGTCAGTGTCTTACCTTCAGACACTTAACAGTGTTGCCAGCTAAAATAATCGATACGCCGACAAGCATAATATGTTAAAAAGAGTCATAATGATCCACCAATTTTATGTCAGAAATCATAGCTTTATACTTCAAGCACGTTTAGCATAACATATTTGACTAGATGTAAAAGATGCGTATCAAACCAGATAATATATATTTTACCTCGAAGACACACATTCTCACTATCTATGCTGGAGATAGTTCTCTTCCACTGCACACCACTATGATCGCTTTTGGGCTTCTCTCATCCAGATCCTGCCAGCCATTCTGCATAAGTAGTCACTCCAACTATACTCTGTAAATTCCTTTATTATCTTTTTGACAGTTCAACAAATTTCGAAATTAGTGACGCCCTCACATATCACCGATTTGAAATCAAAATCAATCGATATAATATTCTTTAAGTCAGTATTTTAAATAAATAAAATGTGCACTATTATGATATATAATTGGCCCAGAACAAAGAAAACTTCCTAACACACACACAGTCACTTGAAGGTCGGTTTAGCAAGTATTATGTGATTTTTAAAATGTATTTTCTCATAACTCTGGAGTTAAACGTTATTAACCACGCGTTTCAAAGTTAAATTTGACTAACACGTGCATAGTTACATTTTAAGTCAGTGGTCCAAAAATAAATTAATTAATGCACAGAGTTATTGTTCTTGATTTTAAGTTTGAACTTAAATTCCAAAATTTCGGCTATTTTTTTTTTTATTGTTGTAATGGAATAGGCGTTTTTCTTCCTTGCAAATAATCAAACTTGAAGTCATATTATTTTAATTTCCTTTTTATTTTATTAAATTTACAGAAACAATACTTTGATAATAATAATTTGATAGATTGTTTTAATCGTTTAATCGATTTATCGTATTTCAAGAACTGTTTTATATGTTGTTTTTAGCTATGCACACTGCCCACTTCCCTACCCGTCTATAAAGTACGACATTACTGTAGTACATTATTAGGAAAAAAACTAACGGTAATTTATAGGCGTGACCTGTCAAAAAGACAATAAACGAATGGACAAAGTATAAAGGTATATGCTATGATGAGAAAAAATTAAATTAGAATTGAAACCAACAGTATACAAACTACTGCCTAATGTTTTAGTAAAGAGACAGATCGCTGTAATAAAATACAGCGACATATATATGTATATATATATATATATTTATAGCGAATAATAGTCATCGTTATGTGTAGTTCACGACTATCAAATTAGAAAAATGTATGAAACGTAGTTAATATTTTGTTATTGCAATATTGAAAAATGATATTGAAAAATAATAATTAAAATTTGTATTTAAACCCATACTATTAATTTGGGAGACGAACACAGTCAAGTTACTCCAGGTAATTAAAAACAATCACGAGAGTAAGGAACGTTGTTTTGCCAGTCCGTAAACCGCACTCTGTCAGCGTGAGACGTAAAAACCTAACTCTCTCCTGAGAGGAGATCCGTTCCCTGTAGTGGAACATTATGGGTTCAATGAATCAAATGAATTCATTAATGTCAAAAGCAACTCTGTCTGTTACGCTTTCACGGCTAAACCGAAACTATAATTTACAATCAGAACTGATTTTATTATATATTAATATAGAATGTATATATTGTGTTTAAAATGTATTTTTTTTTATTCTACCATTCCAATAGCCATCGCTCTGGTGCACATTCTGTTAAAGTTAGTTACAGCACACAGAAAGAACCACGAGATGAGTTTAATTAAAAGTTATATCAAAAGTTAAACATTTGAAAAAAGTAGTTAGTATTTGTTTCCCTGGGCACCATTAAGAGTAAGTTCAAAGTACAGACAATTTCAAAACTATCAAACTGGAACTACGATGAATTCTGTCTGCACGTTCGGCCTAGCAGTTTAAGGGATTACCACCGCCGCCCTTACTGTTCTAAGTTTCTATGATGCGCTAATTGTTGTTTCGAGTCTGGGTGTTATTTCTGTTAGTTCCTTGTACGTTTGTAAAGTCCTCCACCACACAGGATGAATATTCCTAATGCGGGAGTTGTCTAATAAAAAAAGATAATAATTAGTTTTTCTAAGGTAACTATTAAAAACACAACGAACTAAAGCCACATAATAATAAAGCTTTATTTAATTCCACACAAGTTACACTACATAAAATATTATTAGTAAGATATAAAATATTGTTAAGATCTTTGTAAGCCTACATTTCTGCAAATAAAATAAATAAATAAAATTAAAGAATTCACTTAATCTCTACTTAGTAGTACAAGTGATACTGCGAAATAAATTAATTAAAAACTTTGTGTGGACCCCTTGCGGGTAAAAGCCTCCTCCAAGACATTTATTCCTCAATAGTGTCTTCTTGTATCGTTATACAACATGTATACATTATATTGATATATACTTTTTAAGACCCACATAATAATTTCCTGTGTTATAATACAAGTTTGTAAGTATTTATTTCTGTCATCGTTGCTTGGGTGTAGATGCTTAGTTTGATGTCCTGGAGGGTTGTAGTCTAGTACTCCCGCGGGGACAAGCCGTACTGGGAGACGATAGGAGGTAGCTTGTCGTTTCCATTTTGGTGTAAGATTCTGTGCTTGGGTTTTTCTTGCTATTTATTTCTGTGTGTTGTATGTAGGTTTCGGATTTTGAATAAAAAAATGTTTCATGTTTGTGGTCTTGTTCTTCTTCATGGGTTGTTTTTCGTTACATTTTTGATGTGAAACATCTATAGCCGCACGTAAAACAGATTTCTGGCCTGGCGACGCGTCGCCACGCCACGCTATACGATGGTATATATATACAGTCTATATGCAGTAGTGTGTACGGTGTACACACTACTGCATATAGACTACTATTTTAATAATTAGTAATATTTTATTTTATCATTATGACATATTTAGTTCCTATTACAATATGTTCTTTTCTGCATATTACTTTTACAAAATAATGGCGATGTTTCACATCTGCCAGGCGTCCCGTGACGGCTCACATTTTTTTTTTGGTTGACTATTCAGTGCTATTTCGTTTTATTGTTTTTTGTTTTTATTATCCAGTACAATCAATTTATCATATTTAATGAATGCCTTTTTACCCAGCTCTTTTTCTCGTTTTAATTGAACTTGTAACTCTTTGCGTTTGTGGAGTACTTCAAAAGGGTAGTCCTGTTTAATGTAATAAGGTGAATTATCAAGACATTTTCCGTTTTTCAAAATATTTATCTTCATTCCTAAAGTACTAAATGTAATTATTACTGGTCTCACTTTCTCGCCTTTTTTGCCTAATCTCCGAACAGCTTCGATACAATTTTTGTCACACTGATAGTCGAAATATTTATTTATTATTTTTATTATACTTTGTTCTAGGTCATGGTAAGAAGTTTCCTGTTCCTTAACACCAAAAATAATCAGGTTTTTACGCCGTATGTGTCTCTCAAAGTTATTAATCACCGTATTTTGATCTTCGACTTTTTTCTCCAATAGCTCGTATTTTAATTCCAGTTTTTTAAATTTCTCATCTATATTGCTGTTTATTGTGTTTTTTATATCCTCTTTCATTTCTTGCATATCCATTTTTTGTTGTTTTATGTCTTGTTGCATATTAATCAGCATTTTTTTTAACTCGTCCATATTTGTTTGATGTTTTGTTTAGTATTTGTAATATAGTAGTGTAATATAATATTGAAGTTACTTGCAAATGATAATACAAGTAACACCCTCTTTTACTACTTTCCTGTAACTCTTGAGTCTATTGATCTAATTGTCGTTACAATAACTTTACTACTTAGATCAGAGATCGTTCATTAATTATTACTGCTTTTGGACGCTAGATGGCGCCGGGTGAATTCCTGCTTAAAATTTTGAAAAATTGATCGTCTTATGGACTGCAAACTTCGTATTCCACCTAGCAAAGCGAAGGTTTCAATGTTTATGCACCAAGGAAATGTGTAATGCACTTTAAAAACGGTGTAATAAAGTTTAGGGCACTTTTTCACAATTTGGTAGCAGGTGACAGTTTTTTCACATAAATTGTGAAAAAACTGAGTTTTCGGCACAACACTTCATGTAATTCCGGTGTAACGTGGCACGATAACACTTTTTACATAAACTTGGCTTCGTTATACAGTGATTTATTTTTAGATACGAGATAAACACAGAGACGGTGTTGACAAGTTTTAGTAGCCTACCCTCTTTTCCTGGTAGTGTCTGCAGTGCAGTCTAAAAGTTGTTCGTGGTACATTTTAGATGACTTATGAAACTCGCACAACATACTTAATCACGAATTAAAAATATTCAGCTAGTCCAGTATCAACTTAATACATTCCACAACGTTAAAATGCCTGTTTTTATAACCAATTACTTACTATTATCTCTGATGTTTCGAGAATCCATACTTTTGGAAGTTGTTATCAAACTTAAGTTGTATAAAACAAAGTACATAAAATCACAGCTTTTAAACTCGTGACTCTCTTAAGTAAACTCATTGAAGTCTTTGATTACATAACCAAAAGATAATCTTTTAATACCAGTATTTCGTTCGAATAATAGCCACTGTTACGCAATATTCGCTAATCCTTCCACTCCGGCAGCGAGGCAACCATAACACGGAAAAGGGTATGCACAAAAGTATAATATTTTCAGGGCTTATCGCGGTCTGGGGACTCCATGTAGAGGGGGGTTGATAGCGTTTGCAAATTAATTCCTGTACCTTTGATCTCAGCGGCATTGTCGGTCTGTTATACAAATAAGCAAGCAGGATTTCGAGGACACTCAGCCTCCATAAATCCCTTGAGCTTCAAGATGAAGTACCGGCTAAAGTAAAATAAATTAAAGCGTTTACAATTATTTTTAACATTCTGCTAACCAAGTTCCATCAATCTGTTATGGTGGCAAATCACAGTGAAAACTTGAAGATTTTTGAATGTAGACCAAATTAGATAAATCTAATTAATATAGAAATAAATAGATTTAATACCTTTTAAACACTGTAAACTTGTTAAGAAAGTAATCACAGTCATATTATCTATACAGAATTCTGTCTTCATACAAACGTTCGAAACAAGAGTCATGTCTACACTCATTGAGTTTACAACTGGTAGCGAATGTACTACAGTGACTATTGGACGGAATAATGTTCACAAGCAGTAAACGAAAAAACTATAGAATAATAAGTTTTTTTAATACCTGGAAATAATGTTATTCCTATTAAATTTAACAATAAAGCTTTTTCAGTAGAGTAAGAGATTGTAATATGAGGTATCCAGGACAAATTAATTATTTTGTTTTTTTCATAAATTATAATTGACTGCCTCGTTGGTCTAGTGCCTCGTTGCATATGCGACTGCTGATCAAGAGGTCTCGGGTTCAATTCCCGAGTCGGACCAAATATTTGTGTGATCCGCAAATAATTGTTTCAAAGTTTGGGTGTTTTCTATGTTTAATTTGTATGTATTTACAAAAAAAAGTATGTTTATATATTATCATCAGTTGTCCAGTACCCATAAGCTCTGTTTAGTTTGGGGCTAGATAGCGTTGTGTAAGATGTCCGAATATTAATTATTTATAATTTTATAAGTCCTGTCCAATTGTAAAATATTAGAGGCTATTGAAGACGATGATGAATGATCTAAGTGAGCAATTAATAGAATACTAAAACTATTACGTTTTTTGTCAAGTTAATTCTAATTCCAAATATCAAGAAATAGGTATCAAAATTTCCAGATGAAGAGACACCGCACAATCTACCATATTTAGTCATTATTAATACAAACATATGTATATATATATCGAACATGGAATGCTGCGGTTAAGATCTGAAGCTGATCAATATATACGCAGCAGTCTCTAGACAGTCTCTTCCAACGTCTTCATATATTATTACTATGTTCGCTAGAAAAGCCGCACAATAAACAGACATAGGTAGTCCTAGTCACGTTCTCGACCTTCATTAATTTTTATGTTACTCGTTTCTGCGTCATTCGAATGCCTGATGAAAGCCTTTTAATTTCATGTTAGATTTGCTATTTTCATTGCCGAGCTATTATCAGGCATCTGTTTTTATATTGAGCAATCTCAACACTCAACATATATATTATACTTCTATATACTAAGAAATAAGTTGTAGGTAATTAGGTTACATTTTTTTTTCAATACAGTAGACTATTCAGTAATAATAATAATAATATATATCTTTATTGTACACTAGAATAATAACATAGTACAAAGTAACATAGTAGCTTATACTAGGAGGTACAAGTGGCGGCTTTATCGCCCGAAGGCAATCTCTTCCAGGCAACCATCAGTAGTGGCTGTTGGGAATTGACTTATAATTAAATTCACTTAAAATTCCAAATTCAAAATATTTTGGTAACATACGACTAAGGATAATGTTTGCTAAAACAGTTCTCACTTGTTTTCTGCTATATTCAGGTATTTTTAACCGACTTCAAAATAAAGGAGGAGGATCTCAATTCATCGGTTTTTTTTTGTATGTTCAGCGATAATTTCGTCGTTTATGAACCGATTTTAAAAATTCTTTTTGCATTGGAATGGGCGTAGCTTACAGGTGGTCCCATCGTCACCATATCGAGATCTGATGATGGATCCCAATGAAATCGAGGGAACTCCTCAAATATCATAGGCACAATTGTCGCGATTTGGGTACTCGGAATAGTTTTCATTGAAGTCGGTTCCTTTTTGTTAAAAAAATTATGGTTCAGATACAGTTGTCTGCATATAGGTACTTTATAAATATGGGAGCTTATAAAATTATATTTCACAAAGATACATGTTTATAGAAAGCGTTATCAATAGCGATATTAAAGTAGGGTACGTTCCACGGTTTTCAATCGTAGTCGGAGATGGCATGCATCCGGTACTGGGAGTGTAGCCGACTATTTTGTACGCGAAACGGGAACATCAAACGACCTCTTCACATTTCATACTTTACCCTCTCATTATTTTTACTCCTAAGGTTTTATTAAAGTAGAATAGAGTGTATTAATTTGTAAATTTTAAAACAACAATTCTTCATTCTAATTTATTTTAAGTTTGTTGATAAAATATGGCATTAGTAGTTGCACTGACTAAAATTATTAAAGCGTTCAATATTTTCACCAAAGAACCCTCTTATTAGTTTTGAAAGTAACAGAAACTTAATGTTTGATAATATAATCAATACTCGTATCTACGAACACCACAAATAATTGAATTTGATATGACACTAGATTGTTGCTCAAATCCTTTGTAATATTAGTACATACTAATTAATTTGTATGGCAGGTATTTACGGAATATCATTTTATTTAAGAGTAGCTCTATTCAGTATTGTTATAGTTATGTCAAAATGAGGGTTATATTTTTTGTCATTTTAAATTCAACCATACCTATTCTAGTTTTGCACGTATTTGTTAATTACACATTCATGTGTCTCAGGCAGACATGATAAGCCTTTTCAAAATATAACTAATTATACTAATAATGAGATACATCTAATTAATACAGCCTTAGTGATAATTTTATGTCTGTTCACATGAGCTTTTGTCACAAGATACCACGAAAAAAACACCGTGTTTTACAACAACAATTTACAATAAAGCTAATAAATACTTTGAAAGTAACAAAATTAATAATACGCAATAGGCTTTTAATGTACGAGTTCTGAATAATAGGAGAGGGGGCCTATGTCTGTTATTATAACAACGAAATTGAGTTCAATTATTATCAGATTAAGAATGAAACGACAAAGGCTTTGTACCTCTGGATCTATTATTATCTACAGCCTCCCCTATTATCTGTATTGTCACATCTACAAAGTTTATCATTCTATTTCAAAACAGCAATAGGGATGCCCTATTAAAGTACAAAGGAGACAGTGTCTTTATTTATGACGTCAGTCTCTGTAGTTTAGTAATTGCTGATTAAATACTTACTTCATTTTTCTGAACAAGCTCCAAACGAAATGCAGGATCACGTTTCAATCGCTCAGTCCCAATCCATCGGCAGGATATCGACGTTATTCTAGCAAATAGGCCGGAATGAGCACGCATTCTCGTTTGGTAAGCGCCTGGCTGGCGGCGAACTTCTCTCTATTACGTATTTGGCAAATAGGATAGCTTCGGTTATGATTGTGCCAGCTATCTCCGAGATCTCGGAAAACTTCTTTCACTATTACTACTATACTACAAATTTTAACAATATCATGTTATGTTTGAATTTTAAAAAGATACGTGAAAAGAAATTGGCTGCATGCGAAGCGTTAGCTAGCTCATAGTGCACAGTTTCTCACTCAGTTTTAAATCTGAAATTTCAACCCCAACCCCTCTCACTATTATAAACGTTACGTTCACAGCTTGTAAGTTAAGAATTTTGCAATTCAAACAAGTTTATTTTCCTTCATACTTTATCTACTGAAGTTTTAATTAAAGCTTATTTGCCGTCTACTATTTTATGTAACTACTTACAAAAAACTAATATTAAAGTTTATTTGGTAAAGTATATATAGTTTGAATTCAAAGTGTTATGATAATACGTAAACGCAAGTTCAAGGCGTCGTATGTTGGTAAGATAGCCATCGTTCGGACATGACACAAAGATACAAAGATGTGGGGTTTAGTGCGATCTTTTCGTGGCTCGTAGAGATAGCGGCGGCGAATTGAATGCTGCCCGTTTTCTGGCTTATCCCCATGTAACAGATACTTTGTTATTTTTTATTTGCGTTCTTCTGGCTTTACCTTTCTGGTAAGACTATTTTCCTTATTACGACTACTCGCATACTTTTATAAAGGCGAAGTCTATATATTTACTTTCCTTTTTTTCTAACGAAAGCATTTTGTGAAATGGAAACGTCACAACGGACGAGTTATTACTGGGCAGGTAACTGAGGCAATTCTCTTATAGGAGACTCGTAGATTTATATAAAGAGGAGGCGAAGGTTAACGTATGTATATACATATATAAAAATTGTTTTGTATTACGTTTGTTTAGAGACTTACAGACTATAAATATATCTAGGATAGATAGATGGATTGTATGTCATTTTATTTTTCGACATGAAGTGGCAACAATGAACAAGTAATGCCTAATAGTAATTCTTAATAGTAAGTAAGTTAAAGAAACACGACATCAGTAGCGCTCATAAATGTATGTTTTTTAATGTTCACTCTCTATCCATAAATAATGACGAAACTTTTAGCAACTGTGAACTAGTGAATTGTGTCCTTCTTTACCAATCAATCCATCCAATTCAAGTAAAGCTCTATTGTGTTGAATAGCTCTTGATTTTTTTAAGATTTACTAGTAGAGGCTATCTTTAATTCGTGGTATCGTGTCTACAGACAGACAGAGTTATTTTTTCGTTTTTAGTATTTGGAATTAAAAATTTAAGCTGTATTATTTAAAGTTGACAAAAGGTAAGTTCGTGTGACATAAGTGCAGATAGTATGGATATTATAAAAGGTGACCGAGGGACCAAACTACTCAAGATAGCATAATGCTAAAAGATAAGAATAACTTGAAATAAACCCTCAACTAACGAATACCGTCATCGTGGTGTAATAAGGTAAAACCTACGAAGAGGCTTATCTCATATAAGTGGACTGTTAAACGATGATGATCTTAAATTGAAATTCTCCAGAGAACAGCATTAATCCCTACTAATATTATAAATGCGAAAGTAACTCTGTCTGCCTGTTACGCTTTCACGCCTACACCACTGAACCGATTTTGATGAAATTTGGTATGAAGATAGAACTGAACTTGGGAAAGGACATAGGCTTTTTACTGCAATTATCGAGATACAAAGCCCAAAGCTAGGTGATTATAAAAATACATAAATCGTAGATGTCAAAATGGTTGATTTATCTCCTGCCAAAACTTCACAGGTTGCTAGGCATAACACACTTGCATGGCAACCATGATGACCATAAGGAAAAGGAGGAGAATATTATAAAAATGAAAGGAAAAATAATTTACGGGCGATCTGAGGTCGGGAAGGGGTAGGGGGGAGGTGTGGGTAGGGGAAGTGCTACAATAAAATTACGAAAAATATTTTTATTTAGGGTACCTCCCCTACACGTAAAGTGGGGATGTTTTTTTTCTAGCGGCTACCCCATCATGTGGGGTATCATTATATAGGTCTTTTAAAAACATTAAAGGGTTGTTAAGACGATTTTTTGATTGAGGTATCGGTTTGCGAGAAATTCCACTTTAAAGGCCACTTTTTTGTAAAAACAGGGCCCTCCCCCCCTCTACAAACTAAACGGCCACCTCAAAAAATCTGGAAAAATTCGTGATAGTGGTCCATATAATGGACTTTAAATAAAAACTATAACGAATTAGATGACTTTGTTAGTTCAGGAGTTATAGAGGCTTAACTTCTACAATGTGCTTACTTGGAAAACGTCATACAAAATTAACGCATTAATACGTAAACATAATAATTATTCATCCATACAATTTCTAATCCACGTACCATTATGGGTGACTGAGGAACCGTTTCTTTTTTATTTTGATCTTTTACAATTAATATTATTTTTAAACGAAGTTTAGTGAAAACTTACTTTTTATGTCCCGAATACACTGTAATTTATTTGATTTGAAATATTTATTTTTCACCCTATTTTGACTTAATATCGAAAATTCACCCGTCAAAATATCTACCTTTTTCAAAAAATTGGGGTGTTTTTAGGGTTCCGTAGCCAAATGGCAAAAAACGGAACCCTTATAGATTCGTCAAGTCTGTCTGTCTGTCTGTCTGTCTGTCTGTCTGTCTGTCTGTCCGTCCGTATGTCACAGCCAATTATTTCCGAAACTATAAGAGCTATACTGTTGAAATTTAGTCAGTCGATGTATTCTGTGAACCGCATTAAGATTTTTCTATAAAAATAGAAAAAAAACAATACATTTTGGGGGTCCCCATACTTGGAACTGAAACTCAAAACTTTTTTTTTCATCAAACCTATACGTGTGGGGTATCTATGGATAGGTCTTCAAAAATGATGTTGAGGTTTCTAATATATTTTTTTTCTAAACTGAATAGTTTGCGCGAGAGACACTTCCAAAGTGGAAAAATGTGTGTCCCCCCCCCTCTAACTTCTAAAGTAAGAGAGTCATAAAACTAAAAAAAAAATATGTTGTACATTACCATGTAAACTACCAACGAAAATTGGTTTGAACGAGATCTAGTGAGTAGTTTTTTTTTTATACGTCATAAATCGTAACACGCAATATACCTTTCATCCAATCAATACACTAGTATAAAAACATCGATGAAAGTTACAACGAACTACAAGAACTTTTATATGATGTTACTTGCTGGTACGGAACCCTTCATGGGCAAGTCCGACTCGCACTTGGCCGCTTTTTTGTTTGATGAAATCTCTACTTTTCGATGGTGTAATCCCTACTAATATTATAAATGCGAAAGTAACTCTGTCTGTCTGTCTGTTACGCTTTCACGCCTAAACCACAGAACCGATTTTGATGAAATTTGGTATGAAGATGGAACTGAACTTGGGAAAGGATATGGGGTACTTTTTAGCGCGAAAATAAAAGTCGTAGGGTTCGAAATAGGGGACGAAAGTTTGTGTCGAAGTTCCTTATTATCAAACATAAAATCATGTAAGATTGTTTACCCTTACCGTGTCGCGCGATATAAACGAATTCCACGCGGGCGAAGCCGCGGACGGAAAGCTAGTATATCATATAGCAAACAGGTACTTTAAAGTGGAGCCCAATTATTTGATACTAGCCTTTAAAAGGTAGAATGTCTTTGATAGAATAAACTATGGAAATAATTCGTCATTAGATAGAGACCGGCTAATAGTGTCCGTAGGCGACGTCGCTCGGAACAATAACGTTCGTCTATGTGGAACAAAACACCACCCCACTGCACTCTCGTGTATCCATGTTTAGTAGAATTTCTTAAAAAGATTTACTAACGATTTCTCCATATAGTGCGATACAAAAGGCTAACCATTAAGTAGGTATACCTTATGAAATAGTTTTACTCGGTATAAAAGGTTTGGAAATAACACTCCTAATATTTACAATTTCATTTTATCTTTCATGCATCAAACCAAACATTCGTGACTATTGGTAACTTTGACGTTTAATTCAGTATGTACAGAAAAGCAAAGAATTGTTCTTAACCCCCGACAAAAAACGACGGGGTGTTATAAGTTTGGCGCGTGTGTGTGTGTGTGTGTGTGTGTGTGTGTGTGTGTGTGTGTGTGTGTGTGTGTGTGTGTGTGTGTGCGTGTGTGCGTGCGTGCGTGCGTGTGCGTGTGCGTGTGCGTGTGCGTGTGCGTGTGCGTGTGTGTGTGTGTGTGTGTGTGTGGCATCGTTGTTCTTCATTCCCGAACGATTAAACCGATTTTGTTATTTTTTTTGAAAGGAAAATTAGCCAGGAGTGTTCTTAGCTATGTTTGATGGTGTGGATATTGGTCCTATCAGTAGAGGGTTTTTAAAATTTTACTTGTAATTTGTGCACGTAATGCATATTATATTACCTACTAGTTGACCCAGCGAACTTCGTACCGCCCAACTTTAAAATTCCAGAACTTGATCGCAGCGCCACCTACCGGGTACAATTGCGAATCTAAACCATTCCCAGATCCCCTTGAACACACACAAAAAATTTCATCAAAATCGGTCCAGTCGTTTGAGAGAAGTTCAGTGACATACACACTCACAGAAGAATTATATATATAAAGAAAGATTACAATTATAAACAATAATATTCTTTTGAAATATAATTCAAAAACATTTAAATTGATCAATTTATTATAAAATAAGAATATAGATAGTGATCTTTTACCTTGAAAACATAACAAAAAAATAATTTGATTTGATTTTTCTTAATTAACTTTGTCTTCATCTTTCTCCTCTTTTACTTTTTAGTCTCGTTTTCAATTTTCAGATTCAAGATAAGAAATTTTCATAGACGGAGAAATTTTGATTGACAAACTCAAATTTACTGACAACTAGTTCAAGTTCTCCCTTAGGGTTGCGGAGGTCCGATGCCAGTCGCTCCGTGGAAAAACTGGTATTCAAATAAAACCGGTTGAACTAGTAGCCGACCGCAAATAATATTGGGAATAACGCTAGGACGAAGAAGAAATGTCGAAATTATTACGTCCACCAACAAAGACGGCTCAGCGTACTTTGGCGTAGTAACTGCCTGCCACCTACAAGTAATTGATGAGGTTATCTCAACTGATCAACTTAGCAATTTATCTAAAGTAAAGGTACTTGTACCACAAATCAAATGAGAAACAGTTGAGCTCGTCTTTCAACTTTGGTGATCGGTTGTTTGATTGAGTTCTTGCTCCTGTTTTAATATAACGTTGACTGTGTGTTCACGGTTCACCGGCAATCTGGCTTGTTGGCCATGCGTTCAATTTGCTGACTTCCTTTGATACATATTTCAACAAGTTTCATGGCAACCGCGTAACTGACAGACACACTGAAATTTTACCTTAATTAAAATTGTTTGTATCAGTGCATTACATCGCTTTTATCGGTCGTTCGTTTTCACATATAATTATTGTGAAACTGAATATGTGAAAGCAGTGTTGCATGTTATTTTTAATAACGGCTTTATATCACTTTTAACATAACTATATTAAACACTGATATTTATTCGATGTCAGAATTTCAAATAGGTTAATGCAAGTCCTTCTCTTATCCACAAACACGACTACAATAGTTTTGAAAAAAAAATTGCTGATTGTTATAATTTATTTTGCATTGTAAGTAATAATAATTACATGTCTATGAGACATATATTTATTACTTTATTTCATAACCTACGTACAAATTAAATCAATTTATTAACGTGCCCTAGAAATGTACCTGAAGTTATACCAAATACCTTTGAAATAAGTGCATTGTATTCGTGTTCACATATAAAAAAGAAATTTCATAACAGAATATATGTATATTATTATAATCCTTGCACCAATACCAAATTATTTGACATATTTTGCTTGATAATATCTTACTCGGCTGCTATGCCTTACCGAGTCATTGGTCATTATTAGGTATATTCTCGAAGATAAAGAAACAAATGTTTTACTAATACGATAGAAATAAATATTCATCATCATGATCAGCCTATCGCAGTCCACTGCTGGACATAGGCCTCTCCAATTGCACGCCACTTAGTTCGATCCTCGGCTACTAGCATCCAGCTCCTGCCAGCCGTCTTGCGCAAATCATCACTATAACTGGCCTGTGGCCCACACTACGAACAATACAATATATATTATTATATCGTAAACAAGAGGTATAATCTACGTAAGTTAAATGATACAATAAAACAATGTATGGCACACTTATTAATAAGTAATGGCATTAACTAAAAAAACTCCCCAAAGCAGGGCCGGATTTACCATAGAAGCTGAAAAAGCTGAAGCTTGGGGCGGCAGAATTAGGGGGGCGGCAAAATGGCCCTATAAAAAATATGGTACAGAAAAAAGTAGGGTTGCGGACACACAAATGTTAATATTTTTTAAAAATACATACCTGGAGTATAAATCCCATGTCGCGGGGGGCTTTACAAGCATACATAAAATGAAAACAGAGAACACCCAGACTTAGGAAAACAATTTGTGAATCGCACAAAGTGTTTTCCCATGTAGGAACCCACAACACAGTAGAATGCAGCGTGGCGACCATTTAAACACTTTCTTTTTTGACGTGTGGAAACCCCCTCGGGCCGTCACCCTACCGGTGTTTGTAACGGGGCTTTATGTCGGCATCGAATCGACTAAAACTACATGGTGTGCCACTCTGCACCTGAAATAGCAGAAGTCCAAGGTTATTACGTTATTACGCGCTCTGAACCCCTCCCAGTGCCTCCTCTCACTGAAGCGGGCGCCATCCATTGCTTATCTCTTCATGACGACGTACGGAACACGCGGATGCCCACACCGGTGCACCGTACAGTGCCATAGACTAGACAATTCCCGTGTACAGTTGTGTCGTCGCGACATTGGCTCCATCCGAATTGGGCAAAAGTCGTCTAAGTGCGGTGGCAGTGTCGACTAGCTTTGAAGAAAGCTGTCGGAAGTGCTCGTCGAAGAGCTACTTACCGTTAAGGATCAGGCCCAGATAATTAATCTGGGCCCGGACCACTACAATTACCGATTTGACCACGGACATGCGGGCAGCGAGCACCCTCTCAAACAACTTACCCAACTCGTCCAGCAACACGATGGACTGGCCGTGACTGAATCGGCAGACCGTCTTGTCTTCTGGAGTTTGACCAAATTTTCGCTCTTCCAGCCCTCAGGGAAGTGTCCGGAGGGCATGCTAGCGTCCAACACTTCCCTGAGGCGGACCGACCTATAGACGACCGACAAATTCTGCTTAGTTTAGGACTGGATGGCGTTGTGTGTAAGAAGTCCGAAATATTTATTTATTATTATGAACTTCAATTCAAAATTGATTATAAAATTTGTGTTAAATTGAGTTAAATTAAAATCAGTTAATGACGTTTATCGAATGTGCTATATTTTGATTTAGCAGTTTTGAGACTATAACTTGACATTGGTAACTGTGTACCTGGAGCTGTCTAGGTCGTGCCGGTTGGCAGAAGTTGAATTTTATTCACTCGCTCGCGTATCTCCTCCACAACCCGCCGCCGCCGACCAAGTACTGCCAACTCTTGGATATATTGACGTTGACAGGTGCATGGTTATATCATAGAGGCCTATCTGCGCGACAGAACGTCAAGTTTGTGGTTCGGAATGGGGTGGAGAATCGAAGGAAAGTGTGTTGCGGGGTTCCTCAGGACTCTGTATTGGGCCAATTATTATTGAACCTCGATGCGGTCGTCGGCTATGCGGACGATATCCTAATACTGGCCAGAGGGTCACGCTTTGAGGAAGTGCTTCTGCTCGCAGAGCAGGAAGTGGCTTGTGTTGTGGAAAAGATTCGTAAGCTGGGCCTAAGGGTCGTGCCTCAGAAAACTGAGGCGATTTGGTTCCATAGCCTACGTAAGCGGCAGAAACTATCCAGCTCGCGCCTCCGAGTGGGTGACACTGAAGTCCGGGTGGGCTAGAACATGAAGTCACTAGGCCTCATCCTGGACAGTCGGTGGAGCTTCGAAGAGCATTTCGGGCGATGAGTCCCCTGGGTTCGAGGGGTAGCAGGGGCGTTACATCGTCTGCTGCCTAATCTCGGGGGACCAAGAGAAGGTTCCTCCCGCTGTAAGGCTCAACTTAGGAGTCTGCAGCGGCTGATGGCCACTCGGATCGTACGGGGCTACCGTACGATCTCGTATGAGACAGCGACGATCCCAGCGCAATCTCCACCCTACGACATTCTGGCCGATATGGATAGGATGGTCTACGATCACATTCGTTCCGTCGGTCGGAATAGCGAAGGGACAGCACCGGATCATGAGCCTGAAATGCTACGGCAGAACGCACACACGCAAGCCTTAAGGGCTTGGAGGGCACGGCTCGAAACACAGGGCTGTGCCAGCCAAGGCGCTATTCGAGCCGTTCTGCCAAGCATCGAAGCTTGGATAGAGAGAACCGACTGTGTCACCTACCGATTGACTCAGATACTCACCGCACATGGTTGTTTCGGTGAGTATCTGAATAGAAACGGACGTGAGGTTACGGCACAATGCCACCACTGCGGGTCCGACCGGGACTCCGCCCAGCACACGCTGCAAGACTGCCCTGTGTGAGAGTCCGAGCGTAGAGACCTGGTCTCCTTCTGTGAGAACGGAATGCTCCAGAAGGAGTCCGCAGAGCGGGATCGGGAAAGGGCCGATCCTACTCGAAGGAGGCGGCGAAGGGGACGCGGTAGAGGCAGCTAGTCCCAATTTTTGCCTAAGATTCGTTGCCTAAGAGTCGTTGCGGCCACATTTTGGGGAAATGTGACCAATGCAAGCGACCCGAGCAGGCTATACCCTGGTGCGGCTGGTGTCGTTTGGGGCGGGTCGGTGTCCCACTTTTTATTGTGTAAATCAGAGAGAGGCACGATATCGTCCTGAACCAAGGCTAATTTATTGATTACCCTGAGATGTACCCTAGTCATGTGGTAAGGCGGGGGGGACTCCAGAAGTCGCTGATGCGTTCCTGGAGCTCCTCTCGACTGCCGATGTAGGCCGCCGCGTGGTTTAGTGGGTAGACCGATTCACCAGGAGTCCCACACACGCCCTCCGTCTCCCCCACGGAGGGTATGGTGCGAAAAGTATTCCCCGCGGAAACAAAAAAAAGGTGCATAGTTAACAGTATCGGGCCTTACTTACATATCTTCCTTAGCCTACCAAACCTTATAAGTAGTGCGGTAAAAACCAAGTTTTGCTTTACTTTTAAAAAACGTTGGAAAAGTAATCTCGTAACTAGGTTATTTCCTAAAGAAAGGAATTAACTGTATTGTTCCTAAACAGTGTATCTAATTTTAGAAGTCAGAAGGGGCGGCAAAAATTTTAAAGCTTTGGGGCGGCAAATGTGTAAATCCAGCACTGCCCCAAAGTGATAAATTTTCCCCAAAATTATAAATTTTGAGAGCTCCATCGAAAGACGAGATGACGTGTCTTGTGTCACTTACGTCATCACCGTGTCTCGGAGTGCCATACCTTGTTTTATTGTATCATGGACTGGCTTGTTTGCCTAGTCTAGTCATTCTCAAAATGCACCATTTTTAGGGTTCCGAAGTGACTCGGAACTCTTATAGATTCGCCATGTCCGTCCGTCCTTCCGTCCGTCCATCCGTCAGTCCGTCCTCGACCTACCGCCCAAATAATTGGTGCTAGAAAGATCTAACTTTCCATAAATATGTGTTGTAATTACATGAACATAGTACTACAATAAAATTATGAAAAATATGTTTATTTGGGATACCTCCCCCCTACATGTGAAGTGGGGTTGATTTTCTGTTCTCGCGTCTACCCCATCGTGTGGGATATCATTAGATAGGTCTTCTAAAACCATTAAAGTTTTTTTAACCACATTTCGATTTAGGTATCCGTTTATGAGTTATTCAATTTGAAAGCACATTTTTTTTCTTCTAAAAATAGGGCGTTCCCCTCTAAAAGCAAAACTGCTGGCTCAAAAACTTTGAAACAAATCATGATAGAACCCATTGAGCCCATTGAGGACTTTCAAGGAAAACTATAGCGGTTTTCTTAACTTTTTTATTTTAGGTGTTACATTACGTAACCTAACTTGTAAAATGTGCTCACTTGGAAATCTGCGTACATAAATAAAGAAATATTAATTTAACATAACAATTGTCTATTGGACAGGATTTTATTATTTTATTTCTACTACAATTAGATTCTACCTACAATTATGGTTGATTACGGAACCCTATTCTTTGCATGCCCTGACACGCACTTGCCCAATTTTTTATTATTTGATGTTAGCGTCATATTAGGTTAGGAAAGATATAAAAGACTAAACTGAAGTATCACAATATATAAATTCAAGTACATTTCCGGTACAAACGTAAACAATGTATAATACCTTATATTTTAATGGTGTATATAATAATGTTCACAAGTATACTTTAGTCCATTAGCTAAGCTTGTGACGGGGGTACTCTCTAAGCGGATCAGAGAATAGGTTTACGCGTAAGATAAGATGCCAGAATGGTCTCGGAAACTTAATGGCGGCTTAAATAAATCAATACAACAAAAATTTGGCTACCGGGCTTGAACGCCATGACTCGTATTTTAAAAATTCATTATGTTGACTTACATGCGGTGTGGGAAATATGAAAATTCGCTGACTTTAGGTCTTTTTTTTTTTAATGATAATGAAGTTTACCGTACTTCAATAAAACACAGACCAACCTTTGCGAAGCGCTACAAGAATTCGGCAATCACAGGAAGCTTTTTAGAAGATTTCTTCGGGTTCATATTTTCAGATACTTTATATTATACTTACTATAAAATCATTGCATGTGTTCAGTATTGTTATTTAGGTATAAGATGTGAACAAAAACAGTCTCTAAACACAGCAGAATTCCGAAAAGAAATTTAATATTGCTTAGATCCTAATTGTATTAAAATATTCAAGTCATTTTTTCTCTTTTGTGTAATGCTTTTCGTTTGGCGGCGTAATAAATTATGAAGGTTTTATTTAATTTAAATTCATAATTACCGAAGGCATAGATGAAAGAAAATTGAAAATTAAAAGTTTCGCCAAGAGCTACGGTGGGTGAGGAGAGCGCAGAATGCAAACTTCAATGAAACTCAAAGTAATGAAGTCGGTACACAATAGTTTTATAAGACAGCAGGTGTGTTCAGGTCCACAACTCAATTTACAGCTTTACTGCTGTGTAGCTTGAAGGTAATTATAAATAAATAAATAAATATAAATATTACTATTCTGTCGATTGCTAGTGTCTCTTACTGAATGATAACTGACGCACGGAAATGTCCTCACTGCGAGCTTCTGTCTGTGTTGTTTCAAGTGGCTCTGTGTGCGTCGAGGTGGATCAGGTGACAATCGGTGTTTGAGGCATTGCTGTTTGTTTCCAACGCCCCTTGACAATTTATAAGCCCTTCGTTTTGACACAAAGGATGCCCTATCTGTTTTGAAATTCATGAATCGTTTTGTGAAACGGTAAAAACCTTATTTCGTGAAAATTTGTTCCATTTGTTTATGTATTACATTTATTAGAATTCAATTTGTATAAACATTTGTTAACATTGTGAATACATAATCGAATGAGTGGTCAATAAAATATAAGAATAAGGGCCCAAGTAAACACATTGTCGGAAAGTGGGACTAAAACACAAATAATAATTAATTATAATTTTTAGTTATCAAAACATTCGTAAATACTGAATAAGATTTGTCAATGTGTTCTATACCTGATGAATTTCTTATTCCATTTAATTAACGAAATACGGAACCTACACCGGGTATAGAATACCATATTTTTCAAGCAACAAAGCACTTCACTTATTGGAAAATCGGAGCCGAGGCTAAGAAAATTCAATAATATGAGGGCAGTGGGGTCGCAGTTAGCAGCGGACTGAATCTAACAACGCGTCGTTTATTGAAAGTTATTTGAAAGCCGTCTGTGGTGGCCGCCTGCCTATAAGAGGTTTTACGTTATTTATGACTTGCTATTCTAAGCATTTTTACACATATCCTGTAATACAGTTGTTACTTGTACTGCATATACATGTTCATGACACTGTTAAAATGACACTGCTTCGTTTTGATATATTCATGTGAAGAATATTATTATTATTACTACATTAAAAAAAAACTAAAATGAAAAAGGCCATTCTGAAAATGTCTAGTATACTTCAGAATGTGTAGACTAGTATAAATTAATATACAATTGAATTATAAATATTTGCTTCATTTAGTCTTCATTGTTAAATTGCTTCATTAATTTTATATGAATGATTTGTATTGTTAAATAGGCCAGTTAATTTAGTGAATTAAAACGCGTTAATATGGAAATTCCGGAAAATTTACCATTGTCGTGGAATCTGTGACGTAGAAACATGTAATGATTGAATTTATTCCTACAAATTAATAGGGTTTTAAAGGTCATTAATGTAAAATAATTATTTCCTAACTTCAACCCATTAACTTAAATAGAAAACCTATATTCTATGACAAAGTTTAATTCAAGGCTGGTTATCAATCAGAGAAATTATCAATCAATTAGTTATGCTAGCTAGTATTTACTTTTATTTTAATATATTTATTTAACAACCTCCAATAAACTTTTTGATTACACACAGGTTAAAGAAAGTTCGGTGACGATAAATTTATTAGAAAAGAGCCTTGAATAGATTTTGTAATTATAATTTTAAGATAAAGTACAGCTAAAGAATCTTAAAAAATAGAACACTACGACGAGTTAACTTCCAATAAGTAAGCTATATTAAATTCAAATCTTCTGACTACGGACTATAACGTCTTATTTCAGACATATGTAATATATGTAAATGACAAAATTTTAATGCTATGAAGTCTTTACATATAGTTCTCGCAATAAAACTTACGTGCTCCAAATTTTGTATAGGTGCGCGAATACTATTTGATATGAAATCTATGCATATAGTTCAGATATCAATGAGTTTGCTACGTTTGATATGTTTGCTACGATTAGTTGTGCAAAGCCACTAATAAATCTGTGCACAATGGCCCCTTCTATGCAGCCCGCCTCGCAGATCACACTCACAAATAACTCGTAATAAGCAGGTATATATAATAATATACTATACGAGTTCGAGCTTCATTCGAACTTAATACAGATATTTTAAAAATACGCACTTGTTTCACACATATTAATAAAAATATTTTAAATTAGTCAATATATTAATATCAGAGGTATTAGAGAGTTAATACTTTTGAAGCTATTTGCAGCTTTGTAATCTTAACTGCGTAAATCGAATGGCTAAAAATTTGATGTTTTTCGACAATACAGTGCATTTACATAATAATTATGACTGAAATCTCTAACCGTTTTATGATTTTTTACATAATGAAATAAATGAATTGAAAATGAATAAAGTGTAATTTGTTTTAGTGTGGATCGAAATTTAAAATAAATTGAAGCGGTCATACCTTTAAAGAAACAGTTATTTTTGTTAGTACATCTATGCAAGAGTTAAGTTCTTTCAGCAATTTTATAAGTAATCTTTTCCCGGGTCGGACCAAATGTTTGTGTGATCCGCAAATATTTTGTTTCGGAGTTTGTGTTTTCTATGTACTTATAATATTTGTGTATTTACAAAAAAAATATGATTATATATTTATATCAGTTGTCTATTCAGTTACCAATAATACCTCTGCTAAGTTTAGGGACTAAAAGTTGTAGTGTAAAATGGCCGAAATATTTATTATTATTATATTTTATTTTACTTTTTAAAATGTGTGTTTTACTGGTGTGCCTACGACAGGATAGTTAAAATCACGTCTACACCAATAGGAGCCGAGTATTATTTAAACGAGACTCAGACAAAGTTGCGTGGGCCATTAATAAATATCTATATAAATTTTAACCGACGAATTGACTTTAACATTTATTTATTTCGCCACCTTTAGAAGCTGTTTGAAATATCTTGTATTTCAACCAGCTGCAGGTATTTTACCGAATAATCTGATTTGTTGAATGGACACCGTAATGTATATCATATCATTTACCTGCCATCAATAATCTGAAAATTTAAAATTACCATAAGACTTCAATGTTTTCATTGATGAATTTTTTATCGGAATCGGAAGTCAACTAACTACTCGTAATTCACTAATTAAAACTACTAACATCAACAGTATGCACATTTTAAACCGAATCCAAAATGAACATCGCTAACTATTCACAAATCGTTGAACCGTGCATCTACGCAAATCTGTGCGGATTTTCGTACTGAACTTTTGCCACGGGAAGCATTGTAAAAGCTGAATAGTGGCGGCCATTAACGCGCTCGCTAATTACGAATCCGCCGACCAAATCCGCGGTTCCCACATCTCGCCCTCACTTACAGTAACGATCACCTACATCCAATACAAGTAGTATATACCTACTGATTGCCCTTTGTTAAATATTTTTACTTATAAGAAAAAATTGTGATAAATAGATGAACAAATGAAATTTGATACATACTCATAAACATAGATTGTACATAATGGAGTATGGCAGAAGTTATTTTAAATCCGAAAAAAGTTGATTGACATGATTAACCTTAACTATTCAAAATAACCTTCTTAGGTACTGATTATATAATAAAACTACATACTTTATTTTTATTACGGTTTGCCAACTCAATTGTTCAAATGGAAATGGTTCCTCAGATTTCCAATTATAAACTGAAACAATTTAAATTCACACAATCCAGTCTGTCCGGAATCTAGATTCTTTGAGTTTCCAAGTGTTGTATTATTGCTGGGCTTTGAATAATCTGGAAAGCTACAAGATAACTGTAGCTTACATATTTGAGGCGTGATACAGAAGTAGACAATTGTTTTAAACGACTGTTTTGCATTTTATTGAGTAGAAAAGTAATGAGGAGTTTTCTAGAAAATTTGTTTTGTGTTGAAAAAGATTAAATGTCAGTTCAGTTAATGCGTTAAATGTCACACTTAAAGTATGGAGGATCACACCCATAATTCAAGTTGAATATTAGAGTTCATATGATCGATCGATAGAGTTCTGAGTTCATGACTCGGAACTTACCGTCCGTCACACGTCGATACTAAAAATATATTTATTTTGAGTACCACCCCTACACGTAAACTGGGGATGAATTTATTATTCGTCTAACCTATCGTGTAAGGTATCGTCAGATAGGTATTTCAAAACATTGAGAGGTTGCTAAGACGATTTTCTGATTTAGGTATCCGTTTGGGAGTTATTTAAAATTTCTTTGAAAAACATCAAAGCAAACCCCTCATAAAGATTTTTTATAGGTTTTTTATAAATATTTGTCACAGAATTAAAGACTTACTTTCTATGAAATAAAAGTATTCTGTAATACTTTCCAGTACGAATGTACTCTATTTTTCATGAAACAGTAGTGTAGACTGACCCTATTCATGAAATATACATACATCTCACTAACCTCAGTACGGACGAATTGAATTTTTCAAGATTCTAGTAACGATGTGTTCTACTTTTAGATGTTTTGACAAGACCTTGAGGCAAAATACATTCTTAATATTTAAACAATGTGAAGAACTTATTTCTGTGAAAAAAATTTAAAGATAGTTTTAAACGTCAACAATACTATTTATTTGTTGAGTTCTTGTTGCAATGAGCGATTGCTCCACGATAAATTTATTGTTACAACATGTGATACAGATATTGGACTTGGGATAGCGCATTGCTGAAGCGACATAAGCGAATTCTCGCACACTGTGAAATTTCAGTACTATTACTGGGATATTAATAACTTATTCATTTCATACCAAAAATTAAAGGAATATCAAATTCTTGTAATTAAGTCTAACAACTTTTAGTTAAAATTTTCTCAGAGTATTGCAATCTTCATGACGGCTGGAGCAAATAGGAACACAACGTAGGAATTAAACTTTGAGACAATTTCCCTCCAAACTCACAAGTCTGTCCGTAAGAGTTCCTGTCTAATCGGATTATTATTCACTTTCCTTTGATACGTCGACACAAAGCGTTCCCCAGTATTATAGAGCGCCATTTCTCGACGCGGTTGACGTAGAAATTACCTAAGCTTAGACAAACGTGTCTGGCAGACACTGTTAACTTGACGCGAGAGTTGCTCCTAACTGATTGTCGGCTCCTCGCTGCAGGCAGATGCGACGTTAACTGCTAATTATACTCTATGTACTTATAATAGCACTGTGACGTGTTCCTTCATATTTTGGTTACCTAGATAATGTTGAATTATCTACAGACAAATCGAAAGACGTATTGTCGTTTTCTGTATATGTACTCGTCTATACTAATATTTAAAGCTGAAGAGTTTGTTTGATTTAACGCACTAATCTCAGGAACTACTAGTCCCATTTGAAAAATTCTTGTAGTGTTAGATAGATCATTTATAGAGAAATGCTATAGGATATATATTATCATGCTAAGGCCAATGGGAGCGGAGCACCAATAAATAAATATAAATATTTTCGGACATCTTACACACAACGTAATCTAGTCCTAAACTAACCAGAACTTCTATTATGGGTACTAGATTACTGATATAAATACTTAAACATACTTTTTAGGGTTCCGAAGTTTATGACTCGGAACCCTCATAAATTCGTCACGTCCGTCTGTCTGTCCGTCCGTCCGTCCTCGACTTACCGTCCAAACGGTAAGTGCTAGAAAGATAAAAAATTGCATGAATATGTGTTGTAATTACGTCGACAAAGTGCTTCAATAAAATTATGAAAAATATTTGGGGTACCTCCCCTACACGTAAGGTGGGAATGTGTTTTTTTTCTCGGGGCTACCCCATCGTGTGGGATATCATTAGATAGGTCTTTTAAAAACAATAAAGGGTTTCTAAAACAATGTTTTTGATTTAGGTATCCATTTGCGAGATATTCCACTTTAAAGGTCCACGTCCCCCCCCCCCGCCCTCTAAAAGTTAACAGCTAGTTCAGAAAATCTGGAAAAATTCGAGATAGTGGTCCATATAATGCACTTTGAAGGAAAACTATAACAGATTAGATGACTTTATTACTTTAAGAGTTATGGAGGCTTAACTTGTAAAATGCGCTCACTTGGAAAACGTCATACAAAATTAACGCATTAATACGTAAACATAACAATTATCTGTTGGATACGATTTTAAATCCACGTACCATTATAAGTGACTGAGGAACTTTTTCCTGTGCGTGGCCTGACACGCACTTGGCCGATTTTTTTGTAAATACATACATATTATACATAGAAAACCCAGACTCCGAAACAAATATTTGTGGATCACACAAACATTCGAACCCGAGACCTCTTTCTTGATCAGCAATCGCATACGCTAGCCACTAGACCAACACGGCAGTGAAATGATGCAGAATGATTGGACCTTCGGTCTCACACTCACCAACGAAAGACGACAGCAGGAATGCTGTCATTTAAGATTGATCTTCTGTGTCAGGGTAGTACTACACCGGTCGAGCCGACCCATTTGCACTGAAATAAGCGTGGCTCGACTATCTACCGAAAAGTAATGCGTATGTATGTAGTGCCTTTCATCTGGTTTGATAAAAGTTTGGGAATACGATAACTACTAATATGTATTATAATAATAGCGTTTAGTTGTAATAAATAGTGTTATGAAATATATTTTGAAAATATGGTTATAAGTATCGTAATCTGTGTTCTAAGAATATTTTGTTTATAAGTATATCTAGTATGTTTGAAGACCTCCATGGCTACAATCAAGTAAGAAAACTATATACCTTGACTCCTATCAATACAAACAGCTATAATAACAAACAATCTTCGTCTAAATGGGCTATAAATCTAGTTTTATTTCCAGTGAGACCACTATAAATTGCAGACATATTATTTCAACAAACACTTTCATTTTGGAGCGTCTCACCGAAGCTTTTCGATTTCGTGTTGCCACGTCATGTCCCTAAGGGTTATATCTTTTCATCGTGAGTAATAAATTCTACCGTCTTTTTATTACACCTTACGTATTGTGAAGAATTTCTCTATTATACTAAGTGTTAAGTAAAAGATAAAGGAATTTTCTACAATAATTAACACTAATTTAAATGCATGTTGAAAAAGTATCAAGATACCCAGTAAATGGGATATTCAAAAGCTGAAGAAACATCCTTAAAATGTAAATTTGTACGTACGTATAAGAAAGTTTAAGCGTTCATATCATTGATGATATGGACGTTTAAACTTGGTTATATTAGTAAATTCAAGTAAAAGATAAAATTAAAACCAATCAAAACACAGCTTGACTACGGACTGGTCATGGCAATAAAGTCACTACAAGCTATAAATACGTACCAAAACTTTAAAAACAGCAAATTAAAACCAATCCGATAGAAATTTATCACACAATTAACTCATTAAAAAATACAAAATCGTCGGGGTACGATGAGATCCCAACAGACCTTCTAAAAAAAATATCTCAGTTTATTGCTAATCCTCTTTCATACATTGTTAATCTATCACTAGAAAAGGGTTGTTTTCCAGACAAACTAAAAATATCTATCATAAAACCTTTGCATAAAAAAGGACACAAAATGGATAAAAATAATTACAGACCCATAGCATTGCTTCCGATATTGTCAAAAGTTTTTGAGAGAATTATTTATAAGAGAGTAGTTTCTTTTTTAGAAAAATTCAATGTTCTTACCACAGAACAATATGGTTTTAGGAAAAATAAATCAACTTCACTAGCAATATATAATCTACTTAAGTTGGTTTCAAATAATATCAATGCAAAGATAAAAACTACGGCGCTATTTCTTGATTTAAGTAAAGCCTTTGATTTTGTTAAGCATAGTATTCTCATTGATAAACTGGAAAAAAGTGGCATAAGAGGTTCAGCTTTAGAATGGTTTAAATCTTTTCTAGAAAATAGAACTCAGATAACTAGAATAACTAAATTTGACGCTAAACTCAATAGTATTGTAGATTATGATTCCCATCCGCGACTTAATCATTTTGGAGTCCCACAAGGAAGTATCCTGGGCCCTCTTCTTTTTCTTTTATATGTCAATGATCTGCCACAAGCAGTGAACAAAAATTGTATCCTATTTGCTGACGATACCACGATTATCATTGATTGTAAGAATCAGGAAACATACGAATTAGACATACAAACCACCTTAAATAAGATCATTGCATGGTTAGAGTGTAACGCACTAAATATTAATTTAGGAAAAACTAAACTATTAAACTTTAAAACCCCAAAAAGTGACTATCTCCCTATTACAATTTCACACACAAATCAAGTGATAGAGCAAGTCAATAAAATAAAATTTTTGGGCGTAACACTTGACGAACATTTTACGTGGAAAAGCCATATTGAAGAAATATGTATGAAAATTAGTAGGTTTGTTTTCGCTTTGAAAGTATTGAGTAGTGAGGTATCAAAGTCAACTGCAATAACAGTCTACCACGCTCATGTTACTTCTTTGATCCGGTATGGTATTATTATTTGGGGTAATTCTACCGAAATTGAAAGAGTTTTTATAGTCCAGAAAAAATGTATTCGAGCAATTTTTAATATGGAATGGAGTTCATCCTGCAGACCTGTATTTAAAGATCACAATCTTTTGACTGTTCCTTGTATTTATATATATGAAATTGCAACATTTGTCAAAAATAACCCTTCACTTTTTGAATCTAAAATTAACTTCTGTAAACGTAAAGCAACACAACTTCCATTAAATATGCCAATACCCAGAATCGAACTGTTTAGACGAAATTGCGTGTATATGGCTCCCCTTATTTATAATACAATACCCAAATGGATTACTGATCTACCACTCAAAAAATTTTGTGCTGTGCTCAGGAAATGGTTGGTATACAATTGTTATTATTCCGTTAAGGAATTCCTTCAAAAGAACTCGTGTCCATCATATCATTTTAGAAATGCATTGTAGTTGTTCATAATTATTTAGATGTATTTTCAAAGTATTACACTGTGTTATTGACTCTAATTTAGCTTATTAATTACTATTTAATTTAGCATTTAATGGTTTTATGTTACTACTTTACAAGAGATTGTAACTCTATATTTGCATGCCTGTTGGCGAAATGTGTATCGTGCCTATCATATTCTACCATCTTTTTTATCTGTACCACATTTAAGCAAATAAAGTATATTATTATTATTATTATTATTATTATATAAAAATCTATTTTTGAATCTGTCTCCTATATACTTATAGCCTATAGAGTCTTGTATTTATTACTTTGATCAAAACAACAAATACATCTTAATAACTAATTTGACCAGCAACTGAAGTTACTTGTAATTACAGCAAAACTAATATCTACAAGTTATGGCATCGGTAGCTCGCCAGTCTCGATTCTGCCGAACGCACGCCTTCACCCCCTGCGGCAACTAATCAACCGCAAAGGAAATTAAACAGTTGAATTTATTATCGGATGCCCTCCAATATTAATCCTTTCCAACTATCTCTAATATTACGCCAAATATTCTGTATGTGACCTCCGGAATGACATCCAGTGAACCTCATTTTAGAACTTAAAAGCCTACAGATTATTTTGATAAAAGAATACTGTAAAGACATTTTAAAATATTTAATAAATCCCGACTATAATTTGAGAGTGCTGTATCTGTATTATTTTTTTAACTGTTAATTTTTTTTTTAAATATATGACTACGAAGTCACAAAGTATTATTTTCGATTGTAATTAAGCTAAATTAAGTTATGTTAGTTCATATTACTTTTGTATATTTTAACTACACTAATTATACTAATTAGTGCAACAAAATGTAAATTAGCTCTTCTGACGCAAAGTCTAGCAGAATCTTCACAAACATAACATAGTATGTATGTGTGTAGTGTATGTATGTATTTGTAAATATCTTACTGATGTGTTATTACCATTGACCACAGCGGAAAGCATGTGCACCTCTTTACTCATTTTCACACAGCCACAATAGCCTTGTAGACACCCAAGACATCCACTCCGCCATTGTATTTTTGTCGCTAAAGTTATGAAAAAATATAAATATATATAAACACACAAAAACGTATTGGCTTTGATTAAAAATTAATAAGAATGGAAGTAGTTTCTAGTAAACTCTGAATATTACTATTAGTATGGTAGATTGTCTTAGATTCTTAGATTTGTAATATTTTCGATTTGTATGATTTTGATTCTCTATCACTTGATGATTCATAATTATCATAATGTCCCGTAAGACTAAATTGATAAACATACACTACTCAATAAATATTAGCATCAAAACAACATATGTACTGCAATCATAATAACTATAAGTAACACAAATATATTACATAAAGGGGCAAACGGCGTCACACGTTACCCATAAGGTCATGAATAAGTCCACAACGTATATATTTCTCGGCACACAAGGTAACCCTCAATAAAGCACCCACATTTACTCACTTTATTGTGTAATATAACCACAAAGTAAGTAATTAATTAAGGCAAATAATTAAATAAATTACCTAAAGGTTCACCTACATTTGACCAAAGTCGTGTAACTTTAGAGGTACTACACAATATGTAGGTACGCTCTATTTACTCATTAGCCCGTAATAAAAGTTACTCACACCCACCTTTAACCGTTCGAGCTATTTATCACGAGGTTGTTACAAAACTTTTGTAGAAAGAGTTTTCGAAGTGGACCCCTGTGTCGTCCCTTCTCGAGATTGATGGTTTCTCTCAGTCAACTGGTTGTTCATGGTGTCCATTCTTCCCGTAGTTCCTCTTTGTTTGTACTATTGTTGTGAGTTTTACAATTATCATTAAGATCCTCGTCTTTTTAAAGACCTGTATTTTATAGCTACTTTATGAAACGAAGTCCTATTGAAGATATTCAAACATGGGTATATGCTAGGTATTATTGTGCTTTGCAGCGTACACAATGTTTGCCAGCGCATATTCTTGTTTTCAAGAATGTTCGATTTCATAGATATTTATGGACAATATGAATAATTCAAACGGATAGTGTGGCGTGAAAGAGTCTCAAAGGAAATGCAAGCACCTAGAGTTTAAAATTGACGGTGCTGTCTGCTCGTATTCATTTTATCTTCTCATGGATTTTCCCTAGAGTAGGAGAATATAGCGTTTGCAGTAAAGGTAGTTTTTAGGACTTTGTATGACCATGTTTTTAGTTTTCTTAAATATATATCAATCGATCAGTCTTCAATTCCTTAAATAATTAATATAACTTTTTAATGTATTTTCTTGATTACTTTTTAGAATCAATAGTATATAAACATCGATAAATTTACACTAATATGAATGCATATAGTTATGTAGCGAAATTTCGCTACATTACTATTTTGTTATATATAAAATATTAATATACACGCAATAGATAACATAAATAAAGTACCTTAGCCAAATGTACTTTCAACGTCTTCAAATGTGAAAATGCCAAGGATGAAACTCTGCAAAAAGCATAATGAGGTGTGTTTCTTACCGCAAAAACATTGCGAAAGTTTTTTTTCAAATCAGTCAACTCCCCTTTCTGAGACGCCCGCAAGGCTCATTCAAGCCACGTACCGTAGCTTTCATTCAAATGGACGTGTCGAGTTTTCGAGGCAATTCGAATACTTTATCACAAAGTGTAAACCTATAAAACCTTCACAAGCCGATAAGTAAGCAAAATATATACAGTTATAAGTATTTCCAAGTATTTTCTGAAATCTACCACAATACACATAATATAACAATTTAATAGAACGCTGACTAAAAGTAATCCTACTAATATTATAAACGCGAAAGTTTGTGAGTATGTGTGTATGTTTGTTGCTCTTTCACGCAAAAACTACGGAACGGATTTGGAATTAAACTTTACAGTAATATAGCTTATATAGCAGAATAACACATAGGCTACTTTTTACCGCAATAATCGAGATAAACGGGCGAAAGCTAGGTGATTATAAAAAAACATTAAATCGTAGATGCCAAAATGTATCACTTCACACCACACAAAACTTCACAGGTTGCCATGGATAAGACACTTGCATGGCAACCATAATGATACGCGGGTAACACCGCGGGGCGCAACTAGTACAGTAATAATTTACTTACATAAGGCGCGTCCATAGAGTATATCTAGCCGAATGTCAGAGGTGTATTCTAGCATTCAAATTATTCAAAGCTTTATTAAATAACGATAATTGAAAAAATAAAACAATTATCCCGAAGCTAATCTACGAGTACGTCGGATGCTGACTGTATTTGCATACATTTAACGGAGATTAATAAGGGTCGTTAAGCTTATAGAACCCCGAAAAGCCTGATGTAGGGGCTGAGAAATTCAATATACATATTTATTGGCTTGTTCCTAAAATAATTTCAGGTAAATTTCATACTCTAGTAAATTTGTATACCTAATAAAAATTCAATTACGTTGTCTTTTGACATGTCTCGCAGGTCTTTTTCTACAACGCGTATTTGCTTATGAATTCCGCTGAAGTAGAAAATATGTAACATGGATATTATCAAGACAAGCGATAATTCGCTGCTACGTTTGCATGGCACTTGTATAAATAAACAAAACTCTTCTTGTGATGATTTGTGTGCTTTATTGCGTTGTGTTTTCCGTTATTTGTTTTTCCGAATAAATGAATAGATAAACAACGAATAAAACTCTAAATAGTATGGTATTAAAATATTTTTATGCCTCGGTTGCTCAGTGGTATCGTATGCGACTGGTGTGCTTTAAGGTCTCGAGTTCGAGTCCCGGGTCGAACCAAATGTTTGTGTGATCCGTAAATAGTTGTTTCGGAGTTTGGGTGTTTTCTATGTATATACTATATGTATTTACAAAATAAAAATAAAAAAATTAAATTTATTGACTGCAATTGTCTAAAAGGAAATTAGAAAAGTAGGAATGGCTTTATTTAACGTAAAATTAAGCATATATAATTGTCTTCTTCTGCCTAGTGAACCAAATTTGAAGGTTGAACTATCTGTCAGTATACTTGAGAGAACTGACTACCCAATAAAGATTACGAAAGACGTTCATGACAACCGAAACTTCCATACTTCGAACTGTTATCAGAAAGTTCTTATGAGTAAAACTCAACAACATCGATTAATCCATCCCGACCCTTGATCTGATGTTGCATACGCTAGCCGCTACACCAACGAGGCAATCGTTCATCGCATATACAGCTAATGTCACCATTTGAGAACTGATCTCTATAGGCAGTTATTGATTCTACATCCCCCATGGTGTGTCTATTAGCACCTAAATGTACTTGATAAGAGCTATCTCACTTCCGTTGGTTCCCATATAGATAGATATCTTTGTTCAGAATGGTGTCTGGGGAATACGGTCCTTTTCATAGCTATCTTCATGGATACCTTATCAGACTTTGAATCTTTTAGGTAATAGTGGTCATATGCCTTGGTGCATTAGATCGTAATTGTAACTTCCTTACTTCGTCGTTCTTTCATTCTACGTCCTTACTGAAAGAGTATGTAGTATCAAGTATTTTTAATGATGATATTCACCATACCTCTTCCAAAATCGAATTCTATAGGTTAGATTAAATTTCATAAATGTATTTTAAAAAAATGTTATATACTTGACTTCAAATATGCCAATGTAAAAATGTATAATCTTACAGCAACTTTAGTTCCTGATGTGGTCAATAAAGTATTACTATTATACCGTAGAAATGGCATTCCATACTCCTCAATCATCATCATCATCATCAACAGCCTTTAACAGTCCACTGCTGGACATAGGCCTCTCCTTTGAAAGGAGGTTTTGGCCTACTATACCACGCTGGCCAGACGGGTTGGTAAAGGGTTTGTTTCAAGTTTTCCTTCTCTGGGCAGTGATGTTAGCTGCTTATTTTGTTCCTTTAGTCGCCTCTTACGACACCCATGGAATCAATAGGGGTAGTGACACTTTGTATTCTTAATCCGTCACCACACGGACGGCTCCTCAAGCCAATTATTAAGTCTAGTAAGGGTATAGATAAGGCAAGTAAGGAAATATTTCCTTTAATTATTTTGTATTAAACTGCCACAAAGTCTCGTTATTATCGGTCGATATTACTGGATGCGTATTGCGATAAAGCGTCCCCCTTTTCGCACACAACGGCGTTTTTACCGTGTGTAACAGACACACAGAATCAAACTGATGTAATGGCGTATGTACAGTTGGAGAAGCATATATATATATATATAGAAGCATAAGCAGTGGATGGACTGCGATGGGCTGATAATGATGATGATGAATTAAGTTTTATGGACAGTATTTTTCAGACAGGCAGACAACAATTCATCATGTAAATTATATAATTACTATATAAGTAGAATAAACAAGTTTTTAAGATATTTTTTTAAAAGCTTGGTTTTTTAAGTTTAATTTTATAATTATTATTGACTTTTTAGTTCTTTTCGAATTATTCTTCGCAAGCCCTTTCATTTGATACCCGTATTGAAGAAGTGCATTATTTATTATTTTACAGGTAGTAGAGCCACGCTGATTTCAGCACGAACGGGCCGGCTCGAACAGGGCAGTACTACCCTCACACAGAAGATAATCCTAATAATGACAGCATTCTTGCTGTCGTATTTCGTTGGCTCCGGAGGCCTAATCATTCTGCACCATTCTCCCGTCCTCCGAAGGCCAGGAGAATGATACAGAATTATCTAACCAGGCCTCCATGGTATGGGCCACCATGCTACATTGCCTACTTTCACAGTGAGCACGGTTGCCCCTACTCCTGGATTCTACTCATGCTTTCCATCAGGCATAGTAGCCACTTTGGTAGGGTTAAATAATAAAAAAAAACCGCCATCTTACATATGCCGCCATGTTGGATTTAGAATGACGTCACAAAGTTAACCATACATTGTCATCCAAATTGAACTTGAATATATTTTAGCTCAATTGATTGAAGAATCACAATGTATGTATGCTTGTTTGGGTGAAATCTTGCAAGATTTCAAACCAAACAAGCATACATCATTTAAAAGCTTATGAAAAACGTCGTTTTTATCGATTATGACTTGCCTATGTGGGAGAGCCTTTACTTTACCTCCACAAATATAACATCGCAATTAACTCAGTAATATTCTTTATTGCTTCAAAGCGAGCATTACCTGTAGATTGCGTAACTCCACAGGGATTCATGAAACATGTTTTTAATTATACTTTGTAGACCACAGGCGATTAACTAAGTAAAAATATTAATTAAAATGATCTGTGCTTATAAAATTCATGCTTGTTTATTTTTCTATTTGCATTGTATGTTGTTCTTAATCAGTCGAAACTCGATTAATATATAGACTATTAATTAAAATAAATTATATTATTATTTGATTGCTTTTAATCTTCAATTAGAGATTTTTTTAAATCTTTAATTCTTGCAAGCATAACACGCACACAAAAACAATTAGATATAGAACAAAAATTTGTAGGTCACAAAAAGTGTTGTACCATGTAGCATTTAAACTCTTTTACACAACATTTCTCACAACACTAAGGAGGGGCGAGGTGACTACTTAAACCGCTACTGTCCACTACACCACCCATGCAGTTTTCCTATGTAATGGGTGATTTTTTTGCTGTTTGGTTTTTCATCGCACTGTTTTTCACAGATCGCGCGTGATTCGCGTCTAGAGTAAAAAATAAAGTTTTGGTTTTTTATTTTACATTTCATTATGTATTTGTAAAGATTTAGAAACAATCAAGGCTTCAAGTCATTGAAATTTATTATCAAAATAAGTATTCTTTAAAAATGTGTATCACTCGGCCCATCGACCTATTATAGTTAGTTCTGACTGTCCCCACATTGGTGAACGGGAACGGGCAAGTCAAAGTTTTAACTAGCCGTTAGATGTCTTTTAAGCCAACCGAAGGCCTCCAATTAATCTTCACGACTGTTTTTATATGATAACAACTGGAACCGACTGCTTAACGTGACCTCTGAATCACTAAGACACTCATGGCATCATGCCACTAACGGTCACCCATCCAGGTACAGACCGCACCGTCATTGCTTATCCTCAGTGGTTTCTCTAATCACTTATATTGTCCAAAATCATCATCATCAGCCTATCGCGGTCCAATACTGGATATAGGCCTCTTCTTTTGCACACCACTCTGATCGAATTTGTCCCAATTACACGTAACGATCTAAATTTTGTTGAAGTCACGTTATATTGAGATAAAACAAGAAGGTGTCACATGTCCACAGCACTCCGAGCAATTGACTTCTTACGCAATGAATTGGTATAGCCTGTATTGTATATTTTGACGACTTTGAACGTTATTTTCGTAGGAGTGTGTGTTTATGCAAAAAAATCAGCATCTATTCAAGAGCTAGAATACCACACCACAAGTGATATTGTTGATATACGAGCGATGTGTTTGTAAAAGTTACTGAAAACTTCTTTCCTAAGATAAATAGTAATAATATTTTCAATGGCATGTAACAACCCCGTAACATTCAATATATTAATTTATTTTTATTCGTTACTCTTACACAATATTGCTTTATAGAAAACTGATATTGTTTGTTTAGATGATGCAATATTATTTGATAGTTTAGCAAACAAAAGATGCTCATTAAATAACCTGTTCTTTTGTTGAAACATTATAAAGATACGTAGGTTGGGTTACAGTATATCTTTAATATAACACTCGGCTTTGAACATTGAAACTGAATTTTTTTTATGTACACTTTTATATTTTGTTTGAGTATATCTACCTACCTACATTTATATGAATAAATTTATACATGTGCCTGTGTATCCACTAAATATCTGTTTCGTATATTGTAGCGATTTCGCAATATAATTCTGAAGCGAAAACTCATATATATTTCAGAACTCTTTTATAAGATCCTCTCAACTTCCAAATTTAGTGAAAATACGCTATAGATATTGAATTCCTTCAGTAACGGTTCGGTAAGATTTTTTTCTCAATGTATGACAACTCGGGCAGATAATATACAACTACTCAGACTCAGACCAATCCTTGGGTTAATATTACATTTCTGGACTAACCCACGCAATCCTTTCGTTTTATTAGACACCGCGCATGATGTTACATTATGATATATGACCCCTTAAGCTGTAGGGCAAAGTCCCATCAACTTACCCCATTGCGTGTAATATATTACTATACATTAAATTACTACTTACACTAATATACCTAATAATAAAAGGACAAGGATTTCTTACTCTATTTTAAAATGTCCGAAATGTTTATTTGTTATAAACAAATTATTATAATCGTTAAAAAGAATTCACACCCAGGCACAGAATGAAGGATCGTGTTGATCATACAAAGGTCCGTCCCGGGTGGTAATCGAACTTATGGCTTAACAGTTGGGAGCACTGACCACTACGCCAACGGGGCTCTGAAATCGTAAAATACTTGATACTAGGTAAATCACCTCGAGAATACGTAGTACTAATTATAGTTTTAATTATAATTCATTATTATGAAAAGAGAAACCGAGCAGACTGCTTACAAAGCGGCAAATTGCTTTTGCTGACCACTGGTCACCCGCAACTCAAGAATCACACAAGCGCGTTGCTAAGATTTCCTTCCTTAATCAGGAGGAGGGGATTTTGGACTCCGATAACCCCACATATTCGATGGAAAGCAACAAAGGAAAAGTTAAAATCGTAAGCTTTTTGGCACATTTCACTTTATTACGTAGTAGAAACATATCATAATTCATAATTTAATAGAATAATTTTCGGAAATGCTTTTGCTTATACGTCTACATAAAAATATAACCACTGTTATAAGGTATCTTTTGTCAAACAATGTTACTTAATATATACATATTATTTATCGATAACAAAAATCAAATTATTTAAGAGCACGCCTCATTAAATAAAACAGCCATCAATATCAACAAATAAGATCTGCAAAAAATATATTTCTGTGATCTCCTGACACTATTTGTGAGACAGTGTTTCTTTTTTTTTGTTTTATAATAACACGGTATACTTTTATAAAATAAACTAGTGTATGTTGGTGATATGATGATATGATACTATGATTGTCTATGATACGATACCTATGATAGTTAGGTACAAATTATGTTACCCGTTACAAACTCAAAACCTCCAAAAAATTTACCTCTTAGCAATATTATATAGATTAATTACTTAGTGTTTTATTTTTTAATGAACGTTTATTAAAATTTTATTTTATTTTAGTTACACTACATTTAATATTTATAGAACGATTCACCAATTAAGGCAAATGGAATTCTAAACTACACTAAAAAATCTAGGATTTAGTGTAGTTTAGAAACTCTAATTACCATCTTTCGGTTACCTCATCAAAGAGGCTTCAGTTTACCATATTATCATATTGTATTCAAAAATACATATGTCATTCAAATCTGGACTCAATCGGACGTCGGAAAGTGGTCCATAATTTCGCATCCAGGATTTTTCTGATACCTTAGGTTTACCTTGGGTTCTGGTCCTTAGTAAAATAATTAATATATAAATATAAATTTATTATTTCAAATACCCAATTATGTATATCCTTAATTATGGCCATTAGTGCGGAATACTAATAAATATTTCGCACGAATTACACACAACATCATCTAGCCCTCTGATATGAATACATAAACATACTTTTTTTGTAAATAAATACACACTATTTTACATAGAAAACACCCAAACTCCGAAACAAATATTTGCAGATCGTACAAACATTTGGTTCGACCTGGGAGTCGAACCCGAGACCTGTTGATCAGCAGCCGCATAGGCTAACCACTAGACCAACAAGGCAGTCAAGTTATATCTTATTTAAAAAACTAAGAAAACTTAAACCTTTTTTTTAAAAGAGTTACTTTAGAAATAATCTGTTTCAATTAAATAAAAGTATTAAAAAAAATAACGATCGTGTTTTAGTAAATGAAATACTTGTCCCTAAAAGCAGTGTATAACAGCGTGTAATTTAAGATTGTTTGATTTCATCACAATGACCCTACAGAATCTCCAGTAAATGACGGCCAGAGAGGTTTTAAAAATACTAAAGGTTAACCTATCTCTCAACAAAAACTACTCGTAACATTGATAGCCCTCGATTTTCCTCCTACTTCCCCTCAATCTCATCCTATTAATTATTTTATCGTGGCTCCCCGCTGGGATAGGGGAAATATAGAGGACTGAATATCCTTCTCTATACTGTTTCAAATAAAAAAACATCTCCATCTATCTTACTGCTTTTATTTTACAGACCTCTAGTCACAACATATTTTAATAAACAGATTGTCACAGACACAGGTGTTTATCTAGCATACCTGCATGAAAAGTCAAAGTAAACAGCCCTTTCCTATGTTGATAATTATAAACTGTAAAAACAGACCTTATTAGACAAATAAAATCTGAATACAAAAGGACTGTCTGTTGAGTTTTGATAAAATTCTTTCCCGTAACCTAAAAAAACAATAAATTACCCCATCCTTTGTTCTATTCGCATGCGTATTGATAATGCTTGGCATCAACATGTATAATTTATGGCTGTCACATACATATAGGCAAAGGGAATCGGGTGACATTCATCAGGCTACAAGCTCGTCACCCGAACACGCCGTAAATCGGTGCAATGGCGTCACGTATTTGTTTAAATTGAATTGATTCAAACACCCTTGTTCGTAATTTAAATTTTTGAATTTTACAGCTGTTACTAGCGTTAGCGTAGAGCGAGCCTAGAATATTGATTCAGTATTGTAATTGGTTTAGTCGTAACATTTTAACCTTGAATACAGATCCAAATTAGTTTATTCTCTTTTTTAAGTAGAAATTAATTTGAGTGACGCCTCACAGAACACGCTGGTTCATTTAATTTATGTGGCTGTCATAGAATCATCCATTTCCGGTGTTAACCCATGATGATGATGATGGAGAAATGGGCAATGGTTTCGATCCGAATGAACCCATAGGGAGAACCACCGGTGTAGCATACACTATACAGCACACACAGTAATCCACACTATGGCGGCCTAGTGAGATGCATTTTAACGCCCCGCGATTTTCAAATTTTTACTGCTCGGCACAGAAAGGAAGAGCGGAACGGTTTTGTTTGAAAGCATATGTAGGTAAACTCTCCTTAAGTATGTAACCATCGTTTTAAGAATAGTTATGGAATAAAAATTATATATCAGTATGTTAAAATAACTATTACTGTCAGACTAAACAGAATACCTAACCTTTCCCAGTATAATTTCTTACTAAGACTTTTTCTTTTTATCCTAAAACAACAAGACAATATGTAAAACGATTATATATACAGTGAAACTGGTTCAATATACTTAAAACTTGTACAAAGATAACAACGTTAAACGTATTTGGAAAATAACATATGGAAATATTTGAAAATTCAAAATGTGTTATTGCCCATCTTATAACCCTAAAATGCAAATCGAATCTATTTTCGCATGGGGGAATGTTTGCGTGTGGAAGTCTGAAATAAGCTTAGCGGCAAGTACGAAATTGGCTTGGATATGTCGATATTATTTAATGTACCGTACCCCCGAGCTTGTTTGTCGAGTGGAAAATATTTATTACCGTTCACCTCAACTAAAGTATTTTCATCTGTTTTTCTAACTCGGTAGGCGCGTCCAAACTTTCCTATGACACTTGTTCGTTCTATTTATCTACTGAAATCTTAGAACTGAAATAAATATAAGGTTTTACTGTTAGACCGTTTAAGTACTTTTAATTAGCTCTGAGATAAAGGCCGAACAGAGTTATATACACTTACATTTTTAGAATGAAATTAAATTATAATATTACAAGAAATTTTAAATGCCTACATTTTTCTGTCTTAAGTTGATTTTTAGGGTTCCGAAGCCAAATAGCAAAAAACGGAACCCTTATAGATTCGTCATATCTGTCTATCTGTCTGTGTCCGTCCGTATGTCACAGCCACTTTTTTCGGAAACCATAAGAGCTATACTTTTGAAACTTGGTAAGTAGATGTAATCTGTAAACCGCATTAGGATTTTCACATAAAAATAGAAAAAAAAACAATACATTTTGGGGGTCCTCATACTTGGAACTGAAACTCAAAAAAATTTTTTTCATCGAACCCATACGTGTAACCCATCTATGGATAGGTATTCAAAAATGATGTTGAGGTTTCTAGTATCATTTTTTTTTAAACTGAGTAGTTTGCGCGAGAGATACTTCCAAAGTGGAAAAATGTGTCCCCCCCCCCCTGTAACTTCTAAAATAAGAGAGTGATAAAACTAAAAAATATATATGTTGTACCATGCAAACTACCAACGATAATTGGTTTGAACGAGATCTAGTAAGTAGTTTTTTTTTAATACGTCATAAATCGTAAACTGCAATTTACCTTTCATTCAATCAATTCACTATTACAAAAACATCGATCCAAGTTACAACGAACTACAAGAACTTTTATATGATGTTACTTGCTGATACGGAACCCTTCATTTGCGAGTCGGACTCGCACTTGGCCCCTTTTTTTACATATGTAACAGGGATCTTTCGGCACATAGCGTGAGGCATCTGAAAGAAATTTAACTTTAGCTCTATTAAATTTTACCGTTTTGTACATATTTAAGAATAAAATAAAATATTTGTTACTGATTATTATTTTATTGTAAGAATCATGAATATAGTAGTCCTATTCAGGATAATTTAAGTTTATATACTGATTTTACAGAAATCTAAAATATTAGATATCTCGTAATACCGGATAATTCCATGTTCAAAGCTTAATTTATTTTCATTAAAAAAGTTTTTTTTACTTTTTTTATGAAACCTTTTTAGTACAATTTTGGGTAAACTTAACAAATGTACTGAATGAAACTCATAAGAACAAGCTCAATTTACATTGAACGACTGTAAAACCTCGGATTTGATTCCCCATTTTCATTTCCCTCATTGATCGGTCGCATGATTACTGAGCCTTTATGGTACAAAAATTTCCCGTATTATTACAACGCTCATCGCCTCGTTTATTCTTTCTTCATCATGGAAATCGCTACTTAAAATAAATAAAAAATTTACTTTTCCTTACTCATTTTTCTCGTACAAAAATAATATAATTGTTTATATCTATTTTAAATAGTTAAGTAAATGTATGTATATCTTTATTGTGTATATTATGTAGAAAGATAAAGTCTCCTCTGTAAGCCTATGTCCAGCAGTGGAATATTAAAAGCTGTTGATGATGACAATGACATCTATTTTCGCATTAAATTTTATTTCAAAATTTTATGGATTAGCTTGTTCATGGCTATCTTTATTACGCACATTGTGCGACACTCGCGTGCGTTTAAAACCTTGTTAGTATAAACAAGCAATACTATTACAAAATGTCAAAGGAATGTTTAATTATATACCTGTCTGAAAAGTTTACTTATTTATAATGAGACCTGACTTGTAACCAAGAGTTCAAAGTGAATTTGCATAAAAGGCGCGGAAACGAATAATATCTTTGATATTAGGAAACTTGGAGGCAATGTCTTGAGCTACGCACACAGCTAATAACATCCGACAAGACGTTCGATATTTGCAGTACTAGTAGGGTTATCACAGTATATTGTAAACGAATATGAGTATGTCAAAAGCAATAAAATATATTGGTAAAACAAGAAACATTCAACAGTATTTTGTCGTTATCGTAGATAATGGATTTGATTTGTATGTAGTGAGACACGCTGAATTCAGCACGAATGGGTACTACCCAAATACAGAAAACCAACCTAACAAAATATAGGTTTAAAAAACTAAACAAACACGCTTTTAAACTAAAAAGTAGAAAATAATTTTAATGTAACAAAGCGTGGGGCGACGCGACGTTATTGAAATATTTTCAGAAAGCACCCCTCGCTTTTTTAATTAAAAAAAAAAGATTAAAAATTTTTTTTTAATCTTTTTTTTTTAATTAATGTATTGTCATCGGTCCTCGATAAATCTACAAAGTTTGAACGAAATCTGGCCGTATAAAGTGGGTCAAAATCGCGTCCAAAGGAGTCGGTTACAAACATACAAACATACAGGTGAAGCTAATATAAAGCGTGTAATGACAGCATTCTTGTTGTCGTAGTTCGTTATTGATTGTGGGATCGAAGGCCCAATGATACGAAACCATCTCACTAAGCCACCATAGCGTGGGTCATATGCTGCATTGTGTGTACTAACAATGAGGATAGTGATCTCTACCTACATACTATGCTAAAAAGATAAAGGTAAAAGGACATATTAAAATAATATAATGGAGTATTTTGACCAAATACTTTACGTCCATGTGGTGACGGATTAAGAATACAGAGTGTCACCACCCCTATTCATCCCGCGGGTGTCGTAAAAGGCGACTAAGGGATAAACTACGCAAGACAACATCAATGCAAAGAGAAGTAAACTTGAAACCAACCCTATACCAACCCGTCTGGCCAGCGTGGTATAGTAGGCCAAAAATTCCTTTCTAAGGAGAGGCCTATGTCCAGCAGTGGACTGTTGATGATGAAGACTTTTTTACCTAGACAATATGAAACACTTTTATTACTGTTCCAAGTAATAAATATAACACAAAACATCAACTGAAATTTAAATACGTTTGGTAACCCTAAAACATAATATGATCACAGCACACCGGTGTTTGCTGGGGGCTCCGTTCCTGTCACATCTGTATAGCTACAAATGTAAATATACTCTTGAATAACATAGTGGACTTTTTTAATAATATACGGAATGCATTTGTTTAAATAAGTATATCAACTTTCTTTTATTCCGATAACAATTAATTAAATTGGAAGTTCACAGAGAAATTCCTTTCTGCAAAATAAAACTTGAGAGTGCATATTGATTAGAATAGGGAATTGAAATCTGAAGTGAATGAACAAACAATGAGTTACTTTGCTGCAAATTATGAAAGTTAATGAATTCTTCCTTAAATTTTTTTTTAAAGTAAAACGATTGAATCTATTGGAAACTCATATATTCTGGTATTTATTTAATAAATTCAACTTTCAAGTTATTCATTCATGATTTTCAATAAAAACTAGTTGTATGGATGTGAATGTTGTATGGTTTTTTCTTTAATATTAAGACCTACCCCTGATGTATTTATGATTAAAATCCAGGAGTAGGGGTCATTATCCTCATCGTGAATGCAGACAATGCAGCAGGGTAACCCTATAGTGGTCAAGTGAGATGGTACTGCATCAATGGACCTCCGGTCTCACACTCACCGACGAAATACGAATACCATCATTATGCCATTCCGGCCCATTTCTGCTGAAATCAGCGTGGCTCTACTATTTTTTTTTTAAGTGTGTAGTTTTATTCAGTGGGTACAAACAACAACCCCAGAAACACGAGGGAGTTGATGTCCCGAGGAGAAAGAGAGAGAAGAATGGCATGCCTAATAAAGGATAGTTCCCATCACGCTTAGACCAATAATAACCGAGTCAAAAATATTGTAAAACAACACAGACCTACCTCATAACTACCTACAATCAATCGTAAAATGAAAATAAAAAGCTAAATTTATCGTATAAGTAATTTTAAATTCCTTCTACTCGTATTGTTATTTATGTTTACCTATTTATTTTTACAGTTTTCCTATTATAACAATCTTATTGATAACAACAGCCTCTGTAAGTGAGCAAGGCTATTAATAAATCATTATTTGAAATAAAAAATGTTTTATAATAAAAAACAAGACGTGTTCGTTTATTCCAGCAAAGATATATTTGATAGTACTTACTAGTAAGTACTTAACGATTTTGGATCCCCTTACATATTTTCCATATACGTTAGACAGCACCTGAAGAAATGCTATCTACCCACAATACAACCAATACTTAGTGCCTCGGTGTAGTGTAGTGTGCGACTGCTGTGCTTGAGGTCTCGGATTCGATTCCCCGGTCCGACCAAATGTTGACAAATTATTTGTGTAACATGTATGTATATATTTCCAAAAAAAATATATGTTTATGTATTTATGTCAGTTGACTAATACTTATAATACAAGCCCTGCTTAGTTTTAGACTAGACGGGGTTTTGTGTAAGATGTCAGAAAACTTTATTAATTTATTATTATTTATAAACTCTCTCCTGTGAAAATAATACTTTATTACTATTATTTTCACAGGAGAGTCATACGGCATGACTAACGTAACGTTACGTAACGTAACGTAACGTCGATTTCTTGGATGAATATACTAAGTTGACTTACATGTACATGTCTCATATGTAGTCAACAAAATTAAACCAAGAAATTGTAAAGGTGTTTGTAAAGTTTGATACATAAAAAACCAGCTCTGACATATGCCCAAATGAATATTTATTTCACGAAATTCATCCCAAATGGACTCACTTCCACCGAATTGTTATTACTACGTAAATAGCCGAATAAGACAAAAGCCATGCATACGATATTACAAAAGAATCACCCAATGTTAACATTCGCACTCAAGGGAAATAATGATCGAAGAACCTTTTGGCAATCTTACTCTGCTTACTTTGTAATGTTGGTACATTTCACATATAATTCACGTTTTCGTTCAACGTGAATGAGATCGATCTGTAGTATAGAAAATAACTATATTTTCTTTATTTTGAACTTCACAACCCTACGTATCATATTATCAGTACTTAGGCGGACTTTGATAGTTATTTTATTAAAGAAATCCTAACTAATATTATAAGTGTGTGTCTGTCTTTTTGTCGTACTTTTGCGCCACAACTACTAAACCGATTTAATGAAATTGGACACACATAGTCTAGACTAGTCTTATGCAGGCACCACACTTCGTTATGCACTATTCGTTATGCGGGTTATTCGCGCGCACACGGCGACGTGTGGAGAGTATATTCGTTTCGTTCACCATAAAAATAACAATGACACATCTCTACAACACACATATTTGCCTTATTTGATTCTTATTTGGCATACTAGTTCGAAGTGTGGATGGCATGTTTGTTGTTTGCGCGCATAACTAATATTTGGGCGAATACAGCGTAGACACATAACGAATAGCGCATAACGAAGTGTGGTGCCTGCATTAGAGGTTGAGAAAGAATATACGCTACTTTTTACAACAATAACCGACATACACACAGGCGAAGCTGCGGAAGAACATTAGTTGGTTATATTTACTGTGTTCAATTAGTTGGATTCCGTTATAAATCTTCACATACACACACACAGTAGCAGACAATTAACATTAATAGTGTACCTATCGTGGTGGTGAATTTATACGACTTTTTGTAGTACATTGACTTTACTTTTTACCCGACTACTATGAACCCAAAAGGAAGGGTAACGTTTAGGCAGTCTACGTATGTGGGTTTGTATCTTACACCATTGTACCTCAACTACTAAACCGAATTTAAATAATGATGTGAAAATAGATACGTATTATTAGCCGAGGCCAATGGGTTGTACAATTTTTTTAAAGATTGCACGTGGCCGGTGAATATTTAGTTTTTAAAATTTGATTTAATTTGTCAGATCAGAACTTACTGTCTATACATATAATATGAAAGTTTGATTTCACTAATACATAATTTATTTTCGAATTACATGGTGATGGTGAAAGCTAAAAGGGATACGCTTTCGTTTGTAACTTGATGACGTTGTTTTCTAGGGTATGAGTACACCGATAGCGTACCAAAGTATCTTGTGAATCTGTGTGAAGTTTGAAAGGCATTCCTCGCCCTCGTACACGGATCTAAATTATAATGTTCACAGACTTGTCTAATTTCGCCTCGCCTCACTTTGTTTTGCGTAAGACTACACAATCATTCTACTGAATATAAATGAAGTTGCCCTGTTCTATGAATAACATTTGCTAAGAGCGCAATTTACATTTCATTTAGGGTCGTTGCCATGTATTGTACTCCAACAGTAACTTCTTTCTAAGTTTACCTTTTGCAATTAATGTTCATCCTGCAGAAAGGACTTCCGTAAGTTTTCTACTACATTCGAGATTTGTGTAGCATAAATAATACTTATCCGAGTAATGTTCTGCTTCAGTAACATAAAATATTACCTCGTGAAGTCAGCTCGCTCGTGATAAGGAAATAAGATTACCTGTAACATTTTTCAAGGAAGGTACAAATAATATAATACTTTCACTTAAATCACAAACGAGTTCTTAACAACAAAGTGAAAACCTATAGTTTGAGAAGCTTGTGTTGTGAACTATCTATACAAATAAATAAGATTGAAGTGTCTGTTTGTAATATCAAATGAATAGTTTCTTTTTACTAAATTCATATGAAAGTATATATCGTCGGCTTATTGCAAGAAGTCATTAAGTGCAAAAAATCAATAAATACATTTTTATCTATAATGGTCTCACAACTATAGATTAAAACGTATTGAGTGATTTTTTGCAGTTAATAACTTCTTGCAATATGCCAACGATATAATAATTACTGCAAAAAATCACTAAATACGTTTTTATCTATAATTGTGAGACCATTAAAGATAAAAAATATTTAGTGATTTTTTGCAGTTAATGACTTCTTGCAATAAGCCGACGATATACGATACATACATCAAATAAGCAACTTTTCGTTTGTCTCTCTGTCTGTTTCGGCTAATCTCTGGAACGACTAAACCGATTACGACGGTACTTTCACTGGCAGATAGCTGATGGCATAAGGAGTAGTTTTAGCTAATTTTTTTAGAGTAGCTTCGCTCCGCGGCGTTACTCGTGATTTACAACAAAAATCGCGGGAAAATTTTGATTCTTTCTGTTGTTCATTTTCCAACACATCATTTTACTACACTATATAAGTTAGTAAAGCGACATCCGCAATTAACGTAAAGCTAACCGTATCTAAGTACTGCCTCCCTCTGTAAGTTTACTCTCATGGTCCGGTCCACCTCTGGACCTTTATCATAATCAGCAATCATGGCTTAGAAAGTTGGTTTGTCTATAGACGGGTTGATATTGGGTGTGTTTCAAGATTTCCTTATCTATGCAGTGCGTTTGTTCTGCGTAGTTTGCTATCTTAGCTCTAACGGCAGCGACGAAATGAATAGGGGCGGTGACACTAAATCAACAATAATGTCCATAATGTCCCACTGCTGGTCTCGGGTCTCCTCTCAGGAGAGGGTTAAGGTCATACGTCCCCACGCTAGCCGAGTGCGGGTTGAGGACTGGCAAGACAAGTTTAAGATGTCCAAAAGCCTACTAGCCCCACGACTACTGTCTTTTATAACAAGCGGGACCGACTGCTTAACTTGGCGGAATCACGGAAACGGTCATAACATATCATGCCACAAACGGTCACCCATCTACGTCTAACCGCACAAAACTATTCTACTATTTTAAATAAATAATTACAGATCCACCACGAGATTCGTTTCAAGGTAGTGGGACTTAACCAATCCACGACTGTTAATTCTTTGAGCACCTTTCTTCTTTAGATATTGGTTCAGCTAAACAAATGACCTGTTCATTGTTACAAGAAGATACTTTGAGCAACTGACTGCACGGTTGGCCTAGTGGCTCAAGCGGTCGCCACGCCGCTTACTACTACGCCAAGTGTCGTGGGTTCAAATCCCACGTAGGATAACACTTTGTGTGATTCACAATTTGTTGTTCTGAGTCAGGGTGTTCTTTGTGTCCGTTTCTTGTATGTTTGTAAAGTCCCCCGCGACACAGGAATTTATATTCCTAATGCGGGAGTTGTCTTTTATATTAAGAAAATAATATTATTAAGATAACTAACGAGTATGGGCATAACCATTAAATTGATTAAAATGAAACAAATGTCTAAAGTGTGCTCCAAATTTAAAATTTTGAATTGTTCTCTACATCTTTGTAAATTACAGTTGATTGTCGAGACTAAAGACCGAAATTCTACCGGTTTTAGCAAATTCTCTAAAGGTAATATCAGACGGTTCACTCGAATGATTGTTCACTCGAGTGAATGCTTCATTTTTTTTTTCATTCTATGTTCACACGGCTTACACGAAATGATACAGAAATGAACATTCATTGTTCTTTCTTTTAAATATGTCATCGAATGAAGTCGTACGTCTTGGAATTAGTTTAATTTGTGATCATTTAATCAAAGAGTTGACAAAAAAGTTGCAAAGAAAATTGCGACGGTGGAGGGTGCGACCATGGATTGCAAGAAGAAATTGATCAACTACACTAATCAGTCGCGGCTGATTTATTTAACTTGAACACCATTTTGCCGCATGAAAACAATATATTAACACACAGGAAAAAAATATAACTTCGTCGACAACGTGATGTCCATCGGCTACAGGACTCGAAACAAAATGGCCGAATCCGAATGAACGTTCTCTCAGTGTTCAGACCGTTCATTTCTCGTTCATTCGGAGTGGGAATGAAAGATACCGGATGCCAATATCCAACACTGTTGGATCGGTTCACTAATGAATTCATTCGGCACTCGTGTTTCATTTTTTGTTCAGACATTTCATTTCGAGTGAAATTTACCGAATGAAAGGTGAAAATGAACAAAAAATGAACCGTCTGATATCACCTTAAGAGCTTCATTACAAATGTATCACGTGGCCAGAATCTTTCCCAAAGTAAGTTTTAATGACGTCTAAAATTATTCTGAAGATCACCTGCATGCAAATCATGATCACAGTCATTCAGTAATTTAATATTTTACCCCCGACGGGTTTTCGCAAATTTTCGTTTCAAGAGGGTGTTCAAAGAAAAGAGGGAGTTAAAATATCTCTTTGCAACGAGATAAATGAATTTTGTTTTTTAATGCTTCGTCGTCTGTTTAGGTACCTAGTTGATTGTTTATTAAAAATCCGTCTTAGTAATATACGTTCCTCGCTTTATTTTTTACATGGTAGATATATGAACGACTTTACCTGCGTAAATCCTTTTATCCTTACTAAAAGTAAAAGTGCTGGTTGTGATGGTTATTTTTTTTTACTTTTATGGTAACTGTTCTATATTTAACTTGGCTATGTCCAGTCACAATACAAAACAACTATCCGTTTCATCTGTAGTCTAAACTACATACAAATATTATTGTGAAACTCGATGCCATGAATAATTTACGTGAGAAACGTTACCAGAGACGAACAACTGTAACAACCAACGTTTGGTAACAAAAACTTTAGACTTATTCTCAAATTATTTATTATTGCGCCATTTTTGCCTGTTGGTCAATTTTTTTTTTTTATACATTTATTTTTGATTGATGATTGATAGATGCGTGAAGATATTACAATTTTAAAATAGATATTATAAAACCAAAACCCGTTATGATGTTCGTATTGCTTTAATCATAATTTCAACACATTAATCTGTTTGGAAGAATATACATTGAGTTTGAGGTTTTATGATTGATTATAATAACGTATACAAATAATTTGTTTTAAACTAGTCACATTTACGCACTGACAGTGTAAAATCGAAATTCACATTTAGTTATTATATAAATGAGACGGTGTAAGTTACAGCAGACACCACACCAAATAAGCAGTGTATTCAACCATCATTGTCCTTAGGAGAGGCCTATATCCAGTAATAAATTGTTAAAAGTTGTTGATCATGATGAATTGTCTCACAGATCAAATATAACGTAGCTTAAGTACCCGTAAACTTAGATCAAATAAGAAACTTATTTATTTAGTCTGAGGCTGTAAAATGAAATAATTGCTTTAAGATATACTTTTACTAGCTTTCGCCCGCGGCTCCGCCGGCTTGTATGTCGGTAAAAAGTAGCTTATGACCTTTCTCTTTAAAGCGTAAATCTGTTCGGTAGTTCTTTGAAATAGATCTTTATCTTTAGTTTGAACTTTTTATCGCCAAGCAATAAAATAAAGACTTAAGCAGTGCGCTGACGGGTGACTTTTGTCGCTGCGACAAAAAAGTTTTTGTCATGTCGCGTCGCGTCTTAAAATCTGAGTGCGCACACGGCGAATGACAGTCACGAAACATTTTTGTAAATCCATGGTTCATTCAACGATATGCATTTGGAGGAGACAGTCATTATTTGCGAATTCATACGTCGTAAAAGTTTTCGAATGATTGCAGAAAGTTTTAATGAATTACTGCATATTTTCAAAGTATTCACCACATAGTTTAGTACACTTTTCCCTTCGCTCAAACCACTAATTATAACATTTATTCCACTTTGAAGTTGGGGTGTTAAAAATGTTTTGAGATTCAAAATTTAAACACATTCGAATATAGAACTGTTTCAAATTCAAAATTGCCGTTAAATATGGAAACGACAGAACTTAAAAGGCATGCCTAGTATTTATCATATGTCAGAATATTCTTTTAATCTTTTCTCGTAAAGTACTGGTCTTCTTTCCACTTCTTCTATATACTATATATATTTGCTTATCGCCAGCGGGCAATCAAAAGTAAGCGGAGAGCGGGGCACGGAAAATGGCGTCAGGATAAACTATTTTGTAGGGATTTTTGATTCGATTCGAATCAGAACATGAAGAATCGATTTATAAAAAAACGATTTCTAAAGGATCGATTCTATATCTTTTCTGTATTTACAATATAAATATAAATCCATTTTATGAAAAACAAAAATATTCATTAAACAATCTGTGGGATCTCTTATCAGTAAAATCATCTATTTTTTAGTTCAAGGAATTCGATTATAAGAATTATTTTTATTACCTATCAAATTAATATATTCAGCTAATTGTAACTATTGTAAATATTTTTTATACCAACACAAACAATCGACAGTCGATTTTCAAGGGTAAAAATCGATTCAGTACAAAATTCATTTTTTTGGGCCGAAACATAGAATCTTCGATCATTGTGTTATTCTCAAAATTAAATAACATCTTGTAATCTTTCAACCAGTGTTAACTTAAACAAATTATATCATATTTCATTTTCTCTAAAACAATTCAAGCTCTAGTAATTTCGAAGAAAACCTTGAATATTTTATTAGAACAACTTCAATGCATACTGCTTAGACCCTTTATGATAATGTGGTGATTGAACGCTAGGAGACACTTTTGTTTTGATTACAATGCTATTTCAAGTTGTCTGAAAATATAAATTAAAAGTTAATCCTTTCCGCTTTCCGCTTTTGGCTTAGGGCACAGGCAGAAACTGTTTCGTCACTCGTGCGCGCGCTTCTATCAAACTCTAGCGGCGCGGTGACAGTTTTGTCGCACGCTTGTTCGCAGGCACAAAACAGTTTTGTCATCCGATTGTCACGTCGCAACGTGCGCGCATCTCCATATAATTCTACAGCCATAATGAAAGTGACAAAACAGTCACAGTGACAAAAGTTTCCCGTGCGCGCAGGGCCTTATTTAATGGTACTTTAGCTATTTTTCACATTTGGTGTTTCGGACACGTTCGCCATAATTGTTAGAGGAAAACTATCTTTTTATTTTGCTATTTAGGGAGTTTTATTACTGTTTATTATACAATTAAGATATGGGAGTAAATAATTGTGTCTTCGATCAAAAATACAAGTAAGATTTTAGCGAAATAATGTAGGTACGCTTTTCACAGAATCTTCCATTCTTGAATCTCAAAGAAAAAGTGTAGAATTTTTCTTATACACAGAAATATTATCAATCATGATAATCTCTAACTTAATGTATATTCTTCCAAACGGATCATCTGTTGAAATTTTCATTAAATCAATACGAAAGTCATAACGGGTTTCGATTTTATAAAATCTATTTTAAAATTATAATGTAAAACTATAAATTAGTGGTATCCACACATCTATCAATCATCAATCAAAAATAAATGTAATTCGTAAAAATATTTCATCAACTGGCATGAATGGCGCAATAATAACAAACGATAAAATAAGACAAAGAGAGAAAAGGTACGTGAATAAAGTGAAAAGTCAGCAACATTGGGGTTGGTTATTGTAGTGAACCATTATTCAGTTGGAGGGTAGATAAGTTCCAGCGGTAAATATACTCGAGGGCCTCACACCGCGGTACCACAAATGAAATAATCTTTGTTAAAATCTTTGCAGTTGGATATACGTATAAAGCGGAACAAGGTGGTAAGTGTTGGTAAACTAGTGCCAAGTTAAGGCTTTGCTGTCAATGGATAAAAAAAAAACTTCTAATCTTAGGCTCTATCGAATGACTTATACAAAAAGGACTAACAGTAAGGTAATATTGATGCCATATATTATAACATTCACTGAGTAAAATGACATACCTAATACGAGCACCGTCATGAATATCTGAGTCGTGAATTTATGGGCGGTATAATTTTCACGAGCATCCTGTAGAAGACCGTGGCTAACCCTATACCTTATTATTCTTGATCTCCGCCTTCTATTTATTATTTCACAAAAAGTAAAATATTTTTAAGTGTATAATACCACTAATATAATTGGAGAAAAAAAATCAAGACTGTGGTGAAACACAAAGAAAAACTGAAAAGCATATTTAAGCATATTTTTATTGGTAGCCCGATAGTAGTAGATAGTATTCAATGAAGCGTACGTAAATAACCAAATATTTTTGTAACTGCTAACGTTGCTCTAAAGCGCCGTCGCAATCATAGGAAAAGCCTCTCAGTCCAGTAGAAACCAATATCAGTATCAGTGGTACGAAATACCAGGCAGGCACTCAAACGACTCAATTGTATGTCCCCGGAGAAATACGTCACAAAGGGCTTGTAATGTGTACTAGCAAACTGCGCAACAGTCGCCCTAGGAGCGGCGGGACGTGCCTTGCATCCTACCTGACGGACCTGTATGGACATGGCGCCGCTCTTAAAAGGATTCCACATGCTCTTTGTCTTTTCAACGCGCTAGATAAACATTTCAAAAGAAGAAACTCAAACTTTTTAACATTATTTGATAACAAATTTATTGCATACAAGTCCTGAACAATGGAGTCAGTAATTAGTTACTTATGTCGTAAATGCATTTGTTCATTATGAATTCCGCATGCGTAAACTTACAGCAGTAGACGTGGAGGTAGACTAATTAAATTTTCATAATTCCTCAAACATTCTACACGAGTAAACTAAATGAACTTATGCATGACATTTTCGCTCATAGAAATCCCTATTAGGTAGCATACAAACTCTTCTGAAACATTTAATTACCGTAATGTACTTTTATTTATTTATGGTGAATCATCAAATCTAATATCCTTACGGCTTTTTATAAACAATTTAATAAAGCTAAATATGTCTAAACAATTTAAACATAAACAATTTGGTTCTAAATCTACTCGTAACTTATTCAAACGACATGTGGAAGGGATAATGTATAAAAATTTCTTTCCACACTTTCCGATAAGCCTTTTTTATATCCTTATACCCTCCCAATTTTTATATCCTTTTCGATGATGTGGTTATTTCATACAAAGCAAGTGGAGTAGAAGAAATTTCAAAGACATTTTCAACAGCTTTTATGGTCGATTTATGATGATATAAAAACAAAAGTTTACAACTTTCGGTACCTACGTATATTTATTAAAACAAAACGTGAGCACTTCATATTTCACTGGAGAAATAAATGGGGTTTCAATAACATTGAAAAAGCTCTCCATCATTCAAAAGCTACATAATGTAAGGATTACGACTAGGGTTTAATGGCAAACTTCATTTGTTGTATAAAAACTTGAACCCTGCCTCACAGTTCTTTGGAAGTAAGAATTCAATTAAATGTGTTCATTACTGAAATATTTCACTAGATATTTCAAAAGTAAAACCCAAGTTGAGATAAAATTAGACTATGATATAAGAATATTTTAATAACGAACGAGGTACATTTACATATTTTACAAACCTTTTGGAAAAAATCCAATTAATGAAATCAAAAGAAAATAGCAACGGATTTTATGAAATTTTCAGTTAGCATAAATACAATAAGTATGGAATTTGAGTAAAATTTTAAATACGATACGAATTGGGTTAAGATAACTAAGTTAACGACTGGTATCATTACTACCTTTTTTTTTTTTTTTTAATGTGTGAAAAATCATCATGGACCGTCACCCCACCGGGGGTTACGGCGGGATGGTGTGTCGGACTTGAACCGACTAAAAAACACACAGTGTGCCCTCTCCGCGCTTCTCCGTTTAGGAGTAGGAGAAGTCCAGGGTGGGATCTCCTTCTGAACTTCTCCAGCGCCTGCCCGCTCCTGATGCGGGTACCGTCTCTGTTTGACGACCCTCTCTTAGGCGGCGTCCGGCACACACCGACGCCGCCCCCTCGCGGCTGGCCACATAATGCGGATGGAGGGATAACCCGTCCCGTCCACCCGCGGCCACACTCAAGGCGGCATGAGGCGCAGATGTTCGCGCCTCCGCCGCCCGAGTCGCCGGCGGCGAATCTGGTCCGATTGGATGTCGTCCTCCCGGGCCTTCTCCGCCGCCTCCTTCTGCGTGATTACGTCCTCGCAGAAGGTTGCTACCGCGGTAAATGAGCTCTCGCTGCCGACCATGGAACGAACGACGGCCGGCAGCGAGAGATCCCCTCCGATGACTGCAGTGAGGACCCGGCGCTGCGTCTCCCATGCGGGGCAGACCGCCAGCGTGTGATGAGCCGAGTCCTCACTGCAGTCGCAGTGGTGGCAGGCGGGACTCAATTCCCTCCTGGCGACCGAGTGCAGGTACTTTCCGAAGCAACCATGCCCGGAAAGAACCTGCGTCAGTCGGAAGGTAAGGGTCCCGTGCTGCCGCACTGCCCATTCGCCGATGACCGGCTGAAGCGCCTCTACGGTGGCGAAGCCAGCACGTGGAGTCTCCAGCCGGACCGACCAGCGATCCATCGTGGATCGGTGAGCGGCTTCGCGCCACTCGCGCACGTCCTCGGGCGGAGGTCCAACTCCACCACTCTCCGCCCGGTAGTTAGCCACTCGCCGATAAACGTCGGCGAGCACTTCCGCCTCCAAATCCCACGGGGGTGTTCCGGCCAGGGCGCACGCCGCCTCCGTCGATACGGTGCGGTAACCCCGTATGGCTCTGACCGCCAAAGTTCTCTGAGGCCGCCTGAGGCGCGCCCTATTCTGTTCGGTCAGAGCCGCCGCCCACACCGGTGCACCATAGAGTGCCATAGACCAGACAACCCCCGTGTACAGCTGCCTCGTGGCGACACTAGCTCCTCCCAGATTGGGCAAAAGACGCCCAAGGAAGGAGGCAGTGCCGATCAGCTTCGGAGCAAGCTGTTGGAAGTGCTCGTCGAAGAGCCACCTACCGTCTAGGACCAGACCCAGATACTTTAAGTGGGCCCGGACCGGTACGAGGACCGAGTTGACCTCGATGGAGGCGCCGGCGGGTGGACCACGACGGGGCCCATGGAAAAGTAGGGCTTCCGTCTTTTCTAGGGCCACCCGCAAACCCAGCGCCTCAATGCGCCCGACCACCAGGGAGACTCCTGTGGTGGCCAGGCGTGCCGCCTCTTCGAAGGTCGCCCCCCGGGCTGTCACTAAAGTGTCGTCGGCGTAGCAAATTTACACCGACCCCGGGGGGGAGACGCCCTCGCAGGACCCAGTCGTATCCCATGTTCCACAGGAGTGGTCCGAGGACAGACCCCTGTGGAACACCGCACGACATGGCCCGACGCCTCAAGACTCCTTCTCGGTCCTCGTACATGACAGTATGCTCCGTCAGATAGTCTGCCACTAGCCGCCCCAGGTATTGCGGCACTCCGTGGTACTGGAGTGCGGCCCTGATGCAGCTGAATGGCAGACTATTGAATGCGTTGGCGATGTCCAACGACACCGCCAACAGCACGTCGCCGCAGCCCACCGCCTGTTCGGTCGCGGCCTTCAGACGCAGAATTGCGTCGACCGTCGAACGCCCCTCCCGGAATCCAAATTGGGCGTCCGACAGATCGGGGCCCACCTCGCGCAGGTGCCGGACGATGCGGGCGTGGAGCACCCTCTCGAACAGCTTACCCGCCTCGTCCAGCAACACGATGGGCCTATAGGCCGCGACCGAGTCGGCAGACCGACCTGGCTTCTGGAGCAGAACCAGCTTCCCGCTTTTCCAACACTCAGGGAAGCGTCCGGACGCCAGACTAGCGTCTAACACTCTCCTGAGGCGGTCTGACATATGATCGAGGGCTCGGGCCAGCACTCGGGCAGGTACCCCGTCTGGCCCGGGGGCGGTGTTCTTGGATCGAATCCTTAGAACAGCCGCCCCTACCTCTGATTCCCTGACGGGCGGCACATCAGCCTCGCCTTCGTCGTCGCCTCCGGCCATGACGGCCATCGACGGGGGCGTGTGCTCCGCCCGCTGTGGGAATAGGCCCTCGACCACTTCCTGCAGGAAGCTGGGCTGGAGAGTCTCCGTGAGGGGCAGGCCTCCCGCGCAGAGCTTTTTGCGCACCGCACGATAGGGCCGACCCCAGGGGTCACGCTCGAGACTCTCCAGCATCTCCTTGCGGTTCTCCTCTTTGGCGCGGCAGATGGCCAGCTTCAGAGTTTGCCGGATCTCACGGTATTCCTCTTGAAGCCGGTCCACCTCCTCACCGACTCCGCGGTGGCATCGCCGACTACGAGTGAGGCACCTCCGGGCACGAACACAGGCCGCACGGAGGGCCGCCAACTCCTGGGACCACCAGTAGACCTCCTTCCTTGGAGGCCGACGCCCACGTACGCGGGGCATGGCCGCGTCGCAGATCTGCGTAATCGCACTGCAGAAGCGACCAGCCCCCACGTTGACCTCTTCGGCCGGGGCCATATCATTACTACCTACTATAAGTAAGTTCTGTATTTCAAAACATCAAAATAATTCCTTATATCCATATAGAATCCAATAGTGTATACACTATTGGATTCACCACCTTAATCAATTGTCACCTATGGCCTATGGGTGATTGTCATAAAATAAGTTACTGAGAGATATAAATGATTTAAATAATTTTGATTTGATTTGAATAACAAATTAGGTGTTTTTCAAAATGTTTCAAAGCAATATTCTCGATGGAATGTTTTAGAGCAATTCTTATAACGAAGGGTATGACTTATTCATGTCCTGAAAGGCAGACGCAATAAGTCCGAAAGACTTCAGATGGCGAGACGTATAATAAACGAGACTATAACGAACGTTGAGTAGCCTTGCGACGACGCAAACAACAAGATCTATCTAATTCGTCTACATTTTGTTTATTTTTGAACTCACACCTGTGCACTCCAAACAAAATATGTTCCCTTAAGCAGAGGTTTATTTTGCATCAGATTGATATTATAAATAAAAAATTGACCAAGAGTGCGTCGGATCACGCATAGAATAGGGTTCCGTAGTCACCCATGATGGTCGGTAGATTTAACATTGTGTCATATAGATAAACATCCAATAAATAAAGTGATTTTAAGTAAACATAACAATTATAATCTCTTTATTTTTGTACTAAGTTCTGAAAGCGCATTTTACACGTTAGGGCCCTATAACACCTGAAATAAAAAAGTTATTTAAACTGATAGTTTTTCTTTTAAAGTTCAATATATGCACTACTGTCATGAATTTTTCAGATTTTTTGAGCCAGCCGTTTAGCATTTAGAGGGGGGACCACCTGTTTTTACAAAAAAATGCGCTTTAAAGTTGAATAACTCTCAAACGGATACATTATATCAAAAAATGATTTTAGCAACAATGTTTTTAAAAGGCTTATCTAATGACACCCTACACGATGGGGTCGGCGGAAGGAAAAAAAACCTCCCAACTTTACGTGTAGGGGAGGTACCTCAAAGAAAAATATATTTTGTAATTTTATTGTAGCACTTTAACGAAGTAATTTCAATACATATTCATGCAAATTTCATTTTTCTAACACCAACCGTTTGGGCAATAGGTCGAGGACGGACGGACGGACATGACGAATGTACTTATAAGGGTTCCGAGTCATGAACTATGGAACCCTAAAAACTTGTATGTTTGTTACTTCTTCACACTCAATCGTTTACTGCCTCGTTGACGCAGTGATTAGCGCATGCGGCTGCTGATCAAGATGTCTTGGGTTCGATTCCAAGGTCGGACCAAATGTTTGTGTGATCCGGAAATATTCGTTTCGGAGTTTGGGTGTTTGTTATGTATGTATTTACAAAAAAACAAAAAGCATGTTTATGTGTCTATATCAGTTATCTAGTACCCATAATACAAGCTCTGCTTACTTTGGGACTAGATGGCATTGTGTGTGAGATGTCGAAAATATTTATTTATTTATTATTTATTTATAATCACCTGTATCAATATTGGTCTGGAGATACTTGAAACACTGGATTTACATATGGACTATTTGTATTTTGACTAATATTTTATTCATCTCATAGAAAAACTCATGATAGAAATCTCCGCTCCTCTAATAACCTTCTCCTTCGTTGTCCTTCTCACACAACTGAATTTGTTGGATCATCCTTTTTTGTACAGTCCGTTCTTCTCTGGAATGAGCTTCCCATCGAGATCAGGATGGCCACTAACGCTTCTTCGTTCAAGACAAAAGTCAAGCAGTTTCTAGTGAAGCAGCTGGCAGAATCAACCAAGTCCTAATTGTCAACTCTTTTTTGTATTTATTTGTGTATGTATGTATGTATGTATTTATATCTATTTAAGTATATATAGATATTCTATGTACTGTATTGTATTGTATGGTACTATATTGTATTGTAAATTACTCATATGTAAATTATATATTGTATATTATGTTATGTATTATGTTTATAAACTTGTATCAGTCGTGTCAATTTGTACATAGGTAGTAAATTAATTTTAATTTTCACCAAAATGCACCTACTACCATTTTTCTCTGCATCACCCAATGGTTGACTGGTAGAGAATGCCTTAGGCATTAAGTCCGCCAATGTACCAATGTGCATGATGTATAAATAAATAAATAAATAAATAAAAACTGTAGTAAGCAATTTTGTAGTTGCTTTGTTGAATGAGGTGAGTCCATTGACTCTTAGGGTCACTAGACAATCACTTGTGACAGAGCAGGTGTCTATATGTGGCCGTGATGAGTTCACTTCAAAGTACCCAATAACCCAATGTATGTAGATTAACTTCAATGCGTGATGAAGACTTAAATGTAGGACAATCGCAAAACGAGTAGATGTGCAATAAGCATACTCTGTGCCATTGGTGTACTATTCATTTGTCCCCTTATAAGATATAAAATTATCATATTTGAACGAAATGCCATACACATATATATTTATATACGATGATTGTTTTTAATTAATTTTCAAACAAAATATGATTTCATAACATCTGTTTAAGTAAACGGACTATAAAACGATTATATTCTCTTACAAATGTTATCATTTTCACTGAAAATTTAAACCAAAGACGACAAAAACTTTATTCTTCTGGCTTATCATTTTCTATCAAAGGTATATAGATTTGCCAGATATTGTTCGGTAACTCTCGTCCATAAACGTCTAAACAGGTTTTCATCAAAGGGGCACAAACCTGTAATCAAATTGTTACACATGTTATATTCCACAAATTTACAGACATATTTTAATGAAATTTCTACACATTCATTCAAAAGTTAATTACAAAAGCTGAACTTGCAAAGGAAATAATCTCATAAGATTTTGTTTCAGATAAGCGAGTTTGTTTTAGATTGTTGTTAGTTCATATTTTGTAATCAAGTACATAATTATTTATAAATATATTTTTTGTCTACAAACTTGTCCATGAAATCCCATATACCAACAGCTAGTATTTACACCTAAATTGAGATTTGTCGCACAATGATTTACAATAACATCAGTATTGACCTGAAAATCAAGACATTTAGCAATTGAACAATTTAAATTACACTTGGTTTAATGATTATGCCAAGATGTTTAATTTCACTTATAGTTTCTAAAGAGCCTTAACTTTTAAAACATTAAGATATGGTGCATTATCGTGACTTCCCAAGCAACAAAAAATTAAGGTGTCGTAAAACAATACTACTGAAAACGTAAAACAATTTTATTTAAATGAATAATAAATAATCCTTACTAGTCCTTACTATTAATAGTATTAGTACTATAAATGCGAAAGTACCTGTTTGTCTGTCTGTCTGTCTGACAGACTGCCTCGGCGGCACAGAGGTGGCGTATGCGACTGCTGTGCTTGAGGTCTCAGTTCGATTCCCGGGTCGGAATAAATGATCCGCAAATATTTGTTACGGTGTTTGGGTGTTTTCTATGTATAATATGTATGTATTTCCAAAAAAAAGGTATGTTTATATTTTTATATCAGTTGTCTAGTACCATTAGTACTGCTACTGCCTCGTTGGTCTAGTGGTTAGCGTATGCGACTACTGATCAAGAGGTCTCGGGTTCGATTCCCGGGTCGGAACAAATATTATTTGTGTGATTTACAAATATTTGTTTCGGAGTCTGGGTGTTTTGTATGTATAATTTGTATGTATTTACAAAAAAAAGTATGTTTATGTATTTATATCAGTTGTCTAGTCCCATAACACAAGCTCTGCTTAGCTTGGGACTAGATGATGTTGTGTGTCAGATGTCCAAAATATTTATTTATTTATTATTATTTATTAGTACAAGCACTGCTTAGTTTGGGATTAGATGGCGTTGTGTGTAAGACTTCCAATTTTTTTATTACTTATTTATTATCACGCCAAAACCACTAAACCCATTTAAATATATTATACACAGATAATCTAGTCTAAGAAAGGACATGGACTACTTTTTACCGCGTTAACTGACATACACGTGGTTGGAGCCGCGAGCGAATGCTTCTTATACATATTATAAGAAGCATTCGCTCGCTGCTCCAACCATGGCTATGGCTTATAATGTAGTGATAATACTTTAGGTATTTTAGGATGTACCTAGTAGGTACGACAAAATCGAGCCCATGATAAGACTAAACAACAACAGCTATCGTTTTGTATCTCGTGTAGCGATGACGATCATCAATTGCTAAGATATTCTAATCCTCATTAACATTATAAACTCGAAAGTTTGCGAGTATGTATGTTTATTGCTCTTTCACGCAAAAACTACTGAATGGATTTGGATAAAACTTTACAGAAATATAGCTTATATATCAGAATACTACTTTTTACTACAATTATCAAGATACACGGGGGCGGAACCGCGGGCGCAAGGTGGTAATATTATAGAAGAAATTAATAAATCTCACCATTACAGCATTGCCTTCTTGTTCAAACCTTGTGATGTTGGGTTTCTGTTCGGGTAAGATTCTCCAGCGAGTATTAGTCACCGCATTTTGACTCAGATACAGTGGCAAGGTACCACATAAACCTGGTATAGGATCCGGGTCATATCTTATGTACAGAGGCTGAAATTATTAAGTATTTATTAGATTCATTTCATTGTTATTATTTTTAAGTACGGAACACAAGTGCTGATAGCTGTTCGTAGAAGGGTGGTAATAGTGTTATCTATTTATCAAAGAGGGATACCTTTATTTGTACCCTCCCCGCTGTTACAGTGGAAGTATTACACATTAACATAAATAGGAACAACACAGTTAGGAACTATGTTTCTCTTGTTTCAAACTAATTTATTGGTTTGTGTTTTGTTTTGTAGCCGTTGTCGAGTCTCAATAAAAAAATGGATTTGATCTTTTCCCGTCCATCTGGAGATAAATATATATTTCTATACGCACAAAGATAAACCTATACTATATATATAAATATATGTATATATTCTGATATTTCATGAAATATTTGAAATAATTAGGCTAATTATTGTTATTACTTTCAATTCAACAGCAACGGATTTTTTTTAACAAATTCATGTTATTCACTGGCAAAATTTGAAGAGTTATTTGTGTGTACGTAGACTGGGTTCTTATCAGTTACCTTCTTTTTCTGAGATGATGATAACATAAGTAGAAACTCTTGGTTATACTTTAACTGTTCGCCTGTTCTATCACAATAGTCTGCACTGGTAATGACAAATGTCGACCTTTCCGTTGGAATTGAATCGGGCACCGCAACTACTGTAAACCCATCTTCTAATTCTTGAGAGTATGTTATTTGGTTTGACGATATCCTACCTCCCAGTAGGAGGCCTGTTTTACCTTCGATGGGTGGATCCGTAGCTGTCAAATTATGTTTTATAATTTTAATAGTAGCGATCAGACAGCCGAAATTCATAGTTTAGATTTAAGAAAGGTTGTTACTGGTAAAAGAGCAGACAAGCAGACAAGTCACTTGACAGTGAGTGACCACTGGCAGCTGTGGAAACCTTCAAACAGTGTCCCGACAGCTTGAAATTTTTATATTATTCACCCATGATTTACCCTCACAGCAAAAAGCAATGAAAAACGACGAATTTCTTTAAGGAAAAATAGCATGAAGAGTAAACATGATTGGGGAAAAAGTAAAGGGTAATCTGGTTTGTTAAAGGTTAATAGGAGGAGAAAATTAAAATAGTATATATAATATAGTAAGGCGATAGTTAGAAATCGTATAGATTTTTTTAATAAATACAAATAAGGGAATTCCGCGTTGTCGTAAATAGGAGTATAGACTGTAAAAACAATCTGGTATAAAATCTGCAAGGTGTATGTTATTATTGTCCCTGAAGAAATTAGACAACAATATTAATGACTAATTAAAATAAAATGTAATACTTAGGTAGAGGTATTAAAATTAGTATCATCTACAACATACATACCTGGCGCATGTGGTGCTAACAAAGAGATTTTGGATCCAAACGTAATAGATCCTGAGGTTTGGGTCAGTGTCGTGGGTTTGTTCAGATTTTCGTTCATATTACGGTATCTTGCGAGCATCAAGCCCCCTTTTTTCATTTGTTGCAAGAACTTATTCAGCTTATACTATTATTTTAAAAAGGTGATTAAGTAATTACATTATATCTTTTTATATATTTAAGCCTACCAAAGTGACTCTTACATAAGAGCATACATTATCGGTACTACTATCTATTTTTATTGAATGTAGCGTATTTAAAGACATTATTCTACCACATGAAAATTGAAAACTTTTATTTTTAAGGGTCTATCTGACTTGTGGAAGTTAGTTTATAGTTTAGATGTCTGCCCTGAGGTTGTTAGTTGGTATGAATTTAATGCGGAAGGCAGAGGACCTAGTATGTACTGTTATTCACGTTAAAAGAAATCTATGTCTAAAAAAAGCTGCTATATAGATCAAGCATTTGAAGAAAGTGAAAAAAACAGATAACTATGCGATGATCTAACCCACTGACGCTAGAAATATCGTAATTATATTTACCTACCATATTCGGAAATTTAATTGCAATAGTAATCGAATAAACCGATCAACCTTTCTTATTTAGAAAAACATTCCAACTTACTTTTCCTAACGATCAAGAAAATGAATGAACCTACCTCCTCCAACGTTGAAGCCTCGTACCAATTACCGATACGAACTCTGTTACAATACACAATACCCTTGTCGCTTTGCATCTTGAAATACTTTAATTATAACCGCAAGTTAAACTATTATGAACAAAAATAAATCTCGAAATTGAATATATTGAAAACCATAGAGAAACTAACACGAATAATATAAATATAATGAAGCTGTCATTAATAGAAAAGGTGTAATTACGAACATTTGCCTACGACATCGTGTATGTCTCTGTTCCCACGTGTATGTCGGATATTGCTGAAATTATTTAAGTGTATATATCGACAAGTCACCATAGTACGGGCCACCAGAATGCATATTTTTATTGTCTGCATTTGCAATGTGTATGGGGAACAGTACTCTTAAATTTGGCCATCAGGTGGAGTCTCTTTGGCAGGTACATACAAAAAAAATAGACAATGACACTCACAAATAATTTTCAATTTCTAGAAGATTTTTTAATACTAGTCCTATACCTATATATTTTACACATTCATATATATCCAATTTACGATGCAATGTACCTAATGATGTGTAAATCAAACGCTTTACTTGCTCCTGTCTTGAATCCCAGTGATGTATGTTTAAAAATAAACAGCAACACTTGTTACGTATCCCTAATCATTTTGTACGGTACTCGAAGATATGAAATATGGTGACGGATGGTCCATAATGTTTTACATGGAATTCGAGGACCTTAAGTGCGGGTTATCTAAAAATGCATAGTTATGGCGACGTTGTACCTCAAACGCATGTGTCGAACTATTTTTGTATTCAGATTCATTCCTGTTATGGGCCCGGTAAACGATCAAATTTGTTTGTCAAATTTACGTGTTTGTCAAACAAGTTTGATCGTTTACCGGGCCCATTTCACACTTCGAGACGGAATCATCTGTAGGTACATATTTAGTTGTAGTTATTAGTTTGTATAATTAACTAACGATGCGACTAAAGCCAAGTAAACGTGACAACTGTAATTATAAAGTAATGCAATGACTACCTCAAATAGTTCTATTTTGTCAGAAATGAATAAACTCACGACTGAACATTCGACTTTTGTCACGTGAGTAACTTTTCCCGAAAATACCCAAGTATCAACCGCAAACGACCGTTGTTAAGTCTAGTAAAAGGCGAGGGCGCCATGAGAATTCCATCCGTTAGAAGGAGAATGTTAACTATGTACATTACCTAAATGTGAGAGGATTTGGCAGCTATTTGTAAATATAATTATCATACGTTACCAAACATTGTTAGGGGTAAATTTTGAAATTAAATTCATTAAATAAAGGGCAAGGATAATTTATAAATTTATAATATATTAGATATATATACATGATTCAGTGGACGTCAATAGAATTGACTGCACGGTTGGCCTAGTGGCTTAAGCGGTTGCCACGCCGCTTCCTAATGCGCCAAGTGTCGTGGGTTCAAATCCCACGTAGGACAACACTTTGTGTGATTCACAATTTGTTGTTCTGAGTCTGGGTGTTCTTTGTGTCCGTTTTATGTATGTTTGTAAAATCCCCCGCGACACAGGAAGCTATATTCCTAATGCGGGAGTTCCCTTTTTAAAAAAAAAAATTGTCATACGTACCTGAAACTTAGTTTTGTGTATTGATATTACTAATATGATTTTTAGAGGAACATCTGTATGATTTTTGTTACGCTTTTACACTAAAACGGCCTACCGAATCTGGATATTTTGAAGACTTGAAAAATATAATTACCATCTGGAACAGCACATAGAAAAAAAAGTTGTGTTTATGTAGGAACAGGGAACAACAACAATCGCGGGCGTTAACCCTGGGTGCAGCTAGTAGGTAACTAATGCCATATGCGAATATGTCAACGTAAATTGAACATTTAAGTTATTTTATGTACCGAAAAATCACTTATATTTTATTTCTTCAAAAACATCCCGCAATAATCTTGCGAATCCTTTGGTATATATCCTCGATCTGAATAAAATTGTCAAATAAGGTTATTTGATGCGGCGATAAAAACTTAATGGTGCTATCAAATATGAAATAAATTGTGGCTTGCTATTTTAAATTGATTATGAAATAAAACTTTCTAAGAAATACTAAAATGTTATTTAATAATAAATTCATAGAAATATTTTTTAAGAACACAATATTCATCATAAGTAGGCAATTATTAAAGAAAACAGCACACAAAAGAACATAAAAAAGTATTTTTGTTGAAATTAATAAATATGAACCAGGATTTTGCCATACCATATAAGAACATATTTTTTTTTTAACATATCCATCCGAAATTATGTTCATATAATTGTTCGATTATATTATTTAAATACGAATTTAAACACTATAGAATACATAACTATAGCTTTAACGAACTCTATTCATCCTAAAAACCTTATTAGAGAAGTAGGCTTCTAATACGTATTCTTGAATTTGCAAGATGTCATTATGAAACCAACCAACCATGAAACATACACATCTTTAAGTTTCATAGTTATTTAGATCTCTAGTGTCCGACAAAATTTTTGAATCAAATTTAATTAAATTATTATTAATATTATTTATTAAATAGCCATGAAACATAAAGATGTGTATAAAACTATTTTTTTGATTTGGTTTCAACATCGCTGACCATTGTAAATATATTCTCCGCTGTAAATCGTCCGTGAATGTCTATGTAGTTCCGGCAAGTAACTCCACACTCCTGTAAATGCAACAACATGCATTATTAGATTAATTTACATTTCACTTATGTGCGTTGATTGTGACTTATACGTTAGTTAAGATTTTCTAGAAAAAAATGATTGAAATTGTTATATTTATATATTATTTTAAAAACATAAAAACATGTAACAAACCATATACCAACTCGTCTGGCCAGTATGGTATGGTATAGTAGACCAAAACTTCCTTTCCAAGGAGGCGAGGCCCATAGTCCAGCAGTTAACTGTTTAAGAGTGTTGATGATGATGATGATGAATTTAAATTAAGAATAAAGAATACGAGACTAGTTACTTTTTTTTTTAGGTTGCCTAAATCCTTTAGGTTCACAAGATTAAGTTGACTTTCTGTATATGTATTCTTAATGTTGTATTGACATGGATCAAATTTAAATTTATTCAAAATGTTTACTACATACCTATATATTTAACCTTCCATTTAAAGTTAGTTCAAACCACAAAAATCTCCTCGGCTTAGTATTAATTTTAACGCAAACATTCGAGAACACTTATAAGTTAAAACTCACAGCCCCAAAGAAAGTTTGTATCCAGTTTTGATTCATAACACACAAACTTTGGTCAGCGATACAATTTTTTACGATGAGCCGAGCGCTAGTCTGAAAAAGTTAAAACTAATAAATTTCTATTAAACCTATTTAATATGTAAATTTAATCAACGTAACAATAAGAGCCCCCGCAGACTACAGACTTTCTATCGGCCGATAGTTTGGTCGGCGTCCTACGTTTTAACGTCTTGAAGGATTTTAGAACTTTGAAGTTACAGTAAAGTTTAATGAGCCAACAGCATGTACAGTAAAGTTTTCATGTAGGTACCTACACTACCAGACTTTATTATTATTTACATTATTTTAATTCAGTTCAATACACTGTCAGGCAAATTTCATTCAAACCCCTTCTACCATATTTCCATGAAATGGTATCAAATATCCTAGATGGATATTTGTAGTAAAACTTTTATATTCACAATATTATAGCATTCGTTCTTTCTTAAGAATCAAAGTACTCAAATGTCAAATTACATTATAATCGGTGCAGAGATTTGGCGGCCTGAAAGCGTAGCAGACAGACAGAGCAGACGGAAAAGGGGAAAGCGGTCTGGGGCCGCGTACAAGGCGTCTCTGGCCACAACATCAAGGCCAGACACCTCTGATCCGCAACCGGGCCCTAGCGGCATGGGAGCGGTAAAGAGGGTGCGCCCGGATGAGACGGCTTCTCCGAGCACTCTCCAGGGCGACGCCAAACGTGTGAGGACCCAACCGCCTCAAGGGGGGCAAAGAACCTATGCGCTGGCCACAAAGGACATTCCTGCGCGGCTTGCCGTAGCTATCTGCCTCTCCCCCCCAACCCGAGACATGACAACCGACGAGGCTGAATACATCAGGACAGCGCTCGAAGACCTAGTCATGGACACTGATCCCGGTGCGCCCCTCCCGGCCTTCCGTGGCTACCCACGGGTAGCGGATGGCACGGTGCAGATATGGTGCGAGGATGACGGTGCCTTGGCCTGGTTGACTGAGAACGTCCTGAGGATTCGGCTTCCTAACACTGACTTAACACTGACAGTCATGCGGCAAGCTGACATACCGACCCGTGTTAGAGCGGCGCTTTTCGTACCGAGGTATCAGGGGGATATAGCGCGGCTCCAGAGTGTTCTGACCCGTCAGAACACTTGGTACGACATCGGTCGGTGGTCGCTTTACAGAGCGACATCCATCGGTGGTGAAAACCCGGGGACATACCTGACCCTGGGGATCCCACCGGAGGATGCAGAGAGGGTCTTGGCGCGGGAGCGTCGAGTATCGTACCTACTTGGTTCGATATACGTCCGTTTCTACCCCAAGAGCCTTCCCTCTGTAGCCCAGACCACGACACAGACGACGACACAGACGACGACACCGACAACGACACAGACTGACAACAACGACGACATGACCCGACTGGAGGAGGAAATGGCGAAAGCGGCGATGGAGGATGCCGAGACGGACACCCTGACACCCATGTCGCCGGGGTGGACGGACCGGCTTCTCTCGTCCTCGCCGAGCGATGGCAGGCGCGAGATTGGAGTGGAGGACGGATCCGATGGATCGGACCAGGACTGACTCCTCTCCCGTGCCGCCATCGCCCAAACCCAGCCCCCTCGAAGTCATACAAGCGAATCTCCAGCACAGCCAGACTGCCACGGCCAACTTGCGCAGGGCGCTGGAGACACATCCCCGAACCATCGCACTGATCCAAGAGCCATGGATCAGGAACAACAGAGTATGCGGCCTCAGTAACATCGGAGGTAAGCTAATTCTAAACACACACAGTACAGATAAACCAAGAACCTGTGCATACATACCAAATGACATCCCGACCACAACACTCACGCAATTCTGCTCCAGGGACCTGACGGCTGTCAGGCTTCTGAATGCTGAGAAAAACCCTGACATGGTACTGGCATCAGTGTACATGCCAGGCGACAACGAAAACTGCCCACCGAAAGAGATGGTCGACCTTGTGGATTACTGCGAGGGCGCCAAGCTGGATCTCATTATCTGCACTGATTCAAACGCCCATCACCAGCTCTGGGGATGCGACACTTCAAACACCAGAGGAGAGGTATTGTCCACTTACTTATTTTCAACTAATCTTAATATAGTAAACCGGGGCTCAGAGCCCACCTGGGTCACAGCCCGGGGACAATCCATCATTGACCTAACGCTAGGAACAGATAACGCTACAAATCGTATATCAAACTGGCGTGTATCCAACGAACTCTCCTGCTCAGATCACAGGAGAATTCGTTTTACAATAACAGTAAACACAATAGAGCCAACCCCGAAAAGAAATCCGCGTCGGACAGATATACCTGGCTACAAGCGTCTTCTCGCTTCATTAATAGCTAGTAATCTACAACGCACATCAATCACAGACACCACACAGATAGAGCATACAGTGACTAAGCTGACACTTTACATCAAAGAGGCATATCACGAATGCTGCAAACTAAGAGTTCCGTACACCAAGTGTAAAACCAACCGATGGTGGAACGCTGAACTCGAAAAACTCAGAAATACACTACGTAAACAATTCAATCGAGCCAAAAACTCGAGACATCCGGATGATTGGGAACTCTACAAGGAAACCCAATATACCTTCAAAAAACAAATCAGACACGCCAGGAGACTAGCCTGGAGGAAGTTCTGCGAATCCATCGAATCAAACAACGAAGCTGCCCGAGTGAGGAAAATCCTATCCAGCGACCAAGATCGCAAACTCGGTGCGCTAAAAAAGCCTGACAACACATTTACACAAACAAACCACGAAATCTGTAAGGTCCTTCTTGAAACACACTTCCCAGACTGTAGCCTCTCAGAGGAAAAGATCTGGAAGGAAGAAACCGGAACGGAACCAACTGACAGCGACTGGACTGTAGCCCGCGAAATAGTGACAGAGGACAGGATTTCGTGGGCTATTAAGTCCTTTCAACCATATAAATCCGCAGGCCTGGATGGCATTCTACCGGCCCTTTTGCAATGGGGTATCGAATCCCTAAAACCATGGCTAGTGGAGGTCTACAGAGCCTGCATTGCACATGGATACATCCCTCTCGCTTGGCGGGAGGTGAAGGTTATCTTCATCCCAAAACCGGGAAAAACCGACTACACACAACCAAAAGCTTATAGACCTATAAGCCTAACATCATTCTTATTGAAGACCCTAGAAAGACTATGCGACAGATACATCAGAGATGGACCTCTACGCATGGTACCGCTACACAAACAACAGCATGCATACTCAATAGGGAAATCAACAGAATCCGCTTTGCATAGTGTGATTTCCAAGATTGAATGCGCTATAGACCACAAAGGTTCAGCACTGGCCGCCTTCATAGACATAGAAGGCGCCTTTGATAAAACAATGTTCCACAGCATCGACATAGCCCTTAAAAGGCATAGTGTGGCCCCTACCTTGTGCAGTTGGATAACCAACATGCTCAGGCAAAGGGCCATACAAGTCACGGTGAATGACACCACGAGAGCCATTGTAGCGAAGGGATGCCCACAAGGAGGTGTCCTCTCGCCCTTATTGTGGAACCTCGTCGTGAACAGCCTCCTAAGTGGTTTAAACGACAAAGGCTACTTCACCGTAGGATATGCCGATGACATAACAATAATAATAAATGGCACTCACGAAAACACACTGTGTAACCTCATGCGTCAATCCTTGAAAATTGTAGAGGACTGGTGCAAAGAGCATAAACTCACAGTCAACCCCACAAAAACAGAATTAGTCCTCTTTACCAAAAAAAGGAAGCTGGCAAAATTGCAACTGCCACGATTTTACGGATCTACCCTAAACCTGACATCAGAGACCAAATACTTGGGCGTCTATTTGGACAAACAACTGAATTGGGCGAAACATACTGAATATATTACCACAAAAGCCAGTATATCACTGTGGCAATGCAAACAACTGCTTGGCAGAAATTGGGGCATCAGTCCCAAGGCCACTTACTGGCTATACACCACAGTTATTCGACCAACTATAACATATGGCTCCCTAGTCTGGTGGCCCAGGACAGACTTGGTTACTTGCCAAAAAACCCTAGAAAAACTACAGCGATACGCCTGCGTGGCTATCACTAGTAGCATGAGAACCACACCAACAGCCGCACTGCAAACTATGCTGGGGCTGCCACCCTTACACTTAGTTGTTAAAGAGGAGGCAGCACTAGCAGCGTTTAGACTTCATAATGCCGGCACACTGGGAAATGACTCCAGAATCAAACACACACGCATAAGAGAACGAGCGATCACACATCAACCAATGTTGACATCACCCAACGATAGGATGCTGAAGAAATTTAATTTTCAGAAGCACTATAATATACATCTAGATGAAGAACCACACGACAAATCAGATACAAATGAACTCAGAATATACACCGATGGCTCCAAAACCAACTCAGGAACCGGAGCAGGTGTATTCTCAGACGAACTCAACATCAAGGTATCGAGGCCGCTAGGCAGATTCAACACTGTATTCCAAGCGGAATGCGTGGGTATTATCCTGGCGGCCCACGCTATAGAGACAAGGAAAATTACGGACTCACACATCCGTATAGTCTCTGATAGTGCATCGGTACTTAAATCCCTCAAAAAAACCCATGTCACTTCGAAACTCATAATGGATTGTCACAACGCGTTAGAACGCGTTGCGACCTCCGGCAGGAATTCAGTGACAATACAATGGATAAAAGGACACAGCGGATCCCTAGGTAACGATGCGGCTGATGAGCTGGCTAGGAGGGGATCGGGCGCGGCGGTTTTCGGACCCGAACCCATCGTGCCCGTCCCATTCGGCCAGCTCCGTGGCTGGCTGCAAGAATTTACCCGCACACAAGTACAACACCACTGGCTATCTGTCCCAGGCTGCAGACAATCAAAGGAAGCCATGCCACTTCCTAATGATAAACTAACCAAACGCTTACTGCGTTTGGACAGGGACAGTCTGCGGCTGGTGGCAGGAACTATCACCGGACACTGCTCACTAAACAAACACTTTCACTCCATAGGCATAACTGACAGTCCCCTATGCAGGGCATGCTTAGGGGCAGAGGAAACGGTGTCACATGTACTCATTGAGTGCACAGGTGTCACCGAAACACGCAAAAACACCCTTGGATCTCCCAAATCTGTTGCAGAATGTCTGAACAGGCTTGGAGACCTTATCCGCTTCTGGAGGGAGGTGGGCTGGCTGGAGTGATGGCCGCCCTCACGTACAATGGTCCACTTAAAGGACTAAGTGCGGAAACCACCCACATAACATAGAACATAGAACATAGACAGACAGAGCTACCTTCGAATTTATATAATGTGATTCGATGTGTTCTATGGCTAATTGAAACAAGTTTTAGGCCTTCTTAGCTTTCTAAACTGGTGCAGATCTGAAGAACGGCCATTTAAAACGCATCATGAACGGACGAGCATGCATGCAGCGATTGATTATTGTGGACGAAGCATAAAAGGTGTGTCGAGACTGTGGTAAGTTAAACCCTCTAGGAAATAGGGTTGACTTTATGTATGAATAAATACCAGTTTTCATGGTATTAGAATTGAGAAGCAAATAACTCATACGTCATCTGGCTGTGGCTACCGATGCTCATGGATATAGAGTATTCACCAGGATTGGCGACTCTAGTCAGTAATGAAGATTATTATATAAATCTTTATCCATGGTACAAAGTTTATTATATTACTAGCCGAGACCCGCGGCGTTACCCGCACTTATTGGTGTAAAACGCGAATCAAAGTTACTCCTCTTAAGTTACTCTTTATGTCATCAGCTATCTGCCAGTGAAAGGTCTATCAAAATTGGTCCATCCCATCCATAGATTAGCCGGTACAAACAAGCAGCCAAAAATTTCAAAAATTGCTTATTTTATGTAAGTTTTAAATACACTTTATATGCATTTGGTTAAACTATTCATTTGATATCACAAACAGACAATTAAATTGTATTGTTTTGTATACATTAGTAAAGTATATCAATATACCTTGACTGGACTACCGAACCCTTCAATGCGATCACAGGGCAATAAGGGCATTGCTGTGAAACGACAATTACTGTCTTTGATGGCGCTTAGTCGAAGGGGCATACGATCTCTTGGCTCTGGTGTTACAGCTGGTGAGAATCGGACGTACAATGGCGCTGCCTAAACACATAAAACAATACACTGAAAAAGAATCCTAACAAATTTTATTTTATTTTATCAGATATACAGTAAATGTGGTGCCATCTCTGAAAATTTTCCAGAACTTTTATTTTGCAGTCGAATTTTACTGATTGACTGTTTTCTTTTGTAAATTAGGTAACAAATTAGGACTAGAGCATAGATATGAGTAGGTACGTTATATAAGTTTGGTAATTCAGCTACCTAAATAAATTTATAAATAAATAAAAAAGTTTAAATAACTTTTGGTCGTTTTTTTGGGTCCGAATTTCTTCACTGTGACCCTTATATTCACGTCATGTCCGTACACACGTATTATCATTTGATGCACTTTATTGTGATATTTTTTAAAAAGCCGTTTCGTTTCAGTTTCATTGTATCGAAATAATACGTTTGATACTGGCTGAAGTTCGAAAGCATACATAGCATGTATTAACTATATCGTGGATTTCACGAAATAGATAAAAAAAAATGTCTTCTTTTTGTCTTCTTTTTTTTAAAAGACAACTCCCGTATTAGGAATATAATATTAAATTCCTGTGTCGCGGGGGACTTTACAAACATACCTGAAACGGACACAAAGAACACCCAGACTCAGAACAACAAATTGTGAATCACACAAAGTGTTGTCCTACTTGGGATTTGAACCCACGACACTTGGCGTAGTGGGAAGCGGCGTGGCGACCGCTTAAGCAACTAGGCCAACCGTGCAGTCAAATAAGTTGTTATGTAAATAAGTTGTTAACTGTTTTAAAGTTATCTAAAGGATAAATCTAGCATGGGTTTATCTAGAACTTAAATCTTCTGTCTATGCTATTGGTTAAGATTTAAGATTGTCTGAGGTCAGAGGTCTGCATTTGTACTCTGTGCTTGATTCTCTATTAAAAATATTGATAACAGTCTAAGTGCAAACGAAATTAATTAGTAGTGTAAACAGTCATAGTAAAATAGGCTTAAGGAACCTCAGGATCTCCATAATTCTCCGCTCTGAGCAGAAATTCGTCACCGTAATTTAATTTTCCACGAAAATCTTCACCATGTACACTGCAATCAAACATTTCTGTTTTACAGGTATCATAAAATAGGGCAAATAAAGCTCGGCTCTTATAAAATCTGGAGAGTTTGTTTGGCCTTTATTTGATTACATGTCTTTCAAGATCTAAGAATGAAGTTGAATACCTGACGATAACGAATGTGTTTCGGCAACAAGGTGTAGTGATAGGAGATAGGGTCATCATACATCCATCACATATATTCTGCGTATAGTCCACTTGACGCTCTCGCACCAAGCTAGATAATGCTAGACCGTATTGCAGCTTAGTACCAGGAACCGCAGGTTTAGCTATAATAAGCATTTTGGATTTAAAGTATTTATAATTTAACTGTAAAAATATTATTGTAATGAACCGTGGGTTGAAAATTATTGAACTTATTAAAGATTCGGTGCACTTAATTTGACTATAGCACGAGCATAGACGACAGTATCGCCACTTTTATTAATTACGTTGAAGAAATCAATAGTCGGTTTGGAGCTAGTAGAGCAAAGCTGATTTCATCACCAATGGGATGGCTCGAACTGAGCACTGCTACCCCCACACAGAAAAATATCCTAATAATACCAGCATTCTTGCTGTCGTATTTCGTTGGGGAGTGTGATACCAGAGGCCTAATCATTCTCCCGATGTCCGGAGGTCGGGAGAATGATACAGAAACATAGTATGAGACACCATGCTGCATTGCCTACCCTCACAAATGAGGAAGGTGAAACCTACTCCTGGATTCTACTCATACTTTCCATCAGGCAGAGTAGAGTCAGTTTGGTAAGATTAAATAAAAAAAAATGATATAACAGCGAAACTCGCTTTCTAAGAAGATGCCAGTATTCAACAGCGGACTATTAAATGGTTGTTGATAATTACGAGAATATTCATATAGAGAATAAGAAGTACCTTCAACAGATTATTTTTGACACATTACCTAGCATATCAGATGCAACTAATTGGACGTTGAACCCAAATTGCACGAATGTTCCACTTATTGCAAGTGGCCTCTGTAAACAGTAATTTTTATTTATTTCATTTTTTAAAAAGACAACTCTTGCATTAGGAATATATGTCCTGTGTCGCGGGGACCTTACAAACATACATGATATGGACACAAAGCACACCCAGATTTAGAACAACAATTTGTGGACCACAAAGTGTTGTCCCATGTGGGATTTGAACTCACAACACCTATTGTAAGACAGTAGAAGCTACACTACTGTGCAGTCGACATTGTACATCAATCAACTACCTATAAGGGCCCACTGCTGGGCTCATTTTACCTCCTAACATATCATGCCACAAACGGTCACCCATCTAGGACTGACCGCGCCGTCATTGCTTACCCGCGACGATTTTTTCCAATGACCTAAGACCACTCGGCTATGAGCGCTTCCGATATTGTACATATTGACATGTAAACAGGTAAATGTTCTAGGAACCCCAAACCATAATTAATCATTTATTATTACTATTATGAACGAAACTTTGTAATTATACGCATTCAATTATATCATTGTTATGACTATGTTATTCGCTGCGGTCAGAGGCGTATCTTAGCCGTGAACCGCCCGTATGCAATTACTCCAGCACCATGTCCAGCGCCACGGCGACCCTAAACACCGCCGCGGCCGTGTGCACCGCACACCCTGCTTATTAGGTTAATTCGCCCCTGGCTGAGACGCAAGTACCATGTGTAGTTAGTTAGGTATTTGATCCAAATATAATTTTTATTTTTATTAAGATATAATTTTAAAGCTATACCGCGCGATGTGTACGGGCCCATAGGTAATATAGCAAATAACATATAAAGATTTTTTAATGCTTAGTTAATACAGAAATATAATTTGTATACCTCTTTTAGTAAATTACTGAATAATGTCCGAGATTTCTGAAGTAACAGCTCCCTTCTGTCACGTTTTCTCAAAAATAACTTGAATTCATACTGCAACAGATAGAAGCCGACTGTTACGTTACCATTCATTATTCAAGATTGTTTAGCATCATCAATCATCAACAACAGTCGACTGTTAGGCATGAGCCTCTTCTTAGAAAAAAGGCTTTGATCTATTATACCATACACATTAGACGGCTTATTAGTGTTTGTTTCAAGTTTTACTTCTTTTCGTAGAGCTGTTGTACTGCAGAGTATGCTACCTTAATCGCTTCTTACGACACCCACAGTATGAAAAGGGTTGGTGACACTCCACACTTTTTATCAATCACATCAAGGACAAAACTAAAAAATAACAAAATCATTTAGTCCGATAACGAAAGTTAGTTTTATGGCTCCTACACACACTGGCGGCGCCGCCGGCTTTATGCCGAGCGGCCGTGCCGCCGGCACATGCCGCGCAAAGCCGCCAAGCATCATTCCGATTGTGACAGTCGTCCCGGCATCCCGTGTAACCCGCCGGTATACCCAGCGGCTTAGACGGCGGGTTGTTTGTGCGGCAAGTCCAGCGGCACGAATACCCGCCGGCACTGCCGCCGGCACTGCCGCCAGCACTGTGTGTAGGAGCCAATAGAGCGATCATATTATTTTAAACGCATAATGACGAAATCAATATTTTTACTACTAATTTACATGAGGATTTAAGGTTTGTACTCGAAATAAATTGCTGAAGTTTATAAGTGAAAAACAGTTTTAGGGCCGATGGTGGAAATTGACCCAATTTTAATTGGGCGGTTCGCATAATAATTGGAATTGCACAGGATAACCTGCCAAATCATAGTTACTCATTAGCTGGCCAAATACAGGAATCAGTAAAATGGTGCTAGGCTTGTACCCCCCATCGGATATCATCGACTTGGCAGGAAATCATATCACAGGAACTTAAACCAACTAATGTGCATTGGTTGGTATGAGTCTGTAATTTTGGGTAAGAACTACGGTTGTAACATTAGGTAACTTAAAGAATGTGATAAGCAAGAACTTGTACTTGGAAACAACAGTACTTGGTTAATCACGACCTTTCGTTTTACATCTGTGACTCGCAAAGACGCGAGGTTTCTCTATATCAGTTTCTATTCTAAAAAAATTGCATACTTCATTTTTAAGTCTTTCTTCACTCCAATTTCCAACAAGAACCGAATTATTATATGACATTACGAATAATAAACTGAAGTTGTAATTTAAAGTTATTATTTAAAATTATTATGTTGATTAAATGCTATTTGCTTCTGTTGTCATATGTCATGTAAATATTCAAAATATGGCAAACCGAATAATAAAAAGAATTTTATATTATTTCTTAAAATTTAAATTCACGGTAAAAGGTTTTTCTTGTTTAAATTTGTAAAAAGTACATAAAAAATGTATTTATCGTTGCACATAACCACAGACTTAACTTAGCTCTAAATTGCAACTAAATGTAACTTGACTTGTAACTAAATGTAAAAAAGCCACATAACAAACAAGAAGTTTTCAAAGAAAGTAAAACCATCAAAATATGTCATCTGTCAAACTCGTTTAAAAACAACACAGCAGCCAGTGATGCCATATCTACCAACTTTTTGGTAGATCTACCAATTTTCACTTCAGTCTACCTATCTACCACCCTAGACCTAAAAGCTACCTATTTTTGGAATTAGTTTAACATATCACCATTTTGAATTATTTTTATATCGACAAGCTACGTTGTGATGTGTTGCGAGAGCCATGTGACGATGCATCAAACCTACATAGAGTCCAGGCTATTTAAACCACAAAAAAAAAAAACATTAGCAACAGTTCGCCGTTCGCGCCATTTCACGCCCTTTGACATTATTATTCTGTTCTGTGGCCTATTCCCGGTTGGTTTGTTGTGGAAACAATGGTGAATATTTGCTCATGTTTTGTGTTGTTAATACATAACACTATTATGGCCCGACCCGAGATTCGAACCCGAGGCCCCTTGATCGGCAGTCGCGTACGCGTATTATTAGAGCGATGAGGCAGTATATGTCTTAAATTAATTATATATAATTAATATAGAACATATTTTTTCTTACATTACCGAAAAGTGATTTTTAATAACATATTTTCTTTGCCTTGGAAAAATAGTTTTAAAACTTATGACCACACCTATCTCTATATATTTCTTTTCTTACCAAGAATACAAAAAGTGTTTGAAAAAATATCAGCCGAGAAATCAACGTCAACTGAAGCGCGACCTCCTAAAAAGTACTAAAAACTAACTAAAACGAAGCTTTTGTTAGTTTTTAGTACTTTTTAGGAGGTCAACAGTCAGTTGTTTTCACGTTCAATGGACATGATTGATTAAAATATCAGTATCACATCAGTGTTTTATAATCAAAAAATCGGCCAAGTGCGTGTCAAGCCACGCTAGAATAGAGTTTCGTAGTCTGGTAGGTAGATTTAACATCGTGTCCAATACTTATTTGTTATGTTTACTTATTATTTCTTTATTTACCAAACAAACGTACCAAAATACAGAGTGAGTTCATTTAACAAGTTAGGCCCCCTATAACTTCATAAATACAAAAGTTATCAAAACCGATATAGTTTCCCTTGACAGTCAATATAGTGACGACTATCACGATTTTTTCAAATTTTTTTGGCCAGCCGTTGATTTTAGAGGGGTGCTTTAAAGTTGAATAACTCGCACACGAATACCTAAATAGAAAAATTACTTTATCAACCTCGCAATGTGATTAAAGATCTATCTAATGATAGAAAATATTAATTTACCACAAACCAATAATTTAGTACCTACTCACTAAGACTACTCCAGATTCCAGATAGACCTAACCTAAAATAAAGCAGCGTATAGATAGTATATATGTAAGTATATATATATTCGTAGTATACACAAGCTACTACTGTAATGTAAACTACAAATCAAGCTGCATATAAAGAATAAAGAAAAATTATCTTAAGTTAGAAAATGAATGAAGATTGAAAATAATCAAAAATAATTTGGGCGGTAGGCCGAGGACGGATGGACGTATAGACGGACATGACGAATCTATAAGAGTTCCGACTCATGAACTAGGGAACCCTAAAAATCTTCTAAATTGAGGTGGTAGATCTACCAATTTTGCATTTAACATCTACCAATTTCTACCAACATTTGGCACATAATCTACCGATTTTCTGAAATTTGGGTTGGCAACACTGACAGCAGCAGACCGGGGTTATCGCGGTCATGTATCCCCATTTCCTGAAATAATTTAGGTCGTGTAACTGACATAAACGTCGCATACGGTATGTTATGTTAATTAACATTCTTATTCTAAACTTTCCATTGCAAATTCAAGTGTTTAGAATCTCTTTGTGTCGCCTAAACATCATAAAAGTGCAATAGAAATGAACCACTTTAAAAGTATTATTTTAATATGGATATTTATAATAAAGAACACTATATGCCTCACTCCTATGTCCTTAGATAAAACATACGAACAAGCAATGAAAGCTTATACGGACGAAAGATGGTCTAGATGCATCGAAAAGTTTGAAGAATCATTACATATATATAAACTTATAAAGTCTGTTGTAATGAACTGTAGACTGAAATGTGCATCAAAAGTGTATGAAAGTCATGTGAAACAAGATATTGGCGATCTTAAAATTTATGAAACTTATTTTAATCGAAGGAATTGTATAAATCAATGTCAAGATATTGGATTTCGAGCAATAAATTTGAAAAGTATACCTGAGGAAAATATATTAAGCAAAATGCACGCTAAAAAACCATACGAGTTCCTTCATATGTGCTACTATCAAATGCATATGTTTCTGAAAGCTGCTTCAGCAGCTTATACATATTTTATAGCACATCCTGATGATACTGTCATGAAAGGGAATGTACATTATTATATAGACCAACCAGAGGTAGATGCCACTGAAGTCATGGACCTTGAAGGTGATGATTACGTTCTCCTTTATAACCTTGGATTAAAGTCCTATTTTAAGAAAAATTGGGCAGAAACGGTTGCCAGTATGGAAGAAGCAATAAAGAATTATATTGCATCTGAAAATCAGTGTCGTGTAGAATGTGAGCATCAGCCTGGACAAGAGTGGTCATCTGAGTTTGTGATAACATTATCTAATAACATGGCTTCACTGCTTCATTGCCATCAACTATGCCAAGATAAACTAAGCCTTCTGAAATATAACTCGGGTGTTGAATTTCTCGCAGACATACTTAATCACCTACAGATATCTTACTATCACCTTGAAAAGTTAGAAGATGCAGTGGAAGCAGTTAAAACTCATCTAGTTTTGAAGCCAGATGATGAGGATATGTTGGCAAATGAGAAGTTTTATAGTGATCTTATTGACAAGGAAATTGAAAGTCAAAGGTCTGATGTGACCGCTTATTTTGCACGTGACAAGTATGAGAAAGAATTGCTTAATTTGTTTCATCAAGACAGTAAAGACAAAGTAAATGCAGCCTGATTATTCAAACTCTTAATTGGAACCAAAATAGTGTCATATTACTTTTTGAAATTTTGAAACACTTAATTTTTTGTCATTTTATATTTTTATAAGGATGAATTTATTTAATATGGATTTTTGAAATATACATCTATTTTTATATATATACACTTAAAATTTACTAAAATTTTGCACATAATTATTACTTACTAATCAATTATAATGATACTGCCATAGTATGCTATAAGTAGAGTGATAAGTGAAGATCTATAAAACCAAAGATTTACTTTGATCATTTAATGAGTTTAACATGAATAATGTATTTGTACTCTCACAGGTTAATGTGGTTGCACAGCGACAAATCCTGTTATTTTAAAAAGAAGATATGAATAAAACTTTATAATGCTCTTCAGTCTCCTAATTTATTTAAGCTTTGTATAGAAAATGTCGTGTCTGTACAGGAGATAAATATATATTTATGAAATCCATACTAATATTAATACATAGCTTTTGTGTGTAAGACGTCCGAAAAATAAAATACATATATGTATCTTTTTGGACAAAAGTATTCATCTTATATATAAAATTCTCATGTCACAATGTTCGTTCCCATAGTGCTCTGAAACAGCTCGATCAATCCTTATGAAATTTTATATGCATACTCAGTAGGTCTGAAAAACGGCCACAATCTATTTTTCATACTCCTAGGACGCGAGCGGAGCCGCGGGCATCAGCTAGCATATGTATAGTTATTATAAGTTCGAAAGTATGTCAGTCTGCCTGTTACACATTCATGACTCAACTGGTTCACCAGTTTTGATGAAATTTGGCATAGACATTCTTTGATTCTTGAGAAAGGAGGTAGGCTACTCTTTACACCGATAACCGACATACACGCTGGCGGAACCGCGGTCAAAAGCTCGTCGAGTATAAAATCTGTAAGGTGTATTAATAAAAAAGTACTTTCAAAAATAGTCTCAATGAACTTTTGTGCAGAGCAAGCAATGTTAACTCTCAAAAACAACAACTGATTTTTTTTTCAAATCGGACCAGTAGTTCTTGAAATTAGTGAGTTCAACCAAACAAACAAACTCTTTAGCTTTATAATATTACGCTACGAATTCGAGTTAATATAAGTACATAGTTTAAATCATGATGAAATCTGTGCTACACATTGTACTAAAAGACATTGTCATGTGCAAAACTCCAGCGACGAATAAACAAAAGTTTTCTTCTTTTTGGCCTCGCGTTCTCCAACTACACCGAGTCAGCCTTCCCAATTTTATTGTGCTCCGTCGCTGTGCGTCCTCTTCCTTCAGGCCCGGTTCCTTCATGATACTCTTGACATTCGTTAGCCAGTTTGTTAGAGGTCTTCCTCTTCCCTTCCTTATAGTAGCCAAAAATAGCCAAAAAAAATCCTAACGACGTCCTCGGTTCTACGCTAGAAGGAATTTTAATTTAACATTTTTCACTAAAATAGTCTTCTTCTTTTTTTGATGAAATGGCAACCAGCCGAATATCTGCCAATGTTATGTAATTATCGTCTTCCACTTAAATAGTCACTCTCCTTAGACCATGACGGAGACCATGTCTGAGAATCGGCCAACATCTATTTTATATACCCCTGGGACGCGAGCCGAGCCGCGGGCATTAGCTAGTTAATTTGTAATAAATGAAAGTAAATCATTGATTATTAATAGCTAAATGCAAGTATAGAGCTAAATATGAAAATGCACTGCATATAAAACGATCAAATCGCGTGCGCAACACATAAAAGATCCAAGTGGCTAGCTATTTGGCGCGCTTAAGGCGTAAACTTGGTGTCGTCGAAGCTTACACACGCTTTTCTGTTCTCTATTTTAATATATATAATGAACACGAGACATAAAAAAGTAAAAACCAGGATGCACAACATTTATTTGTTCTGGTCTTAGAATAATTTCTAAGGTTCTGGTTTTTACTTTTTTATAATTAAACATTTAAAAAAACTAGTGCAAGTGCATAGGTAATTTATTTATTTCTTCATTATACACACACATAAAGAACTAAAGAGTTTCAAATTGTCTATAGGTACATATATAAGCATATTTATGTAACAATCGGCGGTCTTATCGCTCACGGCGACCTCCTACGGGTGCCCACAATAATATTGGCAATAAAGTACGTATTGCCAATAATATTGTGTGTGTGCGGGCTGTATTGCGGTATTATTGTACAATATTATTGTGGATTATAGTGTAGCGGGGCGTTTTTCAAAATTTTGCTTCGTTACGTACAGGATGTCCATTTATTTTCATAACAAAATTTTAAATAAACGATGAAATGTAGACATTGACAATGAACTAAGGTTTAAGAAAAACCATAATCAAACAATGTTAAATGAGTATAATTTCTATATAATGTATTATTATAGTGAGGGTTGCCAATACAGGGGTCTTGTACGTCACATTTTCATTCAAAGTAAATAATAACTCAATCATATCAAAGTTAATCAGCTTTATTTATAATTAATCAACAACATAAAAATCTTCTAAAATTTAATACCACTTTGTGATATCTTGCCTCTTAGTGCTGTTTAAAATATAAAATATGTCTTGTACGTAACTAAATGGCACTCTGGACTATCAAACTTTGTGAATAAATAACAATTCTGAAAGAATAACATTATAGGTAAGTTTTTTTAAATACAAAAAATAACAAAAAGACATTTAATATATATTAACAAAAACATAACTCCCAAAGGTTTTTTCATGAAAAAATAAAAACTATAACAGCCAAAACAGGACAGTTACGTATGTGGACAACAGTCGTTACGTTTAGGAACTCTAAAGCTATGTTTACAACGAGCACAATTTCTAGTCACTTTAGAAACAATACAATATTATTCAACATTTCAAAAACGTCGTGATGTGACATATTATTTAAGTCACATCACTTATTGTAGGTACTTATTTCTATAAAATTAGTCAATATCACAGACTGTTTTGATTTGAGCATTTTAAAAATATATTTTACAAAAAACTTAGGGGATTCAAGTCTATCTCAGTTTCATTTTCACATTAAGTAGGTAACAATACTTCTTAACTTACAAAAAAATCCAACAGATACAAAAAAATGTCAAATAAGTAGTAACAAAAATAAAATAGGGAACCAATAAGTAGGTAATTCTGCGTGATTGTTTGGTCTTCTTTTATAGTAACTTTTTCATTTTCCAATAGCTCAATCATCTTTTTGTGTTTAGTCTCTAGGCAAAATCTATTTTTACTTAAACTACTAATAACTTTCTTTAACCTTTCACAAGTTTTTAATGTCCTTTGATATCTTTTATAATTTCGGTAATTCAATCTCTGTTTTTTCTTCAATTTTGTATTATCTTGCATCTCTGGCACTGTCACTGGAACAGCTGGCTTAGTATTATTTACTTTTTTATTTTCCCTTTTATTCCTTTTTTGTTATCTCCAAATTTTCCGTCTTTTTTTCCTTTTCTTCCTTATTTAGTTCACTTACCTTGAGTTTATGTTCTTCAGTCTTTCGACTTCTTTCTTCTTATATTTGTTGTATTTTTCTTCATTTTCTTTGTTTTTGTCCATATCGCCGTTGTTTTTGTCTCTCTCGGCACCAGTCAACGGCATAATTTACCTGAGTAGGAATAAATTAATTTGTAAGGAAGTGCCGAGGATGTGAGGAATGTTAGGGTTCACCCTCTTTATCGCTAGTCTAAATAGGATATTTATAACATAATAAGGAAACCTGCTCGCCATGAGGTGACTAGATCCTATAAAGGTAATGAGTTTACCTCTCTGGGTGGATTATATTTTTAATTTATATTAAATTGCACAAGACAGTATGAACGCATCTTTACGAGTCCAGTACGTAACGTTTTTAGTCCACATAATACATCACGTCACGTCCTGGACGTTACGTATAACGCGGACTTGTCATCATATGTTTTTTTGGTATAAAAAAAGTTGATTATAGTAGTTTACTAGTACACATTCATTATCTACAACATATTTACTTATAATTTAACACGAGTATGATATAAAATTTGTGGGTCTTACCTTTCAAAATCAATGTTCGTACCGGACAAACAAAACAGACCCGTCACGCACGTCACGGACCGCAAGTGTTGACGATTGAATTTCTTCAGTTTTAATTCAAAGGAAAAGAACGAAGGAATGATAAAAACATCGATAATATGGCATTGCTTAAAAATAGTTAGAGCCAAAGACAATATTATTGTTATTCTTTATAAAATCATACCGTTACGTACAGGACTGTCCGCTGTGGCCAGTTTTTTAAATCCGATAATGTCAGTATTTATATTAGAAAAATATACTACAACCTTATTATATTTTAATTAAAAACAAATAAAATGAGTTATTTCATTCGAGTAATACTAAAGATATCCAAATATAGCTTATATATTCTCCAAAATACGTAATCAAAATCCAGGATATGATGTAGGACACATAAAAAAGTAGGATAATATTTGGTATTTTAATAAATATTAAACTATGTTTTCCGTTTAAGTCTTGAGTTTATCTTTTTTTTTACAGTAAGTTAAACATTTTACCCTAACGTAAAATAATTTGATACCCACTTCCTACATTTTTGCCTTTTAATCAATGGTCAAACTCGTAGGACACGGCAAAATAGTCCTGAGCAAAATTTTGAAAACCGCCCAGCGTATAGTGTGCGGGGCCGTGTGTCACAATATTATTGTGTTGTGCGGGCACCCTACAGACAATGGATTTCAACTTATTATTAGAATTTTGATTTCTATCTGGCAACTCTATTCATCGATAAAAAATAATCTACAACCTCATAAGTCATACCTTTTCTTATATTTCTTGTAGAAAAATAAAATTAATAATTAATTTCAGCATCTAAGTATCTACATTGAATTCATTTTATCAGTCATAAAATAGAAAATTGAAATGTAACCTTACAAGAACCAGGATTTTTATATGTTTTTCTAAGGATAACCGCTTTCCACGAATACATAATTACTTGATTTTGCAAAAGAAAAGGTATATTTAAATGATGAATCATATTTTTTCGTTTTGCTAACTGAAGATCAAAAAACGAAACTTTCTTTTGTAAACTGAGATAGATATATTTTTATGAATATGAAAATTATTACAAACTCAATGTTTAAAAAATTAAAACGTCACGATGTTTTTTTTACAATTATTATTGTTGTTGTTGAGTTGTTCACAACTTTTGCTGATAACAACTTTTCTTGCTCATGATACAGGCATAAAAGAATGGCGAAATTTCGAAGCACTGGCAGCACTACATATTTTTTAATGATGGCGATACTTTAAACAGAAATTGCACGCTAGAGGGCGTATAATTTCATTATTTTCGTCTGTCAAGTGAAAATTATGCTGTTCTCGTAATTTAAAATGATTTATAACAGATCTAGTGCATAAAGGTAAACAAAATACTTACTCAAATTATCTAATTAGTGTTAAGATTTTTATATATATTATACGTTGGTAAGATTTTGTTTAGTATGTCATATGGGTTCTTACGAGGTGGTGTACGTACATACCTACATTGATGTTAAAGAATGTTTCTGCATGCCAATGACTAATTTATAGTCAATAAAAATATAATTTGTTGACAAAAAAATTGTATCCATACCAAACGCTTGTTAGAGAAATACCGCGCTTCGAGTTAGAGTCACAATACGCAACTAGTACAACCGACTTATCTTACTACTAACAAACCAACTGACAAATCATAATTAGTAACATATATTAGTATACGTAGTGTTACATACTCTTTGATTAGTAACTCTAAACTACTTACTCCTTAAGTAGATATTAAGCCTGTGTTAGTGCATATTCAGTTACCAAGTACTGAGTTGACATTCAAGTAGATAGTCAATAAGTTTGAAAGTTCAAAGTACCAGATATAAGATGTGGATTTTTTAATCAACTAATTTCAGAATCAAATTTTATTCATCACTTTTTCTGTCCTTACTATAATTAAAGTAGATGGAATATGGATGTATTGATAAACAAAATAAACCCAGATAAACTATGAGTCTGGAAAACTTAGTAAGATTTTTGTTTGAATTATTCAAATTATTGCAATACTGATGATTAATTTTTTAAAAGATTATATTTGAAATCTTGAAACAAACTTAATTCATGTTAGTGGAATGAAACTTAAGAAATAGCAATGCAAAACTTACTTATATTCACTACAAAGCCACCAGAAAAAACCAATTCCATAAGACAATTCGTTCTTTGTTTCAGCAAACACGGAATAATGGACTGCATGACTGACAAACTCAGTATTAAAAATCTTCTATTCACTAAAGCTATTCCTAATTTTGTGGTACCAATACCAGTAAATGGCCATAGAGTTTATGGATGTACGGATTGTGGGGACAAGTAAGTTCAGAAAAATATTTAATCATTCTCTTGCCTATCAGAAATAATAATAAATAAAATCAAACAACTGATTACTAAACATGCTAAATATAAATTTTATGGATTATATCTTTAATAGAAAAATAAGAATATTTTTAATATCGACCGATTCTTAAAATAGAATTAAGCCGATTCTTAAAATAGAAATTTTAGCCAAGAATAAATAGTTGTACTTTTGGAAAGTGACAATGTGACTTGCACTATCTGTGTTACATTGTAAATATGGATTTTGATTACAGTAAAACAAAGTCACTTTGTTTTAACTCTAGTATAGAGTTAAAACAAAATGACTTTGTGTCACATGAATTAAAATTACAGATTAAGTTCTCGGAGAGGTCACAGCATTCAAAGTGAGCAAAATTAGGGTGTAGTGCATGCACCATGTATTTCTATTTCTTGTTATTACACATACTTCATAATTTTTACATAATTATAAATAACTAGTTTTCGCCCGCGGCTCCGCTCGCGTGTATGTCGGTTATCGTGGTAAAAAGTAGCCTATGTCCTTTCCCAAGTTGAGTTCTATCTTCATACCAAATTTCATCAATATCGGTTCACTGGTTTAGACGTGAAAGCGTAACAGACAGACAGACAGAGTTACTTCCGCATTTATAATATTAGTAGGGATTAGTAGGGATAGTAGGGATTTATAACCAGTAATAACAGATGCCATTAAAGGTAATCGCACACTTATCAGATCCGAACGAAACGAATTTTAGAATTCTTTATATGAAATCTCATGAAACCTCGCACACTTACCCGCGTCGAATCGTCCGCATCTGTAAGAACCCCAGAAATCCTAGACGAATTCGGATGACGTCATAAAATTTGGCGTGGATAATGCGGTCGCCTCGATCGATGCGCCCGCATTCTACCAGTTGCGTATGACAGAGCAACGCACGAGTACTATTTCTTGAAAAGATTTCTTCGACGCGGTCGATGCTTTCGGCGCGGTCGATTCTTCTGGTGCGGATAAGTGTGCGAGGCCTCCTTGACTTCAATTCTATAAATAAACTGCGGAGTGACACCCTCTTGATAATACTAAGAAAAGTACAAGTGTACAGATTTTTTTTCTACCTTATGCTAATTTTCTTTTTATCATTTATGTGTAATATAGAATTCTTAAATAATAAAATAAGGATGCCTGGAAGAGATTGCCTTTAGCAATAAGGCCGCCCTTTGTACACTACATATCTTATATATAAAATTCTCGTGTCACAATGTTCGTTCCCATACTCCTCCGAAACGGCTTAACCGATTTTTATGAAATTTTATATGCATATTCAGTAGGTCTGAGAATCGGCTAACATCTATTTTTCATAGCTCTAGGACGCGAGCGGAGCCGCGGGCAACAGCTAGTATATATATATATATATATATATATACATATGTCATTAAATGTACTGTATTGTAACTCTGTAATAAGGTGTGCAAATAAAGAGTTTTCTATTCTTTTCAGGTTCATCTTTGAGAGCAGCTATAATGACCACGTCAACCGCAAATCAGTCAAAATCAGCTACATGTGCCGACATTGTAATTTACTGAAAGTGTTTTATAATAGGTGTAACTTGCTTTGTCATATTAGATCACATGCATTTAAAACAGCTACAATTAATGTAACAGACTTAAAAGTGGAATCTTTGCCGTCAAATCCAGTCAAAACTAAGCTTCCTCTACCTGCTACCAATATCCCTAATGCTTCAACCAGTGGTACAAAACAAAGTACTGTAACAAAATCTTCATTAATTCGATGTTACGAATGTAAAGCAGACATAACAGATACAGGCGTCGCTTACAAAGACCGTGCAAGTCATTTACTGCAGTACACAACTGAAGTTTATTCCTGTCCAGTATGTTTGTTTGCATTACCCAGCATATGTGCACTCAGAGTGCATTTGCGACTACATCTGAAATGCCCACCATACTTTTGCTCTGAATGTGGTATCCATTTAAATAACAAGAACATGCAGTACCCTTATAATCACGATTGTGAAGGATTCAAAATGATGCGAGCAACGGCTAGATTAAATTGTTCTGTGCCAGACTGTTCCCTTTTTCATCCCAATGACTATAAAGAACACATGACAAAATACCATCTCAAGAAAGTTTATAAATGCCCATTTTGTGTTGTGGCGTGTTTTAATGAATCAACTATGGAGAAACATTTGAAGGGACATAAAACTGATCTCAAACCTTTGTTGTTTTATCAGTGTGATGTATGTCCTGGCCGCTATGTCCTCCAAAATCCAAAATTTAATGAGCAACATTTAAAAAGTCACATAAACACTAATGTTTTTCCTTGCTGGGCTTGTGGGTCGGCGTTCAAAGAGGCCTCAAGTTTATTGAATCACTTTATAATGAAACATAATAAGTCTGTGACAATAAAAAAAGCAATAAATGATCTTCTCAATGATTCCATGCAATTAAGTAAACCAAAAAGAATATATCGCGTGGTAAAAAGATGTGAACAGTGCAAAAGGAGTTTTACGTACAAATGTAAATATGAAGAGATACAATCACTCCCTAGTGAATGTCCTTTCAAATGTTCTTCTATTATGGAATCAAACGTAATGCCCGAAAATTTTAAAAAATCCTCCGGTAAACATATAACGTGTCATATTTGTCGTGTACAAGTTTTAGAAGACTGGACAGAAATTAAAAAACATTATGCTGCTCTTCATACAACACACAAATGTTTGGATGCTGAAATACTGTTAACAAGAATAGATATTAAAAAATATCTGTTTAGAAAAAAAGCAGGCAGGCCAAAAAAAAAAGTTAAAAATTTACAGAAAATATCGAAAAAAACAAAACTTCAGAAAGTTGTTAAATCTTCTACATCATCAGCTGTTGCGAGTGACGAAACAGAATCCATGCCACTTTATATTTCTGATGATTCTGTCGATAACGATCCTTATATGGCATATCAGTGTATGGAGTGTGCACAAAGCTTTGTAGACAAGTCGTTATTCTCCAATCATTTACTGATGGAACACAGTATTCCAGATCCTGACGAATATATTAAAAATAAACACTGTTTTAATGAAAATGCTCTAACAAAATATCAAAACAATGCTGAAACTACAGAATTACTTTTCCGTGAGAATCAATGCAGAATATGTCTGGACGAGTTTTACGACCCAGAAACTTTGGAAAAACATTGCCGGGTACATGGAATGGCTTTCTTGGTGAATAGTGCTTTAACGACATAAGAAGGCTAATACATTAAAGTTTATATAACCATTTCTACAGATACCAAATACATCAATTATAAATAGAAGCGAAATGCATTACTTTTTAGTTATTATATTTTACACAAACGCTTCAAAGTAATGCAGAAAACTATTTTTACCTAACCAATGATTTCATTCAAATAAAAAGTAATGCACGTTTCTTCAACTTTCAAGAAATTTGTACACGGATGAGTCGGATGGGCCTAACCATCGTGTTTGTTATTTACATACTTATTTTGCTTTTTTTCTTTATAAACTAGTATTAGTTATGTTAAAAGTATTGTAAGTGCTATAGACAGATTTTCATTAGTATCATGACTTTCGAAATAACTTTTTGTGTTCTGTCAATGCCCTGGTGGTTTGTTGGAATGTCGTTACGTGATAGCAAGTAATTTATCATTATGTTATTACCGACTGGCAAAGAAGGGTTATTTTTATAAATTACTAGCCGACTCCCGCGGTGTTTTCCGCTGCTATTGTAGTATAACACAGGTAACGCCGCGGAGCGAAGCTAGTCCAAAATATTAACCTACGTTACTCGTGTCATGAGCCATCTGCTAGTAAAGTCAAATCAAAATTGGTCCAGTCGTTCCAGGAATTACCTGGAATAAACAGACCGTCATACACACTAATATCTTAAAAAATATTTTGATGCGAGTACTGTATGAGTTCTGCAATTATGTTTATTTGGATACATATTTCGAGAACGCAAGGTTGTTTGAATTTGAGACTGGGATGTCTATCAATCAACCAAGATAAAACTAAGTGGTTAATTGATTTGTTTAAAATTAGCATTTGTATGACGCATATCTGCAAAATTAATAAATTATTTCATTATCTATCATTTGTAAAAAGATTTTACCTTAGGGCTCATACACACGAACTACATGTTGTCAACGGCACAGATAACTACGGCTAGTCTAGTCGACAAGTTCAAAATGGTACAAAATAGAGATACTGCTCTTAAAATTATGTGCGATAGCTCCTTGGATCCGGAATGACGCCTAGAAAAATGTGCTAAAAGTGTGTATTAGCACATAAAAAATTGCAAAAGTTATAAACAATTAAAGATGAAAAAAAAATGGCGTTTTGTTTTTTGCCGCGTAGTATTTTCGCTGCGTAGAGCCTTTCTTACATACATGACATACTTAACAAGATCGCGCCACAAAAGTTAAAAAATATTTATACTTTGTTTATAATATTTTTTTTACTTTACTACATTACTTGGATTTTTCAGTTTTTGTTCAAGTTCAAAATAATATTTTATGCAAAGTGTATTTTGCAATTTAAAAAATATATTCAATACCTTAAATAAATTAATTAATGTGTCGTCGAGTACGACATGAGTAAAAAAATATTTTCTTTCAATTTATAATTACAAATACAAGCATTTTTCTTGATGACCACAATTAGCAATTCGACATCAATTTCGTCTTTTCGGTGTACAGTAATTTATTATTAATATTATATGTTACTATAAATCATTTTACATATTTACGACGCCTGTGCAATCTTGAACAATATGCAATCGACTGACAAAATGTCGCTATAGGTCAACGGCTGCCGCCGACCCGTGTCGACGGCTGTAGTTATGTGCCGTTGACAACATGCCGTTCGTGTGTATGAGCCCTTATACCACAACCCTACCCGATCCTTCTGTTGCATTTCACTGAGTTGAGCGAAGTTACCAGAACTCACCTCTCACTTTTAGAGGACTTCTTGGGGTTCCTTATTTTTTAAATAGCGTGGTCTTCTACGATGCAATACAAATTTAATACTGTGTCCGTGTGGTGATGGATTAGGACTGTAGAGGAAATAACAATTCATCCCGTGAGTGTTGTGAGAGGCGACCACGGGAGCAAAATATATATAGGACAACATCTCTGCACACACATGCAGAAAAATCTTGACGCAAACACTTCCAGCAGTACCTACTATTAAAAGTGTTGTCGATGATACCCTAGTGAATAGTCTTGAAAAATATATCGCTGTTGTCATAATAATATAATTTATTTCAGACTTCGTCCACAGTGCTTAGTAACAAGAGGGGGGTCACTCCGCACTTTAGGTGTAGTCGGCCACCTGCCTGCCGCGCAGGCTATGCCGGTGGGTTGTCTCTTACGCACGATACGCGTCACGTTCGTCGCCGGGTCGCTCTCGCGCATTATTGAAATTTTTTATACTTTTCGATATCCACATATTCATGTAAAAGCTAAAGGTCTGTTTACGGATGTCTGAATAAAAGATTTTAGGTGTTAAGTAGGAACTAATCTATTCGTTTCATACGTAAATATATACGAGACGAACAGATATTTCGATGTGATATTATTTAAAACGTCATTTGTTGATACACACAAAAGTACCTCCAGTAATTTTTGGACTAAAGTAAAGTGCTAGAGAAAAAGTAGTTATTATACCTATATTTAAATTATTTTTAAAAGAAGACATGCCTGATTACGCCCGAACAGATAAGAGTTACATGATAGAAAGAGACGCAATTGTATGTAAATATAATCGTAGGTGCTTCGGCGCTGTGCGTGTGCAATCTGAATTGAACTTAATGTAATGACACCAAGGACACCCTATTTCTTGAATTTAGCATCAATATAGCATCATTTCCTAGTGTTTGTAAAATACAGATGCTTTTAAAGGTTTATTAAAAAATAATGGTTTCTTTTTACTACAAAAAAAAACATTATTTTTCAATAGATGACTTTAGTTATCGTAGGTATGTCGCTATCCCCCCGTACGGTGCGGCTGGGGGGTGTGTTTGATGTTCCGCCTCTTACTTTACTGAGCGGTGAGAGGCGCAGCAGCACCCTGCCTCGGGGGTGAGTCCAGTCACCCCGAGATGTACCCCAGTTGAGGGGTAAGACAGGGGGGACACCAGAAGCCGCTGATGCGATCATGGTGTTCCTCCCGACTGCCGAGTTAAGCCCCCGCGGGGTTTAGTGGGTAAACCGGTCCAGGTAAAAAGACTTGGGATTAACCCTTTTTATATGGGATTAATGACATGGGAAATAATTAATGCCGAAACTGGAAAAGTAAAGAACAAAGGTAATAATTACAGTCTTTCAATTGATAATAAAGAAATAAATTCCGATTTAGACGTTGCCACAGCTTTTGAAAAAATTTTCACAGACATTCCAGTTTCGACCACAGAGTCATTGAATTCGTCCCCCACTATTGCAGAATCTTTATTGAAAGAGAATATTAACATTTGTAATACCTACTGAGTTTGGATTTAGTTGTATCACCGATAGAGATATTGCTAAAACGTTCAGTGCTCTTAGTGTTAAGAGAACCTCTGACCTTTGGGGTAATTCTGTACAAATAACCAAATCAATTATTAGCGTAGTTGCATCAGAGTTGGCCTTAATTTTCAATAAGTGCAATGAGTGTGGTGTATTTCCTGACTTAATGAAACACAGTAAGATCATTCCTTTGTTCAAGGCGGGTAGCACGTCCGATCCTACCAATTATAGACCCATTTCGGTATTACCTACTTTCAGTAAAATTTTTGAAAAAATTATACTGGATCAGTTACAAACTCACTTTAGCGCAAACAACATTCTACACAAGAAACAGTTTGGCTTCAGAAGAGGACGCTCGACAAGTGACGCTGGTGTTAAACTATTGGAAAATATATTTAGTGCCTGGGAGGATAAACAGGATGCGCTGGGTGTTTTTTGTGACTTATCCAAGGCATTCGATTGCGTTTTTCATGAAACATTGATCAGGAAATTGCATCACTATGGAATAAGGAATACTGCTTTGGATCTTCTTATCTCTTATTTGGGTAATAGGACCCAAAGAGTGGAAGTTAATGGACAGAGGTCCCTCGGGTCTCTGGTCACTATGGGGGTTCCGCAGGGCTCAATTCTCGGCCCATTTTTGTTTCTCGTTTATATAAATGACCTACCTAATCTGATAAAAGATAATCAGGAGATAGTGCTATTTGCGGATGACACCTCACTTTTATTTAGACTAAAACGATAGCAATTAGTTACTGACGATGTGAATAACACTCTTTCCAAGGTCGTGAACTGGTTCAACGTTAATAACTTGCTTTTAAACGAGAAAAAAACTAAATGTATTAGATTTTTTACACCTAATGTTAAGCAGGTAAAAACTAATGTTCTCATAAACGGAAAGGAGAGATTATACTAAATTGCAGTGGGGCCCACACATTGATGGCTTGTCGAATAGACTCAGTTCTGCAGCATACGCGGTTTATAAAATTCGCCAATTAACTGATGTAGACATCGCAAGACTGGTGTATTTTAGCTATTTTCATAGTGTAATGTCATACGGTATTTTGTTGTGGGGAAATGCTGCTGACATTCAAAGTATCTTTGTGTTGCAAAAGAGAGCTATTCGCGCAATTTATAATCTCAGTTATAGGCAGTCATTGAGGGATATGTTTAAAGAAATTGGTATTATGACAGTCGCATCTCAATATGTATATGAAAATCTAGTGTATGTTAAGAAAAATATACATTTATTCACAAAGTTTAGCGACATTCATAATATAAACACTAGAAATAAAGATAAACTCGTGTTGCCAACGACTAGACTACAAAAAGTAAGCAAGTCTTTTCGATGTCAGGGTGTGAGATTCTACAATAACATTCCAAACAAATTTCAAGAATTATGTACATATTAGGGCATTTTTCAAAAAGTTTGTAGGCTAGTAAATCACCCTGTCCGGTGGAGTCGCAACGTTATGATATACCTAAAACAGGAATTATATTTTTTTATTTCTGGAGACGTTTTATGAAAAACAAATCTTGAACTATATTTTTGTTATAAAATAAACATAAAAAATTGTGTAAATTACTGAATACAACCTTCTAAAGCAGTTCTGACCATACAAATTCTATGTGTCCAACCCCTTCTTATAAACTTTGAAATAGAATTACTTGTTTTTATTCTTCATAGAGGTACCTAAATGTTATATTTTTTGAAAGATTTTGAGCAATGGCATTAAATTTAAAACTCTATATGTAACCAAAGGCACAGAAAATATCATTATCTTTTAATTTTATTGTGTCCGCAAAAATAACATGTAGTGGAAACTCCTGCATAGTCACGGTGATTATAATATGATGCGTACATATAAGTTACAAAATAGGATTGTTTTTTAATGGCAACGTTATAGTCTATGATAGCAGCCATTATAAGCTTTCGGATTCAATCAACCAATCAAATGTGACACAATAAACAGTTTGCAAGCGTCACGGTTATGGTTTGTTGTGCTCCTAATAGTGTCGTCGTTTTGTAAGGTTAAAACAGTTCAATTTATTGTTTTGTTATGACAGATTTCATATTTATCTAATAAATGACCAGTTAGAAGTTGCTATAGTAAAAGCTGTATTATTTAATTAAACGTTACAAAATAATAATTATATTCTTATTACTGTAATCGAGGAATCGTCACATCCATTCGTCACGTGACATACAAGCGGAACTTTTTCGTGACGAAATGGAATTGTAAAGCTGAGTGTATGGAGAGGGTGGTTCTAAGTATTGTAAAATTACAAAACACAAAATAAAATATTTTTAATTAGTATTTCATTGACTTTTTTCAATTATATTTAGAAATTAAATTCATAAATTAACATCGTAATATTAGGTAAATCTGCAGTAACCCAGAACGAGAAAAATAAGCGTTTTATTTTATATTACAAAGAGTATAAATATGGTTTGCTATGGTATAATAACGATATTGAAATTGTCGGAAAGCCATCATTTAGCCAAAAAAAAATCTAACACAATCACTAACTACAAATCCTGTGTGAGTGATCACCAGCCTCTCTCCCTTTGAAAAATGTAGATATGTATACTCGGGAAAGGGCCGATCCTGCTCGAAGGAGGCGGCGAAGGGGACGTGGCAGAGGTCGATAGGCCCCCAGTCGTCGCTTAAAGGGTCGTTGCAGCCACATCTTGGGTAGATGTGACCTCTGCAAACGACCCGACACAGGTGACACCCCGGTGCGGCCGGGGGGTGACGTTTAAGGCGGTTCGGTGTTGCGCCTCTTATTGCGTGGTATGGTTCGAAAAGCATTCCCCGCGTAAAAAAAACCCTTTATAAAATATTTTATATATTGATCTTTGATACGATTTTGTTTTCCAATAAACCCAATTGTTATACTTTATAAATTCATAATGGCGGATTTAGAAAATTTTAGTTTTTGATCTCACCGAAGTAATTTTTATTAAGGCATTAAATCTGTATTGACAATACCATCAGTACGCGTAGTGCATGATCTATGGATATCGCCCCCGGTTGTCATTATTTTAGTCCGATAAATATGTGTTTTGTGTACACTCTGCCTTCCTAGTTCCTAATAGTAACGCTAAGTTCCATGAGCGTTACTGTCCAGATTTAGCTGTGTGTTTAATTTAGATTTAATGAAAAAATACTAGGGTTAGAATATTGTATTTGATTTTGTGATATTTTGTAGAAACATATGATTCTATTGTTATAGTCGAGTTTGATATTTTCTTTGTATTCTGGATACAACGATAGTTTTTGATACTGTAATATGTTGCTATAGTGATGATTAGGACCTTTTACGTCATAAAACTTTTCGATTATAATAAATATTTTGCATTACATTTTGAATTTTCATAGCTTCTACTTATTTAATTTCACAAAAAATGTTTGTTTCGGATAAAACTGTTTATTATTTGCTAATTTAGTCACTAATTAAAGTGACGAAATGGAGCATTTCATTGAGTTACATTACATAAAAAACTTAAAATTTTCATCAACCGATGATATTTAACATAAAATAATATCTTTCTAATATAATCAAGTATATTTCCCATGACATTAGCTATAATTAATTAAAATATGAGGATTTAAAAAATTGGAACTCCTATTTCGTCACGGACAAACTTTTTGAAAAATGCCCATTAACAAATTTAAGTCCGTAATTAAACAAAAACTGTGTGATAAAGCATTACTACTTATTAATAATGAAAAATTTGCTTGGGATTGATGCTGCTCGCTCCCACATTTTAAAGTGATGAACATTTCTAATTTGTTTATTTTTTCGTTGAAATTGAATTGTATAGTATACTTTTTTGCTTTTTTTTTTGTGTAAGTTTGTAAATGTGAGTATAGTGTAGGCTTGTAATGTTAGTTTATATTTTAGTAATTTTCTGGTGGTTTTGAGTGTTTCCACGGCCTACTTAAGTGTCCTGCTGGCGGCAGTGTCGTGTTCCGGGTTGTGGATCCTGACTACATCGGTTAGGCTACACGATGGCTGGGGCCCGTGTGCCGTCTGTATGGACAGGTCGACTCAAAACTATGGTCCTTTCTTCAAAAGGCCAACCCAGACCCTATACTGCACTCACATAGTTCTCTTTAATGTTGTACACGGACTTAAAAAAAAAAAAAAAGACACCTCTGTGGTTTGTTTCGGCGTTTCTTCCCAGAGTGAGTCGTAGGAAATGCCGGCGCCTTCTAGCTATAAGTCCGACTTGTAAAAATGTCTCAAAAGATTTACTTACAGAAATAAATATCATTTATCATTTATAACAAGATGTCAAATTGATTCGTATGTGGAAGCAGCCACCTTTTTTTGCATTGATGTGAAATATCCGAATCACTCGTAAAGACAGCGTAATTAATTAACTGCTTTGCATTCTAATGTGGTGGCAACACCAGTATAGTGGCACTAGACCCCATTGTAAAATAGACAAATACTAATATAAAATGCTGATGATTTTGTTTGAATGTGCTAATCTCAGACAGCACTGATCTGATTCGAAAATTCCTTTCAGTGTTTGATGGTCTTTTTATAGATGAAGGTTTTAGGCTATTAAATCATCATGTTGCGTCCAATAGGAGCGGAGTACCAATATAAATTGTTAACCTTTAAACTTTCTAAAAAAATTTGTAACAACATATTAATATGTTGAAATGTTGGCTTACTACAATCATTTTAATGGTAAACAAAAAATTAATAAAATTGACAATTATTTATTATGAAAATATGTATTAAAGCTATTCACTACTAGTTGATATATATAAATGTATAACTATTTATGGTATATATAATGGATGAAATGCATATTTTCCTTTTAAGGTTTTTCTGCAAGTAGGGCATTTATTATCATATAACGCATTCAGCTGAAGACATCTCAAGCAGAAGACATGACCACAAATTGTTGAAGCTAAAGGATTTCGACCCAGTACAGAAAAACAAATAGCGCAGTGACCAAATGTCGGCTGTTCATCATTACTATTCACCTTGTTATCTATTTTTGAGCTTTTCAACTCGGTCTGAAACAAACAAGATTACCAATTAGAATACAATGGACCTTTTTTTTTTTTTTTTTTTTTTTTTTTTTTTGTTGACGGGGTGTAAAAAATCCTTTCGGATCTCCGGCTCCTTGGGGACAAATGAGGAACCAGGAGTATGTGGTGATTCCACTAAAAAAAACACCCCGACAGCCTATCTCAGGCACCCTGCTCTGAGGAGGACCCGGACCATGTTATTTCAGGTCCTCCTCAGAATCGGCACCACGCCTATCCAGGCTCTGTCCTAGAAGGAGCCACAGAGGCTCCCTCATGCCCATTGGCCGATCAAAGTGTATTTTGGCAGCCTGATCACATTAAGTAACCAGGCCACCCTCCTACCTCCAGCCGCAGTAATTAAGAGCTTGCTACCCGAGGTCCCCTTCTCTGGTAGCTTGCGACCTCGTCGACGGCTGGTGTCGCCGCCGGCGTTCTCTACGCTCGGGATCGGCCCTCTCCCGATCCCGTTCAGCAGTCTCTTTCTGGAGCATTACAGCTTCACAGAAAGAGACCACTGCGCCCCAGCCCTCCTCACCCGCCAGCATGGCAGCAATGATTGCTGGCGGGGACAGGTCTCGTCCGATTTGGCCAACTAGGACTTCGCGTTCAGACGCCCAAGCGGGGCAGTCCTCCAGCGTGTGCTGGGCGGAGTCCCTGTCGGCTGCGCAGTGGTGGCATTGTGCCGTCTCCTCGCGTCCGATCCTATTCAGGTACTCACCGAAACAACCATGCCCGGTGAGTATCTGCGTAGAATACAATGGACCTAGTAATCTGTTAATAATGTTTTTAAGGCCAATTTGGGGCTTCGAATTTTGTCTGATTACAGAGTACTTACTGCCTGTATTAAACCCTCAATAGTATAGAATTCAAAGATGACAGATATTCAACAAATGTTAATCTACTACACAGCTGGCCTAGTTGTTGCCATGCTGCTTTCTACTGTGCCAAGATGATCCAAAGTTTGTCTCATCCAAAAATTTATTGGTCCTAGTCTAGGGCTGAAATTTATAAAGCGAGCTTAGGCTTTGTTTAGACTTACCTCACGAGTTAAGTGTGCGTTGAGATTTATAGTCAAAATGCTTAGCATAGTCTAAGTCACCAAAATCGTTGACTTAGCGATTACTTACCATTGTTTGATTGTCCAGGAAGAAAAGCCGTAATCTAGTTCGAAAGCGTTGTAATGTAACAGAAGTCCGTAAGGGTATGCCAGGGTCAAGATAAAAAGTTAATACAAGAAATTGATAATTATTTGACAAGAGACAACCTCAAATATTGTTAAGACATTTGACAAGTCAAAGATACTTAAATGTTTTGTTTTACTTGTACATGTGTTATTTTGCCTTTTATCACATAAAATCAATGAAAACTAAAGGTGTTGATTGATTGAAATACAATTTTATGATAAAATTTATAAGATTACTAATATTTTAGTTTATTACAGCTATTTTAAAAATAATATATTTTTGAAATACCAAGAATTTAAATTAATATGCTATGCAAATCGAAATGTTTAAATTTTTTTCCTGAGCTCTTGCTTAGCATACACTCGGTAGATTCTTAGCCCAAGAGGACTATACATTTGAATGCTAAGATTACACTGAGCAGGAACTTAGTAAGTTCAGCTTAAGCAAAGTCTGAGCAAAGTCCGAAGTACACTTTATAAATTTCAGCCTAGGTGTTCTTTATGTCCCTTTCATGTATGTTTGTAAATTCTCTCATGACAAAAGATGTATTCCTAATGTGAGAAATCCTAAACATTGATTACACAAATTGTCTATTGTTTAATGAAGGAGATGCATAATTGAACTTTTGCAACTTCTTTGAAAATTTTACAGACCATATTTAATTTTGACCTCCATCTACCCTCATAAGTATATTATATCCCAACCATGTTCCTACACACACATCATTGTAATACAATCAAAAATTAACAGATTTAATCTTAATCTATTTGGTTTCAACTTGTACACATTATGTAGTATGTTTCACCTTGCTTTAATATATTCTGCTTACCTTTTTGCATTTACTGGAAATTTGTTGAAATGTGTTATTTTTTTTCTTTTTTACTGGTTGTGTAGTTTGTCTAATTTGTCTATCTGGTGATATTGCAAGTGAAGTAGATGTTTCTACAACTTCAACTGTAAAGAAATAAAAAAAATGTATTTCAATATTTTTGACTACCTAGAGTTCCTAATTTCATTTTAATCTTAATAAAAATGTGCCTTGCGCAGAAGTTACCAAAATGCAACTGGGAGGAAAAGCGGCAGCATCATGATCTAAACCGGTTCTAAAGGAGTGGAAACCAAGTCTTCTTCATCATCTACTTTTCAAATCCTTCCAGATATGGTTACATTACAGTTAACGCTGCAGTGCAAGTTGCAAGTTGAAAAAGTAGTGTGTAACAGGTAGGTTAGTATGTATACATGCATCACGGAAACCCTACTTTAAAACTATTAATTCAGTTAATTTATACAACATACCGACAGAATCATTTGTGTCCAATTCAATCAAACCAGAGTCGTCAGTAACCAAATCAATAATAACATTATTGTCAGCACGGTGATCCGCCAAACGCCAAGAAGAGTCACATAAATCAATTACTTCGTCGTTAACCCTACAATGCATGATTTTTTTAAATCGTTTCAAAAAAATATATATGGTTCTATATAGTGTCTAGACTTAATAAATGATAATAATAATAATTAAAATTCATAGATTTTGAAGATATTTATTTTTTAAATTCTGTTCCATATGTGGTACAGTATGCAATTACACTAATATTTGGCTTTTATTTAGGAACAATGAACATATTCATATATTTAGTTTTACATTAATTTAATCCTCTATTTGTGAATGAAATTTATTAAAATAATTGTTGTCTTTGTTCAAACACAACTCAACACGACACTTTACACAAGAAATATATGTTTTTCCTTTACACTGTGAATACTTGCAGCGTTGTCTCTTCTCGTTCCTTAAAGGAAGATGATCAAATTTATCAAGTCTTACATCTCGAGGAGGAAGGATAACTGCATTACTTTTTTTCTTCTTCTCAATCATGTCATCTCCTGCAGAAGACGGTCTTCCTCTTTTTCTTTGTAACGACGGACCTCTCATACAAAGACTTTTAGCGACTTCGAGTTTAAAATATTTTAATTTAATCGGAGTTGGCTCACTCTTCTGTTCTCCTACCCTCGTGTGCAGTAGCCAGCAATTTATGGCGACAATGTCTAGAAAATGGTAAAACAAAACGCAGATACCATTTTTTAGTACGCATTTTTATTTTGTACTTCCCAAGAAATGAGTCCAACAAATCCACTTCCCCCATATGCTGATTATAGATTTGTACTATTTGAGGACAATCCACTTCAATGTACCTAAAAACTTTTTTAATTCGTTTGTGTTGATATAGAACGGTTTAGATGGGTCTTTTTGGATCCTGAATTTGTGCATTTCTTCAACTTTGTGGTTTAGTAAATCATCATCAAAAAAATATAAAAAATATTGCAATGGAGTCTCTAAATTTGTGATTGATGGCTCTATTTCCAGAAAATTGGGGATAAAGATTTCTTTTTCCAAATAAAATTTCTTTTATTAGCAGTTACTTTATTCGGATTTCTGTTTCTTATAACTGGCATAGTGAAAGAACTTCTACTAAGGCGTGATGACGTACTTGGCCCTGAAATGCTGGCTGGAGGATTTGTTGATTCTTAAGTTACATCTTCAGCGAGGGTAGTACTACAATTAGAAGGAGATAATGGTGCATACCTGGTAGGCGCAATATCATTTTCAGAGTCGCTATCTTCATTCATTTGGAGCAAGTTTCCTCTGATTCTCGCCATGTCATCATCACTTTCCGCACCCGAAAAGTCTTGACCGTCTTCACTCTCTGATGGTTTAACTAAATACTGCTCAATCAACTCGTTAGACAATACTTTCTTCGCCATAATCTGTAACAAAATCCAACCCAAACAAAATGTTAGAAGTGAAATAATGCATGGTGTACCATATCTGGAACAATCAAATAAGTTGATATGTTAGTATATAAAATAGTAATGTTTCAAAAAAAAACTTACCTTCATTTAAAATACACTATTTCCAATGCAAATATATTTTTTTCCGCTTCCAAATATTCAAAAAACTATTTTTTTAAGAATTTTGTATTTACGTAAACTATGAGTTCGCGTCGGTGTTTCAAATTATGTACGAATCACAATATCAATCGATAGCTAACACCATCTGGTGACATTTGCCATTACTAAGCCGTTGCCAGGTGTGTAAAGATTCATCCGTTGGCCGACAGATTGAGCTAGGTGTCTTTAAACGAACAGTATACTTGATTATTTCAATTGTACCAGATATGGCACAGTATGCAATGTAGGGTTAAACTGAGCCATTGTCGTCCATTAAATTAATGAATTACTTTGGTTTTCATAAAAGGAACGTTTAGCTTTTTGACAAACAAGTCCGTGCATAGATCAACAAATTCAACAATCAACAATCAATCAATCAATAATATGTTTACTAGAGATGTGTCGTTGTCATTTTTAGGGTTTACGAATCGATACCATTTAAAGCTGTTCATTGGCTAACTGAAACTGATTAACTTGTTTATTTATTTTTATTTAAATAAAAAAACAACCTCTTGAAAGTATTCATACAAAACAAGTCATGATTAGTCGGCACGACTTAACTAAATTTGTTTTGGCGATTACATTAATCGAATTTACTCTTTGATGGTCAACATAGTGCAGCAACATACTAGGCGATAGGAATGGCGATCTGACATCGATTAATCCAAGAATCGATTTTTTGGACCAAAACATCGATATTTAGTACTGAATCGATTTAGTGCTCAGATTTTTTCCCTTGAAAAGCGACTTTCGTTTTTTTTAACTGTAATTACAAATTACAATTAGCTGAATGTACGCGTAATATTACGGCAGTGCCGGTTACCGGTTAAAGCTTTAATTACTCAAAAACTCGCGAGACGGCTGTGTGCTTAATTTTCGTCGCTTCTCTAGTAAAAAATGTACGTTTAATCTTTGACTTTGTTTTGTTGATAATGATGGTTGCGTATTTTGTTCGTCTGCCATCGGCCATCGCTGTCGTTTGTATATTTTCGATAACGCGAACATTTTTACCGCGTCCGAAATAGCGTCAATACCAACGCGCTTCTTCCCAGCTTGCACTCGATAATGCGTCACACGATGAACTTAGATAGCTTGCGATTCCTTACTTTTATTGGCCTGGGCCCATAATCTATTGAAGTGCTGGATTTTATTAGTAGCATTTAGTAGTAGCATTAAATAGGCAGAGGTTGCAATTAATTGATCAGGGTAATATGTAGTCCATAGAGGTAGATAACATGTCTTCACAATATTTTGATGACACACGAGCTCTTCAAACAGAAATAGAGAAACTTGAAGAGCAACTGAGAACTATCAATAGCAAATATGAGATTTCTCAGAAACAAAGTAGGCAACAAGTAATGGCAATAGGTATAAAACTTAAATAAAAATTCATAATGTAGATATAAAAAAGGATGTGGAGGTTGCAACTGAGTTTGAACATTTTTTTACCAACATTCCGATTAGAACAACCAAGACTCTCTCGTCACTCTCTGTCTCTGCTTGTTTTTATTAGAAAATAGTGTAAACCGGTGTGATGCAGTTTTGAATTTTCAGTTTTTAGTGTAAATGATGTTATCAAGGCTTTTGAAAGTATAAATGTAAAGAAAACAACTGATTTATGGGGACATTCAGTAAATACTATATCTGCAATAATTGATATGATTTATACTAGCAACTGTTTTCAATTCTTGTATCGCATCCGGTGTGCTTCCCGATCTGATGAAACAAAGGAAAGTGATTCCATTGTTCAGATCTGGTAGCAGTTCAGATCCATCTAACTTCCGACCTATCTCTACACTTCCAACATTGAGTAAAATTTAAAAAAAATTGCTTTTACACCAAATGTTACAACATTTTATTAAGCATAACTTGCTTCATTAAAAGCAATTTGGTTTTACTAAAGGTCGTTCAACTTCAGACGCGGGCGTGGAATTGCTTAAACACATATATGGCGCCTGGGAGGATTCACAGGATGCGTTTGGTATTTTCTGTGACTTGTCTAAGGCTTTCGATTGTGTTCATCATCCTACACTCATCGGGAAGTTACAACACTACGGAATAAGAAATAATGCTCTAAATATTCTAACATCGCATTTGAATAACAGAGTTCAAAAAGTTGATATCAATGGCAAAACATCTTCAGGATCCCCGGTAACAATAGGCGTCCCACAGGGTTCTATTCTAGGGCCATTTCTGTTTCTCATACAGGGTGAATTTTTGAGACGGGACAGTAAGGGTAGGTACCTTAACCGTTATAGTTACAGGAAAACACTTTTAAGAGACTATACATATTTTTTTAAGATATTCTGAACTGCATTTACAGATTTACGAAAAACTATACAGCCAGCAAGAAAATGGTCATTTTACACAAAAACCTTTTTTGATGCCAATCGATCTTATTTCTTATAAGGATCAAAAGTCTCTATTGGACCGACTGAGGTTTGAGTACTAGAAATGTCAGAAATTAGATGCCTTAACTAGGATTTTAAATGAAATCTATCCAAGAAAATTATCGGCTGCTACTAGCTCAGTACAAAAATGAGTGAACTTATCTATTTGTTATAACGGCGGTCATTTTAAGCAATTTATTTTGTAGATCATCTAAATGTAAGTTACCTATGTTTGTCTCTGTCTAAATACTTAATAAAATGATTTATTTCCGTACAAATGTATGGGAAAAGCTTTTTGCGATTTCTGATATTTCTAGTACTCAAACCTCAGTCGGTCCAATAGAGACTTTTAATCCTTATAAGAAACAGGATCGATTGACATCAAAAAAAGTTTTTGTGTAAAATTACCATTTTCTTGCTGGCTGTACATTATTTCCAAATTCTGTAAATGCAGTTCAGAATATCTTAAAAAATTATGGATAGTCTTCTTAGAGCGTTTCCCTGTAACTATAATGGTTAAGGTACCTGCCCTTACTGTCCCGTCTCAAAAATTCACCCTGTATATATAAATGATCTACCATAATATGTAAATGACAATCATGAGATTGTACTGTTTTCGGATGACACATCTTTAATTTTTAAAGTTAGACGCCAACTTGACAGTTTTGATTAAGTCAACAGTGCACTCTCGAATATGGTACATTGGTTTAATACAAGTAACCTTCTCCTTAATGAGAAGAAAACTAAATTCATTAAATTCTCTACACCAAACGTTCGACATGTTACAACCAATGTTCGATTGAATGGACTGGAGTTGGATCCTGTGGAATCTACTGTATTTTTAGGTATACCTAACTATTGACGCGAAATTAAAATGGGGTCCCCAAATAGAAAAACTATCCGGTAGGCTAAGCACAGCGGCTTTTGTTGTAAAAAAGATTCGACATTTAACTGATGTTGATACAGCTAGAATAGTTTACTTCAGTTACTTTCATAGCATAATGACTTACGGTATCCTACTCTGGGGTAACTGTGCAGATATTAATGACATATTTGTTTTACAAAAACGTGCCATACTAGCCATTTATAAATTAGGCCCACGAGTTTGTCTCCGCTCCAAATATAAAGAGATAAATATTCTGACTGTATCTTCACAATATATATACGAAAATTTAATGTATGTTCAAAGAAATTTAGCAAAGTTTCCTAAACCTCGTGATGTTCATTTGGTAAATATCAGAAATAAACTTAATCTTTGTGTTCACGTCACTCGTCTCCACAGAGTAGGCAACTCGTTCATGGGACAATGTATACGCTTTTACAATAAACTCCCTATTGATATTAGGAATTTGCCATTAAGGAAATTTAAGAATACCATTAAATCTAAGTTATTCGCAAAGGGGTATTATACCATAGCAGAATATATTGTTGATGAAACCGCCTGGGATTAAGCTGCCCATTCTGCACATGCTGTTTGTTGAATGTTTAAATTTATTTTGATGTGACGATGATTTATGGTTTAAATTTACATTATGTTGACAACTTTTCAATTATTTTCTTTAATTATTATAAATGTGACAATTGTAATTATCGTATTTAAGAATATTGTCTGGACTTCAAAAGAGACTGTGATCCCTGAGTTTGTTTCGTCCTTTCTTCTCAGAGCTAGTCCAGTTATGAAAAGCCGAACTCATATGATCAAAAAAAAAGTTTAACTTGCAAAAGTGTTCATGTAACCTAATTGCAGAATAAATCATTTCATTTGAAAACATACGTACTTAATTCATTTTCAATGTACCTCGGTTCATGTAACCGAGGTTACAGACACGTTTTAGTGGCACTTTTTTATTTCTGGAAATCGCTATTAGTTTCTTGGGTTAATGGAAGCACCAATGAAGGGTCTTATTTTTTAAGAAAAATTATCAACCCACTTAGAGTAGTTAACAAACAGTCCAAGTGCTCTTTTCAAAGTAGCAGTATCGGTTGGAATCGAAAGATTTAGAAGGGGTTCCAATCGAGTCTTGTCTGGTTTGGTTTAATAACAGTATGTTGGATGGCGTAATCGAATAGGTTAATAGAATCCGATTTTAAAGCACATTTGTTCATATTGAAAGTCAATTTGTATGTTTCAGCAGCAAATTTTACAGCAACGTCACCCAAGTAGTCGAATGTACATTAGAGTTTTTCTGTTTCAGTGATTTATGTAGGCTTTGTTGAAATGTCGTTAACCCGTTAGTCACGCCAAATGGTATTCTCGTAAATTGGTAAAGATTACCATACGCTTCATAAGTTATTATTTTTTCTCTAGGAAGAACCGGCACTTAGTGGTAACCGGATTTTAAGTCTATTTAACTAAGCAAATAATATTTGACGACTTTTGTAATAATGGAGTCAATACTTGGCAAAGCTTAAGCGTCTAGGTGTGTAAATCGGTTTATAGTTTGTGAATAGTCTATAACAAACCGCTTACGTAATACGTCGTTAGATTGAGAGTAAGTCGGCTGAGAGTGAGAATTTTCTACGTTAGTGGCGAGAGCGTTAACAGATGTTGGTTAGCTCTGGAGCTACGACAGATATTTGCAAATGGAGCACAGCTGGCACTCCACGTTGTAGGTAGAGCATTTGTTACGCTGTTGATGCATACTCCCACCGCAGAAATAGCATTTCCATCTTGATAGATTATAGTTAGAGTGAGAATGGGGTCTAGATCTGTTCGGAATGTAGCTGCTGCTAGCAGCTACGTTAGGACTTTACATTGTATCTGTTCTTGATGCTCAGTGACAGCATTGACATAAGCAGATGTAGAGACGGCGAAAATGCGAAGTATTTTCTGCTGATTTTAAAGATAAAGTTAGTTTATGAGTTGTTTGCAGATTTTTAGTTTTTAAGTTTCAGTTTCAGTTTTTTCCAGTTTTTAATTTTCCTTTTTTTTTTTTTTATTTATTGTCTAATATAAAATTCATACATGCATACAGTTATCCATTATATACCACACAAACCATCACGAGTTTATCCGTGGTATATCAGACACATCTCGGTTACAAATAAATTACATATCTGTAAAACATAAATATTATTATATATTATTATTATACATATAGTTTAGTTTCAGCTAGACAGTAAATGCTTTATCAAAACAGTTTTACAGTTTTTTTATTAATCTTGCTACGGGTTTCTATAGGTATGTTGTTCAATATACGGGGCAGCATGTGTTCCCACGTCCGCGTCCCATATACGTTAGTACGCTTAGGTATTCTATAGGTAGGTAAGTTTGACAAGTGTCGTAATGACTCCAATCTTATATTTTTCTTTAATTTAGCAAGGTTGTGGTATTCCTCACCCAGTACACATACGCTCACTTTGTCAAACACGTTTAATATTTGACAATGCTTGAATAAGCCACATTCGTCTTCTTTAAATTCTAGTTTAGTTTTTCTAGGTACTATTGTTTTCAAGATGCTTAATTGTATGTTATAAATGTTTTCGAGGTAGGTCTTGTATGTGCGCCCGTAACTACTTAGTCCGTAGCTAATCACGGAGTCGGCAAGTGCGAGGTACATGATTCTAAGTGTTTTGTACGGTACTTTATACTTTAGCACATATAATTTGGATAGAACGGATCTTAGTTTACTACATACGCTATTAATATGAGGCCCCCAGTGGAATTTACTATCTATAGTAAGGCCCAGATACGTATGCTGAGACACCAACTCTAGTGGTTGGCAATTGCATAGTGTTGTCTGGTGTAAGCACGAGTGTTCATGAGCAACAATGATTGGCTCACAGAGTGATGTCAAGTAAGGTGAATGTATATGCATCATTTTAGTTTTAGTTGCATTAATAACTAGACCCACATCGTGGGCCCAGCCACACAATAGGTTAAAGTTGTGCTGCATAACCCTCTGCGCCTCACGTAGGTCTTTATGAGCAAATATCAAGCATGTGTCAACAGCAAACTGATAAACCGATCCCTCAGTGAATATATTACACATGACGTTCACATATAACAAGTATTCGGTCGGCCCGAGAATCGAACCTTGTGCCGTGCCTTTGTCGGTTAGAATCATGTCACTTAGAGAACCAGCGACACTCACTGCGGTGTAGCGATTACTATGATAATTTTCAAACCACTTCACTAAAGGTCCCCGTATACCATTTTGCTTTAATTTAGTAAATAAGGTTTTATAATCTAATAAATCAAACGCCTTACTAAAGTCAATAAAGACAACAAGTACATGTTCACGGTTGTCCAGATACCCGTTGATCTCATTGCTAAACTTGGATAACAATTCAGAAGTGCTTTTATTTTTTTGAAAACCAAGAGTCTCTCTTTAATTTTTTGAGAGGATATGCCGGCGATAAAGCCATCGTATATTTTCTTACCGATATTAAGCTGCAGTGACATTAACGAATTCACAAGAGCAAGAGTGACATTTTGTATCTTTTCGTAAACATCGTTGAGTGTTTTGATAGCTTAAGCGTAAATAGATTTAGCCTAAATTTTTATATTTAGATTTACTAGAAGTTCATATTTAAAGTCATCGTCGGCTGAGGCAGCCTCTCTTGCGATGAAGTTCTCGAAAGAATATATTCAATGTGTCACTTCAGGTCTGATCCCGTCATAGAGGATTCGACTTCAAATCTGTAGAAGGTTTATCGTCAGGCATTGCGTTGTTACTTTTGTTACGTAGTGAGAAATGAACCAACAAAATATTGACTTTACTTTAATCAACCAGAACGTCTCTAGACTATTAGATTGAGAGTAAGTCGGCTGAGAGTGAGAATTTTCTACGTTAGTGGCGAGAGCGTTAGCAGATGTTGGTTAGCTCTGGAGCTACGACAGATATTTGCAAATGGAGCACAGCTGGCACTCCACGTTGTAGGTAGAGCATTTGTTACGTTGTTGATGCATACTCCCACCGCAGAAATAGCATTTCCATCTTGATAGATTATAGTTAGAGTGAGAATGGGGTCTAGATCTGTTCGGAATGTAGCTGCTGCTAGCAGCTACGTTAGGACTTTACATTGTATCTGTTCTTGATGCTCAGTGACAGCATTGACATAAGCAGATGTAGAGACGGCGAAAATGCGAAGTATTTTCTGCTGATTTTAAAGATAAAGCTAGTTTATGAGTTGTTTCCAGATTTTTTGTTTTTAAGTTTCAGTTTCAGTTTGTTTCAGTTTTTAATTTTCCTAAGAGTCTCTCTTTAATTTTTTGAGAGGATATGCCGGCGATAAAGCCATCGTATATTTTCTTACCGATATTAAGCTGCAGTGACATTAACGAATTCACATTTTCGAGCTACATGCTCGAAAATGTGAATTCGTTAATTCATTAATGTTCAAGGTTCTGGAATATTCTGCAATCGATTCACCTGGTTGTTGCTTTCTAGAGATGAGGTTATGGCGGGCAAGAGTGACATTTTGTATCTTTTCGTAAACATCGCTGAGTGTTTTGATAGCTTAAGCGTAAATAGATTTAGCCTAAATTTTTATATTTAGATTTACTAGAAGTTCATATTTAAAGTCATCGTCGGCTGAGGCAGCCTCTCTTGCGATGAAGTTCTCGAAAGAATATTTTCAATGTGTCACTTCAGGTCTGATCCCGTCATAGAGGATTCGACTTCAAATCTGTAGAAGGTTTATCGTCAGGCATTGCGTTGTTAGTTTTGTAACGTAGTGAGAAATGAACCAACAAAATATTGACTTTACTTTAATCAACCAGAACGTCTCTAGACTATATAGTACGCCCGTGTGCAATCAGTACTCTAGCACCCTGTGGGTTCTTCATTTGTGGGTGTAGCCTAAGTAGTACAACGGACGTCCTGGTAGGACAAGGAGACAAGTGATCAACACTAGATTCTAATTCCAACTCCTTTTATTAACAATATGTACTGACTTAAAGATTATTATAACTCCGTGAAACGTGCCTGTGCGTGAGGGCATATGGTCATTGAACTTTATACAATGCAATAATTTAGTACGGATGTTAAGTACACGGATTACCGCAGCCCTTTTTGATTTGTTTGAGCGCCCTTTATTTGATTTGTTTGAGCGCCCTTTGTTACATTTTTGACTTACTGAAATATACAACTTAATTCATTTCAAGTCTTTCTTTTAAAATTACTAGCTATAGACTTCAAAGTATACTTCACGTAGGAATCTCATTTTACATGAGGTGGAATTATAATACCATGAATCATAACACGGGCGCATGTACGATGAAAGGCGAAGTGCTCCGCGGAGCCCTTAATAGCTTTGCGCCCGTGTGCATTGCACACCATGCACTATAGGTAACGACGCCCCTGTATTCAAAAATATAATACGATAGGATAAATAATTAGTAAACAGTAATAAAATATAGTATATATATGTAAATATAAATCCATTTAATGAAAAACAAGAAAAATACCATAATAAACAATCTGTGGAATCTCTTATCAGTAAAATCAGAGATTTTTTTAGTTCAGGGAATTTGATAATAACAATTATTTTTAATACCATATCAAAATATCAGATCAGTGCCTCGAGCACGTATAATTATTGAATGTTCCGAGTCCACAAGACTATAACGGAGTACTACGATAGGCGGCACTTAAGCATACACAAAAGACAGAGAGATAACAAGAACAATTTTTAAGCTATTGTATAGCTTTTAGCGCGGCGACTGAATCAAGAAATTCCGTAACGTGAAAACCTAACACCCTAAAAAAGGGTACAGAATATAATTGTAACTGCAGTGCGACAAGGATGTGGCGGCTCCGTGCTCTATAGGCAGATTAGCGCGTGCGTGCTGCCGCCACCGGCCGTTATCCATTGCCTTGACAACACAGTCATTCTAGATTCTTCTTCCTTGCTTTTCTATAATCCTATTGTAAAAGATTCATTAATAAATACATAATTGTTATCTACTTTACACAATACATAGCGTCCGCGTCCTCCAGTTCCGTCTATTGAATCTTAGTGTTTTTTTATTCCACAGACATGCTCATATTACTAGTAGGTTCTCTGTTTAGTTGTCATTGTCTTTCTTAATAAGATGATTATATTTTGTGGCAATAATATTGTTAAAAAGTAAAAAGATAGTGTTATTGTTTTGTAAACTTGAATTAATAAAAAAAAAATACTGCATAAATAAAAATTAAATAAATAAATATAATTGCTTATGTTGATAAAAAAATGCTATACAATAGCTTTACCGCGGCAGTCCCAGAGTTCCACACGACTTTTTATTATAATTTTTAAGGCCTTGGTGTTGCGACGAAAACTAAGCACACAGCCGTTTTGCGAGTTTTTCAATAATTAAACCTTTAACCGGTAACCGGCACCGCCGTAATATTATGCGTGCATTCAGCTAATTGTAATTTCTAATAATTGTAAAAAAAAAGAATCAAAGTCGACTTTCTAGGGTAAAATATCGATCCATTGAATCGACACAGAACAATATTATCAACTTAAAAATCGATTTCATCCGTTCAAAAAATGTGATTATTCGGTTAATCGAAATCAGATCGTCATCCCTAGCTTTAACTATCATAATGAGTGCGTTCCACTAAGCGCCCACAACGATCAAAATGCTCCTTTAGTCGTTCCACTTAACGACCGCGGTCGTTGTGGTCGCGGCCAAAACGTCACTCATGACGTCATTCGCGAAGTTGGCGACGACCCATTTAAAAAGGTGGTACGTGGTGATCATTGAGAATATTGGCGGCCTTTTCAAATGTCAAAGCATCAAAAATGGCGACCGTTAAACTTACGTTGAAGTTTTCGTTTTTCACAATCATATTTTCATAAAATCGTATTCCATTCTTCATCTGAACTGGTTGAACTAGTACTTTCTAGAGCATTAATGAGACCTCTTACCAAATATCCAAGTGCCGCCGCAAACGATATTTTATTTACATTTGAATATAAATTAATAAAATACACCACTAATATAAGAGGCCGGCGTACGACACTCGAAACTGCAAGTTGAAATTTGTTCGTAAAATATTGCTGTCTCTGTTTGACAAAATACAACGTAGATACGAGTGCACCGTTGTATGTGTGTATAGCCCGCTCTACACTCGCGTGTGACGTCGCGCCGTGAATTCACTCCGTGAATAAACGGCGTGATTCGCGCGAGAACTGTGTGCTTTCACACTCGCAAAGCTTCACAGACTTGTTCGCGGCTTGTTCCCACACTGATCGGGGAACGGTGCGAAGCGCGAACGAGAAGGTGTGAACAACATCTACACTCGTGGTTCGCAGTTGTCGCGGGCTTTCGCGGCCGTTTTCGCCGCGAGTGTAGAGCCGGCATAAGTGGATTGATATTCATTCGTAGTAATTCGGACTCTCTCGTAGAAGGTTCGGCTATCATTATTTGACTGACACGAATCACACACACATTGAAATATTTTTTGATGCGATAGCACTAATAATTGCTTGAAATTTGTGAAAATATGGATGTGTTTCGTAATATCGAAAATCATGAATGAAAACTCAATATTTTTTTGATTTATTTTGTGTAAGTAGTAGGTAGCATAATAATATGAGATATGTTATTGATGAAACAATATTAGAAATATTTTTTGTTTTTAAGACAGAAAAAAACAAAATGAAAACATGACATTTACAATGTAAAATATGTAAAATTTAATTTGATTATATTGTATGCTATATAAGTTTATTTTTAAAAATAAAGACGTTATAACCTAAATAAATACAGTCTAAGTCCGAATATCAACATATCATCGTGGAAATATGTTTATACTGCAAATGATCTTGGTATACCGTTTGTATGGACAATTCAGTCTCCGGGGGCCCCTTAAATATAAAAATTAAATTATAAGTTTTTTAATATTAGTCGATTTAAACAATAATTAATTATTATTTTCAAGACACAGATTATAACCTAACCTCTTAAATCTTTTGTTTTTTTTTTTTAATTTTTATATTAATTACCTCCACGCCCAAAACGCTCTTTAATCCATTCCACTTGAGTTTACTATAGTATAACGCTCACAAGCTAGTGGAACGGGAAAAACTGCGGTCGTGAGCGTGATCGTTGTGAACGCTTAGTGGAACGCACTCAATCAGTGCGTTCCACTAAGCGCCCACAACGATCAAAATGCTCCTTTAGTCGTTCCACTTAACGACCGCGGTCGTTGTGGTCGCGACCAAAACGTCACTCATGACGTCATGACTTACGCTCACGCGAAGCTCGCGACGACCCATTTAAAAAGGTGGGTCGTGGTGATCATTGAGAATATTGGCGGCCTTTTCAAATGTCAAAGCAGCAAAAATGGCGACCGTTAAACTTACGCCTATGGTTTTTTTTTTCACAATCATATTTTCGTAAAATCGTATTCCATTCTTCATCTGAACTGGTTGAACTAGTACTTTCTAGAGCATTAATGAGACCTGTTACCAAATATCCAATTGCCGCCGCAAACGATATTTTATTTACATTTGAACATAAATTAATAAAATACACCACTAATATTACAAAAAATTAAATTATAAGTTTTTTAATTTAAGTCGATTTAAACAATTATTAATTATTATTTTCAAGGCCTACATCTACATTATAACCTAACCTCTTAAATCTTTTGTTTTTTTATAAAAAAATTATATTATTTACCTCCACGCCCAAAACGCTCTTTATTCCATTCCACTTGAGTTTACTATAGTAACGCTCACAAGCAAGTGGAACGGGAAAAACTGCGGTCGTGAGCGTGATCGTTGTGAACGCCAAGTGGAACGCACTCAATGTCGACTGAGAGCACACTGCGTGTTTCCACTTTTAGGGAATTCTCCCTTTTTTAGGGACAAATATCTGATATTTTGGATGGTTAAAGACAATTTGAAAAGTACAGGGATTTAGGGAATTTCGGGGTAAAATCAAAGCCTGAACTGGGAGCCCTGTAGTTTAGTAAATGATAGACTATACCACAGTTTTTTTCTTGGGGATTCCCCAGAATCCTAATAAGTTTTATTCGTCAATTTTTTTTTATTTACCTATATTCGTTGATGTTACCAGAACTTAGTCGTATTGTAATGTGTATTGTAATTCTTGATTTGATATGTTTGACGTTATTACTGTATTGCGGAGTAGTAGTGGCACTAGTGGCATCAATTTTTCAAGTTCAAGATATTACGATATTAAAAGGAAGGAAATAATAATCAAGCATCATCTTCGACGAAAAGAACATTGCATGCAAAAATTCTAATCCTGTATATGTATGATCTTCTGTGGGCGTTTTGTTATTATATATACCTACATTAAATAATATGCTGGGGTTTATTTTCTGTATCATATTTATTTTCCATAAATAAAGGATTTATGAAAGTAGTTTAGGGAATTTTAGGGATAAATTCAAAAGAAACTAGGGTAAAATGGAAAATGAAAGTGGAAACACTGCTGCGTGGATTAATCAAAAGAAATTTGACACTTGACACATCTTAACGTAATAACATAACAATTGTATTTCAATTCTTTTGAAGTTGAATAGTTATATTTTTTAATGACGTATGTACAATATAATTGACACAGTTGAGAATAACCAAACCAATCTTAGTTTCGAAACAAGTATCACAGTATTATCACTCTTCGCAACTACAAATTGAAAAGTATTTTCATGTTTTTATTATAAATATTAAAAGGCTGAAAGATTATTTCTTATCTCTTTAAATTATTATTTCTAGCATGCATCTCGGCATGAATATATCTAACGCTTTGCAACAATTAGAAAGCGTAAAAGCGGCAGTTGATCAAAGTGATGATCCCAAGTTAAAGGTATGTATTTGTTTTATCTAGCCCGATGACGCACCTTGACTAATAATTGTGATAAAGAGATTATGTACTGCTGGAATGATAGTTCAAAGTGATACATTTGTTTTATTTTTATATTGGTGTTTAAAGTTTTTAGAGTCATTGTATCAACATGATACTGAAACTAGAACTGCTAGTAAAACATGGGCTTTATGTAGCATTTCTGACAAAAAATATGCCTGAGCTTAATAGTGAGCGACATGACATTAAGAAAAGAACCTTGTAAAATATATTATTGACTTCATTTTATATGTTATTTTTATTTTGTATTGCTAAATACATATAAATAAAGCTTTGTTTTTATGTTATTTAATGTATACATTTACTTAATACAATTGTAAAAGGTTGATGTCTGCACATTAAGTGTATTAAAGAAACTGATAAAGGGGCTCTTTATTAAAGTAACTGAACTGCAAATAACAATCTATAGACTGTTTGATTGTGTATTTGTGCATATTAAAATTAGAAGTAGCTTAATCATGTGGATGCATAGATTTGATTGACAAATAATTCCAAGCCCTAGATTCACTTTGATATAGAGTGGTTTTAAGTGTATCTTTTTTCATTCATCGAAATGAAGAAGGCTGCAAAAATGATACAAAAACATCTCAGTGACTGCAATGGTGTGGGTCACCATGATGCATTGCCTGTAGTCACAATACTGATGGTGGCCCCTACTCCTGAATTCTACTCATGCTTTCCATCAGGCAGAGTAGAGTCACTTAAGTAAGCTTAACAATAAAAAATCAATTTTAACACTACACTTCATTTACTTTACTATTTTTATTTACTATTTAATGGTTTTAAGATATAAATTTTAAAATTCCACATTTTAAGCACCATTTTCCATTTACTTTTACTATCTACTAGTTTGATCAGATTATAAAAAAAATTATATGGAGTCTTTACTGTGGTTAGACAAATTTGTAAGTTAAGCAATATTTTTATGCATGTACATCTTTTCATTGCAGGCTGCTACAAATGATGACTTGAACATGTTAATTAATTTATTGGAAAGTCCAATATTAAAAAGTATAGCTACACTCCATGATTCTGTCGGTATGCTTGCAACTCAGGTGGCACACCATCCTTCAATAATTCCAGGAGATTTTGACATTACACCAGCAGGTAATAAGTTCAATTCATTTTGACATTTTTAAGACAATTTTGACCAACTTAGCTTAGTGTTACCCCACAGCATTTGTTGTAAAAGTAAAACAACAGCTGTGGGCATTACAGTGGGGTGAAGCTGTTAGCTATCTGCTAGTGAAAGACCTGTCAATTAAGTAAAATTGTAGTGCCGGTTTGTATTTCCATTTAAATAACAGCTTTGCACTAAATGCATACAAAAGTAAAAACAGTACCTTCATCAAAAAATCTATTTTTAAATTTTTTGTCTGTCTGTTTGTATCTGCAATGTCTAGACCGATTTTGACGAAACTTTCACTGGCAGTAACTCTTGTTTTAGTTTTTTTTTTTATTTTCAATACAAGTTTTGCCCTGCAGCAGTTTTTAGGGTTCCGTAGCCAAATGGCAAAAAACGGAACCCTTAGAGATTCGTCATGTCTGTCTGTCCCTCCGTATGTCACAGCTCCTTTTTTCGGAAACCATAAGAGCTATACTTTTGAAACTTGGTAAGTAGATATAATCTGTAAACCGAATTAAGATTTTCACATAAAAATAGAAAAAAAAACCATACATTTTGGGGGTCCCCATACATCGATCCAAGTTACAACTAACTACAAGAACTATTATGTTATGTTACTTGCTGATACGGAACCCTTCATGGGCGAGTCCGACTTGCACTTGGCCCCTTTTTGTAAAAGTATAAAAACAATCTTGTGTAACATCACAAGGCTCAGGTCCATTAATTATCCTCAACCAATTATTATATATTTGGTGTTGTTAATTATGTAATTGGTTTGCAGGTGACCTTGCTCTTCAAACAAGGAATCTGTATGGTGGACATGAAGGTGAAGAGGAGCAGAGGGTACCACAGGTCTCACCGCCTCATAGTTTGGAATTTGGTTCCAGTTCTGACAATGAACGTATTCTTGGTCTTGATAGTGGTTCTGTTGACTCTAACATGTCTCCTAAACAAGTAAATAAGCTTTGAAACAGTATTCATTTACATGCAATGTTACTATGGCATACTTATTTTTTTATTTTTTTCCTAGAATCGAGGGCTTTTGGACCTAACACGAAACGATGATTCTCTGGCATCTGGCTCTAACAATATTGTAGCCAGTGATTGGGCGCAGGTTGAAATCATCAATCTAGTCAACGATGGCACTGGACTTGGTTTCGGTGATTACTTTATACATTTTAAAACCAGTGAAATCTAATTTACTACAAAAAAATATGATGATTAGAATGGATTTTTATAACACATAAGTTTTGTGTCCATCTTTATTAATCTAATAACAGTGTATGTTTTTTGGGTAAAGAAGGAGTAGTAGTAGATATAATAATAATTGCTAGGACTCTCATTATTATTTTTATATGATCCTGAAAAAAGTGACTACTCTGCCTGATGGAAAGCAAGAGAAGTATCCAAGAGTGTTGGTCACCATCCTCATTGTGAGTGCACACAGTGCAGCTTGATGACCCACACTATGGTGGCTTAGTGAGATGCATCTCTGAGACTTAGATTTACTTATTTCATATTGAATTTTACAGGTATCATAGGTGCTAGAACGAGTGGAGTAATCGTTAAAACTATATTAGCGGGAGGAGTTGCTGATCGAGACGGTCGTTTGAAATCGGGAGATCATATTCTACAAATAGGAGATGTAAGTCAAAACAATATTTTCCACAAGGAATAAATTGAAACCACTCTTATAAAAAGGCAATTCTGAATGCACAAGAGAATGCTGAATGTTGAGTGTTTGTATTTGTTGAACAATAAAAACAGAATTTTTACTATTGAAAAAGTTATTCCTAAACTGTTTACCACTGTTCTTGTTGGGATAGATCCAGGAATACAGGCGCCATTACGGGTGGCTATGGAACCCTATTCTATGCGTGTCCTGCTAAAAAAAATACTAAATCTCAGAAAAGTGATAAAGTTTAGTTTAACCTATAATCATTTATTTTTAGTAATTGTTATTTTTGACAGGTTTAACACCAAAAAATAGTTAGTCAGCCTCTAACATTTTTTTTTAGCCAAACCGATTATAATATATTTAATTAACATGTACATTATTTATGTGGGAACAATAGAATTCTGTTTGTAAAGAAAAAACAATGCGAGGACAAATCAATCATGGTCACAAGTTTGATCTTTTCACTTTATCAAGGTTATTGGTCAAACCAAGAACTCATGCAGACAAAACTGAAATAATCTGTTGAAGAGAATGAAATACAAATTCATACTTAAAAATATACTAGTAAATATATTATATTTTCTTGTACATTATATTATACATATGTATATTTATTATTTATATGAAATGTACAGTCAAGTTGGGTAACTTTGAACACTTTTCGCAGATTTTTAAGTACACTGAAAAAAATATGTATTGGTTGTACTATTTTAATCAGTATGGTGAGTGTTCTTTCATACCCATATTTTGAATTATCCATCCAATATGATGTATTAATACAGAAAACGTTTAGAAATTGATGTTTAAGTGGCCATTCAAAGTTACAACGACTTTCGGGTAACTTTGAATTGAGTTTTCTGGGACAATGAAAATCCTCCATAATTCACTAATTATTTGATTTGGGTAACATTAAACTTTTATTTAGAATAAAATATATATAGATGTGTCGAAATAAAGTGAGTGTCAAAGACATCGAATAACTCTTCACTGGGGATGCCATTTTCCAAATATTTACTCTGAATAGGTGGAAACAGTTTAACAGAAACACATGTTTTTTTTAATAATATATGATATATTTATTAAGAATCAAAGAGCTACATAAAATTATTCACTTATTTATCTATCAAATGAGATCAATAAAAACTGATGAGATAAAAGGTACAGGTGAGCAATATGTAATTGAAAAAATCATTCACCCCATTCCATGAACAAAATATCATCATCTATGAAAAACTTTCCATCCGTTCTTGATAATTGATGTTTTTTTAGTAGAGATAATATGTTCTCCTTCTTTACAACGCACCGTAGATTCTCGTACTTTAACTTCCGAAGTGTTTTTAAGCAATTCATTTAGTACGGTTTCCTTTGATAAAATGGGAACAAACCACAGCTTCGAAATCCTGCCTTAATGTTTTATGTTCTCCATACGAGTGAGCTCTCCCATTTGTAGTGCCTTTCGCAAAAGCTGGGCAAACAAAGATTTAGGTAGTGCCATGACCTTCTTGCCTCTACTTGGTTGACGGTAGTTGTCTAGTACTTTCCTCCAATTGCTCTTGACAGAAGAAAAATACCCTACATCTAGTGGCTGCATTAAGTGTGTAGAATTTGGGATCAAACATACGAACACAATATTGTGTTCTTCACAAAGGCTGAATGCTTTAGGTGAAATATGCGAACTGAGGTTGTCACATATAAGCATTTTTTCCCCTCAAGACTAGAGTTACCCATAAAAATAAAACTTACAATTGGGTAACATTGAATCGTTCAAAGTTACACCAATTTCAAATAAATTTACAATGATCTGATAGACAATAAATTTTGGGCAAATAGACATTGTAAAATCACGAAATTATTAGAAAAAAGGCAAATTGAATAAATGTATCACCTCTAGGAACAAAATAAACAGTGTTTTACATACTCTTTCTATATTTAATTCAGATTTCTACCACTCAAACTTTTTTCTTGTTGATCACCTCGAGTAGAAAAGGCGCTAAAGTTTTGAAAATTTATTGACAACTGTGAATTTTAAGACACATTTGATATTTTGAACATCTCAACGGTCCGTTTCATAGAATTATTCAAGTAATTATACAAAAAAGTGTTTAAAAAAATATATATAAATCTTCGAACAAGTTTTATTCAAAGTTACACGGAAATTCAAAGTTACCCAACTTGACGTTAATAATAAAATAACTATTTATTGTACACCAAAGAGAATACATAGGTAAAAATATAATCTTATAATAATATATAAAATTCTCGTGTCGCGGTGTTTATAGTTAAACTTCTCCGAAACGGCTTGACCGATTCTCATGAAATTTTGTGTGCTTATTGGGTAGGTGTGAGAATCGGAAAACATCTATTTTTCATACCACTAGGACGCGAGCGGAGCCGTGGGCACAGCTAGTTATACATATGTACAAAGAATCTAATTGATTTATTGTATCATTTTTTACTTGAAGACATCTTGATTCTGTCATTTCGTTCTTACAAAATGAAAAGACTACAAATATAATAAACGTTCCTTGTATCATTTTGAGGTTGTGGTGCATTTTGTTCCAGGCACATTTAATGGAAATGGGATCGGAACAGGTAGCGGGAGTGCTACGTGCTTCGGGCTCACGCGTTCGTCTCGTGGTCGCGCGGGCCGCTGATCCTGCCGCTCCCACTCTACACACTCACTCGGCTCATCCGGCTCCACTTGTACCAGCCAGGTACAGTATTAAGGGTGGCAACGCGAGCGCTACAAAACCCGCACGCCTCTGTATTTGACAGAAGAATGGGAACATCGGAGTTCTCGCACAGTAGGGGGCCGTCTGCAAATCAAGATGGCCCGAGGTACGTCGGGGGTCCCAGGGGATTTCCTTCCTTTTCCTTCCGAGGGTACACCGTTCCTCGACTTCTAGTGCCTGAGAAGGCGTGCAGTTTTGGTCGGTTCGAGTCCGACATAGCAACAAATGTGTGTCCTCCGGAAAAAAAGGGTAAAGTAATAAAAAATATAAAATAAACAAATCTTATGCTAATAATATAGTATAGTATAGTATAATAATATAGTGGGCCAAAACTTCCTTTCAAAGGAGAGGCCTATGTCTCCAGCAGTGGACTGTTAAAGGCTGTTGATGATGATGATGCTAATAACTTTATCATTGTTTGAATCAAACAATAATATCTGAGGGAAGATTATTTAAAACATGAAAGAATCTAGTTAAACGCAAAATATTCATAAGCTATTCCCAATATAAAGTGTATTTATTAGTACTATATGAAGCTTTGTCTTGTTGGAACAGAACTTCGAAAAAACTCAACCAAATAGTGGTTTCAATCTTAACCAAGTCTGTGCTTTGCCCTTTAGGCTTCTTTCGGATCCGGAGGCTCTGGACCGCTACTTGCTAGAAGCAGGCTTCGAGCAAGTATTTCATACACAGCCTACACCAGTAGCACACAGCGCCAGCGCGTCAAGATTCATCTTCGATCGTTCTATCACGCCACCAGTCGAAACAGAGGCTGAGTCGCCTGAGGTTGATAGATTCACTGTGCAGCTAAAGAAGGATGAAAACGGTCTTGGAATTACGATAGCAGGTAATTTGACTCTGGGCTTAAGAGCCAAATTCTGTATAAATATATATGTAGGCATATTGTTATCCCTAAAATCAGCACATCAGTACATTTCAATGTACATTTTAATATCTTTACTCAATATTATAAATGCGATAGTAATTCTGTCTGTCTGTTCGGCTTTCTTCGCAAAACTACTACTTAACCAGAAGTAGACCACCTGTGTACCAAATTTCAATTAAATAATTGTAATTACACGCGGGCGGAGCCGTTGGCCAAAGCTAGTACCTGATAACCTGAGACCTCTTTGATCAGTCATATATTAATTTATAAAAATGATATTTTAATGATGTAGATGCTAAAAGGTATGCTTTAAATTTCACCATTCCATTGACTGTTATAAAATGATTTTTAGGTTATGTATGCGAAAAAGAAGAACTATCTGGTATATTTGTGAAGTCAGTAACGCCAGGCAGTGCTGCGGCATTGAGTGGGAAAGTGCGCGTGAACGATCGTATCGTGGCCGTGGACGGCGTGTCTTTAGCGGGCAAGTCTAATCAACGAGCCGTCGATGCACTCAAGCAGAGCGGAAACGTCGTCACATTGGAGTTGGAGAGGTGAAGTATATCTACACTGTATTTAATAGCATCATTAGAGTCATGCTTAGACACATATGGGCCAGGACACATCTGTTAAACAACTGCAGAAGTCCAAACTCCTCGTTTTTTGATTCTCGGTGGAGCCTGGAAGGACGGCAACTCACTTATGTGTATCGAGTTGCAATATGGAAGTCGGTAGTCACTTAACATCAGTTGTCAACTGTCTGTTTGCGCTCCAATTTAAGACAAACATAAAATCTTTGCTCTGTTCATAGACCCTGTAGTACTGCTACTTTAGTCAACCATCTTAACAGACTAATTGACGCAATATATATTACTAGTTGCGCCCCCCGGTGTGTTACCCGCGTATTTTCGAAATAAAATGTAGCCTAAGTATCTGATTAACCAAAACTCATTTTTAAATTAGTGATTTACTATACTACTACTAGTTGACCCAGCGAACTTCGTACCGCCCAACTTTAAAATTCCAGAACTTGATCGCAGCGCCACCTACCGGGTCCAATTGCGAATCTAAACCATTCCCAGATCCCCTTGAACACACACAAAAAATTTCATCAAAATCGGTCCAGTCGTTTGAGAGAAGTTCAGTGACATACACACTCACACAAGAATTATATATATAAAGATCATTGATATATAAAAACTCTAGATGCACAGTCTCAAACAAAAACAGCATACGAAACTATCCTTCGTAGTCATTGATTTATTGAAATATCAATGTAGGTAGTTTTAGTTATGCTATAAACATATCTTTTGCAAATTCAACCTTACGCGCATTGGTTAAAGTTTTTATTACAAAGCAGTGTACAATGACCAATCAAATTTTACTACCGAAGTTTTGAATAAGAACAGGGTCGTTTGGATTATGCGACTAAAATAAAAGGTTGTGTAATAGTCGTTCTCACACTGAAAAAGCGGCCATTGAAATTTGTCGTATTATACTTGAACCGTTGAGTAAAGTTTTTAGACAAATTATATCAAAATCACATGTTGCTTCCGATATTTAGTCATAAAAACAACAAAAACAAATTAACAAACTCTTTTACTTACCGAAAATATGATATCCCATCCTTTTTTAACTTTCTTGACGTAATATTTTTACAATTCCTCACGGACAGTTCAGTATTTTTAACGTGCGCACAGAGACGCGAGCGACGCGAGACTATTTGAAATAGGACCACAATTTTAAATTGTGCTCTTATTTTATGAGGACGGTTTTGAGACGCTGAGTGTGTATCTTGGGTTTTTTAATACATCAATGATAAAGATATAGTATTTTTGTTGCTCTTTCACGCAAAAACTACTGAACGGATTTGGATGAAACTTTACAGTAATAAAGCTTATATATCAGAATAACACCTGGCTACTTTTTACTGCAATAATTGATATACACGCGAGCGGAGCCGCGGGCGAATACTAGTTGTTAAATTAAAAAGAAAATTTAAATCTGATCGCATTTATTTTTAGTTCAATGTTCTGCCGCTGCAAATGTTATAACTTTTAGATATTATTTTTCACAATAAAAAACCACATTTAAAAATACTAGGAAATAAAACTGGTTTTGATGTAGTTCATAACCTTAGTTAGGTTTCTTTCGATTATGAAAACCTATTTTTACAATTGATTTCTTTAATACCATAATATTATGTGTTTTTAAATGTAATATTATTAAAACTTCTTATGTTATAGATATCTCCGTGGACCAAAGTTCGAGCAGCTCCAACAGGCGATAGCGGCGGGAGAGTCTGCAGCGTCGACCGTTCCTCCACACAACCCCTTCCTACACATGCATCGACCCGACTCTGTCTCGTCGCCTGAACACGACATACAGATGACGCATCTACAGAACTCGTTAGTATAACATTTTGAAATCTCATCATCAGCATACCGCAGCCCAAAGTTGGACATAGTTTCCTTATTGCACGCCATTCAAATATAAAATTCAATAAATGTTACTTCATTTCAAACAGGATAGTTTTTAAATGATTTTTAAATCACCTGAGAAAGTCAACTTTAGTTCAACTTATTAAAGTAACTTATTTTTCCAGTGTTAGCGTAGAAAGCGCAGTGGAAGAAGTGGTAAGTACATCACCTCCACCGCCAACCATCACACGCTCACACCCACCATTTGAGATGCCACGAACTCAGGAACAGAAAGATGCTATCAAGAGGAAATGGCAGGCAATACTAGGTAAATGTCACTTTTTGGTTTCATTGATTATAATATAGTGTTTATCTGTAATCCTGTACCATAATATTAATACTAGTAGCGAGACTAAATTATTTGCGATTAATTATAAATCAAACAAATTATTAATAGTAAATTTAAGAAGTCTTTCCTTATAATTTCATACAAACTTCTATGTACTTTATTAATTTTAAAGTCTCTCGAGAGTAATAATGTATAAATTTTGTTTTTAAGGAGACGAAGTAGAAATAGTAGTGGGTGTGGTGGTCCGCGGCGGCGGCGGGCTTGGCATCTCGCTGGAGGGGACGGTCGATGTGGAGGGGGGCCGCGAGGTGCGTCCGCACCACTACGTGCGCTCCGTGCTGCCCGAGGGGCCCGTGGGCCGCGCCGGCGTGCACCGCCCCGGGGACGAGCTGCTGGGTACGTATTCACTTACAGGGCACGCTGCTAGTGGAGGGGGTGCCACGTACGTCCGCACCACTACGTGCGCTCCGTGCTGCCCGAAGGGCCCGTGGGCCGCGCCGGCGTGCACCGCCCCGGGGACGAGCTGCTGGGTACGTGTTCACTTACAGGGCACGCTGCTAGTGGAGGGGGTGCGAGGTACGTCCGCACCACTACGTGCGCTCCGTGCTGCCCGAAGGGCCCGTGGGCCGCGCCGGCGTGCACCGCCCCGGGGACGAGCTGCTGGGTACGTGTTCACTGACAGGGCACGCTGCTAGTGGAGGGGGTGCGAGGTACGTCCGCACCACTACTTGCGCTCCGTGCTGCCCGAGGGGCCCGTGGGCCGCGCCGGCGTGCACCGCCCTGGGGACGAGCTGCTGGGTACGTGTTCACTTACAGGGCACGCTTCTAGTGGAGGGTGTGCGAGGTACTTCCGCACCACTACTTGCGCTTCGTGCTGCCAGAGGAGCCAGTGGGCCGCGCCGGCGTGCACCGTCCCAGGGACGAGCTGATGGGTACGTGTTCACTTACAGGGCACACGTTTTTTTGGGGTGAGGTGCCCTTACACGTCGGACTAGCCGACCAAGAATAATGCAGACCATTAAAATGAATACTATACTAAAAACCCATCGATTTCACTTCTACCTTTTCCATATTATACTTAGTTATTATAAATAATGTTATAGGTCATCATTAAGTTGTAATTTTTCAGAGGTTAACGGTCACCGTTTGCTGGGCATGAACCACTTAGAGGTGGTGTCTATCCTGAAGGAGCTTTCAAGTGAAGTGTGCATGGTATGCGCAAGACCTAGGCCCGCACCTCCGTTAGACTTGGCGCCTCCTTCGGCTACCCTAGTCAAGGTAATGCGTACTAAAAATTATTTTCAACAGATTTTTACTTTGATACTATTTAAAAAAAACATCATCAAAGGGCTACTTCTGTGCCGTTCAATATATTCCCTACGATAGCTTTTTAACTATTTTTTCAGGCGAAATCTGACGGCAGTTTGGCAGGCGCAGGCGCTGAAGAAGGTGGTTCTCTATCAGCTGGAGGCAAAGTACGATCGCGTAGTCTTGAACCGCTGACTGGGCTTGCTATGTGGTCTTCAGAACCACAAATTATAGGTAAAGTCATTTATGATTTTGTAAATAAATCTCATACTAATATCATAAATTTTAAAGCAATGCTGTATATCTGGCGATTAACACACGGCACCGCCGCGGTAGGCGGTGAAGCGGATCTCGTGTCGTATTGAGGTATACTAAATCCGGTGATTAGTATATATATATATATTAACACACGTGCACCGACCGACCGTGCGGTCCAGCGGTGTTTTCACCGCCACCGCCCCTCCGCGCTGGCGTCCGCGCGGTGGGGCGGTGCCTCACACATGGGCCGTCGCTTAACCGCGCGGATCATTTATTTATTTATTGTAGACACGCCAATAGTAGACATTTACAACACTGAAAAAAAGCATTACAACACAATATACTTCTTATATGTAGACCAATAAAAGGCATACATAATGAACACCAATGAAATTGTGTTCTAAGCGGTTTGAGTAGAACATTGTAGTACACAATATAACACTGTACATATTTGTAATTATACAGAGTAGAAATACAGTGCTTTATTTTCAATTAAAAATCATCGTTGGTGCAGGAAGTGTTGCAATTTAAAAATGAAAATTGCCAAGAAATAATGAAATAAAGGAGTGGAAAAAAAAGGTAAGTTTATGTTGTGTCGAACTTTTATAGAATAAAATTAATGCCCTACTTAGAGTCAAAATGGATGAACCCAATATCTTCTTTTTTTTCTAAGAAACAAAATCGCATTGATGTATGTATTTGTACGTGAAGTAAATAAAATAAAAGCCAGATTGCTGCCACCACTTCAGTCTATGATCAAAATGGTCAAAACCACGTTAAATACATCCGCGCGGTAAGGCGCGAGAACCGCCTTACCGCGCGGTGCACCGCTACAAAACCCGCTCAACCGCCACCGCCCACCGCGGCGGTGCGCGGTGCAGTGTGTTAATCGCCTCTGTACACTTATTTTCAAGAGTAAACCGTTGCACTTATTTGAATGAAACTTGTCATAGTTATGCTTTGATTATTGAGAAAGAACATAGACTACTTTTGCCGAAATAACCGGTAAAGACGAAGGCAATAGGTACTATTTTATGAATTTAACTATAATTTTTTTCCAATATATGTAAAATCTTCTTCTTAGTCGAACACTTTTGAAAGAGTGGTCGTTGCAGTTGATGAGTAGTGTTGCCTCTCTCCACTGTTGTCGATTTGCGGCATTGCGGACACACTGTACTACAGTCGATTTGGTTGTAGCTTTAATTAGGTATATCCATCGGGTTGGGGACCGACGCTTGATCTCGTACCCTCCACGACTTTGCGCGATAAGTCTCTCCATCGAATTTGCCTTTCTAGAGATGTTTCTAATTTGACTTTATAATTTTTTTCCAATACATTTAAAATCGTTGATAAGTAATCAGGAAATTAATCAATGCCTTTATATATGTTATCATTTTTTTTTTAGAACTAGTTTAGAAGAACCTGGATAAATTGTGAAATTAATTGTTATCTTTTACAGAACTAGTGAAAGGCGAGAGAGGTCTTGGGTTCTCGATTCTGGACTACCAAGACCCGCTACGTCCGTCCCACACGTTAGTGGTGATCCGCTCGCTTGTACCCGGCGGTGTTGCTCAACAGGACGGACGACTCATTCCTGGAGATCGACTCTTGTTTGTCAATGATCAGGTCAGTTAAGTAGATATGGGAAAATTGGAAACTGTCTCGTTGGTCTAGTCACTAGACTCTAGTGGTTAGCGTATGCGACTGCTGATCGAGTGGTCTCGGGTTCGATTCGATTTGTGTGTGAGTGAGTGTGTGTATGGGTACGTGAGTGTCAGTGTATGTGTGTGTCGGTGTATGTGCTTAAAGTGAAATAATGGAAGTCAAAAATGCCAGTATAGTAAATATATTTAATATAAAAAAATTGAAGTAAAAAAAAAAGTTTAATTTAATTTATGAACGCGACTCATTAAGTGGAACAACACGATTAGGAAACATTGCTTTAAAAACATTTTAGTCTCCTAAAAGATTTTTTTCCAGTATGTTATTTATTTACTCTCAAAATAGTAATTTATGACGTAGAACACATTGCCATATGTACGACGAAATGCGCTAAGTTAATAATTTAGTTCCATATGAGTTCAATGACATCCTTAATCTTCTCAGTATATTTATTGACATAAAATAATATATATTATTCATAATAAACACAATAATAATTAGCCACAAATCAACCACAGCCTTTTAAGGCCCGCGACACCAAGCGTGAGAATTTGTGATTGAACACCCACATACATATTTTACATGCACACAGACGCATCGCGCACTGTCGCATACATACCGTAGCAAGCAATCACCGACTTTCGGTTTTTTGCTTATGTTAAATATCCATCAACTGTTCGCCTTTGTAGAACGTATTTTAATGTCTTACAACGCACGCAATGTATCTTGCCATAACGTAAAGCCCGTAGGATTCATTCAGTACAGAAAGTCATAATACTTTCTGTATACCAATCGAATGGTCAAAGATTATAAAATAATTTTACACAGTATAAAATAAATTTGCTCGCGTGCATTGTCTGTCAACTCAGATCGTTTTAAATACGCAAGTTATTTAAATACGGTTTTCATCATAATTAAGGTTACCTTTTAAAGAAGATTTATTAATGTTATTTTATTATTTTAAAGGAACACATAAATAAAGCCAATATTGACAAAAGTTTACGAGTTACATAAATTAGGAATAACCTACAGTAATACTTTTTTAATTATACTTTTTTAATATTTCTTTATTATTTTATTTGTGAATAATAATTTCAAAGTAATTTGGAACAATGTAATATTAATCCTTAACATAATAAATACTGTAGACATTTAAAACAATTTTATTCTACATGAAATATGTAGAATAAAATTGTTTATTACACAATATTATTTAAATAAATATTTTATAATACGTCAGAGCGTTCATCCAGGTCGCACCCGTAATTGGCCGTAATCTTACACTAGTGACTCTCAGTGTAAGATTTTATTATGTCAATAATGTGTGATTAACGATACATGGTCTTATAGGCATTTAAAAAACATTTAAAATTTGACAAATTATACCCTCCTTTAAAACCAATCTATCCATTGCTGCAAACATCATGAAAATTGGTGCAGTAGTTTTTAAGTTACGTTATGTTTTGAGTTTAATAGACAGGTTGAAGAGGCAGAGGACTGTGTTTTTTTTTTAATATATTTAATGCAAACGGCTTATTTACACAATAATGTTACTAAAATAAATGTGAAAGTAACTCTGTCTGTCTGTTTGTCTGTTACCTTTTCACGCGTAAAACGCTGAACTGATTTTGATCAATTTCAGTATAGAGATATATGGGACCCCGAGAAAGGACATGGCTACTTTTTACCACGAAAATCGACACACTCGCGGGCGGAGCCATGGGCTAAAGCTAGTAAAACATAAATACGACTAGCGGTTTATACATACGTATAAAAGTGAAATACTAATCATCCAAGACCAAACCATTGAGTAGTATTACTTTCCATCATCAGCTGAACATCTTGAAAGATACGACTAAAGGTAACACACATATACGAAAGTAACTCTGTCTGTCTGTCTGTCTGTCTGTTACGCTTTCACGCCTAAACCACTGAACCGATTTTGATGAAATTTGGTACGAAGATAGAACTGAACTTGGGAAAGGACATAGGGTACTTTTTATCGCGAAAATAAAGGTAGAAGGGTTTGAAATAGGGGACGAAAGTTTGTGTCGAAGTTCCTTATTATCAAACATAAAATCAGGTAAGATTGTTTAATCTACCCTTACCATGTCGTGTGATATCAACGAATTCCACGCGGGCGAAGCCGCGGGCAGAAAGCTAGTTTATAATAAATAACAATAAATAAATATTTCAGACGAATGACACAGAATATCATCTACCAAATATTCGTGTGATCCGCAAATATTTATTTCGCAGTTTATAATACATAAACATACTTTTTTGTTATAAATACATACATATTATACATAGAAAACACCCAAACTCCGAAACAAATATTTGCAGATCATACAAAAATTTGGTCCGACCCGGGAATCGAACCCTAGACCTCTTGGTTAGCAGTTGCATACGCTGACCACAAGACCAACAAGGCAGTATGATATATTACAATAATAAATAAACAACTATTTCGAACATCTTACACACGACATCATCCAGTCCCAAACTAAGCAGAGCTTATATTATTGATTCGACAACTGATATAAATACATAAACATACTTTTTTTGTTGCTTACCTATAGAATACACCCAGACCCCGAAATAAATATTTGCGGATCACACAAATATTTGGTCCTACACGGGAATCGAACCTGAATCCTTACTCAAGCAAAGTAGTCGCATGCGCTACTACTGCCCTCATCATTACGAAATGATGGCTACCAGCTCAGATATTGCGTCTGGAATAGCATTACAAAATAAAAAAATATATAATAACTATTTATAACGTGCTTATAAAATTTTAGGGTTTCCCTATGAACTAACACTGAAAACAGCCAACATCTAAAAAAAAAAATTTTGTGGATCTCATAAACATTTGGTCCGACCCGTGAATCGAACCCGAGGCCTCAATCGCATATGCTACCACAGCGCCACCGAGGCAGTCATATAAAATGAATTTTAATAATCGGTCCACAATTGACAGAGTAATCAATGAATGTACAATAAAAAAAACACAAATAATACTCCTTTTTTGAAGTTGGTTAATAATAATTTAAAATATAAAGATTGGTGTGTCTATTCTCAGACCTACCAAATATTATCAAAAGTTACACACAGTCACGTCGTCGTATGTAAACAATCAAATCTCTGTGTGCGTGACAGTGCGTGTGGAGCTAAAAACGAGCGTGCGCTCGCCTTGAATATTCGGAGAACACTGAATTTTTGGATCGCGTGAACTCTGTTTTATTGCAAATTATTTCTCCATACTAAAATGTATGGAACTTTTGCCGCTAAAAATTAATGATGTTTAAGATTAAATTATGACTTTCTGGTGAGAATTAATAGAAACCTTAAATGCTTAATCTCTTTTTTGTACTTTTTTCTTGCAACTAATAAAATATTTATTTCAAATAAAGCAACATAATACTAGATTGATTCCAAACAGAAAAGGTCGATTTCGGTGATTTTAGTCACTGTTGATGATTTTTTTCTCGAAAATAAATAATCGTATTAGTAACTTTACTCGGTTTCTCTATAGATTGATTTATTAAGAAACTGAGATATTTTTTTTACTGTCAAATAATGAATTAATTTGTTTCTCTTGTCATAACCGTAAGTGCTTTTTCGAGCAATTATGGAAACGATACCCTTAACGTCAAATTTTATCTGTCGGTATGGTAGCCAAAAAAGCAATATTAGATTTTTTTATGTCAGTTTGTTCCGGTTAATCTCTCGAACGACTTTGACGAGAGATAGTTGATGATATAAGGGAGAGATATAACTTAGCTAATTATTTTTAAACTAGCTTCGCTCAGCGGCGTTACTTGCGATTTACAACAATAACCGCGTGTAACACCTCTGGACTCGACTAGTTCCATAATAAGCAATATTAAAAATGGCCCCCTTTGACTGACTACCCTCACGATTACCACATCAGTTTGACGGTCTCGAGATTAGAAGTAAGGGCCGTTAAGTACTAGAGTGACGACAATGTATCTTTGGTTTCATTAGAACTTGGAAGACGCGAGCCTGGAGCAGGCCGTGGCGGCCCTTAAGGGCGCGGCACGAGGCGTGGTACGTATCGGAGTGGCCAAGCCTCTGCCGCTGGCCGACGCTCCTCCCCCGCTACCTGTCACCGCCCCACCCACAAAGCCTTAAACCCGCCCTTGCTTCTGTACACCGATTGGCAGCCTACTTCTAGGTATTTTTATATTGACTATATCATAAACGACCCCCTACACTAACGTCTTTCGAGCGTCCCTAATACTGAACAGCTTTCTTTCTTTTTAAAATTCCTTTGTTATGAATATATTCCGTGTCGCGGGTGACTTTTTGCATCATACAATTAAATTAATCAGACTACCTGTTTGTCTGTAGGGAAAATATTATGTGAAATACGTCAACGCTCTTAAAATGCTAGAGTGAGGGGTCCCTAACTATTATCTTTATTGTTAGTTATTATTACCTATTTGATATGTTTAAAACTGCAATTAATCTCGCTCTTTAAGCGAGTTCGTCTTTTACATTGGGACTATGCATATGGCTCAAATTATAAAAAAAATACAATATAAATGCAGCACCAATTAATAGAAAGGGTTGACAGGTATTGTAACGAACGTACGTTACAATACCTGTCAACCCTTTCTATTAATTTGTAATATAGCAGTAGAATAACTGATATAATTATTATATTAGGACAATAATTACCCATATAAACTTTCTCTTGAGAGGAGATCTGAGTCGACAGTTGGAATATGGGTTGTTGATGAAATGAATATATTTTATTGATTTTTTTGCTATATATCTGTCAGAACTATATTTGAAACTTAACTCGAAATATTGTTATTGATTATATAATGTTAGTATTATTATGTACTTATGGATTACTTTTGAAAATCGATATGTTAAATTTTTTAACCTACTTAAATCGAAACGGTGTCTCACGACTGTCCACAAAGCACTAGACGCGAAGTATGTGGGAACATCAATCGTAAGTATCGTAACTCAAGTTCAGTACATATGACACTTTTTGGCGACAATGTCACTGATCTCTAATTAAAAGAAAAACACCAATTAATAAAATAAAAAAGAAATGTAATTTATTTTATATAGTAACCGTATCTTTCGGAATATACTATTTATGATATATTTTAAAATTCTTTTTTACCTGTTTAAATGTGTTGCTTGCATCAAAGAAGTACATACAAAATTCAATAGGAAAAAAAAGCAATTCCTGCTGAATTTTATATATTATATATATAAGAACACGTTATAAAGATATATATTGTATTAAATAATAATGTTGATCATTCAAGCTACCGATATATTATTATTATGTTTTAACTTTTATGTGCATAAATTTGTGCAAAACTATTATAAAATGTTTAACATCAAATTAAAATAAGAATGTACTGTGATTAAATAGAATTAAAATATGCATTATGACATTTAAAGAACTTAACTTTATGACAATGCTAATGGAATTTAAACTTACTTATAACATTAAAGTTTTAAGAAATTATTGAAAAAAAAAAGATTATGTAGTTTTAAGTACATTGTGAGTCTGGCCAGCGTGGTATAGTATGCCAAAACCTCCTTTCTAAGGAGAGGCCTATGTCCAGCAGTGGACTGTTAAAGGCTGTTGATGATGATGATGATGAAGTACATTGTGTATTATTTTTCGTGTGCAAATTGAAAATTTTATAACAGTTTCTGTATTTCTTTCTTATCTAATGTGTTTTGGTAAATGTATGTTTCTAGGTGTGTAATGTTTCTAGGATATTGAACTCTATCGGCAAGGCGAAACATATACAACATACCTATCTACCTGTTTACGAATTATCATCCTTATAATCTTCTATCTTCAAAACAATCTCTAAAATCTAATTATATTGGTATTATCATAGATGCCGGCTATTGTGGACGAAAAGGTTCTTAGTATTATGGTGACTTATCTATTCTAAATTAATGATAATGTTGATACCTGACTTAGTATTTTATGATATTATTGTTAACTTATTTGTCCATTCCAATTTTATTGTGTAGTTTAGATAATAAATGAATGAAGTATATATAAAAGCTTTTTTAATAAAACCACAAATGATTTTGTAAAATATATTTTTTGTAACAAAAATATAATCTAATAAGACTGCGTACGTTACTATCAATCACAATGATTCCGTTGCACTAGCCCCTAGTTGAGCAATAAAAATATAATAACAATTCATTTACGTTTTCCCTCGCCCTAAACTAACTAAGCTTAAGTATTATTCTTTATAAAAGTCTTCTATGATATCTTTGTACTTTTCGTAGACAACGTTCCTCTTGATTTTCAACGTTGGACCTGTAAATAAACGTTTTTTTTTAATGAAAATTATAAAAAAAATATTAATTAGCTCGCAATTTTCTAAGTAGCCAGGATTTCTTGAGCTGAGATTCATTTTTTTTTATATGAGCCTGGCAAAGGGAAAGTGAACAGTGGTAACCACCATTGTCACACACAATGCGGCATGGTGATACACGGCTTAGAGAGATACTTCTGCATCTCGCTAGGCCGCGAGAACGGAACGGAACGGAGGCTCAATGGCCTCCGTACTCACACTCACTAACGAAACACAACAGAACATAACAGCACGATGTATGATGGAGGAAGTAAGGATAACAAGGTAAGCTACTCTCTTATAATTATAAAATAGTAGGGAAATAGCGAATAAAGAATTCAATTATGTTGTATTTTTGTTATATGTAAGACTGGATCATAATTTAAATAAAGCTGATTTATCACGGCCTTGTTTACGATTCATTAGATGCTACGACTATATGAGTGTATGTTGCCAATGAATTCAGACGTACATAGGAGCATAGTTCTTTTTGGTGCTCAGAAGACAAACTTTCTGGGACCGAAATCTCGGCGTGGCAGTCACGCTGCGGCAGCTATCTCTCGTACTGATATTCCCCCAGTGTATCATAATTGCAAGAGGGACGGACGTTCTCCCAATGTATCATAATTACGAGAGCAAAAGAGAGACAGAAAACAACTACGAAACGAACCAAACTGGGGACAGACCACACTTAAAAACGGCACACGAAATCCTTAAGGTCTTCTATTTACGTTAATTCGTTAATATTGCGTAGTGCAAAAAAGTATAAATGAACGCATTTTTTATTATAAACTGAGACATAAGATCTTAACAATGATTTATGTGAGTACTAACCTAATTCTCCAGAATTCACTGAAAAGTCAGCTGGCAAAATTGCGAATTTTTGAACCTTCTGTGCGTTTGAGATGGCATGCTTGTTTGCGCGTGTGATACCTTCTTCAATAGCTTTGTATACCTGAAATAATTTGTTATGACGTCATCACATGTAGAATACAGTAATTAAAAGATAAATGTAATTAGTACTTGGGTAAGTACTTGTATGATAAACACATATCTGTATAGTTTATTTTACGACCGGTATTTTTGTATCTACATAATAATATATCCTGTATAGGACGGTGTTATAAGCATAATATGTATCGTAATCAGTCATTATACTTTGTATATTGGGACTGATGTTCATTGTAATGACTCATAGGTTGAAATCTAAAAAGGGTTGCAATATTTGCTGCTTATTAATTGCTAATTAAAGGCGACTAGAGTTAAAGAGACTCACCGCTGGATCTTTTTTGTTCACTATCTCACTGATTTTCGTAGCCGTGCTGCCAAGACTTGCGACCCATTTCCTTGCCTCACCATCCAGTTCGTCTAAAGCATCCGCCGTCTCTGGATCCACTTTAGCCTGTTTAAAATAAACAGTCATTTACTTTTTACTACCACAAAAATATTATAAAAAACGTAAAAAAAACCTATAAAATAAGTGGAAATGTAATAATAATAATATTTCGGACATCTAATATAACGCCATCTAGTTCCAAATTAAGCATTATGCACTTATATTTTAAAATACGTACACATTATACATAGAAAACTTAAGATAAGATAATAAGCACTTAATCTACTTTTGTAGCGATAACCCTTAAACGACGACGGATATACGGACGGAGCCGGGGGCAAACGCTAGAATAATTATATAGCAAGAATTAAGAATAATGTATCCACATTTATTTACAATGACTCAATTGTTTATTTTGATTTTTTAAACAGCGTTTGATACACATTTCATTAAAATTCAACAAGATATATTTTGGAAAAGACGTGGGATTGTTAAAGGATTGCCTATATAATTTTATAAAAAAAAATCTAATTGAAATAAACTAATGCATTTATTAGGGATACTTGTGGATAAAGAAACTATTTTAAAGAGACTCCCACAAAGGAACGTAGTTGGGCCTACATAATTTATGAACATCAAGATCTTTATTTGCAATAATACGTAATATTATACCTTTAGTGTGACGAGCACGGCGAGGAATTTGCGCTTGTCGCCAATAAGCACGGCGTATCCAATATGAAGTAATTCTGACTGGATTGTCTGCTCAATCAGCACTGGTGCTACGTTCTCTCCACCAGCAGTAATCAGCAGTTCCTAAAACACAATGAAAAGGTTAAAACTATATGTATAGTGATTAATAGATTTGAGTTTGTTATTCAAAATAATTTAGCATTCATAGCCAAATTGGTCTAGGTTATAACAAACAATCACCGTGGGTAAGCAAGCATGGTGCGGTCAGTACCTAGATGGGTGACCGTTTGTGGCATGTGATTCGGATGGCACGTTAAGCAGTCGGTCAGGGTTGTTATCATAAGATAACGGTCGTGAAGCTTGGTTGGAGGCCTGCGGGCGGCTTAAATACAACAACGTGTCTTGCCAGTACTCCTCCCCCACACTCGGCCAGCGTAGGGACGTATGGCCTTAACCCTCTGATTTGATTGTTGTCGATTGACGAGTCAAAATATTTAGTTTCTTCCATGTTTTTTCAAATATTATCGCACACTAAACATGTTTTGAAATCAATATAACCTTGTACACGTTAAGGTAATTGGAACGAAGAAATTGATAATAAACAAATAAGATATGAGCTCACTGACAAGCTACTTCTAGCAGTTCTTTAAGTTTGAAAGTTAAAGTATAAATAGATATAAACTTCTAAATTCACATTGATTTCTTTTTGGGATAATCTAACTTTATCGTCTTTAAACTTAAGGTGGTTTAAAAAAAACTGTTACACCGATATCAACATATTTAGATATGAAAATGATTATGTACCTTTATTCTCCCGGTTATGTATAGGAGATTATTGCTGTCTACCCTGCCAATGTCTCCTGATAACAGCCAACCATCGTCGTTAATGGCCTCTTTGGTTTTAACAGGATCATTTAGGTAGCCCATGAATACATGTCGACCACGCATCATAATCTCTCCAGGACCATTCGCACTAATAGAACCACCAAACTTGGTCTCTGTACCTTCTATGATTTCTCCCGCAGAGTCCAATGCTAATCTGTGAATTAATTAATCGTTTTATTTAAGACAAACTAAAAGCGATTTCATCTATGTATAATTTTGAACTTAAATATATATTTTACATGTACATGATGTTCTACAGCAATTTCATTGCTATTTTATCTTGAATCTCGTTTTATTTTATAGATAATTGTCAGCTGAAATATTAGGAACTGATATAATGTACCTATACAAGTTTTCGAATAACAAACAGTTTATGTTTAAGTAAGCTATTATGTGGTAAAAGGACACAATACAATTAAAACAAATACCTACTTATTTCTCCACAGTTAATTCAATACACAAAATGAATATCTTAAAAAATTAAAATGCTAATTGATACGCTTTCACGGCTAAACTTCTGCTTCGATTTCAATTAAATTTTAAATGTACATAGGTACTTTGTTTCTAGAGGAAGGACATAGGTATACTTTTTACAATGATAATCGATATTTACACAGGCAAAGTTATGAGCAAAAGCTAGTAAGATAGTTACGAGTATTTAGTAACTAGCTGTACCCGCTAATTACCTAGCACTCGTGAAATTTGGTATTTTTCACAACTTTTAAACATTTCTACTACTCCTACGATTATTTTAATACCAAAACCAAACATCAATTTCGTGATTTCCGAATTTTTGTTAGACTAATGAACATCTGTATTTTATTTTTATACTTTTTATATAAGAAGATGAATACGAGTCTTACTTAGGATATACGCTGAGGGAATGTGCTCCAGAAGCTTCGCTCATGCCGAATGCATCCGCAATGGGTATGTCGAGCGAGAGGAAGAACTTCTTGATATCTGGCGAGAGAGGTGCGGCAGCTGTCACGAACGTGGAGCACTGGTCAAGGCCCAGTGTCTGGTGTACCTTGCTAAATACAAGGTACTTAGCCATTTTGTATCCAAATGATGAGCCATCGATCCTAAAAAATTAAAAAAAATCGTTTATACTAGGTACCTAGAGATCTCGTTTAGTAATGTTAGTAGTAAGTATTAATACTAACAGCTCAACATGAGTTGTCAAAAATTGCTCGACATTTATGTGAGCTTTACAGTTAAAAATTCCATGCCAAGCTACATGTGTCTAGGTAGCTTTGTCTATTAGTAAATGAAATACTTTCATGATGATGATGGTTCTTAAATCTATTGTGTAGGTACATAAGTACATTTAAAAGTATGGAATAAGTGTGTACCTGTAGAGTAGGACAAACTAAAAGCGTTTTTATTATCAGTAATCATAAAATAGTCTGTTATCTATTAGATAGATTATTAAAATATTACTCATAACTAAAATCTAACGAAAATTCTTGAAAGTATGATGACTTATGTAGATAGGTAACTAGAATATTATTTAGTTAACTATGTAATTACCTTTACATTTATGTATTTACATTGTTTTAAGGTGTGTTATTGTGTAACATAACAGGAAAAAAATACAAAAAAACCTCGTCATCTTAACTTGACCTAATGACGGTTTATAAGTTAACTACATAATTGTTTATAAATGTGCAGATTGGTTTTCAAACAGTCATTAAACTGAAATAATATACCAAACATAGGTACCTAATTATATGATACTTACGTGATTCAGCATTAATACGTGAATTGTTCACCAGAAGTAATATCTACTGCTATACATAATATATGTATCTACTACTCGTACTATGTATAAAAACCTAAGATTATAAAGACTAGCTTACTTTGTCTATTTATTAAGATTATGAGGAATAAGAGACAGGACAAATGCAATTACATTCTACTGTTAGCACATGAGCCACTGTCAATTCGACAAAACATATGCTAAACACGCAAGCTGTACCTACACACCATGCCAGATTTATATGTCACGTTTTAGACGTATACTTTTTATGCAGGCACCACACTTCGTTATGCGCTATTCGTTATGTGTCTACGCCGTATTTGCAAAAATATTAGTTATGCGTGCAAACAACAAACATGCCATCCACACTTCGAACTGGTATGCCAAATAAGCATCAAATAAGGCAAATATGTGTGTTGTAGAGATGTCATTGTCATTTTTATGGTGAACGAAACGAACATACTCTCCACACTTTGCCGCATGCGCGCGAATAACCCGCATAACGAATAGCGCATAGCGAAGTGTGGTGCCTGCTTTAGACATAACATGTGACTGCGTCTTAGGTAATATCATAGGTTTGTAATAACACCGGTAGTCGACATATGTATAAGATCCGTACTGGCATACATTATCTTTTTTGACTCTTTATTTTGATTTTAGTATATTATGTGCGTACTTCGTACTGGTAGGTTCTTTTCTTGAACTGGAAACAACATGCTTTACATATAAATATAAATAGTTTTTGTTTATTAGTGGTATTGGTATTCATTCATTTACCACATGAAACAAACTATATGGAATTATTGCGAAGAGATAAGTTTTCCAATATATTATTATCTACAAGTACTATTATATGACATAGATATTTACTCGTATAAGCATGTAATTACATATGATATAGTTTTATTATGGTATAATATCTTATATGTTCGTATTACGCTAATGATAGTCCATCATTTTATTATGAAAGTCCTTTAGTGAAATAAAGTAAATAATTAATAAATATTTCAGACACCAAACACACTACGTCATCTATCTTCGAACTAGGCAGAGCTTGTGCTTATGAAAGCTAAATTGACTGAGATAATACTTATATACTTTTTTTTTGTAAATACATACATTATTATCTATAGAAACACCCAAAACTCCAAAACAAATATCTGTAGATCATACAAACATTTGGTCCGACACAGGATTTAAACCCGACAACATCATCTAGTCCCAAACTAAGCAGAGCTTGTAGTATGGGTACTAAACAACTAATATAAATACATAAACATACTTTTTTCTTTGTAAATACATACATATAATACATAGATAACAATAGGCTTAGTTTTTATTTTCTTATAACTATCCGATTGCCCACATGGTTGTTCGTAAGTAAAAGGTAGATAGGTACTTCTGCACACCAAAAGGTCCAAAGGTAGTGCTGAAATTAAAAGCAATACAAACTGGATCTATGTAGGTATCTGTTACTGTAAATGTCTATCAAATATTTGTGAATGTTATGATGAACTATGGTACATATATTTATCTTATCTATATAGAGTTAGAAAGCATGTCAGGATTTTACTAGAATCTTCGAATCCAACATCTAAGTACTCCAATACTCTAATCTAACATAAAAGATATCATTTCTTCAGTTTCCGCTTCTTGATAGGATACCATACTCAAATATTGGCCCTTAAACAGAATCTGTTAAAGTTATATTGAGTGTGGTAATTTTACGACTTTGTAAGAGAAGAGAATAGGAAAAATTAACAGTAGGATAGATGGTTTACAAAAAAAAAGAGTTTTTCTCCAATTTTAATATTTTGACACTGGCAGCCCAAACTATTCATCAATTCAAACATTGCCATCGCATCGGAAACTGGATAAACGTAGATATCTATATACTACTTTCGAGACAATTTTATAATTCTGGTTCTTTATTTTCTAGTTATTATGTAATAAGAATAGGTTTAGCCTATAAATATATATACTTATATGAACAAAATCGTCGTGATAAACTCAGTTTGTTTAGTGGATCTTAACATAAGTCAGTTCATTTTATCATAAACAAAGACATTTCTAACATTCACAGTAACAAAATTATGTAAGTACGGGTATTATGCGGTATACTAAACGTCAAGATTCTTCTAGCATACACACATGCTTGTCAAATTACGAGTGCTCATGAAGGCATGCACATTACAGGGTCAGTTTCAACCTTACATACCAAAACTTGACCATTTCGCCAGTGGTGAAGTCTAGCGGCAGACTGTTCATACTGCTTGATAGGGAGCTGAGCGAGAAAACTTACGTTATTATAGCCCCAGTTTCAATCTGAGATAATTATGGCACAGAATTGGAATTCCATCCAAGAAAATATTTAGAAATAACTTAATCACCAATATTTTACCGTTCTTCATTTGGCTAATAATTTCACAATAGGTGCGATTCCCACTTAAAACAATACATTCGTAGGATATCTGGTTTTGCTTAATTGAGTCATCGCAACATGCGACACACACATACATACACGAGCACAAAAGCAGTACAGCATGGTACAGCGAGCAACGAAAATTGTTTAACAGTAACTTATAAATAATTTTATAAACTAGTTTCATAAGAAAAATATTTAGGTAGGTACTCAGTATTTTATCTAATCTGATCCTAAATTATAAGTTTGTATTTGATAAGACATGTTAAACATTTTTCGTTATTATCTGTTAAATCAAATAATATAGCCAATAGTTTTGGGCGAAACTCCTTTAAAAATAAAGATCGACAAACAAAACCCCACAATTAAATAATAGATAAATATCTATATACTTGTTTCAACTTAGTCAAGTCTGTACTGTTTGAAACTAGAACTTCCTAATTATTAATTTCAATTATCTAATAATATATTAACTACTTGCTTATGCGAATATTTTGCGTTGTTCTTGATGTAACACCTAGTTATTTTTCAAAATATGACGTTTTTATTTAATCTTGTTTTAAGAAATAATGTTAACTTTATATGTTCACGTATTAACAAGAAAACGGGTCTATACAGACAACAAAGCAATTCAATAATAAATTTATTTTTCTTATAAAGAACTACACCGTTAACATCGGACAAATTACATAAATAAATTATGCATTTAAACATTAACCTCTAATTTGCCATCAAGGACATTCTAACATATATGTATAGATAACGTTTTATATATTTGAATATGTAAATGTAACGTCGAAGTAAGTACACCGTTTCCGACTTTACTTCCTTATCGGTTTTGGAAAAACTTCCTGGAATTAAGATTTTTTATATCATGTCTCTTATATATCTAGTTTTAAACAGGTGACCTATTGCCATCTACCATATGTACACTATCCAGACTGAACTGTTACAGAAATAAATCCTAAATCATTTTTTACTTTAACCGCGAATTAAAACTCAGATATTAGAAATAACATTTGCTTGTCTATCATCACAGGCAACAATTGCCTCGAAACCAAAGAGGGCGTTGCCAATCTTTTACGCAGAAATTGTGACATATAGATCCTTACCCATTTATCCTAGAAACATGGTATTTGAGTCCCTTATCTTTGGCCCACAATGCGATCTGTTTCTTTATGTAACCGCTGGAGGCGCCGACAGCCATAATCTTCTCGTACATCTTCTCCCATACACGAGGTACAGCCAAGAACCTGACGATAACAGAGTAAGAAAACTGAAAACTTTGTCTTTGTTTTACGATACTTAACTGGTGCAAATCGGTTCTGCTCATCTGGTCAAAGAATTCAATACACGAGCAATAAACAATAAGCTTGTTCTGCATAATAATTATATTTAAAAAACAAAATCTCACACCAATTGTACTCCTATCGTCATGTTATTCATTCAATTCTGTGATTCCCACAATATTGTATATTTTATATGTAAACTTTTGACCCATTATGTTATATCACTGAAGCGTAGAATTATATTCAAATTAAACCTAATTAAATAATTATTTCGTATCATGAAACACATCTCAATTTAATACAAAATAGCTCGTTTATCTCAAAATATGCCTGTATTTTATTAAAAACTGGTTATCCTTTGGCTACTTTTAATGCATCTTTATGTAACTATTACACTATATCATTAGAATAGTCATTATTTTTGGTAGATATGTATATATTTTTATACCTACCTACCTCAAAGATTAAAAAACGCATTTGAACATATTGAATGGTGGGAATTAAAAAACCTTAAAGCTGCGTGAATTTAAAGTTGATTCAAAAAATATTTTAATATTTTTAATAGCACACTTGCCTTAGTACTAGAAGTAGTCTTCAATCAATGTTAATTATAGTGGAGTTACGTAGTTTGCAATAAAGAAAAATATAGTAAGGAGTCGCTAGTAGTTGGAAGGCTATATTCAAGGTCTGAACTCTATAAAGTCGCTTTAAAAAAAATATGCAAACGTATTGTGTACTTTAGACATTAACATTACATTACATACATTACTTGGACTTTTATTTTTAAAAACTGACATGTCACGTGATCACATCATTGTTGCATCGATTTGTCACGTAATTTAGAATGAGCCAAAAAATAATATGAACAGTTAGAAAACATCACATTGCTACATTAGATATTCTGGTCACATTACCTGGTTGGCTTGACTTCCCTGAGCGTCTCCACGAGGCTTCCTTTGAGAGCGTCCGGTTGCGCGAAGTACACACATATTGCATTAGTCAGTGTTGCGTAGATGTCAACAACCTAAATTAAAAAAACGTGTGTTTAATTTCCGATAAATATAGATCTCGACAAACGACAAATCTAAAAGATTTACAAATTACTTCTAGTAGGTTACAATTTTTAGAAGTAATAGGGTATTCATATTAAAATATTTTAGAAAATATTATAAATATGTACTGTTTAAATTTAAAAAAGAAAGTCTTACTTTACGATATCAAAATAATCAATTTTACATATCGAAAATATAACAGTGTATTTTAGATAGTAGCTAAAAAAAATTCTTTGAAATATCATTAGCAGAAATACGATAGGTAGGGTAAAACCGGTATAGATGCAGTATTGACATAGATGCAGCGGATAGATGTCTCCTTTCTAGAACCTCTATTCCCAAAAAATAAAACAGTGATACTGTTCTTCAAATATGCGAATTTCAGTCATTTTACCATAATATACCATTTTGCCAATCATGTAAAATGTTTGGCTAGGTGACTATTTCCTGCTTATCTGTTACAAAACATTCGGAGTAGTAGGGAAAAACGCTACAAATATTCAAACGTGTACATTTAGTGCTCTTTAACTTTGTAATTTGTACTTGATTGAATCCGATTTTATTTGTATTAATACATTGGTTCTTTAAGAAGGCTATTATTAAGGGCTAATAACTGATTACTGGCCTCAACGTTTATAGGACTGTATTTTAACACCTAGGCAATGGAGATCATTACGAATAAGCTTTATAAATTTTACATGTTCATATGTTATTGTATCAACTAACACACATTAGTACTGAATCGCATATGCAAAGAAAAAAAGACTTTCCTTCTATCAATATTTATGGTATAAAAATTGTAATTAACCAGAATACATTTGATATTTAAATAAAGAAACTTTTACTAAAACTGAGGCATCTAATGGTACATAATTATCCTGGATGATGGTGGATGATGGATACCTCAAAAGTACTATTTACCTGAGCAGCGACGTGACTCAGCGGCAGGAAAGAGATGATCCTGTCCTGCGTAGGCTTAAGGTCCTTGACCCGTTCGCTGATAGCGAACGCATCCCATGTCAAGCTGTCGTGCGACAACATCACAGCTTTTGGTGCCCCCACCGTACCTGACTAAAAAACATTTTTTTTTTAATTGTCGTATATTTATAGTAAAATAAATTCGCATTTTTTGAACACTGTAATGACAATTTACATTTCGTAACTGAATATGTATATTCGTAAATAAAAAAGCTTTCAACGTTTTTTTAAGTGATGTCATGAAATGAGTCAGGTATTTTTGAATTCTTGTAGATAACTAAGTAAATAATCAGTCTGTAATAATAAGATAATAAACAAAGTGACTTAGTCATTAGGAAGGTATAGTGATTGTGAGTTAAACATATGTATTGCAATCTGGCAAACGTTTCCAACTTATCAGTTTTTAAAATAATTAATAAAAACGAAATATAGAAAAACTAAATAATTATTCTCCAAACACTCACAATATTTTTGTTTTGTAAATTGTACTGTAAATAATGTTTTTGCTTGATAAAATAATTACCTTTAAATATATAATAGTCATAAATGTTCGATATTATTCTTGATACTGTGATCGACAAAATATTTAAAAACACATTATTCAACACTATTAAAATGTCATAGTTTAAAATTGAAATAAGCGAAAAAAGCCATATAAAATATAATTTCACCGTATCCTCTTTATAACTATATATGTATATAGGGGATAGCGAAGCACTCATAGCCAAGTAGCCTTAGGTGATTGGAAACGATCCCTGAAGCTAAGCAACGACGGCACGGTCATTACCTAGATGGGTGACCATTTGTGGCATGATGTGTTATGAGCGTTCCCGTGATTTGGAGGTCGTGTTAAGTAGTCAGTCCCGGTTGTTATTTTATGATAAAATTAGTTGGAGGCTTTCGGGCGGATTAAAAACATCCAACGGAACTTACGTTGCCACACCGTGTCTTGCCAGGCCCCAACCCGCACTTGGTCAACGTGGTGACATATGGCCTTAACCCTCACCTGAGAGGAGAGTCGAGCCCAGCAGTGGCACGTTATTGGTTGTTAATGATCCCCATTTTCCCCCATTCGAAGGAGAGACTTATGTACAGACTGTTAAAATCTATAAGTTGATGTATCCTGTTGACTTCATAAAAATTAACTTACCGTATATACCAAAGTACAGCATTCATTCACCGCAATGGTTTTCAGAACATTGTTGAGCTCAGTGTCCGGCTCTTTGGCACCCATTTCCATTAACTGATCGAACTGAAAGAACGAAAAAAAACCTTTAACTTTCGAAGAACACAGTTTATCCGATTAAGCTGCAAGTGCAAACCATCCATACAATAATTTATATTAAAAATGCGAAATAACTTTTTCTAGTTACCTACCCTTTTAAGATTTAACCGATTTGAATAAATTTTGGTATAAAGATAGATTGGACCTTGATGAAAAACACATACTACTTAATGTCGCGATAACTTACCCACACATGGGCGGAAACGCATGCAAAAACTTGTGTTATAAAACCAAAAACTATTTTTTTTCAGCAATATGTTCATTGTTCATATTATAACACAAACACTCATTTCTCGCTTATAGATGTTTGTTTGTTTATTACTGTTTTATTTAGTAAGTAAGTGGCTATGTATGTTTACGAGAGTGAGTTCTTCAAACCCAAACACGAGTTTGCTAAATAATTTTGGCGAAAATTTGTTGCACACAGAAATTCTAAAACCATGGTAAGCCCTGTCTTGTGACTTCTCGATATCGTCGTATAACGCTTACAGTATTCCGTAAGCGATAGATCTTTTATTACTACAATTATTTTATTTCTCTTTCTTTACTTGTTCGTTTTGGCAGCAAACCTTCGATATCATGTTAGTTATAATTCTTATCTTTTTTTTTATATTTATATTATATCATATCTGGCAATAAGATAAGACCTTAAGACCAGCTTAAGTTATCAAGAGGAAGAATGATTTATTAATACTGATTTATTACAAAGTAAGTTAGATTCGAGTGAATTAAAGTATGCACCACATAATCTATAGACGAGTTAAGTAGAAGAGCACTATGGGGTTGATATAGAAGGTGTTAACTTACGTAAAACTTCTTTTTTATTTTTTACATTCAGTAATTGTGAATGCTGACAATGCAGCGTTGTGATCCACACTTTAGCGGCTTAGTGAGATGTTTTGCATCACTAAGTCTCCGGTACCGCACTCACTAACGAAACACGATACCACGAATGCTGTCATTTTAGGTTGGTCGTCTGTGTGAGAGTAGTTCCGCTCCGGTCGAGACGGTTTTTCTCTACTTCCTATTAATATAAACTGTTAAACTTACACTGTAGACTCCAGGAATGGAAGTATCAACTTTTCCTTCCCACTGCACGATTGCCTTCAATAGTGGGAGCCTGTCCCTCACAGACAGGATCTTATCAAGTTGTTTCTTGTCTTGTACGGCGCAGATGTTGGCTCGAGATGACAATAGGCAGTGGTAGCAGGCCTCGGCTGAGTTGGTTGTGTAAATGCCCGCTGCGTAACCACTAAGAAAAAAAACCACTAAAAATGTTTGGTTTCAGAATCAAATTGTCATGCCTATTATGCATGTAATAGAATAACGTTCGTGTTTAAATTAAAAAATAAATTAATTATAAATTCCTTCATAACTTTATGAAGGTTTTTATAACATTCTTAACTAGTTCATTTAAAAGGCGTTTAATATAATTATAAACATTTTTAAAGTGGCCTTTAGTTCAAGCATATTTTATTAACGTGTTAAAAATTTGCGAAACTGGTTAGTTTGTTGCATCATCTGGCAAAATCCTGGAAGAAATAACCGCATCATATCCACATGATACAGAAAATACGAATGAGGCATAAGGAATTTCACAATACAATCAACAATCTTAACTAAAAATTTCCTCAAAGTAGAACTTATAACAGGAATATTTAAAGACAATCATGTAAGATGCAGTTATTGTGCTGATTTATCATCTGGGGCTTTCATTCTGTTAACAAATTCACTATAATTTTATTCAAGAATGCAACTTGCTTTTTTAGAGTTGAAAAAGCCTACTATGCCTTATTCAGTTATTCTGTACCACTGACTACGTCGTCGTATGAAGTAGGGAAAGTGATTAAACAGGCAAATAAAAAAAGATACTTGCTTATAAAAGATTAGTAATTTTTTTAAGCTGATTTATTTGGAGGGACTTAATTTTACCGATTGTATATCGATAAGTTACAGGAAAAGAAGGCGTTGCAGCGATATCTTGAAGTTGGGGCTGATAGCGGACGGAACTGTGCGGCGAAACGACACACGCAACCTTGAGAAGTTGTAATGTACTTGCGCGAAGTGGCCGTGTGCCATCTTCAATATCAAATACATAGTCCATTGCAACCGCCACAAACACGTCATCGAAGAAACGTAGATTTTTGTCAGATTGATTTATTGCCTTCGGTAATCTTTGTGATTTTGATAAAAAAAAGTAAGCTTTGATTACTCATTTTGATTGTTATCAATAAATTTAATTCCAGCAATAGATTAAAAATAGTTATATAATATTAGGGAAGTTTCGAAAGTTAAATACAATATTTGTTGAAAGTAAGTAAGGTCAATTATTAGCAATAAGGAAATCCTTTTTAATGTTCATAGTCTAATAGTAATGAGTATTGGCAATTTATATACTATAACTTGATAGCTTTATTAATTATCTAGACCAAGTAGTGACGACTAAAATGAAGTATTTGAATAACCAGTAAACGATGCCTGCGGAGCATCGCTTACTTAAGTTAATTGACCATCCAAAATTTTGGTAAAAGGAAATGACATCTGTGATACCTTGCCTACAATGTTTTCAAATCAGCGAATTTGTAGTTACGATATACAAATTAAGATTTCTGCTTTGGTCTTAATGAAAAGATGTAAATTTAACGACATACAACGCCATTTAGTCCAAAACTAAGCAGAGCTTGTGCAATTGTTACTGAATAACTGATATAAAATACCTAAATACTGTTTGTAAACACAAATGTTTTACATAGAAAACATCTAAACGCCATAACAAATACTTTTAAATCATACAAACCTTTGGTCGAACAAGAAAATCGAAACCAAGACCTCAAGCACAGCAATCGCAAACGGTGCCACTGCGCCACCGCGACAATCAACAATTAATTAGCTAAAGGTCTAAAGACCAGACTTTTAAAGGACTACATTTTTTCCAAAGACAATAAAATGAACAGTCAAAAAAGATAAATTGTTTGCTTTGGCTGAAAATAACTTCATTTTCAACAGTCAAAGTTTACAACGGAAGTGAGAAGATTAGAAATATGATGTTGATGATGAATTATAATAATGTAGAATGTATACTCACCCTGCGTGTATAGCCGCTAGATCGGCGATATACCATTCTTCTGAGTTAAAACCGAGAATACAAACAGAATGGGTTCGCTCCAGACCAAGTTTTAGGAAACCCTTAGCTGCCGTGCGCACACGCTGTTGATACTGTCTGAACAAACAAAAAAATACTAAATAAAGTGATGGAATGTGTTCGCGAATTAATAGTAGATTATGATTAATGTACATACATTACATGCGTAATTTCCTAAAAAGAATTGGCTGCGCAAAGCTACGAGTACTAAAATTTAAGGAGACTCCAGGATGTTACAATGACAATAGATTAGGAAAATATTTTTAAGTTTGAAGAATGGTTTTATGTTAAATATATAGGCTAATCAAATGTTTAGGTAGCTGGTAAGCTCCTCCGATATGTACTAGGTATAATACAAAAACACTAAAATTCGATAAACAAGATAGGTAGATTAGAATCTACCTATCTTTTATTAATCATGATTCATTATGAAATTTAAAAAAAATCTTAGAAGATTTTTTTTAAATTTCATAATGAATCAAATTATGACTACATCATTGTAAGAATCGTCATTTTAAACGTCATCACAATTATTAATTCATGGGAAATTATTAAGCATTGTCTTTTAATTATCGAGATACAAATACTGATAAATACTACTTAATATTTTGAATAAACATGTATGGAATAAAAACAAAGATAAATATCTTCCTATCTTCCTTTAAATCGCATCCGCCATAACGACTAAAACAATGTATTTTACATCATAATTATTATCATGTTTTGTTCGGAATATAAAAATATTTCGAAGGTAATATTATTATTATGACACTAATTATTTTCCCACGTTTTAGCAAAATATATATAAATGCTCCCTTTGATCTTAATGTTAGGATGTGTAGCCTGCACTGCCTACAGCCTTCCTTGACAACTGAGCTATTTAACACTGAAAGTTTTTTTCAGTATTTCCTGACTCGAGGACTGGTTTCGAGTGCTTTTTTAAAATCTGTTGTTTATTAAAAGCAATGTTTACATTGTTACTGATTCTTCTATTTTTCTTGTGTTAAGGGGGAAGTTTGAAGATTATTTTTTATGTAAACAGATATTCTATACACGATTGAATACAAAAATATAGAGAAAGAGTTTACATTAATTCCAATTAGGTACATCATACATGAAAATAGGTACGCTACATTGTTGTTCAGAATCTGAGTCGAGTCGTTTTGTCTGTTTTATGTATTCGTGAAGCTTCCACATAGACTATTTTGCAATTTAAGGAAGACATAAAAACTTACTTGTAAGTAGTTTTATGCCATTTTCCGTCAGCTTTTTTTGTGGCAAACGCTGTGACATCGGGATACCTGGCTACAGCCCTGCTGAGTAAGCCAGGAACCGATATAGGTGGCTCCGAAGCTATGCCTCTGGATTCAATTCGTAGTTTGACAAATTCACCTGGTACTGAGGTGGTGTAACTTTCAGCAGGAACAATTTGATCAGGTCCTAAAAGTGAATTGATACACAATTATTTAATGAAGCCATTGTTTATAGACTTGTTACAGTTTTCATTTATTTCAAGTTAAAATAACAGCAATTAATTCATTGTACATATTGATCAAGTAAACAGACCTTGTTACTTCGCTTATGAATTAACTAAATTATCAAATACAAACAAGCCTCAACTACTCGTTTCTTACATTTCTAATTGAAATCTCCGGAAAGTTTGTATATTATGTGCTAACTGCTATTTATATAAATAATGATTAGGCCGAGTTTGTTGTACGGAATACGGATGGGAAACTTGGAAACTGACGATGACGGAGGAAGAGAAACCTTTAGTCGCAAAACGTAAGATGGAGAAAATGGAGGAGAGGGAGAGAATGCAGAGTGAAGTATTAAAAGCTAAAAGCTAATCAGTGAAATAAAAGCTGCCCTAGTTCTCTGGTTTGGCCAGATCGAAAGAATGGGTGGGACGACCCAGACACGCTGGAAAGATGAGACTGTCTTTTCTTACCGATACAGCGATAAAAAAAAATTACACGCTTTAGTAAATGATAAAATTTTACTAATCTATAGTGACATATACCTTATAGTACTGTGACAATACGATTTGACAAAAAAAATTGAATAATACTAAGGACAAGTTACAGTACCTACTTGCCGATGAAGTCTCAATTAGACCAATGTCAAGTTATCTATAAAATAACTACAGATTTCTGTTTCACAAGTCATGGATAGAGAGAGACATATTGACAGATACACATAAATTAATCAACAACTTTTATCTGTTAAATAGTTTTATATGACAGATAACTTTGTTTGAAACTTTATCAGGAATTGGTAAAACTAGCCCAAATACTTGGACTAGTTCTTCTGTTGATTGAAATGTTTGCATAACGCGGAAATTGAGTCATAACCGTCTATATAGAGCTACAATAGTTTACAACAGTTTTATAGCTAAATACGGGTGTACTTAAACACATGTTGCATATAAATCAAGCACTATTAAATGCTATTTCTACAAACTGTATAACTATACTGCTGATAGAGCCAGTTGAGTTCTACATGGTGTATCACAAAACCATGTAATCAATAGCCGATAAGGATAACTGATAAAGAATACAGTAATACCATTTCTAGGGTCAATGACATGGTCAATTTGTCGAGTGAAACTTTATTAGTGCCACCATAACAATATTTACTTACTTTAAACTATAAACAAAACGTAAATTTATAGTCTAAACCACAAAACAAAGATTAAAGTAACCTTTATTCCTTATTCTGTGGTTCAAAGATGAGCTTAAACTTTGTGATACACGTCTATAAGTTTGTATACGCTGTAGTTTTTTTTTCATTCATTAGCATAAAATCGGCCAAGTGCGTGTCATTCCACGCATAAGAAAGGGTTCCGTAGTCACCCATAATGGCACGTGAATTTAAAATGGTGTCCAATAGATAACTGTTATGTTTACTCATTATTTCGTTATTTTTGTGCGATATATATGTATCGAATGTATGAAAAACGGTTAGTGACAAGATTTTATGTGCACACGTATATCTTTTCCAGATCTTAGGTTTGAACAGTAAATCAGAAGATTTACCAACACGAGTTGGTAACTAAGAAAGAAGAACAAAAGTATTTTGTTTCTAGCTTTTGCCATTCAAATTGAGTACATGCATGGTTTTACCTTACTACATATAATAGAGAGGTATTGCTATGAATAGTAAACGACAGATTGTATATCTGTTTAGCAAACTATGCATAATATACTGCATAATGTTAGGTGTTTAGAACTCATTGTTATGATATTACCAAAACAACCGCTAAGGTACTTCGTTAGTTTAATGTACGTTAGTTTTCAATTAATGTTGTAAATGAAGACGTTTTCACGTTCGTTTTCGTTTTACTCAATGTTACTATATTCATCATAAGTTCCTAGATATTTGTACTATAATTACCTAAGTACTTATTATTATTTTATTTCGTTATTTTCATTTTTTGTTTCCTTTTTCACAGGTTAGAATAACATAATTTATTTGCTCCCCACAATTCATGGTTTTACAATTGCACTTAGTCTAATACGTTCAAATAAGACACTACATTTGTAAGAGACTCTTGCTATGATAGGTATAAAAAGATAGTTGTGTTACAGGTCACCAGGTCAGTTAATTTATGATGATGATAATGATAATGACGTTATTGTTTAATGAATAAATTAATAATGATTATTGTAAACCTAACTAAACTTATTATGCGAATGGCAACACATGTCAGGCAGACTAACTTGTGTTACACTAAGGTATTGCTACATGGAAAAATGATTATTATTACAAGATGAGACGTATGAAAAATTTACTTGTAATACAGGAAAAAAATAACTAATCATAATTACAATGTTATCTTTAAGGGAAAGTTTAAAAATACCCTCACTGAATTCTTCAGGCTTGGGCCAGACTAATAGCTTCAGTCCACAAACGCTTTTATGGGGCAGATACAGTTTGTCATTTTTTTGCAACGCTGCAGATACACAAAATAATAGGGTTATAATTTTAATTATTACCATTGGTTATATAATCATGACAGAAAATGTTTACTGAGAAATGCGGATATTTGCACAGCGGAGCGGTAGTTAGCGCATCAGAGCGTATTCCTAATGGGCTTCGGCCGTTATCTTTTTTAGGGAACTGAATCCTAAAGTGTTTTTGATTCAATTTGAAACTTACATTAAGTCTAGATGAAAGAAATGAGAATCAACTTACCATTCAAATATTTTTCCCCTTTTATTCCGTTGGCTGCAGTGTTAGGTGTAGTTGCAGTGTTGGGTGTAGGATTAGATGCAGTGTTGGATGTAGAATTGGGTGCAGTGTTGGGTGTTGGATTGGGTGCTGTGTTGGGTGTGGGGTTGGGTGCAGTATTTGGAACAGGGTTGGGTGTAGGGTTAGGTGCAGTGTTGGGTGTGCCGTTGGGTGTAGTCTCCATAACTTCCTCTTTAGCTACCTTCCCTATAATGACTTCTCCACCGTTCTGAAAAATAAACAGTTTGATCATGTCTTATGCTGGTATTTTTAGGATTACCTAATATTTACTTTTTTTGTATTAAAATATTCCTTTTAACTAAATTATAATTATAACATTATAATTAAACAAATTATAACATTTGCTTTACCTTACCAATAAAATTGCTTTGGTTTATTTAAATTTTGTTATAAGAGACTAAATTTGACAAATTGTTTCCACTGAAAATGAAAAATTTAGGTAGGTACTTATGGAAGTGGCTATTTGTGCTTTGCGGTTATGCTTTCATCATCTTCCATTTTAAAACCATTGGTAGAGGAAATAATAACGTGTTGCAACTTTATTCACTTCGCTTACCTATACCTATATAGGAAAGTATGCACTTAAATTTAAAATAGCAACTTTTAATCACAAATCCGTTACAAACCATTATGATAACACTTTTCATCTTTATCAAAACTATCAAATTATAAGGCAATCAGTTATTTAAATTAATCAAAGTTAGAAACAATTACAAATACACAGGTACTAATGAATAAATGAATGCCATGGAAATGTTTGAAGGTACGATCAGCTTGTTTGACGATTTTTATCATACCACTTCCAACATATGTATATTTTGCTTGTACTCCGATTCTTTAAACTGACACAACCTTTTTGTTACCATTAAACAAACACTAAATGTTCAATGAAGTATACCATAATACTTAAGAGAAAGCCGCATTTTAATCTGTTTAGCCATTTCTGAGATTAGCACGCCCAAACACACAAACAAATTGGGATTTAAAAAAAAATGACTATTTGAGTTTTGTTACTTTAATAAGGACTCCCTTCATTAGTTTTAATTCAATATGTTCAATGTACCGAGATCAACCTCTTAAGACGAAACAGTATTTCTTATGTAGAAAATTAATTTCATTACTCATTCATTCGAAAACAACATAATGTATATAATATAATCTTTGTGCCATTGCGTGTACTTAAGTACTTAACTAAATATTATGGTTTTGGTAACTAAAACCGTTCACTGACCCGACTTTTGTATATTAAATATTCATAAGGAAATTAATACAGAAACGTCTCGTAATGTGTTGGTTTTCCAGACAGCGTAATGGGGTTTCCCGGGATAGGCTTAATGCATTTTAGCTACGGTTGGAGATTAATTCCTCGGTCTAGCGGTTAGATTATATGCAACTAGTCGGGCTGTTGTTGGATTTTCTTGCAACTCAATACCCTCAAATATATTCACAACTAATTTAATCGCGAAATTAGTTTGCCCTCAGGTTTGCGGAGATCCGATGCCAGTCGCTCCGTGGGAAGACTGATATTCAGGTAATTTCGGGCGAGTTAATAGCCGATAAATAGTAATCTTGGGAATAATTAAGGCTAGTAAGATAATAAAGATTAATTCCCTTTATATTATTAACCTCATAGTGAGTGCTGTCGATCAAAGATAGTTACTGTGTTATTTTACGTTTATATGTAGCTCATTTAGCTTACGAAGAAGTTCTGCTGATAGGCTACGACAGTAATAAATAACTAATAAGTTTCAGATTCATCATATGGGCAGCTTTCTAACAAATATATATATTCGTTTAAGAAATGTCATACCTATGTAACTTTAAAGATAATAGAATCTAGATTTAATCGACAACTTAATACCTTACTCGAAACTATCGTATCCAAAATTGGCAGGAAAAATAACTGTTACTGGCACGTCATAGACCGTGATAGAAACTAAATTGAAACCGGTTGATTTTAACTACCTTTAAATCTTACACCAGAAAAACACCTCAACTGAAATTTTAAAAGAAGATTTCTTATATACCAACTCTTCTTATTAATGAAATGAATTAACTTGAATGTGATAAATGGAACGATTGCACGTTTGGCCTAGTGGCTTAAGCGGTCGCTATGCCGCTTGCTACTGCTCTAAGTGTTGTGGGTTCAAATCCCACGTACCTATAACAACACTTTGTGTAGTCAACAAATTGATGTTCTGAGTCTGGATGTTCCTTGTGACTGTTCATCTATGTTTGTAAAGTATTCTGCGACACTAGATAATAGATACATTCTTAATGCGGAAGTCGTCCTAGACAAGGGACAATTTAAATGAAATCGTATATACTTCATCTAACCTCACAGCTCGTGTGTCCTTGATCCGATAAAATATTTAAGATAAAAAAAAAAGCAAAAATATGTTACGAAAATATATTTAATGACACATTGTTCAGACCGGATTTGATGGGAACTGCTCATCTATTGTAATGCAAATGATTAACGTAAGAAATAACCAGCAAGGTGATTGTTTGTAACAAGGTTCTTGATAAACATGAACATCGACGTTATAAAATAATTGTTCACCACAAGAGTGACTAAAGCGCTTATCTCTCGCTTGCTTTGAGTGTATTGGGTTCGATTCCCAAATGGAACAAGACTTTAAATGATGTACAAATTGTTATTCTAAGTCTGGATCTGGATGCTCTTTCTGTCCGCTTACTGAATATTTATTAGTTCCTCGAGAAATAGGCCGGTGGAAATGTCTTACAATAATAGTGGGTATTTAGGTAGGTTTTATTGAATATTTTTGTCACCCAGAGGAACCAAAATTCTATAAATTGGCGAATATAATACAATTTGACGAAAGTAGTGAAAACCTGTTAGGTGGTCTGTTAACCTATCTATGATTTGAAACGCTAAGTATATGAAAAAAAAAACTGTACATGTACCTACCATAGACGAACTGTTCTTTTATTAATTTCGTCGCGGGTTTTTATGACAGTTTATTTTTTTCTGGGAATGTCCAAGTGTCATAACTCCAACAGATGTTCGTGGGTCATCGCTGTTGGTTTGGGTGTACAGGAGTCAGGAGGTGTAGTGGTGGGAGTGTGGGCGTAATTAAATATAATATTGAGCTTTAACTTACTTCTTGTAAATGTTAGAAAAGAACACATAAGTTATTTACTTATAACTAATGTAAGAATGGACAATGCCTAAGTATATGATCTAATAATTATAATTTAATAATTCGCTTAATAATTAATGAGTGTGTAATTTGTGACAAACTTTAAATTCCAAATAGATATGATGCTTGACTTTTTTATTTGTCATTAGTCATTCGATCCGGATATATTCAAATTTCTTGTCTAATCTCTTAGCCGATAGAATAAATTACATAAACAATTTGTTCCCACCCTGTATGAGTAATGAATACACAAATCGTTGAATATTATCTATATTAAGCCGTTTATATTGTTGTCTCACCATGATAAAAACTAATTAAATATCTACCTGCCTGTTTCTAAATTGCTGTAACATTATAGAACAATGGGTATTCGTAGTTTAATGATATAATGATACCATCAACAATAAACCGCTCAATAACAACTTAAAATACAATTCAATTCAAGCAACTTAATCGAGTCAACTTAGTTTTTTTTTTCCAAACTTCTATCATGTTTATGACTGGCAGAAATCGTTGTGTTACTTTTGCCTTAAACTTGGTGCGTCTGGACGAAAATCTACTATCTCTATGGCTGTGTTATGTAATGCATTATCTAATAATATTTAAAATCACCTAATCAAATGCCATATTTCAAATTACCTAATCAAATGCCGTATTTGTATTCGGAACACCTTTTGTCAAAGATAATACTGTTTATAACCCATTTAATCATAATAATGATTGAAATGAAGATAAATTACACGATATTCGATCAAATTAGATATCCGTTTCAATACCATTTGAAATTTAAAATCTAACTTGTTAGGTACTTGGAAGAAAATAGGCTGAACTTTCAAATGAAAGCCGAATATCATATCATCATATAACAATAAATAGCACTGTGAGTTAATTTTACTCAATGAAATCGTAATCTTTACATATTAGGTATAAACTGAAATTCCCATTCTTGCGATTGCGATTTTCACAACCCAAAATATAATTATAGTGATTCTCTTGTTAACATTAGAAAATTTAAGTCGACTTAAATTTGTTGTTGGATTATATACTGATGGTCGTTATTGTATCCTCATTATACTTATTAAAATATCTATACATCTAATTATTTCTATCTTTCTTTATATTGTCATATTTATATTAATCTCACGTATGTAAATAAATTGTTTTTGAAGCATTGAAAAATACGATACTATAGTCGAAATACACAAACGCCAAATTGTATATCGGCGTTTTGTATCTTGCATAGTGCTTGCTTCAATTACAACACATGTTAAAACTATTTATAGGTATAGTTTTTGTATTTCTATAACTGTTTCAAATATTTATTATGAAAAAACAACCAAATATTTAAGTTAAAATCGGTCAAGAGCGTGTGCAAGTGGAATTAAAATCGTATTCAATAGATAATTAATGTTATGTTAGCTTATATATTCTTTTCTAAGTTTACAAATGAAGCGTATTTCACAAGTTAGGCCTCTATAATTCTTGAACTGACTGAAGTTATCTAAGTCGTTATAGTTTTCCTTCAAAGTTTATCAAATGGTTGTCACCATTACGATTATTTTCAGATTTTCACTAACCGTTTGGACGGTGAGTCGAGGACGGATTGACGGACGGGCGGACATGACGTAACTATGAGGTTTTGGTTTTTGAGTAATGAACTACGGAACTCAAAAAAAATTAGTTAATATTATATATGTATGATACTAAGATATCATACATATATAATATTGACTAAATTTTGTTAACTATAAATATATTATACATAAATTATTATAGGTACTTTTATCTTACATTTTACACCCCTGATAGTCCATAGTGATAAATTAATATCGGTACGGATTAACCCGGATATATAAGTTGAATTATTGTAGGGTACTTATTAAATGAGACACTTCAAGGTATTTTAAAAAAGTGATGGATGCATTTATTGTCGCTATCGCAATTAAAATGTTAAAATCTTTCGTACATCAAAGATAACAGTTTTTGACTTTGCGAAATGTCATTATGATAACCTATAAATAATTTTGTCCCTGAATAATATCAGTATTTCTGATATGGACATCTTTCCATCATTCACAGATTAAAAATATACTTTTGTTTCATAAACTAGTATAAGAAAGTATCTTGTGGTCCTATAATGAATAATAAATAAATATTTCGGACATCATACACACAACATCATCTAGTCCCAAATTAAGTAGAGCTTGTATTATGGGTATTAAACAACTGATTTAAATACATAAACATACTTTTTTTTGTAAATATATACATATTATAATATATATATTATACATAGAATACACCCAGACTCCGAAAAAAATATTTGTGGATCACACAAATATTTAATCCGACTCGGGAATCGAACCCGAGACCTCTTGATCAGCAGCCGCATACGCTAACCACTAGATCAACATTAGGGCAGTCATCAATAATTGAGAGCGTACGAAAGATTTTTGTATACTTGTATATTTACCTACTTCATGTGGAGATCCTAAAATTTAAATAAATATTAGCATGTTTTATGTTATTCAAACCTATATAAATTACATTTAAAATTATTGTTACGCAAACATATGGTGGTAACTGATATTTGAAAATCAAGGTAGATAACAACGAAAATTATCATATTTTTGATTTTGCGCAAAATGTTATCATAATTATGAATAATAATGCTGAATTGTGTTAATGGTACAATGCACTTTAGATATGAAACATATTTTATTCGTAGGACTAGGTGTTGACAATAATTTATATACTTACATAAAAAAATATTAGAACTCTTTTGTTCTCATTTAACAACAAGAGGTGATGTGCTAGAATCTAATTTTATTTTGCCGCAAGGGACCTAGACTAAAAGTGTTCTTAGAGAAGTTGACCAATTTCGGAACTGGTTGCATAAAAAAAGAATAATTAAATTATTACTTTAATTTTTTTCTTTTAAAAACTGGCACATATTTGAATATATCTTTATTCAATTATCTTACAATTTTACCGACTAAATTCTAAGTGATTTAAATGTTTAAAAATATATTAACATTCATCATTGCATTTGAATGTGTCATTTTTATTTTTAATTTAACAGACAGACGGACAAACAGACAGCGAAGTCTTAGTAATAGGGTCACGTTTTTTTCCTTTGGATACGGAAACCTAAAAAATCGGCCAAGTGCGTGTCAGCCCACGAATAGAATAGGGTTCCGTAGTCAGACCTATCTAACACTACACGAACCACCAAACAATCATCCCCACTTACCGTGTAGGGGTGGTTACCTAAATAAATATATTTTTATGATATTAGTTTAGCACTTTATCGACGTGATTAAAACACATATCCATGCAGTTTTATCTTTCTAGCACTAACCGTTTGGACGGTAAGTTGAGGACGGACATGACGAAACAATAAGAGTTCCGAGTCATGAACTACGGGACCCTAAATATAATATTTTAGATAATAATTAGTGGATGGCGATAAGCGAATCGATCATACATGTCTATTATAATAGACCTATAGGTACGATCAGGTCACACGAACTCGGAGCGTCCTTGCCTAAATTTATTTAAGGATAGCACAGAGTTTATATGTGCAATAAAACTATGCGGAGTGTTACTGAGAGTGTTAGTCTACTTTTTATCGCTTCATTTCCCAATTTAACGACTATTTCTACTTGTGTATGTGTTTATAGTAAGTGTATATGTTCATACAATCTTTTAATATGTATACCTACGTAGGTATATATCGATTTATACCATTTATGAAATGACGTTATTAACAATAAATTACATAGTGATTGTCCTTATCTTTCGATAGAAGAGACATTAATCGATCTAAAATACCGCAAAATATTCCTAACCGGACATGCAATATTGTTTTTTTAGACCCACCTATGCTTTGCACGGATATTAAACCTCATCCTCGACCGTCATCAATAGGTAAATGAGGTTTCGCAGTTTACTGTTGAGCAAATGCATCTCCTATTCTTTAATAAACTTATAGTTTAGTACTTTTTCTCTTTGGTTTGTCACATTGAAATTATTGTTTTAGTCAACAGTATTTGACTACTTGTTCTCGTGTACTTAAACAATAAAAATATTAAAGTTTTTCTTAGACACATGTACCTAATCAAAAATACAATACAAATACTGCAAAATATCAACGTCTGGTTCTTTTTTAGAGTATGTCAAGGCAATAGATTTATACTTGAAATCGGTATTTACGAAAATAAAAAAAATGTTTTCCTGTGTTTTAGCTAAACACGCATACATGTCTGTTCTGTGTAAATGTGTGTATATATAAATATTTAAAATGAAATCCTACTAAAACAGATGCTGGTTTAATGAATAGGCGTAAAAACTTAAGCCTTTAGTGCATTTTTTTAGTGAACCACTAATGCGGTGTTATATCTCCACATTTTTTAAGAGAAACCAGAATTGAAACATGGAGATCGGAATGTTATTCTTTTCACGTTCATGCAAGCGTCATTCAATTCCAAATCTGGAATGACTGTTGCAGTGACGTGAAATTCGAAATATTGAACAATCAATATCATGCGTGAGTCATTGCATTAGACGATAGCTTTTCCAGCCGACGCAAACAGATGTTTGATAAAACCAAAGATGGAAAAGCATTAAAATTTACTTGTTTCATCTAACTTAGTACCTATCTACATACTTAAAACGGTTTGTCATTAAAATGAAAAACAATGGGTGGAGGTTAAATATAGGGAGAAATCAAGAATACTTAGATACACCACAAAATGAATTAATTGTAGTTACTATGTAAAAATGTATTTTTTTAATGTCGAGTTAAAACCTCTAATACAATGAAAGCAAAACAAAGCGTGCGAAATACCTATGCATTGTTAAATTAAAATTTTCTAAATAATAATATTTACATATATTTCCAATTTGTCGATACCATTATGTTGCAAAAAAAGTATTTTCATTTTGTCGATTTCATTCCTCAGCGTTGCTAGTAAAAATCGTACCTATTAAATTAGATCTCTGAGTTAAGGGCCCCCCGGAGGCTGAATTGTCCATACAAACGGTATACTAAGATTATTTGCAGTATAAACATATTTCCACGATGATATGTTGATATTCGGACTTAGACTGTATTTATTTAGGTTATAACGTCTTTATTTTTAGAAATAAACTAACCTAGAATAAAATATAATCAAATTGAATTTTACATATTTTACATTGCAAATGTCATGTTTTCATTTTGTTTTTTTCTGTCTTAAAAACAAAAATATTTCTAATATTGTTTCATCAATAACATATCTCATATTATTATGCTACTACTTACACAAAATAAATCGAAAAAATATTGAGTTTTCATTCATGATTTTCGATATTACGAAACACATCCATATTTTCACAAATTTCAAGCAATTAGTAGTGCTATCGCATCAAAAAATATTTCAATGTGTGTGTGATTCGTGTCTGTCAAATAATGATAGTCGAACCTTCTACGAGAGAGTCCGAATTACTACGAATGAATGTCAATCCACATACACACATATAGCGGTGCACTCGTATCTATGTTGTATTTTGTCAAACAGAGACAGCAATATTTTATAAACAAATTTCAACTTGCAGTTTCGAGTGTCGTACGCCGGCCTCTTAAGAGAAATTTGTTTATCTGTTTTATTTAAAAAAAACAAGCTATTTTTTAATAAATTACTAAACTATGTTAGTGTCATCAAGGAGAGATGGTCTTCTTTAAGAAAGCGAAACGATACATTTGTTGCATTCTCTTAGAAAGCAAAAAATAAAATTAAAATGTTGTATTTTTAGAAGTTAATTTTACTACTTTGACGAGCAAAAAACCATTTCATATTATTTAATATGATAACTCTTTACAAAACCTATTTTAAACTGGTTTTACTGTTAGTTATTTCCTGCCTCTTTCTCATGTCTGTGTTTTCATGTAAAGCATGTTGTAATGAGTCAATCTCAAAGCTTAGTCAAAGGTTTAAAAGTTCGATATATCAAACACACAAATACATTCAAAAATATATTTTTGAATGTATTTGTGTGTATAGATATATTTTTGTGTTTTCTATAATTACGTAACATATTACTCTATGTTATATGTATAACAGAAAAAAAACGTATTGATATCACAGAATACAGATATTTCGTAATCAGTATAAATGATAAGTTATATAAAGTTAATTTATGGTATGAGCCAATGTGCCTACTAGACTATTTACAGTAGTGGAGTACAATTTAGCATACAAACGTAAAATAGTTTAATATTCAGTAATTTTACTAGATAATAGATACAAAATTAGATTCTAATGAGTAACTCGTAATTTTTTCATTATCTTAAACTAGATTTAGCTAAATTTCTTCTTTACATTTTTACTTTCTAATTAGCAAGTTTTGTTACCTCTAATATTATCATAACTGTCTATATGTATATTAATTTGTGAAGAAAAAACTTTGCACTCCTTTTACGAAAATTATAGGAACGGAGGTGTATGAAATTTTGGTACAGTTAAAATTTATATAGAGGAGTGCAGAAAGCTGAAAAAAAGAGAAAATGAATCAGATATCGACCACTCACTAGTATACAGTAACATGAACGAAGCAATGAAAGGACTGGCACTATTTCAGAAACCCATAAATTATCCACTTCAATGAGCACACCGACCTCGTATGCAGTCTAGCAAACAGCAGATTGTGCAAATTGTACGTATCACTTTTAGAGCTATAAATAGTACCAAAAAAATGGCCAAGTGCATGTCCGGCCACCCAAAGAATAGGGTGCCTCGGCACCCACCGCACCCATAATGCAAGGTGGATTTAAAATCGTGTAGGTAACAGATATGCTATGTTTACTTATTTCGTTATTTTTGTATTAAGTTTTGCAAGTTTGAAAAACCGTAGACACGCGTTGCTTATGTGTTATGGTACGTTTCTATACAACTCTATCAAATTATGAAACGATCTTACGACAATGATCTAAGAAAACAGTAGGGTGTTCCTCATAAATATTGTCTATGTTTTGCACTCAACTTGTATGCTACAATAAAACTTTCCTTTATGGATTAAATAAAGCTATTTATGAGTGATATTATGTATATCTTGATATATGTACTAATTACTGATAACTACTTATGCTGGGGATATCGACGGCGCCTATCTATTCAAGACTACTTGTATCTAAGACGTTTTAAATTAAACAATGAAAAGCTTTGACACAGTAATCTAATTATCACAAAGATAAATACTTTTATTGCGATAATAATATATATATAGAAATAACATTCTGGACACATCTATTACTGATATTTATACACGTCGGACTTACAGCTAGAAGGCGACGGCATTTCCTAAGACGCTGGAAAGAAATGGTGAAACAAACCACAGAGCCGTCTCTTTTTATCGAAAGTCCGTTAATTGTGATTAAATATATACACACATATAAAGTACACATATATACATATAAAAAATAATTTAAATACATAAATATTTCATTTCAATTTTTGTGTTATTTCAACTTTGTGCTAAGAATAAATATTTTATCCGTCTAGTTCTATTTTGACACTTCAAATATATTTGTAAGCTAATAGTGTTATAAAATAAGAATATATAATGCGTATTTTTTAGTAGTGTTGAATGCAGGTTTATTTTTAAACAACATTGAACAAATCTATTAATGTTTACACGAGTTTAATCTAATAACATCTCGTTGGTGCAGCGGTGTGCAGTGCACTGACATACATATTAAGGGGATTATTTTTGGGTATAGTCAATTTTAGTCCATTTGACACCAACCTATTATTATTTAACATAATATTTTTTTTTTATAAGAGAAACAACTCCTGCACTATGATATCTCCTGTATCAGTATAATAGTATCAATATTCATGAAACAACAATTTGTATATCACACAAAGCATAGTCCCAAATAGAACTCCAACCTACGACTGAGCAGTAGAATGCAGCAAGATAAGTGCTGGAACCACTACACGATCCAATGTTTTAATAGTGCGAATTTTTTCGTTCGTTTGTAAAGTAACTTATTCAATTAATTTACATGAAATGATAGTGCATTAATCTATACAAATTAATGAAATTGAAGTGTCTTTGATATGACATCAAATAGAAAGTTTTTTACTAAAATGCGTATTAAAGTAATAAGGTCCTTGCCTCGAAGAATTTGTTATTACGTTTTTTGTCTGTCTCTCTGTCTGCTTGTTACGGCTAATCCCTGGGACGGCTGGACCGATTTTGGCGGGATTTACACTGGCAGAAAGCTGATGACATAAGGAGTAATGCGGGCAAGCAAGCGGCCGACTATACCTTAAGTGCGGAGTGACACCCCCCTGCTAGTATCAAAAGTGCAGCTCAAAGCCATTTTTTACTTCCCGTAAAGTTTTCCTACCTATTCATTTATTTACGCGCTAGTATCAAAAGTGTAGCCCAAAGCCACTTTTTACATCCCGTAAAGTTTACCTGCCTATTCATTCGTTTAGGCGTCTGTAGCCAACGTGTAGCCAAAATCCATTCCTTTCCCGAAAAGTTTATCTACCTATCTATTCATTCATATATATTTATGCTTCTGTAGCTAACGTGTAGCCAAAATCCATTCCTTTTACTTCCCGAAAAGTTTATCTACCTATCTATTCATACATATATATTTACGCTTCTGTAGCAGGCGTGTAGCCGAGTCCATTCTATTTACTTCCCGTAAAGTTTTCCTACCTATTCATTCGTTTAGGCGTCTGTAGCTAACGTGTAGCAAAAATCCATTCCTTTTACTTCCCGAAAAGTTTATCTACCTATCTATTCATACATATATATTTACGCTTCTGTAGCAGGCGTGTAGCCGAATCCATTCTATTTACTTCCCGAAAAGTTTTCCTACCTATTCATTCGTTTGTGCGTCTGTAGCTAACGTGTAGCCAAAATCCATTCCTTTTACTTCCCGAAAAGTATGTCTACCTATCTATTCATACATATATATTTACGCTTCTGTAGCCAACGTGTAGCCAAAATCTATTCCTTTTACTTCCCGAAAAGTTTATCTACCTATCTATTCATTCATATATATTTACGCTTCTGTAGCAGGCGTGTAGCCGAATCCATTCTATTTACTTCCCGAAAAGTTGGTCTACCTATCTATTCATACATATATATTTACGCTTCTGTAGCAGGCGTGTAGCCGAATCCATTCTATTTACTTCCCGAAAAGTTTTCCTACCTATTCATTCGTTTAGGCGTCTGTAGCTAACGTGTAGCCAAAATCCATTCCTTTTACTTCCCGAAAAGTTTGTCTACCTATCTATTCAAACATATATATTTACTCTTCTGTAGCAGGCGTGTAGCCGAATCCATTCTATTTACTTTCCGAAAAGTTTTCCTACCTATTCATTCGTTTAGGCGTCTGTAGCTAACGTGCAGCCAAAATCCATTCCTTCTATTTCCCGAAAAGTTTGTCTACCTATCTATTCATACATTATGCTTCTGTAGCAGGCGTGTAGTCGAATCATAATTCATGATTATAAAATCTGTAATGGTAATCGATTAAAAAATTAATATAAATGTTTGGAATTTATTAACACAATAATATATTATGTATATGTAGTGGCACGTATGAAAACGGTTTGTAAGTTTTTTTTTATTTGAGCTAGGCTAATAGTAACACAGAAATCAACAACTCATTTATAAAATATTCTACATCTAATTAGTGCCTACTAACAATACAGTTTTATAAAACTGTAGTCATTTTGAAGAAACTGAATAATGTTGCACAAGGAACGAGTCTAACTATATTATGAACTCCATTTATGAATAAGGAGTACACGTAAGGTCAAATATCTTGATATGAAGAAAGAGGGTGAAGATAGAAACACGCTTTACGTTCTGAGGTCATCGATATCTCGCTGTTATCTCACTCTGTCACTCTTTAAACACATTACATATGAAATATGTATTTTTTATGTTCCTGTATAGAGTAGGTAATAATAATATAAGTAAATTGTATATAACATCTTTTAGGAATCAATTTAAAAGTTTTAGTCGTAGATAGTGGTAGAATTTTTTTATCCGCGCCACTAGAAGTTTTCAATTAAATAATGTTTTGTATCTAATAGTGTTATCAGAATGCTAATAAAAATAATGTTTGTTTTAATTATTTGACAAAAGAGGCAAAGAAGCCCTTAGATTGTTTATAACTTTTTTTATCAAGCCACTAAATGCATTAGTGTGGGAGTACTTATTCGCCTTCTTAGACCCCATGATCCGTGTTAGATAATTTATTAATTTAACAGATTGCTATAATTAAGACACTGATACGGTCTTACACATTGTACTGTTAGATAGCTAAAATAAATAGGCACAATACTGCGAATAAATATTTTGCCTTCCTATAAAATTCATCATTCCGGAAATTTGATATCCCATATAGGTATTAAGTACTCGGATCACGTCATTTCGTATCATGCTAATGATTTTGTAATGACTTGTGAAAATCTATACATTTTTTTATTGAAGCAAGTGCACGAACTTTTTCCTTAATATTTATTTTTTTGTCTAAATACTCTAAATGTTGAACGTGATTAATACATAATGAGGATTTTAGGACTATAGATTTCTCTTAGAAATAACTTGTATTTAATCTATGAGATCTATTAAAAAGGCATTACGATCGACAAAAGTAGCTTAATTACCTGAAAACATAATGTTTGAGATAAGTACGTTAGTCTGGTGCAAAAATTGTCTACCCATTCAAAGAAGTTCCATATACCATAACCTTTTGAATCATTAAAAAAAGAAAGGTTAAACTATAAAGTTTATTTTCAAGTCCTAATTAATAATGGTTATAAATACGGAAATATATAATATTAAGGTTATTCCTAAATATTCCTCACACTTCTATTTCATTAACCTTTGAATTAATCTATTCATTATCGTTAACATAATTATTTATAGGTATTATTATCATTTAAATTAAGTACGTCAATGCGCATAGCATTCGGTGAAGTCTGTTAATCCATGATTAAATTTAATGCACCAAAGTACGAAGACGCAGTCAAGTGATAACAGTTTGATAATGAGAGCGGTTATCACTTATCACCTCATGGCGTGGTTCGACGAAGTAGGCTTGGCCGTGTAAACGCCAAATTGTGTGTTGTCTTTGCTTGTTGCTTACAACACAATATTATAAAGTGAATAATAAAATGGATTCACATTAACAATAACTATGTATCTCATTTCTATTACCACAGTAAGTCTTTACCAAAGAAAAGAGAAATAAGGCCTTTTCACATGACCACAAATAAAGGTTAACAAGGCGTTTAATACTGTAAATACCTACCTAATTATGCTATCATCATACTGAGGAAAACTGGAGGCCAGTAAGTACTGTAAATATGCAAACCCAAATCAAATAAACTGAAGTAATATAATATGTATATAAATTACTCGTGACAAAGGGAATTTTGATTATATCAAATAATTGTACAATTTTATGAAGGTTATTTGTGCGTATTAGCGATAATTCAATGTGTAGTGTGAGCAGTGTCTCTTGTGTATATATATATTTTGACAGACGACCTAGTGACCGACGTAACAGGTAATCCCTCGGCGGGAGTTTACAAGTGTGTAAACTTTTGATTCTTTACTTTTTTTAAATATAAACGTGTTTACAATGGTACAAATCATGCTTAAAATGGATCTAGTGCTTACCTATTTCAAATGTATAGAATTAAAACTAGGAATTAAACTGACGTATTTAATAAACGTTTCACTACACTTAGTTTTACACTGGTATGCCGTCGCACATTTTATACGTATTTAATTTAATAAAATAAAATAATATGTGAGAATTCTACAGATGACCGCGACCGTCGGCTGACCTCGTGTGGGTCGACAGTGTGGACGGAAAATAGTAGCGACTGAGGTGACGCGAGTGCCGCAGCCAACTGGCGATTTGCCCTAAGCGCGACCACGGCTCGAGTCTCGAGTATAAAGTTCACTTCACTCTTCGCGAAGACATGGTAAACACCTTACTTTTTCGCGCGTTAAACACATAAGAATGTGCAAAGAACATGCGCCAGCAGAGTTATGTAATGTGGAATTATGAAGGGTGATAAGTAGGTAGTGGATATTGAAATACGTACTGCAACGTGGTTACTCTGGTCTTCCACCTCCCTGGTGATTGGATCACTTGCACTTGAACTCATGTTATCAAGACGCACGTGCTACCCGGCGGCCGCGCAGATGACTGAGTGCGCGTCGTTTACGCTTGCGCTGTTTTTCTGAACTCGCTTCTGATAAACAACACTGGCTTTGGCTAATCAGAGGTGCTTTCCACATTATTGAAATGGACCTATGCCTGTTGAAAACAATATCTAATCAGTTTTGTACGTAAGAAAGATTGATAATACTGCATTCAAATATACCTACCTGTGCAAAATACATTTAAGTGTGGACTTCACATAATAGTTACCTATACCTTTAAATAAATATACATGGTAATAAATTTAATAATGTAACAATGTAATATAATATTATAGATTTTTGAATAACTAAGAACATCTTAGAATATACAAGTAACTTTTTGACAATAACCAAGAAGAACGTAGTGTACCTATCAGTGATCTTCAAGTATATGGGTATGCCAGTTGGCAACTCAATGAACTCAAAAATAATTAGTTTGAATTATTCGGTCCTTTTTGTTGAGGGCAGCCATTTATGTGTAGCAAAACTTAAGGCTTAATAAATAAAACATATATATCTTCCCATTATTATTTGGGGTCGGCTACTAATTCAACCGGTTTTACCTGAATATCAGTTTTCCATGGAGCGGAATTCGGATTCTAAGGGAGAACTAAAATTCGAAGGTTGTACTAGTTGTCAGGATATTTGAGGGCATTGACTAATGAAATGTTTATGACTTGAATAAATTCATACACAGTGTAGAACACACACGTACATTAGAACATGGAACCTAGTTTTTGAATTTTATTACATAAAGATATTTTATTTTATTACATAAAGATATTTATATTTATACATAAAGATATTTTATTTAGAAATGGAAATTCCAAAGAAGGCCCTTTTAAACCATACACTTATATGTAAACCACAATCATGTTGTCGTAGACACTTTATTGCTACGTCACTCCCTACCTCGAAAGAAGTACCCAGTTTAGTGTTTATAGCAACGTCCTTCTTCACAGTAAAAATAATATGATAAGATAATTCTGTGCATTAACAGAAAAACAGAAGGCAATCAGATTTATGTATAGGCGAGGCTTAAAATACCTGTTATGAATCGTTTGATAGAGAAAAATGGATTATAACATGCAAGGATTAATATATCTGCATCTCTGTAGATATACTACTTTTGCTGATATCTCATTATTAATTAATATTTTAGTACTTTAAATTATTCACATATCAGATATCTACAATCCACATTGAATTTCAGGCTGTAGAAAGGTGTTAAAGAGTGCTTATGTAACGTAAGTCGTACTGTTTACAATTTTTTATTTACATTTTTGTTGACCTCATAACTTGTCAGGATACTTGTCGCAAACGTCGCGTCTCTTCAATTCCCTTCTCTTTGGTAGAAAACGATCATAGAGATTCCTTAAATATATGATATATGAAAGAGGTTTTCACGAAACAATTAAGTTTACATCAGAGGTTACTTGGTGTTTGTTGAAATGCTCCTATAACCTTAGTATCTGGTTTAATAACTCTTTTGACTTACATTGGAAAAGATAAACATTTACTTAGATCGGTAATTTTTATACAAATGCCACTGCTTTGTTAGTAGGTACACATTTTTTCCGACTGTTGTCTGTGTTCCACCCGCTTGGTTCACATATGTGAACTATGGCTTCCCATAGTTCACATATGAACTGAAAATGCGGGAAGCTGGTCTTGCTAACTCTTTGAGAGTTGTAAACTCTTTGAGAGGATACTTTCTGCCCGCATCGTCCGGCACCTCTTCGAGGTTGGCCCCGATCTGCCCAATTCGGTTTCCGAGAGGGGCGTTCGACGATCGATGCCGTAATGCGCCTTAGGGCCGTGACCAAGGAGGCCGTGAGCTGCGGCGGAGTGATGGTGGCGGTGTCCTTGAACATCGCTGATATCTCATTATTAACATCGCCAACAATAGCCTTCAACGCATTCAATAGTCTACCATTCAGCTGCATCGGATAAGCGCTCCGCTACCACGGAGTGCCAGAGTACTTGAGGCGGCTAGTGGCAAACTATTTCGAGGAGAGAACCGTCATGTACGAGGACCGAGATAGCGATACTTGAGACGCAGGGCCATGTCGTGCGGTGTTCCACAGGGATCTGTCCTAGGACCACTCCTGTGGAACATGGGATACGTATGGGCCCTACGAGGGCGTCTCACCCCCGGGCTGGGTGTAATCTGCTACGCGATGACACGTTAGTTACGGCCCGGGGGGCTAACTTCCAGGAGGCGGCGCGCCTGGCCACCACAGGAGTCACCATAAGCATGCAGTCGCTAGATAGTCGTTCCGAATGGAGACTTCACGCGCTGGCTTCGCCACCGTGGAGGCTCTCCAGCCGGTCATCGCCGAGTGGACAGGGCGGCAGCACGGGTCCCTTTCCTTCCGGCAGACGCAAGTGCTTTCCGGGCACGGATGCTTCGGAAAGTATCTGCACTCGGTCGCAAGGAGGGAATCGAGTCCCGGCTGCCACCACTGCGACTGCAGTGAGGACACGGCCCAGCACACGCTGGCGGTCTGCTCCGCATGGGCGACGCAGCGCCGGGCCCTCATTGCAATCATCGGAGTGGATTTCTCGCTAACGGCCGTAGTTTCTCCATGGCCGGTAGCGACAATTGTCTTACCGCGTCCGCAACTTTCTGCGAGGAAGGAGTCTCGCAGAAGAAAGCGGCGGAGAAGGCCCGGGAGGACGACTTCCACTCGGACCAGTTCCACCGCCGGCGAACGTGGCGGCGAAGGCGCGCCCACACTGCGTCTCATGCCGCCCTGAGTCTGGCCGCGGGTGGATGGGATGGGTTTTCCACTCTACCCGCACTAGATAGGCCAGTCGCGACGCGGTGGCGTCCGCGTGTGACCGGACGTTGCCCAATTTGAGAGGACAAGAAGATGGCGCCCGCAACAATGCGGGCAGGCGCCGGGAGGGGTTCAGAAGGCGATAACAATAACCCTGGCCCCCTCCCAAAACAGGCGCAGAGAGGTCACAGCGTGTAGTTTTAGTCGATTCGAATCGAAAACCCCGACGGGGTGACGGTCAGGGGATTTTCACGCGTAAAAAAAAAAGTGAACTATGGGAAGTTATTTTTCCCCGTAGTACATCTGGGTGTTCCACGGGAAATAATGTTCACCTGGGTATGACACGTGAAAATGTAATTGTATTATTTTGTTTATTTAATAATTATTTTATTTGTAGGTATGTATATAGATAGATTATATTATATAGTATATATAGATAGATATTGATATATATACCGAAAAATCATTATTTACAATTAATCTATTTAAAGAAAATAAAATTATGTGTATGAAAGAAAATACGATAATGTAATATCGTATCGCATACACCCAAAATGCAATAAAAAAATGTCTGTTTGTCTGTATCTTTCGGGTAATCTCTGGAAGGGATTGACCAATTTTCTCCAAAATTTTTACTGGTAGAAAGCTGATGAAATAAGGAGTACCTTAGGCTAACTTCGCTCCGCGGCGTTCTACAACAATAACGGCGAGTAACACCACGGGTCTCATCTGTTATAATTATTTGGAATGTAGAAGTTAACCAATCCTGGGTCAGGTTAAAAGTATTGTTGGAGTTTTCCTTACAAGAAATTCTTAATAACAGCCCGGAGCATGGAAATATAAGTTCATGGAAAACGTCCTCAATAAGCGCAAGCCTAAGGTTAACAAGTGAGGCCATCTGTCACCCTGGCAGGAGCAGACCAGGGTAGCGGCGCGAGTGCTACGAAGCGCGCGTAGCCGTGCCCCTGATGGGGACAGTAAGGATCATGGGTGTTCTCACAGGAAAAGGCTATCCGCAAGCCGTATATACTAATAGTATCCGAGACGGCGTGCGGTTTTAGTCGGTTCGAGTCCAACATTGCAACCTACTAGTGGTTTCCACACGAACAAAAAAAAACTAAAAACAGTGACAGAAATTCTAGTTGCAAGATTATTTAAAAATTAGCAATTTAAAGCCACTATGACACTTGGCGCCATCTATTTTGTTATACATTCAACTACTAACTGCTTTTAATTAATTTTATCGACGGTGGTACAAAAGCACGAATGCAGATGGCGTGGTGGCTAGGCGGTTACGTGGTGATAGTGACTCGGGCCACGAGAAACAAAATCAAAATTGAAACCAATTTTTTTCTTTAAAGAAGGAAAAGAAGTGTTGTACAAATCTTTATACAAATTGTGTTCTTTGATCCTGAATAAACTTAATAACACTCTTTCACTGTTTCTAAGTTTAGGTTGTCAAAGTAAACGAAAACAAATTGCCTAGCACCTAGGCATTCTCCGGTTGGTCTGTCTAGCTGTCGCGTTTTCACGCCAAAACTACAGAACTGATTTAAATTAAATTTAGTACACAGATAGTCTAGAGCCTAAGAAAGGACATAGGCTAGACTTTTTACCACGATAACCGGGTACACGTGGGTGGATCCATGGGCAAAGGCTGGTTTAAAATAAATAACACCAAAATAGATTAGAATGAATCATAGTTCTGCAATCTGCATCTCATGGCTAGCTACAGCACATAGTAATACATACTTAGTATTTTCTCCGTGAGCAGTGAGCACAGTATAGAAACTTCACTTCAAATAGTCTCATGTATGACGTACGTGTAAGACGCCTTTCGTTTTTGGCTTCGTCTGCGTGTATCTTGGTTATCGCAGTAAAAAGTGGCGTATGTTATTCTGATTTACCTACCGATTCTGATTAACCGACTTCAAAAAAAAAGGAGGAGGTTCTCAATTCGTCGGAATCTTTTTTTTTTATGTATGTCCAGCGATAATTTCGTCGTTTATGAACCGATTTCAAAAATTCTTTTTGCATTGGAATGGGCGTAGCTTACAGGTGGTCCCATCGTCACCATATCGAGATCTGATGATGGGTTCCCAAGGAAATCGAGGGAACTCCTCAAATATTATAGGCACAATAATTGTCGCGATTTGGGTACTTGGAATAGTTTTTCATTGAAGTCGGTTCCTTTTTGTTAAAATTATTTTAACCGACTTCTTGTTTAATAAAGAGATCGGGATATTTAATATACGAACGGAAAATAATTTTTGCAGTTGTTAAACCTAGTTGAACCCTATTCGTATTAAATTTGTTAAAATGCTAGAGACATACCGACTGCAAAACAATGTGCTATTAGCTTGCGAATAATCTCTAAAAATGTTTTAGTACTTTACATATTTTATGAAGTACTTTTTTCATACACAAATCTAACGGAGCTTGTGGGTTCATTTACTCATTTATAGAACCCGTCATTCAAAGATAATGTGACGTGCAAAATAACGGTTTAAAAAAACCTGTTACTAAGTCATTGCAAAACAAATCAAGTGCAGATTTTATTTGAAATTTAACATACTACCACATCATAATAATAATTATCATTATCATGTTAGTCGAAAGAGATACACTCATAGATTACATAAAGAGGTTAAAGAAATTGCCGAATTGTACTGAAAAATTGAATGTCGTTTTTTTATAGCTATTTTCACTTAGGGTTATCGTAAAGAATCCACTTTTCATCACAGGTCACAATTCGCTTCAATATTCTTTTATTTATGTATCGATTCAACCAGATAATGCAAATAATTATTTTATTAGAACTGCCTCGTTATAGATAATAGCCGATAGGGCTAGCGGTGTTTAGCGTCCCTGTCTGATCTGATAGTTTAGACAGTGTTTCCACTTTCGTTTTCCGTTTTTCCCTAGTTTCTTTTGAATTTATCCCTAAAATTCCCTAAACTACTTTCATAAATCCTTTATTTAGGGAACATAAATATAACACAGAAAATAAACCTCAGCATATTATTTAATATAGGTATATATAATAACAAAATGCCCACAGAAGATCATACATCTATAGGATTAGAATTTTTGGAAGTTAACGCATTGCTTTCACATTATTTTTGTCGAAGATGATGCTTAATTATTATTTCCTTCCATATAATATCGTAATAACTTGAACTTGAAAAATTGATGCCACTAGTGCCACCACTACTCCGCAATACAGAAATAACGTAAACAATAACGCAATAACGCAATACAGAAATATATCAAATCAAGAACCTACACATTACAATACGACCAAATTCATGTGACATCACCGAAAATAGGTATTTTTTTTTTTTTAGGAGCATTTTTTTTAATAGCATTTATTAGGATTCTGGGGAATCCCCAAGCAAAAAGCTGTGGTATAGTCTATCATTTACTTTACTACAGGGCTACCAGTATAGGCTTTGATTTTACCCCGAAATTCCCTAAATCCCTGTATTTTTCAAATTGTCTTTAACCATCCAAAATATCAGCTATTTGTCCCTAAAATAGGGAGAATTCCCTAAAAGTGGAAACACTGAGTTTAGATCGAAAGTCTCGAGATTTCGACAGTACGAAGAACGAAGTGTCTCTCCTTTTGAAACCTAAATACTTACCTATATCCTTAATATAAATTTCAAGTTTTAATATTATGCCAATACTGTATTGATGCAGTTAACATCAAATATGTCAATCAATTGTGTTAATATAAAATACACCAGCAATATTTCGTAGTAATTAAAAGTTTTGTTTCTCTTTGAAACGTTTCGTTTCACTTATTCAATTAGGTTTATTTAAAAATACCTTATAAACATTTCTTTAGAATTCATAGTTTTGGTACCTGTATTTAACTAGTATTATTAATAAAACATAGTAAAGTTAGGCATTGAATATTGTAAACTTATTGTGAACCAAAGGAGAAATTTTGGACAACGGAATGTGATCGTCGTCGGCCATGTTTTGCACAACAACATCACGTCGTCGCATAGTAAACGTCAACTACTCGTAAATGATTATCTGAAATTAACCATAGAAGTATTCGTTTTAAAATCACTTTGTTTTATTTCCCAATTTTATTAAATGTTAAAATGAACCGAAGCGAGGGGCTGGTGCAACGAAGAAACGTGTTAAAGGATAATACAGACGGAGCAATAAAGGAAAACCTCGACGTTGATGATAAGAAAAATGATAAAAATTATGATGACGGGGATTCTAAGGAAACTAGATTGACACTCATGGAAGAAGTGTTGCTTTTAGGACTAAAGGATAAAGAGGTACATTATCAGTTATTTCTGTTCAAAGTAACAGTAGTAAAATATGGATGTCGTGACTGATTATTCACATCTGATGTTCGTTTCAGGGTTACACATCATTTTGGAATGATTGCATATCCAGCGGTTTAAGGGGATGTATTTTAATTGAATTGGGCCTTAGAGGGCGCGTAGAGTTAGAAAGAGCTGGAATGCGTCGAAAAGGATTGTTATCTAGAAAAGTAATAGTAAAATCGGGTAAGTGAGAGAAAGGGGTATTTATTTTTATTGCGTTTCACCATTCCATAGATCTTAATGATAATTAAAAAATATCATGAACACTTTGTCTTGTTGCTAAGAAATTACAGTTGAATGTAATAGCAAAACAATGGTATGCTAGTTTTGACAATTAATGTTTTCAATTTGCGAATGTTTACTCCAGTAAGTATGGTACAACCCATAAGTCGCAAATATTCCAACTAGCAGAAATATGTAAAAGGAAGTGATATGCTGATAAGAGTTTTACTATACTGCTATTGTTAATAACTGTTGGATATCAATGTCCATTCAGCGCAGTGTTGCCAGGTTGGATTGAAAAAAATACAGTGTTTCGCATGTAAAATTACAGTAGATCGGTAGGAAAATACAGTAAATCATAAAACTCATTACAGTATTTTTACAGTAAAAAAAAAACCTACTTTTATCGGAATTATAAATGTATTTAATAATCTCTATTATAAATTATACATAAATTGTCAATCAATATCTGTATCACTGTCACTTAAGGGTTCATTCATATATATTTTATCCGTAAAATTCTTGAAAATTTTTTTTTTGGGTTATAATTTATACAAATAACAGAATTTCTTAAAATGGACTGGCGCGCTAATATATTACAATGGTATCTGTGATTAGTTCATCAACTAGGGTAATACATCTATTACCCTTGATGGTTCACTGTATACTGTATAGCTGGAATACAGTGTACAGCAAAAGCAGTCAAATTACAGTAAATCTACTGTAATTACAGTGCACCTGGCATCACTGATTCAGCGCATTAAAAAATAGTCAATATTGTCTATGATTTATCTATGATAGGAAATATGGTAGAATGGTCTATGTCACTTGGTAATTGTGAGTCGTTTAAGAAAATAAAGTCAAATAGAAGAAATATATTATAAATGGGTGTTTATATTCAAAATATGATAAGAAATATCAACAATAACAATACTGAAAAAAGGCAAAAGAAGTAAATAATAAATGTATTTATTTCAGATACTCCTACTGGTGATGTATTGCTAGACGAGGCTTTGAAACACATGAAAGATACAGAACCACCAGAATCAGTTCAAAGTTGGATAGAATATCTAAGTGGTATGTGAAATTATTTATTACTTATTAAGAATGATTTTTAGTTAGTGATTATTTTTTCTCATTGTAATTTATAGAATATAACTCTAGAAAAGGTTCTTTTCCTTTAGGGTTCAGATTGCCAAGTGTGAGATCTGGGAAGTGGTTGTAAATTTAGTTAAGATTAAGAATACAGTCTTGATATGTATCTATAGGTGTTAAATGAAAGTACCCTAAGCTATTACTTATATCATCAGCTATCTATCTGCCAGTTAAAGTACTGTCAATGTTGGTAAAACCATAACAAATGAACACACAGATATACTTTTGGCGATATGTAAGTATATATGTTAAGAAATTTAAATTTTGTTTATTTGTATAAATTAAATACGACTCAAATGAGTTCTGTACTCCATTGTGAATAATTTATAAAGCATTATAAGAAAATTGTTGTTTTGATCTTATACAATTACATAAACCTCATACACCATGCTTAGACAATTAAATATTAAAAAAATCTGAGTATTGGGTAACCATATACCATTTAAAAATGGTACTTGGTAGAAGAATACTCAAAAATCTAATTTGGTTAGCTACAAATGAAGTGTTCTTGCTAACCTGCTGTTGCAAAACTTTGTTTTCCGTTATCTGTATATCTATTAACAAGTACAGGTGACAAGTTTTTACAGATACAAGTGATTCTGAAATATAATTATTTAATTTAAACTACTTTAACAGTGTAAACAATTAAAAATATTTTTTATTGTAGAATTTAAATGTGACTGCTTTTCAACTAATACTTTGCCTAATAATTGGTTCTCTTTATTTCTCTAAACAGTACTCTTAAAAAATTAACTGAATATGTATATTTAAAAATAAAAAAGCCCTTTTACATAAAATCATTTTCACCATAGTTTTGGTTCAATATTTGTATGTATTTGCCATTCTGCCATTCATGTATTTAAGACGGACGGATGGGATAAGAGGGTTCCGTAGTTCATGACTCGGAACCCTTATATATTCGTCATGTCCATCCGTCCGTCCGTCCTCGACCTACCGCCCAAACGGTCGGAGCTAGAAAGTTCAAACTTTGCATGAATATGTGTGAGCACTATTTATTGTAGCACTTTGTATTGTAGACATATCTTCAAAGTGCTAAAGTAAAATTACGACAAATATTTTTATGTAGGGTACCTGCCCTACACGAATAGTGCGGATGATTTTTTTCTTACGTCTGCTGCCCCATCGTGTGGGGTATCATTAAATAGGTCTTTTAAAAACATTGTTAGGTTGCAAAGTTCATTTTTCGTATTAGGTATCCGCTTGCGAGTTATTCAACATTAAAGTGATTTTTTTTGGAAAAACGGCGTCTCCCCCCTCTTAAAGCTAAACGGCTGGCCCAAAAAATCTGAAAAAATTCATCATAGTAGTCCATAAATTAAACTTTAAAGAAAAACTAGCGGCTTACATAACTTTTATATTTCCGGAGTTATAGGGGCCTAACTTCTAAAATGCGGTCAGTTGGAAAATTTCGCACAAAAAAATAGAAATAATAGGTAAACATGACAATTAACTATTGGACACGATTTTAAATCTGCCTACTATTATGGGTGACTATGGAACCCTATTCTATGCATAGCCTGACACGCACTTGACCCATTTTAAGGAGTTGGAACCAATGTTTTTATTATCAACAAATATTTGTTGTGGAGTTTGGATGTTTCCTAAATTTAACATGTATGTTTTTACAAAAAAAGTAAATATACTAGTTTGGACTAGTTCACATTGTCAAATGTTTGAAATGAATAATATTATATTATTCTCATTGTTATCCATCTACTTCCGTTTTTATACTGTGTATATGTTATAGAGTATATAAATATCACATAAACTTCCTTATCAAATTTGTTCATTGGCTCTCTATTATAATCAGCCACCATTACAATCTAAACAGGTAAATAAGCCATAAAATGTCAAGTTTGTAAGAAAACTAGCATTGATCTATGACTTACCACATATTACAAATTGGGAATATATTATGTGTGGATTCGTAATTTTTTTTATGTTAAAAATAGTTTTTAACCTATAAAAAAAAAAATATATAACTTTAAAGCCAATAGTGATGAAATTTAGCAAATCTGTCTCTTGGTCGTTGCGGCTAATCTCTTTAACAACTGGGCTAATAGTAGCAGGACTTTTACTGGCAGATAGCTGATTATATAATGCTTGTACTTCATCATCATCAACATCAGCCTATCGCAGTCTACTGCTGGACATAGGCCTCTCTAATTGCACGCCACTTGGTTCGATCCTTGTACTTACGCTACTTTTTTAGACTAGTCTGATCCCATAGTGCTGCCCAAGGTTTTGTTGTTGTATAAGTACAACAATAAGTGCCGGTAGCACTGGGGGTCTCATCTAGCGTTTCATATTATTATATTAATAGGCAGGAAGTTTTAAATTTTGGGAGATTGTATTACGTGTGTATATAACAGATTAGATAGATATGCACCCTAGTTCCTTGTGGGATAAATATTCTAATAATGAAATATATTATTTTCAGGAGAAACATGGAACCCGATGAAATTAAAATATCAATTAAAAAACGTCCGTGAAAGGTTGGCCAAAAATCTTGTTGAGAAAGGAGTGCTGACAACTGAGAAGCAAAACTTTTTGCTTTTTGATATGACCACACACCCTCTAACTGATAATGTGGTAAAATGTAGATTGGTAAAAAAGGTAACTATTCACTTCCTCTTTCAAACATTGTCTGTGATAAACTTATCAAGAACTAGATCATTGATAACTACATTTTGTCATGTTTTGTTAATAGCGGTACATTTTAAAAGTATCCTTTGCCTGCGTTTCATGACATACTTTATGTTTTTAATGTGCGTCAATAGATTAAAATTTATAAAATCCACATATGTATTTATATTTACATTTATACCGGACTTCAGATGTTTTATTTCAAACAATCATATTCCTCTATAATATAAAAAATTGACATTGTAAATATTTGGTTATAAAACGTAATATAAACATAAACTCATATTGAATTACATAAACAAGTAGATGTACTTTGACACGCTTCACTGTGGCGAATGTGCATTTATGAGAAATAAGAAACGAAATGACGCCAAAAAAAATAAAAACAAGCTTCGAAGCCAGTTGTATAAGCTTAATCGGTCCAGAACCATTTCGAGTTTCCCTTTTCTTTGCAATGATGTACGTAGTTTGGTTACACTACGCATTCTTAATCCTTATAATCCGGGTAATATAATTACATCTAAACATCATATATAAATATTTTTTTATCTGTACCACATTTAAGCAAATAAAGTATATTATTATTATTATTATTATATAATTCATTAATTGACATCCTAAGCCGTAATTGTGAAACCACGTGATCAACGTGACAAAAAGGGATTCTTTTTTATTTATGTAAACAAATTGCTGGGTGTCCGTGTGGTGACGAATTAAGAATACAGAGTGTCACCACCCCTATTCATCCCGCGGGTGTCGTAAAAGGCGACTACGTATAATAAAATAAAGTATAACTACGCAAGACAACATCAATGCAAAGAGAAAGAAAACTTGAAATCAACCCGTTTGGCCAGCGTGGTATAGTAAGCCAAAACCTCCTTACTACGGAGAGGCCTATGTCCAGCAGTGGACTGTTGATGAAATTGCTGGGACATATCATCCCACTCTCGGACTCGGGTCTCCTCTCTGGAGAGGGAGACGGTTTAGTTAAATTGACAATACTAGTTTGGAATTTGTGTTATGTGTAGGTGCAGGAGGCGGCGCTACGACGCTCGATCACGGACGTGGCGCACGCCGACAAGCGGTCGCTAGCGCTGTTGATGCTCGCCCACTCGGCAGACGTGCTCGAGAACGCCTTCGCCCCGCTCTCCGACGAGGACTATGAGCTGGCCACGAGGCGAGTTCGTTCGCTACTAGATCTGGATTTCGAGGCAGAAGCGATGCGACCCGACGCCTGTGAAATCATGTGGGCAGTGTTCGCGGCTTTCACTAAATAGCGGCAGCGTGTGCTGTTCACCTGACTATTGGCAACTAGACAAATGGGTAAATTTGTGTTGGATTAAAATAAATGTTTACGATCCATTTATATCTGTTACATTATGTCGAAATAAACTATAAGTGACATATAATAGCCAACTTATCGTCTAATGGGTTTGATGTGTATTCCTAAATGCTACTTATCATAGCCTGGTGAAATAATCTTGTACAAAAAAACGATCCTATCATATTTACATTTTATTTGAACCAGTATTATTTCATTCAGTTCATTAAAATATGTATGTGGGCAGCAGTGGCGAAACTGAAAACTTAAGGAAAGTAGCCGTCTATTTCTAAAAACACCAGCCAATTAAATGCTTACGAAATAGCCTAATATAAAGTTATAGTTTTGAAAATCTTCAGTGTGTTATGTTTGTAAGAATTTTTTTTTTATACTGTTCGCCACTGGTGGAGAGTAATAGCAGAAGAAGAACCACACATGTTACTTCTCATGATACGACATTTTTATTTGTTTTGAACATGATTTTAATTTCAATTAAGCATAGTTCTAAATTATTATTATCATTGATTCTAGCCCAAAATTTTATAAATATTTAATTTGGTGTTTTAAAATAATAAGTCTCCCAAAATATGTATAAACTTGTACAGTTGGATTTTGACAGTCTAATCAAGAACGAAAGATGATTGAACTTTAACCGACGTTGTAAAACAAAAGTTTATAAATGTGTTGATAAATGTAAATTTCAGTGCACACTAGCTTATTTAAATCATGAATTGTCAAGAAATGGATTAGGTATAGCGAGGACGATTATTACAGTGTACAACACCTCTATCATCATCAAATGCAAATATAAACAGAAATGTTTAATAGTTTAACTGGTATGCTATTCAGATAAATTTTGTAAAATAAAGTGATAACATATTAATGATTGTGCATAAATGCTACAATAGATAAGTCAAAAAATAACAAGCGAATAAAATGTGATTTTGTTAATAGGAACGATTTTGGACGCAATCGTAGGATGTAGGTCGTAATGTTATAATGTTTTTTCAAATCACAGATTTATGTCGAGAAGCAACAAACGACATAGACAGACAAACCGCTGGTTTGACACAGGGTGTTGTATAAGACGAAAATAGAATAGTGTGAGGCGATGCAGCATCATCTTGCCCGGCTTATATCTCAGTCATGGGGTACGACAGGGGGAACTCCCGAAACGGCCAATGAGTTTGGTTAGAATAGAAAACGCTCTCTGTTTAGAAAAGATTTTCCTGCCAAAAAAAAGGCAAACTTTTAAAGAGCTCTGAGCCTTAAATGTGCCCAACAATTTGATTTAGACGCAGGGATCTTTTTTTTTTAAATAAAGACATCATAAAAGCAACAGTGAGAGTGACTACACACACACAACTCCCAACAAAGACTTGATGTTTGGACTAGTAAAATGTATAATTATGGATTAATTCTTATGTGTCATCTGACCAGTGACCGACAAGGTTCGCAATGTTATAATTATGACATCGACACTGGATCACTAGAAGACAGATTCAGGGCGACGTCCTGCTGGTAGGCAGAGTAACTTCTCTTGTGTCACAGTATGACGTCACGTTGCGTGATGCGGAGTGGTTTAAACTGATTTGTATTTCAATTATGTGCCTTTACACAGTATGCATAGAACATATATACCTATATATATATTGTTACAAATTTCAATTGTGACCTGAGCATGAGGTTAGCAGCATTTCACTTCATACTATGTATGAAGAAAATTCTCAAGGAGCTTTGAAGTCAGACAAGAGGCCTGCAATAGAGGATGAAAAAAAACTCATTACAATTCCTCATATATATATTGTGTGTAACTGTCCCAAATATTTATATTTATTTTATTTATATTTATTTATATGTATATATATATCTCAAAATATTGTAAGACCTTTTTATATTGAAAGTGATACAAGTTTCTAACAAAACGTTGCTAATATTAGATATTTTATCTCGACTGTACTAGTTTAGACATATTTACGCATTATTTAGTAATAAATTAGATGCACTAAAATATTTTTGTTGTATGTCTTGTATGTTCAAATGTGATTTTTATTATCGTTCAAATATCATTTATCCCTGTGTAAATTTTGATGGATAATTAATGTGCATTCGACATTAGATATCCTCAAGTGGTGTTCGTTGTTTTGTTTCAAATGCTTTATAAAAAAAAATACTATTAATATAAATGTATGCACAGGATTGCAAAATTATACAAAAATTTTAGCACTCGAGATTGTTCGTGCATTTTGTAAATAAATATATATACATATAAAAGTGAAGTGATAAAATTTAAACTTTTTATGGGTTTATTTGTGTACAAAGTGTGTTACAATTTGGTTTATTTGAGTGAACGAGTTTATATCCCAGTATACTTTATAATAATAGTTGATTTGTTTTATATTAGTTTTATTAAAGAAATGTTAGTCGACAAGTAATAAGATAAAAAGAGTAAATGAAATTAGCTTGCCATAAATGGGTATTTGTATACAAAATTCATTTGTGACAAGTGCAAATTAAAAATATAAATTGTATATTGAAATTATTTGTTTTTTTTTAGTTCTTTTATCAACTTGTAATTAATAAAACGCAATCGGAAACTGTGTGTTTCTACACAATCCGTGTTATTATTATATTTTAAAAGTGTTATTTATAAGATAGATATAAATTAGTGGATGATTACTCTATTATATTTATGTTTAAAGGACATGAACAGTGTATGCCTGGCAAACTAAACTAATAATCAACAGTAGAGACTAAGTTACTTATTGTTTTAGGTGTGTATATAAATATGGTATGTCGTATTTTGATTTGTACATAACCTCGAAGCCAAGCCGCAACTAAAAGAGTTATAAATTGCAAAGTGTTGGAGATATGTATAAAAATAAGGTAATTATGTATCATACACATACAATAGTTTTTAGAAATTTACTCAAATATATTCCTTAGTAAATATTACTCGTATGTTTCACTTTATATCATATTACTATTATTTTCCGAAAATGCAAATATGGACGTTATAATAGATATTGTAGGTATTAGTACGGAACCTAGGTGCACCCTAGAATCGAACGACACATCCAGGGCCCAACGCTGCGTCGCCCAGGTTTAGCAAACCGTAAGTACTCACTGCAGTCAAAGTGGTGACAAGTGGGACTCAGTTCCCTCCTACCGACCGATTGCACGTACTTCCCGAAGCAACCGTGCCCGAAAAAGACTTGCGTCTGTCGGAATGAAAGGGTCCCGTACAGCCACCCTGCCCACTGGAGCCCAGTGACCGGCTGAAGAGCCTCCACAACGGCAAAACCTGCACGCGGAGTCTCCAGATATAACGACCAAAGCGCTATCGTGGCTCGACGAGCGGCTTCACGCCACTCGCGTTTTCAGACGGAGGTCGTAATCTGCTTTCCGCCCAGAATTTAGCCTTTCGCCGATAAACTTTGGCAAGCACTTCAGCTTCCAAATCCCACATAGGTATTATAAACAACGTACATTTAGATTCCTCTACCGGCGCCAAAGGCGTGCCCTAATTATGGGCGACCAGAGCCACACCGGTGCATCGTATAGTGCTATAGACCGGACGACCTCCCTGAGACACGAGAACAAACCAGTATGAGGACCGAGTTGACCACGACGGGGCCCATGGAACAAAACGGCCTCCCTCTTATCCAAGGCCACTCGTAAGGGCCAGTGACTCAAAGCGCCCAGTTGGGCGCTTTGAGTCACTAGTTAGTACCTACTACTTGTGTATCTAGTAGTTAAGTGGTAAGTACCTAAGGAACTCTTTAATTGAAATTTAACAGAAACGTGCTTAGCAACAGTATTCACTTGGGTCTACCTAGCCTATTTGTGTTTGAGTGTAACTCCTGGTTGGACGTTCTTCAGGTGTGATGATGACCATAGCTCTACCAAGGTAAAACAAACACTGCTATAGTGTAATGTAGACGAAAGTGTGAGAAAATACCTATCATGTACCCGGGATAACAAAAAAAAGATTAAGAGTAGTAATCTTTAAAATTAAATTTGATTAAGTTAAGGTAAGTCACAGGGTAATTAAAATACATAATTATAACTTTATTATTTTTATTAAAAACACACTTCTTCTTCACACGGTGGATAAGTCTTGTATCTCTTTATTTGACATAATTTCAATAAGTAGTAATTCAGTTCATCTAATGTTATACGATATTAAGTAGGTACATTACTTGTGCAGGAAAATGTAATTAGGTAATTCCTCCAAATCAAAATTATGATAATCGTGATATAATACAATACATTTAAAACATACAATGCGATAGATAATGTGATACTTCATACAATTTGAACATCAAAGTTGAACATTTATTATTTATTTTCCAGCCTAACATTCAATGACAAATATACCTACACATACTTACCGCTATCATTGGCATTAAGTGTTTAATGTGATGTGCATCAATCCCTTAATGGTTCGTAATATTATTCTTAAATTTAACATAAAAATACCTTTCATTTTCTAGTTCATTATTCCTTGGTTGTTTTCCTTAATGTTGTGTCAAAACACGAAACAGACAAAACATTGAATAGCCTAAACACATAGGTATGTAGGTATAATACGAGAGTATGATATAATATTTAATGTTTTACCTAATTAATGATGAAAGTTGTTTTTTTAATATAAATTGTGGTCGTATCATTAGATCATCATGAAATGCATAGGAACAAGTTTCCAGGGAATGCTAAGATGCCTTGCGTTATGAAAAAAATGTGTTTAAAATGAGCATACCTACGATGCGCTTAGGCCGGAAAAAATCTTTACAACTCATAATTATTATTATCGTAGGTACTCAGACAAAAATAGCGAAAACTACCTAAACATGGAGAAATAGCAGCGTGTCATTCCCATCCGATGAATTATTTACCCTTATAGTCATACATCAAACATCTCCTTAGGGGCCATCCATAAATTACGTCACACGTTAAGGGGGAGGGAGGGGGTCGACAAAGTGTGACATTGTGTGACAAGGGGGTGGGAGGGGTCCTAACTTTCGTGACGTCACATGTCAGAGTCTATTATTATCTAAGTGCTAAAATACGAACTTTCAACTTTTACTTTACGAAAACCTCAAAAACCTAAACAACCACATTATGTGTGTAAATATAAGATACCTACCAATTGTTTTGTCGACTCTACTAGTATTACGCGCCGACCGTCTAGGCGCCCTTTGATAAATACCGCCAAACGCATTGCACCTAGCGGTGATTTCTGTTTGTATTTCACTTGACCACTGACAGTCACAGATGAAACAACGTCTTTCTTAGTACTGCGATTTTGTTGTTTTTGACGTTGTTTAGATTAGCAGAGTTAAGTAAAAAATTTAAACTTACGGAACAAGTTTAAAATGCCCAAAAATGTGATTTAGGTAATATTTACCGCAAACTATATGAAACATACAGTGCAGCTTAAGCTGATAAAAACAAAACAAATTGTACAAGAAGTTAACTTATGGAAAAGTTTAAAAAGTAGTGACGAGTTTGAAGGTAAAGTGGAATCTAAAATCAATGAATTGCAAAATAAAAAAATTGGCCTAGTGCTTGTCAGGCCACGCATATTCCGTTCCGTAGTTACCCCTAATGGCTTTCGTCGGGTCCAATAGATATTGTTATGTTTACTTTATTTCGTTCTTTTTCCAATATTTTACAAGTTGGACCTTTATAACTCCGTTTACAACTAGTTTCGTAAGCCGTTAAAGTTTTTCTTTAAAGTTCATTACATGGACTACTATCACTAATTTGTTCAGAATTTTCAAGCTAGCCATTTAGCTTTTAGAGGAGGGGGGAGAGTTTTGAGAAAAAAAATGCCCTTTATAGTTGAAAAACCGGCAAACGGATACCAAAATCAAAAAATCATCTTAGCAACCACTCAATGTTTTTAAAAGATCTATCTAATGATACCGCACACGATGGGGTAGACGCGAGAAAAAAAATTCATCCCAACTTTACCTAATAACCTAAATAAAAACATTTATCGTGATTTTATTCTAGCACTTTGTCGACGAAATAGAAACACAAATTCGTATGTAAAGTTTCATCTTTCTAGCACCACCGTTTGGGAGGTAGGTCGAGGACGAACGTGACGAATCCATGAAGGTTCCGAGTCATGAACTACGGAACCCTAAAAAGCGATTGACTATGTTAATTAGAACTCTTATAGATTCGTCATGTCCGTCCATACGCCCGTCCTCGACCTAACGCCCAAACGATTGGTGCTAGAACGATGGAACTTTGCATGAATATGTATTGTAATTATGTCCACAAAGTGCTACAGTAAAATTATAAAAAATATTTTTATATGGCGTACCTCCCCTACTCGTAAAGTGAAGATGTTTTTTTTACTTGCGCCTAGCCCATCGTGTAGGGTATCATTAAATAAGTCTTTTAAAAACATTATGAGGTTTCTAAAACCATTTTTCGATTTAGGTATCCGTTTGCGAGTTATTCAACTTTAAAGTGCATTTTTTTGGAAAAACACGGCGTCCCTCTCCTCTAAAAGCCAAACGGCTGGCTAAAAAATCTGAGAAATTTATGATAGTGGTCGATATAATTGAACTTTCAAGGAAAACTATAGCAGTTTTGATAACTTTTTTATTTCAGGAGTTATAGAGGCCTAACTTTTGAAATGCACTCACTTGGAAAACTTCGTACAAAAATAAAGAATTATGTAATAAGTAAATATAACAATTATCTATTTGACACGATTTTAAATCTACCTACATGAGTGACTACGGAACCCTATTCTATGCGTGGCCTGACACGCACTTGATCAATTTTTTTCTTAATTTCTTTAATTAATAGAATTAATCATTTTTTGTATTGTTAGTTATTGATTTATGTGAATTTTATTGAAAAAAATTCAGACGGAAATTAAAACTAATATCGTAACGGCTGTTTACATTAAATAATTTCTAAATGTAAATTTGCAAAATATGTGACGTCACACTAGGGAGGGGGGGAGTCTCTCAAATGTGACCAGCTGTGACAAGGAGGGGGGGAGGGGCAAAAAAATCATGAAATTCGTGTGACGTAATTTATGGATGACCCCTTATATTGTAAACTGTTTTTTAACCTCACACAGTGACAACAAATATAATTTGTTTTGCATTTTTCGGTGGGTTCTGAACTTCTAGCAATATTGACCTTATTTGGTTTTTATGAAAATGCTTTTAAGTCCAATGGAAAAGTTTACCGGCTTGTCCTATTTAGACAATAATATTATAAAAATAAGATATGTTCTTATAATATCATTGTATTTAGACCGTGTAAACTGAACATTTCTCTACGTGTGTTGTGTGAAGACCTGGTTCATTTGGATTTGAACAAATAATTTTGATAACTTTGACACAAAATAAATCCTAAATTCGAAATTCCTCAAAAATATTTGCAACAGTAGGTAATTGTAAAGACCGCTGCATACGTAACGAGATATTACCTCGGACGGGACGGGGAAGTGGTTGCCTAGTTATAAACGGGGACGTGATGTAAATGCATACGCACCGTGACTGTGACTCGGATCTAACGCTTATATTGGCTTTAATTGCTATTGACGTGCTGAACATCGTCGGCGACGATATTTAGCTCGTCCCGTGCGTGCCACGTTCCCGTCTGTCTCCGTGAAGTATACATTTCCTTAAACATTTTTTATGAAACGATGTTTGCAAAACTTCCCGTCCCGTCCGTGTAAAATCCCCTCACGTATGCAGCGGCCTTTAATGTGGCCAGAAATATCCCTAAACAAGCTATATGTTTGACAGTTGACTCTCATTCTCACAGCCTGCAGCATTTTGTAAGCTTAGGATACTTGCTAAAATTAAAGGCATTACATACATCTTCACAGAACAGAGAATAAGTAAATTTCTCTGTTCTGTGTACATCTTAATAGTTACCTATATTATTTATACAAATTCAACATCTAACTTAAGAATTAGGTATGTATTTTTACTACGATAAAATAAATAAACTTATCTAATACATAAACTAAGTATATGTAGTCTGCCGTGTTTCATGGCCGACCGTAATTGAATGTGCAAACTTGTATTTCACTTAAAGGAATTGTGAACTTAGCCTTTAAAATTTCCTGCAGCTGAGAGCTAACAATATTAGACCTTGAACAAGGTACCTACATTAAAATATTAAGTCTTGAAATTAATATATTTATCATCCGAATGTTTATGCTTACAGAAGAGGCTACAAATTAAATAGTTGTCAATAACTAAATTATATGTGCACATAGGTAGGTAACATGTTTCCGTAAAAATGCAACAAAACTCGAGCCAAATATATTTATAGAATGTTTACTAAAAGATGTCTTATAGGTAACACATCTAAGTAATTAATAGGTTTAGGTGTGATTTGAATATTAAGATTAGCGAACGTGCAACTACTCTTTAAGTGAAAACCTATAATTTAATCATATGTATGTATACTTACTGCTCTATGTTGTTTCTAGACAGTGTAAACTATGTTGCTCGTAGAAACATAAATACATAATACCACATGCTGATCGTGTAATATATATTTGGTTATACCTATTAGTATCTACCTCATTAGGAAATAGGTTTATTCAAATAGGTGATTTTTCAAGATATAGAAGAAATAATATATTTTTTTCTCTTAAAGATAGGTAAGTTTCAAAATGGTATTCTTAAAAAAATGTCTGCGCTTCAAACACTTAACGTTAGCAAATATTTATACTTATAAGATGTTCATGTATAATTATTTCATTTCGACACATCCTCTAGGATCCATTTATCTGTCCTTACTAGCTATTATAACTATATAAGTGAAAAATAAATGATTAAAAATTAAATTTGGTATCTGATCGCAGAACTGCTGCCAATTACCAATTGTAATGTTTAATCGCGTTAAGTTATTATGTGAATGTTGTGATACTGTAGTAAAACGCATGAGATCGTAAGTTTATATAGAAGAGGAGTGGCTCCTCAACATTGGTGTTCGTTGTCACCACGCCTCGGTGTAACGTATGTCGTATTCCTGCAGCTGAGGCAGACGTTGACGAAGGACGTCGAACGCCTCCGCTGATAATTTCGTGCTATTCAAATTTAATCGACGCAAGTTTGACAGACCTGTAAATAAAGGGCTTCATATAAATAGGCACACTCCACACTCCACAAAACAGTAAGATGCAAAACTGTGCAGAACGCATAATTTGTACTATGGCAATCAGGCTGCTAAGAGACATTCTAAACTATTGCCAAATAATATATAATATGCGAGTAGATAAACTGCATACCGTAGCAGAACAAATGATAGTGCTTTTCACACAAGAATTTGTCTTGAGTGGTAATCAAATCCACGTCCACTGGCTTATCAGTTAGGGTCACTAAACACGGTACCAATTGGCTAGTCAACCTTATAAAATGAAATGTAGTAAATATACTGATGCTAACATGCAGGCATTTTATGTGTATACAACTTACCCGAGAGCGCCTCTATTCCTTTGTCAGAGACGGGTGTTTCGCAGAGATTGAGGACTTGAAGCCGTGGTAAATGCTCAGCTATTAATTGAACACCACTGTCACCAAACTTGGTAGCCCACAGGTTTAGGTACCTTAGGGATGGCAACTGCAGATAGGAATAAATAAGCTAGTCAATAAAAGAAGTGTTATATATGTAAAGTAAAGTAAAGGAACGTAGTAAGGAACTCAATTAGATTATTTAAATCTTTCTTTTAAATATCACTATTATCATTAAATGATTGAATAAACTGCTTATTTTGGAAAAAAAATAAAATACAGTAGGTAATAAATGAATAAATTATTTGATTAATAAGTCTTGTCAGAATGAATAATGCTTATGTGTGTATTTGTGTGACTAGAGATATATACGTGCGTGTCATGCCTGTAGAGCTGTACACGAGATTTAGGTACCTGAATAAGATAGTCTGCACAGGCACTGGTGACGCTAGTGAAAGCGAGTGACAGGCACTCGAGATTGCCGAGCGCACCGGTTTCCAACAAAGCGGCGACATCCGCGTCTGTTGCGCGGACCGGCAGCGCAAGCCTTCGCGGTCCCCCTTCCGCTTGCTAAGGAAACAATCGATAAACAAGATGTTGTATTATGATACGAATTTCCAAGATATTTGATAGAAAGATCGAGGACTGCAATGACGTAAGTAGATATTCTGTGACAGTGCTTGCGTTTCACATGTGATACTTGGAAGTTATTTTGACGTCAAAGAATATTATAATAACAACTTTGTAAAAATAAGATGATAATACCTAAATATAGCATAAAATAAAACACTGATTTAAGTTATTATTAGCCCTCAACACATTTATTAATTCTGTTGTTTAAACTATTCGGCTAAGCATTCATTATTTAAAAAGCTAATCACATATATAAAATGACGTTGAAGTATCAACAAAAATATAATTACCAAGTGTTGAAGCCTTTTTTGTCGCTCGCACAAATCTTTGTAATATTTTTTACCAAGCTCAGTACCCTGCAGAGCGGCGATGATCTCCAATTGTGTTTGTTCTCCACTGATCACTTCCCACTCCAATATTAAACACAGAGCTTCTAAAGCAGCTGTCTGCAAATTGAAAAGTAATATGTTTAAAAATATAAGACAAAATGTAGTTAAGAGGTGTATAGCTATTAAGTAGTAAGTTGTATGTACCTATATTATACTTACATGTTCAGTCAGAGCGACTAGCACGAAATCTGGCATATGTTTACTCATACTTTGTAGAAAACTTTTCCTTTTACTGCAACAGTCAAGTAGACTACCAAGCTGAAAATTAAAAACAAATTAGTGATTCAAAGATTTTATACTTCACATATGCATATACACATATAACTGTTTTTATTAGACTAGCTTTTTTTATTTTTATTCTGATGTATAATTTTAATTGCTTTTTCCCTAGTACTAGTCTAGCGCTCATAAAGGAACACACATGAAACGTTTGGTATAATAGTTTCAGCTGTGCGTTGTCTGTCAGTCAGTCAGTAAAGGAACAGATTTATATATATTGATGGATTACCATATCACCCCAAAGTTGACATAATTCTTCATGTGGCAATGCCAGTAAAGGATCAGAAGGCGCAGCAGTTCGCAGCCACGAAGGCGGGATCAGTCTGGCCGCTCGCGCAGGAGCCAAGCAAGTATGTGCTGCACACCTTGGATCGTCGGCTAGGGTGTGAAGTACTTTGCCTAACCGTTTAGCAATACGTGGACAACTCATAGCAGCTGCGCATAATGGAACCGGTTGCAATACCGCACCGACTACCAACAGCCAGTCTTCATATTCGCACCTGGAAAACGATAAGTTCGTGTTATTTCTGCAACTGATTGGGAAATAAATTAACGATATTTATAATACTATTTTACCATTTTATAATCATGAAAGTTTCCATCAAATCTTTTGATTTTAGTCTACAAGTTATTGTTGCCGTAGCCAAGTTCTACAGATATACACTTTGAAAGCTTGCAAGAAAACATTAACTTGCAAAATAATAAATACTCGTATGTGTATTCATACATCGACACTCAAGAGTGTACTCACATGTGTTCCAGGATATCAGCAAAGCAGAGTACTTCTTCTTCAGCATCGTTGCATACATGAGGTGATATGGTGTCGCGATAGTGATCATCTATAGCGGCCAGAGCTACAGCGGTGAGGTTGGGTGCGGCTCGAGGATAGGGACATGTCGCGCGGCTGCCATGGGCCACCTCCACAAATCGACGAACGAGGGAAGCACCCGAGTTATGAGCGCTCAAAGCACTGGGAACAAAAAAATATTTTTAATCGTATGTATAGGATGTTCTTCCGTTTCTTTCTTATTTGCCTGCGGCTCCGCCCGAGTGTATGTCGGTTATCGTGGTACTGTGGTTATATTCTCTATGTGCGTGGCCTATGCAATGTCTTAAGAATCAAAGTAGCTCCATGGCAACTTTCTTTAAAATCGGTGCAGCCATTTTAATCGTAAAATTACTTTCGCACCTATATTTACAGTTTACATTGGTTACGCATTGACTACCCCTCTCTCTCTCTGATAGTAGGCGCTTAATGATTCTTCATTCAGTTCAGTCATATCGTGATAACTTTTAAATTATTTGTCCAAATTCCTTAGTGTAAAAGACAAAGTTTATCTACAATCAATACTTACAGTGACAAATGTATCAATATTGATAAGAGTTAAGTGTAGCTGCTTGGCTTATCGAACTGTCTAGTGATATTAAGTTAACTCCAACTTCTATATCGTTTATTAAAAACTCAGTATCCCGTAATTAAAAAGGCCTCCTAAATTAAAAAGAAACATTTTGAATTGAAGTCAATGCATTCAAGTGAAATGATGATCCAGATGACCCCAAACAATTATGATTCGATAAAGAAAAACAGATTGTTAAAATGGACGTGCTATCCAATTATAATGCTTGTGTCAACTCAAATCTAATATAATACTGCTATTGTTTTGAGATTTAAAAATGTAAAACAAATGAATTGAGCACAAGTAATATGTAAAAAAGTTAACTGATTTTTATAAAATGAAATGCAAAAAAATAGTAAAAGAGTTTTGTTATAGTCACACGAAACTTTAATGGCTAAGACCTGTCTGTGTGACTAGGTCAGGATTCCACGTATTTACATACATAATAATATATACGTATTTACATACATATGTATATATACCTATGGCATAATGCATTTTAACGATCGAGACGTCATACTGGTATACAAATTAGATATCTATAGTGATATTTGACACTAACATAACACTCGTATTATTAGAAACTGTATTATTTCATTGTAAAGAGAAATAAACGCAGCAGGGGCATTTTCTCGTGCTGTTGATTGGTTAATAAGTAACACACCTAGCTATGAGTGATGTAATATACAAGATGAATAATTATAATATCGATGGACGTTCTTAACGATGCATGTGGACTCGATTTGATATATTCTATGAAATATCTAATCTATATATCTATGCAAATAAATAAAAATTGGAGTGTCTGTAATATCTGTTGTAATATCAAACGAGCAATTTTTAGGGTTCCGTAGCCAAATGGCAAAAAACGGAGCCCTTATAGATTCGTCAAGTCTGTCTGTCTGTCTGTCTGCCTGTCTGTCCGTCCGTATGTCACAGCCAATTATTTCCGAAACTATAAGAGCTATACTGTCGAAATTTGGTCAGTCGATGTATTCAAATTCAATGCAAATTATTTTTTTCATCAAACCTATACGTGTGGGGTATCTATGGATAGGTGTTCAAAAATGATGTTGAGGTTTCTAATATCATTTTTTTCTAAACTGAATAGTTTGCGCGAGAGACACTTCCAAAGTGGAAAAATATGTGTGTGTCCCCCTCTAACTTCTAAAATAAGAGAGTGATAAAACTAAAAAAAATATATGTTGTACATTACCATGCAAACTACCTACGAAAATTGGTTTGAACGAGATCTAGTGAGTAGTTTTTTTTAATACGTACATACATAAATCGTAACACGCAATTTACCTTTCATCCAATCAATACACCAGTATAAAAACATCGATGAAAGTTACAACGAACTACAAGAACTTTTATATGATGTTTTATATGATGTGTGTGCTTTTTTATCAAATGTATATCAAAGTATTTACGGTACTAAAATCAAAAAGGCAAATTTTGGCTGTATGTCTGTCTGTCTATTTGTTCCGATTAATCTTTGGAACGGCTGGACCGATTTTGACAGAACTTTCACTAGCAGTTACCTGTTGATATAAGGAGTAACTTAGGAGTAACTTTTTTTAGACTAGATCCGCGGAATTACTCTAGATTTACAACAATAACCAACATATTTTAATAGTCCACTACTGCGTATAGGTCTTATAGGTCAATGAAAAGAAGACTTTGGCCTACTATACCATGCTGTCTGTTTGCTGGTCATCTTCATAAAATCTATAAATCCTTTCTATAAAATCTCTGAAGTAAGAGTCTGAGGTGGCTTGCACACGTTAAAAATGGTACTTACTGCACACTACTCAACAACAACAACAACAGCCTTCAACAGTCCACTGCTGGACATAGGCCTCTCCTTAGAAAGGAGGTTTTGGCCTACTATACCACGCTGGCCAGACGGGTTGGTATAGGGTTGTTTTCAAGTTTTCCTTCTCTTTACATTGATGTTGTCTTGTGTAGTTTATCCCTTAATCGCCTTTTACGACACCCGCGGGATGAATAGGGGTGGTGACACTCTGTATTCTTAATCCGTCACCACACGGACAACACACAACTACTGCAATATAAGTATTTGTGTCGTACGGGTAGGAGCCAAAGTATAACTGATACCTACTTTGAATTTAACTCTCTTTTGATAACACAAACCTACGAAACAAGAATAAATCTGTTCTTAATAGTTTAATACTTATTGATGTTCTCCTAGCCGATTGTGAGCACGTCGATCAGCCAGACTAGCGAACTACGCATGACTTTATACTGCAAAAGTGTTAGCGCAAACCCAGGAGCACTCTCTGTTTCCTCACTCTCATAATTCGATGGGACGGCAAACCGACGCGACCAGGTAGAGATCAGGCGCATGATCGAAGTGCTCTCCGAGGCACGGGTTACGGGTTTAAAACACCAAACTACCGGCTTTTATTAAGTATTTCTATAATTAAAAAACGCAACAAGACGTTTTGATCCGACTCGGGATTCAAACCCGAGATCAGAGGATTCGCAGTCGCATACGCTAACCACTAGGCCAAGGACACAGTTAATATATATTGCATAATATACATTTAAGGAAATATATATATTATGCATATCTTTATTACACAATTACCAAATTTTGTATTTGTCGGAGATAGAATTATGTCGAAATTATTTCCATAATGTTATGCGATCATCTTTTGCCCACCTATCAAATTACTCTTCCTAACTTTCACTAGCATCATTATAAACTTCTATTCTGTTTTGTTATGTTTTAGGTTTCGTATAATTTTACGACTAAGCTATCGCATGATCTTTCTCACCTGACATGTTTATATTAAAAAAAATAGGCTTACAGTAGTCCAGCTGACAGTAATACGGCCTTTTTCAACAACTTTTCTATATACAACGGTTTTCTTAATCTAATACGTTCCACTTAAATGATGGTACATTTAATGTGTATTTACTAGTGTCCCTGTTGAAGGCCATTATGATGATTAAGAGCAATTAATATAGTGAATTGATATAAAATGAGGTCAACGGGCTAATACGTTACCATACTTGATACTAGTACTATAAATCGATTTGTTTCTTCAAACGGCCTTAAAGAGTGTAATTCTACAGAAATGAAACATATCTAATCGATAAATTCAAGTAAAGAGTAATTACGTTTACAGTATAAATTATTTTTTTGGGCAATTTTGTTGTTTTGACTGTCACGATGGCGCAGTGGAATCGTATGCGACGGCTGTTTATTTATTTATGTATCTTTTTTTATATTTTATTTATTTATTTATCAATTTCATGAGTAAGTCCGTTTCCACAGCTTGCTTAGAAACTAATTTATGTTCAGTTAAGCTTTGGTATACCTTAATGTCTTCAGATCTGGAAAAGCATTGTGATTGCAGTCTATAAAATAAATAGGTAATAAGTTGTGGAGTGCAGGCGGCAGAGCTATGGGTTTCGGAAGCTACTTCCTAAATTGAATAGATTCTCTCCCTTTACTCTGAGACTATCTATCTGCAATGCAGATTACGTTACCCTTACATTATAGATTCACAATGTATCGTAAAAGTCAATATTTACTATAAACTGACGTTTATACGCATATTTCCTAAAATTGTCTTAGGTACTTTTTTTTTCACGTTTATTTTTGTGTTATATATACTCTATTAATTATAGCTCACTCAAAGTACCTGATATAATCCCTGACGAGTCTTCTCGCGTTAGGTGCTCTGGCGAAGTCTACGTTGCGGGTAAGGACTCGGCGTACGGGCGGTGCCAGTGCTGGTAGGGGAGCGGCTCGGGGCCGTCGTCGGCACAGCCGCGCCAACAACGCACATAGTTCCCCTGATGCACAACGCTCGGCCAATAGCGGTGCTGCAACACTTGTCACGTTTTCAGCCCATTCCTCCCAATCAGGATTTTCCTTTTTCTGCAAATAATAAACACATACAACATTTGTAGCTACAGTCAATTTTATAAGAAGTACATATACAATTTCATCAAAAGCCATTAGTAGTCCCAAACTGGAAATAGATATGTCCTTAGAAACAGGTAAGGTTCCGTTAGGATTTGTTCCAAGTTTTCGACAGTTGTTACCGTAAGTGGTGTTTTATAGAAACCACGACATACAAAACGAAGTAACCTTTATTTTTTCTTGTGCAAAACCCTGGTGAGATGTTGCGAAGTCGTAACGATTACCGCATGAAAATACCGTCCTTAAATAGGAACAGTCCGGGGACATCTTCATCATCTTCCTACCCTCTTCCCAAATTTATTTGGGGTCGGTGTAATGAATTTTCTTCTTCCATTCTTCTCTATTATTCGTCAGTTCACTGTTTATTCCTTTTTTGGCCATATCCTCTTTCACGCAGTCCATCCATTTCTTCTTTGGTCGCCCTCTACTCCTATATCCGTCAACTTTTATACTTAAAACTTTCTTCACTACATTTGGCTCCTCTCTACGCATCTCATGTCCATACCAGGATAATCTCTTTCTTCTCAACTTTTCATCTATTGGTGCTACTTTCAGGCTTCCTCTAATACACTAATTCTTCACCTTGTCCATTCTGGTCACACCACACATGCATCTCAACATTCGCATTTCAGCCACATGTTGGCGCCTCTCATCCGTTTTCTTTGTTGGCCAACACTCAGATCCATGCAGGACGGTAGGTCTGATGATCGTTTTATATATTTGTAACTTTAACGTTAAAGGGAACTCAGGGTCGCAAATAGTTCCCGTTACCTGCCGCCACTTCAACCATCCTGCATTGATTCGATGCTGTACGGATCTATCTATTTCGCCATTATTTTGTATCAGGGGTTCCCTGGATACATATAGATAAAAAAAATCGAGGAGGAGTTACCCTACTGCAAGCATGCCTCTTCAAATAGCAATGCATCTTCAAATACATTTAGAAACTATATAATATATTCTTTATAACGGATCATCTAATTCTAAAGAATAAATTTATATTAATTATATAGTAAATATATTTTTTGAATTTGATGTGCAATGAACGATCTTAATAGAAAAGCAGTGAAACAAAAATGTTGCCGGGGTATGGAATAAAAAAATCATACACCGCCGCATTTAAGAATTATAATAAATCTAAAAAAATATCTACTTATATTAGAGTCATACCAAAAATGTATATTTTAAATTAATAGAGTCAGTTGCTTTAACTGTAGAAAATTCATGCACATCGTAATTCGCCATACCGTTCAAAATACGATACAAGAATGCTAGACGCCAGTATTTATGAGAATCTATTGTGGGCTATTATGATTTTAAATTGCAGATATTTGTGGCTTTAAACCCCACGAAATCACGTTATATGACTTGTTTTGAATTGCAAGGGACATTTTTTGTGATGCACATGATTATGCTTGTGACGTAGTTCGAAACTCGTTGATATGATCAGCGACAAAACTCAAAACACTATCAATTTCAACGTTTCGTCAAACCTTAATCCTTAAAGCCTTCGCTGAGATAAACGATACAAGTATGCAATAAACACAGTCTTTTATAAGACAACAATACACGGATGAAAATTCAAGAACAATTTATGGATTTCAAAGCGTTGCCCCAGGTGGGTGTTCCAAGCACACAACCATTAGACCATTGGTGCAGATAATCCTTGTACATCCTTGTTTTCTAAAATCTGGTAATATTCCTCATATATAAGGAGTAAATTAGCCAACCCAAAATAATCTTGAGATTAATAAAGGCAGTTATTAGGTTAGTACGAATGTATGCCGAGTGACTCTTGTTGCGGATTGTACATTCTTCCACTTTATATGAATATAATACGATATACATTTATTCATCGTGGTAGGTATATGATTAAGTAATGTCACGTCCCATGTATTATAATGAACCTCTTGTTGTCGTATTGAGTATTAAAATGCCGTTATTAAAAGAGTTAATTCGTTTTACTGATGCGTTGTTTAGGTACATAAATAAATCTTTATTCTAGAATCTCTTCTAGACGAAACAGTACAACAAAAGCAGAAACAGCTATAGGAAGTTATCTTAATGTACATTTCTGTACGCATATCATATGTTGAGGGTATCACATCTGTTATATGAACGTAAATATTTGAGCACGTGTAGTGCGCATGATAAGAAATCTAATAACTGGAATAACATTGGATTTTAGCCATAAAATGAATTCGATTATTTGTAGCAAAAATTTTCCTGTAAATATTTGTTGAATGTACAAAGATGTTAATATCCTCAATTGAGTGTCTGTATCTATGGTTATCTACTGATCGTCTGCGTCAGTGGGCTATGTTTATATGAGAATATCACGACTACTCATACCTATATAACATTCGAACGAAACGATCAACACATGTCGATATTCAACACATTAAAGTTCACGATTTGATATGTTTTGAACTACTACATTGTCAGCAAAATGAATTTCGTTTGCTTTCCCTTGGATCTTAATAATACATGTACATATTTCATAAATCAAATTCCATAAATAGGATTGGTCTTATAAGTCTATTTGCGTATGTTCGCTTGAAGTAGCTATTTAAGAATCATCTCAGGTATTGATGAATATAGCTTGTGCGCAATTACCTCTGAGAGTAAATCGGTGAGTATCAGCAAAGGTGCTCGCGTCACGCTATCGTCCTGCAAGGGCGTAGTCATTACGAAATCTACCATATTCTGAAATGAAAACACATATATTAATTTAAATGGTAATTTAAACAACTATTTAAAACACAAGGTTATATGTACGTCATATTTATTTACCTTTAATTCCTTTAATACGACTTCCTTTCTTACAGTCTTTGTGAGAAAATTCCTGTACCGTATTATGTTTCTCTGAAAATAAATATATATGTTTATTAAATTGTATACCTAAATAAATAATTAACCGCAATGAGGAAAGATGGTCATAAATGCTTACCTTCCATATTATAGAGTGATACCATTGGTCCCTCGTATAAGCGTCATTTGCCTACAAAACATAAATAACATTAGGTATCAATCGAGAAGATTAAGACGGGAGTGATAATTCTGTAATCGTTATTGGCAAATTACGACGATCTTTTCTGTTTCTATGCCGGGTTACAGATATCTTACGTTACGAACTTATCGAAGTATTAGTCAATTGACAAAAGTCAGACAAATGGAATATCATTTGTTTTACGATGAAGAAAATGCAGGTTTTGCATCGATTCTTTTTCAGCAACTGCTAACGTTCTCTGATTTTTTTTTCCGAGCCTTTATCCCAAGTTTATTTGGGATCGGCTACTAGTTCAACCGGTTTTACCTGAATTTCAGTTTTTCCACGTAGCGACTGGCATCGGACCTCCGCAACCCTAAGGGAGAACTGAAATTCGAAGATTGAACTAGTTGTCAGTATATTTGAGGGCACTGACTTCCCAGTAACGATTGCCATAGATGTTCATGACAACCGGGACCGAAGTCTTAATGTGCTCTCCGAGGCACGGGCGTGAATCACCGCCAAACTTCCAAACTCCGAGCTGCTATTAGGAATTTCCTAAGAAAAACCCAAAAACACTTTTTGGCACGACCCGGAATGGAACGCTGTTCTCTTGTATTATTGGTCAATATTTTATTTTGACTACGTGACCTGAGAGGCGTCATTCCCATCTATTTGTCAGTTTTCTAATAACGTCTACGTTTGTACTGTTTGTACAACGGCAACTTGGTTAGGGGAACAGGAAGTGTGATCGTTAAACGATCTCCGTTCTCCATAAGGGTAAGCCTGAGGTTGATACTCGTAGATAGAAAACTCTTTATTTGTATACCGTCAGAACATGATAACAGTCTCTTTATATTATTCTAGTGTTATTTAATAATAATATAATTTATGCAAAAATATAGATATGTGGTTGTAAAGATACCTGCAAGAGCAATGATCCGTGGGGCATCACTATCCTGAGGCAGTACTTCCTGGCAGGATCCCAACGTGATATGCAGTATATTTCTTGCATACAGCTATACGAGAGAGGATTCTCTAATAGTCCAGAGGGCTGAAACAACGAAATAGTAGTTTTAAAGCATGATACCATTTTAATTTTGAAAGTTTGACATGTCTGTCTCTCTCTCTCTCTGTCTGTTCTCTCTCTGTGTGTGTGTGTCCAATCAGTCATGGGTTTTTTAACATTTTTATTTTGCTTGTTTTTTAACTACCTAAAGTTATGTATCAATTTAATAATTTATGAGATACTAGATTTCAAATTTCAAAACAATGTGTACTCATCCACTGTGGGGACGTCTGGCCTTAACCCTCTCCTGAAAAGAGACCCGGGTCCTAGAGTGTGACATTATGGGTTTTTGATGTCATAATATCTCTTATCGCGGTAAAAAGTACCAAAAATTATTGTGCCTAAATGCCACATTTAATTAAAACAGCCGTTCAGCTGTAAAAGCGTGACATAGACAGACACATCGAGTAACTTCCACATTAACAAATAACATTAAACATTACATTATAGGTAATAAACGTATTGTTGGTAAATAAATTAACCAACAATAACATCTTACAACTATTTGTAGTTTAAGAACTACGTAGTGACCTTATTTCTTTTAATTGGTAGGTAGTAATTAATAAGGTGTACTATACTTTTATGATATACTTAGTATGGCACAGGACAAAATGGCCATGATTCTGTTGTTAACATCACTAAGTTTAACTACACTAAAAATTGTTGTAGGATTTTATAGTTTACTTTTGTTTACAGGCTATTTTTCGATTTCTCAAATTCTTTCTCTCAAAATTCTCAAATTTTATCCTTTTTTTGAACGTTCAAAACGTATAGCTGTAAAGTATAACTAGACATATAGCAATACATTTAATGTCGTGTAAATACATGCCGAATAAACTAATGCAAAATTCTTGGAATTTCGTGAAATCAAAATCACAATTATGAATCTAAATTATAATCTGTTGTATATATATGGCGACAATTCTTTTTTTAATAAGTTGCAATCTTCGATAGACGTTTCTTAAAGGTTTTTATTATTAAACAAGCGTGTTTCTCCCATAAACTTTCATTGGGTTCTGAATTAAACATCCATGCATGCAAAAAATCTACTTTAAGTCGGGCATTAGCCCTGATTCCGTTGTTAACCAATTGAGTTGAACTATAAGTCAATGAGATTATAGTAAATAATCCAACAACAAACTTTAGTGTACTTAAATTTGGTGATGTTAATTACAGAATCACGGACATTGTCCGTATGGTGACGGATTAAGAATACAGAGTGTCACCACCCCTATTCATCCCGCGGGTATCGTAAAAGGCGACTAAGGGATTAACTACGCAAGACAACATCAATGCAAAGAGAAGGAAAACTTGAAACTAACCCTATACCAACTCGTCTGGCCAGTGTGGTATAGTAGGCCAAAACCTCCTTTCTAATGAGAGGCCTATCTCCAGCAGTGGACTGTTAAAGGCTGTTAATGGACATTGTTATAAATGACACTGAGTCTACTTATAACATACAAAGTTGGTTATACTATATATATATATATATATATATATATATATAGTATAGTCTGGTTTATACAACTCTCTGTAGCGTCAAAATTATGTAAAGATATTGAGATTCATAAATGGATATGATTGTTTGGCTCAATACTATGACGTGTTAAGGTGGGGTGAGATTAAAGGATTTACTTATGTCGTGACGATCTCTTGAGATAGCTACAATAATAATTCTACTCTGTACATATGCCATTCAATTTTATTCAGTACTTATCAATTTTATGCTGTTTATTCATTATAAACGTTTATAGACTGCAAAATAGTAGGAGCTTTTATCTTTCTCGAATCTTCTGTGCCTTAGTAACCTATCTCTAACCACTAAAATTGACATTGACTAATTGACATTGTGTTTCTACGTCACAATGTCAATTTGTCAATTAATTTACTTTCGGTACTTATAGTTGCGAAAAATTTAATAATTTATCATCACCAGCATTTTCTTAGTTAACAATAAAAAGAATAACATGTTGCCGATGTAATTTCATTAGGAGTCATTAACAAAAGTAAAAAAGAAAAAAAAAAAAAATACCGACTATGTAAAAAGTTTTGATAAAATTTAAATAGCCTCCTATAGAAATCCGGGCCTTAGTTGCGAATTTATTGACATTAATTAAAATCGGTTCAGTAGTTTAGACGGTACAGGGTGGAGTATACTAACATACATAGACCTCCAAAAACGTCACATTTCCTATTGGCGTCACCGTAATCGGGAAAAAATTCCTTGATACTGCGGATGGAATATATTGAGTTTATGTGTTCTATTTAAATTATACAGTACTATCTTGTCTACTACTACTATCTAGATTGACTAGTATAATTATGATCTTAAAAATCCTGAACCAAACTACAACTAAAAACGGCGCTGAAAAAGTATGAAACAAGTTTCTCAGGATACAACTATTAGGAAGATTATTTGCAAAGTATATTTAAAATAACCAAACAAACAGAGTAATAATTGTCTATCTCAGTCAACTTGTGACAATTCTACCTTTTTTTTAATGCGGGGAATGCTTTTCGCGTCATACCCTTCGTGGGGTAACGAAGGCCGTGTGTGGGACTCCCGGGCAACCGGTCTACCCACTAAACCCCGCGGCGGCCTACCTCGGCAGTTGGGAGGAACACCAGGATCCCGTCAGCAGCATCTGGTGTCTCCCCCTGCCGTACCTCAACGTCTGTGGTACATCCCGGGGTGACTAGTTTCATCCGTGATAATTCTACCTAATAGTTTAGAAGGTAAGAAACATCACAATTATCAAATTAATATGGACAAAGTCACGAGCAAATGTTAATAATGTAATATATATTTTTTGAAATGTGCCAGTAACGCTCTTTACAATGATACCTAACACGGTATATTAATCTCAAATTTATTTTTTAAAACAGTACATTTGACTAGAGGTCGCCACATTAGCATCAGTGGCACGTACCATAACAGTCTATAACCAGCGGAAGATCAACGATATCTCATTTGTTCAATTCTAATGAGAATGAGCTATGAGGGAACAGACGAACATACATACATACATATGTATGTAAACCTGTCAAAATCACAACCCTTCTCTGATTTTGCCGTAGTCGGGTAAAAAGTTATAACCCGATTTTTTCATACCTTTCTTATTATGACTGAGTTTTTAATGTCATATTATCTTAAAAAACTATGAACAAGTACACATACCTAGATATTTGTGTACATATATGTATATAATATAGACTTTATATCGCCGTATATGAATGTATTGCAGTTCCATATTAAATACCTAATACATATAGGTGTCAGATTGTTAACCTCCATTTATGAAGATAGCCAATAATAGAAACCATACACCGATCATTTTTTAAACAACATTTACAATCAATTAAAAGATGTTTTGCTTTATTTCAGTAAAATGTAACAAAATCGTAAAATATATATTGGTACTAGCTTTCTCCGAGGCTCCGCCTGCGCGTATGTCCTTACAGCCTACGTCCTTTGCCAGGCTATCGGTGTACCAAATTTCATTTAAATGGGTTTAGAAGAAGAAGAAGTGGGTGAAAGCGTAACAGACAGACAGAGTGACATTCGCAGTTATAATATTAATCAGGATATTAGTTAATAAGTTTTAGCTTTGTTTGTTGTTTGTTTGTTTGTACAGCAGACGCAGCGCTGTAATTACTTCTCAAAGCCTATATATACAGTATTATAGTCTTGTAGTGCAATGTGCACATGGCTCTATGTAGCCGCCGCGCCGTCATGTTGAAGTGGGCTTTAAATAGAAGTCAACGTTCCTATCTAGTGGGGATGTATTCGATACTGGAAATTAGGTCAATTATAGACAAGGGCACAACCATTACTTGGGGTGAAGAATAGTTGTAGGCGGGGCAGTATACGTTGATGTATGACGTGGCAGAGCATTGCCCTTGCGCGAGTCGTAGTCACGGGCCGCAGTTAGCCGCTCAATTTCTTGACGTCACCACATCACACCGCCTGTCTTGCCTTTCCCTGTAACGGTTCGCCGCAACAACTAATAATTGGGTCCATTATACGCATTCGTAACTTATTGTTGTATATACATGCAATGGAAACAGGCTTAACCCGAGATTCATCGCTAAGTAGTTATGAACATAATCGGTAGCTATGGGAGTTATTTTTAGTTATTAATAGTTCCCCATTTGAATATACTGTTATATAAAATGTAAAATTTTATTAGAATTTCTTAGATTACAGAAATGAGATTAGTTAGCTTCTAGGTATTCATTCTCTTCTTATGGACGAATACCTAAGAGCCATTCATATCCATAATTCTGTAAATTCAGTGACACTTTTTGAGATTAACAATGTAGGTTGAACAGGTTAAACAGAATTTCTACACACGATTTATTTGTTGTTCATGCTCTCGGAATTCGACATTAACAAAATTAGATTTTACGAAACAAAACAATGTATCAAACCTTGTAAGTAAATACTGTACAAAGTTATTAAAGTAAAACTTCGTACGCAGACTTGGGTAGTAAGGTGGTGAATGCGTCACGCGACCGTTACGAAAAATGTGATCGGCCGAGGCGATCGGACATTGAGAGGGTACATAGGTTAGTGATGATAGAAAGTAAGAGAGTTACATTTCGAATTTGACTGTAGGAGTAACGCGCGCACTTTTTCTTTCTCTGCCCCTCTCAAAGCCAGTATCTATTTATATCTAAGTCACGTTGCAGGCCTACTGACTTCAGTCTTGTGATCTGAAGCACACTTGTATGGTTTGTGTATTTTCTTCATATCTCCAACACTGCAAAACCTACTTGTTGCTCAGTATAAAATTATTTGAATGGAGTGAGCGAATTAATTTCTCATCTTCACAACTAATTGCATACAATTGAATACAACGTAAATATTGTATTAGAAGTCACTTTCAGATATTGTCTTTAAAAAACAACGATTTAAGTTGGCAATACGTCACTCTGATTAGGTAACGGTATCATTATCTCTATCAAAAATCTTGTATGCACTAATTTTTTTACATATTTATCATAAATTTATAACGATAGTAATCAAGTGAAAATGCCACTCGTTGTATTTAATTTAATGTAAACGAGTATGCTTTGACGTCAGAGATAAATGATTATTTTTAAAATTTTTATAATTAATTAAAAAGGCTTAAATTAGCATATGCTAAAGAAATAATACTGGAAAAAATACGCATTCTGTTTCATTCATTGACGTCATTGAATGGTAATGTAATATTAGTTGACTGACTTTTATGATAATACGTTAAATAAATACGTTACAGATAATAAATAGTACCTATATGGCCATTCAGTCTAAATTGATATTGAAATCTGAAGCAACTTATTTCTCTGTGCTATTTTATCAAGCTAACAACATTTCTGCCGTTTCAAACAAACAGACAGACAGACAACGGTCTCTCAGAAAAATAGTGTTAGGCATTTCTTTCACTGCTGAAGTTCGCGGGGGGTGATCGTAAGTAACGCGCTTTTGGCTCTTGAGTTGCCGACCTCTCTGGGTGACCGTAATTCATTCCCACTAACCATCAGGCAGATGTGAGCTCGTTCGTTCCCTATACCGTTAATGCTCCAATCTTGATTAAAGAAATTTTAAATAGGAAATAATAAAGGCTCTTTTAGTTTCTAGCTGCTAATCTCAATTTTTATTGTACTATTTATTGTACACTAATTCATTTATTTACATTTACAATTATGTGTAAGTAATAAAACCCACATAAATTTATAAATTAGCAATTAAGAATGTAAGCGAAATATAAATTTAAATAATTATGTTGTTTCTGTAAATTAATCACTTTTCGCATTAAAACTTTCCATAGAGTAATGATCGTCTAGTCGCAGAGTCGATTCGGGGACTGGTTCGAGTCTTCAGAGTACCACATTGACCTAGCCACGTTGGTACTAAAACACTGCATATTTGTGATTCTGGCATCGCCGTACCCTGTACGGGACGAACAATCGAAAGGATTTTCAACTCCACCAGCAAAAAGGGCAACGAACATACTTATCTTCAATCAAATTGTATACAGAAATACACGTGTTTTATAAACTTGCAAATAATAAAGATGTTTGTTGTTGCATTAAGTAAATTTATACTCATAAATATGAACGTCATCGACTGGCTCGTTGGTCTAGTGGTTAGCGTATGCGACTGGTGATCACGAGGTCTCGGGTTCAAATCCTCGTCGAAGTCGAGTGTTGTTGGGTTTTTCTTACAGTATGGAGTATGGAAGTTTGTGCGGGGATTCATGCCAGTGCATTGGAGAGCACGTTAAGCCGTCGGTCTCGGTTGTCATGAACATCTATGGCAATCTTTATTAATTTAGTGCCCTCAAATGCACTGACAACTAGTTCGCTCTCAGGTTTGCAGAGCTCTGATGCTGGTCGTTCAGAGGTGATATTCAGGTAAAACCGGTTGAAATAGTTTCAACACAGAGTAGTTGCCTATATTCCCTTATTCACATACTTATATTATTCTCCTTTACGTTGTATAAACGCTACCTGATTGCCTAACACAGTTTTATGTCCATAGCGTGTCTATTTAGTCGTTTAACATTGTGAGGCTAATGTACTTCAACGTTTGACGCAATGAGAGCGGCGATAACATTCATTGTTTCAATAATATAAATATACGAGCAGCGACGGAGGCTCTTGTTACTCTTGAATATGATATTGTCCACTATTTCATTGGTTTTCATTTTATTTCCGCGTAGAACTATTTTGTTTCCTAACTTAAAAGTGTTTAAGTCCGTAATGGAAGTAAGCCTACTTTACTCCTTATAAACGATAACATCCCCCATCTGCCAGGGAAACTTCCATAGCAATCGGTCCAGCCGTTCCAGAGGTAAATCGGAACAAACAATCACTAAACAATTTACAACTAATTTTGTGAAAAAGTATTATTGAGTATTTCTGATTATGTAAATGTTTAATAACGGCCCAGAGTGTAAGTTAAGGTCTAATTTATTAATCTACATACGGCTTAGCTATATTTTCCGTCCTGTCGATCAATGAACAATGTATTTATACGGTACAAGAAATACGAATATTGTCTGATTAAGTATAACTACGAGTACATTGATCGGCTCAATCAATTAGCTTCAAATGCCTTCAATGAATATAAAATCAGACGAGAGCCTTCCATATGATGCAATATTAATAATATAGTCGTGGTCTGAAAACCTTAGTATAGAAGTATTATGCGCTATAAATGTATATATTTTGTATATTTTCAGAACACTATTGTCATTTCAAAGCTTATGACAAGAAGTCGCGCTGACAATGAAACTGTATTTAACTTCATATTTTGCAGGCAGTAACAACAATAGAATGTTTAGGTAAAATGGTAACATTACATTGTTCGAGGTGGGTGAACGTAGTGTATTACAGTTATCTCTCTAGAAATGAATTGTCATATATACGTATTTGTGCACGGCAAGACCATAGAGTACAAAGAGAAAGATGACAATCTTGCTTTAGTTACCACTTGTACAGAGGCGCCCTGGAAGTGAATTTCTTAACATTCAAGACTTTGTTTTTTTTAATATAAAGTACATACTCTCTCTGTTATCGGTGTTGTAATAAAAACTCTCCCAAGTGGTATTCACATTAAGTAGTAGATAAATAATAAATAAATATTTCGGACATCTTACACAGAACGTCATCCAGTCCCAAACTAAGCAGAGCTTTTATTATGGGTACTAGACAACTGATATAAATATACAATACATATTATATCGTCCGTGTGGTGACGGATTAAGACACAAGTGTCACAACCCCTGTTCATTCCATGGGTGTCGTAAGAGCTAACATCACTGCCAACCAAACAAAACTGAAATCTTGAAACAAACCCTTTACCAACCCGTCTGGCCAGCGTAGTATAGTAGGCCAAAACCTCCTTTCAAAGAAGAGGCCTATATCCAGGAGTGGACTGTTAAAGTCTGTTGATGAAGATGATGATGACATATTATATACAAAAAATACCCAAACTCCGAAACAAATATTTACAGATTATACAAACATGTTGGATTTACAATATGCAATACCACAAAGCAACGTCTGAAATTTACAGAAATACTTAAACACGACAAGTAGCATAGTTTCAGGGCTATGACGTAAAGACTGACTCTTAACCCAGAGATCCACGCAGTAAAACAGTTTAATAGCAGTCTTTTAATTTTTTATTGCGTTTAATTCGTCTGCACGTGCACAAATACCCCATTCAAACGAAACAAAAAGAACCTTCGAATTTACTGAATACTTGCTTTGTTTTTGTCTAACGTTCCTATGCCCTTGAATTTACCCTTAGACAAGTTTGACAACTCCACTTTAATGTACATGAATTTCGTTGAGCTTTTCTAAGCGATTTTCACCTTATCAGAGATATGTGTATAATTATCGATATTGATTATGTAGGATCCGCCATGTCTCTGTTTACGGTATCGTCTTATTTTTAAATATTGCACTCATTCTTAAGCCAGAGACGCAGACAACTAGCAGATCGTTTTTGTTTTTTCGAGTCGATAATAAAAGTGTGTATAAATTTAACACAGTTTTATTATTAACTTCAAAACGACGACGATTTGTAGACATTAAAACTTTCAACTTTACTTAGCAAAAAGAACTGATAATATTCGGCTGATTGCCATCTCATCAAAACGAGAAGAAGACAACAGTCCTTCTTCTAAACCTTCTATAATAAAAATCATTGATTTATAGCCATTTCAAGAATATAATGATAAATATAACATATAAATGTCAATTAAATTAATATGTTTAGTCTAACTACGATTGACCTTTGACATTAGCGTAGAAATCCGCGTCATCCCTTACCTTCACGGCAAAGTCTGCAGACACTAGCCTGAATTCAGAAGTTTATTACTATATTGTTTACACTAAAAGAACACCTATCGACATAAACAATGCTGTAATGACGCTAATGGAACATTCTTCAATTATATTTATTTGCGAGTTTAAAACTAAAATAGAATAAACTGAAATAGATATAAATAGGCGTACTGTTGTGAGATTACTAAAGTTTTTTGATTCTTTCCCATAAGTCGATCTGAACCGCGGGCAATCACTTTGATGAATAATACAGAGACTAAATAATAGTTCATTTTAATGTATTCAAATAAACGTAGGTTTGTACATCTTTTAAGTGATGTAAATAACAAAAAAATTTATAATTGTAAAAAATAGGTCATTTATTTATTTATATCTGCGGAATTTCAGTTATATCTACTTTAATTTTTTTTTTACTTTTTTTTATTTATAGGTGATTACTTACAAATTTCGTTATTTATACACGTTTAGAAAGGTGTTATGTTTCGTACAGATAAAAATACAAAAATAATATTTATATCAACGTTTCAAAAGTCACGTGGACAAGATAGGTAAGTACATAGGATATTGGTTTTGGTTGAATTCTTTTATGAATGCAGTAGTGCGAAACTAAAATTTTGGAAATTAAGATCTTATTCTATTATGATATGTAAACTGTATTGTGCGCACAAATGACGTCAAACATAACTGTTTTGAACAGCAATAGCCCGTATGTAGGTAAACGTAAACATTTATGTTTACTTTCTTTCGTGCAACTTTGGTATCACCTATATAATATCTCTAACATGCTTCTTCGTGTCTTCAAAATGAATATAATTTGTGGGTATAAAACTATTGTTTTGCGCATTACATAATGTTCTGAACGTTTACATATCGGTAGCCGGACGTTTAATATAAAAGTGATGACGCACAAACGCTCTCTTATCTTCGATTGACCTCGATGAAGGGTTCGGAACGGAGCTGCAATCATCTAATTAACGCACCAAACGTCATAAATTAATAATACCTATTTATTATTTTTATTCTCTGTTTAAAGTTATAATGCACGCGCAGGTTGTCATGTGTAAGAATATCATATAATTATCAATATCTGTTATATTATATGTGTCAACAATCAAAGTGTTTAATTGAGAATATCATTCATTTATGATTATGTATAACACCAGTTCTATCTGTGCAGAGATAAAGGTACCTGCAGATATTTTTACGAGATTGTTTAAGGAAAGAATAGGATATATATACAATTCTATTATAAAACTATTGTGATGAACAAATTCTGAGCCTTTAATTTAAAATTGACACTAAGTGTACACCGCAACTAGGTACGGGTACTTAACTGTATTACATTTCAAAGTAGCCTCTAATATCAATACGAATGACTTTGTTGTCAAATATACAAGGACATTGGTAGTAGAGAACAATGCAACATGAACATAGACCGCTTATAGACCTGGTTGGATACGTGTTGTAAATAGATATGGGTACCTAAGCACATTACCAGCGATAACGCTGTGATAGCCAACAGTTATTAGACAGGTAATCATCAATTGCATGTCGTCATAATATATAAACGTAGATACATTTTGACTAATATATATTTCAGCTGTTGTGATATTTGGTATGATGACAAGTGAACATACATTACGAATACCACGAAAGTTGGAGAAATAGGCAATAAAACAATGATTTAACTCGTTATCTCTGTCATCACTACATACCGTGCCAAAAGAAAAAAAATAGCATGCGCATAGAATAGGGTTCCGTAGTCACCCATAATAGTAGGTGGATCTAAAATCGTGTCCAATAGACATTATGTTAACTTATTATTTCCTTATTTTTGTACGAAGTTTTCCAAGTGAGTGCATTTTACAAGTTAGGCCCCCATAACTCTAAAATAAAAAAAATATCAAAACCGCTATAATTTTCCGAAAGTTCAATATATGGGCTACTATCATGATTTTTTTCAGATCTTTTGAACCCACCGTTAAGCTTTTAGAGGGGGCAGGGACACGCCTTGTTTCCAGAAAAAATGCGGTGTCAAGTTGAATAACTCATAAACCTGGTTTTAGAAACCTACTCCACACCATCGTGTGGAGTAGGTTACCCCATCGGGTAGATAGGTACGCGAAAAAAAAGTCATCAACTATTTTTCATCATTTTACTGTAGCACTTTGTCTAAGTATTTACAGCACATATTCATGCATAGTTTTATCTTTCTAGCACAAACCCTTTGGGCGGTAGGTCGAGGACGGACGGACGGATGGACGGACGGATAGAGATGGCGAATATTTAAGGGTTCCGAGTCTTGAACTACGGAACCCCAAAACGGATACCTTTTATCTGTTATATATTGTAGAATGCCAGTATTACCATCAAAACTACCTCCAGCGAATGCAGATGGAAATATATATTATAATTTATGAAACATACACATCTCGTAGAAGACGGCGCGGCGGCAATGCCATTATTCTCAACTTTTTCTACATAAAGTATCCCTGTTTCTTTCCTTTATGCCTCGTAAAGAATTCTAAAAATAAAATTCCGATAACTACTTTGTAGTATTTACTAACAACTGTAGCTAAATTAGTTACCTAAAACATGTTGATTGACGCAAACTGTAACATTGTTTTGACTACTGATAATAGTGGTTTTCCCCGGTTGTATCTGCAAATCTTATTCATAGGATATAGTAAATTTACAAATAGTAACAAGTAGTTTCTTTGTAACTAGGATAAAGGTTGGTGTATTCGCATGTGGAGTATAGGAATTCCCAAATCGTGAAGCCAAGCGCAACTTCAAAACATGATTAAATTGAATGAGATTTCGTCGAAGTCGTAAAGACGTAGCGAAAATGTGGTCGATAGCTGCTATGAAAAGTTACAGTTGCAAACAGATAGGTATGTTTTATATTAGTTTAATTTGTATGAATTTATCAACTAATTGCAACATTAAAATAAAACTTTTTAGGAATAAAACAAATTACTTTTGACTTTATTATTGCTGTTTTGTTTTGAGGTATAAAAGTGTCTGTAAAGTAAATGTTATTTTTATATGACTTACGTAGGTTATACTTAAATAGTTATACTTAAACAGTTACATAAATGTTTGATATTTAAAACTGTGGAAAGCAGATGTGGGTGCTAGTTATTTTAATGTTCGAGTAGAATAGCCCACACTATTCAAACTTATACTTAAAGTAGGATCCACTCACCACCCCTTCTCATCAAATGGGTGTCTAAAGAGGCGACAAGGGACGAATTACGTAGGCCAATATCACTGAAAGGAGAAATAAAAATAGAAACAGACCTTAATCAACCTATTTGAATAGCGGGGTTAGAGTGAGACGAAATGCTAAGGAGAAGCCTATCTAGCATTGGACATATAGAGGCTGTCGATGATTTGAATACCTCGGTGGTGCAGTTAAGCGCGACTTCTTATTTTGTACAATCTTCCGTATAAAACAATGATAAAAATTAAACTGATAGAATGAACAATCTATTCAAATAAATGAAATTGGAGTGTCTGTATGTTATATTAAACAGTTTTTTACCAAACGCATATCTAAATATAATTACGGTAATATAATTTTAAAAATTTTTGTCTGTCTGTCTGTCTGTTTCGGCTAATCTCTGGAACGGCTGGACCGATTTTAAATGATTTTCACTGACAAAAGTTAATGACCTAAGGAGTAACTTAGATATATTTTTATAAGACTAACTTCACTCCACGACGTTACTTGCGATTTACAACAATACCCGCGGGTAACACCGCAGGTATTGTAATATAGTACATAATATAAGCATATAATATAGTTAAAGTTATTTGCCCACGATGTACTGAACAACAACTGCAATGCTTAAGTATTTGGAAAATATTTAAACAAGACGTGACGTATTTGCTGATCCGGCATTGAACATATTACATAGAGAAGATACTCAATAAAACTAAATCTATTAAACTAAATAAGGCCTGCTTCTGAAGCGATTCAGGAACATTTATTTGTGTATACAATAATATTTGGTTTGGATTGTTGTTTCAAAAAACAATCTGCTTTTTAAAACATGATAATATTATATCCTCAGTGTTGATATAATATCCTTAACTTATAATTTTCAGTAAAGATAAATTGCTTAAAAAAATATTTATCGCTTGCATAGATGTACTAAAAAGAGAGACACATGAAGGGTTGCAATATAGATCCCCAAAGATGTTAGGAAAGTGCCAGTTGCCGCTCTGAGTGGAGGTGCTTTATTAAATCCAAAGTTAATGATGATGAGGAGCGAAGAAAATCCAAACTGGATGCAAAACGCAATGCTCTTCGTTCTAAAAAACCAGCAGCCATTTCTGACAACTATGTGGGTAGCCACTGCTTTTACTCAGCCATCAGAGAGCATAAGCAAGAGCTGGTCATCCTGTAACCTACTAGTAAGTAGCGGTCACCATAGCCGTAATCGTAATCGGCTAGTAAGTATATATACATACATACATAATAATATACTTACCCAATGGATGTACATATTATTTTAATACACTAGTTTATACCCGCTTTTATATTACATATATAAAGAGTGAGATGCCCTTCCTCAAAAATCAAAGTGTCTTATTTCCACTTTGATTTAAATCGGTGCAGTGTTTTAAACGTGAAAGCATAAAATACATATATTTACTTTTATATGATTTAATAATATCAGTATGGATTTGGTACACTACGCAGTAAATTGGAGATATTATACTCGTATATCACTTTAACTTTAAAAAATTATATCTGCTACATCGATGAACGATAGGTACACTAAATATTCCTAAATTAGATGATGGACAAATTAATGAAACACGAGACCTTACTTCTTATCAAAATTCTCGATTTATTCACACTTCATAATGAATTTCAGGTTAATACCCTATAACGATACGCGTACCTGTCTGATCGATATAAGTACCTACCTTCGCAATGTTTAAATTGGTTTAAATGTTATTCATCGTACAAATACTTGTCCAGCTAGACATAATGTACGTTGTTGATGTTCACTTTAACTTATTCCCTTTTTATAAGGAAGGTAGGCGTTCCTTATTCCTGAATAAAGATACTAACCAACATTAGAAACAGCTTATAAGTAACGGTTCCTTTTTAGGGTTCCGTACCCAAAGGGTAAAATGGGACCCTATTACTAATACTCCGCTGGCTGTCCGTTTCCGGTAGTATCTCATGAACTACGATTGTTAGGCAGTTGAAATTTTTACAGATGATGTATTTCTGTAGCCGCTATAATAAAATATACTAAAAAACAGAATAAATAAATATTTACGTGGTCTGCCATACAGCAAACGTCATTTTTTTGTCCGTTTCTGCTCGATATTTGTAACGGTAACAGGTAGACGCTTGAAATGTATAGAATAAGGATACGGGACCCATCCTGCGCGAGTCCGACTCGCGAGAACGACACTAAAAATATTTTTAAATGTCGTGCAGTAATGTTTGCACATTATGAAGTAACACGTGTAGTCATTGTTTATCAAATAACTGTTGTAAAAATATTCGTTGCTGATGTCACACGCACAACTGACGTAACTGTAAATCAACTTGATTTCTTAATTAATAAGTATAAGTAATTATTATAGACTAGCTGAGTCCCGCGGTTTTACCCGAGTGTTTTTAGGGTTCCGTAGCCAACTGGCAAAAAACGGAACCCTTATAGATTCGTCATGTCTGTCTGTCTGTCTGTCTGTCCGTCCGTATGTCACAGCCACTTTTTTCCGAAACTATAAGAACTATACTTTTGAAACTTGGTAAGTAGATGTAATCTGTGAACCGCAATAAGATTTTCACATAAAAATAGAAAAAAAACCAATACATTTTGGCGGTCCCCATACTTGGAACTGAAACTGAAAAATTTTTTTTTCATCAAACCCTATCTATGAATAGGTATTCAAAAATGATGTTGAGGTTTCTAATATCTTTTTTATCTAAACTGAATAGTTTGCGCGAGAGACACTTCCAAAGTAGAAAAATGTGTCCCCCCCCTGTAACTTCTAAAATAAGAGAGTGATCAAACTAAACAAAATATATGTTGTACATTACCATGCAAACTACCAACGAAAATTGGTTTGAACGAGATCTAGTAAGTAGTTTTTTTTTAATACGTCATAAATCGTAAACCGCAATTTACCTTTCATTCAATCAATACACTATTATAAAAACATCGATCAAAGTTACAACGAATTACAAGAACTTTTATAATATATGATGTTACTTGCTGATACGGAACCCTTCATGGGCGAGTCCGACTCGCACTTGGCCGCTTTTTTGTAAATCACGAATAACGCTAAGGAGCATAGCTAGTCAAAAAATATTTGCTTAAGGGATTAGCTGGAACAAAAATACATACAGAAATATTAAAAAAAAAATGTGAGCCGTCACGGGACGCCTGGCAGATGTGAAACATCGCCATTATTTTGTAAAAGTAATATGCAGAAAAGAACATATTGTAATAGGAACTAAATATGTCATATTGATAAAATAAAATATTACTAATTATTAAAATAGTACGGTGTGGCGACGCGTCGCCACACCGTACACACTACTGCATATAGACTGTATATATATACCATCGTATAGCGTGGCGACGCGTCGCCACGGCATGCGTCGCCACGCCAGAAATCTGTTTTACGTGCGGCTATAGATGTTTCACATCAAAAACTGCTTTTTTATTGTAACTACCGTCTATAGATATTCATATGCATTTAGTAAAAACAGTTAATTTGATATTACAAACAGACATTTCAATTTTGTTTATTTGTATACATGTATACATGTATAGATGAGTAATCATTGACGTAAATTATGCTTCTATATGTACAGGTGCATAAAGATTAATGATTATAGGCTAGTTAATGATAACATGATTATTCGATCGTAGTAAAGCTAAAAAAAGTCTTTTGCTGCTCTGAACTGAAGACAACAACTAAAATTAGTTCAAATTTATATCCAGGTACTAATCCTTACTTAGTATATTATAAATGCGAAAGTAATTCTGTTTGTCTCGCTTTCACACCAAAACGATTGAAATGAAATTTGGTACTCAAATTTTATCACAATAACCAAAATACAAACAGTCGGAGCCGCGGGCGTAAGCTAGTTTTTCTATAAAATGTATTAAATGATACCATTGCCTTTAAAATGAAACACGAAGAATAGAAACAAAAATATGCAAAACAGATTATTGTATACAATATATGTACGTACATATATCCAGTGTATGTATGTAAGTATTATTCAGAGAGAAATTATATCTTGTGTACATGAATTTGCGAGTTTTGCTAACCGATCGTTATTCACATGTGGAGAGTTCCACAAAAATAAATAAATAAGACCATGAAGATTACGCTTCAACATGATTTTTTGATATAATATATGCAATCTTTTTGGCAAATCTAATGATTAATTTGTTCAAATTGCGTAGGAGGCTCAGGCCCTAAAAAATTAACAAGTCAGAGGGATTTAAATACCTATAATGACCACAATTTTTAAGCATCAACAACTTTATGTTTATAGGAAAACAGGAATTAAGTACGTTTTTTAAAAATTGGAAAATTAGTTAAATCGCTCATGGCCCACTTGACGGCGTGGTCATTACCTGAATGGGGAACCAATTGTGGCATGGTGCCATGATTCGTAGGTTTCCTTAAGCAGTCGGTCCCGTTTATTATCATAGCATAACAGTCGGGAAGAGTAGTTGGAGGTTTAAAAACACACAACGGCAAAATTTACGTAGCCACAACGATGTTTTGCCAGTCCCCAACGATGTTTTGCCAGGTTGTTGATAACTTGTGGCACTTGTCAGGTGACTACCATGGAATTCAGGGTAAATAGGACCTACTTATGCAATAAAGAGCCAATACACAAACATGCCAAAATCAAGATAAGGATCCTATCTATATGGAGACGAGGATAATTATCAAGTTTTAGCATGTATGTGGTTTAGTTCCCTGTTAAATAACTACATGAGTCCAGTTGAGGAATCACTTCAAGAGACAATGCCTTTTTTTCATAGTATCAAGTAAATTTGTACTGGAAAAACACAATTTTGTTGACTGTTTATAGTTTTATACACATTGTGATAAAGACCACACATGGCCGCCAGAGTTACTCAGTAATAATGGGTTTGGAATTTGTCATTTGAACTTAATATCCTTGATAAGGAAATAATATTAAATTTTACAGAATGGAAAATAATATCTTGAAGTGGTGCTGAAAGATTTAATAAGTACTTAGGAAATAAAAGGATGAAGCATGCAGTTTCTTTAAGATTTGGGGACATTGAAATCCAATAGATCTTGAAACTGAAGATCACTTCAAATAAATTTAAACGAATTCTAGTAACTTAAATATTTTTTGCGTTTGATAACTTGTCATCTATTTGAATTACAATGGAAAATAACGCGAATTTTCGACACTCACTCAGAGGGTGTGGCATTATAACAGTATATCACTGATAATAAAATCGAGATTGTTAGAAACAATTACGCATCAGGCTCCGACTAAATATTACAATAACACACTTCGGCTAACAATTATTCAAATCCAAGCTGAACTACCCTACACGAGTCTTTCAGAAGTAGATAGATACCTACTAAAACAGTATTGTGACGCTCGACCACCTCATAAAAATTGAATGAACTAAATACATTAATATTTAAAACTAATTACTGTTACAGTTTGATATAACTTGTTAGACCATTAATAGAAACTATGTCACATAAAATTCTACGATTACATATATAACTACATAACTAAGTGTATGACTGTGGCGGATTTAGATTTGCAGCGGACTAGCGGAGTAGTGTGTTAGAATTGATTCAATTAAAACAATATGCTGTTTTCGAGTGTGTGTCAGCCCCCCTTTTACCCCGTAATTGCACAGATAGACAAAAATTGCGTTAGTCTGAGCTTTTCTTTTGAAAAATATTACAGAAATTTATAAGACCTTTTCCTGTAACGGTTAATCTGCTTACACAACAAATACGGTAACATGTTGCATGTTGACCAAAGTTCATTAAATAACCTGAATAATAATTAATTAAATTGTCTAATATTAGCACCACCAGCACCATCACCACAGGATGCTGGAGTGCTCGAGGCCGCTAGTAGCAGATATTTAGAAAGAACACAAATAAATATGTTGTGGAGTGTTTCACAGGAGTCTGCTTGTAGTACCTTTCTGTAGAACATAGGGTTCGACTGAGATCTCCGAGGTTACACCCCGATAGGCTAACTTTAAAAAAGATCTATGCTCAAAAATAAGGGATATCTTTCTAATGGTTGGGCACATTGAGGCTCAGGATATTAATGAAATATAGGTATTTTTATTTCTTAGGACCCGCCTAGATCCCATGGCGGTAATTTTTTTTTTAAATATATTTTGTGTTGAATTGTCGAAACTTATTTTCCATTTTTTTTTATTTCAAGTAATACAAACATACATACAACTACGAAGGACAACAATGCAAAGAGAAGGAAAACTTGAAACCAACCCTATACCAACCCGTCTGGCCAGCGTGGTATAGTAGGCCAAAACCTCCTTTCTAAGGAGAGGCCTATGTCCAGCAGTGGACTGTTAAAGGCTGTTGATGATGATGATGAAGTAATACAAAAATAATGGTCTAAATTTTCCGTCTCTTAAAATTCGCCACCCCAGGGTTCAGTCCACTCAGCGTATTGCTAAATCCGCCATTGATTTAACGTACATTGTACTTAGGTATTTTTATTAATTATATTGACTATTGAATTGGAGAACAAGGAAGACGAATTTGATATATCCTTTAAAATGAACGACATTCTTCTCTGTACTTATAAACCTATTCGATGAACCTTATTTTCTTGTGGTTTTCCTCAATTAGGTATTTTATAAATAATTTTATACGTTGTAATTCCGGAGTATTAATTGGAAACAGACTAATACCTACCTACCTACCATTATAAGATACTATATGGACTGTGTACCCGTTTTTACAATATATAAATACTTTCAATAGTAATTACTTAGACTTTGAAGGATTACACATTTGTACCGAATTTAGAACACTCATGACTTACAAAGTTAGAAATGTTTTTTCTAAGTAATAGTATATATATTTGCAGATCGTAATAAATTACCAAAACATATGTAATCATCAGTATCATTCCATTGACAGATGCATATTTAGTATCTGCGTGACGCACTTGTTGCGTAATCAAATCTTTGGTTCTACCAAAATGTAAGTAACACACTAAAAGTACGTAAGCGATTACAAAAACAGAAGATTACGCTTACCGTTTTGGAAATTATGTTGTGATCTTCTAAAACAAGGACGTGTGTTTCCCATCTCCTCAGGAACTTGGCGGCTAGGATCTTGTCCACTACAGTCCTAGTGTGCTGGAAGCAACACACCCTTAGGGAACCCTCTATGGCCAGCTTGTATCGTGGTCCCGGAGGCGGTGCTGGCGTACCAATATTATTTGGTGTTTCCAGACCTGCGCTGTCTGCACAACACTCCGGACTTGAACCCTGCAAAAGAATATTAGAACAAATGAAATAAGCGGAAAACCATGTACTTTCATAAAGAAATTGAAGCTGGACAGAAAGGTTAAAATACTTTACGTCATATTTCCATACTTTGTATTAATAAATAATACCTTAAAATCAGTCGAGCCGTTTAGAGGATTGCGAATGATACGAGATATTTGTATTTTAGAAACATTATGTTATCAATTAATCATTTTCTTGTTTTCGTATCGACGACGGCTAGAATATAACTTCTAAATGTGACAAATTAAAAGATTAAATTTAAATAACATTGATTTCTAAATTAGTTTACAAAATTTAGTCATGTAATCAGTATGCCGACGTAGGTAGTGTAGCTATCATTAACAAATTAACGGATTTTAGCACGCCTTAGATGCATAACATATTACTTTCTAACGTTATTAGGTACGTATTAAGATAAGGTTACTGAATCCATACAAATATTATAAATTCGAAAGTAGCTCTGACAGTCTATAACGCTTTTACGGCTAACTCGTTAGACCTATGTCAATAAAATTTGGCATGGAGAATCTCCAGACATCCATTGGAGATATTATGGTTTAGGAGGAAGGACTTAGGCGACTGCTTGCCGCGATAAACGACATAAACGCTGGCAGTGGCCAAAAGTTAATCTTTAATTTAATCACTCGATAAAAATCAATAAAATATATGTGACATAATATCCAATGAATAGCTTTTTACTAAATGCATATGAAAGCAATTTAAAAATGTATGTGTGCATGTTTGTTCGGCAGTCTCTGGAAGGGCTGTATCGATTTTCACGGGACTTTCACTGGTAGATGGCTGAGGACATAAGGTGTAATTTAGGTTACACACCGTGGGACTCAGAAATCAATATAAACAATACGACAAATTGTAAAACCGTCATCGTATAATGGGCTGTTACGCAAAAACATGACTCACGCCAAAAATGTTTTCATAGTTTTTGCGTCACAGCGTTAAATATAATCGGTAAAAATTTATGGAATGCCAGCCCGGTAAAAAAAAATTGAACAATAATGTCGTATTATATTTATTTTTTTCTATTATTTTTTCTTTCAACCTTGCTTCAGAATTTCTTTTGCTAATTTCAATGACATTATACGGACCGGTATAAACATTTTATTCCGTAATGAATGATAGTGAAATAGATAAGCGAATGTGTAAACAAGATTGACAAACGTCCTTTGATAATAAAACATTTTTATTAATATAGAAATTTCGTTTAGTTACCTTAGAACATTTTTTTATTGTGCTATGAAACTTCTATTCTGTCTATGGAAATCTATATAAAATTCAATTGCGCATGTTTTTGCGCGACAGATCCTGGGTCGGACGCCAATGAGGGGTATCCTTTATTTATCAGTCACCCAGTTGAGGAAAAGCAAAGAAACAGTTATCCAACAGTACAAATTTGATTCACTTTTTAACACAGTATTCCTGTAGATTCATACTTACATCTGTAAATATTGGTCAAAAACGGGTTTAAAACTTTAAGTATTCTTGTTAATACTTCTATCGTAGGCTGAGCTTATAAGTAAGGTCATGTCAGTCGAGTTGTACGAGTGTCTTCACTTGATCATAACATAGATATTTCAACATACCCGTTAAAATAGATAAGTAGCTGTTATATCGACAGCTATCAGGGCATTAAAAGCTTCTTTACAAAGGATTATATGATAGGTGATGTTTCTGATAAGCATCTTTTTATGTCGTAGTAGACAGAAACACTCAGTAATGTATTTGTACCTACTCGTACCTAGATACTATCTTCAGATAGCATAAAATGGAGGCGCTTACGCTGTCTGTTCGGTTAGATCTAAAAGATCTACTAGAACTACGAAAAGAATGTTATTTAAGTTTAGTTTTCAGTGATAGATAGAGAGGTTCTAGAGGAACTCCGAGAAAGTCAAACAGTTCCTCAGCAGACCTAAGAATAAATATTGGCTGGTTTTCCTTTAGCGTGTTTAGGTTTTGTATCTCACACTTACGAGTAATTTCACAACGAGCGTGACAAACACCTATTTCTGATGAAATCTGAGTCGACATGTAGCAGAATAATTTTATTCTTCTCAGGATTGACAAATCTGGGAGGAGAATAACACACCCTTACTTTATAACAAAAAACATTTAATGCTTTGAACATGCTTAGTATATAATTTATACGTTTTTATACGTTCATTAGAGGCACGTTAAATAGAAATTTATTGTTCTTAGATTAGCAACGACGTCAGATGTGACCTTGCACTTACATTTAATGAATAATTATATTTTAGTCTCAAACTGTTCTTTGTTAACTAAAGAAAAACAACGGCCTATATAATCGGTTGTAATATCTATTTTGCAAATATGATAAAGTAGTATTACACATACAAACCTTAATTTTGAATTACTCTATCTACTGCTGAAAACTGCATTAAAATATTTAAAATACATAAGCGGACAGTCAGCGAAAGCTACTTAATTTTTTACTATGTATAGATGAGGCAGAGTAAACCTACATGTAAGTATTAAGCAGAAATCTGGTCGTTTTTAAATTGAGTTTTTAGTCATTTTGTTGTATCTTTATTTATGTTTACTAAAGATAACGGCGTAAATGGCCTCGTGATGTAATTTTGCCCACGATTCAACTGTTTTGCACAGCATCAATGATCCGTAGATATGTATCTATGTGATGACAGATTAAGTTACTAACCGTTATACATTCAAAAAGAAGATACATGATCTCCTTCTCAACGAAATGGCAGATTGTTTAAATCGATAGATGGAACACAATATCATGTTGTCATAGTGTACGAATATTAGATATTTTAATTTAAGTGCATGTTTATATATGTATGTATATCTTTGTATGTATGTATGTATATGTCTATGTATGTGTAGTATTTTACACTAGTTATCTGTGCACCTCCCTACAAGATTTCTTCACCACCCTAAGGTTGACTGGTAGTGGTAGAGAATGCCTTGGCATTAAGTCCGCCGTTGTACAAAGTGCATAAAGAAATAAATAAATTAAGAATACTGAGTGCCATCTCAGAATATCACCTCTATATCAAAAGGGATCACCCTTGGTGTCGCTCACGTCGCTCCCAAGCTGTCTAAGAAAGCAAATTATGCAGGACAAAATCACTACAAGATCTCTTTTCCAATTAGAGGCCTATGTCCAGCGGTGGACTATTAAAGGCTGTTTATAATGACGATTAGTATAATATGTAATGTCATCCCATTAACTTCCTGCGTCATTATTAGTCAACAACACGTTACAGGTGATCAGTATCGTAAAAAAACCGCCATTGTCTAGGTAGACGTTTTGGCATAACTTTAAACTTATACCATAGATCCTGGTTGGTAAAAGGTCGTTATTTTGATTACCATTCTGGACAATTACTGTATGATGAGCATTTTTTTTTCTCTTTCTAAGTGTAACTTATCTTCAATACGTACTTAGGAATGTATTAGTGTGTTTCCTACTTATATAATTTTATTTATATATGTTTTAATAATTAATATTATAAATGCGAAAGTTTGTAAGGATGGATGTTAGTAACTCTTTCACATAAAAAATACTGAAAGAATTTAAAGGAAACTTTACAGTAAGTAATATAGCTCAAGATTATCATAAAGACTACTTTTTATCACGATATTGAAATAAATACGGGCGGGGTCAAGGGTTTATAAATGTGAAAGTTTGTATGAACGTTTGTTCCTCGTTCACGCAAAAACTACTGAACGGATTTAGATGAAAATATAATAACATAGCTTAAGCCTTAGAAAGCTATAATATATAGGCTACGTGTCACCGTGATAACCGACATATCATGCGATGTGCCACCTACCCGACATATAGCCGGATATAAGTTAACCCCCCTATTACGAAGTGGGAGCAAAGTAACAGTTCTTAAAAGTATTTCATACATTCCTGTCTACTCCTCTGAATATAAAGACGTGAGTATCTGTTTTTTGACTTTACGTAATTACGAAGTATGAAACAACTAATAATGAACTTTACAATCGGTTCAAAGAAATATTTTCAGTTATTAATGTATTATTATAATATTTTATATCATACAATTAAATTAACACAAAGGAATAATATTAAAGATGTATTAGGTCACGAAATAAATAAAATATACACTTTATTACGCATATATGCACAACAAAGTTGTATTGGTACATACACAAATTCTAATATTGTAGATGACAATGGTAGTTTGTTTTTTTGGTTTCGCAATCATGTCAAAACTGAATTGATTTTATAAATTCTTTTTACCAGTGGAAAACTACATTATTGGCGGGTAGCAAAAGCTAGTCTACTTTCATTGTAATCGAATGATTATGGACCCAGCTTTCTTTACCTTTCGTCTTTAATTTCACTAGTAAACGTAGGTAATGTTTTAATAAAAAATAATTCTGAAAAGCAATGTTATACCACGCAGTTAATTTTCATTATTTAATAAGAGGAGTGAAACAGCATTGTCGTCGAACTTAAACTTGAATAGGTTTGGCTTTTAAAATAGCATCCACGTTTAGCTATGAAAGGTTTGTTTAAAAATAAAACTTTCATAGATGTGGGAGGCGGTGGGTGTCAATCTCTGCTATTTTTATTGAAATTGAAAATTGTCCTCGAAAACATAAATAACTCAATAGCTGTCTGTGTGTAATAATCCACTCATCTCAGCTGAGTTTAGACGAAGATTTTGAATGGGAACTACTCATTTAATACTTAACACGCATGCTTTTTTACCTGATTCAGGCGAAGCCATAAGGAAGGTTATTAGTTTTTGCAGTATATGTATGTATGCATGTGTGTTCCAACGTAGTTTTTCAAGTAACTTTTCCTGTGGTATTTTCAACATTTACGTTACTTTAATAATAGTTAATAGGTTAAATACGTAATGAGTTCGTCGATGCAGTGTTAAAACATAACATTATTGTTCCTGTGAGTGGTGTTATGTTACAGTTGTGGTAGTAACAATAATGGCTAGGTTACTTTTATTACTTTGGGTCCTAGTTGACTGGCAATTGATTGAAATGTCTATTTGATTGGAAACATGAAACTACTCTTTAACATGCAGTTAGTTATTTACGGAGAAATAAACATGTGTTGATATTTATGTCGTATTTTAGACCCTGTAATAATGTGCAGTGCTATGCTATTCTTATTTTGAGTGTCAATTGGAACGAATGATGAACTGAAGACTTATTCTCTATGGTGACATTTCAACAAATTAACGAAAATATTTTTTATGACAATGTATTGTAACTAAATGAACTTAATATGAGAATTTGGCCTTCTGATATATTTACTAACTATTTAGATACCAAAGATCCTGATACGTACCTATGTAAAGATTGAACGTAAAAAAATCCACTCACAAAAAAGTATTTCTATTCATTACTTTTTAATTATTTTAATTTGATAACTTCTTGAATTTTAAAAACGTACCCAAAAATATGCGGAGTCGTTGCCTCTTTTGTTTGTTTATATCTAGAAATACCCAAGTATTATATTTCTACTAGCTGTGCCCGCGGCTCCGCTCGCGTTCTAGGGGTATGAAAAATAGATGTTGTCCGATTCTCAGATCTACCCAATATGCACACATAATTTCATGAGAATCGGTCAATCCGTTTCGGAGGAGTTTAACTAAAACACCGCGACACGAGAATTCAACATTCTAAAATAAATTGTCTCGCTCTAACGTCAATGCAACATAAGTCACTTCATATCATCACCTGTGTACATAAGTCTCTGATTTAATCGTCAGAAGTATATACCTATCTATCTATTTATTTAATGATACGGATAGTTTTATTTATTTATATATTTAAACAATAAGAAGAATTTTCCTCCGAAGCGAATCGCATTTTTAGTCCATATAAAATTACTTTAAGTTATATTTATTCCATTATTATTATGCAGATACATATAAGTAAAGTACGTGGTAACCTAAAAAGGTGACTTATGCAGTACCCATGGGTAGCATAAGAGGCAACTAAGGGAGCAAAGCAAACAATGCAGGTTATACACTGCAAGGAGAAAGAAATCGTGAAACAAACCCTTTTTTTGTTGCGTGTGGAAAATCGTCAAATACCAACCCGCCTGGAAAGCGTGGTATAGTTGCCCAAAACATTCTTCTATACTATTAAAGGCTGTTGTTGATGTGACGATACTTAAAAATAATTTATTCATTGTACATGTAATGAATTAAATGAAAAACAGATTTAAATTGAATGATGAATAAGGTGGTGGTGTTTAGGCAGCACCATCTTCTAACACTACATATGAGATATCGAAATTTTCTTCAGTAACCTTAGCTCGACGCATTCACTTCACGTTACTATTATTTAGATAACTTAAATTTTATGTAAACATTGAGGCTTATTGAAATCAAATTATTTATTATTACATCTTATTTTTGTAATCACTCATCTAGACGAGATTGAGGCTTTTCAAGTTCGTCATGCATAAATGTTATTAGATAAATACATAAACTTAAATAAGTGCTAGTGTTATTCAAAGTTATATTATAAATAGGCTGTGTGTATGTTACAGATTCAGAACACATTTTTCACATATGCACACGAATAATGAGATGAACATTGACATCGTCATAACCTTTGTATAATCAAAGGTCTAAGATTTTGTCACAGTTTATTTACATAAAACATCTCAAGCATGAACTAATGTATATTTTATGTCCGCTGGAGAGACGGACGATGATGATGTTAACTTCAGTGATATGAGAGTTAATAGCAAGCAAATGCCACTTTCTTTCTCACTATAACTTAAAAGTAAATTAATCTTATGACTGCCTCGTTGGTCTAGTCAAGTCTAGTGGTTAGCGAATGGGACTGCTGATCAAGAGGTCTCCGGTTTGATTCTCGGGTCCGTTCGGGCCAAATGTTTGTGTGATCCGCAAGCATGTTTCGGAGTTTGGGTGTTTTCTGTGTATCCTACATTTACAAAAAAAAATACGAAATAATGTATGTTTATGTATTTATATCAGTTGTCTAGTACCCATAATACTGCCTAGTTAGGAAACTAGATGTTGTCTGTAAAATTTCCAAAATATTAAAAAAAAAACTCGTGCGCAATATAATACTTACTAGAGGCTCACATACATACTGTACCTAAGCTTATCGGAAAGGGATTTTTAAAACGAATGCAGTAGTTTTTGACAATTATTTTCATAATTAATTAGTTGTATGAATCTAAACTTAAACTTTAAATAATGTTTTTCAGTACATACTAAAAAGGTCCGTTTTTAGGGTTCCGTAGCCGAATGGCAAAAAACGGAACCCTTATAGATTCGTCATGTCTGTCTGTCTGTCTGTCTGTCCGTCCGTATGTCACAGCCAATTATTACCGAAACTATAAGAGCTATACTGTTGAAATTTGGTCAGTCGATGTATTCTGTGAACCGCATTAAGATTTTTACATAAAAATAGAAAAAAACAATACATTTTGGGGGTCCCCATACTTGGAACTGAAACTCAAAAGTTTTTTTTTCATCAAACCTATACGTGTGGGGTATCTATGGATAGGTGTTCAAAAATGATGTTGAGATTTCTAATATCATTTTTTTCTAAACTGAATAGTTTGCGCGAGAGACACTTCCAAAGTATAAAAATGTGTGTAACTCTCTAACTGTGTAACCCTCTAACTTCTAAAATAAGAGAGTGATAAAACTAAAAAACATATATGTTGTACATTAATATGCAAACTACCAACGAAAATTGATTTGAACGAGATCTAGTGAGTAGTTTTTTTTTAATACGTCATAAATCGTAACACGCAATTTACCTTACATCCAATCAATACACTAGTATAAAAACATCGATGAAAGTTACAACGAACTACAAGAACTTTTATATGATGTTACTTGCTGATACGGAACCCTTCATGGGCGAGTCCGACTCGCACTTGGCCACTTTTTTTAAGATAACATTGCAGAGTCCATTCCAGTAATTTTATATACCGTTAGATGGATCTGATTGGTGATTGTCTGAGTCTGTTTGTTATAGATTTAACATTTGAATTTAACGCCATAGCTGCAGTGCAGACTTAGGATTTACAGATTAACATAACGTACGACGTATTTGTACACACACAATCTTTTCTGTTGGTAATTAAGTTTCTTTGTGAACAAACTCACTTCAAACCTATTACAATGTGTGCTAATATAATATAGTAAATATTAAATTAAATTGAAAGGAAAACTTCCTTAACTGTTGAACTGTCACTCAGTAATTTCCAAAATTTACTTACAATAAATTGACTATCGAGATTCAACTTCGGATTCGATGATCATGTTAATTTCGTTTCACGTAGTTTAATCCTTAATTAAGCTTTTATTTCGAATTCATTTTCCTATGTATGCAGAAGCTAAATTGCCAGCGCCGACCAAAAATATGTGCATATATACGCTCATCATCCGTAATTGCATTTTAATTTTTGTGTTTTGTTTGCACTACAGATAATTGAGACTGTAAAAATTATAGTATCAAAATTGTTTGAAAGTTTATAAACCTTAACATTAAAATCGACATGTAAACATGTGAATTGATGTGTAAGTATATATTTAAGTAGCAGTTCAAAGGTAATTAAATAATTTAGTACAGAATTTTATGTTTTTAAATCAATAAACATTTTTGTACACCTTGTGCGTCATAAGAGCAGACGCCGCGAAGGTCAGTCACAGTTAAAGAGGCGGGTTTTGAGTGTGTTCACTGCCGTTATATTTTTTCACCTTTATATTGTAGTAGCATGTCAAATAAGCTTCGTAATTGTTAAAGATATTTCTATTTTCAAACATGTTGATCGAATTTTGATATAATTAGCTTTGCATATAAGCTATTTATTAATATCTATCAAAGGCCTGTAGTAAATAATACTACTCAATTACTGCACTCAAGTGATCTTCGTTCCTCAATCGCACTTTAATTAGTGTTCAGATGAAAGAAAGAATGAAATCGATTCAAACATTGATTTCTTTAAACAAAGCATTTTATGCTGCCATCACTGATTCATCTCAGACGTAGGGTACTTCTATTTTTTCATAGATATTAACTTTTACTCCCAAATGCTCAGTACTAACTAACATGAGTTTATACACGGATATTATTATCGTAAACATTTAATCAGGACAAAGTGTTTATGTAGAGTGTGTGCGAAATAAATTTAGCCTACAATCTGGAACATATCGTTCTGTGTATTTACATGCACTCAATAAGGTTTACATTACGTTTCCAAAATTTAAAAAATACGGTTCCTTATTGAATTACGACTAATTTTAGTAACCTATTTCAAATGAAATATGAACAGAATCAAAGCACAAAAAAGTGAGCAGCGTTATTTGCCAAGTCAAGTAAATCAAGTCATATACCTAATGATATCAAAAGTCAACTAAAATCTTAACTTACACTTGATACCTTAGAAAACGATTACTTGTACAAGTTATAAATACGATTGAAGATGAAAATATTGTAATGGTATTAACTACATTAAATCTGTTAATTTTGCAAACATTATTTTGTTAACTATTACCTAACCACTACGACTATGTAGGTTGGTTATGATTAATTGATTACAATTCCTAAAATATATCAAATCCGTTATCGCGTCTTGGCCACTTTAGTTATACGTACCTACTATAAAACCTCCATTAAGGTCTTTACGTCATTCTGTTAATGAGAATAATTTTGTTTATTAGTTTTATGATTGGTGATAAGCTACAAAAGTAGAATTAGGGGAGCGCTTCATATCAGTCTGAATCTAGGTTGTTTTAGTTGAAATAATTTGATAGCTGCAATCTACTATCTTATCGGGTTAGTGCAGTATCCAAATGAAGAGTGGGTCGACTGGTGCTGTTGTGGCACACGACGCGACCCACATAGAGTGGTCGGTGTTCAATGACGTCATTGCGAAAATTTGGGTCATGAGAGCGCTCTTTCCGAGGCACCGCAGTCGTAGCGCTTCTCCGTTTGAGGAGAGATCGACCCCAATACGGAATATATTGCATCAACGCTCTAACACGTAATTACATAACAATTTTCTATTCCAAGCACTTAGAGACACATGCAGTGAAAACACTAAGTGATCTCTCAACTCTGGGTCAATAACATGGCTTCGAGAGTCTGGTGACGCTGAGTTACTAATTATATTTATGTAGCATGAACTATATAAATAAATGAATGAATTTATAAACCTGTTTCCGACAAATCTACAGAAGGTCGAAATGGATTACAGATATAAACTACGACGTTCAAGATAACCTGATGTAGTTGTACCGCCTTGAACACACGAATAATCAGGCACATATTACCTTGTCACGCGAATATGGAACGGTATTATCGAATCGAAAGTGGAAGTTATAGACTTATGAGTGACTTATAGTTGATTAGTAACTCATTTTAGTAGCATGAGTTATGTGTATATTAGGGGTGCACAGTATTTTAACCTGTTGGATTCTGGAATTAAAACACTTCCCGTAAAATCCATATGTTTGTCTAGTCTAGTCAAGTCGTGCTTGTAAAACTTGCTTTGTTTTATTTACAAATTTGTAGAAAATTAGGTTTTTAAATACTACAAACTTTTTTGTTTTCTAGTTTTCTATTTCATCCAAAAAAGCAGCCCAGGTCATGGATCTAGCGACCGGATCATCTGCGATAGAACATCTAAGATTAAAGCATGAATAAGTTATTTCTTACAATCTTGAAATCTTAACGGGCCTGTTTGTATAGTGGTTAGTTATCCTGGCTACTAATAAAGAAGTCGTAGGTTCAATTCAGGACAAATCACAAAATTCTGTGTGGGTGTAATTTGTGCGTAATGAGTATATGTATAGAAATATATAAATGTTATAGTTTAGCAACTAGACAGAGTAGGTATGTTTTGATCTCAAAAAAAACAGACTGCGATCGATCGATATAAAGCCACCTTCAAGGATGACTTGTGCGACCATTGAATAACCACCGTCATCCAATACCAATTGTATCGTCATACCTTGATTGCCTGCTTTAGAGTGGACCAGACTGAGAGGCACTGAGTTCAATAAACGCACATGAGTAAAATGAAAAGATACACTTTTTGCCATATGAACGATTAAGTACAAGCGTACTTAAAAATGTATAGCTGAATCGTTTGTTTGTTTTGTTAAATGCATTAATTTCAAGACTATTCCGAGTTGAAAAACTCTTAGTGTTACGCGACCAAAAGGAGCATTGATGTATTAAAAAACCCAAGATACACATTCAGCGTCTCAAAACCGTCCTCATAAAATGAGCGCACAATTTAAAATTGTGCTACCATTTCAAATAGTCTCGCGTCGCTCGCGTCTCTGTGCGCTCGTTAAAAATGCCGAAGTGTTCGATGCGGAATTGTAAAAATATTACGTCAAGTACGTTAAAAAGGATGGGATTTCGTATTTTCGGTAAGTAAAAGAGTTTGTTGATTTATTTTTGTTGTTTTTATGACTAAATATCGGAAGCAATATGTGATTTTGATTTAATTTGCCTAAAAACTTCACTCAACGGTCCAAGTATAATACGACAAACTTGAATGGCCGCTTTTTCAGTGTAAGAACGACTACTACACAACCTTTTATTTTAGTCGCACAATCCAAACGACCCTGTTCTAATTTTAATGGAGTCGATTTTTTTTTTGTTTAATATTTATTAATAAGTTTATTTAATTTGAACTTTTTTGTATTTAGTTTTTCATGAGTATTAAAATTTATAAGTTACAAAATATATTAAAATAATAATATAGTTATTAATCGAATTGCAAAAGGAAAGGGGGTCGTCCAATCGACGTTATTATTAAAGTTCGTAAATATTATATTACCTATTATATCGATTAATTAGGGGACAACTTATGGGTTCGCAACATACTGCATGCTAACTTTCACTTGGATTAGAAGATCTAGGTTAGTGATTAGCTTATAGCTTAACTAAAACTACCCACATTGATCCCTACTAATATTATAAATGCGAAAGTAACTCTGTCTGTCTGTTACGCTTTCACGCCTAAACCACTGAACCGATTTTGATAAAATTTGGTATGAAGATAGAACTGAACTTGGGAAAGGACATAGGCTACTGTTTACCGCGATAACCGACATACACGCGGGCGGAGCCGCGGGCGAAAGCTAGTATTTTTATATATCAATGACTAAGTAGGATAGTTTTGTATGCCGCTTTTGTTTGAGACTGTGCATCTAGGGTTTTTATAATCAATGAAAAGGAGTTAGAATAAATAAGTGAAAAGTCGGTGGACTGGCAGAGAATGCTTTAGGCATTAAGTCCGCCGATGCATGTATTTGTGCATAAAGTAAATAAATAAAAGTATTGCTTTTGAGAGTTTCAATTATGAAACATGATGGGATTGTTTCCCATTTAAAGTTCTAAAATATACGCAACAGAATATGTCTGCAATTTTTTTTGTGGTAAACAAATTTGCTACACACAATAGGAGCAACTAGTAATATTAATATCGAAATGTGGTTGGCGCTCTATTGTCAGGCCTTATTGGTTCAAATTAAAAAAGTAATTTCATATGGGATAGTCAATTTATCAAGTAAGTTTATTTATGGGCTTTACAACATCACGCCGATCAAAAGAAGATGAATAATATGTTGCAAAAACGAGCAAAATTATTTCTTTTGAGAAATGCAGACGAATTTGTAAAATATATTTACATATCATCTTAAAAACGTTGTAGGCGTTTGTTAGATTTATTTCAATATTGAAATTAACGTGCATTTTCAACCAAGTCAATCTTTGATTAATACATTAGTATAATTTCTTATTTTTCCAAATATTCAAATGTGAATCATGGCCTTTTTTTAAAAGAGACGTGAGATTGACCAGTTGAAACCGATTCGGTACCAGAGCGGAGCGGAGTCCTACATTTCGTGACAGTTACCGTATCTTTTTCGTTTGGCAAAAAAAATTGGTGTACACTTCTTATACTCTTTACTAATTTATAAATTTGAAAATAACTCTGTACTTCTGTCTTTCTGTAATGGCTGTCCGCTTTCAAGGATAAACCAAAAACCGCTGCAACGACTGAAATGAAATTTGACATAGAATTTTGATGAAGAACATTCGCTTCAGAGCACTTTGCTGCAAAAACCGACATTCACGAAAGCGAAGCGTTGGGCAAAAGCTAGTTTAATATGTTAATTAGAGAAACAAATAGAGAAAATTTACATTTTTCTTCTACGTTTACTTAATCGCGCAATATTGTAGTAGTTTGAAACTAACTAGTTAGAAACTAGCTGTCGCCTGTGACTCCACTCGCTTGTATGTCGGTTATCGTGGTACAAAGAAGCCTATTTTCTTTCTAAGGCTGTAGACTATCTGTATATTAAATTTCATTTTAATGGGTTTTCTAATTTTGTAATTAAAAAAGCGCGACAGAAAGAGCTACTTTCGGATTTATACGAGTAATATTAGTAAGTATTTACCTTTATTTATTTTTATTTTAATCCTACCTAGAGCTAGGTATAACTACACAATATAATAAAATATGCAAAATATTGCTTCTATTTCGTCACGCAATTGATAGTTGTTTTCATTGCAGAGTTTATGAAATCGATTACTTTCGTGGAAAAATTAGCTAAATTCAGAATTTCAGTTGTAAAGGAACACAAATATTTGTTCTGAATTCAACTTACATCAATTTTACTTGTTTTTTTCCTTATACTTTTTTCTTAAAATACTTATTGTGTTTTCGTTGATTAGCTATTCAAATCTATTAAATAAAAAACACTGCTTATTTCATTAATAAGTTTTTCAGCCAGATTAGGAACATCAATATGAGCAAATCGCGATCGTTGTAGGTACTGGGGCCTTTTTATCAGCATCCGTTATTTCATTCGTTCATTATGAACCAGTATAGATTACTAAAAAAATGAAATCGTAGCTTGAATAAAAACAGTTCTTTGTTTAACAAATCTAGTGACGTAAAACGAGCATTTGAGATTAAAGTCTATCTTAGGTTGAACCAATCAATACAACACGCTACAATGATGGGCGGCGCCGCGTGAGGGTCATGATGTGACCGCGTGAAGTCGTTTTAACTTACTATACGTCTCAACAATATAACTAAAAATAATTATTGTAGATACAAAAAACCCAACTGCTTAAAACCAATGAACTGTAAAGAGAAAAACACGTAACACAATATCTATATAAAATTCGACAGACCGATGCATTTGTAATCTCACTATGTGTATATATATATTTGAAATGGTCTTATTATTAGACCTGATATCCATTTTGCTAAGGTAGAAAAAAAAATGAAATCCTACTAGGTACTCTCCTTTCTTCTACATTTGTGGGGGCAGGGGGGCAATTTGAAAATTTATATAGCCTATGATGTCACTACTCATATGTCAAACTTCGTCTAATTGTTTCGGCTGTAGGGCGAGGCAAAGAAATAGAACATATGCTTGAAAAACAATACCCTACTTCTGACGCAGTCGGGTGAATATCGAATTTACTGTACAAGAGTAAGACATCAGTATGATCGACTTTAGTCAGCAGGAGATACCTCTTAACATAACATTTTTATTTGACTCTATCCATATATCATAGGTGAGTAACATGACTTGATAGATGATTTTCGTAACACGTCATATGTTTTTACAATTACTCATACTGTATTATCGTGAAGTTACAACCGCAACCGTCCGGCGTCTGCACCACTGACATGATTTCAGTGGTGAGCGGCGATCTCTCCTCAAGTTCCGTCTTTTAAAGAAAACAGTGACAGTGTTGATGAGTAATACGTTATTCAGGCCGAGACATTGCAAACTAAAGAAAAAACTCTAAAAACGTTTTTAATGTTGTTAATATTGAGTGTTGATTTCAATCGTCGTTGTTGACCATCGACAGACATTTCAGTGAGCCGTAACGATAAATGATGTTTAGTTTTGTTAGTAAACCTTTGAAAGATATCCTTTACATGGACTTTACAGCTAGAAGGCACCGACATTGCTTGAGGGTTACATGTTGCGGTTAACCTGTGTTAGGTTACAGGTTTGCCATAACAGTTGAACTCTACTTAGCACAGCTGGTGCTGAATGGAGTTCAATTGTTTTGGATGGGTTTAGCTGTGCTGGTAAACCTTTTTTTTAACGTGGATAATGTTTTTTGCATCATATTCGTAGTGTGGAGACGAAACCTATGTATTGGTCTCCCACAGATGCGGTCTACCCACTACTTAGGCAGTGGGGAGTTGCTCACTACTACTAACTACGGTAGGTACCCGTGTTCAGACTCAGTCATAGTAGTAATAATACCGAAACAAACCACTCAGGTGCCTTGTTTTTATTGTTTTTTTTTGCAATGACTGCATTAGTACAAGAAAAACAATAGTTCACTTAATACCTATGTTTTTTTCTTTAAATGCAATATAAAATACTCGTGCTACTTATATCGTCATAACTACAACATTGCGCACCTTAATATGTTTACGTATTGATTACGATTAAACATCCTGCAGATAAGCCTCATCCAATAACCATTCGTGATGTCACATTTATGATGTACTATTTATTCCACTCACATAGTTTTCTCAGGGTTTACATATTCCGCGTATTTGTCAAATGTCGTAATAGATTACAAAATCGATGAACATAGAATTTTGTACGTTCACTCCAATATAAACACCGACAATTAACGTCTCATTGACGTCAGACACTTGAATTGCTCACAAATTATACAAATTTTTACGACGAATAATTTTATAAGCGAAAGGATACAAGTTTTATTTAATCATTATCATTCTCATACCTTTAGTAGTATTAGGTTTTTATCATAAATGATGTGCTTTGTACATTATCTTATATGACCGCCCTAATTTGTTACACTAACCATACACATTAAAATATTCTAGGGGTCATATCGATCAATTCATCTGTAATTGTTCTGTCTATAATCTATAATACCTGATATTTTTATTAAATTGACAAGGATTTGAAAATTCCAGACCATTGACAATCACAAAAACTTGTTTATATATAAGGATAGGCATATAATTTGACTTCAAATTCGTTAGTTAGTATACCGATATACCGAAAATTTATTGCTACCACAATACATTTTCGGTAGTAATAAACCGAAAATTTATTCTTGAAAGAACGCAGTTCTTCCACCAATGGGTGGAAGAACTGCGTAACGGGGAAATAGGTCAACGTTTTATGGGACGCCCCTAATTCAGAACGTCAAAGTCAATAAGATCTAGTCCTTTTTTTTGCATCCGGTTACTTTTAATCGTCGTAAGCAATATCCTTGAAGTTTGTAGATAAAGGGTGTGTCAGCATCACGTTCTGAATCCAATGTTTACGTAAGTTAATTATAAAATAATTAAAAAAGCTGGTAAAATATCAATAGCGTCCGGCGTCACGACAACCTTAGCCCTCATAAGAGCGCCCGATTCTTCTTCGTAATCTAACTTTAAGGACGGTTTTACAGTTTTAAAATATTTTTTTAATGTGTAATAAAATTATTGCAGTTTTGCATAGGGAAATGATATTACACTTCATATATGTTTCATTATTTTCTGGTTGTTTTAATACTTCTTTTAGTAAGGTGTTCATGTTGTACATTGTTGATAGTGGTGAATGGTTATTAAAACCTTTCTGTATAGAACAATTGACAACAACATTATGTAGCATTTCATGGTTTGTAACATAATAATCAACTCACACAATGTGGTTTAGTGTATCTAACCGCGTAAATAAAGCAGTTCATGCTTATAATATATACCTCATGCAGAAGTACAAAAACCTTTACACAAGTTTCTTGACTTGGTAAGTACGGATATTATCAGGAGGTACTAGTGCTGTGAGTTTTCACACTTATTTCCGAGAGCTTGCCTCGTGCAGAAACGTTTGTGTACGTAAACGTTTAAGGTTGTTCCTCTTTTAAACAAACTTTTTTTAACAAAGTTACGACAAAGTTCTCTGAACCAGGTGCCTACACGAGTTTTGTCTTATTCTGAGCAAACGGTTCATACTACGTCATGCCATTTCAGCAGATCTCTTTTTCAGAAATTGTACTGCTTTGATTGATCAGAAAAAATCCATTTTTTTTGATCCTGCCAAAGTGACTCCACTCTGCCTGCCTGAATCAGTGCAAAAAGAGCAGTGGTCACCATCCTCATTGTGAATGCAGACAATGCAGCACAGTGCAGCGCGGCCTAGTGAAATGCTTCTGCTTCATTAGGCTTCCGATTTTGCACTTATCAATGAAAGATCGCACGAATGCTGTCATTTTAAGTTGGTCTTCTAGGAGAAGGTAATACCACTCCGGTTGAGCCGTTCCGCTCGTGCTGTAATCAGGGTGGTTCTACTTCTATTTTTATGTGCTTTTATAATCTTCCTTTTTTAAATAGGTAGTAGTGTTTTCTTCCGAACGTATTAACAAACGACCAATAAACAGATTTTGTCACGGTAAACTTAGTTTACTGTAGATGTTGGAAAACCAACCTTTAATAACAAGAAAAAAAACTGCTTAAATTGATTAGTTCCATTGATAACATTAAATACCCAAGGCGTTATGGCACATGTTTTCAACGTATGGTTTTTTGTGTAATATGAAATACATTCTTTGACCTAAGTGTCTTTAGATTTTCCGCACCTTTTTTAATTAATTATCATCGTGAGAAAACATCCGGTTAATACAAAGGGCGTGACGAAGAAGTTGTGCCTGAGTCGGGCCGTATTGACTCACGCGGCGTCTTGGCTATTGGGCTCAAGATTCATATTATAGAGAGTGACTACTGGCTATTCAACTACCCACACCTGGCTATTTAGTAATCACCGACTACTGCAAATTGAAGACGGAATTCAGAGATCAAGTATCGCACATCTTTTTTTTCCTCACCAAAAAAACCCTTTTGGTTTTCTATAGTAATTTTATTTCTTTCAGCCTTTTAGGGTTCTCGGTTCTGTCATGTTGTGGGTAGGCCTAGCAAAAGCCATTTAAAACTAGTTTCCTTAACCTCTGAACGATTCCAAAAACCCAGATACCATCACTCTTGTTCTCTCTTCAGGAGTAGAAATACACCGAAGAGAAAACAAAAGTTGTCCGTGATACACCCGGTATTGACTTCTAAAGTTGATATCTTAGCTTGAAAAAACACATAATTTATGATGTTGACAATCGATATGAATAGTTTGTTATCAACAGACATACTCGAGTGCCAACGCGTCTACGCAAATACTTATACTGTACTGACTTGTGTACCTTATGGTCTCAGGTAAATAAATCATCCAGGATGAAGCATCACCGGCATCACATATGTAACTTTTGATAACACTCCTACAGTTAAGTGTGTAGTATTTTTGTGTCATTTGTGAAATTTATACTGCTAATTAATTCATACACTTACGAAATATTCAGACGAACTTTGATCGGCTAGCGAGGGTGAGAGTAGACAGCCTGGGGACGGTGGCGCAGTGGCGGCTGAGAGTGGCGGCGCCAAGGACAACAATTCTCCTACAGACGCCGACATACTTCCTGCGGCTGCCAAGCTCCTGAGCCGGTCAGCCAAGTCCGTGTGACCACCATTATACATCTTACTGACATTCCCTTCCTTGTCATCACATTTATTTAGGTTGTTGATAATGCGGGGTCTCCGTAATTTTCGGGAGACTGCTCGCCATCGCCTAAGCCGGCAGGCCGCATTATTTAAAACATCTGCAGTTTCACGAAACTGCGGTTGCTCCCCGTCAGACTGCGTGGTGTTTTCGTCGTCGTCGATATGCTCATCTATGAAAGGCAACGTTTGTCCTAGTGCAGAGGGTGATGGCTCTCCATCACTAAGTGTTGCACATGGTGGACTTAAAAAGTCTCGTAAAGTAAAGGCAAGCTTCTGATCGGCATTTAATTCTAGTGGTGCATTTTTAGATTCTGACAAGTGCCGATTCTTCTTTTTTTTATGATCCTTTTCTTTCAAGACATCAGTTTCATTTTTTAGATCCATACTAAAATCTTGATTAAATGAAGGCATACTAAAAAATCGACAGTTAATAAAATTCATTTAAATGTCTAAATGCTGCATGGAGGCATATGTATTGTATATCTTGATAACTAAGATTTGATACTATTTTCCAGATTCCTTTAAATGTCTATTATTATGAAGCACATGAGAATCAGAAAATAATGTAGGGAACAATCCAATCATTTTTGTTATTAACGCAGACCGAACACTAATTTAAACTTTGTGTATATGTATGTATATATTCACATAGGCACAGACACAGTTATTTGATAGAACTTCCAGAGTTAAAGCACTGTATTAACTGTATACACACATCTTGTAGGGAAATCTCACGAATCTAGCATTATTAAAACTCGCGGCAATATCTAAACTGTAGTAAGAATTGCATTAACACGATTGGCCTCGAATTACACAAGCAGTGTAGGCTGAGTGGAGCACTACTGGCCGCCGCTATCATCCTATGCTATACATATACGTGACGTTCTCAACGCTACAGTTCTTGTTTGTATTGACGTACGGCCGGCTTGCGCAAAGCAACACTGGCGGTGGCGCCCCCATCGCAGTGCGGCAAATATAAATGATAACACATCTAACGCCATCTATCTTGGCCTTGGCACCAACATACTAACGCATCAGTGCCACTTTATAAGTACAAGATAATTTCAAAAGGTGGCAGTTGTAGAAATTCTGTTCATTTCACACTTCAGATAAAATCTATGTCTATTTATGAAATTATTGCACCTGTATACATATCACATTGATTACATTAAAAATTAATTAAAACTTAAAGTACAGCTTAAACACATCAAAGTACGCTGAAAAATGCCTTCTAAGGAGAGCCCCATGCTCAGCAGTGGACTGTTAAAAACTCTATAAAAAAGAGTGTTGAAAAACTGTTGTAAAAGTACAGCTAAAGTAATTTGTCCTTCATTATTAATTTCGTGTCTTTTTTATTGATTTGCTGTCTTCATATCATATCTTAAAGGTTTGCCATTTTCATTTATCTTTTATAATATTCGTAATTGCTATCTGAAATTTTCAGGATTTGTTATTGATGGCATACTTAAATTTGTTAGAGTTTGGCACGTTCTTTGTTTTATAGGAACTGAGGATTCGATGACTTAAATAAACCATAAAAAATGATAAAAGTTATCTATATCTTCATATTACATAAAGTTACTTAATCCGAATTTAGAGTATTATAAATATAAGCTACATGTTACAGCTTTTCATTTGCTTGTAAGAATATGGTTTACTAACAAAACAGTTTTTTTCTGATTTTCAAACTTTAATTACATCGGTGTTCATCAAACAATTTAAAAATTAATGAGTAAACGAATTTAAGCAAATGATCGTCTATCCATATTTCTTTCAAACTTCTGCGTTCAATCATTTTCAAGATCTAAGCAAGTCCAAAATATTAAGTAGCCCATCAATATGTTCAATACCTAACATAAGAACCACAACACACACAAATTTCGTTGTTTGCTAACATTTATTACGTAACAAAAGCTACTTTATTAATGTATTTCGTTTAGGTCTGTAACGACTTTTCTTTTGCTGGGGTTACGGTTGAAACTTTACTTCAGAAAAAAGTGTTTTTTTGACGAATAACCTACTAAATTTATGCTACGTTTAACACGCAAATTTTCTGTTGTACTTTCACCTCTCTAAAACAAATTTGTTTGGCTTTTTGCTGGGGTAACGCACGCAGGTGAAGTCCGAGGCGAGTCCGACACACCACCCTGCCGCATAGTAAACCCCGGTGGGTCACGGTCCGCGGGGATTTCCACACGTAAAAAAAAGGTGTAGGGTTTGTTTCGCGCTGGAAGTGCTTAAAGCTGATCCTATTACAGAAGCCAGGACGGCCTGCCGATTCGGCCTATAGGCCCATCGTGTTGCTGTACGAGGCGGGTAAATTGTTTGAGATTATACTCTCTGCCCGCATCGTCCGGCACCTCTGCGAGGTGGGCCCCGATCTATAGGACGCCCAATTCGGTTTCCGAGAGGGGCGTTCGACGGTCGATACCGTGTTGCGTCTTAGGGCCGTCACCAAAGAGGCAGTGAGCTGCGGGGGAGTGATGTCGGCGGTGTCTTTGGACATCGCCTCCAATAGTCTGCCATTCAGCTGCATCAGGGAAGCGCTCCACTACCTCGGAGTGCCAGAGTACCTGAGGCGGCTAGTGGCAGACTATTTAGAGGAGCGTACCGTCATGTAGGAGGACCAAGATGGTGTCTTGAGACGCAGGGCCATGTTGTGCGATGTTCGTCTCCTCCCCAGGATGGGTGTAGTCTGCTACGCGGATGAAACCTTAGTCACAGGCCAGGGGGCAAACTTTCAAGAGGCGGCGCGCCTGGCCACCACAGGAGCTTCCCTGGTTGCGGGTGAATTGTGACGCTGGGCTTTGAGGGTGGCCCTAGATAAGACGGAGGCCCTTTTGTTTCATGGGCCCCATCGTGGTCCACCCGCCGGCGCCTCAATCGTGGTGAACTCGGTCCGCGTACCGGTCCGGGCAAAGATGAGTTATCAGGGCCTGGTCTTTGACGGTATATGGCTCTTCGACGAGTACTGTTAAAAACATGAGACCGACTGATTAACGTGACCTCCGAATTAGGGAAACGCTCATAGCATATCACGCCACAAACGGTCTAGGTAGGTAGGTCTGACCGCGCCGTCGTTGCTTACCCTCGTTAATTTTTTCCAATCACCTAAGACCACTCGGCTATGAGCGCTTCGCTTATTTTAACTCTGATTAGGTAGTTATTTAGCTAGATTAGTTTTCTGAATAGAATTATTCCAAAGGCCGCGGTTTTCTTAACATCAAGACCATATAATGTTTTGACAATATCTCCATCGGGCTACAGATTAATACAACAATTAATTGGGTACCTATTACAAGAATATTGAAATTTTAAATAAATTTCAATATTCTCTTTATTGTTTTAAACGTACATAGATACAGGGTTTGATCCCTAGATCCCACACTAGGATTCCCTGGGTCATGGGATCTAGTCTCCTTCAGTCCGATGGGCGATACATCAAATAATTACAACTTCACCATGTAAACAATAAAGCAAGACAAAAAAGAAAAAGAGTTATACAAGGAAAGTAAATACATTAAATTCATGTAAACAAAAACATAAAAAAAAACAAAATGACAGAAAAAAGAAAGTGTGTGTGTGTGTGTGTGTGTGTGTGTGTGTGTGTGTGTGTGTGTGTGTGTGTGTGTGTGTGTGTTTGTTTTTGTGCTTTTTATCGTATGATTTTTAACAGATCCTCAGTGCCATCATAGTCAAGCTCAACTAGCCATTTGTAGATCTTTTTTTACAGCGGTATTTCGTTAGGTCAATGATATCTAATTTAGAATTGGTTTTTTTGTATAAGTAGGGGCCCATAAAGTTGTAACCTCACCTTCCAACCAACCTACGCCATCTCACAGATTTCCACGTCAACCTACGTTCTGAATGACTGAGTGTGACATTGCTCAGAGCAGTTTTGTGGAAACGCATGGTAATGGATATTACATACAATTGTTGTAGTTGGTAGGGTACCTGTACGATCGACTGTACCGATATAACATCAGCTGTTTTCATATCAGTGAATTAGTGGAAGCAATAAATAAGTATTACAGATTTAACTACTAAATAAAAAATAATAGAAATACTTTGCAAGTTTCACCCCGTATCAAGTAAAATAGCAGAGACACAAAGAAAAAGACTTAGTAAGTCTTAATCAAACTTAATAGTGTCACTTACAGCTGCTTTTAAGTCCTTCATACCGACAAACATGCTTCACTAAACAACTTCACAACAGAAATAATTTCCTTAATCTCTTGCTTAGTGAGTATTTATTCCATTCCCTGTAAATAAATTAATTGTGGCCATTATATTGTATAATGTGCTTCTTTCTTTTTACTACTTTCTTTTGACTCTACTATGCCTGATGGAAAGCACGAGTAGAATCAAGGAGTAGGGGCCACCATCCTCATTGTCAGAGAATACAATGCACCATGGCGGGTTTGGGAGTACAGATAACAACATTATAAGATCCATAATTCTAGAAAGACCTATTTTATATTGCCATTTTGAAATTTCGATAACTTTACACCGGATTGCTAATTCTATTTAATCTCTTCGATTAAAGTATATCTAGATATGACGTCATGTTGCGAAAAGATACCGCTACTCTATGTCGTTATGTTATGTACCGTTACCAAATTTTCGTGTTGTGTGGTTATTAGGTGAATAATAAATTCAGTTATTTACTGAAAATATAAGCATCAAAATCTAGATTTACTTGTGCCATGTTTTCACATAATAGTCAAATAATTTTATACAAATCCTTGGCATGAAAATAATGTAATTACGAGACAAAAAAATATTGCACTCATAGTTAATAATAGTTAAGAGACCGTATCGTTGCAAAAAACAAATGGAACGACCTCTATTAAATGTATGCAATTTTTATGTCTCACCTAGTGCATTATCCAATTTGCTATACTAATACCAATGATGTTATAGTAAAAAGAGAACATCATTGACTAATACGAGGTCACAATAACAGATGATTTTTCCACATTTAGCAAAGTACAGTGAAGTACTACATTCAGTAGTACTTGAGCAAACTTCCCACTCAAAGTTTATATAAAAAAACCTTAAGGCATGGACAGGCTGAGACGTGTGCCGAATTTTTTAAACGCGCTGTATAAACTAAACTAAATTTTCTTAGATATTAGAATTAGAACAGATTTAGTAAGAATATAATTCATAAGGATATGCTTGCAGTGTTCAAACATAGGATTGGTAAAATAGGTAGCTGATTCGCAGGTTACATGTATTTTTCATCCGTCCGTCATCGTGTGGTGATGGATTAAGAATACAGAGTGTCACCACCCCTATTCATCCCGCGTGTGTCCTAAAAGGCGAATATGGGATAAACTACGCAAGACAACGTCAATGCAAAGAGAAGGAAAACTTGAAACCAACCCTATACCAACCCGTCTGGCCAGCGTGGTATAGTAGGCCAAAACCTCCTTTCTAAGGATAGGCCTATATAATCCTGAAAATTTCAGCTTTGCAGAAATGACGTAGGTCTGGCGGCTCTGGGATCTTGCTCTATTCGTAAGAAAGTTGATTAGAATGTTTATGTTTGAATCTAAGCTAAATATATGTACTGCTTTTTGATAGTCAGCACAGAACCCATAGTCCTACATTTGAAATAAGGTAACAATGAACATTATTACTCTGACATATATTACGACATTTGTAAACCACCAATAGATGTCACCAATTATTTGCTATATGGATAATTACATGGCGATAAATTGTTGCAATCAATGAACGCACAAAAGTTCATTGCACCATGAAGGCTGAAATTATTAGGGCAATACCACATTGATTAAACATCATTTTAACAGTATATTAATGATTAGCTTTATTCCAATAACGACACCAAACACTGTTTAGCTGCGGTGAAGTGCACATTATTGAGTTCATATATTTTTCTTGTTTTAATGTGTTTGTGGATTTTAACAGCATGTTTGGGGTTACTGCCAGGAAATCCCTCACCTGCTGTGGTAGTGCCCGCGCTACCATCGCCTATTATTGTACCTACAGCTGCACCAACGACTACTACCACAACCACCACAACTACTACGACAACTACCACAACTACTACAACCCCTGCTCCTACGACGATTCCTACCACAGTGCCAACGCAACCACCGACAACCGTAACGACTACAACGCCTCCCCCAACAACTCTACCTCCTACTACTACTACGACGACGACGACAACAACAACTCCAGCTCCAACTACGACTACACAAGCGCCTGTGATAACAACAATAAATCCAAATATAGGTGGATACATAGTACCACTTCTCATTTGTGCTAACCCTACCATTGTATGTTCATATAATCCTAATGACTCAACTACAGGGCCACTGCCGATCGACCCCCGGCTCGGGACTACACCGCCGTCAGCAGCAATTAGACTGCCACCCATAAGTGGTTACAGTGCAGCCTTGCCACCGTCAGATTCTGCCGTAAAGTTTCCTAGATCACGCAGGAATGTAAAAAATAAATCTGTGAAGATTATTCCAGATGCATTCAATATTATTAAAAAGACAGACGGAATACACAATATTACTAAAAGACAAAGCTGCTCGTGTGTACTTGCTGGAACGTGTATTCGAAATTTAATAGACATAAGGATTGTAACTCCTCCGGTAAGCCTAAGTCTTTTTTCGGAATATGAACTAATTAACATAGAATTTTGAGACTAAGTCACACTGGCTAAGTCACTAATTTTTATTCAGGGGCAGTGTGCTGAGGGACAAGAATACTGTTGCGGTAATGCAACTGACGTTGAACCAGCGATCATAAGTTGTGGAGTGAGACAGGAGGTTCCACCTTCACCTGTAACACCAGCACCTGGACAGGCCAATTTCGGAGAATTCCCTTGGCAGGTACATGTGGACAAAAAATTATGTTTATAAGTATCTTTTTTTCCATTTCATAAATGTAAAACGACATTTTTATTTTTTTTTATTCCAGGGAGCTCTCATAACGGTGGAAAATTACTATGGTGGAGGTGTACTTATAGACGGATTAAATGTTTTAACCGTGGCTCATAAAACAGAGTAAGCATATATGATTTTAAGTAAAGGATTTTGAAATTGTTAATATTTTCTTTTTTATAACTGGTGATGGTGATAGATTTTCAGAAATACCTGTTAATTTAACAATACGTTTGGGAGAATATAATGGTAACGAGCCAGATCCAGTACCTTATCAAGAGTACTTAGTTTCGGAAGTGATCCGTCATCCTTCGTACAATCCTAATACTCTTCAAAATGACATCGCAGTATTAAGATTGGCTTCAGCAGTGCCGTTCACTCCCACTGCAGGATCCGCAGTGAATATCAATCGAGCATGTTTACCACCATCAGAAACCAGCTCTTATACAGGACAAAGGTATACATGCTAGTGATCTATCTCTATTTGAATCGGACTTTAAGTGTTTTTTTTAGTATGCTATGTATGTGTAAAAATAAACTATATATGTATTTGTATTAGTTGTTTCGTACACAGAGTACAAGCTCTGATTAGTTTGGAATTAGATGGCGTTGTTAGTACTTGTGAGTCACATGTCCAAAAATATTAATATTATGTAAAGCATTTTTAATTTACTTTAAATTATTGTTTATGTGTACTAAGACATAAAACTGATCACTAATCTGGGAATTCGAATATCCTATTCTTGCTATATATACTACTAGGCGTAGAGTTTTGACTGTAAATATATAAGATTTTAAGTCTTTGGATTAACACATTGTAGTTTTGGACGCAGTATGTGAAATTTTCTAGGTACTGTTTTCTGTTCAAAATTCAATTAAAGTATATTACTAGTTCAACCAGTTTTGCCTGAATATCAGTTTTTCCATGGAGCGACTGGCATCGGACCTCCGTAACCCTTACTTATAATTGAAAAAAGTGACACGTGATGATTGATTTTCTAGATGTTCAGTAGCAGGCTGGGGATATCAGGTATTCGGCCCAGAAGGTTTCATCCAGCCTACAATTAAAAAGGTGGACGTGCCCATAATTGACCCGGAAACATGCCAGTCACTGCTACGAACCACTCGCCTTGGCCCTAGCTTTACGCTAGATACTGCTTCATTTATATGCGCAGGAGGAGAAGAAGATAAAGACGCATGTACTGTAAGTTTATTCCTTACTCTTAGTTATAACAACGGAACTCTATATTTGCTGTTGTAATAGTGTACAACAACCAGAAATATTATTATGTGATGCCTACTTATTTTTCTTAAAAATACTCGTTACTACATTAGTGTTCAAAAGTCTTGAGTATCTTAGTGGTATGAGTTGTTCGATTTATAATTTCCTTAACCTTTCTGGTCACATTTAAGAAACTCCTGTGACGTTTTGTGGAGTGTCCGCCGGTAAACGAGTCAGTTGAGGGCTTTTACCAGCGCCAAATACGGTCCTTAATTTAACTGTAACCACGGGTAAACGGGATAAGTTTTCCTCTCTAGAAGCTAGTCGCGAGAGGTTCTGAAGGATAGCAGCACAAAATCCGAAAGGGTGACAGCGGTAACAGACGTAAATAAAAAGGCCTTTCCTTAAAAGTCTAAAAAAAATATAGACTAATCTGTTGAAGAAACAAATAAAGGAAATAATTTACATGATTACAAGTATTGATGCGTTCATGGATTTTTTTTACACATTTAAGGTGCTATTGATTTATAAGGATAGCCTGTAAGGGTCAAAATTACTATTATGTGTTCTTGTCTGTTTCTATTATTTTATATTTTTTTATGTAATTTCATGTTTAGGGTGATGGCGGTTCTGGTCTTGTCTGTGAAGTGGATGGAAAATGGGTATTGGTGGGTCTAGTCGCGTGGGGCCTCGGCTGTGGAGACGCCAATGTTCCCGGAGTATACGTGAATGTGGCTACATTCCTACCTTGGATAAGTGAACAAATCGCCGCACAATGAATAATTTATTATCTACACTAAATAATGTACATATATTCGATAGTCGTTTTTACGTACTACTGAGAGTTACCTGAGATGTTACCACTTTATATAAATATTTTTTATTATTTTTTACTAACTTTATGTATAATTTACCAGCATTGTAAAGCGGTCTAAAAAAAAGAATATCCGTTATATTGCATATATTACACTGTTTTTACAGTTATTATACAAATAGGAGAGCTTTACGGACTTGCTCATAATTGCTTATTTGATCACATCCAGCACTTATGTCATGTATGGAATATGTAAAATTCTTGTTTCTATAACAACAACAACAAATATTATGTTAAAATATTATGAAAGAACAAGGATAATTTGTTACCTTTATTTGTTTTCATTACTAAGCAGATTATATAATATAATTGGTAGAATACGAATATTTGTAATTTAATATAAAACTTTTGCTTCTCGTATTGTCTTTTTTATTTTCTTATGTCAACTTAGAGAACTATTAAGAAATCAGAAATCTAAAAATTTATTGTTCCTAAGTATGTATTAGACACGTTTACACATCTATATTTTTAATATCAAGTGCAACATTTAAAACAAAAAGAGTACATAATTGGATTGTTTTGGTTGTTTTTTTATTGATAACATTTCTAAGTTGCTAAAATATAATTATTACACTCATTTATTAAATATGAATATTTTTATCATTTTTTTTAAACATCTGTTACTTGATTTAAACTATGCTGTTATCAGTTCAAAGAAGAAATATCGGTACTCATTACCTAACTCGAGAAAGCTGTTTGTTTTCTGCAGTTAAAAACTAAAATAAAAGTTATTTGAAACACAACCATACTCGAGTACCGATCGACGTAGCCAATATAACTAAGACCGCCCCTAGCCTAGTTGCAAACGTTTTTGTTTTCTATTCTATTCTATATTCTCTTGTCTTATAGGTTAATCTGACTCAGTTACGTGATCAGAACAAAATTTTAGCCATTTTTTTTTCTCTATGGCAATCTGTCATACTAACAAGGAGCCTTGCTTCTGGCTGATGCAATCAGGAAGTGTCTTTAGCAACAGTGAGCCATCCACCATTCTTTGGAAAGCTTTCACTTCGTGTGACAAAATCTATCCAGGAGTATAGGAATGCTATGTCTATTTATCGTTTGTGCTGGAGTGTTCCGCCTCCACTCAGCTTTAATGCAAATACATTCTTATGTCCAGATAGTCTCTTCTGATATTTATTACTAATGCTGGTGATTTCTTCTCTGACGGTAGTGATTTTTAAATCATTGTAGATATATTTGTTGCTAACATAGTGCGGGACGTTTAACATTTTAGCTAATAAAACAAGAGAATAAAGAAGTAGAATAGAGAATAGAATAGAAAACGAAAAACGTTTGCAACTTAGCTAGGGGGGCTGGTCTCGTTCTACTCAGAGCTAATAACTACTAAGTTCTAGAGTAGGTAGTGCATCTATACGAATATGTCAGGATATCCTGCGGCAAATTACAGTGACAATCTATTTCAAAACATAGAGTATGTTAAGCTTGTGTTCAGCAATTTATTACATGGATATATTATTACATTTTTAATTATATGTTTGTTTTAGAAAAAAATGATTGGTTAACGTTTGTATCTGTTTGAAGTTTAAACAAATAAAAAATAAACCTAAAGAGTAATCTACAAAGTCTCTCTATTTATCTATCATAGTCACTTATTTTTGTGCAAGATTGCTTACAGAAAAAAATATCCGTATGGTAAAGGGCGCTTTTAAGATTCAGGAAGATTTGGTTCATTTTACTGGGTTAATAGATTAGCATTATTAGTACATACTGATCTGGTATTATGTCAAATATCTTTTATAAAGGACTTCATGACATATGTAATGTAGGTATTTAGAAAGGGTGGTGTTACCTACTACTAAGTACAATCTCTTACAGACATTCGTAGAATGGATCAAGATGTTTCGGTGAGACAGTAGGATTGGTAGTTAAAAAGAAATATAAATATAGACATGGTCAGTAACAACACATATGAACTTCATCAAGTTCTGTAAAACACGTTATAATCGGTTCCAAAAAGGCGATAGGAGGCCTTCATATGTCTGATTAGTCAGAGACGAATCTTGGTTCGAGAAGTGATGCTATGATATTATTAATATATTTTAAACATTTAACACGAATACTGTAAAATTATTTTATTGTTTTTTTTTCTACAAAAATGACTAGATATAACGAGTATAAGACAGATCTAGTTAGAAAATTGGATTATTTGTGGGTGGCGGTAAATAGCCCTTCTATTTACCTTAAACCACAAATAACAAAATAGTAATAAAAGCGTATAAATCACTAACTAGTGCTCTTTTACTACATGATCACAACAGATTTGTCCAGAACCTGTAGTGGATAAAGTTCTATCACACTAACTATTGCTATTATTCCTTTTAACAATATCAATACAATTTGCTGTTGCAAAACATTTAGCAAACAAAGGAATACAAAATGTTTGTCGTGTTACAAATGTATACAACTGTACATTTGTAATGAACAATCGAGCGAATGGTCAAACAAATGGTCTTCACACCATGATAGCTGAAATAATTAGGGAAAAGTCGGTACCAAACATATTTATTAGCTAGTATTAACCATACCTCAACATCAAATACGGTTCGGCTGCGGTGGAGTACAGTTTACTAAATATAAATCCTTCAAAATTTTAATGAGCTTGTGGGTTATAACAACATGTCTGGGCCTATTGCCAGGGAATCAGACAAATGCAATGGGTGTCACTGTACCTGTAACTACATCAACGGCTTCATTGGCAACAGAACAAACAACGACTACTGGTAATTTAACTACAATTACTACAACGCCTGTGTTTAAACACAGTTCCGACGATCTATATCTAGTAACGGTATTGTTCAATTTTAAAGCGTCATAAAAAGTGTTGTTACTGACCATGTCTATATTTATATTTCTTTTTAACTACCAATCCTACTGTCTCACCGAAACATCTTGATCCATTCTACGAATTTCTGTAAGAGATTGTACTTAGCAGTAACACCACCCTTTGTAAATACCTACATTATATATCTGACAGGTTTGTTAATGATACTGTTTTCAAAATCAAGTTTTACGAATAAAAAGTTTTCTACCACAGATAACTTTAAGTTTTTGTATACCCGTATTATCTTTGTAATAAATTTTCTATAATTCTTTTAAATCGTCCACAGGAACGCTTCGGATTGTTTCTAGACTCGGCACTACTCTGGCTCCTTATGCAGCTAAAAACATAACATCTTTTTTTGGTGACAGTGCACAAGTATCATCGTATAACACTGCAGTAAAAGTTCTTAGACCGCACAGATATCCATACCGTAAAAACATGACAAAAACCAATACCTACACTAATGTTCGAAAGACAAACAATACACTAAGTATTATAAAGACACAAAGTGGTACATGTGTACCTGCGGGCACATGTATTCGAAATCGCATAGATGTAAGAATTGTTACTCCTCAAGTAAGTAATAGTATATAATATGCGGCAAATAAATTGAAGAATAATATAGAAACATTTAGTAAATCCTATGTTGATAATTAGGCGCTGTGTCCTGCAGGTCAAGAATACTGTGGAGGCACACCTACAAAGGGTGACTTATCCAACACAAGTTGTGGAGTGATACAACCAGCTCCTCCTTCGCCGGTTATACTAGAACTTGGTCAAACTGGCTTTGGAGAAATTCCATGGCAGGTGCTTAATATTTTATGTTAAAAAATATTTTGTTTGTAATTTTAACCGTCATAATATAAGTATCTTGTTTCTCAGGGAGCACTATTGGCGGCTACAGATTATGTCACAGGGGTTGTACTAATAGACGGATCAAATGTGTTAACTCTTGCTCATAAAGTATCACCGTTGAAGTACGTGTCACTAGTCATTTCGAAGTTTTACCCATTAATGTCTGATCATCTGACTTCATGTAAATATAGTTTTTTTAGTATTTCAGATCTACCTAATAACTTAATAGTCCGATTGGGTGATTGGGTGAAAATTCTGAAGGATACTGTGTCATACCAAGAATACACTGTACTGAAAGTATTCAGCCACTCAATGTACAATCCCAGTACTTTAGAGAATGATATTGCAATATTGAGATTGGCTTCAGAAGTGCCATTTACTCCAAGTGTGGGGGCAGCAGTATCTATTAACAGAGCATGTTTACCACTATCATCATCTACTACTTATACAGCACGAAGGTATGGGTCCATTTTCTAAGGAAGATGTCAACTTTTGAGTGGCACACGGGTAGCATATTCATTGCTTCCCGTTTACAGTGTGCCACACAGTAATACATGAACCTATCACTATTTAATCCTATTAATAGGATAATCGCGAAAAGATTTGGATGAAACTTTACAGTAATATAGCTTATATATCAGAATAGCACGTAGGCTACTTTTTACATATATAGGCTACTTTTTAGATATGTTTTATATATAGATTATAAAAATACATAAATCATAGATGTCAACATGTATCACTGTTTATCTCTTGTCATAACTTCACAGGTTGCTAGGCATAACACACTTGCATAGCAACCATAATAATAGTTTCCTGAAAATAGGCGGGTAACAGCGCGGGGCACAGCTAGTACTAAATAAAATAATTCAACAGACTAATCAACATTATAATTATAAGATGGTTTTAATGTTATAAAAAAGTTAAAAAAAAAACCAAATGTATTAAGTTTAGTTTGCCAAATGTAAGGAATATCAGTACAAATCTAGTTTTAAACAATGAAGTTATTAATTTTGTTGATTCAACGGTTTTTTTGGGAATTACTTTAGATAGTAAGTTACAGTGGGGCGCCCAAATATCGTGTCTCGCAGGGAAACTCAGTTCTGCAGCGTATGCTGTCAGCAAAGTCAGACAGACACGGATGTGGAAACAGCAAGGCTAGTATATTTCGGTTATTTCCACAGCGTCATGGCGTATGGCATTCTGCTATGGGGCAAGGCAGCTGATATTCTAACAATTTTCATTCTCCAAAAACGTGCAGTGCGTGCGATTTACAAACTAGGTGCACGAGTTTCCCTTAGAGAAAAGTTTAAAGAGATAGGCATTATGACAGTTGCATCACAATATATATTTGCAAACATTAAGTTTATAAAACAAAATATGCATTTATATCACAGGAATAGTGACGTTCACTCGGTGAACACGAGACATAAGCATAAATTAGTAGGTCAATATCATAGGCTACATAAAACGCATAATTCATTTATGGGTCTTTCCGTGCGATTTTTTAATAGGTTACCAGCTAGTGTTATGAGTCTATCAGTGGAAAAGTTTAAAAATGTAGTCAAAACTTATCTTATACGTAGAGGTTATTAAACAGTTGACGAATTTTGAAATGATAGAGAAAAATGGATTTGACTACTTGCTCCTTGTCATTTTATTCTACTCATGTAAATGTTGTTATCACATTGTTTAAGAGCATGATTTTACTTATGTAAGTAAAGATTCTACGTGACGAATAAAGGCCATTCTTCTCTTTCTTTTGATCTTAAAATTAATATTTTATATTTAATCTTTCGTTACCAGTAATTTGGCCAATATTTGAGCACATATAGTTTTTACCTTTGTTGTAAGTTGATGCTCCTACTATGTTGTACCCACTGAGGCTGTTGTTTTTTTTTTTTAATTAGCTTATGTTCTAATTTTTAATCACTATAATTTGCATCAGTCCTCTAACATGGTGTATAGTATATTAGTGGCAGCACCTTATCCCCATATCAGGTTTATAAACGTTAAAACTATGTAAACATTGGCGATTTGAAAGGAGTGGCCGCGAGTTTTTATTGCCATGATCTTTTCTCCGGCTTTACCTATTGTTTGCGAACATGGATAAATGTACATGTAGAATCTTGACCTGTCACAAGAGATGTATTGTGTCCTAAGTGAATAAAGAATTTTGAATTTTTTTGAATGTAAAGGAATTCATGCGCCGTAATGCAACTTTTAATTTTGTTTCAGATGTATCGTATCAGACAGGCGTTATCAAAGGTTAGGTCCGAAAGCCTTTGTCAAGGAGATTCGCAAGAAGATTGATGTGTCCTTAGTAAACTCGGAAAAATGTCAGTCACTACTGCAGACAACTCGTCTTAGTTTCGAGTTGAATATACAATCATCATCGTTCATATGCGCACGTGGAGAAGACGATGAAGATGCGTGTACGGTAAGTTTTTATCAAATGAAAAAAATATGTTTATGAATAATGATAAACTTATTAATTCAATATTAAGGGGTTTCACATTTATTCAATGCGATTTAAACAATACTTACACTATGACATGATATCAAGGTAGCAGAATCACACTGATTCCAGAAAGAATTGACAGTCTCGACCTGACTGGGCTTGAGGAATCAATTCAAATAATTGTTTTGGAGTTTGGGTGATTTCTGTGTATAATATGTATGTATTAACAAAAAAAGGTATTTTTAAGAATTTTTATCAGTTGTCTTATACCTATAATACAAGCTCTGCTTAGTTTGGGACTAGATGGCTTTGTGTAAGATGTCCGAAATATTTAATTATGTTTTTATTAACCTCGCATAGAAGACCACCTAAAAATGACAGCATTCGTTTGCTCGTAATTTCGTTGGTGAATGCGAGACCGGAGGCTCCAATAATGCAGACGCATCTAGTTAGGCCACCATAGTGTGTTCACCACGCTGCATTATCTCTTCTTGGATTCTACTTAAACTTTCTATCCTCTACAGAGTGAAGGCATTTTGGAAGGCCAAAATTTAGCAGCTTTGAATATATTAAAAAAATGTGATCACCAGAGCACCATATCCAAGCAATGTTTCTTGAATTCTAGATGTTTTTCCATTGATACAAATCTTTACTTTTTTGACGTTCGACTTTGTACGAACGAGTATTTAAGTAGATACTAATAGAATTCGAAATAATTTTCAACTTTAGGAAGATGGCGGATCGGGTCTACTTTGTGAAGTTGATGGCAAGTGGCATTTAGTGGGCATGTATACCAGGGGGCTCGGCTGTGGTGTGGCTAAGATGCCAGGAATATACCTCAACGTGGCTACTTTCTTAACTTGGATACAAGATAAAATCACATCATCGTGAACTTTTCTGTGGATACGTTCTTTTTTGTTTATTTAAAAACATACAGAAGTCAAGAGTTAGGCGAGAAGAAGACCACAAGAGATTTTAATTTTTAGTTAATTATTTGATATGTTCTTAAATCGACTTTTTTACTGTAACTTATAGTTTTTGATAATAAAGAAAATGTGCAATTTAATTTACCAGAGATTGCAATTTCTTCAAGAGATCTCAATTATTTTACAAAGATAAGCTGTCATTTTTCATGTATCATGTATGTTTCTTGAGGAGTGTAGGCGAACACTAAGAGAGGATTTTTTTAAATTCCACCCCTAAGGGGATGATTAAGGCAATTAAAGTTTATATGAATATTTGTATATAAGTTGTATAAATTTATACATCAGAATAATACGTGGGCGAAGCCAAAAGTTAGTGAGAATTAAGAAACAAATAAAATTTGTTTCTTCATCATCATCATCAATCACGATGACAAACAAATTATCCTAGATAAAAATAATCTTTCAATCAGTTCAAATGTTTTGATGTGTGTACTGTTACATACCCCTTTAGTATGGGAGGTTCTTGAGGAGTGTAGGCGAACACTAAGAGAGGATTTTTTTAAATTCCACCCCTAAGGGGATGATTAAGGCAATTAAAGTTTATATGAATATTTGTATATAAGTTGTATAAATTTATACATCAGAATAATACGTGGGCGAAGCCAAAAGTTAGTGAGAAGTAAGAAACAAATAAAATTTGTTTCTTCATCATCATCATCAATCACGATGACAAACAAATTATCCTAGATAAAAATAATCTTTCAATCAGTTCAAATGTTTTGATGTGTGTACTGTTACATACCCCTTTAGTATGGGACATTGCTGACCTAAGCATTAATAAGCAGGTATCATATATCCCAGTACTCAAAGCGTCATAAAGGTACTTCAGTCTCTTCCGAACCCTAAGATTGAACACTCGTCTTTTCCGTTCTAATTGTAACCGTTCTATTTCCATTAAAGTGTTCATCATTAATTAATTTTCTTTTTTAAAAATTCAAAATCAAACCCCCGTGTAACAGTACGAACTAATTTAATATATCATTAAGATTCTTTATAAGTTCATTTTTGGAAATAGGCAATAATGAGGTTTCGGCCTATTATGCAACGCTGGCCAGACGAGACACTATAAAAATTTATTTCAAGTTTTCCTTCTCTCATAAATGTATAGACAGATCAGAAAGTCACTCAGCCTTCGATCCCGGTTAGTGCAACCTGCAAATCTTTTCTACCAGTCATCCAAGGGTTTGAACGTAATACCAATCGTCCCCGTATCAATTCCCGTAAATAGGTATTGTCTTTACATGTCAATTTTAAAATATTAAAAATACCTATTATATTTTATGTTGAAAAATAGTAAATACTTACCTTAAATACAGGACCGAGATTATTTGTTAAAGTATTGTTTTGGCAGGTGTTTGACCAATCAGTAAATTAAAGTATCTCTTTATTCTTCACTCGTCTAAGAAACGGACATTCCACACTTTAGAATCATTGTATTTAATTTATTAGAAACAGTACCTATCTGGGGAAAAAAATGAGTTTCAAGTTACTGAAACTGAAACAAACTTTGTGTTGTGTTATTTATATTAGTTAATTTGTTGGATTACGTTCTCCATCTAAGAACTGTTACGACCCTTATTCATGAAACATTATGTGAAATAACCTTGAAACAAGCCTCACACCAATCCGTCTGGCCAGTGTGGTATTCTAGGCTAAAACCTTATTCCTAAGGAGAGGTCACATACAGTTACAGACCGTCAAAGACTGTGAATGATGTTCCTTAAACGTGCATATTTATTTATACATTATTATTTAAATCAAACGCTGACCTGATCAGCTGCTGACTCTACTCTTCCTGATGAAAAGCATGAATGGAATCCGAAAGTCGTGGTCACCAACTTTGTTGCGAATATGGATAACAACATGATGACCCACACTAGTGACGCCTAGTGAGTTTCTATTTCACGCCTCGCTTGAAGGAGCCGGGATTATAGTGGCTGTGGCTTAAACGAAAAATCACGCATAAATTATGCAAATCTGTAGACAGACGCACATGAAACAGCCACATTTTTACCCGACCACCTCAGAGCTGAAGGAGGGTTATGATAACTGTTTTCAGGCTTTCGCGACTTTTACACATAGTCATGTTTTTTACTGTATACGGGACTTATTCGCGATAAAATTTAAAAAAGTTACGATACCTTCTATTTTCCGACGTTTCGAACGGGTTATACCGCTCGTGGTCACGGGTAGACCCGTAGAGTATGAACGTCGGAAAGTAGTGAAAGTACGTGACAGGCTATGTATGTATGTTCATCTGTTCCTTCATAGCTCCTCAACTACTTATTAGAACTGGATAAATAAGGTATCGCTAGAAGCGTCTCGATCGTCCGCTAGTTATAGTTATTGGAACTAATATGGAGCCTTCTATCAGTCAGAAGGTACTGCGGTAAAAATAAATTTGAGATAAATCTGCCGTGTTTAGTATCATTGTAAAGGGCGTTACTTGCACATTTCAAAAATATATATGTGATATTTCTATGGTGTTCTTGTCTGTTCTAACTTTAAATATACTTTGCAAATAAATTAATGTTCTAACTCTTAATATTTTTACTCTTACTTTTACTCTTATAACTTTCAAATAAAATAAATAAAAAACTAAAACCTAACTACGACAAAAAACGATGCTGGAAAGTGTGGTACAAGATTTTCAGGACACTGGATTAAACAACGTTACTGAAGAAGCAAGATAATAGACACAATTATTATCAGTGTACCGAGATAAACATCTTAACTGTTCATATCACCTATACGCAGACGACCTACAGGTGTACACACATTCAAGAGTTGAAGAAATCTCACACAATCGACAAAGTCAACAATGACTTGGACTTCATAAAGAACTGGTCAACAAGGTTTGGGTTGTCGGTGAATCCAACCAATTGTCAGGTTATTGTTATCGGGAGCAAGCAAATACTGAGTAGTTTGGATATGACGGTCGTTCCACCAGTTATATACAACAACGTGACCATACCTCTGAGCACAGTGGTAAAGAATCTGGGGCTATATTTAGACGCGACACTTGATTGGCGAGCACAAGTCACACACGTCAGTCTGAAAGTCACCTCATGTCTCCGTGCTTTATACCGTCTCAAAAATTTTCTTCCTGTCAAAACCAAGGCTACGCTAATGCAGTCCTTAATTATTCCCTTAATTGACTTTGGTGATGTGTGTTATCTTGACCTGAATGCAGATATCCTCAATAAATTAGACCGCCTTCTTAATAACTGCATTCGATTCGTTTTCAATCTTCGCAAGTATGATATGAAAGTTCTGGAGTGGAGACCGCGTCTCGGTAAACGTAGTGTGGGACGCCCACAGGCTAGGTGGAGTGACTACCTGCGTAAGATGGCTGGCAGGAGCTAGATGCGAGAAGCCCAAAATCGATCACGGTGGTGTGCAATGGGAGAGGCCTATGTCCAGCAGTGGACTGCGATAGGCTGATGATGATGATGATGAAGTATGATCATGTTTCTGCTTTTCGTTCCCAATTACAATGGCTCCCAATTCGTCAGCGCCGTAGGTTGCGAGCTCTGACTTTTCTCTTCTCTTTTCTTAACTCTCCATCATTACCCGAATACCTGGTACCACACTTTCGCTTTTTATGCTCGAACCACGATCGAAGTCTTCGGTCAACTAATAACTTACTCCTTCTATGCCCTTCTCACACCTCTAACTTTCTCAATTCTTCCTTCTATGTGCAGTCAGTCCTACTCTGGAATGCACTGCCTGTCGAAATCAGGATGTCCACAAGCCGCCTTACATTTATGGCAAAAGTGCGCGAACTTTTACAGGGCGAACTGGCAGTACAGTCACAAGACTAGTGCCCGTCTGTGTATTTTATATAGATTAGGTATATGTATGTATATTTGTATTATATTTATGTTATATATTATGTTGGTAATATATGTGTTATGTTTATTACATTTATATGTATATATTAATATAAATAGTATCAAGTAAGTTTATTATCATTAATATTTATTATTATTTGTGTTTTTCTTTACTATTGTGTACTTTGTTGCACTCAATATTTAGTCCTTGCACCTACAGCATCATATTTCTACATCGCCTGAAGGTTAACTGGTAGAGAATGCCTCATGGCATTAAGTCCGTCTTTGTACAACATGTGCAGAAAGTCTAAATAGATAAATATTCAAGTTTGGAAAGCCTTCAAGTTGCTAAAGTGTTATGGTACTGCAAAGACCAGAGTTACTTAGCCCAAAGCCTACTGATTCCCCTCAAGTGTCACCGCCACTGACGCCGGTTGCACAGCAACAACCAACATCCAGCACCAGGTGTTCCCAGCGGGTCTGCAAACCGCCAGTCAGATACGGTTTTGAGTTTGATTGAATTGTATAAATTTAGACCTTAGAATAGATAAGATTTAGTATTAAGCAAGCTAAGATTTATGTTGGAGGTGTAATGTATGTATCTGGCTGTTTTAGAAGGCCAAATGACAGCATTCATACTGTCATATTTGGTTGGAAATAAATGGCCGATTGAGTAAGACGTGTTGCATTATTTCTCTTCCGTATTAGGCGAATTACAGGACTTTTTAGTATGCGACACGGGCAGCGCTATTTCGTGTATAAGCTATGAGTTTTATAAACAAAACCTTGTACATTATAACGTAGAACCGTGTAAATTAGTTTTACGTTATTTGACCGGGGAAATAGTGCGCCCAGTAGGGTTAATTAAGCCAGTCGTTAAATACAAAAATGTAACTAAGCGTTTGGATCTGTATGTAGTGAACGAGGGAAGAACAAAGCTTTTGGGTCGACAATGGTTAGCAGAATTAGGCATAGAAATACCGACAGTGGAATACAACGTAAACAATGTCAACGAATGCGATCTCAGTTCCAGATATCGTGAGGTGTTTGCGGACGGACTGGGCCGTTTCACGGGCGGGTCCGTAAGCATCCACGTGCGGCCAGGCGCGCGGCCTGTGTTCCTGCGCGCGCGACCCCTGGCGTACGCGCTGCGCGAGCCGGTGGAGCGCGCGCTGGAGCAGCTGGTGCGCGATGACATTCTCGAGCCCGTGGAGCGCTCCGACTGGGCCACACCTATTGTACCCGTGGTTAAGAAGGACGGTACGGTTAGGATCTGTGCCGATTACAAACTCACTCTCAACAAGGTACTGGAGATTGACCGCTATCCGTTACCCAAGGTCGAAGACTTGTTAGCGCGTTTGCATATCAAACTCAAAACCGTATCTGACTGGCGGTTTGCAGACCCGCTGGGAACACCTGGTGCTGGATGTTGGTTGTTGCTGTGCAACCGGCGTCAGTGGCGGTGACACTTGAGGGGAATCAGTAGGCTTTGGGCTAAGTAACTCTGGTCTTTGCACCACTTCCTCTCTCTCTTCCGCGCAAGGTGTCACCCTCTCTGGCACCTTGTCCCCCGATGACGCGGTGACATCCTCTTTTCTCCCTTCAACTATCGGTTCTGGGTATATGATACTCGAACGGTTGGATCTACGCCTAATTTGGTCGACATGTCGCATGGTTAATTGACCGCTTTCGTCACTCAATATAAATCTACGTGACCCTTCTTGAGCTAGCACTGTCCTTGGTACCCATTTGTCCTGGCCTCTATAGTTCCTAGCCCAGACGGAATCACCCGCAACCAGTTCCCGCGCGACGCCACCTGCGTTCTCCAACTGGCGCTGCTGCGCGCGCTGGACACATTGAAATTTCGCTCCGTCACTACGCAACAAATCTAGCCTCGACCGTAGAGGTCGCTTCTGCAACAGCATCGCGGGGGTCTCACCTGTCGTGCTGTGTATACTGTTACGGTACGCTAACAGGAAAGTTTGTAAGCTCGCTTCTACATCCAATTCCTTCCTAACGGCTATCTTAATGGCACGTTTGCACAACTTAACTGCATTCTCGGCAGCACCGTTGGACGCGGGGTGATATGTGGGGGCATAGGACTGTCGTATACCGTTCCTGGCTAAAAATTCTTTAAATTCTGTACTCGTAAAGGGTGGGCCCTGGTCTGACACTAACTCTATCGGCAATCCGAACCTGGCAAATGTCGCCCTCAGCACCCTTATCACTGAGTGTGCGCTGGTCTGCCGCATCTCAAAAATTTCAATCCATTTGGAACTTGAATCTATTATTACGAAAAATGTCCTACCCTGGAAGGGACCTAAAAAATCTACATGTAACCGACTCCATGGGCGCTCAAAATACGGCCACGGTTGTGGCGGGGCCTTTGGTGGCGCCTGTGCTTCAGCGGCACACGTCTCACAACTCCGGCACGCGCTCTCCACGTCTGCATCGATGTCCGGCCACCATACGTAACTGCGCGCAAGACTTTTTGTTTTGACAATGCCCATGTGAGATGCGTGTAGCTGTTGGAGCACTTGGCCTCTTAAATTAGCAGGTACTACTATCCTATAACCCCACATTAGGCAGCCTCTGTCCAAATACAGCTCATTCCGTCTTTGAAAGTACGGTTTCACTTCTTCCTCCATACAACTTACTGGCCAGCCCGACTGTACGTATGCTACAATTCTGCTCACTAATTGATCTTTTGTGATTGCATTTCTTATATCATTATTGGTAACTGGTAAAAATTTCTCTACAAAATTTAAGTACGTTACCTCCTGTCCTGTCCCTTGCTGTCTCTGTCCGGTTTGTGGGAGCCTAGATAATGCATCTGCACAGTTCTTAGCTGACGGTACGTATTCTATTTCATAGTTGTAACCCGATAGCAAAATCGCCCACCTCTGTAACCTTGACGCTGCCATTACTGGTATGCCTACCTTACTTCCAAAAATATAGGTAAGCGGCTTATGATCTGTACGTAAAATGAACTTACGTCCGTATAGGTATTGATGGAATTTTCTTATACCAAAAACAATACTTAACGCTTCCCTATCGATCTGCGCATAGGCTTGTTCCGTTGACGTCAGCGTACGCGACGCGTATGCGATGGGTCTCTCGCCTTCTGAAGTGAGGTGCGATATTACTGCGCCCACGCCTGTGCCACTTGCATCCGACGTGAGTACGAGTGGCAAATCTACTGAATAATGTACCAGTACCTCGCTCGAAGTTAATGCCTGTTTCACACTTTTAAAAGCTGCTTCACACTCCGTCCCCCACTCAAATTTGACTCCTGAACGCAACAACCTATATAATGGTGCTAAAATAGTGCTGACGTTTTTAATAAATTTCGAATAATACATAACCATTCCGATGAACGACCTCAACTCGGAAACTGTGGTTGGGGCTGGTGTATTTTCGATCGCCTTCACTTTGTCTGTGCAAGTGTGAACACCGGCTTTACTTATTACGTGGCCTAAATAATCAACTGACTTAGAGAAAAAAACACACTTTTCTTTCTTTACTCGGAGGCCACTCGTTTGTAAACGCTGCAAAACCTTATGCAGATTTTCTAAATGTTGATTTCGATTTTTACCGGATATTATGATATCATCTAGGAATACTCCTACAAATGGTAAATCGGCAAATAGTTGTTCTAATTTCCTCTGAAAAATACCCGGACTAGAGGCGAGACCGTAAACAAGGCGCTTGTACATAAACAAGCCCCGATGCGTGTTGATCACTGTGAATTTTCTCGTCTCGTCTAATTCAAATTGCGCATAGGCTTGCGAAAGGTCTATTTTACTAAAATGCTCCCCACCATGCAAACGCGCTAACAAGTCTTCGACCTTGGGTAACGGATAGCGGTCAATCTCCAGTACCTTGTTGAGAGTGAGTTTGTAATCGGCACAGATCCTAACCGTACCGTCCTTCTTAACCACGGGTACAATAGGTGTGGCCCAGTCGGAGCGCTCCACGGGCTCGAGAATGTCATCGCGCACCAGCTGCTCCAGCGCGCGCTCCACCGGCTCGCGCAGCGCGTACGCCAGGGGTCGCGCGCGCAGGAACACAGGCCGCGCGCCTGGCCGCACGTGGATGCTTACGGACCCGCCCGTGAAACGGCCCAGTCCGTCCGCAAACACCTCACGATATCTGGAACTGAGATCGCATTCGTTGACATTGTTTACGTTGTATTCCACTGTCGGTATTTCTATGCCTAATTCTGCTAACCATTGTCGACCCAAAAGCTTTGTTCTTCCCTCGTTCACTACATACAGATCCAAACGCTTAGTTACATTTTTGTATTTAACGACTGGCTTAATTAACCCTACTGGGCGCACTATTTCCCCGGTCAAATAACGTAAAACTAATTTACACGGTTCTACGTTATAATGTACAAGGTTTTGTTTATAAAACTCATAGCTTATACACGAAATAGCGCTGCCCGTGTCGCATTCCATGTCAATTTTATGGTTATCTATGTACACTGTAACTAATATAGGTTTACATTCACTGATTAACAATTTCTTAATGTCAACAATTACCTCGTCACTTCCGTAGTCCGTCTCCCGCGATTTATCTGTGTTCGTTGACGTTACCTGCACTTTGTGCTGGTCGGTCACACACGGACACATCCTCTTCAGATGCCCCATCTTGTTGCATACCCGGCACACGTAACGGGCAAAACGACACGTGTCCGCGTCATGCAAGCCACCGCACGCCGTGCAGTGTGACCACGCTGCTGCCGGTCCGGGTGCCGGCGCCGCCTCCTGCCGCTGCCGCTGCCCCGCGCCCCGTAAGCCAGCCTGCGCACGGCCCGCTCGGGCGCCACCTGCTTGTCCACGCCGTCTGGCCACCGCTGGCCCGCCGCCGCCTGCGCGCGTTTGCCACGGTCCCAACGCGTGAACTTCGACCTGCGGCACGCTACTGCCCTCCACCGAGTGACCTTGCATGACCGCTGCTGCATTTCTCTCCGCTGCCTCCATATTAACCGCCAATTTATATGCTTGGGCAAAACGGAGTTCGTCTTCCGCGAATAGTCGTTGTCGAATGGTCTCGCTGTGTATGTTGCACGAAAATTGGTCTCTTAGATTATCTTCCAAAGCACTTCCAAACTCGCACGTTGCTGACATTTTCTTAAGAACGGCTATGTACTCTGCTATGCTCTCACCCGGCAGCTGTTTCCTATTCCGAAACTTGTACCTTTCTGCTAAGATGCTCGGTTTCGGCTGTAAGTGACGTTCTAAGATGTCGGTCAACTGCTTGAAAGTTTTAGTACTGGGTTTTTCGGGTGTACACAAATTCACTAAGAGCTCGTAACATTCTGCTCCAATCACTGTTATTAGCGTAGAAACTTGTAAGTTTGCTTCAATCTTATTCACTATGAAATATTGTTCCAAGCGTTCTACGTACAACTTCCAATTGTCTTTGTGCATATCAAACTCCGAAATCTTGCCTATAGACATGTTTTCTGCCCACTTAAACACACTCGTAAGTCCGAAAATCGTCCTCGTCGCCACTAAAAAGTCCTGTAATTCGCCTAATACGGAAGAGAAATAATGCAACACGTCTTACTCAATCGGCCATTTATTTCCAACCAAATATGACAGTATGAATGCTGTCATTTGGCCTTCTAAAACAGCCAGATACATACATTACAGGTACGTTTCTATGTATTGTGCTGATACTAAAATTGTACTTATCTTTGTGAATGAGAGAAATGAATAAAACTATTATTATTATTATATGTAATATAAATGTAAAAAAATGTTTTTTCAACCTATAATAATGTTACTAACTTATGCCTATGCCTAATATCAAATAATGATTGAGTTAAAAAAATTTGCGGCGAAGTGCGTGTCGGACTCGCCCCTGAGGGGTTCCATAGAAGCAAGTAACACCATAAAAGTTCTTGTAGTTCGTTGTAACTTTGATCGATGTTGTAATAATTTTAGTGTATTGCTTAAATGAAAGGTATATTGCGGTTTACGATTTATGACGTATTAAAAAATAAAAAGCGGCCAAGTGCGAGTCGGACTCGCCCATGAAGGGTTCCGTATCAGAAAGTAACACCATATAAAAGTTCTTGTAGTTCTTTGTAACTTTGATCGATGTTTTTATACTATTGTATCGATTGAATGAAAGGTAGGGGAAGGTGGGGACCCTTCGTACGCGGGGCACATTCATACGGTCAAAATAAAACTTGAACGAAACAACGTACGGTCTTGCTTTTGTATGTGTGCGTGAGTCTAGGTACCAACTTTAAGTCAACGTAGTATCGCGCCATTCGCACCGGTGAGAGTGAAGTGACAGACACGAACGTGTTTTCGCGCTAGGTAAGTAATTTTATGATCAATGTTTTTGTCTATTGTTACCGTAGATAAAATAAGTTTTCGTATAGAGTATTCTATTAATAAGTAGCAAAATATACTTAAGAAACGTTTTCAATACTTAATTTATGACGTTTTCCTATTAATATTAAAAGAGGTTATATTTTGTTATAATTCAGTTAGTGGGGTACTTTCGGACAGAACTAGATGGGGCACATTTGAACGCGTACGAATGTGCCCCAACTGGTAGGTAGGTATGATTTAGTGTGTTAGTGTGCTGATTGCTAATTTTTGCATTAACCTTGTCCTGTATGTATATATTTTTTGATACCTATTTCTTATTATTTCTCCACAGAAACACGGTACGGACTTATAAACCAATAAAGACAAGTAGACAAGCTGTGGATGAAAAATGCATGCAGTCAGCAATACAGGATGTTATGCAAGGAGTATTGTAGTATAGAAAAGCTGCTGCAAATACAATTTGAAATTGTCAACATTAGAAAGCCGTGTAAAAAAATACAAGAATAGCAATGATGCGAAGGGTCAAGCAACCGTACATTTGACTCTAAATATACAAGTTTCCAAGTCTTTTCCATGAAAGAAGAAAAACTGCTAACTGATCATATCAGCAAAGTGAAATGAAATATCCAGCAAAGTGGGAAGAAGATAAGATGACTGGGAAAGAATGGATGTATGGTTTACCCGAAAACACAAGCGCTGCCAGATCCTTTGCGCTTAACAAAACTTCGGTTACCGAGTTTTATACCAACTTGAAGACAGTGTTGGAGCGACATCGATTAACTGCTGACAGAATCTTTAATTTCGACGAATCAGGTGTATCTACCGTTCAAGCTACTCCTAAAGTCTTGGCTCCAAGATCTCATGAACTTTATTTTTGTGTTTAATTTCATTGCTAATAAAATAATTTTGATTTATATATTATGTGTTGTTTTAATCGCACGTACTAACTACCCCACAGCGTACGAAGGTACCCCTAACACTGTACGTAGGTGCCCCGTTGTTGGGGCAGATTCGTACAAATTCCAGATTTTCTTTAAATCATAATTATGGTTGAAACATCAGATGAAATCATCTGTAATTTTTTTATATGAATCTCAGATAGTTAGACTATACATTTAAGCTGTCAGGTGATTGATTCATGAAAAAATAAAAAAAATAAAAAATAAAATGTAAAAACCGTACGAAGGGTCTCCCCACCTTCCCCTAAATTGCGTTTTACGATTTATGACTTATTAAAAAAAAACTACTTACTAGATCTCGTTCAAACCAATTTCCGTTAGTAGTTTGCATAGTGATGTACAACATATATTTTTTTTACTTTCTTATTTTAGAAGTTACAGGAGGGGGGACACACATTTTTCCACTTTGGAAGTGTCTCTCGCGCAAACTAATCAGTTTAGAAAGAAATGATATTAGAAACCTGAACATCATTTTTTAACACCTATCTATAGATACCCCACACGTATGGGTTTGATGAAAAGAAAATTTTTGAGTTTCAGTTCCAAGTATGGGGACCCCCAAAATGTATTGTTTTTTTCTATTTTTATGTAAAAATCTTATTGCGGTTCACAAAATACATCGACTGACCAAATTTCAACAGTAGTAGTAGTAGCTCTTATAAATTCGGAAAAAATTGGCTGTGACATACGGACGGACAGACAGACAGAAAGACTTGACGAATCTATAAGGGTTCCGTTTTTTGCCATTTGGCTACGGAACCCTAAAAACTACTTACTAGATCTCTTTCAAACCAATTTTCGGTGGAAGTTTGCATGGTAATGTACATCATGTATTTTTTTTAGTTTCATCACTCTTATTTTAGAAGTTTTATCACTTTCATTTTTGAAGATCTATCCATAGATTCTACCCTACACGTATGGGTTTATAAAAAAAAATGTTTTGAGTTTCAGTTCCAAGTATCGGGAGCCCCCAAAATTTATTGTTTTTTTTTCTATTTATATGTGAAAATCTTAATGCGGTTCACATAATACATTTACTTACCAAGTTTCAATAGTATAGATCTTATAGTTTCGGCAAAAGTTCCTGTGATACACGGACGGACAGTTTGTCTGTCCGTCCGTATAGACAGACATGACGAATCTATAAGGGTTCCGTTTATTGCCATTTGGCTACGGAACCCTAAAAGTCTAATATTGGTTATGTGCTTATCTGGGCGGAGTCTCAAAAGTCGTAACCTCAAAGCTTCGAAACTAGGATCAAGGATGTATACCTACTACCTACATGTTGTTTATTAGAAATTAACATTTTGATGCTTCACTTTAACTCTGTTAGAAAAATATTAATATATTAAACATACATATTATATTTCAGAAATATGCTACAAATTATGTATTAGGCAAGAGGAGACACTGCAACAATATTTCCGTTGAGAAATTGTTACAAGTATTTCAACATATCAACTAACAATAGATTACAACAATTTATTCACTGTTATGGGCATTATACCATGAAGGCTGCGGCAATAGCAACCACCGTAATTTTAAAGCCGTGCTTAATAATTAGCTGTTCACCCCTTCAACCATATCAAACACCGGTCGACAGTAGTGAAGTGCACTTCTAATAATGTGTCTGTGGGTTTTAACGGCATGTCTGGGTCTGCTCCCTGGGAACCCTATACCGTCTGTGGTAGTGCCGAGCCAAGCTGCTTCTATTGTTGTGCCGAATCCAACACTAATAACAACTGTAACGACAGCACCATCAACTATTCCTCCAACGACCATATCAACACTGCCACCTCCAACTATAACACTCCCACCCACGACCATACCTCCAGCTCCTATTGCAACTGCAATACCGTCTACGAACCTCAATTCAGCTTTGAGTGGAACTTTCGGAAATCTTGTTATTTGTTCCAATCCTGAAATTGTATGTGTATTTAATCCTAATGATCTAAGTGGGAGAATGGGCCCAGACCGTACCCAGGCTGGGTCTATATTGACACCAACAGTGGTAAATCCCCCGCCAATTATTGGTTATAGTGCACAGGTGCCATCGTTTGATACCGCTGTCAAGTTTCCAAGATTTCGAAGGAATGTAGATGGAATTTTTTTTAAGAGAGTAAATTATTCCTGGATTAATGTTCAAAGAGTAAAAGGAAAACACCGAATAAAAAAACGACAGTACTGTGGTTGTGTACCCATTGGCACTTGTTATACTAATGAAAATGATGTCAAAATTGGCACTCCTGAGGTAAGAATTTAAGTGATTTTTGTTAAGTGTGATGTGTTTTTCTATAATATCAATGCCATCAAAAACAAAACTTGTAAAAAAACAAGTCGAGCAATCATATTCTTCTATCGTAAAAAAGTTGTGAGATCCACATAATACCAAGTCAGTTAATTTATTCAGTCTTTAGTTATGGAACTTCCGTCTTAAGTGATTATGTATATTAACTAACCTAACCACATCTTATAGTGACCGTTAAATAAATAAATAAATGAATAAATATTTCGGACATCTGACACACAACATCATCTAGTCCCAAGCTAAGCAGAACTTGTATTATAGGTACTAGTTAACTGATATAAATACATAAACATACTTTTTTTTTGTAAATGCATACATATTATACATAGAAAACACCCAGACTCCGAAACAAATATTTGTGAATCACACAAATAATATTTGGTCCGACCCGGGAATCGAACCCGAGACCTATTGATCAACAGCCGCATACGCTAACCACTAGACCAACGAAAAAAATAAAAATAAATAAAATCTATTATGTAATATAAAATCTAAATTAAAAGTATATGTCTGTCTGTCTATGTATCTATTACGCTTTCATGGATCACACCTCAACTCATTTCTATGACAATTGGCATATAGATACTTTGATGTTAAGAATCCTTCCTTATGAATAAATGGTCTAATTTTTACCATTACAACCAAAAGCTAGTATTTACACATAAATATTCAATACTCAGGTAGAGTGTTTAGCTGATCAAGACTACTGTTGTGACAACACTGTTGATATCTCGATAAAAGTTTCTTGTGGTGTAATACAAAGCGTACGATCTTCACCTAGATTAAAACGAACTGGACAAACTCAACAACGACAACTACAACTTGAAAAAAATCCTTGGCAGGTATGTTATACTTAATTTGACAGAATAGTTTCTTTAACATCTTTAAAAACAGTAAATCCTAATTCCCATTTTTAGGGAGCTCTACTGACGAAGACTAATTATGTCAGTGGAACTGTTTTAATAGACAAGTTCAATGTGCTGACCGTCGCTCATAAGGTACTTCAATATGTGTACGTATTTTTTTGAGATTAACCTTATATAAATGCAACTTTCTTTTTAAAAAACTATGAATTACTTTCAGAACTTCAGGAATATCTGCCAATTTAAAAGTTAGAATGGGCGAATGGAATTCTACACAGCGTGAATCATCGTTCTATAAGGAATTCTCTGTCAGCAAAGTATTCAGTCATCCAAATTTTATTTCTAACACTCTGCAGAATGATATCGCCGTGCTAAGGCTATCTTCAGCAGTTCCTTTTACGCTCAACAAGGATGCCGTACTAACAATCAATAGGGCATGTCTACCACCTACGCCTTCTACAATTTATACAGGACAGAGGTATAAATATTACAGATATTACATTATTTAACATATTTTGTAGTATCCGCTGCTGTGCTTGAGGTTTCGGGTTCGATTCCCTAGTTGGACCAAATGTTTGTGTGATCCATAAATATTTGTTTCCGAGTTTGGGCCTTTTCTATGCATAATATGTATGTACTCGTATTTAAAAAAAATGCACATGTGCGTGTCAGGCCTGGGCCTGCAACGATATATCGGAAAACCGATAAATATCGATATGTCGACGCCAAAAAATATCAATATATATATGCTGATATCGAGGTATCAATATCGAAAAACTCAAATTATGTTTTTGTTTTGGATATATTATATAGCAGATAGAGCTACTTTTTATAAAGAAAATAAACTTAGCCTAACTTTTTTATCCGATTATTAAAACAAACTTCTTGAAACTAATATTGGGAAGTAATCTAAGCAATTGAAAGTGTCATCAATGAAGGTGTGCCCCACTATTCGTCCTAATTGTTTATAATTTATGTGTCTAAGTTTTTGCTAATGTTTCATTTGTAACGGTACAAGCTTATTAAATATGAGTTCACGTGCACATTATAATAAATAGACCAAAATTGATTTGACTAATCACAAACAAAAACTATAAACGATTAGGACGTAGAGAGGGAGAGGGACGATATATTTTAAATAAAATATTGATATATCGGCCTACTAGATCGATATATCGATATATCAATCAATCAACATATTTGATAAGTATCGACATCGATATATCGATATTTTTTTTAATCTTGCATCCCGCCACGCATAGAATCGGGTTCCGTAGTCACCCACAATGGTATGCAGATTTAAAATCTCAAGATCTAGTCCTTGCACCTACCGCATCATATTTCTACATCGCCTGAAGGTTGACTGGCAGAGAATGCCTTATGGCATTAAGTCCGCCTCTGTACAACATGTGCAGTAAGTTTGAATAAATAAAATCGTGTCCAATAGACAATTATTGTTATGTTAACTTATTATTTCTTTATTATTGTACGAAGTTTACCAAGTGAGTGCATTTTACAAGTACCCTATAACTCCTAAAATAAAAAAGTTATCGAAACTGCTATAGTTTTCCTTGAAACTTCAATATATGGGCTACGATTGTACCTTATTGTATATTTAGTTAAAATTCATTATCTATGAGCGGGCTTTCATTCAGCAGTAAATGGCAATTCAAATCAGTCTTCTTTTTTCTTAATTGTTCAAATCATATATCTCATTATAAATGATGGTACACGTTCTATTCCAGGTGTGTTGTGGCTGGCTGGGGTCACCAAGTGTTTGGCTCAAGATGTTCGGTCCAGACCACGATTAAGAAAGTGGAAGTGCCAATAGTAGATCCGGCTAGATGTCAGGCGCTGCTACGGACAACGCGTCTTGGATCCAGTTTTACACTGGATACTTCTTCATTCATTTGTGCTGGAGGAGAGAAAGATAAAGATGCCTGCACGGTAGTCTACTTTTAGTCTTGAAAACGATAGATTATACCAATCCTACATTTTGAGTCAGCTAAAACTTTTTTCATCATCATCATCAGCCTATCGCAGTCCACTGCTGGACATAGGCCTCTCCAATTGCACGCCACTTAGTTCGATCCTCGGCTACTCGCATCCTGCTCCTGCCAGCCGTCTTGCGCAAATCATCACTCCACCTGGCCTGTGGACGTCCTACCTTGGCTACGTGGCTTAAGAGGGAAATGGGTCAATAGTTCTTCAACCTGTTCTTGTCACCCTTTTTGAAGAACAAAATGACCACACTTCTACTCGACGTCTTTGGAGTTGCCAGGGACAGTCTTTTGTGGTGGCCTTCCGTAACCCGGAGATTCTTAGCACCCCCCGTCCCGCCGTAAGTCGCCACCATGACCAGGAATAGCGGGGCTACCGGGAACTGGGGGCCGTGGCTTTATTTACGAGGTTAATGCCCTTAATCACAACGCTGGGCAGCCGGGTTGGCGATTGCAGGGCATAGCTTGTTGTACCGATAACGCTGCTGCCCGTCACCGGCCTGTTTGATTGAAGAATGAATAAAATATTATTATATTGAGCAGAATATTTATTGAAAATGTTGCATATTATGCTATGAGTACTGGTAGCCAAACAGTGACAACAGCAGAACTTAAGCACATATTAACATCACAAGTTATTTTTGGATAGCGTCATCATTTAAACACGAAGCTCCTTTTTTACAAAATTAAGTATTAATGTGTTTTGGATACAAAGATCGATTTTCGATCAAAGAAATTGTCTTACTTGTATTAAAATAAAAATAAATAAACGTCTAATGTACTAGCATCAGAATTTGCATGGTAGAAAAAAGAAAGAGAGACAAGGTTTAAAATTTCGTCGTACGTCTAATAAAACCAGTAAAATATCCTTTTTATAAAATTGAATCACGATAGTTATAACGTTATTCACGAAAGTTCAAACGTTATTGCTTTAATTTACGAGTATTAGGTGAATTTAGTGTTGAGATATTATGGGTTAAAGTATAAAATTACCGTTTTATTATAATAGGTACTTCGAATTGACATAGAACCAAATCAAATCAAATCAAACCAAATCATTTATTCTGCAATTAGGTTTTGAACACATGAACACAATTAGGTTTTACATGAACACTTTTGCAAGTTAACTTTTTTTTTTGAGCAGATGAGTTCGGCCTTTCCTAACTGGACTAGCCCTGAGAAGAAAGGACGAAACAATCTCAAGAATCCACCCGTGTGGTGACGGATTAAGAATACAAAGTGTCACCACCCCTATTCATTCCATGGGTGTCGTAAGAGGCGACTAAAGGAACAAAATAAGCAGCTAACATCACTGCCAAGAGAAGGAAAACTTGAAACAAACCGTTTACCGACCCGTCTGGCCAGCGTGGTATAGTAGGCCAAAACCTCCTTTCAAAGGAGAGGCCTATGTCCAGCAGTGGACTGTTAAAGGCTGTTGATGATGATGATGACGATGAATCTCAAGAATCACAGTCTCTTTCAAAGTCCAGACAATAATATTCTTAAGTGCAAAAGACATTTTAACCTTCATGGTTTGAGATTTTAGAGTGATTTTTTTTCAAATCGTACTTATGTGGTTCTTCTTATAAAAAATGTGCAACTTTCGATTATCGACTTTCAGTTGTTTTTTTTTGTTCAGCTTATACAAGAAAGATGGTTACTTCAAAAATTCGAGTGATTTTTGAATACGAGTTCCGACGAGGAACTAACGCTGGAAAAACAGCTCGTAATTTCAATTCTGCGTTTGAAAATTTTTGAAGAAGAATTTTTGAAGAACGAACCACGTGGAAGACGCCCACATATGTGAATAACAATGAATCAAAAGAAATTGTGGAAGCCGATCCGAGCCAAACTACCCAGGAATTAGCGGCATGGTTTAACGTTACCTTCGAAACAATATTGACTCATTTGCGTCAAATCAATAAAATAAAAAGAAAGGTGTCAATGAACATCCGTATGGAACGAAGTTGATCTTTACTAGATGTCACTATATAAAATATTTAACACAAATATCATAAATTAGTAAATCTAAGTAAATTTTAAAATTATTCAAAAATTATGTAAAAAATATTAAAAAATCTTCGTCGTCGTATGTCGTTACAATTTTTTCGGTCTAGCCTCCTTTCGCAACGCGCCATAAGGAACTTCGTTCCAAAAATATAAAATGGGTGCCTCATGATTTGGCTGATCTGCAGAAAGAAACGCGTGTTGAAACTTGTGTTGCCTTATTGAATGGATACAGAAATGAAAGAATATTGGATCGAATTGTGACATGTGATGAAAAGTGGATTCTTTACGATAACCGTATGCGAAAAATGCAATGGCTGACCCCAGGTCAAACGCCGCAACAGTGTCCTAAAGCAAAGCTTACCAGAATAGGTAATGGTAACTGTTTGGTGGTCTCAGCATGGTGTTACACACACATCACACACATCACACACATCTGGTCAAGCAATAACAGCTCATGTCTACTCCGATCAATGATAGCAAAACTTGCAGTGAAACAGCCCCGAATCATGAATCGATCTTCACCATTATTGCTCCATGATAACGTGAGACCTCATACAGCACGAAAAACCGTTTTAACTCTACAGAAACTGCAATTAGAAACCATTCGTCACCCTCCGTATTTGCCAAACGGACTACTATTTTTTCGTGATTTAGACAATTTTCTACGTGATAAAAAGTAAAATTATCATATTATTTTCTATTTTTAGGGTGACGGAGGTTCAGGCCTACTCTGTGAAGTCGGTGAAAAATGGATATTGGTGGGTTTGGTTTCATGGGGCATTGGGTGTGGTAGCCCTAATGTGCCTGAAGTATACGTTAACGTAGCCTCTTTTTTGCCTTGGATTAATCAGCAAATAGCAGCATCTTAAAGTATTCTGTGGCATGTGTTTTATACTAATTTCCAAACACGAAGATTTCACTTTGTTATTTGTATGTTAAGTGGATAACACCATCTATGTTGTATGGTAGATGCTAAATTTAGGAACTAAATAAAGGAAGATTTCTTCTGCAACATTATTTTTTTGGAAATCAGTAATCATTCTACGTAATTCAATTGATTCCTTTTACTTCGTTATTATTTAATCATATTATTTTTGGCATTATATTAATAATATTTAGGATCAATTATCATGTTCTTATTTCATGTCAATTAACAAAGGGTTATTAAATAATAAATAGTGAATTGTAAGTAGGTATAATCAAGTCAGCCATGCAGTCTTTACTTATGAAATTCTAGTTTTTTATGAAATAGGTTAGCGTACTTCTTTTTCTAGATTTTAATATTTTTTCGTCAAAGTAATCACCCACAGTTTTGCCAATACAGTGGCAGTTTATTCATGCTCTTTTTGGAGATAAAATCTGAAAGACAATTTATTATTAAAATTCATTTTGTTACTCAAATCCTGTAAAAAGTAGTAGTGTGTTGCGAAATACTTATTTAGTAGTTGTATGGCGGAGAGCATCCAAACCCAGTTTTTGTAATTTGACGAGTTCTTCACAGGAAGGGTTTTACTGGGTCAATACGTCTTTAGTAATGCTGTGATGATGATCATCATTTTTTTACTATGCGGTTCACAATTCCTTCCTTTGTGTACCTGTAGAACAGTGCAAGGCACGCCTAGACGCGAATTTTGAGTTCATTTGGCACTTGTTACCTTGTTTGCTTGAATGGATCGGTAGTATTTTAATGTTAACATTTACTTTGGCAAATAAAGAAATAAATATTTCTGATGAACACGGGTATTATCTTCTAAGTTAAATATCCAGAACGGTTGCGTGCAAACTAACAACGGGTAGTGCGTTCGATTGGAATGTTTGGTTTGTTTTAGGTAGTCGTTGGTGTTGCCGATTGTGCCGCCAAAATGTTGCCACAACGGCACTTATATTCCATAATTGTTACATTTTTTCGTATTCATGAATGTAACACTAGCCTATATTCAAAAAGAGAGTTCATTTTAAAAAAATATAATGATAAAATTATATGAAATTTCTTAGCAAAACAATGCTTATATTATTGTTATTTAATGTGTCGCTATTGTACGAAAATGATTAGGTCTAAACCCCCGTGCATCGAAGAGTATGTAAAATAACTGAACCTGATCTCTTCCCGGTTGCGTTGGATAGTCGTCCCATCGGATTATGAGACTGAGGGAACAGAGTACACTATAATATCTCCTGCGTAGTTGGTTTGTCTCCGTTGAGACTAGCGTCGTTTAAATCAGATAGGAAGAAATAATAAAAAAACTTTTTGACGATATTTGCTTCGATAAAGTTTTAAGTAAGACCATAGATAAATTGTACATATTTTTTGATTAGGAATCTCATATCTCAAGTTATTTGTAACTTACTCTATTTTTTTTATGACGTTTATAAATAAAAACCTGAAATTCTTGGGCTTCGATTCCCGGGTCGGACCAAATGTTTGTGTGATCCGCCAATATTTGTTTCGGAGTTTGGGTATTTTCTATGTATAATATGTACTTATGTATTTACAAAAAAAAGTAAGTTTATTTATTCATATCAGTTGTCTATTTACCCATAACACAAGCTCTGCTTAGTTTGGGGACTAGATGGTGTTGTGTGTAAAATGTCCGAAATATTTATAAAATATTTATTTATTATAAAAATGTCTACAATTAAGGTATATCTTAACGATATATTTAATTATGTTATTAGTTTATTACTTTTGAATAAATAATCATTGGCTTTTTTTATCTTCCTTTATTTTTTTAAATTTTCAAGGTAGAAACGTGTCACACCTCCCTTTCAAGGAGAGGCCTATGTCCAGCAGTGGACTGTTAAAGGCTGTTGATGATGTTGATGAACGTATCATGTCCTCATCCAGGAAAGCAGTTGACAATGTTGGGTCAATGCTTTTTTCAATTGAATATCCGGCTTTACCTTAAGGTGAACCAGTATTATTTAATTAATTAATATTATATGTTTATTGTTTTAGCAAATTTAAAACAATGAAAGCCCTCAGAATAAGTCCATTTATAATGCAATTATAATTTTTTTTTCATTAATCGTGGAAACGACTGAGTATTCACAATAAAAAAGTGTCCTCTTGTTATTTTAAAATAGTGAAAAAATTGTTATATAATTTTGTGTGTCACCCGTATATAATAACAAAACGTTTAAATAATTTAGTTTCTCACAATGACTCCATTTTGTGACTTCCATTTAATACATTGTACCTACGTACAGCGCATTAAATGGAAAAGATATTCTATAGTCAATTATGTAATTATTTCCTCAAAAATTTCCGCATTTGATCATACCACATGGATGATAGTTAACAGGTGTTTTTATTATTTCTTAGTTCTTTAGTAACAAGAAACTCTTTGTCACCCTATTTGACATTTGACATGATGTTCATGTTCTATAGATAGATAGAAAAGTCTATTTACACCGTGTTACAGATTCACAAGTTATGTTGAAAAATACACAAAAAATTTACATTAAATTAGAAATACCCGAGGTGTTCAAGAAATTAACATGGTTACAAAGAAACAGCCAGTCTCGAAATGGCCAATCTCAACTCATCTGGTTAGACTTCTGAACAAATCGTTGAAAATTAAGACCATTTATGGTGGCGTAAAATCATATAATCTATTTGTAATAGAAAATATGACAGCGCGTTCAAAAGTCTCTAGTACACTGCCATGTACCTTTTTAGGGTTCCGTAGTTCATGACTCAGAACCCTTATAGATTCGTCATGACCGTCTGTCCGTTCGTCCGTCCTAGACCTACCACCCAAACGGTAAGTGCTAGAAAAATGAAACTTTGCACGAATATGTGTTGTAGTTACGTCGACAAAGTGCTAGAATAAAATTAAGAAAAATATTTTATTTGGGGTACCTCCCCTACATGTAAAGTATAGTGAACGCAAAAAATTGTGAAATCATAAGTAAACATATAAAATATTAAAAATAAAATCAAACAATTGTCAATTGAACACGATTTTATTTAAATTTGAATCATCATCTAAAGATGATTAATTTTTTTTTTAAAGTTCATAATGACAATCGATAGATGGCGTTATGCAAATTTTTGAATCCGATTAATCGATGCATCATATGGTTTCATTACAACACAGGTTATTTAAATTTATTCCTAGTTAAACTAATAACTGTATGCGAGCGCCATGTATTTAGAATACCTTGAGAGTACTTGTAAGTCTTGAATTCATTTTATATTTAACGATCTATTCAAATAAGTAGTATAAGTATTTTTCGTCTATTCCTCATTCATATTTTTGTTTATTTCTTGCACTCATTTTAATTTATTTTCCATTATTTTAAATCTTCATTAATTCTTTCTTATTTATATTGTGCTTAATTTGTAGTTTACATTACAGTAGTAGCTTGTGTATACTACGAATATTATAGTATATTATATACTACTATTATACAATATACTGTACCTACTATATATACTTAAATATATATCTATTATCTATATTCCGCTTTATTTTAGGTTAGGTCTGTCTGTAGTAATCTTAGTGAGTATTAAGTTATAGGTTAGTGGTAAATTAATATTTTCTAACATTATATAATCACATTATATAATCTTTTAAACACATTGCGAGGTTGATAAAGCCATTTTTCGATTTAGGTATCCGTTTGCGAGCTATTCAACTTTAAAGCGCCTCTGTAAAATCTTACGGCTGGCTCATAAAATTGAAAAAATCATAATAGTCGTCCATATCAAAGTCAATACTTTCAAGAAAAATTATAGCGGTTTGATTACTGTTTTATTTCAGGAGTTATAGAGGCCTAACTTGTAAATACTGAGTACGAAAACATCGTACCAAAATAAAGTAACAATAAGTAAACATAACAATTATGTATCTGACACTATGTTAAGTCTACCTACCAGTAGGTATAGCTGACTACGGAACCCTATTCTATGCGTGACTTGACACGCACTTAGCCGATTTTTGTTAACGAGTATTCGGATACTCGTTAACCAAAATATATAAATAATTCACATGTTATCAAGTATCAAACGATTACATTTATGGGAATTAGATTATTGCTCAGGGTTTTTTGTGAATAATAATTGACTTATGTCGTTCATCTGTTCTCTACAGTATTATTGTAGTTCCGTATTATAAACTGAAGTGCGATTACAACAATTTACTCCTTTTAAAATGATGACAAACATTACGATATTTGGTCCCTAACAAAAGATGAGTAATCGTCATTTTGTTGATTGCGACAATTTATCGCTATATGACTATGCGCATTACAGCATGAAGGTTGCAGTGGTTAGGGGAATACCATCAATTGTAATTTTAAGGACGTATTTAATGTTTAGCACACCATCACCTTCAACCATATCAGACACTGGACGTTCGCGGTGAAGTGTACTCTATAATACGGCGTCTTTCTTTTTGATGTGTCTGTGGATTTTAACAGCATGCCTGGGCCTGCTGCCAGGAAATCAGTACCCAGTTGTGGTAGTACCTGGTGTTCCGGCACCTATTGTTGTACCTACAGCAGCACCCACAGCAGCTCCTACAGCAGCACCAACAGTAGCACCAACAGTAGCACCAACAGCAGCGCCAACTATTGGTAATATAACTACTGTTCTCATGCTGACTCCTGTGACAACTGTAACGACGGCTTCGCCAATGACACTACCGACGGCTATGCCTGCAATGACTACTGTGCCTGCCATGACGACTATGCCTGCGATGATAACTGTACCTGCCATGTCCACATTGCCTGCCATGACGACTATGCCAGCCATGTCCACTGTGCCTACCTTGACGACTATACCTGCCATGTCAAATATGCCTGTCATGTCCACTATGCCTGCAATGTCGACTATGCCTGCCATGATGACTATTCCTGCCATGTCAACTATGCCTGCAATGTCGACTGTGCCCTCCATGTCGACCATGCCTGCCATGTCATCTATGCCTACCATGACCCCTGTGACGAACCTTCCCCAAACGACTACACTTCCTACATCGACGATGACTTCGGCTCCGTCCTCTAACCTACCGCCAACTACAGTGACGACAACACAGACTACAGCACAAATGACTATAGGTGGAATACTTATACAATCTTTTACTTGCTACAATCCTGAAATAAAATGCATTTTAATTCTAATAAATGTACTGCAGGACCAATTCCAATCGATCCTCGTCTTGGCTCTACTATGGCACCATCAGCACCGCAAAGTTTGCCACTTATTACTGCTTATAATGCTCCCGTGGCTTCGTACAACTCTCCTGTAAACTTTCCTCGATCACGAAGAAATGTGAACAGTGAATTTAGAACGAACGTAAAAGACTATATCGATTTTGGAGAGCAAAAACATGGTAAACATAAAATAAAAAAAAGACAAAGCTGTACGTGTGTAGCTTCTGGAACTTGTAATCGTAATTCAGGAGCTGGATTAATAGATATCAGAATCGTTACACCGGTAAGTTTTATGTTTAATTTTGTTTGGTTCTTAGAAACATAGTAGTCAGTGATAATAATCATTACATGGCCGTTATAGAAGCTAAATAATTGTAAATATATTTAAAATGCAATTTAAACAATCCAATGAAATTACGTTTTTTGTTAATAGTTTGATCAAGATATTTGTTACATTTCAATGTAATTTTCTTAAAATTCAGCAATGTCCAGCTGGTCAGGAATACTGTTGTACCGGCACTATTCCTCCCGCCACAGTAGTTAATTGCGGCTTAAGACAAACCGTCCCCGCAACAGCTGTAGCACCAGCATTTGGTCAGGCTACTTTTGGAGAATTTCCTTGGCAGGTATTTATCTTTTTAAGACATTCTAGCGTGATTCACTTAGTAAAATCATGTCATTACTGTTTAATATCTATTGTTACATTCCAGGCAATAATACTGACAAGACAGAATGATTATATTGCTGGAGGTGTACTTATCGATGGATTAAATGTTTTGACTGTAACTCACCGACTATTACCATATGTGTACGTATGGTTAAAAACCCATTTATTTATTTAATTGTTATTGTAATAAGTTGTATTATGACTATTGTAAAAGTTTTTTGACTCTAGTGTTTCAGGAACTGCTCCAAATATAAAAGTGAGAATGGGTGAATGGGATGCCGGTGGCACATACGAACCGGTGCCTTTTCAAGAATATACAGTAAGCAGAGTGTTCAGTCACCCAAATTACAACGCTAACACATTGCAATATGGCATCATGGTGTTGAGATTGGCTTCAGCAGTACCATTTACACCAACTGCGGGTGCTGCAGTGACTATTAATAGAGCGTGTCTTCCGCCGGCTGCAAACACGGCTTACACAGGACAAAGGTCTGAATTTTCATTTTTACTTTAAAAATCAATGGAGGATCTAGTGTGTGCTAATTCGTATTTGGAAATACGTGTCCAAATTGCATTTCCACTTCTGTAAAACTACAAAGTGAACTTTCTAGCTTGCATGTACTGCTCGTAGACTGTGGTTTTTTATGCATCATTTTTAAATAGCTTTTTGTTTAGTCATTTTCACAGTCATTATTTAGTATTTCTTTTTGCGTTTTAGCTTTATGTTATGGGTGAAATATTATTGTAGAATTAATATTCATCGGTTACCGAATCGGATGATACACCGTATTTTTCACAATATCATCGCTAAGAGATTTCAATGTTATTCTAACATTGAATTTGTGTTTTTCTACTTTTTCACTATTAATTATTAGTGAAAAAGTAGAAAATTATAATTTTCTTGCAATCAATAGCAGTTAGGATATTATAATGTAAAAACAGTGTTTTATCAAAATAAATACCTACGTTTGCTAATTCATTGAGAAAGTAAATTTCTTGTGGAATAAATGAGACATATTTCTAGGTGTATGGTGTCAGGTTGGGGTAAAGACATGTTCGGTGCGCAAGGCCAATATCAACAGATACTGAAGAAAGTAGATGTGCCCATAGTGGCACCAGCAACATGTCAGACGCAGTTGCAGACAGCGCGTTTAGGACCTACCTATGTACTAGACACTACGTCCTTTATTTGTGCTGGTGGTGAACCGAATAAGGATTCGTGTACTGTAAGTTGTCGTTTAACCATAACTTGGGTCAGTCAGTTTGTAAAAAAAATCGTATTCATAAAAATAATATCTGCATAGTGCTTAATTAAGAATACTGAGTGCCACCACTCCTATCCCTTCTATGGATGTTGTAAGAGTTGAATACGGGAACACACTACACTCCTGTATAGTTTACTACGACCAGCCGTACTACAATGAGAAAGAAAAACTTGATACAAACCTATTAACAACCTCTCTAACTCAGTGAGTTATTAAAGCCTATTCATGATGACGGTATAAATTTAAGGAAAACTGGGAATAGAGTGTTTAAAGTAAAATATAACTTAACTCATTCAGTATATATTTTATGTGTTTTGATTTTAACTACTGAAATCGAATAAGAACATAATAAAAAATAAATCTCATACTCGAATTAAAAAATTACGTAGAATGAAATATGTCTCCAGGTTTTATGCAGGTCTTTATTACTCTAGACGATAATACAAATAAAATAAACCAATAATGCACCTTATACACTGTTATTTGTTCCAGGGTGATGGCGGTTCAGGTCTGGTATGTGAAGTGAATGGACAATGGGTAGTGGTTGGCCTGGTTGCGTGGGGACTGGGCTGTGCTACCGCTAATGTGCCTGGAGTATACGTCAACGTAGCCGGATTTCTTCCCTGGATACAGCAGCAAATAGCCACACCTTAATTGTTTTGTATTTTTTAAAATTGGCAATTTTTTTAGTAATATCTAATATAGCCTCTGAAACCATATTTTCATAAATATGATATTTTTTACAACCATTTTTTTTTCGATTAGAATCTTTATTGCCAAAGTATATTTTGTAAATTATAAAAACTTTTATGATGTTACCATGTTAATTCTAAAGAGGTAGATATTACGACGAACTTTTAACTAAAAGTATTAACTTGAGACTGGTCGGTATTCTTAAACTGCAGCTGCACCTTTATGGTAATTTACACTGAATTTAAATAAGAAGGAAAATTTTGGTCATTATTTATGGTAAATCACTTTGGCCAATATTTATGGTTATGCTTGTAACGCATCATCGATGTAGCAGCCACTTTGATTTATCTACATTTTCTGAGTTTTATTTATTTAAATTAAAGATATTTTGATATTATTTGTTGATGTTTCAATTGACTTACATATGTATTTTGAAAATATGGCAAGTGTAGAAGATTCTTATCAAAAGTATTGAAACTCTATTATAACTGCCTATTTTTCAATCAGAACAATTAGTTGAAATCTTTTTAAACAAATTGTTCTCCTCCGTCTATATTTAAATTACTCAGGGGATCAGTAGATCCCTCTAAATAGTAACACTATGAACTACTAACATAAGAAAAAATGTACACTAACACTATGGACTCTAATCTAAATAAATAAATGTATTATTATTGTTATAACCTATAGAAATAACGTAAGATACGTGCAACCAATTATTAGGGATACTTTCTAGCATACAAAGGCCAGCAGTAGTGTCTCCATCAAGTCGGTAGAAATATTCCCTTAGGGCACTATTCCCTTTTTGAAGACGTTCTGGACATTTCCTTTCGTGATAGATAAAACTAAAGAGTAATTTCATGTTTAAAATTTTTTTAGCTTTGAAATGTAGCTTCATTACTGTAATCAGTTGTCAATCGACAGCTTTTAACAGTTCACAGCTGGACATGGATCGTCTCCTTACCTTGTTCAGTGGGTTACAGTAGGTAGTACAGTACTGTAACCCACTGACCAGTCTGACAGGATTGGTATTAAGTTAGTTTCAAGATTTCTTTCTCTTTGTAATACAGCCTGCCGTATTACAAAGCCTGCCGTTCTGCGTAGTATGATGGATAACAGTGGGCTGTATTCGAATCCACCTGGAGACACATAATAAGCAGTTGTGACACATGTAACTGCTAACTAATTAGTAAACTAAAACAGTTACAACAATATTAGACATATAAGCTAATATTTATTTTTTGGATTTAATACGTTTGAATTTTTTAAATTTCTACGATTGTAGTTCGATAACGTTAAAAAAATAATTATTTACTTTTAATAGAAGCTTTATTTTTGAGCAGCATGTAGAGTACACCTGAGTAACGGGGGTAAAAATAATAAAAAATCTTTGTTATTGAAGCTTAACATAATATATTAATTAAGTTAACAATTTATACAAATAGCCATGTAAACATTATAAAACATACGTTTCCTAATCAACATAAACAATAGATACAAACTACTTACAAAAGATACGGCGTTCTGAACGCAAAACTTCAACGACTAACCTTTAACAAAACTAATCACTTAAAATAGCTCGTACGGACGTAATCTAGTATTGCAGCGGTAAGGGACCCGCGTCACGGACGATACGTTGCTGACAGACCCAGCCGGGAATCACCTTCGATCATATATTTATACAGATCTTTGATTATCAATGGAATGTGCTTAAATACAGTCATAAGGACAGTTTAGACGTATCAGATTATACAGTGTAATAAGACTACGCCTAAAAAATCCGTAATGTTTCTAGATATATGTCAATTTTTCATTTTTGGGATGGCTTATTCAGTCCAAACACGTAAACTTAGTAGGATTGTTTGACGAAATTTGTCTTAAGGCAAATTCATTTATATCATATTTGATCGAAGATAGTGATCCTAGTACATATTTACTCCTCGTCAGGTTTTTCTTGCTTAATAACGGGCGAGGGTGAGGGCGGTGCAGGAGGTGCAGGGGGTGCTTGAACAGGCGGCGGCGACGACACCTCAATGTATTCATCGTTTCCTCGTTCTTCCTTTATGTCCGTCTCTAGTTTCACTTCGGGAGGCGGGGTAGAAGAACGTGGCGGTTCTGGAGGTGCTAAGGCAGCCCATGCCGTGGCTGCTCCACGAGCATACGCTTCATAGAAAGCACGATGGGCTATCTCAGCCTCTTCGAGATGGACAAACGCATGATTGTCAAGTTCCGCGCGAAAGAAAAACTTCAGACCGCAACGCGCACAGTCGTAAGGTCGTGGTGCAGACGCATGCTCTGGAAGATGACGTTGGAGGCCCGCTGCACTCGTGAATACAGCCGAGCATAGGTAGCAGGTGAATGCTCCTATTCCAGCAAACGTGTGTTCGATAAGATGCGCCTGTAATCGCGTTGGTGATCCCAAAGCACGTCGACAAAGACGGCAATCATGATCTGCCGGTGGCGGGAGTCTTGGAGCGGCGTGACGAGCGTAACACGCTGAACAAGCTCTCGCACCCTCACCGGCCTCTCCTTCAGGCAGTGCACGAAGACATATTGCACATCTCTGCTCATCATCTCCTGGTCGTAAGTGGAAACGCGCATGAAGACGAGCCTCAGCTTCCGAAGCTAATGTTTGTCGACACACGACGCACGGAGCTGGAAGTGCAGGATGATGACGAGCCATATGATTTAGAAAAGATTCCTCTGACAACAATCTTGCACGGCAACGAGCACACGTATCTCCTGCCACCACCTGAAATTAGATAAATTAATAATAAAAATAATAAAAATGTAAAAATCAACAACCCATAACATCCCACTGCTGGGCTCGGGTCTCCTCTCAAGAGAGGGTTAAGGCCTTACGTCCCCACGCTGGCCGAGTGCGGGTTGGGGACTGGCAAGACACGTTGTGGCTACGTAATCTTACCGTTGGATGTTTTTAAGCCGCCCGAAGGCCTCCAACTAAGCTTCACGACTGTTACCTTATGACAACAACCGGGACCGACTGCTTAACGTGACCTCCGAATCACGGAAACGCTCATAACATATCATGCCACATACGGTCACCCATCTAGGTCTGACCGCGCCGTAGTTGCTTACCCTCGGTGATTGTTTCCAATCACCTAAGGCCACTCGGCTATAAGCGCTACTAATAAAAATGTAACATTTTGTAAAATGGATTGTTAAGAAAAGTTATGGCAAGAGAGCCATGCTTCGGCACATAAGAGGCCGATTCACACGTTTTCCAGCAAAAATGTATTAATTTAAAAACATTTTTTTGTGTTAACATATATATGCTTATTATTGCGTGTTATCCCAGGGAGTCACTTGAGACGACACGTTGATTGTTATGCTTTAATAATGACTCTGTTATCTCTGTAAGACTCCGACTAATTTGACTTAAACTAAAGCTTATATACAACGTAATATGTGTACAGTTTTAGGTGGGGGCTACTATGAAATATTATTTACTTAATTGCTTAATTGACAATATGTTGTTTATACTTCCTTATTTAATATTTATAATATTACTATTGTTTGGGGGCACGTACGTTAACTTTAGTAAAACAATTATTTAATCACGTAACCGTGTAAAGATCTAAACTACTATTTTGCTATGGCTTCGCCCATAGATATTCCCCCCTAAAGAGAAGAAACATCCTTATATTACTATACTATTATATATATTACTATTATATACTATTGTTGTATAGTTCTGGTTTATATATTATAATTGGAATCTAACCGTCTGGTGGGAGACTCTACCAGAACGTGTCCTTTTTTCTGTTTGCTTATCTGCTTGTGAAGATTCTGTTTTCTTGTCTTCGATTGTTCGTTCGCTTATCTTGCTATTGTTTAAAATAAATGCTGGTTTGAGTCTATCGATAGCTACACTTTTTTGTTTTCCGTTTATCAAGATCGTGAAGATCTTATCATTGCGACTGATGACAAGATAAGGTCCCTCGTACGGTGGTGTGAGGCTGGGCCGTAGTCGGTCACAACGTAAGAAAACGTGCCTACATTCCGCTAACTGTGGGTGTACGAATATCTTGTCGTTCTTGCTTTGTCTTTGTGGACGCGAAATCATGTGTTCCAAGTTATCCTTAATTTCTCTGATAAAATCTGTGTACGTTGAGTTATTTTGTGTCTCGAAAAATGCTCCAGGCAGTCTAATTGTTGAACCGTATACTAGTTCAGCTGCCGAGAATCCTGTGTCTTGCCGTAAACTCGTACGTATGCCAAATAAAACGGTAGCTAACTCTTTTGTCCAATTAATTGTGTTTCCTCTTGCTATCAATGCAGTTTTTAATGTTCTGTGCAATCGTTCTACTTTAGAATTTGACTGTGGATGATATGGGGTGGTTCGAATTTTTTGAACTCCCATTAAGTTTGCTAAATTTTTGAATATTTCAGATTCAAATTGGCGTCCCTGGTCTGTGGTAATGTATTCAGGGCATCCGAATCGGGTTATCCAACCTTCGTATACCGTTCTGGCTACGGTTTCTGCAGTTATATCAGCTATTGGGAATGCCTCTGGCCATGAAGTACAACGATCTATCATTGTGAGTATGTATCGTTTGTTTTGAGAAGTGGGTAGAGGTCCTACTAAATCAATATGCAGATGGGAAAATCTTCCCGTTGGCATGAATTCTCCGAATTGTGACTTTGTATGACGATGTATTTTTGCTCGTTGACATTGTAAACATGTCTCCGACATCTCATTTACGTCTTTATTCATATTTTCCCATATATAGTTAGCTGCAATAAGTTTCCTCGTAGTATTCTTACCAGGATGGCTAATGTTATGAAAGCTTTCGAAAATAGTTTTCCTGAATTTGAGTGGTAAAAAAGGGCGTTGTTTTCCTGTTGATATATCGCAATAAATCTTAATATTTTCATTTGGAAAGTGTATTAATTCTATTTTTAATGATTTATTGGCTTTTAGTCGTTTTAACTCGCTATCATTCTTTTGATATTTTTCTACCTCGTGCCGATCGATTGCAGAGGGTAAGGTTATCGTCTCGATAACTCGAGATAAGGCATCGGCTACCACATTCTTGTGGCCACTGATGTGCTGGATATCCGTACTGAATTGTGATATATAATCCAGATATCTGATTCGTCTAGGGGTATCATCCAATGATGGCTTCTTGACGAAAGCATGCATTAGTGGTTTGTGATCCGTGTAGACTGTAAATTCTCGTCCTTCTATGAGTCTTCTGAAGTGTTTTATAGCCATATAGATTCCTAGCAGCTCTCTATCGTAGGTAGAGTATTTTGTTTGGGCTTCACTAAATGATTTGGAGAAAAAAGCTATTGGTTCCCATTTTGTTTTTCTTCGCTGCTGTAGTACAGCGCCTGCGCATTTGAGACTAGCATCTGTCATTAACGCTATTTGTGCGTTGCTGTCCGGATATGCCAATGTAGTTAATTGTCGAATGTCCTGCTTGCAGCGTTCAAACGCGTGGTTTGATTCAGTATTCCACTGGATAACCGTCTTATCGTTTTTCTTACTATTAATTAAATATTTATTTAACGGTGCTTGATGCTTTGCTGCGTGTGGAATACTGCTTCTGTAGAAATTAATCATACCCAAAAAACGTCGTAACTCATTTACCGTTTGTGGTTTAGGGTAATTGTTTATAGCTTGAATCTTTTCCATAGTAGGAGTCAACCCTTGGCTCGTTATATGATAACCGAGGAAATCAATCTCCGACTTGGCGAATTCACATTTGCTTGTATTTATTGTTATGCCGTTTTTATGTAGGCGCTTAAACACCTCCTCTAAGTGTTCATAATGTTCCTTAAGGTTATTTTTCTTGTCAGCGATAAATATGTCGTCCACATATACAAATACGTAGTCCAAGTCTCTGAATATAGAGTCCATAAATTTTTGGAAGGACTGTGCTGCATTTCGTAACCCGAATGGCATTCTGATGAATTCAAAAAGTCCAAAAGGGGTTATTATCGCTGTTTTCTCTGGTTCAGCAACGGGCAGTATGTGAAAAGCTTTCTTTATGTCTATCTTGCTGAATATTCCTTTTCCGCTTGCTACGTACGTGAAATCGAGTAGCCTTGGCAGCGGGTACCTGTCTGGTACTGTTATTTTATTTAGTGCGCGGTAATCTCCGCATGCTCTCCATTCGCCATTCTTCTTCTTGACTAAATGGAGTGGCGATGCCCATTGACTGCTTGAAGGGCGGCATATTCCCATGTCCATCATATCTTGGAATTCTTGTTTTGCAATCCTGTATTTGTCAGGAGGTAATGGACGTGCCCGCGTAAATACTGGGAAACCCTTTGTTATTATTTGATGCTGTACTCGGTGCTTAGTCTGTAGATTCATTGATCTAGGCTTTGTAATATCTTCATATTTCTCTAATAATCCCTTTATTGGTTCCTGTAGAGAAGCGTTTATAGATCGCACGGATGCAATTTTTGTTCTTACTATTTTGGCAGGCGTTTTCAGACCTGTTTTTTTATCGATCAGTTTTTTTCCGTGTATATCCACTAATAACTGATAATGATTCAGAAAGTCAGCTCCCAGGATTGGCATCTTGACATCGGCAATGGTAAATGTCCATTTAAAGCTTCGGCGTAGTCCTAGGTTAAGCGTTAAAGTGCGTTCCCCGTATGTATTTATAGGGGTCCCGTTTGCGGCGAATAATTGGTATTCGCAGGCTTGGCTCTCCTTATTTGTGCTATTTATAACCGAAATGTTAGCACCCGTGTCGACTAAAAATCTATAACCACTGTTTGAGTCAGTTATAGTTAGACGGTTTGCTGGGTGGATAGCACAGAGGCCCGTCGTATTCTGTGCTAATTTTAGTTTTCCGATAGCCTGTTATTTTTCCATGAACAAGGCTTATTGCATCTATATGAATCCTGCTTGAACCGATTATGGAAATAACATAACCCATTATGTGAATTTCTGTGGCGCGACCTTGACCGTGAATGTGGCGTATGTCGTGTTTGGTATTTGCTGCGTTGCATAGGTCGATTCTCGCGTATGCTGCGTAATGCATTTATTTCTATTCGCATGGCTTCCAGTTGTGACGTTATGTTTGTAACTAGGTTAATGTCAACCGCTGTTTCTTGAATATTTCTTTTGTTGTAGGTCAAGTTCTCGTAAATTTTATCGGCTAATTCGCTCAAGTTGTCTAACGACATATTGTTTGTGACCGATAATATCGCTGTTAGCGAAGCGGGGAGTTGCCTTAGCCACAGCAGGCGAATAGTGTCGTCGTTTATTTTTCCACATCCAGCTTCTTTCATTTTTCGCAGGAGCTGGGAAGGCTTCTGGTCTCCAAGGTCCATTTCTGCTAGTAGTCTGTGGAAACGTCGGTGTTCGCTCTCTTCGTAGCAGTTTATTAGACGTTCCTTGATGGTGGAGTACTTGTTTTCGCTGGGTGGGTTAGTTAATATGTCACTGACTTGATGGACGACCTCTTTTGGTAGTTTGGATATTACCATGTTATATTTGTAATCTTCGCCCTGTTTTTGTGGTGCTATTATTGCTTCAAACTGGGCGAACCATAAACGTGGGGAGTCTGTCCAAAATTGCGGTAGTTTGTCTGTGACGGTGATAGCAGCAACTGATTCGCACCCCGTGTCGCCTCTTGAAGGAGTTGTTGTTGGAGCCATTTTCGGGATGTGATAATTTCGTAATGCTATTGTTTTCTAGATTCACTGCTGAACACCATATAGGGTTCCGGTCGTCCCGGTATTATATCAGCACTAGAAACCAATAGATCACGTCGGGGTCACCAATTATTGCGTGTTATCCCAGGGAGTCACTTGAGACGACACGTTGATTGTTATGCTTTAATAATGACTCTGTTATCTCTGTAAGACTCCGACTAATTTGACTTAAACTAAAGCTTATATACAATGTAATATGTGTACAGTTTTAGGTGGGGGCTACTATGAAATATTATTTACTTAATTGCTTAATTGACAATATGTTGTTTATACTTCCTTATTTAATATTTATAATATTACTATTGTTTGGGGGCACGTACGTTAACTTTAGTAAAACAATTATTTAATCACGTAACCGTGTAAAGATCTAAACTACTATTTTGCTATGGCTTCGCCCATAGATATTCCCCCCTAAAGAGAAGAAACATCCTTATATTACTATACTATTATATATATTACTATTATATACTATTGTTGTATAGTTCTGGTTTATATATTATAATTGGAATCTAACCGTCTGGTGGGAGACTCTACCAGAACGTGTCCTTTTTTCTGTTTGCTTATCTGCTTGTGAAGATTCTGTTTTCTTGTCTTCGATTGTTCGTTCGCTTATCTTGCTATTGTTTAAAATAAATGCTGGTTTGAGTCTATCGATAGCTACACTTTTTTGTTTTCCGTTTATCAAGATCGTGAAGATCTTATCATTGCGACTGATGACAAGATAAGGTCCCTCGTACGGTGGTGTGAGGCTGGGCCGTAGTCGGTCACAACGTAAGAAAACGTGCCTACATTCCGCTAACTGTGGGTGTACGAATATCTTGTCGTTCTTGCTTTGTCTTTGTGGACGCGAAATCATGTGTTCCAAGTTATCCTTAATTTCTCTGATAAAATCTGTGTACGTTGAGTTATTTTGTGTCTCGAAAAATGCTCCAGGCAGTCTAATTGTTGAACCGTATACTAGTTCAGCTGCCGAGAATCCTGTGTCTTGCCGTAAACTCGTACGTATGCCAAATAAAACGGTAGCTAACTCTTTTGTCCAATTAATTGTGTTTCCTCTTGCTATCAATGCAGTTTTTAATGTTCTGTGCAATCGTTCTACTTTAGAATTTGACTGTGGATGATATGGGGTGGTTCGAATTTTTTGAACTCCCATTAAGTTTGCTAAATTTTTGAATATTTCAGATTCAAATTGGCGTCCCTGGTCTGTGGTAATGTATTCAGGGCATCCGAATCGGGTTATCCAACCTTCGTATACCGTTCTGGCTACGGTTTCTGCAGTTATATCAGCTATTGGGAATGCCTCTGGCCATGAAGTACAACGATCTATCATTGTGAGTATGTATCGTTTGTTTTGAGAAGTGGGTAGAGGTCCTACTAAATCAATATGCAGATGGGAAAATCTTCCCGTTGGCATGAATTCTCCGAATTGTGACTTTGTATGACGATGTATTTTTGCTCGTTGACATTGTAAACATGTCTCCGACATCTCATTTACGTCTTTATTCATATTTTCCCATATATAGTTAGCTGCAATAAGTTTCCTCGTAGTATTCTTACCAGGATGGCTAATGTTATGAAAGCTTTCGAAAATAGTTTTCCTGAATTTGAGTGGTAAAAAAGGGCGTTGTTTTCCTGTTGATATATCGCAATAAATCTTAATATTTTCATTTGGAAAGTGTATTAATTCTATTTTTAATGATTTATTGGCTTTTAGTCGTTTTAACTCGCTATCATTCTTTTGATATTTTTCTACCTCGTGCCGATCGATTGCAGAGGGTAAGGTTATCGTCTCGATAACTCGAGATAAGGCATCGGCTACCACATTCTTGTGGCCACTGATGTGCTGGATATCCGTACTGAATTGTGATATATAATCCAGATATCTGATTCGTCTAGGGGTATCATCCAATGATGGCTTCTTGTCGAAAGCATGCATTAGTGGTTTGTGATCCGTGTAGACTGTAAATTCTCGTCCTTCTATGAGTCTTCTGAAGTGTTTTATAGCCATATAGATTCCTAGCAGCTCTCTATCGTAGGTAGAGTATTTTGTTTGGGCTTCACTAAATGATTTGGAGAAAAAAGCTATTGGTTCCCATTTTGTTTTTCTTCGCTGCTGTAGTACAGCGCCTGCGCATTTGAGACTAGCATCTGTCATTAACGCTATTTGTGCGTTGCTGTCCGGATATGCCAATGTAGTTAATTGTCGAATGTCCTGCTTGCAGCGTTCAAACGCGTGGTTTGATTCAGTATTCCACTGGATAACCGTCTTATCGTTTTTCTTACTATTAATTAAATATTTATTTAACGGTGCTTGATGCTTTGCTGCGTGTGGAATACTGCTTCTGTAGAAATTAATCATACCCAAAAAACGTCGTAACTCATTTACCGTTTGTGGTTTAGGGTAATTGTTTATAGCTTGAATCTTTTCCATAGTAGGAGTCAACCCTTGGCTCGTTATATGATAACCGAGGAAATCAATCTCCGACTTGGCGAATTCACATTTGCTTGTATTTATTGTTATGCCGTTTTTATGTAGGCGCTTAAACACCTCCTCTAAGTGTTCATAATGTTCCTTAAGGTTATTTTTCTTGTCAGCGATAAATATGTCGTCCACATATACAAATACGTAGTCCAAGTCTCTGAATATAGAGTCCATAAATTTTTGGAAGGACTGTGCTGCATTTCGTAACCCGAATGGCATTCTGATGAATTCAAAAAGTCCAAAAGGGGTTATTATCGCTGTTTTCTCTGGTTCAGCAACGGGCAGTATGTGAAAAGCTTTCTTTATGTCTATCTTGCTGAATATTCCTTTTCCGCTTGCTACGTACGTGAAATCGAGTAGCCTTGGCAGCGGGTACCTGTCTGGTACTGTTATTTTATTTAGTGCGCGGTAATCTCCGCATGCTCTCCATTCGCCATTCTTCTTCTTGACTAAATGGAGTGGCGATGCCCATTGACTGCTTGAAGGGCGGCATATTCCCATGTCCATCATATCTTGGAATTCTTGTTTTGCAATCCTGTATTTGTCAGGAGGTAATGGACGTGCCCGCGTAAATACTGGGAAACCCTTTGTTATTATTTGATGCTGTACTCGGTGCTTAGTCTGTAGATTCATTGATCTAGGCTTTGTAATATCTTCATATTTCTCTAATAATCCCTTTATTGGTTCCTGTAGAGAAGCGTTTATAGATCGCACGGATGCAATTTTTGTTCTTACTATTTTGGCAGGCGTTTTCAGACCTGTTTTTTTATCGATCAGTTTTTTTCCGTGTATATCCACTAATAACTGATAATGATTCAGAAAGTCAGCTCCCAGGATTGGCATCTTGACATCGGCAATGGTAAATGTCCATTTAAAGCTTCGGCGTAGTCCTAGGTTAAGCGTTAAAGTGCGTTCCCCGTATGTATTTATAGGGGTCCCGTTTGCGGCGAATAATTGGTATTCGCAGGCTTGGCTCTCCTTATTTGTTCTATTTATAACCGAAATGTTAGCACCCGTGTCGACTAAAAATCTATAACCACTGTTTGAGTCAGTTATAGTTAGACGGTTTGCTGGGTGGATAGCACAGAGGCCCGTCGTATTCTGTGCTAATTTTAGTTTTCCGATAGCCTGTTATTTTTCCATGAACAAGGCTTATTGCATCTATATGAATCCTGCTTGAACCGATTATGGAAATAACATAACCCATTATGTGAATTTCTGTGGCGCGACCTTGACCGTGAATGTGGCGTATGTCGTGTTTGGTATTTGCTGCGTTGCATAGGTCGATTCTCGCGTATGCTGCGTAATGCATTTATTTCTATTCGCATGGCTTCCAGTTGTGACGTTATGTTTGTAACTAGGTTAATGTCAACCGCTGTTTCTTGAATATTTCTTTTGTTGTAGGTCAAGTTCTCGTAAATTTTATCGGCTAATTCGCTCAAGTTGTCTAACGACATATTGTTTGTGACCGATAATATCGCTGTTAGCGAAGCGGGGAGTTGCCTTAGCCACAGCAGGCGAATAGTGTCGTCGTTTATTTTTCCACATCCAGCTTCTTTCATTTTTCGCAGGAGCTGGGAAGGCTTCTGGTCTCCAAGGTCCATTTCTGCTAGTAGTCTGTGGAAACGTCGGTGTTCGCTCTCTTCGTAGCAGTTTATTAGACGTTCCTTGATGGTGGAGTACTTGTTTTCGCTGGGTGGGTTAGTTAATATGTCACTGACTTGATGGACGACCTCTTTTGGTAGTTTGGATATTACCATGTTATATTTGTAATCTTCGCCCTGTTTTTGTGGTGCTATTATTGCTTCAAACTGGGCGAACCATAAACGTGGGGAGTCTGTCCAAAATTGCGGTAGTTTGTCTGTGACGGTGATAGCAGCAACTGATTCGCACCCCGTGTCGCCTCTTGAAGGAGTTGTTGTTGGAGCCATTTTCGGGATGTGATAATTTCGTAATGCTATTGTTTTCTAGATTCACTGCTGAACACCATATAGGGTTCCGGTCGTCCCGGTATTATATCAGCACTAGAAACCAATAGATCACGTCGGGGTCACCAATTATTGCGTGTTATCCCAGGGAGTCACTTGAGACGACACGTTGATTGTTATGCTTTAATAATGACTCTGTTATCTCTGTAAGACTCCGACTAATTTGACTTAAACTAAAGCTTATATACAATGTAATATGTGTACAGTTTTAGGTGGGGGCTACTATGAAATATTATTTACTTAATTGCTTAATTGACAATATGTTGTTTATACTTCCTTATTTAATATTTATAATATTACTATTGTTTGGGGGCACGTACGTTAACTTTAGTAAAACAATTATTTAATCACGTAACCGTGTAAAGATCTAAACTACTATTTTGCTATGGCTTCGCCCATACTTATCATATAAATATGTTTACAAAAAAAATCTACATATTTTATGTATAAACTAGCTGCAGCCCAAGATTGTTGTTGTACCTTTTTAACAACAAGAGTGAGTAACAGCAAGTAGTTGCCTAAGTTGCTCCTTATAGACGTACAAACAAACAGAGAAAAAAAAAGATTTTGTTCTGAAGTATATATATATAATATTTACTACTTGAATATGGATTTGTTGAAAATCTATTAATTTGAATTTAATTTATTTATTTGTAGATATTAATGTAAGGACTTACATTCGTAATTTTTCAACTGTGCTTTGTGCATTTTAAAAAGAAACTCTATATAAAAAAATCCTACCTTGCAGTGAGTGAGTTTGTGTTCAGCCAATACCGCAGCTGAAGGTAGAACTTCATCACAAATCAAACACTTGTGTCGAGCGGCGGCGGCTCCTGAATGCGCTCGAGTGTGAGCTTCTAGTTCTGCTCGACTGCGAGTTCGTTCCCCACAATATGCACATTGAAGTGCAACAGCTCCATTCTTACGACGACGTTCTTCACCACCTTGCGCCCCGACTGGACCTCCATTTTCACCTCCAGGAGTACAAGGAGATCGCTCTCCATCACCTGGATCTCCACTGTTACTAGTGTCTACTCTTTTGGGTCTTGTTACTTCACCATTCATAACCTGATAGCACGAAAATTAATCCGCTTAGTCCAGTATAAGTTTCGCTGAATGATTATAGATTATCTTTAAGTAATTGTATGAACTTGATAATAATGTTCCATGTCTAGTATGTCTAAAGTACTAATACATTTTGTGTGTGACCGTAATTTTAAACTACAGTACTTTCACAGTTTTTATGTCTTGTGACTGGGACTGTAGCTACATTTTTGTTTCGACAATTCAAAAGTGCCTGCAACTGGCCTACTTGAAATAAATGCTTTGATTTTGATTTTTGATTTTGATTTTATGTGATCCACAATATATTATTGTCCTAAGTCTGGGTGTTCATGGTGTCCGTTTCATGTAGGTTATTTTGTAATTTCTTAATGCGGGAGGGTTTATTTTATAAAAGAAAATCTTAGTATTAAAATGAAAAAAAAAATAGCAAATATACTTTAGATACATTACTTGCCTAAACGTGAAGAGTCACACGGGGCAAAATACCTGCATCCTAATCTAATGTTATACCTTTTTCTTCTAATGTACCTGATCATCATCAGCCTATCACAGTTCACAGCTGGACATAGGCCTCTTCCAGCTTAAAGTATTGGCATCAAACGGTAGGTTAATAGTGCGTGTGCTTACCTGATGAGGCATGGCATGGTGCGCTTGCATGTGTCTCTCCAGTAGGTACTGTACGGCGAACGCGTCGTTGCAGTTAGGCACCGGGCAGCGGTAGGCGCGATGCTGGCGGGGAGCGCGCGCGGCCGCCCCGCCGGCGAGGAGCGCGCCGCACGCACAGCGCGGAGCGGCCGCCGCGTGACGCGCGCGCACGTGCGCCGCGCCCTCCGCCTCCGAACGCAACGCGCCACCGCCCGCACCACACGAACGACATACCCACACTTTGTTCTCCCCGCTGTGTGCCACTGCGAAGTGCACCTAAAGTGAAACGAAACGTTTGACCTTTACTAAACAATTAAAATAATATTTAATAATAATATTTATTTAGATATAAATATAACAAGTTTACACAGAGTACAATTAAAAACGACGATATCTGCAGAAAGAATTAAACTGTGTAGCAGAAAACTAATGATTCATTTTCTAAAATAAGTAATTATAGTCATCATCAACATAATCATCAACAATCCATACCGTTCCATTGCTAGGCTCGGGTCTCTTCTCAGAAGAGGGCTACGGCCGTATGTCCCTACCTTGGCCGAGAGAGGGTTGGGGACTGACAAGACAACACGGTGGTCACGTAATCTTGCCGTTGGATATTTTTAAACCACCAGTAGGCTTCCAACTATGCTTTACGACTTTTATCTTATGATCACAACCGGGACCGACTGCTTAACGTGATATCACGAAACCGCTCATACTGTACTGACCGTGCCGCCGTTCTTTCCCTCGATGATTGTTTCCAATCACCTAGGGCAACTTGGCAATAAACGCTCCATAATTATATTAAATAATAATTTGTCAAAGTAGTAGAGCCACGATGATTTCAACAGGAATAGACAGGATCAACCGGGGCGGTACTATTTTCGCATAGAAGACCATCCTAAAAATGACAGTATGCATGTTGGTTAATGCGAGACCGAAAGCCCAATGATGCACAAGCATCTCACTAGGCCATAATGGTGCGGATCACCATACTGCATTATGTGCACTCACAGTGAGGACAGTGGCCTATGGATCATTCTGCTCATGCTTTCCATCAGGCAGAGTAGTCTAGTAGGCTCATTATTATACAAGATAATTGCTTATAAATATTAAATCTCGAAGCAACTTGAAACATTTTTATAGTCTTACCTGAATAGCGACTTTAGAGTCGAATACTTCTTTACACAAAGCGCAACGGTAGAGATGATGTGCATGTAATTCCAGAAGATGCTTCTGCAGGTCATCCGGCGCAGAGAAACTACGAGCGCAACTGTGGCAAGTGTATTCACACGAGACTGCCAAGTAATGAGCTGTGAGATGACGTTCTGAGGCTGCTGCGTCCGCAAATGTTGCACCGCAATGAACGCAAGGAACAGGGCTCGACCGACTTAATTCTCCTCCTTCTTCGAGATGCCCTTTCAGATGGGCACGGAATGCTTCGAAATCAGGCAGAGCAGCATCACATTGGTTGCATAGTAACGTGTTGGGTGACAACGTTGTTTGAGGTGTTCCAGAACCAGAACGAGGACGTTTTACTTGTGGACCGTCGTCGGTAGCACGTCGACTAAGATCAGTCGGTGCGGGTTGTTCCACAGATTGTAAGGGTGCGTCACCGTTGAGTAATGCGGAATGCGCAGCTCGGACGTGAAGCTGCAGTTGATCCATGCTAGTGAATGTGTCACGCGTGCAGTAGATGCAGGCAAGTAGTGTGGGTGGTGGCTGAGAGGCAACTCGTCGAGGTGGTGTCATCGCAGGACCATCTACACCATGTGCGCTCACCATATGTGCCTGGAATTATAGGCCTTTAATAATTTCATGTTGACTGTACTTGGTTTTAATACATTGTATTAAGACGTAATAAAGGTATAATTTTATATAAAAATAATACATCCGAACAATTGTAACCAGAACCATTTTAACACAAATAAATAAATAAAAAATTACCTGTAACAAGTCAGGTCTTCGGAAGGCATCGCCGCATCTCAAACACCTCAGAGCTCGCCGTCTGTCCGGCTCTCGTCCTTCACGGTCCCGTTTATGTCCTTGCATGTGTGACGTCAAAGCCGCTGCAGTGTTATACCCACGGTTGCACACAGTACATTGGAACGGTTTTTGGTTGTCGTGGGTCTTCATATGAATCTTTAAGTGGTCGCTGTAATTTTAATATTTTAAACTTTAAATCGTATGTCTTTAAAATCATCTTGTAATACTGAGATCGCCTTTAGAAAGTAAAATTCATGTCTATAACTCATGAAAGATTATTTTCAATCACGTGTACTTCATATATATAAACATTGATCAATTGTGCCAATAAACATTAATAATACGTTGACAATATTTTCAATTGTAGGCATTCTGTCAGTGTATAAACCTCGTTATATAACGATACAACACTTATCTAGAACCTATCTATCGTGATTTCCAAAAGACATAAACGGGTTGTACTCGTTTGTTAAACTTAAATGTAAAGTAAAAGTGTACGTCCTCAAAACATCCGAATGGATTTTAAAATTAAGATAAGTTGCCTTTGTGTGGCCAAGCAGAAACGACAATTTGTCATATGAGACATAAGTACCCACATAAAGCACGGACCAAACAGAACTAACAAAGAGGCTTTTCACGGCAAACTACAGAATAGAGGCGTTCGCCCAAACACCTCCGCTAATGGCCGCGCTCGTCGTACCCGTTTTGGTATGGGCCATTATTTCATTTTTGTGAGACCCTCGACGTCATTTGTCAGCCCATCATCTCTTTTCACTCGTCGGCGGTTCGTTGGGCCGACAAATTGCATGAAATTAGTCATGTGGTCGCGGTAAGGTGACGAAAAGGTGACATGTCGCCTTGTGGCCGGGTCGAAGCCCGTGATCAATCTTACACGAGCCTTTTGTGATGCAGGTATTTCCTAACCATTCTTTTAATCTTCAACAACTTCGTATGGCACACATTAGCATACTCTTTATAAAAACAGATTCATTTAAACATGAAGACATATATTCGTTACATTAATCGGATTAACTTAGTCGGATTAACGGTCTTAGTGGGGTATAGATTGTTTCCAAAATTATTTCAGTTCAGATATTCTTCTTACCTCCTAGAGAACGCTGATTCGCAATGTGCGCATCGGTATTTGCGATCTCCGGTGTGCAACTTTACGTGGCGATCTCGGGAACGCTTGTGCTTGAAAAGTCGTGAGCAAAACTCGCAACGAAACGGCATCTGGTCGGAATGTGTCTGAAACAAGTTTAAACGTCAAGTCGGGAAGTCACAAATAGTCACGGATAGTCCAAACATGGGCCAAGTGCGTATCAGGCCACGCGTAGGATAGGTTCCCTAGTGACGCATAATGGTAGGTAGATTTAAAATCGTGTCCAATAGATAATTGCTATGTTTACTTATTATTTCTTTATTTTTGTACGAAGTTTTCCAAGTAAGTGCATTTTACAAGTTAGGCTCATATGTAATAAAAAATTGGTCAAAACCGCTATTGTTTTATATAACTATGACTATGTTTTTTGCAGATTTTTCGAGCTAGCCGTTTAGCTTTTAGACGGGGCTGACGCTCTGTTTTTATAAAAAATGCAGTTTAAAGTTGAATTACTCGCAAACGGATACCTAAATCGAATAAAAGTTGTGGCAACCTCGCAACGTTTTTAAAAGACCTATCTAATGATACCCCACACGACGTAGTAGACGCAATTTTACTGCCTTGTTGGTCTAGTGTTTGGCGTATTCGGCTTATGATTTTAAATTCACGTACCATTAAGGGCGACCGAGGAACCCTTTCCTGTGCGTGGCCTGGCAAGCACTTGGCCAATTTTTCCTAATAATGATTAGAAACTCTGCACAGCTCTAGGTCAATTTCGCTTTAATATTATTTAAGGTGCATTTCTTTCTGAGTTCCGACCATTTTAAATTACTATGGAAAAAATCAGGAGTTTGAATATTGCATATTCCTAGTGTGTTCTTTTAAAAGGACTAATTTCATACTTCCTCAAAAATCTGCACGTACAGTTGAGTTATCCTCGGAAAGCAAAAGACTATCCCACGCGGGACCTATAATTTTTATTGAAAAAACGGGACTGTTTTGCCTAAATCGTGACGTCTTGCACCGTTGATCCAAATAGTAACTGAATATATTGTGACCACTATATACTGCTTAGAACAAACTTGTAACTACATTGTGTCAAGCCCGACAAATCAATTATTAAAGAAACGATTAAAATATGTCCATATTTAAGGCGTACAATTTAGTGAATCGAAATAACTCCGGGTGCTTTGATCACAAAAACCATCGTGAGAACTGTCTGCGAACAATGGAGTGACTACCGCTGCGTCTGCGTGAGCTGGCCAACTTACAATCTGCCGGTATTCTGTGTCAATAGAGAGTAAAAAACACGAAGGACCCAGGCCGTAAGCTCGTCGTGACGTCGAAGTGAGATATTAACCATTGAAACTGCTGCTTCATCACGCAGATAGATTTATATCTAATAACTGTTCAATTAATTATCTACGTATCATTTATTTTGATCTAAGTGTATCGAGGCGCAACCGTATTAGTGGGCTTTGATTAAGTTTTTCACAGCCTGATTTTGCTTTATTATACAGTATATTTTTGAATATCAACCTTGGAACAGATAGCTATTTATTTAACACAGACCGAGCGGTCTATCATTTGCCATTAAAACTACTCAATCACGTTATGATCCAATGTAATATTATTAGGAATAGTTACGATCAACCGATAAGATTCCTCTATTTCCTCGGCAGCATCGAGCTTATCACAATAAGATGAATTTGATCGGTAATGTTCATCGGAACACGTTAACTCTGAACAACAAGCTCTCAGTTACTTTTTGTAACGGTGAATGAAAGAAAGCTAGTGGCAAGTCTACTGGTATGGACATCTTACGTTGCAATGTTAACCCTTGTAAGGAGTTTGCAAATTGCACGATTGTTTTAACATCATACTGCTCAAGTCTTTGAAAGGGACTAATTGGGTGCTAATACATAACATAGAAAAATCAATTGTGGAAGTAGTCTATCTCAATTTAGTGAAAAAAATGTATGCATATTTTGAACAAGATGCAGAAAAGTATAATTTATAGAAAATATGAGTAAAATTAAAAAAATACGAAAATAAAGTTTAAAATAAACATATATGTCTAATGTGTTAACAAAATATTAATTAATGAAACAATATTCTGTTTTTGAGTATGTTTAGTTTTTTTGATACATTTATTACTTCAAAATCTGGTCACGATAATTAAATTTTGTAGGTACTTAATAATTATTATGTGTAAATAATTCACAGATCTCACACTGATATTTAATTAATAATTGCATTTGTGTGCTTCCGGTTATCGTTACATACAATCTCTCAAGGCAACTTTATGTAATTATTTTCAGAAGATCTGTATTTCTAGAAAGGTATCAGTATAATCTATTGGTAAAAAAACATTCATGACAATTGGTCTGGTGATTAAATGAATATTTTAAACGAGTAACTTTTTAGTTTTCAAAGTTAATAACTTATTTACGCGTACATTTTAAGCACAATGTGTCTATTTCCACATTAGGCAGTTGATAGATATCTTCTCTTAACGTGACGAAATACGTTAGTTGTAAAAAACAACTATTATTAGGTTTACTCAATAGATTATTCATGAGTTAAACATAATGATGATGCTAATGTAGCGCAGATGAATAGCCTCGGGCAGGGAGATAATAAGAACTGTCCGCGTAGTCGGCCTTCGCACCACCGTCAACTGGAGTTGGGCCATCACATATAAGACTCCCAAACTGACAGCCTGTTCACGCTTTTACTAATTGACCACCTCCGCAACGTTCATTCACTAAGACTAAACAAATGTTACGAATGATTGACTCGTTTCTGTGCGACTACAAGCAACATGTTAAGCGTTTTTGCGCTAAACAAACATAACAATAAAATAGAATTTTAAAACTAACTGCTAATTTACATATTTAAAATTTAGTTACTGATATACTGAATTAAACCAATTTAAATAAATGAACGTAGTCATACACCTAAAATGTATTTTCTTATTAACGTAAATCCAGTGAGGTAATTGGACATTAATAATTAGTTTCAGAAATGACTACAAATTTCTGACTGATAACTAATATATATTTATTTACAACTTCATTCACCCTTTCATTCTTTACCTGCTGGTAAAGATTTCGATTCAATGCTATGAATCAAATGCAGCTATTGAGAAGACGGCTGGCTTATTATAGAGGTCTGCAATCAGGTCGAAGAAACACACGTCACCATAACGAATAATTATAGGAATATTTATTTACTAGCTTTAGCAGGCGGCTATCGGCGGTAAAAAGTAGCCTATGTCCTTTCTCAGGTTCTAAACTATTTGAGTACCGAAATTCATCAAAATCGGTTAAGCGGTTTAGGCGTGAAAACGTAACAGACAGAGTTACTTTCGCATTTATAATATTATTAGGGATAAAATTCTCGTATTATAATGTTAGTTTCCTTGCCATACATCTTCGAAAATGCTTGATCGCTTCTTATGAAATATTGTGTGTTTATTCAGTAAGTCTGAGAATAGGACGTACCTATCTAAGGTATGTTTAAATACCTAGGTAATAAAGGATAAAACAGTCGCGACCGGAATCGCGGGTATAAATTAGTAATAATATATAGTAGACGTGTTTGTTTAGTTGCAAGCAATCTCAGAAAACAATTAGGTACTAGTGATGAATTAAAAAATTACCGAGTTAAATGCACTAACTCCTTCGCGCACTTACTAAACAATTGGGTCATGTATTATTTTACAGTTTTAATTGTCTACGTACCTAGGTTGAATAATGCTAATTTTCTTTCATAAGAAAAAAAGCATGGAGTGAGATTTGTTAATTTATATTTTAAAATCGGCCAAGTGCGTGTCAGGAAACAACAAAACAGGAAAGGGTTCCTCAGTCAACCATAATGGTACGTGGATTTAAAATCGTATCCAATGGATAATTGTTATGTTTACGTATTAATGAGTTAATTTTTTATGACGTTTTCCAAGTAAGCATTGTACAAGTTAAGCCTCTAAAACTCCTGAACTTAAAGTTATAGTTTTCCTTTTAAGTTTATTGTATGGACTACCATCACGAAGCTTTCAGAGGGGAGGGGACTCCCTATTTTTACAAAGTAGTGCTCTTTAAAGTGGAATATCTCGCAAACGGATATTGAAATCAAAAGAACGTAATAGAAAACCTTTATTGTTTTTAAAAGACCTATCAAATGATACCAAATGATATCAAATGATACATATTCGCGGCTACCCCATCGTCCACACGATGGGGTAGCCGCGAGAAAAAAAAACATCCCCACTTTACGTGTAGGGGAAGTACCATAAATAAAAAATATTTTTTATAATTTTATTGTAGCACTTTGTCGACGTAATTACAACACATATTTATGCAAAGTTAAATCTTTCTAGCACTTGCCGTTTGGACGGTAGGTCGAGGACGGACGGACGGACGGACAGACGGACATGACACGAATCTATAAATATCTATAAAATATATCTATGAAAGTCATAAACTTCGGAACCCTAAAAACCGCGATTAGGTAAATATAGTGTAGGGTGTCCTGCGGTACGATGAACCGTCGATTTTAAGAATCTGGCTGGCATTGGATAGATGCAGACAGCTCAAGACCAAGTAGTACCAACTATCTAGTTAGCGCTTCTTAAAGGAATCATTAGTACCGCAGTTGACAGCGATAGATTGACATGATTGATTTTACAACTAAAGTTGTTTATAAACTGTAGGAACTTGTGTACACTAATCAATGTAAATTTATTTGGCACAATCTGCAGCCTGTACAGTGTACAGCTTCATGGGTTTTGGCGTTCAAAATTCGTTTTAATTATGAGATGTAAAAATTGGTACATGAAAGTTTTAAAATTATATTATCACTTTGTAAATTTTTAACATTACTGCTTTTTTTTAAATAAAAGCTTATTTTAATAATCAGAACATTAATTTTAAACAATATAACAATTATCGTAATGTTAGTTGGCCTGCAGTAGGATGTATTTTTATTGTTATACGATAAGAATTACCATTTTATTTAAAAAAATACCATTAAAATAAAAAATAACCCAACTCGCCTACATATGCCGCAAGTGTAAAGACAGCAAAATTCTAACCTTTATATGGTCAATTCGAGCTCTGTTTGTCTTCTGAGTTTCTAAAATATAAGGTATTCGTATTATATGCGTGGATATAAAATATAAGGTATTCATGAGTTACTAATAACGTACCTAAGATATGACACTTTTTTATTACACTTTATGTAATTGGGGCCACTTTGAAGTCGAGCCCATCGCCCATCAATAAGCGTGTGTTTTACATACTTACATTTAAATTAATGTTTATTTATTTGTGGAGTTGTTTTATTTCAACATATGTACGTTTATATACATTAGCAGGTATATGGATGTAGTAGAAAGAAAGCTAATTGGTTCGATTCGTAAACTCTAACTAGGTCAAAAACGTACGCAACTGCTTTAGTAAGACTTTAAATTACGTAGTAACTATTCAGTAATCTGTGCTTTAAACTATAAGAAATAAAAGAACATTTTTCGGACATGTAACACACAACGACATTTACTCGTAGTTCCAAACTAAGCTGAGCTTGTAGTATGGATACTTAATTGATATAAATACATGTTTATTTTTTTGTAAATACATACATATTATACACAGAAACCACCCAAACTCCGAAACAAATATTTGCAGGTAATACAAACATTTGGTTCGACCCGGGAACCGAACCCGTGACCTCAAGTACAGCAGTCGCCATGTACTTTGCCATCAAGGCAGTCATATTATTGCTCTTGTTATTGTTAAGAACATAATGTAAACATAAATGATTTTATCAGAAATATCCGGTTTTAATAATTTGAAGTTAGTTATTAGCAGTTCCGTTATTGAATTACTTCCGCATCCTAAAAACTTGGGCGACAACTTGTGCGTCGGAATATTGATGAACTGTATTCTTAGTTACGTTATTATAATTTATTTATATACTTGGTTATTTATTATGTATACACCTGCAACTATTTATCGATTCATATCTAATGGTGTTTTTAAACATATGTATATCTACCCATTTATATATTATTAACAAAGTATTACGCTAAGTGGTTTTTTTTATATTAGCACATGTCATCGCTCTTTATATTTAGATGATTTTGTGATCACCTAGTGCTTATAGAAGGGATAACAGATTGATAAGTGCCTGGTATCCCGATCCAACAACCAATTATATACTGCGGTCCGTCGTAATTGGGCTAAGTGGTCAAGCTTCCGCCGACACACCGCTTTCTTCTATCTCACAAGTAACTGTCATTTTACTATTAATTATTTTATGACTACTGTAAATTTTAATTCAATAGTAATAAGAGTTAAATACGATTGAATATGTAATAACTCATTATATTTAAACAGTTGAAATACTAAATAATACAAATAAAGAAGAATCAAAATATTTCTATTCATTTAAAATTGTCATCATCAAACCATTGCACTCCACATAGGTGGCATAGGCATTCACCAAGATACACCACGAGGCCCTGACAAATAATTACTGTTAGATAAGTAAAAATATGTAGTAGAACTATCTATATTATCAACACTCTTTGCTAAGTCTAGCACTTAACAATGGCTGTTGACTTCTCCCAAAAAACTAGAATCAGTTAAAATATCTTAAAACATGTTTGTCGTCTAGTAATCAAACTAGTTTGTAACTCTCATGAATGAACAGAAAGTTGACAGGGACTTAAGGCCGGCTCACCATCAGCACCGGTTTCCTCTACAGCAACGGACCCCCCAAAAAATAAAAATAAAATATCTTTAAATAAAAAAATAAATCCCCCATAAAATATCTTTAAATTTCTTTAAAAATTAGTAGAGATAAAAAAAGTGTCGTCAAAATCGTAAACTACATAATTATTACAAACAATTAACCTAACATGTTGTGATTAGCGGTGGGCGAGTGACGTGCGAATTTTACCACGAAGCGCTCGATCCCAAGTACAAGCATATCTACTCGATACGGCAACACATAAACACAACAGCGGCATGTTTACTCCACTCGCTTAATTGGAGCAATCGGCCTCTGACAGAATTAATAAATTTGATCGTCCGTGCGCGATAAATCGCGCCCCGCTTCAACCAGCGCCCATGCCCACGCACTCACTTAAGGCCCGCGACACCAAGCGTGAGAATTTGTGATTGAACACCCACATACATATTTTACATGCACACAGACGCATCGCGCACTGTCGCATACATACCGTAGCAAGCAATCACCGACTTTCGGTTTTTTGCTTATGTTAAATATCCATCAACTGTTCGCCTTTGTAGAACGTATTTTAATGTCTTACAACGCACGCAATGTATCTTGCCATAACGTAAAGCCCGTAGGATTCATTCAGTACAGAAAGTCATAATACTTTCTGTATACCAATCGAATGGTCAAAGATTATAAAATAATTTTACACAGTATAAAATAAATTTGCTCGCGTGCATTGTCTGTCAACTCAGATCGTTTTAAATACGCAAGGTATTTAAATACGGTTTTCATCATAATTAAGGTTACCTTTTAAAGAAGATTTATTAATGTTATTTTATTATTTTAAAGGAACACTTATATAAAGCCAATATTGACAAAAGTTTACGAGTTACTTAAATTAGGAATAACCTACAGTAATACTTTTTTAATTATACTTTTTTAATATTTCTTTATTATTTTATTTGTGAATAATAATTTCAAAGTAATTTGGAACAATGTAATATTAATCCTTATCATAATAAATACTGTAGACATTTAAAACAATTTTATTCTACATGAAATATGTAGAATAAAATTGTTTATTACACAATATTATTTAAATAAATATTTTATAATACGTCAGAGCGTTCATCCAGGTCGCACCCGTAATTGGCCGTAATCTTACACTAGTGACTCTCAGTGTAAGATTTTATTATGTCTATAATGTGTGATTAACGATACATGGTCTTATAGGCATTTAAAAAACATTTAAAATTTGACAAATTATACCCTCCTTTAAAACCAATCTATCCATTGCTGCAAACATCATGAAAATTGGTGCAGTAGTTTTTAAGTTACGTTATGTATTGAGTTTAATAGACAGGTTGAAGAGGCAGAGGACTGTGTTTTTTTTTTAATATATTTAATGCAAACGGCTTATTTACGCAATAATGTTACTAAAATAAATGTGAAAGTAACTCTGTCTGTTTGTTTGTCTGTTACCTTTTCACGCGTAAAACGCTGAACTGATTTTGATCAATTTCAGTATAGAGATATATGGGACCCCGAGAAAGGACATGGCTACTTTTTACCACGAAAATCGACACACTCGCGGGCGGAGCCATGGGCTAAAGCTAGTAAAACATAAATACGACTAGCGGTTTATACATACGTATAAAAGTGAAATACTAATCATCCAAGACCAAACCATTGAGTAGTATTACTTTCCATCATCAGCTGAACATCTTGAAAGATACGACTAAAGGTAACACACATATACGAAAGTAACTCTGTCTGTCTGTCTGTTACGCTTTCACGCCTAAACCACTGAACCGATTTTGATGAAATTTGGTACGAAGATAGAACTGAACTTGGGAAAGGACATAGGGTACTTTTTATCGCGAAAATAAAGGTAGAAGGGTTTGAAATAGGGGACGAAAGTTTGTGTCGAAGTTCCTTATTATCAAACATAAAATCAGGTAAGATTGTTTAATCTACCCTTACCATGTCGTGTGATATCAACGAATTCCACGCGGGCGAAGCCGCGGGCAGAAAGCTAGTTTATAATAAATAACAATAAATAAATATTTCAGACGAATGACACAGAATATCATCTACCAAATATTCGTGTGATCCGCAAATATTTATTTCGCAGTTTATAATACATAAACATACTTTTTTGTTATAAATACATACATATTATACATAGAAAACACCCAAACTCCGAAACAAATATTTGCAGATCATACAAAAATTTGGTCCGACCCGGGAATCGAACCCTAGACCTCTTGGTTAGCAGTTGCATACGCTGACCACAAGACCAACAAGGCAGTATGATATATTACAATAATAAATAAACAACTATTTCGAACATCTTACACACGACATCATCCAGTCCCAAACTAAGCAGAGCTTATATTATTGATTCGACAACTGATATAAATACATAAACATACTTTTTTTGTTGCTTACCTATAGAATACACCCAGACCCCGAAATAAATATTTGCGGATCACACAAATATTTGGTCCTACACGGGAATCGAACCTGAATCCTTACTCAAGCAAAGTAGTCGCATGCGCTACTACTGCCCTCATCATTACGAAATGATGGCTACCAGCTCAGATATTGCGTCTGGAATAGCATTACAAAATAAAAAAATATATAATAACTATTTATAACGTGCTTATAAAATTTTAGGGTTTCCCTATGAACTAACACTGAAAACAGCCAACACCTAAAAAAAAAAATTTTGTGGATCTCATAAACATTTGGTCCGACCCGTGAATCGAACCCGAGGCCTCAATCGCATATGCTACCACAGCGCCACCGAGGCAGTCATATAAAATGAATTTTAATAATCGGTCCACAATTGACAGAGTAATCAATGAATGTACAATAAAAAAAACACAAATAATACTCCTTTTTTGAAGTTGGTTAATAATAATTTAAAATATAAAGATTGGTGTGTCTATTCTCAGACCTACCAAATATTATCAAAAGTTACACACAGTCACGTCGTCGTATGTAAACAATCAAATCTCTGTGTGCGTGACAGTGCGTGTGGAGCTAAAAACAAGCGTGCGCTCGCCTTGAATATTCGGAGAACACTGAATTTTTGGATCGCGTGAACTCTGTTTTATTGCAAATTATTTCTCCATACTAAAATGTATGGAACTTTTGCCGCTAAAAATTAATGATGTTTAAGATTAAATTATGACTTTCTGGTGAGAATTAATAGAAACCTTAAATGCTTAATCTCTTTTTTGTACTTTTTTCTTGCAACTAATAAAATATTTATTTCAAATAAAGCAACATAATACTAGATTGATTCCAAACAGAAAAGGTCGATTTCGGTGATTTTAGTCACTGTTGATGATTTTTTTCTCGAAAATAAATAATCGTATTAGTAACTTTACTCGGTTTCTCTATAGATTGATTTATTAAGAAACTGAGATATTTTTTTTACTGTCAAATAATGAATTAATTTGTTTCTCTTGTCATAACCGTAAGTGCTTTTTCGAGCAATTATGGAAACGATACCCTTAAGCTGAAGCTACCCCCTGCTTTGGCCAATTAGACGATAGCGAGATTGACAATCTATTAATCCTTTACTGTTTGGCTTTCTGCATTAACTTAACTGTGTTTTTAATTTATGTACGTGTTTGTAACAGCGTTTATATTTATTATAGTATTCTAAGCAACTATTATATTAGTATTATACTATAAAAGAATATTAATATATTATTGGCGATGTTTCGTGTAAGATCTCAATAAGCAAACCACGGATCAGTCTCTGCGGGAGCCCGGCCGCTGGGTGCTCCGGCGAGCCCTGCTGATGTGCCGCATGCTGCTCCCACCATGACACTACAATGTTCTTATGGTAAAAAGACACGCAAACGCAAATGGTATGTATCTCAGTATGTTATTAAATACCGTGAGACCAACCGGCCGACATTATGTTGCTAATGGTAGTAGGTTTTCTGAGTAAAGCTCACCACGAATATTTTAAACTAGTTTGAGGTGAACGTGATAGCTAATAAAAGTCCGAGAACGGGCAGCGGGCGACTACTGACTCTACTGAGCGACTTTCTCGGGTGAAATAACAAGTGAGATATTGCCTGTTCTCATGCCCTGGCACCGAGAACCTTCGAGGTCAATTGCTAAGCGGTTTTACTCTGAGTGTTCCGACACAACCTTTCGTCAAATGCAACATAAGTGTCACTTTAATTTAATAACCACCTACGTGATCACCTTTGTGTAGATATTACTTTATTTGTGTGTTGCATAGAAAAGTACTGGGTAGGCGCCAAAAAACAGGAATAAAATAAATGCGAATTTACGTCTTCGCTATGCACGGCGTATGCAGAAATATGTTTCACTTTATGATAAAAAATCTTAATATTCTCGTGATTCACAAGTTCTCCGAAACAGTAGCTCTACATCGTTGGTGCTCGTACCTACTGTTAATAAAGATGTGAATCTCTTTGCTTGCTTAAATTTTTTTTCTCCATTAAACTGACTTACACATAAGACCTTTTGTAAAATGATTACTAGTGAGATGACGGTGCGGTATCTAAGACGTCTGCCACATTAAAATTATGTGTAAGTCGAAATACCTACTTAGGATAAAAAGTTCAACACATTTTAAGAGAAAGCAAATACAGTTATAAAACAATTATTGAACATTCACTTTCAAAAAATTATCATGAAATGCCTTAAATAACCTACTGCTGCACATAGAAAGAAGATTTCAGCCTACTATACTGGTCAGACGGATATCAAGTTTCGATATATCCGTTACCTTCATTGTACATAAGCTCGCAATGTGTTACCTTATCAACCATAATACTTATCAAACTAGTTAATGAAGTAACACAGACAAGAACTATTAGGAAAACATACAATTGTGTTCAAGTTTTAAAGTAATACTTTCAACAAGAAGTTTTCCTGCTTTACAATTCTCCAGAGACGCAACGAGAACGAAATGAATGGACGTGGACTCAGTAATTGATTTATTCTTATAATGATCGCCTTTCCCAAGCAGCGATTCGATGATAAAGGTGTAGCGAGCTAGGCTAGGGAGTTGTTATCGCGAACCTATTTCCGGCCGTCACCGCACTGCTGTCGCGGCTCTACGACGCGATCATCACCCGATACATTTGTCGGCACTTGCACACTCCGCACACCCGCCAACAGCCGCCATCAAGCCAGTACGATGCGTTGATCAGTATCGGCGCAACCGCAACACCGACGCCAATTGCAATCCGATAATCTAATGAAATCCTTTCTAGATATCTCTTCACATATCTAAAATATACGTGGGCTGGACCTCCCTAATTTTAATTTCGACTGAGGTGACGCTTTTGCCACTTGATGCGTACGTGCTGATCTATATCCGTACGTAGGCGAGCAGCTCGCGGCGGCATGCAAAGTGACGTTTCTATTTGTACTATCTCAGCTAGATCTGTCTCGGCGTGTGTCGTAATCGTAACGCGGCGAGATCGGCGCAACACAAAGGAGCCGAGATGTACGACCGGCATAATGGCCGAGCACGTCACAGTTCTCAGTGCGAAGCTCCGTGCTCGGTGCAAGGCGAGCGCGATGCATATCTACGCACCGGCTCTGTAAATGGGCTGTTTTGGGTATCTACTTGCTAATGAAGCGAGGGCATGCATGGCGAAACTAGGTTGTGGATTCACAGATATGAGCCACAATAGTAGCCGTATTGTCTACGAAGTAGTTAACTGCGAGGCTTTATGGAAATATTAATATTGTCGTTCGTGTGGTATTAGCCTTCAGGTGTAACTTGTTTTTTGCCTGTTTCACATAGTTTCTAAAGTTTCTATAGATACGTAATGTCGCTGTCTTTTAAATTTATTATCTTAGTATGAAGTAAATGAAGTTATGAAATACCTGTTCATGTTTCTTGAGATAAGAGAGCCTAGGGAACGCTTTGTCACAGAATTGACATTGATACGGCGTATGCTCAGTAGCGCCGAGCGTAAATGGCGGTTCAGCTTCACCATCGGCTGCATCGGCAGATGTTGGGGTAGAAGCTGGCGACGGAGACGGCTCCGGCGTCGAAGACGGCCAAGAGCTACCCGCCGTACTGCCCACGCTGCCCAGTGCCTCTGCATAGGGAATTGTCAAAAATTAATTATGTGTTCTCCAATGTAATCATTCATTCATTCATTTAACCTTATGGAAAAAGTTGTCACCTAGAATATTTAATACAAAATCTGTGACTGCTACGTGCTTTCTTTCATGATACATGAATTAAACAGTTAAAAATAGCTCTCCTGTTCTACCTTCATTTCTATTGGTTGAAAATGTAAGTGAGTTTACAAGCCCTTAAAATCTTTAATCTAATCTTATATTTGCATCATACATAGATCATAAAATAATTATAATCCAGTATAAAATATGAGTTCCTCAGGACAGCATATTGGGACCAACTTTATTTTTGCATTACCTCAATGAGCTCATCCAACTACCACTAAAAATGCTGAAATAGTTTGTTATGCAGATGACACTCGTATTTTATTTCATAGCACAGCCTGGAATGACTGCATTGTAACTGCCGAAGAAGGAATGACAAGAATAGAGAAATGGCTATGCGATCTACCAACCTTAAATACTGACAAAATGAAATTTCTTTGTTTTCATAAAACAGTCGCCTCCTCTCCCATTGTTAATATTACCATTCGAATAGACTCGTGTGATCACAGTCAAAACGAAGCGATCGTACATAATATACACACGTGCATCTGTAGTGAAATTCAAAGATCAACATCTGTAGAATATCTAGGTATTTTCATTGACGAGAAAATGACCTACAAGGAACATATTAGTGCGTTAGCAGCTAAAATCAGGAAACTGATTTACGCTTTTGTAGCCGATACCAAACTTTTAACTTCTGTTTACTTGTCACTTTGCCAATCCATAATATCATGCAACATAGACGTATTGGGTGGCACATCATCGGCGCATCTTATACAAGTAGAAAGAACACAAAAATCGGTTCTGATTTTCATCTTAAAAAAGTCTACCAGATTCTCTACAAAGAGTTTGTACAGAGAAGCAAAACTTCTAAGTGTTCGTGATATTAAAATATATGCGTGCTATTATCACTACGTATAAGATTTTTCTCAACTCGCCAAAATACAAAGCAAAAGTCAACACAACGCGTATTTAAAGTTTACACTGTTAGAACTAAAACTACATTTGCGAAAAGGTCTTAAAATTTGTGTTCCCTTACCTTTACAATTCAATAACAAGCAAACTAAACATTAGACAAAAAACCGTTCGTGAAACACAGCTCCGCGGTACCGAGTTTATAAACATCTTGAATTACCATAAATTGGAACTATTTTTGAAACCAGTTGTGTAAATCATCTGATCCTTCACACTTCACACGCCATCATATGTACTCTAACCACACAACAAAACACTTACACACACACACACACACACTATAAATAACCTTTTACCCTGCAATAAATAATTGTATTAATTTTATTTTTAAGTCATTATTATTTTTAGTTCCTATTCATATTCCGATCGATTGCAAATCGTAGAGTTGCTAGCCGCTAACTGCAATAATATATTGTGTAATTACTGGACTGCCATTAAAGTTTTTTTTTATATTAGTTGCCAAAATGACTCTGCCCTGCCTGATGGAAAGCATGAACAGAATCCTAGAGTGGCGGCCACCGTCCTCACTGCCACAGCGGACAGTGCAGCATGAATACCCTACCCACACGATGGCAGCCTAGTAAGATGCTTTTTCACGCCCCGCTTGAAGGACCCGGTATCATAGAAGGAAGGAAACACTTGCGCTGGTACAGAGTTCCAGGTTTTAACTGCTCGGCACAGAAAGGAAGAGCATTTATTACGAATAACATGAATGCATAGACACCCTACAGAAATCGTGGCAATATACAGTCATAACAACCCTTGATATTAATAGTACAGGCAGTTTATATCAAAGAAAAATAATGACATTTTAGAGGGAGTATAAAGCACATTACAGAAGACATTGTATCTCTCAGGTCTCGGATAAAACCATCATAAATATCGGCAAGGGCCCATATTTCGGTGTTAGCTCCAAAGGCAATATATCTGTGGGGGCACCTCGGAGTGGCGTGAAATATAAACAAATTGAATGAGCCGCAATGACGAGCGGCATCAGCGCAAATGATGAGTAATGTCGGAAGGCAAGGCTGGGGACCAACTTTCTCGAATTAGTTGAATGATATTCATCGTAGAACTTTGGAATGCAACCTACTTTTCTAAAGTAAGTACCTATATTTAGACACTTACTTTAAACAACACTAAGCTATACTTAATAAAATCTATAAATAAGTAGATCAAATAATATTGAATTGTTCTATTTACGCTAGGTATATGTTTCTGTTAGGCTATGTTTTTTTGCTATTGTCATTTTACTTTTGGTTGGTAGCTACTGGTGAGCTAATTAAGTAGAAAACCGTGCACACGAGGACTCCTAAGACAAATGAAAATTGAATCGGCAGATCTTGATCGGCAGCCTCCGATAATTAAGCTGTATTGCCATCTTCTATTATTTGGTATGCACGATAGGTATAAGTATAATGGTTATACTCGTTAATACTGGTGTTTATTAATATTATGGCTATTCATGAAACTTAAAAAAAATATTTAAATCTGAACATGGACGGCATTTTGATTTTATTTTATTTAAAAAACTAGAATCTAAAACAATTATCAACATAATTTTGAATCATGAAAAGGTAAAAATAATAGGTAAATTAATTGCGGTGTACGGCCGTTAAAGTAGTACATTTAAATTGTTTAAACAGATACTTCACGTAATGGAAACTACTTCATCATACGACGGGCTATTTATTTCATTTTTTGCAATATAAAATTTCTTTTACGACTTATTTCCCTTCCGTCTCGGCGCATTTAATAGAAGGAACTATTTATTTCAATCTGTCTCCCTCCACGCCCCGGACGTGTGTAACGACTTCAACTAATGGTCAAAATAATGATACCCTAGAATGAAGATGTTTTTTTTTAAATATATGAAATAACAAGGAAAAACCATAGGAATGTGTTTCGAGTTAAGACATAAGAGAAGAAATAGGTTGAGGGATTATTGGTGCCAATGACATCGACCAGTTGATAAAATCACCCTTTTCCGGTACTAAGTTATATTTAGTTATGGAAATAATAATTATATTAGAACAATATTAAAAAAAAAAACTAAAATTTGCCGTAATGGAGGGTCTCAAAATTTATGATGATAAAAAAATACTTTTCGAAAGATATGGGAAAAATAAGATTTTTATGAGATTTGCAACTAGATTTACATTTCTTATATTCGTTACATATTGATTTAGTTTTTTAAAAGAAAATATGTTTATTGAATATCGTCATAAAATATATTTCGATATCTTACTCTCACAAATGTTAGATACGCGCGTAAAGATATTTCTTTTTTTTTTGTTCTTGCCGGATACCACCTAATGGGTGTTGTGTCGGAACAACCAAAAAGCGCCGGTCTCTGATACTCGCGCACGGACGCGCAGTGTCTACTGACCATCACAGTGGCGGTACCCAGGCGTTGCCCAGGTCTGATCCAAAAGGCACCCAGGCCTCGTTCGGATCAGATTCAGGTGATCTCCGAAACATCATTTTCACCAGTGAAAACTTGCACTAGCCTTTAAGAGAGGGTCCCATGATTCCTCTCGAATCAAACCTTTATAAAGGGTCTTATCGCCGCAATAACGGCATGCCCTGTGCATGGTTGTCCAAGTCGTTCTACTCCTCGATTTTTGCAAGTGCCTTCTATTATAAGACGGGTTTGATTTAGTAGCTTGCTCCGAGACTCAAAAGGAAACAAAATCTTGGATTTGTGCAGTGCCACCTCCAGACTATGACCCAGCCGCCAAATGAGCTCCACCACTTGGACGACCACGCTGTTGCTTCTCGGTGCGTGTTGCCGTACTCCGTCACAAGTGTATCGTCTGCACAAAGACGTGGCTATAGTAATTAAGCAGTCATCACGAAGCACCCAATCGTTGCCATTGTTGCACAGGGGCGGCCCTAAAACCGAACGGGACACCGCTCGACATTTCACAACGAAGCAAAGCAAGAATACGAGTATTCTTAGTCATTGAACGCTCATTTATATAAAAGCTTCTAACTTTTTAGGGTTTCGTAGCCAAATGGCAGGAAACAGAACCCTTATAGATTCGTCATGTCTGTCTGTCCGCCCGTATGTCACAGCCACTTTATTCCGAAACTATAAGATCTATATTATTGAAACTTAGTAAGTAGATGCATTCTATGAACCGCATTAAGATTTTTACATAAAAATGGAAAAAAACAATAAATTTTGGGGGCTACCCATACTTGGAACTGAAACTCAAAAATTTTTTTTTCACCAGCCCATACGGGCAATGGTATCTATGGATAGGTCTTCAAAGATGATATTAAGATTTCTAGTATCATTTTTTTCTAAACTAAATAGTTTGCGAGAGAGCCACTTCCAAAGTCGTAAAATGTCCCCCCCCCCCTCGCTGTAAATTCTAAATTATGGGAGTGATAAAACAAAAAAAATATATATGATGTACATTACCATTCAAACTTCCGCCGAAAAGTGGTTTGAAGGAGATCTAGTAAGTAGTTTTTTTTAATACGTCATAAATCGTAACCCACAATTTATCTTTCATTTAATCAATTCACTATTATTAAAACATCGATCAAAGTTACAACGAACTACAAGAACTTTTATATAATGTTACTTACTTCTACTTCTTTCTTCTTCTTCTATGTGAATTATATGTACATTTTCTTATATTGAAGCCTACCAAATTGACTCTACTCTGCCTCATGGAAAGCATGAGGAGAATCCAGAAGTAGGGGTCACCATCCGCATCGTGAGGGCAAGCAATGCAACATGGTGACCCATACCATGGCGTCCTGGTGGGATGTTTCTGCATTATTCTCAGAATGATGCAGAATAATTGGGCCTCTATTCTCACACTCACCAACGAAATACGACAGCAAGAGTGCTGTCATTATTGGGATGGTCTTCTGTGTGAGGGTAGTTCTGCCCCAGTCGTGCTGAAATCAGCGTGGTTCTACTACCTATAATTAAATACACAAAAAAATTTTTTTTTTATATTTAGCCTATCAAAGTGACTCTACCTTGCCTGATGAAAAGCACGAGCAGAATCCAAGAGTGGGGGAAACCACCCACCATTGCCGCACATGCAAGCAATAAAGCACTGAAGCGTCTGTTTGTAATATGAAATGAACAGTTCTAAGTATGTCCATATGAAAGTATATACGTAACGTAAAAGCAATTTTTTTTGTCTGTTTGACAGTAGTAATCTCAGGTACGGCTGGACCGATGTTAAGGTGATTTTCACTGGCAGATGGCTGATGATATAAGTAGTTACGTTATAAGTAGTTAGGTTAATTTTTTTTACAATAACTTCGGTACGCGGTGTTACTCGCCATTTACAACAATAACCGCAGATAAAGCCGCGGGACGCAGCTATTATATTATAAGAATACAACAAAAGTTTTTTATAAAATACGTTAGTGTCCTGGTTTCTATTTTATTAGCACTTTTATAAAAAAAATATATCTGTACTATACTTACTTTATACCGTCTCAAAACTGTGAATGTATACTTTTTTGGATCGGGCTCCTACATCATTTTTAACTTCTATTACTAATTTTAGAAAAGACTACTTCCGCATTAGTATGATACATCCTGTGTGCGAGCTTTACAAACATACATGAAACGAACAAAAAGAACACCCAGACCCAGAACAACAATTAGTCGATCACGCAAAGTGTTGTTTCATGTGGGATTTGAACCCACATCACTCACATCACATCTCAAAAAGCAGCGATCGACTTGACAAAAACACTATGCCAACCATGCAGTCAAATTACTACCACTACTAAAAACTCCATCTCCTTGCTAAATAAGTTATTTTAATTAACCTGTTTAAATATTAATACTTAGGTATGTTTATGCAGTAGGTATAGTAAAAGCAGACATTAATAGCTATCATTTACAAATAAGTTATACAATGTTCCAATAAAAGTATATTATTTGCATTTACTAATAAGTCATGATTTCCGAATTTAATTATTAGTGTCCGCATTAAAATGTTAGTAGGTCAAATTAACCGACAAAGCATAAAATAATTATTTTGTATTTAATATCACATGTCTTGTAATTGTAGCATGACGATTTATGTGTGTATTTAGTAATTGTGTATCAATTTTACGGCAACTACTATCAAGTATGATTGGATAAAACTACAGATAACGCTGATGATGGTGCAACGAGACCAATAAAATGTCAGAGCCGATTACAACAAGCAGGGAGCACTCATAACGGGGCTCGTGCAATTTTAGTAGCAACCGGTGGATGTGCCGGTCACTGAGGATAGCCGTAATTAGCACCGATTGCAAGCAATTCCTCGGCGGGTGACGGTGGCGCCGCCGACTGTGGCCGCCGGTGGGCGGCGGAAGCACACTTCCTAATTGCGCCGTCTACGAGACACCTCAACCGGCGCCTCGGTAATCAACGCCAATCATTAGCTCACTATAAAAACCGTCAAACCACTTTATAATGCGCTCGGACCTTGATTTCATAAATATGAAGATAATCAGGTTAAGAGTTATATTTGTATGGTTCACTGCGACCTTCGGTGGGCCTAAGTAGCACTACTACTACACAATTATTGGTAATGTAATTATGGTTCTCAATGAAGAACCTTATTGCTTAGGTACCTGCCTAGACCATATGCGCGTGCAAATGGACTTATTTGTGCTATTCTAAAAAAAATTAAAACTGAGATCATTGTCAAAAAAATTACAAACGGCGGAAAAAAAACAACCACTTCTAATATTTTTTTAAATATACGACGTTCCTTAATTAATTTGAATTTTGAAAAATAAAATATAATACCAAATACAATTCTTAGTGTTGTTCTCTATTCTCGATATCAAAATGAATATACCCACCGCAACCATTTATCTAAATACAAAGTATGGTGCGTATAAATACTGGTATAAAGACAGCTGGCACAGTGATTGATTCAGATTTGTTTGCACGCAATTTTCAGGCTGATTACTCGCCGCGACACGGACCATAGATAAACGAGTAGATTAAATTTTAATTGCTGCGGCAACATGAATGAACGGAACCATGAAGTGTATACTAAGATTTTTATTGCGAGTAGCGCGCGACGTAATGATTCTGCAGATCTGTTAATAAATTAATGTACGACAATGTCCGCAGATGGTCCAGCGCAACTCTTTAAAAAAAAGATTAAATTCAGTAAGAAAAATATTATTATATCTACTGATTTAAATAACAAAAAATATTTATGTTCTTAATAACAAGTTGACATGACCTTTAACTATTTTTATTGAAGTGGGAACAACAATAATAATATGTAACATTGTAAAAAGTTGTGGCTTTTTCTATGACTAGTGACCTGAATAACACCGACTTTCTTTAAGATTTCATGAAAAATTTGGAATAACAAGTTTTGGGGATATCATAAATGGACAAATCAATAGGCGACTGAAGTACTTCGAACTGGCCAGTATCAAACACAATAATTTACAACATTTGCAATAAATGTCTTTTTATAACATTATGAGGGATATGTAGATGAACGTATTTTTACTGTAGGTTACGACATCAGAAAAAAATAATTTCAAAATACTTTATAAATACGCCGTTATACATTAAAAAGACCATTAATTTACATGCAAATATGTGACTAACTATAATTTAGAATTAGGTACTCTTTTAAAATGATAATAATTTACATAATCACCATTTATTATACTGATTTCCATCGCAAATAAACAAAAACAATATTCTTTTACAGCTCACTATTCATTCTAAATGGTCTGTCTCTACTTTTAAAATAAATTAATTTACGTTCATTGTCTGAATTCTAAAGGCAGTCCTCAGTATTGTTTACCTATCGGAGGGAAAACTCACTCGAGTTTGGCTCACATTCATAGCTAATTTATAATAGAAACATTATGAAGTATCGTAATCTCTGCTAAAGAAGTTTCTCATTAATGATGCATGAACATAAAATACGTGATACGCAGGTGCATGATATAAAAATATGATCTCCAATGGCAATTTAATTTGAATACCACAAGAAAGTGTTTTTACACCGTGATATACCAGTTCTGCACCGTTATTGGCAAAACTAAATGTTATGTACGATTGGCATAATTAAATCAATATATGTATACAGTGGCAGTCTATTTGCAGATTGAAAATTGGGATAATATACTTCCTTGGCATAATATGCAGCGTCATCAGCCCCCTTAGTTGCAAACGTTTATCGTTTTCTATTTTATAACTAATATTTTGGATGTCTGTACTTTTCATTTTAAACCTTGTTAGTTACTCCATTTAACTTTTAAATGTGACATCCATTTGGAATAACAGTGGATGATTTTATAAGTTATCTAAACACAACTTTTTAAGGCCCCCTGTAACCTGGTGCTTATAGCGATCGCTCCACTAGGTCCATCACTATCACGTTTTACATTTATTTTATTGTTGTATAAATCTGGTGTTGGCCGGTCCTGCCCCTTAGCCAAGTTGCAAAAGTTTTTCGTTTTTAGGGTTCCGAAGTTAGAGAAGTAGAAAAATAAACTACTTAATAAACTCTCTACGTAATCGTAATCTATTATAAACTTAATCTTGAGATGTTTTTAAGCTAATAAATATTTTAAATTTCAAATACAAATCTATGAAGAAGAAACAAATAAAAGACAAAAAAAACATAACGAATAATGTTTGTGTTTGAAAATATTTTCACTTAGTAAATGAAATCCGATGACATTAATGTATATTAAAGAAGAATAATGCAAAATTAGTTTAGCAGGTTTATATTTTTATTTCTAGTACTCTAAAGCTACTTTTTCATCCGATATAACGAGAACGCGATTCGATCTAGAGTAAGATCGCATTGCCAAAAATCGATTTAAAAACGTAGATTGTAATCGTATTTTAAAAGATCGATTGAGATCGAGCATCCGGCTTTATTCACTGTCTTATTGGATCCCCGGTAGCGCCACACAGTACACATCTTGGTTTTCATACAAACATGTATTGGTTGGCCATGTTATCTTGCTGATTAGGTAACTTGAAAAATTACTAAAATCGGCAAAGTGCGTGACAGGCCACGTATAGAATATGGTTCCGTAATCATCCATAATGGCCCGTCGATTTAAAATTGTTCAAATCAAATCAAATCAAACCATTTTATTTCAAGTAAAAAATACATACGGTCAAGTAGTCAGTAGTCAGTCGTGAAGCTAATCGTCTGTTCCAATTCGTAGATCCTATGGAGAAGAACAGACAAGAAACTCCATAGACACTCTTTTCCAACATTGTTTTTACAATTTTTGGTTATATTGTTTAAGGCATTTTATTAAATGTGAGCACAATGTAACGATGCTGATATTTACACAGGTAGTGTCCAAAAATAATTAAACAATAAATAGAAGTTGTGAGATAACCAGCCCCGACCGGCGGCGGCATCGTCCAGTTCAACCATATCGTAGGGAGCCGAACGATCCGCTACACACGCCACCGCCAGCAGGGCTTTTGAGCGAGCATGACATACTCACAACCGCCAGTCAACAAACAAACTTATGCTACTAGTGACTACAAAGTGCTCACATGTACAATTCAAAATGTTCGCAGTTATATAATAATAATACCAAAAAAAAATATAATAATATAATGTCAAACAACAAGATACATTGTGTCCTATATATAAATGTTATGTTGAGATAGAAACATATCTATGAAAAGTTTTATCTTTTAAAGCACTAACCGTTTGGACGGTAAGTCGAAGACGGATGGACGGACATGACTAAACCATAAGGGTTCCGAGTCATGAACTACGGAATCTTAAAAACACTTTAGAAGACGATATGAATTGTGTATTTTCAACTCTTTCGTAAAAAAATCTCTACGCACAATATTCATCATTAACCAAGAAACTAATCACTGTGGTAATTCGTTAAAGTGATTCCTTTGACTTTGTGACTCCTTGATTTAAAAGTTTTTTTACATAGTTACTAGGTATATTTATAAAATAATGGAAATTGAATGTATGTGTTTGTATCGTATATACAGAGTTTGTGTTATTCTTTACTTTAAGATATAGGTTTAATTGAATTTAGTCATAATTCTTATTTATACTACTTATATATTTAAAAGTTTAAATTCTTGAATTCTTGATTACATAAATGAGAACTTAACTTATGTCAAATTTGAAGAAAAACCTCAAGTTACTCTAAAATAGGGCACAAAAATTTGTACATGATAATGTACTATTTTTAAGATATGCTATTTATTTACACATGGAAGAAGAAAAGAAATTGTACGTTATAGGACGACGATTTGGATAGGACAGATGGGGTTCGCATCTTCTGAAGAACATGTAAATTATCATCATCAACAATCCAAAATGTCCCACTGCTGGGCTCAGGAAGAGGGTTTATACCATACGTCGCCACGATGGCCGAGTGCTGGTTGGGGACTGGCAAGACAATGTTGTGGCTACGTAATCTTACCGCTGGATGTTTCTAAGTTTCCCGAAGGTCTCCAACTACGCTTAACGAATGCTATCTCATGATAGCAACTGACCGACTGCCAAACTTGACTCGAATCATGGAGATGCTCATAACATATCATGCCACAAACGGTCACCCATCTAGGTCTGACCGTGGCGTTGTTGCTTACCTTCGGTGATTGTTTTTAATCACCTAAGGCCACTCAGCTACGAGCGCTAAAAACTACACCACTACACCAACCACATGAATTATGTAATGTCGTTCTGAATAAATTTGTTGGAATTAATAAATTTTAACGTAATACTGCCTGATAACTTACTTTAAAAATGTACGTGAATACCTATGTCCAATCATGCTTATATCTCTGGAGAGATCATCAGAGGCATTTTCTTAGTTCCACATTGTGGCATTGAATTGAAGTCGAATTTGTGTTCAATATGAATAGAAAGGCATCAACTAATCGATAATTTAAAGGGTAAGCCGTATTGCCTGTTGCCAGGTTCTAATTCTCTATTAAATTATTATTTTACAGATTTGTCTTTCATAGGAAAAAGTGATATTCAGTTAAAGCCGGGAAGGCTAGACCAAAAGGCTAGGAAGAAGAAGAAGAAGTTAAAAAATATAGATGTAAAACAATAATATTCTATGGTACATAAGTTTTGGGACTACAGAATATTAAAGCTCATATGTTATTCTTTGTCCCAATTATATACAATTATTTGAAATTCTCGAGTAACAATGTTAATTGCCATACTCTTCCGAAATGACTTGATCATCGATTCTGACATATTGTGTGTATATTCAGTAAGTCTGAGAATAGAAGGTATCTAAACTATTTTTCATACCCTAGGTTATAACGGATGTAACGGACGAGAGCGTAGCCGCGGCCATCATTTAGATATAAAGTATAAGAGCTGCCCCCAAATTATAGGCCTAAAAGTAGGTACTACTTGGAATATGACGAACATACATAAATATTAGGTAGTTAAAACGGCCTAGACAACAAACAAATACAGTGACGGTAAGATGTTTTAGTACTTAGGTAATAGTGTTATTAACACTGATTTGCAACAACGATGATGAAATTAATATTATTCTTCTATGGTTTTCTTATGTTTTATATTATGCATTCTACAAGTGGTTTAACCGTAGTAATTATTATCAGCAAATACACGCACAATGTTACATTTTGTTTCCCTTTTAATGTTAAACTTCGTACCTTCTGTTTTTGGTCTATTCATTAAATACTAATAAAGTTTATAGAGATATCATAAATTCATGACTAGTATGTTCATAACATATAGTAATGGTAAATAAGTTAGAAGAGTTTTCATTCAAATGAATTTAAAAAAATATAGTAATCTGAGTATCAATACTTAGCAGGAATCTTAATTCGCATAATTTACTTGTTTAGTCCATTTTTACAAACTTTGGTAGTTTGGAACTTTGGTTTTAACACAATGGGAAAATTAGGGAAATTTGTGAAAAAAAGTTTTGCTATGAAATTATAAAAAATGTTCCAAATAAATTCTAATGATATAATAGTAGCGAAATCGTTCACAAATAAAGTAACTTGTCAGTAATTCTTTTAACAGAAGTATCTTAACTTACAGATACTTTAACTTTGCTATCTGTAAGTACATATATCGAAATGTTTTATATAAAAAAGTGTGCTGACCTTTTATATCCTCGGAAGTAACTTCGTGATTTTCCTTGTTTGCCTGAATCTTCTCTATGAGATGCTCCAACCTACTACTGTTGCCTTTGAATAGCATGATCATATCTCCAGGTCGGCTGCGAACCGCCTATGCCTGCCTATGCTGTTCACCTAACTCGCACACTTCGCTTCGTCTGCGTCGGTCGCCGATTGCAGCAGGTGCATCAGTTCCAGTTTATTTTGGCATTTTTTGCGAATGCATTTACGTGAGTGCGAATTAATGTACGGCGCGTGGCCGACAGGTGCCGCTAATTGAAGGGGCGCCTGTCGCGGGCTGCGCTTCGTGCGCTTGCTCCACGCCAATTATTTGGGTGCCTGCAGGCTTAATTAGCGACAATCATATGTGGCACGCACCTTTACTTCCCGAATTCAGTTGATTGTTAGCACCGAGGCAAATCTTGTCGTCGGGTGGTAATGACGTAGTTTGCGTAGTAAATATTACGAAGTGCAATAGTGCAACGGAACGCGCGCCAAGAGCGGCGTGTGCGGCGCGACTGCCAAGAGCGGAGCTCCGGTGGGCGAGTCGCGCCTGGCCGCAGCACCTCGGCGTGGCACCCTGCGCCCCGCCTGCCCGCCCCGCCCACACAACCTCCCCCCTACTGGGTGCAAGTACTCCCCCTTTGTATTTCTTCAAGCAAAGTTTCATTGTGTACGATTCTTGCTAACGTCCTTATAAACATTTTACATCATGCCTCTACTAAGGTTCGGAAAACTATCGAAAAAAAATGCTGAGAGGAAATCAGAATAAACCTTTATGTGTGCATGCAGTTTGATACAAATCTGCAAAGTCTTATTATGAATACTTAGATATGAAGATACCTCTGATATACTTACCTATCTACTAGTTCTTTTGAAATTTTAGGAAGTGTGTTAAATTTGTATAGTACCGCTCATCCGTAAAGAATAAAAGAAATCCCTCATAAAGGGAATATTATAACGTATATAAAACCCCAGTTCAAGGTCCCCCTTGAGACCCAGTGTCAAACATTTGACGCATCACACATTCTGTGACACTCGCAAAAATACTTTGTTGAAATTTGAATCCGTCTCGAGTAATGAATCGTATGACAGTAAGATGACGCTAAAAGCTTTTCAAATATAGAATGTGGAAATCTGGTTTTAGGTTTTCCTCGATCCACCCACGGGTGTGGGCGCGGCCAATGGGCGCCGGCGCCCCGCGCGCCCTCGCCCCTTTACGCTTCACTAAACTTTACTAAACACGATGCACTGAAACACTTAACCCTATATAATCGTATGCACACTTAGATAAAAGAATAGGTTTTGTCTGATGCACATTTCTATTTAGCAGTTTAATTTACAATGTTCCAAAACAAAATGTGCCTAGTTTAGAGTTAGCATGAATACCTACATAAAATAGTGTACTTAATTGTAGTATGTAAAATGAATTCACTTCCGCTGTGTGTTCGCTTAGAACTATAAGATACACTAAACAACTTAAATCAATGCAATTTTTAGCAATTGATAGAGTGATTAAAAAGATTTAATGTAGATATAGCTCCTTTAATACATCTAAAATAGGATAGCTAATCCGAGAATTCCAAAGACTTCTATAATGGTTCGAATTCGGTGCTAGCGTATTAACTTAAACCGACTTACAATTACCTTAATTCTGATATGGCTTAAAATATACTTAATTTAAAACGAATGTTCGCGTTTTGGTCACCCGACGCGTTCGACGCATTGCTCCTCAGGGGGCGATAGCACGCGGCCTCCGCATTGCCTTTTAGTTGTGCATATATTAGTGAGATTACAGGCCCGCGACACAGCTGCTGTAATTTCAAGGATAAACTTTAAAAGTACCCGTATTCAGAAATTTTGGTGTCGTGTGTTTTAGATGACAATTTGCGGTCTGTTGTGATTTTAAATTAATGCCCATATGGATACATCAATATTCATAATTATTTCGATTACCTATACCTAGTATTTACTAAGCCAAGTAATGTCGGTTCAAATGCCCACATGGGACTACACAATGTGATCGTCAAATTGTTATTCTGATTCTGGGTGTTTTTTGTGTCCGTTTCTTACATTATTGTATAGTCCATATTGTGGGGGTTATCTTTAAAAAAATATCTATTGTATTTCCATATTGCATATGTACATATTTACCTACATACTTAGGTACCTACATGTAATTATATTCAAAGCCATCAGCTGATTGAGATACATTATTCTCTCTAAGTTCTATGCTGTGTGTGTACTTTACAAATTCTAGTCAAGTTACCTATTAGTACAGGTAACTTGACTAGAATTTAGGTAGGTTTAGTAACCTACCTGTAAGTTAGATTATTTTATTTATTAGATTACCTATATCTATGTATTATTCCATTAGATTTGGAGGTAGAAAGGTGTAGATACCTACATTTTTCCAAATACCATTTTCATATCTTGATTCCACTTTTACTCTGTAGGTAAAAGTTAAATTTCGATCAGTAACATCTTAGTTTTTTTTAAATACCTTAGCTTTGTTCAATATTTGAAGTTCAGATTTTTTCCTGTTCAAAAAATTTCATGATTGATTTGATTTTTTTATCCATGTGAATACCAACACCAACAACCTAGAGCGCTATAGTTTCTTAGTTACTAATAGAAATAATGTAATACTATAGTAACCAAAAAACTTATACCTATAGGTAGGTCCATCGACCAAATAGAATTATCGTTTGATACGATATGGTAGAAAAGTTGAGGGTAAGGTAGTATTATTTTTATTATATTTACTACATACTCATTAGGCTTTCATTTGATATTTTACTAGCTATACCTGTACTAGTAGCCAGGACCAATTTACTTCAGAAAGCACCATTCAGGATAGTAACGATGTTTACAATGAACTGGATATTTTTTCGTGTCAATTGAGTGTACTCGCAGTGTCATTGAAATATAATAGGTATGTTTACAAGACCTAAAAGAATTGCAACATTTTTGTTTTGAATTGTTTGTCTTTGTTTTGTTTTGTTTCTGTAAATAAAATGTATGTTTTTTGTACACTTGTAAAATAAGTAGTACAAGACAATAGATGTATAAGTTAGCATTTATATCATATTAGGTCTACCTGTAACGATAGTGAAGGTGATGTAGCAGAAAATAAATGGGTACTAATAATTATTGGTCCATCTTAACAAGTCAATATATTTAAATAAGCGTATCGTCTACCCTAACAGTACCTATAGATAAATAATAAACTCACGCGTTTAATGTAAATAACTGTAACTTGACAAATTAATGAACATCAAATATTTAGTAGACGTTCGCCAAATGGGATTGACATCAAGTTGTCGGGCGCTCGCGTTCGCTTGATGCAAAAGGGTTACCTACATAAATACTTAACGCGCGCACCTCACTCTTGACGCGGACGATTACACTGTCACTGAGCTAAATCTCCAGCCCTGAATAAAGTATTATGAAAAAGTGTTTCTTATCTACAGCCGACATTGCTAACGGACAAAGGTTTGTCTTGATGAGGGTCTAAACATTTTTACTTCATATTATTCATACCCGTTTGTGTTTCGCAGTGAAAGTTATTGTATCATAATGGCGTAAGCGGAGTCACAATTGAAGGAATATGTATAAATTGTACCTACTTACAGCCATCGTAAGCAATAAGTATGCCAAAAGATAGGTACGTATTAATATTTTCCTATTACATACTTCAACACATACTTTTTTTTAAATTACCGTTTAGCTTGATATTACAATTTCAACATTAAGTGACATTTCAAATGCTCAACTTTTATTTTTTTCTATCTAATTGCCTAATTACTAAATCGTTGTACTACCCATATATAGGTAGCAATCTAACAAATAATCAATATCTAAATAATTTTGTACTACTTGTCCTCAACTGCAAAGTTTATAAACAATTTGACATACTTATGTCATTTTCTATGCGACTCTATTGTACCGAGGTGAGGGTGCAATATATAAAAAAATTAAAAAATCATTGAAATGAAACTTTAATAGTAGTATTTTAAAACAGCTAACATACTTAAACTAGATGTCAGCATATATAAGGACACTGACTTCCAGTAACGATTGCATAGATGTTCATGACAACCAGGACCGAAGATTGAAAGTGTTCTTCGAGGCATGGGCATAATTCATCGTCAAACTCCGGGCTGTTATGAGGATTTTTTTTAAGAAAAATGAAGAAACAATTTTGACCCGACTCGGATATTGAACTCGACCAGTCGCATACGTACACCAACCGCTAGACCAACGATAAACGCTCATGCTATAAACAATAAGATATTTAATTAATTCTATTTATTATCATAAGCAAAGAAAAGACCCAAGTATTTCTTAACGATAAAACTGCACACCAAAGAAAACATACCACTCATTAGAAAGAGCAATATATATCTAGGTATAAACCTAAGCTCCTTATTTCCTTACTGGATATTGAAAATTATGTTTTTATTATTAAGATATTTGTTTATAAATAAATATTTATTTATTATTTATATATTAATATTTCGGACATCTTACACTCAACGTCATCTAGTCTCAAACTAAGGAGAGCTTGTATTATGGGTACTAGACAACTGATATATATACATTTTTTTTGTAAATACATACATATTATAGACAGAAAACACACAGGCTCGGAAACAAATATTTGTGGATCACACTAACATTTGGTCTGATACGGGAATCGAACCCGAGACCTCTTGATCAGCAGCCGCATACGCTAACCACTAGACCAACAAGGCAGCCAGTATATTATCTAGGTACTACACACATTACATAAATGCCAATTGTATATATTAACTGTTTTTAGACTTTCGCGACTTTTACTCATACATAGGTACTCATGTTTTTTACTGTCAACGGGACGTCGGAAAATAGAAGGTATATAACCTTTTTAATTTTATCGCGAATAAATTCCGTTTACAGTAATTGCATAGGTATATTGTTTTTATCAGCACACTAGTGCACAGAAAATATTGATATGAGTGCATTAGTAATCATAAAAATAATAAAATAATTGTATTAATCACGTGAATTATACCAAGGTGAAACTACTTCTAAAGCCAAATAGTCTATGCGTATTTTCTCTCTCTTATGGAAAAGAGTTCTTAAATTTTATTTAAAATATTTACTTCAAAATTATTGATGACATAATGTCTTAAACCGGAAGAAACAGAGATAAATAACAAACGTTCCTTTGTTTTAGTAGTTAAACTTCACCCGACATTTAGCAAACTCCCAAACCCGGTCGGTAAATAAAGCAACATAAAAGACCTGAATATTTTATGCGTTTGCCTGACTCGTGCTCCCTGTTTCTTGCTAACTAATGTTCAACCCCTTGATTTGGACGTTACGAGGTGTCGCGGAATCTATCTAGTATCGCCTCATTAAAGTTTCATCCTTTGTTTGTTTGGCTACAAAATTCTGTAGATTAAATCTACCAGAGTCTGATCAGTAGTAGATGGCATGTGCCGGTGATAGAGCGTACTGAAGGATTTGCAAAAAGTCACCTAACAAAAAAACATAATTACCAAATTCCATCAACTTAACTCAGAACACGCTAAAATATTTATATCTGTATTTAAATATTTATTTCCGACCATGACATTGCGTTGTCAACAAACACCCAAATATTTTTTGTCACTACCTGAGTCCCGAATCTCGAGGGGCGCGCCGGAGTGGGACACGGGCACACGTCTGTTCACGTCCTAATAAATCAACGGGACAGCCGTCATTCCAGTGGATTAGGCACGTCTCTATTCTCCCCTTTGCGTCACTTTTTGCGTCATACGCCTTTCCTATAACTCTATCACAGGCTTATAACAATATTCTTTTTTTGTTATTGAGTGTTAAAATTATGACAAAACGATTCCATTGTGGTATAACTATTATAGCGTTTTTAAGACACTGATTAATAGCGATAAAAGATATTTCGACGACTGAATAAAATATCTAATCTGTGTAGGAATTTAGACAGATATAATAATATCCGGCCAATTAACAGACATACGCACGTTCGCTATTTTTCACTAAGATCCAAGGTCCAAGAAGTAGAAATCTGATGATCTTACACACAGGATTTACCTACTTGCGATACCAGCCTCTCACAAAGGAACCGAAATGACACAACTTGTATTGAATCTTTTTTACAAATTCTACTTACTTATAATTGTCCTATTAATATTTAGGTTAAGGTATCTTTTACCTTCACCCTTTTACCTTTTTTAACATCTAGAAAATATGTAAATCCTATAATGAAGTTCTTGAAGTAAGTTAAAAAATAGTTTCCTGCGTAATTTTATGGTTTCTTAATTCGGATAGAAAAGCAAGTTCATGGTTTATTATACACATAATTTGGGATTTTACAAAGTACCGAGAAAGCGTAAAATGAAGGCCACACAGGACAAACAAATCGATGGGGGTGACTTTTTTTGTCGAGATTGCGGTGCGAGATAGTGGTGGCAGGGTGGTCTGACACGCATTATACCACTTCACCCAAAACACCCGCTTTTTTACATACACGAACTCAAAATAATCTACTCGTCTGTTTTTAGCGATTGAGCAAATATTTGGGTTCAACGAGAAATTGTGACAAAAAATAGACACCTGCAACACAGAACCCTTAAGCCCCATGATAGATTTTACCTTAATGTCCATGTTGTAACGCTTCTCTAATGAATTTTACTCTAAAGAAATAATCTAACGAAGAACCCTCAGAAGTGACCCTCAGTCGATGTGTATTTTGAAACCAACGTGGTATTTCTAATAGCAGTCAGGTGTTATGTCATTAAACGAAAACTATAAACGCATAAAATATGTGACTAAAATTATACAGTGCATAAACATAGGTGTCGGTATTCCAACACAAACTTGTAATACATGTAATAAACACTCGTCCCCGAAATGTGTCCTGATATCATCAACCATGCTGTATGGTGCTCGGTCATGCTTCATGTTTTTTATTCCTGTGAATTCATGCTTTTTCGTAAACATTTCAATATATAGCTTATAATAGTTATATTAGTGTTTAAATTCTTTACCCTTTCCTTACACTTACACCTGGGCTTAGGATTGGCTTGGCTTATCAATTTAAAACTTGTGTAACATTATCAATAATATGAGCATATTTGTAAAGAAACATGCTACGATCAACAGGCTGCATGACACATTACGCGTAACAAGACTAAGAACAAATGACAAGTGAATAGTGTATGATAGTCGGTGTCACGTCCTGCGGCGATGGTATCCCTGACGCGGTCTCTCTGAGCGCAACATCTTACACGAAATGGGTCAATTAAGACGTGGGAGTGGAGCCATACGTGACCGTAACGCCTGATCGCCGTCCATGATATGACGCTGTGCTACGTTTCACGCCTTTAATATCATAAACTGCTGCTTGACACGATCTCGTATCTGTTTCACTTGTACCTATGTGAGCGTGATAAAAACTACATCCTCGACAACATTCAAACAATTTCATTTGGGGTTGTTTAACACGTCACTAAATCACTTGTCGTCCATTAATTTCCCTATGCGGATAAAGGCCTTCTTCGGCTAATACGACAGGGCGTGAACCCCATTTCACTGCTAATTTCCGGTAATCATAAAAGACAATACGAGCTACCCCCCCTTTCAAAGTCATTTGCGAGTTTGCAAGCAAAGATTAGAAACTGCTGTTTTTACATTGCCAAATGCCTAACTTTTTTGTGGTGCAGTGGAGTTTTTAACCACATCGTTTCCTTAGTAGCAACAATTAAGGTAGTATTCCGTGGGAAACTGTTCCGCAGTAACAGTGCAACAAAACATTTAGTCGGTCGGCATGAGCGTGAGCGCGGTGGAACGAACCGAAACGCATGCCCAGCTTGGTGACAGTTCCGTGCGACCTCAGCGCCTACTACACCGAGGTCACCTCTTCGTTCCAAACTAGTGTAACCAACAATACTTTTCAAATGAAACTCATAATGTAGACTTCATTTAACAAAATAAGCTCTGACTGTTGAATGTGGCTGGCGAGTTCTATTAAAAATATAGACTAATAAAAAAAGAGTAAATACGTTCTACATAAAAAAAATATAGTATATTAATAGGTATATTGTTTTTTGACGCTATGTTCCATGAAGTTTCGAAAGATTTTAGGTGTAGGTACCTGTATTGGCGACATTTAAGTTTAATCTAATCATACTAAACGTACTTATCAACTGTTATTAATGTACTTACTAATCGTTGCGTGTTGAACACTCTTCTCCTTTAAGGGCCACAGAACACTAGCTACTTTTAGCATCGGCGATCGGCGATTTGGCGACTGCATCGATGCTGCATCGCGTTTTAGCGACTTCCTGCGTTCGATCTCGGTATCGGAAACGCGCGTTTTAGCGACTGCTCAGATGCCAAATCGATGCTACCGGCATCCGAATGTGTGCGGAGAGTAGCGTTCAGCTGCTGTGTCGCGCTTCTAAAAAGCGACTCAATCTCCGCGTTTGGCGTTTTTAAGTGTGCGGTGTAGAGCGTTCGGTCGCAGTATTTAGCTTCTGAAAAGCTACTAGTTGCCGATCGCCGATGCTAAAAGTAGCTAGTGTGCTGTGGCCCTTAAAGGAGAAGAGTGATTGATAGGAAATTTTAATACAGAAACAGATTTTACAGAATAAACAGAGAATAAATATAGTGGTAAATGTAGCATGCAATAATAATATCCAATAAAAATTCAACATCACTCAATTTCTTCAAAGAAATCGAATACTTAGGTGCTATGTATCTTTCCGTGAAGTTCAACATAAAATTGAATTATTTGTTTTATTTAAAACCTGTCTAAGTTGCTCTACTCTGCCTGAGGAAATCATAGGTAGAATCTAAAAGTTGGGGCCACACTCACCTAAAAACTTAAAATGAACTTAAATATAAACAACGCAGTATGGCAGTCTAGTGTAATGTTTTTTTTGTCCAGCTTTAAGGACCTGGGATCGTAGTGGAAGGGAAACACGTGAGATCCAATTTTTTAATGCCGGACACAAAAAGGAAAAGCCTAACGGTTTGTAAAGGAAGGGAGAATGTGGGACCAGTTGGAAGAGCTCTTCAGAATACTTTGTATGGTAAAGAGTGGGACTGCCATAGAGCGACATGTCGTCGCAACTGCAGACGCTCAAGCAACTCGGTGGTCACACTCGGTGGCTAAACTCGGTAGTGGTGGACATTAGAGTTCATATTTAGGAATAAGAAGTAACCTCGTCGATTAGATCAAGACATGAAAGAAATCGATTCATGTTACGTTGTACTTATCCAACAACAGGTTTTTGAGTGCCAAAATAGCTTTTGTCAATTAACAATATCTGTCAAATGCTTGCAGCTTAGTCACAGTAGTGACAATAACGAATCTGCGACAAATACAGTTGTTCCCGTCGGCCATGGTGCGTTCGTGATCTGCGATTGTCACGCCACCACGCCGCGTAGCAAGACTTTTTATCACCTCTTGGTGAGTTATGCCGTGTTATACTCAACGACCCTTAATATCATGCTCTCGATTACTGCAATCTTACTTTATTTTCCAAGAAATATAAAACCAGATTATAATATTGAAAGACCGTTTAAGCGTGACGTAAAACGCAAACTTTGTTTAACATCAATAAATTGTGAGTATTTATGAGATAGAAATATTCATTTTCAATCTCGAAAAACTAATTGTTAACAATAACACATTCTAAAGTCATACTTTAACTTACTTAATTGAGACGGCCTCGTGGGTCTAGTGGTCGGCGCGTATGCGGCTGCTGATCAAGAGGTCTCGAGTTCGATTCCCGGGTTCGACTAAATATGTGTGTGATCCACAAATATTTATTGCGAAGTCTGGGTGTTTTCTATGTATAATATGATTTACACAAAAAAAAAGTATGTTTATGTATTTAGATCAGTTGTTTAGTACCCATAATACAAGCACGACTTATTTTGGGAGTAGATGATGTGTGTAAGATGTCCGAAATATTTATTTATTATTTTATTTATTATTTTATTCAGTATGTATCTCTAGTAGAAAATGTACTACCCGCTGAATAAAAATTTCATTCAATTTTTTATAAGCAAAAACCACTCCTAAGGTAAAAAATAGTAATTCAGGGGTCCAGTTAATTCTTGATAAAGGATTACAAAAAGTTTAATAAAGCTGGAAATTAATCTAAATATAAACTTCGAAACAAAATCAAAGTATTGGTTGACATTTGAAATAATAACATGACGAAACACTCCTGTGAGATTTTTTACATTTCATACTACTATCAACTGCTTTCACAAATTCGAAACATGATGAAAGTTGTTATTTGATTGTTGTACTGTTGCACAGTTCAATTGAAAGTACCATCAAATAGATCGTGTCAAACACAGGAATGTAATAGATTTATCAAAGTAGAGCTGTCAAAGCGTATACGATTTGTAACGTATTTATGCGGATATAATGATATCCGAGGAGCGAAACGGCACGTAGTTGCGGCAGCTAGTGGCGGGCGCAGGTGATGCTGCGGTCGCGCTTCGGTGGTGTGCTCCGACACCTGCGCTCTACGCATCGATAACACTAATCGCAAGCAATCATCACTAACTCAACAATTCGATACCGTTTGTCAAAATGTGCTGTCATATGTTTTTTTTTATGTTTAAGCTACCAAAGTGACTCTTCTCTGCCTGATTGAAGGCATGAGCAGAATCCAGAAGAAGGGGCCATGATTCTCATTGTGAATGCACACAATACTGACCCACTCCATGGCGGCTTTGTGTGATGTTTCTGAATCAATTTTCCCGGCCTACAGAGGTCAGATCATTGGGCCTCCGGTATCACACTCACCAACGAAAGACAACAGCACGAAAGTTGTCATTTTGGGTTGGTTGAAGTCTCATTTGAATTTATAGATTATTTTATACCTACACTTTGTAGACAACATCCAAATCACTTGTTGCTATGCTAAATGGTTTTTTTGAACACAGTTTTGAACTCAAACTCAAATGACTAAGTAGGTATTATAAAGCTTTCATTTTGGATTAAGGGAAGACGATGTAAAAACAATACCTACATATGTGTAAATGCATCAATAATATTAACTTTTTTTAAATATTAGATTCAATAGCGTATTCTCCTACATATCTTCTTAGACTTAAACCTGTCTCCATTCATACTTGAAAGTTATAAATAAATTGAAAAATAGAAAAAGAAAATGTTAAATACAAATACTCGTAAGTGAAATTCTTTACAATAGAATGTAACAAAAGGCTTTCGCATCCTTATAGTTATTAATATATTCAAAGGAACAATGAAGACAATTTTCTTTAAACAAAATTATTTGCATAAGAGAAGTTTAAATTGCCCTACGGTCGGTACGTACAGGAAGCTTGGCCCTCGTAACTGGGCGGCAGTGGGCCGTACGTCCGGTCGACTCGCCGAGTCGCTTCACTCGAGTCCACGACTAGATGGACTTCCGCCTTTTAACTGTTCTTAGCAGAGCCGGGACCATTTCATTTATTTATTTATTGTACAGAAGAATCTCGTAAATTACTACTGATTTATTATATCTTTGGTCGTTGTTGAACTAGTCATAATTTTCCAAAACCAGTTGAAATACGCCTCCTTAATAATTTACATTTTCTGTTATTAATCTGTAAGAAACTGAAGTCATGTAATAAGTAACCAGCTTAAAAAATGTATATAACTACTTTACTATGAGTCGGTGGCGCAGTGGTAGTGTATGCGACTGCAGTGCTTGAGGTCTCGGGTTCGATTCCCTAATTGGACCAAATGTTTGTGTGATCCACAAATATTTGTTTCGGAGTTTGGGTGTTTTCTATTTATTTATATTTCACTATGCACTTACCAAAAAAGAGTATGTTTATGTATTTATATCAGTTGTCTAGTACCCATAATACAAGCTCTGCTTAGTTTGGGACTAGATGGCGTTCTGTAAATTGTCCGAAATATTCATATATTTATTATTTACTTACTAAATTAAACTATAAAATTTACTACTTGTTATAATATTTGAAAAACATGGTCAGCCTTACTAACTAGTGTTATGAACAAACCTGTGAAAGTCTTAGCTAATATCAGAATGAGTGAGTTTTTTTGTAACTACGCTTTTAGACCTAAACCACTAAACTGATTTCAAAATCCATAAATCCATACAGTTACATTGTACCAAAAAAAAACTGACATAGCCGACCGCAGGTGAAGCCGCGAGCAAAAGCTATTGGCAATATAAAAATATCTTCAACACCAGTCTTAGACGCAGATAGAAGGACTGCATTTTACAAGTTGTTACTCATAATTCAATGATAATATTTTAAACATTTCTGTAATCTACGATATTGACATTGAACAGGAGATCAAACTATAAACTAATTCAAAACTGGTACCAGTGAGCAACAGCATTATTTAAACAACAATAGACGTAAGACGGGCAGGAAATGCCAAGGAAGCCAAGATGAGGCTCGAAACTATTACGCACAATGGCAATAACAAACAAAGGAATCGCTAAGACAAGCCAAGACAAAACATAACACCATTCTAAACATCTACAGAATTTACTAATTACATGTTTACGTTAAAACATGATCAATTGTTAATTACCTCATGCCAAATCAAGTAATCGGTTACAGCTACAGTCCTCTATTATTCAATGACACACAACCTTCGCTAGTAAAATTGTGACGATAAAAAGCACCGACACAAAATACTCAATTTAACACCATCCATTTAAATCTTAGTAAAAATAGGCATAAAAAAATGAGGAAGTAGCTCTAATTGCCACACAGACTTCATAATAGCTTGCTAATCGAAACCTGATAACATTTAAATTGATCCACATTGGGGGTGAAAGGTGATTAGTTGCGCACGCGCCGATGAAGTCGTCACTAGTCGATCACCTGTCTTATGATTGTTTATACCGCATCCACCTGGCTGAAAGGTTTGCGGTTACCGAACCAAGATACTCTGATTACTAACAACCAATTTGAATTCTCCAACTATGAAATTGTGTGAAATCCAATTTAATAGACAAAAATTGTGGTATTATATTCGTCATGTGCCCAAAGATGATGTAATTTTTGTTCACGAAAAGACATGATACAGTGCATATAACTAAGTTCATGATTCTTCTACGTTTTTAGTAAGTTCATGTTTAGTACAATGTTTTGTCACACTGTTCTGTAGTATCGTATGCGGTAAATCCAACCATCACGGCTTTGTTACATAAAAATTACTTCTCTGACAAGAGAATAATGTAAATTTGATGCGCTTAAACGGCACTTTAGGTATATCACAATAGTGCTTGATTTCTAAATTGAAAATCCTTACCGCGATCATGATTAATATTTTCAATGAATAAAATAATTATTATAGAAACAAAAAATTCGACTACTTGAAATACATGAACTGAAAAAAGAAAACAAAGGAGGACAGGACAAAAGAGGTATGGCACGCTAACGCTACAAACCTACTCGGCGGAAGTGCTAAGTCGGCATACGGAGCGCATAACACCTCAGTCTTATGACACGTAAAGTTTTCCCCTAAAAAAATAAGAAAAAACTTAAATGCATACACCCGAACAACACTACTCTCCGTCTGAGACAGTCGGGTAAAATGTGAATTTGTCTATTACGAGTATAACTTTACACTTTAACTACTCAGTCGTTCAACGTGGATTCATTCTCGAATGAAATAGAATTCTTACAGGTATTATTAAACTTGTGAGCATTTTTCGACATCTCATTATGCTTGTTTTCAATGCTAGTGTCCATTATTGAGATTATAGCTTTATATATGTATACCTACTTAATATGTAAACTTTACCATTATTTAATCTATGACATTTTAAACTAAGCATTTGTAATTAATACTGTCTCAGAACAATTGAAACAACTAACTATTATCTGTCATTGAAGGCTTTCACTACCATCATTTGCTTATTTATGAACAAGCGTGTTCACTACCTACTAGCTGTGGATTCTGTACTAGCTTAAATTAAAATATCAAGGGTAGATTTCAGGTAATAATAATAATATGTAACTACTTTATTGTTTAATGGACAGAGAGATATAAAAAATTGTATGATGCGACTTAATAAGTTTATCGCACGTTATTAAAATTGAATGGGCTTTTTGGTAAAATCCTTAACCTCGGTGATATTCAAGCGTTATCTAACCTTATATTATAATTTTTATACCTATTATAATCCTTAGTGTCAGAGCTGCTACTATTGAAACAGTTATCACACAAATTTTCACACAATTTCTTACGTTTAATATCGGTTAAAATGAAAAATTACTGAAACCCATGATCAGACCGAGTTACTTCACTTGGGAAGTACCAGAAAAAATTAAACTGTTCACATATAGCAAGTCCACTACCTTCCTTAGCAAAGCGAGAAGCATAATAAAGTATAAAGTAAATACATGATATAGAAATATAAGACAGGTAACACTCAAAAGTTCTCACGAACTATGACTCACACCTCTAATGTAATCAAATGTTGCATCATTTTTAACCAGTCTCCCATTCTACGAACTAACGGGTTCAAGTGTAATTTATTATTTCTTACTTCTTTTCAATTGTGTGTCGTATAATAACATAATTTCGAACAAGTTAGAAATGCAATCAAAATAAGAAGCAATGAAATTTGATGAGTAATAAATATGAATACCTTTGCTGATTGTCTTGCTAAATGTACCAGCGAGTTGAAGAGACGTGACTTATTCGTTTTTTGGCAGCACAGCACCACCAACCACAGTAATTATGCGTCGAATCTGTTCATCTGTCCTCGTAAAGTCCTCTCTGAATGTCTTTGTGATGATGTCTGTCGTAACAAGGGGCGACGAGCGCAATCATACCTAAATACGTTTTTAATGTACACACACACATACATAATTACACGTCAAATATTACACACCTTCCATTTAAACCGCAACATTATGAGGTGTTCTCCAAACCGTACCTTGCCTGTGGCTATATTTACTTGAATATTGGTAGCATTGAACGCTGGTGGATTTTTAAAGCCTTGTAATTCACTTGTTAAATGAACACTTTTTAAGGATAAAAGATCGAAATTTCTTGCTAATGTTATACAGGTGGTAATTTTGGAATATATTTTTAACCATCTAAAACTGAGAAGTGTCAGCTATGGTATGTATTATGTGTTGGTTATTTTTAAAGTAATAAAGTTTAAAGAAAACAAAGACAAAAGATAAGTTTACACGGATAGCGAAATTCAAGCGTCTACTGGTTTAGTGTGCTGATTTGATCTCTGGGTTTCTGTAGTCGATCTCTAAATTAGGCACACATCCTGTAATCCACACAATGGTTATTTGAGTCTTGGTTATATCCTCGAACATACGTCATTCCTATTGATATTTCATTATAACATTTCATTATAACATTATTATATTTAGAAAACACCCTAATTCCGGAACAAATATTTGCAGATCATAAAAAAATTTGGTACGACCTGGGAATGGAACCCGAGACACACAGTCGCATACACTACCACTGCGCCTCTGAGGCAGTCAACACATATTATCATTGCAATGTGAATGCACTTATTACTGTTAAGATATAAACTTCTTAAACAAACACCCATCTTTATTATTAGATATTGGGCACAAAAAGTAAAGTGATCGAATTAAAACGGATGAACATCCTACTCTTGGGTGGTCGGACGTTGCAGTTCATTTCACGCATTTTAGTTGATTGTACCATTACGGACCTCTTTTATTATAAACTAATATCAGACTTAATTAAGATGTGATACTGAATAAGTTGATTACTAACGTTGTCAATAGTAAATAAGATTATCGTCGGTTATCGTGGAAAAAGTAGCCTATGTCCTTTCTCAGGCTCTAGACTATCTGTGTACCTAATTTCATTCAAATCGGATCAGTAGTATTGTCGTGAAAACGTGACAGACAGATAGACTGACAGAGTTACTTTCACATTTATAAAATCAGTAAGAATTAGTAAGGATGAGTTAATAAGACTTGTAAGTTTGTACGTGTATCAAGATTTTCAGCAGCCTATAATAGTCGACTGCTGGACCTGCCTCTTCTTACACAGGAGATTTTAGCACATTTTGTATACCTACCATGGTGGTTGATGTAACTCTGAGGTTTATAGGTATGTACCTATATCAAACAGTAGTCCTACGTAGTTTATTTCCTCTGTCTGCTCTTATGATAAGATCATGAGCTGTTCAAAGCTAGTGACACTTTCTATTCTATTTTTAGTTATGTTAAATATTCCATATTTCTAATTGGCCACTAAACTGTTAATAATTTTAAAAATAAGTTTATCTATCAATAAAAAATCTATCCTATTTTTTCTGATTTCGTGGAAATTTAGTTCTGTTATACAAATTTATACATCCTTTATTTACGTTGTTTTACAAACGCCATTAATAAATGTTTTAAATTTATGTTGCTGGCTAACAAGCGCAGAAGGGTTATCAGTTATCGCAACTTTACTTCTTTTTTTGAGTGTAGAATTTATATAACTAAAGTTTATATTCAAACATAGGACAAATGATCGTACTCGTTACAGAATACCTGCGTATCCTGGGAGGGATCAAACCCAAGACCCCCATCTCAACAGTCTGTTCTGTTAATATATAGATACCTATCAACTATCATCACTATCACTATCAACTGGCTATTTCTCTTTTAATGTACTTATATAATAAGTACCTTTATAGAATCTGATTTTAATAACTACGGGCATAATATATTTTAATTACTCAGTTTTTAATAGGTAAGTAAATTCTGCAAAGTCACACAATGATTGTATACCCACTCGATAGTCCATAATATGGCTATTACCTATACTGAAATTCGCCTTAAATAAAAGTAACATTACAGTTGTGGATCATTTCAGTTAAATTACATTAAAATGGTGTTTGTAGAAATGCAACAGGGCGTGGCGCGATGGGCGTAGCGTAGGGCGGTCTCGCGTTCCGCCCGCTGCACCCACGTGAGCACCCAGTCGACACCCAAGACCTCTTATAATAGTGACTTATCTCGAATGTACTAGCATTACTTAACAGTACTTGTAGTAGTAGGTACAAATATATTAGGTATACCTACCGACTAGCTGACCCACGAAACTTCGTTTGAGTCCATGGTATGGGTCATCATGCTGGCAATGGCCTACCCTAACAACGAGGATGGTGACCCCTACTCCTGGATTCTATTAGGCAGAGTAGAGACACTTTGGTAGGCTTAAATATTACATTCAGCTTTATAATATTAGTTTAAAAAATATATTTTATGGCATAGGTAACATACGAGTGTATAGGTGACCGGATTGTGAGTTACTACCGGCGCTCATGAATACCTACAATTCGAATCACAAGTGTAGGTACAACAGTTTTTTAATCAATAGAAATAGGTACGGAAAGAGATGTAAGCATTAAAAGATAAAGAGCTCTAATTGATTCTAGAGTTCGTCTATACTCAAATTCTATTCAAATTTGAGCATATATTGAATAAGGTAGAATACAAAATAGAATACATACACGCGGCCGGAACTGCGGGTGAAAGCTAGTTTCCAAGACCTCAATATTGCATTTCTTGAAATGACAATGCAAATAAAATTCAAAAGACTTAATAATTTACCTGCATTTCCAAAACGTCCACCATATTAGGTGTCTTCTTGAATAGTTTCGATTTTATTTTCTACATTAGCCGTTGATTTTGTTTTTTTTTTTTATTTAACTTGTTCTAACCGCTGCTGCATAGATTGCGCTTGCACATTCTCTCTTACTTCAAATATAAGATTATATACGAGAATATGTCGACTTGATCTTTTGAAATGCACTACCACTCACTATCAGACGAGCTTAAATACTAACATCGTTCCAAAAAATGCATAAGGAATATTAATATTACATGCTAAATTAAATTTATATTACGTACTTAATTATACTATTTACATTTTAATTTAAACTGCTAATAATGTTATATCTACGCACAATATATATATACATATATTCTACGTGTATTAAAATTTCTTTATACAAAAATGTTGTTTTCTAAGTTATGCACCTATAGACATTTTGTTTTAATGCATCTATAGGTACTTAAAGTTTTTCCTTTACCTATAAGTAGGTCGGTAGAAAAACTATAGATAGTCAGATAGAATATACTTTATTTACATATCTTCTTCTTAGCCTTATTCCTAATATTATTTGGGGTCGGCTACTAGTTTAACGGTTTTACCTGAATATCAGTTTTTCCACGGAGCGACTGGCATTGAACCTCCGCAACCCTAAGGGAGAACTGAAATACTTTATTTACATATATATGTATATATATGTAAATAAAGTATTCCCTTATATTAAACATTATTTACAGTTATTACAGTTGGATGTTTCAAAAGATATGTATAACGGATGAGCTTATTGCTTAAAGCAATATTTTCCAGGTAACTTTTCGATGGATATTTCGCCAGGAAAAAAGGATTATAAAATTGTAATTTCGCTGTTTATACCTTATTCAAATGAAGAGACAGGTTAAATAAACTTATTTAATTTTGAATATAGAGTTACAAGAGCGTATGGTCCGCAGGAGTCGATTGTAAACGAGTAACTCGTCTACTCGATTGTCTTTAAAACATAAAATCCTTCAGCTAATCAATATGTTACATACATATTGCATTCTATTTGAAATTCATGTATACTGAATTGTCTAATGAAGTGAATAATCTTTTTTTCATCAACCTACCAAAATATATGTATGTATGTGTGTATAATCTAAGAGTACTGGTCACTATACTCATTGCGAATGTATACAATGCAGTATGGCGGGCTCAATAGCCCATAGCGAATATCTTAAATCATACTCAATGATGCAGAAATATGTCAATACATATTTCTGAATCGTTGAGTATAATTTACGACGAACTCTCAATAGTTAAACATTCAACATTTGTTTTATAAGCAAATTAATTTCATTTGTTAACCATTACTATTGGGTAAATCAGATTCCTTTAGATATAATTAACATTGTAGCGCTGTGCAGATGGCGAACCGCGTTTAACTTTCTCACAAACGACGGCTGGTACGTAAAGTTTAATCCCACTACACTTTTGCTTACTAGAAGTTACTTTGTTACTAAGTTGATTCCATACTTTTCCGGTAGATGTCAGTATTTAATGTTTGGGATGTCGAAAGCTCCACCCTCATTCAGGAACCTCCCCTAAACTTTGACTTTTCTTCCTTGTCGATAGAGTACGCTACGATATCGTTCTTCTTACTATCTAAAACGATTTTAAAAATTATTATTTATATGTATTAAACCTTGGGAATAATAAAAGCCTAGTCTATTGTTTATAATAATAGACATTTATACATATAAAATCTAACCATTGGAAATATAGATACTTCATATAAACATAAATAATTAATTCCACGTAACATACGTAACAATAAAGATAAAGCAATACAATTTAAATAAAGCGATTATAATCAAGTAAATTCAGTTAGTGAAGTGGTGAGATCCACGAGCGGTAAGCGGCAGCGGCGGTAGGCCGCGGCGAGATGAAGGAGCAACTGATATCATCACAAAGTCTTTGCAACACTTTGCCGCCACTGCGCGCCACGCGCCTTACATCAAATAACTGATAAAATAAGTATGCGCATCTTTAATTTCATCTTCTGAACGCAAAATATTCAATTCTGATTAGTTCTTTTTAATTAATTAATTGCCGACGTGGAGGAATCAAGCCCAAATGCTACGGTTCCCACGCCATCACCACGCCCCACTCTCTTCGGGTGATAAGCTACCCGCTGCCATGTCTTTGTCAAACCACAGCAATTTACTAAGTTTTCCGTACAGGGACTGCTGTGATCATTCAAGCAATATTTTATAGCATAATCGGCAAGTACTACGTTCCGCTCTTGATCGGACAATATGCTTGCAAACGAATGATTGCTCAAGGTGAAAATCGATGTCTGTTTCGATTTCATGGTTTTGGTATCGTAAAGATTGTTTTTGTTGCCTCCGTATTAGTTTTATTGTAAAAATCATTGTGATTGTAGAGAGTGAACTATTTACTTTTCAATAGCATGTTTATATCGTAATAAAATAAAATATCAGACGATGTTTGTGTTTACGGCTGTTACGCCTTGTTATATTTAAGTTATTAACGACAAAATTGGCTTAGAAACTTAGTTTAAGCTTTCGGGTGTCCGGTATCTCTGTCCATGCATAGTTAAGTGCATCTGAGACAAGTGTCGACGCAATATCGGAACGTCCCAAGAGAGTGAAGGTTGTCGATTTAACTTCTTGGCTGGGCGATGGCCGTTCGTAGAGCAAACAATCATGAGTCGGTTATGTTCACACCACACCGCAGAGTTGTTCATGCATATATAAAGAGGCTGTTGCGTCGTGTAGACTCGCTCTCTGGAGAACGCCGCGTGTCTTGAGATATTAGTTCTTTCGCCGCCATGACAACTTTTAGGTGAAATTTTGTTATTTTATTTAAAAGTTTCGTCAGAAATTACGGTAGAAAAGGTTCTTTTGTTTTAGTAAGTAAATGTAAAATGATTTCTAACTTATACTAACATATTCACTTCTAATGTATTCTACGCTAATTTGATAAAGAGAAAAAGTTTTTGGATTTATGAGTTTTTGAGATTGTATTAATCTCTGGCATCGATTTTGAAAATTCTTTTACCATTAGAAAGCTTCATTATCTGTGAGTGTCACAGGATATGAAAGAAAAATTATTACACTACCCGACATACACGCGGGTGGAGCCGCTGGCGTAAACTAACTGAAGTAACTACATCTTAGTTACTAATCTCCTACAACTGCAAAGTTTAAGTGTTTATAGGGCTAAGCTTTGTTCTCAGTCAAGAAACACAAAATCCAATGTAGTCATTGATTATCAAAAGAAGGTGTTATGTGAAACATGTGATCTGTAAAACTTATTTTAATAAATATATACATCAGAATACAAGTAAGTGTAGCACATTCACTTCAGTTCGTTTTATCTAAACAATTTTACACAAACCTTTTTATTTTTCTGTACGACATGTACAAGCAATATCAATATAGAAATTTCGTGTTACCCTTTATTCTCGCCGTGATACTATAGTAGTATCAAATACTAAAAGTTTACTTCACATTGATACTTATTACCAGTGGAGGACCAGTGGTCTAGCTGCCGATCTAATGTGGATTTATCGGTTAACAATACTTTATTCCAGAATAAAAAAATAAAAGCACTTGTTATTTTTTTGAAGCATGCAGCCTAACAAAAATATCTAAATCTACATGTACACTATTAATTGGCATCTAGACAAATGTTAGGTAGGATTATGGGTCACCGAGCGGCGAGGAGGTCAGTGCGTGAATGCCTACACAACGCTGTGTTGAAGTTTAATTGAACTGAGACGCGCGCTGTCGACAGAGGGGACCCCGGGTAGATTATTCCAACACTCACAAAATACTAGTGCCAAATAGTGTTTTTTAATAACTGACTGTAAATTTAATGTCTGTCTGCAGGTGTTTAATGTAACTGGTTTCTGGAGTAGGTGTAGTAAATGTTGGGACATTTCTAAGATGTCTATGTTGAAGGCTTTTAGGTATACCGATTGAACATACGACTATTGGAACTAGTGTGACGAACATTTACTGCTCACCACTGCCTTTACAACTCCTCTGCCAGAACTTGAATCTGTGTGAGTTTTTTTAGCTATTGTTAATTGGATGTGTTGTGTTTGGTACTGCTACGACTATTTAATATCTTTGTCGTGAAGTGTGATGTCCGGTCTATTGAAGTGAATAGTCATATGTATTATTATCGTGGTTCCGTCTCAGTATATTTTGTGTTTGTTATATTCTAGTGTTGTCTCCGGCTTGTATTTCTAATAGGGTGTCTTTTTAGCATTAAATTGGTGTTTGTTTGCAATATATTGATTTACCATAACTGTTATTGATCATCTTTGTGTTTATAGTCACTTTGAACTAGAGATTTGCAAGCTGAGGTTTTGTTTGTGTTAAATGGTTTTGGAACAGGTATGGAAGAGTCTGCAAGCGTCTGAGGGGAGATTTATGCTTTTGATACTTTCGGATGTAGGTGACTTGATCTAACAATCATCAAATGTAAGCAGCAGAGATCAGTAACTGGATAGGTTACCATTACATTATCTATACTATCTATCCTATCTATACTATATATCACTACATCCAACGAGCGATGTGTATGTGACATTTCTAAATAATGTAATAAACAGTATCACGAACAAAGAAACAGAAAGTCTTGGTATACCTAGATAAATTTTAATCGATGACATTTTTTTGTACTTTTGTTTTGTTTATAATATGAATATGTTATTCACTGTCAGTGGGAGGTTTGTTTAACCAACTCAGACTTCCCTGGACCGCCCGAACCCTCGTGCTCCGCATTATCTTCCAACGATCTCCAAGCACTAAACGCATGAATACTCGGGACCCATTCATCTACACAATTCACCATAGAAACAATAAGCGTACCCTTCGCCGCGCCCTTTTGAAAGACTACAAAATGCGAAAAAAAATTATTTTGTACGTACTTCTTGGGAACCCTTTATTACTGGCGAGGGCAATCGAATGCTTAAAACATTGCAATAGAATACGAACCGGCAGCGGGGTGAATGGTGGCGGCCTGGCCGTACAATGAGGCACGCAACCCGCTGCCGCGACTAGGTGTCGAATGTCGGACGCACGTCGCCCACGCCGCGCCGTCGCACCACCGCGCCTACCGCACCTCTTGCCACCGACATACGATATCGCCTTTTTATTTCATAATTTCTACACAAAAGAATCGCTGCAAAGGCGTAGGGTGAAGACAATGATCCCGGAGGTAGAAACCGCTCGGAAACCCTTTATATCCAATTTATTGTCTCAAAATAAAATCGGGTGCAAATTAAAATATGTATTGAGCCGTACGACCGGTATTGCCAAGGTTTTTTATCAGCCTTTTTATATTTAAAGTATGAATAAGAGACATTAACTACGCATGTATATGTAAAAGTGCCCAAGTTTTAATGAAAACAAATGTGGTTGGTTGTTTGTATTTATTTAATAATCCACACTATATATTACTAGAAAACCATATTATATTCTTTCACTTCTGTAATTACTTTTCTTTTTTCTACGTTTATTACTTTAGCTCACCAGACACTACCCTATACTTTCTCCTATGTTTATATTCCATTCTTTGGTTGCCTGTAAGAGATTGCCTACGAGCGATAAGGTCGCCACTTGTACCAACACAATGTAGCTAGTTCTATGATCTAACTGTAATTTTCTTCTGGTATACAATAAAGTCAATATTATTATTATTATTATTGGAAAGTTCAATAGAAATGTGAGAACCGTTTGTTTCCTTCTAGTGTAGTAGATGTAACGAAAATTAGTTTCATACAGTTAATGCGATAAGAGTCGAAAACAAGTCGTCAGCGGTCACTAATAAATTGTAGGGGGGCTTATCGAGATTGGCGATCCGATGTAATGTGTGTGTGTGTGTGTGTGTTTGGGTAATCAGATGTGAGCTATCCAACTTTTAATTCCCCGAGATCCAGCCTGGCACGGGGTGGAGGGGTCCGGCGCCAAAGCCGATATCGCATATAAAAAGGTTGCGGATCGCTCGCTCCTCCATCCGGCGATTGGCTAGGCGGCGCCCGCTGGTCCCCGGGGCCCTATACGAGAAGCGAAATGGGCCCCAGAACACCCATAAGAGAGCGACCCCGCCCGCCACGGCCGAATAATTAGGGCTCTTTGTTTAGATAGCGGCAATTTTATTTGGGAGAGAGCGGGCGCTGGGGACGTCTTCGGCCATTCCAACCGCCTGATATTAATAAGAAACGTGTGTGCCGCTGCAGACTAAAACCATCGTGGAATGAAAATGTTTATCCGATTTTATTTTCTCACGTCTCACAATGTTCGTTTCATGAGTGCCTTATTAAAGATTATCCATAAATTAAAATTAACATTGTAAATGTTAACTGAAGTATTTGTTGTGTCTTCAATAAAATTCCTTATTTGCAATATCCGATTTGAATAAATGAAAATTTGTGATATTACGCAAATATTTTAATGGAATCTGTTATCAATCAATTGATTGATATGACAGGTGTAGTTTATCGATCTACAGACTAGTAGTCTATTGAACCCTTAAAAATCAAAATACATAAACTTACTAGCTGATGCCCGCGGCTCCGCTCGTGTCATAGGGATATTCGTGTATTAAAATAGATGTTGACTGGTTCTCGCACAAAATTACATACAAATCGGTCCAGCCATTTAGGAGGAGTTTAGTGACAAACCACGATACGAGAATGTAAGCATAAATTAGTAGGTCAATATCATAGGCTACATAAAACGCATAATTCATTTATGGGTCTTTCCGTGCGATTTTTTAATAGGTTACCAGCTAGTGTTATGAGTCTATCAGTGGAAAAGTTTAAAAATGTAGTCAAAACTTATCTTATACGTAAAGGTTATTATACAGTTGACGAATTTTTAAATGATAAAGAAAAATGGATTTGACTACTTGCTCCTTATCATTTTATTCTACTCATGTGAATGTTGTTATCACATTGTTTAAGAGCATGATCTTACTTTTGTAAGTAAAGATTCTACGTGACTAATAAAGGCCATTCTTCTCTTTCTTTTGATCTTATAATTAATATTTTATATTTAATCTTTCGTTACCAGTAATTTGGCCAATATTTGAGCACATATAGTTTTTACCTTTGTTGTAAGTAGATGCTCCTACTATGTTGTACCCACTGAGGCTGTTGTTTTTTTTTTTAAATTAGCATAAGTTCTAATTTTAATCACTATAATTTGCATCAGTCCTCTAACATGGTGTATAGTATATTAGTGGCAGCACCTTACCCCAATATCAGGTTTATAAACATTAAAACTATGTAAACATTGGCGATTTGAAAGGAGTGGCCGCGAGTTTTTATTGCCATGTTCTTTTCTCCGGCTCTACCTATTGTTTGCGAACATGGCATAAATGTACATGTAGAATCTTGACCTGTCACAAGAGATGTATTGCATCCTAAGTGAATAAAGAATTTTGAATTTGAATTTGAATTTATATACTAGATTTGGAATAAGAGATTTTCTCAGACTTTGTCGAATAAAAGCAAGCGTTATTTTAGTATTGATAGCAAAAGTTGTGAAAGTGTGAATTACAACCACAAGTTCATAGCAAAGAAAAGGGGACCGTTGACAGCGGCAGGCAATATCGCATAAATAATGCACAAACCAAAATTGGGATTTTGATTTGTTTCCTTCCTAACTTTTATTTGTCTTTAGCTGGAATGGTAAACACAAAGGTAAGGGTGTTCCTGAGATTTTCTGTAATGTTCAACCCCAAATTTCCATTCAGGATTAAGTTTTTAATGAACTGGAAAATCAAACGACTCTGATGGCATCACAGATTTTACTTACACAAAACAGTTTGATTCTTTGTTCTATTTAAGATTGAGAGAAGATGTATCTCTGGTAAACAACATATGTTGCAAAGTATAAGAATTGCAAATTATATACATCGTGGTCTTTGTGTCTAATACGTAGTAGATTTATTAGGAAAGAGTGTGAGAAAATATTTTTTGAATAATTTTTAATTGTGTCTTCACTGTTTTACTGGCAATTTAATACATTACTTTGAGATTACCTATCTGTATGATGGATAAAATAAATTTAATTTTACCATGTATAAGTACATAGGCACGAACGCTGCTTCTTGAAAATTTAATTTTGAAACGACCATTAGTTTACTCCTGAAATTGAGGAAAAAGTTGTCCTACATAAACAAAGGTCACTGCATATTGTAGAGATATGCATATCGGTTTAAGACGGTGGTGCGCGGATCCGTAGGGGCCTCCATCCCCGGCTTTGTCTCGTCCTCGCAAACTTGCCATAAATGTTAATATGGGATCTTCACACATTTGAATATCTATTTCTTCGCGAGGCCGGTTCGTTAACGCGGCCTTGAATTTTAAATTTTATCGCCGCATCGGGAGCTCCGCAGATGAGGTGCGCGCCTACGTGATCTCCCCGAGAAAATAACTGAGGGAAACTTCTTTTTGTTTGTCTCCTTTGCTTTTTGTAAAGTGAAAAAGATGATGTGGGTAATGCGAATGTGTTACCTTCTGTATAATATTGCGAATATTTAATCTACAAAACGTGTTTTAAACCTTCTGATTTCTTATCTTATCTTATAAGTAAATTGCTATCGATTTCTAAGCTTTTTATGTACCTACACGTTGCTTCATTTTGTTGATGATTTACCACTGCAAATTATATTCATATCAATATTCTATTCTTTAGGAGTCCATAAACATTGTGACACTAAAATGATCACTCGTAATTTGCCAACATAATAAGTGTTATAAACCCTTGATAAGAAGCTCTCTGATTATCGAAACTAACCAAATGTATCACTCGAATATATACGAGTACATAGTACAAATATCTACGTGTGATTAACTAATATCTAAAACCAAATATATTAAGTTGTTAGCTTAGTGTAGAACAATGTCGCTTCTCAAACACGGTTGCACTTACAGTAATGAAGTTGTTCATTAGATGTCTTACGACTGAACGTTTGCGAATACAAACTGCGGCTCAGTTTGCTTAATTACTAATTTTCTTGTTCCCGTTTACCGTCTGTCACATGTCTCGTATATCTCTGCGTAACTCTGGTAGAAATTCCGAAAAGTTACTGTGACAAGACATATAAACAAAACTTATTAATATGAAGTTGATATCCTTATATTACGAATTTTATCAACTATTAATAGCTAACGCCAATTGATAGTAGAAAATAGCTTTAATTAGCATTAAATTTCAATTTAATAAAAATCTCTTATTCGATGAATTCTTGTCACAAGAAAAATATGAGGTCCTTCAGTTGTGATAAGTTCATATACATAAAAGATATCTCACAAAACATAAATTTAAGATTTTCTAAGAAAAAAAAAATATTCATCAATATCTATAGGTACAAATAAATTAAATTGAAGTGCCTTTACGAAATGTCAAATTAACAGTTTTTTGCTGAATGCATTAGAAAGACATACAAGGTAGTTCCATTAAAAAAACCTTTTTAAATGTTTTGTCCGTCTGTTAGGTCTGAGTTTTACTGGCAGTTAGTTGATGACATAAGGAGTTACATCGGCAATTTTTTTTCACTAGTACTGCTTCGCGAAACACTAGGAGGAGTTCAGGGTGTTAATAATAAAACTATTCCCAGGAATCGCCTTCATACCTAACGTAATTAAGATTTAGTGTAGTGATTATTTTACTCAAGGTTAAACTTACTGAGACAGCATTGGAGCATGTAAAAAAAGCTTGGCTTGAAGTCGCCATTTAGAAAAACTTAAGTTTAGATTTTTTTAGTCAAACACGATTATTAGTTATTAACGATTGACACACGTTGTTACAGCTCAAAGCTATATAAGATAAACTTTTATTATGTTAATAAAAAATGAAATGAAGGCAGAATCGCATCTCAAGCCCAAATCGAGCACTTCATTAAATGTGTTCGTGGGTCCATTAGTTGTGAAGTCCAACGCGGTGTTGGATGTCGCGGCCGGTGACGATTGGAAAGTTTAGTTCCGAGCATTTTAATGCACCCCTTCCACCATTACCACCCTGTCTGACCCTCAATTATTGAAAATGCATTTCTGTCCGCGCCCTGCGCCCGGTGCACCATGCCACATCGCAAATGCACATTTTAAACTCCACCTGATTGCAGAGTCGTGTTACTATCCACGGCTAAAAGTCGCCTGTCGCTTTATTTAAACTGAAAATAGGCTTTATAGTAGTACCCGTTATATAATACAGATTTAGCCTTCATTGAAACAATGACTATTTAATCGAAAGCTAAGTTCGATAGAATTGAGGGTGTGACACGATCGATTCACAATTTAATCTCGTGAGTTGAATGGAATGACACAAGTGATGTATTACATACTATTAAACATATTTCTTGCATAGTACATAAAATTTACAAAATATTATAAACTATATATATTATAAACAAAATAAATAGTCACATTAAATATACATTACTATTTAATGTGACTATTTATTTTGTTTATAATGTTACTCATATTACGCCTGGCTTTGTTTTGCTTTTTGTTTGCCTTATTTGGTATTTAGGATTTTTTATATTTAGGAGCTTTTGACTAATTTGGAATAATAATTTAAACAATTGAATTAGAGAAAGGCAATTAGAGAGGCCTATATCCAGCAGTGGACTGCGATAGGCTGATGATGATAATAAAAATAATTTTTATTATTTTTATTGACATCTGTATTTCTACAACTCGTATTTAGTCGTTTACCAAGGACATTAGAATGTCAGCTGTCAATAATTAGTATGTTTACTTTTATGTTTCAACCATAGACTTTGTGCTGCTTTAATTTCCTATCATTTCGTTATGTACCTTATTAGACGCAGCTGTTTTATGAGTGCGTTAGGTTAGGTGTGTTCACTCAAAGATTTCTTTTATTTCAAATAAAGATTCAGATATCAGGTCCGAACCTCCGAACTAAATGTGTTAACCAAAGTTTAAAAAAATAAAAATTGACATAATCCAATCAAAATCAAATGAAATTGAGGGCAACATTGTAGCTAATTTATGCCAGTCAACGACGTGCTTTGTAACATTATAAAACTACTTGATCTAAACTAAACTAACTTTGTTCCATTTCGTTATGTATTCGCCGCAGCTGTTTTAGGTGTGTATTAAGATTGCCTACGCAATAAGATTAACATAAGTTATAAAAAAACTTTAAATACGTATCCAAAATCTGAATCAAAAGCAATACCATATTTCCACTGTACAAACATAACTTGTAAAAAATTATCAATTTTCTACAAGTTAAGTTTTAAATGTCATGTTCTTATTTGAAATAATTATTCTAATAATTAGAATCGAGGGTACAAGTGTATTGAGTAGCATTTTTTGAAAAAAGAAACCTATCATGTAAAATTAAAATCATAAGTTGTAGGCAGTTAGTACAGTTAACTTACGACTGTTAAATAGGTATTATATCTAATATTAAAAAAAAACTAATGACGTGGAGACCTTTCAACATTTTTTTTTCTTTTCAACCTGTCGAATGTACCAAAAAGTAATTTCATTTTGCTTGTTATATTTACGCAACATTATAAACATTTTTGTAACATTTCAATTAATATTGATTTGTGAAATCTATATTAATATTATAAAGAGGTAAGACTTGAATTTATGTTTTTTTAAAATGAATAGGCTCCGAAACTACAGGACCGATTTAAAGATTTAAAAAACTCTTTCACTATTAGAGTCATACATTAGGTATCCATGATGAATATAGGTTATGGAATATTTTCAAAAAAGTTAAGGATCCGTATGAAAACTTCGATAATGTTATCCAAGGTGTTAAAATAATATTCAAAAAAAGACCCTATTTTACGTAAGCTACAAAAACTATACACAGTAGAGTTATCTTAATATATATAAATCTCGTGTCACAATGTTTGTCCTCAATGGACTTCTAAACCACTTAACCGATTATAATAAAATTCGCACACCATGTGCAGTTCGATCTAACTTGAGAGATAGGATAGTTTAAATCTCAAATTATAGTCGCAATTTTAATTTATTGCTAATTATTGTCTGTTATTATTTGACAGTCAAATTCGGGCGGTACGAAGTTCGCCGGATCAGCTAGTGTGATTATAGATATTTGGTTACAAAAACTTCTTTTCCATGGTAAATATTCAATATTTACATAGGTTACGTATTTCTATAATGAAAATATATTCAAATTTATATCAGTGCCTGTAAATTTCTTTTAGAGTTGTTGCAATCGGAGATACCATTCTAAAGTTGTTATGAGTTTAATTTTTTCAAAATTGAAATGCGACGAAGTTACTAATTAAGGAATTGAAGGACAATTTAATTGTAAGGAACTAAGGACCATTATCTTCGGCTTGGCAACTAGCTCATATAATGGGATACTGCTAATCCCAACTGATCTGCCAATAATACATATTTAAATAACTTTCTGGTAATCATCTACGGCGCTAACTATCAACAAGCTCCTATACCAATACCTTCGAATTAGTAGGGAGCGATCTACGAAATGAATGTTATCGCGGCTCAGACCTTGAAAATTAATATATGTATTTCGCGATAATAAAATCAAACCACATAATATTTAGTTTCCAGAGAAACTCAGATGGAATAAATTTATTGGCTTCTGGTTTGTGGATAATTATATCTTTACAAGTACCTATTATAAATAAAATATGATTATTTAATAATAAACAAAAAAGTAATAATGATAATAAAATAATCTTTATATTATGTAATGTACTATTTAAAATTTTAAATTATTCATATAATTTATAACATAACACCCCTCACATTTTAACTTATAAGTTTGAAGTGAAATATTTGTTATGTGTAAAGATACATATATCTAACAAAACTCCCTAATGGGTGATTTTGAATGATTGTTTTGTCAAAAACAGAGTTAGCCGTCTAATCTTAGCATGGAAAGCCTACCAAGAGTGTATTTTATGTTATGAATTTAATATTTTTTATTATGTACTTATATGTCCGCATGCATAGGAATTCTAATATCATCGGAAGCAGTGTTTCTTGGGATATAAAGTACTTTCTCCGGACAAAGGTACAGAAATCATCATTCGACATCAGCATCGTGTAGGGTTAATTTTGGGTTGAATAAAAAAAAAGAAAAAATATGGATACAGTCTCCCTATAAAATTAAGAGTTATCCAACTATGATAATAACACGAGGAAGACAAAGTGTATACTTATGGTTTAATTGATTACTGATTATTTAAATTTAACGTATTTAGTCATAACCCGCTTATGATTAGGTATTTGTAAATCAGATTATCGATACTATAATCGGAAATTCAACTAATATTTCAATCGATAGGTATAGAAATACATATTTGCTCATTGAAGTGAGTTGGTCTCCCCATTCACACATACTAAGTGACAAACGGTGTATACAATTTCGGGCGTCGCTTTTAATTGTAAGTTCGGAAAGGCTACCGTCCACAATGCAATTTTAGCCTCAACATTTTCCGGTAGAAATTTATTGCTCTTAGAGCGAACTGTCCTTTTAGAGCCACTGTTTTAAAATACTTCAAATTCATTAAAAACTTTTCGGTTACAAAAAAGTTGGTTCCTGTTTTGGTTTTATTTTGTGATCTAAATCAGATCTGGACACAATTAGCCATCAGTCTAGATCAGAATATGATCAAAATTAAGTTAAGATGAAAATTAGATATAATTTTCGGTAGTTACAGGTGCAACGCAAAACAAAACAATTAACTTTTAAAAATATGTTACAGACTTTAATATGTCTATGCATTATAATAATTTAAGTAACAGTAAACAGTACAGGTATTCAACATTCTTTACAATTGACACCGCCCCGCCCGGATAGGTATTATTCTTCAAATCTGAATGAGACCAAATAGAAAACATATCATTTATTTGGAAAAGTATTTTTCTGTATTTTAGAGGGCCAAATAAAAGCTAAATTTCTAAATGAGTTTATAAGTGACGGAGGTAAACACCATAATAATAAAAAAGCCACACTTCACATCACATCATTTTTACTCTTTTAGAAGGTCTTGGATCTGGCTTCTATAAATTTTATAATTACATAGATTCGTAAAGTTTTGAAAGCGACTTGTATCCTGAAAAGGGCAATCTTTACTTATACTTAAAAATTAGATTGTAAGCCAAGCCAAATGCTACAGTTGTTCAATTACTTATATAAGTTTTATAATCTCAATAGGTACATTGTTTTACATACCTATAATTTAGTTTCATTATGAGATTAGAGTGCTCGATATTTTTAATAACAACCAATGACCGATTCCGGCGATTACTTAATCACACCAATCGATCCATATTACAATACGCGTCCGAAAAAAAAACTACTCTTTGATTCCACTCATGCTTTCCATCATGCAGAATACTTCAGGGTAGATTCACTGAAAGTTCACAAAGAACACTTTTGACAGATACGGAACCCTTTACAACAGATTAAGCTTAACAAATAAAATCAATACGAAATAATAACTTTGAGCACAGAATTACTAAGTAAAATAACATAACAATGATGCATGTTTATATGTGGTCAGGTCCACTTCTGTAAAATGCGTGTTGCGAGTACCCCGGCGCTCGGCAGTCGTAGCCGGTTTAGTGTCGCCAGGAGGGAAACTACGATTCCTCAGAGCGTGAGTATCTGCTCCTTAACTTTATGTTCATTTTATCTTTTCGGCTGTATTGCGAAGCGGGGACTTCGACAAAGGCCCTCTAGGGCTCCGTTAACGCCGCGGCCGGCCCTATCACCTCCGACTTCAACACTTTTTTACATGCCTCTATTCAAATATTAATATGAGACTTTCATCTTGTAGTTGTTCTTTAAGTTTAATTTACTTTTACGAGAAATTTATTACATTCGTATTTTACCGCACTTGAAAAGGGATAAACTCGTTTAGCTACCTATCAATATCGCCTTTAAAATTGAATTTAACATTACAATATATTATGTTATTATTTCTTCAGTAGGTACCAGAAGTAAGAGTTGTAGAAAATAATCTTCCGAATTAACTTTACCTCAGGATATTCATAAGTTTTTCAACACATATGTTTTAAGAAATACACACCACCACAACACATTGGAACATAAATAAAGGAAAATATAATTATAGATTTAAAATCTAATAATATATATATTATAATCGCGTATTATGGCGATAATTAACTTGTATTTTGCGATTTTAAAATGTAAATTAATGCATGAATAAATATTTCAAAAATACAGTCTAAGTTTTTCTTTCTATGTTATTGTTTCTTCTTTGAGATAGATGAACTATTTTATTTAAGTTTACACAAAACTCTTGATCACACTTGATCGTTTGTGTTATTACTAAAATGGAAATTACTTAAATTTTACCTGATTCGAAGCTGTCCATGCTTTCCGATTTGATATCTGCCACATCTGAAACAAATTTATATTGTTAAACTTGTAAATCATTTTGAGGAATCAATTATGGGTCAAACTTAGGATTACTAACTACTTAACCAATAGAAGAGTCGACTCGTCGACTTATGAACTAGGAGCTGTTTCTGTAAAGTGTACAAAAGTCTGTTGTTTCTCTTTTTTTTATTTAGATCACCAACTGTGTGTATTGGCTCCACGTTTCACCTCAAATTATTCAAAAATACAGGTTTGCCGATAAAACCAATGAAAGATTTTTTCCGATGAAAAGTCCTTACTATGAGGCCGTACGGCGGGTAGTGACCGCAGTAAAGTTGTCGCAGTAGAGTTCCCATCGCCCGAGGCGCGGTCGGCCAGCGGTCGAGCTCTCTTAATTCATTTTGGCACCGTATTGAACACCACTACGGAACCCTACGAGACACTTTTCCTGAACTCTGTTTTAAATTCAGATAAGTGATCCTATTTAAACTTTCAGTATCATTTTGTAGTTTACGCTGAGTGAAAATACTTGCAAATATAAATATTACTTAGTACCTACTGATATTTAGAATTAGGAAAGTACATACAAATAGCTTATAGTTTTTATCTTTTCTCGATAACATGAACCTGTTACCTAAATGATCTTTTAGATTTTTAGGACATTTGTGAAAACAGCCATGAGACACCGTGTCTCAGAGAACACTTTAGGCCATCGTTCCAAGTTATAATACGAACATCTGTAACGTAAAGTAAAAGTATATAATAAAAGTATTTCTACAGTTTTAATATCGCTTGTAGGTTCTTGGGTTGTAGAGTATGAAGATCTGATGGCAGTCGCTCCAAGGAAAAATCGAAATTTAGCTGTGTCTTAGGAGACTTCAACCTAGTTTAAGAGGTTCGGTGGAAGCAGAAATGTAAACATAGGTAAATAACATTAAATTCATAGTTAATAAGTCCGTGTGGTGACGGATCAAGAATACAAAATGTCACTATTAATGTGTGTCGTAAAAGGTGACTAAGATAACACAATTACGCAGGACGACATCAGTTCAAAAAGAAGAAAAATTGAAACAAACAAGTGTAGGGTTTGTTTCAACTCAAACAAGAGACTTTTATCCAGCAGTACTAGTATGTATCCAAGTATCCTACCTTTTCGAATAGTATTTTCGGACATCTAACCCACAACGACATCTTATCAGACAGAGTTTGTTGTGATTTATACACATTTTTAGAAAAAGCTGTACGCCATTTTATGTGATTTCTATCGTAATTTCTATTTGCAGGATACATGCTGGAGATTTAATTATCAATTTAAAAAAAAAATGATTGAAGCCGTACACTACTAGTAAGGACATATCATGCAAGGTGGAATCTGTCCTTCATGTTATCAAATGCATAAATAAATATGTTTAAAAGGCGTTTACTAATTTATCTAATTTAAGTAAGTATAAGGTTAAGTATTATGTTTTACCAAGCAGCTGTTAGGTACAGTTGTCATTAGTTACAAAAAGATAAAGTAATGGAGGATACCCCACAAGAGGCGCACCGGGTGCCGGAGGGCATTAAATGATCTTCGGCCACCTTAGGAAGAGGCCTGCAGGTGACGATTTTGTCTTGCCCGAGAGGTTGTCCATAAAGTGCTAAGTGCGCTCCTGAAGAACAGCGACCGATGAGTGACGGTTGCAACGGAGACGGGATCCGTCTTGGGTGAGATGGTTCAATGCCTGTCGGGGGTGGCAGAAGAATGCAACTGCGAATCTCGTTCCACCGACTATTGGCAAGCAGAGGAATACCGGGGTGGTTTTTAGTCGGTAGAAGTCCGACAGACCCCTTCGCTCTCCCCTCCATGAGGATCTTTCACCCCGTAAACAAAATAAAAACAAAAAAAAATGGAGTTGAGTTATATACATATGTTTTAACGCTTCTACCTTAATTCTTCCGCACCTTTGTGGCGACTTCCACATACAGTGCAAGCGATTTGTTTTTTTTCTTCAACGCATTTATTAGGTAAGTACATATTCATATAAAAACAAGTAAAATAATAAGGTTGAAATATTGGTCAAAACATATGTGCTTGCTGTTTGTACCTATTGATTTATAAATCATTAAAATATACTGCAACTGCTTACAAATACACCTTGCCGATCAAATCTCTAGTCCTTCACCTTTGCTTTTATAAAAATTTATCAAGTTCGTTTTATTTTTGATGATTTACTTGTAACTTTAGTATAGTATGTATTTAGATTTTTAATAATGACGTTACGACTCATGTCAACAAATATTTATCACTGACAACGTAAAAGTATCGACCATTATTTCTTATACTTGGACTTCTATCTCTTCTGAAGTTGACGTGTTGTATAAATAAATACTCGCACATGTACAGCAACTACTACCAAATTTGACTCCACTTCAACGATTACTGGATGACTTTTATACCTATTTTCACTTATAAAGATGGCTATGCATGTCAATAACAAAAGCACAATCGTTATTTACTAATGTTAAATGGAAAAGGTTAGTGTTTCTCAAAAGTACACAAATTATTTCGATTTCATTACCCCTTTATCTAGTCAAATACTTAATAAATTATTACATAGTGGACAAAATGTATAAAATTTATGAAAATCTTTATTTAAACTATTTATGGATAGAATTTCAAAAGGTCTTCGAATACAATGCACCCTCGTAAACCAGTCGGACGTCTAGGAACTTGAGCTCATTCGTGCATTTAAAAAAAGTGCTCCTCTTCGACTATGTAGAGTTCCAAAAACTTGCATATTTTAATTATCTATACATATTAAAGAGTGTAACATTAACTCAAAAGCAGCTGAACCGATTTGTCTGAAAGTTTGGTGTGGAGGTAGCTAAGAACTAGGAGACAAACATAGGATATTTTATTTATTTATTTTCTTTGTACGAGTATTTTCAACAAAAGAAACGATGCGGCATCCGGTTGTCCGGATGCGGTATCTGGTTGTTCGGATGTGCGTTCTACTGATGCTCTTGTTCGTTAGTATATAGTCCATCCAAAGACTGATAAATGCTTCTATTTGAGCCACTCATCATCATCATCAACAGCCTTTAACAGTTTAACATAGGCCTCTCCTTGAAAAGGAGGTATTGGCCTACTATACCACGCTGGCCAGACTACCACTATTCACTGTTAATGGTATACTCAACATATCGTGCTGCATGTGAAGAACTCAATTTACTAGAAACCGATACACATTGGAATATTGCCCGGGTCAGGTCAAAAAGTGTTTTTGGCTTTTTCTTAGGAAATTCCTAATAGCAGCCCGGAGTTTGGAAGGTTAGCGGTAATTCACGACCGTGCCTCGGAGAGCACGTAAAGCCATCAGTCCCGGTTGTCATGAAATTCTATGGCAATCGTTATTAGGAAGTCAGTACCCTCAAATTTACTGAAAATTAGTTCAACCTACGAATTTTAGTTGTTCCTTAGGGTTGCGGAGGATGCCAGTCGTCCGTGGAAAACTGATATTCAGGTAAAACCGGTTGAACTAGTAGCTGACCCCAAATTATGTTGGGAATAAGGCTAGGAAGAAGAAGAAGATACACATTGGAATACGACAATCGATAATTATCTCTGCATCTCCAAGTCAGATACATACATTATTTGCCATCATCATTACGACATGCTTTCCATCGTACCCTCTAACATGTGGCACAAATACAAGGATAATACTTTTGTCAGAAGACATTTTATATCAAATTCTTGTCAGTTCAAGAAATCCCTATCTTGAGATGCAATGAGGAGATACATAATCGGGCTTTGCTTTTGATCGAAGACATGTGTTACCTCATGTACCGTAGCTTATTAGTTAGGTTACGAATAATTGACGCATTTAATCGAGGATTAAAATGGGAACGTAAATATGATCACTAGGAATTAGATTTTGTAGTTCAAACGAATTTACTCATGTTGAATCCTCATCCTCAAAAGGAAGTTTATGATACATTATTAAAGGCAATTAATAATGGATATAGTAGTTTACATTTTCTGGATGTTCCTGTTAGAACTGGTAACACACTCCTCATTGCGGATGCAATTGTTTCTTCTGGAATAGCAACCACATAATTTGAAGAATGTCTACATTTCATTCAGCATTAAAATTGCCGTTAAATCTTCAAACTATTGAAGAACCAATATGTTAATTGCAAAACACTCCGCAAAAACAAAAAACATGAGAGTTGCATTGCTGAACGATACAAATAGTTGTAAAAAAAATTTTTTTAAAGATAAGCCGACCCGGCGAACCTTGTTCCGCCTTAGAGGAAAAAAAATTATATTTATTTTCGGTTTATTTATTTTGGATTTTATTAAGTTCCAATTTTTATTAGGATAATAAATATAATACGATTTCCTACGGTTTCCTGGTTAGCAATCCCGATTCAGCAATCTGAATGCTCTTCTTACATATCGTAGGAGAGCTACGCTTCGGCATGAATGGGCCGGCTCGACCCTGGTATTGCGGGTGTCCATGGGTGGCGGTGATTGCTTACTATCAGGCGATACGTCAGCTTGTTTGAACACTATTCATGTATTGCGTTCTGAAATGAATAAAAATCTTGACACATTGTTTTTTACGGCTACAATTTTTTTTAATAGGATTTGGGATGTTGTAGCTGCATTTTTCGTTTTCGTAAGTCGTCTGGTTACACTATGTATACATATATATATTAAGACTGGCACTACTGCCAGTCTTTTGGGAACGTTATCAGTGAGCGATGATGCGGGAAAAAATTTTGACGCTTGTATGTCAATATTCTTTAAATAATTAATATTATAAATGCCAATAATTTTTAGAATTAATGTTCAGCATCTTGCAGGCTAAGTCTAACTTAACCTTATTTCATAATAAGGCTAAGTTAGAGAAACGCGACACCGTAACGAACGTTATGATCATTACTAAAAAAAAAATGAACGACTTTTCACAAAAAAGGGGTTTTTAAGCAAATAATTGGCGTAATGATGTACGGTCCAGAATTAACTAAGGAGATAATAGAAGCTTGAAGCTTAGTCGTTGCAACATTAATGTCTGCAGGCACCTCGCCTCGTTCCGCGATTGGATCTTATGAATTCGTAACCTCGCTCGGGACCGCTCCTTGCCGTTGTTATATTAATTTGTTGAGTGTGTAACTAGCGCTAAATGTCCCCATGCATCCTATTTTAATTGATCGATTATAGTACCAGTCTTATACATGTTCAATAAGGTAAAATTGCCAGTTGAACGATGATTACGTTTTTATAATTAATGTAATTCATTAATACATGAAATTAACTATATGTATACACATCGATGACTGCCTTGTTGGTCTAGTTGTTAGCGTATGCGGTTGCTGATCAAGAGGTCTAGGTTTCGTCGTTCGTCGATTCCCGGGTCGGACCACAAATATTTGTGTGATCCATAAATACTTGTTTCGGAGTCTGGGTTATATATTTACAAAAAAAAGTATGTTTCTGTATTTATATCAGTTGTTTAGTAACCATAATACATGCTCTGCTTAATTTGGGACTAGATGACGTTGTCGATGTCAAATATTTATGTATTTACCATCATTAGTTTTTAGGCCTTCGAAAAATGAATACTACAGACTTTATGGTATTCTCTTAAAGTATTTCTCCTTTTACTCCAATCTCAGTATCAAGGTGTCCTTATGTTACGATTGATTCTTGATATTCAATTAAGTATAAGACTATTATGACACAAAATAAGCAAATCATAAAAGAAGTAACTGTTTTGACTTAGAGGATAGAGTAAATTACTGAATAATTTTAAAAAAGGAAGATTTGTGTTCTAAATCCAGTGTTCTAAATCCAATCTAATGAATAAACTAAACTTAAGATCGGTATAGTTCAGTGGTATATTTCTTACGTAATTTTATTTCTTAAGTATGCACTGCCTCGTTGGTCTAGTGGTTAGCGTATGCGACTGCTAATCAAGAGGTCTCGGGTTCAAATCCCGGGTCGCGTCAAAAAAAATTTTTTGGGTTTTTCTTAGGAAATTCCTAATAGCAGCCCGGAGTTTAGAAGTTTGGCGGTGATTCACGTCCGTGCCTTCGGAGAGCACTTAAAGCCGTCGGTCCCGGCTGTCATGAACATCTATGGCAATCGTTATTGGGAGTCAGTGCCCTCAAATATACTGACAACTAGTTCAATCTTCGAATTTCAGTTCTCCCTTAGGGTTGCGGAGGTCCGATGCCAGTCGCTCCGTGGAAAAACTGAAATTCAGGTAAAACCGGTTGAACTAGTAGCCGACCTCAAATAAACTTGGGAATAAAGGCTCGGAAGATAATGAAGTATGCACTACGGGACGTCACATCTAGTCATAAACAAATCGGCCAAGTGCGTGTCAGGCAAGGAGGAAGGAAGGCACAGGAAAGGATTCCTCAGTCACCCATAATGGTACGTGGATTCAAAATGATATCCAATAGATAATTATTATTGTTATGTTTACGTATTAATGCGTTAATTTTGTATGACGTTTTCCAAGTGAGCGCATTTTACAAGTTAAGCCTCTATAACTCCTGAACTAACAAAGTCTTATAAACAACTAACAAAATCCGTTATAGTTTTCCTTCAAAGTTCATTATATGAACCACCATCACGAATTTTTCCAGATTTTTTGAGACCGCCGTTAAGCTTTTAGAGGGGGGGGGGACGCCCTGTTTTTTACAAAAACGTGCCCTTTAAAGTGGAATATCTCGAAAACGGATATGTTAATTAAAAAATTGCCTTAGAAACCCTTTATTGTTTTTAAAAGACCTATCTAATGATACCCCACACGAGTACTAGCACTTACCGTTTGGACGTTAAGTCGAGGACGGACGGAATAAGGTAACGATTGCAGCACAATCATGTTTACCCAACTAAGGCACTTTTAACATAAAATCCTCAAACATAAAAACAATGCCTCTATTCTTGCAAAATCTAATCTAGTTATAGTCAAAAAAAAAGTACTACAAGTGTGTAGCATATTTAAATTGAAACATTCTATGTAATAGAGTCACTTTGCATTCATGTCTTAGGTACTTAGCCTTTCGTCGGAAACTTTGAACAAAACACTAACTTTTATGTATTGGAAGGAGTGACCCAAAGGTGGTTAGTTAACCTATTATATAATCAACGTCGTTTAGTAGGTAATCAAAACTCGTGCTACACGTTGAGTCACAACTAAAACAGCTCCGGTTTTGGAATCTTCAAAAAATAAACTTCTTTTTAGGGTTCCGTTGCTAAATGGCAAAAAACGGAACCCTTATAGATTCGTCATGTCTGTCTGTCTGTCCGTCCGTATGTCACAGTCACTTTTTTCCGAAACTATAAGAGCTATACTACTGAAACTTGGTCAGTAGATGTATTCTGTGAACCGCATTAACATTTTTACAAAAAAATAGAAACAAGGTAATAGATTTTGGGGGTCCCCATACTTAGAACTGAAACTCAAAAAATTTTTTTTCATCAAAACCATATGAAGCTCCCCATATGAAGTTTTGAAGCTCCCCAAGGTCCGCCTGTACTGTATCGCTCCAGCGATATCTGAGTCGCCCAACCGGACATCGTCCGATTGGACGACCCAGATAGGCTCTTCACTCCTCGATCTTCTCCCATTCTTTCAACGTGGCCAAGCCACCGGAGCCTATGTGCTTTGATTTGTCCGTTTATATTTGGCTCTGCCACGGCATCCTCAACTTCCACGTTTTTCCTGATTCTCCATCCTCCATCAGGTTTCCGCACAGGGCCCAAGATCGTTCGCAAGACCTTCCTTTCTGCAATGAGGAGTTTGTTCTCCTCTTTTTGTGTCAGCGTCCAATCTTCACACCCGTACATAAGTATTGGCCTTATAACTGTTTTATATATTTAAGCTTAGTGTTTTTTCGTACAACTGAAACTCAAAAAATTTTTTTTCATCAAAACCATATTTAAACATAGGTTTTCAAAAATGATATTTAGAATTAGGAAAGTACATACAAATAGCTTATAGTTTTTATCTTTTCTCGATAACATGAACCTGTTACCTAAATGATCTTTTAGATTTTTAGGACATTTGTGAAAACAGCCATGAGACACCGTGTCTCAGAGAACACTTTAGGCCATCGTTCCAAGTTATAATACGAACATCTGTAACGTAAAGTAAAAGTATATAATAAAAGTATTTCTACAGTTTTAATATCGCTTGTAGGTTCTTGGGTTGTAGAGTATGAAGATCTGATGGCAGTCGCTCCAAGGAAAAATCGAAATTTAGCTGTGTCTTAGGAGACTTCAACCTAGTTTAAGAGGTTCGGTGGAAGCAGAAATGTAAACATAGGTAAATAACATTAAATTCATAGTTAATAAGTCCGTGTGGTGACGGATCAAGAATACAAAATGTCACTATTAATGTGTGTCGTAAAAGGTGACTAAGATAACACAATTACGCAGGACGACATCAGTTCAAAAAGAAGAAAAATTGAAACAAACAAGTGTAGGGTTTGTTTCAACTCAAACAAGAGACTTTTATCCAGCAGTACTAGTATGTATCCAAGTATCCTACCTTTTCGAATAGTATTTTCGGACATCTAACCCACAACGACATCTTATCAGACAGAGTTTGTTGTGATTTATACACATTTTTAGAAAAAGCTGTACGCCATTTTATGTGATTTCTATCGTAATTTCTATTTGCAGGATACATGCTGGAGATTTAATTATCAATTTAAAAAAAAAATGATTGAAGCCGTACACTACTAGTAAGGACATATCATGCAAGGTGGAATCTGTCCTTCATGTTATCAAATGCATAAATAAATATGTTTAAAAGGCGTTTACTAATTTATCTAATTTAAGTAAGTATAAGGTTAAGTATTATGTTTTACCAAGCAGCTGTTAGGTACAGTTGTCATTAGTTACAAAAAGATAAAGTAATGGAGGATACCCCACAAGAGGCGCACCGGGTGCCGGAGGGCATTAAATGATCTTCGGCCACCTTAGGAAGAGGCCTGCAGGTGACGATTTTGTCTTGCCCGAGAGGTTGTCCATAAAGTGCTAAGTGCGCTCCTGAAGAACAGCGACCGATGAGTGACGGTTGCAACGGAGACGGGATCCGTCTTGGGTGAGATGGTTCAATGCCTGTCGGGGGTGGCAGAAGAATGCAACTGCGAATCTCGTTCCACCGACTATTGGCAAGCAGAGGAATACCGGGGTGGTTTTTAGTCGGTAGAAGTCCGACAGACCCCTTCGCTCTCCCCTCCATGAGGATCTTTCACCCCGTAAACAAAATAAAAACAAAAAAAAATGGAGTTGAGTTATATACATATGTTTTAACGCTTCTACCTTAATTCTTCCGCACCTTTGTGGCGACTTCCACATACAGTGCAAGCGATTTGTTTTTTTTCTTCAACGCATTTATTAGGTAAGTACATATTCATATAAAAACAAGTAAAATAATAAGGTTGAAATATTGGTCAAAACATATGTGCTTGCTGTTTGTACCTATTGATTTATAAATCATTAAAATATACTGCAACTGCTTACAAATACACCTTGCCGATCAAATCTCTAGTCCTTCACCTTTGCTTTTATAAAAATTTATCAAGTTCGTTTTATTTTTGATGATTTACTTGTAACTTTAGTATAGTATGTATTTAGATTTTTAATAATGACGTTACGACTCATGTCAACAAATATTTATCACTGACAACGTAAAAGTATCGACCATTATTTCTTATACTTGGACTTCTATCTCTTCTGAAGTTGACGTGTTGTATAAATAAATACTCGCACATGTACAGCAACTACTACCAAATTTGACTCCACTTCAACGATTACTGGATGACTTTTATACCTATTTTCACTTATAAAGATGGCTATGCATGTCAATAACAAAAGCACAATCGTTATTTACTAATGTTAAATGGAAAAGGTTAGTGTTTCTCAAAAGTACACAAATTATTTCGATTTCATTACCCCTTTATCTAGTCAAATACTTAATAAATTATTACATAGTGGACAAAATGTATAAAATTTATGAAAATCTTTATTTAAACTATTTATGGATAGAATTTCAAAAGGTCTTCGAATACAATGCACCCTCGTAAACCAGTCGGACGTCTAGGAACTTGAGCTCATTCGTGCATTTAAAAAAAGTGCTCCTCTTCGACTATGTAGAGTTCCAAAAACTTGCATATTTTAATTATCTATACATATTAAAGAGTGTAACATTAACTCAAAAGCAGCTGAACCGATTTGTCTGAAAGTTTGGTGTGGAGGTAGCTAAGAACTAGGAGACAAACATAGGATATTTTATTTATTTATTTTCTTTGTACGAGTATTTTCAACAAAAGAAACGATGCGGCATCCGGTTGTCCGGATGCGGTATCTGGTTGTTCGGATGTGCGTTCTACTGATGCTCTTGTTCGTTAGTATATAGTCCATCCAAAGACTGATAAATGCTTCTATTTGAGCCACTCATCATCATCATCAACAGCCTTTAACAGTTTAACATAGGCCTCTCCTTGAAAAGGAGGTATTGGCCTACTATACCACGCTGGCCAGACTACCACTATTCACTGTTAATGGTATACTCAACATATCGTGCTGCATGTGAAGAACTCAATTTACTAGAAACCGATACACATTGGAATATTGCCCGGGTCAGGTCAAAAAGTGTTTTTGGCTTTTTCTTAGGAAATTCCTAATAGCAGCCCGGAGTTTGGAAGGTTAGCGGTAATTCACGACCGTGCCTCGGAGAGCACGTAAAGCCATCAGTCCCGGTTGTCATGAAATTCTATGGCAATCGTTATTAGGAAGTCAGTACCCTCAAATTTACTGAAAATTAGTTCAACCTACGAATTTTAGTTGTTCCTTAGGGTTGCGGAGGATGCCAGTCGTCCGTGGAAAACTGATATTCAGGTAAAACCGGTTGAACTAGTAGCTGACCCCAAATTATGTTGGGAATAAGGCTAGGAAGAAGAAGAAGATACACATTGGAATACGACAATCGATAATTATCTCTGCATCTCCAAGTCAGATACATACATTATTTGCCATCATCATTACGACATGCTTTCCATCGTACCCTCTAACATGTGGCACAAATACAAGGATAATACTTTTGTCAGAAGACATTTTATATCAAATTCTTGTCAGTTCAAGAAATCCCTATCTTGAGATGCAATGAGGAGATACATAATCGGGCTTTGCTTTTGATCGAAGACATGTGTTACCTCATGTACCGTAGCTTATTAGTTAGGTTACGAATAATTGACGCATTTAATCGAGGATTAAAATGGGAACGTAAATATGATCACTAGGAATTAGATTTTGTAGTTCAAACGAATTTACTCATGTTGAATCCTCATCCTCAAAAGGAAGTTTATGATACATTATTAAAGGCAATTAATAATGGATATAGTAGTTTACATTTTCTGGATGTTCCTGTTAGAACTGGTAACACACTCCTCATTGCGGATGCAATTGTTTCTTCTGGAATAGCAACCACATAATTTGAAGAATGTCTACATTTCATTCAGCATTAAAATTGCCGTTAAATCTTCAAACTATTGAAGAACCAATATGTTAATTGCAAAACACTCCGCAAAAACAAAAAACATGAGAGTTGCATTGCTGAACGATACAAATAGTTGTAAAAAAAATTTTTTTAAAGATAAGCCGACCCGGCGAACCTTGTTCCGCCTTAGAGGAAAAAAAATTATATTTATTTTCGGTTTATTTATTTTGGATTTTATTAAGTTCCAATTTTTATTAGGATAATAAATATAATACGATTTCCTACGGTTTCCTGGTTAGCAATCCCGATTCAGCAATCTGAATGCTCTTCTTACATATCGTAGGAGAGCTACGCTTCGGCATGAATGGGCCGGCTCGACCCTGGTATTGCGGGTGTCCATGGGTGGCGGTGATTGCTTACTATCAGGCGATACGTCAGCTTGTTTGAACACTATTCATGTATTGCGTTCTGAAATGAATAAAAATCTTGACACATTGTTTTTTACGGCTACAATTTTTTTTAATAGGATTTGGGATGTTGTAGCTGCATTTTTCGTTTTCGTAAGTCGTCTGGTTACACTATGTATACATATATATATTAAGACTGGCACTACTGCCAGTCTTTTGGGAACGTTATCAGTGAGCGATGATGCGGGAAAAAATTTTGACGCTTGTATGTCAATATTCTTTAAATAATTAATATTATAAATGCCAATAATTTTTAGAATTAATGTTCAGCATCTTGCAGGCTAAGTCTAACTTAACCTTATTTCATAATAAGGCTAAGTTAGAGAAACGCGACACCGTAACGAACGTTATGATCATTACTAAAAAAAAAATGAACGACTTTTCACAAAAAAGGGGTTTTTAAGCAAATAATTGGCGTAATGATGTACGGTCCAGAATTAACTAAGGAGATAATAGAAGCTTGAAGCTTAGTCGTTGCAACATTAATGTCTGCAGGCACCTCGCCTCGTTCCGCGATTGGATCTTATGAATTCGTAACCTCGCTCGGGACCGCTCCTTGCCGTTGTTATATTAATTTGTTGAGTGTGTAACTAGCGCTAAATGTCCCCATGCATCCTATTTTAATTGATCGATTATAGTACCAGTCTTATACATGTTCAATAAGGTAAAATTGCCAGTTGAACGATGATTACGTTTTTATAATTAATGTAATTCATTAATACATGAAATTAACTATATGTATACACATCGATGACTGCCTTGTTGGTCTAGTTGTTAGCGTATGCGGTTGCTGATCAAGAGGTCTAGGTTTCGTCGTTCGTCGATTCCCGGGTCGGACCACAAATATTTGTGTGATCCATAAATACTTGTTTCGGAGTCTGGGTTATATATTTACAAAAAAAAGTATGTTTCTGTATTTATATCAGTTGTTTAGTAACCATAATACATGCTCTGCTTAATTTGGGACTAGATGACGTTGTCGATGTCAAATATTTATGTATTTACCATCATTAGTTTTTAGGCCTTCGAAAAATGAATACTACAGACTTTATGGTATTCTCTTAAAGTATTTCTCCTTTTACTCCAATCTCAGTATCAAGGTGTCCTTATGTTACGATTGATTCTTGATATTCAATTAAGTATAAGACTATTATGACACAAAATAAGCAAATCATAAAAGAAGTAACTGTTTTGACTTAGAGGATAGAGTAAATTACTGAATAATTTTAAAAAAGGAAGATTTGTGTTCTAAATCCAGTGTTCTAAATCCAATCTAATGAATAAACTAAACTTAAGATCGGTATAGTTCAGTGGTATATTTCTTACGTAATTTTATTTCTTAAGTATGCACTGCCTCGTTGGTCTAGTGGTTAGCGTATGCGACTGCTAATCAAGAGGTCTCGGGTTCAAATCCCGGGTCGCGTCAAAAAAAATTTTTTGGGTTTTTCTTAGGAAATTCCTAATAGCAGCCCGGAGTTTAGAAGTTTGGCGGTGATTCACGTCCGTGCCTTCGGAGAGCACTTAAAGCCGTCGGTCCCGGCTGTCATGAACATCTATGGCAATCGTTATTGGGAGTCAGTGCCCTCAAATATACTGACAACTAGTTCAATCTTCGAATTTCAGTTCTCCCTTAGGGTTGCGGAGGTCCGATGCCAGTCGCTCCGTGGAAAAACTGAAATTCAGGTAAAACCGGTTGAACTAGTAGCCGACCTCAAATAAACTTGGGAATAAAGGCTCGGAAGATAATGAAGTATGCACTACGGGACGTCACATCTAGTCATAAACAAATCGGCCAAGTGCGTGTCAGGCAAGGAGGAAGGAAGGCACAGGAAAGGATTCCTCAGTCACCCATAATGGTACGTGGATTCAAAATGATATCCAATAGATAATTATTATTGTTATGTTTACGTATTAATGCGTTAATTTTGTATGACGTTTTCCAAGTGAGCGCATTTTACAAGTTAAGCCTCTATAACTCCTGAACTAACAAAGTCTTATAAACAACTAACAAAATCCGTTATAGTTTTCCTTCAAAGTTCATTATATGAACCACCATCACGAATTTTTCCAGATTTTTTGAGACCGCCGTTAAGCTTTTAGAGGGGGGGGGGACGCCCTGTTTTTTACAAAAACGTGCCCTTTAAAGTGGAATATCTCGAAAACGGATATGTTAATTAAAAAATTGCCTTAGAAACCCTTTATTGTTTTTAAAAGACCTATCTAATGATACCCCACACGAGTACTAGCACTTACCGTTTGGACGTTAAGTCGAGGACGGACGGAATAAGGTAACGATTGCAGCACAATCATGTTTACCCAACTAAGGCACTTTTAACATAAAATCCTCAAACATAAAAACAATGCCTCTATTCTTGCAAAATCTAATCTAGTTATAGTCAAAAAAAAAGTACTACAAGTGTGTAGCATATTTAAATTGAAACATTCTATGTAATAGAGTCACTTTGCATTCATGTCTTAGGTACTTAGCCTTTCGTCGGAAACTTTGAACAAAACACTAACTTTTATGTATTGGAAGGAGTGACCCAAAGGTGGTTAGTTAACCTATTATATAATCAACGTCGTTTAGTAGGTAATCAAAACTCGTGCTACACGTTGAGTCACAACTAAAACAGCTCCGGTTTTGGAATCTTCAAAAAATAAACTTCTTTTTAGGGTTCCGTTGCTAAATGGCAAAAAACGGAACCCTTATAGATTCGTCATGTCTGTCTGTCTGTCCGTCCGTATGTCACAGTCACTTTTTTCCGAAACTATAAGAGCTATACTACTGAAACTTGGTCAGTAGATGTATTCTGTGAACCGCATTAACATTTTTACAAAAAAATAGAAACAAGGTAATAGATTTTGGGGGTCCCCATACTTAGAACTGAAACTCAAAAAATTTTTTTTCATCAAAACCATATGAAGCTCCCCATATGAAGTTTTGAAGCTCCCCAAGGTCCGCCTGTACTGTATCGCTCCAGCGATATCTGAGTCGCCCAACCGGACATCGTCCGATTGGACGACCCAGATAGGCTCTTCACTCCTCGATCTTCTCCCATTCTTTCAACGTGGCCAAGCCACCGGAGCCTATGTGCTTTGATTTGTCCGTTTATATTTGGCTCTGCCACGGCATCCTCAACTTCCACGTTTTTCCTGATTCTCCATCCTCCATCAGGTTTCCGCACAGGGCCCAAGATCGTTCGCAAGACCTTCCTTTCTGCAATGAGGAGTTTGTTCTCCTCTTTTTGTGTCAGCGTCCAATCTTCACACCCGTACATAAGTATTGGCCTTATAACTGTTTTATATATTTAAGCTTAGTGTTTTTTCGTACAACTGAAACTCAAAAAATTTTTTTTCATCAAAACCATATTTAAACATAGGTTTTCAAAAATGATAACAGTACAAAATAAAAATGTACATTACCATGCAAACTTCCCACGAAAATTGGTTGGAACTAGATCTAGCAAGTAGTTTTTTTTAATACGTCGTAAATCATAAACCGCAATTTACGTTTCTTTCAATCAAAACACTATTATTAACACATCGATGAAAGTTGCAACGAGCTACAAAAACTTTTATCTGATGTTACTTGCTGCTACGGAACCCTTCATGGACGAGTCCGACTCGTACTTGCCCGCTTTTTTTAATTCAGGACTACGTGACTACTTCGCACTTCTATTTCTTTTTACTGTAAATAACGCGGTAAGTTAGTTTCTACATAAGTACCGTAAAGAGTAACTAATATGTATACGTAAGTTATTTTATAATGCGATGCGATTTACTAGTAAAACTTAACCGCTAAGCCAAAAAGGTTGTTCTGGATTTTAATGCTTTTTCTAAGCTTAATAATTGGTTTGAGTGCCTTTAATAGTAAAAAAGTTAGTATGATTTACGACCTAGGTTTACACAACATTATGTTTGCCCTTTTTAGGGTGCCGTAGCCAAATGGCAAAAAACGGAACCCTTATAGATTCGTCATGTCTGTCTGTCTGTCCGTCCGTATGTCACAGCCACTGTTTTCGGAAACCATAAGAGCTATACTTTTGAAACTTGGTAAGTAGATGTAATCTGTGAACCGCATATTGATTTTCACATTTAAAAATAGAAAAAAAACAATACATTTTGGGGGTCCCCATACTTGGAACTGAAACTCATAAATCGTAAACTGCAATTTACCTTTCATTCAATCAATACACCATTATAAAAACATCGATCCAAGGTAAAACGAACTACAAGAACTTTTATATGATGTTACTTGCTGATACGGAACCCTACATGGGCGAGTCTGACTCGCACCTGGCCGCTTTTTAGTTTTAATATACAAATAGTATATTGCCTCAAACCACTATTTAGATATACTTGTCAATGACCTTGTTTCTAACATTACCTATGCGAAGCTTCTAATCTTTTAATTCTTTTATTAGAATAAAAAGATTTCAACTTAATCGTATAGTGTATAATTTTATCAAAAAGAAACCGCAAAAAATATCGCTGAACATTCAATAAAACAAAAGATTCCGACGAATTGAGAACCTTCTCCTTTTTTGAAGTCGGCTAAAAATAGGACTTAAAAAATCGCAAACAGTTAACAAACATATGTAGATGTTTGTGGTCGTGCCGTTAGTCGTCGCCGTGAGCACAAGATATTAAATACATCCCGGTGGAGTGGGCGCGGCGCGTCGGGCCGGCCGGTCGGCTCTAAGGCTGGCGCTAGATTTCCCGCGGGAGCACGTTAATTTTCTGCCGCCTTGAGCATACTGCCCCCCGGGGGCGCGCTACCTTTCGCGTAGCCATTCAGACTGAAGGTGTTATTCCGGTAACGCCGCGGACTGATGTCGATATGCCTCTCATGAGAAAACTTTTTTACGTCGCACTGAATAAAAATAACAAAAAGCAAGATACAATTTTAAAGTGGTTTTACTTTAAATCTCTGCTATGTGTCATTATGGCTTAAACCTCGAATACATACATAAAAATTTAATGTTATTAAGAAGACTACATATCTACATACTTACACTTCTTAAAAATGTGATGTAACTTACTTCTAATCTTACAAGATTATTTTTCTTTTCTGATTTCTTCTCATTATATATTACAATAATTACAACAATAATTACCTTACAAAATACTATTTAACTGAAAAATCTACTATACAAAGAGTTTAGGTCGTTAACGCTCTTCTAGATTACGATGCAATCAACACCTCGGTTCTGAAATCCCAAGGTACTTTACTAACATTTCAACAAGCCATATGCATATGTTCCAATATGTCCAATTAATTTAATAACAACTAGGTAGAAATTCTATAAAAACTGTAAGTATTTAAATAAAATTAACGTGTAAAGAGTTCAGACAAAGACTGAAGAGATGGTTTAACAAAGTAACAACTCCCGAACGATTCTTTGTTCAAGAAACATTCGATCAATATCACAACCAACATTGTTTATTATATTGATGGCACGTGTAAAAAAGAAAACTGCTTTGTTGGTAGTAGTCATATTATTATAATATGCATAGTATATGAAGGTATAGTGTATATATGTTATTAAAACTTGTTCGTCTGCGTTATGTAGGCAATATACAAACTTTTAATTTCACTGACATTGGGACCAACTTATGCATATTTTCCAATCATGAATTTCTTTTTATTTGTCATTTTTTTGTAACTCACATGATCTGATTTGCTAATGAAAAACGGTTTTACGGGTATTAGGCCATCACATTAGGTTGTTGATAATGATAACGGCCATTTAAGTAACTTTTGAGTGTTCCGTGACCGGAGAGGTAAAACGATTACCTATGGGATCTCTTTGTTGTGTTTTCCAAGTATAGTTCTAATCGATACGTTTATACTAATTTATCATGAATTCGATGCGAACTCTTGTCTGTTTTGCTTCACAGCCAAACTGCTGTACAAATTTCAATATAATTACTTTCTCCTGTAATGGGTGACTACCGAACCCTAATCTATATGCATGGCCTTGTGAATTCTATGAACACTGCGAACGTGCGAAAAAATTAAGTAACTTCAATCTCCGAGGTATGACTACGTATTTATTTGAAAGCAAATATCATCAAAATATTTTTAAATAAAACTTAAATAGATGTACGTAGTTGTTACCCACGGGAGATAGAACGGCAATCAGTTCGTGTGCCCCGGGAGGCTGCATTAATCACGAACTGAGCCACCACGCGCACCGCGTCGAGAACGCTCTACGCGTAATACACAGTACATCATACTAAACTGTATTTAACTGCTAATTAGAAATACACCTTAAAGATAAATATAAATAAATAAGAATAACTGAAAAAACAAAACGAAGACTTTTTAAACATACCAATACCAAACTGATTGTACCATTCTCTGCGTCATGTACAATTTTTAATATTATTTTTAAGTAGTTGTCCCTTTAAAAATGCCAGTGAACCAGTGAAACCAGTCAGGCACGATTGGTAATTCAATAAGCCCGAACTTTGAGATTCCCCGGTATAATTGCATGTGAGCAAACATGTTGAGTCTATGACAACGACCTATACAACTTAATCAATTGGTCTACGAATATAAAGGTTACGTACTACCTACTAGGTTAAGATTAAAAGAATATTGATGCTACACATAACATCAACAGCCTAGTCATTTAAAATGTAGATGACTCAATATATCATCCAACAGAAAAATATATTTAATGTATCCGTGTACGATTCACACAGATACATATATGTAGGTAGATAGTGTTGCAAGTGTGTGCGGGCCAGTTCGAAGAGTACTCTCAAGGGACGGTAGGAAGTGCGGCCGGAGCGAAGCCACCTGGGATCCGGGACGGTGCGGGGGTGGCAGGAGCATTAGACAAGGAACAGACATAAACGATGAGGCTTGTATCGGCCAACGTTCAGCTCGACTGATGACGAAATTGTATCCACAACGATAAAATCTTTTCCCTAGTGTAAACAACATACACTTTTAGTAATTAAGCATTGAAACAACATCGGGCTCAGGTCGCGGGTCATACCCTCGTGGCTGTTGATAATATCTAAATGCCTAATGGCTGCTGGGCCTGTGACGAATGTATCGGGCCGCCGCGCGCCGCCCCTTGCGCGTCCTCCCGCTTCTCCACTATGTGATAATTCCAAACGCTGCGGCCGCGCCACCTGGGATCTCACAGGGCCGCACTCCGCATACTACTAACGAAATAAGTATTTCCAGTGTTTCTTACTAAATAAGTTATTGATGTTTTTGTTCTCTTGATAACAATACGCACCGTACACAGTGTATTCATTTCGTGGGTTCTATAAATTCAAACGTTTAAGTCGTAATTTATTGTAATATGAAACAAAATATTATAGTACATTTAGATGCAACATTTCATTCTTGACTGCCTTGTTGGTCTAGTGGTTAGTGTATGCGGCTGCTGATCAAGAGGTCTCGGGTTCGATTCCCGGGTCAGACCGAATATTTGTGTGATCCACAAATATTTGTTTCGGAGTCTGGGTGTTTTTCTATGTATAATATGTATGTAATTACAAAAAAAAGTATGTTTATGTATTTATATCAGTTGTTTAGTACCCATAACACAAGCACTGCTTACTTTGGGACTAGATAATGTGGTGTGTGAGTTGTTCAAATATTTATTTATTATTATATTTATTATTTATTCAAGTTTTTTATCTGCGTAATTCACAGCAAACAATATGGACAGAACTCGGCTATATGAAGGTGGAGAACCAATGCTTATGTGATAATAATTATCGAATACTCAGTTTGTCAGATCTGGTAAGAAATTAACAAATAATAATTGAAGCTCGTGAACAATTTGGGTACTGTTGACGAAACAGCGTAGAGGCACGCGGCGCGGTGTCGGCGGAACGCGTGCTCTCGCCGCTCGGATTTCTCAATGCACCCCTACCACAGATCCGAAAGCCCGACGATAGAACATTGGCATTTAATTAGCCACGTGCCAGACCGAGACACAATCCTACAGCCGACCAACATACCTCACATTGTTGTCCGTTTATGTTGACAGAATAACTTACAGAAATGTTTAAGATTAGTTGACAAATTTTCAGGGATGGAAATTTACCAAAACATAATTTACTATAGGTAAATAACTCAATAATGAAAGCCTCAAAAGGTTTTAAATACTGTTCATAACCTGGTTATTTGTTTCTGTTTAAAATAGGACCCTTTATAAATTGAAAATCAACAGACAAGAAATTTGTACCTACTTATTTATCTCGTATGGTCGTTCCCATCAGTACCCATTGTAAATTACAGTACTAAATCATTCTATTGTCTGTCTATTCTTGTACTTAAAAACAAATAACTAGTTCTAAGAACGTTACCTACATTTAAACATAAATACAGGTAAATAATTTCTTTGGAAAATAGAAAAGTACTGTCAAGTTAAATCTGTTACTCCATACAATTTAAAAATAACCTTTAACCTGTATTAAAGAGTAACGGATTTACATGTTCTCTTCTGTTCTGTAGAAACTATGAAATTTCAATTTTAACATCATGTCTGCTTACACGATGGTGTTGTTTTGTGTAAATGGATACGTTCTATTTATACGAAAATTGAAAAAAATGACGATTAAATAAACCTAATTCTCAGTTTACTTCCAAATATTTGAGAAATTTCACGCTTTACCTACGACTCAATTAGGACTGCTGAAGAAAACCTATTTTATTACTGGCCAATTCATAGGTTGGTATTTATATTGTATTAGTATCTTCATTATTTTGTTCTATTCCACAAATGTAGTACAGACTACAGTCCAGGCCAGCTAAAATGTACGGGTGTCGAATGCGGTCCCTGTGGCGAGGTCCCTCGGGATCGAGCCCGCGCGCCCAACTTCGGGCTCAACGGTGGCAGCACCCCCGCGCCCGCACCACCACACCCCCTGCGCACCACACCTCACCCCCGCAGAGAATACATTTGCGCAACATGACTGTTGGCCTAACAACGGCTGCGACAGCGGGAACCACTCACTGGGAAAAATTACTCATTTTCCTATATGGCCTACCTCAGATAGTTGAACAATTGTGTCAAAACAAAGCCTCCCAACATAATATAGTACCATTTACTCGTATCGTACAGCATTTCTGCAGTTCCACAATGTGCATTAAGGTATTTGCTATAAAGTTTAAACAATACGACATTTATATATTATTGTAAGGGTGCCGTGTAAGAAGGGTCTATTGTCTCCAGGATAATACTTTTCTTACTATCCGATTGTTTCAGTTTCACATAGACTCGTCTACCTAGTCAAGCGTTGCAATGCGTCTTTATATTCTAGTAAAATAAGAAGTTCCTTTTGTTCCTCAACATAACTATGCTAAAATATCAACGTGCTGTAATACGTACGTAATATTAAATGACGACGCGTTTTATCTTTTTTTTGAGTGGGCACAGACAACATCAAGTTTTATAACTCTCAATAACTCTTACAAAGATTTTGTTATGACTAAGTAGCATAAAATCTAAATTATCTGGGTGGTATAAAATTAAAATGTCAACTCCGCAGTATGGCCTATCATTTTAAAAACTTTTAAAGTCGTGAAAGATAAAGTGTAGCTAACGTTGGCCAATGATGGGCGCGGTTGCCAATTTATTTATAATCTCTGGAGCAGAATTGACTACGAATTAGCATGTAAATATTTGAGGTCCAAGGAGGCCGGTGGAGATTTATCGCGAATGGAGGGAGATAAGCGAGGACGGAGTCGTAAAGCACTGGCTGACGACGACGCACTAGTCCTCTCAGCGCCAATACACCCTTTGACGAAGTTGTAAAAAGAGCATTAAACCGCAGTAAAAACGCATCGGGCGCGTGGGCGACGCTCTGAACACGAGCTCCTCGTTAATTTAGTAGCCTCCTTATGAATTTCAATGAGATTCAGACATAATGAGCTTCGCTCAGAGGTTTTCGCGATATTAAATAGTATACTCTTATCTTAGCTCTGTAAAGTTCGACACAATTTATGTAACCATTATCCAACTTGATCTCTATCGTATGCAATCACGACAATTCGAAACACATAGCATTTCTTTATTCTCACCTGGCATCTCTTCGGAGTCGAACAACTCTGATGTTTTGTTTTGGTTATGCTTTGCGTCATCAACATCTGTAACAAACGAAAATAATTTGTTTTAACCGATAACCAATACGTAATGGCACAATTAGTGTTTTTTTGTCTTAAACGTCATTCAAACACTGTTTTGGCTTGAATAGGTTTTAAATGGTAGGTCCCCATTTGAAGAAAAATATATTTTGATGTGAAACATCTATAGCCGCACGTAAAACAGATTTCTGGCCTGGCGACGCGTTGGCCTGGCGACGCGTCGCCACGGCACGCTATACGATGGTATATATATTTACTACTACTATTATAATAATTAGTAATATTTTATTTTATCATTATGACATATTTAGTTCCTATTACAATATGTTCTTTTCTGCATATTACTTTTACAAAATAATGGCGATGTTTCACATCTGCCAGGCGTCCCGTGACGGCTCACATTTTTTTTTGATGATAGAAAGGTAAGCATTCTACAGAATTAATTACATATTTTCACTACCTCGGTAGCGAAATGTAAGCGAATGCGATATCTGTGCTTGAGGTCTCGGGTCGGATTGCCGAGCCGGACCAAATGTTTGTATGATCTATAAATGTTTGCTTCGGAGTTTACTCACTCTCTCTCTCTTTCTCCCTATTCTCTATTGTTTTCATTTTTAAATATTTAAGCCTGCCAAAGTGCCTCTACTGAATGAGAAAATTACAAGAGTAGTGGTCACCATCCCAATTGTGAATAAAGACAATACAGAATGGTGACCAACAATATTGAGGCCTAGTGAGATTCTTCTGTATCTTCTGCTTCTGTCATTTTAGATTGATCTTCTGTGTGAGGGTAGTATCGTCCCTGACGAGCAAGCCCGTTCGTGTTAAAATCTGCGTGGCTCTCTTTATAAATATTATTAGATATGACAATTTTATTAGAAGTTGGTTAAATTCGTTTGTTATAACAGAATAATTAATTGGGGCACAGATACTAAACCTATGTTAAAAATTATATGACATGTAGGTATAGGCATATCTTTAAGCAAAATACATCCTCAAGTGTTATTGGTTCTACAAAAACACTAAATATCATCTAAAGTTTGCAGATGATCAAGCCTAGAATTCTGTTCTACCTAGTTGGATACGTCGTTTAGAAATAACGTATAGTGAAGTACTAAGTAGGTAAGTACTTTATACAAAAATAAATTGACAAAAAAACACTTAACGAAAATTATGTATTAGTTAACCCAAATGTTCCTAAATGTATTTGTCTTATTTTGTCTTAAGTATGGGACTATACAACAATTCCATGTAAATATTATCAAATATTTGCAAATAAAACTCATTCATTCTAATTCCGAATATAAAAGAGACATAAACAGGTCGCACTTCGATCGATCTTCCTAAATTCTAAAGTAACGCATTCATTATACATGTACTCAACAATCATAAAACCCTTCGCGTCGAGCGACAAGCGACGGATCCGTCACCTGGGGCCCTATATGACAAGCCAAAAGTAAAGACGATAATGTAAATGCATCGAACTCGACTGTTTTTATTCATTCCCTATAGGCATTACACTCGAAGACTAATATGCTTGAGTTTGTCCAAACAAAAGATTAAATCAAGCTGATTTAATACTAAAAATTATGGACTTATTTAGTGTAGTAGTAAGTCTTGAGGCCTTGAGGACAACTCTCTGAACAACTTTGAAAAAATAAGTACATTTATGAATTGGTAGGATGTGAGAGAGAATTTCCGGATCTGTTAGCCTCATTCAATAGTTGAAAAGCAATGAGACATTTCCATCAGTGGGTACGTGATATCATTGCAGTCTAATCGGACGAAATGTGCAAAAACATGGCGCGCCCACGACTACCTAAACTCACAAGACAACACTTTGTACACAACAATTTTCTAGTAACCTTAATTTAACACAAGAATCGTTTAAAAGAAGAAAAATGTAAACGGTGTATACGAGAGTATATTTACACTATGTACAACATAGCTCATAATGGTAAACTATTGAAGTCAAACTAACGAGTCACAGTGATTAGAACTTAAAACTGATGTCAGCATACTAGGGGCTAATCTCACGATGAATGGCAGTCAATATACGCGAGCAGTGAATTGTGTGCAGCGTCAAATGCATCCGACGTGTGAATAAGTGGTGGGTGCGAACGCCACCACAACTATTAATTATTTCCATGTCGGCTGACAATGTATTAAACACATTTCATCATCATTACTTCTGTGCCTATTATGAGATATTTCATTAGATACCATGCCTAGGGAATCTACCTAATTATGTCTATTAATATACTCCTCTAGAGACACCATTACGAGTGAACCAAACATTAAATTAATAATAAATGTATTTGTAATTTAAACTGTTTTAGAAATTAGTAAGCATAATTATATATTAGAAATTAATAAATAAATAAAATAAAATAAATATTTTGGACATCTGACACGCAACATCATCTAGTCCCAAGCTAAGCAGAGCTTGTGTTATGGGTTACTAGATAACTGATATAAATACATAAACATACTTTTTATTTTGTAAATACATACATATTATACATAGAAAACACCCAGACTTCGAAACAAATATTTGTGAATCACACAAATAACATTTGGTCCGACCCGGGAATCGAACCCGAGACCTCTTGATCAGCAGCCGCATACGCTAACCACTAGACCAACGAGGCAGTCAATACTATTATACTTACCAATAGAGCAAGATCTATAGAAATAAATAAAATAAGATACTATGGAATTGGCATGTGCACTATCTATAAAAATTCCATAATAAAATATAGGAAAAAAATAGAGGTGTCGGTGTTTGTAATTTAAAATTACCAGATTTTAAAAGCAAAATAATTTTAAGAGTTTTTGCCTTGTGCTACTGTCTTCTTTGACTGTCTGTTTGTTTCTTCCGGGTGACCTTACTTACTTACGAGTATTTTGACGGAACTATCATTATAAGATAACTGCTAATATTAGGAGCAAGCGTGTTCTTTGTGTCCGTTTCCTGCATGCTTGTAAAGTCGACACTCTAATATATTCCCAATGCTGGAGTTGTCTTTTTAAAGTAACATAGGGTACCTTTTTAGGGTTCCGTAGCCAAATGGCAAAAAACGGAACCCTTCTTGATGCGTCATGTCTGTCTGTCAGTCCGTCCGTATGTCACAGCCACTTTTTTCCGAAACTATAAGTACTTACTATACTGTTGAAACTTGGTAAGTAGTTGTATTCTGTGAACCGCATTAAGATTTTCACATAAAAAAAAACAATAAATTTTGGGGGTTCATACTTGGAACTGAAACTCAAAAACAATTTTTCATCAAACCCATACGTGTAAACCCATTCTATGGAAAGGTCTTGAAAAATGATATTGAGGTTTCTATCCTCATTTTTTTTTCTAAACAGAATAGTTTGCGCGAGAGACACTACCAAAGTGATAAAATGTGTCCCCCCCCTGTACCTTCTAAAATAAGAGTGATAAAACTAAAAAAAAATATGACGTACATTACCATGCAAACTTCCACCGAAAATTGGTTTGGACGAGAGTTTTTTTTTTAATATGTCATAAATTTTGACCCCAATTTACCTTTCATTCAACCGATACACTATTATTAAAACAACGATTAAAGTTTCAACGAACTACAAGAACTTTTATATGATGTTAATTGCTGCTACGGATCCCTTCATGGGCGAGTCCGACTCGCACTTGACCGCTTTTTAAGCTACGCCCACCTGCGTTACCTGTACCTCTGTGCCTTTAGGTGCAACAACAACAGGGGCCAACACCGTGGGGTTACAAGCTATTTATCATCACGTTATGATCAAAAGAAGTGGAGTACCTATCAATTAAAAATCAGCCAAGTGCGTGTCAGGCCACGCACAGGAAAAGGTTTCTGAGTCACCCATAATAGTACGTGGATTTAAAATCAAACTGGAATCAAAGAAGCACAACGCATTGGAAAGCCAATTGGGAAGAATGTCGATAACATCATCATCATCAAGAGTGATTCTATTGATAACTGGCCTCAACGTTTAAAGAAGTATATTATAGCAGCCAATGAAGATCATTTCGAATAATCTTTAAGCAGGCACCACACTTCGCTATGCGCTATTCGTTATGCGGGTTATTCGGGCGCATACGGCGAAGTGTGGAGAGTACATTCGTTTCGTTCACCATAAAAATGACACATCTCTACAACACACATATTTGCCTTATTTGATGCTTATTTGGCATACCAGTTCGAAGTGTGAATGGCATGTTTGTTGTTTTCGCGCATAACTAATATTTGGGCGAATACGGCGTAGACACATAACGAATAGCGCATAACTAAGTGTAGTGCCTGCATTATATATTACAAATATTCTTAAATTATTGTAGCAACCAACACATATTACAGTAGGTAATGTTATTTGCAATTTAAAAAATATATCATTATTTGTGGTAAGACTAGGTAATTGCACCGTACCAGTGGAACACTCGTGAAATGAAACCATAAAAATATGTACATACATAACTATACTAGAATAAATGAACTAAATCAAATATTAAATATTCATGTGCACAAAGGTTTTATTTACCATGCAATAGAACCCGTAATTGTGACATAGATGTTCGATACACAAACCACTATGCCATCCGGTCATCAAAGGCTCAAATTGTTTATCTAGACTCGTAACTAGCACCCAAATCTAATAGTCTCTTGTAACAATAGATTTGACACTGAGTAGGTAAATGTTCTTGGGCATTAAACATTTCATGGTCTTTTCTCTATGTTTTTAAATAGGTAAATGTATTTGGACGAACATTCACAGCCTTAACAGAAATATGTCGCATTTGTATGTCATCCGCAGACGGACGTCGCAATGCATGCACAGTGAGTGTGGCTGTGGCATAAGTACTACTGCCACCCTCTGTGCACCCAGTGCAGATCTTGACGCCCGTACGTCATTCGTTATCGGAACGATTCTGCGTCAGTGTCAGTCGCTTGCTGAATTCACTTGCAGTTACTACACCTAAATGTATGATTCTAATATGAAGAACTGCTAGAGTTATTACAGCGTTATACATTTGTGAATATGATAGAAAGGAATTTTATTATTTATTTACGTTGCCTGAAAGCGATGCTATATAATTAAATTTTAAAACACCGACTTCAGTGACTGATTAATTGCATTAAACTGTATTCATCATTCCTTAATTTTAACTAGTAGGGAATAACAATATTTTTTCTTTAATTTTGAATGGAAACACCACCCCTATTCATCCCACGCGGACGTCGTAAAAGGCGACTAACGGATAAACTACGCAAGACAACATCAATGCAAAGAGAAGGAAAACTTGAAACCATCCATAGGGATGGTTTCAAGTTGCCAACCCGTCTGGCCACGTCTGGACAACCCGTCTGGCCAACGTGGTATAGTAGGCCAATACCTCCTTTTCAAGGCTCTCCTTGAAAAGTCTAGTTCACTGCTGGACATAGGCCTCTGTCCAGCAGTGGACTGTTAAAGGCAGTTGATGACGACGATGATGATGAATCGAAACAAATGGAAAGTATGGATCCAAGCAAAAAAATCTGAAACAATGAACCGAAAACCCAATTTAGGTAAGGTAAGGTGAGAAAAAAATACAGCTCAATTGTAACCTCCTCTTTCTTTCAAAATTTTCAAACACATAGCCTAGCTAATCATCGCTTTCATTCTTATGAAGAAGCTTAAAAATGGATCGATTCTCGGATAGCCTCAAAAGACACGTCGTTTTTCTGACGCGGAAATCATATACTGCCAGAAAGATGGGAGAAAGTGGCCGCGAGTGATGGGCGAAACTTTGAATGAAATGTTTTTTTAAGAACTTATTTATTGACGATTTACGCAAGGCTGGCAGAATCTGGATGCGAGTAGCCAAAAATCGATCAAAGGTCGCTTAGATTTTAATACAACAATTTAACTAAAACGCTTTCTAAAATTATTAGTTTCTAACCTTCAACCACTTCCTCTGCATTACTTTCATCATTTTCCTCTTCTTTGTTCTTCTCAGTAGATCTATTTTCATCTTCTACTTCACGTTCTTTGTTATCACCAGCATCATCATTTACTTCCTCGTCATTGTCATTGTCTGACTTCTTTGCACCCTCTTCAGCTACAGATGTCTCTTCATTCCAGTCGTCTTCCTCTGCTGCAAACAAAAATGAATCATATAGCGGAAATCACTATAACTATAAAACCCAACACTTACAGGAAGAACGCAGAATTTGTAACATAAACAAAATTAACCAGCAAACCGTAAATCTCAATTTTTTGATACTCTAACAGGTTTTTTCATTATTTGATTACCTATGAAAACAATGTTGGTCCACCAGCACCTTTTTACAATAAAATGTAAGTGAAACGCTAAAATTACTAAGGCTTTACTTACGTTATATTCAAGTGCCATTTTCTAAATACAATGGTTGTTTTGACAATTTGGAAGGATTTAAAAGAAATTTGTGACTTTATTATAGCCTTGCACGCAGCTTTCAACTATTATGGTCTTACAGTGTACATCCAATTCCAGTAAACGACCCAACTGATGCTGATGGTAATGTTAAAACGAGATCCCTCCAAATATTATCGTTGAATGTAGTTTTCAATAGCTTCATACTTTTATTAGAAACTAGTTTTTGTCTGCAGCTTCGCCTACATGTAGGCGAAGCTTCTAATCTGCTGTTTAACTTTGATAACCTTTTTCACCCCCTAGGAGATGAATTTTCGAAAATCTTCAAGGAATATATATGCCATATTTCTACTTCCATCGCCCAGTAGTTTCGGTTGTGCTTTGTCTGTCAATCGGTCATTAATGAAACAGTTTTATATTGTATAATATTATATATGTCGCAATCAACTGGCAACACAGGACCCAAACGCCATATGACGGCCTACAATGAAGTCAACGATTCAACGGCCGAGCGGAGTCGGCTAAAGCGGTTGATATTACGTAGTCTGGCCATAAACACTATTACAAAAAAAAATACATTAGAATTGAAATATACACATGTACATTAGAATTTCGAACCTGTTCGAACAATAATGTAGTGGGAGAATAAGAGAACCGACGCGCTGTGATTGCGATCGTTTTTTAGCACCATACCACAAAGTAGGTATGGTGCTAAAAAACTTTTCATACATTTAGCATTAGTCGAATGTTCATATATTTTAAATGATTTTTGCTACGGTATGGTATTTTAAAGTAAAAAAAAATCATTGCATCAATACTTATGGCAAGACTAGGTATTATTTTATTATAATACTAAAGTGCTGCAACTCTATAAATTTAAATATCTTGTTGTTTTATGAAACTAAAAGTCTGAAGTAAAATAATTATTATATCTACATATATACGAGTATAAGACTAGCTGTCTCGCAGTGTTACCTGCTGTTATTGTTGTAAAGCTAAAAAATACCTTTTACTCCTTATGTCAGCAACTTTCTGCCAGTGAAAATCCCGTTAAAATTGGTTCAAATGTTGCAGAAATTACCGGAACAGACAGACAAAAATTAATATTTTGACGTAAGTTTTAATAGAAAACTGTTAATTTGATATTAAATACAGACACTTAAATTTTATTTATTTGTATAGAGCGTATAGATGTGCTGCATTCATGCCAACATATTATTAACAATTAGTTTATTCATAAAATCTCTAAAGTAAAGGTGTATGCGTGTTTCGCATCGCATTTCAGGGCAGCAGGAATACACAATGGCAGTTAGTTTAGTGACATAATTAGCGGCGCGGAGGGTGGGGCTCCGTGGCGTGATTGCGCCCCGTCCGGCCGGCCGCACCTAGCCTCCGACACTATACTCCTGATTATACTACTTATTTAACACGAAAGTGAAAAAAAAATTGATCATTGTGCCTTTGATTCAGAGAACTATCACAAAAGCTTGATCCTGCCCAAATTGAGACACTGTCGATTTATCGTCAGGGACATCTTTACTATTTTACATAACCTTTGATTGTAAAGTCCCTTAAAGTCAAGTTAAAATTCAGGTAAAGTAAAGTAAATTGAACTAGTAGCCGACCCCAAATAGTCTTGGGAATAATAAAGGATAGGAAGATGATGTAGATGACGAGTTGGTGTTGTCCCATGCGGGAATTAAACAAACAACGACGCAGTAGGAAGCGATACAATACCGCCTAATCATTAAACTATTCATGAAGTCTACAACTATCTTTGATTACTTTTATTAACACATGGAAAAAAAACAAGCTCTTATAGCCAAGTGACCTTTAGTGATCGGAAATAATCACAACGTAGTACCTAGATGTGTACTATATACGTTGTACAGAGTACCTAGATGAGTGAATCGGGACTCAAGTTAAGGAGTCAGTCCCGGTTGCCATCATAGAATAATAGAAGCTTAGTGGTCTTCGAGCGGCTTAAAAGCATCTAAGGACAAGATTACGTAGCCACAACTTGTCTTGTCAGTCCCCGACCCGCACTCGGCCAACGTAGGAACTCGTGGCGTTAACCTTCTCCTGAAAGGAGACCCGATTGCAGCAGTAGGGCATTTTGGGCTGTTAATTAAATCTTTTTTGTTTTCCTTTTGAAATCGGACATACTATTATGTAGTGCTATATAAATGCATAAATGTAAACTTAATATTATATATCAAAGTTTATTTTATAACTGATAGTTTTTTAGGTTTAGGTTTTCTTATTTTACTTACACATTATTTACACTTTCTCCATAACTATTACGAAAGGTAAACTATTTAACGCCTATATAAACTATTTTAACGCCTTCACATCAATGGCCTTCCATTGATGTGAAGGCGCGCATAATGCCGTAGGCATTTTCTACAAAGCCACCTTTGGGTGATTGCAAAGTTGTGTGTGGCAGGTGTATACTTCAAACTAATTAGATGATAATTGATCGTCCCACATATATACACAAGGTAAACATATAAATAATATAATATATACACACTATGGAATAGTATAAGTATAAATATAAGAATATTTGCATAAAAATACACAAAACAATTATTATGTATAGACATAAATAAAACATGTTTAGACATGTTTTATTTGTATATGTCTTGTAGTCTCGTATTTTTGGCATGTCAGTATAAAGTAATCGGGTCGGCTACTAGTTGAACCTGGTTTACCTGAATATCATTTTTTCCACGGAGCGACTGGCATCGGACCACTGCTACACTAAGGGAGAATTGAAATTCGTTCGTTGAACTAGTTGCCAGTATATTTGAGAGCACTGAGTTCCCAATAACGATTACTATAGATGTTGATGACAACCGTAGCCGACGACTTAAATATGTGCGACAAATATATGTTAAATCTCTTAAGCAATGAGAGTAAGCCGTTATAGGTAATAGGTATCATACCACCCCATCGACGAAATCTATACCTATTACCTATTTACCTACTACCTAGATGTATCTATACGTTTTACTTACACCCCTCAGACATGTCGTCATAAATAAATCAGTCATGTACGTATGTTGATATTTAGATGAGCTGAGGCCATCGAAGCATACCAGTTTATTCTCTCGGGACTCAACCCGGCCCAGAGTCCCAAGCGAAAGTCCATCGATTCATCAAAAGCAGGCCAGAGGCAAAATCCCAGTTATACCACAGAACCGCAATGACCCCGAGGCAATGTTTTTACTTATTGCGGAGGTGACCAATTTAATACTTTATTGTGTATCAAGCTTCGCTGTACCTCGTTTTTTAATCGATTGGTATGTATATCATGTAGAATTGTATAAGTTTGAATTCAATTGGTACAGAACTTTTTTAATTTTTAAAGCATGCACAAACCAACTTTAGGACTTGGTACGTAGGTACTCTAGTTGTTTGTTTCTATAGTTCTATATATAGTTTTTTCGCAAGGTGTATGGCAAAATTATTTCATACACATATTTTTACTTGTACTTAGGTTTAACCTAATATTAAAGTATCAATGCCAAATTAAAAGACTGCGAAGTCAAAAAGACACAAAAAAAATTGTTAGAAAGAATTAAGTTGGCGAGATCAATATCATAGAGAACAGTAGAAGTATGTTGGCCGCAAGGAGGCATCGCGGCACCATCGCAACGATAGCCCATCATAACTCCTCGCACAATGTGTCGCGCGGGACGCATTCGGCACCAAAGAGCCGCCCGTCTGCCGCGTCGCGAACATACTGCTGGCAATTCAATTTTCTTACTAACCGTATTGCTATTGCTTATTATACAGAGACGAACTTCAAATACTAAACTAGTAACTTTGTGATTCTTCTTTACTTAACCTGTAAAGAATACAGGACATTTTTTCAAACATACCACACACACTACCTTGCCGATTTCTGTAAAATTATGTATAAATCGTTATGACCAAAATAAATATGTACATAAAAAACTCTTGATGTTTGTTTTCACCTCTCGTGTATTTGACTTGAACAAGTTTTTAGTGATCTGATAGAAATATAAAAAGATCTGCCCCTTACATTATTATTCAGTACATACAGGTTATTGAAAATGAGAATGTAACTATTTAGATTACGCGTAATCACCAGGTTTATGTACATTAAACTTGGATCGTAACATTTACATATGTATAGTATGTATGTCTAAAGCATGACCTACTAGACACCACCACTAAATGTTAGGTATAGCTACCTACCTAATAATTTTGATTAAGTACTCTTGGAGCACAAAGGAATAATAACAATCCCATTTCTCTGTAAGTCATTGTAGTTTCGCTCAGTTGTATATCCTTGGAAACTGTAATTTTAATGTGTTCGGAGGCGTCGGTATGATGTCAAGTGGGAATATTTGAGTAGCAACCTGTCCCGGAGGTGGCCAGCGTCGGGCGAGAGTTCTGTCCTGACTCCTGACGCAGCGGACCCGCCGCGTCCTTTGAACATGTACAAGTATAATGAGTATGTACTTCCCAATCATTTACATGTACATTTATTCCACCTGTATAAATTTCGTTCGTGTTTCAAGCATTACTACCAAAATTAATATTTGGCTTAGGCGGTTTCAAATGTTTAAATCCATTAACGATGAAACTCAAAGAAAGTAAAATAGAAAGATAAAAACCTATCGAAATAGCAGTAGCTTAAAATTGCACCATTGAAACTGTAATGACTTAATCTTATTTTATAAATTTATATTCATATTAAAATATTTAATATACGTCGTTAAATAACTAGTGTTATATAATTTCAACTCAAAATTATTTACAATATTTTTGTCGTAACAATATTTAACGCACAAACATACTGAAGCTGTCCATTCGTTCATTTTCTCTTCGACAGTCCAAGTTTGAAATTAGTGACGCCCTCACATGTTACCGATTCGACTTGAAGTCATCATCGATTTTATTTAAGAAGAACGTTCAATCGATTGCATGAAATATTTTTTGATTAAATACTTACTGTTCTTAATTAGTTTTTTAAATTATACAGGGTGTAAAAAGACTGCTACCGAAAACTTGGAGGTTACATTCAGACCATGATACTGAATAGGTTTAGCGAAAAAAAAAATGTTAATTTATCTAAGTTCTTTTTTGTATTTTTCTGGTTACATATACAAAGTACAACCTAATAGGACCTTAACAACCTAATTATCTCATTTAGAAAACCAAAAAACAAACAAAACTAATAAAACTGCAATGTATTTGAAAATAAATCAGATGACCGGGGGTCAGTACTAAAATAACGAAATAATAAATAACATAACAATTATCTATTGGGCACGATTTATAAGCCACGTACCATTATGGGTGACTAATCCTATTCTTTGAGTGGCATGACACGCACTTGGCCGAATTTTAGAAACATAATATCCTAAAAGGCTACAGGCTCCGCGCTGGCTTAATCCGGCACTGTGTGGGCGGTCTTCGTTCTTTCTTCAAATCAAAATTTCCATCACGAAAGCGTTTAAACCAAAATCGCACAGTGCGTTCATTAGCAGTCCCCTCTCCAAACGAAGCATTTATATTGCAAGCTGATGCTGCAGCGTTAGTTTCGCGTCGGAACTCGTATTCAAAATTCTCTCAAATTTTTCGAAGTGCATTATCATTTCGTATTCTTGTCTAAGCTGAATATTTAATAATCAAATGTTGCACATTTTTGAAAAGAAGAACCTCATAGGTACGATTTGTAAAAAGTTTCACTTAAAAATCTCAAACCATGAAGGTTCTATGTTTAATCGAAGTACCTATTACAATAAAACGGTAATTTCATACTTTAACCTTATTATGAAGTTAGTTTGATTTATTTAGTTGAAATAATAAGATACATATTTGAGATAGTACTGCATACTTATCGATACAAATTACCATTTATTCTGTTAATATATTTGAATTGCTAACACAAGCTAAAATCGGTAAGGGTTAGCTATCAATTAAAAGTCGAACGTCTCAGCTGCTATTTTCCTCAGAGAGCACGGCAAAGTAGAGAGTGCGGGGCGCGGGGTATGAACGGCGGGGGTGAAGGTTCCCTAGGGAGCAGGCGGCACGCGGCTGCTTGGGCCAGGTCCCGTGGGAGCCGGTGTGGGCGGCGGGCGAGAACTTCTCTTCCACAGGGACACGGCCCCTACTACCCACCACCTAGTCCCCGATGCTCCACAAAGACGGTACCGTGATATTTTTAAGAGATACTGTTATGCGCGATTCTCAGAAAATTGTTGTTAAACCACATGAGTACTGACAAGAACTGCTGCCTCTTCAACACTTTATGTAAATGAATCTTAATCTGGAATATTCTCGGATTACGAAGTAATACGACCATTATGTTTTAGGTTATTTGTAAGGACTTTCTTCTTATCTTTATAGAAACAAAACTTCGACTACCAAAGAGTAATTGTTATACCACTACTAGTACTAGTACTATTATGTATTCTGTGGTAATACAGAGTAACTGCTTCGAAATTCCATAATTTGTATCTCAAAACAGTGACCGTCTTTCCAAGGTCTGACAGGGTTACATAAAAAACCACACGAATGAAGTCGTAAGTGAAATATTTTAAAATGTTATTATAAAAATAAAATCCTTCATAATGTTATTGAGACACGTTATTATTGTTACCTTTTATAGATTTTTTGCGAGAAAACATCTGAGTGATTTATGAAGTTCACTAGGGAATCGAAAAAAGAATTCCTCGGCATGTTAACAGATTGCATTAATCTTTTACATTTTTTTACATTACGAATCCAATGCGTGAGCTTTTATGTATAAAAATATATAATAACTGTCATTTCATTTAACACAAACCCCAAGTGGAATAACAGTGGTAAAGCATAATTTAGGACGTCGTCAATTTAATTATGATATGTAATTATCTGATATTAGACACGACTGTGATACCTTCATTTATTTCTTTTGTCTCTCTTCTGACAAAATCATTTGATTCCTTAATATATTTAGTTACTATAAATGAAAACAATTAACATGGTATGTGTTTATAGAACCATACCTACAGACATTTTGAGCGGTTTGTGAGCCGCTATTCAATGGACAGGATAATGCGCAACAAATGGTAAAGGAAGTCTACATTCAATACTGATTGAACACGTCAAAACTGGTCTAATATTTTTTAATAACATTTAATTAATTTACAACCTGGCTCATAATGGACATAGAATTAACCGGTAGCAGTTCCTAATGCCGCAGCTCCACCAGGTGACCTCGACTCTTGGATTCTACTCATGCTTTTCATCAATCAGAATAAAGTCACTTATTAGGCTTAAATATAAAACAAATGAAATGTTTAACGACGATCTTCCTTTATTAAAGTAAAAGAAAACGTAAACTAAACCGATAAAGAGCCAGGAGCAGTTCCTAACGCCGCAGCTCCATCCGCATTTTGTCTAAAGCATGTGAATCTGCACACGGTCGCTCGTCAAAACCAAACGATCGTGCAAGACAAGCCCCGGGCGGCTCCCTGTCTACGCTGTCTGTCTCCATCTTCAAGCGCAAATTTGCCTACTCGTAGATAGTTCAGTTTTATTTTAAATGACTTTTATCTTTCATAATACCTTGTTGTATCGCTTTGTCACAAATATTTTATATTAAGACGTATTTTCGAAAGTACCTAATGTTAAACCAAATGACAATGATATACTTCGACAAGTTAAAGCTGTTCTGATGCTGAAGTTAGTTTTGCTAATTGATTCATTTTATTAATAGTAGACTAATAATATATATGATGATATGGTCTGAAAACAAATACTGATATCTCACTTCTGAAATTAACTTGATAATGAAGTAAAATATACTTAGTCTAATGAAACTATATTGCAATGATTAAAATTTGTATTAACTGTGTGTATATATTATTGCAAATGACACCAATTATATAAGTCGCCTAGGTGGCTGTAGATGAGAGGTCAACATCAACATAAAACTGTTATGATATGGCTTTAGCGTATTTCCCAGAGGCGCGCAGGGGAGGTGCGCGCCACCCAGGGGAAATTTCCGGGCGACTCTCTACGGGGCCTCTACAAGTTTTATGGACGCGCAACGACTAGGGCTGCTACTGTGAACTCACTGAAAACCTCAAACAAATAATAACTGTGTGAAAAAGAAAATATGCGCAACTTAGGCAGTTAAACTTCCCTAACATTTTACACAACACCAGTGTTACCCGTAATACTACTAGTAGTATATTAAACATAGAAGTTTATAACTAGTACGACAAATAACTGGGCTGATTTTTAGAACATCTCGACCACCCTTACACAGAAGACTAACCCAAAATGACAGCTTTCATGCTGTCTTGTTTCGATCGTAGAACGTAACCAGAGGCTCGCCACAATGTGGGTCACCATGTTGCATTATCTTCACTCAGAATGAGGATGGTGTCCACAACTCTTGGATTCTACTGATGCTTTACATTAATCAGAGTAAAGTCACTTTATCAGGCTTAACTATAAAAAAATTAAATGGGTAAAGAATAAGACGAAGATCTCCCGTTATTAAACTAACAACAAAAACATATAGCAAACCAATAAGAAGTCAGGAAATAATCAAAGTTTCAATTACAAGTGCCTGGCTGTAGCACTATTTTTAGAGATATATAAATACTATTTTTGTAAGTAAGTAGGTAATTGACATAAGAATCGACATAATTAGTTTCGGTAGCCCTACAAGCATCCTGGCCACACTTGGCCTCGTCCTGCTTTGATCAACTTCTTATCGTTACACAGAACAGTCATAGGACAATTAAGTGTTCTGAACTATAGGTAAAAACACACCGAAGTCTGCAAAATCACTCAGTGAGTAACTAAGTAATTTTGCAGACTTCGGTGTTTAAGAATACAATTTAGAATACCTATTTTTCATATAAGCCAAGAATTCATGGACATAATTTATCATGTCATATCATGAATTTCAGTTTTCACATCATAAAGGTTTTGCTAGGAACATGCTCAATGCTCAAGGATGTTTTTAGGGTTCCGTAGCCAAATGGCAAAAAACGGAACCCTTATAGATTCTTCATGTCTGTCTGTTTGTCCATCCGTATGTCACAGCCACTTTTTACCGAAACTATAAGAGATATACTGTTGAAACTTAGTCAGTAGATGTATTCTGTGAACCGCATTAATATTTTTACACAAAAATAGAAAAAAAACAATAAATTTTGGTTTAGAAAAAAATTATATTAGAAACCTCATCATGATTTTTCAAGACCTATCCATAGAAACCCCACACGTATGGGTTTGATGAAAAATTTTTTTTTGAGTTTCAGTTCCAAGTATGAAGAACCCAAAAATTTCATGTTTTTTTTTTCTATTTTTGTGTAAAAACCTTAATGCGGTTCACAGAATATAGATGTATTCTGTGAACCGCATTAAGATTTTTGCCAAGTTTCAACAGTATAGTTCTTACAGTTTCGGAAAAAAGTGGCTGTATCATACGGACGGACTGACAGACATGACGAATCTATTAGGGTTGCGTTTTTTGCCATTTGGCTACGGAACCCTAAAAACCGCAAATATGTTCCACGCTTTGTTACTATGGAATCATATGTATTTTTTAGGGTTTATTTTTCATTCGTCAACTATTCTTTTTTTCTATTCCTATTAAATCTTATATATAAAATTCTCGTGTCACAATGTATACTCCTCCCAAACGGCTGGACCGATTTGTATGAAATTTTGTGAGTATATCGGGAAGGTCTGAGAATCGGCTAACATCTATTTTTCAAAGTAAAAGTAACTTAAGTTACTCCTTATAACATCTGCTATCTGCACTTGACCGTCCGATTAAATCGGTTCCGCTAATTATTTATAATGCAAGTAGCGTACTCCTATTACTTTCATGCATGAACTAAGATTATTTATTTTTTTATGTAAAGAATGGAGCAATAGTTCGTTTACATTACAAATGATGATTTAAAAGTTTGTTATGTGAGATAAAGATTGTTTATTTTTTATTAAAATACATACAATGGGGATTTTTTTTAAATTACTTCATCCATATGTGATCCTTGACACTGCAAAAAAATTGTTTAATGACTGCCTCAGAAGTGTTTCGTGAAATGTTATGCACTTCTTCTCGAATAGCTTCCTTTAATTCCTCTAGGGACTCTAGGAGGCCTTTGAAAACTTTGCTTTTAAGGTATGCCTTAAGAAAGAAGTCTATTGGGGATATATTCGGACTACGAGGTGGTCAGTTAATGGCACCTTTTTTGGATGTCACACACAAGAGCGCTGTAAATAAAATACAGCTATTCAAAATAAAATATTCTTTAATTTTTTTTTTGACCATTGCATTGATCTATTTACACAAATAATGATCTCAAAGAGAGCATTACACTAATCTGAACAATTTCAATTTATTTCTTAATAATTTTCTACAATTGAAATTAAAAATATACAATTTGTAACAAGATAATCAGTCACCCTTGAAAGTCTTTTATAAAAGAAATAGGGTTGAATTAAGAACTGCCCCCACTGCACCGTACTCCTCGAGGTCGATAATGGAGGTTATAATTTACAATTACTTTAAATGTTAACTTGCTAAACCGCAATGATATCAAAATCCCTGCGATAAACTTTTTTTTTTTTATTAAATGAGCTCTCATTATAGATAAAAAAATCCCCTAGTGATAAAAAATAAAATAAGTGATGTTATCCCCCAACTGCATTAGACTAGTCTAAACATCGGAGCCCTTAAGCTCAGTAAAAAAGTTGACGTACAAAGCCAAATTGACTTAACCCTCTTCAAAAGGCTTACAAATACGTCCATCCGAAGCTTTTACCTCGAATAAAACATTCATACGTTTTATTGTGATCTTTACACCTTCCACCCTCGATCAGTCCGCTGTTCTACGTACATTACTTAATTACCAATAACGCTTAAGGGTTATGCGGTAACTTACATACTTTATTTAATAGATGCAAAAATAACAAATAAAAAATAATATAAGAATCCACAGTGTTAGTATACAGTTTTTCTTCTTTCTTAAGCTATGTTACCTATACACTATCACAACGCGTATCATAATTAATCGTTGATTCATATTCATGATGACAAATGTCAAAACGAGCTTCTTATTTTGTGACGACTATAGTAGTTTATAGTGTTACTATTTTCGTAATAGTTTATTTTTGTAATTTTCTTCCAATACTTTTCATCATAGTCGAGTCCTATTTCTCGGAAATTTCTAGAGAATGCTATTACCGCTGTCCCACACTCTCCTTAGCGATTAGCAATCACGTATGATAGCATGGAAATCATCCACAGTCGCTTCCATAAACATTGCAGATGCACTACAATAGCAAGGCAACTTTAATAGCATTCTGAAGGCATTGTACTGAATGCGTAATGGGTCCAGAGACCTTTGGGTGCAGTTGACCCATAGGCCACTCGTGTAGAAGGTTTGACAGTATGATTTAAATAACGTTACTTTAACCTCATCACTACAACGTGCAAACCTACGGGCCAGCATATTACCCCTAATCGCTATTGCCCTTCACACCCGTTCAATTCCATCAATGTCAAGACCCTCCGTAAGATAGTGACCATGATATTTAAATTTATTTACCTTCTTTAGTAAGTAATAAAGTTTTTTTTGCACATAAAATAGTTTTCATTTGGTTTACTTTTAAAAGAAACTTAAAATAACGAGTGGGGCAAACCTATGATAGTATAGGATTCCTTAGGTAGAAGTCATAACCTGCAATCACGGCTGTAATGGCTAAACATGTAATTACATATTCCTGTTGGGATTTAAGCGATGATGTAATAGATATCACATAGCTTTTAACCGTGTTGTAGCCTGGGTTGCTTTGGCTGTACCCGTAGTTACAAGGTTACGTAGTCAGTCTGTGACTACCTAGTACGTCATTGTAGTAATTCCCCTACGTATACTTTTATAATTGTAAATCACGGAATGCCAAAATTTTAAAGTAGAGACAATGCTTACCTTATTGTAATTATACTCTTTTAGTCAGAATGATAGTTCATAAGCAAGACATAACGGTCCTCATAAACTGAAGCAGGTAGAACGCTGCGTTAAGTAAACAATTCAAGATATGACGATTCGTTTTTATCGTATTCCTGGGACAGGAAAGGATTAACATTTTCACTGAATGTAAAATTTTAATTCTTCCGCATGAGGGCCGACGAGCTGAAATTGATGTGTTATTGGACCCCAGCGAGAGCCACGGGCCCGCAGCCTGCCACGCCGACGCAGTATGTGGATCAAATCAGGGGAAAGTGAAACGGAATGAATGTTTACCGACGTTGTTTTAAAAAATATTTGTAAAACACGTATACGAATAAAAATCTCTTCCCGTAATTGTAAAAAGGATGCTCTCAAGCAACAATAAGAATGAAGTATACAATATTATACGTATAAGAACTGAAGAGCTAGTAGTATTGCATTAGGTATCCCAGGAGCCAGCCAGAGAGTCGCAGCATCCTCGCGCTCCCCATGGGACGCATTACGAAAGTACTAGACACCACCAGATCGATACATAAAGTTACAACATTACATAGCTGTTAGTTCTGCAACAAATAACATTGTACTCTGTTACTTAGTGAACCGTAAAACTACATCGATTATTCAGAAGTAATGAAATACTACTGTTTATAAAATAAGATAATTTAAATATCTGTTGCTTGTTGTGCTTTCCACCTTGATTATTTTATTGTTTATCATTTTACGGTAGCACCTAATATCTAACAACTCATCTATCTATATAAAAAAACATATTTATTTCTTGCCGGGGTGGAAAATTCCTATGTACCTCAGGCCCTTCAGCGACGCGAGAGCCAGGAGTATGTGGTTTTTCCACTATAATCACTTAGACGGCCTACATTCTAGCGTGCTCTTGGAGGAACCCGAAAGCGGATACGAATACGAACACTAAGAAACTACTCGGAAAATTTAGTTCTTGAACATCAGTATCAAAATTTTAAGTAGTTATTTTTTTATAAGTCTATCAGTCAGAGAAAGTTGCTGACATTTTCGATAAAGCTTATGTTGCTTAATTATATATAGAAATATAATCACATGACGAAATTCAAGTGTAACGTCACGTCACGTCAGGATTACCTTATGTCGACGCTGACGTCTACCGCGTTTGTTAATTTCAAAAAAATCAAAATCAATAATACATAACTTCCCACTGCTGGGCTCGAGTCTCCTCTCAGGAAAGGGTTAAGATCTAACGTCCCCAGACGAGCTGAGTGCTTGTTAGGGAACTGGCAAGACTTGCCGTTGGATGTTTTAAAGCCACCCGAAGGCCTCCAACCAAGCTTCAAGACTGTTATCTTAAGATAACAACCAGTGCCGACTATTTAACGTGATCTCGGAATCACGGAAAGGGTAATATATGATGCCACAAATGGTCACCCACCTAGGTACTGACTGCGCCGTTCTTGCTTACCCTCGGTGACTGTTTCCAATCACCAGAGGTCACTTGGCTATGAACGCTTGTTTGTTTGTTTATCCATGTGCTAGATACAAGTAATCAAAGATAGTTGTTGACTTCATGAATAGTTTAATGATTAGGCGGTATCCTTATCGCTTCCTACCGCGTTGTTATTTGTTTGATTCCCGCATGGGACAACACGTTGTATTATTCAGAAATCATTATTTTGAGTCTGGGTTTTCTTTATGTTCGTTACATATACTTTTGTAAAGTCTTTTAAGACCGACCTAACTACAGATTAACTAATAATACTGAAAATACAATATGAGTAATAAAATAACAGATTTCTGTACTACTTTCGCCATTTAAAACTATAATATGTACAATATTTGGAATTCTTACAAGTACTGCAATAACAATATTGTATAAGAAATTCAGGTTCAGGTTTCATCAGGTTGATAAAAGACCATCATTTAAACCTGCTTTTCCATCACGGGCATTGAAGACATATGTGTACGCGATGGCGGGCATGCGACCGCGACGAGTCACTGATAAAACGCTGATATTAGGGCGCTGCGACCGCAGCCGCGCTCCGCGTCGTGCTGCGTCCATCACGGGGCCGTACGCTCTCTCATTGAGCGTGGCCATAAATTGTTTACTTATACGTAATCTGTATCCCAGAGGACAAAGGCAATACAAACAATATTTAACTTGAGATCTTTGCTTTAGTTTGTTACGCAAAGACGACTGGCCTACTTTGTATTTAAAACCAGCTGAGTCTATTGTTAAAAAATGCGAGTGACGTCGCAGATCAAAGTTAGTCAAAAAAGTATCAAAATTATCTGCTATCTGTCAGTGAAAGTCCCGTCATAACTCGTTCAGCCGTTCCAGAGATTGGCAAGAATAAACAGACAGACAAAAAAATGTATGTAAATACCGTATAAATCTTCACATGCATTTAACTTGAAGTTGTTAACTTGAAGTTTCAACTTCTATTTTATTTATTTTTATGTACAGATGATATAAATATCTACTTTGCGTGTCGTCCCATTATAATAAGGCCAGAATGTAATATGATGCATAAAATAATTCTGGAGAAATCGAGGAAACTGAATTATTGTAGGAAAATCTACAGCGATTGAGTATTTTATTTATCTAACTCGTGCACTAAATCCAGTTTCATTTGATTATGAATGTCACAAATCACCAACTTTTATTTTTCTTAACTTGGTTCGAGGCACCGCAACCAAAAATGTCTTACATCCCGCTTCTGAAACTCATCGTGCGCAAATCATCACTCGACCTGGCCTATGGACACCCTACATACACTGCATTTGAGAGAAACGGTCTCCATGTAACTTTATATGGGATAATATACAACTCTCACTCTTTTACATGTCACGAATAGGTTCTATGTTATGTGGGTCGGTTTTCGCACTTCGTCCCTTAGGTGGTTGGAGTTGGTTTTGGAGCCATCGGTGTATATTCTGAGTTCTTTTGGACCTGATTTGTCATGTGGTTCTTCTTCTAGTTATATGTTATAGTACTTCTGAAAATTTAATTTCTTCAGCATCCTATCGTTGGGTGATGTCAACATGGGTTGAAGTGTGATCGCTCGTTCTGTGATGAATAGGTTACATTGTATAATAAACAAACATCTACCTATATTTTAGCAAATATTAGGTCCTTACATATTTGAAATTAGCGTTTTGTCGTACTGACCACTTTGATCGGTAATATCTCCTCTTTGGTTAATAATTTCAAATTCAAATTTATAAATTCATTTATCTGGTACATTTGAGTTTTGAAAACAGTCATTCATTTGTTTCTTCTCATTATTATTTTTATTGGCGTCGCTTATTAAAGCACCGTTTTCGGCAGATATCTATAATCTTGTCAGCAACATTTGAATTTAAGTTCTCCCTTAGGGTTGCGGAGGTCCAATAAAACCATGAAGGAAGAACTATCTGATAAACAATCGAGATTGGTCAATCACTCTAGGCCACTGCTGCTTTACGACAACGCACACACACTCACTGCAAAACAAACAACCACTAAGTTAGTTGAGCTACAATTGGAATGTCTGCGACAACCACCGTACTTGCCGGTCCTTGCTCCATCAGATTAGCATTTTTTCCGAAATTTGGATGGAGGATTTGAATGCGCTTATGGAGGACGGAGATCGGTTAACGATCTTCGGCGCCTGAGTCGTCTGCGGTACCTCGCCCGTTCCCGGGCCTGGAGGACCAGGAGAGTTCTGAACCTCTCCCGGACTCTCTCCGCCATTTCTTTCGCAAGCATAACATGCTCACAGAAAGAGACGGCGGAGTTCCACGCACTCTCGCTCCGTATCATGGCCGCAATCATGCTAGAGAGAGAGTATCCACTCCGATGGCCGCCACGAGGTCACGCCTCGGCTCCTCCCACGCTGGACATTCTACCAACGTATGGAGCGCCGTGTCAACGGTTCGGCCATCACAGTGGTGACACCCAGGCGTCGGCTCCTTCCGGATCAGACACAGATGATCCCCGAAGCATCCCTTTCCGGTGATCACCTGCGTCAACTGGTATGAAAGGCTGCCGTGATGCCTCTCGAGCCAATCCTCCATGTCGGGTCTTACCACCGCAATGACGGCGTGCCCGTCATATGTAAGGACCTAATAAATACCTATTCAATTTTTGAATTTATTGTTATGTCTAACGAATAGACATAACAATAAATTCAAAAATTTAATTATTGAAGTAGTTACGTATATAGAAACATCAATGTTATTTAATACTTATTAAAAAAATTGTTGTTTGTTCCGACTAATCTTTGGAACAGCAAGACCGATTTTGACGAGACTTTCAGTAGTTGATTACAATTGGTATAAGGAGTAACCGGTTTTTTTAAATTAGCTTTAAAATTTAGGAAGAAATATTTTAAAGCCGTTTTAACAACAAAAATCTAATATATCTATTGGACAACGAAAAATATGAAAAGTTTTTATAATATTAGAAATAAAAAGCTTGATTAATAAAAGTTCTCGAATGTAATCTAAAGTAGCTAAGTATTATGAAATACTATGTGATTGTAAAATTCTTTAAAATTCCCAAATAACATTAAACATGCCAAACGTAACTAGTTAATTGGAAATGAAATACAAATATATATTTCTGAAGCTTAAAACCATTTGTCGACTCCTTCTAGTCTTTCGTAAAACTAAAACTTTCAATTTCCTTTTTCCTTCCTTTCATATTATCAAACTTTCAATTTCCGATTTTCAGATGAAAAAGATATTGCAAAATGAAGCTCTCGTAGTCATTTGTACTTAAACTTAACAATGTAAACAAATTACATACGTTATTGAAATTTAATGAGTACCTTCAATACACATCATAAATAAATATTACCTTTTAAAGACCTCGGCTTAGCTTGTTTTCTTCGAGACATGATCTTTAAAGCAACGTACCAGACAGAGTTTATTCCATTTCACAATTAGGATCACTTGGAACTGTTTAACACAAAAGTATTAGATTCTCCCGAAGTAGCCGTAAAGTTTATCGTAAAAGTATTCATGTGTGTCTAGACAGAGGACACGACACACATGGCCGAACGCGCGGCCCACCCCGCGCTTACTGAGCTTAGTGGCGCCCAACAAGTGGCAATAACAATATTGTAACCTTGCGCGCAAACTCATAAGACGCCACTAGCTTAACAACTCCAAGCTATCTTGGACCTCCTTGTGTTGATTGAACTCATGGACTGACTGAAACAAATCGGAACACTGTTTATGTATTAAATTTGAAACAGTTGCGTAAAGTAAATGTTTAATTTGAATTTTCTGTAAATTTTAATCCGACATTACAAACACTCATGTACATTCTTCGACGCTTCAAATTTTATTGCTAAGATTGTAGTTGATACTGAGAGATAACTAATCCACAGAAAAAAAAAAAGCGGCCAAGTGCGAGTCGGACTCGCTCATGAAGGGTTCCGTATCAGCAGGTAACATCATATAAAATTTCTTGTGGTTAGTTGTAACTTTGATCGATGTTTTAATAATAGTGTTTTGATCAATGATATTATAAAAAATCGGCCAAGTGTGTGATAATTGTTATGTTTACGTATTAATGCGTTGATTTTGTATGACTTTTCCAAGTAAGCGCATTGTAAAAGTTAAGCCTCTATAACTCCTGAACTAACAAAGTCATCTAATTCGTTATAGTTTTCATTTAAAGTTCATTATATGGACCACTATCACAAATTTTTCGGCGGGCGGGACGGCCTGTTTTTACAAAAAGTTTGCCTTTAAAGTGGAATTTCTCGCAAACGGATACCTAAATCAAAAAATCGTCTTAACAAACCTGTAATGTTTTTAAAAGACCTATATAATGATACCCTACATGATGGGGTAGCCGTGAGAAAAAAAAACATCCCCACTTTACGTGTAGGGGAGGTACCCTAAATAAAAATATATTTCATAATTTTATTGTAGCACTTTGTTGACGTAATTACAATACATATTCATGCAAAGTTTCATCTTTCTAGCACTTACTGTTTGTACGACAAGTCGAGGACGGACGGACGGACGGATGGACAGACGGACATGACATATCTATAAGGGTTCGAAGTCATTAACTTCGGAACCTTAAAAAGTTGTAGATCTTTTAATTACCTACAACTTTGCCATTTAACTATTTTCCTTGTAGTTTTGCTGGAAATCGAGATATACCGTTTTTTACCCTTTGTTGTATATATTTAGCCATCCAATCTGACTCTACCCTGCCTGATGGAAAGCATGAGCAAAATCCAAGGGTCGGGGCTACCACACTTGCTGCGAATGCGGACAATAATGTATGGCGGCCCACACTATGGCGGCTTAGTGAGATGCTTTTTCACGCCCCGGTTAAAGGACCCGAAAACCTCCCTCCCTACCCCTTCCCGACCTCAGATCGCCCGTAAATTATTTTTCCTTTCATTTTTATAATATTCTCCTCTTTTTCCAATAGGTTTCATCCTACTATAATTTTATTAGTTTTCAAAAATTATCTACTCTGGTCTACTGGTCTATATGTCATTTACAAACTATCATTATGGTTGCCATGCAAGTGTGTTATTCCTAGCAACCTGTGAAGTTTTGACAGGAGGTAAACAGTGATACATTTTGACATCTTCGATTTATGTATTTTTATAATCACCTAGCTTTGGTCTTTGTGTCTCGATTATTGCAGTAAAAAGTAGCCTATGTCCTTTCCCAAGTTCAGTTCTATCATCATACCGAATTTCATCAAAATCGATACAGTGGTTTAGGCGTGAAAGCGTAACAGACAGACAGACAGAGGTACTTTCGCATTTATAATATTAAGTAGGGATTAAAAAAAAAACTACTCACTAGATCTCGTTCAAACCAATTTTCGTTGGTAGTTTGCATGTTAATGTACAACATATATTTTTTTTAGTTTTATCACTCTCATAATTTAGAAGTTAGAGGGGGGGGGACACACATTTTTCCACTTTGGAAGTGTCTCTCGCGCAAACTATTCAATTTAGAAAAAAATGATATTAGAAACCTCAACATCATTTTTGAACACCTATCCATAGATACCCCACACGTATAGGTTTGATGAAAAAAAATTTTTTGAGTTTCAGTTCCAAGTATGGAGACCCCCAAAATGTATTGTTTTTTTTGTTTTTTTAAGTAAAAATCTTAATGCGGTTCACAGAATACATCGACTGATCAAATTTCAACAGTATAGCTCTTATAGTTTCGGAAATAATTGGCTGTGACATACGGACGGACAGACAGACAGACAGACAGACAGACAGACTTGACGAATCTATAAGGGTTCCGTTTTTTGCCATTTGGCTACGGAACCCTAAAAATTGAAGTGTCTGTTTAAGATTTCAAACTTGCAGCTACTACTTACATTAAACAAAATCCATTTTCGAGGTTTTGTCTGTCTGTCACTCTGTCTGCGCGAAATAGCCCGCGATCTTTATTGCTTTTGAATCGGATGTTGTTGATTATTTTGATCTAGTTATTTCAGAGATTAGCCGAAACAAACAGACAGAAATAGTTCTCTAAATTGTGTTTGATGTAGATACATTTAAAGAAAACCTAGTAATTCGAAAATACAAACAGATACTTCAATATTATTTATTTGTATAAATAGCACGAGCTCGTCATCTTTATCAGCAAAACTAACCTATAAAACACATACTTATCATCATCATCATCATCAGCCTATCGCAGTCCACTGCAGGACATAAGCCTCCCGCCAGCCGTATTGCGCAAATCATCACTCCACTATATCACCACTCACCATATCATAGATAGGTTAAACCCAAACAGAACTAAAGATTGGGCTATTCATAGGGACTTTAGAGTTAGCTACTGGACCAACAGATCGATAAAAGTAGTGTCACGCAATAATATCTGCCAATCACACAAACCAATTAAAGACTCACCAATAGTCAAGACTCATTAATTATCTTTGTAATTTAAACGCTTTCGATTTTGTACCAAACAGATATGTTCGTAACATAATACTGACTATGATACATAACACTGAATACGTAACATAATGACTGCACGGTTGGCCTAGTGGCTTAAGCGGTCGCCACGCCGCTTCCTACTACGCCAAGTGTCGTGGGTTCAAGTCCCACGTAGGACAACACTTTGTGTGATTCACAATTTGTTGTTCTGAGTCTGGGTGTTCTTTGTGTCCGTTTCATGTATGTTTGTAAAGTCCCCCGCGACACAGGAATTTATATTCCTAATGCGGGAGTTGTCTATTAAAAAATAATAAAAAAATAATAATAATAATAATAAATTGTAAATATGTACGCCGACAATTGATATTTGTTAGACGTTGTCTTGAGAACTATCTATTATATGTAAGTGTAAATGTAATCTTTGGTTAAAATACCAAACGCGTATCATATTTTCAAAGATAATATAGCCATAACAATTTTACTGTAACAAACTGATCGTTTTTAGGGTTCCGAAGTTTATGAGTCGAAACCCTTATAGATTCGTCATGTCCGTCCGTCCGTCCTCGACTTACCGTACAAACAGTGCTAGAAAGATGAAACTTTGCATGAATATGTGTTGTAATAACGTCGACAAAGTGCTACAATAAAATTTTTTGAAAAATATTTTTATTTGTGGTACCTCCCCTACACGAAAAGTGGGGATATTTTTTTTTCTCGCGGCTACGCCATTGTGTGGGGTATCATAAGATAGGTCTTTTAAAAACAATAAAGAGTTTCTTAGACGACTTTTTATCTTATTTGTTTCGGAGTTTGGGTGTTTTCTATGTTTAATATTTTTGTATTTACAAAAAAAAAGTATCTATGTATTGATGTAAGTACGAGGTACGTCGAGGTCCCAGGGATTTCCTTGCGAGGGTACACCTAGTTCCTCGGCTTCTGGTACCTGTGACGGCGTGCGGTTTTGATATCAGTTGTCTAGTACCCAAAGTTCAAGCTCTGTTTATTTTGGGACTAGATGATGTAGTGTGTCAGAAGTATTTCGAAAATATTTATTTATTTAGACAACCGGGAACGACGACTACACGTTCTCTCCGAGGTACCGACACCAACGAACTTCCGTATTCTGAGCTGTTATCAAGAATATCTTGTAACAAAAACCCTAAACGTAAAACTTTCAGCCCGACCGGGGAACCGAACCCGTGACTTCTTGATTGGCAGTCGCTTACACTTAGTGTACACGACTTCCAATCAACACCAGTGTACTACAGTAACCGCTAAACCAACGAGACAGGCAGTCACGCCTCGAGAGAGCTTGACGCGTCCCTCGCTAGATGTGCCAGCGGCGATTCGCCCCTCTCTCCCCAATCTTCCCGGTCCGGGCCCAGGTCCGGTCGGGGCCGGTCCGGGTCAGTGTGTGCTGGACGCCGCCTAAGAGAGAGAAGTTCAGAAGGAGATCCCACTAGGGACTTCTCCTACTCCTAAACGGAGAAGCGCGGAGAGGGCACACTGTGTGGTTTTTAGTCGGTTCAAGTCCGACACACCACCCCGCCGTAACCCCCGGTAGGGTGACGGTCCATGATGATATTCCACACGTACGCTTTTTAGAAGCTAAATACGGTGACCGCTCTACACCGCACACTTGAAAACGCCAAACGCGGAGATTGAGTCGCTTTTTAGAAGCGCGACACAGCAGCTGAACGCTACTCTCCGTACACATTCGGATGCCGGAAGCATCGATTTGGCATCTGAGCAGTCGCTAAAACGCGCGTTTCCGATACCGCGATCGAACGCAGGAAGTCGCTAAAACGCGATGCAGCATCGATGCAGTCGCCAAATCGCCGATCGCCGATGCTAAAAGTACTAGCTACTTTTAGCATCGGCGATCGGATGCGGTGCGGTGTGCGGTGGCCCTAACTCCTGAACTAACAAAGTTATCTAAGCCTAAAGTACCTACATCACTTGGATTACTATCAAGATTTTGTTCAGATTGTTGTTATAGGGGAGATACCCTAAATAAAATATTTTTCATGAGTAATTTAGCACTTTTTCGACGTAACAATAGGTATCCATGCAAGTTTCATCTTTCTAGCACTAACCGTTTGGACGGTAAGTCTAGGACGGACATGTACGGTTTTACCTGAATATTAGATAGTTTTTTCACGAAGCGACTGGCATCGGACCTCCGCAATAACCTAAACTAAAAATTTGTTTCTAGATTATAAATTTCAAAGTCATTGGTTTACAGTCCATTTTATTTATAGCGAAATTTGTTTTGTTATTAAGCATAAGGTGCAATCTTCGACAGATTTTTTTAAAGGTATTTATCTGATAAACAAGCGTGTGTCTTCGATTAATTTTTAGCTGGTTCTGAACTAAACATCCATTGGTGCGATTATAAAAATGGACTGTGAGATTAATGTCTATAAAGTATAACTAATACTAATCCAAGAAAAAATTTAAGCGACTTTAATTTGGTGATATCAACAAGAGCTTATCTACCAGTAGCAAATTTATATCAATCTAGAGGTTATCCTTTTTTTTTTGTTCAAGGGGTGGAAAATCCCTTCGGATCTCCGGCTCCTCGGGGAAACAGGAGCCAGGAGTATGTGGTGTTTCCACTAAAAACACCCCGACGATCGACCTCTGACGCCCTGCTCCGGGAGGACCCGGACCATGTTATTTCAGGTCCTTCCCGGATCGGCGCCAGGCCAGTTATCAGAAACCATTTCCCCCCTCCGTTCCGACCTCGTTTTAAACGCAACCAGACTACGTATTCTTCCCACACCGCGGAATTTTATACGCCACCAGAGTTCCCCGTCCTCCGGCGACCCGCGGCCCCGTCAGCGATTTCTAAAGCCGGCGCGGCGGCGGCGTCTTCTTCGATCGGGATCGACCCTCTCCCGATCCCGTTCAGCAGTCTCTTTCTGGAGCATTACTGCTTCACAGAAGGTTAACCTATCTACTGTTGTAATTTTTTTGTATTTTAATCATAAATATAGAAAGTATTGACACAAATCTGTCACGCATACTAATATCGACCAGTGGGCTGTTTTTTATGTCCTATAGCAGCCTGAACTAGACATAATCTTAATCTATACAAAGAAAACTGGAGCGTATGTATGTAATATCAAATGAACAGTTTTTTTAAACTAAACGTAAAACTTTCAGCCCGACCGGGGAACCGAACCCGTGACTTCTTGATTGGCAGTCGCTTACACTTAGTGTACACGACTTCCAATCAACACCAGTGTACTACAGTAACCGCTAAACCAACGAGACAGGCAGTCACGCCTCGAGAGAGCTTGACGCGTCCCTCGCCAGATGTGCCAGCGGCGATTCGCCCCTCTCTCCCCAATCTTCCCGGTCCGGGCCCAGGTCCGGTCGGGGCCGGTCCGGGTCAGTGTGTGCTGGACGCCGCCTAAGAGAGAGAAGTTCAGAAGGAGATCCCACCAGGGACTTCTCCTACTCCTAAACGGAGAAGCGCGGAGAGGGCACACTGTGTGGTTTTTAGTCGGTTCAAGTCCGACACACCACCCCGCCGTAACCCCCGGTAGGGTGACGGTTATGGGCAAAGCCATAGCAAAATAGTAGTTTAGATCTTTACACGGTTACGTGATTAAATAATTGTTTTACTAAAGTTAACGTACGTGCCCCCAAACAATAGTAATATTATAAATATTAAATAAGGAAGTATAAACAAACATATTGTCAATTAAGCAATTAAGTAAATAATATTTCATAGTAGCCCCCACCTAAAACTGTACACATATTACATTGTATATAAGCTTTAGTTTAAGTCAAATAAGCGGAGTCTTACAGAGATAAGAGAGTCATTATTAAAGCATTACAATCAACGTGTCGTCTCAATTGACTCCCTGGGATAACACGCAATAATTGGTGACCCCGACGTGATCTATTGGTATCTAGTGCTGATATAATACCGGGACGACCGGAACCCTATATGGTGTTCAGCAGTGAATCTAGAAAACAATAGCATTACGAAGTTATCACATCCCAAAAATGGCTCCAACAACAACTCCTTCAAGAGGCGACACGGGGTGCGAATCAGTTGCTGCTATCACCGTCACAGACAAACTACCGCAATTTTGGACAGACTCCCCACGTTTATGGTTCGCCCAGTTTGAAGCAATAATAGCACCACAAAAACAGGGCGAAGATTACAAATATAACATGGTAATATCCAAACTACCAAAAGAGGTCGTCCATCAAGTCAGTGACATATTAACTAACCCACCCAGCGAAAACAAGTACTCCACCATCAAGGAACGTCTAATAAACTGCTACGAAGAGAGCGAACACCGACGTTTCCACAGACTACTAGCAGAAATGGATCTTGGAGACCAGAAGCCTTCCCAGCTCTTGAGAAAAATGAAGGAAGCTGGATGTGGAAAAATAAACGACGACACTATTCGCCTGCTGTGGCTAAGGCAACTCCCCGCTTCGCTAACAGCGATATTATCGGTGACAAACAATATGTCGTTAGACAACTTGAGCGAATTAGCCGATAAAATTTACGAGAACTTGACCTACAACAAAAGAAATATTCAAGAAACAGCGGTTGACATTAACCTAGTTACAAACATAACGTCACAACTGGAAGCCATGCGAATAGAAATAAATGCATTACGCAGCATACGCGAGAATCGACCTATGCAACGCAGCAAATACCAAACACGACATACGCCACATTCACGGTCAAGGTCGCGCCACAGAAACTCACATAATGGGTTATGTTATTTCCATAATCGGTTCAAGCAGGATTCATATAGATGCAATAAGCCTTGTTCATGGAAAAATAACAGGCTATCGGAAAACTAAAATTAGCACAGAATACGACGGGCCTCTGTGCTATCCACCCAGCAAACCGTCTAACTATAACTGACTCAAACAGTGGTTATAGATTTTTAGTCGACACGGGTGCTAATATTTCGGTTATAAATAGCACAAATAAGGAGAGCCAAGCCTGCGAATACCAATTATTCGCCGCAAACGGGACCCCTATAAATACATATGGGGAACGCACTTTAACGCTTAACCTAGGACTGCGCCGAAGCTTTAAATGGACATTTACCATTGCCGATGTCAAGATGCCAATCCTGGGAGCTGATTTTTTGAATCATTATCAGTTATTAGTGGATATACACGGAAAAAAACTGATCGATAAAAAAACTGGTCTGAAAACGCCTGCCAAAATAGTAAGAACAAAAATTGCATCCGTGCGATCTATAAACGCTTCTCTACAGGAACCAATAAAGGGATTATTAGAGAAATATGAAGATATTACAAAGCCTAGATCAATGAATCTACAGACTAAGCACCGAGTACAGCATCAAATAATAACAAAGGGTTTCCCAGTATTTACGCGAGCACGTCCATTACCTCCTGACAAATACAGGATTGCAAAACAAGAATTCCAAGATATGATGGACATGGGAATATGCCGTCCTTCAAGCAGTCAATGGGCATCGCCACTCCATTTAGTCAAGAAGAAGAATGGCGAATGGAGAGCATGCGGAGATTACCGCGCACTAAATAAAATAACAGTACCAGACAGGTACCCGCTGCCAAGGCTACTCGATTTCACGTATGTAGCAAGCGGAAAAGGAATATTCAGCAAGATAGACATAAAGAAAGCTTTTCACATACTGCCCGTTGCTGAACCAGAGAAAACAGCGATAATAACCCCTTTTGGACTTTTTGAATTCATCAGAATGCCATTCGGGTTACGAAATGCAGCACAGTCCTTCCAAAAATTTATGGACTCTATATTCAGAGACTTGGACTACGTATTTGTATATGTGGACGACATATTTATAGCTGACAAGAAAAATAACCTTATGGAACATTATGAACACTTAGAGGAGGTGTTTAAGCGCCTACATAAAAACGGCATAACAATAAATACAAGCAAATGTGAATTCGCCAAGTCGGAGATTGATTTCCTCGGTTATCATATAACGAGCCAAGGGTTGACTCCTACTATGGAAAAGATTCAAGCTATAAACAATTACCCTAAACCACAAACGGTAAATGAGTTACGACGTTTTTTGGGTATGATTAATTTCTACAGAAGCAGTATTCCACACGCAGCAAAGCATCAAGCACCGTTAAATAAATATTTAATTAATAGTAAGAAAAACGATAAGACGGTTATCCAGTGGAATACGGAATCAAACCACGCGTTTGAACGCTGCAAGCAGGACATTCGACAATTAACTACATTGGCATATCCGGACAGCAACGCACAAATAGCGTTAATGACAGATGCTAGTCTCAAATGCGCAGGCGCTGTACTACAGCAGCGAAGAAAAACAAAATGGGAACCAATAGCTTTTTTCTCCAAATCATTTAGTGAAGCCCAAACAAAATACTCTACCTATGATAGAGAGCTGCTAGGAATCTACATGGCTATAAAACACTTCAGAAGACTCATAGAAGGACGAGAATTTACAGTCTACACGGATCACAAACCACTAATGCATGCTTTCGACAAGAAGCCATCATTGGATGATACCCCTAGACGAATCAGATATCTGGATTATATATCACAATTCAGTACGGATATCCAGCACATCAGTGGCCACAAGAATGTGGTAGCCGATGCCTTATCTCGAGTTATCGAGACGATAACCTTACCCTCTGCAATTGATTGGCACGAGGTAGAAAAATATCAAAAGAATGATAGCGAGTTAAAACGACTAAAAGCCAATAAATCATTAAAAATAGAATTAATACACTGTCCAAATGAAAATATTAAGATATATTGCGATATATCAACAGGAAAACAACGCCCTTTTATACCACTCAAATTCAGGAAAACTATTTTCGAAAGCTTTCATAACATTAGCCATCCTGGAAAGAATACTACGAGGAAACTTATTTCAGCTAACTATATATGGGAAAATATGAATAAAGACGTAAATGAGATGTCGGAGACATGTTTACAATGTCAACGAGCAAAAATACATCGTCATACAAAGTCACAATTCGGAGAATTCATGCCAACGGGAAGATTTTCCCATCTGCATATTGATTTAGTAGGACCTCTACCCACTTCTCAAAACAAACGATACATACTCACAATGATAGATCGTTGTACTTCATGGCCAGAGGCATTCCCAATAGCTGATATAACTGCAGAAACCGTAGCCAGAACGGTATACGAAGGTTGGATAACCCGATTCGGATGCCCTGAATACATTACCACAGACCAGGGACGCCAATTTGAATCTGAAATATTCAAAAATTTAGCAAACTTAATGGGAGTTCAAAAAATTCGAACCACCCCATATCATCCACAGTCAAATTCTAAAGTAGAACGATTGCACACAACATTAAAAACTGCATTGATAGCAAGAGGAAACACAATTAATTGGACAAAAGAGTTAGCTACCGTTTTATTTGGCATACGTACGAGTTTACGGCAAGACACAGGATTCTCGGCAGCTGAACTAGTATACGGTTCAACAATTAGACTGCCTGGAGCATTTTTCGAGACACAAAATAACTCAACGTACACAGATTTTATCAGAGAAATTAAGGATAACTTGGAACACATGATTTCGCGTCCACAAAGACAAAGCAAGAACGACAAGATATTCGTACACCCACGTTTAGCGGAATGTAGGCACGTTTTCTTACGTTGTGACCGACTACGGCCCAGCCTCACACCACCGTACGAGGGACCTTATCTTGTCATCAGTCGCAATGATAAGATCTTCACGATCTTGATAAACGGAAAACAAAAAAGTGTAGCTATCGATAGACTCAAACCAGCATTTATTTTAAACAATAGCAAGATAAGCGAACGAACAATCGGAGACAAGATAACAGAATCTTCACAAGCAGATAAGCAAACAGAAAAAAGGACACGTTCTGGTAGAGTCTCCCACCAGACGGTTAGATTCCAATTATAATATATAAACCAGAAATATACAACAATAGTATATAATAGTAATATATATAATAGTAATGTAAGGATGTTTCTTCTCTTTAGAGGGGGAATATCTATGGGCAAAGCCATAGCAAAATAGTAGTTTAGATCTTTACACGGTTACGTGATTAAATAATTGTTTTACTAAAGTTAACGTACGTGCCCCCAAACAATAGTAATATTATAAATATTAAATAAGGAAGTATAAACAAACATATTGTCAATTAAGCAATTAAGTAAATAATATTTCATAGTAGCCCCCACCTAAAACTGTACACATATTACATTGTATATAAGCTTTAGTTTAAGTCAAATAAGCGGAGTCTTACAGAGATAAGAGAGTCATTATTAAAGCATTACAATCAACGTGTCGTCTCAATTGACTCCCTGGGATAACACGCAATAACGGTCCATGATGATATTCCACACGTACGCTTTTTAGAAGCTAAATACGGTGACCGCTCTACACCGTACACTTGAAAACGCCAAACGCGGAGATTGAGTCGCTTTTTAGAAGCGCGACACAGCAGCTGAACGCTACTCTCCGTACACATTCGGATGCCGGAAGCATCGATTTGGCATCTGAGCAGTCGCTAAAACGCGCGTTTCCGATACCGCGATCGAACGCAGGAAGTCGCTAAAACGCGATGCAGCATCGATGCAGTCGCCAAATCGCCGATCGCCGATGCTAAAAGTACTAGCTACTTTTAGCATCGGCGATCGGATGCGGTGCGGTGTGCGGTGGCCCTAACTCCTGAACTAACAAAGTTATCTAAGCCTAAAGTACCTACATCACTTGGATTACTATCAAGATTTTGTTCAGATTGTTGTTATAGGGGAGATACCCTAAATAAAATATTTTTCATGAGTAATTTAGCACTTTTTCGACGTAACAATAGGTATCCATGCAAGTTTCATCTTTCTAGCACTAACCGTTTGGACGGTAAGTCTAGGACGGACATGTACGGTTTTACCTGAATATTAGATAGTTTTTTCACGAAGCGACTGGCATCGGACCTCCGCAATAACCTAAACTAAAAATTTGTTTCTAGATTATAAATTTCAAAGTCATTGGTTTACAGTCCATTTTATTTATAGCGAAATTTGTTTTGTTATTAAGCATAAGGTGCAATCTTCGACAGATTTTTTTAAAGGTATTTATCTGATAAACAAGCGTGTGTCTTCGATTAATTTTTAGCTGGTTCTGAACTAAACATCCATTGGTGCGATTATAAAAATGGACTGTGAGATTAATGTCTATAAAGTATAACTAATACTAATCCAAGAAAAAATTTAAGCGACTTTAATTTGGTGATATCAACAAGAGCTTATCTACCAGTAGCAAATTTATATCAATCTAGAGGTTATCCTTTTTTTTTTGTTCAAGGGGTGGAAAATCCCTTCGGATCTCCGGCTCCTCGGGGAAACAGGAGCCAGGAGTATGTGGTGTTTCCACTAAAAACACCCCGACGATCGACCTCTGACGCCCTGCTCCGGGAGGACCCGGACCATGTTATTTCAGGTCCTTCCCGGATCGGCGCCAGGCCAGTTATCAGGCCCTACCCCGGGGGAAACCATTTCCCCCCTCCGTTCCGACCTCGTTTTAAACGCAACCAGACTACGTATTCTTCCCACACCGCGGAATTTTATACGCCACCAGAGTTCCCCGTCCTCCGGCGACCCGCGGCCCCGTCAGCGATTTCTAAAGCCGGCGCGGCGGCGGCGTCTTCTTCGATCGGGATCGACCCTCTCCCGATCCCGTTCAGCAGTCTCTTTCTGGAGCATTACTGCTTCACAGAAGGTTAACCTATCTACTGTTGTAATTTTTTTGTATTTTAATCTTATTTAAAGAAAGTATTGACACAAATCTGTCACGCATACTAATATCGACCAGTGGGCTGTTTTTTATGTCCTATAGCAGCCTGAACTAGACATAATCTTAATCTATACAAAGAAAACTGGAGCGTATGTATGTAATATCAAATGAACAGTTTTTTTGCTAAATGCATATCAAAGTGTTTACGACACTAACATTATTTATTTTTTTATTTTATTCTGTCTGTCTGTTTGTTCCAGCTAATATCTGGAATGGCTGAAGTCATTTTGACTAAAATTTCACTGACAGAAAGATGATGACACAAAAAGTAACTTAGAGTAATGTTTTTAGAGTTTTTTAGAGGATTTCGGAACAACTAGACTATCTTCACTTCGCGGCGTTACTCGCTATTTACAACAATAACTACGGGTGAGACCGCTAGTCAAGTAATAAAGTATACTAAGCGAAGAGCTTTACATAGTTTAAATAATATCAGTGTTGTACAAAATATCAGCAAAAATAGATGTGCTTATTCAGATATGAGGAATAAATAAAGATTAATAATAAATATAAAGATTTGATATCATAAAGATTAACTGTATTTGGATTTTATACAAAGGCAAACTTAACTGAAAAAACCAACCTGATTCCGTCGTAAAGGCATTTTTTTGCACCAATGTTTTCTGCCTAAACGACAACTTGAGTCAATGTGGAAATGGTTTATTGACGAAAAGTTCACTGTCAAAATGAATCTAAAAATGTAAACAGAATAATTTAATGTCAATGTCAAACAAGTCAAACACGAAACACTGATTTCATAATTTGAGCTCGTTCAAGATAGCTTTAAATTTAAAAAACAATATCTAAATAAAACTCCAAATTTAAGAACAGTATTCAGATACCCTAAAAACATGGAGCTTCCATACGAGGTATGTTATTCATTCAGCCAATTTACACTTTTATATTCAGAAATTAGATTTCCTGTTTCTTTGTTAACTTTTTATATCACTTTTTCACGTGATTATCGATAACGTAATTATTTATTTGTTTGTTTCTTTTTATATAAGGTTCGACAAAACTAAAATATTCTATTACATGTAAATACAAAGAATTATGTGTTGTTTGGATAACTAAGGAGCTATGAATATAAAATTCAAGTATAACTTACAAATATCTCTTTCAGGTATTAGTTTATCTCTTTAAATATCTACCCAAATCTGACAGAAAAGCTGCAAGTGAGACTTGCCGATCTTGGTACCTAGCTGCAAATGATCATTGCTTTTTAAGAAAAAAAACAGCTATATTTTACAAATCAGTGTTAAATGACGAGTCATCATCTCCTCTACAAATCTTTGAAAACTCACCCATAATATATAGCAATTACTTATTCAATGAAGTAGAAATATCAAGCAAACAAAATGAATTTTGGAATAAATTAGGTGATCATATTAGAAGCTTGACTTTTCGAAACTGTGATATATGCGAGAATACATTTGTTTATGTATTACAAAAGTGTACAAATCTGGAAATATTAAATGTACAAAGTTGTAAAGATCTATTTATGTCTGGACGGTTGTTAGAAGGTAAAACAGAAGGTCTTTTAACTGAAAACTTGGAGAATTTAAAAGCTTTGGGCCTGTCAGGTAATCAGTTTTTAACTGATGCTTTGTTTAATAGATTTGTATCTGCAGCACCTGCTTTAGAAGAACTAAACTTATCAGGATGCTCTCTACAATTTCATGGAGGTTTAGTAAAAAAATTCTATCCTCCAACTACTGATGTCTTTCAAAACCCATCAGAGAGTGTCCTAACATTTTATTATGTATTACAGTTTATAAATGCTAGAGCTGATATTATAAAACGGTTGTATTTTTCTAATACTCTCATTGATGGAACAGCACTAAAATCTTTGTCAGAAATAGAGAATCTAAAGCTGGAGTCACTTGAACTACACTTTTGTGATCAACTTACTAATACAGGCCTACTTGCTCTCACTAATCATCAATCATCCTTGAGAGAACTTGACATAGGGTTGTGCACTCGTGTGACTGATCAGTCACTTGTACATATATGTAAAAATCTAGTCAATTTAGAATACCTTAATATTCAGCGATGTCGAGCTGTAACAGACTTGGGGATAGCTGAACTGCATAAGCTAAAGAAATTGAGGTCACTCAATATTTCCCAATGTGAGCTATTAACTAAAGAGGGTGTCCAAAATGGTATTTGTGCTGAGGAAAATAATACCTTAGAGGAATTGGATATAAATTCTCTAAATATAGATCAATCAGGCTTAATTATGATTTCGGAACAACTTCCAAAATTGCGCATACTGAACTTAAGCTATTGCTTCAATGCTGTCACAGACACCTCTATACAAGTCATTTTTAAGAATCAACTATACCTTCAAGTATTGAAAATGAGCCATTGTGATAAGGTTTCGGATGCTGGTTTAACTGGTATGGGTAAGGTTGAATCAGAAGAGGGTGAGGATCGTCCAATAATGTCTAACTACAGTGAAACTCAAATGCCTGGAAGGATTCATCTCGGTTCCAGAGCTGAAGAAGAAATAGTTCGTGATGCTAGAAGGAAACGAGATGTCATGCTTATGTGCGAGAAACTGACAATGGATACATACTCAGGCTATTCCTTAGCCCGATTGAAACACATCAAGGAGTTGGATTTGAGTGGATGTAATAGAATAACAGATGTAAGCTTGACCTATGCATTCAACTTTAAAGAACTAGTCAATATGAACTTAAGTAAATGCCAGCAAATCACTCACAGAGGTCTGGAACATTTAGTAAGAAATTGTCCAAGTATTGAATACTTCAATCTCATAGATTGTTACAATTTAAAAGATGAAGCTGTTGATCAAATTGTCAGATGTCTAAGAAGATTAAAGCACCTAGAACTGAGGGTAACTATTTAAATCTGTTTTAACTTTCATAAAAACAAGTGTAGGAGTAAATTTAGTATACAAATCGATAACGCAAAAAATGGCACCATCCCCGCATGAAATACGTCCACTGTAGACCTCTGCCAAGGCTCTCCACATGAACTGGTCCTATCCTGGTCACATCCAGACCAACGTACGTAGATTCCAGTCCACGCTCCATCTTCCAGTACTTAGTAGCCACCCCAGAATTTTTTAGCCAAATTGATGGTCAATGTCCGTGTGGTGATGGATTAAGAATTTTGAAAGATTAAGAATTAAGAAATTTTGGCCTACTATAACCCATCTGGCCAGCGTGGTATAGTAGGCCAAAACCTCCTTTCTAAGAAGAGGCCTATGTCCAGCAGTGGACTGTTAAAGGCTGTTGATGATGATGGTCAATTGTCTCTGAGTAAATACTGTAGACGTTAACATTTATTTCTTACAAAAGAAAAAATCGCTTGTAGAAATGATTGAAAATTCTATTTATTTACGAACATAATTACTATTTCAGGGGTGTAATCAACTTACAGACCGGACTTTAGAAGCAGTAAAAAAACACTGTGAAAAACTTCAATATTTGGACGTGCAAGGTTGCCGCAACATGTCACCAGAACTTGCCTGTACCATCGGCTCATTGCCTACACTCCATACTGTTTTAATGTCCAAGCCTGGGCCGTACATTGCAGATGGAAAGAAACAAAGAGAGCCTGCCCCGGCCTTCTTGCCCGCGTTAATGAGAAAATTACGTTTACATTGATTAATATAATGCAATAGTTTCGTACATCGCGAGTTCGTGATATTCATTACAGTTTTTGTCTTGCTTTTACACAAACATGGTATGTAAGTACATTTATATGTTTTCGTTACATTATATTGGCCTTTAAATTGTGTTATGCATTGAATGAATTTTTCATGTTTGTCATAGAGTTTATATCCTGGTATTAATCTGTTGTATTATAGCACCACTACAATCACATACGTTATTTGCTAAGCAATGCACAAATGTAAATGATTGTCACCTATCGACGTCATAACGCAGCTCAAGGTGACAACGAGACTTGAATGTTTAAGCCTTGTACGGAAATAAATTATTCAATCAGTGAAAGTTTAGTAGTTTACAATATAATTGAGATGTATTATTTAGTTAACTTTAGTGAATTATAATTAAATTATCATTCAAGTTGTTGCAAAAAATATGGTCATATTTTGGCGCAGTAGTTGAAACAGTCGCCTCTCTGCTTCGTACTGTGCCGAATGTTGTGGGTCTGATCCTCACATCGGACAACACTTTATTATTCTGTCTGGTCTGGGTATTCTTTGTGTCCGTTTCATGTATGTTTGTAAAGTCCCCCTTTCACTCTTATCGCAACATAAATGATATAAGCTCAAAGAATTCCCTGTTATTCTCATCTAATATTCCATCGTTAACTCCCTTTTTATTATTAAATTAAACTACAAACATTTTATTACTTCACTTACAATTTTATTTATTATATATATAATGTTAATTTATTAAAGGTCTTTACATAAACAAACATACTAAAATGTATCAACGTTTTCTATTTGGTAATAGCTATTTTGGAACGCACGAATACTATAATTTATTAAAAAAAAATTGAAAGCAATTCCGATAAGCATTTATTTTTACTCCATTGCGTTAGAAGGAGGGTAATGATTTTCGAGCGTAGATATGTATGTACGTCCATTTCTTTGGCATGCCCTACAACCCAAGCGGGTGGACGGATTTTGTCATGAGAGTCCTTTTTCTTACCCTACCAAGTGGGGTATCGTTAGATAGGTATTTCAAAATATTAAGAGGTTTCTAAGACGATTCGTTTGCGAGTTATTCCACTTTAAAGGGCACATGTTTTGTAAAAACAGGACGTCCCTTCCCCCCTCCCCCGCTAAAAGCTAAACAGCTGGTTTAAAAGAGCTGGAAAAATTCATGATGGTTGTTCATATGATGAACTTTAAAGGGAAACTATAACGGGGGTAGATGACTTTGTTAGTTCATGAGTTAAAGAGGCCTATCTTGTAAAATGCGCTTTCTTGTAAAACTTCATACAAAACTAACGCATTAATAAGTAAACATAACAATTATCTATTAGATATGATTTTAAATCTTCGTACCAATATGGGTGACTGAGGAACCCTATTCTATGCGTGGCCTGACACGCATTTTGGCCGATTTTTTTTTATTTTTTCTAGCGTTGCTAGATTATAAAAAGGTCTTTGAACTGTATTATATCTGATATTATTTTTTACTATTATTAGTTTCAAATTCTTAAAGGAGCACCCATAAGAATATTATTACTATAAATGCACTTGTACTATACATAAATCATTAGCAAAATAATTGTATGCGCTTCAAAAGTCTACCAAAAATTAATCCTCCCTGGTATCTAAGTAAGGCAAGTTGCATGAAATAAAAAAAAATGTGTTTATTCTATTGTTTTTTAAATGTTTATTTCGTTATTAATTCTTCTTTCTGTAATATATTTTGATTTTTATTAGTTATTCCAAATCATAATGTTTGATTATTGCTATAAAATAATTTTAAGATTTTTGTATATCTCAATCTTATTTCCCGCCTTTAAAATGCTTTTATTGTACTGTCTCATAAATACAATACATGTATAATGATTAGAACAACCTGGAGACAAGCTTTTATATTTATCTACCTACTCTGAGATGACCTGCCCCTACCCTATGAAAACTTGTTCCACATTCATATGAAAGTATCACTGAATTTATAGAAATCTTATTGATAAATGTAAAGCTATGGATACAAAAATAAAATATATCGTCATTCCGATAACGTCACAGAAATCGTAATTGATTATGTACACGACTAGTCACGTGATGATAAAATATTCAGCAACAATGTTTTGTTGCCTAAAACCTAGTACCAACACATCTTATCTACAATTCACAATCCTGATAATTCTGTTCATTGTCTTAAATCTTTACTAAAAGTAAATGTACGAGTACCTATACTAATAATACCGGCTTATACGGATACTATATTATATTAATTTTAGATTCTTCCTATACCGGAATGATAGCTGTGATAACGTATTTATTTATACCTATTGTATTAACATTTTAATTAAGTACAAAATTGCTAAAAAATAGTCAATAAAATATAAAAATATATGTTTTTTTATTTTTCTTTTGTCAGCGAATAAGAGTTTAGTCATGGGCTGCGGCAGTCAATCCCCATCAGAAATATTTAAAATTGAAGTGCTGTAATTTTTAATTATCAGCTATTCACTGCATATGAAAGTATATACACGTACATACAAAACACAATTTTTTCAATGTTGTCAGTCTGGTTGCTGCGGCTAATCTCTGGAACGTCTTACAGATTCGTCACGTCCGGTACCTTCCAAACGGTTAATGCTAGAAAGATGAAATTTTGTATGGATATGCGTTTTATCACGTCGACCAAGTGTTTAAATAAAATCATGAAAAATATTTTTATTTGGGGTACCTCTCCTATACGTAAAGTGGGGATGATTTTTTTTCTCCCGTCTACCCCATCGTGTCATTCATCATTGTGCTCAATTGTATCATTCGATAGGTCTTTTAAAAACATTCAGAGGCTGCAGAGACAATTTAATGATTTAAAACTCATAACCTGTTCACCTTTAAAGGTCGTTAGGGTTCCGTAGTTCATGACTCAGAACCATCGATCTATTGATCGATGCTCAGATCCCTTATAGATTCGTCATGCCCGTCCGTCCTCAACCTACATCCCAAACAGTTGGTGCTAGAAAGATGTAACTTTACATGAAATATGTTGTCAACTTCGTACCGCCTTAGAATAGTAATTCTTAATAAAGTATTGTGTTTAGCTATAGTTATTATCTGATAGTGACAAATCGACAGCAGCGGCAACTAACGGGCCCCGGCAGGTACCGCCAAAATCGCTTTGTTCCTGCCTTTTAAATCGGTAATATCTTCAAAAGTATTAATTTAAATTAAATACTGTAAAGGGCCATATTAATCTATATTAAATACTCAATGTATTTAAGGTACATAATTAGATAAGGATTAATACTCTATTGCATAAAATCGCTTCGTAAATAAGCCATTATTTCTCGTAAAAAGAAAAAAAAATGGTTATTGTGGGTTATCCCTAGGAGATAGATATATACCGTCGCGGACTTTTCTGTAGACCTTTTTAAGATGTACAATACTGTAGTACATTATTTTGATCTATCTCATAGGGTACAGCCAGCGTTTGCAATGTAAGCGTAAAAAACATCACATTAGAAACCTCTAAAATTATTATTTACTATAATATGCATGTATTATACATAAAAACCTTCCTCTTGAATCACTCTATCTATTAAAGAAAAGGGCATCAAAATGCGTTGCGTAGGTTAAAAGATGTAAGCATACAAAGGGACAGAGAAAGCGACTTTTGAAAATATTCATGATGGTAGCCCATAGGAAAACTATAACGGCTGAGATAACTTTGTAAGTTAAAGAGTTATAGAGGCCTAACTTTAAAATAAGCTTACTTGGAAAACTTTGTACGAAAATAATTATTCAGTAAACAATTAACTCTTGGATACGATTTGAAAGCTACTCTCCATTATGGTACGGAACCCTATTCTATGCGTAGCCACGCACTTCGCCTATTGTATTTTAGTGACCGTATATAATAACAGCTTCAATATTTTGAAGTTCCTAAAATCGATGTTCAGCACTACTTTAACTGCTTTTCCACGAACGACTGAGGTTACCAGAGTCCAAACGCCCCTCCCTTGATTCAGTGGGTGGAACTAAAAGGGAAGTAACGCTTGACTCTAGAGTTGCCTCTGTGTGACTTGTCTCTGCTTGTTTCCCCCACTATACGAAAATAAAACTATATTTAGTTTTTTTCGTTATATGAGAATGTCTTTGCTTTCTAGAGGGCATTAAATATAATAAAACATTTCTTTTTTTTTCAATATTATATTACATTGAATTTAAAAATAACTTATATTAACATAGTTATTGTGATTTACCTTAATTGATCTTACGAAACTTTGTTCATAAACATTCTATGTTATTATACAATGGCTGCAATGTAAAATGTAAAAAAAGCTGGTTACATTTTTAAGAGTATATGGAAAAATTAACTTAATAATTTTATATTATTATAATTGATTAGGTATAAGTGAAAACAGATAAATAAGTTAATCGCATTCTTAATCTAGGCAGCAACTGAGCCAGCTCAGTCACAAAACTGGTCTTCGACTTTTAAATCGCTACTTTGCTGGTTTAATAAGTAGATAAGACCCTTTTCAGTATCGTTTATCAAATCTTATTTATGTCTTTTTACTTATATGGACAGTAATTATAACAATAAACAGAATAACATCACTAGGATTTAACCAGCAACTGACGGAAATATTTTTAAATACTTCGTTTTTAAATTATATCCGCCGATAATAAATTAAAACCTGGCGTTTTAATTTAAATAAATATTGACAAATGCAAGTTTTGGAGGTTTCATTTGCGTTACGTACCTTGTTAAAGGAAAAAAGATTACTTTTCGAAACTTCTTAGCAATTTCAACACTATAGAAGAGCTCTACAGATTTAAACGTACAAATTAAGTTAGTAGGCAATGCACTGCACCATGGTTTTTGCTCAACAAAGTTGACCGCGAGGTATCGGAAAGCTATCCTTTTCCTAAGCGAAGCAAAATATATGTTGATAAATTAGGTTAAGATGGTGCCTAAAAAGTTTAATTTAATTCCTAAAAATAAGTCTTATTTAACAATATTGTAATAATATATTGTTATATGCTTAAAAATTATTTATACATTCTATGTCAACAGACAATACCTCTTTATGAGCGAATCATAAATATATCTTTAAAAGTAATTTTGTATGTATGTACATAACTATCCCTGTCCATTTTTATTCTAATTCCGTGAATGCAGTTTGACTGCTAAATGCTACCTAAACGTCTTGGAGATGTTTAATTGATGAAATGTAGTAAGTAAGTAATTTAATATTGCACAAACATGTAATGAAACAGTGAAAAATTTCGATGATCTCCTGTTTGACATTTCTTTTTTTTTGTCACAAAAACCACTCGAGGTTTTAATTATTAATTCAAAGTACTATTTGAACTTGTTAAGGCACCAAAGCAACTGGCTACATGTACATTGCTGTTATCATTTCAATTTGAAAATCTATTTTATTAGTCTTATATTGAAAAGCTTCAGCTGCTCATTAGACTTGGTTATCACTTTTTGTCACTTTACAAAATAAGGGTAAACATATAAAATAATCACAGGTAAAATAAATGTTATAGATTCAAAGCGACAATAATTGGTGGTTACATATATACATTGAAGAACTAAAATAATAGGACTCCTCACCACTGACTAGCAAAGTTATTTCATAGAGCAATATTACTGTACCTACTTGCTTAGAAAAGAAAGACGCTTCAAATCATATAATATAATTTTACTAAGCAGTGGCAGATAATACGGTCGCTTACAATGATTATTACGTTACATAAATTTTATAACTGTACATATAAATTACAGTAGTATTAACAAGAACTAAAGACATATACAAACGTAATACAATATAGATATGTGGGTAATATGAGTTTTCACCCGAAACCATGTTAAGGGTATCCGAGACGTAGATGCATAACTTACATCTAAATTTTTGGTAAAATTTTGCATAAAATTTAAACACGAATCAACAAACTAGAAGAAGCTGTGTTACAGATTAAGTCGAAATGTTACACATATATAAATATATTACTTCTCTATTTTTATCAATGTCAAAGCGCAAAGAGCAAATCAATTGTTAAAAATGTTTTCCTGAGTAATTAGATATTTATACTATAAACTACACTTATCAGATTTAAAGTCAGTCCACTCAAAAAGTACCTAATTTCTCAGTCATATGAGCATCTTCATTTCTTAGATGAGCGTTTTTTCTTGTGCCGTCTTTTCTTACTATTAGGCCTTTCTCATGGTTTTATCGTGAAGGAGGGTGATCGTATCTGCACTTGAGGTGTGTTAAGCACGGAGCTGCTCGGCGATGGAGGTTCGCACACATCCTGAGAATCGTCGCACTCCAAATCTGGTATGCTTATATCCTCAAAGTCTGGAATATTCCCTGTATACGAGATTAGCTGATTCCCTTCAACTGAAAGTTACCCAAAAAAATAATATTATTATATTTGAAGTCAATTGTTCAGAGCAACTGCAATTAACTTCTTATTCTAATTAAAAATATATATGCTTTAGGAAATACTCTACCACAAAAATGAAGTATTTATTAAATGATCTGATAAACACTTACCCGCCCAGTTCTAAATATATCGGCTATAGAAAGTAATAGCTGTTATAATTAGATAATACAACGTGTTACAAGAAAAGGTATATTAGTGCGTAGCCCAACGGATTTAGATAACAATAAAAAAAAAAACGGAAAATGCTTTCCCTTGAAAAGCAATATAATTATTACTTATATAGCTTTCCATATTATACGAGTAGTTAGTCCTCTATTTCATTCACTAGACCTACAATATGATACTCAGAGAAAAAGAACACGTTTCTGTAAGACGTTGTATAATGGACATTGTATGACACCTGACAGATTTGTATTCCAATTTTCGCCAATCTTAAAATACATTAAAATAATTTCCTGGAATAAAGGCAGAGTAGGTAATCAAATCAATTTGCCTCAGCTGGTCAGAGACGCTATAGGGATAGTCCGAGAACATACACACATGAACTATCTTTTACATAATAGATGACGACCATGGTCTTAGATCTAAACCTGCTTAGATCGTAATTTATTTCTAAATTTTTCTTTCTGTCAAGAATCAAGCTTTTTCAGATTCATGTTTGTAAATAACTTCCTGAGAACAGTATTTCATAAATAACAACTGTAAGCAGCATTATAGAATTTTATCTCATAATCTTCATGCGACTTTATAAGCAGATACAAACCTATTTAATAAACCTAATATTTATTTTATAACTCTTAGACAGTAGATAACTTTGAAGAACTATAAAATTTTACGTCTATAACTAATGTTAATTACTGCCAATATACATACATACATAGCCCACTCCCAAAACTATGCTAAACAAAACTAAATATACCTTAAAACAGATATGTAACAATAATATTTATAATATTCTATTTTTTAACTTTAAATCTAATAATAATAATAAAACTAAATTTGCAAGTCTGACATCATTGTTATTAGGCATGTCGATCACATCGTTTGATCGAGAATCGATCCTTAAAATCAGTTGTACGACCTTGATTTAATTCGGACCGTTTTAAAAATCCTCGAAACAGATCAGTCGGTCTGAAACCCGTTTAAACATTTTAATACACTTTAATAATAATATTTTCAAAATAAGTAAAGATATTCCTTCCAAGAAATAAATTTATATTTTTAAATAAGGCGAACTAATATTCAAGAATCGAGCGACAATCGATTGTGAAACAATCTAATTAATTACGATCTCTTCTTTTCTTCTTCTAAGTCAAATTGACATGCCTAATAAGTTTTAGTAACTTACAAAGCAGCTTGGATGATAAAACTTAACATTCACTTATGGACGCATTCACAATCATAGTTGAATTGACTTATTTTTTTAAATCGTGCGACTGAGGTAATAATTACTTGGATTCTGGAAAGTAAAAGTTTAATAAATGCCAATATTAGCAGTTAAGTAGCCAAACACTAATTCATTATTTTCATCACAAAGAAAATACGACTAATTAGTTAGATCAACACCTCTATTTGTGAATTGCATTCCATACAAGAAATTTTAGCACCAAAATATACTAAATGATATGTAGTAAGTGTAACAATTTAAAAATTAAAATGTCGTGCAAAATAGATTCTTATTTTACAATTCTACTTCAAAACATAAATTACTACCATTATCCTCTGTCAACAGTTGCTGCGCACGATTGTCATCACCGCTTACATTCGTTATTCCACCGTTCTGCTTCTTCGCTTTAATTAACAACAACATACAATTACAGTTAACACTTAACATTTATTTAAAACTATTGTACCTATTAACGAAGAAATACTCCAACGGCATACAATGACGTTCTTGCAGAATACGTGGCGTTATAAATTATTGCGAGTGTTCCCGTGCACTGGCCGACAGTAGTACCAACCAAATAAACAACAGGTAAATAGATTCGTACTTTACACTTTAATATGATTAAATTCAAGTTATTTTTATGAATTCTTAAAGTTTATAATTGTATTGTTTCCATATAATTGTTACCAACTAATTGTACACAGTGTAGAACTTGCTGTTGATTAACGTAGTCATTTTTGCAGAGACAATATTTTTCCCTAATCGTAGCACTGACCGGCACCACCACGATTATATTAACCCTTTACCAAAAAAAATCCAACACGTCAATTGGCCGAGACGCGGTTAGCGTTGAAAATAATCTTGAAAGATGAAGTAGCAACATTCTACTTTGCTGGAGTGGTCTCGCTGTTACCGATCAGCCAATCAAAATCAATCATCGGATATTGTTTGGTTGTACTTGTATCTACAATTAACATAAACTTGAAATATAACTGAGAAAACATATGGGTTGCCTTTCATTACGCGCAATGATTGCTGGTAGAAGACGTGCGTGCATTCTGATCTGTATAAATTGCGAGTGATATACTCCTTATTACATTTACATTGCTTTAAGACTTACCGCTGTAGATTAACTTACAGACAAGCTCGTAAAAAGGCATTCGTTTAATGGAAAAAGCAAATAACGAAAATCTATTGGAAGGTGGCGCCAGACTTGCTCAATTGCTGATCGATAACAAAAACTTGATTATCATGAAGTGATTATGATGTTTATGTCACAATAGAAAATCATACCTTTTTGATCTCTGTGCTTTTTTCTTGTTGGTATAATCATACGATTATAATAATTATTCCTGATATTTTACTGTGGATTGTAAAATTTATCAAAACGATCGCATCATTTTGTCAAATGTCGGTTTTTTTTCAAAAAGACGTGGCAAGTGTGATGTCATCTTTTTAGACGATTTTGTTATGCGTTATGAGAGAAAATTAAATAGCAACTGTAGTGATACACTCAGCAATGCAGGACGTGTGTACGCATTCACACATTCCGAATGTTAATTTCAATATTTTGGGTTGAATGGAACATATAATAAAACTAGGTATGTACAATTTTACCGTAACTTACCATTATTGGGTGTTTTCGCCTTGTCGTCCATAGTATTATACGGTAGTCCATAGAATGGATCTTCAGACCCAAACAACTAGAATACAAAAAATAATTGAACACAATTTTCATAAACTGAATAATATTTAAAGTGATAATATTAATAAAGATAATTTGTAACATTAAGACAAGCTCAGAACGCGCACTCATCACAATAAGGACATGTTTTCTGTAAAAGACTTGCGAAAAGCCAATGCCAATGCTCATTTACGATATAATTTATTTTGCAATGCAAATGGCATTAGGAATATATTTTTTGTTACGTATTCACAAATCAATCTTTATCTAGCAACTAACACTTCTGTCGATCAAGTTTTAATTACATAATTATTTGTTGTATGTTGACAGGTAGGTATAGCGAGAGACATCGATGGTAATAGTCTTGAATCAGCAGTCTATGGACAATAAAAATTAGTTTTATTTTCTCCTTAACAAATTCGTCGGACCGATATCCGAGAGAGATGCATTTGCTTCCCAATCAAATCCTACAATACTATGTACTAAATAAATTAAATCATCTTACTAATAAATTGACGTCATTCAAAGTGGTACGTAGAATCATACCTGCGTTAGTGGGGAGGCGAATTCCACACAAGGCTCTACATGCGGTCACAACACGTTGTCTGCAACGTGACTGCGACAGTGCTACCAACCTAACAACACTTAATGTGAATGTTTACAATACGACGCGAAGTGAATTTTTATATGTGTGAGTATTCAGTTCTTATAGGTGCGTTCAATATAACGATATCACAACACTTACGTAAATATCTTATAAGAAATCACTATGAATTTTAGATAGCTTTGTGTAGAACATAAATATTATAAAAGAATCATCTATTCTAAATTTATTCAAAGTTATACATTTACCCCAAGCAGTGTGCTTGTATCAAAGGCATAAGGATCATTTCGAAGCAGCTCCCTCAGCGATTCAAGATCCGTTTGCATAGCATCCAACTGATCGTCTATATCATTCCTGTAACATTACAGTTTAGTTACTTAAAATACTTTAAAAATTATATTTCAAACATCACCCCATAAAATTACATGTAAACAACAAAATGACCTAATTCTTTTTCTGATTTTAGGGAAAGATCTTTATAATTTAAAGCTTAAGCTAAAGTAGTTGGTAGTAGGGTGTAACATTTTGTAAAAAGCTCATTAAATAAAGCTAAATTAAAATGTAGTTATAAATAAATAAATATTTGTATGTATTTTAGAATCAGTTTCAACAATAATTTAAAACACCTAAGGCACAGACATCTGCAATCTAAATAGATAGAAATTGTACTTGTCAAATATTGAAAAATATACTTGATTTACATATTTACAATCGATAAATTACACTTAAGAACATATCCTGACTGAGAATCAAATTTACAATCACTAATTAATCATCAAAGAGAATAATTATATCATTTTGGTAATAAAAATTATTTCTGGTCTACCATAGATACATATCAATGATTTTAACCTTCCGTCATAATATGCAACAGATCTAGGACTACTTATTATAATAAATATTTATATTAGGCCACTGCAGCAATTCTTGTTATTCGGAATAATTATCATATTTTAAACATACTTGTTTGAATTTGTTCCACAGAAGGGAGAATAATCCTCTCGATTTTTGCTGATGTTATCCCTCCTAATCCTGAATATTAAATCACATTTACATTATAAAGATGGAGGATACTTAATTCTTAGCCAAAAAGAAAGATAATGATTTTTACATTGTATAAATGTATGTTCTATAGTAGTGTCTAAACTACTGAACCGATTTTAATAAATCGGTTCAGTAGTTTAGACACTACTGAACCGATGTATAGGTGTCCATAGATAAATAATAATGGCGAGGGTGACGTATGCTATATATTTTAACAATTTTTTTTTAGGTTTTGCTATTTAGAGGTAATATGACTTCATCATGTCTTGATATGAAATATATAGAAGGCTGTGTGTGTATTGTAATTATGTCAAGTGAAAACTTTGGGTAAGACAGACATCATAAGGCGTGAATGAATGGCAAATAATTATAGATAGTAATATATACCTCGACTGAAATCTGTTAATGTTACTATTATTGTTTACAGTGGCAAGAGACATGTTGTTCCAATCAAAGTCATCTTGAAGTTCTGTTTTAATATCGGCTAAGTTCACATGAGGTTCAGTGTTTTTCTGAACTTTTTTGTATTTCTTGTTAGAATTGTCAGAATCTGTTTTTTCCATTTTTATATTGACACCACTTATCAGTTTATCCTGTAAATTTGATAGGAGTGATTCCTGGACAAGGTCCTGTAATGTGTTTTGCATATTGATGTCTTCAGTTCCAGCAATACCAACATCACTAACAGAATCATCACTAGCAAATATTTCAGCAGGAAGTTTCAAGTCTGCTGTAGGGTTTAGAACATTGTATGTGTTCTGTTGTGATAGACTCTTTCCAGGTTGTGTTGCATATTTGTTACCATTAGTGTGACCTTGTGATTTATTCACAGTTTTTGGAAATATTTGTTCAAGTATTGGCTGCTCTATAGATCCAGTGGGGGTTGTTGGGGTAGGTGATACTGATGTAATAATAGGAAGGCTGTCACTTGATCTCCGGGTACCATAGCGGCGATTCGAAGGATACATTACTCTCTGGACACCTGAAAATGTATTTTATTAATAACAAGTTCACATACATTTCATTTTATTTCTAATTTAATATTTCCAAGTTAAAAACCTTGACTGTGCTTTATTGGTACATAAATAAAAAAAAAAGATTTATTTGAAGTAGAAATAAAACAAAGTAATAATAATATTACCTGTTTCAGCATCATCCCCGTCTTCCATGGTAACATGGTAGGTAGAAGTAGAAGGTCCAGTGGGGCTTGATGTCATGTTAATTATAGGTACTTCAATACTAAAATCACCACTTGAAATGGAATCCTGAGCACCATCATTGTGCAGCATATCATCTTGTGCCAACTCATGTATGGTGGGGCCATCTTCCTACAAAGCAAATGATATAATACAACATGAATATCTTATATACAATGCATTAACAATCTCACTGGAATCAAGGTTCTTACATAACAATGTAAAAAGGCAGATTCCAATAAGATTGCAAAACAAACAGCACCAACAAATGTTTATTCAGTAGTGATATTGTACTACACCCACATAAATGGTAGACCAAAACCTCCTTTCTAAGGAGAGGCTTATGTCCAGCAGTGGACTGTTGAAGGCTGTTGTTGATGATGACAAATATGGTGTACAGTTCGGAAAGCCTTTAACACTCATAAATAATGTATGTAAGTGCAATTACACACTACAAGCCCAGAAACTTTACCTGTATATAAGATTAGTATAGAAGAATACCTGGATGTTAGTAAGAACCAAAGACATACCTGATTATCTTCAATTGAATCATCCAGCAAAACATCTTTATTCAGCTTCATTTTTTTTATTCCACCAGGATAAGAACTTTCTCCGTTAGTGTTATGTGCTTCACTATTTATCATTAATTGTAATGGCCTCTTTACTCCTGCAGGGACATTACCAGGACCCGAAGGCCTAGATGGTTGCGCAACCACGGACATCAAGAATTGAATGAGCTAAAATGTAAATCACCCCTGAGGTTATTTAATGTCATGTACAATTAATGAAAAATCTAAATAAAATGTGAACTCTACTAACATTATTAACTATATTTTGTTGTTTCATATGCTTCTGCCTGAGAATTGCTACTTCCCTCCAGAGAGCTTCATTTTCCTGTTTCATGGCACTAAACTTGGCATCAAGACTTTCCTGTTTGCCTTTCATTTGTTTCACATCAGTCAACATTTTATTCATAAGCTCAGGTTTTATTAGAACCTTTTCACCACTTTCATTACTGGCAACAATAGACTTAGGGTTTGCTATCTTTCTTTTAATATGTTCCAATAAGTAAGCATGACCTTTCATAAAACAAGGATGAGAAAATTCAATTTCATCTTTCTCGTAACGGAGACCACCATTTTCAACAGAGGTGATTTTATGAAAGCCATACATATTTAATTGTCTAATAAAACTGGCCATATTGTTATGTTTATAATACAAAGGCAGAAGTTCTCTTGCAAAATCTGCTTGATTTTTTATGACAAATGTTTTCCCTCCCTGTAATATAAACAATTTTTATAGTGATAGGGACTACTAAAAAGTCATTAGTGATAGGACTACATATAATAAACATTGAATGACTACTTTTAAGATAAGGTTGAATGAAAACATTTTGGTTGCCCTTTGTCGATTGATTCTATAAAATCCAGTAATGGAAATTGCCACAAGGTTGTTAGGTCAATCTTTGATTAATACTATCATGGTCATCATCTGTTGAAACTTTTTAAGTATTTTTTTACTAAAAGATCATATTGAAGTTCAATATTACATGAAACGTTGTATAATACCGTAAAGTATTAAACATAAAGTATAAAATGTAATTCAATATTCTTGTGTCATAAACCTTAGCAGTAAGGGATTCGTTAGTTCATCTAGTCTAACTGATTCTGGAATTCACTTTGAAAACAATATTACGGCCTAAATTCAACATTGAAACCAAGAGCATGGTACAAAACGTGACCTGCTGTAAACTATTTATTTATCAAGTTTCATATTGTAGATTGACAACTTGCAAAACTTTTAGGTTGTTTTCGTAATGACTTTCTATTGCGACGTCTCGAACCACTTCAACATTAAGGTAAAGTAATTGATCTATTGAATGAATATTGCTGGGCAGGGCACATTCGATTTGAATAACACTCACAGGACTCCATGAAATCAGATGATTAGTCTCTGTATCATTCACCAATTTCCATAATTTTCCAAGGAAAGCTGGGACACTTGCCCCGATTTCAACCACAGAACGCATATTTATGACGGTTTAAGATTTAGCACTGTATAAAAACGTTTATTTAACAACTGGTATAGCACTTTTATGAGAAACAGTATGTTATTGCTCACAGGATACAATCGAAATCGCCATTTTAAATATTAGACTCACACAGCAACAAGCCGGTTGTCACACTACTACATTTTTGCACAATCTTTCGAGGTCTCTCCAATATAGATTACATGTACACAAATACAACACCACACACACACACTTTTGAGCACAGATGCCAACGTAACAAAATATGCATGCGTTCGTAATTGTTAATATACGTAACAAATGATCTATAATATTAATGTACTGCGCTAGTCAAACATATTAAAACCCTTAGACTTTAGAGTTTTTTTTTGGAATTTATAACAGTTATTATTTACCAGTTTTTTATTTTTCTATATTTATATATTTGGATTATCTTTGCCTTTATATAAAAAAGCTAAATACCCCAAAAATTTCTCCCATTTGGAAGTATTTTCTGTTCTGTGCTCCAATTGAAGATCAGTCTTATACTCACATCTTATCATAATAAACTAGAAATGAAGATGATTTAACCATTGATTTATATTCAGGTTCATAACTGTTACTTTTTAACTAATCTTGGAAGGATTTGTTATGGTATGAATACAATAAAATATTTTAAACCTGTTTCATCACTATCGAAATTTATTACAGCTTAAATTATATTTTTTACCTTTATTTACCTAGTACAACCTAAATTATATTTTTTACCTTTATTTACCTATCGACTTTGATTGTACTTCTTTTTTCTTTTGCAACAAGATAACCTGTGAATTCATTGCCAATGAGTTTAGAAACCTTCGTCAATCAACCTTTTCTGATAATCCAATGATTTTTTCCGTTGTTTTCATTACTGTATAGGAACTACTATGTAGTCCCTAATGGGTGCTCTATGGTAGAAACTTTCCCAAAAGAGTGGCCACACAGTGCTTCAGGTGACGTCGGCTTTTATTTTATCAATCAATCAATTGATCAATTGACAATTTGCCTATTTGGAATGTGACGTCGATTTGTCGGTTGCGCGAGTGCGTATCGAAATTAAAATATTGTATGGTTTTACGTTAAGCATCTCTATCGGTATATTTAACACTAGAATAACTTGTCATCAATAAAGCACATCCAGGCCAAGATGGAGGTAGGCTAACTGATATACATTTTAAGTCATAATCATAACGCTAAAATCATCTTCCCGTAAGTAAACAGTTATGGAAATAATTGATTCTTTATCTGTTCCTGTAGATCGAGATTTTGAATGCCTCGGGATCAAAACCTTTAGGAAAGATACATGTATCACCAGATTCGACTATACAAGATGTAAAAAACAAGATTCACCAAAGCATTAAAAAATCTTTGTATCCTGAACGACAATCCATAAAATTAGAAGCTAAGGGAAAGGCTTTAAAAGATGAGGAGACTCTTAAGGCATTAAACATTAATGATTCTTCCAAATTATACGTCAAAGACCTTGGTCCTCAAATATCGTGGAAAAACGTGTTTTTGGCAGAGTACGCCGGGCCACTGTTCATTTATCTGTGGGTTTATCAAAGACCATGGATATTATATGGAGCTCAAAATTCAGCTCCGAAAGAAGTAGTGACGTACGTAAATTTATTTTTTATTAATTTTGCAAAATATTTTCTTTCATTTTAATATAATAAAACTAAATGAGACATTAATGTTTCTGTATAAAACTAATTAAAAGTTGAGTATACCTATTTATGTACATTTTTGTATTTTTTAGAGTTGCTGCTGCATGTTATACATTCCATTATGCCAAGAGGCTTTTAGAAACTCTTTTCGTGCATCGCTTCTCACATGGAACAATGCCACTGAGTAACTTATTCAAAAACTGTTCATACTACTGGTTGTTTACCTTGTATGTGGCATACCACATCAACCACCCCCTTTACACTGCTCCCTGCAACACTTGTTACTATGTGGGACTTGCTGGCTTCATTGTGAGTATAAAAATTGTATTTATTCAAAACAAATTTGTCATCGGGATTAGACTAGAATTACATGATATAGGAAACAAGTACAGTAAGTCTTGAAAATAAGACCAGTTAGATTTGAAGCAATAAAATCTAGGAATTCAGTAAATCAAATTTGCTTCACTCTAATTTTCTTTGTATTGTAAGACAATTAGAATACTTTTTACTAGTGAAAGGTTCCTACTGCAACAATAAACAAGTAACCATAATTTTTAGATAAGGAAAAGAGTAATAAAATATAGATAAAATTCTATTAAAAGTAAAAAGTAGTTTATACTTATTGTCATATCCTCTTTAAAAATATTTAAATTAAAGTTGTGAATTCCTTAATGACCATTACTGATCTCCAAAAACTCTGTAATGGCATTATTTTTTTACTTAGTAAATAATTAATCTTTAATAAAAATACATCAGGCTTGTCTTGAAATTTGGTTAAGTTTGTGTAAGTGATTATTGTTACTACTTAAACTTTTGACCTTGTAAGAGACAAAGTCCAAGTATTCATCTATTATACTTCGGTAACCAATGTAAATTTTGTCATTCAAGTTTATTTGATTTGACAATTACAAATATGCTGTCAATCTAAATGTAACAAAATGAAAATGTGTAGAATATAAATAGATTCCAGTCTGCGGGCTCCACTCCCTAAATAGGAAAGATCTAAACCATATGATCTCAAAACTGTCGGGAGCTATAAATCTCAAAACTGTGAAGGTTATAAATCTCAAAACTGTAGCATTAAGACCATATTGGGATCTGCATATCCCCTAATCTCTCACCAGAGATCACCACTATCTCACCAACTATTTGTTTCTAATATAATTTCATTTATATATCCGGTTACTGGGATGTACAAAACTTTATACATAATCTGTCTTTTTTATTTTAATAACTTTTTTTTAATGAAACTTATTATTATTTATTTTAGCTGTGCGAACTGGGTAATCTTAGCATCCATTTGTTGCTGAAAAATCTACGCCCACCTGGTACCAAAGTCAGGCGCATACCAGTTCCTGACGGAAATCCCTTCTCTCTACTCTTCAACTTTGTCTCTTGCCCTAATTACACATACGAATTTGGATCTTGGTTATTCTTCACTATCATGACTAAATGTTTACCAGGTGAGAACAATAATATTCTTGTTTCTATTTAATATGTACAATTTAACTTTAATACAGTTAAAGCTAATGTTCGAAGGTATATGTAGCACACATGTTTCATCTGGATGATATCACGTATCCCATCCAGTCATTTGTATGTTTGGAAGAAGGATGAACATACTTTCAAACATACAATTATAATGATAGTTAAGTAGTAACAGTCAAGTTATATATAAACATTATAAAGTGTGTAAAGAACTTTATTAGAAGTTGTGTTTTGAGAGCCTTATTGACCTACTGAGCATGACAGTGCATATAATATAAAATTTAAAGTGGCACACAAAAAGTATTTCTTTGTAGGTATGCATGGTGAATTGTATTGAAATGTAATTAATGCTTTCCATGAACCTTACGTTGGTATTCATTTATAAAACTGATTATATATGCTAATATTATGTTTTTTGAAATGTAAGTTGGCTGTAAGACAATGCTTTTAAAAAGAACACAAAATGATTTAATAATGTTTTCAGCTGGATTGTTTGCTGCGGCTGGCTTCTATCAAATGGCGGTATGGGCAATCGGCAAGCACCGTAATTATAAGAAGGAATTCCCTGACTATCCCAAAGGACGTAAAGCGATCTTGCCTTTTATTCTATAAATAAGTTAAGCGCTTGAACCTGAAAGGGACAGTTTAGTCGAAAATACTTCTTAGTCATGTTTTCGACTCGGTTGCAGTAAATGGGTGATGGTTTTTATTTATTATGCGACAGGTGCGTGTTAGAACGTAACAGAATGAGATATATCATTCTGATGTATATTTGGTTATTCAAATGTTGTTTGAAATGGGTTATTTTATTTAGCTAGTTTTGTTTTTCTAATTGAATGCAGAGATAAAGACCATTTTTATGTTTAATAAAATTTTATAAAAAAATAATTGTCTTTTTCTTTGTTATTGAATTTATTCAATAAATCTAATATTTTTACCAGATTATTTCGAAATTCATGGTTGAATATGCTTTTTATTTTGATTTATAGTTTCTGTGAAGGCACGAGTAGAAAATATAAATTCACAGGTCCTAAGTAGGCACGTTTTTCAACTTGACTGTACTAGAATTTTCGAGTATGATAATTTATTAAATTTCGTCTAAATCAATTCAGTCGTTCGATATTGTATAGAATATAGCAATTACCATTGTAATGACCTTGTTATCAGTTGATATGATGAATTTATTTGTATTTATAAATACCAAGATACGATTGCACAAATGGCATAGTGGTTTAACCGACCACCTCGCCGCTTCTTACTGCACTCGAGTTCAATTCCCACACGAAACAACACGTGATACCAGGGACCGTCCGGATTCTTGTTGAATGGGGTTTTTCAAAAAATAAACCCTTATTACGTGTTTATTTATTTATTCATTCAACACTCACTGCTCTTACAGTTTGCCCAACACGTACAGCGAGCCATTACAACATAATATAGTGTTACAAGTTAGATAATATATTAAAAAAAAAAAAAAACATTCATGTCTACATATCAATATTAATACCTACCATTTAGGAAAAGTATACAAAATTTTACAAATGTACTCAGATTGGTGAAAAATAAGTCAACATCCGGATACTGAACAATCAGAGAGTTGAGCAGACTGACTGCCTGGCTAGTGGGAGCGTATTGTGCCGTGCATGATCGTACCTGCAGTGAGGAATTACACAATCGATCGGGTTCGGTTACCGCTTCCGAACGGGTTACCCTTTAATAACATGTAACATTTATTTCGGATTTTGCCATTGTCATATGCACTCTTTGTGATCGACATTAGTTTGAGAATTGCAAAATAATGGCCGCACGTGACACGCCCGGTGGAACAACATAGCACCCAGAGGAGCGATTTGTTAACATTAACTTATCGTATAAAAATACAGTGACAATATATTGACTTCCGCGGTGACGAAATGGTTGCGTATGCGGCTACTGATCAAGAGGTCTAGGGTTCGATTTCCGGGTTAGACCAAATATTTGTGTGATCTGCAAATATTTGTTTTGTAGTACCCATCACACAAGTTCTGCTTAGTTTGGGACTAGACGGCGTTGTATGTAAGAGGTCCTAAATATTTATTTATAGTTCAATTTTGTATCGCACATAGTAAATATTTGTTAAACTTGAAATCTGTGTCAATTATTTCTAAGGGTAAGGGTCTAACGGCATGCCTACCCCGAATACACCTAAATAGTCAGTCTTTTAATAATAAATAAAAAAAATTACCAATTGCGTGTCAGACCACGCATAGAATAGGTTTCCGTAGTCACCCATAATGGTAGGTCCATTTAAATAAATAAATTTTCATCTTTCCAGCACCAACCATTTGGGCGGTAGGTCGAGGACGGACGGTCATGACGAATCTATAAGGGTTCCGGAACTACGGAACCCTAAAAAGGTAGGTTGGAAGACTATATCAAGAAGGTAGGACGAAAGACTAAGGTTTTAATAACCTTAGTCTTTCAGTGGCAGCAGATGCCCATAGGGTCATGTAGCCTGTCGTTTAAGCTGTGGCATGTGCAACATTTCTTGAACTTCTGCCATAACCATGATTGTATGGTTTTATTCCTGGGTTATTTTTTCTTTGTCATGTTACTTTTCCTTTTTTTAACGTGTGGATATCCCCGCGGAATCGTATATAGTCCGACTCAACCTCCAATGCGATCAGATGTTCAGTGAGTTTCAAAATTCGACTATTGTACTTAGCCAAGGTGAATTCATTGTATATGTGGTTAGTTGTTAGCTGTCTATCAGTTACTATCTTCCCGGGGATTCCAAACACTCCACGCACCACTACCTACGACTGCTACCGTGGCCAAGCCTAGTGAGGCGGCCAGCAACTAGAAGCCTTAAAAAAAAGAGCGTACTCCCATCTTTAAGGCCGGCAACGCACCTGCGACTCCTCTGGTGTTTCGGGTGTCCATGGGCGGCGGCAATCACCTACCGTCAAGTGATCCGTCTACTCGTTTGGCCCCCTATAGTAAAAAAAAGCCGTTTATTTGGTAAGTTAATTATTTGGAAGGTAATAAATACCCTAATCGCCATGCTGAGAAAGCCGAATAATGAAGCGTACCAGAAAACGCTACTGCCCATTCCCTGTTTGTTTTTTTATTGTAAATTCAAAACACTATATTTTGCTTCTATTATATTTTATTTAAACATTAAATCGTATTACAAGATAACTGCGACACGTTATTCTTTTTCAGCCGTGTCTTTTTGAGGTTCTTCAATACATTGCATCTTACCCAAAAGTCGTTCATTTTCTTCTTTCAATGCTATAATGTATTCATCTCGTTCCTGAAAACATAGATCTTAGTCTAATAGATATTTACTCCATGTTGTGTTTTTTTCTATTATTTAAATTTAAATGATTCGTTAAAAATTTAAGTTTTTCGTTTATGCTTTTTGAAAGTCAGTTTTTTTAACGAAGAGTTTTGTTCATGTTTGTTCATCCCTAAAATTGTCTTTGAAAAAAATACTAATTGGGTATGGTGTTCCCTCTAGGCAAAAACTTGGAGGACTATTACAGTGAATCTATTGTCGTTAAAAATCGGTTAAGTAGTTTTTAAAGTCAGGTAATAAATAGAAGTGCATAATTATAAGGATTCATTTGCTTGTGCTATAATTTTACATACCTCAAGTTTCTGCTTGAACTTCTCGTCAAGATTCTCTCTATCTTCTGTTACGTGATTTAGTTTAGCACGGGCCGTAGCTGGTGGTATGTATCGGGCAGATAGTCCCAGAATCGATTCCATTTGGAAGCAACGTGAGCGTGTGGATTTAAGCTCCGTTCGTAAGTTGTTTATTTCGGTTAATAACGTACAATTCTCCTATAAATAAGTTACTTTTGTAAATTTGTGTACTCATTTTGGCTGCACTTTAAACATTATATATCCAACATTTTATGTGCTCTCTTGTAACTTTGTAATGCGGTGTACAATAGTTCTATACCTATTTATAGTGCTAAATATATAATACATAAGCATCAATCCAAACTTGATTGTAAAAGGCTCGCAATCTGATACAATTTTCAAAAACGTATTTAGTTTATAAGTTAAAGTGTCTACATGTAAGGAAACGAGTGTTAGACGATTACTAACATCCATAATCTTGCCGATGTCGCTCTTAGATCCACCTAGAGACTTTGCTAGCTGCTGCTTCAATGCAGCGACCTGTTTCTCAAGGTGATCACGTTGGCGATTGAATTCACGAACTGCTTCATCATCGGCTAGACGGCTCCTTACGAAGTCTATATCCTCCACATATTTGTGGAATAGACTCTGAAAAGATTTCATTCACAGTTAGGAAAACAATAAATTAAGATTGAAAAAATTAACCTATCACGTATCACTATTTACAGCACGAAATGGTCAAGGGATCGTATGCTCGAGGGTCTCAGGCCGTGGTTAGTATTGTTCGAAATTTATCTTTATACCAGTAGTTGTGGTCTAATATAAATACAATTAAATAACTGTATTCTGATTATTAACAGGTGGTGCATTTCTCCCTTCTCATTATTTAGATGTTATGAGCTTTGTTTTTATTCACGATGTGAATAGTAAGTGGAAGTTAGTCCTTCCTTTCTTATAATTGACTTCACGACAGAATTCTGTTTTAACCCGACTACGGTGAAGCTAAAAAGAAGAGTACTAGGTTTGGCAGGCTTTGTTTGCAGCGCCTAAACAACTGAGCTGATTATAATAAATGAGGCGTCAATTGATTCTTAAATATGGCCCGGGTGAAATATAAATAAATAAATTATAAAATGAATTGATTTTATCAAAGTTTTGAATAAGCGAGTTTTTCAACTTGTTTCATTATTCAATCTTCAAAACATTTATTGAGTGTATCGACTTCTTCTTCTGCCATGCTCATAATTAAATAACCTATTCGTGTCTTGTTTCAAAATTAATTCAAAGTAATATTAGAAACAATGATAGAGATATTAGAGACAATATTTCATTTTATCTTTCATGCTATGGGTACATTTCAAGAATTTGAAAACAATCAACTTATCTCTTAGTTACTTTTTACTGAAGTATGTACTCACTTTAACCGCCAACTTTAATTTAGTTGGGTCTTGAAACTCCGCTGTCATATTGTGTAAATCAATTTTAATTTTCTTCAATGTACTTTTCAGCGTTAAATTCCTCTCCGCTTCAGCTACAAAGTCTTTCTTAGCAGACAGTAATTTCTCATTAAGCTGCTGAATTTTGAGTTCTGAAATATGTAAAAGTATAAACAAAAATGATTAGGACTGTTTGTTTAAAAACTTTTGCAACTCGTCTATACATGAAAGTGCATAAATAATTTCTACATTTACTTGCAATGTCATGCGGCTAGCACTGCGTAATGTACAAAGTTAGCAGAAATTTCATAACAGTTAAATAAACATATATAACACATGTGGAAATAACCAAACGACTCACTACTGTTACATTAACGCTATATCCTTTCTCTACTATGTGAAAAAAATTACAACTGAACTGATAACTTAAATATTTTTACCGCGAAAGTCTTTTTTCTTTAGGAGAGTTTCCAAAGACACTTCCAATTCAAGTATTCGTACCTTTTGCGCTTTTATTTCGCGTTCTAATGGATCTATCTGTTTAAACAAAGGAAAGTATATGCGATTTACACAGCTGTAACTTCTTTCCTATGCCTACTTGCTAATTTATTTAGTCCACTCTAAAGTGTTGTACTAGTAAAACACTCATGTAAATGTACCAAGATCATGTTTCACATTTAGTAGTTTTAATTCTTCATTCTCCATGTCATCAATTTGATGTCTCAATTCTCGTATATATCGCTCTTTTGGCTCAATCTACACATTATATAGAATAACAAGTATCCATTCAGTACGTTATTTTATTTAAATTTATTCATTTGTAAATTATGTAAGAAAAAAACGAATTCACTCACCTGATTTTTTAGTTCTGTTATTTTAAAGTTCAACACAAACTTATATTTCTCAAGCTCCTGTTTTTTCCTTTTCAGTTCGTATATTCGCTTTTCTTTATCTTGAATGGTGCCATCCCTTTCACCAATTTCTTTCTTTAAATCAGCTACATCACGTTCCAAAGTTGAGATGACTTTTTGAAACTGTTTATGTTCGGCTAGAAATAGAAATAATTTTATATGGACTAAGAAAATTCCTAGTCATTCGGTTTCAAATGTATATCCATGTACGTACCTTTTAACTGTAAAATTTGATGTTTGAATTCATCGATATCTTTGTTAGCAGTAATAAGTTTCTTTTTCATTAGACCAGTTTCTCCCTTCAGTCTTACGTTAGCATCTTTCTCTTCCTTTAACTGTACTTCATAAGCAGTACGAATTTCAATAATTTCACGGTCTGCATCTTCCTCTATTGAGCTTTTTATGTTCTCGTGTTCTCGTTTTTCCATGTCTGCTTGTTCTTGCAGCTATGGGTAAAACACACCAACTTCAAGTTAAAAGAAATCTAGAAAATATAATCACTCCACTTCTGGACATAGGCTTCTCCTTAGAAAAGAAGTTTTAGCCTAATATACCAATAGTATGCATACTATGCTAACATAGTAATTCTTTAGACCTGTGATTAATTAGGTGACCAGAAGTTCCTGGGAAAATGGAAAGAGTTGACATTGAAAGTTCATATAGGTAGGCGACGATAATAGATCATTATCAGGTCGCTCGCCCACGTTCTTGTTTACGAATTTATAGTATCTATAGGTACAAATAAATAAAACTGAAGTGTTATTTTTATTATTATAAAGGTACAACAACAACTAGGTAATAAAATTGTTAAAAGAAAAATGGGCCAAGTGCGTGTCAAGCCACGCATAGAATAGGGTTCCGTAGTCATCCATAATGGTACGCGGATTTAAAAAATTGTCCAATGAATAATAATAATAAAGAAATATGTAGTAAAGTACAATAACTCGCAACCGGATACCTCAATCAAAAAATCTTAGCAATCTCTCCCATGTTTTTAAAAGACCTATCGAACGACACCCCACACGGTGTCTTTAAAAGATGCTAAAAAAGACATCTCCACTTATTTATTTATTCTAGCACTTTGTTGATTTGATAAAAACACATATCCTGCAAAGCAGTGCTGTTTTTACACATTTGCCGCCCCAAAGCTACAAAATTTCTGCCGCCCCTACTGACTTCTAAAATTAGATACACTGTTCACAATAAAGTTAATTCCCTTTTTAGGAAATAATCTAGTTACTAGATTCTCTTTACAACCTTTTTTATCGTCGACACAGGATTTATATTCCTAAGTCGAGAGTGGTCTTTAAAAAAACCTTACTTTTTTTCTGTACCATATTTATTTTGGGCCAATCGGCCGCCCACTTAATTTTGCCGCCCCAAGCTTCAGCTTTTTCAGCTTCTATGGTAAATCCGGCCCTGCTGCAAAGTTTCAACTTTCTAGCACTAACCGTTTGGGCGGTAAGTCGAGGACGGATGGACATAACGAAACTATAATAATTCCGAGTCATGCTAAGGAACCCTAAAAATCCTAACAATAACAAGTCATTTAAATAAAATTTTGATGGTTTACGGTTTCCTGTAATTCAGGTCATTAGTACTATTCTACTAGGTAGGTACAATAACCGTTCATAGATTGTTAGAAGACAAGTCTGAAAAAAACAAATACAAATTCTTAGCAGTATTAACAGTACATACCTCTTGCAATGTAAGATCCTTTTCTTCTAATTTTGCTTCAAACATATTGTTCATTTCCCTTAAAGCAAGTCTTTTGCTCTCTGCTAAGTCTTCAAGTCGCTGCTCATAATCTTTTCGCATTCTTGCAGTTTTATCTTCTAGGCTCTGTTTAAAAAAAAGTTAATTTGGCTATAGTTAATTTTCTATGGGTTGCTCTAGATTTGCTTAGAGTTCTATTTCCAAATTGTGTTTTGAAGTCGGTGAGATGTGTTATATTGCAAAGGTTTTGATCACGTTCAACTCGCATAGGCACAAATTTCATTTTAATCCCTAGAGAACATTTCCTCTTTTTTTTAACGAAAGGTACTCAGTGTTCTTTGTTTAAATATATTGATTGTTATGCTGTGCCTTTTTTTTTGTTCACGGGGTGGATAAATCCCTTCGGATACACGAGCCAGGAGTATGTGGTGTTTAGATTAAAAAACACCCCAACGATGGATCTCTGACGCTTTGCCGGACCCGGACCATGTTATTTCAGGTCCTTCCTGAATCGGCGCCAGGCCACTTAGAATACCACTACACACTAGGGGTCACCATCCTCATTGTGAGGGTAGGCAATGTAGCATGGTGTTCCATACCATGGCGGCCTGGTTAGATAATTCTGCATCATTCTCCCGGCCTTCGGGTCTCCGGCCTCACCCTCACCAACGGAAAACGACACCAAAAATGTTGTCATTATTAGAATGGTCTTCTGTGTGAGGGTAGAGCCGGCCCATTCGTACTGAAATCAGCGTGGCTCTACTATCTATACACAGTTAACATTCCAATAATTCCAATACACAGTTAACATTAAATCTAATTAAATATATTCTTCACCTATAAATGGAACTCTGCCTTTTGAACTAAGTGAAATACCTGTATCCTAAGAGACAGATAGAGTGTTCTGCCTTACAGATTTCATTTCATTACAGCAGCTATGTTAAACTTTTACAAAATACAACTACATATTTGTATTTATTTAAATTACTACTATTTTTAGGTGGTTTGGTACGTGTATGTGTGAATGTACGTATGTATATGAGCATATTGTATGTGTGTGTGTGCTTGTGTGTTGTGCTTTATTTAGTATTGTACTTTTACAGCATATCTCACCTGGTATCTGTCATACTCGCTAATTAGTCTGATATTGAAGTCCGCTTCTAAGGTTTGCAGCGTTCTTTCATGACCTGACCGCAATTTAGCAATGTCTTGTTGAATCATGCCTATTTCATGGGTATGCTCGTTTTCCATATTCTATAGGAAAAAATAAAATAATACGAGATTAAAATTAGTAAAAAAATATGTACAAAGCACAAAAAAAAGCATGGAGCTGCCATTTATTCAAAAACATTGTGATTTGAAACAGATATTTTATATCACCGTTTTGTACATGCATTTAGACTTATTATAAAACTAAAACAGTGTATTTACCTTCTCTATGGTATTTGAAAATATCATTGAAAAAAATATATGCAATTCTTTTCAAGTGTTATTCAACGCAATTTGACTGCACTGGTTTAGGTGGTCGCCACGCCGCTTTCTACTACGCCAAGTGTCATGGGTTCAAATCCCTCATGAGTCATCCAGAAATTTTTGTTTGAGTCTGGATGTTCTTTGTATACGTTCATGTATGTTTGTAAAGTCCCCCACATCACAGGATGTATATTTCTAATGAGTGTTTTTTTTAAATAACGTTTAAACATTATCTTTTTATCATAAGTATTTTGTAAATGACAATGTGTTGTCTCCTACTAACTGAAATACTTTCTAATAAAATTTGTACCTCGTTCTTTTCCTTCAACTCCTCAATGGCGGCACAGTAACCTTCATGAACTTCTTTAAGTTTTTCTGCTTGTGTCGCCTCGGCTTGCCGTAGCTGATAGGTATGTTCAGTTTCCAGTTCACTCATTCGAGTACTCAAAAGCTACAATAACAAATTAATATAATCCGATAAGAGTTTAATTCAATCACTTCACTAAATAAATAAATAGACATTGCTTAAAAGAGTTTCTTACTAACATTTATTGTATTAATCTTTTCCGTCAAATCTTTTTTGCTTATTAATATTTCTTTAGAATATGCAAAGTCCTTGTCTAATGCTATGGCTCTTCCATCCGCATTTGTCAACCTCCATAGGCAAATCGAAGAATCTTCAGCAACAGAAACCAAGGTTTGGTCATCATACGATAATGCGATTGCTGTTACATTTGTATTATGCATATGAAATTCGTTGAAAACAGCCTTATCCAATAATGGCAATTGAACGGTCGTGACACCACCATCTCCACCCGTGATAAACAGCATCAAGTCAGAACGAGACAATACAATTGTATCAAGGCCACAGTTGATTAAAGACAAATTTCTTCGTATCGTATTGGAACCAATCTCTTTTATTTCCCCGTCAGTACCCACTCCGTAAGTGGTCTTCCCGTTGCTGTAATTTATTGAGTAGTTATTTAAACCAACTTAAAATTCACTTTGGAGGATGAGATTTACTCACCTGTTCACTGCACAGGCATTAAACTGGTTAGTTTTTAATATAATTTCTCCAATACGTTGGCCAGTAGACATGCTCCATTCGTAAACGGCCCCTTCCGTGCCGCACGAAACGAGAGTCAAATCGTTTGCTGACCACGCTAAGGAAGTTATCTAAAATATAAATCACAAATAATGATTCAAGATATTTTCTGAATCTAAAAATAAATAACCTACTAAAGTATCAGTCATTCTAACCTTTCCGTTATGACCTTTTAAATTAAATACATTGTGAAAAGATACCGACGAAAATACTTGAATAACTTGACCATTGACTGCCGCAAATGTGTGCCCGTTACTACTAAACTTTGCTCGCTTACAATTCCTTATGGGAAACTCACGCATTACTTCAAAATCATCTATCAAGACGACCATGAACCGAAGTTTATCGGAAAACCCAACAATTGCAAATAAACCTGAAAAAGGTTTAAAAAATAAGGACAATCGTTAGTAATTTATTTTTCAATACATCCACGAATATTATGCCATTGATTTTTATTGAACAGGATGCGCTATAAAATTATAACATAAAATATGAAAGTGGTAAAAGTAACATGACGCCGCTGTTATAAACAATTCAATACAACCATAATCATAATCCATACCACCAACCATATCATCATAATCGGCCTACTCTTATTACAGTCTGAAAATAATGATTAGGTAGGTATTTTCATTTTTGATCCCTCTCATCCCTCTGTAAGATTTTACAAGACTCATACTGAGTGTCATGTGCCTATTATAGTGTATAGTTATAAAGTTAGTACCAGTAGGATGTAGAGACACGCAGTGAATCTCCTCTTGATACAATTTGATCATTTCTACATCATCTGTCATGTAATTCCAAATTCTGATACTCTTGTCTTGTTCCCCTGAAGTCATGAATATTGGTTTCCAAGCGCACATCGACAGCGAGTTGATTTTTCCATAATGCATTGCTGGTCCGAGCTCAGTAAAAGAAATTTCTGGATTCTAAAAGAAGTGAAATAAATGTACATTTACATAATTTAATCTATATAGTAAGGTTCGAACAAGACTTCATTTTATGTATCGTGTTTAGTACAGTAAAAATATGTTTTACTTTAGTGGCAATAAATACTAATAAGGTTACATTACAAAAACTATAACTTGATTAACTAAGGTGACCTTTACTCGTCTACACGTAATGACGTGGGTACTACCATGATACCTAAATGTTAAATACATATGTATGTATAACAATACCTGTAACATGTGCTGACCAAACAACTTGACAGTGTATAGTTGTTTTCTTTTTGTCGTTATTAACAAGGTTTCTTGATTTGGGTCTACCGCGATGTGCTCAATAGTGTCAAGTTCAGACCAGACTGGATACTCCCGTGTATGCCTTCAAAAAACGATATAAACATCTATTAAAGAATTCTGCTGAGAATAACAGATAATGTGCCCCAGTGTGCATTTTCACTTTTTTATTTTGACCGCTTCTTAAGTGTGCTTTATATTCATATAGATATAAATGAACCTGCCAAAGTAACTTTTCTCTGCCTGATGTTTCCGAGCATGAGGAGAATACAAAAGTAGAGGTCACCATACTCATTGCGAACGCAAACAACGCAGCATTTACATACACGCTATTGAGATTGAGATGCTCTTGCATCATTAGGTCTCCTCTAGTAGACTAGCATTCATCAACAAAACATAACAGCACGAATGTTATCTTAATAGGTTGTTTTTTAGAGCTCTGTCTACAGAATCTGATCATTAGAAGTCCAATGTATCTACGAGTACGATATCTCGAATCAGTTTAGGAGCCGTGAAAGTGTAACGGATAGTCAAAGCTATTTTCGAATTTATAATTTTATATGAATTAACAGGATCATCATATTTCAGCGGATCAGTGTCATTACGTGATATAAAAGTACCATCATTGATTGTAGTTGCACTTACAACACACATGTTCAAAGATTTTTTTTTCAGCCTATTGCCGTTCACTGGTGTAGGGAAGGCCTCCCCCAAACTTAAATAGGTTTGTGGAACAAGCTTTACATTACCGTTGTTTAATTTCGCAAGATAGATCGGTACGAAAAGTCAACAGTCAAATCTTACTTATAAGATTTTCTTGAAATTCTATACACGTTCCTCTTCCTCCAGTGATGAGGCGTTTCCTTTTCGAACATGTGAACGTATCCCGGCCCGCAAGCAAAGACAAAACCTAAATGAGAATAGTTCATATAAGTTCATACAATGTTTCATGCCTCATATCTACAAAACATCTGATTTCCGAGCAGACTCCGACTGATTTAGAAATTCATAACTTTGCATATGGCTAAGTTCATGGTTACACGTTTAAGCTTCAATCTAACTTTGGAGATTTCACTAACCTTTGGGAAAGTTTACAAAGTTTGTGACAGCATAGCTATCTTCGTCGGTACCAGATACGCTGTTTGTTTCTTGTTTACTTGAAGTACTTGCTTTGTCGCCTTCTGCTTCCGTTGCCCTGTTTAAAAAAAAAATACGATAAATGGATAGTATCGTGCAAATGTGTAACACTTTTACGCACGCACCTTCTATGTTATTGAGACAATTTAATTTTGTATCCCATGTCAACTGTTAAAAAAAGCGATCATAGTTACACATAGGTTACCATGATCGCTTTTCTTTTCGGCAGTTGCAGAGATTTTTAAATTAAAGCATATACGTAGCTTTTAACTTCTAACTAAGGCACATTCGCCAAGTCATATTTAAAACAGTCTCATAAAATATAGTATTGAAGACTATATATTGTACTAATAATATAATTAAGAACGTACTCACTCTTCTACTTTTTTCAATGACATTTCTGTGACTTCAAGGGCTTGGAAGATACAGTTCTGCCGTAGTTCACCATTTTCCACCATCATGATGACTCCGTTGTCTGTACCAAACAATATACGGTCCTGAGTCAGCCACATGCAGGCAGTTATGTTGAGCTAAAACAGGGAACAAACCAATTTCGTCATTCAGAGTCTGTGAAATCTTAGTTTTTATTACGTACTCAGTATACGATAAGATCATTGAGCGACCTGTAACATAACACCATGAGTGCTAAATTCCGGTTGCATCGTACTGATTATAAGTTTGAGTTGATTATCTGAATATCAGGTAAAACCGGTTAAACTAGTAGCCTGCCCCAAATCATCTTGGGAATAAAGGCTAGGAAGATGATGAATTCTGTAACATTGTCACAACGCCGTCTAGTTCCAAACTATAAAGTTTGTACTGTTAATTGCTACTAGAAAGCTAAAATATAAATGTATTTTTTTTACGAACACAGATTCGATAATTCTGTGCTCACGCTCTTAGAAACTAGACACGCAACACGAAGTTCCTCCTCAAAAATCCGCTATAGGAATGTGACGTGAGCGTGGGACTCGTCTTGCTTATACGTGATGTGGGTCATTACTGGTACACTTACATTTTCAGCTTTACACCAACCCCACTGACGCCAAACAGTTTCAGACACATTCATTATTCGGAAAGTGTATGGCCCAGTTATTACAACCAATGTAGAATCTGCAGGATTACATTGCACCTATAATAAGCAAGAGAAATAAATTTATTAATTCAGAAAAAGTATATAATGCACAAATAGGTTTGTGAATTGTTTAAGAATTTATTACGCTTTCGACGATTCCTTGACCGCTTGGGTTTTGTGCCTTTGCATGACTCTCCACCTTTCCCTTGTCCCAATTGTAAAAATATAAGTACCAATCAGGCTCTCCAGTTATCGCCACAAGATATTTGGAATCAAACGTAAATTGAATACATGCGAATTCCTTTGCCGAACAGTTTTCAAAAGGCACTGTTAATATTTTACGTCTCTTGTATGTAGTTAAGTCGTACACTGTTATTATTGGTTTCTGACCCGGTTCTTCGGCGATTTCGTTTAAAGCTAGCCATCGCCTGAAACGTTAAGAAAAGAGAAAACTTGTTAACAGACTTGATACGAAGCACGGCATTTAACAATAAATTGTGCCTAAACGTTTTCATGCATATGAACACTTACCGATTAGGTGCTAGAACCAATGACTTGATAGGTTTACGTTTATCCTGGAGTCTAATAAACTTTTGTTTTTTCTGAAGATGATTATGAATAACAATGACACCTCCGGCAGGATAAACAATCTCCGACTCTGATAAGTAATGAGCATTGTATCTGCACAACAACAAAATAATTTTATGTTTATGGTTTCTTAATGCGCACCAATTCATGTCAGATAATAGTCATATGGATGTATGAACGAGCAATGAATTTAATAGTATTTAGTAGTCCAAAACTACTTTTTTTAAGATATCACTGCGTAATTGACTCTACACTGTCTGGTTGAAAGCATAAATAAAATTAAAGGGTGGCGGGTATCATTCTCATTGCGAATACAGACACAGCAGCAAAGTGACTATGGTCTAAACTCCGGTTTAATTAAGCGTTTCTAAAATCAGATAAACTTAATACATAACACTTTTAAGCGCGACCTAACCCGAGACCTCTTGGATTGGCAGTCGCATACGCTAAATATGAACGAGGCAGTTGGTTACCGTGATCTTCTGTGACAGACGTCGGTCCTGCGTATGATCTCTTTACGGCTTTGTCGGATCGGAAAGCCGTCTTAACGGAATACGAGAGTCAGGGGACAGAAAGTGCACCTGTATTTACGCACACAGTTGTGCACTGCAATATCTCCTATGTGGCTGATCTCTACGAGTATTAAAACTGGTCGCCGCGCCGTGGTCGAAATCGGCCATCATTAATTATAACGAAAAGTATCAATATACTTACTATAATGCCAAAAGAGAATAAACTACTTACTAATTTTATAATTTTTAAAGAAGCTATTTGTCGAAAATTTGTAATATAAATTAATTTTAGGACGTTTCTATTAGACTTAGTAAAGAAGAACCTCTCCTGATATTAAAAACGTTTAAGATTTCATGGATACAACATATTATTACCCGTATTTAGTTTAAAATCAAGATACAATTCTCAACAAGGAACGAGACGGAGTCTGCGAAGGATAACTTACTCCAAAACTATCTACTGTAAATCAAATTTTAATTGGGCATGGTCGGCGCTCCTTGGAGGTGAACTTCATTCAGTAGTAAATGGCGATAGGTTGATACTACATATCAAAGGGTTGATAAGCTATAAATGCATAGATAGTACTTACTGTATGTCTGTCCGTAAACCGTAAAATATCCGAGCCGAAATATTAGGAGGTGTTGGAATCGCCATAATAACTTATATAAAACTAAAGTAAATTAACAATCAATACTGTGAGTAAGAAACACTACTCTTTAAATATTTTCAGTAACAATTCAGTCGTTACCATGGGAACGTTTCAACTTTCAACAAAGAGGTCATCTATCTATTATATGTATAAATGAATCCCCATTTCCCTTGGTCACGCCATCACGCGTGAACGGCTGGACCGATTTCAGTATTTTTTTGTTTGTTGTGTTTGTTATTGTCAGGAGAAGATTCTTAAGATAGAAAATGTTTAAAAAATTGCGTGGTAAATTAGAAAATTAAGACAGGACAACGTGTGTCGGGTCAGCTAGTCTTTATATATATAATTCTTCTGTGAGTGTGTATGTCACTGAACTTCTCTCAAACGACTGGACCGATTTTGATGAAATTTTTTGTGTGTGTTCAAGGGGATCTGGGAATGGTTTAGATTCGCAATTGGACCCGGTAGGTGGCGCTGCGATCAAGTTCTGGAATTTTAAAGTTGGGCGGTACGAAGTTCGCTGGGTCAACTAGTCTTTTAAAAAAAAAGTCGAGTGTTTCTTCTTCAAGATAAGAAGAGGAAGAAATAAAATAAAATAGTTGTCTGTATGTAATACCAAATGTTGATGTATGTACATAATTACGGTATTAACATCAAAACAGCAATTTTTACAAAATTTTGTCTGTCTGTCGGTCTGTTTTTTCCGGCTAATCTCTGGATCGATTTTGACGGGATTTTCACTGGCAGAAAATGACATAATGACATAAGGAGTAACTTAGACTATTTTTAAGACTTGCTTCGCGCTTCACAACAATATAGGCGGGTAACATAGCGGAAAAAACTAATTAAGAATGTAAATAAAATATTAAGAACTATTTTCGCAATTATCTGTAACATTTTCAAGGCAGTAGACCCAAGCAGATTTCATTACGAATGAAACGACGCGACCGGTGCGTTATAGTACAAGATCCCACTGCTCGATTCTGCAGGTATCTGTTTTTTCGATGAAACTAATTTTAAATGAATGTTTATAAAGTATACAATGGATTAGGGATAGGTTGCCTATAACAAATTAGCCGCAATTACCTGCAATTAATTTTAGTAAAATTGTTTCGCTGATGTAATTTGCAGCTATATGTTTTTTTAATGAATTTTACGACATTCGAAAGAAAATAATGTTACGAATTCAAAAAGAAATGGTTGCCAGCTCTCAGTCAGCCGCAACATTAGGGTTGCCAGGTGTAAACAGGTATGTTAGTGTTAATTATATACACTTACTTGCTTTTTTTTTATCTTAATACAAATAAATACATTTAATTTTTGACAGGTACCTGTCACCTTCCATCAAACATTGCGAACGTGAAAATTTGGAAAGAATTAATGTTCATTTACAATTCACGGGCCTCTAGACCCCAGGCCTAAAAACTTCAGCGACAGTTTAAAAAAAAATCCGTTTCCTCCAAAGGATTTTTTTTAACTGTCAAATTTTTAGCTACATTCTGGGAAAACGATTGTTTTGCTTCAATATAACTTCATTAAAACTGTTTTATCAATGTTGGAGAACAGTGCTTTTCTTATCATCTATAATGAGAATCTCTAAAGAAAATCGGAGTTTCTTTGTTTATTTCTTCCATGTTCATGTATAGTAATGATTCTGAGTTCATTGGATTATACACGGCTTGTTTCATTATTAATCTTATCAATATTATCATATTTAATTTGGGATAATTACTACACATCAATTCACACTATTTTTATAAGTCAATCAGAGCAATGACTAACGTCATCACTTTATGTTCCACTTGCTCTGACTTTTATTTCAATTTTTTTTTATTAAAAGTAAAAAACATTTTTATTACAAATTATGTGTTCAAAATTATACTTATTCTATATGCAAATCTTATAATTATACATGTCTTTATTTTTTTTAATTCATTGTCTATATCGGTGTCGATATCATCTGAATTATTAGATTATTGAAATATTAGATTTGTAAGATGTTGTGTCTTATCGTATATGTATCAAAATAAATATTATTTTCTTTCTTTCTTCTTTTCTGTTCTTCTTTCTGTTCTTCTTTTCTGTTCTTTCCTTTATTATAAAACGCAGCTAGTAAATGCATGGAATGATGCAATGCACGACATAAAATTGGGTCTAACTTCGCCGCTAGTTGCGTATTGAGTACAATTTATAAAACCTTCATCTTTCTTCGTTTTATTTTGTTTTGTACCAGCCCGACCAATTTCCATATCTGGTAGGTAGGTACTTTGTGAATATTGCCTGATAAAATAATTAAGACATCGTTGTCATTAGCTTTTAGTAAAACTTTTGTCTCTGGAGGTACTTTGTTTATGTGAAACATTATGCATGTGTCAGCTTCCTCATGATGACAACTTAAATTAATGTCTTCAGTGTTTATGACATGGTCTCCTTCTAGATGATAAGAAAAGCACTGTTCTCCAACGATGATAAAAATAGTTTTATTAAGTAATGTTGAAGCAAAACAATAGTTTTAACAGAATGTAGCTAAATATTTGACAAAGGCTTCTTTGAAATGGATTTTTTTTAAACTTTCGCAGAAGTTTATAGGCCTGGGTTGGAGAGGTCCGTGAATTGTGTATGAAACATACATTTCTTCTTGATTTTCACGTTCACAATGTTGGATTGAAGGTGACAGATACCTGACAAAAATTAAATATATTTATTCTGTATTAATATTTAAAAACAAAAACAGGTGATTAACAATTATAAACTATATTATTATTAATTATAAACAATTATAAAAATAATTAACACTAATATACCTGTTTACACCTGGCAACCCTAACATTGCGGCTGACTGAGAGCTGGCAACCATTTCTTTTTGAATTCGTAACATTATTTTCTTTCAAATGACATAAAATTCATTAAAAAAACATATAGCTGCAAATTACATCAGCGAATGAATTTTACTAAAATTAATTGCTGGTAATTGCGGCTAATTTTTGATAGGCAACCTATCCCTAATCCATTGTATACTTTATAAACATTCATTTAAAATTAGTTTTATCGAAAAAACAGATACCTGCAGAATCGAGCAGTGGGATCTTAGACTATTACTGCCTTCTCAAAGAAGACCAACCTAAGGTGCCAGCATTCGTGACGTAGACGTGATGTTTCGTTGGTTAGCACGAGACCAAAAGACCAATGATGCAGATACATTTAAATAGGTCACCACGGTGCATTGTCTGTAATCTGCAATTTGAATGGTGACCACCACTCTTCGATTCTACTCATGCTTTCCTTTAGACAGAGTAGAGTATCTTGGCAGGCTCAATCATATAAATAATACATATAAAAGTGATATTTCGCTTTTATATGTCTAGATTTAGGAACTAAGGGGGTAAAACGGGGGTTGGAAGTTTGTATGAATCGGACATCTCACATGCAACATCATCTAGTCCCAAACTAAGCAGAGTTTGAATTATGGATACTAAATATTTAAATATTTTTGGACATCTTACACACAACATCATCTAGTCCCAAACTAAGCAGCGCTTGTAATAAGGGTACTAAACAACTGATATAAATACATAAACTACTTTTTTTTTGTAAATACATACATATTAAACATAGAAAACACCCAGTCTCCGAATCAATTATTTATGGATCACACAAATATTTGGTCTGACCCGGTAATCGAACCCGAGACATCCTGATCAGCAGCCGTATACGCTAACCACTAGACCAACGAGGCAGTCGAAAATTAAATAGCATGTAAATAATGTTATAAGTAAATAAATCTATTCAAATAAATGAAATATGAGTGTCTTTATGTACTACTAGCTGCGCCCCGCGGTGTTACCCGCGTATACCATTATGGTTGCTAAGCAAGTGTGTTATGCCTAGCAACCTGTGAAGTTTTGACAATAGATAAACAGTGATACATTTTGACAACTACGATTTAATATATTTTTATAATAACCTAGCTTTCGCCCGTTTATCTCGATTATTGCAGTTAAAAGTAGCCTATGTGTTATTCTGATATATAAGCTATATTACTGTAAAGTTTCATCCAAATCCGATCAGTAGTTTTTGCGTGAAAGAGCAACAAACATACACACATACACACATACTCACAAACTTTCACGTTTATAATATTAGTAGGATTAAATTAACAGGCTTTTACTGCATGGCAAAGTATATACGATAAGTACATCAAAAAGCATTTTTTTTTGTGTCTGTCCGTCTGTCTGTCTCTTTATTCTGGCTAATCACTGAAACGGCTGGACCTGTTTAAAACGAGTTTTTTACTGGCAGAAAGCTGATGACCTAGGGAGTAACCTAGGCCATTCTTTTTAGACTAGTTTCGTTCAGCGGCGTTACTCGCGATTTACAATAATAACCGCTGGTAACACCGCGGGACTCCATCTAGTAATTAAAGTATTAATTTTAGTAACCACAATTAACTTTCAAATTAAATCTTGTGACATACTTGTTTACCTACTTAATTATTAATAACTTAGCTAATAGTAAAATAAAAACGTTCCACAATGGTATTGTATGTAAGTGTGGTTTTACATGGACAAAGAACTGCGCATTCACTATTTAGCTGAGCTCGGTCTGATTGGACCTCAATGTCGCCTGTTGTGGCGCATCCTCCCTGCAATTTCCAAGATAAGTCGTCGCTTCCTCTGCCCGACATTGTCCATACAAATCATTTTAAACATCTTCCTAATTCCAAACAAAGAATTCAGACAAAAGAAAAAATAAATAAATAAACTGATAAGATGAAAAGTATTATAGCTGTTTTTTAGGGTTCCGAAGTTTATGACTCGGAACCCTTATAGATTCGTCATGTCCGTCTGTCTGTCTGTCTGTCCGTCCGTCCGTCCGTCCGTCCTCGACTTACCGTCCAAACGGTAAGTGCTAGAAAGATGAAACTTTGCAACAAAATCATGAAAAATATTTTTATTTGGTATATCTCCCCTACACGTAAAGTTTTTTTTTCTCGAGTCTACCCCATTGTGTGGAGTACTGTCAGATAGGTCTTTTAAAAACATTGGAAAGGTTTCTCAGATGATATTTTGATTTAGGTATCCGTTTGCAAGTTATTTAACTTTAAATGGCATTTTAATGCAAAAACCAGGGCGTACACCCTCTAAAAGCTAAATGACTGACTCGAAAAATCTGAAAAAATTCACGATGGTAGTCCATAAGATGAACTAAAAAGGAAATATGAACCAATAATGGGTTTCATAGCTTTGTTAGATCAGGGGTAATATATACTTGTAAAATACGTTTATTTAGAAAACTTCATACAAATAAGGAAATAATAAGTAAACATAATAATTATCTATTGGACACAAGTTTAATTCCACTAGGCATTGTATATGACTACGGAACCCCACTCTAAGCGTGGTCTGACACGCACTTGGCCCAATTTTTTTATTTACTTGATGCAATAAATGGTTCGTACGACACCCACGGGATGAATAAAGGTAGAGAAACTACGATCAGTAATATGTTAATAACAAATTCATCCAATATCATAAGTTAGTGGCTATATCCCCAAAAAGGAAACAAACACATTTACTATATCAATTAAAATATTTCAGCTTAATCTGTTTAAATATTAGTTATGTTGTAATACTTAGACGGAAAATGACACAAGCCTTTTTAGAAAAATAATTATATTTAAGAGTTAATATGTAAGCATCCAATTAACAAATTAATGTCAAAATATTTTTGCGTTAACGTAAGACATGTAACACAATTAACATTCCCATAGCACAGTAGAATATTTCATCTGAGTCTCCTTTGATCTTGGAATGCGGAATCCAGAATACCTTCCGTCTCTCAGGAATGACGCTACATCTTTTTCTTTGATAGGACACACTTAAGATTTAGATTCAAGAGTTCATGGGCAGCATTACAGCAGTCACTTATCATTAGTTGTTCCATCTACTCGCTGCTCCTCTCCTCCCTCATCCCCTCTATTCCATAAAAGAGCTAACACAACAAAAAAATCAATTCAATATTCATCAAGCTTTGAAATGCCAAACTCGTACCTCATAATTTAGATTGCGACCTGATGAAGGTATTTTTTTCAGGCCATGTAATCGATCGATAGTTCGTTGTCATACATCATTAACTTGGTTATTGTTTACGTGTGGTATGGCAACGTAAACTACCCGCAGGCGGTATGGAATACTTAATAGTACAGGTACTGAACATTTAATAAATATCGACACTTGTTCTAAACAAATAAAGATCAATTCAGGTTGCAATGTTCTGATTACCTGAAGATTTATCAATCTCGTAACTTATTCTTGTTTCTTCATTTAACTGCTCTAAATGAATAATTTCCTTAAGTAAACTTGATCTACTATTTATTAACCTGTGGTGTGGTAGCCCCCTCCAGTAGTTACCAAATCGGGATTTGCGATGAATTAGGAACCGACTGAAACCACGCGATCTACCGATCTGAGATCTAAAATAGGAAGAATCCGGGAACAGCTGTTATTTAAACCTCTGGACAAGGCGTGGCCTACTAATGGAACAAAAAGGCAGCGTAACTTACCTCTTCGACTTCTTTACACATATTGAGCCGGCACTTCAAAAGAATGACCAGCCTGAGGTTTAGGTATAGGCCTAAATAAAGGTGATATTAACTCCTTACATATTCGTAACAGAAATCTGTTACCAAAAAACGTAAACATTTATCGCCTGTTACTTTCTTTACTGATACGAGTACACCTAATGAAAGCACAGATATTGCACACATCAAATAAACGCGAAATTTCGCGGTCTGAATTTACTACTCGCTTTAAAGTTGTCGATTCCATGTGAATTAACTTTCTCTCTAATCTCGAGTAATAGAATAAAGTTAGATCTTTAGCTTTGGTTGCATTGTTAAAATGCACCAGTATCTAAACTCTCAGTAACTTTCGGCAAAAAAAAATTTATAGTGAATTTAAATTTAAATCACATTGAGGTCAACTAATGCTAAATTGCTGCTATTTAAATTTTAATGTTAATTGACGATGATGATATTCTTATCGCCGATTTTGGCCACGGTTGCCAGTCTTAACGGAGACTTACCAACTAGTCAGCAGATATTACAGATACAGATAGTGCGCAACTGTTTGGGCAAACAGATGCACTCTCTGTTCTCATAATCAGATGGGACACTTTGCCTCGACCATGGATTTGAACCATCGGACTTTTGATCGGCAGTCGTATACGCTAACTACGAGACCAAAGAGGCAATTCAGAAATCCTATAATGATTATAATAGGATATAAGACGCACACCTATGTGCATACATATTTGTTCTGGGTCGAAACATGGAATATCTAAATAGGTGACGATTTATACGCAAAGAACATAGCACCCTATCTATTAGTATCGAAATGTCAGCAGCGGAATACAGCATTGTAGTCACCATTAATATTTCGGCCCAGTCGTTATCTAGGGCAAATGCAAGTACACAAGTAGACAAATACACTCAAACTAAAATGATAATAATGCAATTCAAAAGGTTCTTTATTCTTTGTTCTCAGTGTAAACTCAAATATGAATAAAATTGTATTTATAAAAATAAATGAGAGCATTATACAATAAATTACAATCATCGTTGATGTTTATAAGACAATACAATAATTCTGTTGTATTGTTTAGTAGTAGAGAAGCTTGCCTCATTTAGAAAATATTTTTAACCGACTTCAAAAAAAAGGAGGAGGTTATCAATTTGTCGGAATCTTTTTTTTTTTTTTTTTTTATGTATGTTCAGCGATAATTTCGTCGTTTATGAACCGATTTCAAAAATTCTTTTTGCATTGGAATGGGCGTAGCTTACAGGTGGTCCCATCATCACCATATCGGGATCTGATCATGGGATCCCAAGGAAATCGAGGGAACTCCTCAAATATCTTAGGCACAATGTCGCGATTTGGGTACTCGGAATAGTTTTTCATTGAAGTCGGTTCCTTTTTGTTAAAATTATCCATAACATCAGGTAATGAAAATAATGTAAATAACGTATAGGATGTAAAGGCTTGTAACCGTAAATCCAATGATTAAAAGTAATCGATTTGATTAACCAAAATAGTGATTAAGCTTTCCTGTCAGGAATTTTATACAACCATCTCCTTATAACTTTAATTTAGACTCCATTCTCTTTTGTAGAAAGAATAAGTGAGAGATATTTCTTATAAAAACCGACAGTTATAACAACCAGCCTCCAAGATTTCCTTCTGAGGTAACGTGTAAACCCTTACAACAATACCAAATAGGACGTATAACAAAAATCTTAGTAGGTATAAGTCGGCAAGATTTCGACATTCCGTCGTCATTGTCAACAGACTTCGTTATTTCAATGTTGGACATAGATCTCTCCTTTTAAAAGTTTGGATCTAGTACACCACATACCATGGAAAATATCAATTGATCAAGAAAGTACCTAACCACACTGCTATCTAACGAGAAACTTCAACAATTAATTGTCTATATTAGACATGATGCATTGTTAGAACTTACTTCCTCATTTTCAATGGAGAAATGTAATGTTTATGTAGTCTTCCAATATTAGAAGAGACTTGTTATATTGTGTTCTGCCATGGGGTAGGTAATTAAATTTACTGCTATGTATGTAGACCGGGATGGTTGGCGTTCCTTGGGGGAGGCCTTCGTCCAGCAGTGGTGTGCGATAGGTTGACACCACCATGTATGAATGAATGGAATAAGGACACTGATCTGTCGTGTCTCCAAAAGTGCAGTGATCCGACCAAGGATTGAACCCAAAACCTCAATGTCAATTATTTTTTTATGCAAGAGAATTGCTTCTTTTTGTGATAAACACTAGTGGTAACAACGTCAGAGCACTTCTAACATTCAAATTGATTTGTTTGATGAGGTTAATGCATTTAACTGAGCGTAATTATGATATTATTGTATGTACCGAGCTAAGAAAAAAATAATTTAAACAAAGTGATAATTTTAAAATGTGAGAATCAAACCGTGTTGGTTTCGATCCAGTATCGGTTTTTAGACAAAACTTTAAAAATGTCTTTACACAGTGATTGCAAAACTGAAACAGAATTAAATGTGTCGTAAACCATTGTCAAATTTATAATTCAAACTAGAACTAAACGGTTCGGTTCTTATTTCCAACCACGTGTATCTTTCCCATTATGATCCCGGGTCCTTTATGCGGGCGTGAGTGTCACCATACTAACTGCGTTCGCGGGGAGAGTGGTGTGGTGACCCCCACTCTTGGATTCTACTCATGCTTTCCATTAGTAGTCACCTTGGCAGGCTATTCAATAAAATAATAGAAATGTGATCTATTTTACAGTTTAGGTACTTTCACGAGTTTCGAAAACTGCTTGTACCAAAATATCCCTCGGACAAACGGCAGTTCTCTGATGTATGTCAATGAGATAATGAGCATTTAAGACGTTTTCTTGTATATAGTCGCTTTTGTTCAAATTGCAAGTAATCATAACAAAGAACAAAGGTGATGACTAACTGTAATTCCTGTGTATTGTGGACTCTGGGTCAACGCATAACATTTTACATAAAATTATTATTTACGGTTAGTTTGTTGCACTCCAACTGTCAAATACGAATGTATAAACTATTGTTTTATTGTAAGATAATTCATCAACACCAATGAGAAATTCTATTATTTAAATACATTCCTAATAGTTAAAATGTATATTATAGTAGGCCAAAACCTCCTTTCTAAGGAGAGGCCTATGTCCAGCAGTGGACTGTTAAAGGCTGTTGATGATGATGATGAAAATGATCTTGTTTTTAAAGCCAATTATAGATAGGTACTTTAATTATTATTGATGTGATCAAAATAAATAGTTATTATATAAAAGAAATTTGATTTGTGGTGTCCCAAACATTCACACATACTAATGAGATTATAAATACTTCAGTTAAACGAACTATACCAATATTTTCCGTACCTGATATCACTTTTCGAGGGCGCGAAATATTTTTTAGGAATGTCTGTTTCGCTCTAGTTTGTCTAAGTCTTAGAGAAACTCGATGAAACAGTTCAGAGCCCGCCTTATATTTACAGCAGGCCTGGAACCGTAGTTACCGTTAAAGAAATACATACACACCAGAGAAGTCTGAGAAGTGTCATTAGGTATGTCATTTGCAGAAGGAAGGCTTAAGGACAGCAGTACCTACTTAACAGAGGAGTATAGCGGTTGAGGTAAAGACAAACCTCAAAATTCCCGTTAATTGCATATACACGAAGAAGTTTCAACTTGGTTGAGCTTAACAGGTCTCACTACCAAGGTCGTACTGTGCGTCAACTCTATCCATAAAAGGGGACGGAGGTAGGTTCTTAAAAAGAAAAGGTCATAAATTAATGACTAAGATCATACACGTCCTTAACATTATCCCATTCTTTAAAATTACCTTTGTAATGTTTTTAAAACAAATACAACAAATGAAATAATTCTAAATTGAAATTTACGAGTGTATATTGTAATTTAAATCTGTACAGGAAAAATAGATTGAAATTACAAATATTTTTTGTGTATTCTTCTTACTGCTTATTTTGTAGGTAATAAATACAATTCAGTTCACATTATTATGACTTAAGTTATTTTTTTCCATTGCTATTGTTAATTTACTTTTGTCCCACTTATGAAATTCGAATCGGTCTACTGTTATACTGCGATTTGGTAATAACAGAGTGGATCAATACGTGATACAAAAGAGGTGGTAGGTGTTTTGTTGTAGCTGGTTCGTGATTGCGTGCTGTCTACCCATGCCCCCTCTACGACATACTACGATAAATATATAATTAAATGGTATATGCAGACAAAAATGTTTTATTATAGGTACATCGATTTATTTTCTAAAAGACCTAGTATTTATTTCGTTTATATTGTAAATGCGAAAGTTTAGAACTGTGTGCTTGCATAAATGTAATATTTAATACCTATTATAATTTTTTATTGTGTCCTTTATAAACCAAAATGTTTGCATCTGTTACAATTGATGTAACTCTATGAAGATATTATTAATTACCAACGCAATACCTCATCAGGAAACTACCTTGTGGTAACTACCAAAGGGTGAATTTCTCAGCACCAGTTTCTATGAAGAGGTGGTGTAACTATGGTCGAACTTGACCCATATCAAGAAATATTCGACTCCACCCTAACTCTAAGTTACACATTTACTCTATTTTTATCCTATACTTATTCATTTTTTAGATACCGATTTATGTAAACTAAATATTACAAGACGTTATTAAATTTTCCTAAGTCGAGTCGACCTTCATATTTATGCGGCTGACGCGGCTCTTGCTTGCATGAATGGCGTCATCGTTGGTAAATATACTTCACTGTTTACGGTAACACAGGTCGTAACTACTGTGTCAAAATGTGATCATTTGGCATTATATTTAGTTACTTACAACACACACATACATTTATCATCATATTGTTCATTCGCGAATACACACATGTAAAATTATCTTACTACGCAAACATATCGATTTCTAGAAAATTAAATATTACATTTACGATCAATCTTAGTACTAGGTATATCTAACGGAAATGTAGCGAATACAATATTAAACAAGCACTAGTTTAGTTCAAACAGATATGCTCGAGTGATGCAATTTGGACTAATAAGACATTATATAGTATAAGCTCATTAATTTAAAACCTACAAGGTATTTATTGCATTGGAATCAACTTTCTTTTTTGCTGATATTCAGTTAAATGGTGCGCAGTGAAACACACGTCACGGACCCGCAACACGCTAGCGCTTGAACTCAGCCTTCTTACTGGCCAGCTGCGGCAGTGATGTGATAAGAGGATGGCGAGCGCTCAGACGGTAACGGCGGCCGCCACCGCGGGCTAGTGTGCCCCAGCTCGCGACGCTGAGCGCCTCGACACCCCGCCGATCTCTCGCTCCACAGCGCCGCACTAAAAACAAACACCGTAATTATCTAGCCGCGATAAAACGTGCTATCAGTTTTTGATAACTCACCAGTCCGATAACTGATAAAGTAAGTGGTTGACGCCTATCGTACTGTGTATTATGTAAAACCAAAAAAGTGAATTTCCTGGAGGTGCAATTATGGCTGCGGCGACTGCTTCCCATAAGACTGTCTCCATCTACGACTACCCGGAGCATTTGAACCCTTTCCACGAAGAGGATAATCATAACAAGATACGCTTTTGGACTCTGGGCAAACGGCTCAATCGATCTAATAGCATCAGTTTTTCTGGACTGAAAGACCTAAAGAACTCATGGTAAGTTTAGTGGAGTGATAATTGTTACACAACTTTGTTTTATAAACTACCACGTTCCCGTATGTCTATTGAACCTTCAGAATTGGCTTCTGCCAATACATTTTATCACTCTAAAGGTGTAATTACTTTCCTAACGGTATGTTCTGAATAATGTTTGCTACTTGTCATGTCTCTAGTCTATTTGCAAGACAAATAACAATAGCGCAGACCACAGGCGTTTAATTATAATAAAATGAGCATTGCTATCGAAATGTAATTCTATTAATGAGGCTCTGCGCATATAAAATTAACCGAAATCTTATTATTGTATTGGAAATTAACAGTCATCGTCCGATTTTACATACACTGTGATCTCACAGCATTGAGTCACCAATGAAAATCCTGTGGTGATATTAAAACAAATCTATAAAGCTATGTTTAAATGTATAAAGACAAGAATCTAGAACGTTTTAGACATTTAAGTTATGTAAGGACAAATAGAGGATTCGTAACTACCAATCAGGGTGTCTCAATTTTGCAATTTATATGTCCTACAACAAACATTAAACTGCTTGTTTATAGCCACGTGTCTATGAGGTCACAATAGTTTAATTTATTCAAGAATAATAAGTATACATAAAATGAGTATCGATGTAAAGGAAAAAGAAAATTAAGAAATGTCATAGTTCTTAAATATGAGATAGGCTTAGACAAATAAAAAGTCGATTTAAAAACTGACATTACTTTGAAATGAGAACGATACCACGCGCACCTATTCACTATATTTACACAATTATCAAAGGAATTAGCGAGATTTCACTGCCTGACTGATACTGAATCATTGCCATACCTAGTTCTTGTACTAGGTATGCAAATAAACTATAGTTTTGGGGAATCTTGTTAGTATCAGGGTCGAAGAACAAGAGACAGGCTACGAACAAAATCTCAGGATTTCCTGCGATTTCTTTTTTGAAAAATAAGTAAATGTAAGTAGTATTTATATTACTTTCTTTTGCCTACCCATGTTTAAAGTTACTAAAATATTTTGAAAGAAATATACGGTTAGCAAACATTTATAGCAAAGATGTAATTTTCTCTCTCATTAGTTTATGAAATGGTGGAATAATGTAAAGTCCAATTAGCGTATTGAAAAACATGGTGTTTAAGATACAGAAAATAACTATTTCCTAATACAAGTCTACCTTATACTTTTTGCTATTTATTTACTCAGGCTTAGGTTTAAGAGATCAAGGGTAAAGCGAGTTAGATAAAGACTATGAACAAACTTCGCTGACGCAAAACTAGAACCATTAGAACTGATAACACAATTAAAGCAAACGAACATTGTATACCACAACTGCAGTAAAAAAAGTATAATTCATCAAAGGATATTAACGTGATATTATTTTAATTTTTTGTTTTCCTGTTTTACGGTCATTAAGTAAATTACAGATTTTGTAATAAGACTAATAAGGGTATGTACGTATCTGACATTGTTTGAAAATTATGATTTGATTTGAAATATAAATAAATTATATCGTAATTTTCATCGGTAATTTCTACAACTCTTTGTTTAGGCATTGCACACGTGATCTATTGCAAGTAGGTATTTATTAAAAAGTTACTAAACGTTAAGCAGGCACCACACTTCGTTATGCGCTATTCGTTATGTGTCTATGCCGTATTCGCCCAAATATTAGTTATGCGCGTAAACAACAACCATGCCATCCACACTTCGAACTGGTATGCCAAATAAGCATCAAATAAGGCAAATATGTGTGTTGTAGAGATGTGTCATTGTCATTTTTATGGTGAACGAAACGAATATACTCTCCACACTTCACCGTATGCGCGCGAATAACCCGCATAACGAATAGCGCATAGCGAAGTGTGGTGCCTGCTTTAAACTTTGTGTCTGGTAGCACATGTGCTATTGTTTTGCTATAAATATCACGTGGTTTTTGGTTATTTTGGAATACCTCTGACCAATGGTCTTTGAAATTAATTGTATTTCAGTTAATACATCATTCATAGGTACGACAAATTCTTTATAGCCTTTTATTGCCCCAACCTCAAATTAAAATATTATTTGGAAAAATGACTAAACTATAGATAAAAGAGTGAAGAGTATTATTTATTAAGGTACCAAGATTACTTGTTTGTGTAGCTATATCAACGCGTTATGAATAATACAATTGTCATCAGATGTTTATTTATAGGACTGAAGTCACTTTTGCCATTTACTGCCACATCTTGCATAATGCATAATTTATATTGATTTTGACGTGTATGGAATTCATAGATATCCCACTTCTTATAGCGTTTAACACCTTTTAAGCCTTCGGGTTCTATTATATGCTGTTGCGTCACTCAATAAACTTCTCTGCATTAATTTGTGTCATTTATTACACGTGACCTACTCGTGGTTGGTGCGGAAGGGTTGTGATTTATATATGCATTGTCAAATTGTTTCCTTTCATTAAGGACTAAATAAATACTACTCATTTAAGAATTCCTTATTCTTAGAAATTACTACAAAAAATTGGTCATCCGTTTATTGCGCGTATTTGCCTCTTTGTTTAATATAAATTGTATTTTATGTATATAGAGGCATATCGGCTTTTTATTCACTTTTTAATCCTTTTTCTACTATCGGTAGAGCACTTTTCAACCAATTTCAATAAAGGAGGTTCTCAATTCGTCGGACTTACTTTATTAAATTTATTTAATGACAGTAGCGTTATAAAATACCTAATATTTTTGTAGATGTCGTGTAACGATGGACGACGTTTACGAATTAATAATGATTGATGTAAATGTATTTTTAATGTCTTGATATATTGATTGAATTTTAATGTAGCTATTAAAACATCAGAGTGTTTTTGTTTATTATTATTTTCTTCGTTTCGGGTTAAAAAAGACTATAATGGCCTGTAGAAGTATCACTTTTTTAAGCTACTGCATACCCATTTTACTAATGAATCGAAAACTGTATTCGGTTGTTGAATTGCGATGATCAATATCACAAACATTTATAAATATATTTTAATATAATCGCGCTATCAATGGCACGGATTCAAAATTAAAAAGTAATTCGTTGATAAGATGCATACATTAGCAATGAAAATGCTACTCATTTATACCTGATACATTTTTTGAAAGTAATTAAAAATAGGTCAAGAGCTGTCATTTATTATCTTAATAGAACGCAGACAAATTATTCAAGTATCTACTATCAAAATCTATAAAAATCAAGCTCTCTTAAGTGTCATAGGAACACAGGAAATAAGACTTAAATTGGAACAATTTATTAATAAAGATGATTCTTTTATGTCCCTATCTTACCAACCCACATTCATCCACTGCATTTAGAAGAGCTACTAAGTACTTAAAAGAAAAAAGTCAAATATGAAAACTATTATTCATTTGTAAATTATAAAAAGCAGTCAAAACAAAAATATATAAAATAAATTTTAATTAGCTTTGATAAGTAATAAATAACAGTGCTATGATAATTTTAATTTGTGTTTTTCCAACAGCATGCGGTGATTTAATTAGTTGGTATATTTTTTTCTCAATTAGTATTTTGCTCGGTTATCGCGGCAAAGAGTAGCCTATGTTCTTCCTCAAGAATGAAAGTATCTCCTTGCAAATTGAAATATGTGCAACAGTTTACAGACAGGCAGACATAGTTGCTTTCGAATTTAACGCATAAAGTTTCGATTTTCAATCTATATTACTTTATTTAATGTGCCTTTTCTTTTCCCGCTTAGAATTTTTTTCACGATATTTTAATTATGTTCTTAATCTATTAATATTATATGATTAGAGTGATTTGGTCGTTTTCTATGAAAAGGCTATTAAAATGTAAGACGTGCGTGACTATCCTGATATATTAATCTTAATTCACTTACTATGTACTTATATTTATTTATTTATGTGTGTTGTACATTACATGTTAAGAATGTCTGTGTGATGACGGATTAAGGATACGAAGTTTCATCATGCCTATTAATCTTGTGGATGTCATAAGAGTCGAATTAGGGTGCTAACTACGTAGGACAAAACCACTGTAAAGAGAAGAATAACTTGAAACAAAAGCTACCTGTATTGATCGACCCGTCTGGGCAGCGTTGTACAGCAGGCCAAAACAGGAGGTTTTGGCCTGAGTCTCGGCCTGAGTCTAGCCGTTGACTGCTAAAGGTGTTTGTTATGATGCTTTACAAAATATATTAGCTTTCGCCCGTGACTCAAACTAAATACAGTGACCTTTCACGTTTATATATATCTCTTTCTATCTGTAATGCTTTCAGTAAAGTTTGTCATTTAGATAATTTGATTCTTAACATAGGCTACTCTTTAACGTTGTCGTTACCGTACCGCAAAATATGCGAGCGGAGCCTCCGCATAAAGGTAGTAGGTAATATATTACGTATGCCAAAAGCCGGTATCTTACTGAAATATGTAGTGAGGCGCGATTAGTCAACTGTTTGTACTCTGTCATCATTAAACTTATATCATTATCTATGTTTTTCTCTTCACACCGTTTAAAGAAACTGTATATAAGTACATAATTAAACTAAATAAAGGTTACATGGAAATATAGCAGCGGTTGATTTAATCTAAAAAATACAAATCAATTATTCAAAAACAAAGAGAAATAATACATAAAGAGTGGAAAATCGTTAAATCTGCTGACCCTAAAGTGATGTAATTTTAAATGCAACGATTCATATTAGTCCCAGATATACGTCCATACGAGTAACCAAGGATCGATCTAAGTGGCGTGCGATCGGAGAGGCCTATGTTCAGCAGCAGACTGCGATAGGCTGATGATGGATACGTCCATCTCCTACCTGACCAATACTTTCCAGCCAGGTATGCAATTTTGTAGGTAGGAAGGAGTATCTGACATATTTTCAGAATATCTCAAATACCTTCTCTATAATGTCATCCAGCTTTCGGAATACTATGAGCGTTATATATTTTATTGCCATGTTCTTTTCTCCGGCTCTACCTATTGTTTGCGAAAATGGCATAAATGTACATGTAGAATCTTGACCTGTCACAAGAGATGATCCTAAGTGAATAAAGAATTTTGAATTTGAATTTGAATTATTTCATTAAAAAATATTGCGCACACAAGTACCTAATAGAAAAGGACCTGATACATTTGTTTGTAACATTTTTACAACGATGTAGTGTATAATATAAAATATACTGATAAAAGTGGTATATTCTAATTGTTATTATAATAGTATATTACAACACAAAGCTACGTTTACCAGCATATAACGTGATTACGGTCATAAAACCATTTTTGTAGAAGTGTACTACTTTTAATTTAGGATAGTTGTGCTTGTTTATTTTACTTCTACGTGTGCACTGTGTGCAGAAGTAAAATAGAGCAGTGTACAGTCTTCGTGACGTATTGTACAGTATCAGCTTTAAAAAATATATCGTCGTGAATTTCAATAATATGTATTGTTTAATCCTTAATTTTCCTTCTAAACTTAAAAGTTAGGTTAAAAAATAAAGGAACACATATGGTACAAAAATTTAAAAAAACTTAATCGGTAAGAATTAAAAAAATTAGGAGCGTGTTAACAGACAAAGAAACTACCAAAACAATTAAACTGTATAAGACTCGGGACAGCACACTTAACAAAATAAAGCAAACCACGTAATATAGCTGTAATTATATATGTCTAACCTTTTAATGTACAAACATCACAAAGAACACAAAACAAAGCTACCCGCGCTGATTCACAGAAACATTGGCACAGACCCAAGTATTTTCAACTCGATTAGGTTTATTTAACTCACTATGATTATTTCGGATAGGTTATTTGATAAGCAGGTTCTAAAGCAGACTTGGTAACAATTACCAATAAATATATTTTAAGCATGTACGTAACACCTTACGGCTTCTAGGAAAAGTCCACTATTGTCACTGATTATATTGTTCTACAGGCTTCACTAACGCTTAGATCATTTATAAAATGCTATCATTATTTACTGACTTTTGAACTCATTCTTGAAACAGCAGTTGATAACGTATAGTCCCTAGATACATATTTCCTATTTTAGATTAATGTTGATAAGATTTTCGTCTTGTCTTTAAGCGCTACTCTTAAATTTTTCAAATACATGTACCTATATTCTATACATTTGGAATTTATGATTACAATTAATAAATAGGAGAATATGAGCAAAGCAGCTCATATTTTTATAATAGCACTATTTAAAAATAGAATAATATAAAAATAAAATGGCATAGAAAAAAAGCTATATTTCACATCAACTAACTAAACCTTCTTAGTTACTCAGGTGGGGATATAACCCATTTGTTTTTGTTAAAACAATATATTAGTACTATGTACTATTATTTATTATGTGCTACTAGTAACATAATACGTAAGGAATATTCTGCATGCTTGCCATGCTTAAACTATGATGAATGAATGAATAAACTAGACTAGATGAGATCAAGTATTTTGTTTAATTGTGCACACTTTGTACATACTATTCTTCTTGGTATATATTTATAGTTCAATATTACTGATTTCTCGCTCTATCTACAAAATATAATTTAATGTTTTGCTTTTTCTGAATAGAGTTAAGACATGTATACCTAAGTACTTGCTCTATCTGCTTTCTATTTTTTGTAAGTAGAGGGGTTCAATTATAATATAAATAGCAATGTAAATAGCTTTCAGTTTTTTTTAAAGATATGTAAAAGAGCACATACACACGAGTAACACCCAGACTCCTAACACCTACAAAAGACGTTTTCGTCAGCTAGTTTGTCTAAACTGAAAGCGATTTTAGAAGTAGTTTTAGGAATTTTAATTTTTATTATCATCATGATCAGCCTATCGCAGTCCACTGCTGGATATAGGCCTGTCCTATTGCACACCAATCTGATTGATTTTGGGCTTATCGCATCCAGCTCCTGACAGCTGTTCAATGCTAATCGTCACTCATTTATTAAATTTCTCCTTCATAAAATATATAATAAATTGCTTTATAATAAATGCAAATATTTTTGCATTTATTCAATTTGATAATAAATGCAAATATTTTTGCATTTATTCAACTTGATTACAAATGCAAATGTTTTTGCATTTATTCAATTTAATTGGATAACAATAATAATTCACCAAATCATAGACAGTACTTATTAGCACGACTCATAGATATTTCAAACAGTTGCTGTTTTCGATGAATGCTTGTCTAAATAGTGCTAAATCGATTGGCAAGCATTCCATTGCGAAATAATAGAGACCGGTTTCTATTAGACAATTAATTTTCTGCAAATTATAAACGTAAACTCATTTAACGATATTAGTATTTTGTAATATTTTTTAATTAACTACTTTAAGTAGTTACTTTCAACAAATTTTAAGCAGTAATGGAAAAATAATTTGAAGTATACAATAGGTACCTAATCAAAAGGAGAGTGAAAAATCATTTTCTAAAGTATTTGGTGTTTCTACTAATAATCAACAAGACTGTTATCTTTAGGCGCCTTTGGTTGGGAAAACGTCAGATTCGTGACTATATGATTTCTAATTCCATATGAACGCTAACCTAACTTGACCCTATCCTAGGAAAATCAGAAACTTCCTCCTACCGATCACTATGAGTTGCGCCCATATCGTATTTTAGTGCAACCAGGCCACCAAAATATTCCTTCTATAATTTGTCATCGATTGCCTTCAGAAACATTTTATCGGTACTTAACATATCAAAGATAGTAGACCCATGCTAACTTCAACACGAACGGGCCAGCTCGACCGAGATAGCACACTCCTACTACACAGAAGACAAACCTAGAAATGACAGAAATCGTGCTGTCATATTTCGTTGGTGAGTGTGAGACCGGAGACCCAATAATATCACTCTTTTTATTTATGAACGTTCACAATAATAATTACAAGAGACACACAATAATATCAACTTAAAACCAATAAGATTTATGCTTATGCTAAGTTGGACAAACTTAGCTTAAGCATCATAATCCCAAGTAAAAAAAAACATGAATAAATGATGCAGTTGCATCTCACTAGGCCGCATAGTGAGGGTCACTATTCTGCATGTTTGCATTCTATCAGACAGAGTAGAGTCACTTTGGTAGGCCTCACAATATAATATAAAGAAAACAAGTAAATTACACTACAAATGGTATTACAAGCAGAATTGTTGGATGTTATTGACCTAGTTTGTGTAAAACACGGTTTCAGCGAATTGTTGTTTCAAATTAACATAAAGACAATCTAAGTAGCTGCTAACTTCCGTGAGAGTGTCATATTTGTTCGTCAAAAAATATATACAAAGTTTATTCATATGAACAGAGTACGTTTCGCAAGTTCCTAAAATTAATACCTAATGAATCCAATTTTTAAATACATTGGAGAAGTCAATGGAAGATGTTATAGATATATCTGACTAATTATAAAATATCATGAAGAAGAATAACACAAACCCACTCCAAACAGCATCAAACAAAAACTTTCTGCCTAGGAACACTAAAAAACGTACATAAAACAACATAACTTAAATATTAATAAACATACTGCTAAGTAAGTAAAAACCAGTAGATAAAATAAGCAATTTCAATTCTAAAGTCAGTGTTTGATATGTTTCCATATATGCTATTTTCGCTGTCTTTTGAATATAGTATGAATATATAATTTGTTATATCGGGACTACCTTTTACACGTATATGCTATATCCAGATTCAGAACAGCATGTTGCCCGTTATAAATCCTTCGAGTTTACACATCTAGAAGAAAATTATTATGCATAGATCGAAATCTATAATTAGTCGAGAAAAGATATGGGCTCTTCTAATTAGTATATGATTCGTAGATTCCACACTACAGTTCGACTGCGCCCCTTTACTTTATCAAGAAGCTACGTCTAGATAGAGCATTGAAAGACCAATGACTTCCACAAACATGCGGTCATTGGCCGCCTCGTAAAGGTGGGGGGACACTCATTGATCTTTTCAAGCGCATCGGTCATTGTTGCTTTACTGCTGCTACTGCTGAAAATGTGCTTTACTGGTATTCTTATCAATTATTGGCCAAAATTATCAGCATTAATAATTATTTCGGACACCCACACACAACGTCATTCTAGTCCCAAACTTAGCAGAGCTTGTATTATGGGTACTAAACAACTGATATAAATACATAGACATACTTTTTTTTTGTAAATACATACATATCATACACAGAAAACAACAAATATTTGTGGATCACACAAATATTTGGTCCGACCCGGGAATCGGACCCGTGACCTCTTGATCAGCAGCCGCGTACGCTAACCACTAGACCAACAAGGTAGACGATTGCACATGTGCTTCAAAATGCACGCATACTTGTAACACAGATCATACAGATGACATGATAGGTGTAGTGTAGCATACATATTTGTAAGTCACTAGTGGGATAAACGAAAGGTAAAAGTACAGACTTGTTAAAATGAATTGAGTGACAGTGTTGACAGATTGTCATGTGGTATAACCTTAAAATGTATGCTAAGTACAGACGGTATTAAATTAACTGTTACTTGATAGTGGGAAGTGAGTCTGTCGTGTTGGAACTTTGTGTGCTCCCTTTATTAAATAGAATAATAAACTTGCAAGTTTTATAACCATTGTTTTAATAAATATTACAATAGGTACCGTAAGTCCACATTGAAGTGTAAAGAGACGAAAATACTGTAAGTAATCCTGTTTTTTTTAGTAGAATTATTTTCTGAGCCTTGATAATTATCTAATAAAAATACAAATTATTACACATAGACATAGACATATTTACAAATTATTCCAAGTTTCAGTCTCTCGGCATACTACTTACTTACTACTACTCGGTACTTGTTTGATGTAGAAATTAGACATAAATATTCAGTTTATTTTTTTAACTTCGTCGGACATAGTGTTTATAAAGTTTCGGTATAGGCTAATAAATGTACAATGTCCCTCCTCAGTACAGCAATTTTGCAATTGCAAGAGGCATCTTGTCGATTATGCTTGGAACAGTAACAATGGTCTAAATATGCAAATCTTATTGTACCTACTATAATGCGTTAGGCATACATTTTTTTGATAAGAAGTTATTTACCGACGTTCACTAAATCCAAAAACATTAATGAAGGTTACTGTTACAAATATTATATTTTTCTGTGTAAATGATATATCAGGTATATAATATACACAATACCTTCTAAACGGTAATTAAATCTAATTTAAATGCATCGTGTATTATCCACCATAATATGTGAAGTAACGCTAACTAAGATTAGGAATAAAATGCCGTTGTTGTATTGCGCTAAGGAATGTCTTCAACACTTATGATAAAAGAGGCTAAGGTGAATGAATCATTGGTCGGCAAAGTGTGATCTCTAGAACATACAATTGTATCGTATCTAGTTCAGTTAAGTTAGTATAATTAGAGCAATAGTATTAAACCTGTTAATTTTTACTGTTAGGTTCACTTATGAAGGCCATAGCCTTGAGGTAGAGATGCGACGATTCGATCCAAGATCGCGTGCATATGTTGTACGATCCAAGATATTTTCGAATCGGATCAAAACCATGCTAGCCGATCACGAATCAATTCAAATGTATAAAAATCGAATCGCGATCCGTAGACATACAATTATACAATACAATTTATAAAATCGGATCGTGTTTATAAAAACGCATCCCTACCTTGATTAATAGAGAAACGTTACGCGTGGAGTTAGTTATTTGTACATAATTCTTAATTGTCAATAAATACTTTTAAATGTCAATAAAAGATCCCTCCTTACAATAGTAAGTAGTCGTTTTCAATCATTCTTATACATAAATGCAATTTAAAGTTCTTCTGCTCTAATTAGTTTAACTTCAATAACATTGAACTTTCATACAAACTACCATCCCCCGTTTTAACCCCAAAAACGGGTTGATTTCTACGTTATTAGTACACCTCTACACCATCTATAGAGCATACATTTTAAGTTTCAAGTCTCTTAGTTCAAAAACATAGGACATTTCACTGATCAAGTGGTCTCGGGTTGGATTCCCGAGTCGGAGCAAATATTTATGTGATCCACAAATGTTTGTTTCGGGTTCTGGGTGTTTTTCTATGTATAATATGTATTTATTTACCAAAAAAGTATGTTTATGTATTTATATCGGTTGTTTAGTACCCATAATTCAAACTCTGCTTAGTTTGGGACTAGATGATGTTGTATGTGAGATGTCCGATTCATACAAACTTCCAACCCCCGTTTTACCCCCTTAGTTCCTAAATCTAGATATATAAAAGCGAAATATCGCTTTTATATATTTATATTTAGGAAGTAGCTTTTCACAAGTAATCTTCAAAGACTTTAAATTTATTTTGGAATTTTCGCCCTCCATATAACGAAGGTAGGTACATTTTTTGTGACATGAACTAGCAGTGTAATTGCAAACAATTTATCTGAAGTTTTAAATAACATATTTTATTAGCGGTATAGCTAACTAGCATAAGAAAAACTTGAATATTTTCCTCATACAACGAGACGCAAAGATGCATCATAACCTGTCGTAACTTGATCCTAACTTAGCAATACTAAATGGCAATACAGAATAATGTAAAGATATAAAACGTAATACAAAGTAAAGTAAACGATATAATTATGTTAAACTCAATAAATGTGCTTCTGACTCTAGGCCTTGACTCTGATCGGCGTTCTTCCAAACTGCTTTATAAATAGCCAGTGTTACGTCCACCAGCTTTTAATTATTCTAATGTTGTACACAATAATATATGAAAAAGGATATCATATAATTATTAAGTGACTTTGCTAGTTAAATGTTAAGATTCGGTCTAAGGAGAAAATACGAGCAAAACAAGCGACCACTCCGGCTATGACCTATGACCGCTAGTATCAAGGTCCTTACCCTTGGGCAAAGAAATGGAGTAAGTTACTTGAGAATAAATTCTAAACATTATTACTCATTGTGTTGTGTATTGACAGATAAGAAAAAGCGGCCAAGTGCGAGTCGGACTCGCCCATGAAGGGTTCCGTATCAGCAAGTAACATCATATAAAAGTTCTTGTAACTTAACTGTAACTTTCATCGATGTTTTTATACTAGTGTATTGATTGGATGAAAGGTAAATTGCGTGTTACGATTTATGACGTATTAAAAAAAAACTACTCACTAGATCTCGTTCAAACCAATTTTCGTTGGTAGTTTGCATGGTAATGTACAACATATATTTTTTTTAGTTTTATCACTCTCTTATTTTAGAAGTTAGAGGGGGGGGGGACACACATTTTTCCACTTTGGAAGTGTCTCTCGCGCAAACTATTCAGTTTAGAAAAAAATTATATTAGAAACCTCAACATCATTTTTGAACACCTATCCATAGATACCCCACACGTATAGGTTTGATAAAAAAAAAAATTTTGAGTTTCAGTTCCAAGTATGGGGACCCCCAAAATGTATTGTTTTTTTTCTATTTTTATGTGAAAATCTTAATGCGGTTCACAGAATACATCGACTGACCAAATTTCAACAATATAGCTCCTATAGTTTCGGAAATAACTGGCTGTGACATACGGACGGACAGACAGACAGACAGACTTGACGAATCTATAAGGGTTCCGTTTTTTGCCATTTGGCTACGGAACCCTAAAAAGGAGTGTCATCCCACCCACACCAAAACCGTCAATACTAATACCTCCTTTCCAAGGAGATACATACATATATATTTGTACTATACACAAGCTACTACTGTAATGTAAACTATAAATCAAGCAGCCTAAAAATAAGAAAGAAAAATTAAATTAGGTTAGAAAATGAATGCAGATTGAAAATAATGGAAAATAATTTGGGCGGTAGGCCGAGGACGGATGAACGGACAGACGGACATGACGAATCTTATGAATATATAACGGTGTCGTGTCCAAATAGACATTTGTTATATTTATATTTCGTTATTTTAGTTAGGCCTCTTTCTAAACCATCATGTATTTTTTTGATTTTTCGAGCCAGTGAATTACTTTTAGAGGGGGAGTGGGAATCTCGTTTGCATGGTCGATCTGTACTTACTTGCCAATGCAATGCTTGGCAAAAAGTAAGTAAGTAGTAGTTATCACTGTTTATGCGATAAATTCTATAATGGCTTCAGTATCTATTGGAAAAACGAGTAAAGCGTGACCCGGAGCAGTGATAATAGTGAAAATCGATATGAATTCCAGCTGTCTCTTTCTTTTGTAAGAAAAGCAATTATATCTATCAATTCGATCAAATATGCACTTGACCAATTATGATAAAATGCATAACAAGGCTACTACGTGACAAGGTGACTTCCTAATAAGTATTGATAGCGTTATAAAGAAGTTTTCACTTTACAATTATATACTTACAATATCTTATATTGATTTGTTGTTCAAACAATTTTAAAAGATGTTTTTTTCGGATATGGGAGCTAAAAGTTAATCACCAGGCGCTCTCTAGACTCAGAACAACCATTTGAGGATCACACAAAGTGTTGTCCCGTGTGGGATTGTAACCCACAATAACTTAAAGCAGCGTGGCGACCCCTTAAACCTCTAGGCCAACAGTGAAGTCATATAGTCAGTTTGAATAATTATATAATATTATTATATGAATACGCATTAGACCGTGTTAATTATGTGCGAATATATTAATGTAAAGAATTAATAAACTTTGAATATATATTACATTTATTTACATCAAACATTTGTTCGCTCTCTTCTCTAGCACACGAAAGAGTTAAAGCTGTAGATAGAGATCTACTAATTCACGTGATCCTTTTGTTGCCGACTCTCCCTTAGATACATTGTAAGGACAGGTACCTAATGTGTTAAATAAAGTTACGCTTGTATATTAAAATAACTTACTGGATCATAATACAAAAAACACTAATTCAGCGTTAAGAAACCTTTAAACAGAAAAAGTACATATTTTTAAATGCCTGTTCAAGTTGAGATATGCGTTGAAACTTTTTATTCAGATATGCCGTAAATGCGAAACCGGGCGACTCGACCTGAACTGTAAGTACGGTTCAGGTAGAATCGCCCTTGCATTAAAGACCAAAAATGATAGCATTCGTACTGTTGTATTTCGTTGGTGAGTACGAGACCGGACACCCAATGATGCAGGCCATCTCACTAGGCCGCCATAGTGTGGGTTACCGTTACCATGTTGCATTGTACGCACTGACAATGAGGATGGCGACCAACACTCTTGGATACTGCTCATGCTTTACATCAAGCAGAGCATTGTCACTTTGGCAAGGTGATATATAAAAAAAAGTATCGATAGGGCAAACAAAATAAATTATATTAAACCTTCAATGATTATTGACAACAATTGAAGGACAATGACGTGTCAAATAACATGCAGTATCGATTATGCAAACAATACTCGTACTAATAGCTTTTTATCAAGAGAGTGATGAACGCCTCTTCATGGCGAATGTGTACATACCGTCATGGTCAATTATAAATTATATCCACAGAATTAGCAAGTTATATCGTTGGTTTTCTAACAGGTAATAATAATTAAGTGCATTGATACCGTATTACTTTTTTAAGACAACTGTCACATCTATAGAAATAAATGAAATTAAAGTGTTTGTTTGCAATTTCAAATTAACAGCCTTTTACTTAATGCATATGAAAATACATACGATACTTACAGCAAAAATATTTTAATAATAAATATTTAATAAATATTTTGGACATCTGACACACAACATCATCTAGTCCCAAGCTAAGCAGAGCTTGTGTTATGGGTACTAGACAACTGATATAAATACATAAACATACTTTATTTTTTGTAAAATAAAATTATACATAGAAAACACCCAGACTCCGAAACCGACTTAGAATCACACAAATAATATTTGTGTCCGTCCCGGGAATCGAACCCGAGACCTCTTGATCAGCAGACGCATACGCTAACCACTAGACCAACGAGGCAGTCAAATTTATTTTAAAGTTATTTCTCACTATCTGTCTGTTTGTTCAGACTAATCTTTGAAATGGCTGTACCGATTTTGACGGGTCTTTCACTGGTAGATAGTTGATAATATCAGGAGTGACTTGTGTGTGTGATTCGAACTCACAATACTCAGTACAGTACAAAATGCAGTGTTAATCTATAAATGCTCATACTAGTAGTGGTTATCAGTTTCAAACACCTATTAAATAAAGACATACGTAGATAAACTTATAATGTTCGGTATAAAAACAATACTATAAAATTCTCATGAATTCAGACAACCTTAGGACTTTGTGTTACCTGAGTGTTAATTTATTTTATAACGACAAGGTGTCAACCTTTGTTTTATTCCTCATAATGTTTTTTCTTGTATTCAGTCAAGGCTGGATGTTTTGTGTATATAGTCCCTTTTCGATGTTAAAACCTACACACTTTACCGAGATGGTAGAGGCCGCGCCCGGGAATGATTTGAGTTTCCACATCCTATCCATCATTCCCACGCCTATGGGACGGGATCATTTGCAAATAGCAGATGACCCAAGGTCTCGACGTACCCAGGGCTTACCTTTCTAGGATACACCTGGTTCCCCGACTGCTGGATACCTTTTAAAATGCCCGAGGAAGTCTAGAGGGCAAATCTAGATAGGGCAGATAGTTTGTGACTTCTACAACGACTATAGTTACTGAGAACAAACAATTGATAATTTAATCACAATACACATATTGTTCATCGATTTTAACAGTGCGACGTGCAATGTTATCTGTAGCTTTTACAGGTTATCCATATGTAGAAAAAATAAAATTGAAATGCATGTTAGTAATTTCAAATTGACAGCTTTTCACTAAATGCAAAAATGTGTGTCTAGAGCCGCTTGACAGAAGTGATAACTTAAAATAATCTAAGTTGAACTATTACTCTGTGCGTTAGAGTGAGAAAGGAGGAGCCTGTTTACCGCTGCGGTATCGCTTCGTATGAATATTCTATCCAATTCTTGAAGGTCATAATGTCCTTTTAAGATTTTAAATATTTTGATTAAGTCACCGCGATCTCTGCGATCCTTTAAATCCTTTGCGAGATTCGTCAATGTCCTTAACAAAATATGGACTCCAGATTTGGAATGCATACTCCAATATGGGTCTGACAAATGTCTTATAAATCCGAAGTACCTTTTATGGTGTTAGAATTCCAAATGCCTTTCTAATGAGGTAAATTATTTTTTTGCTTTCTTAACAATCATCATTATATTATTATGTACTTCCCATTTCAAGTCATCTGTTATTCTGATTCCCAGATCATCTTGCATCTTGACCTCCTTCAGTTCACTATGGTCCAACCTATAAACCAGACGGGGATTTCGACGTCCTATACGCAATACTGTGCATTTTGAGGTATTAAGGTTCAAAAGCCACTCCCTAGACTATTTCGCTATTGTGTTGAGATCTTCTTGCAGTTTGTCATATTTCAGGAGTGTGGTGGCAAATACCTTTTTTGTCATCCGCAAAAATGCAGACACTACACCGCAGGCAGCGTGGAAGGTCAAACGTGAATATTATGTATAGCACATAGCCCAGTACTGAGCCCTGAGGCACACCACTGTAAACTACGCGGTGATTTGGGAAAGTCTCCCTACACTCGCTTTTAAAGTTCTTTGCTGTAAGAAAACCTTAATCCACGCTAGTAGCTTTCCGCGTATTCCAATATGTTCTAATTTTTGCAGAAGTCTTTGTGTAGGCAACTTATCAAAGGCTTTCTCGTAATCCAGATATATCACGTCGATAGGTTCCTCCTCATTAAAGTATTTCATCCATGACGATAAGCATGATAACAAGTTGGATAACAAGTTGGAAACTGTGGATCGGTGAGGGCAAAAGTCATGCAGTTCTTCAGGAATAATTTTGTGTTTGGCAAGAAAGGTACGGATATATTTTACTATGATTATTTCCATAGTCTTGCATACCACACTAGTCAAGCTGATAGGTCAGTTTTATGGATCCAATACTTCCCTTTTTAAATACGGCTGGCACCGACGCTGTCTTCCACAAGTCTGGTAAAATCCCTGTGCATGAGCTTCGTCGATGGCTCATTTATACAACCACTAATGTAGATTTATCACTGAATTTCATAGACAATACTCTTACATACTCGTGCTCTTGTGAGTGACAGTGAGTGTAATAAAATTCATATAGTTTAATGGTGTTACAAAATCCTCGTTTTAAGCCGCTTAAATGCTTCGCGCCGACATTTAAGCGAGTTTAAAAGCGAATATACATCTTATAAAACTCACATGGCGTTTAATCCCTCATGGAATTCCTAGTACCCTGAAGAATTCTTATTATTAATAACACTATTTATTTTCTGTTTTATTCTTCATATTTTCAGTTTTGTGTTTTTGTCTTACAGTCGATGACTTGCCAAATCTGAAATGAGGCTGATGATACATCCTTAAAAATAGCTTTGTTAAAAACATAAACAAGCAAAGAGCGGTAAAAGAACCAATCTTTGTACTTACTATCAGAAATCCCATCTCTGGTTGCAAAATGTATGTACCTAGTTAAATAAAATTGCAGGAGCGAAGGTGCCAATAATTTCGCACTTTGTAGCCGTGTAAAGCTGTATAAATTGACTATTTATTTAAGCGTTTTTACAAAGTATCCTTCTCTTATTCTGTGTCAGGGATAATAATTATAACCTCGTGTTGTGCCAAGAAGCGCTTATATATTTCTATTCGAATGTACTTAAGTATTGAGCCTGTTAGCGGCCATTTTTTTGTAAACCTTATAAGTTATACAAATTACATGTTATTTGTAAACAAGTCATATCTTAAAAGACGAAGAAAGATAGCTTAAATTAAATATTAGCCACGTTTTATCAAAAACCATATATAATCTCGTTTAAGGGCTATTTCGCGGTACATAAAAAAAAGGCAGGAATTCTCTTTGGAAACTTGCCACAGCAAGGAATTAATTATATTAGTATGTATGTATTATGCCAGAATTATATCGTCGGAAAGAATTCGTTTGTGGGATCGTGAGTAATCCAGTTGCAAAGATCTGTTGCAGCTTCGGTTTTCTTGAATATTACCCAATTGCTCAAGGCAAAGGAAGTATCTAGTGTCAAAACAAGTTATTGTCTCTAAGTAACTGTTAAATTAGAAGGAGTATGCATGTACTCTAACACCAATTTAACAATTTAAATGCACTTAAAGGTTTAGGTAAATATCAGATTTATAACTACTAATTGAAGCAGGAGGATTTACTGAAGTTCAAGAACAGGTCAGACAAATCTCGCTTATCTCGGCGACCTAAGAGATTTTAATGTCATGCAGGCTTGCTGTGTTATATAGTAACGTAAACACGTTACTGAGATAGCTAATGATAGCTGAACATTAACAGTCTCAGAGTGGGTCGAGGTTATTTGTTTGTTTCTACCAACATTTTTGAAACTTATCTGTAATAACATGTTTATTTTCCATTCGTGTTTTTTTATTTTTAAAATGGCTATTTTTTTTCTTTTTAGGTATGTATAGATTTTCTTTTGATTTATTCATATTAATTCTCGTAATACAAAGGTCACCTAGAAAATTATTTGCTTGACTTTTGGAATACACCTACCATCCCAAAGTCAAGTAGTTGAACGCATGTTTACCTTTATCGAATTTTCTCGCTATAGCTATAGTAGTCACTTACGACATGAATCAAGAACGCGTGTTGATTTTTCGGTAGATCAACGAAACCTCTAAAAATCCTTTTATTATTGACGGGATTAGTTGTCTCTGAATTCGTTCGCAAACAGTAGATCGATTGAGATATTGGATCCTCCAGACTGGAGTAGACTTCAGTCGCCATCCCCTTGACTTAAATCTAAGTAGATGAGCTTTAGGCGTAAAATCATTAAAGCTTAATAAGAGGCTTTAATAAGCCCGGTAATAAAACTACTGGTGCCACCCGTGTCACTAGTATTTAAAGGTAACGCTTATTAATAGACAAGCAAATACTTAACAAGAACCAAGTACATAACGTAGAAATCTCAATAAAAGTTGTATTTAATAACCTATTTCACCCGGACCGTTATTACAAATTTATTGACATCTCATTCATAGATCATTCTGTAGAAACATACAAAGACTTTCAAATATATTACCCTCCCATTTAGCTTCACCATATTCTCGTAAAAAGCATAAAGAATATTTACCTAATATTCAACGAGCTAGAAACCATCAAACACAAAAGATCATACAAATAAGTTACATAACACCCATACTCCGGATTTTATCCGGATACACGATATCTGAAGTACAGTAGTGTCGCATACGCTACCCCAAGTATCAAGTGATAATACAAGAGAACGTAGTACAATAGCCAAAGTCGGTGGGCGTTTGATGGTTTCTAGCTCGTCGTTGGACACGGCACAATTGTGACCGCTCAAGTGGAATCAAGTGCACTAAACTTCCATTAGATACTTTTGTCAGTATTGCGCCTACAGACATCCGTTAGTAGCGTTGTGAGAACTCTTGTTGCAATGATATTTACCTACATCTCTATTCATAGTTTTGATACAAATACGTTGACCTTCAAAAGAAAGTGATTTTTCTTTGCATAACTTTGGCATTTACTTATTTTCAGGGCTTTTCGATCGTTTATGAAAAAGGGGAAGAAAGGTCAGCAGACGCCGACAGATAAATCAAATGGCCAGACAAATGGTCAAACCTCACCCATTGTATTCCGAAGGGGGCATCAATGTAAGTAGAAACTAGGTGTATGTGTATGTGAAAGAATGTTTTGCTTTCTTTCAACGTTATTTTTATATTTGCGTATATCCAATCGAGGTTACTGCTTCATTAATGTGATTTTGTTTTAGTTAACACTCTACGAGTTGCTAGGGATACAGAAAAGGATACACAAAGAATAGGTGTCAACCGAGATAACATTTTGAGATTTAAAAATAAAGATTCCAAAGAATTGAGGACCTCCTTCTTTTTTGAAGTCGGTTATCAATAATTTCTAGAGGTGACCAAAGGCTTAGACAAAAATTGCTTGCCCCTTATTTCAGTTAGGATTAGGAGATACATTGATAGCTCCTTAGATCGTAAATAGGCTTTCCCAAGGATGCTGATGATATACTCCTGGCGACCTGGCTAATATAGACCACGGCATCGGCCAGTCTAAAAAAAGACCATTCAACTACGCAGGAAATATAGTCAGTGACGGATTAACCCTTAATCAAATTAAGCAATTGCCTAGGGCATGACGTCTGAGGGAAACTAAAAGAAGCACACAAAAAAACCCTCATATATGATATATTTATCGCTTATTTATGATTACAAATTGCTCAGCGTAACGTTATTTTTCAAAATTAAAAATATTATCCGTCACTGATTATAGTGCACGTTTCTCTCAAAAAAAATCCTTATTCTCAGATATGAAATTTGGCAGTATTTCACGTGAGTGCCTCGGACAACACGTTATGCCGTCGGTCGTGGTTGTGGAATTGGCTATCATATTAATTGGCAAGTCAGTGACCTCAAATATACTGACAACTAGTTTAACCTTCGAATGCAGTTTATCCTAGAGTTGCGGAGAACCGATGTCACTTATTATCAGGTATTATTTGTTGAAGCAGTAACCAAACCCAAATAATATTGGAAATAAGAAAGACTAGGAAGAAGATACAAATTTTCCAAGTATCACTTAAGACCACACGCCCTTAACTTAAATCATTACCGATTTTCTATTATGACAGATAAAATTAGACTTTTATAATCGTTTTCCAGACTCGATAGCTACGCGAAGCACTGTAGGGTCACCAGAGAGAACAGATCGCTATGTGTACGGTGGTTCAGTCACCCCTCTGCCACGCTCTCGGTTTCAAGAGCGTTTACGAAGCACCAGTAACTACGAAGTCGACTCACTCAGGTAAAAATATTCAGATACATTAAGAAAAGATCACATAAAATAAAATAATGTGCTTGAATGAAATTGCAGTGAAATGTTAATCAATAATATAAGTTTTAACTGTGATAACATTTATTAGGTACGTACATTTCAATCATACATATTGTTACATAAATACGTGTTGATTGTGTAATTGAAGATAATTATATTGATTCTGATTAACTCATGTTATAAAAATATACCTATATAAAAATACACCTATGTGAACTGTCACATGAATATTACCTATAGGCACATATGTGAATCATCATATAAGAACTAAGAATTATATAGTTTACATTTGACGAGCCTTTTTCTGAGATCAATGACGCAGGAGTAACAATCACATTTGTAAATTTTCAGTGCCACCCCTCGCATGGCTCGCAGTGAAGTTGGCGGATCTCGGTTAAGCGTAGAAAGTACGAACCCTTTCGATGAAGACGGTCCTGTGCCGCCGGTGCGGGCTTCACGACGTAAGAAAAAGCGAGCGCCGCTGCCACCGCCCGGAACCGCTGTGGTTACACCTAATACAACACTTGATACAACAGCTGAAAGTATAGCCGATACAACAGCTGACAGTATAGCCGACACCACGGCTGATAGTATCGCCGACACAACCACTATCAGTACTGCTGACACCACGGTAAGAATATCATAGATCATATTATCTTTAGCAGCATACATGCTGCGCTGACTGACTGCGCAAAATAATAAAAACCTCTATTCGCGCTCCTATATTAAAGGGACTTTCTAAATATTTTTACATTCAACCTTTTCTATGGTAACGGTACCTACTCCTTAAATATTTTTAATTACACAATTTGAAAAAAAATTGCAACGTTCTTACATTCCTAAAATTTCAGTTTCAAAGAACATCCCGACATGGAAGAATCATCTTATAATATAGGTACACGAAATGACTAAGCTGCGAGCAATAGCGTTTAAACGCGACTTGTCAATAATGTTACAGATTCAGGGACATTATAATATATATTTATTTCCGTTTTATCATAATTAGGATTCATCAAGCCAGTCAACACCAGAGCATTAAACATACAAACAAAAATAGTGGTGAATATCTCTTTATGTTCTACAAAGTTCGCTGGTATTCGTAGCCTAACTCCCAGCCAGCACATGCACATACAGCTATTACGTCACAATAAAGCACTATTTATAACCGAAGGGCTTCTGGAACGCCTGTTTTTAGTACAGGAGATAACCTGAAACACACATTTGCTTTTAATGTATGTACCCACACATTTGGGTGTACTCACACGCTGTTAACTTTCCAGATCGGAAAACGATATCAAAATGTTACACTTTCTATAATTAACATACTTTTACACTGAACAACGATATCCAACCAAGACGGGATTCTTGTATCGATATCCTCAATTCTGAGAGTCAAACTATAACAAATATTATGATACAATAACACCGATAAAACTAAACTGAACTATGATGTAATAACAGGAATAAAAAACCTTTTCTAATTTGTATTTCAGATGAACAGTACCGCTCCTGAATTACAAATAATTGAAATCCAAGAAAAGAAACTCAACAACACTAATACAGAATTAGAATTGGAAGATGTTAACCTGAACATTGAGCTTAAAATAGTTGAAGACGAAGACAATCAAAATAAAGTGAATGCAATAGCAGAAGAACCAAGTTCTAACACGGAACATAATAATGAAATAATAGAATCATCCATAGTTGTAGAATCTATCCACAAATCTGATATTGAAGAAACTGAAACAAAGACACAACCTAATGGTGATATGCCTAAAGACACTGACGAACCATTAAGAAATACTTCTTCGGAAGAGGATATTCTTAATTCGGGCACATTCCATAAAGTAGATATTGTAAAATATAGAAGGAACTCCAGCGTTAATGAAGACGATATACGTTTGCGACGAGGCAATTTAGAGGATTTTCAATCTTTGTCAAACAAGAGAAGTAAAAGTCTCGGTAACACCTTCGATTCTACATTTACGACCTACGATATTAATCTAAATGACACTATACATATGGACACTAATGGTAATGAGGAACCACATAAAGTAGTCTGCAAACTTTACGAAGATGCACCAAGAAAGCAGAGCATTGAAACCATTTCAAGTACAGAAAAGGAATTTCTAGAAATAGATAGAGCAACAAGAGAGCTTGAAAGAGAAATTAATAAATTAAATTCTGCACTACATGAAGATCTTCCAGAATCAGGGGATAGGTTGTCCGTATCCGAGATTAAAAGGAGGTTTGATAAAAAGGATGCGTCATCACCAAATCCAATACCCAAGCCGAGAAGAAGTCACTATGGTGGTTCTAGTACTCCATAAATAGAAGTATATTAAAGCCATTTTCTTTTAATACATCTGAAAAGGCGCAAAACAATGTGTATCAAAAAGCTTTTCTTTGTATGTACGTATAGAACATAGAAATAATTTGAATAGACAAACTACAAAAATATTCCAAAGTTAAAATAAGTATGAAACGGATACGTACCTATATAACTATGTTTTTAATTGAAATATAAAGTGTTTAACACGATATAAAAATAACGTTATAAGAACGAATATTAGGAACAATTTGAAGTAAGGAAGCCAAGACGAAAGGCGTGAACAAATTACAAAAATAATATACAACGCATATTGTGATTTTAGATATAAATATCGTGGTTTAGATAATTTATTAATGTATATATTCAGATCTCACATTTTCATTTAATGGATTTGCAATAAGAAATGATATAACTTTTTCTCCTAAATATAAAGAAAGTCTTTAAAAGATGCAGAGTGTATACACCACAAAAATACGTAAATAAATGCCTTAAAACACTACAATGCTATGAAATATTCTAAATATGGAGCGACGTAGAGTAATATATTTGTGATAACTTTCATTTAATGTATGCTTTTGTAGTCTCTTAAGAAATATTTTTAGTTCTTTAGTTTTTGCAGCATTTTGCAATATCAATTGTACTACTTAATAAAATGCTACAAAAACTATAGAGTGGATTTATGTAATAACAAACAGTCATAATAGTATTTAGTGCACTGTGTTTGTTTTCAAAGATTCCTATACATATATTATATTTATACAAATGTTCATTTTGGGTTTAGTTACTTGTTAGTTCAGTCATTGTTGTTTAATAAATTATTATTATATTTATATTGGGTGATTGACTTTTTTATTTTTTGTAAATCATTTTCCATTCAGCTACAACAATATAGTACACTTGCCAAGCAAATAGAATTCAGTTTTCATCGTTGTCTTTATTTGAACAAGAAAAGTTTAAATATAAATAATCATATACAGATCGGTTTAGTATCAAAGGCTTTCTCGTAATCCAGATATATCACGTCGATAGGTTCCTCCTCATTAAAGTATTTCATCCATGACGATAAGCATGATAACAAGTTGGATAACAAGTTGGAAACTGTGGATCGGTGAGGGCAAAAGTCATGCAGTTCTTCAGGAATAATTTTGTGTTTGGCAAGAAAGGTACGGATATATTTTACTATGATTATTTCCATAGTCTTGCATACCACACTAGTCAAGCTGATAGGTCAGTTTTATGGATCCAATACTTCCCTTTTTAAATACGGCTGGCACCGACGCTGTCTTCCACAAGTCTGGTAAAATCCCTGTGCATGAGCTTCGTCGATGGCTCATTTATACAACCACTAATGTAGATTTATCACTGAATTTCATAGACAATACTCTTACATACTCGTGCTCTTGTGAGTGACAGTGAGTGTAATAAAATTCATATAGTTTAATGGTGTTACAAAATCCTCGTTTTAAGCCGCTTAAATGCTTCGCGCCGACATTTAAGCGAGTTTAAAAGCGAATATACATCTTATAAAACTCACATGGCGTTTAATCCCTCATGGAATTCCTAGTACCCTGAAGAATTCTTATTATTAATAACACTATTTATTTTCTGTTTTATTCTTCATATTTTCAGTTTTGTGTTTTTGTCTTACAGTCGATGACTTGCCAAATCTGAAATGAGGCTGATGATACATCCTTAAAAATAGCTTTGTTAAAAACATAAACAAGCAAAGAGCGGTAAAAGAACCAATCTTTGTACTTACTATCAGAAATCCCATCTCTGGTTGCAAAATGTATGTACCTAGTTAAATAAAATTGCAGGAGCGAAGGTGCCAATAATTTCGCACTTTGTAGCCGTGTAAAGCTGTATAAATTGACTATTTATTTAAGCGTTTTTACAAAGTATCCTTCTCTTATTCTGTGTCAGGGATAATAATTATAACCTCGTGTTGTGCCAAGAAGCGCTTATATATTTCTATTCGAATGTACTTAAGTATTGAGCCTGTTAGCGGCCATTTTTTTGTAAACCTTATAAGTTATACAAATTACATGTTATTTGTAAACAAGTCATATCTTAAAAGACGAAGAAAGATAGCTTAAATTAAATATTAGCCACGTTTTATCAAAAACCATATATAATCTCGTTTAAGGGCTATTTCGCGGTACATAAAAAAAAGGCAGGAATTCTCTTTGGAAACTTGCCACAGCAAGGAATTAATTATATTAGTATGTATGTATTATGCCAGAATTATATCGTCGGAAAGAATTCGTTTGTGGGATCGTGAGTAATCCAGTTGCAAAGATCTGTTGCAGCTTCGGTTTTCTTGAATATTACCCAATTGCTCAAGGCAAAGGAAGTATCTAGTGTCAAAACAAGTTATTGTCTCTAAGTAACTGTTAAATTAGAAGGAGTATGCATGTACTCTAACACCAATTTAACAATTTAAATGCACTTAAAGGTTTAGGTAAATATCAGATTTATAACTACTAATTGAAGCAGGAGGATTTACTGAAGTTCAAGAACAGGTCAGACAAATCTCGCTTATCTCGGCGACCTAAGAGATTTTAATGTCATGCAGGCTTGCTGTGTTATATAGTAACGTAAACACGTTACTGAGATAGCTAATGATAGCTGAACATTAACAGTCTCAGAGTGGGTCGAGGTTATTTGTTTGTTTCTACCAACATTTTTGAAACTTATCTGTAATAACATGTTTATTTTCCATTCGTGTTTTTTTATTTTTAAAATGGCTATTTTTTTTCTTTTTAGGTATGTATAGATTTTCTTTTGATTTATTCATATTAATTCTCGTAATACAAAGGTCACCTAGAAAATTATTTGCTTGACTTTTGGAATACACCTACCATCCCAAAGTCAAGTAGTTGAACGCATGTTTACCTTTATCGAATTTTCTCGCTATAGCTATAGTAGTCACTTACGACATGAATCAAGAACGCGTGTTGATTTTTCGGTAGATCAACGAAACCTCTAAAAATCCTTTTATTATTGACGGGATTAGTTGTCTCTGAATTCGTTCGCAAACAGTAGATCGATTGAGATATTGGATCCTCCAGACTGGAGTAGACTTCAGTCGCCATCCCCTTGACTTAAATCTAAGTAGATGAGCTTTAGGCGTAAAATCATTAAAGCTTAATAAGAGGCTTTAATAAGCCCGGTAATAAAACTACTGGTGCCACCCGTGTCACTAGTATTTAAAGGTAACGCTTATTAATAGACAAGCAAATACTTAACAAGAACCAAGTACATAACGTAGAAATCTCAATAAAAGTTGTATTTAATAACCTATTTCACCCGGACCGTTATTACAAATTTATTGACATCTCATTCATAGATCATTCTGTAGAAACATACAAAGACTTTCAAATATATTACCCTCCCATTTAGCTTCACCATATTCTCGTAAAAAGCATAAAGAATATTTACCTAATATTCAACGAGCTAGAAACCATCAAACACAAAAGATCATACAAATAAGTTACATAACACCCATACTCCGGATTTTATCCGGATACACGATATCTGAAGTACAGTAGTGTCGCATACGCTACCCCAAGTATCAAGTGATAATACAAGAGAACGTAGTACAATAGCCAAAGTCGGTGGGCGTTTGATGGTTTCTAGCTCGTCGTTGGACACGGCACAATTGTGACCGCTCAAGTGGAATCAAGTGCACTAAACTTCCATTAGATACTTTTGTCAGTATTGCGCCTACAGACATCCGTTAGTAGCGTTGTGAGAACTCTTGTTGCAATGATATTTACCTACATCTCTATTCATAGTTTTGATACAAATACGTTGACCTTCAAAAGAAAGTGATTTTTCTTTGCATAACTTTGGCATTTACTTATTTTCAGGGCTTTTCGATCGTTTATGAAAAAGGGGAAGAAAGGTCAGCAGACGCCGACAGATAAATCAAATGGCCAGACAAATGGTCAAACCTCACCCATTGTATTCCGAAGGGGGCATCAATGTAAGTAGAAACTAGGTGTATGTGTATGTGAAAGAATGTTTTGCTTTCTTTCAACGTTATTTTTATATTTGCGTATATCCAATCGAGGTTACTGCTTCATTAATGTGATTTTGTTTTAGTTAACACTCTACGAGTTGCTAGGGATACAGAAAAGGATACACAAAGAATAGGTGTCAACCGAGATAACATTTTGAGATTTAAAAATAAAGATTCCAAAGAATTGAGGACCTCCTTCTTTTTTGAAGTCGGTTATCAATAATTTCTAGAGGTGACCAAAGGCTTAGACAAAAATTGCTTGCCCCTTATTTCAGTTAGGATTAGGAGATACATTGATAGCTCCTTAGATCGTAAATAGGCTTTCCCAAGGATGCTGATGATATACTCCTGGCGACCTGGCTAATATAGACCACGGCATCGGCCAGTCTAAAAAAAGACCATTCAACTACGCAGGAAATATAGTCAGTGACGGATTAACCCTTAATCAAATTAAGCAATTGCCTAGGGCATGACGTCTGAGGGAAACTAAAAGAAGCACACAAAAAAACCCTCATATATGATATATTTATCGCTTATTTATGATTACAAATTGCTCAGCGTAACGTTATTTTTCAAAATTAAAAATATTATCCGTCACTGATTATAGTGCACGTTTCTCTCAAAAAAAATCCTTATTCTCAGATATGAAATTTGGCAGTATTTCACGTGAGTGCCTCGGACAACACGTTATGCCGTCGGTCGTGGTTGTGGAATTGGCTATCATATTAATTGGCAAGTCAGTGACCTCAAATATACTGACAACTAGTTTAACCTTCGAATGCAGTTTATCCTAGAGTTGCGGAGAACCGATGTCACTTATTATCAGGTATTATTTGTTGAAGCAGTAACCAAACCCAAATAATATTGGAAATAAGAAAGACTAGGAAGAAGATACAAATTTTCCAAGTATCACTTAAGACCACACGCCCTTAACTTAAATCATTACCGATTTTCTATTATGACAGATAAAATTAGACTTTTATAATCGTTTTCCAGACTCGATAGCTACGCGAAGCACTGTAGGGTCACCAGAGAGAACAGATCGCTATGTGTACGGTGGTTCAGTCACCCCTCTGCCACGCTCTCGGTTTCAAGAGCGTTTACGAAGCACCAGTAACTACGAAGTCGACTCACTCAGGTAAAAATATTCAGATACATTAAGAAAAGATCACATAAAATAAAATAATGTGCTTGAATGAAATTGCAGTGAAATGTTAATCAATAATATAAGTTTTAACTGTGATAACATTTATTAGGTACGTACATTTCAATCATACATATTGTTACATAAATACGTGTTGATTGTGTAATTGAAGATAATTATATTGATTCTGATTAACTCATGTTATAAAAATATACCTATATAAAAATACACCTATGTGAACTGTCACATGAATATTACCTATAGGCACATATGTGAATCATCATATAAGAACTAAGAATTATATAGTTTACATTTGACGAGCCTTTTTCTGAGATCAATGACGCAGGAGTAACAATCACATTTGTAAATTTTCAGTGCCACCCCTCGCATGGCTCGCAGTGAAGTTGGCGGATCTCGGTTAAGCGTAGAAAGTACGAACCCTTTCGATGAAGACGGTCCTGTGCCGCCGGTGCGGGCTTCACGACGTAAGAAAAAGCGAGCGCCGCTGCCACCGCCCGGAACCGCTGTGGTTACACCTAATACAACACTTGATACAACAGCTGAAAGTATAGCCGATACAACAGCTGACAGTATAGCCGACACCACGGCTGATAGTATCGCCGACACAACCACTATCAGTACTGCTGACACCACGGTAAGAATATCATAGATCATATTATCTTTAGCAGCATACATGCTGCGCTGACTGACTGCGCAAAATAATAAAAACCTCTATTCGCGCTCCTATATTAAAGGGACTTTCTAAATATTTTTACATTCAACCTTTTCTATGGTAACGGTACCTACTCCTTAAATATTTTTAATTACACAATTTGAAAAAAAATTGCAACGTTCTTACATTCCTAAAATTTCAGTTTCAAAGAACATCCCGACATGGAAGAATCATCTTATAATATAGGTACACGAAATGACTAAGCTGCGAGCAATAGCGTTTAAACGCGACTTGTCAATAATGTTACAGATTCAGGGACATTATAATATATATTTATTTCCGTTTTATCATAATTAGGATTCATCAAGCCAGTCAACACCAGAGCATTAAACATACAAACAAAAATAGTGGTGAATATCTCTTTATGTTCTACAAAGTTCGCTGGTATTCGTAGCCTAACTCCCAGCCAGCACATGCACATACAGCTATTACGTCACAATAAAGCACTATTTATAACCGAAGGGCTTCTGGAACGCCTGTTTTTAGTACAGGAGATAACCTGAAACACACATTTGCTTTTAATGTATGTACCCACACATTTGGGTGTACTCACACGCTGTTAACTTTCCAGATCGGAAAACGATATCAAAATGTTACACTTTCTATAATTAACATACTTTTACACTGAACAACGATATCCAACCAAGACGGGATTCTTGTATCGATATCCTCAATTCTGAGAGTCAAACTATAACAAATATTATGATACAATAACACCGATAAAACTAAACTGAACTATGATGTAATAACAGGAATAAAAAACCTTTTCTAATTTGTATTTCAGATGAACAGTACCGCTCCTGAATTACAAATAATTGAAATCCAAGAAAAGAAACTCAACAACACTAATACAGAATTAGAATTGGAAGATGTTAACCTGAACATTGAGCTTAAAATAGTTGAAGACGAAGACAATCAAAATAAAGTGAATGCAATAGCAGAAGAACCAAGTTCTAACACGGAACATAATAATGAAATAATAGAATCATCCATAGTTGTAGAATCTATCCACAAATCTGATATTGAAGAAACTGAAACAAAGACACAACCTAATGGTGATATGCCTAAAGACACTGACGAACCATTAAGAAATACTTCTTCGGAAGAGGATATTCTTAATTCGGGCACATTCCATAAAGTAGATATTGTAAAATATAGAAGGAACTCCAGCGTTAATGAAGACGATATACGTTTGCGACGAGGCAATTTAGAGGATTTTCAATCTTTGTCAAACAAGAGAAGTAAAAGTCTCGGTAACACCTTCGATTCTACATTTACGACCTACGATATTAATCTAAATGACACTATACATATGGACACTAATGGTAATGAGGAACCACATAAAGTAGTCTGCAAACTTTACGAAGATGCACCAAGAAAGCAGAGCATTGAAACCATTTCAAGTACAGAAAAGGAATTTCTAGAAATAGATAGAGCAACAAGAGAGCTTGAAAGAGAAATTAATAAATTAAATTCTGCACTACATGAAGATCTTCCAGAATCAGGGGATAGGTTGTCCGTATCCGAGATTAAAAGGAGGTTTGATAAAAAGGATGCGTCATCACCAAATCCAATACCCAAGCCGAGAAGAAGTCACTATGGTGGTTCTAGTACTCCATAAATAGAAGTATATTAAAGCCATTTTCTTTTAATACATCTGAAAAGGCGCAAAACAATGTGTATCAAAAAGCTTTTCTTTGTATGTACGTATAGAACATAGAAATAATTTGAATAGACAAACTACAAAAATATTCCAAAGTTAAAATAAGTATGAAACGGATACGTACCTATATAACTATGTTTTTAATTGAAATATAAAGTGTTTAACACGATATAAAAATAACGTTATAAGAACGAATATTAGGAACAATTTGAAGTAAGGAAGCCAAGACGAAAGGCGTGAACAAATTACAAAAATAATATACAACGCATATTGTGATTTTAGATATAAATATCGTGGTTTAGATAATTTATTAATGTATATATTCAGATCTCACATTTTCATTTAATGGATTTGCAATAAGAAATGATATAACTTTTTCTCCTAAATATAAAGAAAGTCTTTAAAAGATGCAGAGTGTATACACCACAAAAATACGTAAATAAATGCCTTAAAACACTACAATGCTATGAAATATTCTAAATATGGAGCGACGTAGAGTAATATATTTGTGATAACTTTCATTTAATGTATGCTTTTGTAGTCTCTTAAGAAATATTTTTAGTTCTTTAGTTTTTGCAGCATTTTGCAATATCAATTGTACTACTTAATAAAATGCTACAAAAACTATAGAGTGGATTTATGTAATAACAAACAGTCATAATAGTATTTAGTGCACTGTGTTTGTTTTCAAAGATTCCTATACATATATTATATTTATACAAATGTTCATTTTGGGTTTAGTTACTTGTTAGTTCAGTCATTGTTGTTTAATAAATTATTATTATATTTATATTGGGTGATTGACTTTTTTATTTTTTGTAAATCATTTTCCATTCAGCTACAACAATATAGTACACTTGCCAAGCAAATAGAATTCAGTTTTCATCGTTGTCTTTATTTGAACAAGAAAAGTTTAAATATAAATAATCATATACAGATCGGTTTAGTAGTTTAGGCACTACAGCGGCCTATAAAATGTAAACAGATACATAGACATCAAAACTACTAACCATTCCTATTGGTTTCGTTATAGTCGGGAAAAAAATTCAGTAAAACGCCTTGATATGGTAAAAGTATATTTATATCATTAGATAAACTTACATTCTAAATATAAAATAATATAATTATAATATGCTAATCTAATGTCAATTACAATTTGCTTAATCTATCCCTTTTATACTTTATAAATCTGGGTAGGTTTGAAACTGCAGTGCTTACAAGAACCTTATATTCCTTTGGAAGACGTTTCTGTTGCCTTGCCTGTAAGTAAAAAAAAATCTACATAAAGACCTTTATTATTCCCAATATTATTTGGGACTTGGTCACTATGAAATAATATTGTGTTTCAATAGCTCGAAAAAAGGTCTAATGATATTATTTTTTAAGTTAAATTATCATCACCATTCTTTAACAGTCAACTGCTGGGCATTGGCCTCTCCTTAAAAAGGAGGTTTTGGCCTACTAAAGCACATGGGCCTGTCGGATTGGTATAGGGTTTGTTTCAAGTTTACCTTCTCCTTGCTACTAAACTACGCAGAACGTCACTGGACACCTCTTACGACACCTACGAAATTAATAGGGTTGCTTGAACCTTACTATAAATAAATGGGTAAATTTTACTTTAATCCTATTTTTTTTTATGTATGAGTGGCAAATTGACTTCCCTCTGCTTGATGGCAAGTATGAACAAGAGTTATTGCGAAAATAAACAATGCAGTTTGGTGACCCCACACAATGGAATCCTATTGAGATGTGTGAGGAGAATTTTAACTCGTGCGAATGATATCAAAATGTAATACTATAAAGCTCTTATCTTTTTCTTCAGTAACTGCAGACTTACCTTGTTTTTCAGTATAGGCGCAAGTACAGTCAACTTCTCAACTAGCTTCACTTTAGCGGCTAGTTCATCAGTTTCATCCTCCGAATACAAGTCGACTAAAGTATCTATTGATTCAGCTAACACCCACACTTCATTCTCCCTATGTGCTTGCTCCAATATGAACTCAGTAATAGTGCATATAACGTTGATAGTTAAGTCATTTAAATTGTTAGCTAACAGTAAAGCCAAGATGCCAACCATTCTGATTAAATTTGATCTTATCTCTGGTACTTGACATTCCTTCACCCCAGTTAACATTATCTGTAAAATAAACATTAAATGAATGTTTAAAAAAAAGTTATTTTGGTGTATGAGTAAAAGTAAATATTACTAATCTGAACAAATGAAATAAAAAATCCATACTCGGTTAAGATTGATAAATGTTACTACTAATGCATGTGTCAAATTCATTATTATTGTTATAATAATGAATTTGAAACATCTCACAAATAGTCATGTAATACCATTTCTAAATACACATTATACCTAGATCATGGAACAACACAGACCACCTGGACAGCACAAATGATCACAGAATTATTTAACCTGGGTAGCAATTGAACCTACAATCTCTGGCTTAGCAGTTAAGGTTACTAACCACTAGATCTACAGGTCAGTGAGTCAAACAGGCCAGTTTATAATACACTAGCTTACGCCTTGGGTTCCGCCCGTGTGTATGTCGGTTATCCCGGCATTACGTAGCCTATGTCCTTTCTCAGGCTCTAGACTATAAGTGTACCAAATTTCGTTTAAATCGTTTCATCTTGCCATGACATCTAGACAGACAGACAGAGTTACTTTGGCATTTATAATATTAGTAAGGATAACAACTGAAATGCATTGAAACTGATATGCAACATCATTTACAGAAAAATGTTATTAATATTTACCTCTATGTCCGATAAAGCCAAGTCACTGAACAAGCTGGAATCACTTGTATTACCATTTTCTCTAAATTTTATTTTATCTAACGCAGCTCTCATGACAGCAGTTGCTGATTCAGATAAGTTTAAATTTTCTGAATCCGATTTGAAGACTAACTTTCCAGCATCAACCCAGATCTTATACACGCCATTCACTCCGCCAAGGTTTTCAATTGGTAAAGTTGATAGTAAATTATTTGTGCATAGTAATGCTCTTGTTTGTAAGCTGAGCAATCTAAAAACAAGTAGTTTTTTTTACAAAAAAATCATATTATCAGCCTGGAATATGGAAGTTTGTCAGTGTTTCACGACCCTGCTTCGGAGAGCACGTTAAGCAGTCGCCGTCACGTCGCCGCCACGCCGCCGGTGTTTGCGGCGGGGCGGCGTGTCGGACTCGAACCGACTAAATCCACACGGTGTGCCCGCTGTGCGTCTGAAATTTTAGAAGGGGTCCAGTCAACTACGTGGGCGCCATCTCTACTAAACTCTCAAATTGTGCGACGTTCGGTACACACGGACGCCGCCCCCACGCGGCTGGCCTCTAAAGCGGATGGACGGGAAAATCCGTTCCGTCCATCCACAGGAGTGGTCCTAGGACAGACCCCTGCGGAACACCACAGACATGGCCCTGTATCTCAAGGCACCATCTCGGTCCTCTAAATAGTCTGCGATCGTCGAACGCCCCTCTCGGAAATATGCTGAACTAATTTAACCTACGAATTCAGTTCATCCTTAGGGGTTGCGGAGGTCTGATGTCCGTCGCTCCGTGGATAAACTAATAAGGTAAAAACGTTAGTCGAAGTAGGTACTAGTAGCCAACCCCAAAAATCTTATATATAAATTATGTATTATACTAGCTGAGTCGCGCGGTGTTATCCGCGGTTTTTGTTGTAAATCACGAATCGAATCGTAAATCGCGGAGCGTTGCTAGTCTAATATTTTTTTGCCAGAGTTACTCCTTAGGTCATCAGCTTTCTGCCAGTGTGTCCCGTTAAAATCGGTCCGACCGTTCCAGATTAACAGGAACAAACAGACAGACAAAATGTCTTATAGATGTGAGTACTGTATATATATACTTTGATATGCATTTATAGTCGGATTTTTAATTAGACGATATCCACTGACGTTTACTGTGTTGTCAGTTTTTGATGAAATAAAAATAGTGTTGTGACAAAGTGAATGATTGAAAAAACTCCTGAATGAATCAAATTAATGAAAATAAAATTAAAAAACAATCCTAAACACAAGTACACAACTAATTCTGTGCCATTACAACCATTACTCCCAAAGAGACCTCGGAGTTATCATCACACATAACGTGAAGTGGGATGAGCATATTACAATGATAACAAAGAAGGCAAACTCATTGTTGTATATAATTAGAAAGGCATTCTATGTTATCAATAAAGAATTATTTCTCAGCAGCTATTTAACGTACATTAGATCCTTGCTGGAATTCGCCTTTCAAAAATGGAATCCATATTTAAAAAAAGATATTGTAATGTTGGAAAGAGTACAAAAAAGGGTAACTAAAATGGTCTTCTCTTTGAAAAACATGTCCTGTGAAGAACGTCTGCTATAACTCAATCTACCAACACTAGAACCTCTGTTCTAAAAACATAAACAGTTCTGTTCATAAACAACAAAAAATACTTTTTTTTATAATTATAAATAAAAAAGTATTTTTTGTTGTTTATGAACTCTTTTGTATTTTCTATTAATACAAACTTAAATGTCATGTGTTCATTGACATAACTCAAAGCCGGAATTTTACAATGAAAGAAAAAATGTTTTATGGGGAAGGGTCCCGCCCTCGTAAGACTTTGGTTAAAACCTCATACCTAAACATTTCTTTTGGAGGAACGGGGGTGAAGCACCATGTAACCGTCAAAGACCCATGTTGCCACTTTGCCTCAACAGGAATTAACCCAACCTGTTGAGGGATGTCAGTCTGGGCTCCAACCAGCTAACTTAATGCAAGGAGGACAAGAGGGTGCCAACCTTCTTGTTGGTATGTGAGTGACAAATTATGAAGCTGTGCAATCTGTGCATAGCGCCTCAGCCATCAGATACGTAACAGAATATCCTTGGTATCCGGTGACAGTAACTCTACATAAAATATTGGTTTGAGGTAAAGAGATCATAAGAAATTCGGCGCTTCCAATAGGCATGTTATCCGGACAGGCTGGTGAATCTAGAAATAAATTTTAGAGATATGACCGGGAACACCATGCCCGAAAGTCAGGCCGTGAAAAACACATGACAGATCTATTTAACAGGGTACTTGTGTCGTCTGACCCCTACATTTCTGATGTAAGAATGAAGAAGAGGCTACAAAAATTGGACCGTAAGCCACTACCAGTGAGGGCTTTAGAACTGATCCAACCAAATCAAATACCAACATCAGATTTAAATGAACCAGATGATGTAAATGATCTCTTTGAAGATTGTGAGGATTTAATTTTTACATCCGACTTTCACAATTGATTATTTTTAAAAATTTGTATAAATAGGCAAAATTGTCTGTCACTCAATTCGATTCGTTTATTTTTAACACAAGTGCAAGAAAGAACAACAAACAAACAAACAAACCAAAACAATAGAGCAAATCTATTGATGTTCAGTAATTTAAACACTAGAGTGAAATTTATTGACATGTAGGTATACTGCCAATACCCTTCCTGTTTGCTTTGCCTTTACCCACAGACGAGTAATATCTTTAATAACAACCCTAAAACCAAAGAAAAAAGTACAAAACTCGAGAAGCTTGTAACTTAAAGATCCTGGATGATTAGGATTTGTTTTTTTTTTGTATTACTGGTACTATTGCAGGCTAGTTATTTATCAAGGTTTTGAATACAACTAAGACAAGATATAGCTGTAAAAAAATAAATCCTGAAATAACATTGTTGTTACATACTACTAGTATCTTATATCATAGCACTTTTATACAATTTCATTCTTAAATAGATATAATATTCTTTTATAGTTTGAAATGATTAACTATTTACACTCATTGTTCATTCATCTGATTGAATGAGAACTGAACGCATCACTATTACTTTAAATATGGTAGCATTATTTTACTAAGTGACATTAGCTACTGTCAGGTAGCTTCGTCTAATTAAAAATACGACTATAGTAAAAAATTGTTCATTTGACATAACATACAGACACTTCAATTTAATTTATGTGTATGGATGTTATACAAACAATGATGGAATACAAACAGGTTTTGGTGCAATGTAAGGATATTTCACATATTACAGCTACAAATTTATTTTCTTTATATATATACCCAAATAATTTAATTACTCTAGTCAAGACTAGGGTAACCAAGACGGTATTTTTTTCTATAACCTACCTCTTATATATTAATTGTGATCCTTCATATTCTTTCAATATCAACAATACATTCTGCGCTGGCAGCTGAGTTCTGGCCCAGACTTTATCAAATATTTCCAAAGATATTAAAGCCTCCATAACTTCTGGTGGAAGTTTATCTTCTGCTAAAACAGAGCCATTGGCATTTTCACATAATTCTTCCTCCATTTCCTCACTATCTGATGAGTCATTGCCTTGAACATCCTCACCATCTGAAACACAATGTCAGTAAATTTCTAAAACAGTACACAGTATTCATGCAATTTCAAAACTTTTAACAAATATTACAAAATAGTTCATATCTGTATATATAATATGTACCCATATTGAAAAAGTTATATAAGTATAAGATTAAAAAAAAAACTTTTAAAAGAAAATTAATCACTATTTGTTCATGAACTTATATTTTCGTTTTTTATGTGTTTTTTTATCAATACCTATTTCATATTACCGCGGCTCCACATTCGCGCCGCGAAGCTCCGTGAACAGACGTGAATGTGGATGGTTTTCGCGCCCCGTTCGCGCGGCGTTCACGCGTATCTATCCACATTCACGGCCCAAAGAATAAAAAAGCGGCCAAGTGCGAGTCGGACTCGCCCATGAAGGGTTCCGTATCAGCAAGTAACATCATAAAAGTTCTTGTAGTTCGTTGTAACTTGGATCGATGTTTTTATAACAGTGTATTGATTGAATTAAAGGTAAATAAACTACTTACTAGATCTCATTCAAACCAATTTTCGTTTGTAGTTTGCATGGTAATGTACATCATATATTTTTTTTTAGTTTTAAAACTCTATTGTTATAGAAGTTACGGGGGGGGGGGGGGCACATTTTTACACTTTGAATGTATCTCTCCCGCAAACTATTCAGTTTAGAAAAAAATGATATAAGAAACATCAACATATTTTTTGAATACCTATCCATAGATAACATAACACGTATGGGTTCGATGAAAAAAATTTTTTTGAGTTTCAGTTCCAAGTATGGGGTACCCCCAAAATGTATTGTTTTTTTTTCTATTTTTATGTGAAAATCTAGATGCGGTTCACAGATTACATCTACTTACCAAGTTTCAAAAGTATAGCTCTTATGGTTTTCGAAAAAAGTGGCTGTGACATACGGACGGACAGACAGACAGACAGACAGACAGACAGACAGACAGACAGACAGACAGACAGACATGACGAATCTATAAGGGTTCCGTTTTTTGCCATTTGGCTACGGAACCCTGAAAAGACTCTTTGCTGTCCAGTTATCGTTTATATCGTAAAAGGGTTTGTTATTTTGCATATATGATTGTAGTATTTCGTGTTCTTGTTTTGGACGTATACATAGTGACATGTTGCCACAGCAAACAAAGTTATTGCAGCAGCAGCTTCTACGTCCGTTTCGCAGCGGGTTTCACGAACGACTGTGAACATCCCGTGAATGTGGAGGTCACAACTTGCGCCGCGAATTCACGGCGAGAATTCGCGGCGTGAATTCTCGGCATTAATGTGGAGCCGCCATTAAACTAATATTATGAAATCTTATATTTTGGGCTAATAAACTAACCTATTTGTAAAAATCTAGTATCTATGCATTGTTATGCTGCTTCTAAACTTTCTATGAAAAACTATTTTACAATTACAGATTGTTAATTAGTTTTTTTATGTTATGTAAACCAAATAAAACTATTTACCTTCACAAGAACAAATATTAGCAATAATTTCAAGTGAACTCTGTTGAGCAGTTAGCATGTGTGATACAGATTTCAGCTGGTTTTCCAATTGCTTGGCTGCCTTATCCTTTGGTGAGTTTAAAGCTCCAGTAGGATCCTTCAAAGGTACACTGCTGGACAGTTGGTTACAAACAAATCTGTGATCTATTGCCAAAGTTGAGGCAAGTGTAGACAAAATTTGATTTATTACTTCCACTGGCAGTAAAGTTATATTACCACTGCAAGTATTTATTATCACTCCAGATGCGAGTATTTTTATTAAGAGGATCTCAGGGTCATTGCCTTCTAATCCTAAGAATGACTGTAGCTGCTTCTCTGCGTTTGATTTAACTTTAGCCATGGCAACGGGATTGTCTTCAACTACTACAAACAGGCATTGCAACACTGCTATCACAATGTCACTGTTGAATGTGCCAAGATCTAAATATCTGGGTAGTATGTCCAAAACTCTTGACTGTCCTAAATATTTAATTGCTAGCTCTGAAAAAAAAAAAAAATAACATCAGATAAAATTCTGCCTTAGTGTCTTGAAATATTTATCTAATATATTAATACCTATATGATATCACTACATTTGTGGTCACACTGCTCCAAAATGGCTTGACTGATTTAAATGAATCTTTCTTTGTATATTTAGTAGGTATCAAAATAGGTTTTAATCTACCCAAAGTTAGCATTTCTAAAATGCAACATAAAGAACACTGCAGCATAGTAAATTAAAAAAAAACTTATATAATTAGGAACCTAAATATTACCTGAGCTTTCACAAAGATTTAGTAACAAGTTAACACATTGAATAAATGTGTCAATATCTTCATCTTTTGTTTTAATATTAGCCTCTGGATTCCAACTCTCAGCATGCTGTGGAAAAAACAAGCCAATAAAGTGATATTTTATATGGGCAAAGAGATTATGAACTGCCCCAGACCAGAATAGTGCATCTGACTCACTTCACTCAAACTGCATGCACTATGCTGGATAGTGCATACATTTGAGTGAATGCATTTGTTCAGCAATAGATTTCTAAAAGCTAATGACATAAAGTGATTTAGTACTAATCATATTTTAACATTGTCATAAATAAACATAAAAATAATAAAGAATTTACTAACAAAAATATCATAGAACGGTAACCTTACTTTTGTATAGTAAGATGAAGAGAAATTATAATATATGAAATTATTAGAGAATAATCAGGACAGTTTTAAAATAGTCATGATAACTACAGCACCCTGCATATATGTCAAGATTACCTACATAATATAGTTCCGAATGTTAATTTTATAAAAAGTCAATTTTAGTACTAGGAACTTTTCGGTCACATTTTGCTAACATAGAGAGATACACAAAGAACAGTCTAACTGTGGGGCTTGTACTTAGCACAATGTGACTTTTTCCCTTGGTGTTGTAAAAAGCGGCCTCAAAACCACTTAAATCACTATGCCAACTATGCATTCAAACATTATCAACAGATGCAGGATCAGGTCAGGTAATTTATATTGAAATAAGAAAACAAAACAAAATACAATTAAATTAAATATAAACCGTACTATTTATTAAATGACAAATTTGATGTGTAGGCTACTAGAAGCCTAAAATATGTTCACTTATTATACTCAAATCTTAACATAATATAAAACATGCTTTAAAGATTGCTTCTGTAGAGTTATGCAACCACTGGCAAAGAAAACAGCTCGTAACCTACAAACTGTAACTGTATATATACACTCTCAAGTATAAAATATAATATAAACATTAACAGACCTCATGGAAATAGCAAGTCACAGGTGTCATAATATCCTGCTCCATCATGGCATCACAAGTGTCCATGGCTACTGTGGACAAGTTACGTAGTGTACCAGCAGCAGCGTTCCTCACAGAGCTTGCATGATCGAGCAATAACGGAGCTGCTACCTTCACTAATCCTCGTTCTATTATCTGTGGCACATTCTCTGGACTTTCAATCATAAGGCCTAGGGTTTGCAGCCCGCAATACTTTTCCTCGACATCGGCAGCCTATAATTACATAAGAAACATTAGGCTTTTATAGTTTTGAGACCTTTCATTGATTATTAATAGTATACAAAGAGTTTATTAATAATATACAAAGAGTTTGTTGGACTACAAACGAAACAAAACAAACCTGTATTTGGTCCAATATGGTTTGAAGAGCGTTTTCCTTACTATCAACCGCAAGTTCCTCTTCTTCCTCAATGTTATCAGGAATAATTGAACTTTTGTTTGCCCTTGTAGGTTTAGATTTTCTTATTTTACCCATCTTCGTCGATTTCTAACCTAACCAAAACACGCTGTCGGCTATCTCCACTCAACACTTCTGCATCGTTTAAACTGTCAAAGTCAATCAGCTTGACAGTTTGACACTGACAATTAATAAGTCAGAAATGGCAGGTGAAGTGCTGCCAAAGTTTATTCAACGACTATGTAGTGTTTTGGCCTTAGTGGTTTAAAAAATGTATTATGTACCCAGTATTGTTGTCCAGTACCCAGATAGTGTTATATTTATGATGATTTATTGAGTACTTTTATTAAAACAATAATACAATTCGCTGGTTTTTGCACATTAGTATGGTGCACATGTGAGTATAACATTAATATTCAAGAACATGAACGTTTTAATAAATAAGTAGTTACTTTTAACATTACAGTAAGACTACCTAAGTACCGCGATGCTACTCGAGGTTAATTGTTACAGAGTGAAATTAGTCTTTTAAAATTAGCCTAATGTCTTAGGTCATCAGCTTTCTAAAAGTGAAAGTCCTATCAAAGTCGATCCAGGGGCCAGCCGTTTTAGAGATTATCCGGCACAATCAGATAGACAGACAGATACAAAAATATTTTAAAATTGCTTTTTTGATGGTGGTGTTCGTTTTTCTATCGTGTTCCTCCATCTTAAAGGGAGGATCCTCCAACCAGACGAGGTGATCATGCCTGGTGGGCCACTACCCAACACTTTGTGTCAGGATATTGTATATACACTAATCGGCGCGAGAATTTCTCTATCGCAATTCAGGATTAACTTCATAAAGCTCGTTCCATATTTGACGTAGTTCAACGTTACTGCGGTAGATGGCATTGTTATTTATAATCGCTTGCGCTGTATGAGGAAGTCGAAACAGGTAGTACCGTATAGTCTGGCCACGCTAACTCTGCAGAACGAAAAAAATTATAGAATTTGAAAATCTATAGATGGTAACACCGCCTAGACTACGAAAAACTAATTTGATACTAGTTGTTTTTTTTATTTTAGCCAAATTATTTTGTTTATATTCTGATTTTTTCTTGGTTAAGAATAGTCATGACTTCAGCACGATGCATTGTCGATTTGATACAGTTTTTGAGGTAGGGCATAAGTAGGTACAATACAGGTTGTAATAATTCTGATTCCTAACTTTTAAAAATCTACTGAGGCTATGGTTTATCTACACATAAATAATAATAAAAGGTAACTTTACTTTAAGATCTATGAAACAACTCAAGGACAGTATAAAAATAACGATAGATTTTTGAATGATAAACATAATTTATTTTTAGGTTTCATCAAGATATACATTAGTTTTTTTTGTTTCTACAGGCTCGTTTCTTAACAAAATCTTTATTAAGTATCTATGGCTCCATGCTGCCACATCATGTTTTTCCATAAGAACTGTCCGTTCGTCAATAATAATTTGCGTAAGGTTTCTCTGCAGCCAATAAAATCAATTGATTGCCTCAATTGAAGTAGTAATTTACGCAGAGTAGGAACTTTTTTTCGGGTCAAATAATACTGATATATTGTATTTCGTTTGGCGCATTTGTCAAAATGATCAATATTAACTTTCGTTGCCCGTGCTGCACGCTTTTTGCCAGGAACCCTCCAGATCGCTGAATCCTGTAGAAATAAATATAAACATTATTTTGAACTTGTATTCAATGCAATATGTATTGGATGTACGTTGTACCTACTTTAATAATCTAACGAAAATTTTAGAAAATAAATACGTAAGTAACAGATTCTTACCAGTCATTTAAGCGATCTTTTTAATATACTGGTTCTCACTATTGATGGTAAACTCTTCAAGAGCCTTCAGCATCCGTAGGGCAACTTGAATATGAGGTTTAAATTCATCACTTATACTACCTGGAATGTCTAAAAATAAATACTTGTTAAGAGTTGAGTATCTATAATTTATGTAATAGTTGCATAAGACCTAAATCCTATCTGTAGGAAGCAAATCTATAGCTAGATATGTTATTGAAATTGGACGTTAATTTGACACGAGCTTCTTGTCAGCATCATGAACAGGCTATGAGTATTTGAAAAAATGTTCTTAGATACATATAATGGTAAAATAAAACGGCGAAGTATCAAAATCAGTAGATTTACTTACACGTCAACTTTTCGATATCTTGTAAACATTGTCGTTTTTGGCTAAGGACGACATCACACTGTGCCTTCACATCTTGGAATTTACTTATCATGTTATAAAATAACTTCCGCACTCAACTTTTAATAGGTTTAACTATTTTTCTTTAAAATATATGAAAAACAACAAACAGCTTAAGCAATGTGACAGCTCACGTACCACAAAACTGACATCAGAAAAAGTATACCATATAAAAAACTTTTTGGGGTTGCCCATTTATTCCACTGCAGAGTTAGCGTGGCCAGACTCTACTAATATTGGCCAAGTGCGTGTCAGGCCACGTATAGAATAGGGTTCCGTAGTTACACATAATGGTAGGTGGATTATAATTGTGTCCAATACATAATTGTTATGTATACTTATTATTTAGTTATTTTTGGACGAAGTTTTCATCTTTCTAGGACCAATCATTTGAGCGGTAAGTTGAAGACGGGCGGACGGACATGACGAATCTATAAGTCGTTAATTACGGAACCCAAAAATTGTTCATTACGAAGGATGAAGTTACGGGGAAAATCTATAATTTATTTTTTACTTACCTAACGAATGAACATAGTTGTAAAATATGTAGGCATTTATTCGTTTGATAGGAAGCAAAATATGTAGATATATGAATGTATATGTATATACGTTTGGTAAGACTGGTAAATAAACAGCGTAGTTACTTCACTTCCGGACTTCTTAAGTGAATGCTGATTGATTAGTTACTGGGGTGGTGACTGGCAAAAATTCATCGGTAATTGTATTTAGCTAACTCTGAATCATCAATCTCTGAATATAGGGAGGTTTTGTGCGTTGTCACAAAGTCGATACCTTTTCTAATAATTTGATGCGGTTCTAAAATATAATCAGTTACATACGTAGACCTGGAGATCAAAAAGACACTAAAGTTTAACTCAATTTACATTTTTTGGTAAAATGACACGTGGGTCAAGCGGTTTGCTTATTCGACTACCAACCAAGACTGCCATGAAGAGCACGTTAAGCCGTTGGTCCCAGTTGTCATGAATATCTATTAATCTTTTATGGGAAGTTGGGAACTAAGTGTGGTGTAATATCCTAATAACTAGTTTTACTTTCAAATTTAATTCGTCTTCAGTGTTGCGAAGGTCCTATGCGTGTCAAAGTCTAAAAACCGATATTCATTTTAAACCTGTCGAACTAGTAGCTAATTCTTTTGAATAATACATAAATAGGCTATTGAAGATGATAATTTTTGGTACCTACCAATTTTAGTAATCCACTATAACTTTAAGGTATAAGTAATGTATTTTCACGAGAGATCAAACAATCAAATATATTTTACAGTGACCATACTAATCTTTGGTTGAAAAGTGGGAGCGTATGTGACTACAATGCTTGAAGTCTCATACGCTCCCACTGCGCCACCAAGGATTAGTATCATCATCATCAGCCTATCACAGTCCACTGCTGGACATAGGCCTCTCCAATTGCATGCCACTTGGTTCGATCCTCGGTTTCTCGCATCCAGCTCCTGCCAGCCGTCTTGCGCAAATCATCACTCCACCTGGCAGGATTAGTATGGTCACTGTAAAATAATATCTAAATAAAATTGGCAGGCGTTATATACAAAAAAAAAGAATACATAAAATAAATTTAAATTATAAGATAGTAGTTCCATTCGTTTATGTCCTGAAAGAATTCAAGATATTGTTCAGATAAATAAACTTAAAAATAATTAATAAACATATATTTCAAATAAATAAAATACAACATTGTAAAGCTGTGTAAAATCTTTTGAAACGTGTATCTAATTCAAATTCTGACAACGTTATGTAAATTCTCGATGATTGCAAAACGCTTCCTCTTCCTAACAATGTTACAATCTTACCGCCCTGCAAGTTTTTGAATGGATTCTAGTTAATACATCTTGTTCAAACTTTACAGGGAGAGATCGAATAGAAAGTGTAAACATGGAACCGTCCGCTCGGCGCCAGCAATCTACTACGCCAAGTTCAGAATCTTCGGAAATGGGGAGAATTCGATACGTGTAGCTATCGCCTTTACCATATTTGCTCAAGACTTCAAGAGCTACTGTTAAGTAGTAACCAAATATGGAATTTTAATCTCGTTACAAGATGACTTAGTAATAAACAAAATCTAACCGTAACATGTCAATATGATTAGCTGTTTTGTAACTTTTCGAAGTAGGTTTAATACTGTTTTTTTTTTATTTTAGCATTGTGCTATTGTACTTCGTTTTTAGTGTTCCGTAGTTCATGACCCGGAACCCTTATAGATTCGTCATATCCATCCTGTGAGTCCTTTACAGATCTCGTTGGGATTTTACGCTTTTCTAGACACAGCAGAAGATCTCAAATGTTAACATTATTGGTTAGTATGTTAAGATGTGACTTACCATGGCATGACCACTTCGTTTACGATTCATTTTTGTTTTAATCAATGCGTAATACAAATATATCTACTGATAAACTATTTAGACATTTCAGTGTTACGGTTATCTTTTTTCTAAAAACTTTACGCTAAGGGCTAATTAACCTTGGTATAAGAAATAGATAGGATAACTAAGCTTAAGCCGTTCGTTCAATCATTGTCCCCTTTAAAAAATGCGGCCAGACGTCATGTGCCGAATTATCAAAAGAAATTATGAAAGCCGCTCTAAAGTTAAGAAGTGCCGACAGATTAATTTACCTAACTACCTAATTTCGCAATCAATTAAGCCCTCTTATCTTTGTGAAAATGAGGTATACCGGTATAAACATAAATTAATACTATTTTTATTTAAGGAAATAATCTTTCTGTCTGTCTGTATGTAAAAAGTTTCTTCATCATAATGTATAAAAGGTTCAATACCATAAAGAGACTTCACTACAATAATTGATACTGCCCAAATTAATTTCAGTACATTGCAATCAGAAAGCGAAAATAAATAATAAAATTACAGTAGTTATAAAATAATCCAAACAAATACACGATGTACTTATGTATTTATGTACAACGTGGTTTTCCACGATAAATGTATTCTGGCTTAAATATATTAGATGTTTTTTATAAATTGAGAAATTAGGTAATAGGTATGTCCCTATTTACCTATTTATAAAAATTACAATTATGATAAAAAATGTAATAGATGTATTTCATCACTAATATCATCAACAGCATTTAACAGTCCACTGTTGGACATAGACCCCCTCTTAGAAAGGATGTTTTGGCCTACTATATAATCTGGCCAGACAGAACCAGCTGCATTCATTTCTTGTTCTCAACTAAATTAAATTTATTTAAGAAATATAGGTAACTCTTTTGTAAAACCAGTTTTTTTTTTGAAAAGCTGAAGGTACTGTGGAAACGTGACTATAATATACATATATTCACTTTAAGTGCGAATAAACCTATAAATTTGCGATTTTTAGTTATGTATATAATCACAAAAATGTTCAAGCTTTTACTAGAAGCGCAAAGTACAAAGAGTAGACAAAAGATTGCGGCGTCTTTATCGGTGGCGCCAGCGCTACCGGCTTAAATTCAGCGGCTTTTTTTGATGAAACTGCGCCAATTTGTATAGGTGATAGCTCATGACCTTAATTAGTTGTAATCATTGATAAGAGGACAGGCCCGCTATGTAATGACGTGTACCGCACAGGGGCGGCATTTTCAAAGGGGCGGTAAATACCCTTATCGAAACGAAAATGAAACGTTCGTATTTTGCATGTCATTTAATGTACACGACCATACATTTGTTGTTATAAACTCATTTGTTTCTATACCTCGTAAAAAGGATTCCTGCATAAATTTTAATAGTCCACACGTTTTTATATCAAGATTTCCTTCTGTTTGCACTGCTGTTGTCCTGCGAAGTTTGTGGCCTTAGTCGACTGACTCACAGGTAGTAGTGTGGAGACCCCGTTATCCATGTGATAACTAATTAAGAATACCTATTACTTACTTATTCATTATCAAATTGAAACTGCGATCCTTTCCCTATTGGCAGCTTCCACAAGAGTAAGCGAATTTTGTTTTAGTTTATAGTTCAATGCTCATAGATCGATGCTCGGATGCGAATACAACACCCCAATTTTTATATGTTTTGTACATTACCAAAAGACTTTTGATTGGGTCAAGTGGTAAAAGTGTAGGTGGAGGTATTAATTGGGGTGGAGTTGCTGATTCGTCTGGTAGAAAGAGTCAAGTGGTTTTAAATGATAAACAATCAAAGAGGACTAAGCATCGCTGGCGTGATAAGTATCTAGATCGGTGACCGTTTGTCGGTCCCGGTTGTTATCATAAGACAACAGTCGTGAAACTTAGTTGGCGCCCTTCGTTTGGCTTAAGAACATCCAATAGCAAGATTACTTAGCCCCAATGTGTCTTGCCACTCCCCGACCCACACTCGCGTTTCAGCCATTCAAAGCTCCACAAGGGCAGGGCTAGGTAATATGTCCCAACTTACATTTGTCGCACACAGTTTGTTCCTTTAAGTTATTAGTTTCAAAGGAGAGGCTTATGTCCAGCACTGGACTGCTAAAGGCTGTTGATGATAATGATGATGATTGAAATAGGTGTAGTCACCATATCAAAGTCCTCGCGCACCGGTTACAGATCTTTGTTGTCCTCACCGGATCTTTACACTGGTAAGTAGAATGGAATTGAAATTGAAAAGCAAGCGCTGCAAGAAAGGAAAAAGTAAGTGTGGTCTCCTAAAGCAAACTTGGTGACGCACTGTCTATCTGATGAGAAGAAAATCGGCAAGACATGGAGTGAGGTTAAGTATGAAGCTCATGACTGAATACGATGAAAGATTACTCTCGGAAAGCTCTCGGCCATATTACGGGTACATAGTAGGATAAGTAACATTGTAGGAGTCACTGTACCTTTGCCATGCTGGTTAAACACCACTATCTTCGCTCCTCCTGCACCAAAGTCGAGCTGTTAAATAGTCATGATACTATTAGTCTAGAAATGAATTTTGCAATTAAGACATTTCAGAATTAAGAAGAAGACTAAACTGATGTTAAAAGACCGTTTCTCGGCATATTAGCGAAATAACTCTCTAAAAGAATATAAAACTAAATTAATGTGCAATAGCACTTATTTATTTTGACTGCCTCTGTAGAGCAGTGGAAGCGAGGCCGCGTGGGCCACTGCTAATGGTGTGCAAAATGTATGATCTGCAAATATTTCTTTCGAAGTTTGGGGTTTTTCCATATATAATATGAATGTTATTACAAAAATCATCAGTTGTTTTGCCCGTAGTACAAGCCTAGCTTAGTTTGGGACTAGACTTGTGTGTTTTAATCTTTTGTCTCAGGTAGGAATGGAAACCATGATCTCTGTCACATCAGTCAGGATCACTAAAGCATTCAATTATTAATAGTAAATCAGTGAATTTTAAATCGAGTTCAACCAATCAATACAATATTTTATATTATTATATCTGCATAAATAAAGAGATAAAATATCAATGAATATGCAAAATTAGGTAAGAATATAATGGAGTTGTCGGTGTCTTTTGATTTTCAATGGCGGCTTTATTTGATAGCTTGCAGCACGGTCATTTTTCAAACGAACAATAGGGCAATGAACTGACTCTACCCTTTTATATTATTTTATCTCAAGGGACCCGTATTTTATGTTTACGATTATTCAAAGAGCATAACCACAGTTAATCGAGGTAGTTTTGTAGTCTGTATATCTAAATCTGTGCCCCTGGGTATCATCTGCGTTTATGGTCACTAAGATAATAATGGTTGTATGGTTAGTTTGCTAAATAAATCATCATCATCATCGGCCTGTTGCAATTCCCAGCTAGACATTAGCCTCTCCCATTGCACGCCACTCTAATCTACTTCCATGGGTGTGCTCATACCCACTATGTTTAAATAATTAGATAAGCAACTGATTGACGCTTCTAGTGACCAAAAGGCTGGCCTTTTCTTTAGCAGAGAGAATTATCATTACCATTCAACGTGGAAAAATCATGTTTGGTCAAAAATTTATTCTTTACAGGAACAACTAAGAAGTAAGTTCGTCTACTTTTCTGAACTTTACTTACTCACTAAAGTCGTCTAAAGTATTAACTGTTAAAACTTACAATCTATACAAATAAATAAAATTGAAGAGTTTGTTATATCAAAATAATAAGCTTTTTACTAAATGCATATAAATGTATATTCGGTACTTACAGAAAATAATATTTTCTTTTTAGTTTTTGTCTGATTCTCTGTCTGTCTGTTCTGAGAAATCCTTGGAACGGCTAGACCATTTTTGACGCATCTTTAACTGGCATATAGCTGACGATATGAGAACTAACGTAGATTACTTTTATTTTAGACTACATTTGGCTTGTAGTGTTATTAACCACAGTCGTTGGTGTAAAGGTACGAGTACAACATAAAACGCGATGCTTATATTCCAATGGATGGGCAAATGTATCGGAACTGCTTGGCAAAATGGACCTGTGTGTGCCCACAGCATTTTCGCGTAAGCCAAATCTATTGCAGATTCAAATAAGCGAAACTGCTTCTAGATAAAGCTCCTATAGAATACGGACTTGTCATGCTTGCAATGCAGCAATGGCGCGTGCCGAGAAGTTGATATGGATCTTTTTTTTTTACTACTCTTTCAAAACTGGAAAAAATATTGTGTAACTACTACTTTCACGAATAGCCAGAGCAGAGTACGTATTATTATTTTTAAATGTGACCATTTGGATATACGTGGAAACTTGTAAATCCTATAATTTGTAAAATAAAAAGAAAACGAATAAGCCGGAAGAAAAATAAATCTAGACGGGGACTGTTACGAGTAAATTTATGTAATAAGTACCATAAAGGTACTATTGTTTAAGATTCTTATCATCAAGGGTATAAGCCAGGCTCGCAGAGGATACGGTGGGTCTGAAACGGTTTTAGTCAATAATAAAAAACTCAAATTCTATTGTTCAAAACAGGTAAAAACTGTATTGTGAAACCTTGTCTTTTTAAATTGCATCAGCAGCAAAAATTTCAATAACTTTCTTTTTTTAGCGTCTCTTAGATCTATGTCGCATTAGTTCCAATTTAATACCAGACAGTGGCGTAATATCTGAATAGGAGTGTGTGCAATCGCTTCAAAATTAAAAAAAAATAAGACAACAATAATATGCATAATAATTCAATAGTTCAATCTTAATCTGCAATAACTCATTTGAGGAATTTTTATTTTCCATTAATGTGAAATTAAAGCGTGGCTAATAAAAGGGTAGGACGCGCTCGGCAGATGCGGCGCGCGGTGCGTCGGTGCCTTTGTGCGGCCGCCCGCCTCATTTACATATGTTTCAAAATCTGGCCGCGGGACGACTGACTTGTCGACTCCCCGCTAGTGCTGTCTGACTTAACACCTGTCGACAATTTAAATTTAAATAAATCTCATTATGGTACACTCTCATTATTTTTTCCATTAAAAAAGTCTAAGTGATTACGAAACGTGATGGAAAGTCGACACCTTATGTTGTTTTGTGTCAGATGTATGGCCAACTTTATATAAATCTTTATGGTATTATATAAGGTACCAATTTTGCGAACAAAATGCTTTTCTGAGGCTTGACTTCAATGTGAGCAAGGTGAGGTCACATAAAAATCCCATCAAGAATTCCTGAATTCAAAATGAAATTGTGATAGTTTATTAATAAATAATAATAATGAATTTTTCGAACATTTAATATTAGTTTTAGATTGACTTTAATTGTTAAATGATGACGAATCGATTTTCGATAATGACGATACATAATTATTTTTTAACTTAAGTTTTGACCAAGACATTTTTTTTAATCAAATGAATCGAAATTAATATTTAATCCAATTATAATTTAAAATTAATGAATAATTATGTAATAAATATTCACATTTCCAAAGGTCATCCAACATTTTCACATGCCATCAGTCGCTAAATAGACGAGCTATAATATAAATATTGTGTAATCATTTAACATCATTCTCCTGGCTTCCAGAGGCCTGGAGAATGATGCAGAAACATCCGTCCAGACCACCATGGCATACCAATGCGGATGGTGACCCCTACTCCTGGATTCTACTCTCATACTTTCCATCAGGCTGAGTAGAGTCACTTTGGTAGGCTTAAACATAAAAAATCGGCCAAGTGCGTGTCAGGCCACGCACAGGAAAGGGTTCCTCAGTCACCCATAATGGTACGTGGATATAAAATTGTATACAATAGGTTATGTTTAAGTATTAATGCGTTAATTTTGTATGACCTTTTCCAAGTGAGCGCATTTTACAAGTTAAGCCTCTATAACTCCTGAACTAATAAAGTCATCTAATCCGTTATAGTTTTCCTTCAAAGTTCATTATATGGACCACCATCACGATTTTTTCCAGATCTTATGAGCCCGCCGTTTAGCTTTTAGAGGGGGGGGGCTGATTTTACAAAAAAGTGCCCTTTAAAGTAGAATATCTCGCAAACGGATACCTAAATCAAAAAATTGTCATATTAACCCTTTATTGTTTTTAAAAGACCTGTCTAATGATACCCCACACGATGGGGTAGCCGCAAGAAAAAAAAACATCCCCACTTTACGTGTAGGGGAGGTAAGTACCCCAAATAAAAATATTTTTCATAATTTTCGAATCTATAAGGGTTCCGAGTCATAAACTTCGGAACCCTAAAAAAGGCTGAGGTGATTCCCATTAATTCCAAACCCATATTCCAAGCAAAATAATAAATCCAGCACAAATGTAATACATCGATTAAATTTTTTTGTTAAGTCTTAAATCATTTGAAAACTGCACTTACCATAATTCAATTTTTAAAATTCTCTAAATTATTTCTGTACCTTTCTATACCTGCTCATCAGAAAACTTTGAAGGAACTGTTTGTTACTTAAGTATAACGAAAAGTTACAAACAGTTACCAGTTTTACTGCAATATTTTTGCGTTTTATGAAGGGGTATCCGCGACTTCGCCTACGTAGAAATATTTTTTCACAAACATCATATGAATACAATTTTTAACATAATCCATTAATGTTTTAATGTTTGAATACGAACATGACCTCAAGAGTTAGAAGCTCCTTTCACCTAAAAGCTGGAGGAAGATTTCGGACTCCGGTAACCAACTCAGCGGTGAGGAGAAAAAAAAAAATGCTAAATACCTATCACGAGTGTTCTTTAAGGCTCTCTAGCACTCCGGTTGAACAAACCCATTTATGCAGAAGCGTGGCTCTTCCTAGTATTAATAAAACTATTTGTTTGTTTATATTTTTTAATAGAACCGTAAGTGTTAACATAACAATCCAATTTGTCCAGAGTGGTATAGTAGACCAAAACCGCCTTTCTAAGGCTCTCCTTGCCTACGTCCAGCAATAGACTATGTTAGACTGTTGATATGACGTTAGTGATGTGATGTGATGTAAACAAAGCAAATACACGTGACCAACCGTGACTTCTAGAAGTCATCTAAAAACAAAAATGGCTGGAATTATTTTTAAACACCGCGGCGCGGCACCGGGAAAGTGTGTATCGGAACAACCACCGTAGCTTGTAGGGTCTCTTAGTTTATTACTTATTTCCTGTTTTAAATTCGCAATTCGGCAGTTTGTCAAAGTGAGTTTTGAGGATTTTGTGTTACGTACGAAATTTTATTGTGATTTCTCTAAGGGTGCCCGCACACACACAATAATATTGTGACACACGGCCCCGCACACTATAATCCACAATAATATTGTACAATACAGCCCGCACACACGCAATATTATCGGCAATACGTACTTTATTGCCAATATAATTGTGTGTGTGCGGGCACCCTAAAGCAGGCACCACACTTCGCTATTCGCTATTCGTTATGCGGGTTATTCGCGCGCATACGGCGAAGTGTGGAGAGTATATTCGCCAATATTCGCTTTATTCGTTAAGCCGAATAGCGGATACGCATATCCGTCGACTTGTCGGTTTTTTGACACACTTCAAAGGACACGAATAACGCGAATACGCGCATCGACTGCCCACACTTCGGAGGGCTAGTGAAGTGCCCTGTGTATAGTGTGCATGACTAACAACCATAGACTATAAAACAGTTTTCGAAATAGATAAATCAATTAAACGATTAAAATAATCTATCTTAAGATCAAAATAATTAGATTTCATTTAAGTATTGTTTCTGTCAATTTAATAAAATAAAAAGGGAATTAAAATAATATGTTTCGTTCATTCGTTGACCAATAAAAATGACAATGTCCTGTGCTCATCTAACAACCATAGACTATAAAACAGTTTTTGAAATAGAATAAATCGATTAAACGATTAAAATAATCCATCATATGATCAAATTAATTAAACTTCATTTAAGTATTGTTTCTGTTAATTTAATAAAATAAAAAGGAAAATAAAATAATATGTTTCGCTCGTTCTTATAGATTCGTTTCGTTCACCATAAAAATGACAATGACACATCTCTACAACACACATATTTGACATACCAGTTCGAAGTGTGGTGGCGTGCTTGTTGTTTGCGCGCATAACAATTATTCGGGCGAATACGGCGTAGACACATATCGAATAGCGAATAACGAAGTGTGGTGCCTGCTTAAAAATATACAGAGCTAACTTAGCCGTCCACATGTAGTTACATACAATTAGTTTTGAGTTTAGATCTAAATAGTTTAGTTTGTAATCGAAGCTACTTGCTTCTGACCAGAACTATAACTTTCAAATTTAATATTACATAGATCACTCAATTGAGAAACGTTTTTGTCTTTTAGATAATTTTCTGAGATTATCATTCATTATTTTCGAGTTATTAGGATTTTCATTTTTATTACCACAAAACCATTAAAGCGAACCTGAAATAATGCGTGACCCCAGAGTTTCAAATCGTTGATGTTTGAAGTGGATTTAAATAAATTCTTAATTAAGTTATATTCATTATTCTAAAAGGAAACAGGAGTTTACTTTCTCTTAACTTTTGTTATTATTTTAAGAACGCAATCAATCCTCTATAATGTAGAAGGAAAAAAAACAAAAAAACATGTATTTGTAACTAGCTGAACTAAAAAAGCGGCCAAGTGTGTTAGGCCACGCATAGAATAGGGTTCCGTAGCTACCGATAATGGCACGTGTATTTTATATCGTGTCCCATAGATGATTGTTATGTTTACTTAATATTTCGTTATTTTCGTCGTCTAGGGGAAATACCCCCAAAAAAATTATTTTCGTGTTTTTATTGACGGACGGACATTACGAAACTATAAAAGTGAACTGCGGAACCCTAAAAACTAACTTTTGCGAGATCACCATGTTAGCATATTACTCAAAATATTTAATCATTTAAATAATATGTATAGTATACTCGTATACATTTATGAATAACTAAATAAATTCTCTTACAATATAAAACGGCTGTAAGGATAATCGATGCGGACAAAATAGTTACAAACTTCACTAAATAACCGGCCCGCGCGTTGGCACCGCTAAAGCGATCAGCGTACGGCGTGGTGCGGCGCCCGGTAGCCGCCTCTTGAGCTTTCTTCATAAATCAAAAAGTTGTTTTTGTGTCTTATCGGCGGATAATCGGCGGCTGCTACCGACCTGCCACTACCTCTTCCCCCACCATCCATCCCTCTGCCGCTATCGTCCGGATGGACATTAAATTTTTGTCGAATTTTAATGGGAATTAACCTTAACGAACCGATATCAATAGATACTACCACAACTAACCAATCTCGATCCCTCTAAATGGAAGCTATTAAAGGATTTTAGTGTAATAGATAACAAAAGATAGTTAATGTAAAAGCATGAGTAGCGTTAGTATGGAATGTTTGATAACTTTCAATGTCACTCACGATATTTGTTTTTTTACGCATAGTGTCATGAAACAGTCAATTTTCGTGAATTAATTTAAATTATTGCATGCAGTTTGTTCATATGATGAGAAGAAATATATCTATTTCAATAGAAATAGAAAGAAGAAAAATAATGACAATAAGCAAGAGAAAATATTTATCAATATACAAACTTTACATTGATAAAAAAAACAACAGGTAGATGGCCGCACGTGCGGTGTCCACATGTCAGAGACGGACTCCTTTCATTTTACAAGCTTTTTAGCTGCTTTAAGATTAATATATTTTAATAAAATTTCTTGCTTCTCTGTTTAACCTAAATATTATATGATAATCTTATGTAATAAGCGGACATTTTGCGACGAGTGACAAATAATGTCAGCAGATCCGTTTAATAAGTAAATGTATTTAATAAATATTACATTACCGAGATAACTGACATACACGCGGGCGGAACCGCGGGCGAAAACTAGTATAATATGTCTGAGTCGTTACTAAGTATGTTATAAAAACGAAGTATGATATTGTATACAGAATTAAATCATTATTATTGTCCACTTCTATAAATTCTATTTTTTTAGAATTTACTTTAGATATTATCACAACTATCGTCTTACTTACATTATCGTATGAAAATTACATTAGCGCTGTATAAAATGTATACAAAATATATTTCAAAGGTATAAAAATAATAAATATTAATTATTCTTCCAATAATTACCTATTATCTTTCTGGTTCAAGTTTATCGGAAATAAGTATCATATTTCAACATGAACCGTAGTGTGGCCATAGCTATAATGAGTCATTGATAATTACGTAAATGTTTAGTGCACCATTATGCACGGACAGATAATTCGGTGGAACGTCAAGTGATGAGTGTGGTGTATGCGCATCGGCGGCGGTGCGGCGGAGACCGGCGTCGGCACATTCGTGTCAGCACATCTACTTCGCCTAATTGCACCCCCGCTGCGTGATGGATGGTCCGCGCTGAGCCGGTCGCCGCCCCTCCGCGCCACTACTCGCAACACACCCTACGGACACAGGGTTGTTCCCAGAAATTTCATTATCATCCGACTCGCCTTATACGCCGCTTCGTTTAACATTGACAGTGCGCCGCTGACTAACAATCGACTTATTGTGTTCAACTCGCAACCTAAATTCCCCGATTTCGTAATGGAAATTACTTAGAAACTCCGAAACGCTATACCGTTTCGGAGTTTCGATGCCTAAAGGCGTTCAAAAATAGAGTTATTTTTAATGTTCTCTTTTTTGAAATCATGTTAAAAAGTAAAAAATAACTTTCGGAAATCTTTCAGACTTTGTGTTTAATATGACAGAATTCTTATTGAAGTGTACGCTAAGAAACAATACATTTTGTGATAGGTAGACGGAATGTAAAAATCGGGCAAGTATATAATAGGGTTCCGTAGTCATATACAATGGCAAGTGGAATTAAAATCGTGTCCATTAGATAATTGTTATTTTTACTTATTATTTTCCAAGTAAGCGTATTTTAAAAGTTAGGCCTCTATAACTCCTGAACTAACAAAGCTATGTGAGCCGTTATGGTTTTCCTTTAATGTTCATCAAATGGTCTGCCATCATGAATTTTTCAGATCTTTAGAGCCAGCCGTTTAGCTTTTAGAGGGGGGACGCACTGTTTTTGCAAAAATATCTCCTTTTAAGTTTAATAACTCGCAAATGGATACTTCATTTAAAAACTCTTCGTACCTAGCAACCTCTCTATGTTTTTAAAAGACATAGAGAGGTTGCTAGGTACGATGAGTTAGGTTACTTATGATTATTACTAATCATAAGTATTCATAAAAGATCATCAATCCAATCCTACATGCACAGAAGCGAATGCCCCCAAATTTTGTAATAATAATAAATAAAATAAATAAACCATTCGGACATTTTACACACAACGCCATCTAGTCCCCAAACTAAGCAGAGCTTGTATTAGGGGTAACTAGACAACTGATATAAATACATAAATATACTTTTTTTTTGTAAATACATATATATTATACATAGAAAACACCCAAACTCCGAAACAAATATTTGCGGATCACACAAACATTTGGTCCGACCCGGGAATCGAACCCGAGACCCCTTGATCACCAGCCGCATACGCCAACCACTAGACCAACAAGGCAGTAATAGATATTGATTTGACTTTAAACCTTGAAACGCGTAATTTTCCCGTGAGTGGAAAGAATATTCGAAAAATTATTTATAAGCATTTATTGTAACTAAGACATACAGAGTGTATTTACTATAAATTAAAGAAAACTTTTTAAACAAGACAAAGGTGTTAATAAAATTTTATGGTTTATTTTATATCTGTACTAAATTATTCCCGATTCCCATATTCGATGAGACATCCGACCCATAATCGCTATTTTAATGTTTTCGGTTTTATGTTTTCATAGAAATAACAAAAGGTAGGCACTATAGAATTCCATGATTTATAAACGTCATAAAGAATTGTTTTACATAATAATCATTTCCAAAGTATTCGTTGATCTCACTTAGAAAGGTCGATCGTACACATACAATTACTTCTAATTTTGTTTTGTTAGTAAAATGCTGAACTATAAAATTTTGTCTGTATAAAATCCGAAAGTCGTACATCTCATTACCTTCGCACGTGTTTCCTTCCCACTATGATCCCGGATCCTATAAGCTGGGCGTGAAAAAGCATCAGTAGAAAAAGCACTTAGCCGCGATAGTGTAAGTCACTGTGCAGCATTCTACACATTCAGAAAAAGGATGGGGAAAGGAAAAAGAGCTTTATGTTTTTATGTTGCACTATCTAACTTCTTAGATATAGTAAAATATAGCCGTGTCAATACATGGCTTTATTGTACAATGAAGGCAAATACTTACTCACCACAGTTGGGGGATCAATTTACGGATCGGAAATGAGTTGTGGCTTGCGCTGTATTGCCTGTTGTTTTGCTTTTGTTCGCTAGTTATTCGAAAAGGTATATCACGTACTATTATGAATGGGGTGTTGGCAGGGTATTGATTACAACCCTCTGAACAAAAATCCACCCTTTTCCGTACGATCAAATAGAACGGAAGCGAAAAAAGATCAATATTTGGACAGAAATGATTATAACGCGCACGACCGGACGCGAATGCGCTCACCGGCGCTAATAAAACCTAAAGAACAGGATGCGATTTTCGACGGAATCATGTTAACTCGCCCGTTCTCAGCGTTCTCTTGTCACAACAAAGTTGAGTTTTTTTAGTTTAGCTGAATGCAATTCAATTGAATTGGATATCGAGCCCCGCGGCTTACAATCCAAACGAATGCCTCGAGCACGGTGAGCTCCGAACGTATTCTTATTGAAACGGCTCCGCTCACTTCCGCAAACACAATCCGATCCTGTAGCTATTGAACACGATTTTATGTTTATTTTAAAGATGGTATTTGTGCCTCCTCTACATCAGCGTTCACACATAAACATCAAGTACTGAGACTTAGCAAACTCAAAAAGAATCCACTCTTTGAGAGAGTACCTACATGATGTCAAAATTCAGCCATCTGACTGTTGTCATAGAGAATCGAATTGCTTTCAATTTTGAAACTTAAAACTTTAGCAAACCTGTGTCTGCCGACGTGTCCAGAGTATAATACATATAATAGTTTATTCAGCACTTTTACTAGTTCAGAAGGTAGAGTTTGTACGTTCTCTCCTCGACACAAACAACTTCTATTCAATATAATCTCAGCAATTCATGGTGATGTCGAGAAATGACAAACAACGTTATGCAATTATTGATTTCAATAAAACTGTGACATATCGCGTTACATTTTTTAAAGTTATATTTAACCTAAGAGTTATACTTACAAGAAATAAACTTCTGTGAAAATGTGAATTAGCTACTCCTCCAATAGCCAAAAAAAAACGACTCACAAAAATAAAAACAGTATTCATAAAAACTCATATATCTAGCATTAAAAGGAACGAGCATTATCAGCTTAGTAAAACAAATAGCCAACTAGGAGTGGATAATACATTACTTACTAACTTTACCGAACTTGTTACAAACCTAATGTGTCTATAAAAAATAAATAGAATCTATTTAACCGTGATTATTTATCTATTTACACTCTGCCGATAATAATTTCTTAAATGTTTACACGTTCTTGATAAAAGGTCTTTCTTTATTTACGCTAAAGCAATGATTCCAGGGTATTTACACAAGTTGATAGATAAAGGGCGATAGTAAAGCGGTGTTCTTGTCATGAGAAAGAAAACTAAACAAATAAAGAGATCCTGCTCTTGAGTCGACTGTGTAACACCAGGGATAGCTCTGATAACAAAAACAATGAAATACATACTAAAATTAGATACTTTGTAAGTTAAAAACTTTATTGAAATACCGCTTTGTTTAATCAACTCGAGTGCGCTTCAGACGAACACGGCTTACTCTGTTAGATGAAAAGATAATCAAAGTTAAAATAATATTAGTCATTTGATTAGATTACGTTATTTCCCTGTTTGGAGGTATAACTTTTTAGAAATGTTGCGTATAACTGTGTTCTATTCTTCAAAGCTTTAGATTTTATTATTATTATTTAAGCTTACTAAGGTTCTCTATTCAATTTGGTTTATGTAATTTAGTGTAATGATGGCTAGCAGGACTTGGATGCGTGAATCCGAGGATCGAACTAAGTGGCGTGCAATTGGGGAGGATTATATCCAGCTGTTGACTGCGATAGGCAAATTATGAATAAAATGTAGTGTATATTAATTCGTGTTTATTCTAATTCTGATATGTATTCTACGAGATCTATTTAGTTGGAGTCCAGATAAACAACTAACTATATTTAATTTATCTACTATATAGTAAAACAAGTATAATTGATTATGTAATTGTTTTAGGATTTATAAATAAACGTTAATGATAGTGGGGAACGTAGAAAGGTACTGCAGTAGCACTTAGTGGCAGCTAGTTAAGATCTGGTTCCTTGGGTAAATCATTAAATGTACCACATAAACCTAGCGATACTCTGACAGAGAACTAGAACTGACACACAATCCGGTAAATGTAATTAAGTAGCTAATTATGCTAAACTTTCATAAATATGACACGGTTCTCGAAATAAGAAACCTAAATAGTGTAGCCTACCTACATAATGTATAATATTGTATTAGTATGTGACATGGCTGTGACTGACACCAGTTAATGTCTACTCCATTAACACTTTCTTATTAAAACATCAAACAATTTTCTTTGTTTTATTGATTGTCAGTCTCCAGTACATTAACAGAATTGTTATTATTAAAGAGGGCACTTTCCTAGAATGTCGGAAATAGCGCTTCCGAGTAACTCTTGTATCGGATCTCTTGTCGCTCGTCCCATGTTTATTTATACAACTTCTTCTGTATCTGATGGCGGCCGCCGGCTGCGATCATATCACTTGACGACTAAGAATAACGTCTTAACATCAAAGAAGGTCAATTTGTTTTGTAATGCTGAGACAAAGGTTTTAAAGCATCATTTATCTATATGCCAACCAAATTTGGTACGATATATTTTTGGAAGAAATTTAAACAGTTTATATTACAGTACTGTAACACTCATAAGAAAAAAGTCAGTCAATTAAGACGTACACGGGTCCACTCAGCCTGGTTCCTTCTACGATAATACATAATGTCACATTATCACGTTAATGTAGCAACAAATTAGGAAAGAACAGTGGAGAATCAAGCTTTTGTTGTCTGACGACCGCCTACACAATCATATTAATTGTTATGATACAAGCGATACAGCGTAGAAAATCAGTGTGGGCGAAGGTTAAAGACAGACCATAGTGAGATACCTACATGTGTGTGGTAGGTAAGTGGATACAGATCGGGATGGTCGAAAAGGTTTGCGGCATCGTCGGCGGCACAGTGGCCGGACGGCTTGGCTCGATCGCGCGGCATGATCAAAGCTCGGCACGGGTCGACGCACGCGGCTCCGCGGCTCTCGATCGTACCGCGTCACGTCCCGCGCGCGCTTTGCATCGCTCGCCTCCCGAACTCGCCCGCCTGCCTCACTGCCGCTTTAACTCAACAACGAACGACCTCAGCTCAATTCGTTTGACTGACTCTGAGATGCCGCCCTATCGGTACACAGTTCTTGCAAAATAACACTCAAAGAAAACTACCTACCTTCTTAGAACCGGTTATTGTTTACAAACGACGAGTGCTTAAGGCCAATAAATTGCTCGTACGAAAAATGCGGCCTTGGTATTCAGAGACAATGTTTCTTCCGTGTTTCAAAGCTTCGACTTCGATGCCGGTGCGAGTTCAACGGCTCAGTTATTTTACTACTTATATAAGTAGTGAGAGAAGAAATGACTCAAAGTAGCATAATAGGTTCTCTGCTTAAATGGTTGAAGTCGTATCTGACCTAAAGGATCTATTTTTTTGTAGTAGTGAATGGATACCGGTCTACTCTGCGTCGCATTTCTGTCGGGGTCCCTAAGGGCTCCCGTTTGGGTCCTAATTTATTTAATTATTTTATAAATGATATCACGAATTGTTTCCGGTTCTCGGAAGTTTCAATACTCGTATATGCAGATGATTTAAAGTTTGTTAGAGAACATTGATGATACAACATCAATATATGTATTTAAACCATAGTAAATGTAATCATGTTAAGGTCCCGCGTAACTAAATATTATAAACTCAATATATTATTAGAAAATGATAGAATAAATAAATCTGACACTATTCGGGATTTAGGGATAATTTTGATAGAAAATTGACGTTTGAATCACATTTAGATAACATTACTAAAAGGCATCAAGAATGTTAGGGTTTGTTTTGAGAAACTGAAGAGCTTTTCGCAACAACAGAAAAAAGTTCTTGTTTAGAATAGTTTTGTCAGCAGTATCTTGGGATACGGTAGGTAGTGTTGTCTGGAGGTCACATTAAGCTGTACGCACATTACGTATTGAACGTGTACAAATTAGTACAAAAGCGTTTTCTCTCACACCATGCATTCTTAAATGGTATCACATTAGAAAACACATTACTTTTAGGGCAGAATTAAGTACATTGGAATAATGGCTCTTGAACCTCGTATAGGCCTAAACAATTCAATGTTCGCGTACAAAATTATCGACCAGAAAATTGACTATACTATGGTTGGTAGCCCTTTTTAAGTTTTGCGTTCCGCCTATGCTCCCGCGTAGTCCTTTAACGCCACTTTGTCCCCCTCTACGAAAAACAGTTCTTGGTACTACATACAAATAACGGCTCATTTAATAATAAAAAACAGACACTTCAATGTTTTCATTTTTATATATACATACATAGATATTATTACAGACTGTCTGGATTCTAAATATTACATGCAATATTCTACTTATCACGTGGTTCATAACATATGAGTCATATGATTATACAAATAAAGTAGGCAAATATAGTTTGTTAATTGAGTTTGGAACTTAAACATCAAAATTTAAGCCGTTTATCACGGATTATGAGGATTAAACTAAAACGATCTTGGATTAAACTGAATCAATCATTTCCACCTATAATATATTTTGGATTAAATAAGTGTGATAGTGATATCTTATTTACAACAACAGAAAACAACAATCTATTGTTGTTTTCTGTTATGAAATCTAATAATAACATCATGTGACTTTTCTGTCAATTCACACCATTACATTATGATAACTAAGTGCCAATGTTACGGTGTGAATTGATACATATGATGTTGGATATGTTATTCTTTGTGTATGTTTTATATTTTATCTAACTCCAAATCCTAAATTCAAAATCATTGCTTACATTGCTTTCTCTACACGAGGCAGTGAAAGTTACGAAAACTCTGCACTAAGTTTGCATTTTTTTACATAGTTACATTTATACATACCTATACATTTTTAAGCCTACCAAAGTGAATCTACTCTGCCTGATAGAAAGCAAAAAATATATATACATATGTCATTTAAAAAACGAAAAAAAAACTCCACTTATAATAACTTAATAACTATAATATTTTGTAGATTGTATAGAACTATGATAGGTAATACATACAATTTATCTTTTTTAGGATTTCGTAGTTCACTAGACTAGACTCGGAACCCTTATATTTTATAGAGATTCGTCATGTCCGTCCGTCTGTCCTCGACTTACCGCCCAAACGGTTGGTGCTAGAAAGATGAAACTTGCATGAATATGTGTTGTGATTACGTGGACTAAGTGCTACAATAAAATTACGCAAAATAATTTAATTGGGGGTACCTCGCCTACACGTAAAGTGGGGCTGCTTTTTTTCTAGAGTCTACCCCATCATGTGAGGTATCATTAGATAGGCCTTTTTAAAATATTGTAAGGTTGCTAAAACCATTTTTCGATTTAGGTATCCGTCTGTCAGTTATTCAACTTTAAAGCACATTTTTTTGTAAAAACAGGGCGTCCCCAATAATATAGAAATCTGCGGGATTGCTACCATGTACCTTTTGGTTAACGAGTATCCAAATATATTCAGTTACTCCGTGATCATGGCGCTTGCTACAGTCCCGAAATATCGGTCACTCTTTAACAAAAAGGTACATGGTAGCAATCCTGCATGAGATTGTGTAATAATTCTAAGGATTTCTATGAAAGCCTAATATTAATCTACCATGAAAGCTTAAAACAAGGGTGTCCCCACTCTCCTCTAAAAGCTAAACGGCTGGCTCAAAAGATCTGAAAAATATCTTGATGTAGTCGATATATTGGAGTTTTAAGGAAAATTATAGCGATTGTGTTATTTTTTTGGTTTCAGGAGTTATAGGGGCCTAACTTGTAAAATGCACGTAGCGTCTTGTGGGTGACTACGGAACCCTATTTTATGCGAGGCTTGACACGCACTTGGCCGAATGTTTTATCTAATAAATAAAAAGTTCTATGATGTTCTTTGCATTGTTAAGTTAATGCTGTTACGGTACTACATGTAAATAATAATAATACTCTTAATATTAATACCTTCACGCATCTCAAACACGACATCGTCTTCTGATCTCAAACTAGACAGAATTAGAGCCTTTGCTTTCATAACCAGCAACAGCTTTTAAAAAACAAACATACTTATAGATTTCCAGATAAATTAATATATTCATACGTAGAACAAAATGATAGTGATCACGCTCATCACACAATATTTGTCTTGGGGAGGAATTGAACCTAAGACTTCCAGCTCAGCAGTCAGCTTCATTGCCCACTAAACCAACATTAATTTAATACCGTCAATATTAATTTTTAAAATCTATGAACAATAAATACAATGAAATACATACTTAACTTGATAACGACAAAAATGATGAATAAATGCATGTTACATTTAAATAAACAAGTTTTTATTGTGGAGTATTCAATACAATGATGCGATGCGTTTAATGGCGCATGGTCGAGTGTTGGCTGGCTGGCGGCTGGCGTGGTGTGCCAGCAATGTGGCGTGTCAGACCTGACGGGCATCGTAACACAACGGGTTGAATTAATTAGTGGTGCACTGCTCGGCGGCCGCGCCACTCACCGTCTTTATAACATAATTTGCACTTCGTGCGGTGAGATCAAAGCGGAGGCCGTTCGATGCCGGTGCCTTTGATCACGGCGGCCTTTGACTGCCGCCGCCTCCGCCGGCCACGCCTCGAAATAGTCAATTTGTCGTTGGTTTTTTCATGGAACACGGAACGTAACGTAGTCCTTTTACGATTATAAGAAGGCAAATATCACAAGTTCACAAAGAAATGTTGATCATAAGACAACGTTATGAGCATTTTAACAGTTTCATAAATTTGTATTTTGCGAAATGAATCTCGTGCCACGCCACGATATAAATATCTATTATTGTTAACGATGTAATTAAAATTGGAGGGCCTTATAATTTCTGCATCGATCAATAGTGCTCATGAGCCCATAGTGTGTTAGTTTTAATTAGTGTTGTTAACCTTATATCAATTTGGTTTAAATTACAAGGATGCAGGTACACCCCTACCACTTAGTAAAGTCCAGCTCATCCCGTTACATAAATTCTAAATTAATTAGTACTCTTGCGTCTAAACAAGATTTAGGTAGCAAGTAATAGCATAATTTCCTGCTTCCCGCCTATACATCCTGCAATCGCAGCCGACAAAAAGGCAGTAGCCGATGTGACCATAAACTACTGTTTTCCGGGCCATTTTTTTTCCCAGGTTTTTTTTAGTAAACCGCAATTCGCAAATGAACGAACACAAAGCTCTGATAATAATCGTTTCATTGTAATATTTTACAATGAAACGATTATAATCAGAGCTTTTTGAAAAACTATATTTATTGATTAATAATTGAAGTTGATACCCTTGTTTCCAAAAAAAATAGAATCTACCTAAATACAAAATTTCCTTGTCAAGTTTTTAAGCCTTAGTAGGCGAAACAATATTGATTAATTGGGCAAAATTTGCCAGAAAATTAATTGTAATTTGTTACCACTTCAATTCCGCATGAAACGGAATGTGTTATATTACTTGCGGTATCCCCTTTAAGTCGCGCAGCGAAGCTGGCGGTATTTTTCAAAGACTCATCGTACTCATAAAAAGTACCGGAAACTCGTGTCACACAGCTGGTCGTTGTGCACCAATGCATCATGGAGTAGTATAGTTAGTTTAGAGGAAATTTTAAAAATATGAATTAATTTTGTCTAGAAAGAGAGTTTCCCTTTTCAGAAATGTTTAGTAAAGTACTGGCAAGTCTTTGTGTTATAGATAACAAACCGAATTATCGGACTTAAAATATCATTTGTAGCGCCCGCCACTACAAAAAAAATATTTTTGGCAAAAGTGGCGGCCAAAGATGCACCAGGCATATTGTTTTAGTTTGATTTCGTTTATATTTATTTTGGAAAAAAACTTTACTCAGTGTGGAAATGAAAAAAAAAGATAAAGTATTTATAGAGTAGTTGTAGAGTTCTGTATACCTACATAACATATCTTCTGAACTTTTAAATATGAGCAATAATTTTAAATTTTTCAAGCTTCACCAGCATTGCCATAGATAATTTCATAGGTTGGTATAATTACTTGAAATGTTACGCAGTCGATCTCGAATACACAGCGTAGTAAATGGCAGCAGCGGAAAGATCAAAGACACAAAGATGAGTATCGTATCACTGGCCGGCGGCGACGGCCCCGCGCCCTTTATTTTTTGTGTATTTTTTAACAGCTTCACGCACAGCTCTCCATTTACAAATATCTGGATTTAAAAAGCCTCGCGGCAAAGTTCTATGGCGAGATAGATAGGCTTACTTATATAGATGTGTTATGTAGAATAAAATGTATAATGCATATAGATGTCATATAATAAAATATTATTTTTTAGACTGTGGCATGCACAAACCGCCCACTACACTCCAAAAATCTTGATTGACCTTGGTGATGGATCGTTTGATTAGCTTCCATCGGATTTAAAATGCATAGTTTCTTTCACGAAATAAATAATATGAGTATTCGTATTTCGGAAAAAATCCCTCTTGAATGCCGTGGTCATTAGGTAGTACATTGCTCTTTCTTAATATTTTTAATAACTTTCGTTACCTTTTTAACCCGACTACGACGATGCCAAAAGGAAGAGTAATAGTTTTGGCAGTCTATGTATGTTAGTATCTACCAAAGATTCGTTATAGTTATAAACCTTTTTTTATATGTAATATCATTGGTTATAAAGGCCCGGACGATATAGACTATATGAATATTATTAAAAGTTTTTACGTAGTCTGGCTATAGTTATTTAAACTTTTTCGTGTTATCAATATTCAGGGCCCGATTTACCATATAAGCTGAGAAAGCTGAAGCTTGGGGCGGCAGAATTAGGGGGGCGGCAAAATGGCCCAAAAAATAAATTGGTACAGAAAAAAATTAAGGTTGCGGACACAACTGTTTTTATTTTTTTTTAACAGACCACACTCGCATTAGGAGTATAGTATAAATCCTGTGTTGCGGGGGGCTTTACAAACATACTTAAAAAAACACAGAGAACACCCAGACTTAGGACAACTATTTGTGAATCACACAAAGTCTTTTGTCCACGTAGGAACCCACGACACTAGGCGCAGTAGAATGCAGCGTGGCGACCACTTAAAACATTTTTTTTTGACGTGTGGAAGCCCCCTCGGGCCGTCACCCTACCGGAGTTTGCAACGGGGGCTGTATGTCGGCATCGAACCGACTAAAACTGAAATAGCAGGGGTTCCAGTAACCTGTTATTACGCCCTCTGAACCCCTAGCAGTGCCTTCTCTCACTGAAGCGGGCGCCATCAGTTGCTTATCTCTTCATGGCGACGTACGACACACGCGGACGTCGCTTCCTCTGAAGCCAGAAGGCCACTGAAGCGGATGGAGGGGAAAACTCATTCCGTCCATTTGCGGCCACACAGGGCAGCATGACCATGGCATAGATGATGTCTTCGCAGATGGTTGCGACCGCGGTAATTGTGAATGACTCTAACTACCAATATCCTCTGGGATCACCAGAGGCGTACACTTTTTTGGGGGGTCAGAGCCGCCGCCCACACCGGCACACCGTATAGTACCATAGACCAGACAACTCCCGTGTACAGTTGTCTCGTCGCGACATTGGCTCGACCCAAATTGGGTGTCGTCCATCCAAATTCTGCTTAGTTTGGGACTTGATGGAGTTGTTTGTGAAATATTAATGATGTCGGAAATATTAATTTAATATTATTTACTTCAATTCAATGTTGTTTTTATTTTTTTCGTGGTGGTATAGTAGGCCAAAACCTCCTTTCAAAGGAGAGGCCTATGTCCAGCAGTGGACTGTTAAAGACTGTTGATGATGATGATGATGAGATCAATTAATATCACTTAATAACGTTTATCGAATGTGCAATATTTTGATTTAGGGAAAGGAAAGTGTGTTGCGGGATTCCTCAGGGCTCTGTATTGGGCCCATTATTATGGAACCTTGCATACGATGCGGTCCTTCGCACCAGCCTGCCCTCTGGCCTAAGTGTAGTCTGCTATGCGGACGATACCTTAATACTGGCCAGAGGGTCACGCTTCGACAAAGTGATTCTGATCGCTGAGCAGAGAGTGCCTTTTTTTGTGGAAAAAATTCATGAGTTGGGCCTTAGGCCTCAGAAAACTGAGGCGATTTGTTTCCATGGCCTACGTAAGCGCCAGGATCCTCCCCGCTTGTGCCTCCGAGTGGGTGACACTGAAGTTCGGTGGGCCAGTACATGAAGTACATAGCCTCATCCTGGACAATCGGCGGAGCTTCGAAGAGCATTTCGAGCGATTAGTCCGCCGGGTTCGAGAGGTTGCAGTGGCGTTACATCGTCTGCTGCCCAATCTCGGGGGACCAAGGGAAGAAGTTCGCTGCCTCTACATGGGCGTCGTATGAGGCAGCGACGATCGCTGCGTGATCTCCACCCTTCGACATGCTGGCCAATTTGGATAAGAAGGTCTACGACTAAATTCGTTTTATCGGTTAGAATGGCGAGGGGACAGCGCCGAATCATGAGCCTGAAATGTTGCGGTAGAACGCACACACGCAAGCCCTACGGGCTTGAATGGCAAGGCTCGAAACACAGGGCTGTGAAAGCCAACGCGCTGTTGGAGCCGTTCTGATAAGTTTCGAAGCTTGGATAGAAAGGACGGAGTGTGTCATCAACTCAGATACTCACCGGACATGGTTGTTTCCGTGAGTATCTGAATAGAATCAGGTGAGGTTACGGCACAATGCCATCACTGTGGGACCGACCGGGACTCCGCCCAGCACACGTTGATCACCGCCGAGCATTGGGACCTGGTCGGGTGAACGGAAGAACCTTGTTACCGCCATCATTGATCGCAGCAATGCTGGCGAGTGATGAAGGATGGGCAGACGAGGTCTTATTCTGTGAGAACGTAATGCTCAAGAAGGAGTCCGCAGAGCGGGATCGGAAAAGGGCCGATCCCGCTCGATTGAGGCGCCGAAGGGGACGCGGTAGAGGTAGCTAGTCCCATATCGTTGCCTAAGGGTTGTTGTGGCCATATCTTGGGGAAATGTGACCATTGCAAGCGACCTGGCGACACCCCGGTCTGGCTGGGGGGTGTCGTCTGGGGTGGATCGGTGTCCCGCCTTTTACTGTGTAAAACGGTGAGGCGCGATATCGTCTTGCCCCAAGGGTAATTTATTGATTACCCTGATATGTACCCCAGTCACGGGGTAAGGCAGGGGGGAATCCAGAAGTTGCTGATGCTTCCTGGAGCTCCACCCGACTGCCAAGGTAGGCCGCCGCGTGGCTTAGTACGTGGACCGGTTCGCCGGTAGTCCCACACACGCCTGGAGTGGTGCATGGTTAGCAGTATCGGGCCTTACTTACCTGTCTTCCTTAGCCTACCAAACATTATAAGTAGTGTAGTAAAAACCAAGCTTTGCTTACCATAAAAAACAACAAAAGTTGTAAAAGTAATCAGGTAACTAGATTATTTCCTAAAGAAAGGAATTAACTTTATTGTGAACAGTGTATCTAATTTTAGGAGTCAGTAGGGGCGGCAAAAATTTTAAAGCTTTGGGGCGGCAAATGTGTGAATCCAGTACTGTCAATATTCATAGTTTCTTTCACAAAAAAATTGTGTCGAGTATTCGTATTCCGGGAAACAATCCTACTCGTTCGTATTACTAGTACCTGCTATTAGTGACTAGGTATGTTCTTTACTATACACAACCGTACTCTTTAGAGCTTTTGAAAACAGAGCACAACTTTTTTTTCGGTATTTTTTGTCGGTATTTTTTTTCATAACCCTTACACTCATTAATTAATAATGTAGTGCTCTTTAAGTAAATTAATTATGAATTTTCAGAATTTGTTCAGTAGATTGACAGATTGCCCTCTACAAAATCACAAATTTTACCTTTTCAAAATATTAATAGAGATTATGAAAAGTTGTTATACTATCTCTTCAATGGCGTTAAAAAAAGATGTTATAAAAGATGTGTCACGTAGACACTATACACGTATTACACTCTTAATTTTTTTGCTATTTTATTGGAATTATTTTGTAATCCGTTTTATATTACTTCAGTTATTTATCGGTTTAAGTACTGTCAAAATTGACACAGTTGTTTTAGAGATCAATAGAAAGAAGCAAATAGACAGGCAAAAAATCGGTTTTTTTTGTGTGCAGTTTATTATAGATTTTAAAGCGCGTTGACGATTTGTAAAAAGTTTGTAGTTACGGTTATAGATACCTATGTAACTACATGCACTATAGATTAATGACCACATGTTACTTTTCTAAAAGGGGTCAATTCTATGTAAAATTAGTACATTCGCGATAAAAGGTTTTATTCGATTCAATGAAATATATATTATAATGTATTTTTTATCTTTTGATACAAAACTCAAAAACGTTTTATCGCCGTTAATTAATGGAAATCCTTTGATCATTCCACTCTAAAATGAGTAAATCTCGACAGCAACACTTTTTGCCACCTATTTGCAAAGAGGCTGCCAAACGTTGATGGCACGTGACGCAATAGTTGTCGGCGCCTTTGATGTCTGCTTTATACCTACACGCAGTAAATCCAGTAATGGATCGAGGCAGGCAGAGTTGTCGCTTGTGATGTTGCCGCTCAAGAGCGTGCCGACAAAGGATCGGCCCCGCGGTAGCACAAGCTATTGATATCATTTAAATCCCTTTGAAAATCGCCGACTCTGTTAAATCCCTTTTATTAATAACTGCACAATGCGGTATTTGCTAGTAAATTGTATACTTTCATCTTTTATTGTTTGATGTCATTAAAATGTACGAACATTATAATAAACACATGCTTAAACCATTTGAAATCATTTTTAAGAGTCGTGCTCAACGGCAGTTAGCTTAATAAAAGGATAATTGGGTGTATAGACAAGTAGTTAATGATAATTATAAAAAAAGCAATTGGCTACAGTAGCACAATACTGCCAGTGCTATTTCAGCAATTTATAGTAGTTGCACAATACTGCTGCAATCTTATTCTTTGCATTGTCTTTGGTCTACACAAATAAAAAAAAATTAAGTGTTTGTTTGTAATTTCAAATTACATTTTCAGCAAATGCATATGATAGTATATACGATGGGTACCTACTTATACTAAGAATTCATTTTAATTTTTTTAATCTGTCTGTATGTTTAATACAGACGGACAATCAATGTGTGTCGAAACTTTCACTGGATTTATGGAATAACTAAGCCTACTCTTTAGGCTAGCTTTGCTCCTCGGCGTTGCCCTTGGTTGTTGTTATAAAGATATAACAAAAAAAGCAGGTAACTCCGCGGGGCTCAGCTAATCTCTAGTAAATTGTATATACACCTACACCAAATATTAATGTAGTTGAATTTTATTTTAATTACCTCAGTGCACACATTTACCACAATTTAAACCCAGACTGGAAACAATTATTTGTGAATCATGCAAATACATAATTGTGGTACGTGGGAATGAAATTCACAGCACTCGGTCCCGCGGTATAACAATTGGCGGATGGTGGTGTGACTGACATACATATTCACTAAATATGTCATACGGTATTTAATAGAAATATTTTCCCAAGGCAATAGAGCCACGCTGATTTCAGCACGAACGAGCCGGCTCGACCGGAGCACTACTTGTACTACCCTCCCAGTCCTCCCACAGAAGACCAACCTAAATAAAATGACAACATTCGTGCTGTCGTGTGTGTTTTATCGGTGAGTGCCATACCAGGGGCTCACTGATGTAGAAGCATCTCAAGACCGCCACAGTGTGGGTCATTGTTTGATGTCCGCCGGTTCCCGCTAATCTTCGATTTTGCTCAGGCTTTTCCACCTAAAACAAGACATTCAACAACATCGACGTTCCACGATCAGGCAATTTCTAGTACCTATACGTAGCTGTACCATACAACACTTAACATTAACAAGAAAAAAAACAAATTGAAGTGCTATGTTTAATTGACTATAACCGAAATTTTACCAATTTTGTTTTCGATATAGTCGTAATTTTTAAGAATGATGATGATGAAGCGGCATCATCCTCAAAGTTCTTTTGCATCATTAAAAAAAAACCTTTGATTGAAACCTGTTATTAAATGTTCATATGTTATTCAGTCCACGTGTGTATAATCTATAACGCGTACCGTACCATCTAATAATCACACTTTGTAGCTATTAATTCGGGATCACTTTTTAACCGTCGTCGTCCGTCCGATATGCGATACACAAGAAAGAACAGGTTTTATTGTAGTTGAATGTTAAAGAAAAAGAAGCGTTCACGCCGTAAAGTACAAGGGGATAAAAGGAGATACGTAATCGTATGTTATTATTTCTTTGAAGTACCGAGCCGACACAGGGTACCGTGTCTACTACAAATTGCATCTGCGCACGGCTGCACACTGTTTTGTTGCCCTCGGCGCTGTGCCCGACGCTCTTTCTCATTTCCATTTATTAAGTTTTTAAATTTAATGATTCTTTCTTCCTAATTAATACATATTTTATACGATTTTCACTTGGTGTTTTATATAATTCATTATTATTAGAAGTACTGACGTAAAGTAAAACAATCTATTTTACCTACATTATACACGACTAATTTTTAATGTCCAGAGAAAAAAATATGTGGTATTCAGCTTTCGATACTGAACATATTTATGTAATTCAAACAAAAAAAAAATATATGTTAATATTTTCCCGAAAACTACCAAATTTTTGTTCATAACGCATGATTTAATTCACGACATGATATTACGTAACAAGAAAGTGTCAATGTCCTAGCCTACGGGTTGTGGGTGCGAGCGGGGTACCTAATACCTACGATGCGCCGCGTGCGCCTAATGGCGGCATGCTTTGAACTTTGAACTGATTTGACATTATTGGGCGATGCGTCGCACACATTGAAACAGAAAATGTTATTCATTGATAATTAAAATACGCGTGTGTAAAATATTTGGGTGACAATAAATTATGGGCGTATTTTAACATTTTAAAAACCATAATATCTCAGTTATTTTTGTTTTTTGGGTATTTGTTCTATGGTGTTTTATGTTAGTATATAAGTTCTGTATCTGCCCCTAGTTTTTCTTTGGTAATTAAAAACTAACCGTGTATATTTTCCTCTGAGCGTTGTATATTTAGGTGTCCATTAAGATTGAACAGATAATTTAAATGCCAATGTCAAACACCAAAATCACTGCAAATTATTTCCAAAATGTTACTATTATTCAATCTCAATATTCATTATTTCACAATGAATTTACCACAAAGATAAGGCTTTTGGTCTAGTAGTCAGTGAACCTGACTGTTTAGCTAGAAATCGTAGGTTTGATTTCCAACTGGGACTAATAATTGTGTGATCATTTTTATTCTGGGCCTGGGTTTCATTTATGTATAGTACCTATACCTATTTAGAAATATGTATACTTATGTATTGTTATCAGCTGTTTAGTTATCACAGTACAGCTTCTGCCTAGTTTGAGAAGTTGTAATAATATCACAATAAAACGTAAAGAACACGTCAAATAAGGAAATTTACAAATTGAAGTAAGTGTATGTGTATGGTAATAATACAGGTACACTTATCCCACCTATATAACGCAAGACTTTAAGTTTTCTTGTTTGGTGAAGAGTAAATAATAGAAGTACGTACCTATTTATTAAACAATGCATGTAGAACTTTTAGGAATTAGATTTAGTTATTCTCCTTGACCCTTGGCGAAGTGTGTCATAGTACAAGTGAATATCATTGCCAGAGAGAGGTGCACATAAGATTTAAAAACGGTAATGGAAACAAAACATTTTGAAGATAAGAATAAAAAATATATATCTATGCAAATTAATAAAAATTAAAGTGACTCTTTTTAATATCAAATGAACAGTTTTTCACTAAAGGCATATCTATACTAATATTATAAAGCTGAAAAGTTTGTTTGTTTGAGAACGCGCTAATCTCGGGAACTACTGGTCCGGTTTGAAAAAATCTTTCTATGTTAGATAGCCCGGTTATCGCAGCACGCTTCGTCTGCTTTTTTATTGCCCATAGCCGAAAACGGGTTATTGTGAGCTAACCTTAAAAGATAGACATATATGGTGTCGCGGACATTTTTTAGACCTTTTGAAACAAATTTTTTACGAATCTATTTACGCACCGCACGCAATGGAAGCTCTCAATATAAATAGTTATCCCTGCGTTTTTTAAACATTATTCATTGATACTCCGCTCCTACTGTATTATATAATATATAAGCCTTCCTCGATACCTGGGCTATCTAACACTGAGAGATTTTTCAAATCGGACCTGAGATTATCGCGAATTCTCTTCAGGTTTATAATATTAGAAAATATTCTCGATAGTTTTACATCACGAAGTTGTAGGTAAAATATGTAGTAGAGCTTTATAAGCTTTGCAAAAGAAGCTCAAAGTTGAGAAAGCTCTTTTGTAGGTCATAACTAAAATCGGTAGATACAAATAAACTATAGGAATACGGCATTCTTTTATGAGGTTAAGATTCAGAGTTTGATGAAAATACGTGAGTGGGCACTGCCCACGTGACGCGTTAGAACTCGACGACCACATCTGGCGATGTGCCAGCCAACTGAATAGCAGAAATAACGCCACTATCAACATTCCAGGTCACTTTGAATGATTATCTTTTTATTATATGCGTATACAAAGATCTGACGTTGTCGATGATAACAACTTTCACACTAATTTAATGCTTAAAGAATGGCTTCTTAGATGCATGAAAGAAGTCGAGACGCGAATGATTTTTGCGTACGTAATGTTGTACATACATTTTTTTATATGCAATTTAATGTTTAAATAAGATAAATGAATGGTAACGCGAAAGTTAGAGATGTATAGAATAGAAGATCGACAAGCATTGCCATGAACACTATTTCGTGGAACGCGCCACCCACGTAGAACCTGCGAGACCCTCCCGACCGCTGAGTATGGTCATCTTATTGTAACGTCATCGGATAGATATGCTGTATAAAAACCTTAAATAGGATTAGATCACTGTGTTCTGTTTTAAACGTAGTAGATACTTACCTAAGAGTTAACTCACAACAAGAATTTCATAAGCATCCAACAAAACAAAACTTTATGCTACAAAGTAGGTTTACATCTAAATAAAATTTCATCAAATAATATCTAATGAAAGCAAGAACGCTGTTTTACGTGTTCGTAAAGATTTCTTTATAACAGACATAAAACTTACATAAAACACTGTTTGTTGTAAGTCAGTTTTGGAATACGACCTCATCTTGGTCGACAATAACTTCTCGACAATAAACCTAACACGAAGAGGCCGTAAAATTCTAATTTGAAACGTTCTGGCTCTGTCACATCCCCGACTGGCACCCCACAAGGCGGCGCCCGCGCGCCCTCCACCCTACATTTTGTAGAAAACATTGGGTAACCTTCGCGTTGCAGACAATGTAAAACGTGCACTATACCTTCCAGGAAAAGTTAATACATATAAAAGCGGACGAACAATAGGTCCCTTACCAAAGCTCGGTAGGCGAAAAATATGATGCTCGTATTATATCTGTTATTAAAATAATTATTTACTAAAGTGTTTTATTATTCGCAAAGTAGGAAACAATGTTAGTTTTCGTTAGGGTTGATAACCATAATTATGGTATTTCTACTTCAGAAACCATGGCATTAGCCAAAAGTTTCGAGTTTATTACGAGTAATATTGAAATACTAGTAATAAAATTACGAGTATATTAATCCCATTATTCTAAAAGGAATGAAATTAAATTCCATCTTCATGAGTCATCTCATCAAACAATCGAAGGATTGTATTCAGAAAGCGGATTGTGCTTAGGACAACCCTGGATTAGTTTACCTGGATTACTATAACTGGGTACAAAGTAAAGTTATGTAAATGGATAGGTATAAGCATAGCCTAATCGTCTCATCTTATGTATCATTTTAGAGGTGCTTTGATGGTGATGTTTGAATTGAGCATACTACTGAACGAGTACCTACTATCTACCTAACTTAATATTTTTATAATCGCTTGCTGAGGGTCATCGACCGCATGGAGGCTGGCTTTGCCAACGTAGCGGATGCCCGTTCACCTTTCTCTCTATTACTGCCCTATAGGTATTTACCTACGGTTCACTTTCTTTGCCAGTAAAAGTTGGCGCTAAATACGGGATCATATTTAGTACAAAAAATAATAAAATAAAATAGTACTATTTTATTTTATTATTACATATTTTAATTTTTTTTTATTTTGTAGTCTGCCTAAAATATATTATATACGGATTCCTTTCCTCAATGGCTAGAAATTCTTTATAAATTCAGTAGGAGACTGCATATATATATTCTTGTAAATCACAGACAAGAATAAAATGCTTTTTATCAAGAACAAAAGTCATGTAGGTATCTAAAGTAATTGTAATTGTTGTTGTGATAATTAGCTCGAGGTTCCTTTGTCTTATCACGGAGTTTCTACATCATCTACCATCCATCCATGGATCATGGTCCTACTAAAATATTTAAAGCCACTGTAAGGTGTAACGTGTACTGCATCTAACGATGGCCTTTTTAAAATATAAGTGAAGCAAGGATGCTTAGCTTGTATTTTATGGACATAAAAAAGGCCATCGTTTTTGTAAAAACAATAAATAAATAAATATTTCGGACATTATACATACACACAACTCCATCTAGTCCCAAACTAAGCAGAGCTTGTATTTGGGTACGAGACAACTAATATATATACATAAACATACTTTTCTTTGTGCAAATACATACATACATATTATACATAGAAAACACCCAAACTCCGAAACAAATAGTAGCGGATCGGATCACACAAACATTTTGGTCCGACCCGGATCTGTAGTGACTTTTGTGCGGGTGTTTTGATGATTAACGTATCATCATATTCATTGATGTAAATAAGAAGCATTTTCAAAAAACGTTATCATATGAATGTTAATAAAATAGATGAGTAGGTAGCAGATTATCAGGTAGCTACTTGTTTCTAATGAACCACTGAGATAAGTATCAACGTAGGTCACTAAATGTTTATGTATTGCTGTCGGTTGTTTATACTTTAAGAGAGGGCTTGATGTAGACCTAATAACCCATAATGTCCCACTGCTGGGCACGTGACCTCCGAATCACGGAAACGCCATCATGCCACAAACGGTCACCCATCTATATACTGACATTGCTTATCATCGGTGATCGTTTCCAATCACCTAAGGCTACTGGCGATGAGCGCGATCTAAAACTAAGTAGATTGATACCTCTAAATATTACCTGAAGATTTTTAATTTTAAATTTAGAAAATCGCGATTAGCAACGGACACGGTTGTTGTTCATAGAGTAGGTATTTATGGACCTAGATTAGGACTAAGGTGATTATCAACTACCCACTTTATTACCTACTTGTGTTGTATTCATAAACATATTATGACTTAGAACAAGAGTAGTAAGTTGGTAGGTATCTCTCAATGATAGTTTCTTAACAGTGAAAATACGGAGGAAAATGATGAATTTAAAAGCGTGATGGTTTTTTTTTTCACCCTAACAGACATGGTGGTCTTCTTCAATCGCCGTCACGCATAACTTTTTTATTGTATGTATTTTGTATAGCAGGCGGTATTTGTTTCGCGACTGCAAGACAGCAGCAAACGCGGTGCCGAGATGCCGCCAGTGCTGCCAGCCGCCGCCACAAACAACGCGTCGCACTATCCCGCGCCCTCACCCGCCCCTCCCTACTCTACTCACTCCCTTCATCCATCAGTCAGTCACTTTACGGCACGCGCGAGGGACGGTCGCTCGAATTCTCTCGACTCCCAATATTCACGCGGACAACTAGGTCAAATGTTTAACGCTTACATCGAATCTTAACTTCGTCCTGTGTTGTGATTGATTATTGTGCAAGTGTGTTAGTATTATTTATTAGTGCCTAAATAGGTATAATAAAATTGCGGCTCTTTTGAAGTGTATGGGATGCGTGCGTGAGCGCAGCGCATGACGTGCTACGAAACGTTGAGAGCTCCGGCACCCGCCGCGGACGCCCCCATGGCGCACCACTTTGTCAAGTGGTGGCGCAACAAGTTTAGAAATGGATACAAGAAATTTAGCAGTAAGTTTCAGAATTATTATTACTAAGAAATCAGACAGACGAACATGAAACTGCCATTAAAGAATTGGTGTTTTAACGCAACCTATTGTTTTGAAATATTATAGTCATGAATGTAGGAACGGGAGTTAAACTAGTACTAAGGTAACTTAAAAACAGTGAATACCGGACAACTAAAATTCAGAGTAGTAGTAAACTTCTTATTAATACAAAACCGGTCAAGGGCGTGTAGAAATAGATTGTGAAGAGTGTGTTGTCTAAAAACCATGTTGTTTACATTTTATTACCACGTCATTTCCTGTGATAGTATATTTTCATTGCCTTATATTTTATTACCTACCTAAACATACTTACTTGAATAACACTCTCGAGGACCTAAACGCATAATTCTTCTATTCATATTTGTATTTTTTTTATAATAGAATAGAATAGAAGTTAAACCTAAAAAGCAATCAGCTGATAAATAACTCAGAAAAGGGTATTTAGTATATGTATAATGTACCTTTAAAATGTTGCTTCGAATCACAGTATTGATTAAAGTACCTACATAGTCATTGAATTATAATTCAGTGAGAATTGCCAGAATGAAAATAAAGGGTAGACGTCATATTTTTTTTCATCATTCATTATAAACAGCTGATCATTTTTTTTTTCATTAAATCAATAATAGTAATATGTACATATTTTTAATGAACAACTAGGTTCTTTATTTTCCAACCATATTTTATATTACGTAGTGTATAGTAGTAAGTTTGTTTGTGTTTTATTCTCTATTAAAAACTGATAATTAATAAAAAAATATTTAAACTCACTACGTAAAGTAAACATAAGTATTTTAATGTTTTCTAGGTATTAAGTCGCATGTCATTTACGTTACATCGAAATACATCATTAAAACTATTTATCTTGTCCATTAATTTTAGTAGAATACCTAATGTAGGTATGTATCTTCAAATATAAATTTTAAATACCTACCCATATCGTGCTTATTAAAAGATTTTACGATCTCGCACGATGTTATCAAAAGTCGGTGAGATCAAAAACATGCCGGCGACGACCCACCGACATACAGGGCGATTCATTCGCGCGGTAACATGAATGAAAAAAATAATAATAGGACGAGTCTTCGTCTTCCGCTATAACACAGCCCACGTATAAATATCTTATTACATGTGTACAGTTTTAGCTTTAAAGTATTAAGTAAGTTTATCAAGTCGTAAGCGCATATAAATTATGTATACCTATTATTTAAGGTTGATGTTAGAAAGTTTAGTTTTTTTAATAAGGTTTCGCTCTTCTCTTTGAAAAATACAACACTTGGGTAGGCAGGATTTGAAAGTGCAAGGTGTATGAAAAATTGCGTTTTTTTCAAAGAAGTTATTTAAAAAGGATATTGTTGGCATGTAGGTACCTAGATAGTGTTTGCTTAGTGATAACGAAGAATACCTACATTACGTGGTTCCATTAATAATACTAATATTTATTTAACGAAATGGCTTGTGCCGGCTTTCAAGTACTGAGGGTTTCGTAAAATGCTAATAACACATACATATAGGTACGTACAATATACCTACTCACACATTGCAGTTTTTATAATAAATTGATTATAAAAAAGTATACGTATATTTGTACTATATTTTTTTAACGTTTACTTTTAAAACTCTGCTAATCTATGGTTTGTAAAAAATTTAAAAGTGAGAAAGTATACGTTTGACGCAGGAAGCACAAAAAAACTTCTGTATACCCGGTGCATAGCCGGATACCTATTCGGCATTTTCCATTTTTAATTCATCCAAATCATTGTTCCTCTCCAGAAATATCATAAATTGTGTTATATCTCCTCAAATACATTAAAATAAGTATGTTATAATTTAAGTCAAGCTCGTGATACAAGAATTTAAATCTATAGAGAATAAGAGCTTAGTTATTTAAAAAAATATGTTGCTAACGACGACCCGGAAGAAACAAAGAATGAAGAATCACCCACATACCTGTTATGTATGTGTTATGGCGCTATTGGAGGCTAGTGACCTTGAGTGGGAAAGAGTCGCGTCCGTGCGCTATAAACACTACCACATATTAATTCTGTCATCATCACCTTGGCCATAGGACATCAACTTCGTAACATAGATTTTGATTATTGCCATACGTACGTTATATACATATTTCCAAGAACAACAGTACCTATTCTGAGCATTCACGCTGTGTGACAGGTATAACTAATTAAGCAAAAACGTGACCTTCAAGCTTAACTGAACATTAAGTTAGGTAGATACATTCCGGACCAAAGATGTTGACGTAAAAATATATTTTAGAAGATAAATAGTGAAGTACGTAACTACTTTGTGATTATAAATAAAAAAAGTTTCATTTCAAAGATATACGATCGTAATCACATACTAAATTGAAACAACTACTTCAAAGCAAACATATTCATGTTTGAACTCTTTGATCTTACTGTTCTTAATTACAAAACAGTGTAAGTCTATGAAAGTAGAAACATCCTCATTGAAATACTGTTTTACATTGAATATATCTTGTTATGATGACCACCTACACTGTAGAAAGGACTAAAATTAGTTTCCAAGAAAACTTCGCTGCTATTCGATTAAGATGAATTATAATTGCGATAGATGACGTGTTCCATTATCTAAGAGTGTAAAAATGTTAACGAAAACTATCTGCTAGAGTTTAGTCAACTCGGTTAGAGTAAATTCGTTATCACAGGTCCGTTTCAGTCCCGTATTGAGAATTAGAATTATTTAAAAAATATGTAAATAGAATTCTATAACGGTTACAGAAAGTATTGTAATCTTTGGAGGTGGACTTTCAAAAAACGCCTGATTGATTTACAGTAGATAATTGAATTTTTTTACGCCCATCTACACTAATATTATAAAGAGGAAAAAATTTGATTGTTTGTTTGTTTGAATTGAATAGGCTCCCAAACTACGTAACCGATTTGAATAATTCTTTCACAAGTAGAACATTATTCCTGATGAAAAAAAGACTTTAAATATCTTAAAATCAAAAAAGTCAGGGATCCGTATAAAAGGTTCGAAAATGCAACCCAAGGTATTAAAAAAAAAATTGACAAAACAATAGAGCAAAATTATGTATGTAATAGATTTTTATAGAGAACAAAAATATACAAATAAGTCCGCGATACCGTGTTTAACTACTAGGATTGGAATCTGTTAGGTTACGTACGAAAATGAATCGTTCTAAGGAAAATGTTCGTGCAATAATTTTCTACAACTTTAGAAGAGGCCTGACACGGCTTCAGTGTTTTGAAGACCTAACGTCTGTGTCAGTGATGAAGCCCCATGTCTGCGGACTGTCGAACGCTCGTATTTAGATTTCCAGCGTGGACATACTAGTGTTATGACGTCCAAAATCCGCCTTCACTGAAGATAACATCATTGCAGTGAGACAACTAATTCTGGAAGAGGCTTCTATTAGGCATCTCAGGGACAACCATTCAAAAGATCTTGCATGAAGCGCTTGATGTGAGAAAGCTAGTTTGCCGTTGGATACCGCATCTGCTTTCCGACGATCACAAGGCGGCCCGCGTCAGATTTCGTAAGAAAACTGCAAAGGTTAAACCGAGGAGAGTCAAATCACGTCTACGAAATCATCAGTGGTGACGAATCTTGGATCTATGCCTACGATCCCGATTCTAAACAACAATCTACAATCTGGGTCTTTCAAGACGAGCCAAAACCGACTTAAGTTGTTCGTTCTCGAAGCACTTCAAAGAAGATGGTGGCCACGTTCTTTAGAAAAACCGGTCATGTTGCGACTATTGCACTTGAAGATCGTAGAACGGTTAACGCAGAGTGGTATACCACAGTTTGTTTACCACAAGTCATCGCCGAACTTCGAAAATCTAACTCAAAGCGACGCATCATCCTGCACCACGACAACGCAAGCTCACACAGCGCTCGTCAAACGATTGAGTATTTGAAGGAGGAAAAAGTATAAATTATTGACCATCCTCCATACAGTCCTGACCTAAGCCCTAACGATTTCTTTACATTTCCTAAAATTAAGAAAAGTCTTCGTGGTGAAAGGTTCCAGCCCGGTGAAGAAGCAGTCGACGCTTTCAAGTCAGCCATTTTAAACACCCCCACTTTCGAGTGGAATAAATGTTATAAAACTGGTTTGAGCGAATGGAAAAGTGTATTAAGCTACGTGGTGAAAACTTTTAAAAACATTAAAAAGTACTTTATGGTTCTAGTTGTTTTTTTCTTCAAACAATAAAACTTAAAAGGCATGCCTCGTATTTTAGATAAGTCACAATAACTACTTTTTCATATGACAATATTCAATATTTATGTCGAAAGAAACAAAGGATAAGTTTAATACCTTTTTAAAGTTCTGCTGTAAGTGGCTAATTGGTTTGTACAACAGCTATAGTAGCTGTTGTACAAACAAATGGCCGAATAATGGTTAGATTATTTGATACATCATCATCATCATCAGCCTATCGCAGTCCACTGCTGGACATAGGCCTCTCCCATTGCACACCACTGTGATCGATTTTGGGCTTCTGGCATCCAGCTCCTGCCAGCCATCTTACGCAGGTCGTCACTCCACCTCATTTATAATTTGATATTTGATACACAGTTATAAAAAAATTGAATTTCAAGTAAAAATAGAAATATTGCTTTTTCTCGCTGTAGATTTTTAAAATTATGTATGAGTTTTTTTTAAATTAACTAATCACTAAAATAAAAACCTTACTATTCATACAAATAACTTTATTTGATAACATTTGAAGTGCAAATCTGAGAATGTAAGGCATGTAAAAAAGACGCTCCCTTTGAGAGAAATAACATTAGCGGCAGATGTGCGATGCCACGGTGGATCCCAAACGTTCCAAAAGCCGACCCACTCACGGAGCCTTCCAGGAAATTTCGACGCGCCCCGTAGCCTTGTGTCGTTTACATCTCGGTCGGTTCGCATCACACAGTTTTTGATTTTCGCCGACAAAACTTTTGAATATACAGTTTTTTTTCTCGTGCTATTGTGTTATTCGTGTTGCTTATTCCACGATTACAATGGTTGATACAGCATGAAATAACTTAGAAATAACATACACTTTTCAGTTATCCAGATTTTTTTTCCTGTCTAAAGTACATACCTAGGCCTTGATCTCTAACCTAGACCTTAAATGTTAAACCACGTGATAAGTAATTTCATTTTCGAATATAGGTACTTGTTGGTTGCATAACTTTGATAATTAGTTACAAGCATCAAAAACTGGCTAAGTGCGAGTCGGACTCGCCCATGAAGGGTTCCGTATCAGCAAGTAACATCATATAAAAGTTCTTGTAGTTCGTTGTAACTTTTATATTAGTGTATTGATTGGATGAAAGGTAAATTGCGTGTTACGACTTATGACGTATTAAAAAAAAACTACTCACTAGATTTCGTTCAAACCAATTTTCGTTGGTAGTTTGCATGGTAATGTACAACATATATTTTTTTTAGTTTTATCACTCTTATTTTAGAAGTTACAGGGGGGGGGACACTTTTTCCACTTTAGAAGTGTCTCTCGCGCAAACTATTCAGTTTAGAAAAAAATGATATTAGAAACCTCAACATCATTTTTAAACACCTATCCATAGATGGGTGTTGACACGTATGGGTTTGATGAAAAATTTTTTTTGAGTTACGGTTCCAAGTATGGGGATCCCCAAAATGTATAGTTTTTTTTTCTATTTTTATGTAAAAATCTTAATGCGGTTCACAGAATACATCGACTGACCAAATTTCAACAGTATAGCTCTTATAGTTTACGAAAAAATTGGCTGTGACATACGGACGGACAGACAGACATGACGAATCTATAAGGGTTCCGTTTTTTGCCATTTGGCTACGGAACCCTAAAAATGAACTCACCTTCCTAACAATAAATAACAATTAGTAAAAATGAACAAGTTACTAAAGTATTAGGTATTATTTTTTGTTATACTAAATTAAATAAAAAAACCTTTAAGTACTAAAAGAACAGGTAAGACCGACTGAGACTTGCGCGTAAGAGTCCATACTATATTTGACACTGTTATTGTATTGTTCAAATAGTTTTACCAGCAATAGAAATCGATAAAAAGTCAGTAAAAAAATCGAAGATACTTTTTCTGTAAGTTACAGTCGGGACGTAAAAAGTGATGGGTTTCTTTTGTGCTTTTTTCAAGTCTTTTAATTATGTTTTCATTATGTTTTATTTGTCTATACATATTTAAACGTAACGTGACGTAACAACTTAAATTTCAACTAGGCACCTATACTTATCTACCTACCTAAAACCATTTAAAATGATAATTACAAAGTAGGTAACCAAGACTTCGAACTACTTCCGTTTTTGGATCACAAGGGTCTCAAATGCGCCATTTTTAGGGTTCCGTAGTTGATCTCTCGGAACACCTCCCCTACACGAAATACATCCCCACTTCACGTGTAGGGTAGGTATCCCTACACGTGAAGTGGGGATGTATTTTTTTTCTAGCGTTTACCCCATTATGTGGGGTATCATTAGATAGGTCTTATAAAAACATTGCGAGGTTGCTAGCACCGTTTTTCGATTTAGGTATCCCTTTGCTAGTTATTCAACTTTAAATCGCATTTTTTGTAAAATCAGGTCCCCCCCCATCATGATAGTAGTCCATATTATATTGAACTATAAAGAAAAACTGTGACGGCTTAGATAGCTTTGTTAGTTCAAAATCAACAAACACAAATTCAGGCATTCTCGTCACCTTATTTCGTGATAAATAATAAATGCCACAATTCTTAGCTAGGCAATTCTAAGATCAAGTTCTAGAATAATAGAAATATAAAACATATAGCTTCAAAAACCACAATAATAATAAAGATCAAAGCAGTCGACACGATAACTTTATTAGAGAGATAATAGCGGAAACATTTTATTGATTTTTACACTGAACTAAAGAATATTATACCTTGCATATTGGAAATAAGATTTTACCTTTCTTAAATAATAAAATAGTTTAAATTCAAAAACTTGTAATAAGAAAGATCGAGTTATTGTATTTGAGCATGAGCATTTGAGTTCGACAGACAAGTACCTATACGGATCCGGATATACTGTTTTAGCGCCCTTTTTACTAACATAAGCAATGCTGTAGTTTTGAAAAAGCGGCCAAGTGCGAGTCGGACTCGCCCATGAAGGGTTGCGTATCAGCAAGTAACATCATATAAAAGTTCTTGTAGTTCGTTGTAACTTTCATCGAAGTTTTTATACTAGTGTACCTATTGATTGGATGAAAGGTAAATTGCGTGTAACGATTTATGACGTATTAAAAAAAACTACTCACTGGATCTCGTTCAAACCAATTTTCGTTGGTAGTTTGCATGGTAATGTACAACATATATTTTTTTTAGTTTTATCACTCTCTTATTTTAGAAGTTAGAGGGGGGGGGAGGACACATTTTTCCACTTTGAAAGTGTCTCTCGCGCAAACTATTAAGTTTAGAAAAAAATGATATTAGAAACGTCGACATCATTTTTGAACACCTATCCATAGATACCCCACACGTATAGGTTTGATGAAAAAATTTTTGAGTTTCAGTTTCAAGTATGGGGACCTCCAAAATTGTATTGTTTTTTTTCTATTTTTATGTAAAAATCTTAATGCGGTTCACAGAATACATCGACTGACCAAATTTCAACAGTAAAGCTCTTATAGTTTCGGAAATAATTGGCTGTGACATACGGACGGACAGACAGACAGACTTGACGAATCTATAAGGGTTCCGTTTTTTGCCATTTTGCTACGGAACCCTAAAAAAGGGCAATTCCCATAGAAAAAAATGTAGAAATAGTCGAACTCGGAGACAAGGGAGTTTAGGTAGGTTTTATTTCATGGTAGGCTATTTCATTTTGATAAATGTCCTAAATTCCAAATAAATTACTCACTTCGTTTTAAATACTATTATACCTACACAAGAAGTTTTTTTTCTTGTTTTATTACAAATATATTTATCTAACATAAATATTCCAATTTTAAATAAATTCAAAGCAGTATAGCTTTTTTGGCATGTGTAGTAGTTTTATAATAAGGCATGTAAACTATAAAAAAAATGGTAATGCTGCAATATTTTTTTAAACTTGTTGGTTTAATGATAAATCTCCAATTGATATAAGTAGTTACTTTGAAGTATTTGGTTAGATTTTGATTATGGTCATTCATTCATAACGAAGTCCATGTAAGCTGTTTCAAGTTATGCTATTCTATATTGCAACTCTACCGTAAATGGAATACATTAATAAATACATAAATAATGAACCCTTATTACCTACCTCGAACCATTTCGTCGTTGAACTACAGAAACAGTAAGAACAATTGTTTAGTTCCCTATTCAATATTTGTTTTACTCTTTGTGTGTATTTAATATGAAGTTATTAACAGTTGTTCGGAGTAAAACAAATACATTAATAATTTTAACAAAAAAAACCGCCTTCAAAGAAAAACTATTCCAAGTACCCAAATTGCGATAGGTATGCCTATTATATTTGAGGAGTTCCCTCGATTTCTCCAGGATAATATAATTAGGACCTGGTTTTCTTATCATGAGACCAAATAAAAGCCAAACCAGCTTTAAAATAAAAAATAATTATCAAAATAGGTTCACGAAATCGAAAGTTCTATGGTAACAAACATAAAAAAAATACAGTCGGATTGAGAACCTCTTCCTTTTTTGAAGTCGGCCAAAAAAAGGTATGAAAGGCAAGAGTAAATTTAGCACAAGTTAACTTTAGTTGGTTAAATTTAAATTTTTATCTTACCTGACGGACCGTCTACAGAAAGCAATCAGTGTAGCTTGCGGTATCTAAGAAGCCCTTCATTTTAGAACCCAATGGGAAAATATTTGTAAGAAATCCAAAATCTGTGAAATCTACACGATCAGCGAAATAAGTAACTGGTAAAAAATATTAAGCACCTTCCTGTTATTTTATGACTTACTACACATGTAAACATTTATTATGTAATAATCTAATTTGTAAGAATTGTAAAAGGGCGATGTCTGTACATTAAATATATTATTCAAGGAAAAATATTTTCTGAATTTTGTCTGTGTCTTTTTGGGCACTAATTTCAGAAGTGGCTTATCCTATGTAAATCGGTTTTCTCTTAGTAAGTTTCACTTAATATTTAGTGTTAGTTTATTTCAATCGGGTAACAAATAAAAAAGTCATATCAGTTTAAAAAACTTCGCGATAACTGACATACACGCATGCGGAGCTGTAGGCAAAAGCTAGTTAATAATATACTTAACACATAACTTGCCAAGTATTTGGTTTGCCCTGTGTACATATATATAGTCGACGAAACTACATATATAGCACATCCATGCCAGCATTATACTTTCTGTCAGATTACTAAATTATTTTTTAGTTTTAATAAAATACGATTAATTACTATTGCAGTTGGAACGGAGAGTGAGCGGACAGACACGGAAGAGCTTATGGGACGTGCAGCATCTCAGTGTTCGGCCCCACCGGACTTGTTGCCCAGCGAAGCCCGTGCACTCCTTAGACCAAATACTCCACCAACGGCATCGCACCGTGTCTCCCATGAATCGGCTTACAAACCTCCGCAATCCCCTTTACCAGCAGTAGAACACAATGAAGAGAAACCCAGATTACGCTTTGAGGTAAAATATAAACATATCGATAATGAGTACGATAATTATTTATTACGTATGTACGTAAAAAGTACGTGATTTAATATAATTTATATAAGAGGAAAAAATGTAAATGAACAAAACGATTTATTTGTAAATTTAACTGATTAAAATAGATCCTTAGGTTTAAATTTTACACGTTCTTTTTCGTAAATAATTTTGAAACATTTTAATAAAATATTCGTTATTCAAATATTCACTTTAATTCTATTTGAAATCATGTAGCAAATGGCTAGTCGCAAGTAGTCACCCATGTAAGAATGGGAATTAGAAAGTGGCTAGCAAACGAACAAGTCGTGACTTCAGATTTTAATCAAATTCATGTCTTTACAATCTACATACATATTATCACGAATTCTCAGAGAATTTAAAATACCGCTGCACAGTTTGGCCACTTTTGTAAATCGTTAGTTTAGTTGCGTCACAGAATAAACTTACATTGGTCTCGTCACATATCATTGACATTACCAATAAATCATCCATTCTCCATATTGTAGTCGCGCAAGTTCATTGTATTTAATATACCGCAACTGTTGTATCTGAGATATTGATTGAGTAATATAAATAGTGTTTATAATGGACTAAAACTCAGTGGAAACCATTGAACTGATCAACTTTACCTTATACCTTTCCGGTCGTAAAGTATAGCCAGTTTCCTTTTATAGTGTCAGAGAGACGTGTCTGCTACAACACTATGTTCGGCGCCACTAGTTTATCTATCAGAATTTTACTTTTCATTTTTAATATAATATGGAAACTGCGAAACAAACAAATGTTTCGATACAAATTATGGTATGACTTATCAGAGGTATCTTCTTGTTATAGGAATTGACCTGTGACGTTGAATTGCAACATCCGGCACCATCCAAACAACAACCAGTACAATTCTCTTTTACTCTTTACGACCTTGATGGACATGGACGTATGACGAAAGATGTATGTATATTGAAAATATTCATAACGTTAACTTCAGATTGATGTCTTCAAGATCGAAATCTAAAATTTTCGTTTTTGTATTTTGCAGGATATAGCCGGAATAGTATCAACAATTTACGAATCAATTGGAAAATCAGTAACAGTGCCTCATTATGGATCTAAAACTATACAAGTACGCTTAACAGTAGTGCCGAACGATGGCAAGTCTAGGAGTCATAGGGAAAGGCGTGAAGAACGACGACGTCGACGTAAAGAATGCTCATCAAATGTCACAGCCACTCCACCAGAATGTATAGATCAAAGTGATGATGAACATCGGGATAGATTATCAAATGACGAGGACGCGTCTTCCAAATCATCGTGTTCAGGCGACAGACGACCACCCAAAAGACAAACAACTTACGCACAAAGCCGATCCCACCGCCAGTCTCGCAGGGATCATCGCGAACGCAAACATACAAAAAAGCGTTCTGGAAGCTTGCAAAGACGTGAACTATTGGAAATTATTCAAGCTAACATGGAAAAAAACCATCTGAGCTTTCAAGCCGCGAGGTAAGCTAATATCGAAATTGTTATGACATATATGTATCTATATTATTCTCTTTTTTACATGCATAGAATTAGTTATAAAATATATTGATAGCAGCATAGCAAAGGTTGTAGAGGAAACAATACCTTACAATGTACCTAAAAAAAGTAATTCAAGAGGAAGATTTATATGTGTTAAACATGAATATTATAGTAAAGGAAATTCGAGAATTTCAAAGACTGCCGTGCAAAGCCGGGCAAGGTCGCTAGTAATAAATAAAATAAATAAAGAAGTTTGTAACATTTTGTTTTTTATTTTTTCAGAAAGCCCTGTGATCCAGTTGTTAATGACGAAGAAATTCCAAATAAATATCAAAAGCATCGAAACAGATCTCACACGATAAGTGAGAAGCCTGTAAATACATTCCAAAAAATGAAATCTGATAATTCTGGGAACGGCAATGGATACCTAGATCTTGCAGGCGGTGGCGACTCACACTTATGTAGGTACGACCGTTATCTTCATGCGGTCATTTGTTCATCGGCGCGTCACGCGAACACAGGATATCATCAAAAACAAAATCAAGTGATCCGACCACACCGAACACCTCACGCTCAGCACGCGCGGTCCAGATCTCACGATCTACCCACCCAAGCCCAGACAACGCAACAACCCAGAGTATTACAAATTATATTCTTATAGAATTTACGAAAGGGCAACATTAGTTGTCCTTTTTGGGTTTTAACATAGTGGAAATGTGTGTGATAGTGGACAATATTAGTTTTGAGTTACCAAGAACTATAAATGAGTGCAAACTATAAGTCGAACCAAGAAGAGAACTGTCATACCCGACAAGAGCTAAAATTCGTCTCGCTAAATATTTCGTCTAAATCAATATGATTTAGACCCATCAGTCAAATGTTAATTCGGAGGCCTTATTTTTTCTGTTTATTCAAAGTGCCTTTACTTGGTAACATTGGTATTGAATTGAGAGGAGAGAGGCAGCAGAGTTCAGGTTGTAATGTATACTGATAGGTGTTAATGCTCAGTAGACTATGTACCTTTTATTATGAAACTCTTTTTCGGGTTTATAGACTGATTCTAGTTTTAAGTGTTAGGTACTCCGAATAGTTTATAACGTTGTTATGTAAAATTGTTTAAGTACAATTCATATAAATAAATTTGCTCATTTCCTTTTTTACACTTATCACTGATATTTGTAAAATTATAACTGTTTCGATTTGTTTCACCTCACATTACCAATATCAGTATTCGTTATTATAAGTTAATCAATGAATCTCTTATTTATATCTACCTCTTATTTGCTTTGAAAATGTATTTATAACTTATTATGGACGCCTACAATTGTAATGTATAATTAATATAAGACACTAGGTATTTTGTGATAAATTGTTGTTAAATAAAATAGTTGTATGTAAATGATATCAACTGAAAGTTTTCAGTTGTCAGTGTACAAAGTGCTGTATCTTGTCAAAAGTATTTATTGTCAATAATAATCCATGAGATTAATTTATAACTTTGTTTTACTTGTCACTTCATAAACGTCGTCTTCTTATTGCCTGGAGTATTACCATTAACAGCATAAGTACTGCGCATATTACGATAGTCGTTTCTTGTGGCAGATCACATTTGATTACTGAATAGTTGTCTGGTGTTATACTCATCTAAAAAATCATAAAAGCTATTTAGGTAAAGTGAAAGACAATAGTTTTTATCTGGAATCACAAAAAGGTACAACAATCACGCTGAAGTCTTTTGTGTGTTTCGATAAAAGCGCTAATCTTAACGGCATTTCCTCCTTTCTTGTGATTTTTCAATACAATATTATTTCCCTCATAAAGGATGAAACGGACGAGATCGGAGCCGTGGGCATCAGCTAGTCTAAGATTAAATTCTAAAGAAACTTATCTGTCTATTACGCTGTCACGGCTAAATCACCGCAGCAACTTAAATAAAATTTTCTCACGGTGATCATTTGTTTCTTGAGGAAGGCCAGGGGCTGCTCATTACGGCGATGGCCCACATACGCAAAAGCTAGTTTAATATAATCTAACAGAAGTGCGCTTACCAGCATATATTTAGGGTTATGCCTATTCCTCCAAGAAAACGATGGAACTGAGTATTCGTCAAATCCAAAAGGCTCAGGATCTGTATAAGTATGGTGCAGCAAACATCCGTGGTGTGTATGACCACCAAACACTACTCTCGGCTTTATTTTTTGTGCAAGAAACGTTGTGGCTTCCAGTGATAATGATTCCCATTTTGGCCGAAAATGTTTGTTTCTTTCTGGTAATGGGGGTGCATCACGTCCAGTGCATACTGCGTCCGACAATCTGTACAATGGAAAATGCTGTAAAGAATAACAGAAATCAAGTTGAACATAGTATAATATAATGTAAGTATAGTATAATATAATGTGTAGGTGGTAACCAAGTGAGTCACCATACCGCACCTTTTAAGTAAAACCGTTACTAAATGTAATTAGGAAATTTTATAGGAGAGCCAATATTTGATAAAGTCACTGTTTTCAGGGTTCCGTAGCTCATGACTCGGAGACTTATAATTTCGTCATGTCGTCTACTTACCGTCCAAACGGTTAGTGCCAATAAGATTATGTACAACTTGATTTAAAAGTTACTTACTTGCATAAGTATAGGTCTACTGTAGGTAATTTTCCTTGTGCTCTCATCCCAGTACTCTGGTTTTTCAGCACATTTCAATATTTCTAAAACAGCAGAAAAGAAATGATACCTTTTAAACCAAAATATACTTCATCTTATTCAGTTTTTAATTATTACCTGCTATTTTATCTATATCATTTCTGGCTTGAACACACATATTGCACCGATCCCCTTCCATCGCCATAGAATTGACAAGCACAAAGTGATTATCTTTTATACTTATGAGCTCAACTAGTGAACTATTAAGCATTTTTACAAATCTTTCATAATGTTTTTTTATAATGCTGTAACGGATTTGAAAATGTATGAGTAGGAATATTTCATAAAAAATACTATAGTCGTCACAAAATAAGAAGCCCGGTTTGACATTTGTCATCGTGGCGTAACTAATACGAGTAATTCGTATTTTTCAGTGCAATTTTTCAATATCAAGTTAAACTTGATGCTTATTTATGATACGCGTTGTGATACTGTATGGGTAACATAGTAATTAAATAGGATTATGAATTTGATTTTTAAATTTCTTACATGCGGCATGTCAAATGACAAATGTCAAAACGGGCTTCTTATTTTGTGACGACTATAGTTACGCGTTAGTTCGCGGTGTTATCCGCGGTTATTTTTGCAAATAGCGGGTAGCTCTGCGGAGCGACAATAGTCTAAAATAGCCTAAGTTACTTCTTATGACATCGGCTGCCTCTCAGAGAAAGTCCCTTTAAAATCAGTACAGCTGTTCCAGAGATTAGCAGGAATAAACAGACAATTTTTTTTGATGTAAATAGCGTTCATGCTTTCATATACATTTAGTAAAAATCGGTTCATTTCACAAACAGACATCATCATCATCAACAGCCTTTAGCAGTCCACTGCTGGACATACGCCTCTTCTTTGAAAGGAGGTTTTGGCCTACTATACCACGCTGGCCAGACGGGTTGGTAAAGGGTTTGTTTCAAGTTTTCCTTCTCTTGGCAGTGATATGATGTTAGCTCTTGGCATGATGTTAGCTGGTTATTTTGTTCCTTTAGTCGCCTCTTACGCCACAAACAGACACTTCAATTTTTAATTGTATAGATTACTCCTAAAATAGAACAGAATACTTACCTACTTTTGAAAATAATTAATATTATATTAATTACTTATGAATTTAACTGAGAGTAAGTACCTAATACAGAATACTTACAAATGATGAAAACCTATATCATGGTTACCGGCGACAACATGCATGGCAGTATCAGAATCCGGGATAGGAAACAGTTCATGAAATCGATCCACGTAAGCTCTGAATTGTTTGCTGTTACTCCACTCTCCCTCATCAAATAGATCACCTGGAAGCAGTTGGAAAACCCATAAAGTTATAAATTCGAAAGTAACTCTTTCTGTCGTGTCTGATACGCTTCGATTTTTAGGAACGACATAGGAAGTAAATATTGCGATAACCGATGTACACGTATATAACAGCAGTACTTACAATAACACCCAGATTCAGAAAAATAATTTGTGGATCACACAAAATGTTGTCCCTTAAGTGGGCTGAATCCGCAATACTTTTAAACCACCATGCAGTCATAGTTAACACGTATAAACACGGTCGTTATCTGAACTGAACTTGTCCCTATTTATATATCACTATCTTTTTTCCGCGTGTATGATATACGTCTATGGCACGAATAATGTGGTATGTATTTCTATTGGTAAAACCGCTTCAATAGTTCCAGAGATTACCCCTTACAACATCACGAACTTAACTTCTTTTTGATGTTATATTTATAGAAGTATCAGTTCAATAAATATCTATTCATAATATTTCACTTTTATCGTTCACATATTTGTCTAGGCTTCGATTCGTACTTACGAACTACGTCACTGCGTCAGGTGTTTGAATCGTTATCAAGTCCATCAAAGGGCCGATCGAAATCTGGTAGATTTACATAAGTATATAATTATAGACGTATAGTAAGAAAATATTATGTGAAAACGTTAGGTAATACAGACATGTGTACATAGGTATCGTGTTTAATACTGATGTAACAAAGTTGTTTAATTTCTGCTTTAACGTTGCAGGATGATCTTTAGAAATGATGACAGTTGCGTTTAAAAAATGATCTTTGCATTCGATTATTTTATAAATGGTTTAAAGGGTGTTTTTATCTAAATATCGTTGATAATTGTAACTATTTACATAGAGTAAATTAGTGTTATAGTACGTAACGTCACGCGTTTGAATGACATCAAAAGAATATTACCTAAAACAAAAATTACATCTGGTTTGTGAATTGTTAAGATAGCCATATACGCTTGGTGCATCTGCCATTCTCGTCTCCATTTATCAAGCCAGTGTCCTTTTCGCGGACCCAATAAGTGTGTGTCAGCCAATATAAAAGCCTTTAGTGGTGTGTTAGATCCCGCATTTTCTATACTTGGCCAAGTACACTGTAATTGGAAGCATGTAACAGAATTTTGCCAATGTTTATTAACCGTGTTCAAAAACAGTTAGTTAAAGTTATGCGGAATGTGTGATAGTTTTTATGCTAACCGATTGATAAATAATACTTAAATTAGAAAGGGTTTCTACATATCAAGTCACGCATCATCTATCTTTCCTAGATAGACTAGGTGCCAAATAAGTAGGGTTCATATTTTTAAAGATTAACTGAAAGATTCTGTCATAAATGGCCTATTATTATTACTTTTCAATAAGCTTAATCTAGCTTTACGATTGTCTTGAATACTATTGAAAATCAAACTTACCTGTGCAGCTACAATATAATAAATAAGGAATTCACAATAAAATGCTGTAAACAATACACCAAGAAAAAATATTAGAAACTTTTTTTTCACACGATTCATTTTTAAATAAGATGACGCCTCATCGCCCGAGTATTGGCGAATTTCTGGTTTATCACTTCTATACAGTTACAGATAACGATAATAATTTAAGATAGGAATACAGATAACTTATTTATAAAACATCTTAGTACTGCCAGCCTTAATTTACCTCTACCTAAAAAAAAACAAAATATAAAAACACGCTGTTTTTAAAGTCTCTACATTTTGAAGTATATTTTGTGTAAAAATATATATATCTTGCAACACTGAGATAAATTCACATTATTTGCAACACCGACATTGAAAAAAAACAATAAGTAGGTAGGTACCTACTAAATCTTTGGTTGAGCAGTCCCTTACCTAATATTTTAACTTTTATTACCTACTCTTTATTATACGAGTAATATTATTAATTGGAAGGTGTTTGGTTGTCACGTTATTATGCCAAAAATACTGTATCGATTTAAAGAATTTTGGTACGCAAATAGTGTGAGAAAGGACAGGCTACTTTTTGCAGTGATAACCGAAATACTCGAGGGCGGAGCCGCCCGCGGCTCCACTCGCATCCGAGGGGTATGAAAAATATATGTTGATCGATTCTCAGACCTACCTGATATGAAATCGGTCCAGTCGTTTCGGAGGAGTTTGGTAACGAAGATCGCGACGCGAGAATTTTTATATTAATATTGAAAAGAAAAAACTGTTTATTACTAGCATTTAATTTACATGCTTTTTTTAATTTGGCTCCATATTTAATTAATATCAGTTTTAACATATTCAAGTTAATAAACTGTTCATAGAGGTCAAATATTTTAATAAAAGTAGTGCAGCAAGTTCATACTACAGAAGGCCAATGAGGGGCACTTTTTTGTGCTCGCCAGTAAGCGCCACTGCAGAATGCTGTTAAAGTTTGACCGCTTTTTTAACCTCTTTTACTCAGCTCCACTTTTGAAGCACAGATATTCATTGTGCTGTAATTTGGAAATTTCATAATTAATATCGATCTAGTTCTGATAAATTTCATAACAGGTATTTTAAAAGTAAAATAGTAAAGTAAAACCATAGAACTAATTTAACTTTCGGTAAAATACGATATTATCACATTTTATGTTGGATGTATAAATACGTTATTACGAAAATAATTTACATAAATTATGTTTGTGGGAGATCGACAGTAGAGCGTAATAAAGTTTACGTGACAAACTTGAAAAACATAACCCTCCTTCAGGCGTAGGGAAGTTAAAATGAAACAAACAATATTAGCCTCATTTGTTTTATTAGTAAAATTCCTATAATAAAAAAATTATGAGACTGATTACATCAATATTTACAATGGAACAATAGGCACACATTACAGTTTTCAGTGTTACCTTAATAAAAAAGTCTCGCGTCAATTTTCCACTACTGTGATAAACACCTACTTACGATTTAGGTATTGTTATGTTTTATGTATATAAATGTATAATTAATTGAAAGCTCTTACACACTATGCCGGCGGGTTCTTGCCAGGCGGGTATGCCACTAGTTTTCGGTGGGTTGTGGCAACCCCCAAAAGCTTTGCCACCGGGTTTATTAACGGCATATCCGCCGGCATAGAAACCTTTCATTTTTGAGTATAGGGTGCTTATTATCCAAACAATCGTTTATCACAGTCTATTACTTGGTAAGTAGCGTCTACCTTATAACGTAATGTATGCAAAAATTAATTTAAATTGATGTTCTATATCTTGAAATTCATTTGGAGTAAAAGGTACATATTATTATAAAATCATACAGTAAGATGTAAAAGAATGCATTATATATAACAACGTAATAAATATTTTTGGTAAAGTAATACTTCAGAAAAATTTAAGCATTTGGTATTAAATTAAAAAAGCAAATTTGTGAATTCGTTTTGTACTTAAAAGGTAATAATTGTATTATAGTAGTCACGATTTTTATCACATATTTTATCCGATGCACAGCAGAAATCATTATTGTTTAAATAACTAAGTTAAAATTAGTATCACTAAAAACAAATAAAAACATACTTAGCACAACTATTATGACTTACCATAGAACTTACTATTTAACAAAAATATTAAGAGATTAACATTAATTTTTGCCTTTCCAAACATGTCCATGACAGCACAACCTTCGTATTGCCTTTGTAACAAATCTTGTATATCTACGTCTATGGATTCCATTTCAACACCCATGAATTTCCCTTTAATGGTGAAGACGCCATTGTGGTCCGTTGGAGTAATATCAAATTGTACATTTTTGAACTGTGAAGGCGAGAGTCCATCTATCTCTAGAAGAACACCTCTCTCCAATAACTTGGCGCCGGAATACTTCACAGTTAGTTTAGATTTCAATTTTTGCATATCCTTGCCTGATCTCCTGAGGCAGGCGTGAACACTTCTGAAAAATAAAAAATGGATTGTTATGTAAGGATCGTATATACTTTCATATGCGTTTAGTAAAAAGTTGTGAATTTGAAATCACAAACAGACACTTAATTTTTATATACATATGTAAATTTACTTACTTTTTGCCCGTGTGTAGATTAGCAAGACAAGATTTTATATACTGATCATAGGATTTGCATTTCTCCTCATAGTACTTAGTTTTTTCTATTAAACTTTGTTTAGTGCGTGTCAAGGTAGCGAGAGCTCTTCTCTGAGCTTGTCTATATTTGCCTTTATTGCACAAATCCAAGGCGATAGAAGTCACCAATGCTTGATAACCATCTTCACGTGTAACATAGCCCTCATCTTCAAGCATTTGCAAATTTTTACGTAATTTCGTAATGTGCTCACGCAAGGTCATCATCTCGTCCGGTCGCGCTTGACCAGAGTAAATCCTCTTCTGAATCCTTTCATTGTACTGGTCTTGTTGCGCTTTGGTGGTACCAATACATAACGCCTCCAAAAGATGCTCACCTTCAAAAGAAAAATGCTTAAGTAAAATGTTTAAAAAACTAATTATAGTATGTTGATAAATCTCTGTGTGGTTTTGGATTAAGAGCAGGTGACGGAAGATTCGACTAAGGTACCAAACTACACAGGACAACATCACTGCAAAGAGTAGGTAAAGTTGAAAGAAATCCTACATATACCAAGCCAGCATGGTATGGTAGGTCAACACCTATTTTCTAAGGAGAGGTCTAGTCCATTAGTTAACTATTTAGTTATGATGATGACAAATTATAATGTTTATAAACTTACCGTTTAAGAACGGAATTACAGACACACATAACTCCTTAGTTTTGATAAAAAGTTTGTTAACATCAGTCAAATCGTCTGAAGGTGCCTGAAATTTGTTCATAAGAGCCAAGCATACTTCTAATCTGGCATTTTCCTCAGTAGTGTTCCCAATCTGTTATGAAAGACGTTTACAATAAAATAAAACTGAATACACAAAACTTTAATATTTTTCAACATATTCAACTCACTCAAGAATCAACAGACAACAAGAATAATGCAAAAACATCTTACTAAGCCACCATGGTATGGGCCACCATGCTGCATTGTATGCACTCACAATGAGGATGATGGCCCCTACTCCTGGATTCTACTCATGCTTTCCATTAGGCAGAACAGAGTTACTATGGTAAGCCTAAATCTTAATATATATAAATCTCGTGTCACAATGTTTGTCCTCAATGGACTTCTAAACCACTTAACCGATTATAATAAAATTCGCACACCATGTGCAGTTCGATCTAACTTGAGAGATAGGATAGTTTAAATATAATATATAATTCTTCTGTGAGTGTGTATGTCACTGAACTTCTCTCAAACGACTGGACGGATTTTGATGAAATTTTTTGTGTGTGTTCAAGGGGATCTGGGAATGGTTTAGATTCGCAATTGGACCCGGTAGGTTGCGCTGCGATCAAGTTATGGAATTTTAAAGTTGGGCGGTACGAAGTTCGCTGGGTCATCTAGTATGTATATATAAAAAACTAATCTTTAGCGCCGGTAGCCACTCTCAATCAAGAGATCAGGCGCCGAACCGACGGCTTAATGTGCTCTCAACATGGCACGGGCACGTGGATGCCGATCCCAATTGCTAACTCTAGGCTGTTATTAAGCAGTTCGAAATTTGACTGCCAGTGGATTTCTTTACTAAAAATGAGTCCGTTGATGACTTCAGTCGTTTACGCTAACCGCTCAACCAATGAGCCAGTCAAATTTCTTATATACATATAAATGAAATATTTGTAACATTAACTATATCTCATCATCATCATCAGCCCATCGCAGTCCATTGCTGGACATTATTTAATAAAAATAAAATAAATTTTGTTCATTGTGATAAGAGGAAGTCGTGGGTTATAAAATAAAAACAGACATGATACACGTTTCCAGCATTCAAATACGGAAGATTATTGGATGAAAAATATTGTTCACACTCAAAAGCATAGTTATTATTACGTATTAAAATTAATACATACTGTGTCAATATCTCTTGAAGCTAGTTGTGCTACTGTGGGAACATCTCCCAAGTCGTCCAATAGTTCGTTAAGTCGATCACGGGGATCTGATGCTATGATATCCTGATATTCAATAAGAAGTGCGTGGGTGTCAACGATTTCCTAAGAGAAGATATACAATTTAATGATTTATTAATCGAATACATAATGGGTATAGTAAAAAGAATTTCATTATTTTTCTAATAGAGGCTTTAGACTGTATCTCGCGTTGTACAAGTCCGCTCGGGTTCCACTAAAAAGCATTAGGCAGATGAGTTAGGAAGATGACATCGTGCTAACAAAATTATGGATTTATTTCTACTAAACCTATTAATAATAATAATAATTAATTCAAACATAAACTTTATTTCTAGGATACAACATTTTCAGATACACATTAACAAATTCACAAGTCAGTTAGCATCCGCGCCTAAGCTAGATAACGAAATATCTGTATTTTAGACGACAGCGCTCTTCCTTTTTATAATTCGTTTGCATTTTTTACATTCCACTGTACGTGAAGTGAATAAAACTGATCAATGAGTAAATTAAATATATATATTTATATATGAAAGAATACAATAAAATCATAAAAAGAAAAACAAACTAAAGTATTGTGGTGTACATAGTAGACAATATATCATCTATCGAGTAAATACGAATGTACACACGATAGTAATTAACTAACTTACAACAGGTTATATGTCAGGCATACCTGAAAACAATTTACGAGATAACTTGGATAACTTGATTTGCCCCATTTTTGACAACTCCCGTACTAAACTAAGATTATATTTTACATCGCGGGGAACTTTTACAATCATTCGTTCAAACGTACATAAAGAACAGGTAGACTCAGAACAAAACTCATAGCCAATTTCGTTTACGATGGCGAGTCTCAACGGAAACATGACAACTACGCAGTAGATCAGATATTCAAATTCAAATTCAAATCGTTTATTGCACTCCATAATGTATATAAGGTGTTAACAACATAATAGAGGAAACAATTATGGACCCTGTTGGGCACGGCAACTGGAAGAGAAGACGGAACATCCACTATCAAAGAAGCACATTATGAAATTTATTCAGATACGATACATTAAATACATCTAGAACTACATTATTGTTCACGTTTATAGTGTAAGTACATATGTTATAAGTTTATTTTGTCATTATTATTTCTATATAGAATATTATTAATACAGTGGAATATTTTTATGTCAAGTATGTCATGTTTATGGTATGTCATTTTTAGAATAGGTATGTCAATTTTGCAGTATGTCATTTTTATGTTGTCATGTTTACAGTAAAAAGCTTTTGAATTATGTATTAGAATTTGTCATATAAATATTCGTTAATGTGATAGTAGCATCGCTGTATTAAAAGGTCTTTTAATTTACTTTTAAATGTATTCAATTTTTCTTCGTTTTTAATGTTATTAGGTAATTTATTATACAATTTAATAGACATAACATATGGGCTTGATGCATGCATTTTTAATTTAGACATTGGTAAATTTAATCTATCCCTATGTCGACATGTATATCTTGTATTAGTAGCCTCCCTGGTTGTGTAATAATCTTTGTGTTGTCTTACAAATTTGCATGTTTCCAGAATGTACATTCCAGGGACAGTAAGTATTTTTAATTTTTGAAAATGAGGTTTGCAACTTTCTGTATCGTCTATGTTCATTATTATTCTTATTAATTTCTTTTGCATTAGTAACAGCAAAGGCGCATCTATACTGTTACCCCACAGGATAATGCCATAGTTCAGCCACGCATAAGCATAGGCATAATACGTGGCGAGGGCTGTCTCAGAATTTGTCGTTGTTTTTATTTCACGGAGGGCATATATAAATTTTGATAGTTTTGACTTTATTTTAGCGATGTGAGATTTCCAGTTAATGTTTGTGTCTATTGAGATACCAAGTAGAGTGAATTCATTGACGGTTTCTATTTTAAGATTGTTATATGTTAGATCAATACTTAAAGGGGCTTTTTGGAAGGGATGGAAGCACATTAATTTAGTTTTTGAGAAGTTTATTTCTAAGTTGTGGTCTTTGAGCCAGGCGATTGTTTTATCGAGCGTAGAAGTTAAAGTTATGTTGAGGTCTGTATTATTTTGACAAGAAGTTAAGAGTGAGACGTCATCCGCAAATAGAACACAATGTTCATCTATGTATTTGGGAAGGTCATTTATGTAAATTAAGAATATAAGACATCCAATTACGCTGCCCTGAGGGATAGAGGCGTTAATTAAGTTAGTTTCAGATCTGATGTTTTGTATTTCTTTGGTTGTGTGATTGTGAAACTCAATTTCTACGATGTGTTCTCGGTCCTTTAGGTAAGATGTAAACCATTGATGGGCGATACCGCGGATTTCTATGCCTTGCAATTTTTTTAACAATATTTTATATTGTACTTTATCATAGGCCTTCGTCATGTCCAACAAGATTCCGACCGCATATTTTTTGTTATTTATTATATCTATGGCCTTCTGTATAAATTTATATATTGCTAATGTTGTGGATCTGTTCTTTCGGAAACCATTTTGACAATCATCAAATATTTTGTATTTTTCGCAGAAGTTATAAACACGGTCGCACATGGCCCCTTCAAATATTTTAGAGGCAGTAGGTAAAAGGGCTATTGGGCGATAATTAGTTGGATCGGATTTAGTGTTCTTTTTGTGTATGGGTCTCAGAATTGCTTTTTTTAATGTATCAGGGAAAGTACCCTCCTCAAACGACTGGTTGATGAGTAGGAAAAATGGTAAAGTCAACTCGTCTGCGCATTGTCTCATTAGTAAAGGAGGTAATTCGTCAATATTATAATGCACAAGTGTGTGCACTAACACACTTTGTTCCCTCACTGTCGAAAAAGGTTATCCGATACGACTGGAGCGAGATCACGATTAAGACCGATGGTTTAAGTACTCTCCGAGGCACAAGGTTCAAGACCCAACACTGTTATTAAAAATACCTATAATAAGAAGAACTCAATAAAATCTTTAGTCCGATCTGGCAATCTATCCCAAGGTCTGTTGATCAGCAGTCAGTCACATACGCTAACCACTAGACAAACGAGGCATTATAGGCAATAGGCAACATTATTAATATTGGTATAATATTAAAATATTATATTACCTGCACTGTGATATAAATGTGGGGATGATGGAGTAACGTCGCCTCAGTGTACTCATCGACAGCGAAATATTCCTCAAGTGTAGGACCACGGCAACATCGGCGAAATAGTTCCTTCATTTTTTCGTGACACTCCACAATAAATGGATTCAAGCAACGGAGATGACTCGATTCTTCTCCAAACTAATATAAAAAAGACAAAGGTAAGATGAAACACGTAAAACTCGATCGCAGAGAGCTTCTGTTGTACGCTTTTAGTCTTAACAGAGACCCGTGGTGTTACACGCGGTTATTGCCTTAAATCGCGGGTATCACGGCGGAGCGAAGTTAGTCTAAAAAAATATTAAAAAACTAAACACGCTTTTAAACTAAAAAGTAGAAAAAAAAAAAAAAAAAATGTAAAAAGAGTGGGGCGACGTTATTGAAATATTTTCAGAAAGCACCCCACGCTTTGTTAGTTTACTTTTTAGTTTAAAAGCGTGTTTGTTTAGTTTTTTTAAACTATTTTTAGAAAGACTAAAAACGACTTTTTTTTCGTTTTTTTTTTTCAAATTAGTGTAGGTATTGTCATCGGTCCTCGATAAATCTACGAAGTTTGAACGAAATCTGGCTGTTTAAAGTGGGTCAAAATCGCACCCAAAGGCGTCGGTTACAAACATACAAGTGAAGCTAATAAAGAGCGTGTAAAATAGCCTAAATTAGCCTTGTCATCATATATCTAGCAGTGAAAGGCCCGTTAAAATCGGTAATGCCGTTCCAGAGCTTAGCGTCACAAACAGACAGACAAAAGTTTTAGAAATTGCTTGTTTGGTGTAATGTACCGTTTTCCTTTACTTTCATATGTAAATAGTAAAAAAAAAAACTGTTCATTCTGTTAACAAACACACACATCAATTTTATTTATGTGTACGTATAAATCAAATTGATGTGTGTGTTTGTTAACAGAATGAACAGTTTTTTACTATTTACGCTACGCGACGCTAAGCTAAGCTCAAGAGGCATCAACAGTTGCAGATAAATTAGTGTTCGAAGTTTTCTGTCGTTTTGGAGTGCTTTAGAAATCCACAGTGACCAAGGTAGAAATTTTGAGTCTCAAATATTTCAAGAAATGTGTCGAGTGATGGGTGCTCACAAAACCAGAACCACCTCTTACCACCCACAATCGGACGGAATGGTGGAACGATTTAACCAAACGCTAGAGAGGTATCTGGCAAAAGTAGTTGAAAGTAGGCAAAAAGATTGGGACAAACACATCCAACCGTTTCTTCTGTCATACCGAAGTGCAGTCCACGAATGTACTTCAGTAACACCAGCTTTTGCAAACTTCGGAAGAGAACTACGGTTGCCTGCAGACTTGATCACTGGAATACCCCCTGATACCTCGCGAAGTATAACGGAGTATGCGAATGACTTGCGGAACAAGATGAATAACATTTATGAGCATGTCAGACAATCGGGCCAACAAATGTCTGAAAAGATGAAAACCCGTTATGACCGGAAAGTGAATAACAAGGGCTTCGAAGAGTGTTCGCTAGTATGGCTACATAATCCAGTTCGCAGTAAAGGGAGATCTCCGAAGTTACAAGCCAAATGGGATGGGCCATACCGGGTAGTCACAAAAATCAATGATGTTACCTACCGGATACAGAAGTGTCTAAGAGGCGCCCCAAAGATAGTTCATGTAGACCGATTGGCGCGATACGATGGAACCGATAATGCTCGGGACGAGCATGTCTTAGGAGGGGGCAGTGTTGCGCCATATGGAGATGAATCTCGTTTGTACGGGAATAATCTAGAAGACAATAGAATCGAGGACAGCGCCATCTAGTGTCGAGTAGAGCAGAACTAGCTCTAGAATAATCTATTCAGTCTAGAAACATCGATCGAATATTATCAAACATTCCAGTTATCTCGACAGAAAAGCGAGACCTCTTTGCCGTACAGTCAGTATTGTTTCAAGATACAGTGAATGAAAATCGAAGCGATTTTCTAGTGCGACTAACGAGTGATTTAGTGATTTGTAATTGTTATAAGTGTTGTTAATAAATATTGTGTTATTTTTTTTGGTAATCAATCGAGTACTTTAATTTATTTAATACCCAGCTCGTAACAATAGGTCTCATAAGTACTTATTTTACTGGAATTGTACTTACGCCCTTTTTCGCTGCAGAGAAATGGAGTATTTTAGCTACTGAAGCTAAATTCTTGCGTTGATCCGTCGTAAGTGAAGTGCCGTTAGGTAAACTGATGATGTGAAATGCGTCAGGGGCAACTATAGCAGCATTGAGGAATTGATAATACACAAGATTCCCGATTACCTGGTGATAAAAAACATTTATTAACTACTTCTATTATCTATTATAGTATATATACGTGTAGATAGTAGTGTTTGAATAAATAGATTAAAATAATAAAGGAGTTCTGATAATACTAGCTGACATTCGATATTCAAATCTAACTAAACGAACTCTTTGGCTATACTTATAGAAGTATAGCAAAACAGTCCATGTGGTGATGGATTAAGAATACAGAGTGTCACCACTCCTATTCATCGCGCGGGTGTCGTAAAAGGCGACTAAGGGATATACTAGGCAAGACAACATCAATGCAACGAGAAGGAAAACTTGAAACCAACCCTATACCAACCCGTCTGGCCAGCGTGGTATAGTTGGCCAACACCTCCTTTCTAAGGAGAGGCCTATGTCCAGCAGTGGACTGTTTAAGGCTGTTGATGATAATGATATATACGTATACTATGTATTCGTCTAGGTGGCATTGTTGAATGGTAGTTAACTCATTGTTGAATAAGGGCCAGTTTCACCATTGCCAATAAAGCTTGCCGATAATGTCTATTAAGACTTGGAAAGAGAAATAATTATTTGTAACATAAACATAATATTATATGTAACAAACATTTTTTATCTGGTAAATAATATAAGGATGTATATATAAATATCAGAACTAGACTGCACGTTTGGCTTAGTGGTTTAAGTGGCCACGCCGCTTTATCTTTCGCTTTATAAATAAACTTTATCATGAACTGGTGGAACTGGTCCTAAAATTATTAATAAGTTTACCTTACCTATAAACTAATATTACCTTCAAGATATCTTTTTCGGGCGTATGAGGAAACTTTGATGTTAGCGCTCTATGTAAAACACGTGCCATGTATGTGATACAAAACGGGAGAAGTTCTGTAGAGTTAATAATTTCATCCAGGAACATGTTAACTACAGTTTTTAGTTGCGTCAGAGCTTTTTCTAACCGCGTCTTTACTTCTGAATAAGTCAAGGCTTCTTCTTGACTCACACTATATGGCAAATTCCTAAAAAAGATAGCATTTATTTAAATGTTTGCGTATTAACTGTCTATTTAACTATTGTTAGTTGCGACTGTAGAACTCGAGGTCTCGGGTTCGATTTCCGGGTCGGGTCAAAAAGTGTTTTTGGGTTTTACTTAGGAAATTCCTAATAGAAGCCCGGAGTTTGGAAGTTTGGCGGTGATTCACGCCCGTGCCTCGGAGAGCATGTTTAGCAATCGATCCCGGATGACATATTCATCCATTATTGGTACATAAGACAGTGCCATCAAATATACTGACAACTAGTTCTATTTCCCAATGCAGTTCGTCCTAAAGGTTGTGGAGATCCGATGACAGTCGTTCGGTTAAATAACTGTTATTCCTGTAGTTTTTTGTCCAAATCTTATGGAAATAACTGATAATAACTTAATTACAGGGGAGAAAGTGTGCAACAGAAAGACTAACACGGGAATGTTACTTTATTTGACCAATCAACGGCCAGCGCTGGAACTGGTCAAATACCAAGATAAGTTTTCATACGTTACATACTATGTAAGTAACTAATGTAAGCTAAGCCTCGCTTTTTTAAAGATACTTACGATATTTTACCAGTTTTCATTTCCGTCTCATTTCTCCAAGCTTTATAAATCTCCACTGGTCCTGTTTCAATATTTAGCTCTTTATCTTTTAACATTTTGTTCACAAGAGGACCAATTATAGTTTGCAGACTGTTTAATCCAGACAGCTGCCTTGATAAACTCACAGCCATTTTAAGTACCAAAGGAGTTGATGAAATTATATCAGATGGCTTCACAACTTTACAGCTTATTTCTTCTTCTAAAGTAAATCGAAATAGTTTCAAGAGTAAATATTCATCTCTAGAATACGCTCCATAATTGTACAAACTAAATATAACATTTTGCAGAAAAACATTCGTTTTGTTTTGCGGAATACAGAATAACAGTTTTGATAAGTAGGTGGGGTTTGTTTGCAATTCGTAAAAGAGATGTTGATAGCCATCTAGAAGTCGTTTGCATTCCTTGGTAAGTGACTTTAATCCTTTCACGGCTGTCGAAACGGTGAGCAAAGACCCTTTGCCATCAGAATGTTTTTCTAATACTAACTTCGTCATAGAATTGTGCTTCACTAAATTATTCAATTTTAAACCATGTGCAGCAACTTCTTGTAAAGCAATGCGGTTTTGAACAAGAAGTCCTATCTTTAGGTCCATATCATCCAACTGTTTAGAGAGTTCTTGGTTCTTTCTGATAGATTGCACAACTTCAGACTTCAATGATTGCAATTCTATTTCTCGATCGTAATCTTCTGTTGAAAAATCTAGCATGGGTACAAATTTCTTTACTACTTTTAGTGGTGGGTTGGATGAATAAAACAATGCGGTGAATGCTTGACGAGCGCGTCGACCTCGCCAAAGTGCCTGGATTTTTATTATTTTGCGTTCCTGTAAATGATCATTATTTTTATTACGTAATTAGTCACCCCCATATATGTCTGAAGTAACATACTCTCGACTCTTTTGATATATTTATCATTTTTATTTGCCAACCGATTGAACTAAGACAACATTACAATATAAACGCTAAATGTTTCGTGAAGTTTAGCACAATGCAAAGAGTAAGTCACAAACTTTACAAATCTTTGGGGCCACTTCTGAGATTAGCCGCGCATCGACACATAAAAACCTATAAACTAGGTATTGTTTTGAGTTTTGTTACTTTAAGAATTGCCCCCTTCTTTATTGTTTCTTTAATGTATAGACCTCGACCTCTTACAATCGTATTATATGTACAGATAGTACCTTTTTTTTACTTAAAACTTTAAAAAAGACTTACCTGAATTTTATACCATGCCATAGGATTTTCTTTCCTTTCTCGTTTGAGCCTTGATTCTATAGCTTTCATCTTTATTAAAGTGCCGTATTTCTTCTCAATAACAGTTTTCCTCCACCATGCTTGAATTTTTATTATATATTGTTCATTATCTTCGTAAAACTTAAGTCGGTCATTAATATTTTTCCTCACTAAATACCCTCTGCAAAATGCTTGAAGTTTCGTGAATGTGTTCTCCAAAACAGACTGCATATATTTATTAACATGATATTTATTTGTTTTTTCTATAAGAGCTTTAACATCTCTTCTGGTCAAATAACGCGCATAGGGGACAAAATCTTTAGGCGTAGTCCAGCTGTAGGCATAAGATTCCACATCAATATATACTGTATTCCCGGCGTTTGTATGACATACAATCCAGGGGCAAATGTTATGTCCTCTTTTCTTTAAAGCTTTTGAAAACATTTGAAAATATACGTCTTTGCAAGAACTCTCGATTACTTTAGAGGTCGAGAAAACTGGATGTAAAAGTGCATTCCAAAATTCATTTAAATTATTCTTCAAAACGGCCAGATTCAGTTGGACCAATGATTCGGTAAGGTCTTTGACATTTTGTGATTCTCCAATAAGTTCATTGATGGTTTGAATAATATCATCAAACCATAGGTTTTGCGATTCTTTCCTGACTAAGGCTTTCTTCAACATACGCAAACAAAGATGACTTTCCTCTTTTTGTAACTGTGCAGGCAATTTCAAACAGGCGTGTTTTAAGAGGATCATTAAAGTATCCTCGTCTTCGTCAATTACTGCTTTATTAATATGTTCTATTACAGAAACCACTGTAATACAATAATTCATTAATCAGTATTAATTTTATCATTTTTTAGACTACTACATACTAGGAATAAAGCTCGTGTGTAGGCGACTTTACACACACATAACATATTATGAAACGGACACTAAAGAACAACCATATTTATAACTCAATTTGTGGATCACTATACCACACATGCGCCATACGTGTGATAAAGGCACAATTGGAACTTGCAGAAAAGATCTAACATCAATTTGCCGAAAATCGAGTAATATAATGTTTTACGCGTACGAAGGTTATAGATTATGATGTTTTACGCGTTTTTCGGCACATTGCTTATTGGTTATGCATAGTTAGGAGTTATAAGATTATTTAGGTTACGTTTTAACAACTGGACACTGTTAAGCAGAAACAATACAACAACTTGCTGAAAATAGAGTTAAATAAAATAATTCGATTTTCGGCAAAAAATAAAATTCTTACTTTTCTGCTTAGGGTGCAATTATAATTTATTTATTTATTTATTTAAAACTTAATGCACATGTAGCACAAAGGCGGAGTTAATGCCATGAGGCATTCTCTGCCAGTCAACCTTCAGGTGATGTAGGAATATGATGTGGTAGGTGCAGACTTAGAATATAAAAGTAGTTGTAAACGTAAGTATTATCTTTACGGTAAATTAAAAAACAATTTTAATTAATTCAAATTTATCACTTCTGAGTAATATACACAAATATAAACATACGTATAATAAAATTAAATACAAACATACATGTATAAATAAATATAATAATATATATAATACTAGTTGACCCAGCGAACTTCGTACCGCCCAACTTTAAAATTCCAGGACTTGATCGCAGCGTCACCTACCGGGTCTAATTGCGAATCTAAACCATTCCCAGATCCCCTTGAACACACACAAAAAATTTCATCAAAATCGGTCCAGTCGTTTGAGAGAAGTTCAGTGACATACACACTCACACAAGAATTATATATATAAAGATAGATACTCAGTCGGGTATTATCGTTGTGACCGTTCTGCCAATTTATTCCGGAGTGGATCACGTACTTTCATTTTGAATGTGAGGCGGTTTGTGGACATCCTGATTTCGGTAGGTAGCGCATTCCATAGAAGAACTGACTTCACGAAGAAGGAAGAATTGATGAAATTAGAGGTGTGAGGGGGGCAAAGAAGAAGCATATTGTTCCTTGACCGAAGGTTTCGGTCATGGTTTGAGCATAAGAGACGAAAGTGAGGTACGAGGTACTCAGATAACGATGGGGAGTAAAGGAAAGAAAAAAGAGAAGTGAGTGCACGCAAACTGTCGAATTGGGAGCCATTGCAGCTGGGAACGTAAAGCAGACACATGGTCATACTTGCGAAGATTGAAAACGAATCGAATGCAGTTATTGAGAAGGCGATCTAGTTTATTAAGGAGGTCTGCATTCAAGTCAAAATAACACACATCACCATAATCGATCAGGGGAATTTTTAGTGACTGCATAAGCGTAGCCTTGGTTTTAGCAGGAAGGAAATTTTTAAGACGGTACAAAGCGCGAAGACACGAAGTAACTTTCTGGCTGACATGTGTCACTTGTGCCCGCCAATCAAGTGTAGAGTCCATATATAGCCCCAAGTTTTTTACTACTGCACTCAGAGGTATCGTCTGGTTGTTGTAGACAACTGGAGGCATGGCTGCCATATCCAACCTACTTAGCATTTGTTTGCTCCCCACGACGATCACTTGACATTTGGTAGGATTAACAGATAATCCAAACCTCGTTGACCAGTCCCTTATAGATTCTAAGTCTCTGTTCATTTTCTCAATGGCATATGATATGTCCTCAACAGTTGACTGCGTGTACACTTGTAAGTCATCAGCGTACAGGTGATACGCACACCGAAGGTTATAGGTTATGAGATTAATGAAAATTGAAAATAATAAGGGATATAATATGCCGCCTTGAGGGATGCCAGTGTGAAGATCACACCAACTAGACGACACGTTATCGATATGTACACACTGCTGACGTCCCTGAAGATAAGAGGAGATCCATTCCAGAGCTTCCGAGGAGACCATGAGATAGGAGAGAATGGCCAGTAGGATCTCGTGAATAACGGTACAAAATGCATTCGAGAAATCAATCAAAGCCAGCACAGTGACTTTGGTGTCCTCCATACCCTCTCTAATATCGCTAGTCACTTTGAGGAGATCAGTGGTAGTGCTGTGAACGGGTCTAAACCCAGATTGTAAAGGACTAAGAGACTTATTCTGATATATAAACTGAGAGAGCTACTTAAATACACAGGCCTCTAGCACTTTAGAAAGAAAGGGATGTATAGAGATGGGTCGAAAGTGTTCAGGGAGTGTGGGGGTATTTTTTTTTTGGTAAAGGGATGATGTACGCCTTACGCCAGAGGGAGGGAAAGGTTCCAGAGTCAAGTGAAAAATTTATAATGTGAGATATTGCTGGTAGAATGTGATCAAGGATGGTAACAATCATGCGACGGCTAATGCCGTCACATCCCATCCACATCCACATCCCGAATATAATTCTTGTAGTAAAATTGGTATACTTACATTCCTCATTGTCATCATCTTTTATGTTCACCATATCAATGGAGTCCCTGATATCATCCAAAGTCAACAAGGGGCAGGCACACTGTTCCCTAATTTTTACCTCCAGAGCAGTTCCTAAAGCTGCTAGATAACGACGCCGACAATGTGGCCGTAAACCTTCTAGATGTATTTGGTTAGAGTTAAGCGTATTCCATACAGCTATATCATCACCCCTATCTACCGCTTCTGAAACTGAAGCTACAGCCAGCAAATAACTTACTGATGCTGCTATTTCACTTTCATTTAAACTCTTTTCTAATTCATATTTCTCCAATTTCATTTCTTCATACAAGAGCGGGATTGCAAACCTCTGAACTTTAAAATTCAACTCTAAATTGGGATTGTTTAAAGCTGCATATAAGTCTTCAGGTGTCCCCTCGTCTAGAGCTTTGTTAACGCCATTTATAGCCATTTTATGATCCATGTGATCGGAAGATTTACGATTGCCTTCATTGATAATATTCTGAAATATTTTGTGCCAATTTGTAACACTCTCTACATCTATGTCTTTATTGCATTCATTTATTTCTTTGACAACGTCACAGTAAAAATCCACATTTTCAGAATTGTAATCTTTAATTTTTACCCAATCTTCATTAAATATTTTGTGTATAGCATTAATATCTCCGTTTTGAGACGATGAACATAGGTTTTTCCATAAATATTTGTAGTTAACAGAAGTTATGTGTCCTTGGATTTCAACAAGAGTAAGCAATTCATCATATTCATCTGGGATGTAACTATCATTGAGAGAGTGATTATGAGCAGCTTGTATTTTCTCAAATTTTGCAGCTTTCAAAACTTTTTTGTATTGTTCTATTAATCTGTTCTGAACATGTTTTAGTTGTAATTGTGGGTTGAGTAAAGCTGATGTTATTGATTTATCTTTGTCTAGAAGTTGATTTAATTCGACTATAGCGTTATGTAAGCTAGAACCATAATTACTATTACTTTTCGATAATAAGCCCCCAATCTTTTGAAACATTGGAAGAGGGTGAATGCAATTTTGCAAGTCTTTTGAAACAGAGTCCAATTCTTCATCTATTTAAAAAAAAATGGCAATCAATAAGTGTTTTAATAACATGCAATACAGTCATATAATATAGTACATACCAGTAAATATGGCTTTTCCAAATACATCATGAATGAGTGGAGCTTTTCCAAGTTTAAACAAATGAGAGCTAAGAGCATGTATGCAATATATTACTCGTGGCATGTTTTTATTGTCATAAATATCCGTTGTTTCTGGTTGAAATGTCTGTAAGTAATAATCAAACATAAACAAATGGCTCCCTATTTTTATAAGTTTGTAAAATAATGTTTAAAAATTATCAGATTCTAATCTATAAGTAAGTTTTTAATGTATAAGTTGTAAGAATAAACCAGATTAGTTCATTCAAAGGTATTAACAGATAAAAATAGGGCGGCCTTAGACCTGAGAGGGGGTTGATCTATCAACCCCCTCTCAAAGTTCTAACTTTCCACTAGTCCTTATTAGGACCAGTCTCTATCAGCGTAAAATATCGTGTAGTTTTCCGCGTTGTATTGTTCCTGTGGAGTCACCTTCAAGTCATGTGCAACCAGTGCAACGATGACGGCATTCGGTAAGACGCTTCATAAGATAATCCTGAAAGATACAGCCACTGTTGCCCATGTCGTAGAGTCTAACAGCGACAAAGTATGGGTCATGTATCTTGGACTAGTCCTGGCTTGGGATCAAGGGACTGGAGAAATCGAGAACCAGTAATTTCAAATTTGCCAGATCTTCATGGAGGAGTGGAGAAAAAGGTCTAGGCAACAAAGCACGCAGTAAGATCCATTTTGGAAGATTGGTTCGAAAGGAAATGCAGGGCCCTCTGTAACGCAGGTGATCAATGTGATTATTGGGCAATGATGTTTCAGAGATCACCTGTATCTGATCTGCACGGAGTCAACGTAGCATCCGCCAAGGAGTACTCGATAGTTTTCATAATTACGACCAAGGTAAAAAGGGAGAACGCGTGGAGCTTCCCACCTCATTTGGTGAGCAAATTATGTGAACACAGAAATAGTTTGGAACTTTCCGGTGGACCTGAAAGCTCTAAACTATTTTTCGAACAGGCCACTTCCTACCGGTAAAATATGCTTCGGTCCCCAACATACTTGCATACATGGGTAAAACAGGTGGCCACCCATCACGAAAAAAGAAAGAGCAGCTCGTCTTATTAAAAGCCGTTATCTCCTATTTTAAGTGCAATTTTTAAACATTTGATAAGTTGGTTCGATTGCGATACAATACAATGCTACCAGTACAAACCCCAGTATAATGACTGATGTAGAAACTTTCCACCCAATGAACATGTTTGCCTAAGGCACTCTGTATACTTATTCCGCCTCTGCTCAAAATAAAGCTACCAAAAAAAAATGTGGAATGACTATCATCAAACGCTACTTTATCTAAATCCTTTTCTTTTAATAGAGTACGGTCATCAGACTACAATCTGAGTACTAGATGAAATTCAAGTTTTATAGATAGATTGTTGCATAGTTAGAGCTATGGACTATCTTTTATAGTATCATTTAGATCACAAGTCATAAGAATAAAAAAAAAAGTACAATTTAACATAACTTCTCTTTTTAAATGGGCCGAAATAAACAAAATTTGGGTATTAATATTTAATTCAGGTTTAATAAATGTATATTATTGGTAGATGACTACAAATTTGATACAGACCTGAAGTATTTTAATTCATAAATAAACCTGTCATTATTATTTAAGTATTATAAAAATTCTGTGAAAAAATTCTGTGGATTATTTAGTATTATTTGTTAGAAGCATTGGATAATTATATGCTGCCACATATTGGGAAAGAGAAGAAATTTTTAGAGGCTGAACCTGTGGTTGAGAAGGAAATTATAACAATGATTATTTATGTTATTTATTTGAAATGATAAATTCTATTTAATATTATTGATTTTATCATCATATTAGGTATACTTGATTAGGAAATAATGTTTCAATAAATAAATCTAATCGGAATGTAATGGAAGAGACCTACATATGTCCAGCAGTGGACAACAATAGGCTGATGATGATGAAACAAAACAAAATTCAAAATGTCATTGTTTGATATCCAACATTAATTTATAATAAATACCAACAAAACTATTACAAGCTATTTGAATTTTAAACTGTCTTTTTGAGCCTTTTGGTCTAGTGTTGCAGGTTTGATACTGACCCAGGACAAATCTGTATGTGGTAAACACAATAATTTCTCCTGTGTCTGAATGTAATATAATCTATAATGAAATATGGTATATTTGTTTATCATCAGCCTGGTCAGTATACTCTTGCCTTGTTTAAGGTCCAATGGATGTGTGTGAGAGATGTGTGATGGTTTTTTTTTATTCTCAATAATATGTTTTTCATCATCAACAGCCTTCAACAGTCCACTGCTGGACATAGGCCTCTCTTTAGAAAGGAGGTTTTGGCCTACTATACCACGCTGGCCAGATGGGTTGGTATAGGATTGGTTTCAAGTTTTCCTTATCGTTGCATTGATGTTGTCTTGCGTAGTTTATCCCTTAGTCGCCTTTTACGACACCCGTAGGATGAATAGGGGTGGTGACACTCTGTATTCTTAATCCGTCATCACATGGACAATAACATAGTTTTCTATGTTTATGATATGTTTTTAACTTAGGAATATATTACTTACCGCAGGCAGTTCTGTCTTTTTAAGAACTTGCAGAAATTTATTTATATTGTCAGTATGTTTAAATTGTAATCCCATAATCTAAAACATAACATTAAAAATTATTTAATTATTAATAGACTTAATTTAACTAGAGAAAACTTATGTGGACAATTATATTTACCTTATATCGTTTCTGATCGATGTCATAAATTTTGTTTAAAGGAAGTAGTTCAGGCGAAATAAAGTTACCAAGCTTAGCCAGATAGACCCCATTTCGTAAACTTTCTTCAAACTCAGTAGCGGCGGGCAGTTTTTCTTTCAAACATGCTTCTAGCCAAGTCTTCGCTTCCTCTAAGCGACAAAGGTATTCATATGCGATAGTTCTTTGTCTTATAATATCCATTTCTAAACCTGTCTTTCGAATATCGGAGTCACCTAGATTTATGAAACATAAAGTTAATTGCATAAATTTTATATAAGGTGTAAAGTTTAATTATTAAATTAGTATTTAAAACCATTTTTAATAACACGAGTTTTGGATAAGCACTTACAGTCGTCAATTTTACCAATATGTACTTCTTCAGAGTCCTTTCCCATTTTGTTAGATAATTCACAATTTTGTCTGACGTTATTAATAACATTTAAAGCAGAATTATCGGTCGTAGTATTTAAATAGATATCTTGTTAGTATCGTTAGTTTTACTTTCAAAACAACACAGGCGGTTATTTTTGATTTGTAGTTTGACAGTTAACTTCACCTTTTCCAGTTTTACCACAGAGTGTCATCAAGAGGGGTTTAAAAAAAACAATACTTTCAGTATATTTTTAATATTTTCACTAGTTGAGCTTAATTAGTCTAAACTGATGGGCACTTTTTCGTTCTAAGGAATTTTATTATGAACACATCAACATATTTATAAATAAATAAAATAACTAAATAAATGTTTCGGACATTTTACACACAACGCCATCTAGTCCCCAAACTAAGCAGCGCTTGTATTATGGATAACTAGACAGCTGATTTAAATATATAAACATACTTTTTTTTGTAAATACATACATAATATACATAGAAAACAAAACAACCAAACTCTAAAACAAATATTTGCGGATCACACAAACATTTGGTCCGATCCGGGAATCGAAACCGAGACCTCTCGATCAGCAGTAGCATACACTAACCACTAGACCAACAAGGCAGTCAAAATATCACGCCGTATATCCGTATTCGTATCCACGGATATCCGCGGAAAAAAAAGATTCTCATCCATGGAGCAGTGCATAGATGGGAACTGTCCGTAAGTGGCATAATTGGGAATTTGGGATATTCTCAAAATACGATAACATCATCATCAGCCTATCGCAGCCCATTGCTGGACATTAGCCTCTCCAATTAAATAATTATGTTAATAATATTCCCTAAATTCAATTTAAGCCCTACAGCACTAAACCAAAAACTTTACGGTAATTAAACCGCATTATACAATAAATATTGTAATAGCTTATATTTCAAAGTAATCAAATTTCCGTGTGGTCCCTAGCCTTTTACGTCACATTTTTTTTCTAATTTACAAAGAAAACTAAAACGTAGTTTTATTACATTCTCTTTGAAGAAAACTTACATATGTCAAAAACATTTGAATGATAATGTTACCAAACAATTTTTTATCGCGGCCCCAACTGAGCTACAATAGACTGAACTGGATTTAAATGGCAAAACAAAGTAAACCTTGCCTTGAAGAAACGGATGTAGCTAAGGACGAAGCTGAACCTGAACCTATACCAGTTTGCAAATGTCTTATAGATGCAGAGTCATCAGAACAAATTGCTGTATCACCGCGAAAACAGAAAATTTTATCTACTGTCGCAAGAACTGAAGAATATCTACGCGAGCGTCGCATTCCTGAACTAATAAGATTTCTTCTTACTAAGGTCATAGCCGACGGATCTAATCGGCCCATTGAATTCCTTGAGAACTTATTAAATGAAGCTATGTTATTCCGTGCTGGACACGGATTGCCTCCAGTCTTATATGAAGACAGGCATGTAAATTTATTTAACTTTATTATATATGGGGCCATGCATTTATTACGGTAGGTGAATAAGGTGTGGAGGGTGGTCGACCTTGTCTTGTTTTTTCTTACAAGGGAGTGAAAAGGGTGTCTTATGATCGTAAAAACTATCTTTTAAGATCATAAAAATATGCGAAGTTGAGTAGTTTGTATCCAAAAAAGTATGTTTATCATATATTTAAAATTCTCGTTTCACAATGTTCGTTCCCATACTCCTCGGAAACGGCTTGACCGATTCTTATGAAATTCTTTATGCATATTCCCTAAGTCTGAGAATCAGCTACTATCTATTTTTCATACCCCTAGGACGCGAGCAGAGCCGCGGGCATCAGCTAGTGTATTTATATCAGTTGTTTAGTACCTTTAATACAAGCTATGCTTAGTTTGAGATTAGATGATATTGTTTGAGATTAGATGTCCTAAATATTTATTCATTTAGGTGATTTCATTCAACATGATTGTAAATATTGCGAAAAAGTTGATATTTTATAAAATAAAGGTCAAAACCAGAAACAGATTCATTAATTGTTTCTTTTAAATTCTAACTTAATAAATATGAAACAAAGGGGTTCACATATTCTTACTTTTTTCTTATTTATGTTTAAAACTACTGAGTAATTGTAATCACTAGATTCTACAATGTCTTATAATCGAGACCTTTAGATTTGATTCAGCATTTGAAGTTTGATCCTAATTTGTTTTTGCAGGCACATTAAAGCTGTTATTAAAAGCTTCGATCCAGGTAACCGTGGTTGGCTAACCTCTGGACAAGTCCGAAGAGCATTTGTTACACTTGGTTTAACTCTTGCCAAGCCTATAGACGAAAGGATGACAACTGATGTGCTTTTCGAATTACTGAAAAGTACTCAAGAAAATGAGCTTTTCAATTTATTGACAGCTGGAGTTTGTCAAGTCGACGACTCACACGAAGAAATCGAATTGAAAAACGGCTTATCTAGAACAGATTCATCAGTTCTATAAAATTGTTAGGTTCTTCTACTTTATTTATTAGGTACCTAACCTGTAATTTCTTCATTTTATTAATAAAGAAAACAAAATTTAATTGATAAATGTTATTTATTTTTGTAAGTATATCTGTAACACATACTTTAACAAAAAGCTAGTAGTCTAGTCGACAAGTTGAAAATGGTACAAAATAGAGATCAGATACTGCTCTTAAAATTATGTGCATTGGATCCGGAGTGACGCCTAGTAAAATGTGCCAAAAGCGTGTATTATCACATAAAAATTGCAAAATAAAGCGGAATATAGATAATAGATATGTAAGTATATATATATATTCGTAGTATACACAAGCTACTACTGTAATGTACTAAATTAAACTATAAATCAAGCAGCATATAAATAAGAAAGAAAAATTAAATTAGGTTAGAAAATGAATGAAGATTGAAAATAATCGAAAATAATTTGGGCGGTAGGCCAAAAAGTTACCTTTAAACGAAGATAAAAAATGGCATTTGGGCGGTTTTCAAAATTTTGCTCAGGACTATTTTGCCGTGTCCTACGAGTTTGACCATTGATTAAAAGGCAAAAATGTAGGAAGTGAGTATCAAATTATTTTACGTTAGGGTAAAATGTTTAACTTACTGTAAAAAAAAAGATAAACTTAAGACTTAAACGGAAAACATATTTTAATATTTATTAAAATACCAAATATTATCCTACTTTTTTATGTGTCCTTCATCATATCCTGGATTTTGATTACGTATTTTGGAGAATATATAAGCTATATTTGGATATCTTTAGTATTACTCGATTGAAATAACTCATTTTATTTGTTTTTAAATAAAATATAATAAGGTTGTAGTATATTTTTCTAATATAAATACTGACATTATCGGATTTAAAAAACTGGCCACAGCGGACAGTCCTGTACGTAACGGTATGATTTTTTATAGAATAACAATAATATTGTCTTTGGCTCTAACTATTTTTAAGCAATGCCATATTGACGATGTTTTTATCATTCCTTCGTTCTTTTCCTTTGAATTAAAACTGAAGAAATTCAATCGTCAACACTTGCGTTCCGTGACGTGCGTGACGGGTCTGTTTTGTTTGTCCGGTACGAACATTGATTTTGAAAGGTAAGACCCACAAATTTTATATACTACTTGTGTTAAATTATAAGTAAATATGTTGTAGATAATGAATGTGTACTAGTAAACTACTATAATCAACTTTTTTTATACCAAAAAAACATTTAATGACAAGTCCGCGTTATACGTAACGTCCAGGACGTGACGTGATGTATAAGGTGGACTAAAAACGTTACGTACTGGACTCGTAAAGATGCGTTCATACTGTCTTGTGCAATTTAATATAAATTAAAAATATAATCCACCCAGAGAGGTAAACTCATTACCTTTATAGGATCTAGTCACCTCATGGTGAGCAGGTTTCCTTATTATGTTATAAATATCCTATTTAGAGTAGCGATAAAGAGGGTGAACCCTAACATTCCTCACATCCTCGGCACTTCCTTACAAATTAATTTATTCCTACTCAGGTAAATTATGCCGTTGACTGGTGCCGAGAGAGACAAAAACAACGTCGATATGGACAAAAACAAAGAAAATGAAGAAAAATACAACAAATATAAAAAGAAAGAAGTCGAAAGACTGAAGAACATAAACTCAAGGTAAGTGAACTAAATAAGGAAGAAAAGGAAAAAAGACGGAGAATTTGGAGATAACAAAAAAGGAATAAAAGGGAAAATAAAAAGGTAAATAATACTAAGCCAGCTGTTCCAGTGACAGTGCCAGAGATGCAAGATAATACAAAATTGAAGAAAAAACAGAGATTGAATTACCGAAATTATAAAAGATATCAAAGGACATTAAAAACTTGTGAAAGGTTAAAGAAAGTTATTAGTAGTTTAAGTAAAAATAGATTTCGTCTAGAGACTAAACACAAAAAGATGATTGAGCTATTGGAAAATGAAAAAGTTACTCTAAAAGAAGACCAAACAATCACGCAGAATTACCTACTTATTGGTTCCCTATTTTATTTTTGTTACTACTTATTTGACATTTTTTTGTATCTGTTGGATTTTTTTGTAAGTTAAGAAGTATTGTTACCTACTTAATGTGAAAATGAAACTGAGATAGACTTGAATCCCCTAAGTTTTTTGTAAAATATATTTTTAAAATGCTCAAATCAAAACAGTCTGTGATATTGACTAATTTTATAGAAATAAGTACAGTAAGTGATGTGACTTAAATAATAATTATGTCACATCACGACGTTTTTGAAATGTTGAATAATATTGTGAAATGACTAGAAATTGTGCTCGTTGTAAACATAGCTTTAGAGTTCCTAAACGTAACGACTGTTGTCCACATACGTAACTGTCCTGTTTTGGCTGTTATAGTTTTTATTTTTTTGTAAAAAACCTTTGGGAGTTATGTTTTTGTTAATATATATTCAATGTCTTTTTGTTATTTTTTGTATTTAAAAAAACTTACCTATAATGTTAGTCTTTCAGAATAGTTATTTATTCACAAAGTTTGATAGTCCAGAGTGCCGTTTAGTTACGTACAAGACATATTTTATATTTTAAACAGCACTAAGAGGCAAGATATCACAAAGTGGTATTAAATTTTAGAAGTTTTTATGTTGTTGATTAATTATAAATAAAGCTGATTAACTTTGATATGATTGAGTTATTATTTACTTTGAATGAAAATGTAACGTACAAGACCCCTGTATTGGCAACCCGCACTATAATAATACATTAAATAGAAATTATACTCATTTAACATTGTTTGATTAAGGTTTTTCTTAAACCTTAGTTCATTGTAAATGTCTACATTTCATCGTTTATTTAAAATTTTGTTATGAAAATAAATGGACATCCTGTACGTAACGGAGCAAAATTTTGAAAAACGCCCATTTAGTTTTTTGCCAATATTTGATAAACTATTAATGTTAAAGAAATTTCAAAAAAATATTCTGAAAGAGGAGGAAATTTACAATAAAAAACTCATAACTCCCGGAACTCGTATCTCCATTATTTATAATTTTAATTTAATGCTCTTCGCGCGACATTTTTAGGTTGCACGCGTGGAGTCAAAAGCGAGTACGGCACATTAATTAATTTGAAAAGGTAATGAATATGTTTTTTTAAATTTGAAAAAAATATGGTGTACTCTGAACACTATAAATAATTTATTCCCGTTGGAAATTTTACTTAAAGTTAAACAATTGTTAACTAACAAAATTTTCTCTATCTTAGTTGTAAGTGAAAAAAAATGTAAATAATGCTCGTGAAAATTTTTCGCTTCGTTTTAACTTTTATGGCGCAATCTTGTTATGTAGGTGTGTATGTAAGAAAAACCCTACGAAGCGAAAAATTTTTACGACCATTATTTATCCATTTTTTTTATAGATTAAAGTTTTTTTATACTTACACTGTCGTGTAAATTAATAAAGCAATATGCTGTAACATCATAAATACATAATGAATTTAGAATGGTCGAAGAAAAGAAAGCGCAGATAAGGTTAGGGGTGGGAACTTGCTTCGAACCTTCCAGAGATGTGTAACTCAGGAGTGATTGATTTAAAAGATGTATAATCTGTCAAAATGCGGAATCACTCTTTAAATCTTTGGATTCGAAAACACATCTCTATCTCACTACGATAGGATTGATTTTAGTTACATACATGGAATGACGAAAACTAACAGATCAGATACGTAGATGTAGTATGAGACAATAGATACAGGATATTGTGAATTGAAAAGAGATAACATGCGCACTCTACGAAATACAATGACGATACATAGTAAATTAGACTCTCTAGCGTTAGAGTAAAGCTTAAAACCGATTGCGAGTATATGAAATTCGGTTATAAAAAGTACTTTATAAAATCTTTGTATTCTACTTACTTTGTATCTTGTATCTAGATACAGATTTTTGACCACGATTTGGCTTAATTTTTATATGTATACAGATTTTAGAATGATGTCGTATTTTGTGATAAAACTAATAATTTGAATTATTATGAATTCCTCACCCCAGTGCTGCGGTTGGAAGGATATTTTCTGCAATAAACTTGATTGAAACTAAAACCTAAAATTTAAATAAATTAATTCATTAACAAAAACAATTAACCTTTAAATAGGAATAGTTAAAAAAACAAAACGAGTTTGAAAAGTTTTATAGCGATTGTGGACAATTTATATATAATAAAAAGCGTTTATCATGTATTGAGGGAATGAAAGAATCAATACCTACATGGATCAATAGATATATTTGCATCATATTAGACTTGTGTAACTCAGGAGTGATTCGTTCCACTGAACTGCTCATTTGCAGTGAACGAATTGAACTCGTTCAACTCTGTGGAGTATTTCAACTCACCAACTCATCGCTCCCGCTCTGATTCAATACGAATTTACGAAACCGAGTTCTTGTGATTTCTTTGTTGTTGCATTCACGCACACTGCCTACTGTATAGCGCTTTCTTTTTCTATATATGTTCGCCATTTTATAAACAAATATTTTAGTCTTTATTTGTTGTACGAGAGCGTTTATTTTAGAATAGCAATCCTTATTTTTATTCAATATTGCAATTTTGTTGCCGTTAAGTAGTTTGTTTGTGAACTGAACTTCAAAAGGATTCCGAAACTAAACTTACGCATTATAGTAATATTGTTTTTTACTAACAGGTAATTACGTCAATCGCAATTAGTATTTGAAATTATTATACGTTGTAAGTATAAGTTTGAAATAGTATAGGTAGATATTGTCACATTTAAAGTGAAATCTGTAAGATATTATTTATATTTGTCACTTTAATTGTCGACTGACAAAACATCCAACAACAAGACTAAGTAGACACCACATGAGGCTTAGGACTCTAAGCCTGAAGAAAGTATGAAGGGAAATTGAAATATCCAAATCAATAAACTATAAACATTTACTCTCGTTCACAGTTCATGAACAATGCAACTCACAGAATCACAGAGCGAAATGAACTGCTGAGTGATTTAGATGAACTAGTTCATTTTACTGAACGAGATTTGGTGAGTTGAATCTTTAATGTGAACTGTGTTGCCCAAGTCTACATCATATCACTCTTTTAAACCGGGTATGTCCCGGCCTGCAAAAATGAAAATTTCGATATAGAAAAAATATATATTGATAGATCTTAATTAGCCCTTTCGCACTACGTTCATTATTATAAGAGCCCCTCTTTCGTTTTCCCAGGAAAAACAAAATATCATTTGACTTTGTTCAAATTTTCAAATACTCGTATCTCTTTCAAATATGGTTATTTTTTAGCCTACCAAGCGTAGAACAATTGCCCCTGAGCTGTTTAAATTGCCCTCGAGTCAATTATTATAAATGTTTAATAATAATCCTATAAAAAACAAAAAAACCGTAATGGGATTTATTTGCGCATTGCGCATGCGCGTTAGAAATATTGTGGGGATAATGTTGAGGGTATCGTTATCTCACTCGCTCGTGGTCCTCCAGATTTCCTAAGGATGAAAATGTGCGTGAAATGTGCTTGAAGCCTACTTGACAACAAAATTCGGTAATAGCAAAGCTATATGTAAAAATATTTGAACATTACAGCACATAAAATATAATGATAACTAAACTAATGTAATGATAACTAAACTGATAACTAAAGAGAAAAGTTAAGTAATTTCTTTATTTTTTATTTTATTTTATAAATGAATCAAGCCTAATCCTTGATCTTTCGTTTTGAGGGCCTGATATTCTAATCTAACCATATTTGACAGATTTGTTAAACGTTTGGAACAGTAAACGAAATACAATTCTTCCTTATTAAAGGGGAATTGTTTTAACCTGACAACATTAATATTTGATATGATATGTACTTTGTTTCTATGTTTGCGTGTACGCTTATGTCAAATCTATAGTATTCTTTGTCTAAGTACACTACCAGTACCTACTAAAGTCGTCACTAATATAAAACAGGCCCGATAAGACCCCTCCCCCCACCCCAGCCTGTAAATTTGAGATAAATAAATAAAAAAAAATACCAATCGACGTATCATATATAGCACTTTCAAAAATTATATATTATTAAAATAGCACCCTCTTAGTTTACGAGTAAAAAATTAATAAAGATACTACATGCTACACCGTCTATAGATATCACTTGAAATACTTCGATTTTCATACTTTTTGCAATGTGGAAAAATTGCGCTTATTCAAAATAAATACTGAGATACAAGTTAAAATTGAGATTATATTCGACGTAAAAATAAAACAAAGTTTTAATTTGCATTGTCAACTCACGTTTACTTACTAGAATCCTATCGTAGGTTATCACAGCTATAGTTTGAACGACCATTAATGGGTAACGGTAATTTTGCAAGGTTATCAGAATTTTAGGGATAACGTATATCAGCCTTTTGAAATGATCCCATTTGTCGAGGAAATTTAATTTGATTGTGTTTTATTATTCTCCTGATTTCCTAAGGATGAAATGGTGACGAAATGGTGCGTAAAATGTGGTTAAAGGCTACTGGACGATTGGGCAATAGCAAAGCTATATGTAAAATATTTAAAAGTAAGGATACATTACAGCACAAAAAATATGCTGATAACTAAAGATAAAAGAAAATAAACTTATTTCTATAACAATCAACATATATATAACAATCTTTTTTAGGGGCCATTAAATACTATAAGCTTAGAAAACTTGTTTTATTTACAATTAAATCAATCTCGATCCCAATTACATCCTCAGCTTTTTATGGGTTCTAATCTAACCATATTTGACAGATTTGTTAAATGTTTCGAACAGTATTTAGTAAATAATTAAAGGGTGAATTGTTTTAACCTGGCAACATTAATATTTGATGTACTTTGTTTCTGTTCCATATATATATGGGTACACGTGTACGTTAATGTCAAGTCTATAGTTATTCTTTGTCTAAGGTCTGTGTTGGATTGATTGACTTCACTTGACTTTGACTTGACACTTGACAGTCGACTCTGTGTTGTGTATTATATTCTTTGAAGTTCTGTGAAGTACTTTAAATATTTTATTTATTGTTTACATTTTACACAATATTGGAGAAGGTTGAAAAATTAAAAACTTAACCTTTTTTATTTTAAAATTACAAAAGTTATCAAAATGTGAAAATTTGTTACAATTGCCTAAGAAGTTTATAACGAGGTTTTCAGATATAGTTTTTTCACCTATAGTTTTAAAAATTATCATATGATGGATAGAATGTTTTTTATTGGGATTATAATTCACTTAATCTTTTTGTTTTCTATCTTCGATATATATTTTAAATCACCTATTGTAAAGAATGTGGACTCCTATCATCCTCAACACGAAGAACTTGCGGAACGTCTTGTACTTTTTATGGTTGATGGACTTAGAGCAGAATCATTTGTTAATTATTCGACAATGCCTTATTTAAGGTATGTAAAACAATTCTTTCTTTAATTTAGAAATACAAAGGATTACTATTTCAAAATTTTGTTTATACAGGCTGGAAAAGACGAGTACCGAAAACGAAAGGAACTGGTTCAGCACTCCAAAATTTATTAAAAAAAATAAGATCAAAATAAAAAAATAGCTGGAGAAAACTAGTAACTAGCAATGTATTGCGAGCCATTCCCGTAGCTCTGTGAATGCTTATTTACTAATATACGTAAAATTGCTAATGCCTACTAAGTACGTAGTAAGTTGATAGTTGGTACCTACTTTACTTTAGTCCACCAGAACGTCGGTCAAACTAGAAATGGCTCCTCTCGTTTGTTTCACACAAAAGCAAATAGCCTGTATCTTCTTTAAGAGTATTGAGATTTTTCGCTAAATCTATTCAGAATCATAGTCTGATTTCAAGATTTCGGTAATACTCTTTTGAACCCTGTATATTCATTTTGCAAGTGAATCCCTAAAAAAACTAAATTAAATTAATTTATATTTCAGACATGTGGCGAACACTCATGGAAGGTGGGGAATATCAAATACTCAAGTACCCACAGAATCACGTCCTGGCCATGTGGCAGTAATAGCAGGCTTTTATGAAGACCCTTCTGCTGTAGCTAAAGGGTGGAAAGAGAACCCTGTTGATTTTGATTCTGTTTTCAATCAAACATCTTTCACTTGGTGCTGGGGAACCTATGATATTGTTAATATTTTTACAAAAGCTGATGTTACTCATCATATAGTAGTCAATGATTTTGACCCTTATGATGACAATTTTTCTACAAATAAAAATACCACATTATTAGATGAATGGGTATTTGACAATGTTAAAACTTTTTTTGAAAATTTAATGGATGGTAGTGTTCTCAGCAAGAATTTAAACCGAAATAAAATTATATTTTTCTTACACCTCTTGGGGACTGACACGGCAGGACACACTCATAAACCTAAAACAAAGTAAGTGGTAGCAACTAGTAATGGAAATTAATGTTAATTAGACCGAATTGCGAACCTCTGTTTAACCCGTGGGTATCATCAAAGGCGACTGAGGGACATAATATGTATGTATGCAGGATAACAGCAAAGAGGAGGAAAACTAAATAAATGCTATACCAACCAGTTTCAACCAGTGTAGTTTCTAAAGACAGGCCTCTGTGCAGCAGTGTACTGTTAAAGGCTGTTAATGAAGACTTAATAGGATTTAAAAAATCTCTTTTCATGTTAATTCAAAAATCAAAATGTTTTATTGTCACAGCATTAGCAAGATTACATAGTGAAACTGTCTCTTGGCTTCCAAACTAAGTAAAACTTGTAATATGGAAGCCAAAGTAAAACTTGTAATATTCATGCTTATATTATTTGCTGAAAAAATTTAAACCAAGTATTACTGAGACTATCACATAACTGATTTTTCACATTAAGGTCAACATTAGATTTTATATTTTATATTCTGAAAATACCTTTTATGAAAGTTATGAGATTGAAAGTTAATTGGAACTAAATTAGATCTACTTAAGCATAAAACAGCCATGTCCCTATTTCAAGTAATGCAGAAACCAAAAACAACAGCTAAGTAATAGGGTTTTTTTCTGCAGGACTCATAAGTAGTGATATGTCCGTTTTCTGCATAACTCAATCCAATCCTAGTTACATTTTTAATATGAGAAATTAACTTTAGGTATTACATGTATAAGCAAGTTGTAACTTATTTATTTGTTGTTTACAGGAATTTCTTAACAACATTAAGTTATGTTGATGAGGGAATAAAGGAAATTGAGAAAGTTATAAGAGATTACTACCATGATGATGGCAAAACTACATTTTTAATGACTTCAGACCATGGCATGACTGATTGGGGTAATTACTAATTTAACTTAATTAAAAATAAACCTTTTGCTAATAAATATTCTAAACATAAAAAAAACCTGGTTATAAAACATGTGTTGAAAATCATAATGAGGGCCCCATACTTTTGCAATGAAATATTAATATAATTAAAGATTTTGAATTTGCATTGTGCATATTGATATTTCTTACCAGAAAATAATTCTCAATAATTAGAAAAATCTATAGAAATAAATAAAATTGAAGATTGTAACCAACAATTTAGAATAAAATTACAATTTAAAATTGAAAAAATCTATCTTTATTTCATATCAAATTGTTTGCATGTTGATGTAACTTTAACCGACAGGTAGCTGATATTATGAGGAATAACTTAGCTGCTTTTAACTCACAATAAGTATATTTCAAAGCAAAATTAAAACTAATGAAATAGTGAACAATATTTGATTGAAAAGCACACTTCACTGTATCTTTTAATATAAAAATATTCTTATAATAACACAGTACAATTTTAGGTTCTCACGGTGCTGGAGATGATCATGAAACTCAAACACCATATGTTATCTGGGGCTCAGGAGTAAAACAGAAAAAATATGTGCAACAAGACCCTGAAACAATTGGGATGTCTTTAGAACACAGGTTTGACATTAATCAAGTGGATTTGGCTCCACTCATGTCCACTATCCTTTCTATCCCTGTGCCTGTAAATTCTAAAGTAAGTTAAATAGTGTCTCTTCTTGAAATCTATACAAATAAATAGAGCTTAAAGTAGATACTTTCAGCTGATGATTTAAGAGTAACTATAATCCCTTATCTAACTGGACAGTTTGTCCTAGGCACACATAGTCGTCAATAACTTCGAATGCAGTTTCCAATTTAAAAAATAATAATTAGGTAAGTCCAACTTGGAAAAGGTCAATCATCCGATCCAACTAGGTAAGGCAGCGTTTGGGAAGCTGCGTAACGTTTTCTCGTCCCAAAAACCGCAATGTCTCAAGACAAAAGTCTTTGACCAGTGTGTGTTGCCAGTGATGGCTTATGTTGTGGTCATAATGGCTCATAATGGGCCATACAAGAAGGCTTTGCTTAAAGTCATCTAGAGAGCAATGGAGAAGGCAATGCTTGAAGTTTCTGTGCGTGGTCGAAACAGAAATGAGGAGTTCCGCAGATGCACCAGAATCACCGATATTGCCCTAAAAATTGTTAAACTTAAGTGGCAATGCGCTGGGCACATTGCTAGCAGAAACCATGGTCGATGGGACTTTAAAGTCCTAAAGTGGCGACCATGTACCTTGCAGCAGACGCAGATGTTGGTTGTCCTCCCACAAGTTTAGTTTAGTTTAGTTTTTCTGGGCGGTTTCCGCACTTAGTCCTAGTTATTGGACCATTGTGCGTGAAGAGTTATTTCCCATTCACTCCAGCCAGCCTAGGTTGGTCCAGAAGGAATGCAGCCTCCGAAGATTACTGCAGGCTTCCCGAAATGTTGCCGGTGACTGTAGAATTTGTGCCCGTTGTTCGGCCACACTGCTGCATTCCATAATGATATGTTGTGGCGTTTCTTTTGCTTCCATGCATCCTCTGCATAGAGGGCTATCTGTTACTCCTATGGTATGTAGGTGTTTGTTTAGGAGACAATTTCCGGTTAGGGTTCCTATGATCTTGCGGAGTTTGTCTCTTCAATCTGATGAGGGTGCGGGCAAGCCTTTTATTGGGAGCTGATACAGCGTTCTTGGTTTGCCGACATCCTTCCTTATTTAGCCACTCTGTCAAGTGAGTTTTCTGGGTTCTTTCGCGCAGCCATGCTTTAATTTGGGCCTGAGGTATGGGTAGCAGAGGTTCCGGACCATGCACTTTTGTGTCTGCTCCCTTCTTTGCCAGCTCGTCTGCGGCGTCATTTCCCAGTGAGTTACTGTGTCCCTTTATCCATTGCAGAGTCACTCTGTTGGTTGCCGCAATGGTTTGGAGTGCATTATGGCATTCCATTATCAGGACTGAGTTTATTGTGTTGTTACGGAGGGCCTGGAGCACGGAGGCACTATCAGTGACGATTTTGATGTTGAAGTCACTGATGTCTCTGGCAGCAACCGCCTGTGCCGCTCTGGTAATGCCAATACATTCTGCCTGAAAGATTGTATTTAGCTTGTCTAGTGTTGCTGTTATCTTGATGTTTAAGTCGTCTGAGAAAACACCAGCTCCAGTACCAGTGTTGGTTTTGGAGCCGTCGGTGTAGATCCTGACTTCCACAGTGCCAGAGTAGTCGTTTTTTTCTGCGGAAAGCTGGATGTCGTATCTTCGATCAAAGATGTATTGCCCCAACATCTTGTCCATAGGCGCCTCAAGGAGCGGATTCTCCTTGATGCATATTTGGAGAATGTTGGAGTGGTTGTTGTTACATTTGATTTCCATATGCTCAGAGATCTCAGCCTCAGGGCTGCCACCTTTGCCTCTTCCTGTATCACCAGGTCTAGTGGTCTTAGGTTCAGGAGATACTCTAATGCGGCTGATGGAGTTGTTCTCATGCACCCTGTTGTTGCCAAGCTTGCCAGGCGTTGTAAGCTTTGGAGCTTGGATTTCACTGTGCTCAGTTGTGTCCTGGGCCACCACACAATTGAACCGTAGGTTATTGAGGGCCTGATTACTGCTGTGTATAACCAAAGGGTGATCTTTGGGTTAAGACCCCATCTCTTACCAACTATTCTTCTACACTGATTGAAAGCAATGCAGGCCTTCTTGGTTTTGGATTCGATATGACTCGCCCAATTTAATTTATCGTCAAGGATTACGCCCAGGTATTTCACTTGTCTAGATAGGGAGACTTTTGTTTAAAATAATTTTGGTAGTTGTAGTTCTGGTAACTTCCTCTTGTTGGTGAAAAGGATAAGTTCTGTTTTCTTCAGGTTTACTGACAGATAATGTTCGTCACACCATTTTTCCACAATCTGAAAGGCTGAGGTCATGACTTTGCATAGGACGTTCTCAGCGTTTCCACTTATCAGAATTGCTAGGTCATCAGCATAACCAATAGTAGTATATCCCCACTATCCGAACCGCCCTTTTGCCAACCAGTTCGGTAATCAACAAAACAAACAAATTATACAAAAATTATAACATAGAAATGTTTAGTGATGAAATTGGAAAGGGCCTGGGTCCCTTAATGTTAAATACACACTTGGGACATTCATTCAGTAATTATTGTATGCCTCACTCATCTTTTAATGGTATAATGGAAAAAGTTTTAAATTCCAAATCAAACTTCAATGTAAATACTTCATTAGTCATTTTTGTTGGTAACAGGGGAAATGTAAACAAGAAGAAATTCTTAGAGTATTTTGAATTATTATTACAGTTAGATGTAAATAAAATAGTATTGTTTACACTTCCTCTTAATAAAGGGTTGTCACAGGAGGAAAAAAATGTTAGACATAATTTAAATACAATGATGCACAATTTAACTTGCCAAATAAATGGGCCATATTGTAATAAATTTCATCTTATTGACACTAACAAGCTTGTTAGTAACAATATTTCATTGACAAAAGGTAGGCATTACCTTTCCAATTATTATAAGAGACAGATAGCAGTTTCGCTATCATATTATTTTTCTATTACAGCCAAGAACTTGGCTAAAACTGTTGCTTCTATTGAGCAAATTGACACCTGTAGTGACTTTGCCAATTCGTTGGCAGATAATTCTTTTGACATTTATAAAAATCTAAATGACATATCCAATAAGTTACCTGTTAATGTGATTGACATCTCAAATAATTTAAATTTACTGATAAGACAATAGAGACTACCTCTTGCATTATTAATTTGAACACTAGCAGAAAGTTCAATCATTGTAAATTAATTAAAAATAATAAGATAACTAATAAATGTAATATAATAGAGGCAACCTCTAACTTAAATATACCATATAGAATGGTATCAGAAACACCTAAAAGGACCACTTTTACTCTGGTGCATCAAAATATTCAAGGAATGTCTAGTAAGCACCTAGAGATTGAGTTGTTCATGAGCTGTGGCAAAATTGATATTTTTTGTGTTACAGAACACTGGCTTAAAAGTCATCAGCTCATGTTCAATTTCAGTAATCACACATTAGGTAGTTCGTTCTGCAGGGAGCATGCTGTACATGGCGGTTCATTGATTTTGCTTAGAAAGGATTTTAGTTTTAAGAACCGTACTGATATTGTGGGCTTCTCTGTTGAACGGACAATAGAGATAGCATGTGTAGAGTTAGAGCAACTTATTGTATTGAGTGTATACAGGCCTCCATCCTCATCGTATGTTAGTTTTGAAAAAACTTTGAATGAAGTCTTGCAGAAAGTATGTAAATCAAACAAAAATGTAGTTGTGTGTGGTGATTTTAATGTAAACATATTGGAAGATACATCCTTGAGTTCAAGGTTTAAAAACCTATTTAGATCATACAACCTTGATAACATCTTTCTGGAGCCTACCAGGATCACTGCCACCACAGCCAGGTGTTTAGATAATATATTTACTGACCTATTGCCACACACTAAAGGAATAATAAATAAACTACATTCTGATCACTGTGGACAGATGTGTGCGTTTGATATAAAAAATAAAATAGTGGTAACACGAGATATTACTGTGGTACCTAAAACTGTAACTCGTATGGAAATTTTTAAAAATAAACTGCTTAGTAAACTGCCGTGCTTGGGTTATAATGATGATCCTAATCAATTATATAATGCTTTTTTTAACATGTATTGTTCAGAATTTGAGTCAACTTTTACTCCTAAGAAGTTATCAGTTAGGGGTACTACAACCTTCAGTGAATGGGCCACGGTTGGAATATTTTTTTAAAGAACACGGCTTTATGAGCTTTATGAAGAACGAAATTATAACACTAGTGTAGAATTTCGAGAATATGTTAAACAATATTCCAATTTATTTAAAAAAATATGTCATCTCGCAAAGGTTAATTACTTAAAATCTAAAATTAGTAATAGTTCAAATAAAATTAGAATGACATGGGAAATAATTAATGCCGAAACTGGAAAAGTAAAGAACAAAGGTAATAATTACAGTCTTTTAGTTGATAATAAAGAAATAAATTCCGATTTAGACGTTGCCACAGCTTTTGAAAAATTTTTCACAGACATTCCAGTTTCGACCACAGAGTCATTGAATTCGTCCCCCACTATTGCAGAATCATTATTGAAAGAAAATATTAACATTTGTAATACTGAGTTTAGATTTAGTTGTATCACCGATAAAGATATTGTTAAAACGTTCAGTGCTCTTAGTGTAAAGAGAACCTCTGACCTTTGGGGTAATTCTGTACAAATAACCAAATCAATTATTAACGTAGTTGCATCAGATTTGGCCTTAATTTTCAATAAGTGCATTGAGTGTGGTGTATTTCCTGACTTAATGAAACACAGTAAGATCATTCCTTTGTTCAAGGCGGGTAGCACGTCCGATCCTACAAATTATAGACCCATTTCGGTGTTACCTACTTTCAGTAAAATTTTTGAAAAAATTATACTGGATCAGTTACAAACTCACTTTAGCGCAAACAAAATTCTACACAAGAAACAGTTTGGCTTCAGAAGAGGACGCTCGAATCCACCCTCTGGTGACTTGATCCACATTGTATTTTCTTAGGGCGTGGTTAATGCTATTGTGCATAGTTTTGTCAAACGCCCCTTCTATATCTATGAAGGCTGCGAGTGTTAAGATTTGTTCGTGATTACCGACTCTATTTTGTGGACCACTGCGTGTAGTGCCGACTCTGTTGATCTGCCTTTCCTAAAGGCATGTTGTTGTGGATGTAGCGGGGCATTTTCAAGTGCTCCATCTCTAAGATGTCGGTCCACCAGCCTTTCTAATGTTTTCAGAAGGAAGGATATTAGACTGTTTGGTCTGAAGGATTTGGCTTGTGTGTAGTCGTCTTTTCCCGGTTTTGGTAAGAAGACCACTTTTGCCTCTCTCCATTGTTTCGGAATGTATTTGAAAGCCAGGCAGGCTCTATAGATCGGTGTCAGATGTCTAACTGCCTGGTTTAGTTGCCATTGAAGTAGCGCCGGGAAGATACCGTCTAGCCCTGCTGACTTGAACGGTTGAAAGCTTTTCAGTGGCCTCCCACAAGGTGGTCCGATGATCCGGGCAGCACAGAACCGGTTGTTGTCGAGAAATTTGAAGGAGGCCTATGTTCAAAAGTGAACGTCTTTTGACTGAGATGATGAGGATGATAGCTACTTTTATTTTAGATTACCATCGCCACGCGGTGTGACCTGCAGTTATTGTTCTAAATTCCAAAGGTATAATATAACCTCTGATAGCACCTTGGGACTCAGCTAATTAATTATAAAAATAGATATTTGTAGTCAAAAGTATAGAAAATAATTGATTTATTAAATACTCTTCAATATTCTTTATTTTAGGGAAAATTGCCTACAGAAGTATTAAACATGTCATTGCCTAATAAAGCCAAAGCTATGTATAGTAATGCTAGGCAATTAGCATCTCAGTACAATAAAAAGAGACTTCAAGTTGAAGAGAATGCTTTGCCACTACTTTATAAACCTTATGAGCCTCTTAGCAAAGAAAAATATAAAGAATTCATTGAAGCTACTGAAAAGATGTTAAACGATGGACAATATGAAAAATGTATATTATTAAGTGAAGAAATTATACATTTAAGTCTTTCTGGACTTCAGTACTATCATAATTATTACCAGTTCCCATTGCTGCTCCTAGTGACAGCTTCATTCATAGGTTGGATAGGTTGTCTATTGAGGAATTTAACAGAACAACAATATTATAGTCAAGCAGTGCCCTCTAACTTGAAGAATGTGACCTTTTCAAGCAGTTCGATGAGCAAATGGATGAATTCTGTTTTTATATTTTTATGTGGATTGTCATTATTTTTAGTATATGGTAAGAAAACATTAACTATTTTTATTTAATTTATACTCTGCTACATGAAATATATATAAATACATTTATGTTTTCCAGCTCAGAATTTGCCTACTCCTTATTACTTGTATTTTTTACTGCCGATATTTTTATGGTGGTATGTTTTGGCATCGGCATCTACATGGCTTAAAATATTTAGCCAATTCAAGAAAAACAAGCAGATCTTGTCATTGTTACTGCAGATTTTAAGTTATGCGTTTGGCTCCATGGCACTTGTAAGTTCACATATAAAAAAAACATTTATAAATATTTTGCAAATTATATAAACGTCACGACTTTCTTACAGGCCCTTTCATTTACTTATAGGTGGATGTTAAGTATTCCACTTCTGGGAATGGGAGTGTGGCCTATTTTTTCCTCAACTAAACACCACTTATCAAATCGAGTACTAGTTTCTTGGCAGATTGGGAGTATCATACTTAGCATATTTACATTCATTCCAGTCGTTGGTAAAGACGTCTTCATAGAATTAGTGTAAGTATAGTAAACACTATTTTTAGGTACCTAAGACTTAAAACAACCAATATATTAACACCACTTACTTTACCATTAATATCAAAACTATATATTATATATACTAATATATATTTTTTTGTTAAAAGAAGCTCATTATTATTTGGAATAAAAATAATTTTATTATGATTATTATTAATGCCTAAAATACCCACGCCACGCCCACACCGCATTATGGTCAGGCCGCAAATGCGTTTTTAGTATTAGACAAAAAAAAACATTTATAATTTTTTTTTTCAGACTTTTTGCAGGTATCGTCTGGTTAGTGGCAATTGCAGTATTTATAAATAAAATTTTACTTAATCAATATCCTGCCAAGTTTAAAGATAAAAAGGAAATTGTACTGACTGTTGTACAAATTGTATTATTAATTTTATCTCTTCAAAATATTTATGTGCAATCTAAAAGATTTGAAACAGGCTCACCAGTTTCCTACTACTATCAAACGTTGTCTTGGACAATAGCAGGTAACTATTAAAAGCCTCAATCATATATTTTGTGATCACGTCGCCAAAGTTATTTATTATTATTATTTCACTTATAAATTCCCGTTTGCGAGTTATTCAACTTTAAAGCACACTTTTTTTTAAGGCAAGGGCGTCCTCCTCTCTAAAAGCTAAACGGCTTGTTAAAAAAAACTGAAAAATCCATGAAAGTAGTCAATATATTAAACTTTAAAGTAAAACTAAAGCGGTTTAGATAACTTTTTTATTTCAGGAGTTATAGGGGCCTAACTTATATAATGAACTTGTAAAACTTCGTATAACCGTATAACCCGCTATTGGACACGATTTTAAATCTACCTATGATTATGGGTGATTACGGAACCCTATTCTATGCGTGGCCTGACAGGCACTTGGCCACTTTTCAAAGCTTAGCTTTATCCAAGTCCATATTAGAACAGATTTCATAAATTGACTTAAGAAACAATACAATTTAAATCGGTGCGGCGGTTAGATGTGAAAGCGTAACAGACAAACAGACAGACTTACTTTTGAATTAATAATATTAGTATAAATTTAAATGTGTGTTCGGTGTTTAATGGTTATATATTTTTGTTTCAGTTATTTCACTAGTCATTCCCTTGATGTTTTCAAAAAGAATAATTTGTCGTTTATTGGCTGTAAATACATCTATAATAAACTTCTACCTGTTATTGTCTGTTTCTCATGAAGGATTGTTTATTGTTGCTTTGATATTTAATTTAATTTGTTGGATTTTTATTGAATTCAAGCTATTGCATTTAAAAGATGTTCAGGTAAGATTTATCGTATATTACTAGATTTTATGATCGTTCTGACATTCAATGAAACAATCGATTGTCTGTAAAGTCGGTTTACTGACGATAGTTGAACGTGACAACGTCATAGAAAATACTGACGAAATGGTTGCCTTAAATGGAACGCCTCAGAGCGAGGTAATTCCGCATGAGTCATGTTTTTTCGTGCGTGCAGCCGACTCCATCGAATTATCAGACGTTGTCACGTCAAAAAAATTGTCTACACCAAAATTAACATCACATGTTTTATTTTTCCTGCACTGCGTAATCCATGTCAAAACCTAGATCGAGTACTGATCAGTTCGACTATGAGACATTTAGTTAACGTAAGCAATAATACTTTTCTTACAGCTTTTAGAAAGTAGTTTCGACAGTCACAAAGAAGATGGATTGAAATCGTTCGCTTCATTAGAGAGAGGAATAAATAGTCAAGATTTCAGACGTGCTTTCTTTTTTGTATCCTTTTTTCTATTACTTTACTACCTTTTGCCCGCGGCTTCACTGTTGTGTATGTCGGTTATCACGGTACATACCCTGTCCTTTTTCAAGAATCAAAGAATCTCGAAATCGATGCATTGGTTTAGCCGTGAAATCGTAATACACAGATTGTTACTTTTGAATTTATATTATTGGTACAGATTTAATGAACGAATGATTGTAATGCAGCATAGCAACTGCATGGCCCACAGTATTATTATTAAAAGCTTTTGTCAATATCTAATCCTGAAGTTTCGAATTACGCGATTTTTAGCTTAATATTTGGATATATAGGCTTTTTTTACGTGTGGCAACCCCCACGGGTCGACTATTAAAAGCTGTTGTGATTTCATGAATGATTCCACCTAAAAGTGAGATAGGTGGGTAAATTAAATTAAATATTTTACACTATTCATATGAAGTAATAACCATGACTCTTTTTATAGGAAAATTATAAAACACAATTCTTTCTTTGACTCATATACTCAGGTTGTATACATCATCGTTGCATTTTTTGGAACTGGAAATATAGCATCATTGAATTCATTTGAAGTTAGATGGGTGACATGTTTTATAACATCATTTCAGCCATTTATTATAACAGCACTCGTATTAATGAAAACTCTAGCACCATTCCTGAGTGTTGCTTGTAGTTTTCGGGCTGTACAGCATTTGACAAAGGTAAAGTCTTATTTGAATTATGTTATTATATTTAGAATCTATAAAAAAACATTTGGGGCTTAGGTTTAGTGGTTTGTATAACGGACTGCTACGCCAAATGTAACTGGTTCAATTCCCGCTCAAATCTAGCATTTGTGTGCATAAATAAACATTTAATTCTTAGTATGCGAAATGATGTTCATGAAATGAATAACATGGATAAAACCCTTTGGTCTTACTAAGGAGAGATCTTTACCAAGCAGTGGACCATTAAATGATGTTGATGTGTGTATTTATATCAGTTGTCTAGTACCCATAGTACAAGCTCTATTTAGTTTGGGACTGTGGTAGAATATTATTACATTATGGTGTATTTATTTGATTTCAGGCACCAACTGGTTACCTCAACATGATAGTGTTAATATATTCAAATCTTATGGGAATCCAGTTATTGTACAATGTTAAAAATACAGGAAGTTGGCTGGAAATTGGAACATCTATTTCACAATTTGTTATTGTTCAAGTTATCACATTGTTTATTGTTATTATTAATTCTATTGCTAAATTGTTGACTGATATCAGTATTTATAGTTTTACTGGTAAACTATTTAAAAGCCGAAAAAAAATTGTTTAATATCACTTAATCTTTTATTTATTCTTATTCTAACTTATGAATATCTACAAGTATAGTTCAAAATCTATTCTATTTGAAGTGTAAAACTGGCTATCTTCTCCATGCTTCCGAACCCAAACACCAGTTTTGAAGTATCCTACTTCTGACCACTTCTGCATTTGTTGAGTGGAATGTGGACCAGATACATCCTCATCCTTTTGGTCCCACTTGAATTCCCATTTTACTTCTTTTTGTTTATCTTCTTCATCATCACTTTCATTCTTTTCAGGATTACTCTTCTCTAAAACATTCTTTTCTTTTACATCAAAGTCATCAGCATACATGTCCAGATCAGCATCTTCTTTTTTGCTCTCCTTCTTAGCTATGGCTGCACTTATTTTTTCATAAGTTTCTTGATAGATATCCATATTACCCATTTTAGTTAGAATCTGGTTAGCAAGTTCTGTTACTCTGGTAACTAATTTGCTATTTTCATCAACAATACCAGCTTTTTTCCTTTTCCAGCGCTCGGCACTGGATACTTTTGAACCAGCACCTAAAATGAAAAACATACAGGTTACCAATACTTAAATAATAATAATCATAATTTATGTTATGCCAATTGTCTAACATAATTTTAATAAGACTAATTCAGACATTCTTATATATGTCATCACAACATAAATATTATAAAGCTGAAAAGCTTGTTGGTTTGTTTGGTTTAACATTGTAATCTCAGCAAGTACTGGTCTAATTTGAGAAATTCTTTGAGTATTTGAACATTACCTTTTATGAGCATCAATTGTGCCCCCTGCAAAGAATTCAAAGTTTCACAATGTATGAAAGAATTGTTTCATACACTTGTAAATAAAATTATTTCCACTGTATAACATTACACAACAGGTAATAGAATATGCAAACAGGGCTGCGTGGGTCAGCTACTTACAACATATGAAAGGTACAATACTATTGATATTATTTTTTTTAAAGTATCTAGATCTAGAGAAAGGTTCTTATAAGAGTCCTGTTACCTAGCCTTTGCAAACTCTTTGCAATTGTTTCTTTAGGCTTCATGTGTTGTATAATTTCTTTATAATTCTGCATCAAATCAAATTTTTCCTCAGGTTCATCTTCATCACTGCTAGATTCATCACCAAGTCCTTTGTTCTCATCATCTTTGTGTACTTTATATTTATCTTCTGGTCTCCCTTTGACCTTGACCCAGTCAATATTATCCAGCCAACCATCTCGGATTTCTTTTTCTTTCTTCCAGTGGTAATGTCCCTGATTATCGAAGTGTCCTTCTTCAAGTTCTTCCTTCATATTGAATGGTGTGATTGTTATCTGTTACAAAATAATTTTATAAATTTATTTATATTATACATCAATGTTTGTTACTGAATCATGCCTGGATTAAAATTGGTAGACATATTAAAATCTGGCATAACAAATTACTGTTTATAAAGTAATTCTGCATATATTGCGAGCTCTGCGACGGGTAAGTTTTGCTGGTAATCAAACAAAGATAATTTGCCTCAAATATTTTTTTAAGTTATATATTATTTTACTCACTTCACCTTCCATTCCTCCGATGCCATCCTCTTCACCCTCAATATCATCAGCATTTAAGACATTATTCCTTTCCTCCTCGGCCCCACTGTCTTCTTCATCCGAATCCAACGAGTGCTTTTTTCCTTCTGTTTTTTGTTTCTTTACTTCTTCGAGATCAAAAGCTACAGTTGCTGATCGTTTTGCCATGTTTATGCCAAACAATATATATTCACAATAAATAAAATAATTCGAATATAAAGTAATATTATTCTATTTTAAACGACTATTTACTATGTTTCGTATGCGTTTATACTTTATGCGACATTTCTTAGTTTGACTTTGACAGAAATCTCAGATAATGTTGCCAACATTGTGTAATGGTAGTATTTTGCAAAATGGCTTGGCATGGCATGGCATGGCTTAATGTATATTACAAGCTAGACAAGACTAATATCACGGCCTAGTTGTACTTATAACTCGAGCGAATTAACTCCGCATCTGACCTTTGAAAATATCAAAGTTTATACTGCGAACTATAGAAGTTTGTGTGTATCAGTAACGATGATTCCATAATTCGTAGTGTAAACTTTGCCATTTTAAAATGATTGCTGTTTTTGTGACAGTTTTCTTAAGGTTAGGTGGTCAGGTCAGGACATTTTTGTAGATATTAATGTCCTCTAAAAAAAATTACTACATCACTTTCTTCTATTATTATGGATAATTTTCGCCGCGTACACTAAATAGTGATTTTATTGGGTATTTTATTAACACCTAGGGTTAAATTATCGAAATTTTCATACGGATCTCTAACTTTTTTAAAACATTCTGTGTCCTATGTCCATCACGGATAATGTACGATTGTAATAGAAATAATTTTTCAAATCGGTCCAGTGGTTTCGAAGCCTATTCATTTCAAACAAAGAAACAAACGTTCAGTAAGTAATGTTTTTCATGAAATTGCCACCATCCTTAATGAACACATATAGCATTGAGCTAAGAAAACACAGGTATGCGCGCTCACTACCAAAAGGTCTCCTTTCCTTCCTCTCTCCACTTTTCAGAACTGAAAAAGCTCGGTATCCTGGGCGTGAAACAGCATCTCACTAAGCCGCCATAGTCTGGGTCAGCAATGTCAGCATCGCCACATTAGCTGCATTCGTAGAGTGTGGCAGCCCCCACTTCTGGATTCTACTCATGCTTTCCATCAGACTGAGTGGAGTCAACATCATCATCAAAGAAAACAAAATCATCATTAGCTTTCGCAGTCCAATGTAGGACTGCGAAAGACTAATGTAGAAAGTATTCTACTAATTATCCATAATAATACACTGATTTTCATTATCCATGTAGACACACTTGGTAAAATGCTACCCAAATTTAATGCATGTAGTAGAAAATTCGTTACTTGACAATACTGGTATTAATACAATAACAAACAACAACAAACATCCGAATTTAACGCAAACTTAAGCAGTTAATGTTAGTTAAAGATTAAATGGATAACTTTCAAAAAGAGTTTTTAATGAATATGTTTTTGGACAGTGACAATGATTGTAACATGAACAGATTAGTTGTTGCTGTAGCAAATATTGTAAACGAAAATTGTGAAAATATGACCAGGTTTGGTAATTTACAGCAAGAAGTTGCACAGTTATCTGATATTCGAGAATATTTTGGGGCTCAGCCCCTGCCTCGTCGTGTTAAGGGATTCTATGAACAGGCAATCCTTAATTTTACAGATGAAGATTACATTGTGAATTTTAAAATGAAGAAAAATACTGTCCAGGTATTTATTTACTACTACAATAACTTTCGTTGCTGATAAATTCGAGTAGTAAATATTATTTTAAATAATATTTTCATGTCAAAAATAAGATATAATCTTAACAATATATTTAGAGAAAAGAGGTATTTTAACAGCAAAACAAAGTTCTTACAACTTTACTTATTGGTATTAATTTTTTTTTTAATTGAATGCAATTTTACAAGTACACATATATGTAGTTAAGACAGAATTTTATTAGTTGTGTGTGTAGCATTCATGATTTATAAAAGTTTCATTTTTGGTGGGTAGGTTTTTTCAAGACCCCTACAATTTTACTGAGCCTGCAGCTGCAAAGAGGTATCTCCTCTATTTCAGTCCTCTAACGCCTTTACCATGGAGTCATTTGAAGAGCAATTGCAACTGGTCCATCTTCGTTCCTCTATAAGACAAGCTTCGGATGTCACCACTTTTTTTCCTCTCTTGCTCATTTGAAAATAATTTTCTATTGAATTATAACTTAAAAAAAACATTTAAGTAGAAGATCTTAATACAGTATATCTATCTATATAATATATATAAAAATGAATCCCTATTTCCCGGTCACGCCATCACGCGTGAACGGCTGGACTGCTTTCGCTAATTCTTTTTTATAATAATCATTGAAGTACGAGGATGGTTTTGAAGAAAAGAAAAAAAAAAACCGATAACTTTTATTGGAGGGGTTCCGAGAATGCATAACAATTGAGTGAAGCAACTGTTAGGCGGTACGAAGTTCGCGGGGTCAGCTAGTAAGATATAAATGTTGTGAATTAATATATTCTTAACTAATTTGTTTAATTTTCAGGCATTAATCAGTTTCTTGGAGAATCATGTGACTCCTGGGAATATTCCTCTCAAGAAAAAAGTTCATATTTTTCTTTGGGTACTAGTTACTGAGAGTTCCTATAATGATATTGCTAAATTATTTAGTGTACATAAATCTTCAGTAAGTTATGTTTTTCATGAAATAGCCACAATACTTAATGAACACATATATCAATTTATCAGCTGGCCTTCAAAGGAAGAACAGCATATCACAAGGATAAAAGTGAATAGTCGATTTAATTTTCCAAACTGTGTTGGCTTCATCGACGCTTGCAGATTTAATGTTGGTTCAAAAAGAAATAAAAGAGATAAACCTGATATTGTTCTCTTACAAGCAGTCTGTGATGAAACATTGATGTTTATAGACATTTATGTTAGTCCAATTGGACGTACAAAGAAAAGCAAAGTATTTAAAGACAGTCAATTAGTGAATGAGTTAAAGAAATTTGTTGAATTTGAGAATCATATCATAGGGGACTCTGAGTATAGGTTAAGACAAAATCTTATCACACCTTTTACAAGTGAAGAGGTGCTTACCAGTGAAGAGATGAAGTTTAATGAGATACATTGGAAAACTCGTAGCTACATTGCCCATGCTTTTGAACTGATGAAAGCAAAATTTAGGAAGTTAAATCACATTGATTTTGTAAAGCCTGAATCAGTTCACCTTTTGATAACTGTTGCATGTATTCTTCACAATTTTATTTTGATGCACGAAGGATGTGCAGAAGTGAAGGAGGAAATGGTTACTTATGAAGATGGTGTCACAATTAATACTAGTATAGTACAAACGGCTAATGAGAAACGTCAATTCTTGTGTAATTATATAAATTTCATTGAAACAGAGGAAGAACAGAATGTGATCAGCTGAAAGTGTATATTAATAAATAGCTATTATCTGTGAAGAAATAACTTTTTTGTTTTATTTACTTACATACTACTAATTTTTACTGTTTTTTTATTATATAATTATGTGCGTCAGATATAAAAGTTTTGACAACAGTTGGGTGTTATACCATGATAAATGAGAAAATAAAATATTTTTTAGGACTAGAAACAAAAAACCCAGCTGCTTAAATATAAGTAATGAACTGAAAAAAGAAAAACAAGTAGCACAATATCTATATAATAATTTGTGCAAGACAAATTACTGTTTTGAAATTATATATTATATAATTATTGATACGATGAATTTAATTATTGATTTTGAAATTATATATATATAATTATTGATCCCAATACATAAAAACAGTAACTCAACTTCTATGAAAAAACGTTAAGAAAAGTAATTTTGAATTAACCAACCCCTAGCGCCACAGCGGCAAGTAGCGAAGTTAAACCTGGGATACCGATGACATAGGTAAATAAAATAAACAATTTGTGGTTTGTCTTTGCGACAGCTTGGGTCGGGTAACTTTGGCTAATCACTAAAGTCAAGTTCCGGGTAGTGTCAAGCTTATAAAGGAAAAAAAACATACCAGTGCAAAAAAAAAAATTTGGTAGTTGATTAATCTGTGCTAAACGAGTGGCTACTAAAATGTCAACATTAAATTGTGCCGGCTGTAGGAATGGTTTTGGGGCTGGTAAGGGGTTGCAGTGCTTATTTTGTCACCAATGGTACGACTTACTATGCGCAAATATATCCGAAAAGAAGTTTAAGTTAATAAACGTTGACCATAAAAACAAATGTCCTGGATGTCTTAGCAAGCAACCGAAAATTGGAAACACTAATACCCCAATACGGTCGGAAAGGTATGGCAGTTCAAAAAGCGCTAGTCTGATATCGCCACCGTCTTCGCCGTAACATTCCAACGTTACTCTGCGATGCAAATCAATACCACAAACAAATAGCTCTCTTCGTGAAAGCGACGTACCGCTGGCTGACATTAGAAGTAGTTCCTTAAGAGAAATGATAAGACAAGAGATTAAGCCAAGCCGTGCGAGATACTGTTGCTGTTCTGGTTGATGAGTAGTTCAACAGAATTACTGAAAGAGTTTTCGAGTTTCGAGCAGTCTTTGTCATTTTTTAATGAGAAATATGAGGAGGTAAAGACAACTTTAGAAGAAAAGTCGGCCAAAATACAAAAACTCAAAAAATAAAAGATCGACCTTGACGTTTCTCTTAAAAACCTGACAAAACGGATGAATGCTTTAGAACAGCATGCACCAAGCGGAGAATTTGGTGACTACTGTTCTTCAATTGGGTAAAGTAATCAATGCGAATTAAAGGATACGGACATGCAGCTATGCACAAGAACTGCTAAAAAGGATACGCATAATTCAAGACCTAGATAAGGTCTTGTTAAATTCAGCAGTCCCCAGATAAGAAACAGCTTCTTGGCGGCGTCCAATCAGTATAACAAGGCAAACTCTAAGAACAGCGGCTGTCTGTAAAAAACTTTCAGGACTTGACATCTTTAAGGGTGCTGGACCTGACAGTATCCCCCCAATATTTTGGAGGAGATGTGCTTGTTACTTGTCTATACCATTCTCTAACATCTTTTATATGTCAATCAAAAGTGTCATCTGCCCGAATACATGGAAACAGGCTAGAATAGTGCCGTCATTCAAAAGTGGGCAGCGAGAGATCATTTCCAACTATCGTCCCATCTCTATTCTTTGCACTTTGTCTAAGGTCTTCGAATCACTTGTATACCGCACGTTATATGAGCATGTTCACAGGTTCTTGTCCCCTAATCAGCACGGTTTTACCACGAAAAAGTCTACAAATACTAAACTTGTAAGTTACTTATCTGAAATAACAGCGACAGTGGATAGGGGTCTGCATTAGGCATCTTCGGTGCAATATTGAAGTGGTGTAGGGCTTATCTCGAAGATAGACAATCTTCTGTTGTTGTGGATGGTGATGAATCTGACCCTTACATTGCGACCTCGGGTGTTCCCCAAGGGTCTAACTTGGGACCGTTATTTTTTAATATTTTTATCAATAATATTTCACATGTCTTTAAGCACAGGAAGCCATACCTTTTTGCAGACGATTTAAAATCTACACGCACAATTTTAAATGAATCTGACACATGTTTATTACAGATAGATATAGATAGATTATCTCAATGGTGTATAAGTAACAAGATGTACTTGAACTGCTCTAAGTGTTACCATATCAAATTTACTAGAAAGCGCAATAAAATTCAGTCTTCCCATAGAATTCAAGATACCACACTGAAGGAAGTTGCAAAAATCCGGGATTTGGGTATTTACCTGGACAGTAAACTCAGTTTCACAGAACACATAGATAAAATATTAAACTCTGCATATCGGTCTCTTGGGTTCGTATTGCGAGCAACCAAAGAATTTAAGAAGCCATCCACTCCTGTACAGTTATACAATAGCCACGTACGAAGCCAATTAGAATACTATAGTACAGTTTGGAATAGTGATGTACAAGCCTCGAGGCGTCGAGTTTTATTTCTGAAGCCTCGAGGCTAAATGGCAAGACTCAGTGAGCTTGGTAAGCTCGGAGACCCGAGCCTAGCCGAGCCACGAGTTTTTTGAGCCATGCCTTGAGGCTTTAAAAGAGCTCGAGCCTTCAAAAGAGCTCGAGCCTTCAAAAGAGCTCGAGCCTTCAAAAGAGCTCGAGCATTCAAAAGAGCTCGTGCCTAAAAATAGCTCGAGCCTTCATAAGATTTTGAGTAATATATTAATAGTAGGTATTCAAAACTATTGAGTTTTGAATACAGTTTTGAATAAGATCTTATTATTAGTTATTGGAAAAAAACACACTATAGTTGCGTTTATGTATAAGTTTGATGGCAAACTAGATAGTATATTGAATTGAATGAGGTGCTACGCACTGTGGGTTAGAAAGTATAGTTGTATTATGCAAGTTATTTGAAGCGTTATCTTTCATTTGTTTGTAAGTATTAAAATTAATACACAGTATACAATAAACATAGCTTTATTTACAAAAACTAAATAATTACATTTATTATATTTTATTATCATTATCATCAAAAAAAGAAAGCCATGATGCGAGACACATGGAAGCTTGAATAGACTTATTGCCGAGGCGATTTCTTTTCTTCCTTATTAAATCTCCGGATTTCGAAAAAGACTCTTCGCTTGGCACGCTTGTGGCCGGTATACTTAAAATATGGAAAGCTAATTTTTGGAGTTGATTGAAATGTGAGCCCTGGTTGACCCACCAATTACAAACATCAGTTGCTTCTGGTTCTACAGGCATTACTAAAATATTCTTCAAGCTCATTTCTTGCCGTTGGTCGTGTTATATATAAATTGAATTAAATATGTTATTCGAAGTACTTTGAGCTTCTAATGGTTGATTATAAGTAGAATTTTGTTGTTCGTATTTTGACTGGAAAAATAGTTTTAACGATTCCAGTGGCTGTTGTTGGCCTAGGTTTGAAAAATATGTGTTTTTTAAACGGGGGTCTAAAATAACTGCATGTATTGCATAATCTGTTCGTAGTAATTATTCTTATATATATTATATATATACAATAAAGAGAATAATGCTTTGAGATCGATCGAGCGCTCAAAAGGGTTCATGTCTTCAAAAAGAGCTCGAGTCTTCAATAGAACTCGAACCTTCAATAGAGCTCGAGCCTTCTCAAAAGGGCTCGAGCCTTCTCAAAAGGGCTCGAGCCTTCAAAAGAACTCGTGCTCTGAAAAAGACTCCTGAGTCATCGGACGCCATAGAAACGAGGCGAGCCTTGTAAACGACACCGAGCTCAAGGCAAAGGGACTCCGACGCCTCGAGGCTTGTACATCACTAGTTTGGAATCCCTCATACCAAGTCCACATCGATAGAATCGAACGGGTCCAGAAGAGACTCCTCCGTCACCTTGCTTTTCGTTTTAAACCAAGGAATTGTAGGTTCTATAAAAAAAAAAGACTAAGTTATTTTAATATTACTGACCTAAAGTCACGTCGGTCAATTTCTGATCTGACATTCCTGCATAAATTGCTTAATAATGCTATAGACTGTCCGGATCTACTGGGAGGGATAGGTATCAATGTTCCTTCAAGACTCCTTCGCTACCCTCGCCAATTACGACGATCGCCCACCACGATGCCGAACAAATTTGGGACGGAACTCGCCACTAGTTAGGATTGTGCATCAGTACAACGCCGTTTCGTGTCCTTCTGAAGAAATAGACGTTTTCGCAAATACACTTGATAAGTTTAAATATCTAATCCGCTCAAAGCTTGTTGTCATGTAGGTGCTTATGGCAATTGGAACGAGTAAGATGGTTTTTTTAATTTACCACTATTGTATTACTTTCTTAGCTTTTTAAATTATTTTTTTAGTTTATTATAGATTTGTTTCTTTTTTATATTAACTTTCTTGTGCATGATATGATCTCCTGTAAGTGGGGAAGCATATGACTATTACTTGTTACATTTTGTTTTTTTGTATTCCTTGTTGTGAGACCCTTAAATAAATAAATAAATTGGGCAAAAAACTAGTTGTCATATTAATTGGATTGTTCTGCTATATTCCAGTGTTGTGATTCTTAATTTGCTATTGAAAAACATTTATACTACCTTAAAACATAACATTTTGACTTACTGAAAATCTTATGTTCCTGATTTGCGATAGGACAGAGGAAACATTAATCTTCCATTGTGTTCAGTATTACGCTAAGGCTTCACGTTAGACTGCCTCGTTAGTCTAGCCGTTAGAGTTTGGAACTTCCGATCAAGAAGTCTCGGGTCTGTATACCGGGTCTCCCTCCGGTTATGTTCAATAGCCTTTCAGTTATATTATAGTTGAAAAAACCAGGACAATTCACTTTAAAAACATTTTTTTTTGCAATAGTTAATATGTAGTGAATATAGGTGAAATGAAACTTAAATAATTCATCATCTTCCTAGCCTTTATATATTTTTGTTCTTTTTTCCTCTATTTCAGACACAACTGTAAAAATTGCTTATGAATTAAATAAATAAATTTATTCCCAAGTTAATTTGGGGTCGGCTGCTAGTTCAACCGGTTTTACCTGAATTTGAGTTTTTTCATGGCACGGCACGGCAGCGCGATAACTTGCGACTGCGAGCCGTGAGGTCGTATAGTAACAATACAATTTTAAAAGCGCAAACTATTTTAAATTTAAAAACCCAGGACGATCCTTAAAAACTGTTCAGGACATCCCAGTAGCTAGTGTACTGTGGCCCTTATGGAAGTTTGGCGGTGTCTCACGCCCGAGCCTCGGAGTGCACTTAGACCGTCAGTCCCAGTTGTCATGAACTCCTGTCAGTGCACTCAAATATACTGACAACTAATTCCACCTTTAAATTCAGCTTGCTCTCGGAGTTGCAGTCACTTCATGGAAAAGCTGATAATCAGGTAAAACCGGTTGATGTCAAAAATTGCCAACAATTCTTGGGAATAATAAAAGCTAGGAAGAGGTACTGAGGTACATACATGAAAAATGAAAAGGTGAATTATATTGAATTTTGATCTGAAGAAATATAAAATAAAACTATGTTAATAATTGCATATTTAAATATGTAACTAATGTACTAAAAACTGAATACAAAATAAAAACAATAATATTATTACATGGTAAAGTCTATTAAATATTTAATAATAATACAATGAGATTATTCTTGGCAGTGTACATAAAAATATTTGTGTTGTTATTTTTTTTTCCATATCAATGTTTTATTATTAGCAGGCATTTCTATAGTGTCTATAAGAGTTAAATTATTCAGTTCGGCTAATTTAACTAGATCGGAAATATCACGGATACCCCATGATGCATTTCTTGCTTTAAGAGATGCATCAAACTGCACATTACTATCAGGTGTGATAACACCATCCTTACTATAAGGCCCATAAGTGATCATCAGAGCATCAGGCTTCAAATAATTGCCTGCATTTTCAAATAATCCTTTTGTACATTCATAAGGACTAATGTGAATCATATTTGCACAATACATATAATCAATACTGTTTTCATGAAAACCATATGATGATAATTTAGTACAAATGTCTACCAATTTTGGTGGAAGAATGTTTTTTGTTACGCAGTTACTTGCATAGTATGTTATACTTCCTAATAAATTTTCATCCACTTCAGTTGGTTGAAACCTCACACCTGGGAAATGTGGTGCAAAATAAGCTGCATGTTGCCCCGACCCTGATGCTATCTCCAAGAATAATGGACTCTCCTCATCTTCAATATCTTCAGCATCACATATTATAAATCTTTTCAAGACTTGTAGAATTGGGTCTTGGTTTCTAGATGCAGATGGGTAAATTAGTTTTTGATTTCTTATGCTGAAATGAAAATAGGTATAATCATTTATCTTCAAATAAAGTCACTTTCACTGTCTCCTTACATCATTTTATACATGATACTCCAGCAAAATAAAATAAAATAGGGCTTTAAAGAGGTGAGACTATAACAGAAAATTTGTGTGTGCTAAGGAGTAATTTGTTACAAATAGCAAAATTTGTGCATGTAGTAAGTTAAAAGATATTCAGCAGAAACACTTTTTGCTGGAGTAATGTTTGAAACATTACCCCAGAAATTTATTTCTAAATCATTTCAGACCCAAAGTAATACCCAAATACATGAATAGATAGCTTTTTTTATGTATTAAATAATAATAATAAAAATTCTATTTATTTCTCCTCACAATGGTATACTTATATCTAGCTATTTCACATAGTTTAGTTTAGATATGTAAGGAGCTGGCATCTGTGAGAGGCATGAGATGCCTGTGTTACAAATCACCAGGTCCTCACCCCTTGAGCTTACAGATACATTTTTATCTGAAACGTTAAAACAGCTGAATTTAGTTAAATGTTAGCAAACAGCAAAATTTGAATGCTGTTTTCAAGAAAAGATAAAGTGACTCAAGAGGAATGTTTATTTACACATATATAAATATATACATTAGTAGAGGAAATCAGAGAATTTTCAAGATCGGGTTGTAGTTGTAAATACAGAAATTTGAATCTCTACCCGTTTGAAAGACAGTTCAGTATACTCTAAGTATTGTAAGTATTTACCGAAAAAATAATAACATTAAGAAAATTGACTATCACACAGCAATAAATAAGGATCTTAAAATATAGGATATACCTTTCGTCTCCAGAAAACATGCATGCCACATCTTTAGCCATGGACCTCGACTTTAAAAAAGTTCTGCGAATGATAAATTTAATAAAATGAATTTTGGATGTTCTATGAGTTTGCGATCCGAACTGGACTGTTGTGAACCACTTGTTATGATCTATTTCATGAAGTCAATGATTAATATTGCAGCAAATATTTCATACAAGTAATGTTGTTTAAATTAAAAGACACGTTTTTTAAAACAACAACCGATCCGAACAATAAATTAGATTTATAACTCAGATCAGACAGAGGCTCAGCAGAGCAGCTGTTGTAATTGTCAATTTTTTTAGTGTTGCTGTTATAAGAATTATATAACCTACTATTAACTGTCACTGTGCTGTCTTATCCGACACTCGGAAGACTTGGCAGTTGGCACATGCGAAAATATAATATTTATCGTCTCAATCACTTGTCAATGGACCCATACACAGTTTGTTTTGGTAATTTTCATATATAAGTCTTTATAACCTTCTTTGAGATCTTTGCTCAAGGATTCCGTTGAGTTTCGTAAGTCCATTGTTTATACCTATTGAACGATTTTCTTTGAGAATTTGAGATTGAGAGTTATAACAACAGTTGCAAATATTGTAATACCATATTGTTAAGTTCTATTAATATTAATATCTGTGTATAAAATTTGATACCTTTTTGGTGTACAATAAAGTTGTAAATAAATAAATAAGTATATACATGTATACATTTACAAACAAATAAATAAATAAATTGTCTGTTTGTAATTTCAAACAAAAGCTTTTATTAAACGCATTTACTACATTACATTTCTAGATTAATTCCCTGTACCTTTGCAACAACACCCGCTGGTAACACCGCAGGGCTCAGTTTCAGTTAGTGTACAATATTATTATTAGTTACGTACTAATGCTCATGCATTATTTTTACAAGAATTATTCACAAGAATTAAACAGCTATAAATAAAAAAATACTTTTTTATATTATAATTTTCAATGCCATTGAAGCTTATCTACCCTTTTAGTTTGGGTCCACTTTTAGACTACTCTCATTATTTTACTGTCATCATTTTGCAGTACACTACCTACTAGACATAGGTCTCTCCAAAGTAGAGTTGCCGTCTCTAAGGATTTTGAACTTTTTGTGGCCGTATTTTACGGTATTTTAGAGTTCTAAAACCCTCAAAAGTTTTCTTATATTAATTCAATCTAAACTTGTATCATCTTCCTAGCCTTTATTTATACAAATAAATAATTTGGAGTTTCTGTATGTTATGAATTAAAGGAACAGTTTTTTAATTAAAAGCAGATAAAAGTATACACGAAACTGACATCCAATGTTGTCTTTATCTGCCTGTTTGTTCCGGGTAAACTCTGAAACGGCTGGACCAATTTTGACAGGAGTTTCACAAACAGAAAGCTGATAATCCCAAGGAGTAACTTAGGATTTCTTTTCAAAACTAGCTTCGCGATTTACAACAATAACCGCCTGTAATTATTCGGGGTAGGCTACTAATACAACCGACCGCACGAGTAATTTTGAAGATGTTAAAAGAAGATTACTTGTATTATTTTCTACTAGTTACGTACTTGAGAATGTTAAGATCGAGAAATTATTTGGGCTATGACCGCGTGGTAGGATTACTTTTTCTGACTGATGATACGACGCCGACTTTTCCTTTCAGGTTATTACTCTTTCTTTTTTCCTTTTGGTTCGACTGATCGATCGAAGCAGACTCTTTTTCTGTTGGTTCGATTGATCGGCCTTTTTTATTCCAGTGGTGAGGCAAAGGTTTTATAGAGTTTTTCTGATCATTTAAATGTTTATAACAGCCCGGAGTGAGGGTCCTAACCCCAGTGCCTCAGAAAGCATACTTAGCCGTTGGTCCTCCAACTGTTCTCTCCTCGGCCGTGTCCCAGTGGATTATGAGAGAAAGGGAATAGTGTTTGCGCATTCAATTGTGCGCTAAGTTTTTTCATGCGTAGATGGCTGGCCCTCTTTGAGACTAGGCACCGCAGCTGAACTCGTCCGGCATGACATCATCACTTCTTACTTAAGAATATTAGACGATCTTGTTTAAGTTTTGTATGCGATGGCAAAATCGAATCACAAAATGACAATGGAATGTGTGTATTTTGTTGGACCGTCCTCTGTCATCGTTCTCAGAAATAAAACCACGCTTTAATGTTTTCATATTTATATTTCCTTCTCTAGCACTGAATGTCATACAACTGCCAGCATAATGATATAAAAAATATAAATAAAACATATTTTGAGTGGATAGGTACTAATGACATATTTTGATGAGCTAACAGTTTGGTATTCAATATATAACAACATTATTAATATAAATGATTCCAAAATTGTATTATCCATTATTTATTATATTCTAAAACATTAAAAAAACATTTTGTCGTACTCACTCTATTAGGTACGGAAATAGATAAATCACTTACATTATTGTATTAACTACTGCTTAATATATGTATATACAGAAATAGATAGTTTATATTTCTTAAAATAAGAGACTTTGATTGTTTTACGGTGGGAATATCACTCATTTTTTAAGATATCTGGTGGTTATTTCAGCCTAATATTTTTTATCCACAATCAAATAATTGTCGTTCCAATTTATATTATACACATTAAAATGAAAATATAAGTAAGTCAAGGCATAAACAAAACTTTACAGATGTAACATTTTAAAGCAAATCAAGCTTATATACAGGATTGATAAAACGAAATCGAAATATAGATCTAAACAGTTTTATATTATCGTTTACAAATAAATAATTTTCTCTGTGTTGATGTATACTACATAACATTAGGCACTAAATTGGCAACCTACAAGGCACTATGCACTTAGCACAGCAATATTTTGCTATAATAATTATATTATGATCATTTATTGTAACAAAATTTATACTTAGCTATGATTTTACTACGGTTCGTAATACTATTCTTGAGATTAGACTGGCTTATGGCCAGTTCTCATGACACGAATATAGTTACTGAACTAAATAATACTAATCTTTTCGACATAATATTTCCAGGATTAGTTTTGATTCACAATAAATTGAAGTTACCGTGAATTGGTGTCAGTGTCTCGATAAATAATAGGTTTGTTATACATAACAAAAAATAAAAACTACCTAAAAACTGGCGCCAGGTTATCGAGTTAATCCAGTGAAATAAATAACATGCCCTTGTGTAGTAAGTATAAGCTGATTACATCTACATTGAACAGAAACTAGTTAATATTTTAATTTAGGAATACACCAAACGATAATATGTGCCTAACGAAATACAAATACATTCGTACTCAGTCAACTATTGTGCAAGATACGTAATACATTTTTATATCGTTTCGCTAAAATACGCACTTGACTTCGTCAAGTTATGATAATATCTGTAAGCCCGGGGCTTATAATATTATATAACAATACAGCATACCTATATACAAATTTACTTATATTTACAATAGCTGCACTCGCAATATTAGCTATTGCACTTCTCTTAAGTCGTATTAGACTTTTAGATTAGCTGCACCTTCAATTATATCTACGTTTTAGGATTATGGAATGTGATAAAAACTGACCCTAATTACATCTAAAACTGATAACTATTTACAAATGTTAAATGAAACATTAATTAATGAAAGAACTATCAGTCTGATATTGTTGTTGTTTATGATATTAGCGCTTTTCTATTTGCGTACGCCAAATAGATGTCATTTTGTGATTTCCTTTGAATAAAACATGGTTTTTCCTTTTCACTTACGCATCTTGTTAACTGTCTTTCAATTACTTGAACATTAAATGCAGTGTTCACCTCATAAATGGATTAATAACTATGTAACTCTTGGGAATAGCACAGACACGCGACATAATATTATTAACACGATTATAGTTCATACTGAGCGAATCACACATAATTCACTGTCTTAACCGACACTCGGAAGACTTGGCACACGCGAAAATATAATTATTATCGTCTCAATCACTTCTCAATGGACCCATACACAGTTTGTTTTGGTAATTTTCATATATAAGTCTTTTTAACCTTCTGTAAGGTGCCGCATTTGAGATCTTTGTCCAAGGATTCCGTTGAGTTTCGTAAGTCCAGTGTACGCTCTTTACCGAGCTCTAGGTGTAAGTTGTCTTGTTTAGGACACACATTAGCCACCATATTCACGTTTTTCGAACGAGGCATGTATGCGGTGTTGGCATTTAAAGGCGTCTCCAACGGGCTCAATCTGAAAATAACCCACTTGTTAATATTTAAGATATTGGAGCTCCCGCTAAAACGGCTACGTTAAAACTTATCTAGTATAACGATGTAAGTTGTATAAATTTTGGTACATCCTAATTAAAATTGGTTTGTTTTTACAGGGTGGTACAGAAAGGTGTGGTCAAATATTAGGTGCATTAAAATATATGTAGATCACAAATATGTATATATGTATTTAAAATTTAATTAAAAATTTTCTCTCATAATATTGCACGATTAAAGGCCGATTACAAGGTCGGAACCAACCGCCGCCCAATCAACCGCTCCAGACGGTTGGGGCCTGTCGCGAGGGATGCGCTCGCGACTAAGGCCGTTGACATCAACCAACCATCGGTCGGGTCAACCGATTTCTACACTATCCATTTTTATATCAACCCGACCAAGGACAGGAGGTTCCGAACGTGTGGAAGGCCTTTTAGGACTTTCTGCCGCATGGAACTGTCTATCAGTCAGCCTTTGAAAGATTCAGTGAGAGACAGGACAGGCGGATAAAAATAAAATCATTAAGAGAATTGTAGACTTTGAAATAAAAGTAATGCTTTTTCCAGAAATTATTTTCTTAATAAATTGCCAACAACGATTGTGATTATAATGTCTTTTTTTGAACAGAAATTTTCAGGAAATCGTAGACACTTTATGAGCACATTTTTGATGTACACAACAAAAGAAACACAAACAGTTTTAAAAATCCTTTACAATTTCCCACTATCGTGATTGTTCCAAGTTTTTATACTTTGTCTATGCGATCCTAAAATTTGCATGGTGTTTTTTAACTTTCAGTACCACTTTTGTGTAAAGTTTGTATAGTTTTGTATGTTATATGTGTAGAAGTGCAAAAACGATGTGAGACTAAGCATATTGTATCTGTACAAATTTAATTTATACAAGTGCAAATGCATTTTTGTGGTACAACATTTCAGCGAGGATTTGCGGATTACAACTATAACTCACTTCTGGAAATCATAAAAACTCGCCTGTAAAGGAAAACTGTTTTGTCATTTATGCAAAAATGCTTTAAGTACATACTTGTCTTGACAGTAAATTGTACGTAAGTTTTTGATAGAATATGCAAAAAAATACCTGTTTAAATGATTGTGTTGCTCATTGAAGGGCGAGGTATCGGTAAAAAATGGGTGTCGAAATCTTCGTGAAAAAAGGTAGCCGATGACAAATCCCACCATAAGTGTAACTAGGCAGGAGGCTACTACAGCAGTCAGTAAAGCTTGTGCACTGTATATGTTTCCGTCAGCGGCTTCCACTGTTAGTAAATCTATAAAAAATACATAATTGTAGAAACTAAACTTGAACCTTAACTGAAATGATTGAAATTCATTATTTGACCACCTATTTTTACCTGTTTCATGTTTATTGTTAGTAGTTCCTTTCTCTTCTGATAAAACGTTTGTTTCAACGACTTCTATTAATATTTCGTTTTGAATATCATCTGTTTTTTGTCGCGTCTCGGATTCAGATTGCGCAGGCTTTTTGGTCCCAGGGTTTCGATTACTATGTCGATCACCGGGTAAAAGAGCTGGCATTTTATTACATACTTCAGTCTTTCCATATTCTACATTCTGTAGAAACCTTGGGTTAGGAAATTGTCTATTTCCGACCCAAGAACATACTTGCTGCTTAGAATCCCAGCCGCAGTGAGGATCTTGCAATGCAACACATTCCCTGAAATTAGTAAAAGCGTAATTCAAATTAGTGTTACGCTTAAGAAAATATTATAGTATAGATAGTATTACCACTTTAATTTTAATAAATAATTACCTGCACGACTGTACGTTTCCACAGTGAGAGAGCGTTACTGCTTTTATAATATCGCCAGACGCAACAATTAGTTTTTCAGTAGTTAACGCAACATGCATTTGTTTGATAGGAACGCCTTGAGGTAGTACCTGTACTTCTGAAATTATAGCTGTTCTAACTGGGTTTTTGCTATATTCATCTGTACTTGCGTCAAAGTCACCTTCATTAGCAGCAACATTGACAGCTTTGATAACTCTTCCATCGTCGGTACCAATATACATAACATCATATTTATTGCCATTCATCGCTTGAACTTGAGGGTGCACCGCAATAGCCGAAAATCTATATTGTAAACTAACTCTAATGAGAACTGGTCTTGCTAGAAATGACGGCACGGCTTTATCCATCAACGGATGTGTTTTTATAAAGTTTACCGCTGAATCGGAGAGTGTTCGACTGTCTTCAACACAAGAACCTGGTCTATCTTCAGGTATTTTCTCTTTTTCTAAGGGTAGCCAATTGGAGTTCATACTTTCTTGGCCCTTAAAAGTTCCTTCGAAAGCATCAATAATGTCTCTCATAGAAAAAGCGCAAACTGCTGATCCGCCGATAGCATTTTGAGGAGTTGTAAAAACAGCGTACATAATATCGTTTTTAGTGGCACTTTTTCCGTACATTCCATTTATTACTTCAGTCGTTGCCTCTGGAAATATAAAAAATGATTTAAATCTTTTACTGCAATCGTAAATGTGGTAGAAATATTAAATCTCATTCCATTTTTGTAACTTACGAATTTCATCGAAATAAAATGGATATTCTCCAGGCATGGAACAATTGAGACGAGCTTTTAAAAATGATGTCCATCGATCGCTAAACGAATGGGGGCCGCCTTTGTCATTTAAACATATTCTGGCAACTCTTGAATAAACAGCCTGTTGAGTTAAAAATAAAACATTATTTTTCACTTCATTATATGTCGTGTATTAATATTACATTAATTATAATTTTGCACTGACCTTGCCACAGTTCATGAATTCAACAGCAGTTTCGCGGTAGAAAAAGTAAACATGGCTTGTAGAAGCCACAGCACCAACGAATGATGGATCGTTGAGCAAACGAAGATCTGATCGTTCCGTTCTTACTGGCTCGCGGTATATTAGAGGATCGGTTCCAGAAAAGTCGGCTGCAGTCGCTGTATACAATTGCCCATCTGTAAATAGCATAAATTATTTTGAATGATCTTATAATCAGTAACAATTACAGGCAAATCACGTGACGATGCGGCGAGGTTGAAAATAAGCCACAATTAAATTTTATCTATTGTAACTTATCAATGGGAGTATGTTGTATTAAACATAATATTGCCATGTTTATTTATTACATGATAAGATATGGATTATAGGCATTTCTAAATAATGAACAAAACGGAAATAGGTAACTTACCAACAAATATTGCAGTTGAATTGTGCTGTGGATCGTAAGGACAGCGGCCTGAGCCGTCGAATTCTTCAAGATGGTGGTTTGCAGGGTGTCTTGCATATCGACGGCATAATGGTTTGAATGCGTTGGTGCCGCAAACTAGGAGTCTGCCATGCGCACGAGCCGCCACTCGCGGGTAATTCTGACATTCATCTGCCGACTTCCCCTTTAATTGACACAGTTCTCGATGTGCGTCTGTTGATTGCCACTCCAAACGCTGTAAACAATTATTTGTTCATAATTTTTCTGTAAGGCTACACACAACAACTACTAGTACTTGCAACGGGATCTTAAAGTTCAATTTAAAATCGCAGTTTTCTGTGTGCAACGATATAAATAACAAAAACTCTATTTACAAAAACTTTGGCAAAACGGCCCAGTTGTTAGTTACTTTCTCTCAGGATCATAAATAAAATGGCGTAGCAAATGGTTTGCTAAATTTGTTAAGTTTCTGTTCTAAAGGACTGTTGTATGACCACACTTGTTGGCAAACCAGTTAGTTTAACAAAGTACACAAATTCACTTTGAGTTAGATGTGAGGCTTCGAGTTGGCCCTATTCCTGAACAGCCAAGCCTGCTTTACAACATTTATTATTTGCGTTCTTTATTTTACAATGCACTTTCTTATCACCTCATTGTAATCGGATAAGGGTGTAGTTATCTCAGTGATAAGATGTTGTTCAAAATCGTTAGGACCAAGTGTGTAAATACTCGTATGTTTCATTTAGGCACGTAAACTTGTCTTTTCAAATTTATTTTGTAGATGTATGAGAATCGTCATGTAAAGAATATAATTCAAACAGGTTGAAGAAAGAATAACTGTAGGTATGATTAGTATTCGGGTAAGGCGAAGTGGACGCCCTATGCCACTGGCCGTGAATAATTCAACACACCAGTGTACACCGGCCAAGTTTTACATGTGACACGTAATTTGAAACATAGACTTGACATTCTACTTATAAATTTTCAATCAACGAGTGTCAACTTTTAATAAAAAAAAGAATTTATTTCATACAGCCTCCTTTTAAAGCACAGATAATAGTATGAAAAAATATAAGTTGATTAGAAGATTCGTGTGATAGGTATCTAAATAGATACTTATATTGCCTTATGCCCTTAAGATATCATGTAGGATTTAACTTTACAGCACATGTAGCTTCAAAAATAAAATTACACATAATTTAAAAAAAATCTTTTTTTAGCCCAAACTTAAAATACACATAAATAAACATATTTGACTGGCGAAGATAGTTCTGTGACCCTCAGTGATATAGATACTAATTGATAGTTTAGTTATGGATTATCTTACATATGATATCTTCCTCTGTAAGGGCATTGAACGGATATATATGATGTCTCTCATAAATCCGTATACCTATAAACACAAGACTGTTTTTCGTGAGTAAAACGTTAGTAATTCTGGCTGAGTGCCAAACAATCTCTCACCCTGCGTCCGTTCGCCTATTTTGCTTCGTATTTTTATTTCACACGCCGCGTGGCACCGTCAATCGAAACTTCCAATAAATAATATGGAGTGGATCAGATATACTTTAAATAAATTGTCTCAAACATGGCAGCTTATATGTTATTTCGGGTCTTGTAAAACAATAGAATGAAATATGTATAAAAGCGAGACTTTGTCTTTTAAATAAAGCGTTAAAGGTACGATCTCAGGTTGTTGGATGCCGAGAAAATTTAACAGGTGTTCGGCGCGCTGTTACCTGTATATATACCCTCGTGAAGCTTTGACGTTATTTACTAGAGTGCGTTTATATATAACATATTCTACTTTACATTGCCCGACGCTCAACTTATTAATATCATAGTATAATACTTATGTTATGTATGGCATGTCTAGATATATTTATGTGTTTTCAATTTATTTGTTTCTTAACTAAGTTATAAAATTGGTCAAGTGCGTGTCAGGCCACGCATAGAATAGGGTTCCGTAGTCACCCACAATGGTAGGTAGATTTAAAGTCGTGTCCAAAAGATAATTGTTGTTTACTTATTATTTCTTTATTTTTAAACGCAGTTTTCCAAGTAAGTTCATTTTACAAGTTAGTCCTCTATAACTCCAGAAACAAAAAAGTTATCAAAATCGCTATAGTTTTCCTTGAAAGTTCAATAAATGGGCTACTATCATGAATTTTTTCAGATTTTTTGAGCCAGCCGTTTAGCTTTTAGAGAGAGGGGGGGGGACGCCCTGTTTTTAGAAAAAGATGCGCTTTCAACTTGAATAACTTAATATCGGATACCTAAATCGAAAAACGGTTTTAAAAACCTCACAATGTTTCTAAAAGACCTATCTAATGATACCTCACACGATGGGGTAGAAAAACAATCATTCCCACTTTACATGTAGTACAAATAAAAAAAAAATCCATTGTAGCACTTTGTGCACGTAATTACGACACATATTCGTTCAAAGTTTCATCTTTCTAGCACCAACCGTTTGGGCGGGTAGTTCGAGGACGGACGGTCGATGGATAGTGGCGAATCTGTAAGAGTCCCCGGGTCATGAACTACGGAACGCTAAAAAAGTAAAAAAAAATTGATTGTGAGAGACAACACAGTAGCGCTACTCTACGTTTTCCTTTTAAATTTTAATAAAGGTAGGTACCTACTTAACCCCAAATGTACGTTGCAACAAAAAACTATAAAAATCAGGAAATAGGAGTCTGTTTGTAATTTCAAAATATCAGCTTTTACTAGATAAATAAACAAACATGTATGTAAGAATAGGCATACGGTATTTACACCAAAAGTCAAACTTTATTTTATTGTACATCTGTCTGTTTGTTTCGGTTAATCTTTATATTAGAACAGCGTAACTGATTTTGATGGGATTTTAGATAGCTGATGTTAAGAGGAGAAACTAAGGTTATTTTTAGTTTAAAATATTACGAAATTCAAAACAATAAAATAACGAACAGTTTCCGATACAAAAACAACAAAACTAACTATGCCCCGCGGCATTACCCGTGGGGCGCAGCTAGTTTAAAATAAAGTGCTTACCGCTTAAAGTAGGTCGTAAGAATAAATAGTGCATTGAAATACCTAATGTAGTTAGTTGTTTGTGTAAGATTAGATACAAAAACCGGTAGTAGAGCAAGATACCTACATACGTGCGGATTTCGATACTTGTTCGTTCATCGACCGACGGCTGCCAATACAGGCGGATAAAACCTGAAGGATTTATGTGATATCAATCTGGACTATCAAGTTACTGTTTGGATGATATCTCTTATCAAGAAGAGTACTAGACTTAATCAAATAAGAGATAAAATCAGGATTTATTTTGAACGAACTCAATTATTAATTCGTCGTAAACCGTTGACATGAATAAAACGCGATAAAAAAACTTCTTTTGGTGTATATAAAATTCACTAGTTCGATGACTAAAATTCAATTGTAATGATTCCTGAATCATTTATTTGGCTCAATAATAAGTTACAGCTCAGTAGGATCACATGTATCACAAATATGACAGATGAAAATATAACTAGAAAAACGAACTACTAATTAACGAATTACTAACGAAAAACTAGAAAGGCTTGAAGATACCCAGATGTTATTCAAGTAACATGTAACAAATATTTTCATGATTCAATTTCTGCTTCATATTTCGTGAAGTTCATCATTTAAAATAACGACGGTAAAACCATAATTAAATAACTACCTAAGGTACTGATTAACTTATCCTTGTATAATAATAAAAGTAAATCCTAAATCCAATGTTAACCTAGGTTCCGAATAATTTATCCTTGTTTAATGTAAAAGTAAAACTAAATGCGATGTTTACCTAAAGTTTTGAATAATTTATCCTTGTGTAACAATAAAAGTAAAACGATTATTTAAGTTCCGAATGATTTATCTTTCTGATGTGAAATGAAATTCGATAATTCCAATTTTTTTTAATTAGGTATTTATCGTTGAATAATAAAATGAAATCATTATTTAAATTTTGCCTAATTGAACATTTTTTTCATATATAAATATTTTCTCCTTATAGATAATTATTACCTTATACATATAAATTTTTGAGAATAAATACCTGTTCTAAATTTTCTGATAAATCGTAGAGGCTGAGGTTGTAGACTGTATTCCTGTAAAAAAAAGCAACAAAATGTCAGTCCATTATTGCAAGCTGAAACGACTGTGTTATTTAAACAATACTTACTGAGTGATACTTGGATTCATTCTTAGAATATCTGTTAAACACACCTGTTTCCATAAATTGTATGCATGTATATTTAATGTTTATTTTTGGAAAGATTGTTCGATAATTGTACGAGAATGGGTCATAATTATCAAATGCCTTTAAAGGCCTTCTGCTACATATAGGCCTCTCCTTAGAAAGGGTTTTTATAGTTTAAATCATCGTGCAGTACGATAGCCCTACGTAGTTGCTCCCTTAGTCAGCTCTTATGACAGTCACGTGATGAATAATGGCAGTATTTAATCTGTTATCAATCGAACTATCATAGTCAATTGTATTAGTAAAACAAAGTAATTACCTGCCCCCCACGATAATAGAGAAGTCATCTTTATCTAATATGCGGAAGTGATCCGGCGCCGTCGCGTTGCCCACAAATTGTTCTGCAGTTTCGTCGCCTGTAACAAAACCAATACAAAAAATTGACACAATTTTACACATAACACGTAGTCTTGGAACTAAAACATTGTTTAACATAATAGTTAGGCAGTTAGCCAAACAAACATTTCATTTTCTCATCAAGACTCGGGCACGTCTGTGTATTTTACAATATACAATAAGAAATAGAGATGAGCTAAGTCTGAGGAGAAACTATACAGTTTATACTTAATGCAAAAAAGGATGCTGACAAAATGAAAGTAGTTGAATGACTATCCTGATGAAAGATTTAGAAATATAATATTAATATTTCAGAATATTTCGGACATCTTACACACAACATCATCTAGTCCCAAACTAAGCAGAGTTTGTATTATGGGTACTAAACAACTGATATAAATACATACTTTTTTTTTCGTAAACATACATATTATACATAGAGAACACCCAGACTTCGAAACAAACATTTGTGGATCACACAAATATTTAGTCCGACCCGGGAATCGAACCCGAGACCTCTTGATCAGCAGCCGCATACGCTAACCACTAGACCAACAACGCAGTCAAATTGTTGATATGATACGATTTAGTTGTGAAAAGGAAGAAAATTTAAACATTGAGTCAGTACTGACTGCAGTTGAGTTTGATGGTGGAGCCTATTCTAGGCAAGATATGTACTTGTTTAGTTTACTCACACTTTGCCTGTTGTAATACTTTAAGAAAATAATTCAAATACATTACCATTCATATTAACAGGTTACATAGTCTTTTTTTTTTTACCAACGAGATGGACTATAGTGGTTTGAATAATGTAATTGAACCGATTTTGATTTTGCATATATTTATCGAACAAATAAACAACTGAATACATCTATAACTTTTGGTGACTTATTTCCATAACTACCTTGCTATAAATATCTTTTAACGCAAAAAGATAAAGATTGAAAAGATACGAATATTTATCAACATTTCATGTGTGTGTTAATATTCTTAAAAGGTTATTTAAGATCCAAAAATATCAGACCATTTCGTGGAAATATGAAGATAACATTATTAAGAGTATTAAGTTAATCCGATTCCTTTGAAGGATGAAAGAAGTTTTTCAGGCTTTTGTTGTCGATTCAAATGTACATATTGATGTTTTTTTTTGCCATGCTCAGATTTATCGAACAAAGTTCCCACTGTACGGTGATTAAATAACAATGAATGTTAGTGATTTCATAACAATTGTTTGGGAAATTCTCACATGTCACTACAATACAATACATCGAAGTTGCCACCAGTGTCTTGCACCTGCCATTTAGTTTATCGCAGGATGTGAATTTGAAAGCTCTGTTTTTGTTTAAGCAGTACTCTGACTGAGAAAATTTATTGCATTGTTATCTACATTAAATAAATAACGGTAATAGGTATAATAGCTTTTTAGTAGTTGTAAAGTTATTTGTGAAATTCAACTGTATCAAAACGATATAATCAAAGATACAGGATTTTTAAGTATTTCAGGTACTAAATTCATTGTGTGATTATTTTAATGACGGGAATATGAATGAAGCTTTCAAAATGCAGAGTATTTGTATAACTAGTAAGTTACTAAATAACAACTGTATAAATACAGTAGGAACAATTAATTATGAGAAAGTATTACAATTATGTACTTTGGAAAATTGAGTACTGATTTAAAAAAAAAACTTAGTGTCTAAAGCTTTAAGTCTAGAGTTAAGTAAGGTTTATGGTTGATCGCGAACTTCGGGCAAATTTTATTGACTTAGTCGCTTGCCGTTACAAACTTTTGCTTGCTATAAATAGGTACATAGAGCAGATACAAAGTACATATTGTATTTTATTAGCTCGGCGTATAAAAAAGGTCTAAGTAAATATTAATAAATAACTAACGTAAATTATAATGTAAATTCCCGTATGCCTCAGTTACTTCTTTCCTTGTATAAAAAGTCAACTTTAAACACAAATCAAGCATTTATTGGTTAACAATATACATATTTCGATATAGATAGTACAATGTGATCTCTTATTTCTCGACAATATTCACCCTTCTGCCCTTCATTATTATTGTAGTATGTTGTAAAGGTTACTAAAGAAATTCAATACAAAAAGTGCCCCAGACACCTGTTCATAATGATATTCTATTATTACAACTTTGAATCCAGCCTTCATAATTTGTAAAAGAATATTCATAAGTTTACTGATTTCTCAGAAAGAGTTAAGTACATTTTCTTCGAAATCTGCGATATTATGAATATTCTTTTTATGTATTTATATGTATAATTGTACTGTTTAGTAAATTATTTTTGTTTACCTATAAATATGATTTTTTTGATTTAGTAGCTATCTACTTGTACTTTTTTCTTACCATATTTAATATGTATGCGTGCGTTGGCATCCGGCATCCAGGCTTGGGCCGTGGATGCTAAGAGAACAAGGACCGCACGGGCGACGGCCATCTTAATTCAGTGCCTCCTCTCTATGCAAGCCATCTTTCTGCACTCCGTGTCCTCTGAAACAAGAGAAAATTATATTTAAAATACTTTCTTAAAACTAGAATTATTTTTAAGTTTGATTGTTTAAAATTTTAAAAGTTGATTTCTGATACAACCTCCTTAGCGTAAAAGTTGTGTTTAGCTTATAATCAAAGACTAAAACAAAGGTGTAATGGAAAAAGTTGTAAAAGCTTTTCTTTCCTGATTTCTTTACAATAGAATGGAAGACATAGGTTGATAAAAAAAAAAATCCATCTGTGACCAATCTTCCAATCTGTCCATCTATATATCAGTGTGAAGCAGTAAATTCAATAAGTAATTTAGTCAAATAAGTTTTTCGACTCAGGAACCTAAGGAATAGTAGTATATAGTTAGTAAGCTCTCTGTAATGTCACATTAACAAAAATAAAGTAGGTAACGAACTAAAAGATGGTTACTCATTCTACTTTCGTAATATACCTTTGTATAAGAAATTTATAAATACAATTTTTAATGTCTTAAAAACAGCACTAACATAGGTTCTTAATGCAAGTCCTTGATATCGTTGCAAGCATCACAGTAGTGTTCAACCGTTGCAACTTGCACAGACAAGATTTATTCAGACGATAAATTTGCTTGCAGTGTCATAATTCATTTTGTGTTGTACATGTGGTTAGTTATATTTTTACAAAATTTTTGTTCGTTATTGTACTGTACAAAATAGATGATTGTAGTTATTTAAATGACGCACGATAATGTATGTATACTTGTGTTGTCGTTGAACGCACGCATATCTAGTGGCCGGTCTGGTTTTCGGTCACACGGGACGCTCATTTGACGCACGCAGCATGCATCTACGTACACGCACTCATTCCTCAGGATTCGCATGCTACTTTTTTTAGATTTTTTAACTATCCTTGCAGATCGTGAGAAATAAAACTCGACTTCTCGTCCCGGTCGTGATCTGAACACTATTCGCTTGCTACGATATCTTATTTTTAATCCACCTTTTATGTCTCGATCAGTTCATCGGAGACGTTTGTCTACTTTTTTGTATTTTAAATCGACAGATACCTTAAAGTATTGCTATCGTACAGCGGGTCATTTCATAATATTTTTTTACTCAACGAAGTAATCAAACGGCCTGACTGATGGTAAGCTTTGTTACATTCGCAACATTAAGGGTGATTGTTCCTGACTTTATTTACTAATAATTACAATAAATTTAAGAAGCGCTTATAGCCAAGTGGCCTTGGGTGATTTGAAACAATCACCGAGGGTAAGCAACGACTGTCGGTCATTACCTAGATGGGTGACCGTTTGTGGCAATGATTTGTTATGAGCGTCTCCGTGATTCGGAGGTGACCTTAAGCAGTCGTCCTCGGTTGTTATCATGAGATAACAGTCGTGAAGCTGCGTTAGAAGCTTTCGAATGGCAAGATTATGTAGCAACCAAGTGTCTTGCCAGTTCCCAACCCACATTCGCCCAGAGTGGGGATGGGGACGTATGGCATTAACCCTCTTGTGTGAAGAGACCCGAACCCAACAGTGGGACATTATGGGTTATTGATGATGATAATAGGTATGCAAATATTTATTTTGAAAGTTTAATTTTACAATGAAAATATTGCTAAAACTGTGACAATTCATTTTATTAAAATAATAATATTTCAATAATATTCTTTAAATAAAATAGTTTACATTTTCTATATTATTATATAACAATTTCTATGAGGAGATAGCGATTATGTGAAGTTTTATAGTAATAAAAAACTATGCAAAAGAGTTCATTCGTAGGTTGAGAATAATAAAATAGCGGAGAGAGTTTAATTGAAGATGTGTATTATTAATGGATCTCTCGGTATTAAATCGTACGTCATATGTTCTAACGAAAAGGGTTGAGTGTTGATGTAATGTGCCACCCCGTTCAATGCACAGATGTCCAACAAAATATAGGGAGGAGTGAGTGCACACCACACTCAGGGCAACGTATTGGATATTTTCATGCATGTGACCGCGTTACTGTTTTGGAACTAAGCGCAGAGGGATGTACGCTGTTTAAACTCGTTTGTATGAATGCACTCGCAATACACTTCCATCTTGTTATTTATAAGCGTTAAATATACAGAAACAATACAATAAATTGGTTGCATAAAGTTGTTTAATAGTCGATAGAATGATTCGTGAAACAGATGAGTTTAGAGCGAATATAGTGTGAGAAGGAGGCGAGTTGACTGAGTCATAATTTATTTCACAAAGCTTTTCGCTTAATGAGAGATCCATTCCGTATATTGATATAGAAATATCAAAGAAATGAATGAGTGATACGAAATAAGAAAGATCTAAAAATACTAAACAGATAGCAGGACTTAGCTATAGAGGTATTCGTTATATTATAACAAACTATCTAAAGTGACACAGATAGCTCTGGTTACATCTGCATTCAAATTTCAAATTAGCATATCCATAGATAACAATAACTTGAGTAGTATATCTCATCGTGTAACTACATTATCGTAAAATTTCAGTTTCTCATAGCGATTATCAGATCCCTATATCCCTAAATAAGATAAAGCTGGTATTCCGTTGACCCGGCTGACATATGATCCTTGAAAGGCGACCGCGACGTGATGAAGCTACTTACGATCTCACGCGGATCAGGAAGCTGCGGTTCTTGTCTGTCGTTGGTAATAAATAATCCACTCGAGAAACGGGTCAGTTAAGGTTCAGTTTAGAAAAGCTATGCTAAGACTTTGAAAGACAGTTTAATGCCATTTTTCCATATCAGCGAACAATTTATAGCCGCCGCTGGCGGAGTCGTGCCGGAAATGTATGTTTTTTAAAACGAAGTGTGATATGGGTACTGGTGTAGTACGTGTTAGCAATTTATAACAACATTTCTGCTACCTACATGTTCAAGATTTTATGTTGTGGATGTAGGTAACCATAATACAAGTCTAAAATAAATTGATATGGTCAAACTAGGACATGTGAAGTAAACTAGCGTTTTGTATATTTTACGGAGAAATCACATCAGATTGGAAAAGTTTTGGTTGTTTAAAAATGAATGTTGTGAATGTACTTACCTTTTTAAAGATAAATTTAAAAAAGAACACATTAACAAAAAACTGCTAGTACGAAGTATGTTGTCAGTGAATAACAATTTAGGATGATTAGCTCCATCATACAAAACATCAGTTTATTAAATGCGAAAGTCACTCAGTCTGTCGATCTCGCTTTCACGCCAAAACTACTAAACAGATTTAAATGAAATTTGGTACATAGATAGTCAGTCTAGTATATTCATTCGAGCATGAGAATGGACATAGGCTACTTTCCATCGCGATAACCGACATACACGCGAACGGAGCCGCGAGCGAAAGCTAGTATAAAATAAAAGATATCATTGAAATATTTTAGGTTCAAGTATTCAATTTTATGTGATAGAGGAGAATGGAAGAGGAAAACAAAAATTTTAATTTGAGGTAGATGATGAAGTCACTGATTAGATAGGATGTTCTAAAATTAATCCGTTTGATATCGTTAGCTTTTAATTTAGGAATTTCACGGTGCCTAATGAAAAAGCGGACAGGTGAAAATGAAATGTGGTAGGTCTACATTTTATAGTTTTCGTATAAGCCAATTTCGGCTTAAGATCTCTTTTTAGTGCTCAATTTATTGATTTTTCATACAATTTTTCTCAATATTACCATTTTCATTAAAAGCTTTCGGCCCGTATGAAGAAAGTTTACAACAGCAGTCACTATGGATGTAAAAAATTATAGAAAGAACCTATATATTTGTTATTTCCAATGCATAGTTTTGTTAGTAAATTTAATACATTTGAAAGTATGTACGGTACTTCCATCAAAATAGCAAATTAATATGTCGTCGGTCCGTTCGTCCGGTTAATCTTTGGAACTGCTGCACCGATTTCGTCGGCACTTTCACTAACAGATAACTGATGATATAAGGAGGCTATTTTTTTGGACTAAACGCGGGTAACTGCGTAACTCAGCTAGTATCTAACTAATAATGGGTGTAGTAAAAAGAAATCCATTATTTTTCCAGTAGATTTTTAGTCATCTGAACCCATTTAAAATCGCTTCGTATAAGTTCGATCGGGTTCCACTGAATGGCTTTAGAAAGAATTTCGTGCTAAAAAACTTCTGATAGTTTTGTGATTAGTTTGACTCAGTTTCAGACTTTACTTTCATGCAAAACTAATGGTTTTCTCTTTACTACATCTAATATATGCTGAACATTGTGACATTCACATATTTCTTTGTTAGACTTTTCTTTGAAAGACAAATTAAACTACTTACAGTATTTTATTAGAGTACAAACACGAACTCGAATAATGTTATGTTCTAATTAGATTTCATTATCTGTATACTATAGGTATTTCCTGATTGTGTCCACTGATAAACTATGTGATAACAGCACCCACTTGCCTGTTTACGATAATGTTTAAACTATGTATTACTGTTTTCTACAAATAATTTTTATTAAAAGTTTAGTAGCTTTTTTGATGAAAAAATAATCTTTAACAGATATACAGTCAATTGCTAGCCAAATATTCGGCGTTATAAAATTACTGGCTATAACATTTTAAGCATTAAATTATTTGCGGTGATGAGTCACCTTAATTAATATTCTAATGATAAAATGATAGTTATATACCCATTAACTACTATTAGAGAGACATTATTTTGTGTCAATTTATTTGATCCTAGTCCAAAACCAATATAATACGTTCGAAACATTAAAATCAAAAAATTCTGAGTATTGATTCAAGCCATAATTAAACAAGTTACTCACGGTCAATTTTTGTGTCACTTGTTTTACAGGAAGTAATTAGTGTGTTTATGTAGTTTTTCCTTTTAAAACAACTATGTATGTACTACCACACAATAGCTTGAACTCGTACTTTGACCTATAAGAGTAATGATTCTCGATTATATTAATGGCTCTCGATATTTTACAGCCATAATTGTCTAGGATTTATTTTAGCAGTGTTTTATGTTACTATGTATAATAACCGAGTGGCAGATAGTATGTAAATTAAAGAAACAGGTTTCATCTGCCAACTTTAATATATGAGCGGAAGTATTAAAATATAAAGATACATTTAATTGCCACTGATGGCTCTATTTGATTATTTGCATATGTTAAGGACAGTATTATGTCATATGTCAATGTAAAACTTAATTAATAAATTTGCAAAGCTGTCGGCGCATTTTTATTATTACTCTTCCTTTTGTGAAATTAAAAAAATTACATAAAACCAATAAAATAAATAGCAATCCTAATCTTACAAGATTTTATTTAATTCGAATATTTCTTAAAAAAAGGTTTTACTCTTCTCTTAATTCCTTCAATCACTAAATCAATGTTTAAAACTATCCTAATGGTCAGAAGCTGTTTCTGATTCCCCGCTTTTTACCGCCATCTGTTAACAAATCCGTTGTCGTTGTAATCTATAGTTTGTCTAGTAGTAGTAATATATGTATCCACCGTTTTCCTTTAAAAAAAATAGTAAAGAAAATTTTATAAGGTAATTTATTACATTTGTACTTTGGTCGCTCGTAGTTAGCATGGTATGCATGCAGGCCATCAGTTGGTTATTGTTCTGCATACTAATGAAACAGCTATAAAGAATGCAATGCCTGTATCACGTGAACAGCTTCTTATGGTTACTTTGTGTCTATTTATACCACAGAAATATTTTAAATACTTTACTATTGGAACGCTAGAGACCCCCACAACGTAGCCACTTGTATGACAATTTATGCCCTACATAATATCTATTTTATATTATCTATGTAAACTTGTGTTTTCTTCTTCAGTAACTGTCAAGTCATTTAAAAAAGTTCTATGGTTATTTCATAATCATGTAGCCTCTTATATATTTCTTGATTGAATTTAAAAACTAAAAGATTTCATACCCTGCCTAAAATTAAAGAATGTTAAATATAGAATTAAACTATTTATGACGATTGTGCGAGTTAAATAAAACCTATTAAAGGTTAATTACTTTTATTTCATAAAATCTAATGATTGTACTTTATTTTATAAGAATAAACATACATTTAATGTATTTATTAACGTGTAGACTGAAAATCATTTAATTAATCAAAGTACTATTTTTATTGTGAGTTGTTCATTTTGATTGATTATATCATTTAACTGTTATAATATATTTTTCTTCAATAATTTCATAATATAGAACTGGTAAATGAATTATAGTAATTAAAGATGGCTGACATCACATATGACGTAATACCATGTGGTTTTTATTGATTTGTTGCGTATGTAGCACTTCACTGAGAATCCTAGTGAGGTGCTGTCTCTTAAGGGTTACACACGAAAACAAAAACTGTTATGTTATGATTATCAGGGTCTAAGGTTGAGATTATTCTGCTTTTATGTTATACATCTATCTTCTTATAGGACGCACAATTTTTGGTGTTCATTTTCCAGGGTGACGCATATGAAATTCATGCGTAAATGAATTTCCGAGGTAGGATTGCGCACGTCCGAAAATAGAGTTACAATTTAAAACGATTGGGTTTGATTGATACGGTTTATACCTAACTAGTTTAGAGCTATAGCTAGTAAGTATGTATGCTGGTGAACCTTTGGACCTTCTTAGTAGTAAATGAGGTATCTGTGTAGTTTTGACATATCACAATTAAATGAGTACGTAACACAGAAATTTTCACCAAGTTGGTAATCGATATAAACAAATTTGAAGTGTCTGTTTACTATAGATGTATATAGGTACATAAAATATATTTACCTTGTGTGCTGAGGTAGGTGCAAGATTGCAACTTGGTATTTAAAACTTTGTTTCCTGTCATTGCATGCCAAACAAAAGTGTTGAATTACCCATAGCTACTGTTATAAATAAGTTATATTTTTGTATTGTGGTCAATGGTATTTCCCATTTACATACAATATAGGTAAAGGAATTTTCTATAGAGATTGGATATTGTATATAGGATAGATTTAAGTAATACATCTCAATATATATTAGTCACTCTACCCTATAAAATTCCCATTACCTAAAATATTGAAGCAATAGTTGATTCTCATAATTTAATATGAGGAAAAGGGGAAACAAAGTACTGTTGGACCATGAAGTTTTTTGTTTAAAGAAGAAATAACATGATTAAAATTAGGAATAATGAAAAAAAACGGAAGGTGCTGAATGTGTCTTTATTTTTTTTGACGAATTATTTTAAATATGTTATCTTCACGTAGTTCACTTTTTTATGGAAAGAATAGGGGTGCTATCCCTAATTCATTTTCTTAATTTTTAAACACATGGAAAATGAATGTTGGTTTAAGAAATACTAAATGGAAATAATACACCATCAGAGGTTCTTTAATTATATGTTTGTGTAAAAAAATATAGATTCAGCCTACGTGATTTTATATCATATGCAAACTATGTACCTACCTTTAGTTATAAAATAATTTATCCATGACTACTCACAAACTGAATCACCGTTCATGAGTATTTCCGTTCACACATGCAGAAATGACCTTTGTGGTTTAGTAGCTACTCATTATCTAATTATGACGTGAAATTGATTTCTCGGGTAATAATATATATACGTACATATAAACAAACTCTTGTAATTTAGTTATAAAATGTATGACATGATTTTGACACTAGCGTAGAATAATTTAACCACAAATATCAAAATTAACTGCATGTGTAAAGCGAATTCCTGTTTGATTGTGATTGGAGTATTAAAATTAGTTATTAACATGCAGTATTGTAGTTATTTAATTTTAACTGTTTTGTTTTGACAAGTTGATGCTAGTGTCGAGTAATTTTGTAAATACAATTGTGGTGAGGTGATATCAAATATACGCGTGATATTGACTGGAAATTGGCAATTGTAGGGATTAATATTGTAGGTACAGGTAAATAAATATGTTACATAATACGGAAATGGTTTGATATACAAATGAATGAAAACCGCTTTTATGTAAAACTCTCTGTACTCAAGAAAACTTAATTTTACAGAATAGGTTTGATTTGTCTTCCTCGTTGGTCTAGTGGGTAGCGTATGCGACTGCTGATTACTGTTTCGAATCCCGGGTCGGGTGTTTGGTTTTTTCTTACAAGAAATTATTGGTACGGGGTATGCCTGTGCCTCTGAGAGCTTATTAAGCCGTCGGACTCAGTGGTCAGGAATATATATAGCAATCGTTATTGAAAAGTCAGTGCTATTAAATATATTGACAACCAATTTAACATTTGGATTTGGTGGTGGGTATATTGAACCAATATAACATTCCTTAGCTTGGAGGGGGCCGATGCCAGTCGCTCCGTAGAAATACTAATATTCAGGTGATGTAATGTAATCGATTGTAATAATAGTCAATCCCATATAATCTTGAGAATAATAATAATACAAGAAAGATGATAGGTTTGAATTGAATGAGTGATCATTATGCAGGTATATTTAAAGCCTATTTTGTTCTACACAAAGATTATACTTTCTAGAATAATAGATAGTTTAAAATGTAAACATTTAACGGTCGCATTGACCCATTGGCCCCACTTACAATTAGTTAACATACAGTATTGCTCATCCCATTTGGTATACCTATTACAGTAGGTACAGTGACAGTACTATCAAGATCACGACAATGCGCGCACGCAGTCAACCATGTAGTTGGATGAGATTTTACATTTCAAGTAGGTACAGTAACTGTTTATCTTTTTATAAGCGAGATGTCTGAGAAATTTTAAATTATACAGAGAAGTTGAAATTGATAATTAGAGGTTCAATAACCTTCCTGCGAATGCTCACAATTCCTTAGTTGCTAACCAAGATATACGTACTGTTGTTTACTTAAACCTGAATAAACTATTTCAGTTTTAAATTCTGTTAGTATCATCAATAATCCATAACTTCCCACTACTGGGCATGGGTCTCGTATCAGAAGAGGGTTAAGGCCATAGACTCCACTTAACTGTTGGGATATTTGACAGTAACTTAAATGGTTTGAATGTTCTTTGGTTAAAATTTGTATATTAAATCACATATTCTGCGGATGATCTGCTACAAACTCACTGTATTAGTAGATCTTGAAATAAATAAAAGATAAACGTATACTGGTGGTTGAAATACTTGTTTCTGTACATTTCTAATCTATACCTTTTTCCAACTTAAAAGTTTTCAGAAATAAGTTGAAGGTAAATGCATCAATAGGCAATTAATACTATTAATTCCGTTGCTAAGACTACAAAGAGTATCCATAGACAGGTTTTATTTATATCAAACATATACTTAGGATGGATACCGGTAATATCAAATTAACAGATTTTTACTAAATGCACGTGAAACTATATTAAGACACTTACTCGAAAAAGGTTATTTTCAAAAATTTTGTCCGTTTGTCCATCTGTCTGTTCCGGCTAATCTTTGGAACGGCTGGACCGACTTTGACGGGACTTCGCCTGTTACATAGCTGATGACACAAGAAGTAACTTAGCTAGCTAGCACCACAGTGCGACGTTACTCGCGATTTACAACAATAACCGCGAAACTGATAGTTACAAATAAAGTTGAGTTCACTTGAGTGTTAGTATTTTAAGATTTTAATATGGGTATTTTTTCAAATTTTCAAATTATAAAATTAAAAATGTAAACACCAATAGCGGAATATACATTTCATATGCATACATTTCATATAAAAAAACATTGTTTATCTAATTACTGCTACAATGTATAAAGTACATTCTGTTATCATTAAATTAATAACTGCGTACAACGTCCTAAACGGCTCAACTACATACATATTCCATTAAACAATAAGTTCTTCATCATTTGGCTAATTGCCTTCATTACATTACTAATGGGTCTAATTTGTTCAGTTTTGTAGTTAACAAGTATTATAGTAAGACTTTCTAAATAGGTATTCAGGAGAGGACATAACGGTGGGCATTGACTAAACAATTTACACCATTCTAGCGTTGCGTGTCTCTGTCTAGTCGAACTACACACGTTAGGGTTGCCAGTAAAGTAAAGGCGTGTTATACCATAACCTTTTAAAACCATCTAAACTCAAAACAAACGGAAACCTTGTTGGAATCGCATAACCTTTCTTTTTTGTATTTTTATTATACTACCATAACCATACATGATTTAATATGGTATACGTACAATACTCTACAATTATTAGCAAATCGGAAGAAGAGAAGATTGTAAATATTATATTTTAATAGATTTGTAATCATCAATCTGGCAGCCCTGCTACTCGCGTCTTGTTGGTAGAGTGGCCCCGTTGCTCGCTAGTCGCTTGCTCTGTCTCTGTGTCAACAAAGCGCGCTCTCTCCTTCGCTCCCCTATCCTACAGGTTTTGTTTGTGCCACCTCCATAATGCTTGCAGCCGTTAGACTCGTACCCGCTACTTTTAATTCATGTCAAACACAATTGTTTTCAAAAGTGTACACTTACCAGTTTTTAGAATTTCCTGTATAGTAATCCAATTTAGGTTCGTTTAAGTCACAGATCATCGCATTGCTAAGAAAGTAATAACTCGGCACAACATTTAATTGGTCACACTAACACACATACGTTAAAATGTGATCTGACATATAAGCAGTCAGATAAAACACAACGCGCACGAAAAAATCACAGATGCAGCACTCGAGATCACAAAGGTTGAAACCGGTTTCTATGTAGGAGAGTGTAACAGAACTTGTGGTTTAGTGTTTACAGTGGGCGCGAAGCCAGCACGTAGAGTAGCGCTATAGCGTGCTCTCGCGGCGCACTCGGCAGGGGCACTGTCGCGACAGAGGCGCCCCACTATCTTGCGCCCGCCCGAACTTGCCGAACAGGCTTCGTTTTCGATGCGCGTGCGCCGATGCCAGGTTTACCCGATACGTTGCCAGTTCTACGATATTTTTTTGTTTTGTGTTGACGCTCCCAAATGAGGGGCCATAAAATAGAAACGTGGTTCGTTGAATAAAAAGTTAGGAGGGTTGTTATATTATTTACTCACTAGTTCTCTGCTAGAATAAGCTACTGCAGCGATAGTAAGTCAGGAAGATTCATCTACTTGCTGTTCTACAATGCTGCTCTACAATTTTAAATTAGTATAAACGCGTTCATGGAAAGTAATGTATTATATTTTGATTGAGCATTTAAATTTATCGATCTTCTAATTTGTTCTACTTAATTAATAAAAAAAAATAAAAAAAAATACATTTAGCTAAATTTAGTAAAACAAAAACAACAATCTGCAGAGCTAAATTTTCTTGGGCTAACTATAAAATCACCATTAAAACTATTATATGAATCCTAGTTTGAAACCGTCGAAGGGACGCAGAAATGTGCTCGTCTTAATTTATTTATGCTGCGTTAACCCCTCGCTGGGTGCCAGGTAGAAATGACCCAAGAACATATGAAAAAATACACAAAGTTACGACTGCCTTACTAGGCGCAGGTACGACTTGGTTCTTTTTGCAATATTTGTAATAATAGTGGAATATCTAAATGACAGTATTTATTAAATAAACCAACTACAGATTTATTACATAATCACATAAGCATAAATTTTAGTTGTATTTTTAAATTTTAATAAATACATATTTTCAAATCTGTTTACATAAAATAATTTTACACATCGTATCACACAATTTATTGTCCTGAAAAAGAATTGACCACATGATCATAACTGTTAGCTGTTATAATTTTTACTAAAAACAGAAACAATATTCCCGCTGATGTTTGATTAAAATTCTTTAAATAGTCCTTACTGTAAATAAATTCAAGTAGGGATTATGTAAGTCACGCATTAAGCTCCATAATCAACTTGGATTAAAAGTACTTCAGTAAACTTTACTAGTACTAAGTTCAACTTGATTACATCTCTTAAAAATTCTGAAATAGATAGAATAATGGAAATAACATTAACTTCCAAGCTCATTTTGAAGTTGTCTTGACTCGGTGATGCGGCGTGGGAAGGTTAAGCTCATTTTCCTGCCAACTATGAGTTATTATTTACATAATGGTGGCTAACTTTCCCTTATTCGATTAGTAAACTGTGCGGTTTTATACGATATAATACTGAGTGTAAGATGGTATAAGATTTGACACATGGCCACAGGATGTCATAAGATTATTGTGGGAAGTTTTGTACCTGAGCTAATGCTATTATGTGACTGCAACCTTCTTCCAAATTTTCATAAGCAAAGTGTAATGTACTATTCTACATTATATTTTATTTTTTTAACCGACTTCAAAAAAAAGGAGGAGGTTCTCAATTCGTCGGAATCTTTTTTTTTTTTTTTTTTTTTTTTTTATGTATGTTCAGCGATAACTTCGTCGTTTATGAACCGATTTCAAAAATTCTTTTTGCATTGGAATAGGCATAGCCCACAGGTGGTCCCATTGTCACCATATCGGGATCTGATGATGGGATCCCAAGGAAATCAAGGGAACTCCTCAAATATCATAGGCACAATGTCGCGATTTGGGTACTCGGAATAGTTTTTCATTGAAGTCGGTTCCTTTTTGTTAAAATTATTATAAATTATTTAGCTGAAATTTATCATAGAGCTTTATCTTGATGTCATCACAAGGTAATCCGTTTACGGCTGTTTTAGATATTTTTTTTCCTACGTATGCCCATTCGCGCTTCACTTAATCTTTTTTTGGGTGTAAAAACAACGGCGGTTGTATAGTACAGGTTTTGATGAGGGGTGTGTCATAACGGCTAAAAACAAACGACATGAAATACACCGTCTAAAGTTGTAAAGAAGTAATTTCACCAAAGTATCTAACTATATTCACGCACGGGAGGGAGTGTGTGAGTGGGAGTGTGTAATGAGAACTCATAAGCAGAGTACTCGTGCTAAAGCTACAGGTATGAATATAGGTTTTGTGAGTAATTTTAGTCTGTAGTTATTAGTAGTAAACTAGTGAAGTAGTATCGAGAACTCTTCGAGGTACACATATTTATGTCTTGAAAGGGCTTGCATATGTAAGTGTATCTGTATATATACAAATAAATAAAAATGGAGTGTCCGCTGTATTTTAAAATGAGCAGTTTTTTACTAAATGCATATCAAAGTATACACGGTAATAACATAAAAAGGCAATTTGAAAAAAAAACATAACTTTAATTAATTAAATAAATAAACTAGATTCGCTTTGCGGCGTTACTTGCGATTAACAACAAAAGCCGCGGGTCACACTATTATTGTCAATATCAATAACATTTTCGAAGACAGATATTATGAGTTATAAACGCTTTACACAATTAAACTGACTGTACTGATTGTAATTATATTTAAAACGGTATTATATAAAACGTATATTAAGCACATCTTATAGGCTATGCTTAATGTATAATTTCCGTAAAAGTAGCAATGCATGACCCCAATTTCCAGGTAGTGTGCTTCCTTAATTTAATTTTAAACATAAAATTACTACGTTCCATAAATCTACATATTATTTAACATTTTTAAACCCATTTTTTTAAATTACTGTCTATCTACGTTTAGACACAGATTTACTGCTATATTAGTACATTGGTTGCTAGCTTCCGTTATGCTTTACCTTATTTGTTTTTTATTGAAATTTTTACCAAATGCATGTGAAAGTATTTACGATAGTTACATTTTTTTCATATTTCTGTATGTATGTTAATTACGGGAACGGTCAAACCAATATTGACGGGACTTTCGCTGGCAGAAAGCTGATGCTATGAATAGAAACTTAAGCTACTTTTCTTTAAGACTATCTTCGCCTCGTAGTTTTTGTCGTAACAGTACAGACTCAGCAATTATGTAATAAGTTCTATAAGGTTCTTACTTCTTCCGCTCGATACGGTCGATGTTGGTTGAGGTGCCTATTTCATATTTTTTAATTTATAGATTTTACTAGCTGAGTCCCGCGGTGTTACTCGCGTTTATTTTTAGTCTAGAAAAAAATGCCTAAGTTACTCCTTATATCATAGCTTTCTACCAGAGTAAAGTTCCATCAAAATCAGTTCAGCTGTTCCAGAGAACTACATTATCATCAACAGCCTTTAACAGTCCACTGCTGGATATAGGCCTCTCCTTTGAAAGGGGGTTTTGGCCTACTATACCACGCTGGCCAGACGGGTTGGTAAAGGGTTTGTTTTAAGTTTTCCTTCTCTTGGCAGTGATGTTAGCTGCTTATTTTGTTCCTTTAGTCGCCTCTTACGACACCCATGGAATGAATAGGGGTGATGGTAACCAATGGAATGAACAGTTTGTATTCTTAATCCGTCACCACACGGACACAACTTTATTAAGGTCCACATTATTTCTAACACATAACTTAAATGTGTGTTTACCGTGTAACTGTTTTGCTTAAATAAATATTTTACACGCACTGTTACCGTTAGTAATTAATTAATGTGCGGAATAGTCTTATTATTCTATTACATCAATTTCCTTAAATTCTCATTTATATAAAAAATATTATTAACCGAAGATACGTAATACTATTTATCTTTATTTAATGCAATCCACAGAATAATTAAACATTATAAATTATTTATTATTCTAAGATTAAAATCAGTTTTTGAATGGAGCCATATTTTAAATCAAATGTTTCTTAGAAAATGTGGTCGAAGAGTTTTCTACCTGGGGATTAACTAATTATGATTTTGTAAAATATGTAACATAAGCACCAGAAAATCAGGTCCAGAAATATAATACTATACTTTTCAGAACACCTTTATGCCTTCATGAACATTTAGAAGTTTGAAAATGTAAAATCACAAATAACAACTGTACAAATAAAATAAATTTAAGTGTCTAAATGTAACTTAAAATCAACAGTTTTTTGTTAAATGCAAATGAAAGTATTTTTTAGGTTACCTACACCAAAAAAATCATTTTTTTTTATTTTTTGTCAATCACATAGTTTCATCACGGGATTCCTAGTCTTAAATGATCAAACATTCAGCTTTAATCTGAACTCAATAACGTCCACAATGGGTTATTTTTTTCAAAAAACAACTCCTTAATGCAGGAATAAATATAGTAGGTACAATCGATATTTGCTCATGGCTACGTTATGTCCAACTTTCTCTGAAATAATATATTACAAGAGATAAGCCACAAGAGGTCCAAGATAGCTGATAGGCAGAGCAGGTAGTGGGAGCCCCAAGCGCACCGTACGTCGCGGTGGGTTATCGCTAACATTTGTCACAGGCAAAACTATTCATTCAACATTATGATAAAATGATCCTGAACAACCGTTTTTAACATAAATGTTTCAAGTTCAATATTTGCAACATAAAAATACTAAATAAGTAAAGATGTAGTACTTATTTTACTTAAACTTGGTAGGTATATTTTGCATCCAAATTATGTTATCAGATCAGAAACGGTTTACGATCTCGGTGGAGCTTATTTGCATATCTGTGACGGGGGTGTAGGGGCGGACTGTACTGCAAAACGGCGAACAATATATTTCAGGAGAAGACGACACGTTATCTTTGCCTATTGTAAAGAAAACTGAGCAAGGTATCTTTGCAACTGGCATTATGCCACACCAGCGCTAAACATTTCGTATTTTACCTACTGAGGCCATACATTTACAGATTACTTTGGAATGGCTCGTTTTTTTTTACCTCAGAATAATTTGATGGACTTGAATAATTTTAATATTATTTAAAACACAGTGAAGTGTGGAACTGAATTCAAGGTATCAAAATATATCCTGGTTTGAACACTGTACATCTGAACGATAGCATAATAATATCAAAATAAAAAAAACCTTTTCGAAGCACTTATTTAATGCAAATTATAGTATTTATTCCTTCAGTAACTGTTTTTGCGACGAACCTGTGAGGAGTCATTTCTACTCTATTTTTGTAGTGTTAACACTAGCCAATTAATGCTAGTGTTTAGTATTGTTTTACTAGGGTTACTTTTATAACAGTGTTTGAATTTTGTGCCACAAGGAAAAAACTTAACATCCAGTGACGCAAGAAAGGTGACGTTGGAGATATCTGTTAGATGAAGCTTCGCTAACGACACCGTCCGACGTCTCACTTCACTGGGAAATCCCCCACATCATTTCTGTACAGACCGTTCAGATAAGCGCTGAGCGTCATTTGTCATTAGGTACCATATCCTGTCTATTCGCTACCCATATTAATAATAACAAATCCACGACGAACGAAGACAAAAAGAACTGTACGTGTTTGAAAGCAGTTACAAAACTGGGGCTTGAGCGTGTAATCCACTTGAGTTTTTTGGAAATCATCTCGAGCACGTCGGCTGATAAAATTAGACAGCTTGGGACCGCGTGTGTTCCTCTTTTATTATTCGAGTATGCTCATAAGTTGCGTGACCGTAGAATTAGACTGGTATGGTAATGGCTGTTGTGTAATTTGTTACAAAGACACATTATACGAGTAGTAGTTTTTTGTCATAATGAAATCCACGGACCCAATTGTTGTACTTCAATGAACTTCAGTAAATCTCGTGGTGACCCAAATATTTTAATGGTCTAGTTGAAGTTGACTTTTGAGGTTTTAAAATAAATTAGATTATTAGATTAAGTAATAGTGGTATTATTTTATATAGGTAGTAATAATAGTAGGTTAGATGATATTCTTCTTTTCTTATAAGGCTATTTCTAAATGCAAATCAAGCCAAATTGCTTGAATCTTATTTTTTGTCAAAAATTATACATAATCTACTACAAAGTTTTAGTTTGTGTTACTTCTCGGAATTTCCATCTTTTTAATTTATTTGGTTATTAACAGAATTCTATATTTCTACAATTAGTTTAGTCATGATCGAGGTATATAGACAGTCGTATTTTTTTATTGAAATTTTCAAAGGAAACGCTTAGGTTAACCGCTTACCACAACGTAGATGACGTTTGAGAGAACATTAAGAGACTTATGCTGCTATGCATTATGTAGGGTCAGTGTCGGTTATTGCAGGTGACATAAAGCGCGCCATGGATGCGCACTCTGACGTTCTAATTCCAAACAAATGCAAATTAGGTGGGCACTAGCCGGTCGTGTTGGACATCCGTTTAAGAGCGCGCATAAAGCTAAATCGCCTATCTTATATTTGATTTTACATAAAAAGTTCCAGATTATTGTTAAAATAAAAATCAGTTTGAGTAACTACATTATATTTTCAAGGACTCAGTGTGAACAAAAACATAAACTAATACACTTTCTTCGATAAAAAAAAATCACGAAGTAACCTCTAATTTTCATATTTGTTCGATTTATATTCAATATGACAATGATTATTAAGATAAAAAATATATTAATCATTGTAATTATACATGATCCAGGAACGTGCTTATGCATTTCATAAAATTACTTTTAATTTTGGATTTATTAGGATAAAACACTTTTGGCGCTTACTACGCTATTATTCCGCGGAAGATTTCATGTTCCGTCGCATGTTGCGGGAGCTTCAAGCATATTTCTATTTCACAAATCAGTCACACACGCTCTGTTGAGACGAGTGGACTGCGCTCAACTTTTCGAATCGCTGTCGTAAATGATCGCGTGGTTTGAAATAAATTGTAAGAAAAACAATTCTTTAAATTGGGAAACAAGAGAATATTATTGAAGACTTCCGACACGACAACTAAAGAAGTTACAAGAAGAAAAGATGAATATTTTTTATCCCAATTGAATATGAAACTTATGACTTTAGATTAAAGTTGAAAATCGATCAAAAAAATTTGAAAGGTTGTGTTACTTACTGGCCACCGTACCTATGTTTTATGTGTAAAAAATAAATCAAAACATTATTCATTTGTGTAAGTTAATGCATGCAATTTTAGATTTTATTCCAAGTAGCATAGGGTCTAGATTAGTTTCTCCCTCTGTAGACAATTATGTGATCACTTACCAGTAGTAATGAGATCTTTCAAAGGTCTGGATATGTTACAGAAAAATACTATGGATCTTATTAGAATTGTATAAAAATAAATGGCATAATGATATTTAATATTGCCGCGCTTTATTTTATACTCGAGTAGTAATATTAATACCTACGCGACACTACGCGTGTCGTGTAGTATAAATAGCATACGCAAAATAAAAGGATGCTTTTAGTAGATATCTCTGTGTTTAATCTATGCTAATTATTATTTCTCATTCTTATAAATCTGAAATATAATTCATTGCTTGCAGATTTTCAAGGGACAATTTAATGAATATTTTTATTTTTCAAATCTTATTATTGTCATAAATGAAAGGCCTTGTTATGAGGATTTCATATATATTTTTGTTAGTATTGTAAGATGAGTAGTTTTGAATTTATTAATGAAAATGAAATTCATTCTTTTTGTATTTTTTTGGAATTTTTCATGCTAGATTATTAAATTATTTAATATATGAAAGAAAAATTTGACTGCAGGCAGAATTCAAACCTGCGTCTTCCGGCTAGATACGCCACACGCTATGGCCACTGATCTTTAGCGTGATGTTACATAGCCTATAGCCTTCCACGATAAATGGGCTATCTAACGGTAAAATAATTAAAAAAATCGAACCAGTACTTCCTGAGATTAGCGTGTTCAACTCAACAAACTCTTTAGCTTTTTACTCATATTTTATGACTCTCTTTTAGAGAACTGGAAGAGATCGCCATGAGCGATAAGACCGCCTATTGTTGTACATAGTTTGTTACAGTTGTTGTTGTGTATATACATAAAGACAATAAATAAATATATTTATGTATTATTCGCGTACACACAATAACCAGATAAAATAATCATCTGATTATTTTGCGTATACTACTATAGAAATACGCGTCGAGGGAGTGCAGCAGAGCAGCGAAGTACTTGTCTTTTGGCGCCAAACTACGCTAAGATCGCTTTCGACGTGAGGGGCGGGTGCGGGGCGTGCGGGTGAATCCTAAAATTTTGCTGGCTTTAGGCGCGCTCTTAATGGAGGTGTATTGTAGTCCGTGCGCTAATGGTGGTGTAATTGGCACGAGGTTAATCGCGGTCACACCACCGGTTCACCTGAAATGTGCGCTTTTATATTTCGCTACTGAAATCACTGTTATTTAAGCACTCTGTTACTTACAGTACTTTATGTTAATTCTAAGAGTGAAGAGCAATACAACGGTCTAACAGAAAACAGTTTTTTCTACGCTATTTACCCTGTGAGTGACCGCACTCAGTCGAGTGGCGATAGTCTCTTACCATCAAGCGATATTTCTGCACGTTTGTCCCCCTTACCGTAAAAAATCGTCATAAGTAACGTGAATTGTAAAATTCTTAACAAAGTAACAAATAACTACAAGTTGTGTATAAATAAACGGTTATTCTTTTTTTTTTTTTTTGAAAAGACTATCAATTTAGTTATTTTTGTCATACCAATTCAATTCTTGAAGAAGTATGTCGTTTAATGATGAAGAGTGGGAAGGGGACAGGTACATAATGAGCGTAGGATAACTGACGGAGTTCGCGTGTCAACTGCGTGTCCTTGTTGAACGCCACTCTCCGACCGCAGGAAGTAGCTCATTGTGTCGCACTGACCCGTGCCCGACTGCCCACCGAACCGACCAACTAAATCTAAATACACCGGCCCCATACACTCCTTTCATAAATGATAACATTACAACCCACTCTATATTTAACATCTGTGGGCTCGGCTCGCATTGAGAATTAGAAATTCAGTTAACAATACAAACCTACTGTAAATTGACTTGAAAAGGCGATATCCGAGTTCTCTACCTATTTTCTTTTCCAAAGTGTGATAATAGTCGGCCTATAGGTAAGCATATAGTAAAACAATTTCTGTGACAACCTTGAATATAAATATATATTTAAGTGGTGTTTAGTTACCACGCTTGGAAAGCATTTGTCTAGCTCTCCTTTTAGAAAACCGAATTTAAAAAAAAAATGTTCACATGTAAAAGAGACTTATCCATGACTAAGGAATATACGAGTATTGTTATGGCCAAAACACAAATGAAAGTAGAGAATTAAATATGTTATGAAGTCGATTATTATTTCTTTAGAACTGTGACAGATAATAGTAATAGTAGGCCAAAACCTCCTTTCTAAGGAGAGGCCTATGTCCAGCAGTGGACTGGTAAAGGCCGTTGATGATGATGATGTGACAGATAAAACTTGTTTGTGTCTGTATAATTTCCTTTTTTGTATTCTTATAACATTTTCGTTTTATTGAAATTGAGTGAGGTGGTGACTATTTTGACAAAAACTAAATCAATAGTCACGATATCAATGATGTCGAACCTCAAAGCCGACACGGGTGGCATCGCATAGCTCGTCCAAAGCAGAAGTAATAAGGTTATGAAGCGTCCATTCTTTGGCGATGAAAAGCCATCATACAACTTAATTATATGAATTTTTAGGTAGTTTAATAGTATTTCAAATTATTCTAATTAATTTATATTAATATTTTCATCAACTAAACAGTCTACCGTATTTAATACATTTTTAGATTTGACATTTAGGTGTTTTTCAGTGACGGCTCATTAGAGATATAATTTATAAAAAAATGTACAACTCTAAATGACTACTGTCAAATTATGTATACATGTGAACTTATTATGTTAAATACTTCTTAAAATTTAGCTTATTCTTGTGACATCAGTATATCGACTTAGGACCTTGAAATAGTTTACAAGGTTTTGTTGGGATCTTAGTATTGAGTAATTATAACTAATTAGACTTATTCAACTCGACTTTGTGAATCTCATTCGCATAATGCAGCTTATTTCATATAGCTTCTTATCAAAATAATATATACTTAACTGTGGTAATATGGAAGAACCATGCGTCGACACATCGATACATATGTTGAAGGTGGTTATGTTGTTACACCATTGGCCCTCCAAACACCAGCAATATAATTCTAACGCATAAATTACAGATGTCTATGGGTGGGCTAATAATTTTGATTTGGTGAACATGAATAGAAGCTAGATGTGAGTAGCCGAGGATCGGACTAAGTGGCGTGCAATTAGAGAGGCCTATGTCCAGCAGTGGACCGCGATAGGCTGATGGTGATGATGATGAGTGATAACTGTGTGGCCTCAAAATTGTTAGTTTTTGTATATTAAAAAAATATATACCTTAGGTGTACAGAGGTAAGTGAAAGATTTATTTAAAATAAGTGTGCTCAGGACGTAAGAGAAAGGGTGTGTGCCGGATGTGCGCAAGACTCAGTAATTACAGAGCGTGACGTCAGGCTCCGTTGGACTCCCACGCGAAACGCGGCCCTCTTATCGCGACAATTAAATCGCACTGACATGCACTCGACGACCCTTGACATCATACAACGACTCTCTCGTTTAAAAATTTAGAGTATGAACCTCCAACTCGATCATAAGCACATTTACAAAACATGTCGATCATTTTCATGAAGTGACTTCTATATTTAATAAATATTATATGACTTTTATACATTAATAGCGATGTAAACAGACTGCGATGAAATGTTAGAGTATGCAATTAAAATCTGTCTGCAAATATGTACACTCCTTTTTCTTTGTGCTTTTAACGTTATCTCAGTTTGGTATTTTAGTTTCAAGGATTTTGATTATTTATTTTACGGACTGTTCCGTGCATATAATAAATATTAGTATATACTTGGTATTTAAAATAAAAGAGTTATTTCCGTAACCTACTCTTAATAATAGTAAATTATTCAAATTCGATTTACGCAACACGCTACCGAACGATATTAATCTCATAACACAAATACAGATGGGTGGATAATAAAGTCATGCTAGGAAGTATTTTGGTAATTAACCGCACACCGCTTTACTTCCGTGTATGTCTCAGGCACAATTGTATCTCTGTCTTGTGTGTTCTGCCGTCGACAGTACAGGAACAGAATGCGTGTAATTAATCTTATGTATTGAGTGTGAGAAAATAAAGCTAAATGAGTCGGCATCGTGAGATCGTAGAACAACAAAAGTTACCGAGGGGCGCGACGTTACATACTATTTCCCACAATTGGCAATATATATATTTGTTGGGAGTTTCTTTGTGTCAACGATAAAATATAGTCTCAGTTACTAATCAGGACAGGAATGAGCTGGTAATACAATAGGTGATTTTGTTTTGCGTATTCTCAAGGTACAATAGAGCGAAGTGCACATATGTATGTAGGTGGTCGAGAAGATTTCACACGATGCTGTGTTACCTTAGAGTTCATTCAGGGTTGTATAGCATTGTTTAATACGTTATTCAGGTCTATTTGTTCCTTTGTACAGCGACTGTAATAGTATTGTGCTAGATTTTTAAGGAAATTCAGTTTTATTTGTAACAGCAGAAGCAGCACGAATTATGTAGTGAATTACGTTTCAGTTTTAATAGCTCTGTACCGCACTCGTGTATCATGTATGTAAGTAAGTTTTATGCTTATCTGTGGTACTTACACTATCATTTGTTTTTCTTGTGTCTGTATTCTGACAATCAGCATGTAAATCTGTCCTGTAATCGGCACAATAAAATCTAATTGCGTGATAATAAAATATTGCCTCCAGACTTTAGGACTTCAAGAAATTGTCAAGAAAATAGGAGTGTCCTTAAAAGCATGTAATAAATAAACATGTATGGGCATTTCACAATATCAAAAATCATCGAATCTTGGTTTGTGATTAGAAACTAGTTCTCTTATATATGTTTTGTATATTTCCTGGCTAGCATTAACTTTACAACATTTATAAAACTTTTCCTCACGATTTAAAGAATCTACATAGAAACTAATATAATAAATGAGGTGTCAATATGGCATTTAAAGTGACTGTAGTTTTTCTGCTTGCATTTATTTCAGTATTTAATATTCATTGGTTCAGTCACTGCTGGATATACGAATAGATTGCCCTATCTAGACATAAAAACATTTATTTTGTAAGCCATAGTGTGCTTTTATGAGACTTACACAGTTATTGGATCTACACTTAACATACATACTTCAGTTGTTAATATCTTTTAGCGTGATAAATAACTACATGTTATTCAACTAAAATTATTGCAAATGTAATGAGATGTCTGTGTAATCGCATACTATACGTGAAAGAGGCTCAATGCATTCATGTCCGAAGAAGTTGCACAACGAATCGTCTAGAAATACACGTTTCCACACACCATTTAACACGGCGCTAACAGCCATAAAACAAGCATAAACCAATGCAAATTCTAACGTTCATTGTTTTTAAATTAAAACCAAAGAAAAATGAACCAAAATGTAGTACGAATTAAGTTATTTTATAATAATTTGATGTTTTATCAATAATTCATATTATTAACAGTAACTCCTCAACAGCTCTCAAGATAGTAGAATCATGCTGATTTCAACACGAATTGGCGGACTCGGTAGGGGCGATATTTTCCTCATACCAACCTCAAATCAGAGCCTTCGTGCTGTCGTATTTCGTTGGTCAGAGCGATACTAGATGCTGCATTGTCTGCATTCACAATAAGGATGATGAACACTACTCATAAATACTACTCATGCTTACCATCAGGCCGAGAAGTCAATTTGGCAGATTTAAATGTCTATAAAACAAATCTCTGTACATCCCAGACAGGGCGATCTGATTCAAATCAAATCAAATCATTTATTCTGCAATTAGGTTACATGAACACTTTTGCAAGTAAAACTTTTTTTGACCAGATGAGTTCGGCCTTTCCTAACTGGACTAGCCCTGAGAATAAAGGACGAAACAAACTCAGGGATCACAGTCTGTTTTAAAGTCCAGACAATATTTTTAAATGCAAAAGACATATATAAAAGCGATAATTACAATTATGTCACAACTATAATAATTTAAAAAATGTCAACAATAGCAACAAATTAAAATATTTTTTTTAAATATATAATGTAAATTTAACTATAAATTATCAACATAAATTTAAACATTCAAAATAAACAGCATGTGCAGAATGGGCAGCTCAATCCCAGGCGGTTTGATCATCAATATATTCTGCTATGGTATAATATATTCCAAAACTAAATAGAAATACTCAGGATTTTATTTTTCAAAAAATACATACTATAGACCAGTTTGATTAATTTTGAGAACTAGATGTGTAAATTTTTATCACTACGAAATTTTCCCGTCATAGTTCTCGCGATTCTACCTCATTTATAGGCATTCTTAATCTCAATACTTAAATATTCCCGTCTAATCCAAAATGTGCAGTCCAACTCTACTATAACCTTGTTATCCACTTGCTTCAACTAAATGTAATACTTAAGCTCCGTGTAACTAGTTCAGCTCACGAAATCTAAAAATTTTCGGTATAAAATGACTACGTGTTAATCTGGAGTTTCAGCTGCCTTTGAATGAAATTTCATCAAAATTGGTACATCCATTAAGGACGTGAAATAGTAACAAACATATACAGTCACAGACTTTCACCTTTTTAATATTAGTGTGACGTGTTACGGCCCATTCACGACCTTTCCGCTGTGAGCGGCAGCTAAGAGCGAAACGCCGAGCGGTAATATCAAAAGTATAAAAATGTACGAGACACGCCACGAGTCGCCGCTCATAGCGAAAAAGCTAGCGGTTTTTTCCGAGCGAATTGCTACAGCGGCGAGCGGTGTGGAGAGCGGCAGGAACAAAGGCACAAGTTAGTTAGTATGTGCGACGCCACGAAACAGAGCGGCGTGGACAGTGGTGCAGGAGTGACGGACTCAGCGGCGTTAATAAAAACAAAACATTTTAGATGATTTTATGACGGTAATGGATACCTAGGCTTTTATAATAGAAATTTAAATAGATCGCCTATATGGATGTCAAAATATCCCCAACATAAATATAAAAAGGTTGTGGGAAGAAATTAAACAATGTTTTCCGGAATATAATGGTACTTATGTTTAATTTAAATTGATAACACAAAAACATAGAGCCTAGGTACCTACCAAACGAAGCTACTAATATGTTGACAAAACTACTGGTATGTTTACTTAATGTAAGTGGATAGTTGACAAGTTTTAAAAGTTTTTTTTTTTCTCTGTCAGTAAGTAGATACCTAATTAGCAAAACAGTAAACATATCAGTAGTTTCGTCTGTAGATATAACTACACACGAAACTACTAGTATGTCTTATTCGCAATGTAAGTAGTTGACAAGTTTTTAAAGTTTTTTTCTATCTGTAAGTACCTACTTAGTAAAACACTTGGAAACATCAGTTACTTCTTATAGGTAGGACCTTCGTCTATATTTTCGCTAAGACCAAAACTCGTGGCCAGGCCGTTACGCGACATAAAGCCCTAGATTAGAACACAATAGTTTGTATGTAAACATTTACGTTTATTATCGCAGTGATGAGCAACACCAAACTAACTTTATGTCGTTCAACAAAAATACACATCGTTTGTCATGTAGTACTGCAATGTTTTACATCCTGCCTGTGGTCTCCTCTTTTTGTGTGTAGTCAGTGTCGTTTCGCGTGTTTTGTGTTTGTACGGAGCCGCGGTCACCGGACATCCGTACGTCGAAATTGCGAGATGCGACACAGATATTGTGTATTGTTCTAATAAAAACGTTGATTAAATTACGCAAAAATACATGACCCTTTGTTCAGTATATTCTCACGCCTGCAAAGAATACTATCAAGTTATAATTTCCATTTACTAGCGGTGTATCAAATGTCAGCATGGAAGTTGTTAATATCGATGAAACCCAAGTATTAGAGTCAGCGTAAAGAATCGGAGATTCACAGGTCGGTACTAAAGGTAACGCACATAAAGCTGTAATTGCTGTAATGTAAGACTTTAAGTACGTTCGTTTGTGTTTAGGCATACATTTCACGGTCGAATGACGTCACGTAACTACCAGCTATTTAAAATTTTCCTAACAACGACCAGTAATTTTGCAATCTAGTTGTGTTACATCGGTTAACTAGCTGCTTCATATGAGGGCTGTTATTCAACTGTTAAACGAATCAATGACATGTAATACCGTATGTGTTACATGTAATTGATTCGTAGTGTATGTAGTACCGTGTTGAAATAATTACTTACCTACATGTTTGTTATTCAAAATAATCTTTTATATATGCAGGCAGGTACTCAAAAAACTAAGAAAAGACCGAAAAACACAGGCCTGTGTTTTAATAAACCTTTCTCACTAATAAAAAACAGAACCACCAATGGCGAATCGTATAACATTGTCGTAAAATTAAACTGTTGAAACTCAAGGTCTACTTTCTACCGACTGAAATCATGTACAGTGTGTAATCGATACGAAATACGTACTGTAACTAAGATTTAAATCCAAAGCTAACTTTAGAGTTCTGATGTTTCATGTTAGGACTACGTTAGATGTAGCACAGAATACATATTACATTATAGTCTTGATAAGTATTTGTTGTACTGAGTAAGGGGACATCCATAAATTACGTCACACCTTAAGGGGGAGGGAGGGGGTCCACGAAGTGTGACATTGTGTGACAAGGGGGTGGGAGGGGTCCTAAATTTTGTGACGTCACATTTCAAAATCGATTGTAATTTAAGGTTTAAAACACGACCTTTAAACTATTACTTAACAAAAACCTCAAAAACAAATACAACTATATCTGTGTAAATATAAGATACATATTGTTTTGGCGACCACTCGCTCTACTAGTATTACGCGCCGAACTCCTAGGCGCACTTTGATAAATGCCGCCAAGCGCATTGAGACTAGCGGTTTTTTTTTATATATATATAGCCTACCAAAGTGACTCTACCCCGCCTGATGGAAAGCATGAGCAGAATCCAGACAGTAAAGTATGGCGGCTTAGTGAGATGCTTTTTCACGCCCCGCTTAAAGGACCCGGGATCATAGTATGAAGGAAACACGTGAGCTGGTAGCGAGTTCCAGCTTTTGACTGCTCGGCATAAGAAGGAAGAGCCGAACCGCTTCGTTCTAGTGCGTATTTCCTCCACTCTGAAGGTTTCTATTTCATTTGACCATTGACTTTCTCGGATGAAACAACGTCGTTCTTAGTTCTACTATTTTGTGACAAATTTGAAATTGATTTGAAGAAGATAGGGCCAATACATTTACTTTTCTAGAGTAAATATATTTATACCTTTTTTTTACGTGTGGAATGCTTTTCGCACCATACCCTTCTTGGGGACAACGAAGAGTGTGTGTGGGACTCCCGTGCAACCTTTACCCACTAATCTCTGAGTCACGTGGAGAACTGGATAGTAAATAACAATAAAACTTGGATTTTGTTAATTTTTAGGGTTCCGTAGTTCTTGACTCGGAACCCTTATACATTCGTGATATCCCTCCGTCCGTCCTCGACCTACCGCCCAAACGGTTGGTGGTAGAAAGATGAAACTTTGCTTGAATATGTGTTTTAAATACGTCGATAAAGTGCTACAATAAAAATACGCAATTTTTTTTATTATTACGGGTACCTCCCCTATACGTAAAGTGGTGATGTTTTCTTATTCTCGAGGTACCCATCGTGTGGAGTATCATTAGATAGGTATTGCGTAAAACATTGCGAGTTATCCGTTTGCGAGTTATTCAACTTTAAAACGTAAAACATGGCATTCCCCCTTCTAAAAGCTAAACAGATGGCTCAAAAAATCTGAAAAAAATCATGATAGTAGTTATATTAAACTTTAAAGGAAAACTATTGCGGTTTTATTAACTTTTTTATTTCAGGAATTATACAGGTAGTCCAGGATCCCTGGTTCATTTTTAAAATTGATTACTATCAAGCTAATTTTCCGTGAGTAGCTTCGTTCCGATGAGACGCCCAACTTTTCCGATGCGAAAATTCTTGGTTGTGGTAGGTAACAGCTATAGCAGGGATAAAATCGACATGGGATCGACAACGTTATTTCGTCGTCGATCCCACAATGCCTAAAAACGAAAGTTTTCAATCAGTGCGTCCTGTCATGACATACGGAGCCGAGACCTGGACACTTACGGTACGGATGGTCCATAAGCTTAAAGTTTCTCAGCGTGCTATGGAAAGGGCTATGCTCGGCGTTTCTCTGCGAGATCGTATCAGAAATGAGGTGATCCGTCAGAGAACTAAGGTCATCGACATAGCCCACCGGATTAGCAAGCTGAAGTGGCAGTGGGCGGGCCATATTAGCCGCAGAACTGATGGCCGTTGGGGCAGAAGAGTTCTGGAGTGGAGACCGCGTCTCGGTAAACGTAGTGCAGGACGCCCAGAGGCGAGGTGGAGTGACAACCTGCGTAAGATGGCTGGCAGGAGCTGGATGCGAGAAGCCCAAAATCGATCACAGTGGTGTGCAATGGGAGAGGCCTATGTCCAGCAGTGGACTGCGATAGGCTGATGATGATGATGAAGTAAAAATAACAGTTATCTATTGGACACGATTTTAAATCTACCTATCATTATGGGTGACTACGAAACCCTATTCTATGCGTAGCCTGACACGCACTTTGAATTTTTTTTGTTTTATTATTTTTCTTTAATTTATAAAATTAATAGATTTTTGTTCTGTTAATTATTATTTGATTTGCTATAAATTTTATTAAAAAATAATTTAAATGGAAATAAAATTTCAATGATTTTTAAATGTATATTTGCAAAGTATGTGACGTCACACCAGGGAGGGGGGGAGTCTCACAAATGTGACCAGCTGTGACAAGGAGGGGGGGAGGGGCAAAAAATCATGAAATTCGTGTGACGTAATTTATGGATGACCCCTAAGGTGAGTCAGATTTAATGTAACATGATGATTCGCTAACGTTGTTGTTCGCTAAGTTTGCAGATGGTATAAGATCCAATGAAATTTCTGCTGTCTATGAACAATCGAGACAGTTGGATCTTTAGTGCTACAATGAACCTATAGGTAGTTTTTAGTCCAGACACCAAATAAAACTAACTTATGAACTGATGTATCAGAGACCTATCAACCAAAGTCAACAAAAGAACAAGATTAGATTTCAGACATTTTATTAAAATACTAGTGAAACCAGAAATAAAGTTGTTTAACAATTCCCTTCATGTAACAGTGTTAACGATAATAGTTTTTTAGGAATTGGTAGTAAAAACTACAGTATTTATTAATCTATGAAAATGTAACGTTAGTACAATGTTATTCTTTCTTATTATTTTCTGTGGATGAACAAAGTTTCTTTCTCGTTTCGCAGTGGGAATTCGTTAACCGACAGTAAACTATTAAAAGTAGAAAGTACTGGTTTCATATTGTGCTTACTTTATAAAAAATCGGCCAAGTGCGAGTCGGACTCGCCCATGAAGGGTTCCGTATCAACAAGTAACATTATATAAAAGTTCTTGTAGTTCGTTGATTAAATGAAAGGTAAATTGCTGTTTACGCTTTATGACATATTAAAAAAAAAACTACTTACTAGATCTCGTTCAAACCAATTTTCGTTGGTAGTTTACATGGTAATGTACAACATATAATTTTTTTAGTTTTATCACTCTCTTATTTTAGAAGTTAGAGGGGGGGGGACACACATTTTTCCACTTTGGAAGTGTCTCTCGCGCAAACTATTCAGTTTAGAAAAAAATGATATTAGAAACCTCAATATCATTTTTGAACACCTATCCATAGATGTATGGATGAATCCATAGATGATGTATCCATAGAACACGTATGAGTTTGATGAAAAAAATTTTTTTTAGTTTCAGTTCCAAGTATGGGGACCCCCAAAATGTATTGTTTTTTGTCCATGTTTATGTGAAAATCTTAATGCGGTTCACAGATTACATCTACTTACCAAATTCCAACAGTATAGCTCTTGTAGTTTCGGACAAAAGTGGCTGTGACATACGGACGGACAGACAGACAGACAGACAGACTTGACGAATCTATAAGGGTTCCGTTTTTTGCCATTTGGCACCGGAACCCTAAAAATCGGCCAAGTGTGTGATAATTGTTACGTTTACGTATTAATGCGTTGATTTTGTATGACTTTTCCAAGTAAGCGCATTGTAAAAGTTAAGCCTCTATAACTCCTGAACTAACAAAGTCATCTAATTCGTTATAGTTTTCATTTAAAGTTCATTATATGGACCACTATCACAAATTTTTCGGCGGGCGGGACGGCCTGTTTTTACAAAAAGTTTGCCTTTAAAGTGGAATTTCTCGCAAACGGATACCTAAATCAAAAAATCGTCTTAACAAACCTGTAATGTTTTTAAAAGACCTATATAATGATACCCTACATGATGGGGTAGCCGTGAGAAAAAAAAACATCCCCACTTTACGTGTAGGGGAGGTACCCTAAATAAAAATATATTTCATAATTTTATTGTAGCACTTTGTCGACGTAATTACAATACATATTCATGCAAAGTTTCATCTTTCTAGCACTTACTGTTTGGACGACAAGTCGAGGACGGACGGACGGACGGATGGACAGACGGACATGACATATCTATAAGGGTTCGAAGTCATAAACTTCGGAACACTAAAAAGTTGTAGATCTTTTAATTACCTACAACTTTGCCATTTAACTATTTTCCTTGTAGTTTTGCTGGAAATCGAGATAAACCGTTTTTTACCCTTTGTTGTATATATTTAGCCATCCAATCTGACTCTACCCTGCCTGATGGAAAGCATGAGCAAAATCCAAGGGTCGGGGCTACCACACTTGCTGCGAATGCGGACAATTATGTATGGCGGCCCACACTATGGCGGCTTAGTGAGATGCTTTTTCACGCCCCGGTTAAAGGACCCGAAAACCTCCCTCCCTACCCCTTCCCGACCTCAGATCGCCCGTAAATTATTTTTCCTTTCATTTTTATAATATTCTCCTCCTTTTCCAATAGGTTTCATCCTACTATAATTTTATTTGTTTTCAAAAATTATCTACTCTGGTCTACTGGTCTATATGTCATTTACAAACTATCATTATGGTTGCCATGCAAGTGTGTTATTCCTAGCAACCTGTGAAGTTTTGACAGGAGGTAAACAGTGATACATTTTGACATCTTCGATTTATGTATTTTTATACTCACCTAGCTTTGGTCTTTGTGTCTCGATTATTGCAGTAAAAAGTAGCCTATGTCCTTTCCCAAATTCAGTTCTATCATCATACCGAATTTCATCAAAATCGATACAGTGGTTTAGGCGTGAAAGCGTGACAGACAGACAGAGGTACTTTCGCATTTATAATATTAAGTAGGGATTAAAAAACAAACTACTCACTAGATCTCGTTCAAACCAATTTTCGTTAGTAGTTTGCATGTTAATGTACAACATATATTTTTTTTAGTTTTATCACTCTCTTATTTTAGAAGTTAGAGGGGGGGGACACACATTTTTCCACTTTGGAAGTGTCTCTCGCGCAAACTATTCAGTTTAGAAAAAAATGATATTGGAAACCTCAACATCATTTTTGAACACCTATCCATAGATACCCCACACGTATAGGTTTGATGAAAAAAAAATTTTTGAGTTTCAGTTCCAAGTATGGAGACCCCCAAAATGTATTGTTTTTTTTCTTTTTTTATGTAAAAATCTTAATGCGGTTCACAGAATACATCGACTGATCAAATTTCAACAGTATAGCTCTTATAGTTTCGGAAATAATTGGCTGTGACATACGGACGGACAGACAGACAGACAGACAGACAGACAGACTTGACGAATCTATAAGGGTTCCGTTTTTTGCCATTTGGCTACGGAACCCTAAAAAGCAAGTTTGTTGTGAAATCATTATATGCTAGTAAAAGAATTTGAAGTAATTAAGGCGTTACACATAAAGTGTTTGCTCTTAATATGCTGATAAATGTGTAACGCAATGAACCGGTTAAGTAAGTCAACTTCAAGTATTCGTAATAAGTGAGTTTTGGATTTGGTTGACAGATAGGTCTACAAAAGTCACTCGAGTGTAAAGAGATCCAGCTGATTTCATCAATGGTAAACTTACTGAATAGAAATAAATGAAGATACCTATTCCTTTGTAACTAATGCTTTACTGGAAGCGTTGTGGATCGTAAACCTTACAATTAGCGGTTTCAATCGAACACCTTTAAATCGGTCATTCAACAATTTTACCTATATTTAGTTTTGATAAGGAAAATAAATTTGTAATATCTCATTCAGAAACCTATATGTAAACAGTTCAGGTGTTAGCAAAAGCTAATATTTAGAAATAAGTACACATTTAGTAGTTTTGCCAGTCAGTTAAAGAGTTTTAATGTCAAGTGTCACGACACTGTGGCAAAAACTTATTTTAAAGCTAAATTATATGAATTATCACCGAACAGACCAAGTAGAGAAAGAAACAAAGAACGGGAATAAGTAAAATGATTTAAATCAACTAGTGAACTAAGTAGTAGATTACCTTATGTTTGGATTGCACACAAAATAATATGTACATTATCATTTAGGTTTCGATAACAATGATTTAAAACAGATTGTTTAAATTTTTATTTAGAAATAAACTTATTTTACGATACCACGATTTTATCTAAGATTCGTCACTTTGGATGAGATTGATGAGAAAATTGAAGTGTTAAGTAAAAGAATGATCTTTTAAGAAGATCAATATGAAATATAACACCTAATGTAATTTCTATTCTCATCTATTTTATTCAATTCCTACTATTTTCGGAATAGTTTCGACTGCTTATTGGGCGTGTCCTACGATAAAATTTTATTCCACGTGTTGATTTATGGTTATTACTTATATTCTGTGGTCGTAATGTAATGGTGGATTAGACTTTGAAGTTTTTTTTGCTGTTAACAAGAGTTAATCGCTATAAAATTAAAAAGGTTACGATACCTCAACCCATAGAGTCTAACCTATAGACTAGTCTTACAGACTACCCGTGAGCAAGCGGTGTAACAAGTCCGGAACGACGGAATATAGAAGGTATCGTAACCAAAAACATGAGTATGTAAAGTCGCGAAAGTTTAAAAACCGTTTTTTTTAGATGGTGGTGTGCTAAGTGGGATCGAGTACTCGTGGCCTAGTGTCTATTTCACTAGGCCCATTTCACATCAACTTGCCTTCGATACTGGCGAGTGTGAAGGTATGTGCACTACAATTGACCCTCAGTGAAGATTTCTGACACAGTGCTGAACGTGGTTACTGTGACGACCTAGGTTGCAGTTCATTCGAAATAAACTCACACTAGGTCTGAATGAGTTTGAATTAGGACAACGACGGAGAGTGAGATATGAGTGTAATACTTTGTTTACCTTCTCCTCATGGATTACACGATAACCAACCTTATTTTTTAATCTTTTTGATGTAAATTAGAATAATTGGAAGATATGTTTAAAGAACCTCATCATACTCATCACCCATCTCAAAGATGTACATTAGAATAAATTATGAGAGTATATAGTAATATAATACCCAATAAATGTATATCTCTTGATTTATCGGTATCGTGATTGTCCTTTTTAAATAGTTACATGTTTTGAGAACAATAACATAAAACACGTCTGGCTAACCTCGAGCTACAAGTTCTGCCCGAGAACAAGTAAGTAATTTGCATAAGCGAATTCGCCGAATGACAGTCCCGTCATTATTTAATAAGGTGCACTTCTGTAAATTAAAAAAAAAACATATAAATGAGTGAGTAAGAATAGAGTTTTACACTTGTTGATATTTGTATGAGTATAGGTCTATAAATAATTACATGAAATATTTGTATCATGACACTAAAATCACAATTAATGTCGTTAGGTATTATTACTCAATAACATTCTATTTTATTGCAACCTGCCGGGACAGACGTAATATAAATTGAAACCAACCATTAACGAAACAAGTGTTGCACTTATTCGCAGAATATCTAAAGTAAGCCCGTGTAGCGAGATCGTAGCGTTTCCTTATGAACACTAAGGTTAGTGGGCGGCGCGTGGCGTATTTGCTAGTTTATGCTTCCCGAGACCAAAATAATTCACAATCGACGGCATCCGTTATTGAACGGTGAGTATTGGTGCCGGCATGTGCTATGACGATGGAGCAACGAGCCGTAATTTAAAAATAACACACACTTTAACATCGACATGTTTTGATAAAGAACAGGTATGTTTTTCATACTTGTTACAGAATTGAGTTAGTAAAATTTTCATAACAAAGCTGTGGTAATTTTTTTATAAACTTGCCTTTGATGTTATAATATCTTTGCATTTAAAGTTATTTCAAACGTGAGTTATTTGCAAAATAGATAATGGAATGAAAGGTATGTTGGGTTACAATCGCAAGGTTCGCGCGGGATTTGCAGAGCTCGTTGCTTGCTCAGACATTTCAAGCTGGCATCGTCGTCATCGGAAGTGCCGACCGGTCGCTGGCATTCCTTAAAGGACTGCAGATGAATATCTCTACCATAGCGTGCACAAATGTGTGTCAGGGCTTAATTCGTTTACAATTTCATTCAAGTCTATCAAGAGCGCATCCTTTACTAGTCAGAATTGGTACGTTACCGCGGATGTAGCGTTAGAATCAATTATAAAAGAATCCAGCGTGTACAAATAAGATTGGATTGTACCTATTAGAAGACACACTTTAATAAAGTAAGATACTATTCGATCAATATCGTGTCTACTCAGTTTGGACACGTGTGCGCGTGATCAATTTATTGTTGCGTGACCTATGCGTCTTTGTTCCCTCACCGTGACATTCATAATTAGTCGGAGGAAAATAATTCGTTATTACATTCAATGTTTTATCCTTATCTGTGATTCCGATCGTACATATTGTGCTCATTAGCTAAAGATTTTTTACGTTACTTGAAACACGAACGTGCAATTCAATTACTTAACTAGGCATGCTTCATCCACGGTTAAATAGATTTTAATGCAATTTTAATGTTTGGTGTTAAGCGGGAAGCCGATTAGCTTCAGCTTGCACACAGAAATGCTCGCGTGCTGTTTATATTGCGATATTTTAAATTGTTCTTTGCAGAGACAATAGCCTAGGGTAATAAACGAGTAAATAGATCTTCAATTTAAAGCTATTTTTTAAGTGGAACAAACTTATTACTAAATCTTGATTGCATAATAATAACGCAATCTGTTATGCCAACATTATTTATGTATTTCCTTTAGTTGTAAAAGGAGAAATCCAGAATGACCGCTTAGAATACGTAACATTAAATTTGTACGGACGCAAAATATTATAATTTCATGACACACTTATTACCCAATTATAATATTTTATTTAATTAATTATTTTTATTTACTTAATTTTCTGATCCCATATAATTATGTATTTGTATAAGTCCAAATGAAATAAAATAAATAATAAAATGTATCTGGATTCTTGCCGATATACACTGCCGATATAGCTGATGATTACACTGATTACATTTACACGCAGTACAATTATGTTTGAATAAACTAAATGTAATTGAATGTGGAAAATTATTGATAAACAATAATTTTCAGTTTTTACACGTTTCAGGAGACAAGTGTGATCTACATTTTCGTATTATTCTAGCGTCAAGATGGCGCCTTCACATCTTTAGGAGTGACATAATCATAACGAGTGAACTAAAAGTGTGTGGAATTTGTTCACATTGTTATTGAATGAGAGCGACGGTAGCATCTCGTCGAGTGGCGGCACAAATTGTTGATTACAAAAGAGCAGCAATTGAAACGTCAGAGACGCAGGAAGCGAACAGATTGAAACTTATGTCTGCATTGCAACTCGGCCAATCACTGCTCATCTAGTTTATAAGTAGATTGTTTAAGAACCGTCTCGTTATAAATAACTAGACAGAAACAAACCATGCAGTATTGCGTTACTAAATCACGTCGCATTACCAAATATTTGACCTAACAATGATATCAAATAATAATCATAACTGGAGAGAAACTTTTCTCTCTATACAAGTTTGTACGGATCATTTCCGGTACACTATTGTTTGCAAATGACTCACTACTAACTATTGTTACATCAATAAATGGTTTTATTTTAATGTGTCTTTTGCTGTCGTAGTACAACAGTCAAGGATGATTGTGAGAATGGTTTCGAGGAAGGTTGGAAAGTGTAGATCGGCGGTTTCTGTGGGCAGATGAGAGAAAGTGCGGTCGGAGGTCGCGGCGGCTGCTTGTGTGTACGTTTTATCACACAGTATTTTTTTCTATGAATTCCTGGTACAAAACAAAAACAAAATAATTTTACTGACGTAATGACGATACTGCGGTGAAACCAAGGATAAGTAGAAGGTTATATTTTTAATCACTACACGTCTTGCAGCGTTAGAATATCATAGTACTTAGGTACATCGACATTAAACAAATGAACGTGGCAATTCATGGGCGAAAATGTAGGAACCTCCTAAATCCTAAGGTATAATTATAGAAATATATACATATTACTATATAATTGTTGGTTAGTACAAGTATTAAAAGTGCATAGTTGATTTTTCGTTTCATTTAATAGTCGATCAAAGTCTTCAAATGTGTATTTGTTCATTTAGAGAAGACAAATTTTGTCAATCAGATACCTACAACTGTTGACTTCTCCAAAGCATTTGTACTCTTGATTGTCAGCACTTGGTGGAACTTTTTAAGATACATTCTAGAATTGAACTCACTTGTACTTATTCCACTATTTAATTCACTTTAATCCTGACTGGATTCGCCATACGGCATTATCAAAGGTAACCTAGTAATGCCATAAGGAGAGTACAAGTGAGTTTAATTCTAGAATGTATTCTCCAAAGCACTTGCGTTTTTAGCCGTGCTTATGAGACGCTCTATGAAGAAATGAGATTTGCGTCTCTTTAAAACGTTTGAAAACATCTGAAGTAATTTCAAAATAATTATGTTACATACAAGCAATTGCGTCAGAAATAATTTTAGCTAGTAAATAGCATAAATGCGACAAATAACTTATTTTTTATTTGATCGTAGACATCATTCATAAAGTTGAGACAACCTAAACATATTTTTAATGTAGACGAAGATAAAAGGCAAATGAAATTACAGATAGGTTTAATAGCAAAATATGTTTTATAAAAGTAATAATCGAAATATGAATATCAGATTTTATTCGAAAAATTTTTTTTTTCTCAAAAGACATCAAACGCGTCTATGACATTCATGTGTGGTGTCTTGTGTGTATGTATACTATATTGGTTATGGTGGACTCTTTTTTATTGTTGTTTATTCGATCACTAATTTAATCAATAATATAATTGAATGTTTAGCTACCTGCGTTAAATGTTTTTAATTAGAAGGTTAGCAAAGAGTAATGTCGGTGGGTTAATGATGCAACGGGATCATCACATTGAAATTCATTCACCGGGTGGTTGTGATTGCTAGATATGAGAGTATTTTATATGGCAGTAGCGCCTATGTAGGTATTTCATTAGTCGGGTTGCAACGTCGGGCAAATTGGCCGGCGCAGTTACCATCGACCGGACGAATCTCATTAACCGTCGAGATTGATAGCCGTTGGAAAATGCTTTAAATTATTTTACGCTACATTAATATTAAACATCCTATCGTTCACAGTATACGATGCTAAATTACTTATAAAAGCTGGCATCTATGCATCTACCGTTTAAAAGTTAATCGTTTTAAATATCAGAAGTGGACTTAGATAATGGATAGGTTGATTACGGGAAGCGGTGTTATATAAAATATAAAGCAGTCCATTTAAGAACAAAGAATTAATTAAAGTAGATTAATTTTAATATTTATCATTGCTAACTCTACTCGAGAAAGCAATAATGACAGTCCTTTTGCGAGTTGGGACATACTCGTAGGTACGTGCAGACCTAAAAAATTACCTTGAATAGGTAATCATTTTTTTAAAGTTTTGCTCATTTTTTGATAAGATTCCCTGAAAATAAAGATACACTGGGCTCATTATAAACAGGTTTATATTTAAAATCCCCGGTCTCAATCTTATTTTTCTCATTTTTTAAAATAGGGTAAATAATATTTAAAGTTTGTTTTCACTGTGAGAGCATTTATATTTAGCAATTGTATGTAACTGTACGTAATAACTTATCGATCCCGATATAGTTCATCAGATGTATTTGAACCTAATTTAAGTCTTTAGTTAACGCTGTTATTTTGTGTTTGGCAATGGGACATCGACCCGCGCATCGAGTGAAGTCCATTTTATCAATTATTCATCAAACGAAAACCGGCGTCTACCCGCACCATCTACACGATACCATCATAGTAACAACACTATACATAACTTAGCTTCAATAACTATAACGGTGTGATTCAAGAACGAGTTCGAAATTTTTAAATAGTCAATCAGTGGCATGCAGCCATGTTGTTAATCAATCACAGTTGGCTATAGGTTTTTCTTCTCTACAATTAACACAAGAATATAAGACATTTAATAACTGTCTAAGATGGCATTATGCTTATATTTTAAAACAAATTCAAATAAAATTGTTCATTTAACGCGATTTATATATAAAATTTATTTAGCATTCTGAATTGAATATCTGCTACACATCATTGAACGTGGACAAAAGCATTATGATTAACCATTCATTACGAAATCTTTTTATTATGAACGAATAGTTTCAACATTTTACAAAGGCTTATTTACAGAATTTTAACTTGTCTCGCACGTATTCCAGCCAAAAATGTGCACTTTGAAAAATTACTTTGTTGAAAAGGGACCCACCGCTTTGAGAATTCCAAAAGTAATGCCACCTTGCCTCTCTAAGGTTAATTAATGGGCTATGGTTTGTAAATACGTGCAAGAATGTTAACCTTGCAGATTTAAAGCTGATTTTGTGCTTAACGTTAAATTGTTTATCCTTGTCTGTTGGTTTAGGCACGCGTTTGTCGTACGCATTACAGAATCCGAATCTTAATTCAATCTCAGAGCTGTATGAATGCACAATGTGTTATATTAACCAAATATTATGGTGTTAATAAAATTTATGTCTTAGGACTTGATTACGGTATATTGGCAAATATCATATTTGAACGTATTTCTTCTTCCAAATCTGCAATTTGATCAGTGGGCGGTGACGTCAACGACAAACTTATGAAAAATCAGAACCTAAAAATATTGTTTTTCGAAAGCAAAATAAAATACCAATATTTTAATCTCGTTGCAGTCTAGTGGACATAGGCTTCTCCCAAGACATACTACAGAGCCTTGTCTGCTGTATTGTGTACCCAGTCGCCACTGGCCATCTTGCGCATGTAAGAATGTTCAATGTCTAATAGAGGAATAATCTGGGCATGTAGTTTAACTGTTTGAAGAATCACTACTCCGTTTGCTAAAATTTATTTTAAACTTATTGAAGTATGTACAAAGGCTGACTTAATGCCGTGAGGCATTCTTTCCCAGTCAACCTTAGCTTATATCTAGTGGTGGACTGCGAAAAGTTGATGATAATAATAGAATAGACTAGAATAAACTTTATTGTACCAATTAGTAAAGTTTACGTACGGGAATAAATCAATATAATGACCATATACAATTGGCGGTCTTATGGCTAACAAGCAATTTCTTCCAGGCAACCTATAGGACGGTGTGGTGACGGATTAAGAATACAGAGTGTCACCACCTCTATTCATCCCGCGGGTGTCGTAAAAGGCGACTAAGGGATAAACTACGCAAGACAACATCGATGCAAAGAGAAGGAAAACTTGAAACCAACCCTATACCAACCCGTCTGGCCAGCGTGGTATAGTACATACACGAATAAAAAATTATCTTTATAGTATATAAATATTTTTATTTGTATTCAAAATAAATATTATTTATTTTGAAAGAAATGAGAACAAATTTCATCTCATATCTAATATTTTTATTATTGATCATTTAGAAGTAAAAACTTTTACAGGTTCCTTTGAAAAAGTTTTTTCAAACTCGACTTTTAGCTACATAATAACATAGATTCTCTAAACTCTCAAGGAATACACTAGACGGTAGCAGTGTGCATATAAATAAATGTGTTATTTATAGTATCAGTATGAGCAGAAACGCAGAGAGCGTGTCTGGAGCCACTTCCCTCCTCCGCGGATCACTGCGCAGGATCGTCCGTTGACTTAGTGTCCTGACTAGATTGAACTTCTACATGGGGTCAATTGCATTTGGTTTACACGAACACCACTATGTTTTACGTAACTAATAACATCCATATTAAATAGGGGCATGTTCACATACATGCACTGACCAAAACAGAATAAAATCGTTGCACTAAATTAACATTTAGAGGCAGTTATCGGCGCTGGCCAGATGAGTGCTGAATTAAGTCGATTATGTAGTTTGATCCTGAGGGAAATAATATTAACATGCCAGATTTTACACGCCCGTAACTGGACAACCAAATGGACTTTGAATTTTGCCAAGACGCGTAATGTCACGTAGTTCACGACCACTCAGCCTCTTTGGCAGATACATCGCGTAAAAAACTCATTTATCATAATATAAGCGAATTAAAAATATAGTTTAAAACATTTAAAAAAAACACGCTAACAAAAGTAACAAGTATAATAAAATAACAAACACGGGAATCGTGAAGCTAAATTTTCGAATCTGTGGATCTTGATGAAATGCTTTTTGTATATGAATAATACGAATTGTATTTTCAAAATAAGCCGATCATAATTGTTATTCGAAACATGAAAAAAAGATCGTATTTTCTTGTTCATCTTTGTCTAATAATAATACTATTCATTTTCGTAGCTATCAATATCAAAACCTTGTTAACTGTAATTGACTCTTTTGATGGATTTAGAGGACAAGCCCAGTCGAAAAAGCTCCAAGAACCGTCACGCTGTAAGAAATATCATCAATCAAATGCTACAAAAAGAAAAAAACCCCGTCCGAGGACAACATTTCTAGCAAGCATTGTAAAAAAAGAAATATTTTTTTCGGTTTTGGTTGACATAAGCAATTGAAATATAAGTGAGATGTTAAGATTGGACAGATAATATACGTTGAGTTTGGACAACAAAAAATATTTTCTTGAAAATTGAGGCAACGTAAATTCCGTTTACTATTTAAACTGTGGTCAAACCTTTTGTAACGCACAAAAGGTTTGACCACAGTTTAAATAGTAAACGGACTCTTCCGTCTAAACAAATAATAAATAGAAGATGCGCAAGATATTCATGAGCTTTCAAATAATCACCTATTAGCAACCAGCATTATTTTTCTATCGTTAACCTCTTGGTTTCATATCTACACATAAAAATTCTATGGTTTAAACATTCCACAACGCTTCATCTGCGAGCATATCACAACTTACGAGTGTAATACGATTCGGTGGACAACTATGAAATTGTGAAACTTGACCTAAGGTAGAATGCCACTCCTAAAGTCTACGTCTGTGTGAAATAAATATATATTTATAAGTTCATTAATATAATTAGCGTGTGTTACGAGAACTCGCGAAGGTTATGCAATTATTGACAGTGAGCATGCAAGCCGTGTTGAGTTAGTGTCGTATTTATCATACTTATAACGAACACGCAGGCAACGACGTGATAGTTCGCAATGCGACCTGGGTTCGTGTACTATATGTGCTATTGCACGAGAGAAATGTGATCAGAATATTCAACAATAACACATACGCAACGGACTGCGGTATAATTTAGATAAGTGCTATGTAAGTATCTACGTAGCTTTATTGGACTGCAGCGAATAAAAGAACCGTGACCCGTGTGTCTTTCATATTAGCTTTAGATACTGCTAAAAGACAAAATGGTATTTCAACTGAACAGACAAATAACATAATACATATTATTAGGTCACACTAAAACTTCATTAAAGTATTAGTATATTAGGTATTGGAAGGATGCCAATATATGTGTTAAAAAAAATGCTTTTTTTCTAATTCATGTCGTTATGGTCGTTATACATTTTTTTATGTAAACAAAAATTATTCTAGTGACCTAAGAAGTATTTTTATACCTAATATAAATTAATTTTAGTAGTTAAACTGAATACGATAGTAAATACTAATTTCGAATACCTCTTTCGAATAGGCTTATTGGAGCTTACTTTCAGTTCGAAGTTTATAGACAAAATATATTGAACAGTGCACTGTTCAATTAATTTTGTCAGGAAATTTCTTATCTCACTAAAATGATAAGGTACAAAAACGGCTTTCTAAGAAGCTGACAGGCGTGTAGAGAAAAATTGTTAAAAAAAGAAAGAAATAATCAATTACGTTAATGATAAGCCAATCTTTAGCCACAATTCATGATGTGAAGGTCGGCTGTACCCGCAGGGTTTTGATCATTTGTTACTGTAACTTACATTAAGTAAGTTCGCTATAGTGTTAGTCCACGCCATTTCGTCAGGCTTGTCAGAGTATTTACACTTCATGTTTATTGCATTACTCTTTGCCATTGGATCAGAGTAGAGTTTCAACGATCAAAATTCATAAGGTTATTTTTTTACTTATTTTTTATATCATCACTTTTTTAGGTATATATTTCTATCCAAAGCGATTTACACTGTGAAATATTCCTTTTAGTATCAATATGTATAGACTGATTACGATCAGACGTGAGGGCACTCCAAAAGACGACTTTATCATAAATTCTGAAAGTCAAAGAAGCGCGAACTGTGGTTCATCAAACGTAAACAAGCCGGTCTATTTTCGTTTACCTAATCTCCGGTACGGCGGCTTAACCCTTCATAGGGTTGTCAACTGATCGAAGTGATTTCGGTTCCTATTTAAATATTTACAAGAGGGCTAAAGAATCTACAACTACTAGTTTTCGCCCGCGGCGTTTCAGTGTATCAATTTCATTTAAATCGTTTCCGTACTTTCTGTACTTTCAGTACTTTCTGTCTGATAGTCAGAGTTAATTTCGCATTTATAATATTAGTAAGAAAGTAAGGATTAGAAAAGAAAGAGCGAAACCTTTAAAAAGTGCGTTGCAATAAACTTTTACAACTTTGTTTCAAATACATACGTATATTGAGGTTTTAGTCTTTTGTTTAGTGTGACACTGTGGTTGTCTATGATATCAAAATATGCAAAATATTATAATTTTACGTATTGAAATAAGAAATAACCTTATGTAACACCAGAATATTGATATTATATAACACAAACAATAAAAGTGTTATTTGACTCTAAAATGATAATAAGACATATTCTAGCATTTTTCGTTACAACTATAATATTCTTAGATTATACATAATATGTGCAAATACAAAACGTAGTTTTAGTTAAATAAAGATTGATATAAACTCTACCAAGACGCTTAACAAGTATCACATAAAGGGATTTGTGTGTTGACTGACATATAACACAGTAACCAATTCATAGTTGTATGTAATATATGTATTAAATTATATTCGCAACCCTAGCCGGGCTAGAGAGCAAACGCCCGAGGCAGTGTGTTAGACGTGAATGGCGTAAGGAGAGAGCACAGTCGAGCCGCCACTTGCGAATGAAGACGCTCCTATACTTGCATCATCATCCTACTGTTTTTGCATAATATGAGCTTTATTCCAAAAGCGCTAAATGTTAAGTGGTGCACGAAATTTTATGATATGATTGAAATAATATATTAATTTATGTTTGGGAACTGCGCCTACGCATTGATAGTGACTTTGAAAGTTATACACGGAATTACATACATTTCCATGTCTATACCCTGCACTATTTAGACATCATACTATCAGTTACTATTAATTCTGTACAATTATCACAAATTTTAGTTTTCGTTGTTTGTGTCGCAAAACTTTCCAACCCGTTTGGCTTTTCTAAGTTAAGTCTATGTACAGCAGTGAACTTCTAAAGGCTGTTGACGATGATGAAGTTTATGAAAAAAGAAACTGGGACACACTTTGACATGATGATTCACAAAGACGGACAGATTCGTTGGCAGAAAGAAAAATAAGTATGGCACTTTTGGCAATCTGGAAAGTGGGCGTCCCCCCTCCCCTCTAAAAGCCAAACCGTTAGCTCGTAAAATCTGAGAAAATTCAAGATGGTAGTCCATATGATGAACTTTAAAGGAAAACTATAACGGATTACGTAGCTTTGTTAGTTCAGGAGTAATATAGGTCTCTATAGCTCCGCTAAAATACCCTTACTTGGAAAACTTCGTACAAAAATAACGAAATAATAAATTAAAATAACAAATATCTATTGGACACGATTTCAATTCCACTTGGCATTGTAAATGACTACGGAACACTATTCTTTGCGTGGCTTGACACGCACTTGTCCGATTTAATTAGTTTCATATAATGACGAAGGGTGTTTTAAATAATCGATTAAAATTAATTGCTTCATAAATATTGTTTTTTATGACTTAGCTATTAATTAAAAAAACAAAACGTAGGTATCTATCATATTATTATTGGCAACGTATGTGTCTATTAATATGATTCCAATGCCTTCCTCCATAAAGTCTAAAACATTTTGTTGTAAAGTAAAAACGTATAGTAAAGTTTAAAACAAAGTATTATGTCATGTTTAATTGCACAGAAACTATTTCCTTGAGCAATTATATATGACATAATACTTTTCGTAGTTATAACCAAACAGGGACACAGATGAGAACACTCAATCAGTTATTCTATATTTTTCTATCCTTTTAATTAACTTATTTTTAATTTAAACGTGACAATAACTATGGGGTTTTATCATATCGATTCAAAGTTCTGCCATGACCAAGTTATGCTATTTATTAAAGCAATTAAGATGTCCTATCTCGCTACGGGTACTGTTACAATTAAGGTTTATTAGTAACAACTTTGATAATAAGTTAGGCCCTTAACTTTTTGATATATCGTCACTCTATAACCAAAAGGACCAGAGTGTCAATGATAGACAATGCAGAAATGGGGAATCATTCATCCTTTTGAGAGTTTCTTTTTTTAACGGTTTAGGTCTCAAAAAAATGCATTAAATAATTGTACACCTATAATACTTTAAGACAGTCTAACTTTTAACTTTTGCTCACTATTACCTTTTCAATGGTAAACAAATTTGGCAAACTGTTTCGTCACTTAAAAGCACACAAAAATTTACTGTGCATAAGTGAAATGATGATCCAAGATCTCGGTTATAGTGCCACCAACAAATACCAAATTTAATTTATCTAGGGCCCCAGTTAACCACTAAGAATAAAATTATTAGGTAACATAAATCTAGGCGAATACTTAATTTGTTGTATCCTTTTCAAATGATTAAACATTTGCAGTAATAATAAAGGTAAAAACCTTTTAAGGCTAAGTATTGAGGTAAAAAAACTAAACAAGGAATTTGTCACGGAAACCCTTTGATCGTGTGCAGTTTCAATGAATAAAAAACAACCAAGTTTGAAAATACCCGACGAGTAAGAAAAAAAGACTACTATCAGCACAAAGGAGATTTTTAACGACGATTTTTTAATTACCGTATTTTTACATCGATTAGCTTATTTGCATAATGGCTGTTATTAAGCAAACCATAATAACTTTACATTATTATGTATAAACGAGTAACATTAGAGGTTATGTGATCGTAAAACTCATTTGCAAAGTCAATATTGAGACTTATGTTTTAGTTTAAATCATTTGCGGAAACCTAAAGTTCTTGGAGATTGTTATTTACTTAAACATGTTTCGGTGCGAAAACAATAAACAAAACAAATACACGCAATGTAAATACGAATATATGTTTCAAATCTATTTTGCGTGAAACATTTATGTCGGTTACGAAAGCTTTTGTGTGTGTGGGACAACAAATTTAACAAAGTTGGCTTCTATAGACCCACAACCATGGGGAGTCTGAAAACCCTAGGGAGTGCTTTATATTGCATTTGCATCGGATAATGGTTACCTATTTATCATTTTGTGGCAATTGACGTTTAATTTACTGTTTGTACCATCATTTGTGACGCTGTTAAAGGACCCTTAGTTTTCGTAGTCAGTATTCCGTGGTTAAATAAATTCATTTATTTAGTTAGACTTAATTCAAACCATTTACCCTAACTACTAGGATTATAAAAGTGAAAGGAACTTTATTTGTTTGTATATATTTACGATAATATTGTTCATCGAATAACTGAGGTTTGATAATAATGACATAGTAGAGTTATAGCCTTGTCATTAATAAATCTTTGACAGTCCAATGATGGACATCGGCCTCTATGTAGAAAGGAGGCTTGGGCCTACTACACAATACTGTACTGTACTGTTCACAGTACTGTTGTCATGGGTAGTTTGCTCCCTTAGACCGCCTACCAACGGGTTGGGTAGCCATAAGCTTCCTACCATAAATAAATATTAAAGTCTATTCGGATCACAAGTTTGATAAGATAATTTATTAGGCAAATAATCAAACAATAGAGCGAGCCAAGTAGACTACGCGTTAGCAATCTTATTACCCTATTAATTTCATTGTGTGAAAATTATTAACTATGTCTAATTCCAATATTAATTTACCCAGCCAACAATATGATCATAGTGAAGATATTACGTCAAGCATAACAAGGGCTTGGTATTTTGACTGAATAGACGCAAATGGATCAGGAAAAGAACAAATTATCGGGAAACAATCGAGGAGTGATGTGGTGCCGGTGAGTCATGAACCAAAGTATACTGACTCACAGACGGCGCTAACAGATATTCTGGGAATAGCAGATAACCTTGACAATCACAAGCAGATTGTTCACCTACCCATAAGTAGACAATTCAGATGATTGTACTAAGAAATAACTGCTCTTAATTCTCGTGAGGCTCGAATATTATTTAATAGCTACATTAATTTCTATGAAATTGAATCATGAAATAAATAACGTTAACAAGTATATAATTATTACCAAGTTTATTACCAAGTATATAATTATTACCATATTTCTAGTATAGTACCAGAGTTCCAGTATTCCTACTAATAGGTATTGTAAATGCAAAAGTCTTCAAACTACTGAATCGATTTTTTGTGGAATTTGGCACGTTGCATACTTAAATTTTTGAGGTAAGATATGGCAATCAATTTTAACATTAAATATTTTAATTAACACGTTTTGTTTAAGTCTAATAGTCTTTTATAAGTTAAGTACGTTCGCTTCAAAGCTAAGCACCCATTATTTCTATTGAGTTAAACTTAGTCTCTCGTATATCATGTCACGGCAAATCTCGACGGAAACCAACATTTAGCCGGCTGCCTGCCGGATTAGACACGCCGGTCGAACAGACATCGTCAGAACAGACGCAATTGTAGGTAAATATAATCGTAGTGATTCGGCGCTGTGCGATCTGAATTGAACTTAATTTTCTGACACCGAGGGTATCTATAACTTTAATTTACTTTTCGGAGTGAGTCTTCTGTACTGGTACTATTATGTATTCTGTGATTTAGCTAGCAGTGCGGGTTTCAATCGCGAGATTTGGTATCGTATTGCTGCTAGCGATAGCATCGGATGCGTCGTTTGTTCGATTCCATGGTATAAAGATAAATGGCTCCATGACTGTAGGTTAGAAGGGTGTGGGGGATATGAAAGAGCTCGGCACGAGGGTATGAGGCTAATTGGCTGTCAACTATGAGTTCGGTTGTAGTCGGTCCTCGCTGCACGCTGAATAGCGTGGATGGCTTACTTACATGGTGCGGCAAATGTTTGACGCCTGATAGATTTGGTTACTAATGTAAATGTCTGGTATCCACAAATTCAGAGTACCAATATAAAACCGAGCTGTTTGAATACACACATATATAAAAATAAAAGCAAATAATGATAAACGATAACGAGTAAATTAAAAATAAATACAATAAACACTAAAGTGAAGTACAGTTTTTGTAGTACAGATGATTAAATCTTTTATCTTTTTTTCTAATATCTTATTCAATTTGTAAGAATGCTTGTAATAACAAATACAAGTGTACATTGTACATAAATAAGGAGTTGAAGAATACGTGATCAAAAAGTTTAAAAAAGACATTGCTCACTTTACACGTAGAGAAATGGTTGTCTTTAACATGTTTTTATGTTGAGCTAAGGCATTCTTAGTAATTTAAGGCAAATCTAAGCGAATGACGTTCCACTTTAGATACAAGGCATTTGTATGAAAGTATGTAGACTAGCTAATGTGTGTATTCTCTACTTATTCTCAGTTGAACGGATATTATACGTCGCAAACACGGCGGCCGCGGTCCGCCGCTTGTCGTAGCCAGGTGTACCTCTCATTAGCATTAAAACTTATTAACGGGACAGGCCGACTTTTATATACCCACCAAACCTGTATCCCAATAATAAACTTGAACTCGGGGGCTTCAATGTGTTACAAAATCTTGACTTATTTGATTGAACAAATATTATTTAGTGGGTACGTAACCTCTGTTAGTAATTGTTTTCTCACTTTTTTATTATGTTTTGTAACAGTGGTAAGTTTAATAAATTCAAGGTTCATCGAGTCCATTTGCCAAGGTTTAGTTAACGACTCATACAGAACGACAAAAACGCGTCTTCGTTTTTCGCATGACTTACCAAGGTGTTCATAAAACATTGTATTATAATATTTTATTTATAGTACTTATATTAAATGTTTATAGAACTCATTAAAAAGTTACACGAAAATTGAATGAGTTCTATCTGATTTTAAAATATCTCAATCCCTGTTTATACGGTTCTAGCAACGAGAATACTTTTAACGATTTATGAAAGAGGAAAAAACACAATTTCGCATTCACGACCGCAGCAGAACAGAGGCTCACATAAATCTACAGAGACATACAAAGCGAGGGGAGTCTCGGACAAAGTAATGAACTAATTACATTAGTCTCAGGATGGTCGCAAGAGATGTGGCTGAAATGGTGTCTATTAACGGTTTGATACTTTGGGAGTAATGATAATTGCGAACTAACAATGCCTCTGACCTTACCTACCTACCTGAATTACCTGTAGTAAAATACTAATATACGTCGTTATGCTATACTCTCAGGTTGGAGTCGTTTAGAATATCAGAAATATTTATAATAATTTTACAAAATAATGACACCAATAATTCTCATATAAATTTACAAAAATAACAATTAACATTTAAATAACCCATTCAATTTTATACCCACATGAAGTGACAGGTACAAATGAGTTTTGACTCCAATTTTAAGCAATCGCCTAAATCGTTTGTGAATGTTGGAAATTCGTCTTGAGTCATTCGGTTATTAACGCAGACCAATTAATTTATCAACACGAATTCGCTTTCAAAATTATCTACAGAAAAAGTTAGGTAATAACATCAGTTGAGGAACAATAAAATTTCTATTAAATTGGAAAATCTACGGGCATTTTACTTTAATTAATTTTGAAATTGTGCATGCTAGCGGTAAAGTCGCGATTGGTTTAGATAGACTGCCATTCGGCCACCGCAAGACGCGGAAGCCGAGCCGTCCGTTAGGTCTGATTCAGGAATCGACTTTCTTGTAGTTGGACCATGTGTTAGACCGCACTTGTGAACGGTATCGTGACTGCCACGCTAAAGGTTTTTAAACGAGAACAGTACACATACCTATAAAACATTTTGTAATATGTGTAAGTACGTCTATAGGAAATCCTGAACTTTAATCGAGAGTAGTCAATTCCACTGTATTCGTGATCTAAATTTCTCACGTATTAATAATTTTGGCATTCAATATTTGAAACAGACGTTCTTCCCTTCACAATTATAAATAAACTGGGAACGGAAGAATGGTTGTTTGCGTACACCACACGATATCATATTTAAAGTTTGGTTATTAATTCATAGTTTTTTATTATTCTGATATAAAATTGTTATCTTTCGACGTAATAATCACGAAACCTTTTAAAAGTTCCTTTGATGTTAAATTGCACAAAATAACGCAGTTCATCTGAATTCCCATAAGTCAAACAAGATTCCATTTTACTATTCGTGGTGATCCAGCAATTATCAATTAAAGCTTCGTCGAAGTTTTTTCTGCAGAACTCTAAGCTTTTTTTTAATATCCTTCAAATCATGTTTAGAAGCGAGTGGAATAATAATGTTGAATAAATTATCTTTAATGGTGTGTAGGTCTGTTTTTTACTGCGGCTGGCCGGTGTCGAGTTGAGTGGTCTTTTTTAGCGTAATCAATTTTAGATTTGGAGTGGAGTCGTGACCTGAACGCGTGAGCATTGCAAGCTTCCGCGCAATTGCTCTGTAACTGATCGAACAAGCTCTAAATAAAGGTAACCTTTGAGCAAATGTAAATAGGTACATATGCAATAAATAGTGCACGTTTCAATTTATAAAATATAATTATTTACTTAGTTTTGCAGAGTAAAAGCTGAAATTGTAGATAATGTAGTAAACGTATACATATAACACATGATCCATTAATGTATGAAATACTAAGGTGTAGGTATGCATATACCTACACTAAAAAAGTTTATAATTAATAATTATATTGTGACACATTACATACAACACGTCCTGTATTATGTCCATCCAGATTGCTGATTAACATACTCGAATGCCTTGTTGGTATAATGGCTAACGTATGTGACTGCTGATCAAGAGGTCTCGGGTTCGATTTCCGGGTCGGACCAAATGTTTGTATGATCTAGAAATATTTGTTTCGGAGTTTGGGTGTTTTCTATGTATAATATGTATGTATTTATAAAAATAAGTATTTATGTATTTATATCAGTTGTCTGGTACCAACAAGCTTTGCTTAATTTGGGACTAGATGATGTTGTGTGTTAGACGTCCTAAATATTTATATTCATACTTATATATTGCTAAATACATAATGTACATACCCACTATAAATAGATAGCTTACTTAATTGAAGTGTTGTTAACTTTAAAACTAAATTCTAAAAGCCAAGACAATTGTAGAAACTATAATTATGTCTCCAGCATGTGTAAAGTATAATGGTGCATATTTCAAAACATGCTCGTTTTAAATATTTTATAAATATGTTGTGAAAGAAAGTGATTCGATCCCATGCTTGTTAGTATTCTATGCAGTGTTATATAAACATAGTCTTCACGATATTTTTTTCTTTTTATTAAACATTTCAACTAAAGATTTACATTTTTATTGCTTGCTTTATCCAATTCCATTAGGAACGACGTGAAACGTATTCGTGATGCAATATCTATCGACATACACAATACAGATTGTTCGCGCCGTTTATACTATTTTAAGATTTAGAATGTACCTCACATCATAACACAGACAACAGACTTTCAAAAGAACACAACAGAGATAGGAATTTTTTGGCCTACGACTCCCCCCAGACCATCCTGACCAGTCGGGTTGGTATAGGGTTTATTACAAGTTTTCCTTCTCTTTGTAGTGATGTTGTCCTGTGTAGTTTCGTGTGTGCTTAGTGGGTCCATTTTCGAACTGAAGAGGTGATGCTCCGTATTCTTAATCCATCACCTCACGCTTCAATGTTTATCAAGTTTTGTTTCTTCAGATCAAAACATTATGCTGTTAAGCAATGTGGGACGATTGCCCTGAATGAATGCTACGCGAAAACTTGAAAACTATTTATTTTGATTAGTGCCTAAGGTTGCGTGAAGCTGACTGAGTACAGCAGAAATCATAGAGTAATCCGCACGACATCCTAACCGTTTGTTTGATAAATTTTCAATTACACAGTTAAACATCTTTTTTTTAATTTGTTTAAAGCTATATGTCTTTGTACACGGCATATCAGAAAAAAACTAGTTAACTAATCATCTAAATACTGTCTTCTATGATGCCTTTTATGTTCATGTAATTCTGTGGGTAATCTGTCTTAAAACTTCCAGGCTTAAGACACACAGTGACCATGAAACAGAAAGTCTTGAACATATTTCGTCACAATGCTTGTATATTGTAAATGGCTTTTGTACAATCACTGTTTAGAAATAAATATTATTATTATTATGCAACGCGTTCTTATTTCCTATTATTATGCCCACACAAATTTAAACTCTATCATGTCCTTTACTGTTCATTCAAAATCACCACTCACGCGTATGCGTGTTAATGCGCACACATACTCACACAAATACATGCACACACACTCTCAACTATAATAGACGTATACACTGCCTCTCAGTGGTTGTTTTTAAACACTCCCAATAATTACACTTTCTGACATTTAGAACTGCACAAATTCAGAGTTGGGAGAGGCTGGGAATTCGTCATACAGGCCTGTCCTAGTACAGATACCAAGTAAGTTGATTTTGAAATGTCTAATGTAAAGTTGTACTAAGTGAGAGAAGAAATAAATACCATTTATTATTATTATTTACTTCCCTTGTTTTGCCAAAGTATTAATAAAATTTTCGCTTCGCCCTTGTTTCCGCTTTTTTTTTCTTTGCTTATCATTTTTGTAATACACAGAAACTTTGTTATGTTCTCCAGTTAACACATACCCAGATATTTATCTATCCTTGTACTTGTTTCCAGATATACATCTGTGCTGGTATCTGATATAATAAATGTTATCGCTATTGAGTATCAATTTTGTTTAGTCGGTAGACCACCTGTTAATGTGTTGCTCTGAGGCAAGCATCGTAGTCGTTTATGGTTAGGTTACTAAAAAAAAAGTGATTTTCTTAAAAAAAGATCAGCTTCCATCATTTTAAGATTTATTAAAAAAATAATTCAAGTAGCGGGCTTTGCTACCTACCTGCTTTTTTTGAGAGTTTAAATTGAGGTCAAAATTTGATGATTTTATATTCAGTATTAGTAAATAAAATAGGTACATGAATGGACGTTACAAAGTTCTGATTATATTTGAGGTTCTGCGAATTCCAAAACACGAACCACACTACTTTCAGACGAACAGTAGAAAGAAAATGCCCAAAAATGGGTAGTAAAACACTTTGAAAATGTAGAGTTTCAATAATTTAAATATTAGTGTAACACAAGAGCCGTACTATAAACCTACATTTCCGGCCGCACCTATACAGGCTCGTTGTTTTAATCCAGTCATTAATATTCATCAACAATTAACTTAGCTAAAAAACAGGTTGCCACACTTTTAAGCACTTAATACACGAAACTTTTCTAGATTGTAATTTGCATACAAAGAAAGAAAATATAAAAGCGAGACCGCGCTTTATTACAAAAACGTTTCAAAAGCTGTGAAGCCGGAAGAAAATTTCAGCTAGAATATCTAGTGAAGTAAAATCCCGGACAAATTGTCGCCGTGGCTTTTGCGGACTGCAGAGGATCTGTGAGGATTGTTATTGATGTGAGCAGCATCGTTGAAAGGCGCCGGACGTCGTCCGCGACTCCCTACTATCAGATAGTCTTCATTAAGGGCGATCATGCGTGCCGGATACACAACGCTGAAAGCGGAAAAATTGTGATGTATAGCCACGTCCGTCAGACTTAACGCATATGAATAGCCGCAAATCTTCGGGTATTATGGTTTTATCCGATAATACCTTTACAGCGTAGTCGCATCCGTGAATCAATACACACACATTTCCTGTTGATATTTGAAATGTTACCGTGAAGAATACTTCGTCGGAAAATATTGGATTTCTTTAAAAATAAATATGTAATAGCTATAATCCGTGGCAAGCGAAAGCAATGGGTTTTTGGATTTCATGTGATCCAGTGATGTAACAGATAACTGTATACATATATATTTATGATTTCGGCGTAGATAAAGATAATGTGATAGCGTTTGTAACAGTACAGATTATGTTTCTGGGGTTTTATTCATGCATTAGGTATTAGTTGTAATGTCTGAAATAAAATTGATTAGATTCATTGTTTCCTTATGCACGTCAGAAAATAGTTGTAAACATTGTCTTGCTATTATATTAACCGGCTGATTTTTAAATACACGACTGTATGTTGTCTATGGTAGATTCTAGCTTCATTAGTTTTCGTTCCAACATGTATTGGTCCTAATGGATATAAATCCAATACATGTTGTTGAGGACGTAATTTCTTTAAAATGAATCCCAGGGGCTAATTACCAAGATCTGTTTATTTTATGACACAGGGAGGGTATTTTTAGAAATGTTAAAATTCGTGACCTTTTGGCAGCATCTCGTACATTATATTGTCGGTCAAATTGAAAACCGATAGGTCGCTCATATAAAATTTCAATTTGTTATTCACCCTTTTTCATTTCAAGATTCGAAAGGGAATTTTATTTCTATGTTAGAGGCCTTTTCAAGCTCTTCCGTCTTAAAAATTCAAATTTAATTGACATATGCAGTGATTTAGCCGTGAAAGCGAACAGACATACAGCATTTTTAATATTAGGATGGATTTAAACTCTTAAAACGAGGATTTACATTTCGGAGCTACACGTCTATGTATTTTAGTATTACGTTATTCATAATGAAGTATTCACATGGGAACTTATTCGGTAGTTTCCATTGTTTTTGGCGCAATACGTATCTAAATTAATATTCGATTCATAATAACAGTGCAGTTATCTAATTGAGCTGTTAATTGAGTTACCACAGATAATATATTTTGTATTTTTTTTTCTAAAATTGTCAGTAGCTACTCGATTAGTTAGGACAAACGGGTTTATTATATTTATTGTTGAGAACTAGTAAAAATATCCATAGTAGTTTTAATCAATATGTCAGTAATTAGTCACTAAGACCACTGCAAAAGATCTGAAATACATTTTTACAAAAACATAAATTTCATTATTTCTAAAAATCTACAAACAAATCTTTAATTAGTATTTTCAGTCACTAAGCTATAACAGTACACTAGTTTATTGGAAGGAATAGACGAAGATACTGATTTATAATAACTAGCATAGCATAAGCCCTTGCCTGCCTTTTAACTGTCTTGTCGGTCTTGTGGTTAGCGTATGCGACTGCTAATCAAGAGGTCTCGGGTTCAAATCCCGGGTCAGGCCCGTTTATATATTAATATATGTATAGTTTATAATATAGTTTTATTGGGTTTTTCTTACAGGAAATCCTTAATTGCAGCCCGGAGTATGGAAGTTTGGCGGTGGTTCACGCCTGTGCCTTGGAGAGCACGTTAAGCCGTCGGTCCCGGTTGTCATGAACATCTATGGCAATTATTATTGGGCAGTCAGTGCACTCAAATATACTGAGTTCAACTATCGAATTTCACTTTCCCTTACGATTCCGATGCCAGTCGCTCAATGGAAAAACTGATATTCAGGTAAATCCGTTTGAACTAGTTCAAATAATATTGGAAAAGCCGACCCAAAATAATATTGGAAATAAAGTCTAGGAAAAAGAGTTATAGTACCAGGCTTTCCCTGGCGCTCCACTCGAGAGTGTGTTTTTCAGGTTAATAATGACCTACGACACTCACAAATAATTTTCAAAATCGGTTCTGTAGATGAAAAGATTACCCCACTACATTTTAATAAACTCATAATGTTTAATTCTTTATAATGATAGTAGAGATGATTATCTTCGTCTATTGCTTGAAGGCTATAGTAGCAATTTCGTAATTAAGCTAGGTGCTATTTGTACTCTCTGGCTTTAGAAATCAGTGAATTTTGATTTTACTTTATGACTATTACTTTATGAATGTTTATATACAATTGCGTGTTTATAATAGTGTCGCCATTAACTGCGATGATAAATTAAGTCCATTGGCATTTTTATATCTAATAAATAGTGCTACACTGACCTTGAATGTTTCAACATGCAGCACAAGAACAGTGATTAATCTCAATCAGTGATTATTTAGTTTCTGCAGTATATTTTGAAAATAAGATGCAATAAAATATAAAAAAATACTTTTCATTAATGCTGCACTGTATGCAGTATTGCACATTTATTAATATACAAAATGACAAGGTAGTTTTTTTTTATACACCTAAGGCCGATGTTTAAATTTATGAGAATTTTCACTCAAAAGTAACTTTACTTTTATTAAAATATCTTACCTAATACCTAAAATATAACACCATGGTAATAACATCATTGCAGTTCTTGAAACTGCAGCAATATGCTTGGCTTGTGGTCCATTCCCATAATACTGTATATAACCACACAAGATTGTGTATGTTAGAATACGTAACTTTCATATTTTAAAAGTAATTATTCAGCTATTTTGCTCTATATTTGCTTCTATGCATTTGTATTATTTTTCCTTTGAGACTTGCGTATTGCAGTCGGAAGCCATAGTGGTTATTAAAACAGTTGTTAAAAGTTTCAGAGGAATGCGTGCGAATCCTCTGCCATTAACAAATGCATAACAAGAACATTTTGAGCATTATCTAAAGTAGGAGTAAATACCGAAATTTATGCTTGAAGTAACTTGACTACTAATCCACTATAAGCAGTAGATTAAAAATAGATATAAATTCGGTTTTAATTTTGTGCAACTATTATTTTATTCTTAATTTGATCCATAATTAATCATTATTAATCAGATTACATCGTTCGCGGAGTGCGCGAGTTGAGTGCGGCGCAGCGCAACGAGCCGCATTCTTCGTTCAACAAACGAGCGACTGCGGGCTCTCAATTATTCCGCTAGCATTGTCCCGGAATGTCTAATTTGCTCACGTAATTTTGGTCGGAATTTGTCCCAGGCCGACGGATGCTTGGAACTATTTTTATTGCTTGTTTCCTATTTTCTGTATTCCATTGGGAACAATATAACTTGAAGCTGGATAACACTAACCAACTTGTCTCGGAGCAAGTGTATTGTGAATTGCACGTCGCCGGCTCCTTGCACGCGTCCGTGACCACGTTAAATATGTTTTCTTAAACTTTGTTGTTCCTCACCCCGTGAGAAACATTCCTCATACCTATGTCATTCAGTCAGTTAACAGTAACCATTGTACGAAATATTGTTGCTGGTGGCCTTTATATTCTTAATTATTGTACGAGTTTCAATTTCGACCGTGTACACTGAGTAGGCTCAATAAAATACTTTCTTAATTTATTTTTTTGGAGATACAAGTTAGTTGCAATATGTGGAGTATATTAATGCGGGAGTGAGCCAGGTTTTCGAAGGAAACACAGTATTGGGTACTATGGAGATGTAGGCGAGAGTGTGTGTCAAAACACACATTTTCAAACAATTATTGCCTTGATGTTTCTAAGTATAATGATATAAATTAATACCTTTATAGCCATTTTTGAGGTAGCTCTCTTTGCAAGAAAAATCTGGTTATATTATGTATTTAAATTAGCTTTTACCAGCGGCTTCGCCTTCGTAATATTCTGATGTAAAACTTTGATTGACTTTTTTCTCCCTTAGGGGTGAAAATTTCCAAAATCCTCTCTTAGTGATCGCCTTTGCTCCTCAAGGAATACATATGCCAAATTTCAGATTCCTGGGTCAAGTAGTTTTGGCTGTGCTCTGTCTGTTAGTCATTCAATAACGGAACAGTTTTATATACGTATATTGATTGCTCGTTGCCATGTAGATACAATTATTAACAATGAAAAAAAAGCATTACTTAACTCGAACGCAACATACAAACATGCGCTCATAGAACAAGCCATAACACGAAGGTAAGTAAGTTCCCAGTGATAGATGGAATCGAAAACTTTGGCAGTGTTGATGTCAACATTAGGTATGTGTGTATAGAGATAAGTGATTTTGGAATGATGCCAGGACGTCACCCAACGAGCCCCCACTCCATTTGCTCTTTACATAACTCAGTATTCAAGGGATCATTAATCTTCCTAGTTCCACGCCACGCCGAGTTTAATTTTAATAAACGGCTTTAGCCATAGTATGGTATTAATTTACATGCCTTAATGAATAGAACTTGTTATTCGGATTGTTACAATTTTAATTGTGATACACCTCAATCAAAAATATATTAGAGCTTGCTGTTCTTGTGAAACGTAATTTCGGTAAATTAATGATAGGTTTGAAATTAATACAAGCGGAATGATGTATGAAAATTATAATAAAGATCTCCATAGTAGAGCTTTGATTGATTAACAAGACTGTGGAATTTATTACTTTACATCTATGTACGTAGAAATGTCTCTTAGACTTCCACAAGTACAAATTAACAGGTTGTATTAAAATTGTAAAATATTAATAAACATCATTTTTCATCACCACCACCATCATCATCATCCTATCGCAGTTCACTGCTGAACACAGGCCTCTCCACGCCCCTTAGTTCGATTCTAGGCTATAAAACATCTTTAACAATCAACAACTTTCGGGCCTGTTATTTTCCCTGCCAAACTCGCAAGCAATCTAGCTAAAGTAACGGAAACTATAACAACACTCATAGTGAGGGATTCCATATGAATAGAATTTCGCTGAATGGATTACTGCTTTCTAAAACTGAAAGACTATCAGTACCGACATCACTCAAAGAAAAACAAAACATATCAGCAATTATATTTAATGTGAAACAATAAACAAACATTTTAGCCATAACGTATCTGTTATCGCTTTCCCTTGACAGATTTATTTGAACGTACTTAAGGTTATGATAATCGTAAATGAACTCATAACTCAAGAGAAAGCATTACGCTCGTAATGCCGTTAGTAGTCGCTGATGTGGCACGTAATACAAGATTTTAGAAGCATTCCTACCCTCAGGGAATGACCCTTGAATGTTCGGATTCGTCCTTCATCAAGAACGACGCTGCTGATATTTTATGGCCCGGGGTCAACATTGTACTAGACACAGATATGTGATTTTGATCTATTACACCGTATAATTATAGTCATGTCACTTATCTACATATTTTACAAGGTTTAAATTTTTTTATTGGATATTTGGTTATCAAAAGGTTACTTATTTAGAAACTGACAATTAACATTCAACTAGTATTAACAAACTCACTTAAGCTATATTAGTCTTGGCAATCTCTAAGTATTTTGAAGAAATAAATAATGCAAAGTGAACTCGGTTCATGCCGAATTCATAAAATACGATTGTTTACACTTGTTCGTTTCCTGTGTGTTTCAATACTCGTGCTATATAGCTAAAAATTGAGAGCAACAAACATTCGTTCCTTACAGACAAAACCATGAAAAGCGTGATTTATCCGTCTTCTGGGAAATTCCTACAAGCGCTCGTCGATGTCGATGCGGGTGTAATACCTTAATTCGACTAATCTCGTTTTCGACGCGAGCCTTGCGGTTATCTGGTGAGCGCAACGATTCTCTGTCAAAAAAGTTTCAATAGCGCGTAACCAAAATGACAAGTGTTTACCGAATTTTCTTCAGTAATTGAGTTCTTAGTTAGCCTCCGTTGTTACTTAAAATTGATGGAGGCTGACAGTGAAAGACATTCTTCAATTTACCGCTGCGTCAATAAAAGCTGGACCATAAAGTTTTTATTGCAGTTTTAGGACTTTTGATGAAAACCATATTCTTGAAATAAACGGCTTCTGTTTTAGCAGAAGGTCATTAAGTAGGTAGATATAGTATACATTTTGTTAAATTTAAGTAGTGCAGTATATACAGAAGTACTGAAGGTACCGTGATAGTGTACTGAGCGCTTTTTATCGCGGGCTCATATCGACATGCAAATCTCCATCACGACAGTAGCCTGTTATATTTGTCAAAGTAGTTTCAAGAAAAACTACTAAATTAAATATACTACATACATAGTATTACAACTTTCTGCAGAAAAGTAGGCAACCAGTTAGCTTGTGCAATGAATAAATTGTAACTAAAGATTTTTATCTCAAAAAGTAGCTTTTCACGAATTGTGTCTGGAATGTAAAACGTAATATCTTAAGGTCTAATCTTTTGCACAAAGAACGATAACACTCTAACAAAAGAGCAATTAGGACCTTTGTTAATAAATTGAATAAGGTTTTACGACTAGATTTTGTAAATAAAGTAGAAATGAATCATTCGAAAGTAGAGCAGCTCAGGACGAGGACTGCGTTGAGTGTACTTTCGCTGGCGCCAGTACTAGTTTGGACTCCTTTTAAGGAACTGTATAAGTTAACTCGCAATGAGCTCGCAAGTCGTATTTTAATGGCACTGATTACCGACAACAACAAACTATCCTACTTACTGTTACGTTACTTGTTTAAGGAGAATTTTAATTTACAATGAACTGAGAATAAAGTAGACCAATTCTTAAATATTGTGACATTACGATCCTGAATTGTTACTGGTTAGGAGGATTACTGAAGAAGCCTACATTAACACTTTAGCAACGCATGACTGCGCCTTTTGAAATTTGAATATGTGTACGTATATGATAATATATATGTTTTCTATGTACAAAAAGTATGTATTTACAAAACAAAATATGTTCTTCTTATGTATCAGTCTAGAGTAACCTTAATACTAGCTCAGTGTACGAAATATTTATTTATTTATTTTTATATACATAGCCTGTCAGAATAATAACCCTCCTTTGACTCTGCCGCAGTCGGGCAAAAAGAAACGTTAAAGTGTAGTTGTATTTTTCTTTGTAGCGGTCCTAAAACGTTTAACGTCTGCCCATTTCTCAACATAACCATTTCCGTAGGACATTTTTATTTGCTATTTTCTAAGAGCTTGATTTATGCGATATGTTTGTTTTCCCTTTACAATAACTTTAAATGATTAATATATTTATAATGCCATCACGTTCCTTTAATGGCGCTTTTTAAGTTAAACATTGAACAAAATTTCATAAAATATTTTTTTAAATTAATTTCATTTCAATAGTGTGAATACAATCTATAAACAATTTACTTATTTCGAAAGATGCAAAAAAACCTTAAAAACAATATTAATAAATTCAAAATTAAAATTTCTAGAATCGTTGTAGAGACGATGCGTATCTTTTAATTTACGTAATTAATATGTTTAAGCTATGCAATATGCGGTGTATAATTAAATCAAATAACGTACGGGCTAGAGTAGGGCCTGACAAGTCCATAACCGGGACAGGCCAATTTGCTGCGTGTTAGGAGCCAGCCGTACAGCTTTCGCAGGGGCGCAAGTCACGCGACCCGCCCCTGCAGCCACATGTTAATGTAGGAAAATACAATAGAAATCGTTACCTATTTAAAATATCGCAAAAAAAATATAAAATCAAAAATATTTTTTTGGTATTTTTGCTTATTAAATTGTTGAATATAATACAATAGTCTAACTTTTATCTGATCATCTGATGTACGCTCACTTCAAGTTGACTTGGATATTTTAAATCAATGGTGTCTCAATAATAATACTACCAAATACCACCACCACTTACCACGTTACCACATCAAATTTACAAGAAAACACAACAAATTTCTGAGTACCGCATTCGAGAAGACAAATTATAGGAAGTAAACCACTGTCAGTGACTTAGGAATATATTTGGACAGTCAACTCCATTTCATACACCATTGTGTTACGATAACTAACTCATCATTTCGGGCCTTAGGTTTTGTACTCAAGGGAATTTAGAAAGCCTTTAACCATCATAATTTAATACAATAGTTACTCACGAAGTCATCTGGAATATAGCAGCACCGTATGAAACCAGATGTACCAAATACACATCAAAAAAATAGAACAAGTCAAAAAAAACCTAGTTCGACATCAAAATTTTTGTTTAATTTATATACTTACGAGGATAAAATAACCATTTAAATTTCACATAACATTTCAAACTTACATCTCTAAAGGACCCTCGTACAATTTCTGTTATAGTATTCCTATATAAGCTGTCCCATGGCCATATTGGCTGTCCAGACCTTCTCAGCAAAATCCATATAAGTATTTCAACTAAAATCCCACCATACCCTCGCCCTTTATTTAAGGTTCCACGAGCCCGAACAAATCTAGGGAAGCAATCACCAATTGCTAGGATGACTCATGAGTATGACGCTATTTTAATTCCTTTAGGGGAAATAGACATCTTTTCTAATAGTCTGGTTGAATATAAAAAAATATTTGAGATGTAATAGTGCAATTAAATGTTTAATAAGAAACTGCCACTAATTTTCTAATTTTTGCTTCCTTTATTGTTTTATTTTATTAATTTCTTTTCTATTTTTCTACATAAGCTATTTGTGAACACTATTCGTCCCTATTTTTTTTGTAAAGTTGGCATGCCGGGATCTCCCATAATTGAGTAAGCACAAACATTGAAACAGTTTGGTATTTCTGCTTGTTAAAAAATAGCATGTAAGGTGTATTCCTTGTCGGAGGTCCATTATAAATAAATAAATAAATCTAATCGAATAAATCCATAGAGCTATAAAACGTACCCAGTAGAGTTTATTTCAATCTATTACACTCGATGAGTCATTAGCGCGTCATACAATATAAAATGCGCTTTACCCACTACCCGAGTACATCAATTATGGGGTAAAACGTGAGTAAAATATAAGGGGAGTGTAGAACGCTGCGTGGAGAGTCCTGTGACTCAGCCATGGCGACCAGACGGCGCCAAGCCACGCACTGTCGTGCCCTCCCTACCTATTTTCAAGTAGTACCACTGGTATAATAACATCGGTGAATTATAACTTTGACCAATGGAAGTCTGTTTAACGTTTATATGAAGGATACAGCGTATTTTTGGAATAGATTGCCTAAGTAATTACTTATATGAGTACTAACACGAATAGTTTGTCATTCAAACATCGCATAAACTCAAAGGTTTTAGTATCGCAAAGTTTTCCAATCAAATATCTATTATCTAAGGGTGTGGTCTCGATTCACGAAACAACCTTTAGAATGGACACAGAGGCAAAACTCAAAATGACAGTTTGATAGGTTTGTGCAACTTTCCATCATACGACTAACTACTATTTGAAATATTTTATTTCAGTTTGAGTTTCTAACTCAGGGCGGTAGGAGCCAGCTGTGACCGTATTTCCATTGGGATAATGTAATACGATATACCTAGCGCAAGATATCTCGTGGTTTGGCAGCCGACCCTCGACGCAAGACGCAAGCCGTCGTAACCTCGCGTAGCTGACGCGCCAGCACAGTCCTCACCGCTGGGAGCCGACCCGGCCATGTTTCATTGTACTATCTACTATACAACAACGCTTAACGTCTCTAAGGAACAACGACTCCTACAGCGATATCGTATTTTTAGATTTTCTAACTATGTATTACATTTCATGAAAATGTCATTAATACATAAAATAATTTCAGTATACTCGTATTGTTTATTAAGATCAGTACGAGTACGAGTACAACTGAAAATTTATGGCGCTTCACTGACAGATTTCATTTGCTCTGTTGTAAGTTCATCTACTGACTCAGTTTTCCGTTGCAGTATCAACCAGGCATAGTCATCGAAACTAAAAGGAGACAGTGTGGCAGACGCACCAGTACATGCGTATTCTTTTAATAGACGAGGCGCCGCAAATAAAACCGATTCAGTCGCATGGCGGCAAGGCGCGTCTCGTCGCAGCGCCGTTCCTCACACACTATAAGTACCTACCTACTAGGTAAACAATAAACTCCTTGCGTATTTACAACTTTACTTTAGGACCATAAGCTTAACAGCATGGCGAACTTATGTTTGTAGAAGCACAAAGCTTGTATCGCTCACGAAGCTTTCACCCGGTTCGATGCCCCGCCACCCAACTCGAATTAACAGTGAGAAAAAGCCGTAACATTAGTTATAGTTTAGTTTGAAAAGACTCACGATGTATTACGCTTATTTATAATTCTGTCGGGTCTTTCAGCTTTTATAAATAAACGGTCGAGTAGAGAGATTAGTATTATTAATGTATATTTGTTATATCATCTGTCTGTCATTTCAGAATTAGATTAATTTTATCGCTTTCACAGTTTCTTGCAAGCTTACACTAGTCTATGATGAATGAAAGTGTATTAAAAAGTGAGGATCACTCACATTGTCATTTTATCTTCGAAAATGTAAGAATTAACGGTAGTCTCTAAATATAGAGTTACAAAGAGCGCAGTCAGGCGTCGCTGTCGCCGGCGACGATTTATAGTCAGAGACATTCGCAGTGCACGATGCCGCTTGCTGCTCCATTTGCATTCTACTTGTATTCACATGAACCCCGGAGCTCACTATTGTTCTTGCAGCAACTTAAAAGAACACACAAATTGATTTTTCTAACAATCAACCAAGGTTGATGATCTTCACGCACGACCGTTTTGTTTCTTTTTATACGAGCGCCCCTAAATGAAACTTTATAAAACGGCTTTTGTTTATAAGTTTTGCAGTTCACTGGGAAAGAAAATTAAAATATTTCAGTGTTTCTAAATAAGAAGAACCTAAAAGGCGTGCAAGATGATTGTCGTTCCGTTATCATTCAAGAAAAGTGTAGCTTTAATAAGGCAAGACGACCTCCGGCGCCTAATGTAGCTGGAGCCATTACTTGCTTTCTCCTAATGGATATTTACTCCTAGCAGCAAACATAAAAAGTCACACTACTTATACAAGTCGATAATATGGGCCCTTTTGTGTCGCCGAAGGAACAACTCTTAGATGCTTTAAAGACTTACTTAATGTTGTAAAGTTGAGAAACCCATTGATTTTAATAAATAAAGACTTTCTATTTTAAAGCTTTTAAAATTACTATACGTCGTATACGTTAAAGATATGGTTAAATTTCTAACTCAAATATTTTGTTTATGAAGTAGAAAAGTTATAAATACACGAGCAGCACACGTTAATGAACTCAAGAAACATAAACAATGAAAATGGAATGAAGAAAATGAAAATAAATTATTTTTAAATTAGATCGTTTTAATTCACAAATAGTTAACCACGATTGGTTATGTTTGCTATGCTTTTCAGTACTAACCTTAAATGCCAAAAAGACGATATAAAAGTTCAATGAAATATACTGGGAGTTAACTGGTATAATAGTGGTTGGCGCTGTTTTAATGTGTTCTAAATCAGGAGCGTCGCGACGGTGCACGGCTCTACGGTCTAGGCGGACGATACGACTACGACTGGTTTTTCTTGGCCTTGAATTTCAAATCTATGTATGTTTTGGCAAGTATTTGAGAACAGAAGCAATAATAAAAGTAAAATTTCATTTATTCGACTTTCATTTATGGTATGGTTATCTTTTAAAGATATTGATGATTTATTATAAAGAACGGTAAAAGTATTCACCACTATTAGATATTGAAATGTAAAATAAATTCCGTTCTGAAGAAAAATTCTATCATGTATGCAAATAGCGTTGAATATAAACTTGGACAGGCGTTTCATTTTTAACTACGGGTTTTATGATCAAGACACGATCTTCTATAATGAAATATTTTGGATGTCACGGCATGTGAGCTGATGTATAAACTCTATAATAATAGATTGAACTGGACTGTAGACAAACAAGAAAATGTATACTTTTAATTTAACCTCCCGTTTTAAATTTAGCTCTGACGTGCGGCCGCGGTGTTAGTTTTCCTCTGATTACTGTCCATTCAACTAATCGACCTGAAACGTGTTTATAAGATGAAACTAGGAATTTCACTGTACAGGATAGGTTAACCAGATGCGTCTAATAAAGTCTAATTGCTTGCTACAAAGTTGTGATGGCTTCGTGTAACCGCTACTGGACACTGGTCGCTCCGGGAACAAACTAAACGCTCTAATTGCGGTTTTAGAAAATATAAACAGTACTACTGATGACATATGTAATGTTTTTTACTGCTTATAACTTCTTATTATTTTCATTTTTTAAGTGTTAATAATGAAAGCAGCAGGACGTCCACAGGCCCGGTGGAGTGATGATTTGCGCAAGATGGCTGGCAGGAGCTGGATGCCAGTAGCCGAGGATCGAACTAAGTGGCGTGCAATTGGAGAGGCCTATGGCCAGCAGTGGACTGCGATAGGCTGATGATGATGATGAATGAAAGCAGCTACGTTGTTGGTCGTTTATGTTGGATTGTTTAATTTATTAGTAGTAATATAGTAGTAGTAATATTATTAGTAGCCTGTGGCTTAACTAGCTTCAATCTTTTATCAATTTTGAATTTTTGTTTCGAGATGTTTTGTGCTATATCCATAACACAACATAAACAAAGAAAGTTAATGTTTTATATATATATAGCAATAGTAATCCGTTTCAATTATAGAAAAAAGACTGATACAGTGATCATGAATTTTAATATAATTGTACTTACGCTTGTTAAGGGTCAGTTATTCAGTATACTCTTTGTTTGTGGTTTATTAATTTAATGAAATGAAGACGTAAAAAGCTCGTTTGAATTTGACTTCATTTAAAACAACACTGGTTTTGGTAGTGTGCTTTTGTTTAAATGTTTTTGAGTGCCTCTGATTTCATTTGATCTGTTTTTAACTCAATCTTAATTGAATATAAACACTGTAGTAATGCAACAAATTAACAGTGTATAGTTAGATAGCTACTGTATTTTACAAGCACCTAGTATTTTGCATAAAACCATTTAGTATGAAACATTTATATCACAGTCGTTTTAGTTTAATGCAAAACGAGTCGCACTAATGACCTTACAAGTTATCAACGCAGTTTCATTTTACTTTACAACTTATAACAGCCAATGAGAATTGATTTTCGATTAACAATCATCATTTTCTACTTACTTATTTTTCATATCATAGCTAGACTAACATCGCCCCACAGTTTAGGGCCTAAATTTTCTACATTTCTTATTATATCATCAACTAGTCACATACACACACAGTCAGATCATTTTTCTTTGTTTTTCTTATATATATGTATATTGTGTGTTTTGTTTTAAGTATGTCTGTTAGTTGTTTAGTGTTGTTGAAATGTACGTTGTTTATCTCGTTTCCTTTGTGAGTGTGACTAATAAATGTTTTCTTTCTTTCTTTCTTTCTAACTATTTGTCATTGGAAGTCCCGTTAAAATCCTTTCAAGAGATTAACTGAAACATAAAGACAGTTAGCCCGACAGGCAAAAAAGTTTTTTTGATATAAGTATATGTGATACTTGTAAAGTAAGTAGATGTTATACTTGTGGAAAGTTGTTGACTGCCTTGTTGGTTTAGTGGTTAGCGTATGCGACTGCTGATCTGCATATGTATAATATGTGTGTATTTACAAAAAAAAGTATATTTATGTATTTACTAGTTGACCCAGCGAACTTCGTACCGCCCAACTTTAAAATTCCAGAACTTGATCGCAGCGCCACCTACCGGATCCAATTGCGAATCTAAACCATTCCCAGATCCCCTTGAACACACACAAAAAATTTCATCAAAATCGGTCCAGTCGTTTGAGAGAAGTTCAGTGACATACACACTCACAGAAGAATTATATATATAAAGATATCAGTTGTTTAGTACCCATAACACAAGCTCTGCTTACTTTGGGACTAGATGATGTTGTGTGTAAGATGTTCAAAATATTTAATATATTATATTCAATATTTATATATTTATTTATAATTTCAAATTACAAGATTTGATAGTTGGATAGGTTTGACTTTTTTTGAATGGTAGTTTTAACTGTAACATATAATGTACTCGTAACTTAAAAACAATATGACTTAATTATCTTTCATCCCGTTTCCACTTAGAACATTATAATATAATAATAATCAATATAAATTATGAATTTCATCAATAATCGATCATGCCCTACTGCAGGGCTCGAGTATCCGTTCAGGAGATGGTTAAGACCATACGAGTACGTTCCTTCAAATGCGGTTTGGGGACTGGCAAGACAACGTTGCGTCTTACGTAGCCACAATGTTATCTTGCCGTTAGATGTTTTTAAGCCGCCCGAAGCCTCCAACCAAGCTTCACGACTGTTGACGATCTTGTGATAACAACCGGGATCGACTGCTGGACGTGACCGAATCACGAAAAGGCTAATAGTATATAATATCACCAAGGTTATCTCTAAATACCACAAACGGTCACCCATTTAGGTTCTGACCGCGCTGTCGTCGCTTACCCTCGGTAATTGTTTTTAATGAACCAGGTTTACTTGACTAGGAGTGCTTCGAATTCATAATAAAGTCATTATGAATTTCGATTTACAGAAAATATTTTAAGGTAGATGTTTGTGAACTAATATTATTACTGTTTTCTCTCTACTGAAAACTACGAGATTCTAATGCGCTTAGTTCCAATGAATTCATTGTATCGTGTACGCTAAGTACGAATGATGCTTGATTTAATTCTGTAGTAATACTAGTTAAATTGTACAACATGAATGTAATTTATTGTACTCTTAATTTCAAATAACTTGCTTCGACTTAATCTTGTGATATTGAGCGATATTTTTTCTTCTAGATTACGGTCTAATTGGGCCATAAAGTTGACTGGTCTTTCCAAACAACGAGTTACTTACTGAGACCTGTTATGACCCGTAAGTCCCATAGCACGATTGGTTGTGTTATGTTGTTGATCGTATATTAGTGCCATAGAACAATTGAATTTGATTGCTTCGATATCGTAGCCTTCCTACTGCGATCAGTGTTGTTGGCACGATTTTCACATGGGACTACACTTTGTATGAACCGTAAATTTTAGTTTTGAGTCTGGGTATTCTTTGTGTCCATTTGCCTTTCTTTTATTTTAAAGTTTGACAAAGTGACACTTCTCTGTCTGATGGAAAGCATGAGAAGAATTCAAGAGTGGGGCCATCATACTCGATGCGTTAGCAGGCAATTTAGCATGGTGATCGATACTATAATGGCCTACACACTCGCTTTTTCAAAGCCCGCCTGATTGACCCAGAATTACAGTGTGAGAGAGAGAGACACGTGCGCTGGTATCCCAGTATTTGGACGCTCGGCACAGGAAGGAATATTTTGTCTTTCAATCAGACTGTTCTATCTCCTTCATTATTGAGTATTTCAATATACTGCCTCTTGTTTCTGACATCTGCCTTTAATTATACATTTTAAAAAGGCACGAGTCAGGTGATGCAGTCGTGTATGGTTTCAAACAGAGTAATATAAAAGGTCACGGGAGTTCAGTGGTCTGGCGATAAGTTTGCAGGTGGCAGCCAGCTGGTATAACCACGCGATAATAATTAATATTCCATTGTACATAATATAGCGGGAATAGTAATTGATTGTAAATATCGTGGTCTGGTTGTAAAGTAATCTGCCATAGATAGTTTCCTTTTTATTTAAATTGAACTGAAGTAAACTCATATTGCCAGTTGTTGATTTTGATAGTGTTACATTATAATTGTATGTAACACCTGATGAACGCTGCTCCGCTGGTCTATTTCATTCTTTATTAACTACGAGTATAAAAATCGTTTAATCCAATTCTCAGAACTAATGAATAAACAAACAGAATTTGATAAGAATATTTCGGAGGAGTATGGCAACTAATAACTGACATTGTAACACAAGAATTTTATATATATAGATTTTTTTATGGAACGGTCATATATAAAATCCTACATAACCGTCGGGTATTGTGCTGAGAAACGCTACTGCAAGCTCAACTACTGTTCGCGACAGATAATATCGCATTTTGCTTTTTATATTTGAGTGGAAGACTTTATGGAAGACTAGAAATATGAAGACACAGGGTACTTGAGTCTTAAATAGGAAGGGATTCTAAAATAACCTGTGTGGATACGTTCGTATTCTAGCGAAATCATCACGACTTGTGCCAAGAAAATGTTCTAGAGCAATTTACTAAATCGTTTTGAACAGTCACTTAGTAGCTCTTAACGTTCACAGTATTATGTCGATTACTAATGCACGTTTAATATCTATTAAGAGGATGATTAAACGAGTGATTCAACGATTTCCCCTCTAATTAATACTAAAGTGTACCGTAATAAATAACCACTGTAAAATGTTTTACCTACGGAAAAAAGATGAATGATGTTTTATACAAACTAATGTAGTTCGATTCCAAAGTAACTGTATCTGTCTATCAATTTCGATGAAATCCGGTATGGACATAATTTAATTTTTGTAGAAGGAAATACACAACGTACAACAACGTAATATTCAACGTGTCTTCCCAGTCCTTAACCCGCTCTCGGCCAGGGTGGGGACCTATGGCCTTAACCCAATTTTAAGAGGAGAACCAAGCTCAGCAGTGGGACGTTATGGGTTGTTAATCATATATGTAGACTACTCTTTATTGTGATAACCTACATATACGCGGCTCAGCCGCGGGTATAGTTTATACATAAGAAAATATTAAAAAAACATTTTTTATTTCCATCGCAAACTTCTAAAACAACACTCGTAGTTTAATATAACTTTGAATATGATAAACCAATCTGAGCCATGGCCAATGAAATATTTTTTTTTTCCTGTTCGGCAATCTGTCGGCCATGAACCGACTAAAAATATTAAAATAATGGCAAAAAATTGGCGAAAAATGTGTTATTACACCTTAAAATAATAAAGACGTTACACAGAAAATCTAGCAACTCACCTAGTACCAACCTAGTAGGTACGCCAAAATCTTTCTAAGAAGAGGCTTATATCCTCAGTCCTTAGTGAACTGCATTGGAAGACTGTCAATGATAACAGAATAATAATAAGCATAAATTTAGTTTTCGCATAACAAAATATTAAATTCAATTAAAAAGTATTTGTGGAAAATAAATCAAAATCCACCTTGTTCAATAACTTAATATTTTAAAAATTGAAACGATTCGGATAATCGAGTAAGCGGATGATAAATTATAGGTTATAGGTAGTAAAGTCACGTTGATTTCAGCACGAATGGGCCGGCTCGATCGGGGCAGTACTACCCTCACAAGACCAACCAAAAAAAACAGCATTCGTATTGTCGTATTTCGTTGGTGAATGTGAGAAGGTCCAATGGTGCAGAAGCATCTTACTAAGCCGCCATAGTGTTTGTCAACATACAGCATTGTCTAAACTCACAAAACTGTCAAATGAGGATGGTGACCCCTACTCTTGGATTCTAATCATTCTTAACATCAGGCAGAGTAGAGTCACTTTGGTAGGCTTAAATATGTATATAAAATAGTAGAATAGTAAACCATTACACTGTCATAGAATTTAGCATATCGTCTAACATTCTTAAACATTATGGGCAGAATAATCTACAGTATGGCACAGCACTCGCTAGTGGTCATCAATCATTATGAACCCGTATATCGTATACAAGTACAACCCCGAGTGCTCCTACAAAATAGATTATTCTAAGAAAGTATGGCGTACATGCTAATCCCCGATTTATGGCCCTTCACCGTTATTTACCCCAACATTAATCTAGCTTAGCTATAAAATCTTTTTTGGCAGATTTCGGGTCCACCTAATATTTAAGTAACATCAGATAATATTTTATCTGTAAATAATTTATTAAATACTTAGGGATAATATCATTAAACGTGAGTGCAATATATTTTACAGATACAACTGGGACTTTTATAAATTTACATTTTACTTATTTATCAACTGACTAGCTTTTCTAGTGGCTCCGCTCGCATGTATGTTAGTTATCGTGGTAAAAATAAGCCTATGCCCGACAAGAATCTAATCATCTCCATGTAAAATTTAATTGAAGTCGGTGCAGTAGTTCCGTCATAAAAGTGTAATAGACAGACAGAAAGTTACTTTCGAATTTATTAAGATTGTATTTTATTAAGTGTGGAGTCATGGACTGTGTAGAGAAAATTTATTAAAAGGGGCTATATTATATCTAAAAGTCTACTAAAGTGACTCTACTTGCTTGTTGGAAAGCACGAATATGTTTTAGACATAAATATTTCTCATCAAAGACTAGTTCATTTTTAGAAAAACATCGTAAGTACATAATTATAATGAGCCCTTAGAATTCTCTATAGCTTATAAATAGCTTTCACGTCTACTGTAGTGTACCTAGATGATTGATTGAATTACTAACGCAATATGTTTTGGCACTCTTTTCTATTGTAACCAAAGCACAATAAGTACTAGCTCGTGAAGGGATTTTTAGAGAATACCTACCGCTTTGTAAGAACTTTCAAAGAATACCTTTATAATTCATTTGTTATGGTTTGAAGTTCTTGTGCACGTCTATTATGTTAATCTAGCATTTGAATACGACCTCCATCTTTGATTTCTTATTCAAAGTTGTTATAAACTATGTTCTAAAACTCATTATCACTAAAGTAAAATTCAAACTATAACTGTATATATCACTAGAATAGAATATTTAATATATATGGATTTCATAAATCTTAAGATAAATATGATAATTTTTGTGAATAATTTATAAAGCCGTAATTTAAATGTAAGCACTTAAAGTTATGTCGCCAGTGTGTCTGTCAGAGAAGCTGATAGTAGAATATTTCCAGTAAGTACCGTTCCCTGTAATCAAAACGTTTTCTTGGTAACGATGTCAGCGGTTTGCCTTGAGTGTGCATTTTGCTTCATTCCATAGCGCACGTGGAAACCTATGTAATTATACATTTGCTGCAAATGATCGTATATCTACTTCAATCACTTTTAATAGTGTATGTAAGAGCACAATTTTACTGTTCTATGAATTTCATAAAATGTTCGTTGGGACATTATTCGTTTTTAGTTGCTACGCCTATCACAACAGTTGCAAAACCATAATGTAGATTAGTACGTAGTTTGTGGTTACAGTTCTGAATTATTCAAATCGTCAATAGTTCGCCGTTAATATTACGGCCAATTCTGTAGATAGCAAAAAGTCATAAAAGATAATATATCTTCAAGAGTAGATGGATGAATGTATTACTTTATTTTATTATTTTTTAATGTAGACTATTTTAGTCTATAGACATGTTTTAGATATAGATTTGTATAATCCTCAATCTTACATTTAATATATCTCTGTGTGTAGTGTTCATTCCACTGGAAATTAATTTTCATCACAGTTCTGGAAATTTAAATCAGATTCAACTGTAGGTAATTAGTACAACTGAAATTTAATTAACTGATAGACGTTTACCGATTCAGAAATTAATCTTTTAAATGCGCATCTCTGTTGAATGTATTTCATACCGAGATAACGTTCTCTGTATTATCTTACCACACTCCCTTTGTAATGTTTACAATTGTCACTCGGCACTGTGAACTTATTAATCTGACGTCACTGTGTCGAGTGGAGCGAGTTTCTCAGATATAACAAACAACAGCTTTTAATCTCTTGAACAATGAGCTCAGTAAGTGACAGAATATAATATACTCTTGATTCACAGAAATATCGCCTAATGCTCAAAAGCAAAGATATACCTGAGCTCTTTTATCCTTTACTCGAATTAAGATGTGTGTATGAATAAAACAAGCATTTCCACACATTTATTTTTGATTAAATAATGTATATCATCGGAGTGCCATTTTTTTGGCGATGTGCTGGATTAGATGGTGAGGCGTGGGTGGACGCCGCGGTCGGCACGGATTATCTCCCACCGTCTTATGAATGAACAGGTACCTACGACGAAGCGCAACGCCCACTGCCTTCTGCCACAGTAACTCATTTATTGACGATGTTATCGATATTATGTATTACTGAATTTTAGTTGTGTTAAATAAATTATACGTTAAAGGATTGTAGTACAATGTTGTTCTTACATAACTGCGGGTTTTATATTATTTTCAGTTTAATACAATTAAAGTTACGTGCGTTTGGTTACGCACCTTATTTTTTAGAAAGCACTAAATTACCTATATTAAATAGGTACCTCATAAGGTACCTATTTAATATAGGTAATTTAGTGCTTAAACTTAAACCCCATAGGGTTTCAGCTTCTGATTGGGGTTTTTGAAAACTAAAATTCAGTGTTCTAAGTTTCTATTTCACGACATACATAACACACATCTAGGAAGTTTATCCCTCTTAGATGTATGTTATGTATTGAAGGTTAATGCCTAAATGAAAATACTTTACATCAAACTGATAGAAATTAAGTTTCAATCTATAAAAACGGTACCGAGATGGTGTCAGGGTCTGGAGTTAGAGTTTCACAAGACCTAACTCAAATTTATCGTTGGCATCAGGCCAGTACAATTCTCTATTCCAATGCAAATGTGTTGTAATAGAGAACGCTATTACTAGTGCAGTACAAACGCACAATACATCTATATACTATCGTACAGAAATATCTTAAAAACACTGGAGGGCCATATATTTAGATCCAGCCTTACTTTCAGTCGGTAGAGAAGTCGTATATGAGGTAGCGTTTAAGCGTTGCTAAATAGTTGTAACGGTTCTAAACACTCTACTACCTACAAATTGACTTATCTACTACTTATTTAAATATATCTTTTCATAAAAATATACACGTGAATTAGGCAACTCTGCATTATTAGCTACAGCCTAGCCTAATAGATTCTAACTGGAAGAGAACCGAAATGTAATGAGTATTCTCAACAGATTATAATTGGCAGCTATTTCCTATCAATCCGTTAGACCTTGCTTTGTGCAAAGGATATTTCAACGGTCCATATTGTCTTAGAATATTAAGCAGTGATCATTTACGCACCAGTTTACAATTGTTTCTGAAAGCCTGTGTTAATTTCAAAGAGCTTATTAAATGTACTTTGTGAAGAATCTAAGCTCATTTAGATGACCTTCTCTATAAGCATTATAGATTATCTGTGTGTTTAATGGCAGAGCTAGAGAGAAATATTGGTTTCCTTGCTGAAGGATAATCAAATCATCACATCTTTACTAATACATGCCCATCATTTTGTCTCTCTGTATTGCGTTCTTTATTTATCTGTCACACCAATTAAAATTTACCGTTTTCAAAAAAATAACCGTACATATAACCGGCCGGGTAATAATTTCAATGGTTAGGTAGTAAAAAGTGTAATGTAAATGTTTTAGCTTACCCATTACTTGTGAGTGACGTATTGGCGTTGTGGCATTTATTGCCGATATCGCCTGCTGGAACTGTAACAAATGAGAAAATGAACATTATTACCAACTCGTATATTCTGTACCTAATTAGTAAAAGCAAGTATTTATTTTGTGGGCTCTTTTCAATAATTAAACAATCAAATATTGAAGATATCATATTAAGGTAATAATTGTAAGTTATCAATTAAAATGTTTATTAAGAAATTTTCGATATTCATACGTTGATAGGTATAGTAGTATTTTTAATTGAAGAAATCATATCATGAATGTATTTTAAATTATTAGATTTTATTTAAATGTATTTTACATTTTTTATGTATTTTGGATTTACAGAAAAATAATAGTACCTATATTATTCGTATTTAGGCATTTATAGGAGTTACTATTTTACTTGTAAATAAACAGTAAGTAAGTTAAAAACATTTTTTTTACACAAAAAATTGGTTTGCCAACAGAGTTTCTTAGTTGCGTTTCCCAGATTTAAAACCTTTTACTGTATTTCACTGAAAACGTTTACCAGATTCTCTGTATATCAGGCAACATGAAGATTTAATTCAAATTTGATTTTGAGTAACCCATCTATATATTCGCGCAACTGACATCGTTCTGATTCCCAACGACTTCGGTATCAATCGCACACGGGTATGGGAGTATCGCAACGCAAACTGATAACGATATACTCTTAATTGTTGTAATATGTGAGGTTATTGACTTCTCATAATCACAGAATTGTGTATATAATGTGACACTCCTAGACATACATTTGATCAGCTATCGATACTGATTTCGAAACAACTACAATAATCAAGTTATCATAGTGGTAAATACTTCAGGATAAGTAAAGAATGGTTTATTTACTATCTTTACAATGCTATACAGACGCTTCTGCCTATGATTAAACTTGTAAGTAAACATCCATCGTTATCTATTTGTGGCTCAAGTAATGTCTCATTGGTTTGGTTGCTTAGCACAGAATAAAAGTTTAAAAAGGGATTTTGTTTTAGAAATAAATTGGCCCTAAATACACAACTCTTTTCATTTCGTTTTGTTTTTCTGACGTTGTCCATTGATATGTCACCTCTCTTGAATCATTTCTAAAATAAATTTACTTTTATATGTTTTAGTATCGCTTAGTATTTGCCTAGTTACATTATTTAATACGAATTTCACCAAACCAGGATTAGCGTCTAGAACCAGGACTAGATTGGATTTACTGTGTGGTAATAGTCATTAATATCATAATCCTGGTATATGATGCTAAGCCCGCGGATATCACGTCGTGATATATATAGGGATTTGACAACATTTATTTGACCTGTACGTGCATAATGTGAGTTGACGCCAAGCCAAAATTGACAGTATACAATTTATTGTATTCGGCTGCGTCGTGCCGCTTGTTGACCGACATTGAAAGACCAATGCTGTCGAAACTCTGTGGTAAATCGCAGATCACGCTTTTCAGATATTTTCGTAGAAAAATTATGTAATTTTTAAAACGCAATATTTAAATACATGAATTAAGGTCGAAGTATTGTTGTTTCCAAATCATTTTATTAATTTATTTTGATGTGATGTTTTGATGTTTTGCTAATCGTGGGCGCTCCAATGGTAACTGTCAGATGTCGAGAGGTCAGTGATGACTTCTCACGCTTGCTATTGTGAAACCGTTTACATAATAAGTTAAAGGCGTATTTTTACCGGTTTGGGAAGACTCTTCTTCTGCATATATGCATATATCACAGTCAAGAGTCTGATTATTTACATTTTAAGTATACTATGAATATGTGATTCTGTTTAGAAAGAATGCAATAAAATTAGCTACTTGGGACAGAAATATTTATTTAAACGTACGTGAGAAAAAGTTTCAAGTCGCAGTTCCTTTAATTTTGACGAGATCCGTTGTTTCGTATGTAGGCTAGAGTAATTTACTATTGACGTTTATTTGTAAGTAAGCTAATGGTTACTGGGTTTGTCAATAGACGTGCTAGATTTTGAGATATTGTGAAGAGAAATGCTGGTTTAAGACTATTGTATCCTAACAAGCAGTTTCTTATAATTCATTTTGGTTTAGAACATGATATTTTATGGGTCATTGCATTGCCTTTTAAAGAAATAAAATGTCATTTGGAACTATGCAGCAGCTACTTATTCCTAAGCTATTTTCAACGAAGGAGCTCAAACATTGTCAAAACTTGAATATGTCGTGAATTAGCTCAGCTAGTGTATACATATAATATGAGTATGTTTTATTCATCCTCTTGATTCAAAGAGGCCTCTATTAGTTTATTGTAACAACAAGGGATTCCATGAATTTCGTTGTTTCGAATCAGCAATAATAGGTAATTATCAAACATAAAAATTGTATGGCGGGAAAAAAAATCCTTTTGTAAAAGTAAGAGGTTAAATGGAATCAATTAAAATTTTAACATTCAACTCTTAAACTATTAAACCAAATAAATAGAGATTCTAAAATTACTATAATGTTTGTTTACTGACTAATATACAATTTAGGTATTAGGATTTGTAAAATCGACTAATCTTTTTCAATCAGTAATTAGGTCAAGAACAACTTGTGACGAAACGAGTTATAGAAGTGATTGTTGAAGTTCCTATATTTATAAGGAAGGTGTACATGCACAATTTTAAATCTTAATGGGTATTATTAAGGAAACATAAAAATGAAATAGCCTACAGAAGGTTATACTTTTTAATGAAATTTAAACTAGACGTGTTTATTACCTTGAATACAACTGTCGATTGTGTAAAAACAATATGTCTCTATTTAGCTCGAATAAAGTAAAGCATAAGTCTAGGAAGGAATATATCTAAGAATTTTTAGATTAAATTGGATTGGTTTATTGTGTTTTGATTCTAGCAAACAATAATTAAATTAAATTGACTAAAGACATGGTATCACACGACCATTTTGTTATGTACTTTATATTATCAATATATATGACGTATTATTAAAAATTTATAGTTCGGCTATGGTTAGTTATTAGTATACTGCCTTCTTACAAAATATTATTTAAATTAGCTTTTAAAATTTATATTCCTTCCGATTATATTAGCTGTTTATTTGCTTTAGGTCTGAGGTGGAGTTTTGTCACGCACGCTATTATTTTAAATTTGGAAACTCCAAATAGGGAAATAGATTTAAATATAAATTATACATTTATTATAATGTTAATTAATGCGTGGTTGATTTTACGAATATAAACAGGCTGCAAAATACTCGTTTTGATATAAAAAATAATAATAAAAAGCAGTCACGAGTAAACACTTGATAAACATAATCACACCCAGCCGTTTTTTATATTTACGCCCACTCAATCAATTCTTCTAAACCTGTTTGTACCGTTTGTTAGTAAATAAGAGTAAATTGGATTTACAAGTTTAATTTGCTAACATCGTCTTATTGCTTGTGCCTTGTAGGTTTTGTCAGTTGTGGAAAGAAAAGCGTAAAATTTCTTTCATCATTATAAGTTGTTTGTCTCGGTATTTCATGGCAATAATGTATGCTTTCATACGCATGTGCTTATTAAATATAAATAAAGTTTCAGGATGTGTTCCTCTAATGATTATTATTAAAGAATTTTCTTAAAAAAGAAGAAAATAAAAGAAAGAAGAATTATCAAAAAAAATGTAATGTACATTATGAAGGCTAACACAATTAAGTACTGAATAGAAATATTATCTTTAAAAGAAAAGCTCCTAAAGAGAAGCTCCAAATACTAATCACACAATGTAAACTTAAGAAGCAATAAACAATTTTGAATTTTGAACTTTATCTTTCTAGCCTTTATTATATCAAAGGTTATTATGAGTGGGCAGGCTACTAGGTAAATCAGTTTTACTTGAATGTCATTTTTTAAACGGAGCGAATGTAATCGAACCTCTACAACTCTGAGGGCGAACTTTTTTTTTATTGTTGTAATGGAATAGGCGTTTGTCTTCCATCTCACCTGATGGAAAGTGTAGATGAAGATACTTATTTTAGGAACTGTACTGTATAACCGAAGTAGTCATAGAAAAAAAAATCACTATTGTTGGCGTAAAATAATTTCAATTACTAAAATTCTCAGTTACAGAATCTTAAATTTGTATTTACTTTAAAGATTTAATTTTGAATAGTCTTAAATAATAATATGTGATAACAACTTTTGTAAGCATTTAAAATGTCTTGACAAATTGACTTTTAGTTAACTTTCGTAAGAATTTAATTTGAAATTGTTTCCGAGAATAACCATTTCGTTGAATGAAAAGGTTTTCAATCAAGATATTAAATTGAATGGGATACTTATAATATATATTTATAAGATAATAAAAATAAGATAATTTTAATAAGTTTACAGATAACCATTAATTAGCAATTTAATCTTTTGTTGTAGGACGTCCACAGGAAAGGTGGTTGCGCAAGACGGCTGGGAGGAACTGAATACGAGAAGCCGAGGATCGAACTAAGTGGCGAGCAATCGGAGAGGCCTATGTTCAGCAGTGGTCTACGATGGGCTGATGATGATGATGATGATACGGATGAATAACATAATAGCGATCCAGTAGTATTTTAGTATATTGTCCTTTTCCAATAAGAGTGTGCTTTTCAGGACGACATGGATATGAATGATTGCTACGTTTTCCAGAATGAAACAGAATTTTATCAGACGCAAGTTCTGTCTTTTTAAACACTTTTACTTCGTTGTGAATCGTGCTGCCTTTTTTTTTGTTACTTTCTAATTAAATGATTAAAAATTTCACATTAAATAATAAAATTGAACTTAAAACGCGTTCTTTGCAACAAATTTAATGTTTTGAATATGTCATACTGAAAATTTATATCACTATTATTATCAATACGTTTTGTTTGAAATGCAAACATAACAATTGATTACGCAATAACTACAGATTAATACAGTACTAAAACCAGTCGACGGTGGTTACTATAGGTACTCGTACTAAACAAAATTGCAATATCTTGTTAAGCAACTGTCGTTTTCATCTCGATACACGTCGTAATCAAATTTAACGGTTATTGGAGTTAATAAAAAGTTGGTAGCACCGAATTGTGACAAGTTGGTGAAGTGTAACCGTCAGCCTACTGTTATTATATTTTGAAAATTTCGTTTACCTAATAGAAGTTTATCCAGCCGAATGCTCGGATCAATGTTATTGGCCAATCCTTTTTCGTGAAATGAATGAAACCATTTCACAAACAGTATAAGGACAAGTTATCTACTTGTTAAAATGAAATTGTAGTTTACTCAATATTCGAAATACGGTATTTGACTCATGGCAATTATTTTTCCACTGTAGTGGAGTATAAAGTATTTTCACTATAGTGGAAAGATACTTTTCTAGTGTGTGTTCTCATAGTAAATTTCTGTTATTAAAATATCGTGATTATGTTTGAATTTGTTATTATTCAAATTAAACTCCAGCCAATTGTTTGTCGACGAACTTAATAAGTTTTCTGTAGCCTATAATTCATCTTAAGAAATAAGGACTAGTATGAAATAGTCATTAGAACTCGTCAATTTAACAAGATTTCATTATGGTTTACATAGATTTTATGTCTAGATAAGTTGAATTTGGATAAGAAAGTACTTGAAAATGGACCAAAAATTAAATGGCGAAGTAAGCAATGAGCGAAACTACGCAAGTATTTGCAGAATTAGCCGAGATAGTGACTGTAATGATTGCATTAGATTTAAAAGATAAGATAATGAATAATGAAGTTCTAAAGATTTAAAATTTTATTTACTCTTTGAATAGATTTAGATACCTCGCAGATGTTTGCTATAGGAATGTAAACGAAGAATTACTTTAAATTAGGAGTTTTACTCGAAATCAATGTTATTCAAATGTGCAATTACTTTAAACCTGTTGCTGTTTAGCTTTTCACAGCTGAAAAATTGATTTGACTAACTAAAATGATAACTAACTATTGAACATAAAATACTATTCAATAATAGAAACTGGCGTAATACGAAAGTAAACATTCATTGTAATGAATAGTTGTTCAAACATCTATACTAAATCATATATGGCAGATAATATACAAATATTACGAAACGTGATATTTCCTTCATCAGCGTCACTTGAGTCGTCAACGTCGAGCTGTGATGGCTCAATTACTGAACAAATACGAGTCCGATTGGCTGAGATAAGGACTACAGAATGCAATAATCATGTTTATTTATGTACTTGCAAATGATATTTGTCAACATAGACAATATGATATAGCAATAGCCTTAAATTACGCTACTCATTACACATACAGAACAATAATTTTAATGAGAGTAAATTTTCCTTTAAAATATGAACAGAGAAAACGCTGAGATCTTTGAGAAATACGAGTAATGATCGCCTCGGGATATAGTCTAATGGTACTCTTAATCGCTATCCGCGGTAAAATCGAGGTGTAATTAACATTAATCATAGCGATGTGGGTTCTGAGGACTAATTGTGGACATCACTCCTTGCTGACGTTAGCTAGTATACGTTGGGGCATAGGCCGCGGCTGCACAGCACAATACAATCGTATCGTACTAGCAACCGGTACCTTTAGATTAAAAAGGGCATTCTTCAAAGACAGTCATTAGTTACTTTAGAAAGAGGTTTTTTATAGATAGCATATACATCGTTAATGCAAACGAATACTTCCGAAGTTTTCCTATCATAATTTTCATATTGTTTCAGTATTTTTTCTGTATAATTTTGTGTGCAGACATCGCGTGACGGAAACCGCGCACCGTGCCTGGCTCTGCCGGTGTCCCGGCGCGCCCGCCGTCACCGCTGTCATGTCTCTGGTCACGCCAGCTCACCACCGCCGTCATTGCGATGCGGAAGGTATGTGCCAGATTATTGCTTTCCTAAATAGCTGACACGATTCATAAACTACAATAATTGCAAGGAAATGGATTACTTTTGTCATATATATTTTATGCAGAAACACACGCCTTTTTCTTTATACTGCTCATAAAAAAAGGTTAGTATAAAAAAATCTAGTTATTATTTCTCTTTTTAATAGAAGATAAATACAGTCTTATGATATGTCTAATGTCAAACTTGCGTGAAACCGACACAGAAAAAAAAACTAAGAACACTCAGACCAAAAATTCAAAGTGTCGTCCTATGTGGCACCGTTTAAACCACTACGACATCCTTGAAGTCAAAGTCAAGTCAGTCCTGATCCTGCCAAAGTGACTCTAGCTGCATAGTGAAAAGCATAATTGTATAAGCAGAGTAGCTTACAATCGCCTGGACGATGAAATCGGCCGACCGTAGGCGCAATGATGCCTTTGAGATGTGGTGCTGGAGGAGACCACTGCGGATACCCTGGACAACCCACCGCACCAACACCTCTATCCTCAAGGAGCTTGACATTTGTGAGCGCCTGTCATCCCTGTGTCTCCGTAGGATCCTCGGATACTTTGGCCATATTGCGAGGAGGGCCGATGATAGCCTCGAAAGGTTAATGGTGAATGGCAAGAACGAGGGGAAAAGACCCAGAGGCCGCTGCCCGTTGTGCTGGACAGACCGAGTTAGCTCCTTTCTCGGAAATACGATCCATGCTGCTCTGCATGCTGCCCAAAACCGACACAAATGGCGAACCGCTATTCACAAAACTTTAATAAGTAGGGGTCACGGCCCTCAGAAAAAACGAGGAAAACGATGCAAGGAAGAGGAGGATAAGCCGAGTGTGGTGGATAAGGTGACCAATACTATTACGCCTTGTTGAGATGTTTTTACTTCATTTCTGTTTGTTCAAAATTTAATGGCTCTCATGATTATAACTTTCTTTATTTTTAATATTTATTTTAGTTCCTTTTACTATTTTAAATGCAACGAATGACTGCAACTTGAACACGTACATCTTCATAGTATTGCGATTCAGAACTCGCTGAGTGGTTTTGGCGAAGCGGGTCAAGTGTACCCTAAATGTATTTTTTTTGGAGTTACATGCTCTCTTATCTGTCATCGTTTGAATATAACTATATTTGTTTTTAGAAGATACTGTCAAGTGTATAGATATACTGTGTGAAGCAGATGCGTAAATGAATTTAGTGACGATGAAAAAAAAATGCAAATATGACAAGGTGTTTCATATCGCCCAAAAAAGATTTAGTTTCGCGTCTTCCTTTCTGAACTCTAACACAAACTTCCTATATCTGTAATGCAGTCGACTGCATGTAGAAAGAAGCAGCTGTGTTAGATATCGAGGCAGCCGTAAATCAGCGTCCGCGCATCCACCAATGGCGAGGCTCCGGACGCTAGCACGTAGCACGTCGTCCTTTGCACCTGCCGGCGAGAGGAAGCTCTAATGAACCCTCTTGCGTCTTGACTATCAAACGACAGAGCAATATAATAAACAATAAAAAACTCCGTTGGATTATTAACCTATAATTGGTGTATTATTCACATTAATATTTTAATTGAGAATCAAATTGTGTATTTGCTGCACACTGTTGAAATATTGTTTTGATATTTTAAATATTTTTTTAAATAGTCCAGATGCTTTGAATATATTATCAGTGTTTTTAAAGTATCAAATCAAATTACGGGTTCCGTAGTTAATGACTGGGAACCCTTATTATAGATTCGTCATGTCCGTCCGACTTTACTCGACTTAAAATCCAAACGGTTAGAAAGATGAAACTTTGCATGGATATGTGTTTTTTATAACGTAAAAATATTGTTATTTGGGTACCTCCCCTACACGTAAAGTGGGGATGTTTTTTTTTCTCACGTCTACCCCATTGTGTGGGGTATCGTTAGATTCTAACGAGACCCTACACAATGGGGTAGTAGTAAAATATCTAGATAACGGCTAGATAGATGTTTTAAAAACAGAGAGATTGCTAAGATGATTTTTTGATTTAGGGATCCGTTTGCCAGTTTTTTACTGTAAAGGTCAGTTTTTTTTAAACAGGATGTTCCCTCCCTCTAAAAGCTAAACGGGTAGCTTGAAAAATCTGAAAAAAAAACACGATCGTAGTCCATTTGATGAACTTTAAAGGAAAACTATAACGGCTTACATAGCTTTGTTAGTTAACGCTTACTTGGAAAACTTCGTACAAAAATAAGGAAATAATGGGTAAACGTAACAATTATCTATTGGACATGATTTTGATCCCACTTGGCATTGTACATGATTACGGAACCCTATTCTTTGCGTGACCTGACACGCACTAGCCCGATTTTTAAAGTGTAATGGTACGTTTCTATGTACTTTATGACTACGACTTTCAAACTTGAATATGTGTATCGCTATACACTGAAAATTATGGCCTGAGAATCTTGTTTCACACTTTTTCAGCGCCGCTTTTTGTCCTATTTGTTTTTTGGTTTTTAATTTTTTTCCATTTCATTCCAGACGTTTTTTAAGAGATGAGTGAATTTTAAAACCATTTCTATGTTTTAAAATTTAACTATAACTTAAGATTGTGAAAAAGATTCGGAATACATCCCGCAAAACTGTTTGTAATCTAATTATTTTACCTAAGGTAGCTTTTCTTTATCTACAAATATTTCTGTATTAAAAATATGTATAGAATTTTTATCATAATAATATCGAGGACTATTTTTTCATTTCTAAACTGTTTGATGTTAAAACTTAAGTTCATTAAATTTTAACATTATACTGTCTCAAGATCAAGTGGAAAAAGCTGGATATGATTAAAATAGCTTTTGGTAGCGTGTAATTGATGTTGAATGTATTGTATGTATATGTAGTATCTATATTGACTTACCGTGGGCCTAGTGGTTTCAGTGGTCTTCACGCCGCTTTCTATTGTGCCAATCTATTGTGTGTTCAAATCCCATATGGGACAAAACTTTGTGTGGTTCACAAATTATTGTTCTGAGTCTGTGTGTTTATTGTTTCCAATTCACGATAGAGGATGTACATTCCTAATGCTGGAGTGGTCTATTTTTTTCCTAAAAAAGTATAGTATCTAAATTTATACAAGTAGTATCATTACTACTGTATACTTCTATATAGTAGTGGTAGTACTATATACTACTGTTATAAGTATATAGGATGTACACAGTCTTTGAAAGACAATTACAGTTAGCATAGCGTTAATTCAGAACCATAGAAAGCGGTATACACATACAGAAAATCTATATAACTGTTTTCCAAATACGTTCTCAATAGAAATAGGTAGCCTGCCTTTCAGAGAAATTTAATAAATAACTTATTTGTGATACAAATAGATCGCTAGAGGTTAAATCTAATGCGGCTAAACCGATGTCGACCCCCGAGTGTATGTGGGGGTGACACTCCTAAAACCGCCTGCTCTGTACCTAGCAAACGATTAAAATTCAAAGCCTGTAGAAATGTAATTACTACTCCGGGTGGTCAGAGTTTAAACTTTTATACTGAGTAATTAAGTTTAATGCCAGTTTTAAATCTTTACTCGATTCTCGGATTGTCTTTGCGATGAGTTAGATCAAGCGATTTCTATTCATTGTCATTAAAACTGACAGAGTAAACGTCATTAATGGTTAACGATTTTAACATGGGTTTGTAAATGTTAAATTATTGATTACAAGTTTTTAATGCAAGGCCCCAAAGTGTTATTTTGAATATACAAAAAAATATGTATTTACAAAAAAAAATATGTTAATGTATTTATATCAGTTGTTTAGTACCCATAACACAAGCTCTGCTTACTTTGGGACTAGATGATGTTGTGTGTTAGATGTCCAAAATTATAAAGTAGTATGTTTATATATTTATATTTAAATATTTATTTATTTATATATATATACTAGCTGATGCCCGCGGCTCCACTCGCGTCCTAGGGTTATGAAAAATAGGTAGTAGCCTTACTGAATATGCATAAAAAAATTCATAAGAATCGGTCAAGCTGTTTCGTAGGAGTATGGAAACGAACATAGTGAATTTTATATATTAGATATTTACTAGCTGATGCCCGCGGCTCCGCTCGCGTACTAGGGGTTTGAAACATAGATGTTGGCCGATTCTCAGACCTACCCGATATGCACACAAAATTTCATACAAATCGGTCCAGCCGTTTCGGAGGAGTATGGGAACGAACATTGTGACACGAGAATTTTATATATAAGAAGATAATCTCTTTGCAATACACTACATATTATTTTCATTCGGTTCATTTGATATGTACGAGTATAATTACATTGATAATTCCATGACCTTTTACTTGTAATCCTATCTATATGTACGAAATAAGTTATCATTTATTTGTAAGAATATAAAGTAACTGTAGGTACCAGAAAATTAATTAGAACCCTATGTCCAGCAGTGAACTGCGATAGGCTGATAATGATGATGTAGGTACCAGCTAGCCCGCAGTGAATGTAGACTACCTATAGCATTACTACGGAAGACCGCAGTTATAGGCGTACTTTACATATATTGGAAATGCACGTATGATAAAACCATTATAGCAATTGCGATAACTTGAAAGCAGTGATAACGGTCTACCGGTTTAGGTATACCTGGAGTGTTTGTTCATGAACAGTAACGGGTAGGATTTACAATGAGTTGATTATGATTTGAAATTCATAAGTAGAAAGAAAGGAAGAAATATTTTATGAACTCTTACAGTTAGAAGTGCTAATTTGAGTGGGTGACAAGAGGCTAAGTGTAGAGATAAATTGGCATAAATAGGCTGGCAGGAGATGAATGTAAAATGTTCAGTTGTAGAATGGGATAGGCACATGATAATGATGATGATGAAGACTTGTTTAAACATTCGACTTCTTTTTAAAACTAAAAGGTGTTGAGTTTAAAAACGCAGCTAACATCATGGTAGTAATACACTTACAAACGCTGCTCATAAACAACTGAACCCATTTTAGTTATGTAAAAGCTGGCTATCCGACAGCAATCGCTGTATAGTGTATTGTTCGTTCTTCTTAGTTGCTCAGGTGTTCTCGCCGCACAATCAGCAGTAAAAAGGAATGAAGTTTTCATACAAGACATTCAGGACTGTTTTATGCTTCATAATGGCTTGTTTCCAATTTCGCAAGCTGGATGGTATAAACAATTTTCAATTAAATCATTCCTACTGCTACGTTGATAGTATGTTGTATAATTAAGTTAGCTCAAAGGGTTGAAAAAATAAACTCGTTGTTTTGAAATCGGCCTACTTCATTCTAGTTGACGTGGAGGAAAGTAATGTACTAAAATAAAGTTGACTTAAATGATTTGTTATAACAGTATCTAGAAAAAACCTTAAACAACCAGTGTATTTGATCAGGCAAGGAAAATACATCTTTATGAACCATGTGGTTTTAATGGTTTTGGTCTCTGCGTTTCTTTGTGTTTATGGCAATATTAGCTATACTGTTTGCTACATTAAATGTTTTTATACAGTGTGGACTAAAAGTGAAGAATACGAATCAAAGATATTCTGGGCACGCCTAAGGCGTTATATCACTTCCAAGTAGAGAGTCCAGAATATTCATGAATATACGCTCTTAACACGCTCGACGTTTTCGGAATCCCTTGATGTTCTAGGTAGGCCAGATCATGGTTGATTAATTGTTGAACCTATCTTCTCAAACTTCTGTACCCATTTTCTAATCAATTGAATCGATGGAGCTTCAGTTTTAATAAATGTAATGTAATGTATAAATGTAATGTGTAAATGTAAAAATAATAGTTGTAATAAATTAAAAAAAAAAAAGTAGTACTCACGTACACAGAACGCACATTGTTTATCACTAAACAACGCCATGGGACTGAATTCCCATTGGCTATTTTTGCGCTTCGTAGCCCCTCCGCCCCACCCCGCCATCACTGCTCGTTGCAGCTACCGACTCAAATTTAAACGAACCTTTGGTCCACCCTGTATGATTATAGTTAGTTGTGTGATGAATAGCACCACTAAGTGTATTCGAAAAAGAATCCTAAAAAAGGGTGAAGTGCGTATCAGGCCAGTCATAGAATGGGGTTCCGTAGCCATGTCGCAGAATAGATAATTGATATCTTTACTTATTATTTCGTTATTTTTGTACAAAGTTATGCAAGTAAGCACATTTTACGAGTTAGGCTTATAACACCTGAATTAACAAAGTAATCTAAGCCGTTATAGTATTCCTTTAGAATTCATCACATGTGACCATATACATTTATTTTTTATTTTTGGAGCTAACCGTTTAACTTTAAGACACTTTTAATCAAAAAATTGTCTTAGCACCCTCTGTATGTTTTTAATGTGTGAGAAACCAAACGATGGGGTCGATATCTATCCCCCCCCCCTACTCCAAAAGCCTAGAATCCTAACTTGTAAAATGCACTCACTTGGAAAACTTCGTACAAAAATAAAGAAATAATAAGTAAACATAACAATTATCTATTGGACACGATTTGAAATGTATTATATCTTTAATATCCCATTTCTATGCGTGGCCTTACACGCACTTGGCCAATTTTTCTTTTTCTAGGATTAACTGTTTGGGCGGTAAGTCCAGGATGGACGGGCGGACGTACATGACGAAACTATAAGGGTTCCGGATCATGAAATATGGAACCCTAAAAACAAATACCTTAATTTAATTAAAGATTTTACATAAACGTGGAAACCACACCGACAAAATATCAGATCTAAAATTTCCCTTTTAAATTGAATTGGAAGTTTGATAAGAAAATACGAAACTGAGAAACAAAATATTTATATTTAAACATTATTTTGAAATATCTTGTTTGCTTTAGCATTAAAGATAATAGTGATATTAAATAAATATTTTTATAGCCCGTTAGAAAACTCGTCTGCTTATAAGTAAGGAACTGAAAAGAGAATAACAAGTATCAGAATATCTATATAGAATTTGGTTGACTAATGCATTATTTTCTAAGCTTACTAAAACACTTTATGGTGCTGCCTGCCTTCTAGTAAAAAAACCTGATTCTCATATATGCATTCGTGGTATAGTACTTTTAACTAATTAGTATTACGTATTATTTCAATATGATCGTATTGTCTTACAGTTACTGTACTCCGTCTTGAGATGGTCTGTATCAAAAACTGTGTAAATCTAATTTAGAATTCTGTAGCTGTTAACCAAACACAGTAACAGAAGTTCGCATTAGGAAATAAATCATTACGTTTATTAGCAAGTTTAGCATTGGTTAATGTGTTTTCTGCGAATTCGCCAAGTGTTGTTCTCAACTCTGGGTTCGTTTACTTTAGTTTCCCCCATCTTTAAATTATTTACACCAATGCTGTATGTTTAAAGTAGAATAACAAACACAACGCGAGAACAAAGTTCAAATGTAATTTTCTAAGAAACTTCTAAAGATAAAACGGGTTTTTTTTTGTAGCAGAGATCTGGTCTTTCGTTATTAGGAATTAAGATTAGTACTAATCATGACAGTAGATAAAAGAACAACTCACGATATATTATGTAATATAGGACATGTCGTATTTGACAGATTAAAAACGATGACAGAAAAATAAATAAGGAGTATTACCACATCTATCCATCCCAAGGGAAACAAAGAAAATTACACACTGGCTTCGCCACCTTCACCGCAAAAAGAAGGAAAAATTTAAATATCGGGCCAGTAAACTAACAGGTAACTAGTAGACCGAAACATACTTCCTAAGAAGAGGCCATCAAAAAAATGAAGTAACAACAGCGCAGTTGATACACATTGAGAGAAGAAACACATTTAGTGGCCAACTGTGACCCATATCCAGCTGTGACTATCAAAGTTTGTTGATGGTGATGATAACAGGGACATATCTAAGTAAAGTACGGTCAACGAGAAGTGACCCTTAATCTGAACAATAGAGCAGGAGTGCGTTACTTTTGGACATTTCTTTTTTAGAGAAGTAAATTCTGTTGATTTATCACTCCACGTATTATGTTGTGGCTTCATCATTTAAAAAGAAAAGATCGTTAAAAGAAAATAACCACAATTAAGTAAATAACTAACACTAACAAAAATGTTAACAACTGAATTGTATCACAATGAGAGGGATCACCAAGGGAATGAATCAATAGTATTACTAAACTGGTCGCCCGAATATTGACAATCCCGTCTTGATCATTTTTATTCCGGGAGAACGAGACATTACGACAAATACAAGCGATTGAAAGAGATAGATATAATAGATTGTCAACTCCACAGTCACTTTTAAGGTAAATGAACTTTTGTATCGTTTCTCGTTGGCAGTATTTTAGGTAGGTATTTGTATTAATTTATTAGACTCCCAGTTACTAAGCACCGCTCTAGGTCATTACACTCAACTATACGTGATGGGTTTTTATTGTGTGTAGGAATCCGAACAAATTCAATCAATGGGGGTAAGTGTTTGTATTTGAAAAAATCTTTTGATCTCAAATTCAAGATAGATTTATAAAATTCACAAAGACCTTTCACCTATTCTAATATTGTCCTCAAAATTTCATTGTACTACGACTATTGCTATAAGAAACAGTGACGTGACCGTTTCATAAAATATGCTATATCTTTGTATGTATGTATTATTTACTTCTTAATAAATAATTTATAAATGCTTCTACTTACTTTATACTACTACTACATAATTACTAATACTGTAAAATGGATAGTAGCTCTGTTTGTCTGTTTTGCGTTAAAAGCTAAACCGCTACACCGATTTCAATTAAACTTGGTAAGGAGACAATTTGATACTTGAAGAAGGATTTAGGCTACACTTTACCGCTAACCGCTATCGTAACCAACATACACGCAAACATAGTCGTAGGGAGAAACTAGTGATAGTTACATATATTCTGCTTAAACTTACTTCTATTTCGCCAAGCATGGCTTCTCATTCTACTTGAATTACATCTTGTATCGCTTCATTGACTGAGGGTATAAAGAATCTTTAAGACTGAACTTTACTCGCAACTTGCACGCACCGAATTAATAACACTAGTCTAGGTTCTTGAAGTTCAAACACTGGCTATTTTAGATGCCATTTGAAGGTTATTTAATATCTAAGACCTTGATTCGGAGCTTATGTGTGTTGTACGACTTATTCTTTGTAAACAGCGTCTTTTTTCATATATTTGAGTTAGTCTCTTGAAATTTTAATCTCTATATTTTTTATATAAACATCAAACAAGTAGAAATGTCAATTAAGGGTAACCACTGCCTATGAGCATTTACAACTGGCATGTCAAAAGTAGTTTTTTGGTTGAAGCGGGAAAGATTTTTTCTAGAATGTTCCGAGCTCGTATCAGTTCAAAAATTTGTTATTCTTTCATTGATATACAAATTTATATGAATGAAAGAATTACAAACTTCGAAAATTTGTAAATTATTTTATAAAGCGTATACGATGTAGATTTATGTAAGTTGGAATAGTAAAAGCTACGTTAGGATTTTTTTTTTTTTCTTACCGCCCACTGATTGCAACTTAATCCCAATTGCCGGTTATTCAAGGGGTTCGCTACACAAACGTGCTGTTTACCAATCGTAAACATCACCTTCTGTTTACAGATCACTAAATCACTGCGGATCTCTTTGACCATGATCGCATTGCGTCTAGCGAGAATCCCGTTGGGAGTTCTAAGCTAAGAAAAAAGTAGCGTCCACTTTCAAGAGTTGTTTAGACTTAGACCATATTCTGATCTAATTAAATTCGTCATATAATTTTAACACTGTAACAATGCTGTTGTTTCTTAATAATTATTTAAGAACTGATTGAAATTAGAAGAAAACCAAAAATAAAATGACACGTATTGATTTATTTAAGTTATATTTATTTAAATTTGGATGTAATTTTAAGCCGCCTGCACAGTTGAAAAATATTGTTATCGTGTTTTGAATATAGAATTTAAAGTAAAAAAATATATAAACAGAATATAATGTGCTGTGGTCAGACTAGGCAGTATTAAACAGTTTTAAAAATAATATGAATAAAACAAATCATCCAATCAAGCGCTAAAACTACCGAAATATAATGTTTTAGGAACACAAGTATTGAATGTTTATTGACACAAATCTTAATTGATTTACGTTTGACGCAAAGTTATTTCTAGTTGACTAACGTAACAGGTATGAACTACTTTGTAATTGTATTAATATTATGTATAATATACAGAATCCACGGGCATAGAATACATAATCTGTACATAAAGTTCTTAGCATATGCTATTATAAATACATTATTAATAGCCAATATTGTTTCTTCCAAAAGGCCTGCAATGGCCTATGTATGTGATAGTGAGAAATAAAGTATCATTAGCTATAATAGGTAGTAGAGCACGAATGGGCCGGCTCAACCAGGGCAGTACTACCCTCACACAGAAGACCAACCTAAAACGACAGCATTGACTTGCAATCATTTTGTAATCACACAAAACAGGCGTGTACCTAATGTATACACATCTTTTTAAGTTTCTTGAAATGTTAAATTGAGTAATACGAGTATATCTTCAAGTCCGTATGAGAGACGACACACTTCATTTCAACTTTCTCTAATACTAAATGATTTAAAGTTTCGTATTTAGAGATATATACCTACAAGCCGTTCATTTTGTATCAAAATGCAAAAAATTTTAAGGTTCCTTCTAGCTACATACACTGCAATATGTTTGTATAAAATAGTAAGTAAAATACACAAATCATACTTCTTGTGGATATAATTAAGGATACGGAGTGTCACCAGAGCTATTTATCCTGTGGGTGCCATTACATCACTGCAAAGATAAGTTGAAACAATCTATATCCCAATTCGTCTGGCCAGCATGGTATAGTAGGGCAAAACCTCTTTTTTAAGGAGATTCCTTTGCCCAACAGTTGACAGTGGGAGTTAGAGAAATGTTGATTTTGAAAATGAAACAAATCAGATCGGAGTTCTTACATCTTTCGATTATACAGAGAATAATTAATGAAAGGATTTTTATTATGATTTTAAACATTGTATACAATGCTTTCGCAAATGAATACCCACGATGCAGAAGCACCGTTTAATGTTTATAAAATCCATAACTCAGTCGCAATCATAAGTCTCAACTTCGTAATGTGCTCTTATTCAAGGTGTTCAATACACCGAACATTTGATTTAATACAGCATACAGCATGCATTCATCTATATTGAATACACATATCACAAACTAACGAAACAAAGGTTTTTGTGGCTTCCTTGAAGTAATCTAGCGTGATGTGTGTATAAAAACCGACAAACCATAATGTACAATTAGTTACCAACAATTATTTATGATATACTAGCTTTCCGCCAGCGGCTTCGCCCGCGTGGAATTCGGTTATATCGCGCGACATGGTAAGGAGTAGCCTATAGTCTTTCCCAAGGTCTAGACTTCTTACATGATTTTATGTTTGACAATATCCAATACAAACTTTCGTCCCCTATTTCAACCCCTTCTACCCCTATTTACGCGATAAAAAGTATTCTATGTCCTTTTCCAAGTTCAGTTCTAAGTTCATACAAAATTTCATCAAAATTGGTTCAGTGGTTTAGTATTTGAAAGCGTAACAGACAGACAGACAGAGTTACTTTCGCATTTATAATATTAGTAGGGATTTTATTTAAAAAATCCTGCTATCTATTTTCGTATTGTACTTGATATACAACTTTATTGTACCTACAATAGCAAAGCAAAAGTGAAACTTTATCCAAAATAGAAATTCATTTCATTCAATTGTTTGTAGTAAATATTTAAAAAAGTGCGATTATGTGTAGATTCTTCTATAAAGTATTCTAAGCCTGAAACGAAAGTATGAGCAAAGCAATTTCCCAAGAAAATTCTCAAAACAATGTGGAATATTCAAATGACTTTCGGAGGTATTCGCGAATTTCGTTTATTAATAGTCAAGGTGTTGTCCAAAACAAGAGATATTAGCCGAAAACAATATTAATGTCATAATAATTTGTCACTCTATAATTGAGCTAAATTAAATGTTTTTATATTTTTCGCAATAAGATTATTTTCATTGCTGTTTTCAATGTTTAACTTGGACAATTAATTTGTACAAATTTTTAATTGGGACAAAATTAAAAAAAACGTCTGTTAAAAATTATCGTGTTATTGTGAGTACAGTTACTTAAATTAATTTTAAAACGTCCATACTTTTATAAAACTGATACTTTTACTATAAAGACTCATGTTTTAACACTGTATTATTCTTTAAAAAATACTTTGATAAGAAGAGAAGAAGAATCATCAATATTTTAAATCAAGTTTTTAAAAGTAGAAAAAGATTTAATATCGATACTCAAACAAACCATTACCAAGACAACCGACACAGAACCTTTATCCCTACTTCCCTACTAATATTATAAATGCGAAAGTAACTCTGTCTGTCTGTTACGCCTTCACGCCTAAACCACTGAACCGATTTTGATGAAATTTGGTATAAAGATAGAACTGAACTTGAGAAAGGACAAAGGCTACTTTTTGCTGCGATAACCGACATAAACGCGGGCGGAGCTGCGGGCGAAAGCTAGTCTAAAATATCGTAGACGTCCTAGTATTTAGCTTTTATTTAGGTCGTATTTTATTTTAAAACTTATTACATGATGCGTTACTACAGTATTGGTAGCATTGCTTAGAAGCTACACTAGCTTTTAGAAGTGCTTTTAGCCCTGGCAAGTATTCCATGTATGTTCATATATGTATATAAAGTACAGAAACAAAACACTGTGATTTTAAACGTGTTCGAAGATATTTAGACTGATCTGGTTGTTCGTCGTTCCTCTTACCTGCAATTGCTATCTCAATTATATTTTCTAATGAAGGTAATATTCAAATAACATGCAACAAGCCCGTCTATTTAACAACCGATCAAAGCCACATGTGTATATGTATGTATGTATGTGTTGATTTATTATAAAATAGTTGACGTGAGATTAATTACCGCTAGAAGACCGCTTGGCGGCTCTCGCGCAGGTGTGTATTGTTGTTGCATTACTCAAGCGCATTCCTCAGGCTTAGGCGGTCATTTATAGGGATTTCCTGAATACGACATCACAACAGATTAACAGTCAGCATGACTAATTAAGCTTACATAATAACCTTTAGGTTTATACTAACGGCTTGTATCTTCAAAAGAAAGGAGAATTAAAATGTATTGAGTGTCCGAAACCCGCACAGAATTAATATTCTGCCTTTATCTTACTAAGTAATTCTGCTTTATGAATTTGTGATATTTGTAGATAGATTGAGTGTTAAGTAAAGTTTTCCTTTTCGATAATTTAATGAATGTAATAATAAAAAGTAAACAACGGGTACGCATTTCTTTATTGAGATGTGGATGTGAATTTATAGACTTATATTGATAGTATCATACTAAGAATTGTTAACGCTACAATAGATAATATATGTATTTACTTTACTTTTATTAAACACTTCTATGTCATAAACTCTAGTATTTAACCTTTTACATTTCAGATTTTTTTATGAAAAATATCTTATAAAGTAAATGTAAATTTCAATTTCTATGAGTCGAAATAACCATTTTACTCTCTAGTCCAGTACCTAATTAAGACATAGTTTTTCGACTTTCTATAAATTCTTAGTCATCACCACCAGTCTTTATCAGTCCACTGCTGGACTGGAAATAAATATCTTTCATAGAAAGGAGTAAACGAACATATCCAGTATCCTTTAGAGTCTAGTTCGTTGTCAAGTAATGCGTATGACAATCTAAAGATTCTCTTCCCACGCTTCAAACAATAGCGAGTATGATTTACTGGCGCAGTAATAATTTGTTATTTCACAGCTGCATGTAGTTTTATATACAACTATATTATTCTCTAGCCGTGTAAGTCATATAAAGTTAAACATCTAGTCTTATTATATGTAGACCTATGCAAATATAAAATACATCGGTAATTTTGCTATGAACAATATTACCTACATGTGTCCATAAAGCAAAGGAGGATTATAATGCGAAATTTCTTCTATCTTTGTGCACTAGATATAAGTCATTTATGTAGTGTTTTGTAAATCTGTAACACGGTGTACAAATAAAGAGTATTCTATCTTCTATCTATCTATCTATCTTTCAGTGTTTAATTGTGGGAACATCCAACGAAGTTCATAAGTGTAGATTTTGTCAATAATTTAGATTTTTCCTTTTTAATTGAAAAAAGTCAGTTCAGTCAGTAAAAGACTGCAATTGCAGTCTTTTACTGACTGAAAAGTAAGATAAGTAAAAAGCTAAAAAGTATATATCAGAAATTTCAGAATTGTCAGTTATTAGGACCTAAAATTCTCCTAAGCAAAGAAAACCCTACAAAACCTCTTCCAGTACCTTGAAATTCGTGGAGTTCCCTCGATATCCTATCATCGGATCCTGGTTTTCTTATCATGGGACCATATGAGAGGCACCAGCTTTCTAATAAACACAATTATCATAATCGGTTCACCCAATCGAAATTTCTAAGGTAACAAACATAAAAATAACAGTCGAATTGAGTACCTCCAATGAAGCGTTCCTCGAATGAAGCGCTCATAGCCAAGTGGCCTTAGGTGATTGGAAACAATCACCAAGGGTAAGCAACGACGGCGCGGTCGGACCTAGATGGGTGACCGTTTGTGGCATTATATGTAATGAGCGTTTCCGTGATTCGGAGGTCACGTTAAGCAGTCGGTCCCGGTTGTTATCATAAGATAGCAGTCGTGAAGCTCAGTTGGAGGCCTTCGGGCGGCTTAAAAACATCCAACAGCAAGATTACGTAGCCACAACGTGTCTTGCCTGTCCCCAACCCGCACTCGGCCAGCGTGGGGACGTATGGCCTTAACCCTCTCTTGAGAGGAGACCTGAGCCCAGCAGTGGGACGTTATGGGTTGTTGATGATGATGAGTACCTCCTGCTTTTTTGAAGTCGGTTAAAATCATAAACATTATTTTTTATGTACTAGTGTGTTTTGTATGCATGTAGATTAAAATAGGAGTTGTATTTAGAATTTAGATTAAATAGGTACATATCCTTTTTTTGAGAGAAAGATAATAGAATGGTGTGATCGTATTGTAGCAAGATGTCCATTAAGCTAGTTATTATGCTTAAGTGTGAAGCAAAATATACTCGTTATATACTGCGAAGGAGTAAGAACGGGAAAAGACTAGTTATCTTGTAAATGAATTGCCTGCACCCACGATGTCATTGTCTTGGTAGATTACAAAAGATCCAATGACAATTTTCATTACTGGTTCTCCAGTTATTTCCGTTTTACTATGATCAATGCTGCATAAATTCACATACTTATTTGATTAAAGTTTATCGACATGTCCGTCATACAGCTTTTGTTATACACTTACTGGGATATTATTTTGGAGCAATGAAGGGATATGTAGGTATTATACATTGAACTGATTTGTAATAAAACTTTTTAGCAAACGAACTGAAAATCAGAAACTAACAAACTATTATTACTTATACATAATAACTAACACCTTAAACTAGTGTAAGCATACTATAGATCATACTATAGAGTTATAATTATGAATGAGTGAGAGTAACCCTATCCAATGAAAAAAGAATGATGCATAGCAGACTATCCTGTAAAATCTTATGTCATAGAATATTTGCGTAGTTATGACTGTGGTTAGTCCTTGGTAACAGCCTATCGCAGTTCACTGCTGGGCATAGGCCTCTCCAATTGCACGCCACTTGGTTCGATCCTCGGCTTCTCGCATCCAGCTCCTGCCAGCCGTCTTGCGCAAGTCATCACTCCACCTGGCCTGTGGAAGTCCTACACTACGTTTGCCGAGTCGCGGTCTCCACTCAAGAACCCTTATGCAAAAACTTATGCGTGGTCACGTATTACAATCGGTGAGTACACAATTAATCATCCCCTGTTTTCCTACGTTTAGGGTTGAAATTCTTTTTAAAAATTTATAAGATATCGACTTCGAGTATACCCTTTCAAACATAATAAGATTTTTTAAAAATCGGACTACTCTGAAAAAAGTTCGAGAACCTTTTCTATTTTTTAGTGAGATAAAACTCAATGGTATTAAATAGGTTTCATTTTTAAAATTTTTGGCAGTTAAGATTACAAAAAAATTAATAATACTAGTTAATATCTTTATGAACTAAAATACTTCATCAGCATATAATATTATTTCTAGTAGGGAAAACTGGCATCCGTCGAGTATTTTGCATATTAGGCAAACCCAGTCAATAGTGATATTCCCTTAGTTCGAGAATAATAAAAATATAATATATAATAAATATTCAGTAATTTTAAGTAACAATAGAAAATGAAGCTAAAGATTTTTTCTATTTAATATGTACAACTGGTTGTTCGTAACGTATGTTCAGTAAAAACGTCCTGTAATGTTGACATTTCTCACCTTTCCCTGAGTATTATCGACCTTTTACCTATATAAAGTTTATTGGTACAAAAATATCCATAGTGGTTACGTATGTCGTTGTAATTCATGACTTATAACCTTGAGACCACAGACAGCCTGGCCTCATCTCAGCGATGACACACACTGATATGGATATGCCTAAATAAACATGCATAGGCATACATCACGTACACAATTAGAAGCACATGTAAGTAGAGTACATGTGCGATTACGATTCATGCAGCCACCTACATTAGGATGGGTTTTTACATCACAATTACGATGTATCAGTTGACCTTTAAATGTCCTGAGTTGGCCTACAACAACATCAGCGCTACACACTATAGCATTGATCAAAAGATTTGATTGATGCAATCACGTTTATATGCATTAATGCTTATTTAAAACCAATGTCAAAACTATCAACAGTTTTTACATAGAGTTGCCAAATTACAAGTTTTTTCTTATTAGTTTTTCACCTATTTTAAGAAACTAGACACATTTACGGTTTATCGTAACGAATTGACCGAAGGAAAACCGACACTGCTAGCTCGGTTTAACTCTAATCGATTGCAAATACCAAGTGATAAGTTAGTTATAGTGTTGTGAAATGTTCAGCTTTATAACGTAATAAAACGATCACCAAAGTTGTGCATTATAAAAACAAAATTTATTAGCCAACCGTAATTGAATTATCTTTATAAAAGAAAGTATTTAGAGCTTCAGACAACTTTCTTTTTAACCTGACTTTACCAAGAATACATTGTTTACTTAGTAATATTATACCTAAAAAAGATTATTTCAAGAAATTTCATTACTCTCAGTACGAGCTTGGCCCAAGTTATGAAATTTACCTTTAAATATAGCCGGTTCCAAAAATAACGGGTCAGTCACATAAACCAATAACGGGTCAGTCACATAATTGAATCTGATTGTTTTTTTGCTGTTTTTCATCACTTTCTTCATTTAATACTTTGTATTGCCTCCACGTGATGAAGCCTCCAGTGATGAAAAACAGCAAAAAAACAATCATAAAAAAAATGTAATCTTAAGAAAAATATGACTACTTTAGTTTTTTTTTAATTTAAGATTAATATTGTGGGTGTAACTAAGTTTTATTTTATTTTTTATCTGTATAATTAAATTCTCAATTGAACAGTCTTCGTTTCATTAGGATGGCATACGTAGTTCGGGAGATATTCGGGTTTATGTGACTGACCCGTTATTTTTGGAACCGAGTGTATATTCAACTTAAGCATGACTTGACCGGCACGACCGGGACAGGGACAGTACTACCATCACACGGAAGACCAACTTTAAAAATGACAGCATTCGTACTGTCGTATTTAGTTGGTGATCGGAGCCCCAATGATGCAGTCCCCTTTCACTAGGCCGCCATAGTTAGGGTCATTGCTGCATTGTTTCATTTACAATGAGGTGGTGACCCCCACTCCTGGATTCTACTAATCTTTTCCATCAGGCGTAGTAGAGTTACTTTGGTAGGTCTGAACATAAATGAAAAAATTGTTAAGGAAGAACAGAAATAATTTTGTTTGACAATCTTTGTCTATAAAATACTGTTATGAAGATGCTGAATCGTAATAGAGATGGCCATGGTTTACCTATATAATTAAAACAATGCTTTTTAAAATAAGAATTGATCATAAGGAACCTATAGCAGTAATATCAAGTTTCTTTTAACCCCGATGCTCAATACTTATCATAATTAGGTGACATAGACATAAATATATATACAAGACGTCGAGCTTATTCTTTTTAATAGAGCTATAAATGGACACCAACGCTTTGCTCAGATTATTACTTCACCAAATATAACAGTTCTCACTCGTTTGTTATTTAATGTTTAGCACCTTTGAAGTCACCATTTCCAAAGATAAGGTGCTACATTTAGACCTATTACAGTGGACACAGTGTGACTATTTGTTTAGACGGGTTTCTGAAATTCAAAGGAGTAGTTGGATGTATGAACTAGAACTATTACAGTGATGTCTATTAAGACAGATATAATGCTACTATTAGCCGACCCACTTGTTAACGCATGCGAAATAAAGTGACAATTTATTAGATAACGAGAGCGTGAACAAATTATATCAGTGTTTGTGTAGGAGGTTCTTATGAAAATGACTGCATGCAGTAATCTTATCTAATATATTACAGCAAATGTAGGTTTTTGTTTGCTTTTTATGCGCTGATGCGCCATTTATAAAATTTTCCATCACTGCCGCTGAATAAACGTACAATACAAAAACATTTTCACGTGATCAATGGGGACCAAAGCTTGTTCAAAATATTGTTAAATAGATGATGGTGAAGAAACCTGTCTGGCTAGCATAACACAGTAGGACATAAATTCTTTTGTAGGAAAAACTCTATGTACGATATGCTATTATGACGATCTTCATAACATTTCTTGTAATTGTTTTGCGTGTTCAAATCATGTTTTTAAATAGATAAAATTCATACAATAACATGATAAATTGGTATCAAAAGTGTTTTAGATCGCACTATGTTGGACTTTGTATTTAGTAAATAACCTTGCCAAGTCTGGTAAACAAATCAACTTTGGCTGCCTAAAATTAATGACTTCGTAAAAGATCTGAATAACTATATACTGTATTGGAAGTGGTGTAGTAACTTTTATTTAGTATACTAAGTACCTTAAACATTAACTAGTGACCCGTCCCGGTTTTGCACGGAAGTCATTGAATTCTATGTTTTCTTGTGCTGTACTATACTTATAAACCTTTCTCTTAAAACGGTTCGTCTAATGTTGAAAACTGCATTATAATCGTTGAGCACTTTAAAAGATCTAAGCGAACAGACAATGAAAGCAACTTCAAGTTATACCATTTAAAGATATCTGCGTGCCAAAAATTCTTCGTGTCATGAGTGCATATCGTATTAGTTTTAAAAATAAAAAAAATGGCAGAAGGGCAATTTTGAGAATTTTGTTCTAGAAACTTGCAACCACGTCAGGACGGAACAAAAGATGAGTTATTTCATTTTCACTGACCTCTGACTGATCACAAGATACTTGAAACTCAAATTAGGATAGCCCTTTTAGTGCCCTGATAGAAGATTATAATATCATGGAAAAGAAAGCTTTTTAATTCTGATCAACCTTTATTAGTGCACCATTTATGGCCTCTCCTTAGAAATGAATCTCCTTAGTGTCGTGTATTGAGGATAAAAAATAGAAAGTGTCGCCAGTCCTATCGTCCCGTCTCTTGGGTGGCACCGACCTCGGGCTAACTATGCAGGACCAATGCAATGCAAAGAGAAGGAAAGCCTGATATAAAACCTCTAACCTAACACCAGCAATGGAAATCGGTGGTCATTTCCAGAGTGGTAGATTTACGTACAATGTATATTTACCACTCTTAAGCTGTGATTTCCTCTCGTGAGAACGTTCTCTAAATAAACGGTTTGCCTCTTCCTTCCTTTCACCACACTTGGATTATACTCATGCTTAGCCATGCTTAGAAGCGCCTATAGCCAAGTGGCCTTAGGTGATTGGATACAATCACCCAGGGTAAGCAACGACGGAGCGGTGAGGCCTAGATGGATGACCGTTTATGACATGATATGTTATGAGCGTTTCCATGATTCGGAGGTTACGTTAAGCAGTCCGACCCGATTGCTTTCATAAGAAAACAGTCGTGAAGCTTAGTTAGAGGCCTTTGGACCGCTTAAAAATATCAACGGCCAGATGTACGTAGCTAGTGTTGTGGGTTGTTGATGAAATACACCAATACTTACAAATTTATTTCATTATACAAGTGTACATATTGTTACTCCCAATACTTTAATGCCACTTGATAATAAGATTTCGTTAAGTGACATTTTGATCAATTCACGTTAGAATGACAATGATGATTTCAAACTCAACACCAATTCATGAGTGACTGGTTTCGACTATTGGTCCTTGTAATACTTAAGTTCAAGCATTCTAGGTTCGCGAAGTCTGCAATTAAAAGCGCTTTGTTCTGCATAGTTTTCATTGTAATTTTAAACACAAAGACGAAGTGAGACTTAATTATATGGTAAAGGCGACCTTCTTTTTTAATTATTCAATGATTATGTCTCATTGTTATTATCTAATGAGCTTGTTTTGTTAATACCTACTAGGAAAGAAAATAATGCTACATTCCTTATAATCAAAATTGTAGGTAACTCAATAAATACCTTAAAAAAAATTAGCGTCTTAGTAAGACTAGTTAGACTAGACTAGAAGACTGACAATAATAACATTAGGTACTAGACTTTAGTAGTTGCGACTACGTAATCTTGCGCTTAGATGTTTTTAAGCCGCCCGAAGGTCTCCAAGTAAGCTTTACGACTGTTATCTTAAAATAACAACCGGGACCTATTGCTTAACGTTACCTCCGAATCGCTAAATCGGTAACCCATCTAGATCTGACCACGCCGTTGTTGCTTGCCCTCGCTGATTGTTTCCAATGTCAAAGTCTATGAGCATTCATTAATTAAATTTAATAAATTTAGAGTGTAAAGGTTAGAATAATTCTAAGGGTAGCAGTAAATATTAAAATTTGTTTTACAATAAAAAGTAAACAACCCATGTGTGAAACTAATTAATTTAGGAGGTTACAAGCCACTACGTATTAAAAAGACGTATATTCAAGATAACTAATTGCTTAATCTGACGAGTATATGAAAATTAATTTTGAAGTTAAGATGTGTACGAAGTTTCAAGGTTAACGTTGATTAATCGTGGCTTATCCCCTCGTCTTTGTTTCACACTCCACGCCGAGTTACAATGCATGCAACACGAACTAACATGAATAATTAAGGGTGCTTGCCGTACTCGTAATAATAGATAAAACCTTGCCTCTTTCCGAAATACGCAGCTGGTATTGTCAGCTTGCGTAACCATTAAAAATCCAATAAAATACCAATAATATTATTCGAAAACATCTTTACATATTCCAGTCCTTTAGTTTCTCAAAATCACTTAGATTTGGATTTATTTCTTTGTTGTGTTTGCGTCCCATTATAGAATGAGAAGCAATTAAATTCGAGTCTGTAGCTCGTAGGTTTCACCACAGAATACATAATAGTACCGTTTTACTTTCTCCGGACGATATGTAAATAGAGCTTGGCTCTGTTCTTATTAATGTTTGTGTCGCTCACAATATTGTTTCTTTAATAGATTCGTTGGAATGATTTGTGTACCGTTTGAATTTAATATTATGTGATCTTGCTCATATTATTTAACTGCTGAAACATTGGAATCAGATAATACTTTTACATGAAGCTAAGGTGTATAGAAAGCTATTACAACAGCCTACATTGGGAATGAAAATTTAAAACACTTGGTGGATAGACAATGCCGTTTAGATGGCACCACCTACCCACCTCTGATAACAATAGTCTCGTTAAAATCAACAATAACAGTTCACCTGCCGCCTGCCTTTCCTACAATCAATGTGAATTTACTTGAATGAAAAACCTATTATAGTGATACCTCTGATGCGATGTTGTGTATTTGTGGTCTATTTCGTTCATTGAACGGAACATTTAGCGCTGTCGCAACCGGTCTGCTAAGTCTGTATAAACGTTTAGGTTAAGCTCGATACATAAACTAGCATGTTGCAGACTCGTTGTATAAACATCAAGTTTTATTGCTTGGCTGTGTTCCACGCAGGACGTTAAACCCGGTTGAGCCCTAGAGCCGTAAGTATTCACACGATAGTTGGTTGTTGAGGTTAACGCGGTTGTAGTGTGCGGGTGCCAGTTCTATGTTCATTGGTCTGATGAGGTTATAGTTTGGCTCTTCCCTCGCATCAGTATGCAGCGAGCATTCACTGCAGGCTTCCGCACTTAACGCACTGTCTTGTAAGGATGTATGTAAGTGCGAAAACAATAGTATGTTAACTTTCTCTTCGTTAACTATGTAGTTTACAATTCTATTGTAATCATAATAAGGTTGTATTATGTCGGTCATTTGTTTCTTAAACAAATGTCAATAATGTTATATGAATCGTTTTCAATGTTATTTAAACATCTAGATGTATAAAATAATATTTGGTGTTATATCAAAGGTGTGCAACTTCCTATTGAGATATTGCGAGTCGACTCTCAATAAATACTAGTACAACAGGCGATATATCTTTTATTCACCCTTACTAACTATTGAGTTTTATCTAAAATAATAATAAAAACAATTTGCTTGCATGTTCATTTCTTATTAAAAGCTTACTAATCCTAATACTCAATCCTAACGCGAAATTTCTTATTTCAAGAATGGGAAAAAATCCATATGATGTAAACTTTTTATTTTAAAAATAATTTTGGCTTGTTTAAAACCATTCGCAAATCCCCTTTAAGCTTTCCTGACAAAGCTGTTATTTTGAAATCAGCATAAAAGTATCATTAGGGGATAAAAAGTAATGAAAACACTTGCAGGCGTCCTTTAAAATTCAGCCAAGTTTTCACTCGTTTGTTTTAGCATCATGTAATATTAATGTAATACCAGTGAGACAGTAGAATGATTTGCAGTTATAATCTAGTGAATCATTTACTATGTTATAAGAGGAGAATTATAAAACAGAGATTGTGAGAGAGCTGATATTATGAGACTGGGATTGTTCGTTTGACCCAGAGCGTCCATTCTTGAAGTCTACCTCGTTTCAATACTTACTAATGGACGGCTGCCAAAACCAAACAGTTCCATACAATAATATTTTGATGCCGAAATATTAAATACTACAAAACACACTTTGCTATGCTAACATGCTGTGACGTAAACGCATAGCAGAGTTATGGCATGCGCACAACGAGGTTTATTTTCAGATTTAATTCGATTATCTTAGTCAATCACCTCAATCGCCTGCTGTATATATCTCTGAATATATAATAACAATCTATTCTTATTTTATATTCAGAGATATATACAACTATAATACTGTTCAAATAAGTTCAACAGCAGCTTAGCATTTTCATACGTAATATAGTTACCTGAATACAAAAACAACTGCTCATTTCTTATACATGTTCTGTGTAAAGCGGCTAAAACTCTGCATATGTATTCAATGTTGCGTCTGTTGCTATTGTTTTGAAACGAATTACTATCCAGAACATTAAGTTAAATCCTCATTCGTAGGCGGCGGGAGTGGAGGCCGCTTATTTGGATGCGTGTGAGGATGTTCAGCGCCGTCGGAGCGGGCGACGCCGCGTCGAGAATGACAATGTGCAATTATATTTAGCTTTCATTGCAATTATAGCACGTTGATTTAGCAGAAACTGTGTCAGGGCGCCAACTAGCCGGCCTTAGGATTTACGATACAGGACGACTTAGAACACCTTTAGTTTTACAACAGTATCTTGTTTCTTAAAGCTGTAATCAGCTTTCAAAGCTCTACGGTATCATTTGTCTGCGATAACTGCGCCTATATAAATTTCGTAGTCGCTACACTCTGTGAATAACAAATTAGGTAAGCCGAGCTAAATCGCGACTGTTCTAATCTCTATATGATCTTTGTTTTGATTCACCGATTGTTAATAATAGGGACTTGATATCGTATTAGTTTATGTGGGTTCTAGTCTGTAGAGGTTGTTTATACCTTAAGAATGAATTCAAATTGAGGTTTCCACTATAATGTGACATGTTTCTCTAAATTGTTAGTCTATATTATCGAAGAACAAAATTAAATAGAATATTAAATAGGGAAGTTTTCTATGCGAGTACCATTACCATGTAGTCGATAGTTGTTAAGTAAATCGAGCCCTACTATGAATACGTAACTATAACATTTAGACTAGAGATATGCAGATTGCATAATCTATTAATAGTATAGTAACCAACGAAGATGTGTTCCAACTGGACAGAGCAATATTATTATTGTAAATCTCAAGAGTTTGGTTATATTGTTGGTTTTATGCATTAATCTCAACGCCTTCAAGCTTTAGACAATATGTCATCACACTACGACCAAAAGGAGCTGAATTCCAATGAAAATGTTGCAAAACGGAAGAACATTATTAGTATGAAAGAATTGTTTCACCTTAAATTTCCCGAAAAAGAACGCAACGGCATAATAGCCACTATATATATAATATACATTTCATCACTCTACAAACAATAGTAGACAAGATTGCATGAGTCAGCTAGTACAATATAAATCAATGTCAACCTTAATTCAAATTGTTTTCGAAAGGACTTATTAATATTAAATTTTTAAATTAATTTTTCAATTGTAGTAGGAAATTTCCATAAAAACGCAGTCTCGAATGCTATCGATTAGATTATCGTGTAATATAAGTAATCCTTATGTGTAGCCAACCATCGCTTGTGAGTTATAGGTTCACGAGTAAAACATCGGTGTATCGTTTTGTAATTCATAGAAAATGTCTATTTGATTGCTGTTACAACTATATCAAAGATAGCTTTAATTAAAAATTATATCTCAACTTACTTTTTTTCTCACTAATAATATTTTAAATGCGAAAGTAACTCTGATACTCTGTCGTCAGACAGGTTTAGGCGTTTAAACGTAACATGTCTGTAACATGACATAGGCTTTTTACCGCGATAACTGATAAACACGCGGGTGGGCAAAAGCTAGTCAAGACTTAAACCTCTCCAAAGCTAAACCTGTACTTTAATAGGCGCAACACAATTTCAACATACTTAACTAATATTTATCATTGTTTCGGGTTATTTGATCTTATAACAAGTAATAAATAATGTGTTAACGATAACACTATTTATTACTGCAGAATTTCAAGATCACTTGCATAGATATTAACTAAATAGACCTTACCTCTATTTCTAAATATGTAAGAAATGTGTAATTCTATTTGTAAAATGCAAAATATGGTAATAGTTGTGCAACGTACATATCTGATAACAATCTACCATCTACAGCGCTGCACATATCGAAATGACAATACTACATAGTTTGAGAACACAGGCAGTAGGTAGGTAGGTATAGATGGAAAATGTAAACAGTGGGATGTACCGCTATCAGGCCACGTCTAACCAGTTTAATGAAGAGATTTGGCACGACTGCACGAGCATTAACGGTGTCTGTCTCCCCAATAGATAAACGCCTTTATTATTGCATACTGTATAACATGGTTTTATGTGACCGTCGAAATTATTATACGAATGTGTCCAATTTATTTGTTAAAGTTTTCATACATAAACATTTATTCAGAATCACCAAAATATAAGAAAATTTAAGTACCAACGTGTTTACATTTTTAATACAAAATATGTACGTTCTTAGAATACAAAAGAAGTTTTCTTCAAAACATGATCGTTTAATAAACATGTAACCCCAATGGATTATGCGGCAAATTTTTATACCTTTTCCCTGAACTTATGTTTATTATGATAAAAACATGCTTACCTTATTTGTATTTGAATAGAGAAATGTTTTATTGTTAAAAATACCGAACTAGGTAATTATATGTCTGTAGTGGGACTTCACAATCATACAAAGTAGGTTCACCCCGACCTAGAACAACCTTTTGTGAATAAATATTGTCTTATTTAATACAAAACAATTGACGAACGCAATAATGCGATAATTAAATATAATACCTATTATACGACTTTGGATACAGGGGCACGAGGTTACAATAGTCATTGTCTTTTCCAAAATTACATAAGTACGTACTATTGCTCTTAAGCCTACATAATTAAAGACCACAACTTTGCTACGACAAAACTTGTTCGACTAAGAAATGCATAAACATTGGGAGCAAGAAACCGGGCGTCAATCACGACTCGAAACAAATACTTGGGAGGTACCGTTTTGTCATGCGGCCGACGAGGTAGATAGCCGAGCCCGCACACGCGCTGTGTACCTCTCTGCACCCATGCCACCACACAATGGCTACGGCGACAATAGCGTACCAACCGCCGTCATCACTACTTCCAATATTTCTGATTTGCATACTCCTCTCTTCAAACTGCGTCTGTTCAGCTTACACATGTCAGTACAGTTAGAAGCTTCCACGAAGACAGATCTTAAGTAACGACTTAGGAATAACTCCACCATAAGTAGTTATATTTACAACAGTAAATAAGCAATAGATTAAGCTTGTGATTACAGATTGAACTTCCATTCGGCGTGTTATTTAGCAATTGAACATAAAAGAGACAGGCAGCCCCGACCTCACTTATAAAAAGTAGAGTGCGAGAAGACAATTACAAAAAAGACAAAAACGTTGGAAGCAATCCAACGAGCGTGCTCTTAATTGGATGTGACCACTTCTTCTAAACGACATTTGCTCAGTGCGCGTTGGCTACGACTGCAGTTCTTGATTTCATATTCGACTAACAAGGCTTAGGCGGATTAACTAACGTTGTTGGAACCGCAGCACTTATTGGCATTAGATATAACTACTTAATTATGGGTTGTAATAATGAGGATGAGACGTAGTTCCTATATATTTTCCTAGTATTATGACGATTCTATGTACATTTAAAATTTAAACATATATTACCTGTTTTTAGTAATAAATACTATGCAGTTTTGTAAATACTATGACAAGTATTATAATACAATGACTGATTAAATTAGACTGCCTTGTTGGTCTAGTGGTTAGCGTATGCGGCTGCTGATCAAGAGGTCTCGGGTTCGATTCCCGGGTCAGACCAAATATTTGTGTGATCCATAAATATTTGTTTCGGAGTCTGGGTGTTTCTCTATGTATAATATGTATGTATTTATAAAAAAAAGTATGTTAATGTATTTCTATCAGTTGTTTAGTACCCATAACACAAGCTCTGCTTACTTTGGGACTAGATGATGTTGTGTGTAAGATGTCCAAAAAAAAATTATTGCTATTGTTGACATTGTTTAAATGATTATCTTTAATTATTATAGTTGTGACTCAAATTGCAATTATCGATTTTTAATTGAAAAAATGTCTTTTGCATTTAAGAATATATCTGGACTTTAAAAGAAACTGTGATCCCTGAGTTTGTTTTTTTCCTATCTTCCTATCTTCTCAGGGCTAGTCCAGTTAGGAAAGGCCGAACTCATCTGCTCAAATTAGAAGAAAATGTTTAACTTGCAAATGTGTTCATGTAACCTAATTGCAGAATAAATGATTTGATTTAATTTGATTTGAATAACGTATAAACACGATTAATAATTCCTTTGACTTTTTAACCAACGGAGGTCAATTTTATCATTAGATTGGTTCTAATGATAAAATTTATTTGTCTCGCCGTTCCAATACTATTTCGATGTAGTTACAATTCACCTAGCTACTTGGCCCTTATACTTTGTACCTAAATGTAATTTAGTTGTTATTTAGTTATTGCGACCCTACATTCGAAGGTTATTGTATGTTTGGGTTTAATAATGTTGATAACAGTTACCTACGATTATTAACTGGCAAACTGTCCGATGTATGTGTATGATGTCGATTATGGTCTAACAAAAGTAGTCATTTAAGGACTGCAAATGTCTTCATGTACTTGAAATTTGAGAACAGTTTTGATTAAATTAACCACGAATTAAGCAAAATCGGTCCATTCATATAAGAGACGTGATAGAGAAGTGAAACTGTTCATACCATAGCTCTTCGATTCAATGTTTCAGAAATATAATTAAAACTTTAAAAAAATTCGAAAGTATATTAACTGTGCCTGTCTCTCACGGTTGTCACCGATTTTCGTAAATTCCGGTATAGAGCATTGGACTTTGGATAAGTACATACCATAGACTATGTTTTATCGCGATAACCAATATACTCTCGGACGGAGTTCAGAAGAATCAAATAGTACATAACCATACCCAATACAGTGAAGAGTACATACCTAGATACTAAGAGCTCTGTGATCATTAAGTCCTGTAATATACCCAAAACCCGCAGCACATTACCTGCCACATCATCAATATACGAATCACATTCATAAAACATAAACACAATAGTATAAAACGTTCACGTGTAACACTGATATAATCTCCAAACGCTATTTTCATAATGGTAATCATGTCACGCGACAGGGTCCATTGTTCTAATCGTTTAATGATTCATAATAATGGGTACAGGAGATTAACTTTTTTGCACACTCGCGACCATCTGGCCACTTGTAAATTTATGGCACATCACTGTATAAATATTGTTTTGCCGTGCTAATGCTTAGGTCGTATAAAATATTAGTACAGCCGGTATAATAATATTATACTTTATGTTTACCTATAGTCATTTTTTGTTAAACCACATCTTTAATATATACTTTATACTGGTAGAATTTGTATCGTGTACATTTGTACGTGTCAGATGAAATAGTTAGTTGATAAGTAAGAAACGTTTTATGTAGTGTGCAGATATTAACTTCTTTTATTATTTAATTACTAGTTTATAGAAACGATTGATTAAAAAAATACGCCATTATCTTGATAAAGCAGATTTAGTTGTTGAATTCTTAAACCAGTAATTTATACGCTTGGCCTTGGGCCTCAGAAGTGACAAACTTTCTTCAAACTTTGATTCGAATGAAAATGTTACCTACAATTAAGAAAAGTATCATCAAAATCATGAGCTCAAATAATAATAGCTTTTACTGCACCTACAATTCATTATACAAAAAGACGTTGATGCATTGCTTAGATACTTACAATGATCTCAATGCGACTAGAGTACAGCAAGTTAAGAATGGAGTGTCAATTTACTTGATAGTTTCCTCTCACTCTTTTATCGTGAGAAAGTGTGTCTCTGGAGTTCATTTCGTGGACAATAGGAATATTACAATCGTTTGTTTAGTTACGATTAAGTTCTTTTATTTGCATTATAACACATTATAGAAATTTATTGTAAAAGCATTCATTTCTTTAAAAACGAAAACACGACTTTGAAATGCCTAGTTTGTTTTATTGTTTGTTATACAACTGTTTTAAATTAATTGAACAATCCAAAGTACAATGTAGTAAAGGATCTTTCAATACTGTAACAACAGTTTAATTGAATCGAATCAATTGCTATCAATGAACATAATTACTTAAACAATGTTGGCATGAAAAGGTTTGTTCGTTCTGAAAGATATCTGTATAGAACAAAAGTGATGATTCATTTTAAAACTCTCATCAATTTTGACAGCACTTAATTGTTGTAAATTTTCAGTATATTGTGACTTGAGAGATGACAGAATTATTGTTACTTTTTCTTAAAAGCTATTCTAGAAAACGAAATTTTGATAGTAAGGCAATTGTGATCAATATTATCGCATCATTGGTTTGTATAAAACTATACACTTGACCACTTTATTTATGAGTTTTGTGGTATTTTAACGGTACTTTTCATATTAAAAGCTTTCGTATTAAGTTTATAATGTACACCATAAAATAATTTGATGCCATTGAATAAGTAACGAATATCAAAAACGGAAACTATGTAAAGTGTTTAATAGCATTTCGGTAGAATTTAGGAAACCATTCCAGTTTTACGTTTTGACAAAGTAACGTGCTTCATTACTCCAAAATTTCTTTTGAGGTTATTGGTTACTTCTTTCAATTTACTTATAGAGTTTTATATACATTAGCCAGTCTATTTCAATTAAATCGAGTTGAAATACAGTTTTAATTATCACTCAGTTAATTCAATTAGTTGGAACTGCAAGAGACGCTAGACGTTGCCAAAGACAAATTTAAAGTGTTTTATTAAAACTTTAACGCCTCGTCTATGACATTACCTCAGTTCTTTTGTCCCTTTCTTTAAAAGATTTATTTAAATCCTAACTTAGTGTCTAAGTCACGTCGCTTTAAAAGAAGTTAAGAATGAATTCAGTCTTTCCCTTTGAAAAGTGTTTATTAGAACACAAAAGGCCAACTTTCCACCTCGAAGTGGCTGCTTATTGAAGTAAAGTTGTATAAATGATAAGGCTGGTTTAATTTAAATGCTACATTTTATGTTATCGACATGCCTAAATAAAAAGGGGATAGAATATTACATACTAAATGGGGGTTTTGAATAACGTTTGACGTCTTCATTACCATAATTATATTATTACATTGTTGTAAGTAGTAGGTGGTTAAAATATTTATGAATCGGACAAATTTTACTAAATTTTTTCCCTTGTTTTAGTATGAAGAGAATAACCGTAGTTCATTTGAGTATCTCTCATGATCCATCTTAGTTCTATTTTTGTTGGCTTTATGTACTCAATCTCTGATCTCTGACTTTTATATCATTATTTCCGATGTTCACCCATCCTTATTATTTGGTAGTTTGTTTTCAGTATTTACTTTTTTTTAAAGTAACATAATGTAGCAGGTAAAAATACGCTTATTGAACGTGAAACACTCGTTTTAGACATAAGAGCATTAATCTACTGTCTTTAATACTTTTATCTTTCTGTTCTGAGAAATAAGATTTATAATACCGACTATAGTTTGTTAGAAACATAAAATATAAAAGCAATGAAAAAATACACACATACAGAATATACTTATCAATATACATTATATACTAAAACAAAGTTCAGGTACATTGATACTCTCGATTGTCGGCACTTGGTGCCACTTCATCAAGAACCCAGAACGTCCCACTGCTGGGCTCGGGTCTCCATACGTCCCCACTCTGGCCGAGTGTGGGTTGGGAGATTTGCCACTGGATGTTTTTAAGCCACCTAAAGGCCTCCAACTAAGCTTCACAACTGTTATCTAATGATAACAACCGGGACCAATTGCTTAACGTGACCTCCGAATGACGTAAACGCTCATAACATATCATCCCACAAACGGTCACCCATCTAGGTACTGACCGCTATGCATTACTTAACCTCGGTGATTGTTCCCAATCACGTCAGGACACTTGGCTGTGAGCGGTGGAACTTGTTAAAAAACATTCTTGAAATTGAGCTCACTTGAATGTACTTTTATTTCACTGTGTAATAAAAGTGCAAGTGAGTTTAATTTAAAAACAATTGAGGTAATTAATCACAAATTCAAATTAATAATAATGACTTGAGACATCTCACATAATTATGGATAATTGACTTTAAACAACGAGTAGTGACATTGAACCTATCGCAGAAGTGAGAACAATACTCCACGCAGAAACGATTCTGGGTCTTTTAGAGAAGATACAGATGCCCGGGCGAGAAGAACCGTCTCACTTTGTTTGGCACACGGACCTTTCGCTAGGCCGCCTTGGTGACGCTCTAAATGTACTCCAGGCGGTTGAGATCCCGGCAAATATTCATACCCAGGATTCCAAGCTTGTCCTGCAGTGGCAGTTGAGTGTTCTGAAAAGTGGGGAGGGGAAGGAACGGATACTCTTTTGTATAGCACGCATACCTGTGTTTTCTTGGCGTTGAATTCGACCCAATTCTCATCACCCCATTGAGAAATATGGCTCTGAACCGGGTCCAGCTCAGTGACAAGCTCCGTTCATTTTTCTTTAATGTCCACCGTTTTAGCAGAAGGATGACCCAAATAGCGACAATGTATTGTGCTGTCGTCTGCATAGCAATGTATGTTGCAGAGGGCTAACATGTCATATGCAGAGGAAACAGCGTGGGCGACAAGAAGGAGCCCTGAGGTACACCTGCATTTATCTGTTGAAAGAAGAAGAATCTCACAGAAGATTAACCTAAAACTGACACCATTGATGCTGTTGTGTTTCATTGCTGAGTGCGAGGTACGTAGGCCCAAAGATGTAAAAGCATTACAATAGGTCACCATAGTGGGTACAACATCACTACGTCACCGTATTCGCATTGAATATGGGGACCACTACTCTTGGATTACTTAGCAGAGTCATTTTGACAGGCTTATGTGATAAATTATACCCGGACACAGAAAAAACGATTTTACTGATCAGTTTTTCCACGGAGCGACTAGCATCGGACCAACGCAACCCTGAGGGCGAACTGAATTCAAATATTGAAATAGTTGTCAGTATATTTGAGGGCACTGACTTCCTAAAAACAATGGTCATACATGTTCATGACAACCGGGATGAACGGCTCTCAGAGACATTAAAGACTTCTGTACTCCGGGCATTAAGAATTTCTTGTAACAAAAAGCCAACTACATTATGGGCCCGACCCGGGAGTCGAATCTGAGACCTCTTGATCGGCAGTCGCATACGCTATATGCGAAACCAACGAGGCCGTCAACAAGGTTTTTAAATATTCTTTTAAAATTCACTTCAATTCATCTCTTCCTCTCTTCATCATGTTTAAATACAATACTTGATCACTTAGTCGCAGCCTTTTAGGTGTTCATATTTAAAAATTAACTGAAACTACTCCGAAGAAATTCAGAAAGAGAAAATAACGCACAATTGTTTCTTAAAAATTAAAAATAAAAACTTACGAGAACTCCTTTTCTTTAGAAATGAATCGATAGATAAGACACTTCTTATTTATTATAGTTTTTATAATAGCTCACTTTTTCTGATTCCATCCTACATACACATATAACATTCATTGTGACTATTGTCAACTTTAATAATACAAAGTAGCTGTGCCTTTTTAACCGACTTCAAAAAAAAGGAGGAGGTTCTCAATTCGTCGGAATCTTTTTTTTTTTTTTTTTTTTTTTTTTTTATGTATGTTCAGCGATAATTTCGTCGTTTATGAACCGATTTCAAAAATCCTTTTTGCATTGGAATGGGCGTAGCTTACAGGTGGTCCCATTGTCACCATATCGGGATCTGATGATGGGATCCCAAAGAAATCGAGGGAACTCTTCAAATATCATAGGCACAATGTCGCGATTTGGGTACTCGGAATAGTTTTTCATTGAAGTCGGTTCCTTTTTGTTAAAATTATATAACTGGAATAATAGCTTTTCAAAGTTGAAATTGAAATATTTATATTGACATCTAAATACTTTATCTAAATATATCTATCATAATAATCTAATCTAAAATTTACACACACGTAACACGCAACGCCATCTAACTTCAAGCCAAGCAGAGCTTGTACTATAAAAGCTAGATTGACTGATAGAATACTTTTATACTTTTGTAAACATATACTCGTACATATTATACATATAAAACACCCAAACTTCGAAACAAACATCTGTAGATCTTACAAATGTTTGGTCCGACCCAGGATTTGAGTCTGAGACTTTATGCACAGCAGTTGCATACACTATCACTGCACCACCGAGGCTATTATTGACTGAATCACTGAGTAAATGGAATGGAATAGAATAGGTGGAAGCGAGCGTAGTGTTTAAACAATCAGTATAATTGCCAGCGATGTCTTCTGGCCGACTCAATGTCGGTCAAGTAACGTCAGTTACGTGACCCATTTGTCACAATTGCCACGAATTGATCTTCATCAATGTGTTACAATGGGCAATGGATCCAATCGATTGCAAAATTGTATTGAACACACAAAGATTTCGGTTTTATTTTCACAGTCGGCTACTCTAAATTCGGTGTCGATTGTAAAATAAAAAAGATGGTATCGCTTTCATTCGGAACAAATGATAGGGTATTTAACTTTAGGAGAATACAAAAATATATGATTAGAAAGAGAGTTTAGGTTGGAAAATGAGAATTAGAAGATTTTAATTATTTTTAACCGACGAAATAAAACCTTTTTTAACCTTAATTTGTGACTTCTTACACTAATTTACGGTAGTTCATATGATAAACTTTAAAGGAAAACTGTAACGGCTTAGATGACTTTATTGATATAGGCCTAAATTGTAAAATACGTTTACTTAGAAAACTTCGTACAAAAATAACGAAATAATAAGTAAGCACAACAATTATAATTATCTATTGGACACGATTCTACTTCCACGTACCAAAATGGGTGACTACAGAACCCTACTGTGTGTGTGGCCTGACACGAACTTGGCAGATTTCTTTAATATAATTACTAGCGGAAATTTGCTATAAAATTCTGATGAATTTTAATAAAATTTGTTGAAAGCTGAAACTGAATTTTAGTAAACATGTTGTTTACTTCGGATTAATTTAATATTATTTTCATAATAATTTTAATGTAATGAATATTGAATCATTAATAATACAATGGCTGTTACACAGACACAGGATAAACAAAAAATGAAATGAGCACAAACGGTATTTTTTTCAATAACACTAAATCATAATATCTATAACATGAAAATCAAACAAGGTCAGTTCAATCAAAAATACTAAGAGATAGAAAGTAAGTTTCTAAGTTATATGTATCTGGGTGTGCCTGTCTTTCTGAAGTTATGACATTGAACGAAAACGCTTTAACTTGGCAGGATAACTTATTTAGATTTTCCATAAAAAGAAAAACAAACTCGGTTCAGTATTTTCGAACTTATTTGAATACCAAAATGGTTGTCCTTTATCATATGTAAGATATGTAAGAATATAATAATATGTATGTATTAAATGTATGTATAAGATATTTTTAAATTTCAGTAGCGCTTCCATAGATTTCTTAAGTTTCAACTGAGTGGTGCCATAGAGCAGTAAGCCCTTAATCGACTTAGCGAATATAGTAAGACGCACCGAAATGAATTTAGGTTTAGGCAAGTCAAGGGAAACCAGGCAGGATCCAATTGTGTAATTTGGTAAGTGGCACTTGTACGGCCTCCCAGAAACATTAGTAACGGCATTGAATCTCATTAAATTGTATAATTTGGTGTCCTACTTGCGCATTGTAGTCCTACATTATACGTATTTTGTAAGTTATGGTTATGTTTACTTAATTTTAATGTAAAACACAACGTAATTTATTAACAGCTTCTTGTTATTAATTTACACTAAATAAAAAATTTACAAAGTTTATAATTAAAATAAATAGTGACCTTCGTGACAACTTATTCTTAACATTAATATAGCGTGCTCTGACTTTAAAGAAAAGAATAATCGATTTTCTGATGATATGTTATATACATAAACACCGTTACTATGTCTAATCAAACAAATAAGTTCGTATGTAGGTATTCAGTAGGCACTGCGATCGCTCCATAGAAAGGTTACGGGCCAAGTTCACAAAGATTTATTATGAAACTAATACATGTACAAACAATATAAGTTTACTATGAATCCTTATTACTCTTTACGATAATAGCTACGAGTATATCGATATTATTATAACTTAAGATAATTAAATTTAATATTACTTATGGTGGTGTAATTGAAACATAATAGGTATTGCTAAAGCCCTAATGTGTAATTTAATATTTTCAAAGTCTCAAAGGAATTATATTATTCTATATCTGTGCTCATATTATTCTAATAACATTTAGATCTATAAAACTCCCTTCTAGACATTTATTCTGCATTTTTACAATTACCACGGCATTTTTCATTAAACTTAACAGGCAAATCTTAGTATTGTCTTAAACCCTGTTGCTATACATTAAATGAATATATAGAATGCCTCACTTTGTTTAAAAGTAATTTCATCAAGTGTTTCTTGAATAAATGTGAATTCAAATGTTCCCAAATGTAGATTGTCCTTTAGAGAGAAGGAACATGTTCATTAAATTTAAATCAACTCCAAACAAAACAACTTATTTTTTGCATAACGAAAAGTATATTAAAGTTTAGAACGGAGAATCTCCTCCTTAAAAAAATTTGAACTTAAAACACATATGCTAATTTCTTACAAGTTGGTTTATATACAACTATACCTCAAGTTAAACCCGGTTAAAGGAAACTCTAACTCGAGTTAAGCCCTTCAGCCTAACTTCAGTTAACTCAGAAGTAGGTAAGTCGAGTTCACCCATGGCCATCACAGTCTAATGTTATGCTCATTTTCATTTTGATTATTATGTGAACGTTCCTATAATGTATATAATTTCAGACATGATAAAGAAAATAATTCGTGTTATTTAGTATATTGCCCTGAAGAGTTCAAGATCACACCGGTCACACTAAGCTTAATTTAATTATTTCCATTAGGTAATTGAATGTACACTTAGCTGTACATACCTAGACACTAGAGTCACGCAAATAAATATTAAATTTTGGGTTAAAGTTGTTAGCCTCGCCTGTGAGCTCTTCAACAATTCATTCTCGTCGACGCTTATGTAAGTTAATATATAAATCATTGTCCTGACGTCACCCAGCAGCTTTCCCGCGAGGTCAGATGGCTACAGGATAAGCGAGCGCGCTGACTCGCAACTTGCGATGAACCCTGATGGGTTCCACTGAGTTACGGTAACGAGTGCACGGTCCCGTAAATGTCTACCTATTCAACAATGTTGACATCAACTTATCTCAGACGTCAACCATATATTTCACTGGAGATACGGAAGATTCGCTGTCGTTATGATCGCTTATATTTTGTAGTCTTTTTTTATATATTTTTTGTAGATAGTTTATCGAGTTGCAGCTTTTCGTGATAAAAATATTATTAACCTCAGTAGCAGGTGCTCTTTACTGATTACCTACATCCTGTATGAGAAAGTTGGCGGGGAAGTAAGCTATTATCTGCGTCAACAGATGCTCTGTATTTTCTGATAGTCTTTGGTTATTGCCATCTCTCTTTATGTTAACCTAAAACGACAGTATTCGTACTGTTATATTTCGTGAGAGCAATACCATAGGCCCAATGATGTGATAAAAGTAAAAAAAAATTGCCAAGTTACTCCTTGTTACATCAGCTTTATGTTAGTAAAAATCTGGCCAAAATCGGTCTAGCCGTTTCAGAGATTAGCCGGAACAAACAGATAGACAAACAAATAATTTAAAAATTCCTTAATTTGATGTACCATATACATATTGATATGCATTTAATAAAAAAATATCATTTGATATTAAATACACAAATTTTATTTATTTTTATTATGTAGTCCTTTCATTTGACATGCATTTTAAAATGTGTTTAAGTCTGTGTGTAGCATCAGATAATACATAATAAGATACACATTTAAGCTATCGTTTTCTGCTAAGAGTTTGGACTATTGCATATAGTATTAATGAGCGCCCTGGAGACTAAATTAGTTCATAGCATTAAATGATAGATAAGTTTCTAGAAGTACGAAGAATAAACAGAAAAGTTTTCAAAACTTAGTTATTATAAAAATGAAAATACACAAATCACAAGCGGTATAGAAAATGTTTTCTAAATTATGTGTCTCTGTGACTGTGACTGTAAGTGACTTAGACAACTAGAATAGTATATTGGACAATTTTGATAACATTATAGGCTTAGATCACTAGATCTATGCTTTATACATAGTAAAGCCATTAAAAGCAAAATAATTTTAACTACGTTAGAAACTCAGTATCTATGTTATTCTGTCTGAGCTTTTTTGTAGCATTAGTTAAACTTTATAATGTAATAAGCTCTAGTAAAATATTTGGCATTGTTTATTAAAATCTCTGTTTAAGAAGAAAAAAAAGTGGCCAAGTGCGAGTCGGACTCGCCCATGAAGGGTTCCGTATCAGCAAGTAACATCATATAAAAGTTCTTGTAGTTCGTTGTAACGTTGATCAATGTTTTTATAATAGCGTATTGATTGAATGAAAGGTAAATTGCAGTTTACGATTTATGACGTATTACAAAAAAACTACTTATTAGATCTCGTTCAAACCAATTTTCGTTGGTAGTTTGCATGGTAATGTACAACATATAATTTTTTTAGTTTTATCACTCTCTTATTTTAGAAGTTACAGGGGACACACACACACACACATTTTTCCGCTTTGGAAGTGTCTCTCGGGCAAACTATTTAGTTTAGAAAAAAATGATGTTAGAAACCTCAACATCATTTTTGAACACCTATCTATAGATACCTCACACGTATGGGTTTGATGAAAAAATTTTTTTTGAGTTTTAGTTCTAAGTATGGGGACCCCCAAAATGTATTGTTTTTTTTCTATTTTTATGTAAAAATCTTAATGCGATTCACAGATTACATCTACTTACCAAGTTTCAACAGTGTAGCTCTTACGGTTTCGGAAAAAAGTGGCTGTGACATACGGACGGACAGACAGACAGACAGACAGACAGACATGACGAATCTATAAGGGTTCCGTTTTTTGCCATTTTGCAACGGAACCCTAAAAATGTATATTTTTATATGCGAATAAAAATGGGTCGTTTTTATTGTGTCGTGCTCCAGTTTCTTGATGTATGTGTTTCTATGCGTGTTTTTTCTTTACTGTGAAACAGCTAAGAATAAAATTTTAAAAGCGGCCAAGTGCGAGTCGGACTAGCCCATGAAGGGTTCCGTAGCAGCAAGTAACATCATATAAAAGTTCTTATAGTTCATATTTTTTTTAATTTTGTCATTCTCTTATTCTAGAAGTTACGGAGGGAGGGGGACACACACATTTTACCACTTTGGAAGTCTATCGCAAACTATTCAGTTTAGAAAAAAATGATGTTAGAAACCTTGAAGACCTATTCATAGATGACGAATACTTTTGATGAAAAAAAAATTTTCGAGTTTAAGTTCTAAGTATGGGGACCCCCAAAATTTATTGTTTTTTTTTTATTTTTGTGTAAAACTATTAATGCACTTTACAGAATATATCTACTGACCAAGTTTCAACGGTATAGCTTATAGCTTTGCATACAGACAGACATGACGAATCTATAAGGGTTCCGTTTTTTGCCATTTGGCTACGGAACCCTAAAAACCATTAGTGAAATTGCTCGTATACCTACTCATATGAGTATCGAGACACATAAGGCTATAAATATACTTTATTTAAAGCCTTATGTATTTTGTAGCTTGGATAAATGTGCACCGTTTGTAAAAACAAACGGTTTACATTTATCCAAACTACACTTAGGTACTTTAATAATTGGTCAATACTTACTTCTATATAATTACTCCGACTTACTGACATTTAAAAAAATGTTTGGTAGCCTTCACGACATTAATCAATGAACGCTTGATTTTTTCTTAAATAAGTCTTAGTATCAGTAGAAGGTGAACAATTATAGATTTAATTTATAAAACCTTTGCGCAGCATAACATAGAGTTTAATTGGTTCTTACCTTCACGTTCAATGTTAAGTGGCATCGTGCAACGCTCAATGTTGCGGCACAGCCTTATTCCTACCACTCGCTAGAGTTATATTGACAGTCACCCACTTTCAATCACGTCAAACCGGTCCAGACAAAGAGTTCGGTCTCCAATTTATATTATAATACAATACATTCCGATTAACACGTGCTTATATCAAACATTACACATTTATTAGTAATCAAAGTTTATAGTACCTAACACGTTCTGGCAAGAAGACTCAGTGAGACACTGATAATTAATTACCTGTTTGAATATGACTCAATAGCATTATGTTTATGACAAGTTATCTGTTGTTATGAACATTACACATACGCGAACACAACTTGAATTCAACACAATGGTAACAAAAATATCAATGAGTTCACGTCATGAAACGAAATCGTTATACATAGTACCTATATGGTGTAGGCGTAGTAACCAAAGCTGCGCAAGCGTCTCGGTAAAAGTCGGGTAAAATCGGGTCTACGTGCGCGTAAGTAAGAAAACAAACTTTCCTTTCTCACTCTAACTCAGTACGATATAGGAAACTTTAGATTAGATCACTGAACTTAAAAGAAACAGAAACTTTGTCGTTCGTCCGGTTAGCGTCCAGCGTAAGGAACCGGTTTTGTAGTAGAGCTTTTTAGTCCTTACAAATAAAAAGTCATGCATAGATAATCGTACACCACTCTCGCAGGCAGCTTTACGTAAGGCTCTGTGAGTATTATAACGATGGAAGGAAACTGTTATGGAACGGAAATGGACCACCGCGGTGAAACGATTTAGTTATAAGCAATAAGCAAAATTAATTTTATCTATAGAACTATAGACATTTCAAACTGGTAAATTGTATTTTTGGGCTTTACATCATACTTTAAAGCACATAAGTTTGTCAGTTACTAGTTATAAAATATTTACTTAATTGCAGTTTACTTTAAAATTCATATTACAGAAAATCATTTTAACATTTCGTCGTTAGCGAAAACTCAATTCTTGAAATAAATTGTATTATCTGTAATTAATATCAAAGGAACAGTTTTTTAAATGCATATCAAAGTACATACGGTACTAACATCAAAAAGGCAAATTTTAAAATTTTTGTTCGTCAGTTTTCTGCTGTCAGTTTGTTTCTGTCAATCTCTGGAACGATTGGGCCTATTTTAACAGGTCTTTCTCTGACAGAAATGTGATCACCTAAGGAATAACTTAGGCTATTTTTTATAGAATAGTTTCTCACCGCAACGTTACTTGTGATTTACAACAACAACCGTGGGTAACACCTAGGTATTCAGCTAGTGTTTTAATAAACTCACACTGTCTAAATACAACAAAATATTTTTCTTTATTTACTTGAATTAATGATGTTTTAAAACCTCTTTATGTTACAAACTTCTTAAGTTTCTGAAAATTATTTTCATTTTAAAATTTAAAGTGTATTGATTACACAATTTGTAAATATTGCTATGTACATCCTAAAATATCCATTTTTATAGTCGTCACAAAATAAGAAAACCGGTTTGACATTTGTCATCGTGGCCTAACTAATACGATTAATTCGTGTTTTTGAGTGCAATTTTTCAATATCAAGTTAAATTTGATGCTTATTTAAGATATGCGTCGTGATAATGTATGGGTAACATAGTAATTAAATAGGATTATGAATTTGATTTTTCAATTTCTTGCATGCGGCATGTCAAATGACAAATGTCAAAACGGGCTTCTTATTTTGTGACGACTATAGTAACGAATTATAGCTATCTTTGACTTCTCAATACAAAAGTGGCTGTAACATACGGACGGACAGACATTCAGACATGACGAATCGATAAGGATTCCGTTTTTTTCCCTTTTTGCTACGGAACCCTGAAAAGGAACGTCACCACTCTAAAACATTGTTTATTAAAATCCTACTAATATTATAAACGCGAAAGTTTGTATGGATATATGTGAGTATGAATGTTTGTAGCTCTTTAACGCAAAAAAAAACTGTCTGAACAGATTTGGATGAAACTTTACAGTAATATAGCTTAAACATCAAAATAACACATAAGCTACTTTTTACTGCAATAATAGAGATACACGGGCGACAGCTAGGTGATTATAAAAGTACATAAATCGTAGATGTCAAAATGTATCACTGTTTATCTCCTGTCAAATCTTCACAGGTTGCGTAACACACTTGCATAGCAACCATAATGATAGTTTGTAAATGGCTTATTTGAAAAATCGGCCACGCACAGGAAAGGGTTCTTAAGTCACCCATAATGGTACGTGGATTTAAAATCGTATCCAATAGATAATTGTTATGTTTACGTATTAATGCGTTAATTTCCAAGTAAGCGCATTTTACAAGTTAAGTCTCTATAACTTCTGAACTAATAAAGTCATCTAATCCGTTATCCTCAAAATACGCGGGTAACACCGCAGGGCGCAGCTAGTGAAACATATAATAATGATTTAATCCTGTCAACAAATCAAACCAATAAAAGTAGAAGTGTGGGAACAGCACACTTTTCGTTTCTCTCTATCACATTTTAACATACGAGAATAAAAAATAAATTATTTGTTCGGGTCAATCATTCATGGGTATGTGTAACTAGAAATTAGAATGTAGATCGTGGTAGCATCCGCACCAGACAGCCGTACAGTCGTTCCGGTAGAGGACAAGAGCCCGTTAACTAGAGCAGTGGTTGTTTGTTTTCCCACGCCTCAACTGCATTGACAACCAATTGAACCGAGACCGATCTGTTGACCGTCCATCGCTCAATAATTTGTTTAATTATCTTTTTACCGTAATAGTAAGAATTCCTTCACCAAATCACTAAATAAACCAATTGATTTAGTCTCTTCGTAAACAGACCCCGTTATAAACAATGAAGTTTATATGTTATTTAAAAAAGGTAACATTTGTTTGTTTTTATTTAGTTAAATTATAATTTAAGAATCTTCAACAAAGGCTATACACAGCTATAACTAAGTAACATTTTTATAGGAGACCAGAGCATGCAAACATTAGTAAATTGTATTAAATTTACTAGTTCTATTAAACCAATGTATTAGATTTCAAAGACTGAAATTATCAATGAATAATCAAAATTACAAACACAGGTCGATTTAATTACAGTATCTTTAATGTACCTGTTTGGATGACTTATTATGACTTAATTTCACTTTTAAACAAAACTAATGTAATTGAAATTAAACTATTTAGTTCTGAAACTATCTTATTGTTAATTATGAAATATATGTATGAGACGAAATTTATCACATTCAAATATAGATTAATTTCCTTCGCTAATTGGAAACCTCTTAAGACGGTATGAGTAGGCCAATGCCTACTTACAACAAAAGTAACTTACCCTCATTAAATTGCTGATAAGTTAGTTTTGTTCTATGTAAGTATGTAAATAAAGAGCTGCAAATAAGTACCTATTGTATAATTTCGAGTATAGACGTTGAAATTAATTTCATCGTTTCTAAAAAGGTACTTTTAGAAAGAAGAATAATCAAATTTCGGTACATCTCTATAGTAATATAGTTCTCCTTTACTGGTATTTAAGAGAGAAGTAATGAGAAATAAATTTTACACAGTTTTTCATCCATTGTTAATATTACTGCAAATCTATTTCGTGATGACCGATATAGGCTGTATCTAATTGAAATAGTGAGTAAAAATGTGTAAATCGCAATGTTATTGGCATGGGATTCTCTTGTAGTCCAATCAAATTAGGGGCTAACCTCGGAATCAGATACAATAAGCTGAAAACTCTTATACACCTTTATTTTGATGTTCTATAAGTTGTCTAAAAAGTCTCACAAAATCTCGTGTCTGCTTGGCAAGTTAATCAAGGTCAAAGTTGACTAAAATCAGTTTTTGCTATTATTTTGGTTTCTGTAACACTGATAATATTAACATGGAATAGAATTGTAGAGACTTAAATTATACAATTTATACAATTTATTACTAGTATTATTAATAAAATACATGTATTAAGCAATGGGAATGTATTAATTCATATCCAGTGCATATACGAGTATGTAAATATGATAGTTTAATATTAAAACTGTTTAATTCTAGCCTTGTCACTTTATGTTTAAAATAAATTAACTGCTAATCTGCAAGAAAAGTCTTTAAAAAAATTACTATCCCAAATTCTGTAATAAGGTGTAACAGAAACTTTACACATATATTACAAAACATTAAAGGTGAAAATTCGCTAGTCCTTTATTATTCCACTTACAACGAAATTTTACAAGTAACTTCATAAAAGTGAATAGCCGAGGAAAAAGTAATCATATTGTCTAAGGTTCTGATTTTCTCCCTCGGAAAATGTCTGGATAATTGAATACAGGAAATTTCATTAATCCGAGGAAATAAAATTGTAACCAACGTAAGATCATGAAAAATATATTGTACCTTGAATAGGAAATTATTACTGTTTCACTTTTCTTATGAAATCGGCCAAATCCGTGTCACGGTTCCGTAGTCACCTATAAAGGTATATTTAATATTGTATCGAATAGACAATTGTTATTTAACATTATTTCTTTATTTTTGTACGAAGTTTTCCGAGTGGATTTTACAAGTTAGACCCTTAAAACTATTAAAATGAAAAAGTTATTAAAACCGCTATAGGTTTCCTTGAAAATTCAATATATGGGCTACTATCATGATTTTTTTGAGCCAGCCGTTTGGTAAAGCCAAATTACGCCCTGTTTTAAGAAAAATATGCGCTTCCAAGTTGAATAACTCATAAACTGATACCTAAATAAAAAAAATGGTTTTAGAAACCTCACTATGAAAAAGACCCATCTAATGATACGACGTGAGAAAAAAAATCATCCCCACTTTACATGTAGGCACCCCAAATAAAAATATTTTAATTTTTTTATTGTAGCACTTTGTCCACGTAATTACGACACATACTCATGCAATGCAAAGTTTTATCTTTCTAGCACCAACCGTGTGGGCGGTAAATCGAGGACGGACGGACATGGCAAATCTATAAGGGTTCCGAGTCATTAACTACGGAACCCTAAAGACAAATCAGTGAGTAAGTTATCAAGATATAATGAATATTTGAGACGATATTGCAAGGAGTTCTTTACAAAACTAGTGTAAATATTACACAAAAATAAATAAGTTATTACAATATGGGTCTTTTTTAAACGAACCGAGTACATAGTCCCAAACTAAGCAGAGCTTGTAATTGTGTTATGGATACTAGACAACTGATATAAATACATAAACATACTTTCTCTTTTTGTACATACATACATATTATGCCTACATAGAAGATACCCAGACTAACTAAACCAGTTTCATCATGCATGAAACAAGTTTCGTAATGTAAATCCAGCTTTAATTATCTCTATACTTTTAATATAGAGTACCCATTAAAAACGCTACTGAAATATATCCTTTCAAAATATGCTCAACCGTTGACTTTATGATGATATTAAAATAAGTGAATACCCAAGTAAATACGTAATAAAATAACATTTTCTGTTGGTCTCGCAACTTTTAACAATTGGGTAAAAAGCTACCTACGCAGGTCTCGTCTGAATAAAAAACGTTCAGAGTTACAATCAAATAATAAAAATACATCCCCCTCTTTACCTTATTCAGAAGAGTCAGCAACTTCACGTTCAGTCCCAAATAATATTAAAGTCACGTTGGTAAACTTATTTGCGAATCCGTAAAACTTGTTATCAACAGTTTTTTATTCAATTTTATCTGTTATTTTTTTATCTACTTTAAATACTCGTTTTATTATTGAAAAAGAAACTCCTAAAGCTACTTACTTATTTATAATAAAGTATTATTAAAGGGAAATATAACATGCATTTAAGAACTTCATTAACACTATGAATAGTCTTTTATTTTATCGAATAAAAAAATTAAAATTAGATAATTTTGCTTAACAATAACAGTTCTTGAAAATAGTTACATGTGTCCACAAAACAATTACATACGCAATTTGGTTTTTTTATTACATTATTTATAATCAACAATCTATTTATTTAAGTTTCTAGAACGACATGTCTAAAACACGTTTTGATCACCCACGTGAAAGTCTACGTTTTCGGCAACATTCACGATACAAAGAGGTTCTTTATGAGGCTGTACACGAACGTCGCGTAGGGCGGTTGACGCGACACTGGGCGGGCGGACACACACAAGACTCGCAACCACCCGCCCTTGCGAAAAGTTCATGGCAACAATGTGACTTTCTTCAGTGACATTATTACATTTCAATCGTGTTGTATGTTTGTTAAATAAATACGCCTTTATTTCTCTTGGGTGCTTAACAATTTGTTACATAAGCTTTAAGGGTAATACAGTGGTCAGCGATTGAACACCCCAACTCTCTTATTTATTTTTTGTTAAGCTTACGCACTTTATGTTAATATTAAGCAAAATGTTTACAGTAATAAATTTTGGACTAGGTAATAGTCTTGAGTGACGTTAAAGCGACGGAGTTATTTGTTTTATTTTGTCAGCAATTAATCTACGTCAAGACAAAAACTCATGCAAAACGAGATGTTGCTATCATGTCGACTCTTAAATTTATTTACAAAAAGTAATACAAGTATCGTATCTTCCATCCTAATTATATTATAAACGCGAAAGTTTGTAAATATATATAGCCGGTTCCAAAAATAACGGGTCAGTCACATAAACCAATAACGGGTCAGTCACATAAACCCGAATATCTCCCGAACTACGTATGCCATCCTAATGAAACGAAGACTGTTCAATTGAGAATTTAATTATACAGATAAAAAATAAAATAAAACTTAGTTACACCCACAATATTAATCTTAAATTAAAAAAAAACTAAAGTAGTCATATTTTTCTTAAAATTACATTTTTTTATGATTGTTTTTTTGCTGTTTTTCATCACTTTCTTCATTTAATACTTTGTATTGCCTCCACGTGATGAAGCCTCCAGTGATGAAACATATATACGTTTATTATTTTTTCACTCTAAAACTGCTGAATGAATTTTGATGAAACTTGCCAATAATATAGGTTACATATCGGAATAATTGCCGAGGGCAAATGCTAGTACTGTATAAAGTATTTTTTTTTTTAAAGACTTCACAAGTTCACATATTATTTCCCCAACTTTCTTGTGTAATTACTAGTGCGTCATTTATCGCTATAGCTAATGTTCTTTCTTATGCTCTAGACTATCTGTGTACCAAATTTTATTTAAATCAGTTCAGTAGTTGACGTGAAAGCGCGACAGACAGACACACTTGCTTTCACATTTACAATGTTAGTAAATATTTAGTAAAGAAACGTAATTCACCATCACATTTTCTAATGAATTGTACATCCTTTAAAATTTTCATCAGTAAGTGTGTAAGTGATTAATCAATAAATTAGACACTCAGTTTTATCAACTAACAAAAGAAATTGAATAAATTATGAAACTATTTTCTTCGGTAAGCGAACTCTCACATAATAAGTGCGCATGACGTACTCGTAGGTCGCGTGAAGGTCACGGTTGCATCGACGTAGCCACTCAACAGAGCTTAATAGGCTTTGTTGTCATATAACTTTGAACACTTTAGGTGTTTGAAGTTATACGCAACTAATTAAAGGATTTGACTCTTGTGACTCTGCAACAAAGCCAAGGCCTATTCAAAGTGTATTAAACTCCACGCTATACTCGTACAAATGAAACGACCTAAGGCTGTAAGATTTAAAAATGTTACGTACTCGAGTTTTCAACTTATGTTGAAGTAAAGTAAGATGAAGATATTTTATATGTATCGATAATGTATTTATAATAATAAGAAACAGATTAATAAAGCTTGTATCAAAAACAATAAAAATAAAACAGTAATGAGAAACAAAGAGATTTGAACAAGAAGTTAACAACCAAATTATTTAACTTCATCTAAGTTTTTTAGAAACTAACTTCATGGAAAAAGTATAAGGTCATCAAATTAAATAAACGAGCTGAACTTAGTATTTTGTTTCGTCCCAAAAATATTTGTTCAAAAGTTCGTAGCAAAAATTTCACTTCAAAGTTCACTAACTAGAACCGCTGTGGGTGCGATGTTGTGCACATACTTAATTATGTTAAATAATGAAAATATAAGATATTTACAATTATTATATATCTATTGATACTTAGGAAATATACATCTTTATATTATGATTTACTAGATTAGATTAGATTAAGATATTAATTTAAAAAAATGTCGCTTGTATGATAACCTATATTTCTGCTATATGCAATCTGCATTCATCGCAATTAATACTCTTAACAGTTATGACTGAAATATTGTTAGTTAAAATATTACATTTTTAAACTAATTATGTTAACATGTGGAACTATTTACTTACATTTATGTATGGGATCAAATGTTTGTATGGTCCTCAAATATTTGTTTCATAGTTTGGGTGTTTTCTATGTATGTATTTACAAAATAAAGTATGTTTATGTATTTATAGCAGTTGTCTAGTACCTATAATACAAGCTTTGCTTAGTTTAGGACTAGATGGCTTTGTGTGTAAGCTGTCCCAAATAAAAAAAAAAATTGAATCTTGCTACGAATATTAATACGTTCGTATGTACATTATGTTTCTGTAACTATTAAAGTAATTTTGACAGTAACTAGTAATAAATAGTTTCCATAAAGTTACTCCAGCTATTCGAATATCGACGTAGTCTCCACCGTAGCGCATTGTCTGGTATTGTGTTGTAGGTTGTTCACTCGTGTCGGGTATGTTTGTAGCTTTTGTGGTACGAGTTTGTATATACAGTTGAAACTGAGAACTTAATCCAATACCTAGTATCCTTAACCTAAACGTACCTATTTAATATTTCATTGAACGTAGTGTGTACACAAAAACTATTGGTTTTAGAATATATTTTTTTGACTGCACACATGGCAAATAGTCCCTTACCATCTTTTATGGAAAAAAGTTGTAAACCATCACAAGAGTTGATTGATTGACAGTGTCCACCACTACTTCAACTGCTCAATTTAAGTTAAAATGTGTTTCTATCAATCTAAAATGATATCAGTTTAATCGAAGCCACTTAAATATACCGAAGCTTAGTTCTCCCATGACTGCCTGAAAATCTTGCTTCTAATATAATAATCCGCCGCATCTGTCTGTCTGTTTGCGATAACCTCAAAAACCACTAAACCGATTAAAAACAATATTTAAAAAGTAATATAAAAATTGAACTTGAATAAAATAATGACTTACTTACATTGCACAACATTTCAGGGCAAAATTAATGTCTAATTATGACGCTGCATGTAGATGTTAAACGCCAATAAAGTGTTTTCAGACAACACTATATGATATCGTTGTAATATACTTGCAATATACTCGTATAGTTATTGTGAACACACCTGAAATCATTTATGAGGTTGACACTTTTCTAGACAAGGACACAGGGACGTTTGAATACAGCGCCGCCGTCCTCACGTAACACTTTTCTATTTTCGTTTATTTGCAGTAACAATTTCAGCTTTATAGCATTCGGGGCGGATTTCTGTCAATAATATTAAAGAAATTTACGACCGAATACCTTTTAGATAAGTTGACGTAAAACAAGATATGGTATCTCGACACGCAGATGCTTTTCACATAATATAAAATGGTTACCACAATTTTTTATGTCTGTACTTGATAGGAAACGTTAGATTGTTGGTCATTGTGAGTTGTATTTGAATTCATAGCTTCTAAAATGAAATTATCATTTTAATGAACATTTTTGTCTCAAGAATATCTTTTTTTATGGAACAGAGGACAAATGGCGGGTCACCTGATTATAAGAAATTGCCGGATCCCATGAACGCATTCAACTCAAGACTTACAAACACGTTACCGGACTTTAAGAAAGGAATACATTCTTTTCTTGCAGCTTTGAGGATCATAATAATATATATATATATAATTAAATATATCCTCTTTTTCTTCTTTGTTATTGAATTTCTGGTTATACCCAATTTAAAAGTATACAGCTCCACACAAAATCTAATTTTTAACTTCTTTAATATACTTGCGATATCTTTGTGTATTTTACGCATTGTAAAACACTGTCAGACATACCTGATAATGCCGACTTATGATACGAAATCATCATCTTGATTTGTCCCACGTTGTCGTATACTTCTCTCTTGATAACCTTTCAGCTGACATCTTTCAGATAACATTCAGACCAACATCATTCACAAACCTTGAAAATGAAAACAATTCACAAGAAGATTGTTCCTTGAACCGAGCTTAACGCTTGTCTGTCTTTGAAGTGAGATATAATATGTAAACGTCGTATGACCTGAGTTGGAATGTTCTTATAAATGACTTAACGAGAATAGGTAGGGTAGTTTATGTGTTATATGTATTCTGAAATAGTGTTTTTTTTTGTTACATGCCAACAATGTTTATTTTTTTTCGACTCTGTGATATTAACTATTTTATTTACAACTAAGTTCACCCCGTGATTTTATATATATGTATAGCTTCTTGATTATTCCAATATACACGGCTTTGGTTCAAAAGCTCCCTTGATACGCTCTAACTGCTTTTAATTAAAATGAAACAAACAATCTAGGTAACTATTATGCTATAAGAACCTATTTAGTATCACTCTATGAATACCCTTTCATATTGTTGTAAGAATCTTATTCTGCTTCATTACATGCCGGTTAAATATACAGTTGCATGTATTGCTACATAAAATAATATGTACGAAAAAAAGCCATATCGAATTGATAAGTCGTTACAACATTCCTATCGTTATTATAATCTGTATGAGCCGTATCAGAAGCCGAAATAAATTACTCTATATAGAACATTAATGTTAGTAGACACCCGCTACGTAAGCTCGTAAGAGTGTAATAAAACTATTGAGTATTTCAATAGTAAAAACTTCATGTTCCCGCTCTCACGTCGAGAAATACTTTTGAGTAAGATTTCACTTATGCTTCTATTAAATTTTAAACTTGTTAGGCGACATTCATTCGAATTTTTATTTCTAATAGCTGTCAAAGAAACCAAGTATCTTGAAAATCGTAACTATAGGTACACACTAATAAGGTAATGAATACATTATGCTAGGCGTGACAGTAGCTTGCCAATTAGGTACTAAAGTGGATATTTTCTACGAAACGTACAAGGAGAATGGAATAAGACAGGTTACTATTGTATTAGTTTAATGATAGAGTAGATTCTAATTTTATATGGGGTTTATTAATAGATGTTAGAAGTTAAAGCAGCAAGTCTTTTCAAGTTTAACTAAACAAATTTAAGTTTGGTTTGGTACATATCACTCTGCCTAGGTGGGTTGATGTCAAGTTTTCCTTCCCTTTAGTCTGACTCTTAGGACATTCACGTAGATTACTGTTTTCGTAAAAAAATAAGTACAAGATCTTTTTTATTGTACACCAATTCTGTCTACTCCTGATATAGATCGCTTAACAGTTACTTAGTCATATTTCTTGCTTACATTCTCATGCCTTCCTTAAAAATTCTATTGGGAAAAAGGTGTCAGTGTGGTTTCAATTTGTTTTAATTAATAGCATGTAGTGTTCTTAATAGCAGTAATTAAACGGCACATATCGTATGAAGTAAAGAAGCGGTCTAAGCGAGCTCTACTTGAAATTTTATTCACAATATAAGGGTACTTATTTCTGAACACTAAACTGAAATTATGCAGCCAAACTACTTGAGAATCTTTTAAGAATTTGTATTTTCTAAGTGGAAAATCAGTATAAAACTGGAAGTTACGATGCAATTATATGATGAAAATTATTTGATTACCACCAGGGTTATCTAATTGTGAAGAAGCATGAAACTAAGCATAATAAGCCATCGCCTTTTCGTGATTACTTTTAGTTGAATAGTATAGAGAATTTTAATTGTCCACTGTGCTAACAAGTAAAATATTAATTAAAGTTTATTATGAAATTGTACAAAGTCGTAACTAGTAAATGCTTAGTATTAAGTGCATGCTATTTTCATTTGGAAATAGGTTTAGGCATTAATATTCTATCAAAGAAAAAATATCTCATATGCAAGACATATTAACGATTTTAGTACAACTTTTAGTGTCGTCGTAAAAAAATACTCGTATTTGTCTAGACATCAGAATAAGTATTCAGTTTTACTTACCAATTACAATCAAAGTTTGGCAATTTTATTAAATTAATTTAATCGATGTCTAGCCTATTAGACCAGGGTCGATAACTTTTGAAAACAAAATAAATTATGGTAGGATCAAACCCATTGAAAAAGGAGGAGAATATCATAAAAATTAAAGGAAAAATAATTTACGGGCGATCTGAGGTAGGGAAGGGGAAGGGGGCAGAGCTTTTAAGGGTAAAAAATGCCGAGCGCGATAACACAATTATGCAAAATAAAAATTATTAGGTAATGAAATAAATACTTTTTTGATCTCTTTACACACGCAAAACCAGTTCTGATAAGTTTACCAACCAACCAACCCAAAGGACAAGTACAGAAAGTTGCACGAAACAGGATATTGTGGTTATTGTGGACATACATGTACTTGCAATACGAGAGATAAGTAACAAGAAACAGCATCAAACTGGACCTAGATGGCACCGGATACCAATGTACCTCAGGGGAAAACTCATAATTGATTCTAGGTATCGCTTTGCGAAGCTTCACGCACGACCAGAGTGCTCACCACAGTTTCTACCGGTCAATTAGAGTAAATAACACAAGTACATCGTACTTTTGAAATAAAAAGTATTGCTGACATGGATGAATGACATCCTGATTGAAGTATCTATTCATTAAATGACATAGGCAAAACGCGTTCCAGTTTTGTCACCATGAATAGGTATAATAAATATAATTTTATATAATAAAATTATATAATAATTATGTACCTAAAATAATATGGTTGTTATGTACCTAAAATATGATCTAAGATCGTAGATGAACTACAATGTGTGAGTTAATGCAAAAGTAAGCATGAATTTCACTATATTATGTTTAAAAAAATTCAAGAGCGCGTTTATAATTTAGGTACTAAATAATTTGCGAAGAAAGCAATATTGTGATGTAAAATAATAAGCTAATGTTTAAATGTAGATTCAAAAGCCCCGATCACATTATTCTTTACAAATAAGTATCATTACATTATTCACAAGTAGGTAAGTAGACAGCTCAATGCGACAACATTAATTAATGACATATTCGTGATGTTAATTGGTGAATGTTTACTGTAAATAACTGTACAATACGAGTATAATCAATTATGTTAAACTCTGCCGTAAAGAACAAATAGCAAATTATTAAATCTCATTATACGTACATGGTTGTTAGTTATATGAGTTATAATGAGTTTTGTTCGTTTGATATTTTTAAGCATAACGAATCAAATCATTTAAACACTCCTTCCAAAATCCCGTTATTTCTTAACATTTTGTCTCTCACATACTGCGAACTGTGAATTTAAAAATAATTAATAATTTAACAGATATTTTTGTTTACCCGTTCATTCTTACCTAGAATAGGCTATTACTCTTAGAATTGTTGTAAATCACACAAAAACTATTAAATATATTGTTAAGACCAGAATATAAAAATAACCTATCTAGATGATGCTGCAAATAACACAAAAGGTATTGTTAACAGTGCCAGTTACAAATAAATGGCTAGGGTTGATAGTATAATTTAAATAGTGTATGGCGTATAATGTTAGGATTTGCTTACCGACACCAATTTCTTGGGACATATTGCTTCCATTGCCTTGAAATCAGTGATAGTAGCTATTGTGTTCGTTTACGTGTTCTAGGCATTCGCTTATCTAATACTCAATTGACTATTGTAGTACAGTAGCGACTACCTTATAATGTTTAAGTTTTTTTTTTATACTGTTTTGTATAGTTCTACGCATATACTAAAGGTGTACAACGAACCGATCCTATTGATTGATTGAAGTTTTTGAAATGTAAAAGTCTTATCTTTTCACTTCGGATGTTTTCAATCTCCCCCATTTCAGGATGGCTATTTATTTTAAGTAAAATTACAGAGGATACAGTCCACAATTAGTCGTTCTAGCAGTAAATTGTTACGAGTACATAAACATTTATTTTATGTGTCATCGGGAAAAGAAAAAAACTATAAATGAACTTAAACAAATGTTTCTTTTTACTAATATTATAAACGCGAAAGTTTTTCAGTATGTGTGTATATTTGTTGCTCTTTCACAAAAAAACTACTAAACGGATTGGGATGAAACTTAGCAGTAATATAGTTTTCTTTATATCAATATAACACTTATGCTACTTTTTTACTGCATTTAATCGAGATACACGCGGGCGGAGCGACGGTGAAAGCTAGGTATTCATAAATTAGCTGTAAACATAATCTAATAATTAAATATTATAAAAGATATCGAGTTACAAATATTCCAAGGTGACGAAGGCGCGTCTAATTAAGTTATTTAAATCACGCCATGAAAGGTCTAAGCCTCCTGCTGGAAATATGCGTCAATACATAAGTACTTATTGTATTATCTATTAGTGAGAAGTTGTTATGGTTGTGATGATGGACATCGATTGTTGGCATCATCAGCCAGGGTCGCCGTCCAAATGTCGGTTTTGTGCCCACAAAGCCTAGGAGATGCAAATTGTAGCCTTACTATCTAGCTCCGAATGCGCTACCAGAATTTACATAGGAATAGACGTGGCAGTTAAACTAATTCGCAACGAAGGCTAGAGAGGTCTGCCGTGATACTTTTGGTAAACATTCTATTCTGTCTTCGCTGTACCATACCAGATGATTGGGTACAGACGCAGGTCCTGAATGTCCGTTCATAACTCGAATGAAACGTTTACGAACAAAATTTGCATAAACGTTCCACTACGTTAGTGAAAATCTAATTTTAAGACCCAGATTCTGAAGTTGAGGGAAAATTGCTGCGATGTTTTCATTCACAGATAACTATGTAAGAGTTACTCAAAAGTATCTTGATGACTTTTTTGAACTTGTATTTTTCAAATCTGCTCTCATATCTATCTCTCTCAAATATATTTGAGTATGAGATAAGAAACTTACAAACTGCTTCACTGAAAGATCGATTGACCTGCAGCCGAAACCGTTGGGTCGACAAGCATGAAATTTTGCTTATTTTCGCGTTAAATGATGAAGTACGTATTAAAATGAGAGTTGAAAATTTATATGTGACTTCGTTATTTTTGATAGTAGCGTTACTAAACATGAAGAGTATTAAGTTTAATTTTTGTAAGCAATTTAATAGTTAAGGAATACAAAATTACTAATAGTAAATCTGTTAGGCCTTGCAGAATGAAACAGCAGACAAATTACCTAATTCACTAATTACTCAATATTATCGGTTAAAGTTCACATAGTTTTAATGTGTAATCTGAAACATAGTATTGCATAAATACGATTTGTCTAAAATGTTTCTCTTAAAATTAATTAGGTAGACGGTCAGTTAGTTTTGAGTCTTGACAAGAAGCGTGGGTTGTGCAACTTCTATTTGGTGACGCAGAGAACCCGCAGCCACACGCCTGCGCGCGCGCCGATTACTGCATTAACCTTGGACTGCAAAAATGGACTAGTAAGCAAGCGAATGGTTCATATTACAAATAGGTAATGAGGAACATTATTTGGTAACTGTTATTTTGATCAATTTATTTTAAAGAACTAGGGAGTTGGAGAGTAAAAAAGGTATTTTTCATACAAGTATATGCTTTATTTATATCATTGGTACATACATTTAATTTATAAATTCATTACTTCAAAACTGTGAATTTTGATAATTTTTTGACGTAGATTATAAGTATAATGCACTTACGAGTATATACATAAAATATATTATAAGACTTTCAAGTTTATTTGATCAGGGCATTATTTTTATTCACATCTTTGGGTATTACCTCTATCAAAAACTTTATTGAAATGTATGTACAATGTTGGTTATAAACTAAAACTAAAACAATGAAACTAAAACAATGAACCTAAAACTAAAAACCTTAATAAAATATAAAATTATAACTAAAATATATCGTTAAAAGGAGTCCCTTTAGGCATGGTTCCGAAGATACTGGCAGCGTTCCCCCTTTGAATAGCTAGACTAATTCTTTGACCGAGGTAACTGCCAGCTCTTCGGTCTCCTGTGATGTCGACTAATCTTTTTGCTATTTCCTTGAAAAGCTTAATAGCGCTAGGACCCCACGGCCCAAGGGTCTCGACACCGAATGGGACAAAATCATATTCGGAGCCTAGACCCCTATATTTCGATGCTTTAGCTTTTTCAGCCGCTTCACATGCCGCACCAGCTCTGTTGTTGGTTCCATGTAGATGGGAAGGGGCCAGCGTGTCTGAACAGGTTGCATCCCATACCAGTACCCGGCCCATCTTCCATGGAATCTATCTACATAATGGACAATGTACTTGAATTCATTTCATCATCAATTTTCATTTCGCAAAATGAATTTTCCAGGACGCCATAGTATGGGCACTATGCTGCAGTGTCTGCATTCGCGACGAAGATTATGATCACTACTCTTGGATTCTATTAGTATTTCCATAAAGCATACCTTGTAGAGTCATTTTTTGAGGTAAAAATATATATTACATTAAGAACAGAAAAAAACAATTTAGCTCAGCAAAATTATTCAAAAATTAACCGCTGAACTCTTCTGTCTGAAGTTGTGCCAATTTAGTCCGACCCATTCACTTATCTCAAAATCGGTCCATAGTTATACGTTTATAAACGTACACTAAAATCTACAATCTCGATTATATGCTACATTTATATTGACACATAGATCATTCGCCGATAATATTGACAATAAAATATAATTTGACATTGTATCATTATAACAGAGTAACATTGAAGCCACTGTTATTTTTGTCCGTATCTTAAAAATTGCCTAAGGCACTACTTTTTTATCCATACCAATATTATAAATTCGAAAGTTTTTTTGTCTATTTATTACGCTTTCACGGTTATAGCGCTGCACACGATTTCAATAAAATTTTGATGATTTCACATCTAGGACAGACATTCTGTGATGGTTCTCTTTGGTTATTTACGACATTATCAGGCTCTGTCTAGTTTAGTAAAATTAACAACTCTATCTAAACCACGCAGTTAGAAACAACTATTTGGTTATATACCTAATGTATGTTCTTTTTATCAACGATTATAATCTATTAATAATTTGCGCGTATATGTTGCTATACTTTAACTTGTAAGAGAGGTCTTTGATAAACTTTCTCTGAGTAAATGATGTTAAACGCGGATCTAATTCCACATCAAATTAGCGAAAGTTCATTAGTGAAATCTCTTTAGTTTAATATGGGTTGTTGGTTCATTGAAATATCGGTTTCTGTGTCTAACTGACATTGCAATGAATCAACAACCCATATTATCCCACTGCTGGGCTTGGTTCTTCTCTCAGAACAGGGTTAAGGCCATACGTCCCCACGCTGGCCGAGGGCGGGTTGGCGACCGGCAAGACACGTTGTGACTACGTAATCTTGCTGTTAGATGTTTTTTTATTGGTTGTTTTTCCAACTAAGCTTCAGGATTTCTATCTAATTATAACAACCGGGACCGACTGCTTAACGTGAGCACCAGATTGGTTTGAAGGTGACGTCGTTGTTTGCCCTCGGTGATTGTTTCCAATTACCTAAGGTCTCTCGACTATGACCGCTTCTTAACCGATATGTAATTGTTTTGAATAATTAATATTCAAGATGTAATATAGTTGTCGTTCATTGTCTAAAAACAATCAACACCAACCAGAGCAGATAAATAAAGTGATTTTGTTCAGAAATACCAACACAATGTAACTCTACCACAAATTTTAACAGCTATAAATATTTCAATATTACCTCAGTCAAGGCTATCACTGAGTTTTCTAGTGTATATAGTAATATTTGAGATATAAATTAGAAAACACAATGATATATCGGACAATATTTGTAAAAAAAGATTTAGATTAATTTTTTTTAGCCTAGATTCAACGTGGAAAAATAGGGTTAAGTAACTCAAAATTTCAATGTTCACTTCAGTACATCTGTACATCTTTAAAACTTCCTTGTAACTAATATACTTTTTGAAAATAAAAATACTACAAGAGTATGCATTTATATATCAAAAGTATTATAAATCCTAACTCATACATTATACTGTTTCATATTTATAAATATCAACAATTCATTCTGTAACTTTACAAGGAACATAAAAAACAGATATTGACTCAGATGTTTTGTAACATTTTTATATAACAAAAACGATCGACGCCCCCCGCTATGGGCTCTTTAGACACTTTGAAGCCCAAATAAAGGCATAAAATTTGACCAAGATGGCAATTGTGTTGTCGGTTGGAGTCAAGTGTATGGTTCAATAACACAAAACATTGTAAACAGGAAATCATAGTTGACAGATAATGGGTTCGATTAAGTGTTGGCTGTAAAATAGATAGTTCGTTCGCTACATACGCTTGCTTTTTTATGGTCTTTCGAGTTCAATACGATTCCAAGTGGTTTCTGTAAATGAACCGGTTTTTTGTAAAACAAAAAATATTGTTTTTGTGTACCTTGTCTTCATATGCAAATACTGATAATAAAAACATTTACTTATGTCCAGATAAACTGTTGTACATATTAATATATAGATATACACAAGAAATAAATATAATGTAAGATATAAATAAGTACTATTATAATCTGAATTTAGTTTAATATAAGTTGTTTTTAAAATTTATTTACCAGTGTGTTCGACAGATGGCGCTGTTAGGTTTTGTTGCATCGCGATAGCGGTTCATTAACAGCAACATTATACATAGTTTTAAGAAGGTGTTATTTTTTGAAGAACCTATTCTGTTCGAAGAATATACGTGTTTGTTGATAAAAACAGTAGTATTATTTCTCGCCTACGGAACCTTGAATTTTGTTCAACTTAATTACATTTAGAAATAAGAAAAAGGGTAATTATCTTTAATGCTATGTAGGTACATACATATTGCAGAGACATGTTATGTTTGGGAAATATTTAAAGTTAATTAAAATTATTATTTTTTGTTTCTACTTGTTATCATTTGAAGTAATTATACATAAGTAATTACGAATATTTGTTATCAATTTTGTTTTAATATTTATAAATATTTTAGTTTTTAGGATTGTGAATAAATATGTAATCGTGACATTATTATAACACAGGACGGATATCAATGAGGATACAATCTGCAGACTGAGACGACAATAGCTGTGAAAGAAGAACGAAGCCGTCGTTCCCAGTTGTCAGGAACATCTATAGCAATCGTTATTGGGAAGTCAGTGCACCGTGAAAATATACTGACAACTAGTTCAATCTTAAAATTCCTTTGTTTGCCCTTAAGGTTGCGGTTTATCTAACTTTTACTAAGATGGCAAAATTATAATAGTTACTCATGGGTAATTGACCTAAGGTTGTGGTCGTAACTAAAACGTGTCAGTACTTCACACCAAAATTGTTCGGTCGCCGACCAACAACACTTCATTCAACGCCCAGATATTGATTTTTTACGTTAAAACTTTTTTATTTGTGAATCGCTATTCTGTGTTTTATTTAGCCATTATTTAAACTTCGAATTTATTGCAAATTTAAGTAAAAATACGTATATAGGTATATGAAAAAATAAATAATTTATGTAATTAGGAAAGATAATGTGAATGAGGCTTTTAATAATTGATGCAAATATGATATTGGTTTAGATTGTGTAGATAAAAATAAAAATGTCTTTAGAGAGTTTAAAAGTATTTTACAGTATTGAAATGCGAAAATTGCAAAACATATAAAATAATCATCAAAACACTAAAATCTTAAAATCGCAATTCAAATTAGAAAAGGATTCTCCGTTACAGTCACGCACGACGTGGTGTACGGCGAGTCACATCGTCAGTTGTCTATGAAGTGTGACGAAATGAATGTTTGATGTAAAAATTGATTGACTATGAGATTTTTTGATTTGGCACTTTAATTTACATCACTCTCACAATTCTCAACTCTTAATAGGATACGCTCATCACGACAACTTTTGAATTCGGCATAACACTAAATAAGCATGTCATACAAGACCGTATACTATTATAAATTGATGAGTATCTCCCTAATTTAGTTTTATAGAACAAAAAGTAGGTTAAAGAAAACAATATAGCTTACGATTGGTGCGATTCTAAAATGAACAAAGAGATACATACAAAAACAAGCTTGTTATCTTCAATTAGTTTTTGAAGAGTGCCTTCTGGACCAGTACCTTTGAAAGAGAGCAATACAGTTGGGTGGAAGCGGTACAACAACAATCCGGCTTACAAAAAAAACACACTTAGCGCTCCAGTGCCCCATGAAACTGAGATGGTCCGAGGAGAAAAAACTCGAAAGGGTTAGGTTTCTTACCAGTCGTGACCACCGGACACTGCCTTCATTAAATACGAGACCATGGTAATGGGTCTGTAATTGAATATTGACGCCAATAAAAAGTTATAAATTGTATTCCGTGATTAATATTTAACTAAATATTAAGTACAGAAAGCTGCGACAATTATTTAATGATTTTCGTTAAAAGTGTTACGCTAAACCTATAAACTTAGACTATAAACAAAGATCAGTTTAAATGTAAAATGAATATGTACCTACTGTACTAACCTAAATAGAGCATCAAAATATATTGTTCCGGTCATTTTGACTTACTTATTATGAACAATTAATGTTTTAAAAGTACAACAGTTAAGAGTAAGTGGAGCCGGCATGCGCATAACGACAACCTGTCATTCCTACACTTCTACGGACGGATCCCTACGCGTCAGCCCGTCTAAACAAAGGTCAACCCTAACTCAAACAGCCTGAATAATTTAACGCGCTGGGCCACCAAACAAACGAACAACGAACCGCACTTTGACCCTTTATTTTGAATTGAATAAAAAATCTTTACACTGAAGTAAGGTATGAAAAATTAAATTAGTAAAACTGTGAGAATTTGATGCCTGACGTGAAACCCGTTGAAGTTGTAATGCGTACTGTTACTTATCGTCAGTGTCTGTTAGAGACGCGGCATTGTATAACTGTATCACTGCCGTTTTCTTAAAAAACAAGTCGCTTGTTTTACTCCAGCCCTCTATTAGCACCGATTAAATTTAACTAAAATATAATTGCATTTGAAGTAATTGGTTAATATCCTGTTATAAAGCATATACTAATAATTCTTGAAAATCTCAAATATCAAGTCATTTGGAAACAGTGAAATAGCGGTGTAAGTCGATCGTCTGAGTCACTGATTCGACTTCCGTTCATGTCGCCACGTTCTGGGAAACTGGCTCTATCCTCACGAAAGCAAACTCATATTTTACTCATTGCAGACGTGATTCACTGGTTGTGTGACTAATTGTTTTTAATATAAATTCGGTATATTATCTTAAATCAAATCAATACTTATTTATGTTTTTTTTTTCAGAATAAGGAACAAGAAATTATTGACTGGCATGCATGTATTGAGGATCATAAGGAAGTGGTAAGTGAACCTTATAAGTATAACTTATAGTATAGTACAATTATAGTAGTATTTTGCATTGTGAATGTAGAAAGTAAAATCAACACGCAATGTTATAATTACATTGATCGTTCAGTGAAGTGAAAGTAACGTGTAACTACTTTGGTAACAAGATATCAATTGGCACGAATATTTGGAATAGGTTTAAACAAAATACGTGTTTAGGGTTTTCAATTTAATGAAATTCAATTAAAAGTTCGCGTTGTGTTAATATTCCGTCAATCATCCTCAATTATTTTGTTACTTAACTTTCTAAAACAATGTAGGTAGTATTCACAGAAATAGATAGATACAACCCGAGTTAAAGATTAGCAGGAATCGTTTATATAAATACTTTTTATTTGGAGATGAAATACGATAATTAACGAACTATGAGTATTACGTAATGAGGATTGATATATCATAGTATTTTAGGTTAAGGCTTTCGCAATAATTTTCGACAAGAAGATACTTTTTTTATTGAAGTACCTAATTCATGTATAAAGTATACTTAAAGGTCAAAGGGTCCCAAGGAATCATGCGTTCCAGGAAAATCGCGATGAGTTCTCTCGTTAAAACATTCTCAGTATCAGTAAGTACAGAATTTGGTTCATAGTAGAGCGAGTAAATATGTTTACCGAGTTTAGATATCGAGGGAATTTATCCCTTGTAAATATATTATTTTATTCCAGCTATCTTTTACGACGTATATATGTAGTGTAACTGACTTCGATACGACGAAGGAGGTTTTGTTCGTATGAAATGAGTACAATCTCTCATATATATTTCACCTCAACATAATCTAGTAACCAAATTAAACAGACTATGTCCTCTTAAGGCTAACTTCTCCCGCTATATAAACCACTAGTCCGAGAACCCAGAGCCGCCAGACCTACGTCATTAGTGCAAAACTGAAATTTTCAGGACTATTAGTACAATGTTTTGCTAAGATGTATGCGTACCCATTAGCTTGAAAGCGTGGCCGTTTCTGAGGTAGCGCGAAGTACAGATGGATAAAAACCTTACTTACCTACGTTAAAGGTGCAAAGCTAGTATTTACATATTTTTTCAAGAATATTATTTAAAATTAAAATTACTTCTGCCAGACGTCTTGAAAGTTGTGAAAAAATTAGGTAAACTACGTTATAGTAGCAAACCTAAATTTTATACATATTATCTAAGGTACTATTTTAAGACCCTTTGTATGGCCAGACCAATCCGAAGGGCCAATCATCCCCCCAGACACCTTTAAATATTTGTGGTAATTAGGAAGCTGAGGTATATCATCTTTGGTATTATTTCAAGAATAGAATTGTAAAATATTAAATGGTTTTTACACGCTTTTGATTAGCTTCACATGTATGTTTATCGGTTCAAATTTAAATGTGGATTTTAAACTTTAATTTTAAATCTAAATATTTTCTGTTTGTAAAAGGTAAAATTCATTTTGTAAGGTAAGTAAAGTCTAGTATTTTACCACTTTCTTGTTTCTAATTCAGCGATGTATATAATGCAGCATGACGTCAAAGCAGACCGACATATTAATACATAAGTAATAACATAAAAATACTTGATATAGATATATGTACATACAGTTTTTAATTAATGTAGACTTATAGTTTTTTTTATGTAGGTTTTTTGGCTTAAATATCGTTGCTTTGGATTTAGACAGTTAAGCAGACGCTTCCAAAGGGTCTTGTGACGAAAAACATTCACTCTCTTAAAAAAAATTACTTGAACTTTAAATTTTGTGGAAATGGTTTATTGAAAAATTATCGAGCACTAAGCGAAGAAATTGTACTCGCTTTAAAAGAACATTAGAAAAAAGTACATTTTGGAGATACAGGTGGGATACTTGACACTTCTAGTTAATCATCGTTATATATTGGCTTCTCCAATTGCAACACTACGTTTGCGGTCTCCACTCAAGAACACGTTTACCCCAACGGTTATCAGTTCTGCAGCTAATATAATTCAGGTTAATAGGTGTTTTAAATTCGTATGTTACATTAAAAAATATCCTAATTCACGTTTATACATATAAACATAAGTGCATACTTATAAATGTAAATTATGGACAGGTTGATGACAATACGCCTTTGATAATTTACTGTTCATGGCTATCATACTCATTTTTCCAACCATAAATTGGTAATGTGTCATGTGTAATCACCACAACGTCACACACCATACCCAATAAATTATGGGAAGCGCCCAAGGGTTTTGTTTTCGTGTTACTGTATAGACGATGAGAAAAATGGACCATGCTAAGAGCATTTATTTTGTCCGCTCCATTCGAACGGATATAAATGTAATAAATATCATATACTGCTTTAAAATGCAAAGATATTCTTTAGAAGGTAAATCTTTGATTAAGTTGAAATTTGAGTAGAGAATAGATAAATTTATGTTTGAATAAATATTTTTACATTTATTGATAGTTAAATTAAGTGAAACTAAAAGTTTTTAGTGCCGTCAGACATTGTATGAGTATGTTATAGAATATTTTTAAATTTAACATGTATGTGCTAAACCAACTGACTAAAAAGTAAGATAAATGTTGGTAAGATATTTATAAATATAGTATTGGCATTTAAGGTCATTTTTACCAATTCCGGATAAAGTATTGGACAGTCATTTGTCAAATGGCTTCAGCTCCGCCTGCTTAAATCTCGATTATCACGGTGAATAGTAGCCTAAATGTTATTCTGCTATATTACTATAAAGTTATATCTAAATCAGTTTTTTTTTTGCGTGAAAGACTAACAAAGATCTGTACTCCTACATTAGCACAAACTTTACTTAAATAACATTAGTAGGATTTAGTAGGTAAAAGGTACTTTTAAATTATTATTATGACCTTCTAACAAGACTTATTTATAACAATAATAATATAATAAAAAGAATAAAATTTTCAAACTATCCCTTTCACATAATTCATTTTAGTTTAATCGTCACTCAACAAAACGGTGAGGAAAAAAATATCGATGTTTCTTGATGTTCAATAATTCTTTAGAGAACTTATTGGGAAAATACTCAATTTTTAAACAAAATCAAATAGTAACTGTAAAAATATTTAGAGCAGGCTGTAGCAATTTGATTTCATGGCAACATTTCACGTGCACTGTGACAAAACATATTGCCGCTAGACAGCGCAACGAGCGATCAGTATATAATTCATTCCCCATAGAGTTCACCAGACGCAATCGATTTGCATCCTGACGCGACGCCAACGTGTTAGTCACAACCAGAATAAATATATTTCTAGTAACAACAGACTCTCATTAGCAATATTTTTACCCGACTGCGTCAGAAGGCGGGTTATGATTTTCGAGCGTATGCATGTAGGTGTGTATGTCCATTTCTTTGGCACGCCTTACAGCCCAAGACTGGACGGATTTTAACATATGAGATGTAGTTGAATACGATAGAATTGTGGTATTGACATAGGCCAATTTTTTTTAGAATAACGCCTTGATATGAAAAAAAAGGGGATAGGATTGATATTTTTTTGTTACAATAGCAATATGGGTGTCTTAAAGAAATAATTTCAAATAAACAACTGTCATATTACATTTATATTACTGTTTTAACATAAATTGACAAAAAGCAAACTCACATATACTACGACTAGAACTAGTCGGTGTATAAAACTAAAAAGCTTGAAATAAATAATTATTATGGAAACGAAGAACCCGACTGCTTCAGTAATGCAAATATAATGTAAGTAATGAACAATTTCTTCTTAAAATTCGACAAACTAATGCATTGTTTTCTAAGTTTACTAAACACTTTATGGTGCTGTAGGTATTTAGTAAGTTCGGCGACTGTTACTAAAATGCACATAGAATTAACATTTCTTGATGAAACAGTCTCGTATTAATACAGATATAACGAAACAGTAGAAAGTTTGTTATTGTGAGGAATAAAAAAAATGGAATAAATTACTGAATGAATTAATGACCTGGCATTACCTACAATATTAACAAAAATCTGGTATAACTTTAAGAGTTCAATCTTTCCTAAAATTGGGTGAACAAAGTACACACGTTGAGTGAACGTTTTCCAAAACCATAATTAGAATATTATGTTGTAATTATAATACGTCAACTGAATCTGTAATACTTGTGTCCATAATAAACACTGTTTATTTAGGAAGTTTGTTGTAATTAACCTGGGATTTGTGGGAGTTGATTGTGTGTGTGAGTGTTCACTATACAATTACACAGGGGAACACCAGAGGACAATAATAGCCACACGAAGATAATTAACCCTTTTGTAGGGTTCCGTAGTTCAAGACTCGGAACCCTTATAGATTCGCCATGTCCGTCCGTCCTCGACCTACCGCCCAAACGGTTGGCGCTAGAAAGATGAAACTTTGCAAGAATATGTATTGTAATTACGTTAACAAAGTGCTACAATAAATTTATGATTGTTGTGAGTACTTGTGAGGTACCTAAAACCATTTTGCGATTTAGGTATACGTTTATGAGTTATTCAACTTGAAAGCGATTTTTTTCTAAAAACAGAGACTTGGTAAGTAGATGTAATCTGTGAATCGCATTAAGATTTTCACATAAAAATAGAAAAAAAAACAATACATTTTGGAACTGGAACTCAAAAAATTTTTTTTCATTACACCCATACGTGTTGGGAATCTATGGGTAGGTGTTCAAAAATGATGTTGAGGTTTCTAAAATTATATTTTTCTAAACTGAATAGTTTGCGCGAGAGACTCTTCCAAAGTAGAAAAATGTGTGTCTCCACCCCCTGTAACTTCTAAAATAAGAGAGTCATAAAACTTAAAAACATATATGTTACACATTACCTTGCGAACTACCAACGAAAATTGGTTAGAACGAGATCTAGTAAGTAGTTTTTTTAATACGTTATAAATCGTAAACCGCAGTTTACCTTTCATTCAATCAATACACTATTATAAAAACATCGATCAAAGTTACAACGAACTACGAGAACTTTTATATGATGCTACTTGCTGATACGGAACCCTTTATGGGTGAGTCCAACTCGCACTTGGCCACTTTTTTTATTATTTGCGGGCTGTAGGAAGTTTCTGCATTTAGACTCAAAAACTCTTATTTCCTTTCTATATTTAACCCTGACAAAGTGACTCTACTCTGTCTGATGGCGGCTTATTGAAATATTTCTGCATCATTGAGCCTCTGATCTCGCACTCAACAATAAAACCCAACAGCACTTATGCTGTCCTTTGCAGTTGATCTGCTGTGTTACTTTTTGCATGCGAGTAGTGTTGGTAAGGTGAGCAAACCAAGACTCTTTCAGAAACACAGAAGCATTCTACGGTTTTCGCAAACAATAAAAGCTCATGTTCAGATTGGCATGACAACTTCATAACTTATAAATCTGTTGAATTTGTTGAAATGTTTCTATTGTGCTATTAAGTCGATTATCAGGCAACACCGCGCTCCGACATAGACCTACAGATTTTAAGCCACGATTTTAAAACATACTTCGTTACGCCAGAACTTCCACTCTTGTGGTTGAATTTTAAGTTAAATTAGTCACAGTAAACGTCCAAAACATGTGTAGGTTCTATAGTAACTTGTCTAAAACAACGATTAGCGATGACACACATTTACTGCTCTAAAGACCATATCGAGATTGTAACATTACATAATTTAACAAGAGACGTAAATTTAATTATTTAGTGTAGGACGCCCACAGGCCAGGTGGAGTGACGATTTGGGCAAGATGGCTGACAGGAGCTGGATGCTAGAAGCCCAAAATCAATCAAAGTGGTGTGCAATGGGAGAGACCTATGTCCAGCAGTGGACTGAGATAGGTTGATGATGATGATGATTATGATGACGTAAAATTACCACTGTAAGTAACAAAACCGTTTTAACTGACTTCAAAAAAAAGGAGCAGGTTCTCAATTCGTCGGAATCTTTTTTTTTTATGTATGTTCAGCGATAATTTCGTCGTTTATGAACCGATTTCAAAAATTATTTTTGCATTGCAATGGACGTAACTTACAGGTGGTCCCATCGTCACCATATCGGGATCTGATAATGGGATCCCAAGGAAATCGACGGAACTCCTCAAATATCAAAGGCACAATTTTCGCGATTTGGGTTCTCAGAACAGTTTTACTTTGAAGTCGGTTTCTTTTTGTTAAAATTATATTATTCCTGTTTCGACCGACGTCTAATTTAGCCAAGACCGAATAGATTCATTTTATAGGTAATTTACATAAATATACATTTAAAAAAGTTCTTCTGTAATTCAAAATTGATGTGATTAGACTGAAAAAAAGCAAAACATCCGCAGAGTTGACTCTAGAGAATTTACTTCTGAAATAATTAATCCCTATACAATAACAGTGAATCCGTTCGCAAATTAAGTAAATAAAAACAAACAATTCCTAATTTTGTTCATATATTAATTGTAAGCTACGTAGAGTTTATTTGAGCCCAGATTAAAAATCGGCAAAAAATATGACTTTATTTTCCTGTTGCAATTTATATCATGAACAGTTCATAGAATTGACAAGTATCATTCACTGTCCCTTCATACAAGTTATTAAAATGAATAAAATTAAAGTGTCTTTGTTATATTAAATTAATACCTTTTGACTAATTGCACATGGATGGAGTGGAGTATATACGGAACTTAAAAAAAATCAACATTTAATACTTGTCTGTTTGTCCCATCGTTCAATGATCGATGGTTTGTCCATTCGTTCTGGCTACTTCCTGGAAGAGTTTTAGGTTATTTTACTTTAGAAAAAATGTATTATAAAATTAAATTTCAATGAGTTACTCAACAATATCCGATTCAAACGCAACAAAACCTGTGAGTAATACATTACGTTTACGTAAATTCTCTAGAATAGACGACTCAAAGTTTATATCGTTCCTGGCATTGTTTGTATTGAAGTCTCAAGAGCATTGTTATAGCGACAATCAGATTAAACTTAAGTTAAGGTTAACCTTTGCAGACCACTATTCCTGTTCTTTACCGGGATTTGGGTATCTAGTGATTTTTGAAATTGTTTAATCCTCCTTCATAATACAAGGAACCGTTTAAACATTATATCTATTCTCTTTGAACTTATAAATGAAATAGTTAGGTTATACTGAAAATGTCTTAGATCTACTTGCTCAAAGAACTTGCTTTGTTCGCTGTCTGTGTCTGCTGGCGTAAGTATTACACTCATACTGATAATATAAATTTGAAAGCAACCCTGTCGGTCTGTTATGCTTTTACAGCTAAACCACAGCTAAACGATTTAGACGAATTTCGGTATAGATAAAGATTGGACCTTGTAGAAGGACATAAGCTACTTTTTGTCGCGATTATCGATCACGTGTATGAATCCACGGAATAAAACTAGTTGTATATACATAATTAATTTCAATTTATTTTAGTTGCTATACTAACATACCTGAAGTTTGTGTTCCTCCATCACTTTTTCGAAAACCTTACTATATTCTCGGTCCGTTTATTTGCTAAAACTAACTCTGCTTAAATTAAATAGAAAACTCTTTATTTGTACACGGTATTATAGATTTACAAGAGAGTAAATAAATTGACAAATATCTATCTAATTTGCCTTATGGCCAAAAGCAATCTCTTCCAGGCATACTTAGAATGGGTCAAAATGTTTTGTTTGTTTTCAAAATGTCACCTAGAGACAGTTGTACTGTCTCTAGCAGCCATTTTGATCGAACACGGTGCAAAAAGTTTTGAAGGAAATTAATTCGCTAATTAATGAATGTAGTTAAAAACATAATAAACATATATATCTTCATACATATACACACACACCATGACCATAACTACTTAATTAAGTCACTTATGAAAGGGAAAAATATTCACATAATACTAATAATAATATTTGTGATTGATTTACTTACAGCTTCAATGGTTAAAGACAGGCCATAGAATTTTGTGGGATGCAGAGACATCTCGAGTCTCAAATCTTCAAATGACCTTATGAATTAACTTGAATCGTTCTTTGAGTTATATTTTCTTAGAATAGTACTGCAAAAAAAATTGTCTATTAAATTAGAAGCTCTCGTGATTTAAGAATTTAAATTCAAAAATTATTCGGTAATTTAAATAGTTCATAACTCCTGACTCTGTTTTAGAGTTATTTAATCTGCAAAGAAACCTTATAATCTGTATCTTAAACTTAAAGTAAGTGCGTGTCTTGAGAATTCTTAGGAAAGTTGCTATCTCTAAAGACCGATTAAACTTCATCAGTTAATTTAGTACCTATTCAGATTATGAAAATGACACTAAATATATTAAAATACTTGTTTAACTAAAAAATTAGGTACGTTAGAATTTTAAATATAATACCTCCATTAATATCTTGCAATACCAGACAGGCTTGCTAGAGTATAAGTGCTTTTTAAATTAGCTCACATAAGTTCATCACAAATGACATGATTTGGCAAACAACTTACGTTTCTGACGTATTGAGATATTGGTCCAAGAGCCCAGAGCGATCAGACATAACTTATTTTCACATGGATGAAACCTTAACTACTCAGTAGCGTCTAGTGTACTTTTAAATACCTGCGTGTTTGTGGAACTAGATCTGTGACACCTGGGCAGATATCAGGTGAGAAAGGTAACTGAAAATAAGAGTTATCTAACTTAAATTAGTATGGCTGATCTTTATATATATTTTGTAGAATATTATTCTAAACTAGTTTCATAAAGTGTCAGACACTTTTCATGGACCAGAGCTTGTGTCAGACGCTTTAAAGATCGACAAAAAATTTATGAACTTTACTTATTTTCACATGTCTGATTTTTTAATATGTTATTAAAGTAACTATTACAAAGTTACATTTCATCAGTCAGACAAATTCGAGTGACCAAACATCCCTTAAACACAAAAATTATTCAGCCTGGAGTGCGATCATCATGCTATTTCAGAGCGAGTGAGACGTCCACAGCAACTTGGATCCCGTTTTTTCTAGTTTTTTGTCTGTCTGTCTGTCTGTCTGTCCGTCCGTATGTCACAGCCACTTTTTTCGGAAACCATAAGAGCTATACTTTTGAAACTTGGTAAGTAGATGTAATCTGTGAACCTGTTAAGATAGTGTAATCTGTTAAGATTTTTACATAAAAATAGAAAAAAAAAACAATACATTTTGGGGGTCCCCATACTTGGAACTGAAACTCAAAAAAAATTTTTTCATCGAACCCATACGTGTGGGGATGGATAGGTATTCAAAAATGATGTTGAGGTTTCTTATATCATTTTTTTCTAAATTGAATAGTTTGCGCGAGAGACACATCCAAAGTGGAAAAATGTGTCCCCCCCCCCCCCCTGAGTGATAAAACTAAAAAAAATGTATGTTGTACATACCATGCAAACTACCAACAAAAATTGGTTTGAACGAGATCTAGTAAGTAGTTTTTTTTAATACGTCATAAATCGTAAACTGCAATTTACTGCAATTTTTTTTTTAATTTATTTATTTATTTATTCTAATGACTGCGTCGATGATTGTGATGATTAGGAGATATTTGCTGTAATTAATCATAGTGATATTTTTGTGGTAGTGGTAATATTTTGTTTATATCTTTTTCTAACTGGTATCTTTTTTACAATAAAATGAAGATATTTCCTTATAAAATAAAATGGATCCTCATAATATATTCACCTATCACAAATACATGCAATAAATGAATTCACTTTAATATTTAATAATTAACAACTTAATGTTGAAGCCCATGTTATTGAAACAAGAATGCAAAAATCTTAGATTGAAATTAGTAAGTACATTACATTTAATTTTTTTACTCGATGGGTTCGATGAAAAAATTTTTTGAGTTTCAGTTCCAAGTATGGGGACCCCCAAAATGTATTGTTTTTTTTTCTATTTTTATGTAAAAATCTTAATGCGGTTCACAGATTACATCTACTTACCAAGTTTCAAAAGTATAGCTCTTATGGTTTCCGGAAAAAGTGGCTGTGACATACGGACGGACAGACAGACAGACAGACATGACGAATCTATAAGGGTTCCGTTTTTTGCCATTTGGCTATGGAACCCTAAAAACGGGATCCAAGTTGCTGTGGACGTCTCACTCGCTCTGAAATAGCATGATGATCGCACTCCCGGCTGAATAATTTTTGTGTTTAAGGGATGTTTGGTCACTCGAATTTGTCTGACTGATGAAATGTAACTTTGTAATAGTTACTTTAATAACATATTAAAAAATCAGACATGTAAAAATAAGTAAAGTTCATTAATTTTTTGTCGATCTTTAAAGCGTCTGACACAAGCTCTGGTCCATGAAAAGTGTCTGAAACTTTATGAAACTAGTTTAGAATAATATACTACAAAATATATATAAAGATCAGCCATACTAATTTAAGTTAGATAACTCTTATTTTTAGTTACCTTTCTCACCTGATATCTGCCCAGGTGTCACAGATCTAGTTCCACAAACACGCAGGTATTTAAAAGTACACTAGACGCTACTGAGTAGTTAAGGTTTCATCCATGTGAAAATAAGTTATGTCTGATCGCTCTGGGCTCTTACTCTATATGTTGTTGAAATGTTGTCATATTGCAACATATAACTTGAGTCCAACTAACCGCCAAGTTGAATATCCGTTTGTCTTTTATTTCTCCGTAAATGACGAACGTTGCAGAAACAAATTTTTACTACTAGATACATAGTGATGCTTAATCGTGCAGATTTTGGTAGAAAAACGCTATTTTTAGTTAAATCATGTTTAGTTCAAAATAGTGACCCACCACACCATACCACGAGTAGTAAAGGATTTTAAGCATACCTACATGTTTTTTTCTGTCGTAGGGTTTGCGACAAATATGTGACTTGAAATCGAAAGCTCCACAGTTTTTGTAAAATGGGGTACAAAGTTTTTGCTTCACGTATATATTATGTATACAACATATTATATTATATTTTCACACATCTTACACACAACACAGACCGTTGGTAAACGTAAACACGATGTCTATGTCTGCGGGAAATGGATAGTTATTGAATTAACACATACTTGCTTAAGTAAAAGTGTTGTAAATATGTTTTCGCGAACTCTGTTTTTAAATAGAATATTTTTATTTACTTATGTGAAGGAATAACCTCATTGACTCTCTCGAGATAGTTTTTTTTTCCACTGAAAAAAGTGCATAATTCGTTTTGTAGACACATACATAAACACAAAAAAAAAATGTGAGCCGTCACGGGACGCCTGGCAGATGTGAAACATCGCCATTATTTTGTAAAAGTAATATGCAGAAAAGAACATATTGTAATAGGAACTAAATATGTCATAATGATAAAATAAAATATTACTAATTATTAAAATAGTACAGTACACACTACTGCATATAGACTGTATATATATACCATCGTATAGCGTGCCGTGGCGACGCGTCGTCAGGCCCTGGCGACGCGTCGCCAGGCCAGAAATCTGTTTTACGTGCGGCTATAGATGTTTCACATCAATAAACATAAACTGGGAATTTTCACAAGTATTATTAGGATTATCTAAAGTTTTTAATAGTCCAGTGATGGCCAATGCCTCTCCTGGGCAAAGAGGCTTTTGATCTACTATAACATACTGGCTAGACGGGATGGTACAAGGTTTGTTTCAAGTTTTCCTTCTCCTTGCAGTAATGTTGTCTTGCATAGTTTCACAATAAATGTATTCAATTCAAGAATATGTTTCACATTTTTCATAACATAAAAATTTAATATCTCACTTATAAACTGTCATCTTGTAGGATTGAAATTGTTGAAAGACGTGCCACTTTGAAAACAGTTATGAAATGTACATACCTTTAGCTTAGTTGAAATTTTTTAAATTGTTATTGCAATTCCCGTTGGTATAGGAAAGCATTTTAACTGCTGTATTCCGTCACTTGAGTGAAACTTGTGTTAGTATTTTGTAGCCTGTAATTACTGCGTACTACTACTAATCCTATGCGTTACATAGGATTAGAATCGAAACACAATCATCGTTTAAAGAACTATTTAAAGTTATCCCAATATTTTACAGCATATTTGATAGTATGTGTTTGACTAGCAGCCACAAATACTGATCGTTCCTATACGCCTATTAGAGAATCGTTTGCATAATTAACTCGCTACGGGTATTTAATACTTTTCCCTACAAAAAGAACGCTCACATTTGTTACCCTTAAGAGGCGTGCCAACTAAAAATATAATTTATACACAAACACTTTTCATGACACGAATATTCTAATTCAAATAATGTCTTCTCGTACACGTCTAGGGGTCAAATCTGTGAGACAATAATTTTGAAGTTCACATTACTAGGTCATGTACATACGCTTTAAGTATGAGCAATTTAAGCAAATCAACATAAGTAGGCCACATTAGTCGACCGCGATGAGATGTGACTAGAATCATATTTCATGGACCGTTAGCATATTTTTCCATCTATGCCATCGCCTTAATGTATAATTTGTACATACCACTCGTTACACTTGACATTATTTTACCTAATGTTGAGAGAAATACTCAAGTATTTCAAGGTTATGAGCACATGAGCATCTAACCGATTAATGTGTCCGCAATGTACCTACTCGATTTTATGACGATAACTAAATTGAGTGACAATGACTTACGGCTAACCGAAATCTTTTTTCTTTCTAAAAATCCTAAGAACTATCATAACTGCAAATGGCGTATTACAATTTTTTTCATTGTCACATCGCTAACACAGAAAATAAAATTAATAAGCCAGTTTTCCTTCTTTTGCAGTGATTTTGACCTATGTAGTTTTTTTGCATAGTCGCTTTTTAGGACAATCAAGGGACGAATAGGATTGGTAAACTACATTCTTGATTCGTCACCACACGGAATAACACATTGCTTACTGTAAAAAACTCAATTAAATTTTCATTAGTATCATAGTACAAAGTGCAAGTACATCTTAATATTCTAATCAGATAACGAGCTAAATATATGCTATCTACATTAGCATCATATAAGGCAGTATAAACTACATACACTTTTCTAACAAGGACTTGAGCTCTTCCTTTTGTACTAAATAATGTCAAAGTACAATTAATGAGGTTGTATATATGTTGGCATTCGTTCATAAGTACGATATATTAGTACACCGTGACTATCAATAGCTGCATATACAAATCAACATGTCCTAACAATGAGCAGTTTTCCTCCCTACTATAAAATGCATGAGCTACGACAAATCCATTTAAATTCATATGCAGTTCGCCGAACGCCATTTTTTGTTACGTGAATACTAATTAATTTTAAGTATTTATGGATAGAAGGCAAGGTCCTATCTTGCGATCATTGGTTCTTTGTTTAGTGCCTGACCATTATTGCACTATAGGAAGTACGCGAATGTGCTAGAATGAATAACGTGAACTTTAATGTGGGTCATTGTTGTTTTGGTGACTGTTGCGCACTGAATTAATAGTATAGGTACCTATCCTATTTGTAAACTACTAACAAAATATTTGAATCAATGTAAATATAGTATCACTTTCCACGTTAGCGCTTTGTGAAGTTATTTATTTATTAGATTTAAGTATAACTAGCTGTGCCCTGCGGTCAGTTTGCAGAGATTAGCTGGAATAAGCAGACAGACAGACATATAATTTAACGAAACGACATTATGTTAAATTAAATTATTTCATAAGCATTTTCTGAGCTGTTAATTTGAAATTACAGATAGATACTTCAATTATATTTATTGAAATGGAATGTATTTAACATACGCTAACCACTAGACGACTACCTCGTTGGTCTAGTGGTTAGCGTATGTGAGTACTAATCAAGAGGTCTCGGGTTGAAATCGAGGGTCGGACTAAAAAAAAAGTGTTGTTGGGTATTTCTTACAGGAAATTCTTAATAACAGTCCGGAGTCTGGAATTTCGGCTGTGATTCACGCCCGTGCCTCGCAGAGCTCGTTAAGCCGTTGGCTAGGCTATCATGAACATCAATGGTAATCGTCATTGGGAAGTCAGTGCCCTCAAATATACTGACAACTAGTTCAGTCTTCGAATTTCAGTTCGCCCTTAGGGTAACGGAAGTCCGATGCCAGTCAATCCGTGGAAAAACTGAAATTCAGGTTGAACTAATAGCCGACCCCAAAAAAAACTCGGGAACAAAGGCTAGGAAGATGATGATATGGAATGTATTTAAATTCAAAAACATATAACAGACGTTTATACACTAATCGTTTATCCAGGTTATCACTAGAATATTATTGAATTTTATTAATTTAAAAATACAAGGAATCAAATGATAATTTAAAGTGTTAAGTTGTTAACATAATCACGTACTGGTTGAACTAGCTCTAGTCAATAACAGTAATTAAAAAGTTGTATTTCCTCCTACGTAATCCTTCTACGTAATACAAGTTAACTATATAAGTTTCATAAATTTATCAATTTTCATATTTTTTGTCTGACGGCTTGAAATTATACTGGCAGTAAGGTGATGATAAAGAGTAACACAGGCTACTTTTTTAGACAATTTTTTCCTACTGTTTGTGCCGGCTAATCTCTGCAACAGCTAGATCGATTTTGATGGGACTTTCACTGGCAGAAAGCTGATGACACGAGGAGTAACTTTGTGAGTAACACCGCGGGGCGAAGCTAGTCTAAAAAAAGTAGCTTAAGTTACCTCTTAAATCATCAGCTATCTGCCAGAATATTTTGGCATATGTACCGTGTATACATACATATGCATTAAGTAATAAGCGGTTATTTTAATATAACGAACAGACACTCCAATTTTATTTATTTGTGTAGATGTGTACAACCAAAAGAAAAACTACATATTGGTTCAATTTTGGTGTACATTAATCATTATATTATTATAGACAGCAACATATTGTATTTATGTAACGCTGTTTCATTTCATGTGATTGTGGACACACACCATTACATCTTAACTTTCACTAATATCAGACATTAACACTAACACGTAATGAACATATGTATGTCAATACACTTTCGTGACTCATGTGAAATAGAATCATTTTGTAAAATAGACACATAAAAAGATAAGGAAGTACGACTTAAAGAACACTGCATTGTTGATCTAGCGGTTAGCGCATGCGACTGTCAATCGAAGAGGTCGACCGTTTCGATTCCCGGATCGGGCGGAAACTATTTTTCTTCAACAAGAAATTTTAAATGACAGCCCAGTGTATGAAGGTTTTGTGGTGTTTCACGCTCGTGCCCCAGAGAGCACGCTAAGCCATCGCTTCGATGCCATGACCATCTATTTCAATCGTTATTGGGAAGTCAGTGCCCTCAAATATCATCATCAACGGCCTTTATCAGTCCACTGCTGGACATCATAGGCCTCTCCTTAGAAGGAGGTTTTGGCCTTCTATACCACGCTGGCCAGACGGGTTGGTACAGGATGGGTTTCAAGTTTTCTTTCTCTCTGAATTGATGTTGTTTTGCGTAGTTTATCCCTTAGTCGCGTTTTACGACCCAAATATACTGACAATCAATTCCATCTTTGGATTCTCACCCTCCGGCTTACCGAAGTACGCTGCCAGTCACTCCGTGGAAGAACTGATATTCAGAAAAAACTGGTTGAATTAGAAACCGACCCCAAAAATCTTAAGAATAATAAAATCTATGTAGAATAAGAATAAAATGCAATGTTACATTATTAAAAATATTTCGTCATGTAAACCTTTATCATTTACCTACCTATCAGCATCCCTATGAAAACTCAACGGTGAGATAAGGTAATACTTAAACAAAGCATAAAGTTAAATTATAGAATCGTAGACTAGAATTAATAGTAGGGGCAAATCCTCACCCTCCCCAAATCTCGAAGATATATGCGGTGCACCGAGGACGACGGCTCGTTGTTCGTCCCGGCTGGAGACGGCAACATCTTGGATGTTCTCCAACCAGTCGTCGTTGACTAGGCAGGGCAGCAGCACCCTTTCTTTCCGGCTAATGTGGGTCCTTTTCCTGTACGGTAACTTTGGGAAGTATCTGCACTCGGTCGATAGGAAAGATTTGAGTTTTTCTCTTAAAGAGAGATCTTTCCACACGCAAAGCGTTTTACTTATTCTGTATGAAAGTATTTCTACATGAAAATTCATCGAAATTCGATAGAACATCGTCAGTGCCAATAAAATACATTTACAGCAGTCATTAGAATTCATTAAATTTGATGATAGGTATTCAAGGTTGTATTTATTGAAGACAATTATGCCGCGGCCGCGCGGTCCCGAAGGAGCTTTAACTCCGCTTTCATGATAGTGTCGATGCTTTCCCTCGTGCATTGTACTAATATTCACGTCAAAGATTATTTATGCATTTACTGTTTGATCAAAGAAAGATACGCGATAATAATAATATATTTATTTTGACCATATTGGTAACGCAGTGGTACCGTATGCGACTATGCTTGAGGTCTCGGGGTCCATTGCAGGGCTTTGAGCTGTTCTCATAGGATCAAATGTTTGTAGTACGTTTAGTACATGCTCTGCTTAGTTCGGGACTAGGTGACGTTGGTATTGAAGTTGAATATTATACCGTCTTTATTTTTACATACACACAACTTTAGAACTAATTTTAATGTAACATTCATAAAACCTAGAATCTATAAAACAACAGGTGTATTTAAGAAAGCCTGTTTGAATTCAATGTTAACCGACTGATTTAGGTATGTTGTTGGTTGGATGATTCCACTATTGAAGAAGTCATTCAGAGGAGATGTTATTTCCCTATGCAATGTCTATAGCAAATATTTTGAACCATACTTGTCCACTTCAACTTCGACCAATCTAATCGTACATAAAATTACCTGTTTGAAAATAACTTCAGTTCCCATGCCGCCAACGATGCAAAGCTTAATTCATTTGACATCATTAAAGTGATTAATGATCAAGACAGCCTGCGCTAGCGTCGCGAAGCAGAGAAAGTTTTAGGTCACTAAAGGTTACCGTTATTAATATAATCCGACACAAACGAACATTCATCTCACATTAAAGCACCCGTATTGTACGCTAACCTACATTAAAACTTCATCGTCATTTCATACATCAATATTGTGCTACTAATAGTAAGCAAATTCTTGCTCATTAATTTTTTCGATTGAAATTATAATTAACATTTCAATTCACGGCATGTAAGATGCTATGAAATTGTTAAGTCTTAATATTGGTAAAAAAGTCGTTCAAACACAATACTGACTTATTCATAAGGACCTTGATTTGACACTTCAGCATCTTGAACTATCTCGCTAATTAATTAATTTGTGTTATGTGTTAGGAAAGTTTAGACGTAATTTTACATAGTGGTTTATGATTAAAGTATGAATACGTTGTGATAATGTTTGTACTATATGCGAAAAGAACGCTTTCGCGATAACCCAAAATTATAATAAAGTAAAATAATGGTAAATCAATCAATATTTTGGACATCTTAAGCCATCTAGTCTAAAACTAAACAGAGCTTGTATTATGGGAACTAGACAACTGATATAAATACATAAACATACTTTTTTGTATATAAATCTTCTTCCTAGCCTTATTACCAATATTATTTGGGGTCGGCTACTAGTTCAACCGGTTCTACCTGAATATTAGTTTTTCCACGGAGTGACCGTGATCGGACCTCCGCAACCCTAAGGAAGAACTGAAATTCGAAGGTTGAACCAACTGTCTGTAAATTTGAGGGCACTGACTTCCCAATAACGATTGCCATATATGTTTATGACAACCGGGACCGACGGGTTTAGGTGCTCTCCGAGGCACGGGCGTGAATCAACGCCAAACTTCCAAACTCCGAAACTGCTATTAGGAATTTCCTAAGAAAAACCCAGAAACACTTTTTAAATACCTGTGATTTGAACCCGAGACCTCATGATTAGCAGTCGCATACGCAATCCACTAGACCAACGAGACAGTATATAAAAACATACGTAAACTCCAAAGCAAATATTTGCGGATCTCACGAACATGGGGTCCGACGCGGGAATCGAACCGAGTTCTCGACTAAAGCACAGCAGTCGCACGCTACCACTACGCCACCGAGTCAGTCAATTGTATTCCATACACGGCAATGATAATTAATTACTGGAGCCATTAGCAACGCCAACTAATAAATATTACAAGACTTTTACGTAAAGACTTATTTCATGTTAGTTGTTTGGTTTATGAAAAACGTAACTCAAACTCACTCTCTCGAAAACACGTCCACTTAAACCGCGTATTAGGTAATGACAGTTACAAATAAGTTGGGTAAAAACGATTGCGACCGCAAAAAAAGCTCAATGAGAAAGTGACATTTTTATCTCGACGAATAAGCGTTCTTGTCCCGTTCTGGACGAAAAAATGGCGTATTCTCCCTCGCAAATGACGTGACAGAACCTACAATGTTCCGGTCGCCCGCAGCCATAGACACACGACACGAGGCTTTTCGCTGACGAGCGATGTGCCAAATAACGACTGTCAGCAATACTAAAAAGCGTATCATAAAGGTTACGAAATTTTTCTCACATTTTTTATTTTGTTCGCCGTTTTTGCACAACGAGTACTTATCTTTATTATTATTTGATGATATACAAAAGTTTTTATGGGAGTCACAAATATAATTACTTTAAATAATATTACTTATTATAGTTCAAGCGAAACATAGGTACCAGCTAAATATGAAGTACTGATGACCAACAGTTGCAGTATTCATAGTTTAAAATATGAAAAAGTAACAGAAAGTAATATAAAAATCTGATTTCAAAGAAATTACAATAAATACGGTGCAATTTTGATTATCACTACATTTTATAAAACAAATTCAAAACCACATTAAATAAAATGAATTTAAATTAAATTTTGCACCCAGATAGTCTGAGAAAAGATATAGGCAACTTTTTACCGCGATAACCGTTACCACGCGAGTGGAGCCGCAGGCGAAAGTTAAATAATAAATATCAAAGGGTCAAATTGATTAAACACGCAATGTGCTAAGTGAGGCCTTAGACTTTTTCTGTTTATCTTAGAATGTACCAGTTATGATTAAATTGCACAAACAAAGGGCATTGCGGTCATCTCTGGTGATTCTAAGGCAACTAGCTGAATCCGCCATATCCCCACCGCCGCATTGCGACTCACCATTGTTCTGCTCACCCAAACAACATTATGCAAAATAAATAGCTTTCAGCGTAAATAATGACCGCGGTAATTATAACGTTATCATGTAAAATAACGCTTTATAGCCACTATCATGTACCGTTAACCATTTAAGTTATGTAGCGATGAGAGACGTGATTAAATGCATCATCCGTTTTACGAAGTTAGAGTACATGCGTCACGTTAATCGTTAGCGGATAACAAATTCACGACGAGCGACAACGTCGGCACAGTCAGGGGACATGCTTTCGAGAAAATGTGAAAAGTTACCAACTTTGTTGTTATCTGGAAACTATGCCTCACATCTGTTTTGACAACGTGCCAAATGGAAAAACTAGAGTTTAATAACACTCATCTCAAACACTTTGTATTTGATTGATATAATATACTAAAAGTGTGATATAACAACAAATGTAATGTATACAATAAATATGTATGCAATTCTAAATAAATATTTATTAATACTTATTTACAATTTGACTGCACGTATGGCCTGTTACACACATTACTTTTCGCACTTGGCCTATTTTCTACAATATATAATAAAATGAAATATTTTGGAGTATATCTTATTCTTGAAATAAAGAATAAAATAAATCTATCCCTCAAGGCTTTCATTTGTAAATTTATAACGGATTGATAGGTATATTCTAGTAATTCAATGAATATGAATATTTAAGAGAAGAGAAGAATAATGTAAAAATAAACCTAACCTTCCAATTGAATATAGTGTTTAGATAAACTGTTTAAGCTTTACATAATTAATTTACTTAACTGTGTATTAAACTTTTATGTTTGTTAAACCGTGTAACATTATAATAACTCATGTCTATATAACCGTTGCACAAAGTTATTTAATTAATATATCGGTCGATTTGTCGTGGTAACCTAAGAGTTAACTTTTATTAAGTAGTCAAGTTCCAAGGTTACAAGAAACGCATACATTTGTATGAGAAATATAGACTGGTTACAGTACAAAACTTTGTATTATTTGCTGGCTTTATGAAGCTTAACTCAAGCAAACATAAAGATTAACCTACCGAGAATGTAAACAGCGAGAAGAATCAAAAGTTTATCTCCAAACTTAACGAGGGATTTTTTAGAAATTTATAACGAAATTCTTATCTTTTCTTGTAAACACTTTACACCTTGAAAGTTTCGAGTGAGCAGATAAGTTAATGGATTATTTTTTAAAGCCAGCTAGAAGTGTCAAGTGATACGTAACTATTTTTTATCCGAGAACGGAGACCGGTCTCGCCTGGCTCGTAAAGTTGTCGTTGCCGGTTTGCTCATGCACCTGATTTTTGTCTCTGGTAACTTTACATCTCAATATTTTTTTCCTCATAAATTTTTTCTCCGACTATTAATAATGATTTGTTGAACTAGTCTATTAAGTATACTTTACCAACTGTAAGTAACAACAATTTTATAATTAATATCAGTAATTTACTAAAATTGGTAGGCTAATCTTGAAAATCCTGTTTACACGTATATACGAAAGTGGTTATATAGAAGGTTAGGCTGTAAATACTATTTATGGGTAGTAAATCATTACGTAGACAGTGAGTTAAGTGAGGTTTTTGGAATGAAGAATTATTTTTAACTCTTCACGGCGTTCATTAGTAATAGGATAAAATCCAAATACGATGGTGCGCTAACACGCCTCTCTTAACACATTTAAGAGGTTTTAGTTAGTTATTAGCTTTAAAAATATAGTTTTAAGCATTTCCTTTTGCGTTGGCTGAGAAAGGGTAATAAGAAGCTTAGCGCACTTCTCAAAGTCGGTCGTATTGTACGAAGTGTCGGCTGTATATCTATTCACAATAAATGTTTTACAACTAAGCACTTCGGACAGTGTCCTCTAAACTCACATTAAACGTTACATGAAAGTAGTTTATATACCGCAGTGTTTTAGGGCCTGTAACTTTTATTTACTTACATGGACTAGATAAAAGACCATGAACTTTAGTTACGCAAGCGTATAAATGACAGACACGTATCACGCTCACCAATGTACAATCATAAGAGAGAATTATGTAAGACACACTTGTAATATATCTGTCTTATACATCATGTCGCTTTTAACGACTGCTCTAAGTATACAAATAGTAGTCGTTAACTTTCATAAAGTGTGATGTACATATCAACGAAAGTTGGGCTCAGACATATAATATAATATGAAGAAATATAATATAACAACAATCTCTAACAATGTATTCAAAATTAATAAATAGTAATATATAAATATGAAATTACGTTAACAAAAAATATAAATATCAGAGGAAAGACGATATTGTGCAAAAGCTTTATAGACTTTGTAACATCAATACTTTGATCGGGGTGGTAATTATGAAAACTTTACAATTGAATAATAATGATAGTAATAATGTTACTTATAAAGTAAAATCTACATTTAATGATATTTATAACTTGGTGTTAGATAATATATTACATCTTAATAGAAAGCGGAATTTTGACCTACTACTTCCATATCACTATAGTTATATGTCGACATTAAGCCGTATCTATATAGGTGCATTTAAAAATAATTAACTTGCTGCAAACACTAAATGATACCAATGAAAGTGAAAGTGTATCTTGCATTCAATTAAAGTTGTATCTAAGACGCTGAGTTTTAGATTTTTTTTGTTAGAGCATTTGAGCACGATTTGTTGTGTTAGCAGCGGCATTATGTGCTCTTTACACAATGTAATGAGCGTACCAAACAAGAGGTACTTACCATGAAATACATTCCATCACGTCTACTTACTACGTCTACGTATTTTGATTGAGTTTGATCGACAAAGGTTTTCAATTCCAAAAGTAGTTAGAAAAAGACACCGTCGCATACAATTTCTTTAAATATTTAATAAGGATTTCGAAAGAGAATTTGAATTATATTTATGGGACCCTCAAATTCATTAATACAGATGAACTTCTATCTAATGTCGAGCTTTCCCTTTTCTCCACCTTCCACTTTGCCACTAATTTTTAGTTTGCAAAATGTAGGTATTTTATAATTGACATTATCAATTAACTTTGCGCTAAAGAAAGGTCAGAATTTCCAAGACCGTCGACAGCTCTAAGGCATTGAAATGAAGATGAACATAAGAAACTCATAGACGAAAGTAAGGGATTACGGAGAATGGAACGATATTTCGAGTACGGTGTCTCTCAGTCACTGGTAGAGAATAGAGATTTTTTTTTCTTATTTTTACTCATCGAAAAAAAATTGCTCGTCAATTTAGTTTTTTTCACAATCAATTTTTTTCCTTCTTTTCTTTGACTTTCTTCCCTTTGATGGAAGAGCTTCTTAGCGATAAGGCTGTCAATTGTACACGATCATTATGTTATTTTATGTTTACCGTTTTAAATGAAGGTGTACAATTAAGTTTATTCTATCCTATTCTAAAAATAATAACAATTCATTAGTCCAAATTTTCATTTTAGAAAAATCATGAAATATCTATTTCAGACATGAATAAATCGTTCTGAAAAATTACATAACGTTTTAGGAAGAGTCCTGATTTTAAGTAACATTTTAGTAATCATCATTTTTTTATGAGTTCTGCAAGAAATAAACACAAAAATAGTCATGAATATTTACATATATGTATATTTATAGCTTATTGTTATCTTTATGTCTTGCTGAATTCATAACATTTATTATTCCAACAACAATATACGATAAACAGTCCTTTAGTAAACCAACCAATATTCACAGGCTCAGTCTTAGTAATACAAAGATACAGAGGCAGTACAATATGCTCCATGAAATCTCATTACATTACCCTGTATATAGTGAGTGTGGGATGCTCGTTCGCGCGTTGTGTTCAAAGTGGAACCAATGGGGCTCATTTTAATAAAAGTTTTATCGATCCGCTAAAGCATTGCGCATATTTATAGAATGCAGTACTTTTCGAGATTTAGCTAGGATTATTATTGTTGCTAATTTGCTGTTATCAAAATAGACTGAAAAGTTAAGCTGACTGTTAAATAATCAGACAGAGAATACAATAAAAGTGGTACCACTTTTGTCGATCGAACGTATGGTGAACTACGATAATGAACCATTTTTCGCTAAAAAAAATTCTTGATTTCATAGACAAATATATATAACATTAACCAAGTACATGCATGGAGGTCACGAGAAATATTGACAAAGAAATCATCATCATCAGCCTATCGCAGTCCACTGCTGGACATAGGCCTCTCCCATTGCACACCACTGTGATCGATTTTGGGCTTCTCGCATCCAGCTCCTGCCAACCATCTTACGCAAATATAATAAATAATAAATAAATAAGTATAAATAATTAAAAACCTAAAAGAAATACTTAGTAAATAAATGTTGTTGCCCACTTAATTACATAAGCTAATATATAAACACATCTAGTTTAGTTTAATCAAAGAAAATCTGAAACTGAGATCCGAAATGGCCAGATTTTGGTTTCCCCATTAAGAACTTTCGTGAGTTATATTAATGTGTTATATCTTTTAATTCGGTTTTGTAATTCGTAAATGGCATAACATTTCAGACCAGACAGAGCATAATATTATGTACATCAAGAGGTGAAGCAACCTTTTACGTGGCTGCAAGCGCTGCACTTTCTCACAAACACCGAAGATTGTCTAGTATATTTAGTAACCTTTATACATAGATTTATGAATATGGAAGGGATGGATATTAAAGACACTCGTTTTAACTAGTAAAATATGATATTCTGTGCTCGCTAGGGTACTAAACTGCCCTACACAGAGCTTAAATATGCCGTAGAGAATTTAATTAAACTCCGAAAATCACAGACAAATTATTTTAGAGACCATCGAGTGGTAATAGATCGATGTTAGAGACCGACAACAATATTCGATGAACTCCTATAATAAATAATAATAATATTCTTTTAGACTAAAATAGTATGTAACTGACTTAAATGTATGAATCAGGGAAGAAAAAATCCAGTTACCTTAAAAGTTGTAAAAATTATGTCTACTATTATTTATTGATGTGTGTATGGCTGCCTGTTTTTGTATAGTGTATTACGTCAGTGTTGAGTTTTCCATATATTTGTGTACACTTTTTGCAACTATTCCTGTTGTACCCACTAATATGAGTCTAGTTTCAGTGTTTGTATTCCAAAATCTGCTTAATTCTGATTTAAGAGCGTTGTATTTACTGAGTTTCTCTATTTTTTAACGCATTTGAATAGAGGCGCTCTAAGCAGTCGGTCCCGGTTATCATAGGATAACAGCCATGAAGCTTAGTTGGAGGCCTTCGGTCTGTTCAAAACATCCAATGGCAAGATTACGTAGCCACAACGTTGTCTGCCAGTTTCCAACCCGCACGCGGACAGCCATGGGGGATGTATGGCTTTAACCCCTTTCCTGATAGGAGACCTGAGCATTATGGGTTGTTGATAATGATTTTAAAATTATAATACATTTTTTTTGGAGTATTTTAAAGTATCACTTGACGGTAAAGAAATTTCCGACGAAGATGAATACATATACTGTGCTTCTATTATTAAATCCGTCACGCTCAAAAATAATTAAAGGAAAGGTAGAATAATAGCTTTAACACTATGATCCAACAACCTATCATTACAGAGTGTTATTGCAATATGTAAGGCCCATTGCTACATTATTGCTACATATGATTTCTAACGTTGTTCAATACCGTTTTTAGAAGTAAAAGTAATCTATTAGAATGTGAATGACAGCTGTAAGTACAGGATTTACGCTTTTGTAACATATGATTGCAATCTTGATGTGGCGCGTGTTGTTAAGAAATATTGCAAACACGTTATATGTTCTATACAAACTCTTATACAGATTATCTGTAAATTTTTAGATGCTAAAGATGTACACATGCATATTGACTTGTAACCGGCTTTTTGGTTTAACCTTTGTGTCAAGTCCACTATACATTTACATATGTGTAGATATATATCTTACATGACGAGTCGAGTGTCCCGTTTGTTTTCCTACTCGTAAAACCTTTTAGTGAGGCGGCATGAAGAAATAGATTCGAAGAAAACACCACGATGTATACACGATAATACATCACTATAGAAGGAAGGAATACAAAAAAAAACTCGATATCAACCCGTTTGGCCAACGTGGTATATGCCAAAACCTCTTTTCTAAACAGAGGCCAAGTGCAAATTAGTATCGCAAAAACATCCCAAATTTTATAAACAGTGTCTACTGGTTTTGAGATTTAAAGATGTCGAGGTAATTATTAAGAAGAATTTTGTATCGGATAATCATGTAGTTGATTAAATTGGTTTTTTATAATTAGTATTCTATAATTTTGTAAATGAATTGTGCAAGCTTCAAATGCCAAATATTTGAAAGAACTGCTTCTGAGCAAAAACATCATTCGTCTTGATGACCTATAGTTTGGAGATCGTTTTTTGTTTTTTCGGAAGACGGTCCCCATTACATCTCATCCACATTTTTTTATCATTAAATTCATTACGACGAAGACTTGAAGACTTTATAATTGAAGACTAACTACTTGACATATGCAGAAATAGCTGATATTCGGCTGGTTGCCATTTCACCAAGAGAAGAAGATATATAGTTTTTACTTTATTAATATTTATAACTACCTTTTACCTGTGACTCCGACCGCGTTGTGATGGATATGGCAGTAAGTAGTAGCCTGTGTGTTTTTCTGATGTTTAAGATAGTTTACTTTGAAGTTTTATCTTTTTTTCAGTAGCTCTTGCGTAAAAGGGATAATCTTAATATATATAATTCTTGTGTGAGTGTGTATGTCACTGAACTTCTCTCAAACGACTGGACCGATTTTAATGAAATTTTTTGTGTGTGTTCAAGGGGATCTGGGAATGGTTTAGATTCGCAATTGGACCCGGTAGGTGGCGCTGCGATCAAGTTCTGGAATTTTAAAGTTGGGCGGTACGAAGTTCGCTGGGTCAACTAGTCTTTATATATATAATTCTTCTGTGAGTGTGTATGTCACTGAACTTCTCTCAAACGACTGGACCGATTTTGATGAAATTTTTTGTGTGTGTTCAAGGGGATCTGGGAATGGTTTAGATTCGCAATTGGACCCGGTAGGTGGCGCTGCGATCAAGTTCTGGAATTTTAAAGTTGGGCGGTACGAAGTTCGCTGGGTCAACTAGTCTTTATATATATAATTCTTCTGTGAGTGTGTATGTCACTGAACTTCTCTCAAACGACTGGACCGATTTTGATGAAATTTTTTGTGTGTGTTCAAGGGGATCTGGGAATGGTTTAGATTCGCAATTGGACCCGGTAGGTGGCGCTGCGATCAAGTTCTGGAATTTTAAAGTTGGGCGGTACGAAGTTCGCTGGGTCAACTAGTCTTTATATATATAATTCTTCTGTGAGTGTGTATGTCACTGAACTTCTCTCAAACGACTGGACCGATTTTGATGAAATTTTTTGTGTGTGTTCAAGGGGATCTGGGAATGGTTTAGATTCGCAATTGGACCCGGTAGGTGGCGCTGCGATCAAGTTCTGGAATTTTAAAGTTGGGCGGTACGAAGTTCGCTGGGTCAACTAGTAAACATATATTATGTTCACGAACTTTCGTCTTTATAATATTAGTAGGATAAGATAACAACCCCAACTCGCATTCGGCCAGCGTGAGGACGTATGGCCTTAACCCTCTCCTGAGAGGAGACCTGTGCCCAGCAGTGGGACGTTATGGGTTGTTGATGATGAAGATAACAAATAAAGAGAAATAGCGAATCGCTAATCTATGACATTTTTTCTACTTTATAAAGTTATGAATAGGTTAGGATTAGGTTTAACATAACTTCCCTATACAGAATAACATGTATAAAGTTTGATAGCTTTTTGTTGGTGGTTAATAGCTTTGCGTGCTCCGTAAACCCTTTGTTATACTTACCTGTTCACTTTATTTTTCTTGTACAATTCTTAAATATTTATAACCTCATTTCAACACAGAAATTATTATTAAGATGGAGTTTGGTGATTATAAAAATAAACAACGTCCTTAAAAGTAATTCGTTTATTAGGTAAATTTAATTAAAATAGATTTATAGCCGCAACTAATTATTGTTTCATGATAAATTGTATGTCTATTGTGAAAGACTATCTTGTTAGAACAATGTAAAAATTTAACCTAACACTATGTATGTCTAATATTATATACAACGCCCACTTTTATGTCGGTTATCGCACCACAGAGCGGTCTAGTCTCCCTTCCTTAAAATCGGTGCAGCGGTTTAGCCGTGAAAGTATAACAGACGAAAGACAGAGTTACTTTCTAATTTCTAATATTAGTATAATAATATAATAATAATATAATTTATTTATTATTCTTTCACAAAGGTTACAGTACAGGTAATACACACAATATATAAGTAGTAATTTTTCATTGTTCCTTTGTGAGAGACTGGTGTCTATAATATGAAATCCTGTGTTACAGATCACCAGTATAGATTGTGGATGTCGTTTAGTAATCGTCATTTGAAGTAAGTGTAACGTTACAGTTCACCGTGTAATACATTTTTGTATAATGTAATGTAACAGTATTGTTTTGCTGTTATAATGTTTTGTAATAACGGAGTGTCCCCAACTCAGCGACACAATCTACTTAAAACTCCACTTACTAGTCCTGTTTTCGAAAGTAATAATGACGTCACGCTTTTGTCCCTTGGAAGTTCGAATGTCAATACCGAAGGCAATTTACAATCGAGATTTCGCGCTCAGTGCATATTGACGTATGAACTGCTCGCTAAGAATTTAACTTTGTTACAAAAGACTGTTATCCTAGCAGTTTAAGCAGTCGCGACGTAGTTTACTACTGCGCCAGTATTCAAATCTCACATGGGCCAATACTTTGTGTGATCCACAAATTGTTATTCTGAGTGTAACACCGAGAGTGTTCATTGTGTTGGTTTCATGTACAAGTATTCATACTGCGGGAGAAGTCCTATAAAATAAAAAAGAAAAACAGACTATTCATACTACTATAAATCCTTTTGTTGCATCATTCTAATCTTAAAGACTTCTCTTAACACTAAGATGCTAATAGTCTCCTAGTACTCGTACTTTAGAAGTTAGTTCATTGTGTATAAGTCTATTGCTATAGGACCTACATAACAATAAGTATACACAGATATTATACAGTCATAATTATTTTAAATATACCTCGATGAATAAGTAGGTTGTTTAAAACAGAGACTGATTATAATCATGAATATTTAAAAACCGTGTATTGCATGCTGGATTATTACTTTCGCTTGTATTTCATTACTGATGGACCTACCTTATAGAAATTCAAATTTTATACAATGTTCATGAGCAGTTTTTTTTTAATTTTAATATGTTAGTAGTAGACCATTAAAGTTGATAATCACGATGAGGCGACAGGTTGCACTTCTGAAATAAGAAATACACTCATAATAAGCTCTACACTTAATAATAATAATATTTCGAACATCTTACACACAACGCCACCTAGTCCCAAACTAAGCAGAGCTTAAATGGGTACTAAACAAGTGATATAAATACATAAACATACTTTTTTTTTGTAAATACATACATATTATACATAGAAAACATCCAGACTCCGAAACAAATATTTGTGGATCACACAAATATTTAGCCCGACCCGAGAATAGAATCATTGCTTCAAACTAGATATAAATATAATAGTAGTGGAAGTGATAGAGGGGGCAAAGGAGCAGACGCCTCACGTTGGTGTGCCAAAACTTCAATTGATACGGTTCAAAATTTTGTCGTGTGGAACAATGAATGAGTCATCAAGCGGCGAGATTAATTGGACTTGCTTATTGATCATGCCAAAATCGAAATGAGTACTCTTTTTATAAGGAGACAGGGATAATTATCTTTATATAACATATAAGTGGATTGGTTCCTTGTTTTTTTTTATGTATAATGATTGGACTCATAAGCAAAATATACAGTAGCTTTGTTCCTCTATGTGAGGGTAGTACTACCCAGTTGAGACGGCCTAACCGTACTGAAATCAGCGTAACTCTACTACTTTTGCTCATGTAGGTCCAATTAGTCTTATCGTGGGAGTGTGCATGCATCCCCAAATAAATTTTATATAGTATATGCCACCCGGGACTAATATCACAAATCGATTGACATGCCATTCATTAAAATTGGTTCAGTAGTTTAAACGTTACGGTGAAACAGACAAACTTGTATAAATAAAAGCGGCCAAGTGCGAGTCGGACTCGCCCATGAAGGGTTCCGTACCAGCAAGTAACATCATATAAAAGTTCTTGTAGTTCGTTGTAACTTTCATCGATGTTTCTATACTAGTGTATTGATTGGATGAAAGGTATATTGCGTGTTACGATTTATGACGTATTAAAAAAAAACTACTCACTAGATCTCGTTCAAACCAATTTTCGTTGGTAGTTTACATGGTAATGTACAACATATATTTTTTTTAGTTTTATTACTCTCTTATTTTAGAAGTTAGAGGGGGGGGGACACACATTTTTCCACTTTAGAAGTGTCTCTCGCGCAAACTATTCAGTTTAGAAAAAAATTATATTAGAAACCTTAACATCATTTTTGAAGACCTATCCTTAGATACCTCACACGTATAGGTTTGATGAAAAAAAAAATTTTGAGTTGCAGTTCCAAGTATGGGGACCCCTAAAATGTATTGTTTTTTTTCTATTTTTATGTAAAAATCTTTATGCGGTTCACAGAATACATCGACTGACCTAATTTCAACAGTATAGCTCTTATAGTTTCGGAAATAATTGGCTGTGACATACGGACGGACAGACAGACAGACAGACAGACAGACTTGACGAATCTATAAGGGTTCCGTTTTTTGCCATTTGGCTACGGAACCCTAAAAACTACCACAATTATTGGCCGTAAGATGTTTGTAAACAAAATAATGAACAAAAATATAAATACATTTTATTATAATATGTCGATCGGGTGCTTTAAATTTCCTCTGTTCAGATTTATTGCAAAAAAATCTTTTTTAAGGTTTTTTTTTATGTGCCTAATAAAATATATAGCTAAAATTTTTCCTCAAATATCTGTACCCGTTTTCTCATCAACTGAATCGATGGAGCTTCATTTTACGCCGTATGTTGTATGAGCGCATAATTTTCATTGTAAAATAATCGTTGTTGCGATAGGACTCGCGTAAACAGTACGCACGTTGTTTATCACTAAACGACGCCATATTATTGAATTCACATTGGCCGCTTTTGCGCTTCGTAGCCCCTCCGCCCCACCCCAGCGTCGCGTCGCTGCTCGTCGCAGCTGCCGATTCAAATTTAAAAGAACTTTCGGTCCAGCCTGTATATGATGTGTGAAAATCTTATATAAGAAAAGTATAACATATATATGCATTCTTTAAACCTTACATCGTAATACTCTATACTGCTCTTCGAAAAAGCAAGTCTATAACCATACCTACTATACAAATATTATAAAGAAGTAAAGTTTATGATTTTGTGAGGTTGCAAGGGGGAATCTCTATCCGGATCTACTAAACTGATTTTGGAAATTCTTATATCAGATGCTATTATAAAAATGAAAAGATTTTAGGTAGTCGGATTTTCAGTGGTCACTAGACAGCTTAGCTAGCATAAAAGTTGTTTTTCTCTAAACTTTCTAAGGTGAATCCAAGATGCCACCATACTCTGCGAATTCACATAACCTCGAAGACACAGGAATACAGGAGTCAGGAGTATATCGTTTTTGTCCACCAAAAACCACCCCACCATATTATTTTAGGTACCTCTCCGAGTCGACGCAGCGCCTATCCAGGCTCTGTCCTAGGGGAGTCTTGGGCTTCCCGCTGCCTAGCGGCCCTATCATTATATTATATATGTTGCGGCCTGGTCGCAGAATTAATGCAACCTATAGCAAAAACACTTAGACACTAAAATAATCATAACATTACTACCAAACATTAAAGACAGGAAAACATACTTCATAGAATTTAGTTGGAAGAGACGCCAGATAAGTAGGAATTGTTCACTAATATGATCGATCGTGCTGGCGTACATTGAAAGGAAAGGGATAACCCGACCAGTAACGCCTTCTGAAGTGAACATGGTGAATGATTAATTCGTTTCGAAGAGAAACCATTACTATCGATCCGTCATCACGACTCTAAAAGTACGTGTACTAAAAGTTTTTCTATCCACTGTTGAATTAATAACAAGTAATTATAATAATAATCTGCAATTCCTACGAGGACAATTTGGCAAAAGAAGTGACCCTTGGCACCAATTGCTCTGTCATTCATAGCTGTTATGACCAAAAGTGGAGTGTTTACAGAAATTTGGCGCATAACATCGTGAGACGACAGTTACCTAAATTTCCATAGACAATTGAGCAACGGTCAACGGTCACGAGTCACTTAAGTTCTTTGTACTTCACATTAATTAAGTTTCAATTTACTCAGATTAAGTAAAACAACTAATGTAATAACTCTTACCGTTATGTTGTAAGTGCTTGGTTATTACTGCTCAGAAAAACTGGCTATTTCTGTTATAACTAACGGCTATTTGCATAAATGTACGTGTAATGTATCTGGAAGATGCTTACCGCAATTTAAACGTATGTTTAATAATCCCAATTTGTTGTTTCATAATTGAAAACTTTCAAATAAAAACCTTCTTTATATTTCAGCCGAAATTGAATTTGGTTTTACTGGCAATAAACTAGTAGATTTCAAAAAATCCATGTAATTTATAACTATTCTCTCTCTAAACTTAAAGTTAGTTATGATTTTTTTCAAATAGTGTTTAAATATGATATTTTTTTCTAAAAGAAAAAAGATATATTCAATAAAAACCTCTTTGAAAAGAATTCTGGGTTATAAATAATCAATATAGAGTGTCTGCTGGAGACAATCTCTATCAGGAATTCTGGTAGTATGTAATTCTTTGTCCCCGTTACAGACAGGCTATATGTTTTACTGTCTGGCTCGATGGTCTTTGAACTTCGAAACTCAGTAAATTTCATGGTTTATGGTTCATTCGATCTTACCGGTCAACATACTAAAATAACTCTTGTTACCGCATAGCATAATTTAGAGATGATAGTGGTGGTGCTTGAAAGATAATTTTTGAATAAAGAATTTTAATATTATAGAAATACTTGGATAGTGTTATTTCCATTCAAATATATTAGAAGCATTAAACTTGTTTAATATTCAAATAATGAAGTAATATCTGCATCATTGAGAATGAAAAACGAGCATTATAAATGGCAGACTATCATCATCAGATCTAAATACACTGCTATCTACATTATTTAAGGGATTAATTATTCCTCTGAGCTCTACTATAAAAGTTCTAGACCTGTTTTATTGATAATAATCTTAGTTAGCAAACACAGGCCATTAGCGCAAGTCAGAAAGTTTTGTATGTATGTGTGATATGAAGTATATTTGACCATATCTCCTGCTTTCGTCTTGAATTGAACTGGCTTCCGATTCGTTAACACCTACTACCTACCGACCTGTCATCTACCTTCCAACTCCTGGGTTCCACTTGTGACAGATTCCACCGCTTCATAAATAGTTTGCTTTTGTCATGCCCCTCCCACACTTCAGTATTATTTGATTTCCTAGTTCAATCTGTCCTTCTCAGGAATTTACGTTTGTATGTGTGTATGTATTTGGTATAAATATCTAGATATACCATAGTTCTTATTTATTCCTTATTTTCAGCTCCTTCTGGTCTGTTTTGCAACTCCTAACCAAATTATTGTGCACCTTTTTAATCATCAGTGCATAAAATTGTTAAAAAAATAAATGCGTTAAATTAAAAACATTTATCTAAAGAAATACTTCAAGTTTCAACCTTCCAAAGGGATTAGTCGTAACATAAATTCTTGACATACATAGTCGAATATAAATGTTCTAAGAATTCAAATGGTTGAGTGTAGAATCTGAGTCTACAAAAGCGATAACGAAGCAACAATAACATCAGCGGATTTTGATATTTTCGCAAACCCTCATTACTCATCAACCCTTAAGTATAAGATTAGGCAAACAATTTCATATTTGTATTCAAATACGAATTGTTCTGTATTATGTTTTGTAAACATAATAATAAATCCAAAAATATATCGAATGTTCATATTTTTTGACCGCGGGGCAATATCAGAGGTTTAACTTTATGGGAGCGAAGTAAATAGAGTTATTTTTTGCTATATCACCCGCGGTCGCTTACTCCATCTGATTCGGCGTTTATGGCTAGGATAGTGCGAAAAGAATCGTAAAATCCTCGATAAAAGCTTTTATCGCGTGAACACTTCTACGATTGCTTCATTTTTCGTTTTGTAAGTATTTGTAAGTTTAGTAATTTTGTGAAGCTTATATCAAAGCATGATTATACATGTTAAGCAATAAACTTTCATTCAAGTTTGAAAATGATCTGACTCAAGTACAATACATTAAAGCAATAAAACCCATTATGGATAATTTATATAACCCATTTTAGAAGATAATTCGACCATGAACGCTCCCGAAGGCATCCCGAGTCACGACACGATCTCACTCGAATCCAGGGAGAACAGCTAACCTCGTTACTTACCGATACGACTCTGACTAGATTTTGCAAGCGAGCAATCGCTCTGTAATTCATTATCAGCAGCGTTGCAACCGGCGCTGTGGTGCGGAGGCGACCCGTCATTTGTACCCGTTCGTGATTACCGCTACGCTGAATGGAAACCGATTTCCTCTTATATATTCTCATTGAGCAGTACTTTCTGAACGTGTTATCATGCTAAACTATCACGACTATGAGACAAAGCTTCCTTAGCTATTGCAATTGGATATGCAATTTACAACATCCGCGGTATCTTACCGGTTAGATAATCGCATGGTGCATCCCGTTTGAAAGTTAATAAGTTGGCATCTTTATCAGCGTTTAATGTTGTGCTGGTTTATAGTAGTAATACATACATACTGGGAACGGAGTAATACACAATCTTGATATACTGTAGTAGATAGAGCAGAGTGTTTGCTGTGTGTAATCTAACGTTAAACATACTTTAATGAACGATGTTAACCAGCAAGTTCTAAAATATAAAAAGATCTATCAAATCTTAACATGAAATGCTAAACATATAAAACATCTTGACCTTTACTCAACGAAGTAGGAAATTCATTGAACCATAATGATGAATATGCGAATACGCAAGAATAGGCATAAAAACTATTGTGTGATACACCAAAAACAGAGACAGATAAATCCTTTACCTCTGTTTTTGAAATTTTGATCACACATGTATTTAGTATCAGGAGACAAATATAATCTATATGGAATCCATGCGCTCTGATTTCTTAAAACATACATAAATTCATACCATTTTGAGCATGTTGTGCATGTACCTATATGATTGTATGTTTTACTCGTTTATGCGGCGCACGGAAACAAGTGACTTGTCATATTGATCTATCGTTGGCAAAATATAGTAGTACCTACAACAGTTTCGTGCACATATATTTTCAAACGTGATCACGTTATTAGAGCGGATGTCAGGGGATGAAAAATGTAGTCGCGCCGGGAGCCGCAACGCGTCGGCCCATATCAATGCAACTGATTGCGACTGCACCGCGGACTGAATCAACCCGCATACAATGCGTCATTTGCATATAGATACACGTCTACAGATGTGAACTACACAAATATCAATGATTAAGCTCCAACTCTGACGCATCTTAATCACGTGTCACACGCTAATATCGTCTCAACTTATCTGAAAGTAAAATTTCAGTAACAAAATCAAAATCAAAGCATTTATTTCAAGTAGGCCAGTTACAGGCACTTTTGAATTGTCGAAACAAAAATGTAGCTACAGTCCCAGTCACAAGACATAAAAACTGTGAAAGTACTGTAGTTGCCCATTCCCTAGCGTAGATCTCTATGGAGAAGAACGGGCAAGAAACTCCATGGACACTCTTTTAAATCAAAATGTTTTTTACAAAATCTTGGTTACATCATTCATGTTGAGATGGTACATTATGTGAGAACGATGTAGCAAGACGTGCACGTTAAAAGTGTCCATAGTACAACAAAAATACAATTGAAAATTAAAATAATTAATTCAAATAAGCCGTGGCAACTAAGAGATGACCAGTCACAACTGACAGCGCCCGTTCACGAACATGACGCATGGATCCGCACCATTCAACTCAACCATTTTGAAGGGAATCAAATGATCCGACACACGCGCCACCATCAGCGTGACATTTGAGTGAGCATGACATACTCTCAACCGCCAGGGCAGATTCAAGTCAAGTAACAATTAGTCAATAACATTTGCACGGTTCTATCATTATCTTTATTATTAACTTGAAAGCATAAACACAGTAAACGTTATACTTACCTTATATTGGTTTATGCTAACACCTCTCTGCTTAAAGCCCGGGCCCTGCTGATTACGTTGCACTCTATAATATATGTACGTGTGCATAAGGTAATACAGCAGTTTAGACGCTCGCCGGCTCATACATATTCCTATATATTTCAGTTGATAAATCAGTTATACATGGTAATAGAATAGGTAAATCCTTCTACGTGATTAAGTTACTTAAGGCCCGCGACACCAAGCGTGAGAATTTGTGATTGAACACCCACATACATATTTTACATGCACACAGACGCATCGCGCACTGTCGCATACATACCGTAGCAAGCAATCACCGACTTTCGGTTTTTTGCTTATGTTAAATATCCATCAACTGTTCGCCTTTGTAGAACGTATTTTAATGTCTTACAACGCACGCAATGTATCTTGCCATAACGTAAAGCCCGTAGGATTCATTCAGTACAGAAAGTCATAATACTTTCTGTATACCAATCGAATGGTCAAAGATTATAAAATAATTTTACACAGTATAAAATAAATTTGCTCGCGTGCATTGTCTGTCAACTCAGATCGTTTTAAATACGCAAGGTATTTAAATACGGTTTTCATCATAATTAAGGTTACCTTTTAAAGAAGATTTATTAATGTTATTTTATTATTTTAAAGGAACACATAAATAAAGCCAATATTGACAAAAGTTTACGAGTTACATAAATTAGGAATAACCTACAGTAATACTTTTTTAATTATACTTTTTTAATATTTCTTTATTATTTTATTTGTGAATAATAATTTCAAAGTAATTTGGAACAATGTAATATTAATCCTTATCATAATAAATACTGTAGACATTTAAAACAATTTTATTCTACATGAAATATGTAGAATAAAATTGTTTATTACACAATATTATTTAAATAAATATTTTATAAAACGTCAGAGCGTTCATCCAGGTCGCACCCGTAATTGGCCGTAATCTTACACTAGTGACTCTCAGTGTAAGATTTTATTATGTCAATAATGTGTGATTAACGATACATGGTCTTATAGGCATTTAAAAAACATTTAAAATTTGACAAATTATACCCTCCTTTAAAACCAATCTATCCATTGCTGCAAACATCATGAAAATTGGTGCAGTAGTTTTTAAGTTACGTTATGTTTTGAGTTTAATAGACAGGTTGAAGAGGCAGAGGACTGTGTTTTTTTTTTAATATATTTAATGCAAACGGCTTATTTACGCAATAATGTTACTAAAATAAATGTGAAAGTAACTCTGTCTGTCTGTTTGTCTGTTACCTTTTCACGCGTAAAACGCTGAACTGATTTTGATCAATTTCAGTATAGAGATATATGGGACCCCGAGAAAGGACATGGCTACTTTTTACCACGAAAATCGACACACTCGCGGGCGGAGCCATGGGCTAAAGCTAGTAAAACATAAATACGACTAGCGGTTTATACATACGTATAAAAGTGAAATACTAATCATCCAAGACCAAACCATTGAGTAGTATTACTTTCCATCATCAGCTGAACATCTTGAAAGTTACGACTAAAGGTAACACACATATACGAAAGTAACTCTGTCTGTCTGTCTGTTACGCTTTCACGCCTAAACCACTGAACCGATTTTGATGAAATTTGGTACGAAGATAGAACTGAACTTGGGAAAGGACATAGGGTACTTTTTATCGCGAAAATAAAGGTAGAAGGGTTTGAAATAGGGGACGAAAGTTTGTGTCGAAGTTCCTTATTATCAAACATAAAATCAGGTAAGATTGTTTAATCTACCCTTACCATGTCGTGTGATATCAACGAATTCCACGCGAGCGAAGCCGCGGGCAGAAAGCTAGTTTATAATAAATAACAATAAATAAATATTTCAGACGAATGACACAGAATATCATCTACCAAATATTCGTGTGATCCGCAAATATTTATTTCGCAGTTTATAATACATAAACATACTTTTTTGTTATAAATACATACATATTATACATAGAAAACACCCAAACTCCGAAACAAATATTTGCAGATCATACAAAAATTTGGTCCGACCCGGGAATCGAACCCTAGACCTCTTGGTTAGCAGTTGCATACGCTGACCACAAGACCAACAAGGCAGTATGATATATTACAATAATAAATAAACAACTATTTCGAACATCTTACACACGACATCATCCAGTCCCAAACTAAGCAGAGCTTATATTATTGATTCGACAACTGATATAAATACATAAACATACTTTTTTTGTTGCTTACCTATAGAATACACCCAGACCCCGAAATAAATATTTGCGGATCACACAAATATTTGGTCCTACACGGGAATCGAACCTGAATCCTTACTCAAGCAAAGTAGTCGCATGCGCTACTACTGCCCTCATCATTACGAAATGATGGCTACCAGCTCAGATATTGCGTCTGGAATAGCATTACAAAATAAAAAAATATATAATAACTATTTATAACGTGCTTATAAAATTTTAGGGTTTCCCTATGAACTAACACTGAAAACAGCCAACACCTAAAAAAAAAAATTTTGTGGATCTCATAAACATTTGGTCCGACCCGTGAATCGAACCCGAGGTCTCAATCGCATATGCTACCACAGCGCCACCGAGGCAGTCATATAAAATGAATTTTAATAATCGGTCCACAATTGACAGAGTAATCAATGAATGTACAATAAAAAAAACACAAATAATACTCCTTTTTTGAAGTTGGTTAATAATAATTTAAAATATAAAGATTGGTGTGTCTATTCTCAGACCTACCAAATATTATCAAAAGTTACACACAGTCACGTCGTCGTATGTAAACAATCAAATCTCTGTGTGCGTGACAGTGCGTGTGGAGCTAAAAACGAGCGTGCGCTCGCCTTGAATATTCGGAGAACACTGAATTTTTGGATCGCGTGAACTCTGTTTTATTGCAAATTATTTCTCCATACTAAAATGTATGGAACTTTTGCCGCTAAAAATTAATGATGTTTAAGATTAAATTATGACTTTCTGGTGAGAATTAATAGAAACCTTAAATGCTTAATCTCTTTTTTGTACTTTTTTCTTGCAACTAATAAAATATTTATTTCAAATAAAGCAACTTAATACTAGATTGATTCCAAACAGAAAAGGTCGATTTCGGTGATTTTAGTCACTGTTGATGATTTTTTTCTCGAAAATAAATAATCGTATTAGTAACTTTACTCGGTTTCTCTATAGATTGATTTATTAAGAAACTGAGATATTTTTTTTACTGTCAAATAATGAATTAATTTGTTTCTCTTGTCATAACCGTAAGTGCTTTTTCGAGCAATTATGGAAACGATACCCTTAAGAGATTATTTTCTATTCTAACATTAGCTGGAACGTGACTCGTGCGAAATAACTCGTACTAAAGCAATAACTTTCTGGGTATTTGTTTTTGAAAATGGCACAATACATTGTATAGCTTGAAGAATAACATTGAATCGTTCTCAACTCGGGACTGTTTAAAGCGACATGTTGGCAGAGGTTAAATAGAGCGGGATTAAGAGGAATTATTTGTAGTTGGGCGATTTCAATGAGGGTCGGTTCGTATTTGCTCGCGGCATCACGCACTGGTAGACCGCACCTCAACGTGGTGGCAACGCTCTTTATGAGAACGTTACGCGTTCAAACACACTGTTGACACAACAAAACCTATTTGAACTTTGTAATAAATGAGCCTCTAATTGAAAATCTTCAATTCTGAACATTTGTACATTCCTTATTTATTACATTCGACAATTTTTCGTCGAATCTCTCTGAATTTAGTGTACCGTTATACAAACAATTCAGGAACAACGCCTATTTAAGTACCTTGTATCGACTACCCACTAACGTACAAGCTCGCTCGGCTATTCTAATCACGTTCAAGGTGACTATTACATACTACATTCCGTTTTAGTTTCAATTGCGTGTTAACATACCAGTAACACTAAATTTTAAATGTTCTATAGATTCAACAGGTTTGTGTATTTCAATTGATTATTGATCATGCATTTGTACGCTATTTAATCATACAAAACGAATAGAAACTTTCTAGTATTCTATTGCGCTATTGAAAATTGATTTTTGCCTCGTGGCTACGCCGGTACGTCAACATTTAGTAGCGCCTATCTTTTCTAAGATAATATTCTATCGAGTATAATCTCAGGTCAATGGTAGCAATAGATACAGTAAGTATAAACTCAGATTATTGATAAAAGAAAGAAGTTGTGTGTGGGAAATTCATCTGTTTGATAACAAATACCATACAACTGGTTAACAATACAATGATTGTGTGACACAAAAAGTAAAAAGTACACAGCAGTAACAATACCTCTCTATTTATAGGTTTAATTTTTTCACACATTTTTAATAACTTTCATAATAAACAAAAGTTTTTTTCTGTTCTATTCAAAGGTGTGGAAACAAGGCATACAATTAAATTGTTTGGTATGGTATGTTTATATACAGTATGTAATTAATGAATGTAGCTTTAAAAATAAACACGCAAAAGTCGGCTACAAACTAACATAGATACAGATGAAATTAGTTAATATAAGAGTGACAAAAAAAACAAATAATATGAAGTTCCATGTATCATTCTAATCCGCCTTTCGCTCGACTACTTCTGGGCAGTTCTCATTCATGTCCGCTGCCAATAATTTCCTTAAGCCACGTTCAGTTTACCAAGTTATAGTCACACTAGTAGTATTATAGTAAACATTTTAATGTAATGTGAGAAAACGACATCACGTCCAAGTCCCGAGGTACGCATTCATCATGAATATAGACTTACCAACACCCTAGAGGCAATTATAAGCCACACACAACTGATCTCTATATAGATTATAAATAATCCACGTCAATAGCTCAGACATGTTAATTCTATATCCATGTCTACAACTAACACGTCTTACAGCCTAAGTTTATTAATGCTTATTCCGCGTATTACTAAATTATATAGCAATGGACTAAATTCTCTATCTTTTTACACGCTTTTTATTAGCTTCACCTGTATGTTTGTTTGTTTCTATGTTAGTAACGACTCCTTTGGGTGCGATTTTGACCCACTTTAAACGGCCAGATTTCGTTCAAACTTATTAGATTTATCAAGAACCGATGACAATACAATAATAAAAAAAGTAAAAAAAATTTTTTTTAGGCTTTCTGGTAAAAAAAGAATGTTTTAAAAAACTAAACAAACACGCTCTTAAACTAAAAAATTTGAAAATAACTTTAATGTAACAAAGCGTGGGGTGCTTTCTGAAAATATTTCATTAACGTTGCCCCACGCTTTTTACATTAAGATTATTTTCTACTTTTGAGTTTAAAAGCGTGTTTGTTTAGTATTTAAAACTATTGTTTTTTAGTATTTTGGACATCATAGTCCAATGCTTCATTACCCAATACTTACTAAACAACCAAATAATAGATCTCACAACAGTTATGGGGTAAATCTTTTCTCGAATGATGTTTAAAACAAAACGTGGTACGTTTATTTCGTCACTATGTTAATTATAGTCAAAACAAAATATATAATTGTTCTTAATACGTTTGTATAATTATTCGCCAAATTCGTGTTTAATAAACTGACAATTATCGTGATTAAAAACCAAGGTTGAATTATTTTTTATCATTTTCACGTATTGTGTAGGTATATTTCATGAAACTTTTGTAAGTATACATTTAATGTAAAACAGTTGGGAATTTGACAGTTGTCTATTATAATGTGTTTTAAAATATAAAATAATAAACATTTATATAAATGAAATTGAAGACTGTCCGTAATTAAAAAACTTGGTCATTTGATGAACAAGTTTTTTAGTAAGTACTTAACACTAAATACATCTTCTGAGCCTTTATTCCCAAGTTTATTTGTGGACGGCTACTAGTTTAACCGGTTTTACCTGAATTTCAGTTTTTCTACGGAGCGATTGGCATCGGACCTCCGCAACCCTAAGGGAGAACTGAAATTCAAAGATTGAACTAGTTGTCAGTAAATTTGAGGGCACTGACTTCCCATTAACGCTTGCCATAGATGTTCATCATGACAACCGGGACCGACGGCTTTACGTGCTCTCCGAGGCACGGGCGTGAATCAACGCCAAACTTCCAAACTCCGGGCTGCTGTTAGGAAATTCCGAAGAAAAACCCAAAAATACAACGGGATTTGAACCCGAGACCTCTTGATTAGCAGTCGTATACGTTAACCACTAGACCAACGAGTTAGTACTTAACACTAATTACACGGTACTTAAATGAAAAAAATATTTTTTTAAAAATTTTGTCGCTCTGTCTGTTTGTGTAGCTAATCTCTGGAAGGGCTGAACCGTTTTTGAAAGGACTTTCACTGGCCGATACCTGGTGATATAAGGAGTAACTTAACGAACTTTTTAGACTAGCGTCGCTAATTGTATCGTCGTTGTAATCGCGGTAAAACCGCGGGACTCATCTAGTTTAGAATTAAAACTTAAATATGTCTCTTTACAAAATATATATAATATGTCTATGAAGTAAAATACCTACGTGAAATGTCTCTTTACAAAATATAATATATGTGTATGAAATAAAATACATTAAGTTTATTTCAATATTTGTGTTAATTCAAAAGAATGTTATCATAATGGACTCACATACAGTACGTTTGCCATACAATATGGTTTGCAATATAATTTGTATTTCGTCTTTTAAACTTAACTTGTGTGTTATTATGTGCTATTATTCATTTTCATAAGGTGGAAACTTGAAGCAAGTATTTGAATGAATTGCCGAAAGATAACATTTGAAAGTATAGAGATTACCTACCGTGAAATCTTTAAAGAATTCCAACCACTCCATTCAAATTAGTATTTCCTGCATTTGAAATGGTAATAAGAGGTACAATAAATCTTATTGCATCCGTACGATGACGTAACGACTCCGTCGACCACACATCATAAACTTATCCCGGCGTACTGCTGTCACTTAGATACATTCCCGATAGCGTCTATTACAGCTACTCCTTTTATTTTCCACTATAATACAATACACATTCTTATCGAGATAATTACAAAAAAGATATTACGATCAATCAACAGAATCTTTCGTGCATGGCCTATCTTATATATTCATCGGACCATTGTTACGCAAGCCCCCTCTTCTATGCATGTGATTGACACAGAAACTTAATAGTGGTATTAATATAGCTGAACAATATAGGTAATTATTACAACAGCGCAGTTAGAATATAGATCATTTTTGACGTGCAACTTTACCCGTAAATACTTTTGAAGACTTGGTTTTATAATGTTAGATGTTTCAAACAACCTAAAAATGATCGGTCGATCGATGTACTTTTGGAATTAAATTAAGATTGGTACTTATTAACAAAGTAATTTTTGCAATTAATTTACAATTAAGAGAAGGTTACAGTGAGTCAACCTTCAAAGGTAGACTATCTGTCGCGGTTGTTTTTTAATTTTAAAATATAAAAAAATCTTCCATAGTTTATTTGTACGAATCTTCAAACATTTAAGCTAGTTTCAAAAAATTGCTTAAGATACAGCTTAGGTCATCAGCTTTCTGTCAGTGAAAGGTTCGTCAACATCGTTCTAGAGATTACCTGGATTACCTACAAATAGACATACAGACGCCAGACAAAAAATTTAAAAATTGCTTTTTTCAGTAACGTATTAAATGCATTTAATGAAAAACTGTTAACTTGATATTACACACAGAAACTTTAATTTTATTTCTTTGCATAGATTAGTAAACATTATAAGTTTATGTTTGAAAGTACTATTTTTATGAGGCTACGTACAGTACGAAATGAAATTGAAGTGCGAAGTTGGTGTCTTAAGTCGATATGAAGACGGTACTTCAATCAACCTTAATGTCAGGTTATGCAAAACAACAAAATGTCAGACTCGCAGGCACCCATTGATCACGTCTTCTCGATCGCTTACAGGTTTTGCGCAATCCTTTATAGTTATTTTTAATTCATCCATATTATCGTTTTGAAACTTAGCACGGTTTACCAAAAAGCTAGTTTGCCGTTTAACACAAAATTGTCGTTAATAATAATGAATGTTCGATGCAATGTGCCTTAATAACCCAATATCGAAATATCAACTTTAATATAGAGAACTCAATTGGGTATAAGTGTCAATTACACAAGTTATAACAACTGCAACAGTATTAAACTGGAACCAATACATGCTTAAGAAACTATTGAACGGGTAATTTTTTAGCATTCATTTACAATTCATACAGAAAATATTACCTATTTAATAAACTTTATCTAATATATAAAATTCTCGTGTCACAGTTTTCGTTGCCATACTCCTCCGAAACGGCTTGACCGATCTTTATGAAACTTTATATGCATATTCAGTAGGTCTGAGAATCGGCCAATATCTATTTTTCACACCTCTAAAACGCGAGCGGAGCCGCGGGCATCAGCTAGTTATTAATAAATTTCATATATGTACCACTATTCTATAACCTAAAAGAAAAAAAAGACAACTCTCGAATTATGAATATCCTAATATCCTATACATCATTATTAATACTTAATTTTTTTAATAATTTATTAATTATTTTTCTATGTGAGCTTAAAATGTGTATTACACATACACATTTTAAGCTCACATAGAAAAATAGGTTTTCCAAAAATGATTTTGTAGCGGAAATAGACGTTATCGCTACTCCTCTCCGTTTCGCGTGTCTGTGTTTCTCTATGCGAGTGGTATAATGACAAATTTTTGTACACTTCCGTATGTAAAATTGAAAATGTTCACGTAGTAAATAAACTACTCTTTTTTTATAAAACAAATAATTTTACGAGTACAGCTTAAGCCAGATAGGATACAGAGAGCTGTGATAGACATTCCACGCAATTAGTTTTATGTTCATAAGTGTTATTAGGTACATACGTAATGTAGTCATTTGAACAAGCAAACAGTGCACACTTGAGCAAATAATACCGTATTTAAACAGAAATTGGTCCCATATACATTACTTTAAGTTCAAAAAGGTCAAATTGTATTCAGAACCCGACAAAGGAGACACGTGCGTGTATTTTATAGTTAACGTTTTAATGCGAAATCTACGGACCCGGCCTAAACAATTATCATGTTCTACACAATAACAAAAATCAATAGAAGAATTGGAATTCATAGCACAGTTTTAACTGTTAGGTTGATAATCGTGGATAGACTGGTTATAAATGTTAACATACAGTTTAGTATAATAATAGTATCGTAGCTAGGGGTAACGACATAGGAATACAAAATTGGGGACAACGATCATTTTGAAGATTTATAATAGAGAACTATTTATTGATGACATCTTTTTAATAACTTGTATACGTTGTAATGATTATAGTTTCTTTATTGGCTTTAATTTTATTTAAGAAGTAATATTAAGTAGGCCTATGTCCAGCAGTGGGCTGCGATAGGCTGCTGATGATGTTGAAGTGTCAGCAGTGATTTTGGGCGCTTTTAGATATTTTTATGAGTACTTCGAACACATTTCTTTTATCATTTCATTTGGCATGTTCTCGATAGGGGACTGATAAAAATGACCATTACTATACCTACCTAAGTTTTCTACCTGAGTAGCCATTTAGCAAAAAGCTGTTATTACTGTTTTATAGTAAATTTAAGTGCAATTTCATTAAATTTCTTACGTTTGACTGTTTTAATGTAAGAATTTAACGAATTCAATAAAAGCTATTTTTTAAATCACGGTTAGAGTTGCTAATTTAATCTGAAACCTAGAGAGTGAATGTTTTGTACGATTAATCGATATTTCAAGGTGAAAAATATTTTATAGCCTTGCAATGTTGTAATTTATAGGTTGTGCTTAAATACTTACCTTTTCGGTGGAGTCTGTTACGGAATAATGAAACCAGATTAAAAAAAAAGATCCATGTAAGAGAAATTGAAAAGATAAGTACCCTTAACAACACTGATGTGTTGTTAAGGGTACTTATCTATAACAACATAACACTGATGACATTACATACCATAGTTATGAAAAATTACGGATAAAATAGGTATAAAACAGCCGAGTTTGGATATGCCTGCCGCAATGCCTCAATTAAGGAGTTTATTCCTCCTTCTCGGGATTCTTACAACCATTTGGTTAATATTTCCATGAAAAATACAATACGCATGTTTACTATGAAGTACTTTAGAAACTTTTTATCGAATACAAAAAAATTGAACATCCAAAGTGCTCTCAGTATTCATAAATCAATTAACACAGGGAAATAATAGACAAGGTACAATTATGCAGAACAGCTGCACAGTCTGCGTTAATCACCATGAAGCGCGTAATGAAGTAGATTAAGCTTCCTGCTACCCTTTACTGAGTGGCTGCGGTCGTATTTGGTACAAATTAGCAAATAATTTAGCTAATGAAAGTACAATGGCCGCGGTGTGCTCCCTAATTTACTTGTACCTTGCTAGCCTGACTGGCAAATATTCAAATGTTCTATTTCTAAGAACAAGTACACTGATTGGGTCAATTGTGTCAGCCAACCTTTTAACACGAAGCATGTACGCAGTCTCGTAACTGTGACAATGTCCTCGAGCGAAATGAATTATAGATGCTTGACACGATACGTGTGAAAAAAAACGACGACTTTCACCCACAATTTGACTAACAGGTGCGACGGTTACTATTTAGGCACGTGCGTAATCAAATATCTGTATACCTAAGTGGTTATAATCCAAGCTAAGTAACTAGCGCAACGGTTTAATTTAGAATCGAGACGAAATTAAAATATCGAAAACATTTGTTGAACAGAGTTTACAAATATTCATATATTTGTAAACTGTGTTCAACAAATGTTTGTTTACCCATGAATGATTATCCGTGTATAAATTTCCAAGTTTGAAAAGCCTTAATAATGTCACAAACATCGCCTAGTCACAAACAAAGCAGAGCTTGTATTATAGGTACTAGACAACTGATATAGTAAACATAAATTTGTGTAAATACAATACATAGAAAACACCCAACTCCGAAACAAATATTTGTGGGTAACACAAATTTTGGTCCGACCCGGGAATCGAACCTACCAAATGACTTAAAAATAAAAATAAATATTTTCGATAGGTGACAGATTAATTCAAACCTACATTTCAACCCTCTCAGATATCATTTGACTTGACAGACGGACAGAAATTAGAATATATTCTTATTGCAAAATAATTTGAGATCGATTTGTACTGTGTCTTTTGATAACGAGCTTTATTTTTGGGCAGGTTTAAATCATATCAGCAACACAAAACAACTAATTTGGTGAAGCATTAAAAATGTATGATATAACGAACATTAAAATTTAAGTGAACCGTATCCAAATCAGTTGAGTATTATATTTAGAAGATCTCGTTTAAACACAAATACAGACAAGCTGGTATAAATTCTAAAAACTGTAATGACTTCTATTACTTTGGCAAAGACCCCCTTAATTTACTTTTCTTCAATATCTTCAATGTTACATCAACTTGTTACAATTTTATATTTCATTATATCTGTAGATCTATGTCACATTACACTTGCCTATCACTTATATACGTTATCTATCAGCTTACTAACTTACCCATCAGGTTATTTTCTTTATTGCACATAACTTAGTTTGGGAGTCATAGAGTAAAATATCTTATTTTTCCCATATCTTTAACTTGGCTTAGAAGTAAACCTTTGAACAAATATATACATATACTATAGGTTATAGTAACTACACTAGCGGCGTACACGCAGAAGTCCTCCTTCGATCCAGTTTTCTATCACTCGGGAATGCAGTCCATTACACCTGCCTTATTACTGTTACCTTGAAAATAATTGATAGCTTACCAATCAAAGCAGTGTACCTTTATAATAGTAATGCAGCAACAGTTTATTAATTTTTTGGTTTTTAGTTCCATCGCTGCTTATTTTTTTGGTAAAAAGTTTTATTCAATTAATCGTCGATAGTATTGATTAGTCATTAACACAACACAATCAACACTACATTACCAACACTAGCGAAGAGTACACAATAGTTGAAAAATAATTAGCTCTAACGGATCAGTAATACGGATACCATATCTGACGAAAGAAGACGCTCAGTACTACAGTTGAAGCAAACGTTTTTCGTTACCTATTCTCTTGTTTCATTGGCATGTATTTTGTTTCGATCACGTGACTGAGTGACATGCCAATGAAACAAGAGAAATAGACTAGAGAATAAATTGAAAACGAAAAACATTTGCAACTTGCCTAGAGGGTCTGGTCTCAATATGATGCCGATACTATCGATAGACTATCGCTACTGCAGCAGCACTATTTAATAGCCATATTTGAGTAATAATGGCACTTCCTAATTTACTGGTGATTAATATTTACTAAGTTTAATGTACTGTCTATTGATGTAAAATAAATAACAGCATAAAACCGAAATTGAAGTTAAAAGTCAAATAGTAACTACTGCGTCTAATATTTATGCTACATTTACTTTAAACTTTCGCAGTAATTTAGTGTAAATTACGTTCAACAAAAGACGTATATTTTAACACAGTCAAATTTAATCAGTGCTACGATGGCTCAAGCCCTTTAAAGTAATTTAAATTTAACTGCCAAATGCCATGATCAAGTTAGCGTTGTAATAAATCATGCACAAAAAGTCAATATATGGTACCCAACAACTAGGACACTATAAATCCAGACTGGCATTTTATTAGTAAGGCTTGAGCGAAACTACGAAACTAGTTGTAAATTGGTTAACATTAACGTCGCGTGCGACATCAATATGTAATAAATACAAATGTTGGAGAACTTGTGGCAAACGCAATACATCGCTGTCTTAAACGCGTCCTCAATCAATTTGCGTGCTACAAAACTAACTTTACAGCAACATAACATTTTATTCCCAAGTTGCGTGTTCGGAATCTTACATTCTATAACTTGTCAGAAGTATTACACATTTTTTCAGCAGCAAAACTTATTTTCTTTCAACGCAATGTTCACTTAAAAATAGTATAATATTAAAATTTTTATCATAAAGACTCAGTTGATGTTCGTGTTCTCGAGGAGGATGCCAAGTGGAAGAGAGAAGATAACAAACACAGTCTATTAAAGAAATTAAAAGTGCCTTGAAATAATTTGTGAGCTGTCAAAAATTTTAATTCAGTATTTTATCTGAGACACCAAGTCATACTTATAAAACACATTCTTGGTATACCTGTACAAAGTCAGACAGATTTTGAAGCTTAAAAAGTACGATTAAATTCAAATAATACACACACGCAATTCCCGATATGGAAGAGTACTTACAACGAAACCAATTAATTGCAATGCAAATAAGGAATCAGACCGAATAAATGGCTTATTGTCCCAAGGAGGCTAACACCGAGAACCTACGCACCTCTGTTCCAAGACAATACCAATGTCTTCACCCACATTAGACCTGGTCGTTAGTAACACACATTAGCGAAACTTTGCAACGGCATAGGTAAACAGGATACACCATTGTTTTAACTGCGGCCAATAAATGATTGTAATCTTTCTCGATATCGTCTGGTTCGAGACTAACTTTTAATTAAAGTTTTCGTTCCAACGTTATAAAGAAAACCGTAATAGAAGTAACACACAAAATAGATGTGAATAAAATTCAGTATACCTAAAAACACCACTACATTTATTGGTTCACGTTGCCATAAGTTTTAACTGCCTCGTTGGCCTAGTGGATAGTGTATGTGACTGCTAATCAAGAGGTCTCGGTTTCAAATCCCGGGTCGGGTCAAAAAATTTTTTTGGGTTTTTCTTAGGAAATTCCTAATAGCAGCACGGACTTTGGAAGTTTGGCGGGTGATTCACGCCCGTGCCTCGGAGAGCACGTAAAGTCGTCGGTCCCGGTTGTCATGAACATCTATGGCAATCGTTATTGGGAAGTCAGTGCTCTCAAATTTACTGACAACTAGTTCAACCTTCGAATCTCAGGGGTTGCGGAGGTCCGATGCCAGTCGCTCCGTGGAAAATCTGATATTCAGGTAAAACCGGTTGAAGCCGACCCCAAACAATATTGGGAATAAAGCTACGAAGAAGTTGCCTTATTTTTACTACTTGATTTTGTTGTTTTCGAAAAATGAAATTTCGCTAATTATACTTAATATAATATAACTCTATATTAAAATATGGTTTTGTAAAAACTATATCTTGGAATCAAACAATAGGTAAAGAAGACTTATAATGAATACTCTGAGCCTTGAACTTTGACTAATCGGGCACAAGAAACGACGTCACATGTTTCGAAGATTTCGTTTTATCCGGCTCAGTGCTTGGTGCATTGCAAAATTTTGCTAATTCAGTAGAAAGTAGGTATTTCAATTTATTCCGTCATGAGTCAGCGACCTCAACATGTATGATTGCGTAGATCCTGTTTGACGAGGAAAGAAGGACGGAAACCTATATCAATAGGATTTAATATGGTTACGGATGTGTATTACAGCCATGATAAATATTACGAAATTTTGTATTTTTAGGTAACACTAGCTGTACCGCGCGGTGTTACCCGCAGTTACCCGCGGTTATTGTGGTAAAAGTTCTGTCAAAATTAGTTCAGCCGTTCTGGAGATTAGCAGACAGATAGAGGAATGGATGAACAGACAAACAAACATAAATTCATGAATTGATTTTTTATTGTAAGTACCGTACCTTTATGTTTTCTTTTAATATAATAGTATTTATTCACAGGAAAATGTTTACAAAATTGTTGTTCACATGTAGGTACTGACTAGACAATAGGGTTTTCATATGTTTTTGGTAAAAAACTGTTAATTTGAAATTACATACAGAATCTTCAATTATTTTTATTTGTATAGATGTGTAGGTTAACTTCCTTTTCAGTTTGTTCATGATTCGGAACCCTTATAGTTTCGTCATGTCCGTCCGTCCTGGACTTACCGCCCAAACGGTTGGTGTTAGGAAGATAAAACTTTCATCGTGTGGGATATCGTTAGATAGGTTTTTGGAAACACATAGAGGTGGTTAAGACAATTTTTTAAATAAAGATATTCGGTTGCGAGTTAGCCTACTTCACCTGTAAAGTTGGAATTTTTTGTTAAAACAGGGCTCTCCCCCATTAAAAGCTAAACGGCTGGCTCAAAATGGTCTAAAAAAAATCCTGATAGTAGTACATATATTTGACATGGAAGGAAAACTATAACGGCATAGATAACTTTTTTAGTTCCGGAGTTTTAGGGTCCTAATTTGTAAAATGCACTCACTTTGAAAACTTAGTACAAAACTTAAGAATTAGTGAGTAAACATAACAATTATCTATTAGGCAAGATTTGAAATCCAAGTGCCATTGTGGGTGACTACGGAACCCTATTTTACGCGAGGCCTGACGCGCACTTGGCCGATTTTTTTAGACTAGCTTCGCTCCGCGGCGTATCGTGGAACTCAGCTATCTAATAATTTATGTAGCCCTCATTAAACAAGTCAATATTCTATCATGTTCCAAAAAAATGAGCTCATTTAACATCCGCAGTAGATACTGCTCTTATTTGGTAATTTACGATGACCTTAAAATTAAATGTAAAACTGGATTCAACTCACAAGGTACTAATTAACCATGTAATGTAACGATATATTATTACGAACCCTCATTTCGCTTAATTGCTTAAAGCTATTTTAATACCTGTATAAGTGTACGGTTATACGCAACTCGTGGTAAGATATTTAGAATAATTTATATATATTTGAATTCAAACAGCGTGATGGAAATGATAATAACGAGATACAACATTCTGTATCTCAGTAAGTCTTTTAAGCTATTGTATAGCTTTTATCGCGGGCTTTGAGCGCGGCGACTTAATCAAGAAATTCCGTAACGAAAAAACCTAACACCCTAAAAAGGATAGAATTAAAACATAGAATATGATTGTAACTGCAGTGCGACAAGGATGTGGCGGCTCCGTGCTGTATAGGCAGATTAGCGCATGCGTGCTGCCGCCACCGGCCGTTATCCGTTGCCTTGACAATACAGTCATTCTAGATTCTTCTTCCTTACTTTTCTATAATCCTATTGTAAAAACTAATTACAAAATATATAATTGTTATCTATTTTACACAAAACATAGCGTCCGCGTCCTCCAGTACCGTCTATTGAATCTTAGTGTTTTTTTATTCCATAGGTATGCTCATATTATTATTATGTTCTCTGTTTAGTTGTCATTGTCTTCCGGTTAATAGGATGATTATATTATTATTGATTGGCAATAATATTGTCAGAATGTATGTTGGTAAAAAGATAGTATATATTGTTTTATAAACTTTAATTAATATCAAAGAAAAAAAAATTATGCATAAATAAAAAATAAAGAAATAATTATAATTGTATAAGTTGATTAAAAATGTTAAGCAATAGCTTTACCGCGGCAGTCCCCGAGTGCCACACGACTTTTTTTAAACAACTGTAAGTGAAGAAAGAGGCACTAACTATCAAAAAGACTGGAAGATGTATGGAGAGAGTTTGAACACGTTAAAAGGACTATAAAAATATTTTAAATTAAAGTGTAAATCTTTTTTCATGGCTATAACGCTTTCACGACTGTTTAGTCAGCGTTATAGCCAGACCGACCAACCGTTACACCGATTTCAAAAAAATAAATAAGCAGATAATTTAATTCTTGAGGAAGAACAAAGGCTACTCTTTACCAGGATAGTTGGAAGGCTCATGCCTGTGGAAGAAGCGCTCATAGCTAAGTGGCCTTAGGTGATTGGAAACAACCATCGACGACATCGACGGTTCGGTCAGACTTAGATGGGTGACCGTGTGTGATGGGTATCATGCTATGCTATGAAATTTCCCATGATTCGAAGGTCGAAGGTCACGCTAAGCAGTCAGTCTTGGTTGTTATCATAAGATAACAGTCTTGAAACTTAGTTGGAGGCCTTCGGACGCCATAAGAACATTCAACAGCAAGATTACGTAGCCACTACGTATCTTGCCTTCTTAACCCCGCTCCGAGCCCAGCAGTGGGACATTATAAGTTGTTGATGATTATGTTGGCTGTGGGCCTTTTGCTGCATGTGGGCGAGCCGGTACAGGCAGGCTCCTAAAATGTCATATAGACTTTAGGCTTCTAAAATGTCATATAGGCCAAATGATTATTATGGAAGCCCTATAGTAATTTATAACTAATACAAAATGGCAACAACTTTTGCTTAGTAAAAGTTTAATGAAAAACCAGAATACCTCCGAAAGGCGAGGAGGGTGTTTAAACAGGCGTTTTGCTTTGTTTGCGTGGCTAATGTGGTCTAAATGAACCAACACAGCTCAGTGTCCATGTACTCTTTACCAAACGTTTTATATTTATACTAGCTTCGCCCCGCGGAATTATTGCTTTCGGCAGTTTTTGTTTCGTGTTAACAACAAAAACAGTGAGTAACACTGCGAGGCGAAAGGAATCTAAAAAGATAATAGCCTAAGATTCCTTATATCATCAGCTATCTGTCAGAGAAAATCCTGTTAAAATTGTACAGGTGTTGAAAAGATTAGCCGAAACACAGACGTACAAAAATTTTCAAATTGTGGGATAAGTCATACCTACCATAGATACTTTCATGTGCAATTTCATTCGTTATATCTTGAAACTAAAATATTATAATGTGCTACAATCCTATATTAGATTCGCTAATGTGTTTCATTCGCATATAAAGCAAGCCTAGTTAATATATTCTTCTATGTCAGTAGGTGAAGTTTAAACAATCGAAAACAAATATGTTATGGCATTACATGTTTGTTTTTGAAGGTTCTTAACCTTATATGAATTAGACCGAAAAAGTCCCGAGCGCGTGTCATACATTTAAAATACTTCGTATACCATTAGAGTCATCGTCATTTATACGTTTTATTGTCGTTCGTTGTCATCATATTTTTGACCAGCTGTGTTATTTTATCGATAACGGTATTGTCGCGCCTCTACTTAAGTAATGTCATAAAATAAAAAATCAAATTAAAAAATTGTGGTTTGAAACACTTGATATTACATTACATGAAGCGGTTTTATGAAAAAAAAGGTAATTGTCTAGGTCACCGGGGGGTTTAGTGGGTTGACCCGCTTTTTCGTTAGTACCATAAACCCAATTCGTCACCCCATGCCGGGTATGATATGAAAAACATTCCCTGTGTAAAAAAAGATGTTACGAATTAATGATGTCCTGATAAATAAATATTTTGTACATTAAAACGAATTGTTTCCATTATATCTGAGGATGAGAACTGCTATGAAGATCACAATTATCTAAATTTTAATCTATTTTAAAAGTTAAAATGAAATATGTACTAGTATTTATATTTAATTTAACGAAATAAAACCAATGAAAATATTTAGAAAAAAGCCAACCGTTTAATGCCTCAAAAGCAAATTTCTAATATTATATCTTATGACTATTAAATTTTACGTTTAGATGAGAAAAAATAATTTTGAGTTGCTATGTTTTTTTAACGGGGTCTGTATGTATTTAAAGTTGTATTTTGTGCTAAACCAACAATAACTCATAAAGACCCACAGCAGGGACCACATGCAAAGCATACCGAGCGACATGCTCAGACGAGGTTATCAAGATTCAACCAAATGACAACTGAAATTGACTTAGACACAGTGAGTTATTTACGAACTTAGACGTTCGTAAATAACTCACTGTGTCTCAAGTTTTTTAAATTTTAAAATGAAAATTAAAATACATATTAATTCAGAAATCTTTTGACGTCTATTTATCTTATAATAATAGATATTGTATGTATTTAGTTAATACCTTTATTTAGAATATTAACTTATAAAATATTTATATACAAGCGTCAAAAAATTCCCCCGCATCCTCGCTTACTGGTATCGTTCCCAAAAGACTGGCAGCATTACCACATTTATTTATTTCTATAAAATAGATATTATAATTGAAATTTGTTTTCTTGTTTACTTTATCTCATTCATTAATATTCTTGTACTATTTCTTTTTTCTTATCGTATCAAAACTACCCATAATTTTAGATTCTTTCATAATATATTTTTTTCCTTTCCTTTCCTTTCCTTTCCTAAGGTCATCTGGAAGAAATAACTTTTTAGGGCTAAGGCCGCCAAATTTAGATTAGGAGAACATAGCACCTACTATAATATAATATATAATATAATATAATATAATATAATTTAATAAATAATATAATATATAATATAAAACAATAATATAATGTAGAATGCTAACTTTTGTTTTTTATTCTAAGGGACTTCACACACTGGCGACGCGAACACGCGCGTAGGCGCGGGCAGCCAATCCCGAAGCTGCTAGCCGCACGCGCTCACGCGCCTAGGCGCGTGTTCAGTGTGTTGGACCTGGCGAGTTTTCTATACTAATCGATGTACTTGCATACAATATTAAAATCTGCCGCTCCGCGCTACGCGTCGTAGCGCGGTGCAGTGTGTGAATAGCCTAATTGAACCAGACATGTATCATGTATATCTATATATATACTGATGTATATCTAAGAAAAAAGCATCAATATGTTTTAAATACAGGAAATGTTGAGATTAATTTTAGATCTTAATCTTAACGATCAGTTTAGGAGTAAATAAATAAAATAACAATCTTCATAATTATTATAAATATGCCTACTAAATAGTTAATGTGTTTTGTGCCGTTAACATATTGGACGGTAATTTAATTTACATATTTTTTATGACAAATAATTTAATATTCTGATATACTTATTCAAAATCCGTCAACTCAATAGCGGAAAAGCACAAATCTACTACTAGATTGTAAAGATTTTTTGTTATCATCAACATAATTATATTAAATAAAATATAACCATTATCATAATGTGTTTATATTAGTTTTCGTAATCTTGTAATATCTCTGATATTTACATGTTTATTTAAAGGATAAACATATAACAAGTAACTAAGGTCGTTGGAGGAAATTTTATGACGATTTTCTTGTTACTTTTTAACAGCCTATTTAGATTTTTACAACTGTTATGATATTTACTGTAAACAATTGAAGCCATGCAAATAACTAGCGTATCAATGCAGTCCTAGACGTATGCAAACATAGTTTTAATTTTTAATTAATATAAGGAGTAAATTAGGCTAATCAAGAATAGCTTCGCTCCGCGTCGTTTCTCGCGGTTTAGAACTATTACCGCGGGTAACACCGTGGGGCCCAGCTAGTTCGATTAATATGTAAAGAGACGGTAGTGTAAGAATCTTATACCCGCGGCTTCACCTACGTGCTATTCTGATGTATTAATTTGATTATAACTTTAAAATATTAAAAGTAAAGTGCCTTTTACACCCCTTTGCCTTACCCTCGCCTACGCCTCAAGGAACACACATGCAAAATTTCTGTAGTCACTCCGTAACGGAATAGTTTTCAATACTAGTGTTTGCTCAGTGGTAGACTTTAACTAAATTTGTTTTAGCTTTCTGCACTTTTTCTCCTCACAAACTTTAATTGTGTCAAATACAAGACTTCTCTGTCCTTATAATTTTCGTATAATATTGTACAAAGTTTGTGCTTCACGTATTAATATATAGATTGATGAAATACGGTTTGCAAAATATCTCTTATAAGTATATAAATATATTTATTAGCAGTTTGATTACGATAGTCATTATACCATGTGTCAAGTTTTACTATCTATATTGAAACTTATTTCATCAAACTATTCGACTGTAATGTTTCGGAAATACACAATATCGTTGTCAATATCTGCAGTATTTAGTAAAGGATTTGAACGGGATTACCTAATCAAGTATCTATAGCAGATATATGTATGTATCAAACCGGAAAACCGTCCAAGCGTAATATCCGACAGTGTTGGATACTGACTGTAAATAAATGTATTTAGTATTACTCAAAAAATCCAGTTTAACTTCTAACTTATTTGAATACATCTATGTATTTATTGTGCTCCTAATACATTAATTTGTGTTTATTAATAGATTAAGACCAAAAGTTATTTTGATAGCTTATTACATTTGTTCATCTCCCGCACTTACGAAACATTGACGGAGATATCCTTAACAAGTTTATAGACCTATCATATGTAAACCGGGTCACGCGTCTACTAAAAATAAACATAAAAACTGTTTTAATCCCAGGTCTATGGCGTTTTTGCACGGGATCGCGCGGCTGTTGGCAATACCGAGTTGACGTTATTACCTCCCTTGGATTATGACCTATATTTGATACTTACATATATACTTGAGACGATCCTAGCACTCATTAAATTTGTCATGAGTTATATTTAAAAGTCGAAGGGACGCAAAACCTATAGCTACGAATACATGCAGCCGTGTATATCCAATGTGTGTGCCTATTCAAAAACTAATTTGCTTGTAAATTGTTAGGGTATGATGTTGTTTTAACGAAGGGTGAGGCTAGAATCATTAGCTAAGATTACCTTAAAACGTTATACGAGGTACAGAGTGGAGGGTGCAATATAATCAAATTGTTATCACGAAGTCGCACGTCTCCCGTTAGTCTATTGTAGTATTATAATACAGATTCATGTATGCCCAGACACGCGTTTATGAGACCCGAAGCGAATAAATTTTATATATTTAAATACATTTGGTCACTTTTCTATTAAATTTTCTGATCAAATGCTTCCTGATCCGAAAGTAGCTTACCCGCGTTGTAATTATAATTAATTTTCTATGTACTTACCGCGGTTATTGGCACAGTGAACATGTTAGAAAAGGCGTCTACTCGCATAAGAGTTTTAATCATATCAGCATTCGGGTGTAAGGCATTCTGTTTTTGGTGAACTAGGTACTTTAAATACTGTCAATCGTTCACTTTTTAATGGCTTTCCATTTGTTTTTACATGGGAAATTAGCTTAGCTAAAATGTTGCGTTAACTTTAAACTGTAATTTTAATATTACACGTTTTTGATGTTAATAAATCTAAAGCGTAGGCTATGGAACACGATCGTGTTGACGCATTTACAGTCATTGTCCATTGTTACAAGCTTCTATGCAAGCCTACCATAAATCAGTTCAGACTCTGAATGTAGTCAATATCATTATTGTGTTAGTATGATTTATATTATATACCAACCCTTAAGAAGCGACTATAATTTTGAAAACAGCATAGGAACGTTTAGAGAATTTCTCTTGGTGATTAATACTATACGAATAGTATTAATCACCAATAATAATTACTCGTTATAATAACACATACGAATGTTCTATATACCATATATACTCAGAATATAGGTTACTATATTCTTAATAAGAAAAATTATAAAAATGTTAATTATAATTGTCGAGGCCATCGTGAAGGAAACTAGATAATCTGTATAAGTCTAAGTAAGTAAATAACTGATCAAGTTATGAAGTTATATATTATATGAAGTTATTATTATATATATTTTAATATACAGTACAAGTGATCTGATTTTTTTAAAATCAATCAGTACAATTGTAAATAATCTGAATTAAATAAATAGTGTGAAGCTGGTGAGTTAGAGGCATATAAAATGGCAACATCAACAAAATAATAATATAATCCCGAAAAAAGCATATGCATTCTGAGCGATTCTAGTTTTTATTACAATGAATGAAAGATTGGATTTAGAAAATATTTATAAAAAGAAACTTGATAAAAATACCGTCTCAAGGTGGGTGTATGAATGTTTATGTAAATAAGCTTGTCTAGATGAACATTGATGAAAATGTTATTGAGTAATCTTATTTATGAAATTCTCGTGTCACAATGTTAGTTACTCCTCTGAAACGCCTGTACCAATTTGTATGAAATTTTGTGTGCATATGGGGTAGGTCTGAGAATCGGCCAACATCTATTTTTCATATCTATAGGACGCGTGAGAGGAGAGAGATTTTGTAATATATGCAGCTGTTAAAATAAAAATATTTTAATGCGATTTTAAACTTACTGTACTAATACTCATCTGAACAGAAATATTACCAAGCAAAGCCGTTACGCAAATCTATCTGATATATTCCTGTAAAATATATTTTAAAAGTGGTTTAGTGGAAAAAGATTGGACCTTGGAAAGAGGATAAATATTACTTTTTCTTCTTTGTTAATTATAGTTTCTATCCGGGCAAAAGCTAGTAAAATGCATTTTTTTATGATTATATGTATTTTTAATGAAGCTTTATTATTTTCGATTGTAGTACTATACATAAGTGGCTTATGCAATAAAAAAAATATACAGCACAGTTTTCAAAACATATTTTAATTCTTAGAGCCAAATATAGTGAACTTATTATATAAATACCCACCTTATACATACATATGTTGTACTTCTAATGTGTTTAAAAATCACATAAGAATATGGAACGTTTCTGAATCACGCCCTAAACGTTAATCGAATTCGTATGAAATTTGGCACGCGTTGTCAGATTGTTCCCTGGATGAATACGTAGATATCATAGCCTCGGGCGAAAGCTTGTGACGTCATAAACGATTTATGGCGCCCCTATTTAATATACTGTTATGACTACATATGCGTTTACTATTCTAATAAATACTTTAGACGCAGTTTATTTATTTTTACCGAAATATATTTAAATAGGAACTCAGAAATTAGGGACACACACAAAATAGGTCTCTAATTGTTAATGCGATACAAATACAACAATAAATATCAACTCAGTTTCTAAATAAATGTAAATGCAAAATTTTACCTAAAACTTTATTAAAAAAGAAACTAGAAGAAAATTTTTGAAAGAAGTAGGATTCCTTGCAATCCTAAATAACAATTATTTTCCTGCGCCACCTTCCACACTTCACTTCTCGCAATGTCTAGTTTTCGCAGAACCACTTTAAAACAAGTCTAAAAATCATTTTTATTTTACATTTAACATAATGTCTAACACATTATGTTAAAACGGTAATTTATAGTTCTGATATTTTTTGCAAAAGTCTACTGTGTTCGACTATCGGTGATAGGTTTTCCTCAATAAGCTTTATATTTGTGATACAATGCTCTATAAATAATGCATAAAACCGACCTAGATACATACATAATTCCTAAACTGTTAGAAACTAAACTGGTGCTCCCACAAGTGAATGTTTAAAGCAAATTATGGCTCTAAACTGGAACTAAAAGTAGATAGAGTTATAAGATAGATAAGTAAATAATAAAGTAATGATAAGTTTTTGCTGTATTCTTATGTATTAAAGAATTTGTGAGAGATTGCGGGGAATCCACTACTTTCAAAATACGTGTTCTTATAATAACCTTGTTCATGAACTCTTTAAAGAAATAAAAGCGAACTCAACGATTTAAATATCATCTTCGCGGAATAAAAAAGGCAAATAAAGACGAAGGTAATAAAAAACCCAATGATTTTCCTCATTTCATATATTATCCGTGCCTACCTGGATTTAGCAATATGGCCGCTTTTATTAATTTTTTAGAAAGTTACAGTCAACACAAACCTCAATAAAAAAGGTTTCTATTCTTTATTTTCTTGCCAAAGGTTTTATACAACCTATATATGTAAAGCAAATATTTCGAATAAAATACATTTACTTGTAAATCGATCGCATAAGTTTTTCGACACCGAACAACAATCGTGTTGTGCGTTTTGGAGGACTTCTTTCGAACCAGTTTAAAGTTTTGCTGGTAACCGCTCGCGCTCTCGGTTTGACCTTTTAATGACAGCTGGGCTTGTCACCGCCTTTTTATTGAAAGTCCTACCTCTTTTTTATAACCTTGGATGAATATTTCTGTTACCACTGTAAACCTCACTGGTGAACACTATCAGAAAATAAATAATGACGTATGTCGAGACATACAATAAGGATGTAAGAATGTTTTAAGGAAATATAAGTTACTCTTTTTTCTAATAATCACATGCAAATAAATTTCTTAATAACTTTCATCATCGATAATTAATATTATTTTTAGGGGAATTAACGCGATCACTTATTAAAGGTTTTTGTGATTCTACCTATCTGAATGTCATCTCTCTCATGAGCTTAAATCTAAGAACATCACCATAATCAAAGAAAAATCACTGTACCAAGCTCAATTTGTTATATATAAGTAATTATATTAAGTATTTATTAAGTATATAATAAATACTTGATATAACTTATTCAAAATTAGACTAACATAAGATTGTAACGAAGAAGATAAGATCACACAGTAGTTAGCTTTTTAAAGTAGATACAGGTAAAGTTATGTACCTTTATTCCTTACGAATTTTCATTTCTATTTAAATAAAGCTCACCCCCGAACGGGCGGAGGACTTAATGGAAATAATCTGAGCCACTTATAGTTGTATGAGTTCAACCACGTCACTTGAGTCCCCTATTCGATTAAAATGTAAATATGACGCATTTATCACGTATATTAGCATACATTACAATTTATAAACTGAAATATATAAAGAAACCTTTTTTCCGTGTGAGGAGACCCAGGCCCAGCAGTGGGACATTATGCGTTGTTGATAATGACTGATGATGTCATACAAAATTTTTTCTTTGGTTTGCGGCGGGGCGGTGTGTCGCAATCGGACCCACTAAAATCTAAAATCTCGGCTAAACCGCGACGTACGGCGCACACGGCGATCGCCTCCTCGCAGATGGCCACTGAAGGGAGGGAAAACCCATCCCATCCATCCGCGGCCACACTCAGGGCGGCATGAGACACTGATATTATGGACGCCTCCTCCATTTCCCTGTGGAGTTTAGTAACAGCCCACCGCGGAAAGCGGGTAGAACGACTGGTCCTGGGTAACGGAGAGATCAAATCGCATATAGAGGTGATCCGAGAGCGTCTCAACCTCTTCCAGAACACGCCAGTTCCTTACTCCACTATCGAATGGACGGGGAATGAGCCGCCGCAGAGCCGACGACTGCCACAGAGCCTACGTCAATACGCCATCTAGTCCAAAACAGTGAATTAAAAAGCGGCCAAGTGCGAGTTGGACTCGCCCATGAAGGGTTCCGTAGCAGCAAGTAACATCATATAAAAGTTTTTGTAGTTCGTTGTAACTTGTATCGATGTTTTAATAATAGTGTTTTGATTGAAAGAAATGTAAATTGCGGTTAATGATTTACGACGTATTAAAAAAAAACTACTAACTAGATCTCGTTCAAATCAATTTTTCGTTGGAAGTTTGCATGGTAATGTACATCATACATTTTTTTAGTTTTATCATTCTCTTATTTTAGAAGTAACAGGGGGGGACACACATTTTACCACTTTTGGAAGTGTCTCTCGCGCAAACTAATCAGTTTAGAAAAAAACAATGTTAGAAACCTCAATATCATTTTTGAAGACCTATCCATAGATGGTTCACGTGATGGTATCACGTATGGTTTTGATGAAAAAAATACCTTTCTAGAATTTTATTTGTATGAAATCATCATCATCTTAGAATATGCCTTTCCTTAAACTATTTTTGTCATCAAAATACCGTTTATGGAAGAAGGAAGGTATAACATTCATGAGATTGTAATAAATAGCAGCTGCAACATATCTTTTTTATACAGATAGTTATTGGGATTTAATTGAACAAAATGCATATTAGAGCTACAGAATTGAAGCAGTGTTAATAAATCGTCATTGCTATTAGTGCCGCTATATTAATTAATTGGATTTAATTATAGCGGCTGTATGGCAGCGTACGTAGGAACAAATCATAAATCAGGAACCCAGTCCGGTGTTGTGTGCATCTAGGACATACGATGTGTGCAATCGGTTGTGACGCTCATGATCAGACTGTTTTTAATGGACTTTAGCATTGGGACCAATAGCAAAGTATATTCATGAAGTTTTGTGCTTTTAGGTCGTGATTTACATTATCGTGATGACACTTTGAGTTGTACAGTGGTGTTTGTTTTTATATTAAATATCTCTAGCTCAAATAAAACTGAAATAAGTGTGATTTCATACCTTTTTTATTTTTAAGGAATAAAATGTAACAGTATAGTAGGTGCTTGACACACTTTGTTATTAGTCTAGGTACTCATTCAAGTGACTCAGTTCATTCACGCACGATGAAATATGGACACACAGTAAATGCAAATATTATATTGTACCGACTTACAACATACATTACTTTTTTAACGTATAAGTCTACAGGCACTTACAAAACGCCAATTATTCTTTTTCCCATTCCCATAGACTATATGTTTTCTTTGTGAACAACACATTCTAATATAAATTTACCTAAATTCTCACGTTCACATACGTGTATCAGGGGTATTGTGACTAATAAATGACAAGCAGCACTGTAGATAGTTATGACTAAAACATTTCTTGTCTTAGAGAATAACAAAATAGTCTCCTTTTTTAGATACATAAAACCAAATATGTTTGTATTGTACATTCGTACATGGTGCGTTTGTAGGCTTATGTTTCATCAATCACCATTATCAACAGCGTGTAATATTCCACTAGGTATTGAACGTAAAAGTATCTACGTAAAAAGGTGGTTTTGGCCTACTGTACCACGCTTTCAGACGGATTGGTTTATGATTTCTTTCAGTTTTTCTTATGTTGGCAGTGCTGTTGTCCTCCGATGTTTAGCTCCTCAAGTCGGCTGACGGGTCGGCTATTCTATTTCAAAATATGAAAGCCACGGGATAGGTGGTGACACTCCATACTATTAGATCACCACAAGATTAAGGTCACATTTACATTTTGGTATTTTATGTAAAAATTGAGATTAAAACTTCAAGGTAGGTACCTATGCAATGGTTCGCCGAATCATTGGAATCCATTCTAACTAAGGTCGCTATAAAGAGATGAGTTATTTTCAATAAAGTCGTCCTTGTACACTACAATACCTGGCTGACAAATGAGCGCATGATTCTTTTACTGAAACAATGTTGTAGGTACATATAACATGTTTTCTTCCGTTCTATATTACAAAGGCCTTCCATACACACGCACATTTGAAATCGTTGACCCACAAGAATGTCTAGGTATAAAAAACGTGTAATGGGCTTATGTCCTTAAGGGCTTGTGATTTCGGTATAAAATAACATGTAAGCCTCTGTGATTTATGTGTTGCCCAGCAGCCGCAAAGTCGCAATATATCAACACCATATTAACACGTGCCCAAGGCTATTCAACGTGCAGTTGAAGCGTTTACCGCCATCTAGCGAAATTTAGGGACATCTTGGCGTTGAGGTAAATTAACTAGTACTCGTAAAATAATAAAATAAAAGCATTTAAGTACATAGTTATCATAAGTAACTTGAATACACGGATGGTCACCATGCCACATTCTATTCAGTTGAATTTTGTGGCTTCGAACCCCACACGGAACAACACCCAGTACAGACTTTAACGCGATTTTTCTGTTCTGGGGGACAACACAACACCTTGTGTGATCTACGAATTGTTGTTCTGTCGGAGACTGTGTATTTTCTTTAAAAAAACTTCCTTTATATTTGTGAACGTACGGAACAAAATAAAATTTGGTAGAGGACCTACCTTTTCCAAATTTTAGTTTGTCTTTTAAACAATCTTACGACAGGTAGCAAAAACACGAACTTACATTAGATAATATGTATTTGTATTTCGACAATTAACTTTAATTATCATCATCAGCCTTTGACAGTCCATTGCTGGACATAGGCCTCTCCTTAGAAAGGAGGTTTTGGCATATTAATCAATGTTTAATAATCAATCAATGGTATTAAAATCAATAATTCTGATACATTATACAACAAACGTCGCAATAAAGTCGGCATTTCCATTTAGCAACGTTTGAACATCTCATGCAAAGATGTTTCGTTATACTTAGGTTTCTAACTTCACAGTCTATTTGTCCATCACATTTCTACAAAATCGACAGTAAACAAAATGGCTCCCATGTCGCGTGAATAACGTTGTGTCTCACTCTCTCCTCTCTACTAATTGTTTACCGAGACGTGGGCTGCACTGCACAGTAACTTAAACTTATAAGTAATGGGTCCAGAACCGCTTTTCCTGGAGCAAACTAACTTGTTACAAGAAATTGCTTTCCGCTGATAGATTTGTGGTTTGCATTGTCCGCTTTACATGCTTTTTAATGGATACTAAAAGGGTTCCGATTCTACAAAGTGGGTATTTCGGTTTCCGTCCTAATAACCGGCTTTTATTCGTGATCATTCTAAGGGTACCTACGCACTATGCGGTTAGCCGGAATGCGGCCAGCCGTGCGGCTGACCGCAATAAAAAATTTGTACGAGAATGTAGTTTTCATTCGCACTACGACGCGGCTGCCGCCCGACCGCTCCGGTCGTTCTGAGCGCTGCGGCCCGACCGGCGGCCAGCCGGACGGTCGCCATACACACTACGCGGAAATGCTAGTTTGCGGTTGCCCGCCATTGACGGTAAACGTGTTCACCAACGTTCGCGCATTTAACTGATAGTTTATTACTATGGATTTCGATACCGAAAAATTTATAATCGAGATACAAAATAGGTCAGCAATCTGGAATACTAAATCCGCAGAATATTCCGATAAAAACTTAGAGATGAGTGAGAACAAGCAATTCAAAATGCTTGCTCTCATCTCGAGTTTGCAAATAAGGATGCACCCAGTACCTTTTCTTCTGTTTCTTTTTATAACGCGAGTAAATATAATAAATAGCTGCGACTTTTTCGGCGTCCATCTTGGAAATGAGCCGATCCAACCACTACGGTTTCTAAACGCACTTTCCGGTTGGAGTTGCGGCTATCCGCCACCCGGCTAACCGCAAACGCAACCGCTTCCTACGGTTAGCCGGACGGCTGACCGCATTCCGGCTAACCGCATAATGCGTAGGTGCCCTAAGACAATTTTGATTTCGTTAAAGTAATAGACTCCCTTCTTGATTTCATACTCAATACCATATACCATATAATATCATGTTTCTAATTTTGTAAAATAAAAGTGAACGCGACAATCTTAAAGTGTCATAAAAATTTAGAAGAAGAAATTAGTTTGTTGTTTCTGATATCGCTTATTGGAAAAATAACTTTTTGCAGTCGCTTTTACTTTGATAACATATTTTTGAAGAAATAAAGAAAATAGAGAAAGAAAATAGAAATCACTAACAAGATATGATTATTAAAAATTGTTTACTAATTTTAAATGCAACGAGTGATAAAAAGTTACATGTAGCGCCCTCTTGTGCTTACATTGAAACTTCTTCCTACAATTCCAAGATTATCATAAACATTCCCACGCGATGTCTCTAAACTCTTCGTTGTACCGTCATAATAGTTACTCTATAATTCACGAGATGGCGCTTTCCGCAATAAAATTTAGACTTTAAACTTATTTTACCACACACCACTTAAAATATTGTGCTAAGAATAATGTTGAAATAAAATCTAAAAAAACTACAACAAGAAATAAAAACCATTCTAAACTTTGTAAAAACATAGTTTTATAAAATAATATTTCTTGACTAACCAAACTTCTTGTCTGAGCACGGCCGTGCACGTTGATTCCAAAGTAGGCAGATTCTCAGTGAGGAAAAATATACATAAATATATAAAATCTTTCTAAATACATAGGCACATGTTATGGGTATACTACAGCCGGTCACAGAACAAATCAAAGAATTATTTGTTCTCGGTGGAAATCAACATCTGGTTTAACAGTCAGGGTCACAAACCACTGAACCAATTACAGGCTCACAAATATTAGAATTACAACATTGTAGTGCAGAAGTAGGGATGCATAGGTATGCATCAGTGAACGTGGATCCCTATTTCGTATAACTATGGTTTTGTTTTCTGTTGTCTGTGGTCGGTAAGATGGAGTAATGTTGTCGTTTTGTTTAAAGTAAATTATGAGGTTTTCATGAAGATACGCCGTTTTTTTCTGGTTTTCTTAACATTAATTAAAACAAGTAAAAAATTTAAACTAATTCTGTTTTGTTCTTTGAAAACAAGTAGTGTTTGCTTGTTACCAAAAATAGCCTTTGCGGCGGCATATTAGACATTTCCTGCAATCGCTTTGCATGAAAAAAACTTTATGTAACTTTAGATTCTAAAAAACTATATGTAACTTTAGATTCTAAAAATCTAACGATCTCAATGTATGGCATATCTTTTACTGAGGGGTTCTTGAGGAACAACCGTAGGTATTCTTTGTATAGTAATAAGATTACAAAACGTGTTTTGTTATATTCAGAAAGTTATTGTTATTCGGAATGCATTTACAATGCAAATACTACTGTCAAATCACATCACACATCAATAGCCTTTAAAAGTCCACAGCTGGATATGGCAGTCTTTTTAGAAAGGAGGTTTAGGCCGACTATACCATCGCTGCCGCGTTGTCACGTTGTAACCACTTCACCATGAGATGGAGTGAGGCTCCATATTCTTAACTGAGCACCACACGGATAACGTATACCATTACCTATATGATTAGTCACTTCTGCCTACCTCTAAAACCAAAGACTTGCTTATACAACATTAGAAGTAGAACTTGTCTATGTCATAGTATGCTATTGTATGCATAACGCCTAACGAATATTAATTTGCACAAACAATAGTTTCTTCTTGCATAAAAAACCTCTTTGTTATATAGAATTCAACCAAGTAACATCATAGTTAAATTATTGATTATGAAGTTATATCGTGTATAACTCGGGGACTATTACTGCACCGGAACATAGATATAGCTTCTTCATTTCACTGAAATTAAAGTAAATGATCGTGTGTTCGAAAACTTTGTTATGAAGGAACTTCTAAATATGCTGTCTCTATTCTGTATTTTCATTATTAATATCAAATTTGTAGAAATTGTACTTTCACTGTAACATTTTTATAGACAAGTACATACACGCTAATTCGCATCACCATTAACTCCATCTGCAGTCTCTGGTGGCTTCGTAGAAAAATCGAGCTTGCGACCTCTATGAGTCTGAACACCAAAAGACTGAGCTAGGTGTTTCTCTGAGGGATCGTATCAGAAATAAGGTGATCCATAGGTCAGGTGAAGTGACGACTTGCGTAGGATGGCTGGAAGGAACTGGATGCGAGAAGTCCAAAATCGATCAAAGTGGTGGACAAAAGGAGAGGCCTATATCCAGAAGTAGACTGCGATGGGTCGATGATGATGATGATTTCGTGAAAAAGTCCCGCTATTCAACAAAAACCATAAACATATTGAACTGAATTTGCCTTGGATATGTGTCTAATCGTTTTCTGATGACATGTATCTATTTAAGTAAAGTATAATCTGCTTTACTTAAATAGATACATGTCATCAGAAAACTTTATGAAGTAGGCAATGAGGGAAGCCAAAGAAATCTTAATCATCAGAATATTTAAGATTTAAGTAGATGACGTATTATGTATTTAATTAATATGTACGTACTCATATATTAATTAATGGTTCCTAAATCCTTGTTGATTGAAATTATCTTCTACTAAAGTTAATAGTGGACGGACAACTGACAACTCCAAAAAAAAATACTTGATAAAAAGTCAGTTTACGATAAGAGGTATCAAAAGATGCTTTTAGGCGATATTATTTTAGTGGATTAAACAATTTTGTACTTGTCCCCATTAACAAAGCGGTCACTTTACAGAATAGTCGAACACGTTGTGAAGTTATCAGTTCTATGGTCTGGTCATGATACAAACACACATTTTGCCACTTTTCCGTACCAACGGTTAAAAGCTAGAGTAGATACATCAACAATTAATTCAAACTTTTCATGCAACTATTTCAGGTTCTTCGTTCCTTACGAGCTATCGGTAACTTCTTTATTTAGTTTGATTGACCACCATAATCACACCATAAATATCTCAATCGTCACATTTTTTCCTGTGTGTAAATCGGTTCACAATTGACGAAAATATCGACGAACATACACAAAAGAGATGTTGACGAATTGAAAACCTCTTCATTTTTTTGAAGTCGGTTTTTTTTATAGTCAAGTCAACCAAAGTGACTACTCTGTCTGATGAAAAGCATAAGTAGGGGTCACCATCCTCATTGTGAGGGTAGACAATGCAGCATGGTGACCCATACCATGAAGGCCTGGTCAGATAATTCTGCATCATTCTCCTGACTTCCGGAAGCTGGGAAAATGATGCAAAATAATCGGGCCTCCGGATTCACCCTCACCAACGAAATACGAGAGCATGAATGCTGTCATTATTACGATGGTCTTCTATGTGAGGGTAGTACAGCCCCGATCGAGCCATTCATTCGTGCCGAAATCAGAGTGGCTCTATTACCTACCTACTGTTAATGAGTTTCTTGTCAATTTCGTCTCTTTTTGCCTATTATATCATTCTCAATATAATTACGATTTTTACAGAAATTTCATGATATAAAACAATTTTTTTATTTACATTCGCATCAAAGCAATATCGACCAGCCCTTAAAGATTAACAGCTACTTATTTGTAGCATACACAGCTTATTCATATTATATCTTGACTACTCTTCATCCAATCTTGAATCATATGATCATTATCGTTTTTAGGGTTCCGAAGTTTATGACTCGGAACCCTAATAGATTCGACATGTCCGTCTGTCCGTCCGTCCTCGACTTACCGTTCAAACGGTAAGTGCTAGAAAGATGAAACTTTGCATGAATATGTGTTGTAACTACGTCGACAAAATGCTACAATAAAATTATGAGATATTCCACTTTAAAGGGCACTTTTTTGTAAAAACAAAACCTCCCCCCCCCCCCCCCCGTCTAAAAACTAAAGACTCTAACAGTCTTAACTCTAACATGGTGGTGCCTGCATTATATACTCGATACTCGAATGTTACACATTTTTTTAAAGAAGAACCTCATAGGTACGATTTGAAAAAAGTTTAATTCAAAAATCTCAAACCATGAAGGTTCTATGTCAATTAGAAGTACCAATAGGTACTTCTAATAAGGTACAATAAAATGGTAATTTCATACTGTAACCCCTATTATTTATGAATGATATTTTTATTAGACACACAATAATTTGGCGAACGCAAAAGCTTAAAGTGCCCAAGGGTTTGCGGTCCTGCATAGTTAAAGACGGCCCTGCCTACGAACAAATGTAAAACACGGAGTACCAGAAAAAAAAATCATCTTCAATACTTCCTTGTTTGTCTATTGCATTAAGCCCTATCTGTGTTTTGGATTATTAGTCTCAAAAAGATGTTTTGATAATCTTTATATATATAATTCTTGTGTGAGTGTGTATGTCACTGAACTTCTCTCAAACGACTGGACCGATTTTGATGAAATTTTGTGTGTGTGTTTAAGGGGATCTGGGAATGGTTTAGATTCGCAATTGGACCCGGTAGGTGGCGCTGCGATCAAGTTCTGGAATTTTAAAGTTGGGCGGTACGAAGTTCCCTGGGTCAGCTAGTGAGACTATAAATTTTAACTACTAACTACTAACATATTAATGTTATCCTAGATTGATGCCAACTTATCATAGTAACTGTCCTATAGATATTCATTTAAACAGCTGCAACACTATGATGTCAATATTTGTACCTTTTCACAATATTATTATGTAAATGTCACTATTATTTCATATATTATATATATTTTTTTGTTATGGATATACAATGATATTTACATGTATGTTATTTTATGTTTATAATTTTCAATTTGAATTTTATTTTAATTACCGAGCATGCGCCATTTTAATATTAAATAAAAATTCTACTTGTAGGTACATAAGTATCTACATTACACAATTTGTCTACAAAATCCGTAGCCGCAAAATACCTTCGAAGTATGTGTGTATTTCAAGATTTTACCGCCTGCCTTGCGTATGTATCAATGCATATTTGACTGCTTTGATGGCACAGTTTAATTTTATAATTTGTCTCCAACCCAAATAGCAGAATAAATATCTTATTAGATAATTTAAAAGTTATGTGTCTATTTTTGTAGTAAGATGTGTCTTAAAACACACGTGAAACTGCGGTTAACTAACAAAAAAATAAAAAAAGGTGTGTGCGATTCACACGCGATAGAAGTGAAACTTCAGTAAATCGACAAAAGAATGAGATGAAACAGTGTGCAATATACATACACACCAACATTTACTCTCTCGCTCTGGCTCACTAATTTTGTATTTGTGTCTCTTACCTGTCGTTTTTCCGTTGCATCCGGTTTGAAATCACAACGATTCTAAAGAAGTTTCACTTCAATAACGGCTCTTAAATTATCAATTATCCACCTAAAAATACGTGCTCTTCGTTAGAATACTACTTTTACAACACCACATAAAATAGAGTCAATCAATCTATAAACAACCCATAAAGTCCCACTGCTCAACTGCTGGAATCAGGTCTCCTTTCAAGAGAGGGTTAAGGCCATACGTCCCTTGTCTGGCCGAGTGCAGTAAAATAGTAGAGTACATACTGTACTACTTTAATTATTGTTTTCTCTTCATTAAATCTATTGGACTTTAAATACAAAGAGGTTAACTAGTCGTTGCATACATTTTTATTTATGTTACTTCATCATCATCACCATCATCAACAGCCCTTAACAGTCCACTGCTGGACATAGGCCTCTCCTTGAAAAGGCGGTATTGGCCTACTATACCACGCTGGCCAGACGGGTTGGTATAGGGTTGGTCTAAGTTTGTCATCCGAGACGGTGCCGTCATCCGAGACGGTGCCCGCATCAGGAGCGGGCAGGCGCTGGAGAAGTTCAGAAGGAGATCCCACCCTGGACTTCTCCTCCTCCTAAACGGAGAAGCGCGGAGAGGGCACACTGTGTGTTTTTTAGTCGGTTCAAGTCCGACACACCACCCCGCCGTAACCCCCGGTGGGGTGACGGTCCATGATGATTTTTCACACATAAAAAAAAAAACAAAAAAGGGTTGGTCTAAGTTTTCCTTCTTTGCATTGATGTTGTCTTGCGTAAATTACGACACCCGCGTGGGATGAATAGGGGTGGTGACACTCTGTATTCTTAATCCGTCACCACACGGACACTATTATGTTCTATGTTCTATGTTATGTGGGTGGTTTCCGCACTTAGTCCTTTAAGTGGACCATTGTACGTGACACTATTATGTTACTTGGTTGTTCATAAATAATCTATCATCAACAACCCAAAACGCCCCACTGCTGTTTTCGTGTCTTCTCTCAGGAGAGGGACAATTTTAATCTAGACATACCCAGAAATAAATTAATAAAAAAAAAAGTTTAATCTATTTTATTACTGTTTCAAAATAAGAAATAAATAACAACTTTCACTTTATCAGCCCTTGAGATATTAAATGTATGCGGTTAGGTCAACATATAAAATTACTTGACGACGAATATTGATGAAGCAGCTATTATACTATCACATATCATATCACGCTATTAAATATACATTGTAAATATGTTTAATTTTTCGGACATCTTACACACAATACCATCTAGTTCCAAACTAAACAGAGCTTGTATTATGGGTTATTGTACAGTAACATTTTAGGTATTAGGCAACTGATATAAATACATAAACATACTTTTTTTTGTAAATACATATTATACACATAGAAAACACCAAAACAAATATTTGCGCATCACATAAACATTTGGTCCCGAGATTTGAACCCGAGGCCTCTTGATTAGCAGACGAACAAGACAATTATAAAAAAATAACACTTTGTTTTTTTCAATTTTAAAATAATTTTCAATACTCAATCCTCACGATTGGTGGTCTAAATACAACAGTGAACTAGAAGCTAATCAAAACAATAAATGAAAGAATTAAACCTTTAATGTAATGATAGCAACGAAATATTAACAAACAATGTTATACCTTCTACAACATAAGTCAAAATATACCTAATTCCAGTTCACATTAAAAGTATTTATAGGAGGGGTCACTATACTCAGACCTATTGAAGTATGAACAGACGGGTACAAAGGAAACCCTATACTCACGGAAGCCACTGTCATGTCAAATCACCTACATTTTATTATGCATACCCTTGTATACAATATGTAGATATAGGGCTCTCTTGCTTCTAGTTCACTATTAACAATTTTGAACCAACCTACGATCGTTCTGTAGGAAATTCAATTTTCTCCAAAATTAGTAGTACCTATTATGTGTTCTCTTTAAACTTATAAGATGACTCATAATCATTGTGAACTTTTAACGCTATTAACAATGAAAACATGAATAATATTATATGTAAATGTATTCAATCAAAAGAGTAACAAACGCAAAGCAATACATAGACCTGAAGGTTTAATGAGACATCTGTGTGTGTTTTACTTCTAATAAACAACTAATAGCTTATACTTCATACATTAATTACTCGTATGAAACTAAACTTTGTCAAAGACTAGACAGTGTACATTACTCTGCTCTATATAGGGGCTAATTTGATGTCACACAGGTTGAGAGCTCCATTCATAGCACACGCGGTCGCCCTCGCGTACAATGCGCAACAAATATTCAACAATAAATACATTATTACTTCTAAGAAGTTTTTGTTAGCACAGTTGTAAATGTAGAATATTGTGAAAAACATTGTGTCTTAGTTTATACAGTGTGGATTTTAAACGAATAATATAAAATATAGAAGTTTTTACCGAACACCGCATACGCAAAACTACATTTTCAGTGATAAAATGAGTGTGAAATATGGTGCGACTGACGTCCAAGGAAAAAAAGAAGAGACCGATAAGGAGAAACCAGCTGCAGTTGAAATTCATGTGAGGTAATTTAGGAGTTGAACAATCTTATCGAGAACGTCTACTTATTACGTCGGTAATTCAGTTTAGAGCAACTTATCCCATTAGAGACGTGCTATAGGAAGTCATGATAATGGGTAAAATTGTCTGTCGTTTTATGGCATTATCAGAAATTGCACGCTAACAACAAGGTCATTTTAAGAACATTCATATCCTATACACATACGATAATATCTATAAAAGCATCCTTTCTTATCCAATTTGACTTATTAACTCGATGCCACTCGATCAATAAAGTTGGCAACGAAATCCTTCAAGTACTATGTGTAACTGGGTACAATGACTTGGTACTGTTTAATTTCTCATGCTGTGTTTATACGTGGTTATATTTAGAACAATGAAACTAAGTAAGACAGGTAGGATTTATTTATAAAATTATATTATGGTACTGAGGACGAGTGTTTGATAAATCATTAGGTAAACTTTCCATCATCACTCTCCAAGTAGATATTATCTGTATCCATGTTCATTATTTATAATTCAAAATTTGAGATTTTGAAGTATAAATAATGAACCTCTTTAATTTCTAATACTTCAATGATTTATTTGGAGTCATTTGAGAATTTAATAACTTCTTCATCATAGTAATTCTACTAAGTAAATTGCATCATGGGGGGGAAATAACAGTGCACCACGGGTGCGTGAGGTTCGCGGTTTATAAAACAAAACACATTTTCCTAGGACTTGCTGTGATTCATGTGAAGAAATGTTACACAATGAAAATGTTGATGGAAACATCAGAAAAAGAGATTTCTTATCATGGGAACTGATATTTTAGCTGATATTTTTAAAAGCAACGCATTTACAACATTTGATTTGCTGAAAGTTAATTGTAACAAACCCTAAAAGTAAATTGTAATATACCTATAAAATAAGAAGACGTTGATTTGTTTCCAAAACTGTCATATGTAAACTTTTTGATACACTTATAAATATCATTAAGTATGTATTAACATTTAAAGTACAAATAAATACTATTACACTTTCAGTTCAGAAATTACATCATTTAAAAAGTAGTCATTTAAAAACGCAATACGTTGTACGATATGCTATTATTTTAAAACCTTCATACTTAGCAGAAGAACTTAATAAATTCTAAAGAAACATTACCCAATATAGGTAGTTCTACACTAACATCCAAATTTTGAACTACGAATCAACAATTATGTGTGGGGGGGTTTTGAATGCAGAGCCACGCTGATTTCAGCATGAATGGACCTATCCAAACTAAATGACAGCATTCGTGAATGTGAGACCGGAGGCCCAATAATGCAGAAGCATCTCACTAGGCCGCCATAGTGTGGGTCACCATGCTGCATTATGTGCACTCACAATGAGGATGGTAAACCCTACTCCTGGATTCTACTTATGCTTTTTATGAGGCAGAGTAGAGTCACTTTGGTAAACTTAAATAAAAAATGGGCTAAGTGCGTGTCAAGCCACGCATAGAATAGGGTTCCGTAGTCACCCACACTGGTAGGTAGATTTAAAATCGTGTCCATTAGATAATATTAACTTATTATTTCTTTATTTTGTACGAAGTTTTCCAAGTGAGTGCAGTTTTCCAATTAGGCCCCTATAACTCCTAAAATAAATCAAAACCACTATAGTTTTCCTTGAAAGTTCAATATATGGGCTACTATCATGTTTTTTTTCAAATTTTGAGCCAGCCGTTTACCTGTCAGAGGTTGAAGACGCCCCGTTTTTAGAAATAAATGTGCTTTCAAGTTGAATAACTCATGAACGGATAATTAAACTGAAAATGGTTTTATTATCTCATAATGTTTTTAAAAGACCTATCAAATGATACCCGACACGATGGGGTAGACGCGAGAAAAAAATAATCATAACAACTTTACATGTAGGACAGGTACCACAAATAAAAATATTTTTCATAATTTTATTGTAGCACTTTTTTTGACCTAATTACAACACATATTTATATGCAAAGTTTCACCTTTCTAGCCCCAACCGTTTGGGCAGTAGGTCGAGGACGGACTGACGAACTACTACGGAATCCTAAAAAGGGGATATATTTAAATTGTCATGATAAGAATATATTTTTACTTTCAGTGGGCCACTAAATCGAAGATGGTGGCGTATCAGTCAGAACATCCTCTACGGTCTTGGCCACGTGTACAACGACCTCTGTGCAGCCATGTGGTTTTCTTACATGATGTTGTTCTTCCAAGCAGTTCTCGACATGAGGGCCGCTGTCGCTGGAGCTTTGTTGTTGCTTGGTAACTTTCCCCTTTATAATACTTGCATAGGAATTTGATTATATAAAAATCCGTGAGGGGACGAATTAAGAAAGTGTGTGTCTGAGTCTCGATTACCCATTTATCCCATAGGTGTCGTAAGAGCTAACTAAGAGCAAAGTACGCACTGCACAACTACTTACATCAATCCGTCTTCCCGGTGTGATAATGTAAGTTAAAACCTCCATTCTAAAGAGAGGCTTCTGTCCAGCAGTAGGTTTATAAAATAATTTAGATCTAAGAGAATCTAAGTCAAGCAAAGTAATTTTCATAATCATATGAAAATTACTTTGCTTGACTTAGATTTTATTGGATAACCTAAGGTGAGAAAAATTTACATAACCAAAGAGTGATGGGTCACTTTCAATTAAACGAATAAAATATTATTTTGACCTGTAAAATCGTACCGCCTAATTGTCAGAACATTTCTGACTGGGGAAGGAAGTTCATTGAAACTATTCTTAAGATTTAAAATTGGTCTGTTCACCCACGACAGTTTATCAATTCAATTTATCAATTCAGCTTAGTTGAAAGTACGGTTAAGATCATCGCTACGAGAACGTATAAGAAATTTTATACAGTTTTTTATTAAAAATATATTTTATATACATACTTTGTTATCTAACATATTTATTACTACTAAATTTAAAATGTAGTAAACATACTATATTTGTATTGGTATTGCACTTTGTTGGTAATAGTCCATTAATATTTTATTACCACTTTATCACTTCGTGAAAAATGCTCAAGAGATAAGGATGTTTACGGATCATACATAACTACTAATTTAAATATTTACTAGCGTCAGTGAAGAATTTCTAATGATATAACTTCTATTCTTCAAGGCTCTTCAAGGTCTTCTCTCAATCTCATCCAATCTCAATCAATTAGATAATGATTAAATGAAATAATAAAACATTTGTTTGTTAGTCATTTAATTACGATTCTCGATAAACACACACAAATGCACTCTTAAAATATTTTCATTATACGATGAAACTTTTGGGCCAAGCAATTAAAATGATCAATTATTGGGTCTTGTGTCCATGTCATACGATTATAAAGGTGTATTGCCATAATATTATGTATATATAATACATATATCTAGATAAAAAATCTCAAATTGAAATACCTGAAATTTGGAAATGAATTAATTATTAATCCTAAATGTGATAGCGACTCGATTTAACTACTTAAACATTTGACTCGCAAATGCTTCCAGTGGTTGGACATATTTATTCACTAGACGTATAGTATGTTAAATTTTAGAATAAAATGAAGTGACTCATACAGAATATTATTATATTTACATAAATAAATATAATACATAATCTAAAATGAAAAGCCATAACGTAATGTTGACTCACTACCAACTATAAAATTACATGTAAGTAGTTCCGCTACACTACGTTTATCTTTTGTAAAAGTGTCATAAATGTTGATGATTGAAACTGTATGGAACAAGTTTAACATAACATACTTTATAGAACAGACTTCACTTTACTTAATAGCCCTTTTCCTTTCTTAATTTTTCTTGGAAATCCCAAATCTATCTGCCAGATGCATTTTATCTATTAGCCAATTTTATGAAGACTGATATAACAGTTGTGTTTATCCGTTACTTCGAATACAAAGGATAGGACCCTTTGTATGAAAGTGCAATTTGGTGAGTAATGGCTTTACTATTCAGGTACTCCTATAATTATTTTGCTCAAAACATCTTGTAACGGCGATGAAATATTTGATAGCAGATAGATCTCTAATATCGCAATGCCTGTTGAGTTACATTTTAATTCATTCAATCTCTTTACCACTAACTTTTTATTTATCTTATTTAAAAACGATTCATAGATTATATTATGTCGATAACACAGAGCATTTATTGCACACATTTTAGATTTACCTACAAAAACAATCAACTTTTTGTAAGTAAATTCAGTTGATTACACATTGATATTCAAATTTTCACACATACATAAACACATGTATTAGCCCATTTGGGCTTATGCTTTGACACAGCGGAACACCTGCGTATGTTTACTCCCTACCGTGTTTTATGTTTGTTTTTTTTATACATTGAGATAAAAGTATAAATAGAAAGAAAAAACCTTTAAGCGAATAAGTCGCATTTTTTTCTCTTTTATACCAAGGACCCTTTGTGTCGTAAACCATAATTATAAGAGATAGGTAATATAGATAATATACGTAATAAAGTTTTGTATTTAAAAATCCTGTGCAGACAAAATACGTTCACTTGCAAAAAAAAAACAATGACTTTATGACTCTTAAAGTTGGTTTTGTTATGTTAAAGTGTGAGAGTTTGATAGTATATAGCCCACACTGTATGTTGTACAAGTTTCATACATTTTCTCTCATAGAATCTACAGTAGTGAACGCGAGCAAGTGCTTGAAATTGCTACTAGCATTTTCACACAATTACGTATAGAATTTATCAAACAGCGACCTTGATATTGAATTCGTTTATATATACTAAATGTATATTAATATCATCATTAAATATTTCCAGGGCAAGTCATCGACGCTTTAGCTACACCAGTTGTCGGTATGTTAGCTGACAAATACGGTAGCAAGAAAGGTTGGCATTTAACAGGTATGAATTGAAATTTGATAAGTTCTAATGTCTTAATGACTAACTAAAAGTAAAATTTTAAGGCGGCAGCTTAATGCTTAATGAGTATCCAGAGAAACACATACATAGAGAATATCTCCACTCTTTGTGATTGTGAAATCGTCACACAACTATTTAGATTTTTGTAGAAGAGCTGAGTCCATCGGTGTTGCCTACGGTTATTGTTGTAAAGCGAAGGTAGTTTAATACAAGTGTGTGTCAAGCCAACGCATAGAATAGGGTTCCGTAGTCACTCATTATGGTAGGTGGATTGAAAATCGTGTCCTATAAATAATTCTTATGTTTACTTATTATTTCTTTATTTTTGTACAAAGTTTACCAAGTGGATGCATTTTACAAGTTATAAGTTAGGCCAATATAACTCCTGAAATAAATAAAAAAATATCTAAACCGCTTTAGTTTTCCTTTAAATAGATTTAGAGAAAATCATGTTTTTTCCCCCATCCAACACCTATTCTGTGCGCGTCCACAGAGCTGACACACAGACGCGCCGATGTCGCACTTTTTTTTTACACTGACGACTGGCTAATGAATACTAATGATACTCCACAGGATGGGATAGAAAAAAAGTTATCCCCACTTTACGTGTAGGGGAGGTACCCTAAATAAAATAATTTTCGTAATTTTATTGTAGCACTTTGTCGACGTAATCCCAACACTTATTCATGCAAAGGTTGATCTTTCTAACACAAACCTTTTGGGCGGAAACCAAACAGACGGACTAAAATTATAAAAAAATGTTTTTTTGATGTAATTAACGCATACATTTAGTAAAACTAGTATTTATTTATAACTTCATGCACTTGTGTACATCAGCGGAATTAATGCACAGGACATTTTCTACCAACCGACCGTTGAGGTGTGTAGAGATCTACTACGGTAAGTGCAACGAAGTTACGGTCGTAAACATCAACCGAAACGGATACTATAACTCGTGCGACCTAAGATGGCACCTGACTCAAATGTCAGTCGTTTAAAGTACTAAGTGCAAGAAAAATATAATTAATTCCAGATTCTTAAAATTTCAACATTTATTTTGCTTCAAGTAGTTTCTCATAACATACTAATTTATCTTAAGTGGTACTTTACTACTTGAGTTAAGAAAATACCAATGCATACCAATAGGAAGCAGGCCTCATTCATTATTTACCTGAATATATAATATTAGGTAATACCTAATATCATTTTAAATGAAATTAGGAACTAAAATATGGTTATAAAATACAATTTTAAATGGTCATGATAAGCCTTATAATCGTAGTCTCTGTATGCAAGATTGTGGGGGAGATACTGGGAATTAGGGAATTGGAGTTGACTTACGTGGTAGGTGGCTGTACGATCTTCTTGCTCCTTCGGTGCTGGTTCTTGAGTTTTCCTTCTGCATACAATTCACGTTTTGCGTTGTTTGCGTTAAGAGTTCTTAGCGAATATCACACGCGCACTTCTATTGTTTTGATAAGCGGGGCCCGCGCTTTTAGTAGTTGCGAATTAGCGAGAGACGGTTGTCTTGAGCGCGTGCGACTATGCCTGGTGGCGGCGAGGCGGTCTACATACGACCGCGCGCGGAGATTGAGTGGAGAGGAGTGAGTGGAGAGAGAGAGTGACACTGGAGAGTGACTCGAGGCGACTGGTTAGCGGGGCGACTTGGGTGCGACTGGGCCATTTCAAAATGGCTCCCGTATATGCGAAGCGGAGCGGGAGGGGGAGGGTTTGTGTTTTATGCGTTCAGGAATGAGTATGCGTAATAATATAATATTTAAATACAAAATAATATACTTGTATATGTGAGTAATAATCGGCGTAAACAACCCCCCCGGCCTAGAGGTCTTTCCTCTAAATTAAAGCGTAATGATAAAACTTATATCTAAGAGTAAGAGTTAAAAACATTGCGTTGCGTTTATTGTCTCGGAAGAGGACAAACTCTAACTACTGGGCGAATAAAACTACCAGCAGCAGTGCGAACTTTAACTGTGCGAATTACTTTATCCTTTCCCGGATAAATTTCCTCTACTGTGCCCAACGGCCAACAGAGAGGGTGCGCGTTATTATCCTTAATTACCACCACCGTACCTAATTCTATAGGATGCGAGGGTGTGAGCCACTTCTCCCTCTGCTGAAGAGAAGTTAAATACTCTTGGCTCCAGCGACGCCAAAAGCTTTGAGAGAGTTTTGTTATGAGTTGAAAACGAGTTAAGCGGTTATCCAGTACCTCAGAAAGATCTTCTGCAGGTAGGAATTTAAGCGGAGTCACGTTTAGAAAGTGATTAGGAGTTAAAGCGCTAATACTTGAAGGGTCTGAACTAAGAACACATAGAGGGCGGCTATTTAGCATTCCTTCAATCTGAACGAGGACTGTGTTGAGTTCCTCGTACGTGAGTACTTGAGTTCCTATAATTTTGTATAGATGAGTTTTAACACAGCGAACATTAATTTCAGCGAGACCATTAAAATGCGGTCCGTACGGTGGACTATGCTTAAATTCAATGCGTTGTTCAGCTAATTGATTACCTATGTAATTTTTATGCGCGTCAGAGTCTAATAGTGCGTATATTTCCTGTAGCTTGCGTTGAGCTCCAATGAAGTTGGTTCCTCCATCACTATATAACATAGAGACGGGGCCTCTTCTACTAATAAACCGTCTAAACGCGGCAAGGAATAAATCGGAACTAAGGTCCGAGACCAACTCAATGTGAAGCGCTTTCGTAGTTAGACATACGAAGATACAAATATAAGCCTTTTGGCTTTTGATTCCGCGGCGTCGTATGTGTGTAACAAAGTACGGACCGGCGTAATCCACAGCGGTAAAAGCGAAAGCTTTGGCTTCAGTTACCCGAAACTCCGGTAAGTCTCCCATGAAAGGAGTTAGCGATTTAGGATTGAGTCGGAAGCAAATGTTGCAAGCGTGAACTCTTTGACGCACTAGGTTTCTAGCGCCAAGAATCCAAAACCTCTGACGAAGCAGTGCGATCAAAAGCGTGGGACCTGTATGTAGGTTAGAGCAATGATAGTAGTCAACTAGCATTTCGGTAAAGCGGTCTTTAGCGGGGAGCAGCATGGGGTGCTTTTGACTAAAATTTAATTGAGCATGCGTAAGTCGTCCACCGACGCGTAGAATATTATCGTCGTCGATAAAAGAGTTGAGTTTTAAAAAAGTTTTATTTAAGCGTTTATTATTTTTTAATGCCGTTATGTCATTAGCGAAGTGTTTATTTTGGACATAACGTACAAGGTAGCGTTCAGCGTAATCATAGTCAGCGGGAGTAACCAAACCTTTGGTGCGTAAAAGCTTTGAAAAGCGTAGTACATAAACGGCGGCGCGTAGCAATTTTTTAAAGGTTGAGATGCGGTTAATTAAGCGTTGCAGCGGATGTTCGTCACTGTGACTTGAACTTAGCAACGAAGTAAGCGTTATTGTCTTACTTTCAAAACTTTCATCTTGTATTGAACAAGGCTGAAAGGGAGCGATAGGCCATGCATTAATAGGCTGTGCAACCCATTCTGAAGCGCAAAACCAAAGCCTATTACATGCCAAGTTGTAAGGCGTGACAGGGCGCGATATAATATCTGCGGGATTATCGGAGCCACTAATATGATACCAGTGTTTAGCGTCGAGTTTAGCGTTAATCTCTGTAATTCGATTTGCGACAAATGTGTGAAATTTAAACGAGGGCGAGTGAATCCAAGTCAGCGTGACTGTGGAATCAGAGAATGCGAATATTGAGTTTATTTTACAGCGTTTCGTTAATATTTAGTTACCGAATCAATTAAATTAGCTAAAAGTAGCGCGGCACAAAGTTCGAGGCGAGCGAGTGAAATCTTTTTCAGCGGTGCCAATCTAGACTTCGAAGCGAGTAGCGAAACAATGCCCTTCGAGTTGTCATCGGGACTAACACGAATATAAACCACGGCACCATAACATTGCTCACTGGCATCAGCGAAACCTATCAGCGAAATGTGAGCGTTAGAGACAATACCGATATGTCTGGGAAAAACTAGTTTTGACAGATATTTCAGCTCCTTATGAAACTGTATATATTTTTTGCGTATAGAGTCGGGTACTTCTTGGTCCCAATCAAGCGATAATTTCCAGCATAGCTGAACTAAGAGCTTCATGAAAGTAACAACAGGGCAAATTAAACCGATCGGATCGTATTGACGAGCAGTTGCTGCGAGAAGAATTCGTTTTGTACACGACTGTACCCCGGTATCTGCGGTAACTTGAAAGGAAAATATATCCGCGTCAGGCTGCCAAAGCATGCCTACAATTTTCGTAGTTGTTTGCGTAATATCGAAATCGACAATATGCGGGCTTTTAATTGAGTTAGGAATTTTATTTAATAAATCCGAGCTATTCGAGATCCATTTCACCAATTTAAAACCTCCCGCCGAAAACAAATCTATCATTTCTTTGTATATTTTCTCAGCGGCTTCAACAGAGTCTACTGATGAAACGTAGTCATCCATGTACATGTGATTCACGGCCTCGTAAGCGGCAAGCGGCCACTTTGCGCGCTCGTCGTCTGCTAGTTGGCGCACGACGCGCATTGCGAGGTATGGAGAACTAGACAAGCCGAATGTCACTCTATTAAATTCGTATTCTTCAATATCTGAAGTAGAATCAAACCTAAAGAGAATGCGTTGAAAAGGTCGGTGACCTGGCGTGAGATGTACTTGAAAATACATTTTTTCTATGTCCGCTGACATGGCTATAGAGAACATGCGTAAATTAATTAATAAATTAAAAATGTTTTGTTGAAGGTTGGGACCCGTATACAACAAATCATTAAGCGATTTTCCCGAAGTCGTTTTAGCGCTGGCATCTAAAACAACGCGAATCTTCGACGTACTTTTATCTGGTCGGTAAACGGCCCGGTGCGGTATATAATAAGGGTTGCGAATTTGAGTATCAGAGTTTACTTTTGTTAAGTAACCCTGATCAATATAATCTTGTATAGTTGCGTTATAATCATAGCGTAATTCGCGTGCGTTATCTAATTTTCTTTCTAAATTTATTAAGCGTTTTTTAGCGATATTATACGAGTTTCCGAGTAAAAGGGGATCATATTTAAAGGGAAGCGTCACAGTATATCTACCTGTCTCGTCGCGGGAGTGCGTTGCCTGAAAGATACGTTCGCAGACTTTATCATCAGGACTTGTGTGAATAGTGTCTGGTACCCTTTCGAGCTCCCAGAAGCGTTGCGTTAAGTTTTCTAAACTTTGCTTTTGAGCAGAACAGAAAAATGATTTATTATTATTATTATTGGTTTGCGTGTCTAAATCGGGGTCATCGCACTGAGCTCTGCCCATCATTACATAACCGAGCGTGGTTTCCATGGCAACAACGGAACACGGCGGAAAACTAATTTTATTGTTGCGAATTAAATGCGGGAATAACTCGTTACCTAACAAACAGTCTACTTCCGAAGGAATGTAAAACTCATCATCCGCTAGTGGCAAGTCGCAAATACCAGCTAGCTGCGATATATCTACGTGACAGTTAGGTAACCGATCCGTGATGCTATCTATGACAAGAGCTTTAATATTATAATTACAACGCGAGTCAAAGCGGGATTGAATTTTAAATGTAACAAAACCATACGAGTTACTCTCGGAATGGCCTATGCCTTTTACTACACACTGGTTAGGTGATATTTGCAAATTTAATCGTTCACAACATCCCTTTGTAATAAAGTTAGACATAGATCCGGTATCTAGGAAAGCGCGTATCCTTTTTCGCTGTCCGTTACAATTATATGCGTAAACATTAGCGGTTGGTAACAAAACAGTGTTATTCTTCATATCTCCGTTAGTATGTATAGCTGACAGAGACACATTAGCGTTTTGAGCATGCGAAACTGAGCCTTGTTTGTTAGAGCGCGAAGGCTCTAAATCGTGTGCGCGCGCGTCTCGAGTTGAGAGACTGTTTACATTAGCGGCGGTGTCGCGCGGGGGTGAGGGACGTGTGGCCGCTCGATGCAACATAGTATGATGTTGTCGTAAACAAATTGAACAACGATTTTGCGATTTACAAAAATTAATTGAATGAAATCCTAAGCAATTAATACAATAGTTATGTTTCATTACAATTTGATTGCGAGTTTCTATGTCTTTATTTAAAAATTCAGGACATTTAAATAGCGCGTGAGCGAGACTTGATTTACAAATAGAACAATAGTTAAGCGAGCGCGTATACTTGTTATGACTAACCGTACGATTCGGCGTGGTGTTTACTATAAATGATTTAGTATTTTTCGAGTTTTTAGTTGAGTTTGCGTTATTATTTTTATGAGATTGAGTTATATTGAATTGTTTACTATGCGAATATGATTGCGTCCGTAATGTATGTATTTTATCCTGCTCTTTTATAAACTGTTTGAGATTTTCAAATGTAGGTATCTTGACATGTCTATACGACTGTTCAAATAGCGTTAGGGTTTCTTTATCAAATTTAGATAATGCGATATGAGTTATGATGAAATCCGCGAGATCATCTATACACAAGCGTCGTAGCGCGGATTCGGCTGCACAAAACCGTTCAATAAAGGCGTCTAAGGAGTATAATTTAAATTTTAACATCTGTTCTAAGTACATAGAAGCTTGAACTCTAATGTCTTCATATTTTTCAATTAATGCGTTCCAAATAATGTCATAATTCTCACCAATAGGTGGAATGCCAGAACAAACTGATAACGCTTTGTTTGAGAGATTACCTACGAGGTATTGAACCTTTTCGGCTGCGGTGAGTCGGGGATTTTCATGAATGAGACTTTTAAAGTTCTGATAAAACACTGCCCAATTATTAGGGTTACCATCGAAGCAGGCTAATTGCAGTGGCGGTAATTTAGGCGTGATTTTTATTTTCTGCTCGCAGGCGGACGGCAGAAGCGAATTCTCAACCATTTTAATATGACAGTACAAATCATCAAATGCGTTTATTTCAGAGTAGGTAGGTTTGACCTCTTTGTCCTGTTCCATATACAATAAATTCAAATCATCTACCGTTTCTAAAAATTCGGTTCTAGTATGTTCTAAAGATGTTATACGCGATAAGAATTTAGTTTGCGAAATATGATTGGAAATATTTAAACTGAGATCGTAAGTTTCTTGCGTTCTTTGAAATAATGCTTCTTTTTTAGATTGCAATAAAGAAATCTTACGAAGTAGTTGCGTGGCCATATTTAAAATGAACAAGTATGACCGGATGCGTCTGAGAAACAATTGTAGTTAACTATTAACTATTTTGAGCGTATTTTTATAATATAATATCAATATATTATTGGATATTATAATTATATACTATTAATAATAATAGAATACGTAAATAATGTGTGTAGCGTTAATTATAAGCGTTGTGGAGAAATAAAAATGGCGGATGGGTGCGTGTCTTACAATTGAATTTTGTAAGATGAAAAATATGCGTCGTGTGAGAAGTATTTAATAATATATAATCAGTATATTATTAAATAATATATTTATGAGCTATTAATAATAGCAGAATGCATAAATAAGGTGCGTAGCGAATATATAAGCGGTTTGGAGAATAAATATGGCGACGTGTTTGTCGTCTTAATTGCGTTACAAATAAAATATATATTTTGTGTATATTTTTGTGTAAATTGCGGAATGCGGCTATGAAGGACCAGTAATTGTATGCAAGATTGTGGGGGAGATACTGGGAATTAGGGAATTGGAGTTGACTTACGTGGTAGGTGGCTGTACGATCTTCTTGCTCCTTCGGTGCTGGTTCTTGAGTTTTCCTTCTGCATACAATTCACGTTTTGCGTTGTTTGCGTTAAGAGTTCTTAGCGAATATCACACGCGCACTTCTATTGTTTTGATAAGCGGGGCCCGCGCTTTTAGTAGTTGCGAATTAGCGAGAGACGGTTGTCTTGAGCGCGTGCGACTATGCCTGGTGGCGGCGAGGCGGTCTACATACGACCGCGCGCGGAGATTGAGTGGAGAGGAGTGAGTGGAGAGAGAGAGTGACACTGGAGAGTGACTCGAGGCGACTGGTTAGCGGGGCGACTTGGGTGCGACTGGGCCATTTCAAAATGGCTCCCGTATATGCGAAGCGGAGCGGGAGGGGGAGGGTTTGTGTTTTATGCGTTCAGGAATGAGTATGCGTAATAATATAATATTTAAATACAAAATAATATACTTGTATATGTGAGTAATAATCGGCGTAAACAGTCTCTAAATATCATAGTATATGGATATTCTTTATTTTAAACTATTGCGCCTTATAGTCGTCATTCTGTTTTTTTTTTCGTGTGACCTTTCTTAAAATAATTGGGTTATCCAGACGTATCTTTTAATATATTATTAAAATAAATTCGTGGAATGATTTATATGACATTAGGTAATACCTAATAAACTAAAATTATTATGGAAAGATTCGTGAAACGGTAATAGTGATGCTAACGCTACTCGCAAGATGACAGAGGGGTATCACGCGGGGGTACGGTATAATGTTTCGTTTTGAGCCAGGTGCCATCTTAGCTCGCACGAGTTATAATACGAAACGGATAGTCTATAAAAATTTGCCCTAGTTTATCCTTATGTCATTAGCTTTCTGCCAAAGAAAGTCCCGTTAAACTCAGTCCAGTCGTTCCTGACATTAGCCGGAACAGACACAAAAATTACAAAAACTTACATTTTTGAGATGTTAGTACCGTATATACTTTGGCAAAAAAAACTGTTCATTTGATATTACATGTCCGTGTGGTGACGGATTAAGAATACAGAGTGTCACCAACCCGTCTGGCCAGCGCGGTATAGTAGGCCAAAACCATCTTCTAAGGGGAGGCCTATGTCCAGCAGTGGACTGTTAAAGGCTGTTGATGATGATGATGATATTACATACAGACATTCTAATTTCATTTATTTGTTTAGTTTGTAACTATTCGTAATTTTCTTCGCAGGTTGCATTTTAATTACGTGTACTTTTCCGTTGCTGTTTGTGAGATGTTGGGGCTGCTGGATTACTGAAGACCATGACTACCTCCTATGGTGGATGCCATTGTACTACGGTGTCCTTATCGTAGTGTTCCAAATCGGTTGGGCTGTGGTTCAGATATCTCATTTAGCAATGATCCCTGCTATTTCGGATAATCTGCAAGTTCGCGCTGATTTAACTTCAATCAGGCAAGTGATGATGTGTTGAACTTTATAGATATATAGGGAATAGGAGCGAAATCTTCCTGGCAGAGATTTCGAACTAAATTGCCTCTGACGTAAAAGACGATTTCGCCCCGTCGGTCGTCATCGCTATCACCTTTTTTTTTTTATGTGTGAAAAATCATCATGGACCGTCACCCCACCGGGGATACGGCGGGGTGGTGTGTCGGACTTGAACCGACTAAAAAACACACAGTGTGCCCTCTCCGCGCTTCTCCGTTTAGGAGGAGGAGAAGTCCAGGGTGGGATCTCCTTCTGAACTTCTCCAGCGCCTGCCCACACCGACGCCGCCCCCTCGCGGCTGGCCACATAGTGCGGGTGGAGGGAAAACCCGTCCCGTCCACCCGGTCATCGCTATCACCTTACCTAAACCTGTTAGTTTCTAATTATTTATTATATTATACTTATATTTCAGATACATGGCTTCGGTAACATCAAGCTTGGCTGTATACCTCATAACCTGGGTAGTGCTGAAAGCTACCAATTACAGACCCTATATTGGACCTCTAGACGATTACAAATTTAGGGTAAAAAATTTCAAAAATTCTTATTATCGTTACTGATACCTACTCTTTAATATTTTTTTATTTTAATAACTTCAAAAATAATTTCTCTTTAGAAATATCCCTTAAATATAATAATATTATTAAATTATATTTACGTATCCTACTTCTTAGTAGGGATTCTTAGCAGGGATTAATATAGCCGGTTCCAAAAATAACGGGTCAGTCACATAAACCAATAACGGGTCAGTCACATAAACCCGAATATCTCCCGAACTACGTATGCCATCCTAATGAAACGAAGACTGTTCAATTGAGAATTTAATTATACAGATAAAAAATAAAATAAAACTTAGTTACACCCACAATATTAATCTTAAATTAAAAAAAAACTAAAGTAGTCATATTTTTCTTAAGATTACATTTTTTTTATGATTGTTTTTTTGCTGTTTTTCATCACTTTCTTCATTTAATACTTTGTATTGCCTCCACGTGATGAAGCCTCCAGTGATGAAAAACAGCAAAAAAACAATCATAAAAAAAATGTAATCTTAAGAAAAATATGACTACTTTAGTTTTTTTTTAATTTAAGATTAATATTGTGGGTGTAACTAAGTACTTAAATATCAACCTATCGCCGTCCATTGCTGAACAAAGATCTTCCTCAAGGAGGACCTTCAGATAAGTCGTATAAATTATTTTGTTCTGCTACTTTGAAGCCGACATTGGTACATAGACGACGAAATTATATTCCTTTACGCATTACTTTAGCTACTAGACTTTTAACAACGGACCAAATCTTCCTTCTTTTTATCAATTTAAAAAACTAACTTCACAGACTCTAAAGTCTACACATCTTTCGTAACTTGTTTTACTATTATACACACACACACATAGATAATATTATCCAGATTACGTAGCTATTTTGAAATATTTAGAAATATAATTATATTAGTATATATATAGTACATATATAGTATGTACTATATATATACTATATATGTACTATATGTATACTAACTATAACCATATATTTAACAAACGGTTGGTGCTAGAAAGATGAAACTTTGCATGAATATGTGTTGTAACTACGTCGACAAAGTGCTACAATAATATTATGAAAAATATTTTTATCTGGGGTACTTCCCCTACTCGTAGTGGGGATGATTTTTATTTCTTGCATTTACCAAATCGTGTGGAATCATTAGATAGGTCTTTTAAAAACATTGTAAGGTTGTTAAACCCATTTTGCCATTTAGGTATCTGTTTGAAAGTTATTCAAGCTTAAAGCGAATCCAAAAGCCAAACGGCTGGTTCAAAAGTCTTAAATAATTCATGACGACAGTTCATATTTTGAACGTTCAAGGAAAAGTATAGCTGTTGATATTTTTTATTTTATTTCAGGAGTTACAGGGGCCTAACTTGTAAAATGCACTCACTTGGAAAATTTCGTACAGAAGTAAACAAATAATAAGTAAACAACAATTATCAATAGGACATGATTTTAATTCTACCTACCATTATATGTGACTACGGAACCCTAGTAAAACCAATGCGTGGTCTTGGCCAATTTTTTTTCGACACAGCTTTCATTCGACCTATAAAACTATTTTTTTTATAATTGTCGTACTTTACCCAAAATTTAAAAATTATCATTTATTTAAATAGCTAATCGAAAAAACAAACTTATAAATATTCAAACTCCTCAAACTTTTCAATCAATATTCAAACTCCACTATAATTCTTTCAGGATGTATCACTCATCATTTCTGGAATTGGAGTACTAACATACCTAATATTTCAAATATTTTTCAAACTAAAGACCATTAAAGAAGAAAAATCAAATGGACATGCTATCAACAATCAATCCATGTCTTTGGATGAAGAAGGCAACAAACAAATTGTAAAAATTGCCAAATCAAAAATTATGTATTTTCTGCGGATGCCACTACTTTACCAAACAAGCCTATTGTAAGTACCTATTTTAATTTAAATCCATCTGCATTATGAAATAAATTACTTTTCACTATAATGAAGTTTTACCCACCATATCTTTTTGTCGCATAGGAATGATGAAATGGCTAGAGTTTTACGAATGAGAGATTCCTAAAGCATTCAGAATTCCCAAGGAAAGTTTAATTATAATGTCATTTTAGACAGAGGCGTCTCTAGCCTATGTAAAGCCCGTGTGCTAACATTAGAGAAACGCCCTTTAGTAAGCGCGTGGTCATAATGGTACATACAAAAGTGAACATGTTAACGTAATTGATAAGGCAATGTAAAAAATGAAAATTGTATCAAAAATTCAATTACTGCCCTATATCCGTCACTTCTATCCTTTGCTAAGTGCTCAAAAGAATCATCAACATGGGTAGATATGAGAATTCTTAGCCATCAGCCTCGACATAGTCACAGACGTCGATAGGATCTGGCACTGTTTTACTTTTCTCCAAGGTTCCGTCATTCAGCCTATCCCCTAAACTCTGCAACTGTCTTGCTGTCGCACACAAGCGCCGCTTAAACGCTATTTCAGCAGTTAATCGCTGGTGTACCCATCGCTACCTATCAATGTTAGGTTAACTTTTGACAATTTACATTGCTGTGTAGTACAGTACATGGGCGATATTTTGAACACTGTCTATCCATTCTAATAGATTTTGAGGGATAATAAAAAGACTCTAGTTCAACCTGATCGTCATGAAAGGCGGATTTCTCAATATTAGAATCTAAAATCACTAAGGAAACACAGGTTCGTTTTCTACTAAAAGTCTTTTTCCCCTCTCCACTTTTCCAAATACTCAACTGACACTAACTACAGGATAAGCTCGGTATCCTGGGTGTAAATATTTGCCGCGATCTCAACCCGACTATAATGAAAGCGTCTTCAAGGTGGCCTTGCCGCAACTAAATGTACTGAAAAAAGTGAGACGATAATTCTCGCTCTAGCAGAGATGTCTTCTGTATAAGTTACAGATTAATTTCTGCGTGGAGTACTGTCTTTACCTTTAGATGAATCCTTGAAGTATTATTTGTATGCTCTCGGTTGATTGCAGCGGCTAGCAGTTCTCATTACCAATAGTCCCAAAGCGAGTCGCTTAAGCCTCTGCAGTTGCAAAGAGATGTCACCTCTATGACAGTTCTGTATCGTACTTATCATTGAGTTTTCTCGCAAGCTGTTCCAACTGGTCAATAATTCTCCCTTCCTCTACACGACAACACATGCTGGCCTTATAATGACTTATTTAACGCCAACACTTTTGAAATAAACAGTTGAGCTCTTCCTGTGACAACAGATTGTTACTGTTGAAAATTAATTAATTTGATGCGAACCATTCCTACTTGCCATTGCCCCGAGGAAGTTTTGTTATTTGAAAAAACAGAGATCGGAGATCAGTTGGGTATTCTCTCGCTCGGCAACATGCTTGCGGACATGGTGCGAAGCGAGAGCGTGTGGAACTCCACCGTTTCTTTCTACGAGCAAGTTATACTTGCGAAGGAAATGGCGGAGCGGGACCGGGAGACAATCCTGCAGACGGTACCGCTCTATAAGCGCTAGCCTGGGGGTGACAGGTGAGGCCATCGCCCTAGCAGGCCAGGATGGATGCGCAATGCACTGCTGAGCACCAGAAGGTGGAAATCGGGGCTCCCATTATGGAGAAGTTCATCTACAAGTTGTGGGCAAATGGCCCGAGGTAAGTCGGGCTTCCAGGGATTTCCTTTCTAGAGTCACCTGGTTCCCCGGCTATTGGTATCTGAGACGGCGTGCGGTTTTGGTCCGTTCGTGTCTGACATAACCACCAACTGATGGTATCCGGGGAGATTTCCGCACCGAAATAAAGGCGGTATCCTCGGTAGTGAGCTGAGCATACCGTTTTTGGTGACTGTTACATCAATTTGGTTGGCATGTACAACGCACCTTAATGGAGGGCTCTTCGACAGCAGTTATGGCTTGACTGCGGGTTTCATCAGAGTCTGGTGCATAATCGCATGCGTTGACCCTCTATTCACTTGAGAACTTTACTGGATGAGTCGTCATCCAATTAAAAGAAAAGTTAATTTACTTTATATTTACTTGTTAACTCTAATATAATGTTCAATTCCTTACGTCAAGGATTACTTCACAAAATTATGGTATAGCAGTGCCCTAGAACTCAAAATGCCCCATACGTTTGAAGCTCCTTTTACGTGAGTTATGGGTTACCGGAGCTCCTCTCGACGGCCGGGTTAGGCCGCCGCGGGGTTTAGGAGGTTCTCGTAGTCCCACATCCCACGCCCGTGTGCAGCGCACACCCTGCACTATAGGGGCACGTAGGCACTTTGTTCTAAACCCAGGGGCGTCTTCACGCCCCTGGGCTTAGTACGTAGTATCTATGTTTGTACATAGACAACAGTAAAACTTTACTTATGTACTATTTCTAATCTACATGATGATTGTTTCCTGGATTTTTTATGTAACACAAAAAAAGGTTTACGACAATGAATGTGATCATGATACTCGTAAGTTCAGGTTATCTGAGTTACCTACGTTTCGACCAAGGTGCAGTAATAGCCTGACTGACATTTCACTATTTAATACCTTAAACTTACACTCAACTTTTCCATTGTTACTTTTAAATTAATAATTATCATATTTGTGTTACAGATACGTGTTCTCACGATTGTACTGGGCTCTGAGTTTAGTCTACGTACCACTTTTTCTGGAAGAGCGACTGTCGTACAATCCTAGTGCGGGATCTGAACTAGTGGCCAGTGTTCCTCTGGTCTTATACGTGTCTTCATTCTTTTTCTCTCTACTATTAAAGAGTAATATTAATAATTGTGGCAATCAGGTTTGTGTGTTGTTTTATTTTTAAGACGCTTTTATAAACTTCACCTATATGTTTGTTTGTTTGTTTGTTACCGACTATTGAGAGGGTGTTCTTAGTTATTTCTTAACTATATGTATTTATTTCTCATTAACCATTTCTGATACGTATGTACATTATGGGAGAAAACTTTGATTGGTGTGTGATTTTATACAAGTAACTGATTTAATGAGAAATTCGAGATAAAATAAAAAGTTTTAAAAAATGTGAGCCGTCACGGGACGTCTGGCAGATGTGAAACATCGCCATTATTTTGTAAAAGTAATATGCAGAAAAGAACATATTGTAATAGGAACTAAATATGTCATAATGATAAAATAAAATATTACTAATTATTAAAATAGTACAGTACACACTACTGCATATAGACTGTATATATATACCATCGTATAGCGTGCCGTGGCGACGCGTCGCCAGGCCCTGGCGACGCGTCGCCAGGCCAGAAATCTGTTTTACGTGCGGCTATAGATGTTTCACATCAAAAAGTTTTAAAAAATGTGAGCCGTCACGGGACGCCTGGCAGATGTGAAACATCGCCATTATTTTGTAAAAGTAATATGCAGAAAAGAACATATTGTAATAGGAACTAAATATGTCATAATGATAAAATAAAATATTACTAATTATTAAAATAGTACAGTACACACTACTGCATATAGACTGTATATATATACCATCGTATAGCGTGCCGTGGCGACGCGTCGCCAGGCCCTGGCGACGCGTCGCCAGGCCAGAAATCTGTTTTACGTGCGGCTATAGATGTTTCACATCAAAATTAAAAATTCTGAATGCCTTCTTGTTCAGCAGTGTACTCAGGCTGTTGATGATAATATGTAATATACGTACCGTAATTGTTTTAAGGAATGCTATTTATCCGAGCCTATATTCCCAAGTTTATTAGTTCCACCGGTTTTACCTGAATTTCAGTTTTTCCACGGAGTGACTGACATCGGACCTCCGCAACCTTAAGGGAGAATTGAAATTCGAAGATTGAACTAGTTGTCAGTATATTTGAGGGCACTGACTTCCCAATAACGATTGCCATAGATGTTCATGACAACCGGGACCGACGGCTTTACGTGCTCTCCGAAACTTCCAACTCCGGGCTGCTATTAGGAATTTTCTGAGAAACTCCCAAAAACACTTTTTGGCCCGACCCGGGATTAGAACCCGAGACCTCTTGATTAGCAGTCGCATTCGCCAACCACTAGACCAACGAGGCCGTATTGCATGCTCTAACAATACTCATTATAAATGCAGACAATTCATTATGGTGATCTGTTAAGATTCATTATTGGGGTTAGCTCGCTGTTTATTGTAGTCATATACTTAATTTTTTATCATAATGCTCAATTTCTTTTCAGGTGGCGTATTTAATAGGAAGTTTACTAAGTCTAACTAGTTGTGCATGGATAGCAATATTTATAGACCCTGAAGCAAGCATAGTTCAAATATACCTAGTGGCTACATTAATAGGTAAGTAAACTCTGCTTGCTATGTGCTTGATAGTCTTTGAAATATAAAATTATGGACGATACATTTAAACTAGAAAATTGTTTATATGCATTGGGGCTTGGGGCTAGTTAGAATTTTTAACCGATTTTGCTTTTATAAGAAAAGATTTAAAAAAGAATAAGATGCATGCATGTAATTAGTACACTCTTTCTCTGATATGTGATCGGCTTACAAAAATCATATTAGTATGATATTAGGTAGATACTCGTTTTATTTGTCACGCCTTAGAAACTACAATATTGACACGTATTTATATATAAATATAATATTATATATATATAAATATATATCTGTAAACAATGCAAAACAAGAAATGTTGCAATCCCTTATTACCTTGTAATCTAGTTATTACCTAGATAATAACAGTAGGTACGTTTACGTAAGACATACATAACTGTGTAACAACATGATCATTAAAGTACCAAATTTTAACTTTATTCAATACTAGCTGCGCACCACGGTGTTACCCGCGTAATTTCGGGATAAAAAGTAGCCTACTTAGTACATATATGTTTATCAAGAACTCATTTTTAAATGAGCCATTTACAAACTATTAATATGGTTGTAAGTGTGTAAATATTATATAGCAACCTGTGAAGTTTTGACAAGAGATAAACAGTGAAACATTTTGACATCTACGATTTATGTATTTTTATAATCACCTAGCTTTCGTCCGTGTATCTCGATTATTGCAGTAAAAAGTAGCCTATGTGTTATTCTGATATATAAGCTATATTACTGTAAAGTTTCATCTGAACCCGTTCAGTAGTTTGTGCGTGAAAGAGCAACAAATATACATACACGCATCAAACATACAGACTTTCGCGTTTATAATATTAGTAGGATGACATTTAGTAGTTAATGGTTACCCTAGTCTAGTATGATATAATTTGATAATGTCTATGAAACGCACCGCACGCATGGCACCCAACGGATTGAACGGATTTGCCTTGCTCATAAAAGCCGGCCTTCTGTGCGGGCGGCGCGGATAGTGGACGCAGCACTATGTGAAATCATACAAAGCAAAATAAAATTCGTTGCGTGCGGTGCGTCCCGCGTGGGCCAATGGACGCGCACCTTTAGCTGTTGTTCCCGGTTATGGATATTGTAACGGTTAGTTGGAGTCCTACAAAATCTGACAATATTTTTTCTTAAGAACTTCATCAAGTAAGTAATTCTGTAGTAGAGATCTGATAGCAGTGACCTTAAAACCGATCCCAACCTAGTTTGGAAACTTTTTTCAAACCTAAAAAGGCTTAATGAGAACCTTAAAATTTTGTTAGTTTAAACTATTGATCATGAAACGTTTCACCGATCGGTAATCCTTATCTACATATTAATCCTTAAATTTAACCGTTTCAGGAGCAGGTAGCTCAATAACACTAGTCTCTAGTTTGTGTGTGACAGCAGACTTAATTGGTCCCCACTCACACCAAGGAGCTGCAATCTACTCTATCGTCACTTTCGCGGACAAGCTGGTAACAGGAATTGCAGTTGTCGCTATAGAAAATTAGTATGTATTTTTATACTATCTCGTTTTTATTTTGCATTTAATATGCACTTGATCCAGACGGACAGGTTAAAGACAGCTTCCTACCGTGCTAAGTGTTGTGGTAATAATGTCAGTACCTGACGGAGCAACCAAAAATACGTTATAAGGCATAAAATAATGAAATAAGTTTCAAGAACATCTTATAATAGGTAATAAGTGTAATAACAAATATATTTATAAATATTTATTTACAAAAATTACAATTACTTTATCATTAGTTTACAAACTTCTGCCAAACCGTACAGCAGATGTTGGCATACATTTAATAACTTATGCGATTAATATAAGGTGTAATTTAAAATATTTAATACACATTTTAATTACAGCAAATGTGAGAACGAAGCTGACTGCCCCCAGTACTACCGAGGAGTTTTGACATACGCTTGCGGTGGAAGTGCAGTGCTCGGCATGTTATCATTGTCCTTTGCTAAATATATATCTAAACATAAAACTGAGACATAGTTGTCAGCTTGTGATAAGTATTTTTTAATAAAATACACATAATTATTTATTTATATTTATTTTTAAAGTTACAGTTATTAGACCAGTGCTTTTAGTGTTTGAAAACAAAATAAATTATAGTAGGATGAAACCCATTGTAAAAGGAGGAGAATATTGCAAAAAATAAAGGAAAAATAAATTACGGGCGATCTGAGGTCGGGAAGGGGGAGAGGGGGGGTTTTAAGGGAAAAAAATGGCTTATCTCGATTTCCGGCAAAACTACAAGTCCTATGGAAAAAAGTTAAATGGCAAAGTTGTAGGTAATAAAAAGATCTATATCTTTTACATTTACACTTTTTTCACATAACCTCAAATATATGTGAAAAATTCAAAAAACCAAGTTTTTGGTTTTTTATTTTTATCTTTTACAAATAAAATTATTTTTTAACGAAATTTTGTGAAAACTTAGCTTTTTATGTCCTGAATACACCATAATTTATTTGATTTGAAATATCTATTTTTTAACCTCATTTTGACTGAATACCGAAAAAAAACCCTAATTTTCAATCGAAAATTCGTCCGTCAAAATATCAACGTTTTTGACAAAAATTGGGTGTTTTCTATTTGATGAAATGTCTACATTCCGATGGTGTAAAGATATATATACATTACCCTAGTAAATCTTCTCAGAAAATGCAAAAAATGAAAAAACTCAAATTCGATATTTTTTAATCATTATTGAGATATTTATTAAAATTTACACTTTAATCACTCGAAAAACGTAAGATTGCATGTTACAATGATAAACAAAAATATTACAAATCGAAATATACTACTTTAATTAACAAAATAATAAAGTTAATATTTAATAAAACATCTACAATATTTTGAGAAAGTTGCAGAATCTTCTTTATATTATATGCATATGTGCCTGTTTATTATTATTTTAAGATGATTTAATACCTGAGTGACCTACGAAAACTTTTAGGCCATCAAAAGGTATTTCATAGAAAATAACTCAGCCTGCACGTGTAGTTTTATAAAAGATGTCGTACACTGCTCTGTTTTACAGCTGCTACGAAATAGCAAGTATGTAGTAAGTGCCTTGCCCACTTCTCTAAGAAAAACTTTTTAATAGCCAAAAATTTTTCATAGGTCACTCAGGTATTAAATTATCTTAAAATAGTAATAAATAGGCACATAAGCATATACTTTAAAGAAGATTCTGTAACTTTCTCAAAGTATTGTAGATGTTTTATTAAATATTAACTTTATTATTTATTATTTTGTTAATTATAGTAGTATATTTCGATTTGTAATATTTTTGTTTATCATTGTAACATGCAATCTTACGTTTTTCGAGTGATTAAAGTGTAAATTTTAATAAATATCTCAATAACGATTAAAAAATATCGAATTTGAGTTTTTTCAGTTTTTGCATTTTCTGAGAAGATTTACTATGGTAATGTATATATATTTTTACACCATCGGAAAGTAGACATTTTATCGAATAGAAAACACCCAATTATTGTCAAAAACGTTGATATTTTGACGGACGAATTTTCGATTGAAAATTAGGGTTTTTTTTCGGTATTCAGTCAAAATGCGGTGAAAAAATAGATATTTCAAATCAAATAAATTACGGTGTATTCAGGACATGAAAAGCTAAGTTTCCACAAAATTTCGTTAAAAAATATTTTTATTTGTAACAGATAAAAATAAAAAACCAAAAACTTGGTTTTTTGAATTTTTCACATAAATTTGAGGTTATGTGAAAAAAGTGTGTATGCAAAAGTTGTAGATCTTTTTATTACCTATAACTTTGCCATTTGACTTTTTTCCATAGGACTTGTAGTTTTGCCGGAAATCGAGATAAGCCATTTTTTTCCCTTAAAAACCCCCCCTCTCCCCCTTCCCGACCTCAGATCGCCCGTAATTTATTTTTCCTTCAATTTTTGCAATATTCTCCTCCTTTCACAATGGGTTTCATCCTACTATAATTTATGTTCACTTTTTGTTATTTTAAGAGCTAAAAGCACTGGTCTATATGTTCTACATAATTTATGTTCTGCATTAAAAAAATTGTAAAAAAACAAAAGACGTTTGTATAAAATTTGAGTGTTTCTCTCGATTCCTTTAGGATCTCATTATCAGATGCTGACATGGTGATAATAGGACAACTACGATAATATATTCTTTTGTATACGAAAAGAATTTTCCTTTTAAAATCGATCCATTTTTGCCGGAGTGATCTATGAACATATATAAGAAAAAATATATACATAGTCTTTTCACAAGTAAAGGTCTATTTTAATTTTGTTTGAAAAGTATTTATTTATTCATCAATATCTATTTTGACCCCTTCAAAGTTTTCGGAAGATATAATAAATATTTCGGACATCTTACTACTGTTACTAATAAGTATTCTGTGATCTTACACACAACGTCATCTAGTCGCCAAACAAGGCAGAGCTTGTATTGTGGGTACCAAACAACTGATATAAATACATAAACATACTTTTTTAGTAAATACATACATTTTCTACATAAAAAACACCCACACTTAAAAACAAATTTTTGTTGATCACACAAATATTTAGTCCGACCTGGGAATCGAACCCGAGACCTCTTGATCAGCAGCCGCATACGCTAACCACTAGACCAACAAGGCAGTATTTAGATATCTATATACATATATAAAAATACGCCATCCCTTGGTCACGCCATCACACGTGAACGGCTGGACCGATTTCAGTAATTTTTTTTGTTGTGTTTGTTATTGTCAGGGTTCTTATGACAGAAAGTATTTAAAAAATTACGTGGAAAATTAGAAAATTAAGACAGGACAACGTTTGTCGGGTCAGCTTGTAATAAATATATTTCGGAAATCTGACATCTGACACACAACATTAGTCCTCCACCCTTAAATACAATGCATTTATGCCGGAGCTTCTTCTAATCCTCGAAGCACTTCTGAAATGCGCTTTTCGATATGGCCATGAGCTCATTCTTCGATTCTGACTAAAGTTGATGAGCCAAAATTGATGAGATAAATCTCATCAATTTTGGCTTTCCTTTCATTAGTCTCTTCAGTTTTGGGTATAGAAAAAAGGCGCAGGAAGAATTATCTGGTGAAAACGGTGGTTAAGACAATATTACGGTGTTGTTTTTTGCCATTCAACAACTCCTCAGCGATTGGTACTAATGCGACGTTGCTTTTGTTTGTTCAAAATTTAGCAATTTCGAAACAAATTTAGCTGCCACACATGTTCACGCCCTAAACATTCAAGAAAATTGCATGGCATGAACCGATTGATATATCAACATCCTCGACAACTTCTCTAATAGTGATTCGACGAAATTCTAAAACCATTTTCTTCACTGTTTCTATGTTTTCTTTGCTTTTTGACGTGGTTGCAATTCCACGACGCTCATCCTAATCATCATATTCTCGGCCTTCTGTAAACGCTTGTACCATTTATAAACACTTTTTTGAGACAAAGTGGATTCGTCGAATACCACAGTCAATATCAAAGGGCCTCGGAGCACTTTATTCCATTTTTAACGCAAAATTTAATACTTATTCTTTAATCATTTTTTTTTTTCAAAATAAAAATTCGAAGAACACACGAAAGAGTCAACAGACTAGTGATCCAATTTGCCTGAAAATGCTAACATATGATAAACAATTGTATTATGGGGAATATCTCGTTGTATAGTGTGTACATGTGAATGTTGAATGTTTGTAGTATTAGTAGGAGTAACTGGTATGTCGTTAGTGTTGTTAAGGTTGAAGGATGAGTGTGAGTATCTGTGTGTGCTGGTTTTACACGGTCTACACTAACAACCACTTCCCTGTTTCCAATAATGATTGCAATAGTCTTGTCGGTTCGACTCAGATGTGGTCCCGAATAAGGCGATTCTAATGGTTCAATACAATATAACAGTGTGATAAAATAAGGTATGGCACGCCGAGACAGACACGGTAATGACATAGATGACACATTTATACATTATTTCTATATAAAATAATGGTTATTAATGTAATACATGTTTGTATTAGTACCATAGTATGCTATGGTGCTAAAATTCTTATTACTTTACCGGCATACGTTCGACTTACGCTTACGTATGTCAGTTTTTGCGGTAAATAGTAGGTAGTCTAAATGTCCTGTGTTAAGAACCAAAATCGATCAAGTTCGATCCTGCATGGAGTACTGCAGTCACGTCTTGGACGGTGCAGCCAAATATCACCTGGAAGCTTTGGACTCAGTTGACCGAAGAGCCCTTAGGTTAATTAACAACGGAAAGCTCTCAAATAGCAGACTATACACCCTTGAGCATCGTCGTCGTGTTGCCAGCTTAATGGTTTTTTTATAGGATAACTACACTTTGGAGAGTGCTCGAAAGCTCTTTTCGAACTGATCGAGCCATCTCCATTCCTTTCGGACTACTAGGCGGAGGTAAAAGTTTCATCCATAAGTTGTTGACATACCGAAAAGTCGAACTAAAAGGTTTGACAGCTCGTTTTTGGTTAGACTTGCCAAAATTTGGAACGACCTGGCTGGGTCTATTTTTCCTGTTAATTTTTTTTTTTTTAACTAGACAACGCCCGCATTAGGAATATAAAGTCCTGTGTCGCGGGGGACTTTACAAACATACATGAAACGGACACAAAGAACACCCAGACTCAGAACAATAATTTGTGAATCACACAAAGTGTTATCCCACGTGGTAATCGAACCCACGACATTTGGCGCAGTAGAGAGCGGCGTGGCGACCGCTTAAACCACTAGGCCAACCGTGCAATCAGTTTAAGTTGAACTCCTTTAAGAGTAGAGTGAACAGGTTTCTTTTGGATGGGCGTGTACCATCTTCGTCTTCATCTACACTTTCCGTCAGGTGAGATGGAAGACAAACGCCTATACCATTACAACAATAAAAAAAAACTTAATGCGAATTTTGTTAAAATCGGTTTAGCTGTTAGGAGATGAAATCATTTCTCTGAGATCATGCAAGGCAGCACATAGTACTATGGATTCTAGGCAGTGCTGGATTTACACATTTACCACCCTAAAGCTATACCTATATTTTTTGCCACCCTTACTGTTTTCTAAAATTAGATACTTACTTACTGTTTTCTAAAATTACTGTTCACAATAAAGTTAATTCCTTGCTTTTCAGGAATAACTCAGTTTCTAGATTATTTTTACAACTTTTTGGGTTTAATTTTTAAGCAAAACAAAGCTTTTGTTTTTACTGCACTACTTATAAGGTGTGATGGGCTAAGGACGATAGGTAGGTAAGGCCCGATATTGCTAACCATGCACCTTTTTTTTTTTACGCGGGGTATGCTTTTCGCGCCATACCCTTCTTGGGGGGGACAAGGAAGGGTGTGTGTGGGACTCCCGGGCAACCGAATCACCTGTCAACATCAATATATCCAAAAGTTGGCAGTACTTGGTCGGCGGCGGTGGAGTGCGGAGGAGGTACTCGAACGGGTGAATTCATGTACTGCCAACCGATACGACTTAGTAGACAGCTCCAGGTGCGCAGTTACTAATGTCCGGTTATAGTCATAAATAAATATAGCCGGTTCCAAAATAACGGGTCAGTCACATAAACCAATAACGGGTCAGTCACATAAACCCGAATATCTCCCGAACTACGTATGCCATCCTAATGAAACGAAGACTGTTCAATTGAGAATTTAATTATACAGATAAAAAATAAAATAAAACTTAGTTACACCCACAATATTAATCTTAAATTAAAAAAAAACTAAAGTAGTCATATTTTTCTTAAGATTACATTTTTTTTATGATTGTTTTTTTGCTGTTTTTCATCACTTTCTTCATTTAATACTTTGTATTGCCTCCACGTGATGAAGCCTCCAGTGATGAAAAACAGCAAAAAAACAATCATAAAAAAAATGTAATCTTAAGAAAAATATGACTACTTTAGTTTTTTTTTAATTTAAGATTAATATTGTGGGTGTAACTAAGTTTTATTTTATTTTTTATCTGTATAATTAAATTCTCAATTGAACAGTCTTCGTTTCATTAGGATGGCATACGTAGTTCGGGAGATATTCGGGTTTATGTGACTGACCCGTTATTTTTGGAACCGAGTGTAGTTCAGGTAATATGGCCAGCCCACTGCCACTTCAGTTTGCTAATCCGATTGGCTATGTAGATGACCTTAGTTCTCTGACGGATCACCTCATTCCTGATACTATCCCTCAGAGAAACGCCGAGCATAGCCGTTTCCATAGCCCGGAAGTGTCCAGGTCTCGCCTCCGTATGTCATGACAGGTAGGACGCATTGATCGAAAACTTTCGTTTTTAGGCATTGTGGGATCGACGATGAAAAGACTCGACGTAGCTTTAAGAACTCTGACCAAGCCAACTGAATTCTTCTATTCACCTCGTCCTCGAGGTTGTTTCTACCTAACTGCAATGCCTGCCATAGGTATACATATTTTTGAGCAACCTCAAGAACGGTATCGTGTACTGCAACCGGTTCCAGTAGAACATGTACTTAAATAGAACATGACCTTGGCCTTGGTTTTGTCCAAGTTCATCCGTAGGCCAATGCGCACAGAAGAAACAGCTAGGTCATTCAGCATCTGTTGTAGGTCCTGCAGTGTCTGTATGAGGATGTGATGTCGTCCGCAAATCGCAAATGAGAGATGTATTCGCCATTGATGTTTATGTCACGTACCAAGACGTTTATGCATAAATAACATGTGTCCGTCTGGTAACGGATTAAGAATACAGAGTGTCACCACTCCTATTCATTTCGCGGGTGTCGTAAAAGGCGACCAAGGGATAAACTACGCAAGACAACATCGATGCAAAGAGAAGGAAAACATGAAACCAACCCTTTTTTTTTTTTTTTTAACGTGTGGAAATCCCCGCGGACCGTCACCCCGTCGGGGGTTACGGCGGGGTGGTGTGTCGGACTCGAACCGACTAAAACCACACGGTGTGACCCTCTCTGCGCCTGTGTATTGGAAGGAGTCCAGGGAGGGGATTTCCTTCTGGACTCCAACCGGCGCCTGCCCGCACTGTTGCGGGCACCATCTCAAAATTTTACTCTCTAATTAGGCAACGTCCGGTCACACGCGGACGTCGCCCCCTCGCGGTTGGCCTCCACTGCGGACGGACGGGAAACCCGTCCCGCCCATCCGCGGCCACTCTCAGGGCGGCATGAGACGCAGGTATGCGCGCCTACGCCGCCCCGGGCGCCGGCGGCGGATCGGGTCCGATTGGATTGCATCCTCCCGGGCCTTCTCCGCCACCTCCTTCTGCAAGATTACGTCCTCGCAGAAGGTTGCGACCGCGGTAAAACAACTGTCACTGCCGGCCATCGATCTTATGACGGCCGGCAGCGAGAGATCCCCTCCGATGACTGCAGTGAGGACCCGGCGCTGCGCCGCCCAAGCGGGGCAGACCGCCAGCGTGTGCTGGGCCGTGTCCTCACTGTAGTCGCAGTGGTGGCAGGCGGGACTCGATTCCCTCCTAGCGACCGAGTGCAGGTACTTTCCGAAGCAACCGTGCCCGGAAAGTACCTGCGTCAGCCGGAAGGAAAGGGTCCCGTGCTGCCACCCTGCCCACTCCGCGATGACCGGCTGGAGAGCTTCCACGGCGGCGAAGCCAGCGCGTGGGGTCTCCAGCCGGAACGACCATCTCAGCATGGTGGCTCGGCGAGCGGCTTCGCGCCACTCGCGCACGTCCTCGGGCGGAGGGCGAAAGCCGTTCTCCGCCCGGAAGTCAGCCACTCGCCGATAAACTTCGGCGAGCACTTCCGCCTCCAAATCCCACGGGGGTGTTCCGGCCAAGGCGCACGCCGCCTCGGTAGATACGGTGCGGTATCCGCGTATGGCTCTGACCGCCAGTATCCGCTGGGGGTGCCAGAGGCGCGCCCTGTTTTGGGCGGACAGAGCCGCCGCCCACACCGGTGCACCGTAAAGTGCCATCGACCGGACAACCCCCGTGTACAGCTGCCTAGTGGGGACACTGGCCCCGCCCAAGTTGGGCAGAAGTCGCCCTAGGGCGGAGGCAGTGCCCACCAATTTAGGTCCAAGCTGTCGGAAGTGCTCGTCGAAGAGCCACCTACCGTCGAGGACCAGACCCAGGTACCTCATCTGGGCCCGGACCGGTACGAGGACCGAGTTGACCTCGATCGAGGCGCCGGCGGGCGGACCGCGACGGGGCCCATGAAATAATAGGGCCTCCGTCTTGTCCAGGGCCACCCGCAGACCCAGCGCCTCGATGCGCCCGACCACCCGGGAGACTCCCGTGGTGGCCAGGCGCGCCGCCTCCTCAAAGTTTGCCCCCCGGGCCGTGACCAGGGTGTCGTCTGCGTAACAGATTACACCCAGCCCGGGGGGGAGACGCCCTCGTAGGGCCCAGTCGTATCCCATGTTCCACAGGAGTGGTCCTAGGACAGACCCCTGTGGAACACCGCACGACATGGCCCTGCGTCTCAAGGCGCCACCTCGGTCCTCGTACTCGACGGTACGCTCCTCTAAGTAGTCTGCCACCAGCCGCCTCAGGTACCCTGGCACTCCGTGGTACTGGAGTGCGGCCCTGATGCAGCCGAATGGCAGACTATTGAAGGCGTTGGCGATGTCTAATGACACCGCCAACAGCACTCCGCCGTCTCTCACCGCCTCTTCGGTCACGGCCATGAAACCAACCCTATACCAACCTGTCTGGCCAGCGTGGTATAGTAGGCCAAAACCTCCTTTTTAAGGAGAGGCCTATGTCCAGCAGTGGACTGTTGAGGGCTGTTGATGATGATGTTAATGCCACGTCCTTTCCAGTTTAGCGTCTTGAACATATATTCCATTGCATTTGAGAACAACTTCGGGGAAATAACGTCCCCTCGTCTAACTCTTAATCACTAGAAAATCTCACGCGAAAACTCAAAATTCACCCCTTCTTTTAAACAGCCGCCTTATAGTGAAACAAAGAACCTCCTTTTTCCTTCTCTAAAAACATTATATCCTCCTGACGTAGTTGGGCATTAAAGCAACAAAAGAGAAAGACAAGAGTCCAAACAGAAAAGGTCGATTTCGATGATATGACAACCGTTCCTCCACGTAAATAACCTCTTTAACTTGGAATATCTGTACTCCTTAACTTCTCAGGAATTTATTCTTTATATTTTTTGTATACGAGTATTCTGCATCAATTGACGCTGAAAAAATGCCAAAAAAGTTCTTGTTGGGGATTTCGCCGTTGTACTTTTGCACAGATTGAAAAAAAAAACAGAAATATTTGTTCCTGTAATATCATAGTAAAACATTTATTTTGATTATTAATGGATAAAATTACAACATAATAAGACGTATACTTATGGAGAAACATCATAAAAGGAAAAACAATCGCAGGCAAATAAAAACGCGAGTAGTTTCAAGAAGCATTCGCAAGTGTCACATAAATTAAAACACATTAAAACAGTTGCTAATTTAAAAAAAGGTTGGTCGCCAAATATCAGAATTCGTCGGTCACTGGATCAAAAGCTCAAGGGTTTGTCAAAACTATTATTTCGACTACATTTGGAACTAAACAGAACTTCGCTAGCTGATCTAATTCTTGAAATTACGCGAAACACAATCAAGAAATAGGTACAGTCGAATATTTGGCGACCAATTTCAACTAGTGACAAATTTTTGTCCTAATAAAATTAAAACCATGATAGTGGCCAAGTCAGTATTAATAGCACTATCGATAACACGAATTGAGTGTGTTGATTGAAGTATTATTAAGCTGTTTATTTAAGTCACAACTATTTTAAAACTATTCAAATAATTTCTGATTTTAATTAGTGAGATCAAATTTTTAAAACTAAAAATCTAAATAGATTAAAATTGAATTAGGTCCTGTATATGCGGTTATTATTGGTGTGGATATAAAGTACCTATGTATTATTTTTCGACACACCAAATATTATCCCAGATAATAATAATAAAAAATATGAAATTGACAACTGTAGTACTGTACCTACGTCTTTGTACCAATGTAATGGTTTGATCGCCTTTCCAAAGATGTTATGGCTGAATTATTTTGTCTCTTATTCAGTTTACAAAAAATTAAGTTGTAATAACCATTTTTTTTTAATACACAATAAAAATGAAAGTCAACAATTTCCATCAACAATAAATCACAGTCACTTATTTTAAGTGAGTCGTAGGTACTACAGAGGTAACCTTAGAACTAAAACTTTGGTGAGTAATATTAGAACATTTATGCTACATAAATATTTCGTTAGATTTACTCATGTGTGCATTTCGGGGTGCCTGAATACTTTTATGTACATTACAAATGATAGGCGTATGCGGGCGCCAATGTTTCTAACCCCTAAAAAAATAATAGTAACTCTTGGATTCTCCTAATGCTTTCATCAGGCAGAATAGTCACTTTAGCAGATTTAAATAAAAAATAAAACAGCAGTGCACCAATATAATAAGCTTAGGTACTTTCATCATAAAATTGAATTAATTACTGTTATTACGTGGTAGGTTTAAAACTATAAAATATGAAATCGGGGCATCCCCAAAATACACACGCCCTAAACGTATCTTCACCTAACCATAAACAAACATAGAAAAACACAAATTTAAGCATAGAAACATTTAAAGATTAAAAAAAAACAGTATTTAACTTGGTATTTAACATATATTTTCAAAATCTTTAATAGGTATTACATTCAAAATTCGTAATACGACAATAAATTTTATCGAAATTAGTAATTGTATAAAATCTTATTCGACATCACATTTTTTTAAATTAATATTCATTCTTGTTTTTAAAAAGTACCTAGCTACCTATTTTATTCAAATTGTGATAGTAATAAATGTAAGACAAGAAGTGTAAAATGGCCAAAGACTAATAAGTGAACGGAAAAAGACTAGGCAAAATCGGTTACACAAGAAGAGTAGGTTCCTAGTAATACCTATAATATAGCTATTACTTAAACACACACAATTTACGGTAGGTATATATTGAAGTTATTAAAACACTACACACCTATTTTGATTATCAATATTGATTAAATTACTTACGGACAGACATATGTAAGGTAATACAGTATATAACCAAAAACACATTCAATGCATCAAAACACATTCAATTCAATCTTTCTTCTTCAACGACAAAATGACAACACTGACCCAAAAATCTCTTTAAATTTATGTAATATGGCATTGAACTTATTCTACATTATAAGTTCTATATTGCCTATATGTTCTATCAATACAATATTGGCATGCATAATGCTGATAGATTCATTTCTTTTACATTTTTCAAATAAGGATTAACGATACACCATTTCAAATAAGGGTTACAATACACCATTCCTTTCACTTCACTTATATTACATTTTATGACTTATAAAATATTATTTACAAGCAAAATACAGCATACAGTACTGTTTTTAGAAATTTACTTTTGAAATTTTGAGCAGTAAGTATAAAAGATTCAAAACCAAAATGTATTCTAGACATAAAAATATTATTGATAGAAGATTTTAAACATTGAACTTCTACATTTTACACATTTTGCGACGTATACATTGTCACTTAAATATAAATAAATAAATATGGTAGGGCAGTAGGCCACTAATACTACATTAAAGCTAAAAATATTTAGTTGGTTATACACTTAAAAAAAATTATATGAAACATTCTCATTCTACTAGTCTTTTACATGGAATAAATAATAACAATAATAACACTTATATATTCATAAATAAAATTAATCACATTAATTTACTTTACAAGTGGTCTTATGGGATTCAATCGGAATACATCAATAAATGTGTCATAAGTACAATCTGTACGGGTTATTTCAGATCTTGCTTTTACCACAATATTGATATAGTTTTTATTGAATCTTTTCTTTGCTTTCCTAAACTTCAGCGATGTCTTCCTTTTAAGTGAAGCACTCATTTCGCCTAATATATAAATGCTATATAATTGGCGAGAGTGCTGTATTACAGAAGTTGGATCACCCAAATTTGTGCAATATGTTGTCCTATCTACAATATGAATATTTTGTAAAGATGGACATTGTGTGATTGATGTAAATAATAAAGAGAAATCTATATCCTTATCAACCAATCGCAAATTATTCAAAGATTGACTTAATGGTAAGTATCGAGCAAGTGTTGATGCACAAGGAGGTAAAGATGAACCTTCTACATTTAAAGTCTTCAGATTAATACAGCAGACAAATAATATGTTAAAGAAATCAAGACTGTATCGTCCTATATTAATAAAGCTTAAATAAGTAAGTTTCCTCAAATAGTCACATTCTGCTGTCAGAGCTATTGGACTCCTTATAAAATGTTTAAAAACAAAACTCAATTCAACATAATCCTTGTCTTCAAACACATTATCATAATTTAAAATCAAATTATTACATATTGCCATTCTTTTATTACCTACCCTTTTAGCATTGTGATCGGGTCTTTCTCGTATTGTGGGTTCACCTGGTATTGTGTAAAACCAATCGTAATCTGACACAGGCAATTTCTCTTCACAGTCCGATCTGAAATAGTATGGTAAGTACTGTTTCAGACGTTTTGACAATTTTTTATAAAAATTATCATTAAAATTTGTTTTAGCTTTGTACCAGACCATAACTGCCATATTAGAAGACAACTTCATGTCATACTTTGAACGTTCTACTGTAATATCAAACATTTCCTTGAAGTAGTTAGTAAACATTGGTGTTGCATACACTTTAGTATTGAACTCTTCTATAGAAATGACTACATATTCATAATTTCTCACATTGAACATAGACAAAACAGGGAAATCAGAAAGTCGCATGTTCAATATACTAGATGTATTTCTATGTTTCCAATTCATTATATATGCTGTAAATTGATCAATATGAGGTTTTGGTGCAGTTTTATAATAATTACGTATATCAATACCATAGTCATCACCATCATCATCAAAATCATCACCCTCATTGTCAGTATCAGCACTTCTGTTGCTCCTACCAAAGGAACTACTTTTTTCAGTACGTGTATATTTTAAATGCTGTATTTTTGATTTTGCTAATATAAACACTATAAATTTAGAAATTAACAAGTTAACCAAAGACCCAACAAAATGAACATTTTCAAAATTTTTAAACACATTTTGGCACTTCAACCTGATATCTAATGGTATCCTGCCTTTTTTGCCACACCGTAAATTAACAGTAACGTCCTTAATAGTTGGACATACTTTATATATTTCGATCAAATCCAGGATGTCTAATCTGGTGAATGATATATCAATTACTTTAAGTTGCTCTAACGCCTTCACGGTCCTTAAAACGGGTGTTCTGCATAGATCAGGTACACCACACATATTCAATTCTACTATGTTGTGTGAGATATCCTTAAAAAAACCGCGATCAAATGTATGGACTGTAGCAAGCTTATTGCGAGACATACAACAGTATGTTAACATTGAATGCATACACACAATGTTTCTTAATCTTGTACAGGTATTGTATACATCACATAACGCACAAGCGTCCAGTTTCCGAATAATCATAATCAAAAGTTCTTCGGGCAAATCTAATAGCAGCATTTTGTACCTGAAAATGGAGAAAAAGAAATGAATGAGAATATTAAATATTTTTCTTTAATAAAATTTCACAAGATGAAAGTTCTGTTCACAAGACTATTTGAAAACCAACCTGTAGGATCCAAACACAGTACAAAATTGATGGTATATTTTCTTTATAACTGCTATTAAATTAACTAAGGAATTTAATTGCGAAGTACAAATACATACTTCGATGTCTGACTGACAGAAGTTCCGATATTGATTTTTCCAGTGTTCTCAACTCTCAAAAATTTATCTCCCTAAAACTCCAATCAAAAACCCCTAAAATTCCCAAATTACAAGTAATTGTGGGAAATAAAAAAGGGGAAATCCCAAGGGATTTCCCATTTTTTTTTTATTATTTATAAAAATAATATTAAATATTTTTAAATAAATAATGTATTAAAAATAACTTATAAATAATAAAATATCATTAAAAAAAATAATTCAAACAATCAATACTTAATTGCATTATGCAACATAATTTTTTTAAATACTTTATTCATGTATTATCGAAAACTTCAAGTAACAAATCATTGACTTCGGATACTGACTTTTTAAAATCACACATTATTGCCATTAAATAATTACAACATTTTTGCGGATTGTTTCCCAGGTCTTTGTATATTTTTGACAATACTTTTTTTTCTTTAACTTCAGGCATTTTAACTAATGACTTGCTGATAAACGTACTAATTTAACAAACAAATTACTAATAACAATAACAATCAACGACTGTTCAAATGAAACACATTTGAAAACGCACAACAATAATTTCTATCATTAAAGTTGTTGAGGATGTCATCCTACTTTTTCTACGGCAGTGACGTAATATGTTGGGAGCAGTTGGCAGCACTGATTTTATTTTTAGTGATGCACCTTGGTCAATGAAATATTAGAAACCTTAGACAAAGAATTTGTTTAAGGTTTCAAATATTTTAATATTATTTATGGTTAGAAACACATTTAATATTTTCCCTTGTCAAAGCAAAAAAAAATGACATACAAATACTAGTACTAACAAAGCACAATGTACTTTACATCACTGAAGGAGGATTTTGAAATATAATTATATATGTTTATTCTATTTGTTATTTCACTACTACGAAAATGTGACCCATAAGGTTGTAAATTTATTTAAGCACAGTTATCCTTGATTCATACACAAAACTTGAAAATGTTTTGTCTTGAATCACAGATAGTATTAATTTTTTTCTTATGGTAAAGTAGGACTTACTATTTAATACGTAAGAAAGGATAGCGGTACGCATTCATCAACATAATCGACTAGGTGTAGAACCTAGTCCAAAGTTTCATATTATTTTAAGTTTTAATTACTAATAGCGTAAGATAAGCAAGTAGAGATCTTTGACACATTGAGTGATGGTAAAAGTTAACGTTTCAGTATTAGGTTGGTATAACATTGTTTCTTTTAAAAATAAATAAATAAAACTCAAATAAATGCGATTGTGGTGCATCACCCCAGACAATAGGCCAGTTAGTGACATGCCCCGCGAGCTCAGATTCGTGTGTCGCTTCACGACCAGCATCAAGCAAGGACAAACGCAACCCACGTTGCCCAGCACTGGGCCAAAACCGTGTAACGTGTTGCCATTGACAGGATAAGAAGAAGAAGAATAATACGAAATAATAATAATATTATGGTGGGGTTTTTCACTTTTATACTACGTTTTAACTTTGCTAATCAGTTACTTATTATTATCAACAGCCTTTAAGACTCCACAGCTCGACATAAGCCTAGGAAGGACAAGTCACAAACACAGATTATTATATTATAGTTTTGATACAAATCAAATTAAATAATGATCTTTCATTTTTTTAGTAAACGTCAATAAAATTGAGTTAGATACATTCAAGCTAGTCCAAAATAATTTGCATAAGTTACTCCTTGTCGGTCCAGCCATTCTAGAGAGATTACCCGGAACAAACGTGACAGACAGACGAAAATTCTATAAATTTCTTTTTTGATATTAGACACTGTGAAATGCATTTAGTAAATAACTAGTTGTTTGATATTATAAACAGGTACTCCAATTTTATTTATTAGTATAAAATTTAAAATAAACACCATGCAAAAGTTTAAGATCATTATGTTATTATCATCACATTTAGTATCGCCAATGTCATACTTAGTGTTAAATACTAAGAATTTACTGTGAGTAGTTGAAATCTCTATGGTTCATTTCGCTAGGCAGCTAGTATACTCCATTTCATGAAAGAAGTCCCGCGGAATATTGTGGAACTAAATTTGACAAATGGGGAGATCGGCCATGTTGTCATTTGTCAATGTAATCAAGGTGTGTTTGTTTTGGTACATATTTTGTGAGTTTATTAATGGATTAGTGCGTTATAAGGTTTATTTACGATGCCAGAAGTTGTAAAAAGTACTGGTCAAGAAATCATATTAAAGGTTAAGGAGATCTGTGAAGCGGAACACAAGGATCACGGTGTTTTAATACCAATAAACAATGTTCACAAGAGAGTCGCCGCCATGACAGGTAAATTTTGGGCTGCCATATATACAGATTTTTTCCCGATTGATTTCTTACAGATTGGAATTAAGTTCTATTTAATTCCAATCTGTAAGACAATGAATGTAAGAAATGTAACAGAATTAAGAATTAATTTTTTAAAGGAATTAAAACATTAAAAAATTGTAAAGTTATATTCAACAATAATGTAATTAAATACGAAAATAATCATTCATACTTGTTCATTTTATTGCAGGTGTGTCAGAGAAAACTGTAACGAGAGTTACAAAAGAAGGCGCAACAGAGGCGAGTAATTGCCGCCTTACCACTGCGATCTCAATTCGATAGAAAAAATGTGGAGCCTTATAAAGAGACGGGTAGCGGAGAAAAACGTGGGCGAAGATCCAAAAGATATTTTGCGTGTATCAGTTTTTTTGAGATTGTTACAGCGGAAGACTATTTAAACAACTACAGGAAGAATATTTAAATGGTCTTATGAAGAAATGGATCCATTTATATCGTGATAGAATCAGATTCTGTCTCACTGTTTTTTATTTACTCTTCTGACAGTGATCATAGTATGACCGATCATAATATTATTCAATAAAACTTTGAATAAAACTTTTTAATATTATTTTATTTTTCTAATTTAAAGTTGGTCGAACATCTCCATTTTATATTTTAGAAATTACAGGAAGATTTATTTTTCACTAATCAGACCTTAGTAGTATGAACATCAAATAGGTACCTTAAAAATACATTATATTAGAAACAATTTAGTAGTAGTAGTGGTTAATAAAATGAAAGTAAATGAACGATAAATTATTTCCCCTGATTTCCCCACATTTAACTCTGGCAATATTATGTCGCGCGAATACAGCGCTGCGTCTGCGGGACTTCTTTCGTGAAATGGAGTCTAGATGGCAATATGGCTGTAGCGTTCGAGTTTCGCTGGCAGTGCGCGGTGCTCGCATCATTTCTAGTACTAAAGTAGTAATTCTGACGGCTCTAAAGTTTCGTTTTTCATTTTTTTAGTGTTTCTTGCTTCTGTTTACCTTCATTTAACTCAAATTTTGTGGCAAAATTACTGATATTTCATTTCCGTCGTCACCAGAATTTATTCGACGACAAAATGGCGTCGCTTGACAAGATTTTACTGCAAAATATTTTTTCGCATTTTATTCGTTTATCTTAAAGATATGTTTAAAAAAATATTGTCGTGTGTTTTATTAGGAGTTTTCTCTTTGAATTATCTGGATTTTCTTCGTATCACTCGTTAATTATATAAGAAACTGTGTGTTCCTACTTTATTCGACAAAATGCACTTGGTAAGTTATTTTGAAGCTTTTTTGTGTATTGTTTTCGTGTATCTATTTATTTTAATCAAGTTAAAAATCCCAAAACCTTCACAGAACTCTCTAGAAGTCTAGGGTGTGGCCCTGAAATAAGGTGAAATTTTAAGACGTAATTGTGTATTTGAGGGCTTTTGTGATTGTTTACAATGAATTTTGATGTTTTTATGTATGAAAACATTCTTGTCCCACTAAATAATGTGTTTCCACTGATTCTTTGTTACGTAATCTAACTACATCAAGTGGAGAAAATTGTTTTGAAAGGGGACCCTTTTTTGCAATTTAGCTTTGAAAATCAGTCTTATTATGCACTTACTACGATACCACTGGCATTTGAGGTTATGTTTAGCTTTTGAGTGCAATATACCTAGAATTAAAGGTAATGGACTGGGGTTTTTTGTCTTGAAGACTAGGTGCTTTCAGGGATATGATTTTTAATTTATATTCTTTCAATTATGGTTATTTTTGCCTTTTTAATACATTTTTTTCAAGTTATGTACTTTGTTTTAAAGTCTTTTTTATTCCTCTTTAGTGTAACTTTATTAATATCTTTGTTAATTTAGTATTTGAGTAGTCTTCTGGTTGTTCTTTATTTATTTATTACTTTTATGCTACCATTTAATTTGTTATTCAATATGCTGTTTGTCATAACTCCAAAATCTTCTTAGAGCATCCTTATTATTGTGTTAGAATGTACGAATATTAAAATTGAGATTTGAATTATCTATTTTATGTTTTACTTGTAACATAATTACATAACTAATGTAAAAATCTTGTACTATAAATTAAATTGACCATATATGTCTACAAAATACAATTTTCTTTACTGTGCCATTAAAAGAGTTTCATTTGTATAATTAATTCAGTAATTTGTCCCAGGGTTTCACGAATGAGTCTGGCAGTGATTCAACAAGTGAAAAGGGTGAAAAGAGTGATTCTAGTGGATCTGGATCTGGAACTGAGAGGTAAATTTCTGCTTATACAGCATCTTTGTTGTCTATTTTGTAAAACCTTTTCATAAATTTACTTTATTCAACAGCGAAAGTGGGTCCAGCTCATCTGGTTCAGGATCTGAAAGAACTGGGTCTGAAAAGTCTGTGGATCAATCACATCATAGTGATGATACAAAGTCATCACCAAAGCTTCACAGTAATGCTAATTCTTCTAAATCGGATCACCATACTGACAAAAATTCTTCTGATGACTATTCCCCTTCTAAATCCAAATCTCGTAATAGTCATGGCAAATTAAAATCTGATCTTTGGGAAGATAATCCAGACATTTATGGCATTAGACGGTCAGGCAGGTCACGTAAAGAACCAGATAGATTAAAATTAGCTGATAGTGATTCTAGTGAAAGAGGCAGAACTCATATCAGGAAAAGTAGAAAAAAAAGGTAGTAGTAATAAAGATTTTGATGCATGGCACTATATTTTGAAATTTGTTTTATCAAGTTTTTCATATTTTAGTGATTCATGGAATTCAGACTCAACAGATAGTGATAGTGACTTAAAGGGGTCCCCACCCCCACCTTCAAAACGACCAGGCCAAAGAAGTGTACCTCTTCGAAAAAAGAAACCTGCTAGGAGAAGATTTACAAGTGATGAAGATGAAAGTTCAGAAGGCAGCGATGATGAGACCAAAAGGTGAGTAATAATAGTTTTTTTGTTGTTTTTTTGTTTGATTTTTGATTTTTTTGATTTTGAATTGAATCACATATTTACTTCTTAAAAGGATGCTTGTTTCTAAACTGGTTTGTGTGTTAACTTTACCTTAAAGTCGTCACAAAATAAGAAGCCCGTTTTGACTAATCAACAATTAATTCGTGTTTTTGAGTGCATTTTTTTAATATGTGGGGTATTGAACAAAAAAAATAAATTTATAAACTATAAAAAACTCTTTCCACACTTTCCATACTTAAAACAGTTTGTCTGTTTTTGTCTAAAATATTATTCAAAATCATCTGTTTTATCTTTCAATTCTTTAATAAGCAACTTTGTCTCATTGCACGTGCACAATGCACTGGGTGCTTAAATTTATTAAAACTGATAGGTGTTTTTAGGTATTTAAATAAATAGAGAAATCTAGTTTCTTCTCATTAAAGACACTCTTTGACTCCTCTGTCTACCTTATAAAGGATAGAGGTATGATGTTACACTCATTTACACATACAGGTACCATGTGTACAGCACCTATCTCTTGTAGACTAAACTATCGGTCACTAACAGTGTCAGCGTTGTTTCTAAATTACAATTTTGTTAAATACTAAACTCTTCATAACTTTTAAATGGTGTGTCAGATTTGAATACTTTAAATACTTCAAATGTAGATATATGTAAATTCATAAAGTAATTTACAGTAACAATTAATATTTGTATTTGAATATTAAATAATTTATTTGGATAAGAAATAATAAGGTATTAATCCTTATCTTTAGTTTGATCAGACGTAAAAATTAAATATTTTATTTTAATTATGCATATGGCAAAGTAGACTTTTTGAAGTTATTAATGTTGTCCATAAAAAATTATATACATCACTTTGCTCTATTGTAGTGTAGTTTTCGCAGTGTACGCAAAATAGTGATTTCATTGGGCATTTTTTTAACACCTTGGGTTGGATAATGGAAGATTTCATATCCATCATATAATTCAAATAGTGAAGGATTTTTTCAAAATATCCAGTAGTTTCAGAGCCTATTCATTTCAAACAAATAAACAAACAAGCAAATCCTTCCCTTTTTATAATAGTAGTATAGATAACCATACCACCTGCACTATAACCACAATAACACAAAATATTATGGCAGTGAAAATGCATTTATCTTCCCTATTCTGTGTGAAAGTATTCTGCGTGTTCATGATTTTTTAATGTTTTGTGTAATAATGGTTAATTTAATGTACATCAGCCAATTATTACCGAAGAGCCCATAGGTTAATTAATAACGAAAAGCTCTCTAAAAGCAGACTACACACCCTTGAGCATCGTCGTCGAGTTGCCAGCTTATCGGTTTTTTATAGGATACACTTTGGAGAGTGCTCGAAAGCTCTTTTCGAACTGATCGAGCCATCTCCATTCCTTTATCGGACTACTAGGCGTAGGCAAAAGTTTCATCCATACGTTGTTGGCATACCCAAAAGACGAACTAAACGGTTTGACAGCTCGTTTTTGGTGAGAGTCGCCAGAGTTTGGAACGACCTGCCTGGGTCTATTTTTCCTGATGAGTTGAACTCTGGAGCCTTTAAGAGTAGAGTGAACAGGTTTCTTTTGGATGGGCGTGTACCATCTTCGTCTTCATCTACACTTTCCATCAGGTGAGATGGAAGACAAACGCCTATTCCATTACAACAATAAAAAAAAAAAAAAAAAAATTACAACTTTCCAGGAATTGCTACAATGTAATATAACACAGCTTCGAAAACATTAAAACCACATGTTGTTATACTTACATACTTAGTTTAAATTAAAATAAAATAAGTTAAAATAGGAGAAATTTATGAGTATACTGTGTATAACATTATTTTGCATGATTTCTTGACGTCTTTGCAAACTGGAACAATAGAAATGGGTGGAAGCTTATGGGTAGTTAAATTCATTTAAGAGTATTCAGTAAAGCAGTTTGTTATTGAATTCCGTAAAGTAAAAGGCCTATGAGTATTCTGTAAGCAAGTAATGTACGAATATTCTGTAAAGCTTTTTGTTGAGAAATATTAATTTGAACAGAGGAAATGTTCATTTTACATTTTATAGATATTATCTTACATAAATGTATTTAGTAAAACAATTTGATGTGTGAGTATTGAGCAATACAATTGTTTAATGATTATTCAGTAATGCAATTGATTTATAGTATTGAGTAAAGCTATTGATACATGAGTATTCAGTAAAGCAATTGTTGCATAATTATTTGGTAAAGCAATTGACATATGAGTATTATTAATATATTAGTAGAAATAATGTTCACTTTACATTTTTGAAATATTTATCAGTTTCCAGATAAGCAAATGATACAGGAGTAGTCAATAAAGCAATGATGCATGAGTATTCAGTAAGCCATTGATGCATGAGTATTCAGTAAAGCAACTGATACATAATTATTTGGTAAAGCAAGTGTTGTATGAGTATTATTAGATATAAAGTTCAGTTTACATTATTGAAATGTAGATTACATTACTGAAACATTTATTAGTATTCCGTTCAGCAAATTATGTACGAGTGCTCAGTAAACTGATTGTTCCATGAGTATTTATTTGATAAATCAATTAGTTGAGGATTAATTATTTTAGAAGACATGTCTAAAGATTTATTTATTACTTCACTGAAATATTCATAAGTATTCAGATAAGCAATTAATCAATGAGTATTCAGTAAAGCAATTGGAGCATGAGTATTCAGTAAAGCAATTGGAGCATGAGTATTCAGTAAAGCAACTGATACATAATTATTTGGTAAAGCAAGTGTTGTATGAGTATTATTAGATATAAAGTTCAGTTTACATTATTGAAATGTAGATTACATTACTGAAACATTTATTAGTATTCCGTTCAGCAAATTATGTACGAGTGCTCAGTAAACTGATTTTTCCATGAGTATTTATTTGATAAATCAATTAGTTGAGGATTAATTGTTTTAGAAGACATGTCTAAAGATTTATATATTACTTCACTGAAATATTCATAAGTATTCAGATAAGCAATTAATCAATGAGTATTCAGTAAAGCAATTGGAGCATGAGTATTCAGTAAAGCAATTGGAGCATGAGTATTCAGTAAAGCAATTGGAGCATGAGTATTCAGTAAAGCAACTGATACATAATTATTTGGTAAAGCAAGTGTTGTATGAGTATTATTAGATATAAAGTTCAGTTTACATTATTGAAATGTAGATTACATTACTGAAACATTTATTAGTATTCCGTTCAGCAAATTATGTACGAGTGCTCAGTAAACTGATTGTTCCATGAGTATTTATTTGATAAATCAATTAGATGAGGATTAATTATTTTAGAAGACATGTCTAAAGATTTATTTATTACTTCACTGAAATATTCATAAGTATTCAGATAAGCAATTAATCAATGAGTATTCAGTAAAGCAATTGGAGCATGAGTATTCAGTAAAGCAATTGGAGCATGAGTATTCAGTAAAGCAATTGGAGCATGAGTATTCAGTAAAGCAATTGGAGCATGAGTATTCAGTAAAGCAATTGGATCATGAGTATTCAGTAAAGCAAATGATGCATGTGGATTCAATAAAACAATTAGGTTATTAATTTTAGCAGGCATCGTTTGACTTACTTATATATTTATTAGAATCAAGTGCAGCAATTTTTGCTTGATCATTCAATAAAGCAATCGATGTGTGTGTATTCATTGGAGCTATTGATGTGTGATTCAGTGAAGCGATTGATTTATGAGTATTGCTTATTTTATATTAAATTAAATGAAATAATATTATATTTATCACACATAATATTATATAAACACATTTATCAGCATTCAGTAAAGGAAATCTAAATATTTTAGGAATCACTCGAATCTCAGAAAACTCCTTTATTTTTGACTTTAATATTATCTTGTTTTTTGCATATTTTTTAATAGGTTAACAGATTATATGTTAGGTACGAATTAATAGCATTGCAGAGAAATGTAATGCATATTATAAATCTACATTTGTGCGATACGTTAATCTAGACTTGTTCGCTCGCTCTACCGCATTATTGTCGTTCTCGAATATACTGTGACGTCACTCACTCATGCTTTAGCTTCTTTCTCACGTGTATTCACGCTCTACCTAAACTTTACATTGGTAAAGGCCTTAGACTTAAAAAAAAAATGTTTTTTCTAATGTATTACTTATTGGACAAGTTATTATGGTTGAAACAACAAATATTAATAAAATCAATATGGCGCTGGGGCGTTGACGTCATTGTATCGAACAGTTGATACACTCACTACCTTCGCCGCCATTTTTAACTAGTACTACTCTATGTACGAAAAGGATTTAGATTTGCAATATCTGGCTATTTTAACTCTTAGATGAGTTCTAAAAATATATTTAAAATAGCAGCCATGATGTTACGTCATACGATGCGGCTGTGTAAATTATAGATGTGTCAGTTGAATCACCATTTTGTTTGTTGTTTTACATTGAGATCCTAGCATTTAGGAATAGCGTTACAATGACAAATAGATTATTATATCATTTTTAAGTTACAAGCATTGATGTATTAAAAACCCTAGATACACACTCAGCGTCGCAAAACCGTCCTCATAAAATAAGCGCACTATTGAAAATGATGCTCATATTTCAAATAGTCTCGCGTCGCTCGCGTCTCTGTGCGCTCGTTAAAAATGCCTAAGTGTTCGATGCGGAATTGTAAAAATATTAGGTCAAGAACGTTAAAAAAGGATGGGATATCGTATTTTCGGTGAGTAAAAGAGTTTGTTAATTTGTTTTTGTTGTTTTTATGACTAAATATCGGAAGCAATATGTGATTTTGATTTAATTTGTCTAAAAACTTCACTTAACGGTCCAAGTATAATACGACAAATTTCAATGGCCGCTTTTTCAGTGTAAAAACGACTATTACACAACCTTTTATTTTAGTCGCATAATCCAAACGACCCTGTTCTGAATTTAATGGAGTCGATTTTTTTTTATTGTGTTTAATTTTTATATATAAGTTTATTTAATTTGAACTTTTTTGTATTTAGTTTTTAATAAGTATGTATACGTTACAAAATATATAATAATATTATTATAGTTATTAATCGAATTGCAAAAGGAAAAGAGGTCGTCCAAACGGTGTTATTATTAAAGTTCGTAAATATTATATTACCTATTATATCGATTAATTAGGGGACAACTTATGGGTTCGCGACATACAATTTTTTTAAGCCAAATAGTGCATGCGTCGTTTGTTCTGAACATTTTCTGGACGAAGATATGAATGTCACTGCTAAAGGCATAAAACGTCTTCTTAAAACGGCTGTTCCTAGTATAACGGTAAGTAGTCGTTAGCCAGAAAAATAATGAATTTATCAAATAATTTCGTACCTACATTCAAATAATATAATTATTTTTTACAGGATGTCACTGATATGATATGAAAAAATGAAATAAATGATTTTAAGAGTTAATATTTGTTTCATTGATGTACACATGTCCTACCCAAAAACATATTTACGCTAAGTATAATTATGGGCTTAGGACACAATTTAACTATACTCATGTTTTTACTGTAAACGGGACTTATTCGCGATAATATTATAAAGGTTACGATACCTTATATATAATATTATACTGATACCTTATATATTATATAATATTATCGCGAATAAGTCCCGTTTACAGTAAAAACATGAGTATGTGTAAAAGTCGCGAAAGTCTAAAAACAACAATTTAACTAACTCTTAAAATACTAACTCAATGTATTATAATAAAAAAAATATACAAATATTCCTCTTCACTCCATGTCCTGTCCTGCCGGCTAGCTTCGGTCATAAAATTTGATTGGTCATTGTACGCTACTTTGTAATAAAAACTTTAAACAATGCGCGTAAGGTTGAATGTGCAAAAGATGTGTTTATAGCTTAACTAAAACTACCCACATTGATATTTTTATACATCAATGACTAAGTGGGACAGTTTCGTATGCGACTTTTGTTTGAGACTGTGCATCTAGGGTTTTTATATATCAATGGTTACAAGATACAAAATATCAGCGCTATTTTTTTCACCGCAGGCAGATGTCGGCTGGGATTAATATGACGTCCACTGTGTCCGAAGTGTGTCCAACCAATGAATACAGCTAATTACGCGCTAAATTTGAAAATACTATGTTTATTGTTAAAAAGATTTTATAATATAAACGCGTACCTTAAATTAATTTTATTACTTTTCAAGAACTTCTACTTTACACAAAAGTTATGGTTAAGTAATACAAATATTATGTGAGCAAGTTCCTAACAAGCCTTTACTAGGTAACAATAAATATTAATAGACTGGTGCAAGAGCCAGGTTTAGGACTTGCTTAAATATTAAGTTTTTTTTTTTTACAACAGTCAAAAGCAAACAGAAAAATAACAAATATAAATTTAATATGTGAAAAGAATAATAATAAAACGATTACAAACAAGATTTAAAAAATATTTACAAACCTAAAATACTTTATTATAAATACAAATGATTCGTCATTTAATGTCGGAGACGTATTTATTAGTCTGCATTGAGATAATTTTACGACTTCGATAGGTTTTGTGAACTTTTTTTCTTGTACTTAGTCACTATTGTTAATTGATGCATTTATAAATTATTCTAATTTTTTATAGTAGAACTGCGACGCGACGTACGGGAGCTGCAGTTAGTTATAAAGAGGCGAGTGATGAACAAACCGACTCATCTGATCTTTTGGAAGTTGAAGGTGATGGTGAAGGAGAAGCAGAACCAGAACCTGAAGATCACAGTGAGACAATTGAAAGGGTCTTAGGAACTCGACGTGGGAAGAAAGGAGGTAAGATCTTATAAATTTTAAAACCTTCTTCGAGGTTCTCTTTAACGTGAAACATGTAATGCAGAAGCCAGACTAGCTATTGTCATGCGAATTGTTACACTATGTATTAGTATATGTAAAAGTAATCATCATATAATTTGTATGTTAAAATAACATATTTGTTGCTTATAAGATAGTTATAAATTGACAGTGATACATTTGGCAGACTACATTTTTATTCACATTCACTTCATGACTCGGTAACTCTTTTGGTTTCATGTCCGTCCGTCCTCGACTTACCGACCAAACGGTTAAAATAACGAAAGATATTTCTTGCGAGTTTGCTAAAACCATTTTTCTATTTAGGTATCAGTTTGCGAGTTATTCAACTTATTGTGGAAACAGGGCGTGTCCCCCCCCCCAAAAGCTAAACGGCTTGCTCAAAAAGTCTAAACAAAATCATGATAGTAGTACTTATATTGAACTTTAAAGGAAAACTATAGCGGCTAGGATAACTTTTTTAGTTCAGGAGTTATAGGGCCCTAACTTGTAAAATGCACGCACTTGGTAAACTTCATTTTTTTTCAACAACAATTTCAATTGGGCACGATTTGAAATCCACGTGCCATTATAACTACGGAACCCTTTTCAATGCATGTCCCCACGTGGCCTTCAGTAGTAAGCTGGCTCTTAATAAAATAATTAAATGTAAAACTAAAATCTGACTTCAAAACGATTTGCATTTTCTTGCAAATATACTGTTAAATTTTAGCTAATGTCTTATCCTTATGCAGTCACTGGAAATGTGACTACGATTTACTATATAGAGGAAAATGGGGACTTGAATCAAGACTGTAACCCTGATGATATTGAATCTACTGAACCCCAGTACCTGATAAAATGGAAAGGCTGGTCCCATATTCATAACACATGGGAGTCGGAGAGGACATTAAATGAACAAAAAGTTAAGGGCCTTAAGAAATTAGAAAATTATATTAAAAAGGATGCCGAGTTATCATGGTGGCGGAAGCAGGCAGGACCTGAAGATATAGATTATTTTGAATGTCAATCTGAATTGCAACAGGAATTGGTAAAAACATACAACTTTGTGGAAAGGATAATAGGTGAGTGTTTATAATAATAACACTTTTAGTTTATTTACATTCTATCAACCATGTACTTAGTCTGTTTGCAACTGTTTGATTTAGCGGAACAAACAAGAGAACTAGAGGGTGGTGGAACTGCTCATGAATATTTTTGTAAGTGGGAATCACTGCCATATGTCGATGCAACTTGGGAGGATGCAATTTTAATAGAGAAAAGATGGCCAGAAGAAGTAGAGCATTTTAAATCTAGGGAAGCAGCTAAAACTACTCCATCAAGACATTGTCCTGTTTTAAGGAGAAGGCCCAAGTTCCACCAGGTTAAAGAACAGCCTGAATACATGGGCAAAGATGCAGTAAGTACAGTTTTTTTTTTATACCACATATCAAATCATAAAAATACTTTGATGTAGTTAGTGTTACTAAAATACTGACTACAACATCATCTGTAGGTTAGCATTATGTATACTTCTGTTTGTCACATTTTAAAAAAATCAATGACTTATTACTTCATAAATTCGTTTAAGGATCACAAGGTCTAACTGTAAAAAATATCTGAACCTTGAAAATATAACAATTATTTGTTAAAATGTGATGTTTGTTGTGCACCATATTCAGTCATCACCAGCCTTTAATAGTCCAGTCCTAGAAATAGGCCTCTCCTTAGCAAGGCTTGGCTGTAGTATACCAAGCTGGCCAGATGTAGTTTATCCGTAGTCGGCTCTTACGACACTTGTGGGATGTCGTAGTAGGTGTGGTGATACTCCAAATTCTTAATCTGTCCTCCATGAAAATTAGTAAAATAAAAATAGTTAATCTACCAGAATACTAGTTATCGTAATAAAAGTTTGGTCTGAACCCAGTTCCTATTGATCTTTGATTTCACAAATGACATGAAGGTTAATCTCATAGTAAACCCAACATGACTGCAATGAAATCGTTTACATTACATATTACATTTAACATTACATTACATATTTATTGTTGAACCTTGAAATCTCACAATTTATATGTTGATTTATCTGTTTCAGAGTTATGTGCTAAGAGATTATCAGATGGATGGTTTAAATTGGTTGATACATTCCTGGTGTAAAGATAACTCTGTCATTCTTGCTGATGAAATGGGTTTAGGTAAAACTATACAGGTAAAATATAATCATAATATTATTCCTACTTTGCTTTAAAAAAGGAATTGTTTGTAACATATTCTCCATTTTGATTTATTTTCAGACAATATGTTTTCTATACTACCTCTTTAAATCACAACAGTTATATGGACCATTCCTATGTGTTGTTCCTTTAAGTACCATGACTGCGTGGCAAAGAGAATTTCAACAATGGGCACCAGATATTAATGTTGTAACATATATTGGTGATGTTGGCAGTAGAGATATTGTAAGTAGTACTCTTCCAATAATGTCTGAAACTTTAACACCATATGAAACTAATTGTTATCCTCTTTCAGATCAGACAATTTGAATGGAGTTTTGCTAGCTCGAAAAGACTGAAATTCAATGCTATCTTAACTACTTACGAGATTTTATTAAAAGACAGACAGTTCTTACGGTCTTTTAGTTGGGCATGTTTATTAGTTGATGAAGCACACAGATTGAAAAATGATGACTCATTATTGTACAAAGCACTTAAGGAATTTGATACTAATCACAGATTATTAGTTACTGGTACGCCATTACAAAACTCTTTAAAAGAATTATGGGCCTTATTACATTTTATTATGCCATATAAGTAAGTGATATATTCCTTTTTTAATAATATTCAAGGGTATTTAACCTCTGAATAGCAATAACATACTGTAAAATGTTTTTAGATTTGAAACATGGGAAGAATTTGAGAAAGATCATGAAGATGCTGCAACTAAGGGCTATGAAAAACTACATAAACAGCTGGAGCCATTTATATTGAGAAGACAGAAAAAAGATGTGGAAAAGTCATTACCGGCTAAAGTAGAACAAATATTGAGAGTGGAGATGACATCTATTCAAAAACAATATTACAAATGGATTTTGACTAAAAACTACAGTGCCCTTCGAAAAGGAGTGAAGGGTTCAATAAATACATTTATAAACATAGTTATTGAGTTAAAGAAATGTTGTAATCATGCTCTTTTGACAAAGCCCGAAGATTTTGAGTCAAGGGCATCACTAGCTACTACTGATGCTGTTGAGGTATTATTTTGTTTCTACAAAAATTATAATTACAATATTCACTTATCCGACCATAAACGACAAGTAAATATTTTATGTTACAGAAATTATTGCGTGGTTCTGGAAAATTACTACTATTGGATAAGCTACTGTGTAGGCTCAAAGAGACTGGGCACAGGGTGCTTATATTTTCTCAAATGGTCAGAATGTTAGACATTTTGGCTGAATATTTACAACGACGACATTTTCCGTTCCAAAGGCTGGATGGCAGTATAAAGGGTGAAATAAGAAAACAGGCATTAGATCATTTTAATGCTGAAGGATCCCAAGATTTCTGTTTTCTTCTGTCGACACGAGCAGGTGGTTTAGGGATCAATTTAGCGACAGCTGATACTGTTATAATATTTGATTCTGACTGGAATCCTCAAAATGATTTACAAGCTCAAGCTCGTGCCCATCGTATAGGCCAGAAGAACCAGGTGCTTATCAGAAATAAAAACATTTATATTTTATAATATCACATCTTTCATGTTTGAATTGATCAACATTACCAAATTGCAGGTTAACATTTATAGATTAGTCACTGCAAGGTCTGTAGAAGAAGACATTGTAGAAAGGGCGAAAAGAAAAATGGTGCTTGACCATCTTGTCATTCAGCGGATGGATACTACTGGCAGGACAGTTCTCAATAAGCGTGATGCTTCGGGAACAAGTGCAAACAATCCATTCAATAAAGAAGACTTAAATGCGATACTCAAATTTGGTGCTGAAGAGTTGTTCAAGGATGACGAGGAAAACGACGAGGATCCTGTCGTAAGTACACTTATATTTTTTCATTTTATTTGCGGCGGCAAAAGTTTTGCAAAGGTTTTGCAATGCAGCAAAAAGAAAAAAATGATTTTAGGCGATTCGATTAAAAAAAATTGATTTTATTTCATGAACTCGAATGTCAAATGTTGAATGCATGATTAAATAAATAATCCATTTTATTCGACTTAAATCGATTTTGAATGCCTCATCATCATCATCATCAACAGCCTTTAACAGTCACCTGCTGGACATAGGCCTCTCCCGAGTATTCAATATAAACTTAGGGTAAAAAAAACCAAAAGACAATACACTTAACTACATCTTTTATTTCAAACTGCATGAATGTCCTAGTGATGGTGTATATAGCTGTTTTCCAACGCGCTGTATATTCAAATCCTACATGCGTCAACATTTTGTGTAATCAAGAATTTCTTGTTTTGTGCTTTGGGTGTTTTTGTGTCCGTTTCATTTATTTCTGTTAAGTTGAATTATTTCTAGTGATTAAATGAAATTGTTAATCTTAATTGTTAGTCTTTTCTATTCTATCTCGTTTTAACTTTAGCAATTTAAGCACAAACCTCAATTTATACTGAAGTAACTGAAAAATAACAATTGTATAATAAGAGTTTATAACTTTATTTTACAGTGTGATATCGATGAAATCTTAAGACGTGCTGAAACTCGCGATGAAGGCCCGACCATGGCTGGTGACGAATTGCTGTCTGCATTCAAAGTAGCTAGCTTTGCTTTTGATGAAGATAAGGCTGTAATGGAAGTTAAAAAAGAAAATAATGATGAAGAAAGCAAAGATTGGGTATGTATACTTTGCTTTACGATTAAGCTATATATGTATACTAGAAATTGATAAAATGAGTAATAAACCCAGTGACCATTCAGCAGACTAAGAAAAGATATCTATAGATTTAGAGGTAGGTGGTGTTCAGGCGAAACTAGACATCTAATGTAAACTTCATTGGCAAACTTATTATTTTTAGTTAAATTACTTTTTATTAGATTATTACTAAAGAAAACCTGAATATTTCTTTCATGATAATTAATTTGTACACACGATATAAAAAAACAGCAATTACAGTATTTGAAATGTTTCAGGACGACATAATACCAGAAAATGTTAGGAAAACAATTGCCGAACAAGAGAAAACCAAAGAAATGGAGGATTTGTATTTACCACCACGCAGAAAGAACTTGCAAGCTAACAACGCTGACAACGGTAAGTCGTATTCAGTATGACTATTGTAAATTTACAAAAACAAACGATTATGTAAGAAAACTGAAATCTAACATTGGCATATATAAATAAAGTTGAAGGAGGTCGCAAGCGTCGCGGCCGTAGCTGTGGTGACGGTGGAGATGGGGGCGATGGCGGCGATGGCGACGGGGACGGCGACGCGGAGAGCGACGCGTCTGATGCTAGTGCTGACGACGACCGGCCCAGGAAAAGGGGCCGCCCACCCGCCTCTCACCGGGAAAAAATTAAGGGTTTCACTGATCAAGAGGTAAAAACAATTAATTGTACACACCATATTTGCTTTTCTCAAATAGCTTATTGAGCTCAAATAGCAAGCGTGCGAACGTGTGAAATTCGTAAAAAAGAAATGTAATGAACTTTCTAATAGAATGTTGCTCCAATGGTTATATAATTATAATTTATTAAAAATATCTCGAAGACTTTGTTTTGTGCTGATGGTGGTCTTAGAGTTCTAGGAACTTTCACGCACGAGGTACAAGTACGAAAGTACCTATTGGACTCGGTTGTTTTGACAATTTCTTGTGCACTTAAATATCGAGAGTTCTGTGCGCCTTTATATGGTAGAGGATGTTGCACAAGCCATTTTTCCGATATCAAATATAAGGACCACTACTTAGATGCTTAGATGGGCTACAGGCTTAGATGGGTAGAGTTAGGAATGTCTGACCACAGAAAAGTAATCTCCCATGTTTGCTTATGATGCACATAAAATCCTTGTTATATAATAATAGTGCCTATCAGTAAAAACATTTTTGGTGATACTTATAACATTTTAGATTCGGAGGTTTGTCAAAAGTTACAAGAAATTCTCGGCGCCTTTGAAACACCTTGACAGTATAGCATGCGATGCAGAGTTACAAGAGAAACCATTAGCTGAACTCAAAAAATTAGGAGAAATTCTGCAAGAAAGATGTAAAGCAGTACTAAATGACACATCAGATTCTGCAAGTGAGTAATATTATCACTTTCAACATTTACAACTACTGAATTGTAGAATTCCCCCTTGACAGAAACCAGTTGTATTATGCCGAGTAGAATAAATGGCATAGAGGCCATTCAGCTGTGGAAAGTGAGATAATATTTTACACTGTGCAGTCGATATGTAATTGAATAAATAGAAAACTTTTTATAAATACTTTCAGATGAACCAACAGAGGGTGGTCGAAAAAATACAAGAAAGACATTTAAATTAGGTGGTGTGCCTGTAAATGCCAAAACTTTAGCTGCATGTCAAAATGAATTGGCACCTTTAGACGACTTCTTGCCAGACACGAAAGAAGAACGGCTTAAATGGCAGTTGGATTTCAGGTACTGATTTTTTTCACGATACTTTATATTTCACGGTACTTTATATTTTAAATGATTCTATGATCGAATGAAATGTGAAATGATTATTTTAAATATTCTGCTTTAATTTAGGACGCGGCCGGCTAATTTTGACGTGGAGTGGGGTGTTGAAGATGACTCAAAGTTATTAGCAGGAATTTATCAATATGGAATGGGATCCTGGGAAGCAATAAAAATGGACTCGTCGTTTGAAATTGGAGACAAAATTCTGACTAATGAAGATAAGAAACCTCAAGCAAAACATTTACAATCGCGTGCTGATTATCTGCTAAAATTAATTAAGAAACTCCTTGATCAGAAAAATGGCAAACAAAAACAACGAAAGCCTCGCACAAAGCGAGGCAACAAGGAACCTGTCACTAAAGATATAGTAGAAGACGATGGAAGTTCTGGAGATGAGAAGAAGACTAATAAGACTGCTAAAAATGATAGATCAGATAAGGTTAGATATTATTATATATGAACATCATCTGTTAAACGTAAGTTCCCGTAAGTAAATTAGTGAATAATCATTTTCATATTTTGTAGGGTAAGCTCAAGGCAGAGGAGGTTTCTACACATGATGAAACGTCTAATGATAGGAAAGACCGCGACAAAAGACGTACAAAGAAAGACGGAAAGGATAGGAAGGTCGAAAAAACAAAAGCACGCAAGAAGCCTGCAGGACCAATGCATTTTACTGCAAACAATGAGCCTAGAGCATTGGAAGTGCTTGGGGATCTTGATCCATCTGTATTTGAAGAGGTATGCTCTGGATCTTAGTTAAATTAGGTTAACTGGAGGGAAACTTTAATTAACTTACATTTGCATTTTTTTTATTTTTAGTGTAAAGAAAAGATGAGACCAGTGAAAAAAGCGCTTCGAGCTCTGGATAATCCAGACCAGACATTATCTGAAACTGAGCAAGTTTCAAGAACACGTGCCTGTCTCACTCAGATAGGGTCCCAAATAGATATTTGTGTAGACGCATATCCTGATCCTGAAAAAAAAGTTGAGTGGAGGAGTAATCTCTGGTATTTCGTGTCTAAGTTTACAAACTTTGATGCCAAACAGCTTTATAGATTGTATAAGTATGGATTAAAGAAAAATGATGCGTCGAAACAAAAAGACAGAAAACACAAAGGAAATGCAAAGGTACATTTGATTGTAATGTTTTATAATGAATATAAGTGTGGTGTGTATGTGGTTTATATTTACAAGTTTATATTTTTTGCAGTCTAATAATAAGAATAATCACAATGCAAGTAATAATCTTAAGTCATTTAAAAGAGAAGTAAAGCCTGAAGATGCCAATGATAAAAAAGAGAAAAGGCCTAAAGTGAATGATAAAGGTAACGACAAAATTCCACATACATCTGGAATAAAGAGAAAGTTGGAAGATGGAGAGTGCGATCCGGAGCCCAATGAAAACAAGCGACATGAGAGGTAAGTAATCGTTTAGTACTGTTTACTAACATTATCGTTTAATCCATTTCATCAACATCACTCGCTTCCTCATGTATTATTTTCGAAGTAACCCTTATTCTTTGTCATCGACTCGCTAACCTCTCCTGTATCGCTCACAACCATTATCGCTTCTTACATCCCTGCAGACATAAACACAAGCACAAGGATCGCAAGGATAGGGATAGAAGCCTCAAGCGAGACGATTTGATGCACAGAGAGCGGAGCCGGACGGAGCGAGAGCGTGACAGGGACCGGGAACGCGATCGGGACAGGGAGCGAGACCGGGATCGGGAGCGAGACCGCGATCGAGAACGGTCGCGCACGCGCCGAGACAGCGGCGGGGTCGGTGGCTCGCGCGCCCGGCCGCCCTACGGCATGGCGCACCCGCACCCCGAGCATCCCTCGCACCCCGCGCACCCCGCGCACGCCGCGCACCCCGCGCACTCCGCGCACCCCGGCTGGACGCCACCCGCCTACCCCGGCCCGCGACAGTACCGCAGCGATCGAACACCGCGCCCGCACGACAAGAGGAGGTAAACAGATGATACATCACTTCAATAAACCATTCTCTATATTCTTTTGATATTTCGTTTACACGTGTGTAACTCTCTAGCAGGTATGGTAGTTTCGGTGGCATGCCCGCATATAGTGGATATTACGACAGCGCGGCGATGGCAAGTGGCATGGGCTTCCCGCCCACGCGCGCCTACCCGGACGAGTGGAGGAATTACGCGCAGCAGCCAGAGTATGCATACGACGAGCGAGACTACGAGCGAGAAGTGTACAGACGGGATTACGATCGAAGAGCGCCACCCACTTAACGCCGTAGTGTCGACACAACTTGTAAATATCTATTGTATTTAAAATTGTAAATAGATAGTTTATAGAGATCTCTTTCCCGAAGACACTGGTTTAACCGTGAAAGTGTAAAGTTGTAAGTGACAAAAAGTGCTGTGGTTTTTATCTATGTGATAAGCAAAAGCGCATCGATTTGAAATGAGACGATACTAGTGACATTTTATAAGTAAGACTGTATGTATAGCAAATTTATTTATTGCGAATCTGCCGATTGATTGTTAATGTACAGAATTTAGAAAAAAATACCATTAATTTTTATATTGTTTCAATTTTGTCGCAGTCTCAATATTTTCTTAAATCTCTTAATCCAATTTTCTATTTATTTGATGCCTCACTATCGTGCTTTATTATATAAAACTTGACAACAAGTGATATAAATAGGTCGTAGTAAATGTACAAAATTTAGTAATTGTTAGTAGGTGTTTGCATATAATTCGAAATCATGTGCAAGTTCAAATGAATTGTGTATAGCTTAGCGGAAGGGGCACATAAATTTGTCATTGCATTTTGGCAGTGGACTGGAAAGAGTTTTAATTTGTAAATTCGTTTCTCATTTTGCGTGCATTTCCGAGTCTCGAAATGACTCGTACAATCCTATTTTTATACATTATGTAAAGTCTTATTCTCTGTTACATGCAATTGTGAATGTAATGAGGGAAAACGTCTTAATGGTATACACCATGATAATAAATAAACATATTAAAGTTGAAAGATTGTTTTTTATTGAAACGAATAATGCATACTAAGGCACGGAGTTGTAGTCTTTTGTGGAAACAACTCCTAGATCTGTTTTAAGTACATATTATCGATAAACACTGGACGGTAATTTAGCACTGAACTTTGGGCTTTTGAATACCATTAAGAGTGTTGAATTTATATTAATCCTTAGCTGATTGAAAGTAAAGAAACTGCTACAAAGATAAGTTAGCAAAAGGCAGACCACATCGACGACGGGTACAGGAAAAAAAAATACAACTACTACAGCAACTACTAGAAGATAGATATTAGAAAAACCTCGATGTTTACATATTGATGTTAATATCGAATCAAAAGTATCGATTAACGATAAATATTGGTTGAAAAACATCGATGTCCAAAAACTTCGATGTTTCGGTAACAAATAAAACTGTCTTTAATACTTATGAAAATAATTCGTTTATTATTATTAAAATTACAAATGTTTAACAAAGAAACTAACATTCCCAGTATTTTTTGGAAACACTGTAAAAAAATATTTTTGAAAGAGTTTTTGCCTTCATTCCGTTCCGTTGCTGGTACAGGAGTTGGCCCTACTGAAGCACAGATTACTGAATAGTTACTACGTAACAGATACTTCACTCAGTAGAAAATTTCCAATACCTATTACGATAATTGCCAACTCCCTCGCGTCAACAATCACTGTATGCTAAAATGCGCCTAAATGCTCAAGCGTACAGCAGTGATTGCTTCGCACCGCGCGATTCCACAGTAATCGCAGGGCTGCCTCTTCGATAAAATTAAATTAACAACTTTTTATCTATGTTCATGGGCGTACCCAGCTTCTGGCCTAGGGGGGGGCACGTCAATTTTTTTTTAGGTCTGATCGTCCGCGGCTGTTTTGTCATACACACTACACAAACACACCTATATGAAACATTAGTTTTTTTTTTTTTTTTTATTGTTGTAATGGAATATATAGTATATGTAGTAGTAGGTATATGTAGTATTCGGGCGATTAGTCCCCCGAGTACGAAGGATAGCAGGAGCACTACATCGCCTTCTGCCCAATCTTGGGGGACCACGGGAAGGGGGCGCCCGTCTGGTCTGACGACCTGGCGGGCTCCTCCCGCTGCCAGGCTCAACTCAGAAGTTTGCAACAGTTGTTGTCCATACGGATCGTACGGGGCTACCGTACGTTTTCGTACGAGGCAGCGACGGTCCTGGCGCGATCTCCATCCTTCGACATTCTGGCCGACATGGACGCTACTGTCTACGACCAAATTCGTGCAGTCGGTCGGAGTGCTGGGGAGGCCGCGCCAGACCATGAGCCTGGAATGCTACGGTGGAAGCGCATAAGCGAGCTCTGGAGACTTGGCAGGTATTGCTTGAAATTCAGGGCTGTGCTAGCCAACAGGCTATCGGAGCCGTTCTGCCGAACTTTGAAGTGTCGGCAGAGAGGACAGTCGGTGTCACCTATCGATTGACTCAGATACTCACCGGGCATGGTTGCTTCGGTGAGTATCTGAATCGAATAGGACGGGAGGCTACAGCACACGCTGGTGGATTTTCCTGATTGGGCGTCCGAACGTCGAGTCCTGGTCGGACAGATCGGACAAAACCTGTCACCGCCGTAAATTATTACTAGTTTATGTCATTTACATTTTTTTCCATTCACATACCGTCATTAGAGACATAATTAAAAGATTTTAAGTTGGTTAAATATTTTATAAATGATAAAAATTTTAACTGCCACATAAAATTCAGAACATATTCACAGTTCTCAATAACATAGACATGGGCGTACCCAGGGGGGGGGCAGGTAGGGGCAGCTGCCCCCCCCCTGGAAATCTCGCATAACATGTATGAACTTGCTTTACTAATCAAAATGTAATGGGGCTTTATGCCTCTTTTAAATAAACCGCGCAGAAAGTACTTATTGAGATATATAGTAGAAAGTACTGGCAAAATGCACGGTGCAATAGCCAAAAAAACCGCGCGTGACGATGGGGGACGAAGAATACCGAACTTAACCGAGCGTTAGAACGCTCGGCTGTATTATTTGGTAATCTTCGGCAGGGAGATGCGAGTTGAGGTTGCATTTTATTTGACACTAGCTGGGTTGACTAAATTGCGGTTGACGATTTATGACGTACTAGCTTTCGCCCGCGGCTCCGCCCGCGTGTATGTCGGTTATTGCGGTAAAAAGTAGCCTATGTCCTTTCCCAAGTTCAGTTCTATCTTCATACGAAATTTCATCAAAATCGGTTCAGTGGTTTAGGCGTGAAAGCGTAACAGACAGACAGACAGACAGAGTTACTTTCGCATTTATAATATTAGTAGGGATTAAAAAAAAGCGGCCAAGTGCGAGTCGGACTCGCCCATGAAGGGTTCCGTATCAACAAGTAACATCATATAAAAGTTCTTGTAGTTCCCTGTAGCTTTGATCGATGTTTTAATAATAGTGTATTGATTGAATGAAAGGTAAATTGCGGTTTACGACTTATGACGTATTAAAAGAAAACTACTTACTAGATCTCGTTCAAACCAATTTTCGTTGGTAGTTGGCATGGTAATGTACAACATAATTTTTTTTAGTGTTATCATATCACTCTCTTATTTTAGAAGTTACAGGGGGGGGCAAGCATTTTTCCACTTTGGAAGTGTCTCTCGCGCACACTATTTAAGTAGTTTAGAAAAAAAATTATATTAGAAACCTCAACATCATTTTTGAAGACCTATCCATAAATTCCCCACACGTATGGGTTTGATGAAAAAAAAAAATTAGAGTTTCAGTTATAAGTTGGAACCCCCAAAATGTATTGTTTTTTTTCGATTTTTGTGTGAAAATATAAATGCGATTCACACAATACATCTACTTACCAAGTTTCAAAAGTATAGTTCTTAAAGTTTCAGAAAAAAGTGGATGTGACATAAGGACAATAACATTTATACGAGACGTACAGTTATGGTAAATTTTGAAGCTGTAATTTTAATTATTTGAGCAGGGTGTAACAATGAAAGAGCAAACGCTGGTGAATGTTCTTTACCGAATCTCGCCTCTAATGAGGATGAAAATGAATCCAAATCTAAATAACACATACAACGATAGGCGAAAATATTCGGTTCACGAACCAGCTGGATGATTTGCCCTATATTGTTGGCGGCTTGCTGTCCTTGGAAGACGCAGTTTAAGATTCAAAACCTTATCAATTTCACTAACTGATATTAATAACTCTTCAGTGCCTTCTTGGGCAGAAAGCCTATGTTCGTTAATTGCTGTTTTATGGTTTGAATGTGCTCTGCACACTTACTTACGCCTAAGGTTTTAGACTGCAATGTGATTTTAGATTGTGACGGGTTGCAACAGCGAATTGTATTTGTCTATAATACTTAAAAACAATATGAATATGGTTGGTTTGTCCAACTGCGGATAACAATAGGGAAGCTACTTTTCTTGTCCCAGAATTAACTTCCTGTAAAAGCTTTTCCAAACCTTCCACCATTTTCACAATATGGTTTTTAAACGTCGAAATACTTTTGTATTTATGCGACCTTCTTGTTTCACAAAACAGTGGTATTTTTTGGTGCACATTTTCGACGCAAAACTGATTCCCTGAAATTTTTTAATCAAATATTTTTACAGTTTTCTATCTTAGGAGCATTATTTAAGTCGTTCACTACTAGGTTTAGGTAGTGGCAGGCGCAGTGAAAATACAAACTCTTTTTAAACGTTTCTCTTGTAACACTTTCTGTTAAGAAAGGTTACTCCCCGGGTAGCCAATATCAGTGAGCATGAGTTAGAAGGGCGCCTTGATCTCACAGAGGATTAACCATGTGTGCCTTGCAGTAATTCAGGGAATTCAAAGAAAACCACTCACCAGTTTCACACAAATATATTCACAAATGTGACACAATACAATTAGTAACACAGCTTAAAATCTAGAAAGTATACAAAAGTTATTAAGGTGGGTTGTTCAACAAAACATAATCTTATTGATCTAGGTTATTTCATCCTGGACCCGCCTGTAGGTTGTAGTGAAAATTGAACTTCACACCCAGTAGACCGGATGCAAAGGTCCGTTAGACCGTCACGGAAGAACCGGTGAACAAAATAAGATATTAGCAAGAGATATGATTATTGGATTATAAAACCATACGTGATCCTGTGGCAAGTCTAGGGGATTTGTCGTACGGGAGGGAGCTCTCCTCTGCCCCGATCACTTCTGCACGCCGGATAGCCCACGCACCGCCAATGGGATTCGCCAATTGTGCCCGAAGGTATAGCCGAATGTAGACCACGTTGGTGACGTACTTGAACGTTCCTTGATGTAAATCTCAAACCAAAACTTGAAACCCTAGGAAAAAAGAGAACATAATCCTAAATACCTATTGAAACAGATAGACATTGACACAACTAAATAAAGTTTAAATGAGCGACAGAGTTCTTACCACTTTTTTAGACTGCGGGTTTCTGAATACAACTTCTTCACGAATCCAATACTAAGATAAGCAGAGTTATGCACAATTACGTAGTTGAACCAAGAATGCTTTCCTCGGGGAATTATGGCCCGCCTTTTATATTACATTTCAAGGTCCCGCTGGAATAAAACTTTTACCCTCTATTCACTAATCAAAATACACTCGGTTCCAAAAATTACGGGTCAGTCACAAAAATTGAAATACCTCCAGAACTGTAAAAGCTAGATCAATGAAATAAAAAACAGAATAAAGACTTTTTAGTTGCGCTTCTAATAGCATATTATTTAAACTGGTTGATGAAAAAAACTTCATTAGAAAAACAAAATTTAAAAAAATGACTATTTTTAAAAACAAAATTTTTGTTTCATGTCATTATGGATGCTTTCCATTTCTATTCTGTCACAAAAAAAATTATCGTGAACGTCTTCCACGTGCATAATTATTATTCTGTGAGGTGAAGCATGGCAGTCACGCTAGAGGAATGTACCAGAATCCTAACTTTTTTGGAACCTGGGCGGAGCCAGCGTGAAACAGCCAGAAACATTGGTGTATCTTTGTCGACTGTTCAGCGGGTAGTCCAGCGGTACCAAGAGACCGGATCACACCTTAGAAGACCAGGAAATGGCAGACCAAGATGCACAACGGCCAGGGAAGACAGACAACTGGTGGCTACAATGCTCCGAAATCGTTTTCAAACTGCTGTTGGTCTAAAAACTCACTTTATTCGCTTTGGAGGTGGCAATTTAAGCGCTCAAACAGTAAGAAGACGTCTTGCTGAAGCAAATTTGAAACCATTGAGGCCCGCAAATGGCCCCAAACTGGAACGGGGACATCGAATTGCAAGACAGAGATACGTGCGCGAACACCTAAACTGGACACTAGACGATTGGTCTAGGGTAATGTTCACGGACGAGTCTAAATTCATGCTTTATAAGCATGATGGTAGGCAGTTGGTGTACAGAAGACCAGGGGAGCGCTTCCATCAAGCGTGTGTGGAGGAAAAAGTGGCGTACGGTGGAGGCTCCGTACAAGTTTGGGCTGGGATTTCTGCTGAGGCCCGCACCGAGCTGGTGCTCATTCAAAATGGAACTCTAAATGCAGAGAGGTACGTGGAAGAGATCCTCAATGAACATGTAGGTCCTTTCATGGCCAGGATGGACCGGCATGGCATATTAATGCATGATAATGCGCGTCCCCATACCGCCAGAATTGTACATGACTACCTTGAAGAGGTCGGTATCGAACTCATGCAGTGGCCAGCGCGAAGCCCGGACTTAAACCCCATCGAGCACGCCTGGGACGAGCTTCAGAGATGCGTGAAAGGTCGAAACCCCCCACCAATCACGCTTCCCGAGCTCATACAAGCACTGGTGGAGGAATGGGAAGGTATTCCTCAGCACCGGCTCCGAAATTTGGTGTACAGCATGCCTAATCGCCTGGAAGCTGTCAGAAGAGCTCGTGGAGGCAATACAAAGTATTAAATGAAGAAAGTGATGAAAAACAGCAAAAAAACAATCATAAAAAAAATGTAATCTTAAGAAAAATATGAGTACTTTAGTTTTTTTTTAATTTAAGATTAATATTGTGGGTGTAACTAAGTTTTATTTTATTTTTTATCTGTATAATTAAATTCTCAATTGAACAGTCTTCGTTTCATTAGGATGGCATACGTAGTTCGGGAGATATTCGGGTTTATGTGACTGACCCGTTATTTTTGGAACCGGCTTTACATCACCTGATTCTCAGAGACAAAGATAGATTTTTGCCCAGAGACTAAAATAGAACACGATTTACCACAGAGTATCAATCACATCAAAGATATATCTGAGAGTGAAGACGCCATCTGACGACTCGCGGGTGAAAGTTTTTCTAAAACCAATGAGGTAGATGTGTAAGAGCTACCGCTAACCTGATAAAGATGGCGCTTACCCAAATACGTCATCCTATTGTGTTACTAATTCTAAATATTTCAATGAAACAAAAAAAAGTTGTTACACTCTATATATTTTTTGGACACTGCCATCTTTTCTCGCCATCGTAGCACCACCGTCGTAGCCCTGTCCCACGCATTCGTTAACATCGATGTTTAAGGCATTGATGAATCCATTCATTTCAGCCTTAAACATCATCAACCAATTTTTTTCTAATTAGAACTCCGCTTATATTTAAAATCTTATTTTGCATTATTTGATTATTATCTTCATTAGAGGTGAGATTCGGTAAAGAACATTCACCAGCGTTTGCTCTTCCATTGTTACACCCTGCTCAAATAATAAAAAATACAGCTCCAAAATTTAGAAAATGTATGGACGAAGTATCCCAATTTTATTAATTAGAAGGGATCACATCTAAAGAACTTCGAAGATTCGGAGATAACGGAATTAATTCAACAAGCGGAATGTTTTTATCCGAAAGTGAAACAGCCCTAGAAAGGTTCCTTGCAATGCCTAATTCCACGACTACAATTGAAAGATCATTCAGTACATTCAGACGTGTAAAAACGTGGCTGAGATCAAAAATATTGAATACAGATTCAATGGACTTCGTTGTCTCAGTGTACATAAAAAACTTATAAACAGTATGGGCAATTCTTTCACGGAAGACGTTTTTTTATTACACGTGTAATGCTTCTGGCACCATACCCTTCGTGGGGTGAGCGAAGGGCGTGTTTGGGACTCCCGGGTATCGGTTTAAACCCAACTTAAATCCCACTCAACCCCACGGCGGCCTACCTCGGCAGTCGGGAGGAACACCAGGATCGCATCAGCGGCTTCTGGTGCCCCCCTGCCTTAGCCCTCAACTTGGGTACATCTCGGGGTGACTGGACTCAATCCCGAGGCAGAATGCTGCTGCGTTTCCCACCGCTCTGCGGAACATCAACCCTCCTCAGACGGCACCCCCGGCCGCACCGGAATGTTCGATTCAGATACTCACCGAAGCAACCATGCCCGGTGAGTATCTGAATCGAATAGGACGGGAGGCTACAGCACACGCTGGTGGATTTTCCTGATTGGGCGTCCGAACGTCGAGTCCTGGTCGGACAGATCGGACAAAACCTGTCACCGCCAGTATAAATTGCGGCAATGCTGGCGAGTTGCTCCAAAAGGAGTCCGCAGTTCGGAATCGGGTAAGGACCGGTTCCGCTCGAAGGAGACGGCGAGGAAGACGCGGCAATGTCGCCTAGCACCCCAATCGTCGTCTAAGGGTCGTTGCGGTCACATCCCGGGGAGATGTGACCGCTGCAAATGTCCCGAGACAGGTGACATCCCGGTGCGGCCGGGGGTGCCGTCTGAGGCGGGTTGATGTTCCGCAGAGCGGTGGGAGACGCAGCAGCATTCTGCCTCGGGATTGAGTCCAGTCACCCCGAGATGTACCCAAGTTGAGGGCTAAGGCAGGGGGGCACCAGAAGCCGCTGATGCGATCCTGGTGTTCCTCCCGACTGCCGAGGTAGGCCGCCGTGGGGTTGAGTGGGATTTAAGTTGGGTTTAAACCGATACCCGGGAGTCCCAAACACGCCCTTCGCTCACCCCACGAAGGGTATGGTGCCAGAAGCATTACACGTGTAATAAAAAAACGTCTTCCGTGAAAGAATTGCCCATACTGTTTATAAGTTTTTTATGTACACTGAGACAACGAAGTCCATTGAATCTGTATTCAATATTTTTGATCTCAGCCACGTTTTTACACGTCTGAATGTACTGAATGATCTTTCAATTGTAGTCGTGGAATAAGGCATTGCAAGGAACCTTTCTAGGGCTGTTTCACTTTCGGATAAAAACATTCCGCTTGTTGAATTAATTCCGTTATCTCCGAATCTTCGAAGTTCTTTAGATGTGATCCCTTCTAATTAATAAAATTGGGATACTTCGTCCATACATTTTCTAAATTTTGGAGCTGTATTTTTTATTATTCGAGCAGGGTGTAACAATGGAAGAGCAAACGCTGGTGAATGTTCTTTACCGAATCTCACCTCTAATGAAGATAATAATCAAATAATGCAAAATAAGATTTTAAATATAAGCGGAGTTCTAATTAGAAAAAAATTGGTTGATGATGTTTAAGGCTGAAATGAATGGATTCATCAATGCCTTAAACATCGATGTTAACGAATGCGTGGGACAGGGCTACGACGGTGGTGCTACGATGGCGAGAAAAGATGGCAGTGTCCAAAAAATATATAGAGTGTAACAACTTTTTTTTGTTTCATTGAAATATTTAGAATTAGTAACACAATAGGATGACGTATTTGGGTAAGCGCCATCTTTATCAGGTTAGCGGTAGCTCTTACACATCTACCTCATTGGTTTTAGAAAAACTTTCACCCGCGAGTCGTCAGATGGCGTCTTCACTCTCAGATATATCTTTGATGTGATTGATACTCTGTGGTAAATCGTGTTCTATTTTAGTCTCTGGGCAAAAATCTATCTTTGTCTCTGAGAATCAGGTGATGTTTTTTGATTAGTGAATAGAGGGTAAAAGTTTTATTCCAGCGGGACCTTGAAATGTAATATAAAAGGCGGGCCATAATTCCCCGAGGAAAGCATTCTTGGTTCAACTACGTAATTGTGCATAACTCTGCTTATCTTAGTATTGGATTCGTGAAGAAGTTGTATTCAGAAACCCGCAGTCTAAAAAAGTGGTAAGAACTCTGTCGCTCATTTAAACTTTATTTAGTTGTGTCAATGTCTATCTGTTTCAATAGGTATTTAGGATTATGTTCTCTTTTTTCCTAGGGTTTCAAGTTTTGGTTTGAGATTTACATCAAGGAACGTTCAAGTACGTCACCAACGTGGTCTACATTCGGCTATACCTTCGGGCACAATTGGCGAATCCCATTGGCGGTGCGTGGGCTATCCGGCGTGCAGAAGTGATCGGGGCAGAGGAGAGCTCCCTCCCGTACGACAAATCCCCTAGACTTGCCACAGGATCACGTATGGTTTTATAATCCAATAATCATATCTCTTGCTAATATCTTATTTTGTTCACCGGTTCTTCCGTGACGGTCTAACGGACCTTTGCATCCGGTCTACTGGGTGTGAAGTTCAATTTTCACTACAACCTACAGGCGGGTCCAGGATGAAATAACCTAGATCAATAAGATTATGTTTTGTTGAACAACCCACCTTAATAACTTTTGTATACTTTCTAGATTTTAAGCTGTGTTACTAATTGTATTGTGTCACATTTGTGAATATATTTGTGTGAAACTGGTGAGTGGTTTTCTTTGAATTCCCTGAATTACTGCAAGGCACACATGGTTAATCCTCTGTGAGATCAAGGCGCCCTTCTAACTCATGCTCACTGATATTGGCTACCCGGGGAGTAACCTTTCTTAACAGAAAGTGTTACAAGAGAAACGTTTAAAAAGAGTTTGTATTTTCACTGCGCCTGCCACTACCTAAACCTAGTAGTGAACGACTTAAATAATGCTCCTAAGATAGAAAACTGTAAAAATATTTGATTAAAAAATTTCAGGGAATCAGTTTTGCGTCGAAAATGTGCACCAAAAAATACCACTGTTTTGTGAAACAAGAAGGTCGCATAAATACAAAAGTATTTCGACGTTTAAAAACCATATTGTGAAAATGGTGGAAGGTTTGGAAAAGCTTTTACAGGAAGTTAATTCTGGGACAAGAAAAGTAGCTTCCCTATTGTTATCCGCAGTTGGACAAACCAACCATATTCATATTGTTTTTAAGTATTATAGACAAATACAATTCGCTGTTGCAACCCGTCACAATCTAAAATCACATTGCAGTCTAAAACCTTAGGCGTAAGTAAGTGTGCAGAGCACATTCAAACCATAAAACAGCAATTAACGAACATAGGCTTTCTGCCCAAGAAGGCACTGAAGAGTTATTAATATCAGTTAGTGAAATTGATAAGGTTTTGAATCTTAAACTGCGTCTTCCAAGGACAGCAAGCCGCCAACAATATAGGGCAAATCATCCAGCTGGTTCGTGAACCGAATATTTTCGCCTATCGTTGTATGTGTTATTTAGATTTGGATTCATTTTCATCCTCATTAGAGGCGAGATTCGGTAAAGAACATTCACCAGCGTTTGCTCTTTCATTGTTACACCCTGCTCAAATAATTAAAATTACAGCTTCAAAATTTACCATAACTGTACGTCTCGTATAAATGTTATTGTCCTTATGTCACATCCACTTTTTTCTGAAACTTTAAGAACTATACTTTTGAAACTTGGTAAGTAGATGTATTGTGTGAATCGCATTTATATTTTCACACAAAAATCGAAAAAAAACAATACATTTTGGGGGTTCCAACTTATAACTGAAACTCTAATTTTTTTTTTCATCAAACCCATACGTGTGGGGAATTTATGGATAGGTCTTCAAAAATGATGTTGAGGTTTCTAATATAATTTTTTTTCTAAACTACTTAAATAGTGTGCGCGAGAGACACTTCCAAAGTGGAAAAATGCTTGCCCCCCCCTGTAACTTCTAAAATAAGAGAGTGATATGATAACACAAAAAAAAATTATGTTGTACATTACCATGCCAACTACCAACGAAAATTGGTTTGAACGAGATCTAGTAAGTAGTTTTCTTTTAATACGTCATAAGTCGTAAACCGCAATTTACCTTTCATTCAATCAATACACTATTATTAAAACATCGATCAAAGCTACAGGGAACTACAAGAACTTTTATATGATGTTACTTGTTGATACGGAACCCTTCATGGGCGAGTCCGACTCGCACTTGGCCGCTTTTTTTTAATCCCTACTAATATTATAAATGCGAAAGTAACTCTGTCTGTCTGTCTGTCTGTTACGCTTTCACGCCTAAACCACTGAACCGATTTTGATGAAATTTCGTATGAAGATAGAACTGAACTTGGGAAAGGACATAGGCTACTTTTTACCGCAATAACCGACATACACGCGGGCGGAGCCGCGGGCGAAAGCTAGTACGTCATAAATCGTCAACCGCAATTTAGTCAACCCAGCTAGTGTCAAATAAAATGCAACCTCAACTCGCATCTCCCTGCCGAAGATTACCAAATAATACAGCCGAGCGTTCTAACGCTCGGTTAAGTTCGGTATTCTTCGTCCCCCATCGTCACGCGCGGTTTTTTTGGCTATTGCACCGTGCATTTTGCCAGTACTTTCTACTATATATCTCAATAAGTACTTTCTGCGCGGTTTATTTAAAAGAGGCATAAAGCCCCATTACATTTTGATTAGTAAAGCAAGTTCATACATGTTATGCGAGATTTCCAGGGGGGGGGGCAGCTGCCCCTACCTGCCCCCCCCTGGGTACGCCCATGTCTATGTTATTGAGAACTGTGAATATGTTCTGAATTTTATGTGGCAGTTAAAATTTTTATCATTTATAAAATATTTAACCAACTTAAAATCTTTTAATTATGTCTCTAATGACGGTATGTGAATGGAAAAAAATGTAAACGACATAAACTAGTAATAATTTATCACTTAACTTTCTTCATTGACAGGTAAATGGAAAAATGTTAGGTGTTTATCCCTTCTTTTGCTTGATTTACACCCATCTACAGCCCATAAGGCACCACACGGCATCGTAATACGCGTACGAACGAACAGCACTATTAAAATTGAACGGCGTGCGCGCGCTTCGCTTGCGAAAACCGCACTGAATTTGATCCGCCGGCGGACCGAGACCGCTCGGCTGGGCGGTAGGCACTTATAGCGCGCAAGTACATGGAGTGACGGAGGCCTGACTGAAGTAGGAAACCTAAGGTCTATGGTTGGCCCGCCCTGCAAAAAAGTATTTCTGAAGCTGTAGATGTCACTTTAAAAGCCATTTTCTTTAAATTTGGGTATCTGGATTCTGACGAGCAGTTTATAAATATGGTCAATAGTTCCGATGCCATCGAGTCCCGTAAGCCTCTGTGGTAACGCCACCTGTCCATGGTGAGAGGTACATTGTTAGGTTCTTTGAATTTCCGCTAGGCGGGGCTGTCGGCATCCATTCCTACCCACATCCCAAATCATATTTCCCGCATCGCACGCTCACCGCAAGAAGAAGAGAGGGAGTTCAGTTGCTCTCGAAGCGTCCCTGCAGCAGGTCGTTGCTCGCCGCCCGCAAAGCTGTTGAGTCCTTTAATTGTGGACTCCGCTACCGCGTCTTATATAGACAATAGATAAATAGTTTGTTCGCTAAGTGGCCCCGAGGCTTGTCGCGTTATCGGAGCGACGCCCGGACCCTCCCCGCACCGCGAGTTGCCCGCGCCGAGGCTCTGCAGCTCAAGATCATCAAAGGTAAGCGTGCTTCCATATTTCCCTTATCTACCACCTATCCGGCAGCTGCACAGTACTCGGCCCACACAGGTTTCAGGCAGCGCTAAGTCGCTGAAGTCATACCCGCTCCCGCCTTTATATGTTGGCGTCATTAAATTTCTTTAGCCAGTTGGTTGGCGCTAACACTCTGTAGCTGCTAAGAAATGTCGCTTACTACGCATGTGTGTAAAAAAGCATCTCACTAAACCGCCAGAGTATGGGCGCCATGCTGCATTGTCTGCATTATCAATAAGTATGGTGCCCCCACTCTTGGTACACAAGGTTTTCATCAGGCTCAGTAAAGTCATTTTGACAGCTACGAGTATTTAACGGGTTTTTCAACTATAATTTTGTTTTCTAAAACAAAATAAAACAAAGAATTTATATGAAGTTGATTCAAATTTTGAATGAAAAAAATTATATCTGACATATATTATGTCCTCCCCGCCACGAGCACGCTGACAGATGTCGATTCTTTCATCAAAGTTTTTTATCACGTTTTGGCAAAATGGCGGGTCTATTTCTTTAGTCACATCACGGATTTTGAATTTTAAGGCTGTAATCGATTTGATTGGCTCCGTATAGACTGTTCTTAACATAGCCCATCAAAAAATAATCCAGTGGTATTAAATCACAAGATTTGGCTGGCCATGTTTCTCAAGCTCCATGTTTCGGAGCTTGAGAAACATGGAGCTTGAGCAGCCGCGATAGCAATAAGATCGAGGCTTTCGAGATGTGGTGTTAGCGTAGGATGCTACGCATCCCCTGGACTGCGATGTCGATAACGAGTCTATATTAAAAGAGATCAACATCACGACGCGGCTGTCCTCACTTTGCCGGAAACGAGCCCTAAGCTTCTTCGGGCATATTATGCGGTCCTCAAAGCACAGTCTGGAGAAGCAGATCATTGTTGGGCAAATGGACGGCAGACGTGCTCGAGGCAGGGCACCTACACGTTGGAGTGATACTGTAAAGGAGGCGGTGGGACAGCATGCACCGTGCGGTCCACTCTGCGTATAACCGCACGAAGTGGAAGCTTATAACTTGTGATCGCAATGCTCAGCATTGAGGGAACGACGAAGAAGAAGGCTGGCTTTACCTTTGAATTTGGTGAAATTATGCTATCTGGAAATTTCGTTTGCAATAAGTTGATCGTTCCAATGGCTGTGTGACATGTGACATATTCATGCAAAGTTTTGACTGCATAACCCAACTATGCCACATGGCCACATGGGTACAGTATAAACTACTCAACTGGTTTTCTTTTTTTTACAATTGATACCTACATTACATGTAATAATCATTTATCAGCGACTATAAGGCCCTGCGCGCACGGGAAACTTTTGTTACTGTGACTGTTTTGTCACTTTCATTATGTATGTAGAATTATATGGAGATGCGCGCACGTTGCGACGTGACAATCGGATGACAAAACAGTTTTGGGCCTGCGAACAAGCCTGTGACAAAACTGTCAGCGCGCCGCTAGATTTTGATAGAAGCGCGCGCACGGGTGACAAAACAGTTTCTGCCCGTGCCCTAAGCCAAAAGCGGAAAGCGGGAAGGACTAACTTTTTATTTATATTTTCAGACAACAGGGGATTCTGTTTGAAATAGCATTGTAATGAAAACAAAAGTGTCTCCTAGCGTTCAATCACCACATTATCTTAAAGGGTCTAAGCAGTATGCTTTGAAGTTGTTCTAATTAAATATTCAAGGTTTTTCTTCGAAATTACTAGAGCTTGAATAAAATTGTTTTAGAGAAAATGAAATATGATATAATTTGTTTAAGTGAACACTGGTTGAAAGATTACCAGATGTTATTTAATTTTGAGAATTACACAATAATCGAAGAATCAATGTTTCGGCCCAAAAAAATTAATTTTGTACTGAATCGATTCACAGAATCGATTTTTACCCTTAAAAATCGACTGTCGATTTTTTGTGTTGGTATATAATAAAAATAATTGTTATAATAGAATTCCTTGAACTAAAAAATCGATGATTTTACTGATAAGATATCCCACAGATTGTTTAATGAATATTTTTGTTTTTCATAAAATGGATTTATATTTATATTGTAAATACAGAAAAGATTTAGAATCTATCTTTTAGAAATCGTTTTTTTTTTTAAATCGATTCTTCATGTTCTGATTCGAATCGAACCAAAAATCCCTACAAAACAGTTTATCCTCACGCCATTTTCCGTGCCCGCTCTCCGCTTACTTTTGATTGCTCGCTGGTGATAAGCAAATATGGCGTCAAACGTGACTGTGCACGAGAACGAAATTGATAATGAAGTACATAAAGAAGAAGTGGAAAGAAGACCACCACTTTTCGACAAAAGATTAAAAGAATATTCTGACATATAATATATTATATTATACTATATTATAATAAATACTAGGCATGCCTTTTAAGTTCTGTCGTTTCCATATTTAACGGCAATTTTGAATTTGGAACAGTTCTATATTCGAATGTGTTTAAATTTTGAATCTCAAAACATTTTTAACACCCTAACTTTAAAGTGGAATAAATTTTATAATTAGTGATTTGAGCGAAGGGAAAAGTGTAGGTATCATACTATGTGGTGAATACTTTCAAAATATGCAGTAATTCATTAAAACTTTCTACACTCATTCGAAAACTTTTACGCCGTATGAATTCGCAAATAATGACTGTCTCCTCCAAATGCATATCGATAAATGAACCATGGATTTACAAAAATGTTTACTGACTGTCATTCGCCGTGTGCGCACTCAGATTTTAAGACGCGACGCGACATGACAAAAACTTTTTTGTCACAGCGACAAAGTGGTACTACGACCGACAGAACGCGAGTCAAGAAAATTTTCAGAATGTAATGTCTTATGAAAAACCAACCTTAATCATACAATTATCCAGAACACAGAGTATTTATTTAATAACATTTACTAAGTTGTTTGTATATTAAAAGTTATATTAGTATTGGTAAAGTATTCATTTACTCTGAGTTCTGTGGTTTATTTCAAAAATTCAGTAGAAAGTTTGTGATTTCATCATCGAGTTTTATTTTCAACTCATGTTTTCACATCATATAGGAAAGTATATCCATAACCGTATTGCAATTGTTTTTTAATATGATTGATTGATTATACAGGGTGTAACCAGACGACTTCCGAAAACGAAAAATGCAGCTTCAGCACCCCAAAACTAATTAAAAAAAACAAACAGATGTCTTTAAAAAAAATTGTAGCCGGAAAAAACAATGTATCAAGATTTTTATTACTTTCCGAAGCCAGCAATGTATGCGCGCACTGAGTAGCTAGGTCAATGCCTTTCATAACTATTTAATTTAACTACCTACGCGTCGTGGCGTCGGTAAAGTTCCCTATTAACGAAAATACCTACCTAGTGACTTCACGCTACTTACCTAATTCTGCGAGAGCCTCGGTCGACCCAGAAATGGCACAAACTGAGCTTATTTTATTATTTTTTCTTATAATCTTATGCACTGTTTGATGCGATATTGGGGTTCCATGACCTCTAATTAACTTTGCCGTAGTTCGTGTTCCAACCTGAGGATATCTCTCAACAAGAGCCAAGACCTGTTCGTCCACTCGAAGATCTACTTCTAGGCCTTCTCCATGCCTTTGGGATGTAATCCTCTCATTATTCAAAACTCTCTGATAGGCAGCCGTGATAACTAACCTATCACGGTAAATACGCAAAGCCCGTGATGCAATTCCGCGGGCTACAACATACCACATAATCATTTAGCCGTATTCTCTCGCACTAAACATTATAAATAATCACTATCACTGTTAAAATATAAGTACCTATTTTAAAAATAACTTAACACAAATTAGGTGATAAGAGAATAAAAAACGAAAAAATAAACAATTAACTTACTATACCAACTTAAAAAAGGAAAATTACAACACAAAACTTTCGTGAAAGTCCCTTAAAAATTCCCTTAAAAATCCCTTAAAAAAAATTATAATGCACCACGCAACTGTCCAGACTGTGCGAACATTGAAGACCGACTGGTCTAGTTCGTACCTATTTATAATATTAGGGAATTAAAGTTCTTTGAAACACGCCGCCGATCTGACGTATCGATAGGTAAATACCTACGACATAACATCGGAAACCCTTTGTCGCATAAACTCAAAGATCACGATTCTTTGATATTCGCCGACAAAGGCGCACCAAACATGCCGCTACAGTGCGAATCCTCTGTGTTTAGGTAAATTAATAAAAATTTCAAAGTAATTCAAAGTTTTACGGCTAGATGCATCCGTAGGTTTCCTGGACAAATTTCGCGTTTTGTATTGGAAATTTTGTATTTTTTTTCTATGGAATAGGGTTTAAACGAGCTGAAGTATGACCTGATGGTAAGCGATTACCGTCGCCAATGGATAACCGCAATACTATAGGCGGCACAAACAGTGCCAGCGCTGTTTCACACCGGTTTTCTGTGAGGCCGTGGTATTACTCTGGTCGAACCGACTCATTCATGCCGAAGCGTGGCTCTCCCACGGTATGTAAGAAGAGCGAATGTGAATAGATTGCCGAATCGGCATTGCTAATCAGAAAACCGTAGGCGTAGGCTCACGTCTAGGCTTAAAACTTCAGACGCACGGTGCTATGGGTTCGATTCCCGGCGCAAAATAAACTTGAATTTCATTGAAGACGATGAATGATTTCATTATACGAACGCAAAAAAATAACAAGTGCACAGGATACTATTATTATTTAAGCGTTGGTTGATAATCCATCAGAAAGCCAGATTAGAGAGTGATTTCGTTTAAAGTTTTAGTTAGTGTTAGGTACCTACTGCGGGCGGGACGCGCCCGCGCGCCCTAGCCGCGGTCATTGAACCGCGTGCGGTACTGTGTAATGACCCCCGGGCAACTGATTTTATTTAAAAATACATTGCAGTTTTATTGTTTTTATTTATTTTTTGGTTTTCTAAATGAGATAATTAGGTTGTTAGTGTCCTATTATGTTGTACTATGTGTATGTAACCAGAAAAATACAAAAAAGAACTTAGGTAAATTAACATATATTTTGCGTTTTTTTTTCGCTAAACCTATTCAGTATCATGATCTGAATGCAACCATGAAGTTTTCGATTTCAGTCTTTTTACACCCTGTATAATTTCATTGATATGCAGTATCAAAAATCAGCCTTGAAGTAGTTTTATGGTAATAAAAGCGGCATAGTACGAGTCGGACTCGCCCATGAAGGGTTCCGTATCAGCAAGTAACATCATATAAAAGTTCTTGTAGTTCGTTGTAAGTTTGATCGATGTTTTATAAATTGCGTTTTACGATTTATGACGTATTAAAAAAAAAAACTATTTACTAGATCTCGTTCAAACCAATTTTCGTTGGTAGTTTGCATAGTATCTAGTATTGCATAGTACCTAATGTACAACTTTTTTTTTTTTAGTTTTATCACTCTCTTAATTTAGAAGTTACAGGGGGGGGGGGGGGGACATACATTTTTCCACTTTGGAAGTGTCTTTCGCGCAAACTATTCAGTTTAGAAAAAAATGATATTAGAAACCTCAACATCATTTTTGAATACCTATCCATAGATATGGGTGGGACCTCGAAAATGTATTGTTTTTTTTTCTATTTTTATGTCAAAATCTTAATGTGGTTCACTTAATACATTGACTGACCAAATTTCAACGGTATAGCTCTTATAGTTTCGGAAAAAATTGGCTGTGACATACGGACGGACCGACAGACAGACAGACTTGACATTTTAATATTAAAATTTGGTTATTCAGTAGTTTAAGTTCTTATTAGGGTTCCGTAGCCAAATGGAAAAAAACGGATCCCTTATAGATTCGTCATGTCCGTCCGTCTGTCGACTTACTGCCCAAACGGTTGGTGCTAGAAAGTTGAAACTTTGCATGAATATGCGTTGTGATTACGTCGACAAAGCGCTACAATAAAATTACGAACAATATTTATATTTGGGTCTTGGGGTACCCCTCCTACACGTAAAGTGGGCATGATTTATTTTTATCACGTCATCGTCATCGTGTTGGATATCATTAGATAGGCCTTTTAAAAACATTATGAGGTACGTAAATCATTTTTCGATTTAGGTATCCGTTTCCAAGCTATCATTCCACTTTAAAGCGCATTTTTTTGCAAAAACAGGTTGCCCCCCCCCCCCCTCTAAAAGCTAAACGGCTGGCTCAAAAATTTGAAATAAATCATGATGAAACCTATAGCGGTTTAGATAATTTTTGTAGATCAGGAGTTATAGGGGCCTAATTTGTAAACTACAGTCAGTGATAAGTAAACAAACAATTATTTATTGGACACGTTATTAAATCCACCTACAATTGTGGGTGACTACGAAACCCTATTCTATGTGTGGCCTGACATGCACTTTGCCAATTTTTAATTAGTACTTTTTATAATTGTACCTACGTTTAGATACTGGATACAAATTAAACTCTTCTTTGGACTCTCTCTAAGATTTTCATGTTATAAGTTTAATATCAATCCCTGTACAAATCACGTAGGTACACCTGTCTCTATTTATACGTCAATGGCCAAAAGCAAGAATTTAAAACAATTTTCCTATTGCGTCCTCCAGAACGTGCGTTGGCGTAATACTACATATTGTGTCATAACCAATTAATCACATTCACATTTGTTTCTATTTCATCAAGTTGTATTAAAACACTAGGTTTGTTAGGTGTCTGCAAGTAAACACTTGCCTCATATAATTCTCCTAAAGTTCTCTAGAAGGTCCCTTGTGCGCATGATCAAATAGCGTCCATTCAGATATATAGGCTTCTTAACTCAGCTTCAGTAGCCCTACAACGACAGGGGTGAAAAGAACGCTCGTTGATAGAGAATAGAAATGCTTGTATTTATTCCATTTGTCGATAAATAACCAACGTTTACTTTTATTACCTAATAAATATACGTTTGTTTGGAAAGTTAAAAATATTAGGTGAGTAATGTTTGATGCACTTCGGTATAAAGTACATTTGTAACGATCATGTTTTTCTTAATTAAGTTTGCTAGAAAATTTAAGAAAAGGTATTGTTATTGATCGTGTTTTTATTGCGGTTTAAAATGTTAAATGTTTTAAAGTTACATGTGATGTGTGAAAAGAAAATTGATGCTGTTAGATAGGATACTGTGTGATGGTGCGAAGAGAGGCTGGATGCGGCGAGTCAGCCAGACAATGGTGAGCGTGCTACTGGTGCTGCTTGCGTCGGTGGCGGCTACTGACTGCTGTTACCTATTCCCTAGTGGTACGTGATATTTTACTGTAAAATTAATTACATCAACAGCCATAAAGCCACGTAGTAAGAGCCGACTAAGGGTGCAAACTACGGAGAACCACAACACTGCAAAGAGAAAAAAATGACACCAACCCGTCTGACTACAGTAGACCAAAACCTACTTTCGAAGGAGAAACAAATAGGTATTTAGCAGTGGAATATTGGCTATCGATGATGATGTTAAACGGACACTCTAGGTCCAACTTTTATTGTTCAATTTCGTTCACAGTTAGTTTTTTTTTCCAGACGTTCCGGATCCGTGCCAGGGTATAATTTGTGGCCCTGGGGCTTTATGTCATCCAACTCCCGATGGCCGATCCCACGATTGCAAGTGCCCCAGTTCATGCCCAAGCTACGGGGATCACGAGGGATCCCGGCCACTGTGCGCAAGTGACGCTCGCGACTACCCTGGAGAATGTGAGATGCGGAGAGCTGCTTGCGAATCTAACACTAATATCACTTTTAAATATTATGGTAAATGTGGTGAGTACCTTCTAGTAATTAGAACTTCCTTTTTTTATTTTTTAGGACTACCAAAGTGACTATACTCTGGCTGATGGAAAGCATGAGCAGAATCCAGGAGTAGGGGCTGCAAGATGACTCCTACCACGGCGGCTTCGTCAGATGTTTCTGAATCATTCTCCCGGCTTGTGGAAGCCGGAGAATGATTCAGAAACTTCTGACGGTCTCACACTCACGAACGAAATACGGCACCAAGAATGCTGTGGATATTAGGATGGTCTTCTGTGTGAGGGTAGTACTGTCCCGGATCGATGCCGAGTCTAATCCGATCAGCGTGGCTCTACTACCTATTGTCTTAGAATTGTCTTAGATCATTATCTAAATCAAATCAAATTATTTGAAGATTGGATGCGGCTACATAATTCTAAATCACAGTTTATAGATTTAAGGGTTCAAGTTGCATTGTGGGTGCGATTGTTTTTTGAAGTTTGAAGAAAATAGGCCAAGTGTGTGTTAGGCCACGCATAGAATAGGGTTCCGTAGCCGTACCGTAGAATAGGAAATTAACTTTATTGGAGAATAATGATATCTTTACATTATTTCGTTATTTTTATACGAAGTTATGCAAGTAAGCACATTTTACGCGTTAGGCCTCTATAATTCCCGAATTAACAAAGTTATCTAAGCTGTTATAGTATTCCTTTAAAGATAATCATATGTGTAATTTTTTAAACTAAACTCGTACACTGAATCCCTAATCAAAAAATTGACTAAGGGCGTGTCAGACTGTCTGAGTCGAGACGCATAGAATAGAGTTCCGTAGTCACCCATAATGGTAGGTGGATTTAAAATCGTATCCAAGAGACAATTGTTATGTTAACTCATTTTTTCGTTATTTGTGTACGAAGTTTTCCAAGTGACTGCATTTAACAAGTTAGACCCCCTCTAAAAGCTAAACGGTTGGCTCAAAAAATCTAAAAAAATCAATATGCCCTTAAATTGAATTTCAAGGAAACCTGAAGCGGTTTTGATTACTTTTTTCATTTTAGGAGTTATATGTGTTATATGTGTTGTAATTACGGGGACAAAATACTACAATAAAATTATGAAAAATATTTTTATTTAGGGCACCTCCCCTACATGTAAAGAGGGGATGATTTTTTTTCTCGCTTTTACCCCATCGTGTGGGGTATTATTACATAGGTAGGTCTTTTAAAACACTGTGAGGTTTCTAGAACCATGTTTTGATTTAGATATCTGTATATGAGTTTCTCAACCTAACTATATAACTCCTAAAATAAAAAAGTTATCAAAACCGCTTTAGGTTTCCTTGACAATTCAATGGGCTACTATCATGATTTTCTTTTGATTTTTTGAACCAATCGTTTAGCTTTTAGAGGGACGGGGGCGCCATTTTTTTAGAAAAAAATGCGCTTTCAAGTTGAGAAAGTCATGTAACGGATATCTAAATCGTAACATGGTTTTAGAAACGTCACAATGTTTTAAAAGACCTACCTATCTAATAATACCCCACACGATGGGGTAGACGCAAGAAAAAAAAATCATCCCCTCTTTACATGTAGGGAAGGTATCTTAAATATTTTTCATAATTGTATTGTAGTACTTTGTCCACGTAATTACAACACATATTCATGCAAAGTTACATCTTCCTAGCACCAACCATTTGGGCGGTAGGTCGAGGACGGATGCACATGGCGAATCTGTAATGGTTCAGAGTCATGAACTACGTAATCCTGAAGAAGAGAATCATCTCCCACACGCGATTGAATGCATATCACGCGCCTCTCGTCAGTGATTAGTTCGCGCGGTGTGACGTCATAGCTCAGTGAGAGCGGTACGGGCCCAACAGCACCCTCTTTTACATGCTTCGATATCATAAATTGTTGTTAACTGACTCCTTAGAGCGTTTAAACATCGAAAGCAAGCAAAAATTTTTTAAATATATATACTCTGTAGTACCTACTTATAGATGTAAAACACATTTTATATAACTAATTTAATACAATTTTATACAATTCACATTTTTATTTAAGTATGTAACTAATTTTAGATCCGTGCGCTGGAGTAACCTGCCCAGACCCTGAAGTGTGTCAACTAGATGATCATCGTGCTCCATCGTGTCGCTGTGCTGAGCCGTGCTCCCTGGAGTTCTCTCCTGTTTGCGCGTCCGACGGAAAGACCTATTCCAACGAGTGTCAGATGCATCGAGAGTCTTGTCGTGCCAGGAAGCAACTTAAGATCGTGTTCAAGGGACAGTGTAGTTCTGGTGAGTTTTACTTTAAAATAGAATTAAATTCATGTATAAATTAATTTACTACCTGACTCACTAACTCGTATGCATTTTCAATAGGGAATATGCATGTTTTTTTTTATTTTATAAATCGATTATTTAGGTATATTAAACATAGAAAAAAATATAAATAGTCTTGAAAAGAGTCAAATTATTTTTTTAAATGAAATTAAAAACATTGATTATATTTGAGACATTCAAACGGCCATTTTGCGCGCGCTTTTGATGACGTCAGTTGTCGCGCCGATCGTGTCCCGACCGGCTCGGATATCATTATACGTAGGGTGGCCATTCGTCCGGGTTTTCGTGGATTTTTCCTAGCTTAGAGACCGTTTGAGGAGCATCCGGCAGGGTTTCATTTTTAATCCGGATCGAACCATAACTAATAAATTTTTCTGGTTTTTGGTCGGTAGGTTAAAGATTTAAGGAGTGAAATTGTAAAATGGTGCAATTTATGTTATTAGAAATATACGATGTGAAATTTATTGAATACGACTCCAAGGGTCTGCCAGGTGTGAACCGCAATAAAACACTAGAACTCTGTACTAAATGTTTATTGGGTGTGGAATCGTCTTTGAACAAATGTTCCTCGAGCTTATATACTCGTCTCGGAGACAAAAATTTGCGCGATACAGAAAATGGGCATAACGCCATCTATAGACCCTTGACTAAAACTATTAACCATAAATTTAGTGATACTTAGACACTTATTCTCAACATAAACTTAATTCTGAACGTAAAAGTCTGACACGTCGAGCGTGTCCATTACAATTTTTTTTGTTGCATTTTTCAAATATCGCTACCTTTTCATGTCATTTAAAATCTTCAAACATTTAAATAACATCTTCAAGCATGAAAAATGCCGTTATTTAAATAAATATAAAAATATAAGGTAATTTGTCTTTCAATTGTTGTTCTGGAAATAAATAATTTAGGGCCCAATAAATCAGCAATTCACTAAATTGAAAAAAAAAGAACTTGACGTCTCCAAATTCTAATACTAAATAAATATTTCGGACAAATGATACACAACATCTACAGTCCCAAACTAAGCAGAGCTTGTACCATGGGTACTAGACAACCGATATAAACACACTTAAACTTTTTTTGTAAATACATATATTATTATATTATACATAGAAAACACCCAAACTCCCTAACAAATATTTGCAGATCATACAAACATTTGGTCCAACCCGGGAATTGAACCCGACATTTCTTGATCATCAGTTGCATTCGCTTACCACTAAATCAGTCAGTTTTTGGGAGAATATTGCACTTTTGTCCTAGTTTTCAAGTTTTAGAGATGGTGACCCTACTTAAAATGTAGCCATCTACGTCACATTTCGTTTCGACCAATCATGGCGCGTTTTGTAAGCTTGAATTTCCCTCCCTTATTTTTCACTTTTTATTTATTATTTTCTGGGTTTAAATAATAACTAAATAAAAAAAATCTTTTGAAGTTTAATGCAACGACAATAAAGAACTTAAAAAAAAAGTTTGAGCCAAATTAAAATTTTATGCATATTCCATAATGTCCGAAACGTGATTTTATACAACGTGAGCAAAATCATCTACCAAAAAAAAGTTTATAGTGAGCAAACACTAAATGATAGATATATTGCAGTTGTGAACTTTTTAAGAATTTTTAAATGGCAATCAATTCAATCAATAAATTATTTTGAATGAAGCAGCGCAGTCAGTTAAAGCTTGTAAAATTAAAAAAAAAACTTTGTTTTTTTTTCAACAATTTTCATTGGTACTTCACCTTTAACCTGTTAGTTGCAACTTAATGTCAATAATCGATAATATAATTGAACTATCTAGAACTGAACGTTTTATTCAAATCGAATCCGTATTTATAGATCAGTATAATAAATTATAAACTTCGTAAAATCACAGAATAGTTAATCGATAGTTTGAATTAAAATAAGTATTTAACATTACTTATCAATGTAAGCTATGCCGCTATGAAAGTATTTTTGAGAGGAATCATCATCATCATCAGACTGTTGCCATCCATCGCTGGACATACCTAGGCCTCTCCTAAAGCACACTTAGGAACCCGTTATGATTTTCATTTTGAGAGGAATAGCTTAATAATATTGATTTAGCTTCAATATTTTAAGTCACCTTACACATTCAACCTTACACCTAATTTACTACATTTATATAACACATTTCATCCATTCAGCGAACGTTTTAAAGTTCAGTGATCTTTCATCCAAACGGACATCTCTCATAGACGGGTTTTTAAAGTACGTATATCAATTGTATGTGAATATTATGGTTTAAAGGTGTCAATCCGTGTGCGGAAGTGGAGTGCCGTCACGGAGCTGAGTGCCGGGTTGAGGGCGGAGGTGCTGTGTGTGCATGCCCACCAGTCTGCGAGCCCGTACTAAGGCCGGTTTGTGGCTCCGACTCGAGAACACACGACAGCGAGTGCGAACTCCGCCGCGCTGCCTGTCTGTTAGGTCGGGAACTGAGGGTACTGCATGCTGGAGCCTGTGGTAAGAATGCCTACTGCCTTCGATGAATAATTTTACTTATTATGTAAAAGATCCAATATGAATTTTTGACTTTTCTCATAAAAATAATTTGCAAATGTATGTCGAGTCTTTTCGTCATGTCTGTCGAACCGGCTGCTTAACGTGAGTTTCGCAATCACGCAAACACTTAAAACATATGCTACTGTCTAGGTAATGATTGCGCCGTCACTTAGCTATGAGCCCTTGGCACTTGGAACTTTTTATATATTTTACTCAGTGACATTTTAGGAACAAATAAATACTCATCGTAGATATTAAAGTTTTTATAGTAAATTATTTTAAAGTCTACTAAATGACTGTTGTAGGTTCTAACGGTGTGTGCGCCGATCGTGTCTGCCCCCACGGCGGAGAGTGTGTGGCTACAGGTGCTCGCGGAATTTGCCGTTGTCCGAGGTGTTCTAACGAGTTCGCACCCGTGTGCGGCTCAGACGGCATATCGTACGGCAATAGATGTAAACTGCAATTAGAAGCTTGCCGGCATAGAAGAGACGTACAGGTGTTGTACGACGGGCCTTGTAGTGAGTATAACTTGTGGACCTTACAGAGGGATTTTTACTAACAGATCTATTTAAAGTGTTTTTGTAACTGACAAATACAATGCTTAAGAAGCCCTGCCTCCCTAGCCAATTGCAAACGTTTCTCGTTTTCTATTCTATTCTCTTGTTTCATTGGCTAATATTTTGTTTTGTTTACGAGACTTAGTGACATTAGCCAATAAAACAATAGAAGAAGAAGAAAAAAATAAAATAAATGTCGTGTTTTGACTAAAGATAAGAAAGGGTGTCTATACCACGTCACATGTCATAAAACACTAACAACTTTGGACTGAAATATACTTGACTTACTTAGTTTAAATTAACTGTATATTATTATATTAAACGGTGTTACAGACGGCTGTGAGAACAAAAAGTGCGAGTTCTATGCTGTTTGCGAGAGCGACGGCATTTCTGAAGCTAGTTGCGTCTGCCCCAAGCACTGTGAGGAAGGCACGGTTAGTTAAGTAATACTTGTGGATTATATAAGAGGTTCACAACTTCTCCTGTGTCAAAAGAAGACATTTGTATTTAAAACATTTTAGTACCCTGTACAGTGTAGGTAAATGCTGTTTGGTGATGGTTTAGAAAAAAATATTAGTTCTATTTTACACGTTATCAACAGGAGACGGAAGAAGTTTGCGGTGCAGATAATAAGACTTACAGCAGCATATGTTCATTACGAGATACGGCTTGCAAGGAGAAAAGGCGACTTCATATCAAGCATATGGGATCGTGTGGTATGTTTAACTATATACTTAACTTGCTTAGTGGGTACCTATAGCGACTTTCCTATTCGACGAAATACAGAGTAAAAACTGGGCCGTTGCCCGCCAAGTTTGATCACTTCGCCCGGTCGGAGGTTCCCCCCTCTGTGTTGGAGCGATGCGATATCCGTTCCTCCACATATTTACATAAAAATACATACAAAATCAAATGACATTGATTTAAATACACTGCTTATTCAAACCTAGACAGTTTGATTAATTAAGCGTGGTCTCTTCATCATTATCATCTTGATGAAGACATCATTATAATTGCAAATTATTGATTTAAGATGAAGATTGTCTGAATTTACTACCGTAAACTTCTTTGGTGGGGAGTTATGTGCCTTCGTCATATATTCATCAACAACCCATAACGTCCCACTGCTGGGCTCAGGTCTCCTCTCAAGAGATTCATATATTGGTTAAAGTAAAAGATGGAAATTATACAGAGATATGCTTGACCAGCACATTTCATATATGTGCCGATTATAGAGCACGTAGGATTCCGGCTGTCATTTCCTTGTTGATATTAAGACGTGTTTATTGTACAGTGTAACGATAGGTTTAGAATATATAATGTAGCTGTAAGAGCATAACTGAGAGATACCATGAAGATACCTTAAGGTTAGAATAATAACACTGTACTTAATTAATAAATATGGCGGCTATAATATATACTGTCATTGTTATTCGATATCGACCCCTAAATTCGCAATAATTGTGGACCCCTACGACGGAACATGCAAGAAGATATAAGTTCGCTCTAATCATCAATAACCATTAGAATTATTAGTATTCTACATCTAGATAATAGACTTATCCTTTGAACAGAGATTTAGATGTACTGTACCATGTTGATTAGACGGGTTGATATAGTCTGTTTCAAGTTTTCCTTCTCTGTGCTGTTGCTTATGCATATGAGTCTGCAATATGGGTGACAACCGTCGGGTAAGCTTATTTTTATTTTGGCATAGTTTCTATCATAGCTTGGTCTCTAATCTCTATGAAGGTTTACAACTTTAAGTGATTGTGAACAGAGTCGTGCGCAGAAGTGGTTTGTCCATCGGGAACGTGGTGTGCGCGGGGTGCGTGCGGGTGTGCGGCGGCGTGTGCGGAGGGCGTGCGGGCCCCGGTGTGTGCCGATAACCGCCGAACCTTCCCCAGCCACTGCGCTCTCCGCCGAGCCGCCTGCGAGGCACGTGCGCGCGGTGACCCACCTCCGTCTTTCGCCTACCTCGGGGAGTGCACCGACAATGATGACAATAACACTACAGGTTAGCTTTTATCATCCACAGTCTTTACTATTCCATTATGATACAGATTGCACGACTGCACGGTTGGCCTAGTGGCTTAAGCGGTCGCCACGCCGCTTCCTACTACGCCAAGTGTCGTGGGTTCAAATCCCACGTAGGACAACACTTTGTGTGATTCACAATTTGTTGTTCTGAGTCTGGGTGTCCTTTGTGTCCGTTTCATGTATGTTTGTAAAGTTCCCCGCGACACAGGAATTTATATTCCTAATGCGGGAGTTGTCTTTTTAAAAAAGAAAGAAAAGAAAAGATTAATGCAAATAAAATATTGGTTAAGTGATGATTTAAATACAATATTACCTATTTGAAACAAGTTTTATCTGTGCAGTATCGTTTGCTACCAAACTTAAGGTCCTTGAGACTTTAGACAGTGATTACACTATATCAAGCGTTCACCAGTCTAGGACATTTTTGCAGTAAAGATTCACTAAAAGGAGTTTAACGTAAAGGTAAGCCTATTTAATAATATTTTAACACTTTCAGATATTAACAAATCAGCGCAGCTTTCTGATTTGAGTAACGAAGTTCGTTCGGGAGATGATAACGCGGAGAACGCAAGCGAGACCGTAGCAGGCACCGCAGTGTGCGCTCGTGTACAGTGCGCTTATGAAGCCACGTGTGCTGTGGATTCTAACGGACAGCCGAGGTTAGTTTACTTACTCCGTTGGCTCAGCGACCCAAAGTGAGTCTTGGACTCTGACACAAGAGAACGCCACTCGATCTTGGGCTGCCATTCGTCAGTTGTCGGCCTGAAGCTTCCCAAGGTCCACCTCTACTGTATCGCTCCAGCGATATCTGAGGTTAGTTTAGTTGATTGTTATCTGGTAGAACTATAGAACAACAATCGTTCGACTATCGTTTTTAGGGTTCCGTAGCCAAATGGCAAAAAACGGAACCCTTATAGATTCGTCAAGTCTGTCTGTCTGTCTGTCTGTCTGTCTGTCTGTCTGTCTGTCTGTCTGTCTGTCTGTCTGTCTGTCTGTCCGTCCGTATGTCACAGCCAATTATTTCCGAAACTATAAGAGCTATACTAGTGAAATTTGGTCAGTCGATGTATTCTGTGAACCGCATTAAGATTTTTACATAAAAATAGAAAAAAGACAATACATTTTGGGGGTCCCCATACTTGGAACTGAAACTCAAAATTTTTTTTTTCATCAAATCTATACGTGTGGGGTATCTATGGATAGGTGTTCAAAAATGATGTTGAGGTTTTTAATAACATTTTTTTCTAAACTGAATAGTTTGCGCGAGAGACACTTCCAAAGTGGAAAAATGTGTGTCCCCCCCCCCTCTAAATTCTAAAATAAGAGAGTGATAAAACTAGAAAAAATATATGTTGTACATTACCATGCAAACTACCAACGAAAATTGGTTTGAACGAGATCTAGTGAGTAGTTTTTTTTTAATACGTCATAAACCGTAACACGCAATTTACCTTTCATCCAATCAATAAACTAGTGTAAAAACATCGATGAAAGTTACAACGAACTACAAGAACTTTTATATGATGTTACTTGCTGATACGGAACCCTTCATGGGCGAGTCCGACTCGCACTTGGCCGATTTTTATATCAAAAGTTCACTTTTTAGGTCATCTACAAACATATTCACTTCAGTGCAAATGCTATTATAGATTTTATTTATTTTAATTCTAAGACGACAGAGTTTGTTTGCATTCATAAGCCTAATATTTCCTTAGGTGTGCTTGCCTCTTCGACTGCGCGGCAGCAGCAGCGGCTGCTACGTCGTCAACGCCAGTTTGCGCGTCCGACTTGAGGCTTTATCCCACATTATGCCATATGAAGTTGGAAGCTTGTCGCAGACAAGAGGACCTGAGGTTGAGACCACTTGCCTTGTGTAGAGGACTAGAGGTATGTGAGACTTGAAAAATCAAGTGCACTAAAATAAATTTTCATATAAGAAATAGATAGCACTAAAAAATCCACTAAGTGCGTGTCCGGCCATTCATAGAATAGAGTTCCGTAGTCACCCATAATAGTTGGAGGATTTAAAATTGTGTCCAATAAATAGATTACTGTTATGTTAACGTAAGTATGTATTATTTCTTTATTTTTGTACGATGTTCTCGAAGAAAGTGCATTTTCCCCAATCCAGATCCCCAAATAAAAATGTTTCTCGGAATTTTATTGCAGCACTTTCTCGACGTGATCACAACACATTCGCGCAAAGTTTCGTCTTTCTAGCACCATGCGTTTGGGCGGTAAATCGAGGACGGACTTGACGAATTTGTAAGGGTTCCGAGTCATGAACTACGGAACCCTAAAAAGGGATATTAATTAATAAGTAATAATACTAGTTAATAACTTATTAAGGTAGAATTAGAATAGAGAGAGTCAATGACCTTATTGCCACTTGTTTATGTTAAGTAACCTACACAATGTATTTGTATTGTTAGTTTCGTCCGTGCGGAGATGACGAACCCTTGACTGACAAAGAAGGCAGGCCCATAGACTGTGGAGGTGGTCCACATCGAAAAGACTGTCCGACTGGCAGCTTCTGTCACCACACTGCTAAGGCTGCTCGGTGCTGTAGAAAAGGTTAATATTTTTTATTATTTTTTGTTAGGTATTTTATGACATAATAATAATAATAAATATTTCGGACGTCTGAACACACAAAATTATATATTATATAATAGAATTATCTAGTAGATAAATTTGCTCTATGGGTAGTAGACAACTGATATAAACATATAAATATAAATATTTTTTAATATTTTTTTGGACATCTTACACACAACATCATCTAGTCCCAAAGTAAGCAGAGCTTGTGTTATTGGTACTAAACACAGTTGTTTAGTACCCATAACAAAAAAAAAAGTATGTTTATTTATTTTTATTTATATATAAATACATAAACATATGTTTTTTTTGTAAATACACATATTATACATAGAAAAACACCCAGACTCCGAAACGAATATTTGTGAATCACACAAATATTTGGTCTGACCCGGAAATTTAACCCAAGACTTTTATCAGCAGCCGCATACGTTAATCACTAGACCAATAAGTCAGCCAAAACTAGGATCAGTCAGTCAGAGTCAGGAGGAGGATAAATATTAAATATCCTCTTCATTATAGTATGGAGTGGTGTGTAGTAAAACAGGTTTTACCTTTTTATTATAAATCTACAACCTATGCATAAAATTAACTAATAAATTTAGCGGAGTTGTAGGTGTACTGTACTTGCAATGCTATATTTGCCTAATTTATTGATGTCTAATCAACATAATATAATTTTTTCGGCATATTAGATAGTGGCCTTACTCACTATACTTCACCCATTATAATAGTAGATATAACTTTACCTGATACTTTTTTAAGCTCAGCCTACCAAATTGACTCTACTCTGCCTGATTGGAAATCATGAGTAGAATCTAAGAGTATGGGTCACCGTCCTCTTTGATCTCCGGTCTCTGGAGGCTGAGAGCGAGAGAGAGAGAATAATGCAGTATGATTGGGCTTCGGACCTCACACTCACCAATGAAATATAACAGTACGAATGCTGTCATTACGTCGAGCCAGACTTTTCGTGCTGAAATCAGCGGTGGGTCTAAGTAATCTTAGATATGATTATAAAATGATTCTTATGAAACTCGCATTCGTGAAACAGTATATTTTTTTTAAATGAAAGGTCTTTACTTTTAAGTACTTAACGTAAACGTTTTTAGATGCATATAAAATATCTGAAAGAGTAACTCAATTGTTGAGAAACGTTGTCAAAGAAACGCACACATAATTGACCATTAACATATGTATGAAATTTAAAGTTTCTCAGTACATTGTTATGAATTTGTACAACAGCAATTAGCTAACAAGCGTACAGTTACTTCACCGCAAATAGAAAGACGGTAAACACGCAATACCAATATATGCGCTCATAATTAAATCAGTACCTGTTTGTTCAAACAGCAGTGAAAATCGAAGGCGGTACAGAAAGTATGCAATGTAATATCTCTAAAAATATAGTGAGCTTACGTATGCATATATGTTTGCATTCGTATTATTAAAGGTCTTAGCGAAAAATTTAAGTGGAATTTCATTAACTGCAGAGAGCGTATACTTAGGGATTAGGGATTAAGAAATATAATATAAAAAGAACTGATATTTTTACACGTCGTACTTTACAGCTAGAAGATGCTGAAATAAACTACAGAGCTCTCTCTTTTTTTAAATCCGTTAACGTTCATTAATCAAAAAACTGCGAGTAGAGTATAGGGTCTGGGTAGGCCCACCTAACTTCTAATGCAAGACTTTTGGTTTGGTTAAAAAGTTTAATACAACCCTTGTACTACACTAGATAAAGCAGTTATCGAGAAGAAAGGATGCCAGGAGTCGTGGCATGGTTGCTGCGCAGACGGTGTAACTCCTGCCAGAGGCCCCGGTGGGGCAGGATGTCCAGCTGTGTGTGGTTGCCACCGGTTAGGCTCTGTGACTGAACAATGCGATGAATCCGGGCAATGTGCGTGCCGACCCGGAGTAGGAGGCTTGAAGTGTGATCGATGCGAGCCTGGATATTGGGGACTGCCGAGGATCGGGACTTTACATACTGGGTGTATACGTAAGTGCAACTGTGAAAATAAAATAAATAAGTGACTCGATTAGTTATAGATTTGGATTTTAAATCTAGTACGCAATAATAAGAACACGGCTTAAAATCATCCTCAAAAGTTTGTAGAAATATTGACAAAGATAATATTCAACATCCTATTCCATTCTGATATTACACGTAGTTTTTATGATTTGTAGCAAAAGGTCTATTAATACTAGTCTCTGTCGCTAAATGAATTGGAAATAAATTATTATGCAAGGTATCAGATACGTATATTAAAAAAACAGGTCTTAGTTCTCCCGTGGAAAGGTATCATTGTTTTGTAATTTTTTTCTAGCCTGCGGGTGCTCAGCGTTTGGCTCGGTTCGAGAAGACTGTGAGCAGATGACAGGACGTTGTGTATGTAAGCCAGGCATACAGGGCCAGAAGTGTACCGTGTGCTCCAACCACGAACATACCCTTGGACCTAACGGATGCTTCGACCGTGAGTATAAAACTAATAAATGAACTTTTATAAAGTTCTCTCAATAATTCTACTGTTTTTCTGCTACTAGCGGAATCAACTCAACTACCAGCGACTAACTGCGAACACATGACTTGCTACTTCGGAGCCCACTGTGTCGTTCGAAGCGGATTGGCGACCTGTGAATGCGCTACTACAGAGTGCTCTCCGATTGATGAACCATCAGTGTGCGGTAGTGACGGTCGTACTTATATCTCTGCTTGTCACCTTCGCACTCACGCTTGCAGAACTCAGTCAGACGTGGTCGTACAAGCGTTTGGACCCTGCAGTGAAGAAATCCCACACGTACGCCGAGGTAGCCGCTCTGGTAGATCTAGTCGCTCGTCCTCGAAAATTCCCAACCTTCACCAAAACACCGCATTGGGTTCAGACAAAACGTCGCTTAAAGATTTTGAACACATCAAACACCACAGCTCAAACTCACTTCAGTTCACTGACGCTTCTGTAGACACGAGTGATAGTGGTAAGCCTGATAGTCCTGAACCCGAGCTGACGTGCATCGATATTCTACCACCAGTTGGATATCGCTAGAGTTGTCGACTAGAACTGTAGAATTTACTTTATTGTACAATTGATTCTGTAGCGTTTAGATTTAATACTACAAATGATACTTCACAGAAACAGTCTACACCCATTCTAGTAGCAAACATGCCTATCCACGGAGTTGTGCCAACTTTAATAAATCTAGAAATCATAAATTTATTGAAGAGATGGAAGAAGAGTTTGATTCCACTGAAGTAGAAGATTATTCAGTGCACGAGGATTATATAGAAGAAACTAGTAGTGGGTCTTATGAGGTACCGTTATTCGACGGACAAGCGAGAATAACGGCACGTGCGAGAATTCCCGCTAAACGATTTGATATTTGGGCAGAGGTGTCTGCTGTGTGCGACAAAGGCGCCTTAGTAAGTGCTTCCGGGACAAGAGACCACATGTGGCTTGGTTTTGTCGACCACAGAGCTGTATTGCGTTGGGATGCAGGCAGTGGACCCACTGAACTTCACACTGGAAAGGCTAAACTTGATGGTAAATCTAAAGTATCAGCAAGAAGGTATAAGAAGGATGCAGTATTGAAGCTTGGATCGTCAATGGCACGAGGTTCATCACAGGGACTCATGAATTCGCTGAACGTCGATCCCTACATCTATGTGGGTCATCCACCGGAGAATGTTACGAAGTAAGTATTTGTCTTACATTTTTATGAAAATCGTAAACTGGTGTTAAAAACTAATTTATATTTCATGTAGATTGTCTGGGGCGTCAGGAATTTCTGGTTTTGTTGGTTGTGTCCATCGACTGCGCGTGAGCGGCAGGGATATAATACCTCCATCTCGGGGTATGGTGATCAAATCTTCAGGTGTAAGATCTTGCACACCACATAATTTGGCTAGATTGGTATGCCCATAAGAACAAATCTGTTTTAGCTAACTACAAATTCACTTTATAAATTATTGTAGAAAGCTTATGAAATCTTAAAAAAAAAGATATTATATTGAATCTTTTGTAGAGACATTTCCTTAACGGTTAAAGACATTGATGAAAATGTTAAGATAAGCATTCTATGAAAATTATATAATGACAAAATTATGTATACTTATCTTAAAAAACTTGATGTACTGAGACTATTACTTATTTATACTCTCTAATGGTCAAAAGTTCTGTTACACATTTTAATTACATGTGGACCGAAAGAATACCCCTAATCAGAATTATAATATAACTTGTTTTTTTTACAAAGTAACATTTAACTTGACCAATTTTATTTGAAATGCACGGATGTCGTAAAGGCTAAAGTGGTCGCCACACTGCCTCTACTGTGACACAGGATACATTCCTAATGCCAGATTTCTCTTTAAAAATTCATTTATTTTTAAATAATGGCTGACTTTGATATCATTCTCTTCATGCATATCAATGTAAGGATCACTTTTTTAAGTTTTTAAAATTATTATGAATATTTAAAATAATGGACCAAATTATTTCTAAGAAATATCTGGGTCTAGAAGACGAATGCTATTATCAAGGTAGTAGAGCCACGCTGAATGGGCCAACTAGACCGGGGCATTACTACCAACCTAAAACTGACAGTATTCGTGCCGGTGTATTTCGTTTTTAAGGGTGAGACTGGAGGCCCAATACAAAAGCATCTCACTGGGTCGTCATAGTGTGAGTCACCATGTATGTATTGTGGCACACTGACAATGAGCAGATTACATTGAGCAACAGGCTTTCCATCAAGCAGAGTAAATTCACTTTGGCAGGTTTATAAAAAATGCTGTTTCGTGTTATGTAGTCTCATACACGTTTTCGAATGTCTAGAATGGTCATCTGTAAAATTTGAATAGTTTTGGAATTCGTAAATATTATGTCGCTTCATTTTAAGTTGTCGCCAAAAATTCTGCATTCTTAGTTCTTCCATGTACTGTAACTTACATAACATATACATAATAATATAATTTCGAACGGTAACATAACTTCTGACCAAAATATCTACTTATACCTTGCAATGTGATATTCGTGTTACATAAATTAATTAATATAACGACTACTATTTTGTAGAATATTGTTAACATTGACATATCTAAATCTATTCAGTTTATATTATCTCCTTTTATAATACAGTTATATGAAAGCACTTTTGATTTTTATTTCAACTTATTTTTCCAAACGTATTATAAATTATTAGAAAGATTTTTAAATGCAATTTCGCATCTTTCGTAAACAAATAAAGAATTTTTTTATGTAAGTCTGGAAACAAGTAGACAAGTTGATCGATCTAATTAATATCGATGTTAGAATTTTTTGTACGTCAAATATATTATGATCATAAATTTTGTTTTTCTGCTATACATAAAGCAGCAGAAAGTGTATGTCGCCTATGTTCTTCTTTAAGAATCAAAGTATATCTATGCCGAAGTTCATTGAAATTGGTGGCGAAAGCGTAACAGATAGACAGTCAGTTTTACTTTTGAATTTATAATATGAACGTCGATGTATGAATAAGCGTCTAAAGTTTTTGCATCGACACTTTTTATATTAGTTCCGTAGTTCACGACTCGTAACCCTTATAGTTCATCATGTCCGTTCGTCCGTCCTTAATACTTCGTCCGACTTACCTTCCAAACGGTTAGTTCTAGAAAGATGAAACTTTGCATGGATATCTGTTTTTATCACGTCGACAAAGTACTAAAGTAACATCACCTACAATATTTATTTTTGGATTCCCTTACACGTAAATGTGGTATTTTTTTGCGTCTATTCGTGTAGTAGTATAGTATCATAGTAGTAGTGTATCATTAGATAGGTATTTTAAAAACATTGAACCGTTGGTATCCGTTTGCAAGATATTCATCTTTAAATCATCATGATGGTACTCCATGTAATGAACTTTTTAGAAAAACTATAACTAATTAAAAAAAACACGTACCATAATGTCCATAATGAAAAATTTGATTCTTGGCCGCATTCGATTTAAAAACCCATTTAGTAAAACTACTTATTTTATTGGAAACTGTTCGTTTTTTCCACATGTTTATTTTGGAATAGTGAGTATTTTAGTAAGAGATGTTTATGCATAGTAGGTGTAGGTAAAATAAATACATTATGTTTGCATGAAAATGAAAGTTGAAACTGAATCAATTAATCACAAAACTGTTAGAAAAGTTTTTGTAAGAAATCTCATGTTTTCAACGCCATTCAGTGGAACTCGATCGGACCTATACAATGCGAGAGAGAGATAACTAAAGCCATCTATTTGAAAAAGAGTGAATTTCTTTTTACCACACCCAATATAACCCTTCTACAGACGGCTTATGTTTCAATATATTTACTTTATTGTTCATGAAGTTGAAAAATACTTAATCTTTTTATTATGGTGGAGGGACGGTTGTCGTGACCCTCCAACACAAAGGGAGGATCCTACGATCAGGTGAGATGATCGCGCCTGGCGGGCCACCACCAGACAGTTGATATTGGGCAGTTGTGTAAATGCTAATCGACGCGAGAATCTCTTTATCGCGATTCAAGATTAGTTCCTTCGTGGTTCAGTGTTTCTTCGGTAGATGGCGGTGTTGTATGTTATCACTCGCGCGATATGAGGTTGTCGCCATACATTTATAAACAACTAGCACTTACCTGCAGCTCTGCCCATGTGGTCGTCAGTTTTACACCTATAATAGCACTAAACAGCTAAACTGGTGCTTATAGCTTAAAACATTACTATATTAACGTGAAGAATTATCTCAATCAATCAAGAGTCAATCAAAACGGCTTACAAACGATGAATCACACTATAATGTTTTAAAGCTATCATACCGTAGACGTTCCCCAGTTTCATAGCCAGCCCATTATTTTCTTATCAGCGCTTCACCCCGACTTCCCTTTTATAATCCCCTTATCATTGTCTACTTCATAAAAGCGAGGATTTCAACATTATTCTATTGCACGAGCAAGTGAAAGTCGTAATTTATTTTATGTTTTGTTACAATGGTTAGTTTAGGATAAAGCGGCTCGAGTCCAGAAGGAAATCCCCTCCCTGGACTCCTTCCAATACAAAGGCGCAGAGAGGGTCACACCGTGTGGTTTTAGTCGGTTCGAGTCCGACACACCACCCCGCCGTAACCCCCGACGGGGTGACGGTCCGCGGGGATTTCCACACGTAAAAAAAAAAAAGGATAAAGCGGCTTAATTTCTTTCGGTTTTATAGAATGAGAGAAACGAGGAAACTTATGAGTTGTTTGTATAAACCATTGAGTACACACTGACAAAGTGTTCTTATTATTCGACTCTTGAAGTTTTTTTATTCGAATATGAAAATAACTCTGTCTGTCCATCTGTTTGTAACGCTTTCACAGCTAAACCGTTGCATCGATTTCAACTAAATTTCATCATAGATACATTGATTATTGAGGTAGAACATAAGCTAATCTTTATATCTAAATACTAGCTGATGCCCTCGACTCCGCTCGCGTCCTAGGGGTATGAAAAATAGATGTTGGCCGATTCTCAGAACTACCCGATATACACAAAATTTCATACAAATCGATCCAGCCGTTTCGGAGGAGTATGGTAACTAACACTGTGACACGAGAATTTTAAATTTAAGAAGATAACTAACATACTCGAGGGCGGAGCCGCGGATAAAAGCTAGAATTGATTTTAAATCCCAAAGTTGACCACATATTTTACATTTTACTGTGCATACTATCATTATAATAATCATCAATAGCTTGAACAAATTCACTACTTTAAAATGACAATGGAAAGTTAGCAAGGAAAGTAAATGTTTAACATTTTATGTTTGTTTTCTCTCGATTATACTATATTGACATTTATTAAGACTTAAAGTTGAACTACATAGCTATGAATTCAGATAATTAAGAGAAAAATATTGCTATAACTTTGAAAGTATCCTCCCTTTGGCCTTTGTCATTAAGATTGAGGTGAACCATATGAGCACTCACTTAGGCAGCAGACATTAATATCGTCATAACAGTCGTTTACCCAACCGCCTGCGTCACAGTAATATAGCTAAAAGCCTTTATTCATTATATCTACTTTCCCCTCCATCGCTTAAACGTCGTATTGATGCGACTTTCTGCACAAAATGGGATGATGGAAATTAAGGGGGTGTATGAGTTTTAGATTCTGTTATTATTCGATCCTGTTAAGCATATGTTAGGTTCCAACGATGACAACAATGTCAGCAATCGAAATTAAAAAATATTTTTAAATTATATTTTCTTCTATAAATAAACATACTCAAGGTAGCCTAGTCACCCTGATTTCAGTATGAATGGGCACCGTCTTGACTAAGGCGGTACTACTCTCATACAGAAGACGAACCTTATAATAGAATAGCATTCAAGACGTCGTGTTTCGTTGATCAGTGTGAGCCAAGAGGTCCAAAGATGCAGAACCGTAGAACTAAACCGTCATATGGGTCACAATGAGGATGGTGACCACTATTCTTGGATTCTAGTCATGCTTATTATCAGGATATAGTCACTTTGGCTTAAGTATAAAAAAATATGTATTAATAATTAAAAGAGTGGAAGTATACACAAAGTCACCAAGAAATAATACAGTTATACATGAAGGACAGCAACGAATAATACCGCAGTGATTTTTTATTTTTTAAACTCAAATTTTAAGGCTTATGATATAACAACTTCGCTAGAACGAAACTTCAAACTTCTTTGTCTATAGTAAAGCGAGGGGAATTCTTTTTATTGAAAATTGTTTCTTCTGTCTGAAAATATCTCTGTATAAATAAGTTTATACTTTATTATTTTTAAATATCTATTTACATATAGATAGAAAACAAATAGTTGTAGATGATACAAACATATGGTCTGACCCGGGAATAGAACCTACCTACATAGCCTTGGCAAAAGTTTCCACGGCTCCATTGAGGCAGTCAAACTTTATTCATGCAGTTAAGTTCGAGTTATTGTCTCTATGTAAATAAATCACACAAAAATATAAACGACAGCTACTCCAGAACAGTATTACTTATTAGTAACACCGCGGAGAAAAGCTAGTCTTAAAATAATTAGCCTAAGTTACTCCTTTATGTTGCTAGCTTTCTGCCAGTGAAAGTTCTTTCAAAATCAGTCCAGACGTTCCAGAGATTAGCCGGAACAAACAGAGAGACAAATAAAATTATAAAAATGCTGTTTGACATAAGTACCGTATATACATTTAATAAAAAAACTGTTAATTTGATATTACATACCTATAGCCACGTCAATTTTATTTATTTATATAGATAGATAAGTCCTCTGAACGAATGAATAATGAAGGCGCCCTTTCACGTGAACGGTAGATGCATTTGTCAGTAATAGGTAGACTCAGCGCAAATACCTCAACATAATTACTGACTAAGTGCTTATAAAGTACCTGTTGAGAATACCTACAATACATCCTTGTTAGCGATGGTTAAAAGAAAGGGTTCGGGACGGCGGGTCGAGGTTATAACGATTAGAACAGTAGAACAATGGAGACTGTGAGTGGTTGCTGAAACCTGCTGCTCAAAGCGATCTTAAGCTGCTTAGGATCTGTTGTCTATTGTATTTTGATTTCGAAAACTTTTTTATTCTTTGTTTTCAATGAAATTGCTCAATTTAATTACGCTTCCACAAACCTCTCATTCCATTAGCTGATTGAAAGCGGAATACAAATCATCAGTATCTTTTTATAGCTACAAAGTAATTACATTTTGACCCTTAATCATGTGTGTATTTTCCAGTTTATTACATTGTTATAGTTTTTATAAAGCGAGCGGTTAGCGAATGCGACTGCCGACCAATCCGAGACGGGTTCTATTCCCGTCTGGTCGAAGATCGAAATTAGTTTTTTTAAATTAAAAAAATACCCCGTAACAGGCTGGGCTGGATTTTATAAATTGGGGTCTTAACTCAGTGCCCCAAAGAGTCCTGCAACTGATCTCTTCCCGATTATGTCGGATGGCCGTTACTGCCTTGTTGGTCTAGTGGTTAGCGTATGCGACTGCTGATCAATAGATCTCGGGTTCGATTCCCGAGTTGGACCAAATATTTGTGTGATCCACAAATATTTGTTTCGGAGTCTGGGTGTTTTCTATGTATAATATGTATGTATTTACAAAAAAAAAAGTATGTTTATGTATTTATATCAGTTATTTAGTACCCATAATACAAGCTCTGCTTAGTTTGGGACTAGATGACGTTGAGTGTAAGATGTCTGAAACATTTATTATTTATTATTGATGACCACTTGAGGACCACTAGTATACTTATTAGCTCTCGTGTACTTATAAGTTACAGTACAAAACAGTTGCTTTTCAGTTACAGTATTTTGCAATAAATCACGGTTCTAAACTTATTTACTGACTTCTTTATTACATAAAGTTTTCTTGTTTACCGCCGCCGTCTAAAAATATGTGTAAAAGATTTACTTGCATACCTAAATATAATTTACACGAAATAGTTGCGATATTCAAGAGAGTGAACATTATTGTAAAGGATTGTTTAGTCACTGACGTGACATGCTGATAACTATGAGAGAACTAACAATTCGTGTTAACATGTCTGTGGTTTCAAGTGAGCAAAACATTGGGCAAATGTAAACCAACGTGACAATATCTCATAGTTATTCCATGTGAGGACTGTTCTGTTTCTTATTAAGAAGTTCTGGTCACATGATGTGTGTGGCGCCTTACCTAGGATAACGAATAGGGTATACTTTGCGTAAAATACCGTCGTCTAAGAAGACTGGTTAGTGTCGTTTACTAGAGAGGCCTTCGTCATTACATGTCTTAGCATTATTACCTATTTGCTTTACCACAGAAAAGCCATAACGAAATTTCTAGTAAAATCAGCGTCGAGTAAGATAGAGAGAAACGAGTAAGAAATATTCTTTCATACAGTAGGTAATAGTGTAGTTCCATCCTCATAAAATTGCAAATATTTAAGAGTTAAATTTATGTTAATTTCTCTAAGGTCTAAATTATGTAAGCATACCTCTCATTTTGAGTAATTCATTATATTTACTTAACTGCTACAGAATATGATTAAATGTCTTTGTGAGTATATACAAATTTTATGGTTGGAACTTGATCATTAAAAGACTTAAATCTTAAGGTAATTTATGTAAATGTTCAATTGTTTCAGCCTAAGAGTAAAACGGGTTTGTTGAGGCAATGTTTTTTAAAAGCGCAATGTGAAAATTTTCATAAATGTTACACTTAGCGAGGAATTAGTTCAAAATCCTCGACAATTATTTACGACGTTTCCAGTGTGGAATTACTGCCTGCCGCGCAACCGCAGCCTTTTATGTTTATTCACGGGTTATAATTCTCGACTGGAAAGGATTATTTGTAAATGTAAACGTAGGTGCGCTCGTATTTTACACGTTACATCGTGGTCGACTGATAGTTGTGAAAGTAATCACTGCAAACATGTCGAAAACTATCCCCGTCACACGCTTAGATGAGCGAGTTTGGCTTGCCTACATTTGTAATGCACCGACAGAATGCTTAATGGAATATGAATTTGTTCCAGCCCAGTGGGTAAGTTAGTTAGCTGTTTACCCTATACAGATGTTTTTATTTGAATAGAATGATTCACCTTCCTGATAGTGAATTCAATCAAACAAACAAACACTTCAGTTTCATAATACTTAGTACTATACTCGTAGACAGAATACAATGCAAGTAATATATTATTTGCAAGTTTCTTTGGTTTTTCTATCATAAATTTCTTTCAAAGGAGATGGTCCATAATGTATGGACCAAAAACCCAGAATCGATTAAGACTAAATGGGTATCAGTAGTTTCATTATATTGCACAATTTACCCAACCGAAAGCGCATTGCTAAAATCAATGGGGTATAAGAGTATAGCTCTTAAACTGACTGACAAAGTATATGAAAAAATCATGATTTCCTTGTGATTTTTAATAGTTTACCTATACAATATCGGCAATATACTAGCGACTATAATAACTGGATTACTATACTATTGTTTACTATCAACCATTTATGCTGCTCATCGTTAAAAAAAAATTTCTTTAAATAACAAAAAAAATCGAGCTTGCTAACTGAACTGATAAGAGAAAGAAATGACGCCGTTTTACCGAAATACTAAATACTGAACTAAAAATATTTAATAGATAATAATACTAATAATGCTTGTATTGGACTTTAAGCTAGTTGTACATATTACTGCTCGACAAAGTGATTACACAGTTGATTGTTATAACTTTTACAGTAATCCTCTTAATAATATCAGTAATAATTATTGTTTTTGTAAAAACTGGAATACCCTGGATACCCCAGTGATTTCGGCATTGCGCTTACGGTGGAGTAAATTGTGCATTATAATGAACCTACTCATACCTATTAAGTCCCAATCGATTCTGAGTTTTTTTTGACCATCTCTTTTATAAAATTGGTTTGGAATATCCTGTCAATCAGATTTCTGCCAATATTTTAAATCTGTTTGACTACTCGTTCTTTAAGTAGTACAACTTTAAGTAGAAGCCAATGGTAATGGTCATTATCCTCAATGTGACCGACCCGAATAACCGGTTTTCGCATAGTACCACACGGCCACGGCGATTAACCTCGGCAGTCGGGAGGAGCTCCGGAAATGCTTTGGCTTCTGGAGCCCCCCCCGGCTTACCACTGACGTACATCCCAGGGTGACCAGAGTTACCCCTGAAACACTATGTCTATAAAGATGTTTTTTTACACTCCACTCAAAGGAACTGGGATCATAGTGGGAGGGAAACACGTTCGCCGGTTTGACGAACGCCAGTTTTGACTACTTGGCGCCAGAAAGAAGAGCCTAAACGTTTGGTTCGAGAGCGTATGTCTACTACACTGTAACGGTAACTTTCAAGAACAGCTTGTGTTGTCCTGTAGAGGAAAGGAGAAGAGGGATCAATGGGAAGAGCTCTTTAGAACACTCTTCATGATAAAGGCGATAGAAGACTGTAGTAGAGGCGATGTCGTTTCGTAACTGCAGAACCTCAAGGATCTCAGTGGCTTCGGATCTGTTAATATTGTCGACTGCTCGCCGCTGCAAACTAACGAAAGCTTCAAATAAAACCATTAAGTTCCATTAAGTTGATCCAGCAGAGAGATCAGAACAGGTCTCCAAGCACGAACAAACCTGGGTCTTGTAAGAATAAAGCTAGCTCCGTCCTTCTGACGGCATATCAATTGCCGCGCGCGTCGGCTTACCTTTAATATTATAGATAGTTATTCTACTGTACAAACTTATTCTAATTGACGGTAAAACAAATGATATTATAAATTTAAATCACCATATTAGAAGTCGACATTTATAATATAGATCAATGTTTAATGTACAACATTAAATCGAAGTTCTCGTTGTGATCGTAAATAACTCGGCGGTCGAGAATGGCTTAGTGTCATCATTGGTGATCATAACTACATACCTACCAAGTATTTACAGGAAATGCAAATGATCGAGGTGTCAAATAGCGGCCATTAAATTTGGATAACGCAGCTTACGTATTTCGCACGTAATCTGCCCGACGTGTAAAATACGGCGTGTCAGTAAATATTAAACTCTGCAATAATTTCGCTTGTGTCACTGTCATAAATATTGTCCGCAAAATTCCATAGTAAATGCAACTCGACTAGAGCACAATATTTCATGTTATTGACGTTATTTAATACTTGCGTATAGCTATTTACATCCTAATATATCATCTTAACAGTCTCTAAAAAGCCAATTACAAGTCTGCAATTATAGAGGTTATCTGTGCTCGATCATACAAATTGTAATTTTAATCAATTTCTATAGATATTTTTTAATTCCAATCCTATCACATGCTTTGCACGCACTCCTCAATTTACTATTACAAGTTAAAAAAAAAAACATCAAAACATTTAAAACAAAAAATAAAATAATGACAACAATAATAAAACCGGTGAACTGACACACCATGCACATCTTTAATGTTGCATAAAAAAGTCTTGGCTCAATGTGTTTCTGTCTGTTGCCACATTAATTACAAAGGGATCGATGTCATACTGTTAGGAAAGTGTATTAAAGTTTTTACATGCGCGCGCAATTTAACTATTCTGTCTATAATTTGTTGAAGCTTTAGGTGCAGTTAAAGGTGGATGAAAACGGGTCGATTTAAATAGTATGTTGAAATTTAATAATAATATTTTAATACGAAATAAGCAAAAGAATGGTAAAATAAAACACAAAATGAATTCAGGTCTAATTATTCATCGTGTACTCACTTTCACTAATTTCCAAGGGCTTAAAAATATTCATTCAGTTACGCCACTTTGCCATTCTTACTCTAATTATACAAATTGTTCTTAACCGAGTTTTGCTAATTACATTGCGGCGAAGATTTGTGTTGCTGTAAAAAACGTTAAAGAGGTCAGTTCCCCAGAGGCAAGAAAACAAATTGATTTTTGATGTCATCGGCTCCTATCCGCGTCGAGCGAGCCCATTATTATCATTTCTTTTTGCAGTAGAGTACAACATAATTGATGGACAAAAACTATTTAAGTATCGATAAATTTTTAAATAAATCGACTGCGCTTTTGTATGACACTAATTACATGAGATTGAATGGAATTTGCTATTAGCGGATAGTCATATTTTCATTTCTATTTGCATTGCTAGCCTGATTTTCCAATTATGGTTTCAAATGGTTTAGGGTTCCAATTAAAAAATCGATTGTTGTTAATGAAATATATGACATCCTTTTTCCGTCCCACGGGTATTTCTATACTCCATACCCTTGTAAATTTAGTACATTCACGCATCATAATCATCTTCTTCCAAACCTCTATTATTCCCAAGTTTATTTGGGCTCGGCCACTAATAAAGGGATAATAATAAAAATCGTAAATCGTAACACTTGCGTATATAACTGCCTTTTATTTTTTCTATACAGGTGTTTAATAAGTGGTACCTTGTCCTATTTCACTGTAATCCTATATCATGATGCATGTCTTGTAAAACACTACATTAAATTTTATAGAGACATTTTGATAACAAATGGGTTTTCTATAAAGACGTGAATAGGGACATATTAGTTGGTTTTCTGGCTCGACAAATCAAGATAGTGTCGCGATAAACGTCGCATCCAATCACTCGGTATCCTATTACCAGGTGCGTGGTGTTATTTACGCGGGACCAATCAGTATGTAAATATGTAGGGTTGGTGAACGTTCTGGATTGAGTGGGCAGAGAGCTTGCACAGCGCGACAGCCTGCGGCGCGCCCTGCGCTCGTGCGCACGCTTATGGCATTGCTTATAACGCCGCAAATCCTCGACTGACGCGACTTCCCTATGTGATAAATGTAGGAACGAAAAATAAATGTGTTGACTTATCAGTTGCTTTCAACCAGTAATTGTTTATTTATTTGTCGCAATGCGGGCTCTCGGTTGGTTTGTTTTGTTGATATTTGCGATGAACGTAGTAAACATAGTAGTACAATGTATACAAGATGAGGCCCAACCACACGCCCACCAGCGATACGCAATGTCAGCATGCAACACGAGTGTCACTTACGATCGGATCCTGCTGAAGCACGTGACGTTACTATCAAAGTATGTGTTTACGGGTACAGTGTTCAGTATCAATAGGGGTTATAACCGTACTCAGGTATTCAAAGTGAACATTCGACGAGTACTAAAGGGCGATTTAAATGATATAGGTGTTACAGTTAAGTTCGGTACTTTAAAGTCTTTGCGCTTCAGCCACGCTACAGTTTTAGTAGAAAGTGCTGGTATATCGTGTATGCCTCTACGTGTGCGAACTTATGGAATATTTCTAACGGAGGAGAAACGGGATGGCGGTACGCTGTGTTTGAGTTTAGTAATAGAACCTTTGGTATTGACGTTAAGGAGCATTGAAATAATCGAGGCTGCAGTTAAAGGTAAGATTTATCTTAGACTTGTACAAATAGCCCGCGATATATACGTAAGGTCTGAACAGATATGTTGAAGTATAAATCTGTCAAGACTTCTCATGTTCTTGAAAGGCCTAAACCAGTTTACCTGAAGTTTTGATAGAGGTGCGTAAATAAACAAGTAGGCGGCAATTAGTCGTGGGGCGGAGCGAGTGTCAGCAAGGCCCGGACGCCGACTTATTGCGGCTACTTGCTACCGGTTACAGAGCCACAGACCACATCATCATGCATTTTTAAACTCAATTACTGTATGATGATTAATTGTTATCTCTTTAAATTATATATAATTTATCACAGTTATAAAACATTTTTGTAAAACATTATTAAATTTCATGTGAAAAAATATAGTAGGTACAAATTTAGTACCAGGTAACCAGCAATGACATCAATAACTCAATGTTACGTGAACGATTCTCTAGGTCTAAATCGTATTCCACTAATGCTATTAACAATAACACTAAATTACTGTCAAGTTCCTTTTATTTATGAAAACTTCATCTCTTAGAACTGATTTGAGGTCGTGCAAAATTAAGTAGTTAATTTCTAAAATAGGGCGGTCAGAGAGCCGTGTTGATTCATCTAACTAACCACAACATTTATTGGACATCGTCAACAGAGCTTTGATTATATACATGTCTAGATGGAGCGTTGCGCTGCATTCGCAATAAAAACAACAGGCCAGATTTGCAGGGCTTGTGTGCATGTTACACACACATGCAAGCGTAGACTACGGGCGCGCGCATGACGTGGGAGCGTTCTGAGTGATACCAGCCCTTGAATGTTTTCCATAAAGGGAGGGAAAATAATTGTGTATTGATTTTGAGATTTATAAGTAATTTGTATTAAATTTAAAGTCAGTCAATATTTATTAGAGTTTTTGCTTTTGAGTTACTAGGTAAAATATATGTTGGTGAAAAAGGGAATTGCTATTATGGCTGATTTATTCTTAATACTTAACAAAAATTTGGTAAAAATATACCCTGTGCATTAGAAAGTAGTCTGAGGTTCCGGTACTTTGAAAGGCGGACGAAGGAAAGCCAACTCACAGAGGCCTTTAATTAAGTTAATATACAACATAGTTATATTTAATTTAATAACTATATTTTTAACTAGATGTTCCCCGCAATTTCTCGTAAATCTTGTTTTTATATCGTTCTCGTTGAGATCTCAGAGAAGGTGTAGCTTCCGATTAGTGAAAGAATTTTCAGAATCGGTTCAGAAATTCTGGAGATTAGTGCGTTTAAACAAACAAACAATCTCTTCAGCTTTACGTCGTACATACTACTTTCATTAATAGCATCCATGGAGCGGCAAAATTGACACCCATAGCAGATTAACAATATCTACCACCTTAGATTTAAAAATATATGATATATACATATATAACCACTCAACAGTGGACAGCCTCGATTGGGCTCTTAAAAAAGATGGCGCTCATGTCGCTGTCAAAAATGCTAATTAGGCGTTCATGTGGAGCCTAATATAGGCTGTTGTGACATACAGGGTATTTTTAGGCTATAAGTTTAGAAAACCATGATTTTCTCGAAATCAATTGATAAATGTAATAAAGCAAATAATAACTTATATTCTTAATTAGATTTCTTTATGTAATTTCTTATACTTCACTTGACTTTGAAATGCATTGCAACTGTGTTTTAAGAAATAAAATGACTCACCTAAAATGGAAAAAAATATTGTAATAAAGCCATTTCGGGCCCACTTTTATTTTCCAATTAATGAAAAATCACGACTTTGTTATCACTATAGACACTATTTAAACATTATAACACTAAGCACTTAATAACTTATACACAAGACCATATCATCAAGAACAGAATTTGTTTATAATAACTTGCACAACAAATTGGCGGGAAACAAGCACTTGACGCTGAGTGGAAGCCGTCATAATTTATGATAACGATTGTCAAAACAATTCGTGCCACAGACTAAACAAATTTAATGAGTGCGGTGGGCCAATTCTTTAGTAGTCGATTGTAAACAAAAACCATAAAGTGAGAACCGTAGATATCGACACAATAGACTATTAAAGTACGTGGTGTAGGAATGTCCTATTCTAGGCGCCTGACATGAACGCGCGCATCTGTTGACAACCTATTATAGGCGGCCGTCATATAAGGATAATTCGCATTATTGACCTTCACTGCTGAGTGGATAATATGTATTATCCAGCACTATAGTTATGATTCAACATTTTGTAAATTGGCTAACACTCACATGGGAAATTTAAATTCAATTAACAGGCAACCCTGTAAAAATGCCGTCAAAATGGTGGTCGAACTTTGATAAAATTTCACTGAGTTAATTTAATTATTTCTTTACAATATAGTTATTTAAAGTTTACTTACCGATGATAACTAAATTTTTTAGTTGATTTCAATCGTCCAAAGTAATTCCTGCACACTTTTATCATGCAAAACGTCATTTTTATACGCCACTCAATACGTGTTTACCGTACAATGACAGTAACGCCACTGATCGGCCGCGACGAGCTTAGTCTCTTACAGTTAAATACAATTTTTTTGGACGTTTAGACGCTCGAACTCTCTATCTAGACATGTTTATAATCAAAGCAACAGAGTTTAAATTACACTTTGTCTATTTCTATACAGATTCTTAAAAAAATAAATCTATTTATTAATAATCAAGTTAGAAAAATAATTTTAAAAGTAGTATTTGCAAGTAACTGCAGGAATATTAAATTCTCCACCTTCATGTCACCGCAAAGTTCTTGATGTTTAAAGTTTCGTTTACCTACCCGTTGCACAACTAGATATTAATTTTGTGAAAAGCTCAACTCCGCACTGAACTTGTCAGCAAATAGATACATTTTACTAGTTTACCCGACTTCTTTGAACTTTCCTACTTTTATACAGGATACATGATTTCAAACTTTATAGTTCTAGCTTTTATATACATCATATTACGTAGTTCGTTCAAGTTGATATTATGAGTTTGAGCTCATTTATAATAAGCTTATTATGTAGTTAGTTTAACTTCTAATGGTGATTAAGTATTTGTAGACTCACGCAGTGTAAGGTACCGTAATGTATTTTTTCTTTATGGCGTCAACTGAAATTAGTTATGTTTCGCGTTTCATTTTCGATGTGTGATGGCATCATTTAGAAATTAAAAATGGTTTAAAACAGGTTTGAATACACGAAATCAATTCAAACTTTAAAAATATTTAAACATACATAATAGGTATATATTTTAATGTATATTGTACCGGCAATCAAGGCCTTGAGCGCTTTGGCAATGTTTAAAATATAATAAATATTATTGTCCATAACATACCTACCTACTTAACTTAGGTATTCTATACAAAGCCTAGGCAGTGTAAAGAATACTTGCTGGTCCATCGGAAATGTATTTTTACATATTGCTAGTTGACCAGTAGATTTTTAGTATTAAGGTCTTTATTCAACTTAATTCAAAGTCATGTGATAGAACAGTGATAGATAAATATGTGTATTTATAACGACGGCCAAATGAAATATTTATATTTTCACTGTGTTACCTTTTTCAGAATCATGTAGGTTAGGTTAGAACAGTAAACATTTGGGAGGAGCCAGTGTCGCCACGAGGCAGCTGTACACGGGGGTTGTCCGGTCTATGGCACTCTATGGTGCACCGGTGTGGGCGGCGGCTCTGACCGAGCAGAATAGGGCGCGCCTCAGGCGGCCGCAGAGAACTCTGGCGGTCAGAGCCATACGGGGTTACCGCACCATATCGACGGAGGCGGCGTGCGCCCTGGCCGGAACACCCCCGTGGGATTTGGAGGCGGAAGTGCTCGCCGACGTTTATCGGCGAGTGGCTAACTACCGGGCGGAGAGTGGTGGAGTTGGACCTCCGCCCGAGGACGTGCGCGAGTGGCGCAAAGCCGCTCACCGAGCCACGATGGATCGCTGGTCGATCCGGCTGGAGACTCCACGTGCTGGCTTCGCCACCGTGGAGGCGCTTCAGCCGGTCATCGGCGAATGGGCAGTGCGGCAGCACGGGACCCTTACCTTCCGACTGACGCAGGTTCTTTCCGGGCATGGTTGCTTCGGAAAGTACCTGCACTCGGTCGCCAGGAGGGAATTGAGTTCCGCCTGCCACCACTGCGACTGCAGTGAGGATTCGGCTCATCACACGCTGGCGGTCTGCCCCGCATGGGAGACGCAGCGCCGGGTCCTCACTGCAGTCATCGGAGAGGATCTCTCGCTTCCGGCCGTCGTTCGTTCCATGGCCGGCAGCGAGAGCTCATTTACCGCGGTCGCAACCTTCTGCGAGGACGTAATCACGCAGAAGGAGGCGGCGGAGAAGGCCCGGGAGGACGACATCCAATCGGACCAGATTCGCCGCCGGCGACTCGGGCGGCAGAGGCGCGAACATCTGCGCCTCATGCCGCCTTGAGTGTGGCCGCGGGTGGACGGGACGGGTTTTCCCTCCACCCGCCCTATGTGGCCAGCCGCGAGGAGGCGGCGTCGGTGTGTGCCGGACGCCGCCTAAGAGAGGGTCGTCGTACAGAGACGGTGCCCGCATCAGGAGCGGGCAGGCGCTGGAGAAGTTCAGAAGGAGATCTCACCCTGGACTTCTCCTCCTCCTAAACGGAGAAGCGCGGAGAGGGCACACTGTGTGGTTTTTAGTCGGTTCAAGTCCGACACACCACCGTGGTGGGGTGACGGTCCATGATGATTTTCCAGTCCAGTATGTCCAGTCCAGATGAGATCCAGTAAACATTGCATTGCACATTACCGGCTGCGCACCAGGCATTGAATAAGATGCCTAGGCAAAGTGTGAAATAAACAATATTTCATACATTACCTACAAGTTTTAGGTATTGTAGAATGCCGGATTATACAGGTTGCCGGTAACATGCATTTATGTACTTACATTTAGTTTATTTCATCATCATCATCATTATCCACAGCCTGTAACAGTCCACTGCTGGACATAGGCCTCTCCTTTGAAAAGAAGTTTTGGCCTATTATACCACGCTGGCCAGACGGGTTGGTAAAGGGTTTGTTTCAAGTTTTCCTTCTCTTGGCAGTGATGTTAGCTGCTTATTTTGTTCCTTTAGTCGCCTCTTACGACACCCATGAAATGAATAGGGGTGGTGACACTTTGTATTCTTAATCCGTCACCACACGGACATGGTTTAGTTTATTTACCTACATTTTTATGAATCATACATATTTATCATATAAATTTGCCAAATAGCAATTTTTTATAAAGGAAAAGTGGCAAAGTTTGTTATTAGCTATTATGTAATAGAAAAAAAACTTTTTGCGAATTCAGATTTGCGATAAGAGAGTACTTTTTTACTAATTTTTACTAAACTAAGAGCTATACTGTTGAAACTTGGTCAGTAGATGTATTCTGTGAACTGCATTAACATTTTTACACAAAAATAGAAAAAAAGCAATAAATTTTGGGGGTCCTTCTTTCGGGGGGTCAATACTTAGAACTGAAACTCAAAAATTTTTTTTTCATCTAAACCATACGTGTTACCATCTATGGATAGGTCTTCAAAAATGATATTGAGGTTTCTAGTATAATTTTTTTTAAACTCAATAGTTTACGCGAGAGACATTTCCAAAGTGGTAAAATGTGTCCCCCCCCCCTGTAGCTTCTAAAATAGGAGAATGATAAAACAAAAAAAAAAATATGATGTACATTACTATGCAAACTTCCAACGAAAAATGGTTTGAACGAGATTTAGTAAGTAGTTTTTTAAATACGTCATAAATCATATACCGCAATTTACATTTCTTTCAATCCAAACACTATTATTAAACCATCGATGAAAGTTACAACGAACTACAAAAACTTTTGTATGATGTTGCTTGCTACTACGGAACCCTTCATGGGCGAGTCCGACTCGCACTTGGCTGCTTATTTTTTGAACTGTAAAGTTGAGTTTACTTTTCTGTAAAACTATACAGAAATAGTTGAGGATAGATTCCCGAGATAGACAAACTATCTTAATACAACTCGTGTTTTTAGTAACTTTTATCCCTTTTTTGAGTCATACTAGTCCGAGTTTTTGAGTATTTTTTTTGGTTAATTTAGATATGTTCTGAGCAAAAGAAAAGTCATATGACTTGCATATCATAACTTATCTACAGAGTAGTAAACATATGGTGAAGAATTTATATTCATTTCTGCGTGTATTCATATATTTCACACACTGTTGTTAAGATTATAAGAACGCATAAAGTTTAAAGGAGATTTTTATAGTGGCACAGGCGTCTGTCTGGTTGCAAGTACTCTGTCGGCACCACGGTTTACCAGTTCTAAATTTGAAGTTGTTAAAGTCAAATGAAATATTGTATTGCTAATGTTGTTAAATAAGTAATCATATATCATTGTTGTAATTACTTCATATATAAATATAAAGATTTTGTTGTATAGAGGGACTTTTTATAATTTATTTAAGAGGTTGCTTTATTGTTTGAATTCCGACGTTTCAAATGGATTACGGACGTTTGTGGTCATGGTCACGGTAATACATGAAAAATTATGAGTAAAAGTCGTGATAGTTTAAAAACATATAATATAGTTTGATTCAAGCAACCATCGTAGAGAAGAGATAAGAAATCGACACTTTTTATAGAAATTGGTTTCTAATAAATGTGTTGAAATTTTAAGTGGGAGTACACTCATTTTTACAAGGTCATTAAGGAAATTCTATTGACTAAATTTTGTCCTACTCTTCATTCATTAGTTTCACTCAGTGTGTAACGTTGTTTTATTTAATTATTTAATAAAATTTTTTGATTAATTTGAAAAAGTCAGAATTACGTTTTAGAGGAATTAGATGAATTAGTTAGAATTAAAGGAAAAATACTATAGATTAAAGAGTTTATTATTTTGGTGAAAATTTACAAAGCATACTAAGTTCGATATTATAACGTTGACAACAAGAGTGCTATAAAACAATGGAAATAAATGTTTTCTTTTCAAGTTTCATTTCAAATTTTGTCATGTATGAATAAATAAATAAACTAGCACATTGGTAACGAAAGTAGTATAAAATAGATATGTATATAAAAATAGACGTCTGAACTTTGCGGATCGTTAAAGTTGATGATCGAGTTCATTCCAACTCGGACTAGTTCCGGATCCTTTGGGAAAATAACGCCAACTATAAAGTTCTGCTAAATCGGCAAGTGGTCCCATGATACTCGGCTACTTTTATTATTAAATTGAAACACCTTATTGCGGACCGAAACTGAATAGTCCATATTCTCTTTACGTTACTGCCTGTTTATCTTCAAAGAAGTGACCAAAGCATTTAATCGTTAATATTATCGTTTAGAATAAGTCTTTCATTAATCAATATCTTCGTCTTCTTTCTAGCCTTATTCCCAATATTGTTAAGAGTCGGCTACTAATTCAACCGGTTTTACCGGAATATCAGTTTTTCAACGGAGCATCTGGCATTTGACCTCCGCAACCCTAAGGGAGAACTGAAATTCGAAGGTTGAACTAATTGTCAGTAAATTTGCTCTTGGTGGTGCACGTGGTGGACACTGCCTGCGCCCTAGGGTGACTGTTGCCCAATCTCGCCAGTGGCCCCACGAGACAACTGTACCCGGGGGTTGTCCGGTTTATGGTACTATACGGTGCACCGGTGTGGGTGGTGCCTCTGACCGCCCAGAATAGGGCGCGCCTCTGGCGCCTCCAGGGAGAATTGGCGGTTACCGCTGGAATACCCCCGTGGGATATCGAGGCGGGGGTGCTCGCCAAAGTTTATTGGCAAGTGGTTGACTTTCGGGCGGATTTCGCCCTCCGCCCGAAAGTCACGAGCCCCGAAAGTCGCGAGCCTCACTGCAGTCTTTGAAGTGGATCTCTCGATACCGGCCGTAATTCGCTCCATTGCCGGTAGTGACAGTAATTTTACCGCAACCTTCTGCTAGGACGTAATCTTGCGTAAGCGACGTTCGCTTGTGCCGGACGTCGCCCAATTTGAGAGTCGTTAGAGACATGGCGCCAGTACGGGACGGGTCCAGAAGGAGATCTCTTCCCAGAACTCCTCCTAAAATTGAGGCGCAAAGAGGGCACACCATGTGCTTTTAGTCGGTTTGAGTCCGACACACGACCCTTGATTTCAACCCGAGACCACTTGATTAGCAGTCGCATAGGCTATCCACTAGAACAACGAGGCAGTTAATTAATATATTAATTAGTATTTCATTTATTAATTCATATTTCAGGTAGTTATATTTTTGAACCGTTTGTAGTAGTCGCTAGGTGAACCTAGCGACTACTACAAAGCACGAAGCAATGCCGCCAGTCAATCAATTAGTATATTGAACCTATGTCATATAGTGTGAATTATAGTAAGAAATAAGTTAAATACCTGAATAGTCTGTTGCTTGTCCAGTTCTTGTATCTCCCACGGAAAATTGTCCATTTTCTCATATAGATTTACCGTTGATTCTGATTTAAACGGAAAATTAAAAAGATAATTTAAAAAAAGGAAATGGTTAGAAAATGAAAAATATATAAAGTTGAGTTTAAAAGCTGTCAAGACAAATAAAAGTAGTAAGAAACATAAAAAGCTTGAGTGTGTGAATTTAAGTGCGAATAATCATAAGAAACAAAAGTTCATTGTAATAAAAATAAAGAATGGACACATTATCTGAAAAAATAACTTTAATTTCTTCTAAGAATTGAATTTTTGACATAATTACATCGTTCATAAGACGATGTTTAACATACGTTTTAACATAAGCTACGAGAATAAGTATTAAACTAAACTGGGTAAAACAATACTAACAAGATAATCAAGCAGCATGTATTTCAATTAAAGTGTCGAACCGTGCAGCAAGTTATCAAGTAACATTACATTCTCATCCCGGCAGAGAGAGAGAGAGAGCTGTTAAATCTGGTGCAGATAATAAAGTGGACCGTATTTACGACAAGCTCGTAGTCAAGTTATAGGTCGATTCGATTAGTCCGATACAGAGTTTACGAAACGTGTTTACGGCAGCTGAGCTACTCTTGTTGCCACGCGTGTCTACTAACAATTTATACAGTGTTACACAATTTGATTACTCACCATGTAACGACACTAGTTAATTCTTACAGAATGTAGAAAAGTACACCTGATTTAAATAGTTTTAAATAAAATATTACAAATGTGAAAACAATAATGTCAAAATATAGTAAGCTGTTATATAGAAAAATCTGCGAGGTGCGTGTCAGGCCATGGGGTTCTGTAGTCATCCATAATGGCACGTGGATTTAAAGTCGTGTCCAATAGATAATCGTTATGTTTACTTATTGGTTCATTATTCGTGTGTGAATTTTTCCAAGTAAGCGTATTTTACAAGTTAGGCGTCTATAACTCCTGAACTAACAAAGTCATTAAACCCGTTTAGTTTTCCTTTAAAGTTCATTACAGGGACTACCAACACCATATTTTTTTACAGCTTTTTCAAGAAATTGTCTTATAAACTTCTTAATGTTTTCAAAAGATCTAATGATACCCTACACGATGGGGTAGCCACGTGACGTAAAATGAAGCTGAGGTACCTAAATAAATCACCATCATCACGTCGATAAACTGCTGAACATTGTGGACGTAATTAAAATACATATCCATTCTAAGTGTCATCTCTCTAGCACTAACCGTTTAGACGTTAAGTCGAGGACGGATAGCTGGACGGATAGATAAACATGAGATAGACTTCGGAACCCTAAAAGCAAGATTATACTTAAGACTTAGTATGACATACATTCGTCAAATGTTTACTGAAAGAAACTGCTTTTAGCAATAAGCCACCCATTGTACACTTTTTCTGTTAATATTTAAGCATACTATTGTAATTGGTGTACAATAAAGTATGTTCTATTCTATGCTATTTATATCCTGTTCATAGAAGTATCGGCTCTGATTTAGAGGATTGAATAAAAGAAGACGAATCCTATGTTAGCAATACATGTAAGCTTACTCGCTACTGTACTCCTGTAATCCTCATAGTACACAGACTACACAGTATAATACACATGTTGTTGCTAAACAAGAGCAAGCCTTCTGATAAGTCCTAAATACTTATTCAAATGACTTTGTCCTTTAAATCGGGTCCAAATGCTTTAAATAAACATTCCCTAGAAATAACATTGTGATCCTTAGTAATTTATTGACAACATTTACCAAAACTAGCATTTGTTTGATATTGGGTCTGTAATTCTGATTCACCCATCGCCAGCCAGCTTCCTTCCACTGACCTTTGCAAACAGCCTAAGTACGGTTTAGTTATTTGCAATTAATATGTTGTCTTGGTACAACGGAGTTATTGACACTGTCCTAAAACAACATTATGAATATTTGGTCTGTGCAGTCTGTGTGCGGTGATATCGGCCTTCTTACGCTTGTTTGATCGTATTATGCAAACTGGTCAACATTTTTCGTATTTCCTGCAAAGAAAATGTTTATTCTCTCAGAGTAAAAGACTATTCTACGAGCCGCAGGCAGTTAGAGCTCACCTGGAGTATTTGTTTTTTTTTATAACAAGGGTGTCTTTATTGCTTTCATTTTATAATTTTTAAAATGCTATCTAACAAATAACTTTCCACTCCACTCAGTGCCATGATTGTATGTTTTTTAAGTTTTGTATTCAGTAATTCACTCTGCTAATGAAGTTTTCACTTGGTATATTGTTTGTTAGAGTCTAAACGGTTTTCAAGTACTTTATAATACACTAGCTTTCGTGGTTATTGAGCTTTCGCGAACAGACAGACAGACAGACGTGGCGGAGGGCTTTATTTTGTAATATGTAGTGATGGTCTATCTGATGTTCTACTTCACAAGCTAGGTTATAAGACAAAAATACTGTTTGAACTGCTCTAAATACAGTACTCAGTAAATTGTACTATATTGGATAAATGGATAAAATATATTGCTGTTTTTTTTTAACAAACCTTAAAGTAATGTTTGAGTTTGTTCGTCAAAAATAAAGCTAAAGATCGATAAATACAAGCCTATAACTCTTTGAGTTTTAAAACAAAAGTGTTTTCAAGAACCACTTTCTCAAGTTTAATTTTATCGAAAAATTATGCAAATATAAAAGGAGAAAAGTTGCTAAAATATCTGTCCTTGTTGTTAATAGATACACTGTTTCTATTTAAATTGATACACTCAGTTTTCATGAAAACCCTTTAAACTATCGGTGAATTAGGAGTTTTTTATGCCATTGTTTATGCATATTCGTGTATTTAACGCAACATACAAGTTACTACATGTAACTTTTATGTTATCTATGATCTCGATAGAAAAATCGTGCATAGTTACTTTTCCTTTTTCTACTTGGTGCAAATTATACATTAATTTTTCAAAACATCAAATTTATTTTATTTGGCCTTGTTTAATTTGCTTGATTTAAATATAACTTAATGTTTTGTAAATCTGAACATTTAGCAACTGCACTGAATCTCAACTTACGTTTCACATAATATCTGAATGAGTACTTTAGATTTCTGTTCTACGGAAGCATTCCACACACAAGAGATCAAGAAAAATGTCGAAGTTCTAGAAGTTTTAGAGAATATACCATCACAAAGTACCTATAAAAAATAATAAACAAAATAAGATGTTAATAGTAGATTAGTAGCCAAGGGCTGTAAGGCATCAATTGCAGCCCGAGACATTTAGGCGCCCGCCTATAGTTCGAGGGTGCAATTGGTGCTAACACCCGAGCTAACTATTCTGCTTTACATCTCGATTGTGAGGTAAGTAGAAAAAAACCGGCATTATAAGAATAAAACATTTTATCTTCAGCTTCCATTTTCGTTGAATCGGGAGTGCAGCTTATATCTTCTTTACTTGAAGAACGCATGTTTTTTCCTAATTAGCACGTAATTATAAATAAAAATCCCAAAAAAAAAACAATATTTAAATTAAAAATTTTCTATTCCCGCCTCTTTTCATTAAAAAGAAATAAGTAAAGAATTTTTAAATTGTTTTTTTTCAAGAATGAAATTGAGCTTCGCCGTTCGATATTTAAAATTGATGACTAATATACTCACACGAAGACAAGGCTGAATAGCAAAGCGACCTCTTTGGTCATTGGGCTGAATGCTTGATGTCTTTGCCAGTATGATGGTTAGATCTACGCAAACTTTTTGAAAGGAAGAAGTTGTTTTTTTTTTAATTACTTACCGCCCTAGGGCTTTTCTAGCTACATTATTACCCTAGAGCGCTTATAAGTCACCTACAAGCCCCATTTGGAGGTAATAAGAACCTACTTACCGAACATGAGAGATGTAAATGTATATTAATGTGTTAAACTTACATAAGTTAAAGATTCATATGAAGGCAAGCAGGAGGTTGACAAAAGGTGGATAATGGTCCAGCAATCTAGGTATGCAATTTTGCATTTAAAGATTTGCACTCAAATGTCACAATCAGACTTGACAGGCAAGGCACACGTTGCCTGCCATGTCTGATTGTGCAACACTTTTTTCCAACTAGTAAGTTGTCTACTTTTCTGTAAAATTGAGTATTTCAAAATAAAATAGAAGGTGATGTTTGTACAACTTCTGCTTGATCATCAATATGTTTTTTAAAATTTAATAGAACACGAAGAACTCATAGAATATAAAAAAGTAAAACTATGTCCAAAGAGTGTTATAGCAAGAAAATCGTCCATTACCCATAGATGCATATCATCATCAGCCTATCGCAGTCCACTGCTGGACATAGGCCTCTCCAATTACACGCCACATAGTTCGATCCTCGGCTACTCGCATCCAGTTCTTGCCAGCCGTCTTGGGCAAATCATCACTCCACCTGGCCTGTGGACGTCCTACACTACGTTTGCCGAGACGCGGTCTCCACTCAAGGATACGTTTACCCCAACAATTTTACAAGTTTTCTCAGAAACTGTTTCAGATTGCCACGATGTTAGCAAAAGATTTACAAATGTAAAAAAAAAGTAAATTGTAATCCCACGTTAGCTTTTGATAGATATTTACTCGTATCTCACGACTTTGTTTACATTAAAGCTTTTTACTCGGGGAAAGTTTGTGACCCTGACAATATGTTCGCGAAATACAATGAAAGTCGGTTGAAAGTTAAAGCGTTAAAATGTAACAAAAACTCACATTTACATTTAAAATATAAATAAGGGTTCATCAGTAACAGAGTAAATCATTACGTCCTAAAAGGTTGAGAATTATTTTTTAATTTCTTCATTACAACTCTCACAGTCTGTATACATAGTACTTACTTTCGTATTAGTAACTAGCTAAGTCCCGCGGTTATAGTTGTAAATCGCGAGTAACGCCGCGGAACGAAGCTAATTTAAAAAATATAGCCTAAATTACTCCTCAGGTTAGCTTTCTTTCCAGTGAAAGTCCCGTCAAAATTTGTTCAGCCGTTCTAGAGTTCACCCGAAACAAACAGATAGCGCTGGTTCCCACTACGCCGGACCGGCAGATTTGCCGGGCCGGTAAAACTGCCGGAAGGGCTAGTGGCTGTACAAGTTATACGAAGCTGTTCACATTATCCCGGATCCGGCATTTTTACCGTGCGTTTTGTCACTACGATCGTCCGGTAAAAATACCGGACCGGAGCAATGTGAACGAGTTTGATCCGGTATCTGTCCCCCGCTCGCAGCACCTGTGCTCCCCTCGCCCCGCCCGCGCTCCCCTCACATCATTTTCTTCAGTAAATCGTCAAAAGTGGTTGCTGTCATTTGAAAATAGAATGTACCCAATGTTTTCTTTTATTTTGCCTTCTATTAAAATACCACCACAACACAACAATTTCGTCGTCCATTGTATGCACAGGTCCAAATTTAACTGAGCTGAGTACTCGACTGTCCGAGGCTCCGGTGTAATGTGAACACTCTGTCCGGTGTCCGGTTTCCGGTAGATTTACCGGTCCGGCGTAGTGGGAACCAGCGCATAGCAACAACAACCCATAGTGTCCCATTGCTGAGCTCGGGACCCCTCTCAGGAGAGTGCGGGTTGGGGACCAGCAAGACGCGTTGTGGCTTCGTCATCTTGCCGTTGGATGTTTTTCAGCCGTCCGAAAGCATCCAACTAAGATGTTCATAACATATCATGCCACAAACGGTCACCCAACTAGGTACTGACCGCGCCGTCGTTGCTTACCCTCGGTGATCGTTTCCAATTTGAGATTGAGACGGGTCGTCGTCGTTAAAATCAGATAAGACTACGTCATCATAATACCTAACAAAAAATTATTAACAATAGACTGTGTTTAAGTAAATAGGGAACATATTGTGAACCTTGTTTATACGTCTCGTATATGAATTATACGCCCATGTTTGTGTTATAATTGTTTATTTTTCCGTTATGAGTCCATGTGTTTAAAAGCAACCCTTCATTGTTTTAATGTTTTGTTTGTAATGTGATACGAAGCGAAAATGTATTTTGAAGAGATGAAAATGAATTGTAGATGTGCTTGCAAATAATCATTCTAACTCGTAAAGGAATTATGAAGGAAATGTGTATTTAACATTGTATAGTCTCTTCGTTATCGTTAACGTCCATCAGGTAACTTTAAAGGCTTAGTAGAACCTTCAGATACTTTTACATGAGTAAATACTTGAACTCCAGGCCTGCAACAGTTTGAAAGTAAAAAAAAACTAGACTGTTTGATTTCATAATTGTGTGATTTTGTCTCACCTTTTCTTTTGGATTTTAGGAATGATTTTTCACTTCTTGTATTTATACATAGCTTTCAGCTTAGTTTATGCAATAAGTACTTTTAGTTTGAAATTTCGCAAACTTAAAATTGAATTTATATTGTCTGGTGAATTCAAAATGAAGTGTTAGGAGATATTTTTTTGTGTTTTTCTATTTAACCTTAACAACCTTACACTAAACTAAAGAATAATACACTATATATATAACACTATACTAAACAAACTGGCTTGTATTTTGTTTTAAAGTTTCAGGAAACTGATTCCGATAACTTGACAATTGACGAGTTATTAGAGGTTAAGTTGCAAGTGATTTTGGGTGTCGAAACCAGAAGTCATTGGTTTGATACCTGTTTGATACATAGAAAGAATAATTGAGCAAGATATTTTTTTTGTATCTAAATGTAAATTAGAATTTATATACAAAGGTTATAAATAAATAGTAAGGAGGATGTGTAAGATTTGTCGTGCTAATAAATGATTTTAACAAAAAGAACACGAAAGATATGTTATGATATTTGAGGAGTTCCCTCGATTTCTTCAGTATCCTATCATCAAATCCTGGTTATCTTATCAGAGGACTACATGAGAGGCACCAGTTTTCAAGTAAAGAATTATCAAAATCGTTTCACCCAATCATGTTTCTTCTGAAATGTTCGACGAATACTATAGTGCTCTGAACTTTATGTGATAACTGAAGTCACATCTTAACATCCTCATAGTTTTTATTATTTCCAAGTTTATTTGAAGTTGGCTACTAGTTCAATCGATTTTACCTGAATATCAAATTTTACACAGAGTGGCTGGCATCGGACCTCCCTGAGGGCGAACTGAAATTCACAGGTTAAATTATCTGTAGGTATCCTATGATAATGACTCCCTAATAACGATTTCCGTAGATGTTTCTGACAACCGGGACCTACGGCTTAACGTACTTTCTGTTATTCTTGGCTGTTATTCTTGTAAGAAAATACCAACAACACTTTCGGCCTGACCCGGGATTTGGATCGTATTATATAAACGATCCCTATTGAAACAATAACAAAGAAATATTTACACACGGGGTGTTAATGTACGGGTAAAATTAAATTCGTAACGTGATCGAACCTGAAACGTGGTGAGCTCATTATTTTCTTTCTTTCATAATTTAGTTTTAAGTCACGCTCTGCACGCATAAATTGAAATCACCTCCCGTTACGGCTTTTATTAAAACCTTTTATGATACGCGCGCAGTATCCATTTCACGAGTTCCAAGCGCGTATGTTAAATTATTATAATATCAATGATAATATGAAAGTATGTGATCACATTTTATGCAAATCATGTCGGTTTACCGAGCTCTTTCAATTAAGGTAAACAAAGACCTTAAACCAATGCGATGATAAGAACCGTAATTATCTCATTTTAAGTGTATGCAATGTACATATGCCATAACTTTTTTTATTTTTAACTTTATTAAATCTATACAAACAAATAAATTGGAGTATCTGTTTGTAATATCAAATGAATAGATTTTTACTAAATACAATAATGAAATATAAGAAATATAAGAAATACATTTTTGGTCTCCGTGCAGTCACTGAGACCAAAAATGTATTTCTTAATTAAAAAAATAAAATCCACGGGCTTTTTGAAGAATAATATTTTTGCATCTTCATGGTTCTTTCAAAATTTGAATTCAAAATACATAAAAAAGAAAAAACTGAAACCCAACTATGACTAAAAACGACGCTGAAAAATAAGGTATTCAAGACACTGATTTAAACAACGTTACGGAAGAAGCAAGATAATCGTCACTAGACTCTACTAATATAATGCAAAACGATACTATAGTACATAATTAGCAGTGTTCAGAGACAAACATAGAAAAGCACGTTGTTTAAAGTGTTATGGTGCGTCTCTAAATACAGTGTGACTACGGCTTTTCAAACTTGGATACGTGTAATGTATCTCTCAACCAAGACGCTTCTAACCTCATTTGTCCGGTTCTAATAAGTAGTTGAAGAGCTATGAGGAAATAAATGAACATACATGCATACAAAATCATAACCCTTCTTTTAGCTTTGCCGTAGTCGAGTAAAAAGTAGTACTCGTACATCCTACTTGAGACCTTCTGTAAGTTTGGCGTGCTGAGGCCATCCTCAGCCACTCTGGTTATATTCCCAGCGTTGCAGTGTTTTTTTCGTGAACTATTTTATGGTAGAACAAAATCAAAAATCGATAAAGAAGATAGATTAGCTAGATAGAAGATAGTTCTAAAGTGAAAAAGGTGTTTAAAAAATTAAAACCGAAAAAATCAATTAATATCTAATAGAAAAAGTAATAAAATAAACTTGAGACTTTCAGAGAAAAAGAGAGTAGGTGCTGTATTTAAAATCTTAGATTATTTTAAATCGTTTACATTTTTAATTTCGAAATAAGTCTCAGGAATGTCAAAGAGTAAACGCGAATGCATTTACATCGATGACTTTATACTAAATTATGAGAACTTAAATTATCTTAAACGGCACAATTAAGATTAGTTCGTTGAAAGTGGCCATAATGTCATTGCCGGCAGCTCATTTACAACGCAAGGGCAACTAACCGCGGACCCTATCAGTTTTATTGGTATTATTTATATTTACATGTGTGCACGGCTAATAACGTCTTATTTGGAAGCTGATGAATCACTACTACATTTTAATGGGGCAATTGAATTGTATGGTTTTAGGTTCAATAAGCTATGAACAAGGCAGCCATTTATTATGCCCTTGTTAAAGTTCAATGTTAGTTATTAAGAAATTTGACGTTCTTAGCAACAGTATTTTAGTTTTATAACCAAATTGATGACAAGTTTTTTTCATATTATCTACTATTGAAATATGATGTTAAGACATCTAATTTAAAAAAAAAAATCGATCCGAACCACAGATTGATTTTATGTGACATTTAATTGTATTTTTTAGTAAACGATAATGAAAATATGTATGTTTTGATTTTATACTGAATCACCCAGTAAGAGTTTGGAACTGAGGAATTTCAAAACATGAATATATTCTATTCTATGAAGATATCTATTCTAAGAAGTCTTTCAAGTTTCAGTTGCGTAAGTCAAAAGAGACCAAGATTACGTAATATGTTACTACGTTTGTCGAGAAACAAGTGCTTTATTTTTCGTTCAGCATCTTTATAGCATACCGACTTGCGTGAAACATTTTTTTGTTAGTAAAAACCAACTATTTTCTTGCTTGTTTTCTGACGAGAGGTTTGCGTGTCTAAATACGAGTTTCATCCTGCATGTCTCAAGGGTACAGCTCAAGAAGACATGATCTTATCATTGCTTGAAATATTTCCTTATACCTGTAACTTAGTATTCATTTAGGGTGATCAGTGAGTGAAATGTTGACATGGCAGTGAGAATTCTTTTTCTAGTCTCCTATATCTATCCAAATCTTCTTTAACTTCTGTTAAATGTTTATATTTATAAATGTACAGTTCTTAAAACATATTATTTTGTAGAAAAAATATTATCCTATTCATTTATTCTTTTTTTACGAGTCCTTATTCAATTTTAAAACTAAACAAGATTTAAAATTAATTAAAGAGGGAATGTAGTTTCCTTTACATTTAACATGTTTATATGTATCACAGACCTTAAAATAATAATGATTGTAAATCCAGTTAGTAATATTTCGACTTGTATATTTCCTACACATATTTTATTGAGACAGTTTTATATATATTAACATTGTGTGCCTTTGTATTTCAAATCTCGAACAACAAGATTTTTTTTGTCTTTTACGTAGGGAAATTTAATATATTCGGGATTAAGTCTTACAATACACATAATTGCGACCGAGGTCCAAGCATTGCATAAAAGGAGATAGAAGAGTTCAGCTCGGGGTTATTGTTAGATTTTATTTTTATAGTGCTGGCAAACGAGCCTCTATTGTTGCTTGCATTCGACGTTATAAGCAATAAACCAAATAGAAACAGACAAAGTAGAGAGCAGTTTTGAACATTTCCAACGATGCTTGTTGTATTGTGGTCTGATGATAAGTCGTAAATAAACTTCTTCAGCTAATATATAATGTAAACCTGTCTCGGCTAATCTAGGATACCTATTTTGAATAAATTCGGGTAACGATCCTATTGACATTGTCGGCACGGTTCCCTATGTTGCCGCGTTTGAAACATGCAAATGAAGACAAGACGCCGACACCGGGATGTTTATGCTCTGTAGACGGGAGCCGGGCCAGATGTTAACACTAGTGTCGTGTTATCGCCCTCACCACCGTCTTAAACACGTTTTACGTAACGCCGAGCACTCGATAGCTATCTACATAAATTTGCGGTTATTTGTAGTCTCATAACGGTGTAATTTGCGGAACAACGTCCCAAGTGCTCCCATTCGTTTGATGTTGTATTCCGGCAATATAATCAAGAGTTAACGAAGGTGAACACTTTTGATAGCTCTATCTATAAAGCGATTTTTGATAAGTGTAGTCACGTTAATAAGGTTCTTTTCGCAGAATATAAATTGGTTCAAAAATGACAAAGTGGCGGTCCGAGATTACATTTTTGTTGCAAACGAGTTTCTGTTTCACTTTTATCGACGATTCTCCTTATGTGGAAACTATAATTATCTGGATTTTTATTATACTCAGTTCTTTTTGGCAATTTGTTCTTTATAATATATTTGGTTTGGCTGAATAAGGCTATTGGTATCCGATATGTGGTATGTAATGACGTTACAATGGGTGGTGATCATTTGCCTTTGTCTAAAGTGTAATTAAAGCAAGTGGAGGGTTATGCCCACGCGCACCATTAGCTCGATAGATTCCCTTCCCCACTCAGAGCTTCGGACTCCCTTGTTTCCCTACATCCATTTACCGTGAAATAAGTGACAGCGGCGAGCAATTTATCTCATTGATCCCTTTGCATATGTCTCAGTCAATGCGCGCGCCGGCGACACTGAAGGCAGGTCCCGCCTCGCATGGATTTACGGGATTTTGTACCAACAGAATAAGGGGATGCGCGACCGTTTATGCTGAATTACTTATACACTTTTTGTAGGACCCCTCTGATCTTTTTCAAGTGACATTTGTTTAGGAATAGAAATAATGTGCGGACGTGAATCTATCTTGTTTCGTATTATCTTTCCTCGACTTGGGCAAAGTTTTTCAATATTACGTATAAGTTCGTATTAGTATTTTTAGTTAAGTTCGTGTGTACGTTTAGTAGTAATATTTATTTATAGCTCATTCAAATTCAAATTCAAAATTCTTTATTCACTTAGGATGCAATACATCTCTTGTGACAGGTCAAGATTCTACATGTACATTTATGCCATGTTCGCAAAGAATAGGTAGAGCCGGAGAAAAGAACATGGCAATAAAAACTCGCGGCCACTCCTTTCAAATCGCCAATGTTTACATAGTTTTACTGTTTATAAACCCGATATGGGGGTAAGGTGCTGCCACTAATATAGTATACACCATGTTAGAGGACTGATGCAAATTATAGTGATAAAAATTAGAACATAAGCTAATTTAAAAAAAAAAAAAACAACAGCCTCCAGTAGGAGCATCTACTTACAACAAAGGTAAAAACTATATGTGCTCAAATAGCTTGTGTATGTACTAAAGTGGTTCCTGGTATAATTTCTATAAAATTCATGAGGGTATTTTTATGGATTAAATTACAATATGAAAGAATAAGTAAACGAAGTTTAAAAATAAAACCTAATATTATTAAAATTAAGAAGGAAAATTTGAAAGAGGAATTCCTTTCTAATTTTCCTATTATAGATTTAATTATGTAAAATGTTTAATCATTAGTTAAAAGAGCTATGTTAAATATAAAATAAACCTTCTCAACCTACAATGAAGACAAAATATCCCATTTTAATACAAAAATAATGTCATTATCTTACCCAGCGCCAATAATTTACCGACGGATCGTGATGGATTTTGTCGCTCAGCCCATAACTTAGCCGGAGCTAAGTTGTTAAGATCTAATGAATTTGTACTCAGTAACATTGATGTAAGATATCGTAAAATAAATCAAGTTTGCACGTATAGCCAGAGCTCCTTGAAAACCGTCTCGAGCTATAATTAAAGGGTGTATTCTAAGATACAGTAATTGAACGTAAAATAATAAAGTATTTTCTTTTTATTGAACTTTAAAAATTGTTTTTGTAAAGATATGAAACGTATAGTCAAGTTGTTTCTCTGGTCGTCTTCCTTTTGATAAAAATATAGAAACGTGGAAGTAGTTAAAAGGACATAAATTTAGGGAGATATTGACTATTGTATTGCGGAGAACTTTACAAACATTTATGAAACATACAAAAAGTTTTTTTTTTAAATATTTATATTTAAGCCTGACAAAGTGACTCTACTCTGCCTAATGGAAAGCATGATTAGAATCCAGGAGTAAGGGGTCACTATCCTCATTGAGAGTAAGCAATGCAGCATGGTGACCCATACCATGACGGCGGCCTGGTAAGATGTTTCTGCATCATTCTCACGGCCCCTGCAAACCGGGAGAATAATGCAGAATGGAACTCTGGAAACCTGGACTTAGAACAACAATTTAAGGACCAAACAGTGTTGTCCCATATGAGAATCAAAACCTCAACATTCTGTGCAGTAGAAAACGATGAAAGTTAAATCATTTATTTAATTAATCGGAGATGACGACGAGAAAATTTATTAAATAGTTTGCTCTTAGAAATAACTTTGACTGGTCGTATCATTAGTCTGCTATTGTAATTACTAGACTGAAAACAATGACATTTTCCAGCTACAAAATTATAAACATGCTTAACTAGACACAAAAGATATTCGGTTAATTAAAAATGCTGCGTAAAACATTCTCATAAATTTCTAAATACTTACACATAAATTCCACCAAGACACAAAACCATTGATAAAGTCAACAAAAAAATAACTACCTTTTTTTCTTTTTTTAAATGTGGAATGCTTTTCGAAACATATCCTCCGTGGGGCGAGGAAGGGCGTGTGTGGAACTCTCGGAAAACCCCGTCTACACAAATAAACCCCACGGCAGTCCGAAGGAACGTCCAGGAACGCATCGGCGGCTTCTGGAGTCTTCCTTGCCATATCCCATGACTGAGGTACATCCCAGGGTGGCCAGAGTCACCCCAGGTCAGGACGATGTCACGCCTCTTATCGTTCTTCTCAGTTAAAGCCGGAATACCGATCCATCTTAAAAGACACCCCCGAGCCGCATCAGGGTGTCACCTGACTCGGGTCGTTTGTAGCGGTCACATCCAAGATATACCCTGCGCCTGCGCAGCGACCCTAAGACGGCGAATAGAGAGCTAGTGAGTGCCCTCTTCACCGCCTTCTTCGAGCGGGAGATCACAGCTGTTAACAAGCAAATACCTTTAGATGTTTATTACTCCTTCTGCCTTTCGCAATAAGTTTTTAAGTCTATTACTGTCCTGTAATAGACTTAAAAGCGAAGTTTAAAAACTTAGATAAAATATTAAGACTTATGTCCATAAGTCCCTCCTATGAAGCAGGTTTTATGGTCGTTTTTCAACACTTTTTTTCACTTTGTATATTAAATGTCATATAATGTTAATTTCTAGATTGCATTCGGGCATATTCATTACTTATTTAATACAAATTACAAAATCATTATACGCCTATTCCATTCTATGTGGAGCCTTATGACAACATTATTAAATACTTAAATAGTTTCTAGAATCCATTGCAAGTTAAACTTAGCGTGTAAATAGCCTAAGTCAATATAATTAACAGTGTTGTTAAACAGCTTTCGATTGCCGTTTTTCTTTTTACAACTGTACAAGTTTGTTTTTTCTAGATAATAAAAGCGTAGAATTTAGTATTTTTTCTCTTTGTATTATTTACTTTTCATTAAAGGTTAATGAGCCTGGTAATGAGGTACACAAACGCCATATATTTTAATGATTTACTTTTATAATAATATATATTCCAAACATATATCCAAATATTTAGAGTTTGTTTATTAATTGCTTTCTTGCGTGGTATTACTGGTATTTCAGCCCGATCAAGTTGAACTCAATTTTTTCGTTGTTGTACGTTGACTTGCTGCCTTATCAATTAATATTCTACATATATATGTAGTTTACGTTGAAGGAACCTACCTAAGGAACTAGAATTACGTCCCGACTTCGAACAGATGCAAAATTTGATTGTGTTTTAATCTGTTCAAGTTAGGTCGGTATTTCTTCGTTCCTCATTTCCACACCTGAGTTAGCATTTATTCTTGCACACACGGCTGTGACAACTAAGCAATGTTTACAGCTCATTGTTTTTATTTCACAAAGAATATTTCCTGCGAGTTTGAAAACGCTATTACTAAAAACAAAGATGGTTCATATAAATTTCCAACTACCACTTTGCACCTTATGCTATTTAATTTTTAAAATCCATTCACTTTATGTTACCTAAGGGTTCATGCTTCTAGGCTCTGTTTAAGCTACGAGTATGTGTCGAGGAGTCAGTTATTCAGTTCATTAGTTTCTTTATTTAAAGATAATTTAAATCTAGAATTAAAATTTAATCTCGACATTAACTTTATACCTTTCAAGTTGTACCTGTATTATTTTCTTATATATCCTAATCGTTAATGAATAGTCACAATTTGTTATAAATACAACATGCTATGTCGATATATATTAGTATTCATTTAACTATTTGAAGTACCTACTTCTTGAATTCCGACGACGCCGACGTTTCTTTTTACATTCCCACGCCCACGTCAAAGAAAGGGCTTAGGAAAAGATCAATACTTAGATCAATATCTTAAAACTTATGTCACAAATGAGGCACTAGTTCTCTAGGTGATTAAGCAAACTTTTCAAAGCTTGCATAAATTAATAAAAATATTATACAACAAATAATAATAATGACTTCATACAACTCAAACATTATCCTGAACTACATAAATAAATTGCCGGTAAAATACTTATAAATATATAATATAAGTTATAAATGAATTATACCCAGATGTGGACTAAATTAAAAGATTATCACAGAATTGTCAATTCAATTGGAAGGGACGCTATTCAAACCCAAGAAATCTAGCCTAGCATTCAGAATCACTAACCTCATCAACAGGCATGGCAACTTATTACTATTGATAAAAAAAGTCATTAGTCATAAGGAGCCATTGAACATGCAAGCCATACTTTGTTTTCTGCGGCAGTTAATGGACGTGTCAAGTTTTTAATTATGCTAATTGAAGTGAACTGCATTTCTTGTTAACGACGCGTGGCGCCATCTACGTGCAGTTATGGCTGACTGCAAATAGGCAAACTCATTTTGGTAAGCGGTTAACCAGTTATGCAGTTCGAAAGTTGATTAATATTGTCGATATAAATATTTGATGGCATATATTAGTTGGAAATAAAACATATCGATGACATACTCGTATGTTATATTTAAAGAATATAATACTTCAAACAGTCTATGTTGAATATGAATAGTAAATTATTGAAATATACTTACAATGTTCACTCGGACAAAAATGCACGCAGAACCGTGCAAATCAAAGATTAATATGTGGGAGTAAAGTTCACTGAAATCACAAAATTGAAGACAGAAGTATTAAAAAAAAATTTACAAAGCTTCCTGTTTTACTTTCAAATTTATAATTTGATTTTTGATAAAGGATGTAAAATATATTTTTATAGCCTTTATTATTGCTAAAATATAATGAAACCGGTTTCAACTTGAATGACATGTTTTCGACATGGTTCCGCCGACTTCTTCGAACCTTTGCAGTTACGAAGGCAGTCTCTCTATGGCAGTCCTCTATCGCCTTTACCACGGGGAGTATTTTGAAGAGCTCTTTCAACTGATCCCACCTTCTACCTTCTTCTATGGTACAACACGTGCTGGCCTTGGAACCAACAGCTTTAAAGTGGTAGAAATACTTACTAGAATTAAACGGCTGAACCGTTTAATTCTAGTGTAATACCCTTTAATATGTACTTAGTGGAATAACGCTAATTATGATAGTTATAAAATAAACTTAAAATTTGATGACCTAATGGTGATTAAATGTAAAATACTAACAAGTAGTTAGAGCTTGGCCTATGTCCAGCAGTGGACTGTTCAAGGCTGTTGATGATGATGACTAACAAGTTTGAAACACTTACTAAAACGGACTTAGTACATTCAGAATATGAACAAAAAAGCTTGAGTATCAACTAACCAAGAAATTTGCTAGCATCGTCTTCCTAATCTTTTCCGACCACAGTTAAAGCTAATTTCGTTCATCATGTCACATCAAGCCGTGGATTAATTCTAGTTCATTAAACTCTTGGGATGGTCCTAACAGTTTTTATGATTGTCGATTAAACAATATCCTTGCTCGGTTCCGATTTAATATCACTTTTGGAATCACTTATTCGCTCCTTAGTTTAACCGTTGTTTTATCTTTTGTAGTTGAGTAGGAGTTATCTACGGTAATAAAGTTCACAATGAAGCGATATGTATGTCTAAAACTACTAAAAATCTGGAGATTTTAGTATGATTTGAGAGCTAATTTCTTTCAAAACTGAAGACAACGGCTAATTCTTAAAGGGAAGTCTTCCTAACAGAAATATTAATTTGAAATTACATTCAAATTTTCGCCATTTAAAACATAAGCCGTAGAAAATTGCAACTACTAGTCAGCTACCTGTATGTAATAATCAGATAAAAACGAAGAACTATACAAGTAACATTTAAAACTGGAATAGACTATGTAGGAAAGAGTGACCAATATTGAATCGTCGCTTAAATTGGACCTCTACTGTATTTCTACCAAAACGACCAATTTTTTGAAATTTGCTACCAAAAGGATTTGCCTCTTCAATATTGTTTACTCTACCCTAACATTGTTTGTCCACCGTCACCGTAACCGGGACTTCACCAAGATCGAGATTATTTCTGACCGAGATCACGTTGACGTGACGGGGATCGTTTGTTTGATCGTCGTGACTGTGGCAGTAAGCACGTTTATATATATTATTGTATTGCCGCCACTTCGGCTCGTCAAAATTTCGGGCCGTTCTAGTGGTAGCGCCGAACTAAGCAATATATCGGCGGGTGGGATGCCGGCGCGACGGCGCTCCGGTGACGGGCGTGCTGTGGACAAGCGGTCATTGTAAATGTATTTCTCACTAAATCGGCGCCGTCATCTCGTTGACGGTGATGTCCCGGTGACGTTGGCTGTCGGCAAACGGTGTAAGGCCATTTTCAATGACTTACCTTTGGTGAAAACTGGAAATAATCAAGATATTCTTTTCAATTTTTGAATATGATTAATTTAATACTTTGATTGACATGTAGTATACATGTAGTCAATTCTGTTTTGAATAACTTATCACTAGTTTAATCTGGAGATAGATTATTAAAAAAGTCCGTAAGTGACAAAGTCACTTATGAAGTTTAAAATTTGTAGTGAGTTAGGATCTTTATAATTACCATGTGAGTAACTTAAAGACACTTAATATCGAAATCACTTTGAGACTACCTGCTACTTTACTAAAGTTTACTACTAGACTATAGATTGCAGATATATCTTGTGATATTGTGTCTCATCTAATTTATACTCACTATGCACTCAAATGAGTAACTATACTGTATATAGGTTGGTTTATAAACGCTTTTATATAGTTGCTGTCATTAATGAAACATAAGAAATTGATAACGAATTAAGTAAAGCTATCATAATGTGTTAGTTGCCTTTCTACATAACCGAGTTATTCCATTTGATTTGATTAACTACTTTAAATGGACAATATACACACAATATCTCCGTAACTCTACAAGGAATTGAGATGTTATTCAATTCAATTAACCAAGATTCGACTAAGATGCAATTGTTATGCAAATATGTGTACTGACAGTCTATTGTCTGTTTGTTCGTTAAGTGGCTTTCACTTGGCCGCTAATTAATGGAATCTATATTCGGATAAGACGACTGTAGGGCTAGAAATCACTTCGATGTCCTTCTCAGAGTATTTCCTATAATCTTAGCAGTTTGTAATACACTATGCGTCCATGTGCCCTCGGGATTAGACGCCTTTGATTCCTGAGCGCATCCCAAGTCGATGAGAAATAGTTGTTAGTAGTAGCGGTTTATTCCATGTAACGTAGCTCAAGTATGCTTTTGTTAACTACAAATCGGGGTAGACCAATATCGAAGTTTGTTGTTAAGGAATATTTATTAACTAGTACTTACTCTATGAAGCTCTCAAGTTAAAACAAAAAACATTTGTAAAGTAATAACATAAAAACAGCGTTACTTTAAGCTTTATACCCTAAATGCCTTTTTATTTAAATGGCAAAAAAGAATTAAATTCCTGCTCAAAAACTTACTTATTTAAGACTACTTTTTCCGGATGCTGCAAAATTTTGGGAGTGATTTTACTGACATAAATTAACTTTAATTATTACTAAAAGTTACAATAAGAACAGCTTCAAGAAGGATAAAAATAAGAGCAGTTGGTTTGTTGTGTCAATTGCCGATAGACATTAAAGACAACATAACCGCTTGTCCGTGTTGTCCGTGTGGTGACGGATTAAGAATACAAAGTGTCACCACCCCTATTTATTCCATGGGTGTCGTAAGAGGCGACTAAAGGAACAAAATAAGCAGCTAACATCCTGCCAAGAGAAGGAAAACTTGAAACAAACCCTTTATCAACCCGTCTGGCCAGCGTGGTATAGTAGGCCAAAACTTCCTTTCAAAGGAGAGGCCTATGTCCAGCAGTGGACTGTTAAAGGCTGTTGATGATGATGATGAACCGCTTGTCATCTAAAGGTAATAAATTATTTCTCAATGGGGACCGATATATATTACTTAACAAATGCTATTTCATAAAAGATAATAGCTTTAATCTCCCAAATGGTAAATGTCACGAAATGATTTTGTGGTACATTTAATAACAACAACATTTGGGAGATTGAATTTAATCAGATCAAACCTTCATTTTACATATTTTGAGCTATTGATCTTCTGATGTATAAGAAACCGAGTATTGGAATATATTTGGGACAAATGTCTATTTTAATTTTTCTGTTTTTTATGAAAGTTTTTATTTATAAGTCTACACACTGAATCTACTGTGCTTGATAGAAAATATGAGTAGAATCCATATGCTGATAACACAGTATGGTGACCCGAACCACTTTTTCTGAATCTTTGGACTTGTGGTCTCTCGCTCAGCAAAGAAACAAAACAAAATGTATGTTATCGCTACAGGTACAACTTCTGTAAGATTGCAGTAACGTCGTGGTCGAGTCGGCCCATTCGTGTTGAAATGAGCATGGCTACATTATCTCGAAAAAAAAACCGTTTTATTTCAAAGCCTTTAATTTAATTTTTGCTTTAGAATTTATAATTCTGTTTACGCGGGAAAGCACAGATGTATTATTATTATATTAGTTAGCTCAGGCGGTGAATATGTGCTTTGAAATAATTAAAGACCTTGAAACAACAATTTAAATTTTTGAACAGTAATTGTGAGGTGTAAGGGTGAATGGTCTATATTGTATAGCATAATCACATTAGAGTATGTTTACAATGTGTAAGCGGAACGTGAAGTCTTAAACATAGCTATTAATATAAAGCTTCGGTGGGTGGAATTTTGATATAGAAGAACAATTGAGCCTTGTTTACTTGTACTTACATAATGAACTCTTATATAAAATGTGTATGATTATTTATGTTAACCATAATTCATCTCGTTATTCTCTAATCGGTGGGAATGATTTTATGAGAAAGAGGGAAACTGTGTAACAAGAAATAGGTATACTTCGTTTTAAAAACAAGTTTGAAATCATTTATAAAAATACAAATAGCATAATACTATTAAATTACAAACGTTAACACGTTTGTAATTTACCATCATCATCAACAGAGTTTAGCATTTCACCACTAGCCATAGATCTCTTTGTAGAAATGTGGGTTTGTCTTAACATTGTCGATGACGATAGTAAATAAAATGTTCATAATATTTTCACGAATTAGGTTTATGTAAAGTCATAACATACCGAATTGTAATGAATGTATTTGTCATTGGGAAATAGTCTGATGTGCTTACAAACTTGCGTTATTGACCTTTAACTTTTACTCAACTATGTTGAAGCCAAATGTTTGTGTGATTACATTAACGTTTAATCTTTGAAAACTAACACCGCCAACTACCGAAGGAACACTGTACACATGCAGTAACTAATGCTGTATCGCGATAAAGACATTTTCGCGCCAATTAGCATATACAAAACTGCTCTACATCAATCGTGGGGCATCATCTCGCCTGGTTGGAGGATCCTCCTTTTGTGTTGGGGAAACACGATACCTGTTCCTCTACCCAAGGCCTAATGTTTGTGTGATTGCGTTAACGCCTAAACTGAACCGACTTTAATGAGGTGTCAATGGATTCGCTATAATGACCCGGATGACGTAGGCTACTATTATATGAGTTTTATCAATTTTTTTATAGTTAGGTTGTAGTTTTTTAAACTTTTTACTTTTACTATTAGTTCAGTTCACCATTTTAAGGGTATTTTGAGTTCTATTTACCTCTGAAAGGGAAATAAATATTTCAAATAAAGTGTGCCATATATAAAGTTAATAGGTGTTTGAATGCAGCAGTACATTAACACACAACAACCTCGACGCAGTTTAAACAGCTTCGTAGATTTATGATACCATCAAATCATTTTCATGTATATTCAAATTACGGGCAGTTGACGCCAACCCTATACTAGTTTTGGGGCACTTTCCATCCATTACCGCCCACATTCATTGGATAGTCAATATCTCAGTGCGGTATGCAATCTCGCCGTAGGTGCAGTCCGCCGGGAATCGCTTGCATATCTGCCATCGACGCTTCTCTGTGTAGGTATGCTTAGCTCTTGTTCTAACAGCGTGAGCGCGAAGTGTATAAATTTCTGATGGCAGCTATTTCAAATGGAACACTCGAAGAGACTTAGCTAAGGAATGTCCTTAGGGTTTGACAGAATGTCTGTCCACCATTTTAAAAGTTATGCATAAAAAAATATTTGGCTGATACATTTTTTGTCGCCAAGTCTAAAATTAGCGGTAAGGATTCCCGGATACTTAAATTTAAATAAAAATTTAATATAATAAATACGAACAGTTATATGGGAATTTGTAATAATTAAAGTTAGAAACATCAACCAAGAAATAACCGCAAAACTGAAGCCGCAACAGCTAGTTATATGAAATTATAACCTCAATGTCTCGTAATCATACAGAAAGCATTCTAAAATGAGCTATGTCAATAATAACAGAGAAATAACATTAATACCTTGCATGTTTTTTTTTCATTTGGGTATGCCACTGTTAATGTGTTCACAATGACATTTAAAATTCCTTTTTACATTCCACTGATGTCTTAAGGTGCGTTTCCATTACAGCGACCTTCCCCTTTAGTTTCTCGCCGAATCTCTTTTTAAAATCGCTTACTGTCCTTGTATTCATGGCTGATATTTTGTTTCATTCACGTGACTTAAGAGTCAAGAGACGTTATTCTCTATTTGTTAGTATTATATATTCCTATGCGTTTGTATGATGTCAACTTGGCTAGGATGGCAGAGGTACGAAATGGACTTCGCGTTAATATGAATTGAACTCCAGCGTACGTCTTTGATGAACCTAGTATCGCGTGCTTATTATAATAATTAGTTTTCACGAGACGTTTAAGACGTTTTTGACTTGGCTTGACTATCCTGTATGCCAAGACAAAGTTCGTATAAAATAAATGTAGAATGTAGGATTATATGTTGTGTAAGACGGTAAGATTGCGTAATCACAACATGTCTTGCTAGTCACCAACCCGCACTCGGTCAGCGTGGGGACGTATGGCCTTAGCCCTTGAAGACCCGAGTCCAACAGTGGGACATTATGGGTTGTTGAATCTGTGTTTAATATACTCATATACAAATAAATAAGTGAAATTGAACTGTCTGTCTGTTTATTATATCAAATGAACAGTCTTTTAATAAATGTATCCGATTTTGTTCGGATTTTTACTGGCAAAAAGCTGATGACATAAGGAGGAACTTAGGCTATTTTTTTTAAAAACTAGATACGATCTGCTTTGTTACATGTGCTTTTTAAAAAAAAAAATGTTTTGGATATCTGACACACATCACCTAGTCCCAAACTAAGCAGAGCTTGTATTATAGTTACCAGACAATTGATATAATTACATATTTTATACTTTTATTTCTGTAAATACTTACATAATATACATAGAAAATACCCAAACTCCGAAACAAATATTTGTTGATCATACGAACGTTTGGTCCGACCCAGGAATCAAACCCGATACCTCTTGATCAGCAGCCGCATACGTGAACCGCTAGACCAACAATGTAGTGCACAACACTTTTTACACAATAACAGTGGGCAACACAGCGGGAATATAAAAACATGTTTATTACTGGTCTGACTAAATACTACATTACATACACTGATTTTTTTTTTTTATTATTTACATTGTTTTTTTTTAAAGGAAACACACTTTACAAATGAAACATTTTGTATTATTCGTTTTGTTTTCTACATTGCTACATTATAATTAAATATTATTTCGTACTTTCCATTCTTGGCATAATCGTTCCTGGCAGTGATGTGACTGCGGAAGATCGTTACAGCGAAATTAAATTCATTTACGAGTACCAGTAAACCGTATACAGTAACCTCAAAAGCTATATTACCTTGTCACATACAATTTGTACATATATCACCGGATTACTGTGATTGCATTCGATGCGGTTATCATCGTGCTGTACTGTAAACTGTTTTTATTACTTACATTTAAATGATTTTTAATTTCATTACAATGCACTGGAGTGGAAATCATAGTGATCTCTTATTTTATTAGTAATTCGAGTATTTGTATCGTGAATATCGTTTTTTGTCAGTGACTTTGTATTATCGTAACAATAACAATCGTAACATTAAGAGTTTTTTAGTACATTGGCAGTCTATATTTAAAAAAAGTCTTATTTGATATGGAACTTAATATGGAATAGGTAGTATAGTATACTTAATTTCAGACCTAGGACTAATTCAACCAGTTCCTGATAAAGTTACGGATAGTTATCTGTCATGTAATAATTCTAGTGAATAGATAAAAGTTAGTAATAAATAAATGGACAAGTATATTTGATGTACACATATAACACTATCTAAGACGTGTGTATCCCACTTCTGTAGCTATTTGATTAATAAGCTAATATTCGTCTGTCAGGGATATTCTAAGCAAGTAAATCTGGCCATTTATCTCTTTTGTATCATATTATACATTCTATATTTCGATTGTCAGATTAATAGATTGTATTAATTCTGTGATAGATATATATATCTCTAAATATTATTAGGTTTATTGCAATTATAAGAGAAATATTTAAATAAGAGTATTAATGTCTACAAGAGGGCATGACAGCAAATTTCAATGTTTAAAACCGTTATTCTGGAAAGGTTTTATTTCCAGAACAAAGGTATTAAAGATTGAAATTTCCATCAAAATAATGTACTTGCAAAGGAATCCAGGATAATACCTGTTAATATCAACGAAAGACTACGGATAAAGTTAAAATTAAAACAAAACAAATTCTAAAATCCACAGTTCTACAAATAAACCTACCACTTACCACAAATCATCATCCTTTATTTAAATAAAATAACATAAACAGTCTACTCTTTTCTACAAAAAGGTAGGTAAACTTCTCGTAATGCCCGAACCGGCTATGAATAACAGTGGTCGAAATTACGGTATTGTATTTCTTCTGAACGGTTCGGTAATAGGCATAAATATTGGTATCAGGAATCTATTACTGCCGGGCACATTGTCTGAACACCTGCCCGGGCGCGTATCGGTGCTGTGAGCAATATCCGCGGGCAACCCCGCATATATATCCATGATGTTTCAATTTATATTCATGATATTAGTAAGTCAGACGGAATATACGTCACATTTGATTCCCTTTGTTGGTTAAATAAATATAAAACGATGAAAATATTCGTGCACTTTACTGTAAGCGGGTTTTGGAAAATCTAAATACTTATACTTTGTTACAATGCAATAAGTTGTTTGGACACAATTTGGGGATAAGCTAGTGGGAGACAAGAAGAATTGCTAGTTTCCAAAATACTCTTAAAAGAGAAAAATAAGAACAAAGCAGGCATCTTCTCCAAGAGTAAAGTATGGACACAAAACAAATCTTAGCATATTTCATAAACAATATTATATTAAAGCGCTCATAACCAAGTTTTGAATTTAGTTGGCCTTCAGGTACCGTCAGGGTTGCGGAAGTCCGATGAAAAACTGATATTCAGATGAAATGGTAGATAGAACTAGTAGCCGACCCTAAAATTATATTGGGAATAATAAAAGCTAGGAAGATAAAATACTTGATTTAATATTACATACATAATGTGGTTGTTTAATTGAATAACATACATACTTACTTAAAAAACCCTACAACACCCCGAGATCAAACCCGAAACCCCTTGATCAGCAGACCGACGAGGTAGTTAGATATTACATTCGATTTCGATGTAAATAAATTAATTTGACGTTGTGAGATTTAGGAAAAATATAAGTGGGGCGAGGCTTAATCCTAAGTGAGAACACAAAAACGGTCCTACTTTGAAGTCTGACAAGATCACTTATGTATATTTATTTATACTTTGTACCTACAGATTTATTTCGTTTGATTCCAAAAATAGCTCTGAAGGTTGACACCGATTGTAAAAGCTTGGAAACGTTTCATCTCCTGGCCTTATGGACTCTTAGCCATTTACACTTTTTTTTGTTATGAAGAATTGTTTGTAATGATACAAACAACCTCTTCTCTTTTGCCATTGGCATTGATTTCATCCTACTCAAGACACTAAAGGAATTTTATAATGACCTCTTTTCCACAATGTTCAACTTAGACTTAAATATATATATATTCATCAAAACCTGATTTAGAATTATCTCAAGTTCTTATAAGCAGTTTGCGAGTGAGAATGTTATTCATGCAAAGGTCTTTATTTGATGGTGATTGATTGCTAACCATAATATGGGTGACTGATATGTATTTTTCAATCATGAAATCAAGAATCTCTGGTAAATCTGGTATTTACATCATACACGTTGTTATCCGTCACATTTGATCGTGTATAAATTAAACAATTAAAATTATATAGTACACTGACGCCAGATAATCTAAATGCTTCCATGCATAATCTAAAGGGCTATCATTGCGGTGAATCGGCATATATGAGAGCGATATTTAATGCATTTTTTATTCCACAAGTGATGAATATTTAAAAACGGTAGGCGGCCAAGTTATATTAGAGTAAAATGGATGGATATAAATTCATTGTTTTGACTTGTGTCAGTTGCTGTTTCGTTAGACGACACGCTGATAGACATTAACCAATAACAGGTACCTCAAATAAATGTTATGAGAGAAACATATATTTGAGTTATTCATTAGTGGCCATATCTAAAGATATAACTATACTGCACGTACCCTTTTTTCTTCGTTCTATTTAAATCTATCTAACGGTTAAAAGTATAAAGTGGAACTTGGACAAAAACCCATAAATTCGTCCATTAAAAATTTTGAAAATATGTAATCATCATCATCATCATTATGATGATAATGATAAAAAAGAAACAAATCGAGAAACAAATGTTTAAAGTGTACGTTTACTCGAGAAAATTATTTCAAATTGATTTTCATAATAATCAATTCAAAATGCTTTATTATTTTAAATTGATTACAAATATAAACATATTTTTTTGTTTTAACAATATTTTTTAGTGCGTTTTTTTTGCTTTATGTTCCCAAGTTATTCATCATAGGAATTTAACTTCTGATTTAAATTTACCTTTCTATTAAAAAAGTCCATTCTAAAGCCAATGTTGCAACGACTTGTTAATGAGAGTGCCTGTCTGTCACTTCGAGCTGTCACTGAGATAACTGCACTTTAATGTTTATTAAATTATGTAGAGGTAGACGATACGAAGCTGATATTTTTAAACTACTGCATAACTATAGAATTTTCTAAAATAGGAAACAGAATAAATTTGTAATTACTTTTATAAATTAACTGCGAAATTAAGGCTTTTCGCTACATTTTTTTAAAAGTAAAAAAGAAAAAGAAATCGTATGGACTTTTGAATCTAGTTCTAGTAAGCGTAATTTATTCTTCAGAAAAGTTTATCTTACGGATAGTTCAGATAGTTTTAGCATTAACATATTTGCTTAGTGAGGTACTCATAGCAAAATGTCATAACAATGTACTTAACATTGTTATCGCTGGATAATAATCGTAAAATTTTGTTGGGGTTGGCTTAAAAACATCAGAAGACAAGATTACGTAGCCAAAACCTTGTCTTGACAGTCGCCAACCCGCACTCGGCCAGAGTGGGGACGTATGACCTTAACTTTCTCCTGAGGGGAGATCCAAGCCCATCAGTGGAACTTTATTGGTTGTTGATGAATTTTAACGTTCTGCCTGGTTGGTGTAGTGATAAGCGTATGCGTGCTGATTAAGAGGTCTCGAGTTCAAATCCCGGGTCGGGCCAGAAGTGTTGTTGGGTTTTACTTACAGAAAATTCTTAATAACAGCCCGGAGTATAGAAGTTTGGCTATGGAAGTTGTGCGTCGGAGAGCACATTAAGCCATCGGTCCCGATTATCATGAACATCTATCGCAAACCTTATTGAGAAATCAGTGCTACGAAATATACTGACAACTTTTTTTTAACTAGTGGAAATCCTCTCGGACCGTCACCCCGCTGGGGTTTGCGGCGGGATGGTGAGTCGGACTCGACACGGTGTGCCCTCTTTGCGCCTCAATTTTAGGAGGAGTCCAGGGAACAAATCTCCTTCTGGACCCCTCACAGCGCCTGCCCGCACTACGCGGGCGCCATCTCCATAAACTCTCAAATTGGGCGACGTTCGGCACACACGGAAGCTGCTCCCTCGCGGCTGGCCTCTAAAGCCGATGGACGGTAAAACCCGTCCCGTCCATCTAGAAGGTTGCGACCGCGGTGAAACTGTCGCTACCGGCCATGGATGCGAATGACGGCCGGTAGCGAGAGATCCACTCCGATGACATATAATATGATATTTACTGACAACTAATCCAACCTTCGAATTTCAGTTCGCCTTAAGGGTTGCGGAGGTCCTATGATAGTTACTACGTGGAAAAACTGATATTCAGGTAAAACCGGTTGAACTAGTGGCCGCTCCCAAATTATCATGGGAATAAAAACTAGGAAGAAGAAAAAGATTCATTGTAATTTACTCTATCATTAATTAACAGCATTGTCGAAATAGAGACTTAAAAGTTAAATGTCTTACATACTATTGATTCGATTCCTTATTGAATTCTTACTAAATTAAACAACTTTAAAAACTTAAAGCCACACACGATCACGTCATTTATCGTGGCTTTATATGGCCGAAACCCGTTGAATTAATGCTAAATGATATTCCTGCACGCAATGACGCCCTTTATTTCTTTTTGATGGAGACGACGCTAATATGCCAGTCACATGAAATCTGATTCTTAAAATCTTAATTAATTGCAAGTTCTTTCTAGAGCTTAGTATGATATAAATCACTGCTGTAAACAAAGGTTTAATTGTAACTGTTCTTGTAAGTTTGTTTTCTTTTTTGTAATATTTAAATGAATATATTTTAAGTTATATTTTAAGTTTAGTTTTCTGGAATATAGAACTTTATCCGTATGTAGTTACATTAGCTTTCATAGTTCAAGCTCCGCTTAGTTTGAAGCTACGAGTATATGGCGTTGTGTGTTACATGTCCATAAATTATTTATACTTTCTACAGAATACATTTATAGATATGTGTCTACGACACAATCTGTGTCTATAATACCTTAAAATAGAGCTACTTGACCATTAGGAACACTCAAAATAAGGTTTAAAATGAATGTAAACAGTAAAAGTTTTACTAAGAAGATTCACGTACAATCCTCAGATAAAAAAAACTTTCAGTTATTGAGATTTCTATTAAGGGCTACTACTAACTGCAAAGTGCTAATACAGTGCTTCACTAAGGTATATTTTTGGCCTTACATAATGAGCAAATAAATTATTCGAAACGCGTATCCCTAATTACCAAGTATCCTCGTGATTTCGACTACTAATGATTCTAATAATGACTAACTAATTGATTAACTGACTGATGCGAATCTGATCTTGCTAATGCCGTGTAATTATGTTAGTAGTTTAAACTTTTTTTAAGTTATATTTTATTTTTATTTTATTTTATTTTATTTTATTTTATTCGGGGAGCTTACAGCCTAATTTACAATGTACATATAATATTGCTTATCTATATGCCAATTAAAAGCTTCCGCATGTAGAAAGAAGACAGTGCTGTAGAATATAAACCGACTGAAATCAACTGTATAATATAACAGATTCTTGAACAATTACTTTTACATTTAACATACTATTACTTGAACAATATTTCTGGTTCATGAGACATAAGACTTTTGATACTATTTTTACTATTATAGAACAAATCAATGTGATCAATATGGTTCAGCTCATTAAACAACCTGGAAACTCGCGGTAGGAAGCTATTATACCGATAATTACTGTGGCAAAGTGGCACATGGAATAGATTTTTGGAACGCAAATTTCTAGTGGGCACATTAAATTGAATTTTACAAAGTAAATCAGAACAATCCAGTTTGCTCTGCGCTATATTTGAAAGAAGGCAAATATCAGATACTTTTCTACGACAGTAAAGAGGTAAAAGATGAAGTTTGATGCATTGTTGTTCGTAATCAAGATGAGGTAATTTAAATTTAAAGCCCAAATATCGAATAAACCGTTTCTGAATTCTTTCTATGTTGTTACTGTAGATATTATAACAAGGATTCCAAATTTGACTACAGAACTCAAGGTGACTGCGTACATAGGCACAGTAAAGTATTTTTACTGTTTTCATATGCTTAAAAGGTCTGGAGACGCGAATTATGAAACCAAGTGCTCTGTACGCTCTGTCAATAATATGTTCGATGTGCTTATCAAACAGTAGTTTACCATCGTGCATAACTCCCAGGTCCCTAATTACGCTAGTCGACTGAAGTTCATAGTCCTTCAGCTTATATGGAAAAGTGAAAATGTTACGTTTCCGAGTAAAGGTGATGGAGAAACATTTGGATACATTTAAGTCCAATTTGTTACATTGACAATAGATGTCTAATCTATTCAAGTCTTCCTGGAGAAGTAACGCATCGGAAACATTATTAACAACGCGGAAAATTTTCATGTCGTCAGCAAACAATAGAAATTTAGAATTTAAAAAACAAGAGGCTATGTCGTTGATAAATAGGACAAAGAGGAGTGGCCCTAACAACGATCCTTGTGGAACGCCCGATGGGATATCTACCCAGTTGGAAGTACAGCCTTCCAGAACAACAGCTTGTGTTCTATCAGTGAGATATGATGCAAACCATTTCATAATATTTCCTCTTATACCCAAACCTGCCATTTTGAGCAATAAGATTCTGTGATCTATTTTATCAAATGCTTTAGTATAATCAGTATAAATTGCATCTATTTGATTATTGTTATCCATATTACTAGTTAAATACTCATTAAACATAACCAAGTTGGTGGTGGTTGATCTACCCTTGATAAAACCATGTTGTTCGGGAATAAGTTCACTTTTTAAACATTCATAAGTTTGGTCAAAAACTAATCGCTCAAAAACTTTAGCTAGGTGACAAAGTTTAGAGATGGGCCTGTAATTCACAACCTCATTTTATAATAGACATTTGATATGTGAGTACACAGAGAAAGTACTAAATTATATTTTCGTTCATAATTACGTAATTATTAATAGGTAAATGATATTAATACATACACTTATCATGAGAGTCACCGAATCACACCAAATGAAACCACCAGTAAGGATGGTGGCCTTCACTTCTGAATTCTGTTCATGCTTTCCATCAGGCAGGGCAGAGTCATTTTGGCAGCTAATATAAAAACAAAACAAAAAAAAACCAGCACGAAAATTCCCGTGAAATAATTTTTCCATGAGCGTATTTTATGTGACGCGTGACATCACTTACTAGTGATGTCACGCGTCACATACTACTGGCAACCGCAGTTATAAGGTGTATGAAATTAGCAAATGAATTGAAATATCCATGGGCTGTCTGTCCGGAAATAGCGGCTGTGGGCAGATAAATTGAATTATTGATGGAATGTCCTCGCGCCGGCCGGAACTTCCGGAGCCCGTCAATGGAAGTTCCGTCCGTGAAACTTTCAGATTGACGCGTCCGATATGGTCTAAATTTGTAACTAATCTAGTCCTACTCTGATCAGTTGACGTTAATTTAACTATAATTATATTTTTGAGTTAAATTTTAAAAACAAATTATTAATTTAATTTAATCTAATTAAATGATTTATTTTGAAAATTGGTACTTGTGCTATTCATTGTAGCGAAAGTGGGAACGTTCTACTCCGACTTAACTAATGTACAGGCGATAATATGCACTTTATAGAAATAGGTCAAAAACAATTCGCTCAAACTCGTCTAATCCAAATGACTCAGCAATAGACCCCTCTGTTCTGGGGGTAACACATATATCTAAAGGATATAGTAAAATATTGTGGCATTATTTGACGGTCTTTTAATTGGGAAATATAATATGTGATCGTCGTATGGAAATTTTTGTCTTTTATCATTTCTTTTTTCTAACGCCAATGTCCAGCTGTGGACTCTTAACTTCGGGATGATGAAAGGATTTTTCAGAGAAAGATATTTGATACATAGATTTAATTGTAAAGTTAATAAACGTGTAATTAATTACATATCACGTTAAAGTTCTACGTTTGATGGCGAGTTATGAGTCGGATATTATGGAATTAATATATAGATAACTATTTTCTATTAACATGACTATGACTATGAAATGTGTTGTATTTAATTACTTTGAGAGTCACAAAATACGACATTATCATTGTTATTTCAAATAATCTTTTCTCGAATACGAAAAGCTCTTAAAATTCATCATTACAGTATTATATCATAGCAGTCCACTGCTGGACATAGGCCTCTCTCATAAATACGACTGGCGGAGTGATAATATTTACAGTAAAACTAGAACGTAAATTTCTTTGAGATGTATAAACTTTTCGCTGAATGAGCTGAAATAAAAAAAAGTGCACAATTCCACTAAATAACCTTGGCAATAAGCCTTGAATATTTTAACCATTTCGTAAGCTTGTCCAGGCTTTGCTGTTTAAATATATTATGGCATTAAAGGACACTGACAGTTAGGTAAAAGCTGTAAATGTAAACTACGCTTCTATTCCCCTCATTAGAGCAGGCAGTATAGTTGATACTAAATTTAGTATAGCCGTCGAACTGTGTCAGCAGATCATAAACGGGTGGCTTAGTAGAGTGAACTCGGCGTGTTTAGTGTAGGTAATAAACCGTAGATCGAGGATTACAACAAAAAGGAAGGACTGGGACTATCGGACGTGGATCGCTCAGTTCGCATCGTCGGTCTTGCTCAAACGAACTTAGGGGCAGGCGTCCTTCGATGCTCAACACCTTTGTGCCCAACAACTTCAGCTCCATTGAACCGTGATTTGTAAAAGACTAATGATGTCCCATTTTACGTGATTTTGTATTTGTTCGCAGAAGCTTTGTGTTGCTCTATTGAAGTTGTGAAATCCCTATCTCTTTAAGAGTTACTATGCGCTTCATTAAATTTATTTACGTGTTGAATAGTAACTATAAGGTCTTTGATTTTGTAATACTTGTCAAAAATTTAAGAAACTGAACTTTGTCGTACAAAATACTACACTACACTCCTTCTACATTATAAGTGACAGGGTTTTCTTAGTTCATTTACTATTTAAAACAATTATGTATTATAATTAATGTCGCTTTATCCGGTTAGGTATGGTAATAGCTAAAGCTAATTTAAGCGTTCCAAGACCTCCCATCGGTGAAACGTTGAATACTAACACTGACAACGTCATTTTACGATAATTCCTGTAGAAAATTGCTATTAAGTGAGTATAATATGCCCTCTGGCTACATGTCTGCTCCATAAAGAATAATTTTAACGAGAAAGTAATCTTATCAAACTCAGTTCTAGTTGTAGCTTTAATTTGTACGTTCAATTTAAAGCATCTATCTTTGGTCGTCTCTCATCAAATCTTCATTCTATACTTCAATGTAAGAGTCACTATTGATTGATGTCAAGCTGTAATATCATAATTTAGTTTTCTGTTATTTAGTTTAATAACTGTTTCAGTCAACTATAATGGTGGTATATCGGTGCTTACTAACCAGGGCGGGCCTAATGAGCGGCTGTTGTAGTTTGACAGAGTGAATTAATATCGCGGCGTGATAGTTTCAGTAAATCGGGACTAGTTCGGGATGAGTCCGAGCGTAGGCTATTGAGGGGTAAGGCGGGACTGTCGGTATAAAACTATAGATACTCGTATTCAACATTATTGTCTTTAGTGTACAATTAGCTGAGCTAATAGTCCTTTTTGTGCTGGTTCTTGTTGCACAATTGTGAACTTTATGTGTCAGTACTAAGAATCATTTTGAAAGTTTTAACTTTACTAAACCAATTGTGTAGAATCTCTATTCATAAAACTTAAAGTTGTAACATAAAACATATCATAAATATCATCGTTCAAAATACATTAGTTTAATACATTATATAGCTAACATGTTGAGTTCAAAATCAAATATCTTTCTTGTGCTATGAATTTACCTTTTTAGCAATGAATCAAATCACGTTGCATACTTCACATAATTTTATATTCAGAGAAGCCTAACAGCGATAAATGGGAGATAAAAAAACCTAAACATAAATTATAATAAATATAGCAAGTCCTTATCAGACTATCCACCTTTACAAAACGTATAAAACTTTTATATCTAACCAGAATGAGTGCTGAACACCCATGTAGTAAGTGGTCCACAAGCACATCAATTACATGTAGCGCGAGTGGTACATTGGCGTAACAAAAGCATACCAACGTACCCTACTCTCGAGACCCGTACTTACTCTGGTACGAGTGTAGTATTCGTAGAGTCAGTCGTGCGATATATGCCTACAATTGTAAGTGCGTGCGATTTTCATTGTTCAAATTTCGATTTGTGAGTTTTCTAAATGGAATAGTTTGTTGTTCTGGAATCTTTTCAACGATAATATCAATTAATATTATTCAATATCTTAAAATAGCTCCAAAGAAGGGGTTACGACCCCAGTGATGAGAACACGATATAAAGAAGCGGAACACGAACTGCACAGAGGAGGGCACTGGACTAATTAGAACACGGATGTGTAGGTAGTTACAAATTATTGAACATCTTTCTTGCTAAAACATTTTTTTGATAGATGTTATTATTCTATTATACTACTACAGATACAAAGTAAACTAAGAAAATTGACCTGACGCGTCACGAACTATGACAGCGTAGTATTGCATGTTTCGAAGTAGCATCTATCTAGATTGATATCTAAAGTATACGTTACCTTGAACTTATTAGAATAAAGCGATAATAAAGTGTTACCGTAGAAATTATTTTTAACATAGAATGCCAAATAGATGAAAAAAAAGATACGCAAATAATCATTATACAATAGTAAAGGGAATCCTATACTAAATAAAAATGAAATAAACTTCAAAAATAAATTACCAGAAAGATGGCGATAGAAGTGATACGTCTGAAAGAAATTCTTGTTTAATCTTTGGTAACACTCCACCCCACAACGCTTATTGCTTGTACGATCGTATGCAGTTATTAACAAAGTCAATGTGTGGGAAGATGTGCATTGTGTGTGCGTATTTTTTTGCCTTTCAACAATAGGCTTGGTTTATTATTATAACATTACCTTGTTATTTACATTGAAATGCTTGCGTGAGTAGGTACTTGGTTCGTTTTTGTGTCGAGTTCCCCCTTTAAATTTTGTTTTGAAGACGTGCATCATATCTCTTTGTAACACTGACGTATTTAAGTTTCAGAGAGTCACTTGTAATCTCTAAATACCAAATAAATATCAAACATAATGAAAGAAAACACAGGTGTAATCTTAATTAAATAAAATGGGCCAAGTGCGTGTCAGGCCACGCATAGAATAGGGTTTCATACTCATCCATATTGACACGTGGATTTAAAATAATGTCCAATAGATAATTGTTATGTTTACTTATTAATTCGGTTTTTTTGCACGAAGTTTTCTAAGTAAGCGCATTTCACAAGTTAGACCTCTATAACTCCTAAACTAATGAAGTTAAAGTTTTTCTTCGAATTTCGTCATATGTACCATCATGTTTTTTTTGGATTTTTGGAGTAAGCCATTTAGCTTTTAGAGGGATTGGGGCACCCTGTTTTAACAAAAAATAAAGTAGAATAGCTCGCAAATGGATACTCTAATCAAAAACTTGTCTAACAATTTCTCTATTTTTTTAAAACACCTATCTAATGATACCCCACACAATGGGGTGACGCGAAAAAAAAGCATCCCTACTTTACGTGTAGGGGAGCTACACCAAACAAAATTATCCGCGATTTTATTCTCACTTTGTCGCTGTGATGAAAACACATATCCATGCCAAGTTTCATCTTTCTAGCACTAACCGTTTGGGCGGTAAATCGAGGACGGACGGACGGACATGACGATACTGAAAGGGTACTGAGTCATGAAATACGGAATCCTAAAATTCGATTGTTTCATTATATTCTTTTTTTTATTGTAGTTGTCCCGCGTAATTTTGATCCTTGTCTCAAATGGTATGAATAAGTGTACTGGTACCACTCTGCACTCTTAATCTGTCTGATGATTGTTTGAGGTGGACACTGAAACAGATAGAGATGTAGCAAATCTCTTTGACCGCAGTAGAAGATATAAATACAAAATATTCATTCGATTTAAGTGCACTGAAGCATACTATGTGTTAATTGCAAAACAGCTTCAAATAAAGATTATAAAATTGCTATTAAAATTTATCTACGAAATATGAACGTAAATAATCAGATCTCGTTGCTTACATCGTTCCACCATTAGTGTTGTAGTTTGTTGTGGCGTAGATAACATTCCCGTTTTACCACACAGTTTCTGTATCGATGTAGGTATACTGCAATTACACCTCAAAGATTTGTTAGTATCGCCTCCAGATGTGGTATACGCCATAAACGGAGGAAATCCTTTAAGTAATTTATGGTAGATATATTTTATGTCTATTTAGAACAAAATATTTGCTTCTAGTTATGAGGTAGGGAACCATTTTCTTGTAAATCATAACGAAGTAAGGAAGAATGTTGGCAGTATAGACTAGTCAGTCTAATTAATATTAAAATATATTCACAAAACTGTAATGTTACGAAATATCTACCCATCAAAATTATGTTTCAAATTATAATTAGAACCATAAAGACTTTTCATAGAAATAAGGGCAACTAAATTTAAAATAAATAATTTCTTTCATATCAAGTGCGATGCGGTATGGTATGATACATAGATTGTTACTTGTGGGCGTGGAAACTGGCAATGTGCCGTTTTTTAATATTGTAAATATAAAACTACTATAATATAGAGTAAAAATAAAATTATTTTTACTCTATATTATAGTAATATACTGATGATGCTTACCGCAACAGTGCTTATTGGAATCAGTCAATCTTATCCGAATATGTATACTCATATTAATTAGTTAAATACGCACCACGCGCTGTTTGTAAATATTCTTTATAAACCTTTAACAAATCAATTTGCAGGATAATAATACAGATTGAAAAATAAACTTTATTTAAAAGCTACCAACTTCATGAAATCCTACGTTGAGCATAAAATACCCGCAAACTGACCGCTACATAAACCAGAACTGGTGAGAATATGAACAATAATCTAATTTCATATGAATTAATGATTGCGGCGTAATTAGGTTTGGATAGATTTATGCTATTGTACCTTTAGTTGAATCATTCGATTGCTTTGGTGTCGGAGAACAACTGACTAAGTTTTTATTGATTAAATATCTACATACACTTATTACGTAGAACAAATATTTACTCGAAAATATGATTCGTGTTTGGTTATGGTTACATTTAGAGCATCCAGATAAATATAGATGGCCCGAGATTCCTCGACTCATAGTATCCGAGATGGGGTGCGGTTTTAGTCGGTTCGAGTCCGACATAGCCACCAATAGAGGCATCCGTGGGGATTTCCGTGAAACAAAGGGCATCCAGATGAAGGACAGCAGACTACATGCAAAAACGGGACAAGCTAGGGTTATGTATGAATTCTGTTTTTACTACTTCTGGTTGATTTTAAAGAATTTTCGAGTGACATTATAATCGATGATATCGCCTTTAGCTTACACCACGCTAATAAGAAGCGCTGTTCACGGCGCCACATCCCGTTCGCCCACGCGTACGCGTCGCGATCGCGGGCTTTCACAACCATGCTAGCGTACCACGGACTCTAGCGCCGACCTGAGTTATGCACAACACTAACAGCATCACCACAGACGGATTTATTAGCTACGATTGCTTTCCAGATCAAGTCATAGATTGGCAACCTGCCTTAGATCCAGAGGAAATTATTGTCATTCCAAGCACGGTAAACGAAAAACTATATAGAGACTTGTATAAATCTTCATCACATGTTCTTTATGTTTACTTTTTTATTATTTTATAATATTTCATGAACCATATCCTAACAATATCTTTAACTAAAAGCTTTTCTTGCTTTTATTCTATGTTAGAAGGCTAGTGTTCAAAATTCTTTAAGATAAGTATAGTATATATGTATATACAAAACATTTTTTAAACGTAGTTATTTTAAGTGGCTACTCAATTCACTGTATGCATTTTACAGGTCAATTAAGAGTTAATTAAGTGTTTACGATCAACACGAGTAAATGCGGAGGCTTCCCTTATTTTGTAGCAGGAGGTTGCGTGTGACAGACTTCAGTCAGCGCCGGCAAGCTGCGCGCGCGCACGTGTTAACCGCCATACACGACTAACGTAGACACAGCGCATTCTGTTTGTTTACTAACACAATACGATCGATCTATCGTGAGGAGAATCCGCTATTCACTCAATATTACCTTTATAGGCAATATATAGATTTAAAAAACCTTTATAATGCAACAAGCCACATATAAAAAAAAATGAATTTTTGTTAGTGAGATGTCGATGCCACGACTCGTAATAAGTCAGGGCCCGTTATAATATTTTTGTGTACATAAATCATTAATACATAATGTGACAGAGACTTTGTGGAGACTGTACTTTGGAGTGTTAATTGATAGTTTTGCGACATGAAGCCTTCAATGATTATTGTTTATGTTATCGCCCTGGCGATCGCCGTCAGTGGCGAGTTCAAAATACGCGGTAAAGTAAGAAAAAGATACACATCACATAGGCGGCATCGAGCTGTCCTGCCACCATGCAATTTCAATGAGACTATTGTCAATGACGAGTGGTCATTGATGGAAGCGATAGGAAAATCAAAGTTTATATTTACGGGTAAAGTCTTAAACGTGAGAAAGTTTCGGTCGGACGACCAATATACAAGAAAAAAATCTAATTTATACACAGTGTATCTTAGGAGATTGTTAAAGGGAAATATTAGTGAACTGAGAAATTTTGTTAAGTTAGAAGGTTCAGAAGATAGTTTGACCGGTTCTACGTTGATGGTAGAACGACCACGTGCGCAGGATTCGTGTTCACCAGCACCGCGGCCTTGGTTGTCAGCGATTTTTTTAAGTGACGGATCTTATGCTGATGCTGGCAGAGGGCCTTCTCCTAGGCTGAAGATATTGACGGATCCAATGCCATTAACTTTGTACCATTTGGATAGAGTTAATGCTGCTGTCAAAGGTACGTAACAGTACTAATAGCAAGTAAAATATAATACTAATATAAGCATTTTTTACAAGTTACTTAGGTTAACAGTTTGAATTAAGTTTGTTTATTAGTAGTAAAGTGTTTCATTATATCATACATGAAGTATAAATAAAAAAAGTGAAAATAATAGGAAATAGTATGATACTCTTATGTACTTCTTTTTTTTTAAATTTAAGCCTACCAAAGTGACTCTACTCTGCCAGATGGAAAGCATGAGCAGAATCCAGGAGTAGGGGCCATGGCCATACCATGGCGGCCAGGTTAGATAATTCTGCATCTTGCATTCATCATGGAGAATGGTGCAGAATGATTGGGCCTCCGGTCTCACACTCACCAGGGAAAGACGTGAACAAGAATGCTATCATTATTAGGATGGTCTTCTGTGTGAGGGTAGTACTGCGCCGGTCGAGCTGGCCCATTCATGCTGATATCAGCGTACTACTACCTACTGCGAATACAAACCACAAAATACTTACAGCAAATACTCAACAATAGTCACGGCTTTTTTAAATTAGCAAATTATCACGGTTGAAGCAAATGAACTGAGTCTAATTAATGAATTAGACTCTGTGTTAATTTCTTTTTTTCTCTGAATCAATTTACCTCCGAGTTTTTTTCTTAGAAAAAATGACAAGACAATCAAATTTAATGTGTTACATAGCTAAATAGATTGCCTACCTGTGGTACCAAGTAAGAAATAGTAAAAAAAACAATAACGAAATGAATGTAATACAATCGGTTTAAAGTCGTAGAAATTACAATAATGTGTGGGTGTTACATCCATAATGTACGTAAACATCTCGAAGGTATTAAAAGTTGATTTTGATCGACATCTTGACAACTGTTCGTTAAGTTAATGGAATGAATGCGATCGGAACGTTTGTGGCTTGGCCGGCTGTGCTTAACATAAACATAGCTTTGTGCCTACGAGGATCAATCAATGCATACATACCGACATTATTGTTAACACAAACTTGTTGCATATAATTAACTATTAGTAGTTAATGGTTTTTGTACTGATACATTTACTTATTATTATATTATGCTAAGATCACTAAATAAATATTGCTATTGAAAAATTATACAGAGTATTTACATTATGACGGCAAAATATCTCTTCACTGTAAATATTCCATTTTCAAACAACTTTCACGAAACGAGTGCTGCAAATTCCTATTTTATTCGTTACTCCAATATCTTTTGTACCTTTTATAAAAGAGGGCTGCCCAGTAAGAAAGAATGTAAATAATATTACGCTGAGATGCTCTTTAATTGAATTCGCAGTGGGTCACGAATAGACTTTATTCCGAGTCAAATACTCCGCAATAAATTTTATTGCGAAAGCCATTTTAACCTAAAAATTCCAAGAAGATCCAATTTAAGCCTAGTGTAATCCTGTGATGAGATGAGTATCGCGTCGTCTTCAGTCCACAGTCGTCGGCACGTCCCTGTGTCGTGGTGGGATCGCGTGGCTCGACCCTATCAGACGTCTCATCGTTCTCTGAGAGAAACATGTGACTCTTTGTTGTTATGTATCACTTCACCGTCGGCTTAGTTAGTGCCTTCCAAGTCATCCGAGTGCGACCACGTGATCTCTATCAGTCTGCAGGCCGCACGATCCGTGAGAATCCTGCTAGATAAACTAGGAGACTATTGATGTACTCGATTTAATCTGCTTCATTAGGTGTTTAAGGGTGGTATTGGAGTTAGCATGAGACTAAGTATTCAATACTGGTTTTTAAAGTACTTTCTGTCTAAGAAATCCGATGTGTAGTCGAATATCGTCGTTTGATTATCACTGTCGATATTCCGCTGAGCGTTTTCATATCTAAAGCTACCATCGTAGCAGGCGTAAAGAAAGTAAGGTATGAGTATATTTGTCACGATACCGATGTACCACACACGAAGCTGGCTTCTGATTGCACATTGCGTGCTTGTAATGACTATAAAATAAAATACTTTACACTAATAATGTGTTGGTAATATTCAGTAATTATTTTACTAACTTCAAGAATCCTGTATTTAAAGTTTTTAGTTTTACCTGTAGCGCCAGATTTTGGATTGATTTTTTAGGTTAAGTAATTTTGTACCAATAGTTTTATTTGCTACTATGTGAAACTCAGAGTTAAGCTGATGTATAATATTTATAATTAGTACGTTTTCTTTGGTTTTAGAGGCACGATGTGTGACGATTGTTTAATTTAGATTTAAAAATCGGTTTTCCAATAAAATGTTTATGTAAAATTGTGTTTGTCTAAAATATTATGATTTACTAATAGTTAGGACATATCTAACTTAAACAGTTTAATGTCTATAGAAAGATAGATGAAAAACTGTATTTTATGGTAATTTAATATTATCGGAAAGACAGATGTATTCTGAACAAATAATTATATTAAGCGTTTTCTAGTGGAGTTATAAAGTAAACATTTAAGCAAACTAGTCTATGAAAAATGTTACAAAATATAAAATGCGACGTTGAAGATTCGTCAAGAAAGCGAGCGAGGCGACTTGCCCGCCCACGCTCGTACCACTTTCCAAATACCTCGTGTAAGCGCTTGCAATCACCTATGTACGTGCGATGACGGTTAACAACATTTTTAAATCCAGTTTCAATATAAACTGATTCATTAAATTCTTTTCTTGAAAAAATGCAAACCAATACTTTAAGCAGCAGTTCACATTTTAGCTCAAAAGTTTTAGTTTATGTATCGCTAAACATCACATCATTAGGGACTTTAAATAAGTTTGATTACCCTGTGCCACTTTATACAAATAGTTATAAGGAAAATATTAGAAATGGGATATAATTTTTTGGACAAAAAACAAACAAACTGAGTGCTATAATTATAGGTACATATTTCGTTGTTAAAATTTCTAGTATGCAATGTGGAATATAGGAAAAGTTTATCTACTACTTGAGCTCACAATTTGTACATGAATATTCAGAGGTGCAACCGGGCGCCACTGCAGCGCATTCAGCAATAAGCGTTAACTTGTACATGTATTGCTCTATGCCTCTATCCTCTCTGTTATCTGGACAAAACGGTTATCGTTTAGTTACGTCACACTTTCGATATTCTTTTTAGATTGGATTAACTTTTCTACTACCAATTCCAGTTACCATTTTATTAAAAAGGATGACTTTTGCAGCAATGCAATCACGTCACGCGGACTATTTTTCTATTACTGTCCGTAAATTATTATTAGTTTTAGTAATTATGAGGCCATTCGTAGTCAAAATTTATCTGTATGTAGGTAGATGTTTGTTTATGTTGATGAAGGTTGTATCGAATTGCGAGGTCTCCCAGTCAACGCGTGAGGCTGCGCTAGCGCACGCGTCTCGGTGGCGCCAAAGCTGTCGCTTGCGCAACTTTGTGTTCGCCGCGTCTTTACGAGCTCCATCAAAAGTTTCTACGTGTCAACCACTAAAATGACTCCGATATCTATATGTAACGCAGAAGTAAAGTCACACTAAAACAACAAATATGAAGTTAACATTTTTAGTGTTATTATTTTATTGCTCTACGATAATTTATGCCCATTTCCGTATAAGGGGCGCTGTTAGGAAGCGGGATACGGTTAGCCGCAAGAAAGACATAAATGGCTCCAAATGTGTTTTAAACGAGACGATAACTAATGACTACGAAATTCTGTCGTCAGCCGTGTCTGAATCTAAATACATTTTCACCGCCAGGGTCTTGAGCGTGAAGAAGATAAAGCGCGTCACAAAACCACACACTAAGGTGTTTATGTTATATAAGCTATACATACGGTTAGTTATAAAGGGCAATATCGACGATCTGAGAAGTCACGTCGTTTCAGGAGACGAGCGTACTTTGAACGGAGCTTTAGTGTTTGTTGACTGGCTTCGGACGAACAAGTGTGCTTACAAACTGTATAGACATTCGTCAGGTATCTTTTTGAGTGACGGTTACTCTGAAGATACAAGCAACGGGAATAAGCGGCGACTTCGGTTGTTGAACGAGCCTCTTCCATTGTCGCTTTATGATTTGGATAGAGTAAATGCCGCTTTGAAAGGTAAATATTTACTAGCTTGTAAGATGTCGGCCTTTAAAGCCATCTATGCACATAAGTTATAAACTTATGTATGTTTATAGTTCTTGTACATTTTTATTCATACCTATACGCCTCTTCTATTTTTTATGTCGACGTGACTATGTTTTACGAAAGTATTAAAATGTTAAACTTTTGTAAACATTGAGAAACCCATTAAAAAGTACTTTTAGGTTTAATTCCACCACCTTAGTTGGTATTTTATGAACACTCGTAAAACCGTTTACATTACCACCTAAAACGTAGCAACTGTTTCCCCCATGATAAACGATGACGTCAGATAGCAAAAGGAAAATGTAACATTTAATAAGTACCTAACTACAACATAGTATCATTTCTTAACACTTTGGTAAATGTAGTCATGTCACTACATTTCCGTTTAGACTTTAGGTATATTTAAGTTAAAGAATACTTGCGTTGGCTGTTTGAACACACACACACTGATCATTTGAATTTGTTTTTGCATATGAGTCTACAATGTGTATGTGTGATGATTTCTCCCCTAGGTGCGGTCTGAGTTGTGAGGAAGGCTGAAGAATTAAAGTATTTCCATACTAAGTTTCATGGAAACCGGTACATTGTTGAAAACGTGAAAGCTTATCAGATAGAAAAACACAGTTACTTTAGAATTTAAAACACTCAACTAGGAAGTATATAAATTGATATAATTTAATTTCAAATTATCTTCCACAGTGTCTCGAAATAAAATAAAGTATTTCTCAGGCGCGGTTAGATTTAAGAAAAAAATTAAATAGACCATTTGCAGTTTCATTACGTGTCTATAGCGTGTGGGCGAGGGTCGAAAGTGCTATGCCATACAATTTACTCCGACTAGGACTAAGCTATAATGTCTTATGGCCTATTACCGATAAATTGTACCTATATGAGCTTATTTAATATTCCCTAAATAGTTGTGCTTTGGACATACATTAACGTATTTCTGCTCGGATAGACGCTGAATATGCACTACGTGAGATAGGACTAAAACTTCGTAGGTCTTATTAACAAATTTAAACTTACAATGTAATTAAAAATGACGTTGTAAATTAAATGACTGAATAGATGTTTATCACTATTTATATGTAAGTATAATATAGAATATATGCGTAAGATCCTTGTTCAAAAAAGACTATAGTTTGCTAACAGGTTTCTTGAGCATGTCACGTAATATTCTCCTCAATATTTTGCCGCTGGCAACCTTCGGAATTTCTTCTATGAAATGTACACCGCCTCGTAATTGTTTCCACGATGATACCTGGACATATAAAAATAATCTTATTATTATTTTTAATGAATGAAGCTAATAAGATGGACAAATATAATATGTTGTCATAATAGTTCTTTAATATTCATTTTTAAAATCCACTTCTAAACTTGCTGGGCTTAAAATTACAAAATCATCTAATATAATGTTTCCGAAAACTATTGCTCACTTTCATTTTTATTGTAGATTATCTTACTATGATCGAAATAAGTATTTGAAATAAATTCACGAGTTTAGTTAATGTAAGATTCGTATATTTTGGCTATGAACGTGACCATGAAATGTCGTTAGAAAGGTCCTATTTATATTTTCTTTGTATAACTATAATACAATAATCGATTCAGGATACATATACCAAGACTTACAGAAACTAAAAATCGTCATCAGTATTTGCCAATTATATTTGCCATATATTTACCTTACCGTATTTAAATTACCACTTTAAGTAACAATGGTGATATAAATGAGTGGGCGTTCGAAACTTTAATTTTTTTAATAATATAATAATAATATATATTTATTTTTACAAAAGATAAAACAATTTCCCTTAACCTATTACATAGTTTCATACAACATTAAAAAAGGATTAAACGCGAGGTATAAGAGGTTGTCGTTGACTGCTATACTAGTAATAACTGTGTTACAGCAGCCAGGAGTAAGTTGCTTATATAACGGCAATGTTTTCTAAGAAAGGATATCATAAACTTTTGTTTCCAAAGAATTAAAGTTACTCATTGGTACTTAATATTTTAATTGAAATTTTGATTAATTTAATATTTTAAGAGCTATATACCAAAATTTTAATTTACAATCACTTCTCAGAGTAATATGTCTTTCAAATGACCAAAGTTTGTTAAATTCGGGGTACATCCCACACATAAATTTTTTTGATTTACTTTCAGTTTTCGTACCAACCACTTCGTTTCATATGGTTATTGGCCAATACCTTGATAATTAATCTAACTGGCAAACTGACACATTTACAAGCTAATTGACTGATATCTGTCAGTCAGTTTAATAAATAAACCACCAATAAATTAGTTGCTCTAATTGGAGCTTTAGTTGCAAATAATAATTTATCGAATGGTTGTTAATAAAGTTCTAGTTAAAGTAAAAGAAAAAGTTGTGTTTTTTCTTCATACCTATAAACCTGAGGGTTTTAGAACTGAATTTAACTTTAAACAATGATTCTGTTTTATTTTTCACTTTAAGCTTACAGCTTTGAAGTTGAAAATAAGGAACCGTTTGTTGAAAGCTAAATACCGTTTATGAATAAGACATTTACTGATTAAAAATAAATAGCAACCGTGGGAGAGACATGGATCGGTATTTTGGACGGCTCGACAAAAGTGATAAGCCCGGTTTCCACCGCGAAACGGTAATCAGCGGGAAATGGTAAGCGGAACGGACTCCTTTGAAAGAAAATAGGTTTGCATTCCCACCAACAAAGAGCTTTGCCACTGCGAGCGGATAATGACAGAGCGGACTCGTCGGAGCGAGCTGAACGGAAAATGAGAAAAGAGAAATGAATAGTCAATTTCCACAGAGAGCGAGTTGGAGTTTTGAACTGGTTACGTGCGGTAGTATTTTGTAGTGTGAATTCGCGATGTTATTGAGTGAGGCGGAATCAAGTAAGGACAGTTAATCACTGGATTATGTATACCGAAAGAAAAAGTGTATATTATATATATATAAATATATATATTTTATTACATTAATGACTCCGGTCAAAGTCCGCAGCTCATTTTTACTCTTTTCGCCCTCGTTTTCATTTACACTCGACTCTTTGCTGCTGGAAACACATGTATGCAGTTTTGTATTGCGAGGTAAATGGAGTAATTAATGGGTCCGTTCCGCTCGCGGTGGAAACCGGGCTATAAGGCTTTATAGAAAACCGCTGAAAAACGATTTTTATTGCTTTTCACATAGTGAGTGAGATAGCCGGATGGATTTGTTTTCAGTTGTGGTATTGAATAGCAACCATTCGTGACTAGATTACAAAGCCGATTACTCCATCGTTGATAACTCTAAAGCCCAATATTTTGTTTTAAAAATGTTGAAAATATCTGAAGGTAGAGTTGTTTCAAAGATTTTGACATTATTAGATACATATTTCTAAGATATGCATTTGTAGTTGTAATTTTATAACTGCTTATTTCAAATCATATTACTAAGTAAATTTAATATCCTGTTATTATAAGTTGAAAATAAGAATTAATAAAGAATTAGACTGCCTTGTTGGTCTAGTGGTTAGCGTATGCGGCTGCTGATCAAGAGGTCTCGGGTTCGATTCCCGGGTCAGACCAAATATTTGTGTGAACCACAAATATTTGTTTCGGAGTCTGGGTGTTTTTCTATCTATAATATGTATGTATTTACAAAAAAAAAGTATGTTTATGTATTTATATCAGTTGTTTAGTACCCATAACACAAGCTCTGCTTACTTTGGGACTAGATGATGTTGTGTGTAAGATGTCCAAAATATTTATTATTTATTATTTATTATTATTATTAATTAAACTTTTATATCAATTAGTTTAAATTAAAAAGAATTCTAACCCAAAACTAAACCAAGAAATAGATGGCATCTCAAAAAAAGAGAAAATAATATTGTTATCGTAGGATGGTATGTAAATAGATTTTCTATAAATGTCATGAAATGTACTACATAGAAGTGAAAGAAACTCACCTTTCCAGCGACAAAATCAACAATCTCCTTCTCTGTGACATGAACTCCTGGTTTTTTAACGACGAAAGCTGTTGGCAGCTCACCAACTAAAGGATCTGGTTTACCCACCACACCAACATCTTTGACAGCTGGATGTTGGAGTAGTAGAGCTTCAAGCTCTGATGGAGACACCTGAAAATAAATTGTAGTGAATCAAATTCTCTTCAGAAATAAATAATTACGAGAATAGAATATAATTAACTTTATTCTATACTTGAATAATTATAGACAAATGAATTTATGGGTAGATAATAAATAGATAATACCAAGAATGAGATAGTAGTGTACTTACTTGTCCAGCCTTGTATTTAATTAATTCTTTAATTCTGTCGACAAAAAAGAAATAGCCTTCTTCATCATAGTAACAGATATCACCAGTCTTGAAGAATCCATCTTCATCTAAGTCGTCATTGATATTCTTTCCAATATAACCACCGAACAATGTAGGCCCTTTTATACGAACTTCACCTTCTTGATGAGGACCCAACGCCTTCCCAGTCTCGACATCTGCTATCTAAAACGAATAGAAAACGAATTTAAAGTTGTATAAATTAGACTAACATTTTGCTAACAACTATTTTGCTTGATAAGAGTAAGTGTCCTGAGTGAGTGTGTTGGCCCCCGCTCTTGTATTCTACTCATGATTTCCATTAAGAGAGCAGAGTAGAGGCACCTTGACCGGCATAAAAATGAAAAAAATCGATGTTATTTAGTAGGTACTTTGGTTATCGAGGTCTGATAGCAGTCACTGCTCATAAAATAAGGTGCAGTAAACTTAAAGTTTAGATCTAATGGCAGACCCTTTGTGAAGTAAATAAAAATTCAGCCATCTTGGAGTAAATTGAAAGCCGACTTTAGTTTGGTAATAAGTTCAGATGATGATTTAGTTATTATTATTTATGATGGAGATAGTACATCATGGTATTATCAGCTATTCCATTCAGCTCATGGGTGTCCTAAGAGCGAGTAAGATAGCTAGCTAGCTATACAAGAAAACATCACCGCGAACAGAAGGAACACTTAAAACAAACCCTATACCAGCCATATAAACCCGCGTGGAATAGTAGGCCAAAATCAGCTGACAAAAGAATAATCATTTTCTTTACGCCTGCTTTTTATGTCATATGTGCTGTAAGTTTAACATCAGTTTTGCGTTCGATATAAGTGATTATACCTATACTATACTATATAATATAATGTAATAGTTTACCTTAACTATATTTCCAAGTGCAACTCTACCCACACTCCCTTCTTTAAAATTGTTTGGTGATTCTTCAGTCAGAACTCCTGTAGACTCTGTCATACCATAGCCTTGGAGAATACGAGCTAAATTAGGGAACCTACAAATAAAACTGGTTATATTTCGATACAAAGTGTTGCCGCACTTAGAAAATATTCATTAAAACATAGGAGTCACATTAATCTGTAAAAAGGTTTAAATTTTTTATTGTACATAAACAAATTATTGGTCACTACATTTATATAAAAGCTCTCTCTCTCCACAATCTACATATATCATATCTATGGTTGTTACACATAACTTCATCTCTGTGACAACTGTCACAAGTATTATTTTAGAATTAATAATATGATCTGCATTGTAAGTGTTAAATTTTATATTAATATCTAATTATTATAAAACTAGCAGATAAGAATGAAAATACAAATAAAATCGCTTGTTCAAAGTTATATTACCGGTTTCACCATTTATTTATTTCCCTGCCTATAATAAATAATAATCCTAACGATTAGAACTGAGTTATTTTACGGGCGAACGATTTTCAAGCACTTCCTCTCCTTGGAATTGTAAAGAAAAAACCAAAACCTTAAGTTGGATTGTTGAGAGATCTCGAGAAAATAGCAGTAGGTAACATGGTGGAAAAAGTTTAATACCAAAAAAAAAAAATATACGGCTAACTACCAATTATTTAACTGCCGATAGAAGTGAAAACTAAGAACTCTTTGAATAAAAAATTTAAGTGTTATGACTCTTTATTGAAACGATTCAAAAAATACTCGAACAAAAACAGTATTTGAACAATGCACAGTGTATACAGATTGAACTTTTCACTAAATCCATTCAATTTCGCTTATAAAATATACACATCACTATACGTCTATGTATAGCTACAGATGCTATAAGCATGTCGGTAACGCGAACGCACGAGATTTCATCCATCCGAAAAGTGTCTAAGGCGCACAGTAAAATGCGCATGCGAACGTCATGAGTATGTAGGTGACGCGAACCCGTTAGGTTTTCCTCTACCAAAAGGTGCCCAAAGCGACTAAAGAAGTTTTCACTTCAAAAAACTTACTTAATAATAATAATAAAAACTTACTTCCGTTTCGCTTCAAGCATAACAGCCAAATCTAAAGGTGCCCCACCACAGTACATATATTCTACAGATGTAGTATCGTAATTCTGTATAATAGATGATTTCGTTAACATTACAACTAGTGGAGGTACAGCTAACAATAAGCCAGCCTGAAAAAAAGATTGAAACTTTATTTTATACTGTTGCGTGTGGTTAAAACCAATATTAAAGTGTTAAGAATAAAAAAAAGCTTTTATTGTTTCAGTGAGTTTTAGTAATAAATTGTGGGTATACATTAAAATTGTTCATTTGCATGGCAAATTGTGTGTTTAGAGGAATGACTGGTAAAATGGACAGATTGTGATTTAATGAGTCACAAAAGAACATGTGGGGCACGGTGTCGAATAGTAACTTAACAGTTTAAGATGTCCTAAATATTTATTAATTTATTTAATTATTCTGGTCAAGTGTACCAGAAACAGAAAGATACTTAAGGAGTAAGCACCATGCTCCCTGAAAGAATATCTAAGTGTGTGAATGGATACAAATGAGTGAGTCCCAGACCTCTTTACATGAGATAGGTCATATAAAACTATTTATAGATGAAGTATATGCTCCAGACACTTTCAAGGCAATCAACGATAGGAAAACTTTCAGAAAGAGTTGAATGAGTTAATCTCAAAAAGGAAAGAGAATGAAGAAGTTCTTTAAATTTGTGATTTTAATGCAAAGACAACTCATATCAAGCGCGTCGGGTAAGAAACTTATTTAGGTATGTTTGGAGAAAATACAGTAAATGATAACAGTCAAGAAAGAAGTAGGTATGTGTCAGAATCATCACTTTGTGACCAACATAGCATTAACCTACAAAGAGATTAATAAGTTTATATAGCAGAGAAGCAAAAAACGCTAATGGATTTCATTATTCTTGATATACTAAAAAGTTAAGTTACAAACGCGAGAGCATTTCGCGGTGTTAACGTCAGTGCCTATCGTTTCCTCCTTTTTTGGAAAATACATGGTCGGTTCAGGCATTAGCAGTACTGTGTTTTTGCATTAGTAACCGAGCTCCAAGGAATAAAAGTGGAAGTGTTTTTTGGAGGGACGGGTGTCGTATATCTCCAACACAAAGGGAGGATCCTACGACCAGGCGAGGTGATCGCGCCTGGCGTGCCGCTGCCCAATAGTTGATGTTGGGATGTTGTATATATGCTAATAGGCGCGAGAATTTCTCTATAGTGATTCAGGATTATCAGTTACACCGTATAGTTCAGTTCATTCCGTGTTTTCTTTGTGGTTCAGTGTTTCTTGACTACATGGCGCTGTTGTATATTTTCGTCGCGCTGTATAAGGAAGTCGCCACAGTGTTAAACGACGAAAGTATAAGAAAAGATTATGGAAAAAGGTTAAAGAGATACTTGAAAGTATTTTAAAGAAACATGAATGTGAGGATGACATTGAAGTATTATAAAGAAGACCTTTGTATGTAGCGAATCTTAGGTATGGTAGAATTAAAAAGCGGTCATCTACGGTGAACATTAATCGACCAAACTGTTGATGTTCTGGAAAAGCGTCCTGTGAAGAGCAGCAGGAATCTACGAGCATACCGCAACATACATACAGCAACCCTCTGGGAAATAGACGGTAGTTTATGTATGTATGTATGGATAGCAGAGGAATCCAAATAAAAAAATTTTAGTCCGATGAATAGAAATGACATCTTTTAAACATACATAAATAGTAGATACTTACCTTATGTGTAGCAATACATTGAAGATACTCTTCTTCTCTGAATTTTGACAAAAAAATTACTGTCCTATTGTTCTTAAGAAAATATAACGAGACCATGATACCAACTGTATTAGACCACGGTGCTATGGTCAAACATCTCAGGTCTTTGTTTACTTGACTGTAAAAGTAGATAATGTTTTAACATTCAAAAATACTGTATAAATGTACTTATTTGTTTGTACTAAAGTAAGTTAAAAATCCCATTTTTTGATTTATGTACTTTTATCTGAATTAAATCAATTATTTTATTTATTCGTTTTTCTAAAGTCGTCGATTTGGATATCTAAAGACTGTATATTAACTTTATTAAAGACTGTGAATCAAGCGCAATTGTTTTTGAATAAAAGATTTGTAATATTGAGTTATACTCAAGCACAAACCTTATACATGTAATTTGTTATATTGGCTGTTTTAAAAAAATAGGCGGAGTTAGTTTGTCTGCGCATCTTAGAGTCTAAATGCTATTGCGATCTGTTTTTCACGTTACGATTCATACATTCATTTAATATTTTTCAGACAGTGTGATAAAAAAAAATCTGATAAAAAGTGCAGTAAAATACTTGAATTAAATTTTTAGTTAAGGTTAAAAACCTTTAGGTTCATTGTTTTAGTTTCTAACCAATATTGTAGATACATTATAGATCATTTCATTATTACTTGAATTATACATATAAGTAGTTAATGTCTACCCGTTTTTTCAAAGTTTTTTTTTAGGAGTGGAATGATTAGTAAATAGTGATTTCGATTAGATATCTAACTATGTAATAGCATGGTCAAATAAATACAAAAGAAAACAGTCTTGATATTCATATCAAGTATTCGTATAGTATTATAGGAGTTTCTACGCAAATGTCATACATATTCATTGGCTATTTCAATGACCAAAGCAAGTATGTATACTTTTCCATTTTAAATGTACGAATTAACAGTATGACTATATCAGATAAGTAATGCTTGTCCTTTTCAAGCGATAATTTTAATGAAATTGTATAATTTTGGATCTTTTCTAGCACAGTTTCAATATGTAAAAAAATCGATAGTAAAAACTACACATTAATGTAATACTAATAGAAAATTAACTTACTCAGGTTGGCAACCAGCGGTGATTAAGTTGAGGTGTGTCAGTTTCACTCCTTTCGGAAGGCCCGTCGTGCCGGATGAATAAAGTATTAAAGCCGTTCGTGCCAACCCTATTAAATCAGCAACCTTTGTAAAATGTATTTTAATTATAAAGTTACAACTAAAATTTCATTATTATGTTGTCGCTACAAGATTAATGAATTCTTCTACGGTGTTGTTTAACAAATTAATTTATAACGACATAGGTACTACGACTTTAAATTATAGCGGTGATATTAAACATGAGATTTTATACGAAATGCATTGTTTCTAAGATATCTTTACTCATAAAAAAAAGCGGCCAAGTGCGAGTCAGACTCGCCGATGAAGGGTTCCGTATCAGCAAGTAACATCATATAAAAGTTCTTGTAGTTCGTTGTAACTTTCGTCGATGTTTTTATACTAGTGTATTGATTGGATGAAAGATAAATTGCGTGTTACGATTTATGACGTATTAAAAAAAAACTACTCACTAAATCTCGTTCAAACTAATTTTAGTAGGTAGTTTGCATGGTAATGTACAAACTTATATTTTTTTTTAGTTTTATCACTCTCTTATTTTAGAAGTTAGAAGGGGGGGGGGGGGGGACACATTTTTCCACTTTGGAAGTGTCTCTCGCGCAAACTATTCAGTTTAGAAAAAAATGATATTAGAAACCTCAACATCATTTTTGAACACCTATCTATAGATAGGTTTGATAAAAAAAAATTTTTGAGTTTCAGTTCCAAGTATGGGGACCCCCAAAATGTATTGTATTTTTTTTCTGTTTTTATGTAAAAATCTTAATGCGGTTCACAGAATACATCAACTGACCAAATTTTAACAGTATAGTTCTTATAGTTTTGGAAATAATTGGCTGTGACATACGGACGGACAAACAGACAGACAGACAGACTTGACGAATCTATAAGGGTTCCGATTTTTGCCATTTGGCTACGGAACCCTAAAAACTACAGGAAGTTTGACAACTAGTAAAGTAATTACACCGCAACTTACACCGCAACATCCTTTACTTTTGTCCCTTGAATTTCGAGAATATTAAATAAGTAATAGGATCGACCAAGTGGCGTGCAGTTGAAGAGGCCTATGTCCAGCAGTGGGCTGCGATAGGCTGATGATGATGAAGTAGGTAATTGATAGAAGACATCAATTGTTTACATAATATATTGAATTAGCTTTCGCCTGCGGCTCTACCCACGTTTTGCGTGTCGGTTGACGCGGTAAAAGTAGCCTATGTCTTTTCTCAGGGTCTAGACTATTTGTATACCAAGTTTCGTTTAAATCGGTTCAGCTGTTTTGTCGTATTTTCGCATGTATAATAACTTATGGCTGAGGATTCCGTTAAGGCTTTGATCAAAATAAGGAATTATTTGTTTCTTACCATTTGTATCAGTAGGTGGTTTGAAGTGCTCTACGTTAACATGTGTTCTAGAAAATTCGTCGAAATTAATTAGCTTGGGATCACTAACGGTGTTACCAAGTGCAAAGAATTTTTCTACAATGTTTGTATTGCGTATAACCTCATAATATTTTTTATAAGTATCAGGAGACATGAATACATATTTTGGTTTTGAAATATTTACGGAGTGTACCATTTCATCTGAAAAGAAACATGTACGTTACTTTATTAATAAACTCAAAAAGAATATAAAATTATTTGCGTTAATGTAAACAAATAGAACAAGATAAACAGAAGTTTCAGGTACCTTTACTTGTTGAATGAAAAGCTATTTTTTAACATCGGTCGGGAAAACTAACGTTCCTATTTATTTTAAAGGACATTTAAGAACTTAAATATTACTACATTTATTACCTCAAATGATAATAATATGGTATAAATATTACGACCAAACCACTCATAAGAAGATTGCCAATCTTTCATTCTCTAATTACATTTCCAAAAACGTATGTATCCAGAAAAACCAATAAAAAAAAAGGATAAGGGTTCAGCCACTAACTTCAATATATTAACTAGTGGTATTAGAAACGTGACTTTCATTTTAATTTATGTTCTGTTCATTAGAACATTCGCGTTTTACGAGATGTTGAAAGTAATTTATTTATTTTTTTTTATTTTTAAAAGACAACTCCCGCATTAGGAATATAAATTCCTGTGTAGCGGGGGACTTTACAAACATACATGAAACGGACACAAAGAACACCCAGACTCAGAACAACAAATTGGGAATCACACAAAGTGTTGTCCTACGTGGGATTTGAACCCACGACACTTGCCAACTAGGCCAACCGTGCAGTCTGTTTATTTTTAATTCTGTTTATTTTTTGTCATTTTGAAGCAGTCCATTAGTTAGACAAAATTTTCACGAATGCAAAATAATACGGGGTTACAAACTAGTCACAACACAAAATAGACTTACTTTTACTGTATCCTGAGTTGAGTAATGTTGCAGTGGCTCCACTACACCATATAGCTATTACGATTATTAAATATTCCATTCTATTTTCACTGCACACAGCGACCACATCATCACGTTTTACTCCTAATCTTATTAAAGCATCTGCTGTATTCACTATCCTTTGTACCATATCACCAAAAGTAATTGTCTCGCCTGTAGCCCCGTTGATCTTCAAAAAAAATATTACTAAATATACTTTACATTACCACACATTAAATCCAAGCAAAACACACTTGAATTAAGAAATCTTACCAAAGCGATTTTATCTTTATATTTGAACAGTCTATCTATATATAATTTCCCACAATTCATGTGAAAAGGAATCATAAAATTTTGATCTCCATAAATAATACCATTGATAATTTCAGGCATTTTGAATTTCACAATTTACGTGTGATGTACACAAAACTTCGAGTAATATAGACCAATGTATCGTTTACCAAATAACTTGATCTACGTGGGAGATAAACGTCGTGGCCTTCAGAGATAAAGGGGATTTAGACTCGTCATGATTATATAATCTACATACATATGTTATATGTTGATAACTGACGTTACAAGTTTACGTTTATTATCAAAATAAATGGGGTTCATAACACTACTCAGGGTGTAACTTGAGCTATAAAAGTTTCTAGTTGGACAAGTAAATCTATTGGACTCAAATCTGGGGGTGTTGCTGTTGTTATTTTAGAATTGATAAGTTATACTATTTTTATACCAACTATATATTTAACACAAAGGTTAGTCTTATATTTAGAATTCTAGTGTCACAATGTTAGTTACCATACGCCTCCGAAACGGCTGGACCGATTTGTATGAAAATTTGTGTGCATATCGGGTAGGTCTATGAATCGGCTAACATCTATTTTTCATACGCCTAGGATGCGACCGAAGACGCGGGTATCAGCTAGTATTAATGTTATATTTTAAATCAGGTCGAAATTGCCTTAATTTTTTTTATTCTAAACTCAATACCAAATGTATTAGTTGGAGGAAATTAAATATGTAAGCTACGATTTACTAAATTGAACGTTAAACATTAATTAGAACGAAGGGTTGATTGGGTTGAAGCCACAGAACGTATTAGATGGGTCGGCAAGCACTTTGCAAAGGGCTGGCACTACACGATTACAATTTATTCGTTTCTATTCAAAACGATATCTAAAATATAAGTTTCAAAAACTCATTAAAATTGATTATTTTAAATGAACTGTAAAAGGTAAATTATAATTTTATTTATCTTAAAGAGATCTTATCTATTAAAAGTTGCAGTGTTGAACAATTGTAAATGCTGAATACGCTTGTACTTGCGAAAACAGTGTCGTAATAATATATTGTGTGAAAGTTTAAAATTTAAAGAAAGTGTGAAAATAAACATACTATGTTTATTTTCACAGCAGCTTTGGAGCTGGCAACACCGTTACCTGTGCAATGTCTACGTTATTTAAAAACTTGTAAAAAAAATATTAATTGTTGTAAAGTCTGTGAAAGAAACAAAGTTTGTAATTGCGAACATTATTTTATCCAAGTGTCATTGCTGGGAAGAACTTTGTGGCAGTGATTGAAGAAAAACTAAGAAGGTTAGCAATACACCACTAAAACACTGATTGGGTTTTGAATGTTGTATGTGCACTAAAACAAAATAACAACAATTTTCTGATGATACAACTCGGGCGAAGTGACATTGTTTGATGCAGCCTTGTTTTCGGGAATTACAATTTCAATTAACAAAATAGACGTTGTGAAAAAAATATTTTTAAATTGGCCGACCCCAGCGCCAATAGTGGCGAGTAGCCGAACTTATTGTCATAGACTACTGATCATTTGTCTATGGTAGTCACCTATAGTCGGGTGACTTTGGCCATTTTACCAATACCATCAAGCACAAAATACCAGACCTACATTTGTGGACGAATGTAACAGAATAAAACGCGTCTTATTTTATGTAAATCATTAAAATTATAGATTACAGTTTTAAATGTATTGGGTCATCCAATCCATCGGATGAAGTCAGAGTCATCAACTTTTAATAAATTATTGAGAGAGCTTACCTACCTACCTCTAGTAATTTATACTTATACATATATCTACTCGGTCCTGTTGCATTAAACTTGTATTAAATAGAATACTATGTCCGTAAAGCGTACTCCGCCTAATAAAAGCAAACACGATCCAATTGCTGTGACGTCGACGGATCAGTCGAGTTCTGTTCCGGACATGACTCGGGCTGTGAGTGACCCGGAATTTATCAACATAACTGCACGCCATAAGCGCCCGAGGCTAGACGATTCTTCTATTGATCAATTAGAGGAATTTAAACTTGAAATTAAGCAAATGTTGATGTCATGGAAGCAGGACCATGATGATGCAGTGGCGAGGATGATGGCGGAGCAGACTTCACTTGTCACAAAACTGGTTTCTGAAGTGGCTGAGTTGAAGATGCAGAATCTACAGTTTCAAAAGAATAATAGTGAGATTGAAAAATCCATTAATACTACCAGTGAAATGTATGACGATATGAGGAATCAGGTGAAAGTGCTGCAGGATGAGTGTAGAGAACACAAGAAGTATACAGAGTCTCTAGAAAAGACCCTAAGAGATCTCCAATACAAGACGCGATCCTCTACAGTGGAGGTTCGCAATATACCTTCACAGCCCAATGAGACGACTACAGATCTCACAAAAATTATTACAAATATCGGTAATGTTGTCGAGTTTCCTATATCCCCTACAAGTATCCGAGACATATATCGTATTCCGGGTAGCTCGCCCAACAGGGTGATTGTGGCTGAGTTTACAAGCGTACAGGTCAAGACTGAACTGATCTCCTGTGTTCGAGGATTTAATAATAAGTACCCAAATCGAGACGATAAGCTTAATTCGCAGCTGTTGGGACTTCCTGGACAGAAATTACCCGTATTCGTGGACGAGCACCTAAATCAATCTGGAAAGAAACTTTTTTATTTAGCTCGGCAGTTTGCAAGGCAGTTTGACTATAGGTTTTGCTGGTCTGCTAATGGCAACATCTTCCTACGCAAGCAACTGGGACATAAACAAATACTTATTAAATCTGAAACTACCCTACAAGAGTTGAAAAAAAGCAAATGACTATCGTCGGTATTGATGTCATTAATTAACTTATTCTGTCAATTTTCAATTTTTTGCATGTACAATGTTCTCTTCTTCTTTATACTGCATGACATATCTTCACATATAATGTTTTTAATGTTAAAATTTATCAACACTTACAGTATTATACAATTCAAACTAACACAACTCCAATCTACACACACGTATATTTCTTACCATACAATCAAAATTACACTTACACACACCATAGGACATAACTCCAACATTTTAATTACACCTAATCCTGTTTTAAAAACCTATTTGCTTGCTCAGGTGCGACTGTCTTGTATTTTTGGTTTTTCTATATGCTACAACATTGAGTGTTGCTCATTTTACAAATGGCTAATGTGGTTAAAAATATTATGACTGACTTAGACGACATTGAAATCGCAAGGGCCCATTCGTGTATTCCGGAAGATTGCAATAAGTATTTTGTTGCTTTGAATGGATCCACTACTATTCTTCATCTCAATATACGTAGCATAGCAAAGAATTTTGACGAACTATTAGCATTACTTTTAATAATTAAAGTTAATTGCGACGTGATTGTATTGAGTGAGTGTTGGCTTAGCAAAATCATAGACTTACCCATTTTGGAGGGCTATAGTTCTTACTATACGAAGCAGACAAAAAATCAAAACGATGGTGTAGTTTTATACATTAAAAATGTAATCCAACACAAAGTAGAAGAGCCTGTTTTTATGAATGGAAACTGTCTCACCTGTCAAATTAATAATGAATTAGCAATAATAGCTATATACCGATCCCCTTCATACAATACAAAGCTAGGGCATGAACTCTTTCTACAAAGTCTGGACAACGTATTTACCTCCCTTAATAAGTACAAAAATATATGTCTCATTGGTGACGCCAACATAGATATCGCACCCTCCAATATAAATGAATGGTCAGCTAATTATTTAACCCTAAGTGCCAGTCATGGCCTTTTACCTGCTCATCATTTTCCGACAAGAATAAAATCCTGTATTGACCACGTTATCCTGAAAACCAATAAAACTACAACTGTACTTATCTTAGATTCTCACATAACCGATCACCTTCCAATACTTGTAAAAATTGATGACACCAAACCGCTAAAACAAACTGTACCCGCTCACAAAATTTCTAAGATAGATTACCCAAGTATAAAAATAGATATAGAACAGCAAGATTTTTCCGAAGTCTTGAGTACAGATGACCCTAACGTTGCTTCCTCCACTTTGATAACCATAATTCAAAATGTTATTGATGTACACACCAAAGTCATTGAAGTTCCTAAAGTGAACAGAAACCTTAAACCGTGGATCACCCCTGGCTTACTCAGGTGTATTCGTCACCGCGATGGACTACACAAAAATGCACGGGCATCACCTGATAATATAATCCTGCAAACAACCTACAAAAGGTATCGAAATCATTGCAATGACCTTCTCAGAAAACTTAAAACATCACATGACAAACACGAACTAAATAAATCAAAACATAATCCTAAAGTACTATGGAATAAAATAAAAGAAATCACAAACACAAAAAAGGTATGTGCAGCCCCTATAGAATTGCTGAATACTAAATCAAGTCCAAAGGCGTCAATTAACAGCACATGCCATTACTTTGCTACAATAGGAGCTGAACTGGCATCTAAGATTCCTGCAATTTCGCAACAGCCTTTTAAACAAAGTTCTTCTAGTAATTCCTTTGTTATCCTCGAGGTGGACGAATCAGAGGTGGAGTCCACCATCATGAACCTTAAGCTGGATAGCGCAACTGGTTGGGATGGAATACCGTCAACCCTACTAAAGGTCTGCCGTAACACTCTTGTCCCTTTAATAACGCACATTATTAATATTTCCATTGCCAAGGGAGTGTTCCCAGAGCCGTTCAGGAGAGCCCTTGTTCACCCTGTATACAAGGGTGGAACCAGAGACTGTGTCAGCAATTATAGACCCATATCGGTACTCTCAGCTCTCTCCAAAGTAATGGAAAAGCTAATTAACGGTAGATTATTAAATTATTTAAGCAGGTACAATATTATAGCAGCCAACCAGTATGGGTTTAAGAAAGGTATTTCTACCGAGGACGCGGTTGTTGATCTAACTCAGTGTGTATCGGAAAAACTTGATGAGCAACTAAAGTGCGTCGGTATCTTCTTAGATCTACAAAAGGCGTTTGATACAGTCTCTGTTCCCACCCTTGTTAACAAATTAGAGTCAATTGGTATTCGTGGTAAAGCTCTTGAACTCTTAAAAGATTACCTTCAAAGCCGAAAACTGGTAGTTAAAATCAACTCATGTCTAAGTGACGAAGAAACTGTGACATACGGAGTCCCACAGGGCAGCGTGTTAGGACCAACACTTTTCCAAATATACATAAATGACCTATGCATGCTGCCGCTATATAAATCACAAATATTCACGTATGCTGATGACACTGCGATTGTGGTCTTTGGTACTACTTGGAGCGAGGTACAGAATGTTGCAGAACAGTCCCTTAAAACTATTATGAACTGGTTGCAATCCAACCTACTCACCCTAAACCTGGCCAAAACACAATTCATTCCTTTTCACATGAATAGTAGGAATAAAGCTCCACCAAAATTTGTAATCACAGCGCACACGTGCTTAGACTTCAGTTCTTGCTCATGTACGATCCTTACCCGTGTTGCCCACACGAAGTACCTGGGTGTAGAGATTGATGAGGGATTGAAATGGTATAATCAGGTGGATAACATTGCTTCAAAAGTAAGAAGTCTTATTTATATTTTTAAATCTCTGAGACGTTGCGCCGACACTGGCATACTAAAAATCGTTTATCTTTCTCTCTGTCAGTCCATTATAGGCTACTGCATTCCGGTATGGGGAGGAGCTGCTAAAACCAAGTTTATTATCGTGGAGCGAGCTCAAAGGGCTGTCCTTAAGGTGATGCTTGGAAGACCATTTAGATACCCGACTACTGAGCTATATGCTGACTGCAGATTGCTGACTGTGAGACAGCTATTCATCCTTCGAGCCGCTCTTAGAAAACATAAAACAATTCCCCCACCTGACCTTACACAGCGCAGAGCAAAAAACTTATGCACAACTGTACGCCATAGAACTGCATTCGCGGGGCGTCAGTTTAACGTTTTAAGTGCAACAATTTACAAAAACATTTGTAAAGCCATTCAGATAGCTGAGTTAAATCATCATAAAGTTAAAATTAAAATACAGGGTTGGCTACATGATCAGGACTATGCTAGGACAGAGGAACTACTACATCTCCAGCAGTAGGTCTGTTAGTTGCAATTGCAAGTGCACATACACTACATACACACCTCCAAACACACCCATACATTTCATATAATATACACAGCCTCACCATCACATTCACAATCAATCACACACACATACATATTTCTATTCTTACTCACACACACATACATACTACTACTTAGTAATAATATTACGGTATGTTTTTTAAATTGTGATATCAACAATTATATTTCTGTAATGATAAAAGACAACATACAGTGACAGCAGAGCACTGGCTCCTAAGTCACAGGATTACCTAGTTTAGGAGTCAGGGTTTACCTTATTTGTATAACCTTTAGCTAATAATTTGTGTATCCTAGTTTTTAAGCAATTTGAAAGGTGTTTGTATGAATAAAGATTTTTATTATTATTATTATGTCGATATTTCTTTATTATACTTACGATTATGAAAACGTACAAGATAACGTAATAAGTCATTAATACTTGCATAATATATGAGAAAGCATTAAAAAATGTTTTGTTATAGGTACATAGGCAGTACCCATATTTTGCCTAATCCAACAATATCCTGTACTTTTGTCGACGTAAATACATAAAAAAAATATACTTTTTTACATCGAATTGAGAACCTCCTCCTTTTTCATCTCTCTTCTTTCGTTCTCTCTTTTTTAACAACTCATAGTATTTTTGTAGAACTACAGTTAAGTAATAAACTCCGTAGTGCCTTTTATGTTTTCAATAACTGGCATTTTTATCTGTGATGTAATAATACATAATATACTCATATCCATAGATATCTATGATAAAAACAATATTATGTATCGTCTCATATCAGCGGCTTAAGATAAGCTCGGTGCATCGTCAGAGCGATTATTATGAATACCTGTAGGGGTGATAATAAATAAATAAAGTACTCATGTGAAGTAAGTTTTTTTATTTGTTTATTACAAGCTGTAATATTCTTTATGTATATCTTGAAACTAATATTATAATCAGTAAAGGAATTATAGTATGGGCTTCATGCATATTTATATCGGAACATATCGGAATATAACAATAAGTATGAAAGGAATCAATAATAACAAGAACAATATAATATTCTGTTTTAAGAAAAAGACGATTGTTCATTTAAAATTGAACAAAAATTGAGTGTTGACAATTTATTCATGAACTTATTCATCATACAAACTATTCCTCTTCATTGATGATTTCTGAAATAGCTATGTTACTTATATATATCCACTTAGCGTGGCGACGCATTAAGTTAAGACGCGTCGCCACGCAAACAGCCGGTCAGAATCGACATTAGATGTTTCACCTCAAAAACTTTCATCTATGTATAATAACAACGAAAAAAAGGCTTGTACTTTAAGCATTCATGAAACCATACGTTACTTTATACAACATGAATAAATTAGGTGTCGTATTTCCAGTTCAGGTCTCGTGCAGTTTATCTCGTTCGATGCAATACTGTTGTAATAACATAAGAAACCATTAAAATCTACATGTTGGAAAACGCTTTTAGTTTAACTTGATCTAAATTATTCGTCACGAATATTCACGTTAGACTTAAGTATCTGTATTCAGAGTAGTGCACACGTGCGTATGATTATAATCCTTGTACAGAACATATAGGCCGCGCATGCGCTGATTAATTATTGACGCGTCTTAGCATATAGATAGGCATTGCCTCGGCTCTCTTGCCAGCTCTAATTCATATGTTAATTTAGATTAGGGATAATACTAAGATAAACTTCTTTGAAATCTTATTCGTAAATAATTGAATTGCTTAATATCAATGGAGATGATTGAGGAGCTGATAGATGCTTTAGTAGTCTTGTAAGCTGAGATGGAGTGAAAACTGACTTTAAAAACAATAATTACGTAATGGTGACTTTGAATTTATATATACAAGGTTAATCAGGAATCGTAGGCCAAAGTCTACTTTCTAGGGAGAGGCTTATCTCCAGCTAGTAAACTGCTAAAGGCTGTTGAATGACGATGATGAGATAGAAATTTGATATTACAAACACTTGAACTTCCTGATGTTTTGACCAAATTACACAAGATAAATTTTCAAGCAACGCCACTGAAGATATCAAAAAACTTCACTTTAGCACACGAAAAATGCCGAAAGTCGGCTAAAGGTTTCAAGTTTCTTTTATGTCTTTCTGATGAGACTTTATAAAAGTTCAACTGCTTATCATATTATAACAAGCAGTAACCTAAGCATGTTGATTTAGAGGTTACTTGTTTAAATGTATTTCCAAATAATATAATATCTATTAATATTGGCAAGAATTTCTTAAATTACTTTTGGAAAAGATATCTCCCGCATTGGAATAAATATCCTGTGTAGATTTTACAAACATACATGAAACGAACACCAAGACTTAGAGCTACGATTTGTTGGATCCAACTTTTGCCGCACCGCACGATAAGGACGACCCCAGGGGTCACGATCGAGACTCTCCAGCATCTCCTCTATACTAACATCCTGGGCGCAAAAACCCAAACTAGACCACCCACTAGATGTTCATGACAACCGGGGCCGACGGCTTAACGTGCTCTCCGAGGCACGGGTGTGTATCACCGCTCAACTTCCATACTCCGGGCTGTTATTCAGAGCCTCCTGTAAGAAAAACCCAACAACACATTTGACCCTACCCAGGATTTGATACTGAGATCTCTTGATTAGCAGTTGCAAGCGCTAACCACTAGACCAACGAGGTAGTCTCTCTCTCCCTCAGTCCATGTAAAAAAACTATGAATATTAAAATTATGTCTAGGTATTTCAGTCGCCACCTATCATATCATAAACAATAGGTATTAAGATTATTCAGTGATATATCTGCATTATCTTATACATCAGCTATTTCATAGTTACCTACTTATTATTTTGCTCTTCACTAATATTAGTGATTAGATAAGGATGGATCAAAGAATATGTTTACAAATTCCTCTTGTACTTTTATTTGTTTTCATATTTAAAATTACAACTATATCTAATGAATTTATTGAATCTGTTGATAAATAATGTAATAAATATGTTTAATGTTTTGTTTGTCGGTTTGAACGAGACGTCAAAGGTGGTAGAGTAAATAATAAATTTATTTCATCTATTAGGCTGAATCACGAAGATTCAAAGAATTTTAGAGTATGTTAGTTAGTAGTAGTATGCAAAATATATATTTATATAAATATATATTTACAAAATTATATATATTATGTCATATATGTAAACTTATCTAGAAGTAGAATTGTATATTTAACGAATACTAATCATATTGGTCTAAGATACTACAAGTTACAATAAAACATTCAAAACAAAGTACTTACTAGTATTTGGTAACGAGGAATATAAATAAATAAATGAAATATTTCGGACATCTTACACACAATGCCATCTAGTCCCAAATTAAGCAAAGCTTGTACTATACCTGCTTGGGGCTATGACAACTGATATAAATACATATTTACTTTTTATTGGAAATACAAACATATTATACATTGAACATACCGAAATTTCAAAAAAATAATTTGTAGATCATACAAACTTTTGATCCGACCCGGGAATCGTACCCGTCTCGGGTTCCGTTTTGGAGTACTAACCACCAATCAAGAGTAATGATGCGATAGGAAAATGCATAAAAACTTGAAAACTCCCGTTTTCCTAAATATAAGACCAATCCAGATCGCTTTTCACCGTTTCTGAGATCACATCTGAGATCTAATGAATATATATGTATATAAATAAGAATTGTTCGTTTAAAGATATTAAATGTTCCCGGTTGTTGTAGAGAGCTTTGGAGAAGTCTAAGTCATCTTGTGAAAGTTTTCCAGCAAAGATTACGACGATGTTATGTTTCTACTTACAATATTGATACACTTTTGTCTGAACACACTAACTGTAGCGGTAAACAGAAGCGAATCATCTTACTTCCATTAAATCAATTCAAATGATGATTAGCGATAGACTTAAATTACTTGAAGTCTTCCCTTCTATTGTTTATGTGAATCGCGAAGTGATCTAGATCAAGTCCTGAATAAACAAAGTATACGAGCCTTCTAACGACTACAGCAGCGTTCTCATGTTACATAGTCTGTGTTATTTCTATCAATAAATTTAATTCGTTGTCTAGGGAACAAATTCGTAACTAAAATGCATCTAAGATATGAACTACTTCAACTTTATTTTTCTATTTGGGAGTGGTATTTTTTCCGAATAAATGTTCTGGTATCTTTTCCGTATATCCGTGACAATTGTTTTTCGGACTCTTGATGGTAAGCGCCTACTACATGAAAAGTCACTAGTGTAGTAGAATTTTGTTTTACCAAGGAACAGGTGTACTCATAGGTAACCCTACTAATCGAAAATGATATTTCATAAAAAATAAAATTTCTGTATCCACTAATCTGCAGTTACTATGTTTGCTAAATTACTTTGAAAGATTTAAATTCTTTCACATTTTACTGTTTGCTGAATCACATTAAAATACTTCTTCTTTTCCTATTAAATATATGTTTTCATTGTCTAATACATTATCATTATTTTAAAGTATAAGGTTATAAGTTTGCAGGAAAATTGTGTATGTATAACTAAGAAAATAAAAATTAATGATATATATATATAGCCTATGTTATACGCCTATGGTATTATTGACACCACTTTCAAATCTGTTCAGTAAATTGATTCTTAAAAATAATACCCTTACGCTTCACGATACTCGCGTCAAAATAGTCTGATTTCGTTACTCATGATAACGAATAACTTTGTTTTAATATTTCTTTACAATTTTTTCCATAATATTTACATCGAAAGTAATTAATTTGCCTATTCATTTTGTCAAAATCGTGTTATGGTAAAAAATGAGTAGTCACGAGAGTTTTGGCGAGGTTCTGGCGATGATTGCCATTTGATCAAAACTTAGTGATATGAGTAGCAGCTACGTATCGTGAACACAACGAAAATTCACTATGTAGTGCAACGTAGTGTATTATATTTGGTTTAAAATATTTTGTCAACAATGAAAAAGAAAAATTTAAGTAAAATAGGTTGTAAGTGTTTAGTTTATAAATAAAAAACACATAATTTTTTACAAAGAGGAAATATCAATTGTAACAAAAAACGTTTTATTTATTTATAAAGAAAAAAAGTAAAACTAATGGCAGTCAACCCTTAATCTTGACGCATTGCAAAGTACATACATACATTTATAATTACCAGTTTGTAAAACCATATTACTGATTTATAATCAGAGAACATTTATATTAGAGTCAGTTCAGAATTATAACGTATTGTTACTTTAATATCGTTCATTGTGCATATTTCAAGTATTATTCACTTAGAATGAAAGCACGATGATGCCACAGTACCCTCCAAACTCTAAACGTTCAGTGGATGTCAACTTAACCATTTCTCACACATTCAAATGTTCGTATTATGCACATAACATTCTAATTCTATAAGGTATCTTGCAGATGCACGGTACATTAACTTACTAGACTCAGATTGTTGTGGTCGGCAGTAGGTAAACGTAATTTGTTAGTACGCCTGCGTATGCACAGGACTGGATCGCCCACGCGTTTCGCCTGCGACACACAGCGACTCTTCTCACGGCGTGACTCACACACCATCATTATTTTGTACGTTATAAATAACGACAGGAATTTAAATATAGTGTTCATGATAATTTTATATCATCAATGTTGTACTGGGCGTTTTACTTTTGCGATGCTTGAAATAATCGACAGATGTACGTGCATTTCGATCAGGTTTTGAGCTAAGTGAGACACGAATGCTGAAGTTATAAGTAAAACCTATGAATGAAAAGAATGTGCATAACTAAAACCTATTATCATAATCAACAGCTTTTAAAAGTCCACTATTGGACTTAGGCACTTTTTTAGAAAAGAGGTTTTAGCTTACTTTTCCTATTACTCCTAACCAATCCTCCTTTAGTTTCTATTAAATACTAAGTAGTTTCTATGACTTTTCCTGTTCGTTGCCTAGCAACTATGAAGATATCTCTTTATAAATTCAAGGCTACTATTGTCACTGGCGTACTTTAAAACAGTTATACCCAAGGGCTTTTAGTTACGACTATCTGGTTATACATACACTATACAGTTTTATTTTAAGTCTCTTTAGTAGAAAATGGCATTTTACGATCTTTAATATTTACATCTTGGTGCCTGTATTTGAGGTCAGTCCCGCTAGGATGGTCCTACGTTCGCTCAATAAAATTGCCCCCTGGAGTGATGTGACAATCTATGGTCTAGCGAGCGACCGGTCGGGTCTCTGACTATAATATCCTGATTCATTAACTATCGGAAGATAACACTGTGGTGGTCATTTCCAAAGCAATGACCCCTACAATTTCGAAGTTGAATAATTTGATTTTTTTCGTCTTATGAAATGTTCATGTGGCTTATGCTTTTCAAAATAAACTAATAACTAATATAAATATAGCGAAATGAGTTTTCCACTAGTTTATGTTTCTAAGTTCTTAAGGCAATTGAACTAAGATTCTTTGAAGCAATGAGTGAAACGAGAATCTTAGTTTCAGAAATAGCCTCTTAGATCGACTTTCTTTGATCGAATACATTCCCATGGTCTGAAAATCAAAACATCCAATACTTAGTTCATTGTCGTTGGAAGTTCGAAAACAGTCTCCAAAATTAACTGGACTGTACTCCCACAGGTCTCTTGCGATGGTGCATCTATTCCATATAGTGATAAGGTAAAGAACTTGGGAATCTACATCAACAGCACCTTTTCCTGGGGTCCTCAGCTCCAGGAGCTGTGTTGCAAAATGTTTGCCGCTGCAGGAACTTTGCGTAGATTATGCAATTTTCTACATACCTATACAAAGATTATATAAGTGTAAGTGTAATCTGGGATGGGTTGGAAAAGAAGGGATTGTGTATGCACAATCCCTTCTTTTCTCCATGCTTGATTATGCTGACGCCAGCTATTTAGATCTTACCGAATACCATTTGAATAAGCTCGAGAGACTCCAGAACCTCTTTGTCGGATTATATTTGGATTTTTATTTGATTGATGATTTGATTTTGGATTTTGACGGAAATATGATCATGTCTCCGATTATCGTAAGAAGCTTAAATGGTTACCTATCCGCCTTCACCGGAATGCACATATTCTTTCCCTTCTATGCAACACTCTATTTAATTCTTTTTCTCCATGTTACTTTAAATCACTGTTCACTTTCTTACGCGATGCGCATCCTAAATTGCAGAGATCATCAGAAAACTTGAAGTTGAAAATGCCTAGCCATTCCACAAAATTTCTCGACAACTCCTTCTCTGTCCAAGCAGTTCGATTGTGGAACGCTCTACCAGTGGTAATAAGACGTGCACAAAATCTAACTAGATATAAGCGAATAGTCAAACAACACTACCTTCGAGACATAACTGTCTTTAACCAACCTCCTATTTCTCTTTCTTACTGTAATAGGTCACATCATTCCTTTTATGTATGTTATCAATATTTGTATATTTAACTCATAATTAATCATTTAAATTACGTAATAATATACTGTGTTACATTTTACTAAGTAGTTTAATTTTCCCTTCTTCTCTACTTTTAATATACCAGACACTACCCTGTCTCCCAATCATGTCCTCTCCATCCTATGGTTGCCGGTAAGAGATTGCCTCCGGGCGATAAGGCCGCCAATTGTACCTAAATACCTAGTTTTAAGTACTTTGTGATTACCTTGTGTACTATAAAGTTATTATTATTCAAACAAAGGCCATATTTAAATGTCTTTGATGTCAAATAATCTGCTATGTTGAGATTAAATTTACATGTATATCACATGTAAATTTAATCTTAACATTACTACAATTACCTTCTACTACAACATCTTAATATTATATGTTTATCACTTTTGTGCGTTAAATATTCAGTTTAATCTATTTCCCAATAAACCCGTGAGACAGCTTTAACTATTTTATTTGCTGCTGAAAGCTGCTGCATTTTTCTAATACGAGTATTTAAAGCGAAAGTACATAATACATATTATCTTGCGCTTTTATTATCTTAGATTTAATTCAACTCCGTCGCTTTAAAACAATGCATAAAGCTCCTGTGACTACAAAATGTTACAAGCAATAAATTAAAATTTAATTGATAATAAATATAGAACATTAGTAAGTGTTAAAATCATCATCATCAACAGCCTTTAACAGTCCACTGCTGGACATAGGCCTCTCTTTAGAAGGAGGTTTTGGCCTACTATACCACGCTGGCCAGACGGGTTGGTATAGGGTTGGTTTCAAGTTTTCCTTCTCTTTGCAGTGATGTTGTCTTACGTAGTTTGTACCTTAGTCGCCTTTTACGAAACCCGCGGGGTGAATAGGGGTGGTGACACTCTGTATTCTTAATACGTCACCACACGGAAAAAAATCATTTAAAATATAATCGTAATATTTAGATTTATTAAATACACCTGTAATAAGCCTACTCAGCGTATATTATTCATAAATATAACTTAATGAATATTGCTTGGTGTTCAGCGCCAATAGTTGATTACGTCATAATTACCTTTCGCTTTTCGTGGATATTAGCACAGATATAAGCACAGATAATATTGTACTCGTACCTCACTGTAACGTTTTCCGTGTATTAATGATCCAAATCAAATCAGACCTATTGTTTGACGGTGGTTGTATAACAATGCGATTATCCGATCGTGATTTTAATAGGGTATCGTTAACATGTACACATGATGCTCACGAATACCCTTTAATGTGATAATAGTATTTGCAAATAATATGTGATTGTGTATTTTAGAAGATATGGTTAAACGTACATACGTATTGTTTGAAATTGTACAACCAGCTGAAAAAAATCACGTATTATGTTTCTTGAAGAGGAACAATAACGTAGTTACGGTTAGGACTACAATTGTAGTCTATGAGGTTAAAATCTCTTAAAAGTAAAGTGGTAAAGGCTGTTAATGTAAAATTGGGCACCAAATAAAATTTCAGTACCTTACGGATTATCTTAAGTTTAAAATACTAGTTGATTTCGTTGGCAACACTAATAAGTTCCGGCAATAGATCTATTTATTAAGTATACAAATATAGTAGTAAATTTAAAAAGAAAACAGTTTATTGTATGAATAAAAAATACTAAGCTATTATATGCCCACGGCATGAAAGCCTTCCTCTAGTTTAACTATTTTTTTTTATTCTCGTATGTTTCTATACATTGTTTTGTAAGAGGCGACTACAGTCAACATTACTGGAAGGAGAAGGAAAACAATAGAATACCTTCTAGTCAGTGTGTAGCTTAGTAGCGGTATAGGCCTAAGTGTGGGCATAAAGGCCCGTGATGACTATGAAATAAAATCATATTAATTTGTAATACATAAGAAGTATTCTATGTTTACTTAGATATCTTTGTATAAGTACTTATACTTCATATACGAAATTTTAGGCTCATCAGCTTAGTGCTTAAGTCATTAAACTTTTATCAAGCTAATTGTGAAAGTATCTCTAAATCCAAAATAACAACTTACGATTTGGATTTTATAGTAATCCACAAAAATAGATATGTCAGTAACACGCAACTTATTTCAAATTCAATTAAACATAACGAAAGCTGTTAATATATGGATTTCTGTGATAAAAACTTCGTAAGTATCTGTCTAGGCCCAGTACTATTTTATAAGTCAATTCGGATTCAATTTTATATTTTTACATAGATATCTTTATGTGACTATGTCTGGTAACGACTCCGTATTATAATGATTAGTAATTTTTTTTGTAATTATAATAATCTAATATATGCAATCAGTTATTACTTTAGATCATCAATAAACGATGAAATTACTTGTTAAGTTTTTATTACTATTTAATAGATTAAGGTTACATTCTAATTAACCATAAAATATCCTTAAACTTTTTTAATTTTAACTTTATAGTTGAGAATATTTGTACCCATAAAATAAAATCATACTAGAAAAATAGAGAAATCATTGAGTACGCAGCACAGGGCAGGTCAACAGTGGATGTTTTTTGTTTACCCTTTTTTTAGGAACTGTTACGCACAGCGTATTTCAGTTCCATTGTTTGTTCCAGTTGATACATTTTTTTATACTACACCTGATCGGAACAGTAGTCAATATTCCCTGAAAATGAAAAGAGAAAGTTAGTCTTTTCCTTGACCTAAATAAGCGGGAGGAAAAAATGTATGAAAATCCATTTCTAACGTGTTTTAGCGGGAGAGAAAGTTGTATGAATTTTCATTTCTCATGTGTTATCTTATCTATGGCGCGCGCCTGCCCAAAGAGTTTTCATATAATTTAAATATGGAATCTCCGTGCCACTGACATCCTTTTGTGAAGAATAAAAAAAAACAAAAGAAGCGCGAAATATTTATAAATATTATGTCAAATTCTAAGCTAAATTGTGTCTTACATGGTGTCTTACGTTTTGATTTTATTTTATAAATACTTTAAATGTTCCTCACATGTGTAGTATAAAGCACTGTGTAGCACTCGGGTGAAAGTCCCATTCCTACCTCGGGAGTATTGTGGCCCTAGGCTGCGCCTTCGGGCCACAAACTGCTCCCTCGCTAGTAATCGGTTTCTTTCCTCCCTCGGTGAACAATGTACTATTTGGTTACCATAAAAATTTTTTGTTACCGTAGAGATCTATGATAGTGAGACATAGATAGTTTTCTCTGAGTAGAGCTCAAACTATCCCTCTCTAAGATTTCACATGGAAAGGCTTAGATTCATGTTAGATGATCTTCAGGATGGTGCAGTTGAACATATGAAATGAAGTTAAGCAGATAATCTTAGGAATCATTGCAGATGTGTGGTAGTTTCCATGACTAAAGCAAAAACCAAAAACATATTTTTGTCAGGTAATTAAGTGACAATCTAATCTCTATCGCAAGCGATATTCTTTTTGTTCTTTTTATTTATTTGAAACTTACTTGAATTTTGCAATGCTTAAAATATATTTTATAAACCTAAGCTTTGTTTCAACTTTGTGATCTTTTTTGCCATTTTAAATCTTATCGGACAAACAAAAAGTTGAAAATATAATGTAGCAATGTTTTCTAAATTTATGTAGGCGGATCCAGTTTATTAGTATGACGTAATCGGTTAACTTTACCTGTCAGTTCACAGAAAATGACTAATGAAGGTTACAGTCATAATTCATAGAACACTCTAACATTCAGAGGTGGCACTTTGCTGTGTTTGTTACTTTAAGTTTGAAATAAACACGTTGGTCAAATACAGGATGGACCAAAAGTTCGTTTAAATATGAATTGGTAGTTGCGACTAGCAGCGACGGCGGGTGGGGCGGAGAGACTAAGAAGAGCAAAAGCGGCCAATGGGAATTCAGTTCCTTCCATGGCGTCGTTTAGTGATAAACAACGTGCGTTCTGTGTATGCGAGTGCTACAGCAACAACGATTATTTTATTCTAGCGCAGCGAAAATTTTGTGTTTATTACAACACACGGCGTATAAATGAGTCTCCATCGATTTAATTGATTAGGAAATGGGTACAAAGGTTCGAGGAGACAGGTTCAACAATGAATCAACCACGATCCGGCCTATCTAAAACATCTAGGGGTACCGAAAACGTAGAGCGTGCAAAAGCGTCTTTTTGTGAAAATCCTGGACTCTCTACTTGGAAGCGGTCTAAAGCCTTAGGCGTGCCATGAACATCTTTGATTTGTATTCTTCACAAATATTTACATTTACATCCGTACAAAATTCAAATGGTACAGGAATTAAAGCCTCTAGATCGCGCTCACAGGCTCCAATTTGAGAACGAAATGGACAAAAAGTGATATCCAAAGGGGGTGCCATTAGCTGGCCACCTCGTAGCCCGGACTTATCCCCAATAAACTTGTTTCTTTGGAGATACGTTAAAACCAAACTTTTCCCAGAGTCCCTAGAGGAATTAAAGGAAAATATTTGAGAGGAAATTCAAAACATTTCACGAAACACTTGTGAGGCTGTCATTGAAAATTTGGATGAAATAAATTAACAGTTTTTATCTCACATAACTATTTTCTTTAAAATCATCATTTGAAATGTAAACGAACTTTTGGTCTATCCTGTATTTATACCTGTATGAATTTGGACCACTGACGACTGTAGTTTAATCCACCAAACCACATGGAGGATTTCGTATTTGTTCTGGTATTTAAATATCTATATGCTTTTGTAAATTTTAAGGACTTTGGATAATAAAAAATATATACTCATTTATTGCTTTAGTATGATCTACACACATTAATAACTAATCATTAAAATATATCTACTAAAAATCTTCATCAATATTTTTTATCTTTCAGCCTCTATTTGAAACGGATTAAAAATGTAAAATTTATTGTTTTAGCTGATTTCTTTTTGACTTTGGAAATATTGTCTTTTCTAGGCTGGACATCTAAGTAACGAAAATGGATAGAGCAAAAATGAAAATTGAGAATTATAATCATGAGAGCCACTTCATGATTATATTCCTTGATTTGCATTTTCATTGAGGAGGCTAAAATTGTGCCTCGACATGACACTGAACGCACATGACAGACATTTACTGACAATTGATATTAATGTTTAATATTTTAAGTAATGCATAGCTAACACTAGTAACACTAATCCGCTCTCTGGCCTTTGATACAAATTGTTTATATGCATAGATTCATTTGCAATTTGTTTACATTACTTGTTTATTTACGAGACGTCCGTGACTTGTTAACATGGTACTTAAATTAAGTTAGTAGAACAGCAGAAGCTTGTTAAAACTTTTCGAGTTTAAACAAATCGCCTGTATCGGTTGCTTGACTAAGGTCTGTAAGCTGGACCTTATTGAAATGTTCGTCTAATACGATACCTTATTATGTACTTGAGTATATAGTCCCCTAGTGGGAAAATTAAATAAGACCGGTTTTGGCGAAATTGACTTTTCCTTATTTTCAAAACACCTAAACATGCCGCATATTTGAGCCTTACAGGCATTTTCGTATGGTATTCCGTGCCAAAAATATAGCCATTTTTGTCGGACATATGAAATAATAAACACCTTCAGACTGACACAATTTTTTAAGGAAAATAAATAACTAAGTAAATAAATCAATAACTGTGGTCAATGATAAGTTAAATGTCTGATAATGTAAATAACATGAGTTGTTGAATTTTATCCCAACTTAAAAATTTTCTCACAAAACACAAAATCGCGTTTATCTCAGAACCACAAAATCAGAGTTATTTAATTTTCCCACTATGGGGACGATATATACTTAAAACATTTTCTTCATAACATTCATTTAAAAATTTATTTTTCTGCATATTGTATAATCTGCGAATCGGGTAGAGGCCGAAAGCCACTACCCGCCCAAAATTAATAATTAGCACCACTATCCCAGCCCATGGTGATAACTTGCGCAGGAAGCTGAAATTTAGCACGTGTGTTAGGACACATGCTAAATTTCAGCGCAAGCAATATCTAGTTATTTATAAAATTATAGTATATCAAGTGTTATTATAAGAAGTATGTAGAATAACTGACATTTGTATATCTTAAAAAAGTGGTTGCTTATGATACGACGTAACATTTTGTATACAATTACTACCCATTGTATTTATCTAGAGTGCAGAGTGGGATGCGATCAAGCAAATTATCTTAGCCATCGATCTGTTATATTGTTGTACAGTTCATCGCTACCTACACCAAAAGTTATTTCCTGTTCAGCGTTTCATTCATGTATAGAAATATAGCATAGTAGGATTACGACTAACGCAACACCGTTTAAAGAATATATTAACATCTATCGAAGCGACATAATTTATTAATGTGCATCTAAGTGGTCGGCCACTTATGGTGCTCATGCGCTGTACTGAGTCTCACAAGTGCAAACCCAAACATTGTAACGACTTTGTTTTACATGTGGCGAGCACGAAGCTTACCGACATTATTATGTGTCAATAATGGTAATAGAAATTAGTGCCTGTGTTAGAAATGGAAGATGTGTAGGCGTCGTCTGTCGGTCACACAGTCGCTAGTCGCAAGTATATATATACGATAGTAACACCATTCATTGTATAAGTCTCGAAGGAACTTCCTTACAAGATATTTGTTTGGTTACCTTTGTGATAAAGAAAACAATAATATAATAGGGATGTCTCTTAAAAGTATTGTATTAAATTTAGTATATATTTTAAAAGTAGTTCCAATTTCATTAAATCTGCTATAAAATGAAATTTAATTCAAGTTAGAGCATTGATTTAGGTGCTATTCTTACTACTATTAGTTATATCATGTCACGTTGTGAAGTGCAATATAAGTAGATACAACGTACAATGAATTTATTTGAATGTTGTTTCATTGGATAAAAACATCTATTGAAATGGTACTTAAGATAACGATAAATATCGTTATCTAGTATCTATACGGGATAGTTGTTCGAGTCGTGAATATGCGTTTGCACACGTAGCAGTATGAACTGTTGTGGGCGGGTGTGAGCGTGAGAAACAAATATCTCGTGTTGCGTCCACGGCCCTTTCAACCTTATGAAGAATTACCCTCCCTCTAATAGAGGCGGCACTTCTGTTTTTAATTGCTTTTAAGCAATCATAATTTATTACTTGTCGCGTGTCGTTATAGGGCTTTGCAGAGCTTGTACTGTGTCGTTGAAATATTGAGTAGCTTGTAAGGATACTTTTATCGGGGAGGTCAGGCATAGCTTATACAAAATGGTGACCCACTTTAAATAATTAACTTTCTTTGTATTTATTTCCTTTGAGCTTTATTGTTGCTTGTATTGTTATCCTTTCATACCAGTGAGTTCTTTTTAAACTGTATTAATTGAAAAAAATTAAACATAAATTTTCAATTTTCACAGATGTATACATTAAAGTGGCCAGTAGGGTATACCTACAATTAAGCTTTACAGGTAAACACCATAGTGTGTATGCATAACGTGCAATTTATTATATAAATATATTTAATCTAATCAAAGTGGCTTTACTCTGCCTGAAGGAAAATGAGTAGAATGCATGTAGGGACCACCATCCTCATTGTGAGTGAGTGCATGCAATGCAACATGGCTTAGTAAGTGGTTTCTGCATCATTGGAGAATGATTCAGAATGATTGGGACTCTGGTTATTATTATGTTTTTATCAAAACCTTGGTGATATGTAAATTATAATATGTTTCTTGACTTATTATTTATATTATTATTATTATTTTATATTATACAGATATTGTAGTGTCTTTAATCTTTGTTATTGCTTATCTTAGGATTTCTAAAGAATAATTTTCCGATTAACTAAGTTTTTTTTAATCTTTTTTATTTAGAGATTTTTATTACATTTTATTTTATGTTAGTCTCATCGTAACTTATACTATGTTAAACTCACTGTCTACTACTAAAATCTCTATAAATTCTCTGCACTTATTTTTTGTTTCGCTTAAAACATATTGAACAAAAGAAAAAATAGATGTAATTCATTATTCTTTTAGACTCGTATTTCTATCCTATTTTGTGTGTCTGTGTATTTGTGTGAGTGTCTGTTATGCTAAGATTTATCGATAAATTTACTGAATTTCAATAAGCGTAGCATTTGCGTTGAACCTCGGAATACTTGACGCGGTAACTATAGAGTTGAACTGGACCGCTATAACTCTTAATTTAGTATCAGGGACCATTAATCAGAACTGTCCGTGATCGCTGTAAATGGAAAACTTATTTTGCAAAGAGTGAAAGTCATCATGATGATCCGTACTCATTAAAAGTTATGACAGTATATCAAGTAATTTATTTAGACAAAGGTAACTTCAAACGAGGCCACATAACATGAAATAAATCAGAAATAAATCTGTAGTCGCCACAATGGTTAATCCGGGGGGCTATATCGATGACCTTAGCTCTTACCCGATTATTCCCCTGTTTTCTCTTGATCATTCATAATCTGAATGCTTCTTGAAATTATTTGCATAAATATATCATCATCATCATCAACAGCCTTTAACAGTCCACTGCTGGACATAGGCCTCTCCTTAGAAGGAGGTTTTGGACTACTATACCGTGCTGGCCAGACGGGTTGGTATAGGGTTGGTTTAAAGTCTTCCTTCTCTTTGCATTGATGTTGTCTTGCGTAGTTTATCCCTTAGTCTTTACTTTGGATGAATATGGGTGGTGACACTCTGTATCCTTAATACGTCACCACACGGACATAAATAAGACATAAATATATAAGTTTAATAATTCCATTCCTGTGTGTAGAATAAACTTTAAATATTATTAAAAATAATTAATTAGTTAAAAACGTGTGGTTTAGTCCAAAAACTTTGTTGCACTTTGCCTTTATTAACATGCATATGATAATATACATATTTTTACACTTAAATATATGAATTGCACAGTTAAATTATGAAATGGAACAACAACACGCATGTAACATTGTATCCATGTACAAAGTATTGCAAAATTGATTTTTTTGTATTGTTAAACTACACAATCTTCCTTTGATTTTAAATAAAGTTATTATAAACGTATTATTATTTATTAAATGTTGAGTAAGGCTGTACAAAATTCGTTGATAGATTAAATATAAAAAAACTGTTACTGAAAACGGTTATGATTTTATTCGATACCAAGAAACCATCAAGTACAGTTATTAACGAAAATGGACTGTCAAAGTCAATATGTTCAAAATAATAGTGAGCAATAATACCGAAACAGCCGCAAAAGATGTAACTGAATTCCTCGTGTTTTATATTAGTCAATAGTTCAGCATGAACAGAGGGCAATAAAAGATGGGGCAACCATAGACATCGCATTTGTTTGGAATCTGGCCACTTGCTTTCTATTGATGACCATAGTTCCGCTTGACGACAAATGGCACATATTTATTGTTTTATAGCAATATTCTACTGACGTGGAGTCTCACTTTTGTCATCGAAGTACTAACTCACTAATGATAGGATGCTCAAGTATAGCCGAGAAAAATATTCTACGTCGAGAATTTTCTTTTACTGTCAAGCTGGTACTACAATTTCATTGCTTGTCTGACCGCGTGTTTGGCTATAAATGATTCACTGCCTTGCCAAATCGCTTTTTCGTCTCAAAGATATCTGGTGCTTCTTTTACCCGTCGTTTACTACTCCGATATGTATACTCGTATAATTTAATTTATTTAGGATAAATACAAATGTAAGGTGTGAATTTCATTTTGGTACTTTAAGTATCAACTTTTTCGATTATAAAAAATATGGTTACTTTATCATATTAGCTGTTTTTTTAACGTTAGTCAAGTTCAAACATAATTTAGAAAATCTCGTTTTTGCTTCCACTATATTATTATAAAAGCCGCAATGAAGTTCTATATGCCTGCACGACAAATGTAACTTCTTAAACAAAGAGTGGCTCTAATGTGCAAGTGACAATGCTCAACTTTGCGTCGACATTAAGCTATAATTTCGATACATGTTTAGCTTTTTACCTTATAACGTTTGTTTATCCTACTTTAGTTACGTTCATGTTACTTTGATACGCGAAATTTTTACTCTGTATATCAATCACTACGAAATTTCACTACTTTGAAATCCTTATATATTAAGATTTTTAGATGGTTTTTCACTTATAGTCGCAATTTGGAAAACAATGTATATGCATAGTAAACGTATAAATATTTATCTAGTTTTATAACACTAGAATAAATACATTAAAAAACTGAAAAACCATAAACAAACCACACAATTGCCCGTATAAAGTACTTCTACACAATCTAAACAAGTGAAATATTATTACAAGTCGAAGTGCATTATAGATCTATAAAGCTAGCGTGACTGAATTTTCCCCCTCAAGATAACTGGACAAGATTAATGACCGTAACGTGCAAAACGTTTAAACCCATTTCCAACTGAAATCCGACTAGTCAGTTCCATATATTAGCAGCAGCGAAAACGTTCCTGGCACAAATTTCCATCACTAACATTAACCAAATTAGTTAGCTTTAAACCGTCCCGTGATCTAGCCGGAACCCGCTCGTTATGCCAACGAATTGAATGAATTACATCTGGGCTACTGTCATCAATAATACTTCTATATTTCATTTAATATGGAGTAATGTATTACTGTAACAACGGATTTTGACCGAGTATATTTGAAGTAAATATTAATGCCCAGCTAAATGTAAGTACTAATTATAAGAATCTGTACTCTTAGTACTTACCTATACTGAGTAAATTGAATTCGTAATAAAATTTTAACTACACTCTTAAATACATCTGAACCTTATAATATTTTCTATTACAAACATTTTTCTGTGTGTCTGACTATTTATAGATATGACTTTAGTATCCGAAACGGTTGGACCAGTTAGGGTACTTATACTACTTTATATTAGAAAAGAATTTGGACAAAAAATGCATGCAATAACGTACGAGATGATTTGAAGTGAAATTTGAATTTTTGCCAATCATATATCTATTTCTTAATAAACATATTACATATTTATTTGCAGAGTGTTGAAAGTATGTTTGGGTTGAGAATAAAGAGTTACAGTATAAATACCACTGATTCCTATCTTACAATACTTTACGAGTTTGAAACGAAATAGTGGAAAAGTGATTTATTATTTGTGTCAAACAAAACCATATGTATAAAGATGTGTAACTGGTTTACGTTAAAGTAATAAATTATAACGATAAATAGGTAATGGACGCGTTCTGGGTGGCGATGAAATTGTGGATTGACAGAAAGTGTCATAGAATTATTTGGCTTCGGTTACTTAAAAGTTCGCGATTTTGACATCACCGACCATTTTAAATTAACAATATTTTGACCAATATAATGTGCAAATGTTAATCAATAAGCACAAAGCCCGCAAGATATTTCAAAAGTCAATACTATTTACGAAAAAAATACTCACACCTAAAATTTTACATTCTCTACTGTGGAAAGTTGACTTTGTATGTTGAGCCATAAAAGAAAAAAGTAATTTAAACAAAATCATGTCGAAGTAAAAGTTACGACGCTACATTTTTTGCTATTGCAACTGAAGAGTATTCTGTTTCATATTTCTCTATAATGGTGCGGAGGTACTTCGTGACCACAATAAACGCATAGGTGGTCGCACATTGTAACGTGTGTACATATATACCAACATATTTTTATTGAACTGTATAAGGTTTTACTGCCCCATCCTACAAATCTTTATGGTGCTAAACATCAAGTCCGTTCTCGAAAACGTAATATTACGCAATGAATAGAGGAGCATTTCATATTTTTGTACCAATTGTTGTAAGTGGATACTCTCGTAAAACATCAATATTCGTTTCATCTTTTTGTTTGTTTAATGTTTAAATAATTTCATGGATGAATAAACACGAATAATATTTTATATTAAAGGATTGGTTAAAGCATTCATAGTTTATTTTTATTCTATTTATTGCTTCAAGGAAGCCGTCAAAGTGTTGCGAAGTAAAGCTATTTATATAAGACGGGTTTGTTTTATGGTCCATTCTTTTGCATGAGCTTTCAATCTAAAAATGTGAATATTTTCTTTATATATTATGCCTACACAAATTCCTTGAAACTGTTGCCAAATTGAATAAATATTTAGCTGACATACAAATGCTATTTCATTTTTCTTCATTTTTGCGATTTACACGTGTAGACTAAACGTTTGGATAGTGAAAAGCTTTTAAAATAATAAACATATATCATTTAAAATAATTTTAAGACTCATGTTTTTTTTTGTTGTACAGAGGGGCTTATATTATGCAAACGTATTCACTAATGGCAATGGAAGTTATATTAAGGTCACAGACAGGCGGACACTTTCTAAAGTAAAATAATTGAGTCAATTTATCGAGCATCTCCGCGCCTACAAGGATCGGTGACACTTTAGCGGGCATTGATTACCATTAAGTTCTGAGCGATTACTCGCTCTATTTACGATCGCTGGATTGACCAGTCTTACTTGAATAGTTTACTCACTGGGTGTCATAAGCGTAGGATACGGTTTCGAATTAATTCAACGTAACTGTAATTAAATTCAGCAAATGTTTGGTTTAAAAAATGTAACAGTATTTGTGATGCTCAAAGTCTGAGTGAAAAAGTGAAGATAAGTCAATTGGGGTTCTTTTTTATTTTACCCATACACGTGCACCGTGAGCTGGGTTCAACGGCTTGCCTTTAAATACAAGACGAAGGTTAAGTGGTTCTCTGTCTGATTCACTTAAACCGTTGCTCGCAGCCTTGTAGTAAACGGTGGCGGCCACATATAATAATATTATGACTGCAAACTCGTGGTTTAACACAAAACAAAACACTACAAATGCCTATTGTATTTTAAAACAGAATACATTTTACACAAATTGTATGCGCAAAGCATCGAGCTGAATTGGTTTTAATTTATTTTTATTTCAATTTATCGAACCGAGTTACAGGAGAGGAATAAATAGTTTTGTCGGTGCACGAACTTGCGGTAGAGGTGAGGGCCCTCGACGGCTCTCTTGTGGCGGTCAACTCAATACACACTCGTCCGCAATCGTTTTCGCTATGGCGTCGAGATTGCTTAGGTTGTTGCTTCTGATTGAATTCATCTGACGGTCGCCCGCCGCGTCCGCCTGACCCGGAAAATTAACCCGCCGAGATAAATGCCGATATGTGTCAAGTGGTTACTAGTACTAAATACCATATCTCGAAGTCAACTGCATTTTTGTAAAATATATTTTGTGGAAATCAAAGTTACCTCGAAGTTTTTTTGTCGTTGCTTTTTGTACGTTTTTCGTTTTGTTCATATTTGACATATGTTTCCTTTTCGTTCGACAACTACTAATATATCTGATTGTAGAGTTTCTTACCCTTAAGTTCATTCACATTGTTTGCAAATTTTTATACACAAATGAATGGATACTGAATGTAAGAAATATTTTTTATTTTTTAAGTCTGAAATAAGGAACAACGTACATGATGATGTAAGTATTTAGGTTTAAATTGTCTGAATTGCTTAGAAAATATTACATGGTTATATTATTAATATAACCTCCTAGGAAGTATGATTTCCTAGTAATTGTCTAGTGGTGTTTTGAGAGAGTGAGTTAGCAATTGGCGGGCGTGGAATAATAATTTTAACAAAAAAGAACCGACTTCAATGAATAACTATTCCGAGTATCCAATTCGCGACATTGTACCTATGATATTTGAGGAGTTCCCTTGATTTCCTGGGGATCCCATCATCAGATCTCGATATGGTGACAATGGGACCACCTGTAAGCTACGCCCATTCCAATGCAAAAATAATTTTTGAAATCGGTTCATAAACGACGAAATTATCGCTGAACATACATAAAAAAAAAAAAAAAAAAAAAAAAAAAAAAAAAAAAAAAAAAAAAAAAAAAAAAAAAAAAAAAAAAGATGCCGACGAATTGAGAACCTCCTCCTTTTTTTTTTAAGTCGGTTAAAAAGGGTTGAAATGCTAAATATTGTGTTTTTTTACTGTCGGCGTAATTATATAGAGAAATTAGTAATTTGAGTCGTGCACATTGAAAAACTCATCAGTCATCACATTTTTAATTATGTAGATTACTGTCAGTAATCGATAGTTTCTAAACCTAAAACTTACAATAATACATACTCAGTAATGCAGTCGCATTATTATGTGAGAGTAAATGTGTACGTTATGTCTAAGTTACGTTAATATATAAAATAAGAAACAAAAGTTAAATTAACTTTTATTCTTATAATTACATGAATATAGTATATAAAAACTGACCTTTCACTTCTTGTATTATAAGTTTCATTTGCTTTAATGACATATTTTCAAAAGATATAAAACTTTTTTATTAAGCTTTAGAAAATGCCATCGTGGGGCTGGCTGTCAATGATAGTATTTCTTCAAAAGTTGCCTCATTAGTGCGGCCTACAACATTTGTGAACTATACAAGTGTCTGCATTTTTTATTTTAATTTTATAGTCAAGGAGCTGTAGTTTATTGACAAATTAAAAACAGCTTACTGTCATGATTTATATCTCCTTTGTAGAAAAAACTCAGCAAAGAATTCTTTCTCAAACACGATTGAATGTACACAAAGTATGATTACCGTGAAACTTTCTGAATTATGTTCCACGCTTGACAAGGCTTAATTAGCTCATATGTGGCTTAATGTGTACGTGATTTTGCGTCTATTTATCGTAGGTAACTAATGAGTGCAATATTTCGACCCGTCGAAATCGTCGCCGGCTATTATGTACTCGGGCGTAGGAGTCGAACTACTTGCGGGATTTATGGCAGGCGAGCTGAGTTTTATTTATGACCTTTAGGGATATTGTAGAGATTCTTCTGATTTTGCTTCTATTCAGTAATATTTACAAATACTTTTTTTTGATGCAAACGAAAATTCTTGTTGAGTTTGAGAATTACATCAACATTAAATATACAAGCATTTATTAAAGAGTTGTGTAGTGACCTTATGCGAGTTTCTTTTGTATTGTCATTTTTATTTATTAACCAATTCAAATTAAACATACAAATAGTCACTTCTGAGATTAATGCACCCAAATAAACAGATCAAAATTCTTAAAACTGTTAAAAGTGCTGTTACTTTAATATGGTACATTCTTTTGATTTAGTTCCATATCTTTAATGTACATACAGCGACCTGTTACAATCTTAACATATATATATTGGTGTTTTGCAGTGTGGAAATGTTTACATAAATTTTAACGACTGTCGGTCTTTTGATTAGATTAAACTCGATTATTTCAGAAAAATGATAGTATTTGAGCACTCACTAAGAGTAATATATTTTAGTTATATCTAGATGGCATTTAATGCGCTACTAAGACTCCAGTTTTTCTCAGGGATTTATTTTTTGGGACACAACTGAGTTCCCGGAATTAAGGTACATGCGTCCAGATCACTGTACGGTTTAATCCTATTAGTGAAGTGGAGGTAAATAATAAAATATTCAATAGCAAAAGCAGCAGATAGCAAAAATCTTTTCTAATGTTATAAAAGTCTGTATATCTGTCGCGCTGTCACGGCAAAACTACTGAACTATTTGAAATGAAATTTGGTACACAGTTAGTCCAGATCCTTAGAAAAGACATAGGCTACTACTCTACTGCGATAACTTACCAACACGCGGGCGAATTCTAGTATTCTATAAACTATGAACAGTCTATTGTATTTTAGTAACTATCTTCTATATTTTCATACGAAATACAGATGTCACTACTCTAAAATGCTTAAAAGTCTACATTTGAAGTTAAATTCAGAATTCGTATTCCGTATTCCGTTGGAAAGAACGTTCTTTCCAACGGAATACGGAACACTCTAATACATATCTAAGAAGTTACCATACCAATAAGCATTTTATTACCTTTGTCATAGATATTTTAGTTTGTCATAATATTCACCCGAGGCGTTTTGACAACAGCTAACTTAAAGATAACTGCAAAACCTCTCTAAAGTACTGTTGTTTATATGGACAGTAGAGTAATTACCTATAAACTCTTGTTGATAGAATTTAACGTTTCATAGAGTTTCAGAGGGGCAATAAATAATATATGTTTTGAAAATTTTACGTCTTCCTGTAGGTACGAAAATTTTACGTCTTACTGTTGAAACTTTTCATATTTTACTTAATTTATTATGTTTATTACGTCAACCTCTTTTATAAATAGAGGTCCAGCAGGTCCAGCAGGTTAAAGGCTGTTGGTGAAGATTATATCAAGCAGTAAAGGCGCTTCATATGGACATGCAAGTTTTATATTCTATCTTTCTAATAAATTTAATAGGAAGAGCATTTACGTGCAAAATGTATTTAGAAATATTTGTTTTTTTATAGAATCAATATTTGATTCTATATTAAATGAAATTATTTGATGAATGAAAATCTTGCAGATTGCAAGACAGCGCAAGAGACTATTTCAAAATTTAAGAATTAAGCTAAAGGGGTTCACGTTTAAGCCGATGAAACAGGACCGTGGATAATACGGCTTTGAGACGGAAATGACCTCAAGATCATCATACGTGTAATTGAATATACAATACCTTTTTACAGGTTTCCAGTGAAATTGGATGAGAATGGTAGACGAAACTCTTTCAACGTCGTGCAGGGTCTGTTTTCCTGTAAGGGCTTTATCTCTTATAGCAAATATTACGATCCCATAAACTCGTCGTCTGTAGTCCCGTAAAAGCCGTCGGCAGTCCATTGGAGTGCAACTGATGCTTTTTGTATATTGCGATTGTATAATATAATATAATCGGCTTTGTTACTTGCGATTCGATTTTTTTATTTGCTTTTAGCAGCTAAACGGCTAGCTTGTATAGAAAGTTAAAACGTTACCTTAAAAGTTATTGTTCCAAACGTCGCAAGACTTTTTTTTTGACAGAAGCCTCGCTGCATTATTACATGTTGTAGCACACGTTCCAGAACCTATCATTCTTTTTTTTTTCTTACCACTTAATAAAGATGATGTATTCTGCAAGTTCTGCAACTGTATGTAATTTATCAAAGGGTTCTTTTTAGGTTTTAGTAATAGATCTGTGTATAATTCTTTTATCAGTTGTTTGGTTAGCACTAAACAATTTCAGTCTAGTTTCAAATTGAATTCTCTAAGGTGATATAACCATTAAGAGATTAATTGATTATCTAAATATAAAATTAACATATGAATACACACAAATTAATCAACAGTAAAACTTGTGTACATTTATAAAACTATAATATTTATTAAGTATAGAGACGACATCATATTTAAGTATAGTGTAACGCTAATCACATACACTCCGGAGCCGTCTATTACACCGTAGCTGCTGGCGTGTATTAGAATAATATTTAAACGGTTTATAAAGTTGATAGGGCTTGTGGTCTGATAATGCGCTTAACTCGGCAGAGGGAGATGTTGGGTATAAATCATTGCTAAGTGAGATCGGGTCCGATGTGTGAACTCGTAAATCAACCGTGTAAATGAGGCCCAGCTTGAAACCGACGTTGATGGTGGCCTATCTTTAAGCGCGCATTATGTCAATTAATGCCAACTCAGAGTTGATTAATTTTATATTTAGTACACAGAATCTGATATCATAAATTTTGCAAATATAATCAAATATTATAATAAAAAATTAAATAAAATAACATTGAAGTGTCTGTATATAATATCAAATTAACAGATTTTTACTAAATGCTTATGAAAGTATATAATGTACTTACACGAAAAATGCATTTAGAAAATTTTTGTCTGTCTGTCCGTCTGTCTGTTTGTTCCGGGTAATCTCTGGAACGGCTGGACCGATTTTGACGGGACTTCCACTGGCCGAAAACTGATGATATAAGGAGTAACTTAGGATAATTATTTTTAGACTAGCTTCGAAATATTTTGTTTTCATAAATCATTGTCGTATTCTAAAAATAAACAATGTTAAAGCGCCACGCTTGGGTATTACTCTCGAGGACCTATAATCTTCTAAAAAAGTATTCTGTCCGTGCTTTATCTTTGGTTACGATCGCGGTATTTAGATTGCTGCGGCTGTACGCTTGTATATAGCTTACATTATTTTCTACAAACGAGTTGCACTCTCTAGGTGTAAATACTCTTTTAATGATCTGTTTACATTCCTGTCAGGTTAACTACAACCCAGCTTCTTTGTATATAATTTTCTTCTATAAAAGCCAACTCCTGCTTTAGAAATATATAATCTATGTCATGGGGGTGGTGACCGTTAAGGCCATTATAGGACATATAGGTAGTTGATCACGCTCAAGACAGCACCAGCTATCTTTTACAATTACTGCAATGTTATGCTCATCTGCCCGCATTGTGCGCGAATATTTATCATTAACATCGGCTATATATGTACACGAGCACACCAAAGAGAAGAGTTGAAGAGACTGCTATGGCCTAAATCGATACGTATATATGTAAATAGTTTGTAACCATGGGCGTTTTTACCAGTGATATATAGATAAAACTATTAGCGTCTTCAGAGAAAGGTCAAGGCAAATCAATAATATATCTGAGTCTTGGCGTAGCACAATTAAATATAAAAACTCTTTGACCTAATAAACACAGGCCTGAATTTTTGTTAAATGTTCTAAAAGTTAAAAAAAAACGGTTAAAGTTGAAAAAAAGTTTATGAGTATACTGCAGTATTATAGTAAAATGAAGTCAAAAATGTAAGTAGTAAAGTATTTTTTTAAATTTAACTGCAATTTGCTAAATGAGCTAATAAATAAAAGTTGAACTTATTGGAGTAATGGTAATAAAACTATATAATTGTAGATACGTGATAATTGTCGATGTCGTTACATAAGTAAATGTCGAATACCGACATTGTAGTAGTATCTTTCCTGAATATATCTTTGCCTGTCTATATTGTGTGTGCCTTAAGGCATGTATTGTACTGTATTGTATATACATAGGCACACAAACACATTTTAGCTTATACATCGTTATACATCAAATTATAATAAGCCAATAACCTTTTAATTGAATGTCAAATGTAAGTATCGGTCAAAGCATCGCTTGGTTTTCAGCCTCTCAAGCAATAGAAATAATGTAAAGTAAATTTTTAGTCTGTCCAAATTGTCAAGTTAAATTTTGAATATAGATATATGTTTCTATTTAGAAATCAAAGCCGAGTCTAAGTCTAAGTTTTAAAACATAAATGTTTTTTTTACTTTAACTAAATTTCTTTAGAGAGTTTCTAGAATTTTTAGACTAGCCACAAAATAGCCTCATATTTGTTAGCAATGACAAATTATTTTAGTAAGATTGTAGATCGAGGTTCGTTTACATTTTAGGCCAGAGAAGAATTAAAGCTATTTGAATATACATTCCATTTACTTGGCCTATATATAAATTTAGTTTAATATTCAAGAAATATTGGAATTTGGATACTTTGTCTAAAAACCTTTTTTTATCAAAATTAGTAAAGCTGTAATATAATTTAATTTATTTAGTATTATATTATGTTAAAAAAATAACATTTTAAAACACAGTATTTTTTATTCTACTCCCTTACACAGAAGAATCAAAGTTATGTTGATTTAAATCATGAAATCAAAATAATATTCATTGCATAAAACTATTTGTATGTATACTTGTTATATTGTATGTGGTAGTAGAGCCACATTGTTATGAGCACGAATGGGCCAGCTTGACTATGGCAGTACTACACTCACGCAGACGACCAACTTAAAATGGCAACATTCTTATTTCGATAATGAGTGCGAGATCGCAGGCGCAATGATAAAGAAGCATTTCAGGCCGTCAGAGTGGGGGACACTATGCTGCCTTGCCCGCACACTCACAATAAAGATGGTAACCCGTGGATTCTACTCATGCTTTCCACCAGGCTGAAAATATTTGTTTCGGTGGGCTTAAATATAAAAAAACTGGGAAGGCTTATGTCCAGCAGTGGATATCTTTCAGCTGATATGATGATAATGGTGATGATGACATAGTTATTTACTCACACACAAGAAGACACAAGAAGTTTAGTGTGGTGGAACTCATATTCCACCACACTAAACTTCTTGTGGGTGTGTATTATAGCCCGTCTTGTCATATCGATTACTTTTCCTCCTTCGAAGCTAAACTAGAGAATCTATCGCCCTTATACAACGATTCCATCATCCTTGGGGATTTCAACACGTGTCTACTAAAGACTGATGCACGTAGCCGAAAACTCCTATCCATTGTCTCCTCACTCAATATGCATATTCTCCCTTTAAACGCAACACATCATGCTCCTCATTCTACTCCCTCTCTCTTAGATCTAATCATTGTTTCTAACTTAAATAAAGTTGCTGCACACGGACAGCTTGCCGCGCCTTTCTCATACCACGACCTAATTTTCCTCTCATACAAAGTCATCTCTCCTAAACCTAAGTCCAAATTCAGTATTTTACGCAGTTTTAGAAATATTATAGAACAGAATTTGAGGGATGATGCAAAAAATTTAGATTGGTCTCCAGTTTTCAATAGTGGCGATATTGACACTAAAGTTGAAAAATTCAACAAAACACTTATAGATCTATATGATAAGCATGTGCCGCAAAAAAGAGTAAGAATTAAAAATCTTCCTGCACCTTGGCTCTCCGAAGAGATCAAACAACTTATGTCCAAGCGGGACAGAGCCATGAGAAGATATAAAAAATATTCATCTGATGAAAATTGGTCAATTTATAAGGTTCTCAGAAATCGCTGCAGTCGTCTGTGTAGAGATGCTAAAAGACGCCACATTTATGAATCCATAAAGAATTTCAACTCACCACAGGTATGGCGATTTCTTAGATCTCTCGGTATTGGTAAAGCTACCAATGACGCTACTACTGATATTGACCTTGATGTTTTGAATTCACATTTCTCCACTCCACCGGCTTGTGTAGATAGTTTGGAAAAATCATCTACACTTAGCTATCTGTTTAGTCTTCCTGTGCCGCAATGTACCTCGTTTTCTTTTAACCTAGTTGCAGATTGTGATGTTAAGAGACATATCCTATCTATCTCCACTAAGGCTATGGGTGACGATGGTATTCAAACTCAAATGTTATGGCCTATTCTAAATGAACTCCTTCCGGCTATCACCCATATTGTAAACTACTCTTTAATGAACAGTGTGTTTCCATCGTCCTGGAAGAAGGCCCAGGTTATCCCTATACCCAAAATATCCAACCCATCCTTAGTTTCTCATTTTCGTCCTATATCGATACTCCCGATCCTTTCCAAAGTGCTTGAGGGTATCGTCCGAAATCAATTGAGCTGTTATCTCTCCTCTAATTGCCTGTTGAGTCCATTTCAATCCGGTTTTCGCTCTGGACATAGCACGTTCACCGCGTTAGTCAAAATAACAGATGATATACGATTAGCGATCGAAAATAAACAATTAACAATATTGGTACTATTGGACTTCAGCAGCGCCTTTAACTCGGTTGATTTCGACATACTTTTAGGCATCCTGGCGTCTCTAAATGTTTCTAAATCTGCAATCGCTTGGTTTAGCTCCTATCTTCGGGGTCGCTCGCAAATGGTCCGCTCGGAGGAGACGTTCTCCAACTGGTGTGATCTTACTGCAGGCGTGCCTCAAGGTGGCGTATTATCTCCTCTACTCTTCTCCATTTTCATTAATGCTATTACTAATGTTATTTCTTCTCGTTATCATCTTTATGCGGACGATCTGCAGCTATACCGCCACTTTAAAATTAAGGAAGTTTCAGAAGCTGTCACTGCCATCAATACTGACCTACTGAACATCTGTTCTTGGGCAAAATCCTTTGGGCTGCTTGTCAACCCTGCTAAATCTCAGGCCATCATTATTGGTGGCAGGTACATCTGTAACAGTCTTGACCACACTGCGGTACCTCAAGTATTATATAATAATACTGTTATACCGTTTTCAACAGATGTTAAAAATCTCGGAATCTTTATGGATTGTAACTTGTCGTGGACCACGCATGTAACAGAGGTAAGCAAAAAACTGTTTGGGTCTTACCACTCCCTCAAACGTCTTCAAAGCTTTCTTCCTTTACAGACCAAGATACTGCTTTCTCAATCCCTACTCCTTCCCCTTCTTGACTATGCTGATATTTCCTTTCTCGACGCCACCGAAGAACTTTGGGATAAGCTTGAACGGTTGCAAAACCTGTGTATCCGTTTCATATTTGGCTTGAAAAAGTACGACCATGTTTCAGATTTTCGGAAAAAACTAAATTGGCTTCCCATTCGGCGGCGTCGTGATGTTCACATTCTCTCTTTACTATATTCCACGCTATACAACCCTAACTTTCCTATATACCTCCGTGAGCGCTTCGAGTACTTTGTTCCTAGGAATAACCTCTGTCGCTCCTCATCTTCTCTCCTCCTTCGAACTCCTTCCCATAAGACAAGTCGCTATGATAAGTCATTCACTGTTGCGGCTGTGCGGCTATGGAATGCCTTGCCGCTTGCAATACGTAAAAGCCCTTCATTAACTGTGTTCAAAAAGAATACCAGGGATTATTATCTCTCCCTCCAATAATTAGGCCCTTAGAATGTAGTATGTAGTCTTTATTTGTTATTTTTCTGCATATTTTATTATATGTATATGTAGTTATATGTATGTATGTGTGGATGTATATATATATATATATATGTATATATGTATGTAAAAGTATGTATGTAAGTAGGTATATTTTGAAAATTAAATAGATATTGCAACAAAAATGAATGACCATAACTTTCGGTATTTACATAATCTTCTTTTCTGATTTTTGAAGTTTATCCAATGTTAGTACACATGATTTTACCGTTATCTAATCTATCCTCTATTCACTCAAGGTTCGCTGGAAGAAAACTCAGGTTTGGGTTAAGCTCGCCTTTGTAAATGTAATCTCCTTGTAAATATAGTAAGAAAATTTGTGTACAATAAAGAATTAAACGTTATTTCCATTTTGATTGGCCTTTTACATTTTCTTAAAACTTTAACATTCATTGCATAATTTTGTCACAATAATAACTATCCAGTCTGAGTACATAAAATGAATAACTCCTACGCACACCAAACCTATTTCCACATGCAACCCTGACAACGTCTTACTTTATTATATGAATTATTTTGTCATAAAATAAAGTACCTAAATAAGAGGCCCAATTGGTATTTTATTGCTTTTAATATCTCTTTCAGCTGTCGTAATTTACAGTCTACTTGAGAGTAATAACCAATGTAGACATACTTGTAAACTAATAATGTCTGCATCAAATATTGTCAAAGGCTTTTAATAAAACACAACAGCCTGTATGTTCCTAAAAGGTCAAATAGATATTGTCAATAGTGTTTTATTTATTTAGGATTTATTAAGTTGTTCAGATACGAAGAATATCTGTCACCACTCTATTTTATTTGCGTGTGACAGTGCGTGCGTAAGTGCATGCGATCATGCGTGCTTGTACACGTGCGATTCTGTAATTGCTGTGACTTTTCTTTTTATTGAGGAATGTTTTAGGCGTTACATTTCTTGTAAAAGGGTACGAGAGAGAGACTACTGAGATTCTTTTGCAATGACCTGGGCTTCTTCTTCTTAGCCTTATTCCCAATTTTTACCCAAATAATTATTTGGGGTCGGCTACTGGTTCAGCCGGTTTTACCTGAATATCAGTTTTGCCACGGAGCGACTGGCATCGGACCTCCGCAACCCTAAGGGAGAACTGAAATAGTTGTCAGTAAATTTGAGGTTATCCCAATAACGATTATCATAGATGTTCATGACAACCGGGACCGACGGCTTTACGTACTCTCCAAGGCACGGGCGTGAATCACCTCCAAACTTCTAAACTCCGGTCTGCTATTAGGAATTTCCGGATTTGAACCACTAGACCAACGAGGCAGTTATCCCAAATCATCGTTTTGCATTGTTTATGGTATTGCCATAAACATAATAAACATGACTTTGGACTTGGAATTGATTGGGTAATAACAGATACTAAAATTGCGAAGTGATAAATAAATACGTCTACTATTAAGTCGTATATAATAAACATATAAAAGGTCTTATTTTATTATGAGGCGTTATATACCTACAGCTTAAATATATCTACATATTTACGTTATATCGTGTCTTATAAAGTTGGTTAGACAAACATTTCAACACTGCAAAGAAGTTATTGAATCAGATAAATTTATAAATCAAGAATACTGAGGGAAGAAAACTTTTTTTAAGAATACAAGCGTCAATAGAATATCTTTACAAACTTCACACGATTTGACAGACAAGGAAACTTTTGTAATTATTATAAAGTTGAATCAATGTTTCTTAATTATCAGTCTATCCTTGATTTAAATAGCGACAGGCCGTTATTCCGGTAAAATTTAATTTCATAACTAAGTTTATTATTTAATTAATTATGTAGTTGTACTTCAGGTTATTGTTATAAAGTAAAAGTTAAGAAGTAAGGACATGGAACTCATTTTAAAGACTTAATGTTGTTAAGATATTAATATAAAATACGACTATAAAACATATAATAATTTAACAATACAAATCACACATATATTGTCCATTACAGTCTAATCCCAAAATAGAGAGCCTATATTTTGTTATAAAAATACATAATTTAATAAATAAATATAGGTATCCAAATACACATACATATCACTACATAGTATAAAACAAAGTCGCTTTCTCTGTCCCCATGTAGGCTTAAATCGTTAAAACTACGCAACGGATTTTGATGCCGTTTTCTTTAATAGATAGAGTGATTAAAGAGGAAGGTTTTTATGTATAATACATGCATAATATAGTAGATAATAATTTTAGAGGTTTCTAATGTGTGTTTTTTTACGCTTACATTGCAAACGCTGGCTGTATCCTACGAAATAGATCAAAATAATGTACTACATTATTGTACATCTTAGAAAGGTCTACAAAAAAGTCCGCGATGGTATATGTCTATCTCTTAGGGATAACCCACAATAACAATTTTTTTATTTTTACGAGAAATAATATCTTATTTACGAAGCGATTTTAAGCAATACAGTATTAATCCTTATCATATTAAGTACCTACCTTAAGTACATTATGTATTTAATATAGTTTAATATGGCCCTTAACAGTATGTAATTTAAATTAATACTTTTGAAGATATTACAGATTTAAAATGCAGGAACAAAGCGATTTTGGCGGTACCCGCCGGGGCCCTATCGATTTGTCACTATCAGATAACACTATATTTTATTATGCGGCGGTACGAAGTTTGCCGGGTCAGCTAGTTATATATAAATTACATACACATCACGTCACACCAATATATGTCCTAGGTGAGAACCAGTTTATTGTTTCCTGTTTTAACTGTTTTCAAACATAAAACCATAATACATTTAATTAAATTAATTAGACTACTACTAGCTATTATGAACAATCCATATTGGCTCAACACTTTGTACAAAGTCGGACTTTACAGGGATGAGCCGTAATGAGCCACTTTATTTTTGTAAAACTACCTCTTGTATACAATTGCCTTGCTGACAAGAATGCTTGGCTTAATGCTGGTCCTGCTCCACAGCCACATGATTAATTCTCAAATTATTTAGAAGTTAGTTTGTATTTCTGACATATGTTAATTTTATCATAATAATTGTCATTTTTATATTTATACTTTTTTTTTGACATTGGATATCCATATTTCTGACATGGATTACTGCTATTTTAATTGTATCTTGTTGTTTGACATTATATTATTATTATTTTTGTAATATCATTACTGCCTAATAAATTACTTTTTATTGACATGATCCAAATATTTATCGCATTCTTAGAGAGTAGCATAATTATAAATGGTTTTTATTATTGTATAACTGCGAACATTTTGAATTGTACATGTGAGCACTTTGTAGTCACTGGTAGCATAAGTTTGTTGACTGGCGGTTGTGAGTATGTCATGCTCGCTCAAAAGTCCTGCTGGCGGGCGGTGACGTGTGTAGCGGGTCGTTCGGCTCCCTACGATATGGTTGAACTGGACGATGGCTGGTGCATGGGTCATGCTCGTGATACGGGCGCCGCCAGTCGGGGCTGGTCATCTCACAACTTCTATTTATTGTTTAATTATTTTTGGACACTACATGTGTAAATATCAGAATCGTTACATTGTCCTCACATTTAATAAATGCCTTATACAATGTAACCAAAAATTGTAAAAACAATGTTGAAAAAGAGTGTCCATGGAGTTTCTTGTCTGTTCTTCTCCATAGGATCTACGAATTGGAACAGACGATTAGCTTCACGACTGACTACTGACTGACTACTTGACGTTTCAAAAGTGCCGTTGTATGGTTTATTTGAAATAAAATTGTTTGATTTAATTTGATTTGATTTGATTTGATTTGAATTAAATAAGTTAAATGATTTTAGGTATCTCAAAGTCCATGACCGTACTAATATTGTAAATTCGAAAGTAACTCTGTCTGTCATAGACAGACAAGAGTTTATGACATGACGCCGTCATGGCTAAGGCGTAAAACCGATTTGGATGAAGTATACAATGGTGATTTTTTTTTATTTTTGAGGAAGGATATAGGCTTCAATGATTGACATACAATCAACTAATAAATTAGATTCTTAGCATGTCATCAACTTTGTATACACTATTAGTTAGAAATTAATAATTGTAAATGTAATATACTATAAAACCTTATAAAATTTTAATGAAGTGAAACCCAGGTTTTCTAAGAATTACTAAGAAAATTCATTACTTAGTTTCTTCTTTTAATGGCAATATAAATTGACTGTACATATTTCAGTACATAAACACAAACAAGTGTTAACCTAATATAATTGCTTACTTAAAGTTCGACACAAATTCACACAATCATTATGCAAGTATTAAAATAAAGTATTATACCTAAGAATATTAAAAGATAGACTTGAAAATGAAAACACGCCTTAACACAGTATCATGCAAACCACCTAATCATACTACACTTTCCGTTGCCTTTAAATATTCAATTTAATAACAGGTTAAATTGTAGCACTGCACGCAAAACCCCCGCCTCTGGGCCGTGATTGTAAGATCAATGTTGTTTGCGACTGGCGGCGGATAAACGGTTACAAGAAGCAGCACGTTCTATTTTAATTAAGTAAGTTAGCAATAATAATACCGTATCGGTCTTTAATCTGATATCATTAGCTTAATGATCAGACTTAAGAAATGTTTCACAGTCGCTTTGAGGGAGGTTTCGAGACCCAGAACTCTGATAACCAACATATATACAATAGTAAATTGAAAACTCAATTATTTTATTTAAGTAATTAAGGTCTGATGCTTAATAAAATCTTGTTTCATTAAAACTATTTTTAAATTTTTATTTCATGGTGAAAAGGTATTTGCTTAAATAAAATATCAGCAGCTTAGAGTAAGAGTAAGAGTAATCTTTATATGAAATTAGAGTTTCAGGTATGTAGTTATCTGTCATATAACAGATTTCTGTATTGCGATTAAATGTTGTCAAACTATTTTTATTAATCATGTTTTTTTGTATATGTGTTATTCTGCCTGATGGTAGCCCCTTGGTTATCTAACGGATCACTTTTATCCTTATTTTGTCAATCAGAGAGTTTCCAAGCATGACTCTTTCCATAGCACGTCTGAAATCAGTGTGGCTCTTCTAGCTTGAAGACATTAACAGATCCTTGCGCCTAACGCGTGTTGTTTTAGTTAATGATGTGCAAGTTCAATTCCGGAAATCTTTTACCGTCTATGCTGGATAAAACTATGTTGTGCGTGACAAATACAAGAAAATGGAGATTGATATCAAGCAAACGTACTAGTCCTAAAAAGACATTCGCACTCGTAATAAATAGTAATATTTATGGACTTCTATTGTTTTTATTAATAGGCCCTCTTGGTTTAGACATGTCGCATTGACGTCTTTAATTATTTATTAGTGTTGAACGTGTTTACGCCATATTTTATGACCGGTTAAATGCCAAGTGAAATGTTTACGAGCCCGTACCTAGTTTCACGCATGGCGCTTGTGGCGCCATCTATATATCAGTCAGAATGCTGTATTCGATTATGTTATGACTGCACGCTGTTGTACACCGTGCTTTATAGCTCGTGCCGAGTCGAACGATAAATATAACTCACTAAAGCACTAAGATCATGGCTACAGCTTTATTTATACAATATATTGCAGATACCCTTATATGGAGTTTCACAACGATAATTATGTCACTTGAATCTTACATCACGGTAGCTCACAGCAATATATGCTCATGAAGTTTGTAGAAACGCTTGGTAAATGATGATGGGTGACGATGACGAAGTGTGCGTCAGTTCACATTTATTGTAGAATTCTGCAGTATAAAACTACTTGTTTTAAATAAAAAAATATATTTATGGATGTATGTATGGATTATTGGTTACTTTTTGATACTTTTGTTTTTAATTCGTTACTATAAGTAATTACCTACGTAAATATACTTAATACTTGAACTTATAGATACGTTAGACTAGACGATGTACTGCCATCCTAGTTTTGTTTTAGGGAGATTTAAAAAAAAACGAATTTTATCCTTTGGTGGCGTGATTTATACACCCATGACAAAATATTGTCTTTTGATTGTAGATCAAGATGCTCATAGAAAATGAGGTGCACAAAGCAAAATTGAAAATTTTCTGGTTAAAATTACTGAACCCTAAACGGTGTGAAGAATTGCGATTAAAAATCAGTTCACAAATATTTGCCATTGCCTACAAATACAAACGAATTTTAAGTAGCTACGTAGCGGTGGATTACTGCTTAGATAAACACAGATGTACTTTAGTGCGTAAGAAAATCGCAATGGCTTAGAACGTCTAAACTTTTGTAATCATTCTTTAAAGTTTAGTGAAACATTTGAAAAAAGTTAGAATTATTATTATTGCTGCAATGGTACACATATAAATACATGTAGTTAATTGTAAACATATTAATATTTTGTGATTGCTTAATTTAAATCTAACGACAATTTTACTGGCATGTTCGAAGCTCTAAAATTTCTTTATACATATAAAATTATCATTTTTTTTTAATTTACTGTATTTTGTTCAGTAAAATTTATACTCTCTGCAAATGTATTGGATAAAGCGGCTAAATTAACATTTTCTTTTAGTCTTTCTTTGGGCAATGCAGAGCTATAACTGTTCTAAAATTCTTCATCATCATCTTCCTAGCCTTTATTCCCAAGTTTATTTGGAGTCGGCTACTAGTTCCAGTGTTATATTTGAGGGCACTGACTTCCCAATAGCGATTGCTATAGATGTTCATGATAAATTCTAAAATTAATCTAATATTTTTCTTTCTAGGTAAGGCCATTTCCATTTCAAAGAAGAGAGGAAAAGTCCCAGTCAAATCATTGTCGTCCGACTAAGTAAGTGTAATTTTCTAAGTTACGTTTACGAATACGACCAAAGATGCGTTTACGAATTGTATTAAGGAGCGAAGGGTACAGTTATATTGTAATGCTAACTTTGCATTACATTGGCATTCTCGAATCATTTACACTTAGCTTACGTAGTCAAACATGAAAAATTAGTGCAGTAGTAAAAAGTGCATACTACCGAAATAATTCTCTCTAGTTAACCTTAGTGTTGATTACAAAACATTTTACTTTCTTAAGGGCAATATGAAATATTTCCAAATATGTATTTGTCACAGTCAGTTTTCATAGTTATTTCATAAAATAATCAGTTATTTACCAGTGCAAGTTTTTTGAAAATCATACTATGGTTTGTATGGGAAGATAAAAGTATTTTTTTTTACTAAAGTACGGCCAACGAGAAGCGATACAAAAGTTCATTTATCTCAAAAGCGACTTTGGAGTTGACAATCTATTATCTATCTATATCCCGTTATAATTTTGATTTAAATTATCCATAAAATTTTTGAATAAACAGTTTAAACTTTTTAATTAACATATTCATTGTAATGTTTTATTGAACAAATAATCCACCATCCACTCATTTTCGTGGAGTATTTTTTATTAATTGTATGGATTAAAATGACTTGAAAATAACTTAAAATTTCACTTTATGTGACTTGATCAGTTGACTTGTTTTTTTTACCGAAATACTTACATAATTACAAGTTAGTTCTATAAGGAAAGTGACGGTAACCGGCCAAAGTAACGTCGACCAAGTCATTGTAATAACTTGTCAGTAAACTCTGAAACAGATTACGTACATAATTAAAATCATTTCGGCCGTCCCGTGACTTATGGTCAGGATATGTCCGATTCGTCGAAAGTGATGATTGACTGACAACTTGACGTATGTTCGTTAAGTTAATGGAGGCCGCCGACTCTTCTTGTTAATTGAGACTGATGTATCGTTGAGATTAATTTGATGTCCAAACTTGAACAATAAGAAATGATAAAAAATTATTTCGTGAGCTACGTTTTGGGAATAACTTAAGACTTTCTGTAATTCGATCAGATTTGTGTAATGAGACGTTACTTTCGAAAATCTAATTACTTTTTATTCTTTTATTTGTGAAAATTTTTTTAAAACATTTCTAATGTCTTAAAATTGGCCTGAAATAATTTCAGTGCGATTAGTCAGTTATTATCACACGCTGGGTATGCTTAGCACTATGTAGAGAATGTAGAGTATTTTTATTTAATGGGTATAAAATAGGTACTGTACGTATTATTGAAAAAATATAATTATTTTATGGTTCCTTAAGATAGTGATTTATACTAATACAAATTAAGCTATTAGCAATAGGTAGTCTATAAAAAATATATTTGGTTAGTCAACCTACAAAGGCGCCATCTCAGTTGTTAAAAATGTTATGTATATTTAAGTCAAGGAATTAATTTTCCGAAGAATATGTTAAATGGAAGAATCAGGCGCTACCAGCTCTATGTATTTTAGAAGTCAAAAAAATAAATTAAATGTTTATTATGTAATGTGATAGCTGCTCTGATTGGTTATTTATTTGATCTTATTGTTTCAACCAGTATAAAAATAAATGTTAAGGAATTATAAAAATGATGGATAAGTACAGGTCGATGTCTGTGACGTTTATACTCATAAGAATGAACGCTATTATCCAACGCTTTTAATAGTCTACTGATAGACACAAACCTCTCCATGGAAATGAGGTTTTGGTCTACAACATCATACTAGACACTTTACAGTGTTTTTATAGAATTCGGAATTTCAATTGTCTGATTTTTAACACGGTTACATTGGCTATCTTAAGGTGGATGGCTTATTTCATTGGTGGCTTAACTATGTTGAATTTCAGTCCTGTACGGATTTGATGCGTCTGCCATTGAATAAGTGTAAATAAAGCCCCTCTTTGATACATACAAAATACATACACACAAAATTATTAGGTCTTTATATTAATAAGGGTGATCGAATGGGATTGAAATGCATTCAAATGGTACTAGCAGATTTAATTCCGTCAAATGAACGGAAATTACTTTAACATGAACTGATATTCGGTTAGTTTCATTTATCAAACAGACACAAATCAAACACATATATAAATAGATCATCAACAACCCATAACGTCCCACTGCTGGGCTCAGGTCTCCTCTCAAGGGAGGGTTAAGGCCATACGTCCCCACGCGGGCCGAGTGCGGGTTGGGGACAGGCAAGACACGTTGTGGCAACGTAATCTTGCTGTTGGATGTTTTTAAGCCGCCCGAAGGCCTCCAACTAAGCTTCACGACTGCTATCTTATGATAACAACCGGGACCGACTGCTTAACGTGACCTCCGAATCACGGAAACGCTCATATATATCATGCCACAAACGGTCACCCATCTAGGTCCGACCGCGCCGTCGTTGCTTACCCTTAGTGATTGTTTCCAATCACCTAAGGCCACTCGGCTATGAGCGCTTTATATAAATAGATAAGTACTCGTATATACATCAATGTAATTTGTGCCGGATGCATTTCGGAAGTCAGATCCCGCCCGGGCGTGTTTTTATATGCCAAAATTTTCAAATTTTTTTAGTCCCTCATGCATACAATTTGATATGTATTTTGTGATATGTATATCATATCATCATCAGCCTATCCAGTCCACTGCTGGACATAGGCCTCTCACATTGCACACCACTCTTATTATTTCGTATATCATATGAAAGTAAGTAAAAAACAAAAATTATTTTTCCTGATTTAGTGTTTAATATACTTTGTAGAAGTTTAATAAATACATGTTACATAGGATATTAAGCAACTTTGTAAGCAGTTGATCAAAGGAGAACAAAGTTAATTATGTAAGTTACCATCTATCTGAACTAGAACTAATAAAATAAGTATTCACAATGTGTTTAGTTGCAGACCAAATACTTAGGAAGATTATACCGTTTCGAAAAAAATGTGATTAAATGGACAAATTAAAGTTCGCTAAAAGTAGCCAATAAGTAATCCAATTTTAATTCATTTAAAATATCAAATACTTATTTAGGTACAATTTACAAAGCAATTGATAAAGAACATAATATGCTTCTTAGTTACCACAGATAAATTAAAGCATCACACAAATTGAAGTGGAAACTATTCCAACAAATATTAACGTTATTTTCTAGGTAAAATTATAAAAATATTCAGAGGATAGAAATTCTTTAAATGATCTAAAGGTAGTAGAGCCACTCTGATTTCAACACGAATAGGCCGACTCGACCGTATTACGGAGTATTACAATCATACAGAAGAAGAATTACGAAGAATATTCGTCCTCTCGTATTTCGTTAGTGTGGGTGAAACCAGAGGCTTAATGATGCAGTTGCGTCTTTCTCGGCTTCAATAGTGAGGGCCACCATGCTGTATTGTCTCATTCACAATAAAAAAAGCGGCCAAGTGCGAGTCGGACTCGCCCATGAAGGGTTCCGTATCAACAAGTAACATTATATAAAAGTCCTTGTAGTTCGTTGATTGAATGAAAGGTAAATTGCTATTTACGCTTTATGACGTATTAAAAAAAAACTACTTACTAGATCTCGTTCAAACCAATTTTTGTTGGTAGTTTACATGGTAATGTACAACATATATTTTTTTTAGTTTTATCACTCTCTTATTTTAGAAGTTACAGGGGGGGGGGGACACACATTTTTCCACTTTGGAAGTGTCTCTCGCGCAAACTATTCAGTTCAGAAAAAAATGATATTAGAAACCTCAACATCATTTTTGAAGACCTATCCATAGATACCCCACACGGATGAGTTTGATGAAAAAAATATTTTTGAGTTTCAGTTCCAAGTATGGGGACCCCCAAAATGTACTGTTTTTTATCCATGTTGATGTGAAAATCTTAATGCGGTTCACAGATTACATCTACATACCAAGTTTCAATAGTATAGCTCTTGTAGTTTCGGAAAAAATGGCTGTTACATACGGACGGACAGACAGACAGACAGACAGACATGACGAATCTATAAGGGTTCCGTTTTTTGCCATTTGGCACCGGAACCCTAAAAATGGTTAAATTTATTAAAATCCTTTAATAGGCATATTAAACTCAATCTCCCAAAACGGTTGGTTGTGGTAGGAGAATGAGACCAAAACTAGCGAGAGCTAAAAAGATAAATAAAGAGCTATTGGATGCCCTAAAAAAAATAGTTAAAATAAACTATTACAAAGAAATAGATATAATAATATAAAGACATAATTCTAGTATTACTATGTAGCTCTAACTCCAGGACTAATAATGATGTTGATTCCTTGTAAAACAAACTTTAAAATTTTAAGCAAGTTTAATTGGCCTATGTGAACTATTGACACTTTTAAATGTGGAAATAGATAGAAACTACATTTCCTCTAGAGGAGACCTTCACCCTCAAGCAGAGAGTCACGTAAATGTAAAATACGATAAATAAATCTTAAGTGCCTTGAAATAGTATAAGTGCTTCTAATTTTCACTTTACACTTAACTTAAATTTATATTTTATCTATCTAAAACATGTATCATATTATGGTATAACTGAAAGTTTTTTTTAATAAATTTTATTTAACGGGAAAGTAAAACTTGTAACTAGTTATAACTCTATTGAAATTATTTGAATCAGGTTTTTATCGATTGACAAATAAAAGAAGTATTCACTAGCTCAGAACGCAGTGTTTATGATATAATAATATATTCGGAAAAAATAACTTATAGTAAATTGTCATTTTACCAGATATTAATAAGCTGCATTGCGGTCGGGCGTACTTCAAGGCAGCAATATATAAAATAAAATAAACTTTAATTAAAATTAAAGAATCTAAAATTAATATGTTATTTAGATATGGATTATAATAAATTGAAAACAGTATTTCTATTATAGAGAGAAGCTTAAGCCGCCGGCGTTCACTGTTGTGCGAGTGAAAATCCGATGAATATTCATCTATAAGGGTGCAATAACAACTGAACTACTCAAAGTAACCAGTATCAATTAACGTATATATTGTACGGCAAGGCTTATAGCAAGGAGCACAAATATTGAGTCCTGTATAGATTCATAGGCTTATACGTTAGTGTATTACCTTCATATAAAAATATATTTTTAACAAAAAGAAACCGACTTCAAAGAAAAACTATTCCGGGTATCAAAATCGCGACAATTGTGCATATGATATTTGAGGAGTTCCCTCGATTTCCTTGCGATCCCATCATCAGATCCCGATATGGTGACGATGAGACCACCTGTAAGCTACGTCCGTTCCAATGCAAAAATATTTTTTGAAATCGGTTCATAAACGACGGAATTATCGCTGAACATACATAAAAAAAAAGATTCCCACAAATTGAGAACCTCCTCCTTTTTTGAAGTCGGTTAAAAATGAAAAAAATTGTCTCGAGGACGATTGTAATATGTATTAACATTGTGAGTATCGTGACTAGAATAATTGTCGATCTTGTTCAACTTTATATAATTAAGTTCGGAAGTTCGGATAGTACTAAGGGCTCTAGAATATGTATAAAATACTTGGCTACATAAACCATTAACAGCCCAACAAATTCAGCATAGAAAATATACTACAGCGTCATCTATTGAAGACACACCGAACTACATAATAAATATTAATTCTATATGAAGATTTTCAAATTGTTGCACCAATTACTATAATTACAATTACCGTTATTGACGGACATTGTTAGTTGGAAGGTCCTCTTTTTGTGCTGGACATGACATTCATTCTTACATAAAGATTCTTCTTCATTCAAATATTTGCGCACATCTTGAAGCATTGTTGTATGCGAATGTACTAATGTCGTGTAATTCAGGTAACCAAAAGTTCAAAACAGACATATTCCTTCCATCACTACTCTTTTCCAAAATTTTGGGAGGGCTTATGCAAAAATAGGCACTCTCAAGGTGAATGATGCCACGTCATCATAGAAGACTGATGATGTATCAATTGAGTGACGTTAGCGGAGATCTAACTTTCCCTCCCTCTCTCACTCACTCACTCACTCACAGAAAGGACGACAACACTCTCACCTCTGATTTGCTAATGTAGGTACTTTAGTCAGATTTTATCGATGAAAGTAAAAAGCCTCAATAATATCTTTGTTGAGGCTTTTTAATTTCTACAATAAAGCTGTAACTAATATTTTTATTATAAAAATAAAATAATATTGATAAAGTGTTCTCTTCAATTTCTAAATTGGATGTGTTTCTCTGAAACTCATTCCTCTAATGTAAGAATATAAGCTAGTCTGATTACATTTTTGCGTCTTCTGGAAAATTACTTCGAACTTCAAACGCAATTAAATTGAAACCATTAATGTACAGTATGTTCATATATTACGATAGAAATATCTGATCGAGAAATTATGTGACTTTCATTTCTGCGTGAAGCCAATATTTATACATTTATTCGATTAAAAAAACTGTTTCTCTGGTATTTTAGTTCAATTTAATAGTTTTTACTATATTAACCTTCTGTATTAATATTTGTGTAACCCAATAATATTTCCACCTTCTTTTATGTTATTATATTTTCCGTGATTATGTTTACTAGATCTATATATTGAAAGAAAAAATCACGGTCACTATATGACGTTAGTTCCTATTTCATTTGCACTACTTAGCTGGGCAAATATAAGAGGGCAAACATAATGAGCAAACACTAAAGGTTGATTGTTTATGCATATTGTTTTGTTAGTCATACTGTAAAGTGGTCAACAATTATAAAGAAAATATATTTTTTTTTTTAATTTAAGAGAAAGGTTTAAATTCCATTAACGCCCTTTTATGCAACATAACTTTCAAAAAAAAAATAGAATGTTTGTGGTTGGGTAGTTCCATTAAAAATTTAAAATATAACTCTTGCTACAGTTTAATAAAGCCAAATAATATCATAGAACTACATACAACGAATTCACAGTCTACAAAAATCAATCAGATTTAAATCGAGCTGAATATTTAAGTGGGAAGCTCAAAACTGATCAGAGTGGAATGCAATAGGAGAGTCCTGTTTACAGCATTGGACTGTGATAGGTTGATGAGGATGGTGATGATGAAATAGGGAACAAATGCGTCTTTTAGGAATAGTAAGAGATTTTTGTAATGACGTCTAAACATTAATTTGTAATAGTAGGTACTTCATTTCATAATTCACTTATTGCAGACTTAGGAAAATGAGCGCTCATTATAGGCAATACTGTTTCTTGGTATGCCTGATTGCAACTTGGAGTCATTATATTGTACCAATCTATCAAGAGATGGTTATCCCGCCAAATAGAAATATCAATTGTACTTAAAAAAACAATATCTATAAAAAAACTACTAATTTTCAAGGTATAACGAAAAAATACAGTTAAGTTTTTATGCTTATGATATGTAGGCAGTTAGATATTGCCAGATAATCATTCCAAGATTTAGGCGATACAATTTTGTTATACAATTTTCCGAACTTTCTTAAATATAAATTATTTTCGTGCAAGTTGAATCTGTAACCTACGGTTTTGATAACAGTTAACTTACGTCACGAAAGATAAATCAAGTTTATGTGACGTCTTCTGCCATAGCAGGATTTATGTGGCTCTGAGCGTTCTTTCTAATGTATTCCGTAGGAGAAAATAAAATATGAGCGTTTAAAATACAATTCTATTCCGTATAATTTTGGTTACTTTATATCAATGATCAAAAGAACTCAACAAAATGGTTCATCTTTGTTTCGCCAGCTCGCCGACGACGCGGACGTGACTTATTTAAATAAAAATTCAACTCAAATTTGAACACAAAGACCAATAATTAGGTCCGATAATAAGAGCGCCTTATCCCTCAAGCTGGCTATGTAAATGGTTATGATAATACAGAATTTAACATAAATGGACCAGAAGTTGTAGAGTCATGTTCGTAGTCAGCATTCGAGCGCGCTTCCCGCCCGTGTAACCGGTGTTCTCATAACCGTGATGCAGCGAATATGTAGAGCGTTTGGTACAAATCATGAGATATTTTTTTAATAAATAATAATCGACATTTCAATACATTTAAATCTACAAATAAGGAATAATAGCTACTGCAATTTGGCTTATTTGGATCGCTTCAGTGTTATGTTATTAAAGTATTAAATACAACTAAATATGAACGATAGTGTAGCGATAGTTTTCATCATCTGAAACACAGGTCTTACCTAGTTCAGGCAGATCACTAGTTTGAAATACCTTTTTTATACGCGGAGAATGGTTTTCGCACCATACCCTTCGTATTGACCTCACGTAACAGTGAGTTTAGAAGTGCAATTTTGTAGTTAGATATAAATACTTAGCTCTAATCATGTAATTATTGAAGTATGTATATTGTGCTAATATTTATTTAAGTCTACTCTTAACCCTTCGGGTGCCTGGTGGGTCTGACAGACCCATCACTTCAAAACTTCGACGATATTTTTTTATTTTTTTAACCTAACGCGCTGCGCTTCTCAGTAGCTTCGTGATATGAACTAGCAGCCATTTTGTCTCCTCTCCCGTAATCCGCGACGCACACGCATTCAGATAAGAGGTGTTTTATGTGCGCTCGGGTCTCAGGGACCCGACCAGGCACGCGGCGTAACTTTTATTCCGTAAGTACTTACTTTTGTTTTTTCTTGTTTATTATGTTTTGTGTGGTAAATTGTTTACGAAAATAATATTTTATCAGTTAAAAATGGTTAGTAACGAATTTTGAAATCTGTCAAGCTTTGGAGAGAGATTTAGAAGAATATGAATACGAAGATGTGGTTTTAGATGATAGTGGAGATGAATCAGTCTACTTGGATGTACCACATGGGTAAGATAGTGCTGAGGCAGTAGCAGAAGTCCATGCTGAACCCAATAATAGTGAAAGTGATGACAGTGATGTTGAGATGTCTCAGCCATTGAGTAATTTGTCTCACGCGTCGATTTTTTTTTCTTTTTATAATTTAGCCTACCAAAGTGACTCTACTCTGACTGATGGAAGGCATGAGTAGAATCCAGGTGTAAGGGCCACCATGCTCATTGTGAGGGTAGGCAAAGTGACATTGAAACCCATACTACCATGGCGGCCTGGTTAGATAATTGGATAATTGTGAATTTTTGTTACGTAAAATATGAGAATTTTAAATTAGGTAATAAACATTTTGTAAAACAACTTTAGTTTTAATTTTTCCAATCATATAATTTAAATGTCAGTGAAAATTAATAAAAACCTTGTATTTAGCTTTCTGACTCGTTAAGTAGGTAAAAACCAAGCATTTTGTTAACGGGTCTCACAGACCCACCAGGCATGCGAAGTGATTTTTAGGTACCAGGCACCCGAAGGGTTAAGGAACTCAACCAAATCTTGTTTATTATGGAATATTTTTTTATTAATTTATTTATTTATCATCATTATCAGCCTTCCACTGCGATCTAACTGAATTGAATTGAGTTCAATAGATTTACATACACAGCTTTAAATCTTAATAAAAAAAACTAACCAATATTTCATAAGCAACAACATTTATTTCCAAATTGTAACAATTAATAATAATAAATTATTTCGGCCTTTTACACACAACGAAATCTAGTTCCAAATTAAGCAGAGCTTGTATTATGGGTTCTAGATAACTGATATAAATACATAAACATATTTATTTTTGTAAATACATACACATTATGCATAGAGAACACCCAGACTCCGAAACAAATATTTGCGGATCAAACAAACACTTGGTCTGACTGGGGAAACGAACGCGAGACCTCAAACACAGCAGTCGAATACTCTACCACTGCGCCGCTGAGGCAGTTACAATTATTGCTAAATCGATTTTATCACATCGAGTCTATAATACGCTAATTCGAAAGTAAAGAAAGCCTCGATAAGGGACCCCACGATTTGTTCATATTCAACATTTGTGATTTCAACACACAGCTGGGCTCTCGTGTATAGATCTCACAATGAAGGGGAGAATGAAAGTGTAGTACATGAGTTGACTTGAAATGCATAATTTTGTACAGATATCTTATATAATATTCAACTTATATAATATTTGCCTTGTTGGTCTAGTGGTTAGCGTATGCGGCTGCTGATCAAGATGTCTCGGGTTCGATTCCCGGGTCGGACCAAATATTTGTGTGATCCACAAATATTCGTTTCGTTTTGGGTGTTTTCTATGTATTATTTGTATGTATTTACAAAAAAAAAGAATGTTTATGTATTTATATCAGTTGTTTAGTAACTATAATACAAGCTCTGCTTAGTTTGGGACTAGATGAGACGACGTTGTGTGTCAGAAGTCCGAAATATTTATAATTATATTTACAATTTTCTAAAAAGAAAAAAAGCAGTTGTGTGGCATTTGGTTTATATTTTCATAATTCGATAACAAAAGAATCAAACTAAAGAGAAAATCGGCAAATAAAACCTTTACATTAATATCTCTCCTCTATAAATTATGCTCGGCCCTATAACTTTTAGTGTCTTCATAGTTTAACGACCACTGCGTGGGCGGCAGTTTGACGTCGTATTGTGTACTCTTTTGTATTGGATATCGTATCTCTTCATTACTTACTCTTCTCATTAATGTATTTTGAAATTATGAACACGTAAAATATGTTACATCAACTTACCGTTGAGTACAAACCTTGTCCCTATTTGTAAAGACAGATACGAACTTCCAAAGCTCATACCTATCTATTTTTATTATAATTAGTTGTATGATGTTATGAAATTTTATCGATCATGCCGTAAATGACGCCTACGCTTATAGTTGTGTAATTAATGTTCAATAAATCGTTGATTTGAATTATTTGCTCATATGTATATTTAACGATTTATAACTTGGCATATAATGATTACGAATATTATTGCCGTTGAATTGAAATCGTCACTAAAAGTGATGATTTCAAATTAGTTAACAATAGAAGATGAAATGAAATCGATTTAAAAACCAGCTGCTTTATGTTCATTTCGTAATAACTACCATACTATTTAATTCAAATGCATTAAGAATTCAATAAATTTTGGAAAGTAGTGGACTTTGCTTAATTTAATTTAATATAATTGATTTTATTATCCATTGGAAGATTTAACATTAAGTAACAAATGTTCAAATAACGGTTTAAACATAATAATTGCAGAACATACATTCATAGAAAGAATCATGTCAGTAGTTCCTCAAGAGCTATAAAGAGGAGGATTTAATGCCTAATATAAATATATGTATATACTATGTTTCTATATACATACATAGACATATCACATCACATCAGTTGTCTTTGTGGTCCACTGCTGTGGCCTCTCCATAGTAAGGAGGTTTTGGCCTACAATTTAGTTATAGCCATAAAGTTCTATAGGTTTTCCGGCTCTTTGACAGTGATGTTGTCCTAGTTTGCTCCTTAGCCTCCTCATATGACATCCATGGGAGGAATTTGTGACACTCCATATTTTTAATTCGGTAGCACGTGGACTTAATACTTACATACATATTCATAACCATTATGGGACTAATATGATCTGGCTGGGAATAGAATCGATGAACTCTTAACGGTGATTAAAATTTAGGATCGCTAAACAACTATGCAAACTTGATTTGCATCTGAAATATTATAAGAGAGCGTAGTCTATAGTAAGTGAAAGTAAACTGATAAAGCAAATATATGTACAATGACTTTCTCAATAATCGTCGGGTTGTATGCGCAATAAGCAATATTTGATATTTTGCATGGTCGTGTGGCCACTACTCTGGGCTCAAAATACGGCCTAGTGCCCGCAAAGAAAACCAATAGCCCAGTTTCACGCGGCTGGTTTTATTGAAAAGCTCTACGCGCCCATTTTTCCCGCCTTTTGCTATTTTTATTCTGCAGTAACTACTGTATTTCTACTTTTACTGTCGCTTATTGCCTACGTGTTTTGAGGGGTGAGTACTTCTTTAAATAGCTCTAGTGTTGGCCGTTTAAAAATTGTATTATACTTGTCAGAACAAATCTGTCGATCAAATAATAAGTTACTAGTAAGAATAAATGACCTTCAGGGGTATTTGAGCTTTCGAATAAGTTAATGTTGGTATGTTTACTTTAAAATTATTAGTAGAAATCTATAAACATTAACTTATTTCATTTGAGTGTTGGACAGAGACCTTTCCTATTGCACAGCACTTTGTTCTGCACAAACCAATCTAGGAATCATTAAAACATTAATATTTTTACGAAAAACATAGTGATAAAACAATAGGGGATGTGATAGTCTATAATCCTTTCTAATATTATACATAAATGAGAATATAACTCTGTCTGTCTGTACGGCTATCACCACAAAACAATTGAACCTATTTAAACGAAGTTTGGCACACATTTAGTAAAGAGCCTAATAAAGGATATTGCCTACTTTTTACCGCGATAACGGCCATACACGAAGTCGGAGCCTTGGCAAAAGTATATCTTACATATTTGCCAATAGATTGAAATATTCGATATTAATAGAAAACGTGCAGTCATATCGAATATCGAAATCTAGTGAGAAATTTTATTTAAGTTACTATGGAATCGATAACAAAAACATGTTAGCACGCCTACCAGTATAAAATGAGGGACTCTATAAACTTCTTTTTAGTCACTGCTCCGCTTCCGAGTATATCGGTGATGTGTTATTCTGATTATAAGCTATGTTACGGTGAAGTTTGATCTAAATTAATTATTTAATTTTTGCGTGCTTATCAAATATCCTTGCGGTGTTACCGGTATTACTGCTATAAATTGCAATACCTCGGGCATACTACATTCATTCAAATTAAAGTAGCCTATTTACTATTTCAAACTATAATATATATATCTGTGCTAAATTTCAACCAGATCTGTTCAACTTTTTTGCGTGATTTTTCGCATACCTATTTAATACTATTTTTAACCGGCGGCTCTGCCCGCATATGTGTCGATTATCCTGGTAAAAACTATCCTAACTATCTGTGCACCAAATTTAATTTAAATCGGGACAGCCGTTTTGCCGTGATAGCCGGACAGACAGACAGACAGAGGTACTTCAGCATTAATCATATTAGTAAGGATTATATTATAGTAGGAATGCTACTAAGGTAACAGAAATACGATTAGTAAAAACGAAAGAATAGGATTACATTAGTTTGCATAAAATCTAGCATGGAAGTAGTCTAAGTCAATGTATAAAATGTTAAACATAACATGTACATAACATAAACTTTAATAAAATAAATAAAACATACGTCTTTTAAATTGCTATAATAAAATCCAATTGTCATTAAATTGAAACGTTTAAGTTTGTGCAGCCATTTCCTTAACAAAGAAGACTTTCTAGATTGAATAGAAACTTGACAACGATAGAATGGAATAAATAAATACCGACTAGATAGGAAACAAAAGTATCCGATGCATCATGAGTACAGTTACTATGATCTGTTATAGAGTACACACCCAGCCACCTACGAGACATGACTGTCTTTATGAGAGCACCCACAGATGGTCGCGAACACGTCCCACTTGCGCTGCACCGTCATGTGAAACATGTTTTATAGCTGCCATAAAAGAATAAAAGCTTTAGTGTTAACAATTATTGAATTTCTCAAATACAACCGCAATAATTTCTACCAAAGTCTATTGACGTAAAGCATTTTATTTTACGATCGAATGCTACGTAAATATTTTGAAGATTTATTTTCACTGTTCCTATTTGTTCAGAATAAAAATGCTCTATATTGTTTCGTAGTATTTTTGTTTTAACATCAGTTTTGAGGGTTCCAAATTTTATGACTCGGAACCCTTATAGATTCGTCATGTCCGTCCGTCCGTCCTCGACTAACCGTCCAAACGGTGCTAGAAAGATGAAATGCGTGAATATGTGTAGTAATTACATCGACAAAGTGCTACAATAAAATTATGAACAATGTTTTTATTTGGGGTACCTCCCCTACACGTAAAGTGGGGATGATTATTTTTAATCGCGGCTACCCCATCATGTGGGGTATCATTAGATAGGTTTTTTAAAAACAATAAAGTATTTCAAAGAAGATTTTTAATTTAGGTATCCGTTTGCGAGAAATTACACTTTACAGGGCACTTTTTTGTAATAACAGGGCGTCCCCCTACCCTCTAAAATCTAAACGACGGGCTCAAAAAATTTTGGGAAATTTGTGATGTTGGTTTATATAATGCACATTAAAGGAAAACTATAACGGATTAGTTAATTTGTTGGTTCAGGAGTTATAGAGGCTAAACTTGCAAAATGCGCTTCCTTGGGAAACCCCATACAAAATTAACACATTAATACGTAAACATAACAATTATCTATTGGATACAATTTTAAATCTACGTACTATTATAGGTGACTGAGGAACCCTTTCCTGGGCGTGGCCTGATACGCACTTGGCCGATTTTTTGTATAATGCAAAAATGCACGTTTAGCATTATTGAACTTGTACTCCGTTGTATCTGTGATATTCAGGCCCGATTAAACTACTGTGAATGGTATTCGATATTTTCGTTATACTATATTGTACTTTTTATACATTTATAACGTTGATATTTAACACATTCAAAATAACATTTTCCTTCAATTTACCTGAACCAACGTGCCCACATAAAACAAAGGTATAGAGCACTAATTGGTACTATTTTTAACTCGTTTCTACGCCCACATGAATCCGAAAAAGTGAGGTATTTGTTTCCAATTAGTGAGGTATTAGATTACTAATACGATTTCTTCTATTTTTAATAATTCATAAGTATATAAATGTTGTTTTTTTGCAATTGTGTTTTTAAACTCTTTTGATTTATTAAATCTTTTCGAATCCCTAACCCAATCTGTATCCCACTTTGTCAATTCATCTAGTTTCAGTAGTGATAATCTTATAGATATCCCCAAACGATTAATTAACTTTTACTAACAGATCATTAGTTAGGTGATAAGTGGCATTTGTTCTAGTAACTAAGAATCCATCGGTGTCGGTACATTAGTAGTATGTCGCCATCACGCCCTCACGACAATGCGACACTGACAGTAAGATATATCTGTTTGGATTACATGAGTTCGTGACCGTGTACTGGCCGCTTTTTATTTATTTTTCGTTCCTTGTCTGCTCTAAAAGGTCCTGGCTATTGTTCGGTAAAATCTGACGTCGGAATTCGGATAATTACAATCTCCGTTGAACAAAACGCTCGCTGCGGTTTGAATTTGAATGGACCTAATTAAATATGAAGAAAAGACAAATCTCCTCATTTATTGATGTTTAGGTATGAATTTCTGACGATGTTTTAATTATGGTATAAAACTTTAACTTGTGCGAATGTTTTTGGTGAGTAATATCACATTTTGCAATCTTTCCTATATCTATGACGGTATGACCAGATTATTTTGATTTGTGCTTCTTGAGTATAAGATCAAAATAAACAAATGATTATATATTTGAAGTACAAATATTTCTATCAAAATTTTCTAGAAAAAAGTTAAATTTCGTGTATAACTTTTGAGAAAATTTTAAGGCCGAAGTCAAACGAGCAATGGCTCGGGTGACTTCGGCCTTAAAATTTTCCAATCCGGCCTTAAATTATTACACTTCTTTCATTAAAGTTGGCTTAATAGTTTAGGTGCTACGATAGAATATAAACAAATAGACTGCTAAAATAATATTACACTGAATTACACATACTTTTAGCTTCGCCGTAGTCGGCTAAGAAAAAGTTACAAAAAACTATGTAAATATTTTAAGGTCCCTGCGTTCACGTTATAAATCATGTTATGTGTATATTATATGGAGCCCATGATGGAGTATATTTCTATCAGAACTTTAACTTAAACCTATTAATTATAACATTGTAGACCTTGGTGATTAATTGTTTTGTTACGGTACTTTGATTGACGTTTCGCGAAAACATCAGTTCCAGTTTAGATGCCATTTCCTATTAATTATTCATGGTATTGAATAATAAATGTGTATACTGTGTAGGTTGGCAATTGAAATGTGTAGAACATAAGGGAGATCTATAAATAGGTAACACAAGTGGAGTTAGCCAAATTATTATCTGTTACATCTTTCATTTTAATAACAAAAATGTAATGTACTAGAATTGTATGAGATCAAACCTACTTAATTAAACTTATTTTATACTAACTGAGCTCCGCGATGGTACTGGTACCACGGAGAGAAGTTAAAAAGTTCCATTAAAATCAGTCCAGCCACTCAGGAAATAAATCGGTACAAATGGAGAGACAGACAGACAAAACATAAAAAAAAAATTTTTTGCTATAAGTACCGCAAATACAAATAATTTTATGCATTAAATGAAAAGCTGTTTGAAATTACAAATAGTTTAATTTTATTTAATTATATATATAACGTGATCGTGATCGATTCTGCTAACCACTATTGTTTTGTTTCTTAAACTAGTTTAAGAAACAAAACATTATTGGTCTAGACCGCCATGTTGGTCTAGTGGTTAGCGTATGCGTCTGCTGATCAAGAAGTCTCGGGTTCGATTCCCGGGTCGGACCAAATATTTGTGTGATCCACAAATATTTGTTTCGGAGTCTCGGTGTTTTCTATGTCTAATATGTATGTATTTACAAAAAAAGTATGTTTATGTAATTATATCAGTTGTTTAGTACCCATAATACAAGCTCTGCTTAGTTTGGGACTAGACGATGTTCTGTGTAAGATGGCCGAAACTATATTAAAAAGCAAACATGGAGTAAAAACAAGCATGAGTAGAATCTAAGAGTGGTGGCCACCATGTTCATTGAGAATGCAGACAATACAGCATAATGAACCATATGTGAGAAACTTTTTCACGCCCCACTTGAAGGACCTGGGATTATAATGAGAGGAAAACATGTGAGCTGGTAGTGAGTTCTAGATTTTAATTGCACGGTAAAGGAAGGTTTTCATCATCAGCCCATCGAAATCCACTGCTGGACATAGGCCTCTCTCATTGCACACCACTGATTGATTTTGGGCTTAACATGACATCTTAAGAAGCCTAAATCGATCAAAATGTTGTGCAATGGGAGAGGCCTATGTCCAACAGTGGACTGTGATGGGCTGATGATGATGATGACATTTTAACTAATGAATCGTTAAGCGGATTGACAGCATTTATTATCTTTCATCACGGCAATTAATATGGCATAGCTAAACCTTACAAAACTTTCAAAAGTATTACAATCAAAGAGACAATGATAACAATTAGCATGAGACGTAGCATCTACATAAGGGAACTGAGTTTTGAATTTAGTTTATACGAGCTTTTAAAGGTATATTTTAGTATCGTTCAACTGGAAAAAACCTTGACTCTATCCTAACAAAGTTATTTTGATACTGAGTTTAATTGATCCATTTTGATTTCCTTCCATTTAAAATAGGCAAGGCTAGTTAGTGTATTTACACTGGTTTAGAGACCATGTCTAGCTAAATAAATCACCTTCTATTAGAGATTAAATTAATATTAATTTTATTTTTGTAATTTTAAGTTTATTGGCAGATTTACTTCTTTATTACACATTAGTTTTGAAAGCGCTCCGTTCGTGAGTATATTAGATATTAAGATTTTCGGGTTATTGCAGAGTCCATGAAACTCACAAATAATGTGGCTTCACAAGCCGGTCATGTAGATTAGGAGATTATTACAACCTGACAAACTTTACCTCAATATAATACCGATTAGTAAAGATAAACACGCCAGCAGATAAGTTTACCTTTGGGTATTATTTTTACTACATTTCTTTACTATATTAATTATAAGCACTTCAAGTTTTTCTCCCTTCATGTAAATTTCTTAAAAATGCGTGCCTAACATTCCATTCACGTATATTATTCATACAGATCAGTGGTTCCCGTTGTGTTGTGAGTTGTTTCTCAACCATCCCATGGGAAGCAATACGCCGGTTGTTTAAACACTTTAGGTTTGGTTGAAAGAAAAGTTTGAATACATAACATTCCGAGGCAACAATTTTCGTGCAAATTCTTATTTTCATAATAGTTCTTTTTTTAACAGTAAATTAACTTTAAATAAAATATTTTAACAAAAAATTAAACCGCCGATAAAACTGAAAATCAGAAAATTATAAACTGTTACTACTTAACTTTAATAACTAACTTCTTAAACTAATGTAAGCATAGCTAAATAATTTTAATTCACGCCAAACAAGAAAATTAATTAACCATGTAAAGCGTGATGATGCACTTGTTTGTTAATTTAATTGTTTTTTCTTTAAGGATAAGGTAATTTAGTTATCTTTAATCATTTATTGCTTGGCGCTATTATGTGTGGCGAATACCAATACGATTAGGCCCGACATTGTTCAGAGACGGCCTAACACTTAAATCGTGAACAAACAACAGATTGTCTATCAACCTTTAACAAGTTTTCCTATTTTATTGGTAATAATCGATTTTTTTATATTGCGCATATAAGAGCATTATAATTTAATATGTTTTGTATAATTGTCTTACGAATGTAAGCTTAGATGAGATTTACCTGTATTTGAAAATTGTCTAAAAACTGTAAAAAATTTAAATGTACTCGTTTGGGACCCTATTTATATTTAATAAAAATGTATAACGAAGCAATCAAATAATATATTTTTTTAATAATAAGGAAATCTAAACACACAATGCCAACTAATTTTAAATTAAGCAGAGCTTGAACCATGAAACTAGAGCGAATGTTAAAATACTAAAATACTTTTTTTTTTATAAATAAATATAGATTATACCTATATAGAAAACATCCTAACTCCGAAACAAATATCTGTAGATCATGCAACAATTTGGTCCAATCCGGGATTTGAACAACAACAAGCAACAACCTCAAGCACATCAGTCAGTTCTAAAATATTTACAGTCCTTAATACTTTTGTAGTAATTTTAAAAATTAAATACAACAGAAATCTAACCAATATACTAGTACATTTTTGATTTATGGATAGGACGCGTAGACACTAGATCAGGAACAGATTTCTTCGGAGTTATGTACGAGTACAGCTTACCTTTTTGTTGGGTCCTCACCCAACAAAATAATAAATAAATATTTTTGGACATCTGACACACAACATCATCTAGTCCCAAGCTAAGCAGAGCTTGTGTTATGGGTACTAGACAACTGATATAAATACATAAACATACTTTTTTTTTTGTAAATACATACATATTATACCTACATAGAAAACACCCAGACTCCGAAATAAATATTTGTGAATCACACAAATAATATTTGGTCCGACCCGGGAATCGAACCCGAGACCTCTTGATCAGTAGTCGCATACGCTAACCACTAGACCAACGAGGCAGTCCTCGTCGGTGAAGTTAGGTCTCAAGGACTCGTTGAATACTTAAGCATCTACATTACTTTACTATGTCTAAAGGACATTTTGTTTTATTGAAGCTAGTCATGAAAGAGAAAGAAGTATTTTTGGAAACTGTCTGTTGGGCAAAAGTCTGGAGTTTCAAATGAAATTGGGTTTCCAGACAAATTGATGTTTTTACCATTAGGTTAATTTGGTATTTTATGAAGGTTTCGAATTTAATATCAATATAAATTGGTACGGTCTCAAAATATTTAATAAATGTTTAGTAGTTGTTTCATTAAGTGTTCATATCCAATTAGCTTTAAAGATGAAATTTTTCATGAATTTGTTTTGTAATTACAAAGTACAAAAAAGTACAAAGTGCTACAATAAAATTATGAAAAATATTTTTATTTGGGGTACCTCCCCTACACGTAACGTGGGGATGTATTTTTTCTCCCGTCTACCCCATCGTGTTGGGTATCATTGGAACGTTTGTTTCATAGAAATATATATTATTTATAGACATATCCTTTTCTTCGAACTAAACCTAATACTACAATGAAATATCTTAGGTAAAGGTACATTTATGTTCCTATCTAAGTTCGCTCCAATAGAAACTGTAATGATTGATATCATTTTATCAACATAGGTAGTAGTAATGTTCCAAACCTTCTGAACTAGTTATTTCTTCCTAACATACGAGTACATATCTATGATATGTATGTTATTGAGAAAGACATAAGAGCATTTCTAAGCGTTCTGGTAAACAAAACACAGGTTCTGCCTTGTTTAGAATCAAAAGGGAATCGTGTGTGAGATGCGTGATTTTACTACTTAGATCCTTTTATTTCTGAAATTCAATGGCAATAAAATGTAGTAAATTTTGTAATTAACTTCTACATCTGTTTCTGAACACCTAAGAATAATTTACTAGCAAGTGATTGTCAACTTTTACGTGCAATTCAATGATGGTATGAGTTCGTAAAGTACCGGCTTCGAAGTAATTAAATTAAAAGTGGATACAGCTACAAATTAGACAAAGTAACCGTTAATACACAGCCTACCTTTAATGGTAAATAACGGGTTAAATAGCAGTTAAATCATGGAGATTTATTACAGAGTAGATAAATGATGCGTCACATTGAAAACGTGCGTACAAGAACAATGCTTGAAGCTTTATAGCTTTTATGTCATTAAAAGGTCTATCGATCCTTTCAAAATACAAGAATTGAGAAAATTTTAAATTTTAAATGAGATTTCAATTAACATTATTTTTTAATACCCATTTAGTAGCATTTATCACAGTGAATAGGTATCTTAGACCAATTGTTTAATGAAATTGGAAGTAAAAACTTCCATAAGCAGTATTTTATCTTAATAGTAGATTTGAAATGTTTTTGTTTACTATTGCTAAGTAGTTTCGTATAAGGAAAATATTTGTTTCTATTCCTAGGGAATTTTAACTTAACTATGTTGATAATATGTTTTCCTCTGTAGCCATGACAACGTTTTTTATGAAAGTGATAAGCAGTGCTGCAGTACTGCTGTACTGCTCATTATCATTACGAACTCACATACATCACTACGAACAAACCAATATGAACAAACCGTCATTATATTTATAAAATGTTGACTTGTTGGATTCATGATCAAGATATTTAACTAAGAAACTTGGGTATCAAGTACATAAATAAATATATAATTCAATGCTTCTTTGCAAATAATAATCAAAATCGATTAGGAAGATCTAGAGATTATCACTTACAAGCTCGCAAAGTCACAAATTTTACCTTTCTGTACGTGCAAGTTAGCTCACTAAAAATAGTTAAAACATGTACTAAAGCGATATGTACGAACCGTCTTTATATTTAAAAAAAGACTAGCAACTAGAGTATAAATATACTAAATCTAAATAAATATATCATTGAATGCACTTCTTTAGAAATATTTATCAAAATCGATAAGGTACATCTAGAGAATAACACAAATAAACTCACAAACACAAACTTTACCTCTTTTAATATTAGTTAACATTAGTGTGAGTGCAAGTAAGTTCACTAAAATGATTTAAAACGTGTAACAGTGCAATGACAGATTGGTAAATATGGTAAGTACGAAAAATGTGCATGGGTTATAAACGGTTTTTTGACAGTTTAACTTTGTAACCTCTCTTTACAAGTGGCATGTTTTCAAATAAAAATACTTGTTATAATAATACATAGAAATACGAAGTATAAAATATAAATTTTCAATTCAATGTATGAAGGCATGTGCTAAGTACTATCCGCAAGGAGCTTAACTTAGCGTTTACATTGGCGTTAACTCCAATAAGTAATGGGTGTAATAAATGACAAGATCAAATAAAGTTGGAGTGCGAACTTTCTTAGGTTTGAGCTGCGAAAACCTGGCCAACAAGCATCTAGGAACTATAAAGTTGTTATTGATAAGTATACAAGTTGAGGATAATTACAAGTAGACTTTATATTTTCTCTGCTTCGTAATATTTGTATAAGAGCTGTATGTAAATATTTTTCTGAGCGGCGCTTACTGATGTTGCGACAAGATGGCAATAACGCCGACAGATGTAATGAGGAAGCCTGGCTGTAAACCTTGTCTACATTCAGAGAATATTCAAAAAATATGTTTTCATGTCGCTGTATATCGTTAAGGTTGATATTCGCTTGTGTCATGGTAGTAGCAGGTGTATTATATAAAATTGCAATTGTGCCCAACGCCGCGGGGCTCACTATAACGAGCACCCTACGTTGACGGGGCAACGCGACGACGGTGATCGCGACAAACCGCATTCGAGTGAAACTCTTTTTAAAAATTAGCTCTTGAATTTTAAGATTAATAGTCGCCATCTTTTATGGAGTTGCATTCTTGGGTTAAATTCACCATTCGTCTTTGAATCTTCGTAAAAAACATTCTAAATAAAAATACGGAAATATTTGCAAAAGCTGAGAAAAGTCTTTTAAATTACGATAGAAAACAAATTATTGTGTTTTTCTTAGTAAATTCTGAGTTCATAGGACCAAGAAGCGTTTTAATAGAACACCTGTGTCTTGAACTATGTTGAACCTATTTTAACTTGTATGCTAAAATTTATTGTATGTATTGTACATGTGTTTGAGCGAATACATCTTATCTTATCTTAATAGATATGATTCAAAGTTATCTTTTCTTAAAAGATAAGTTTTGCAAAACTTATTAGCAGTACTAGTTGTAAAGAATATATATTACTAGTATTTCCTAGTTACTAGTAACCACTTGCCAGAGCTTTTTAATCTCAAGTTTAGCCATAAGTGTGATAAATGATTGTTATACATGTGTGTTCTTGTTAGTTTCATTCCGTTATTGCATTGCTAGGCACGCTCTCGGCAAAGTATCTAAATTTACGATGTTTCAAGTATGTATTCAACTAACTTATATAGAGCTTTGTGTTATGTGCGTGCACATAGCTCGGTTAGCAAGTTATAATTAAACTGACGATACGTTCTAGAGTTACAATTAATTAGACCATAACTGAGCACTGCAATAACGACGCGCGACGAGTAAGAGATGTTGGTGGAAGAGGCTGCATACAACTTAGATTAGAAAGTAACTCACCGTACACATAGACTTACCTAGTCATAGAGTAATGAAGATTGTACGTCAGTGCTTAAGATGATAAAGTCACGATGAACGATACTCGTGGAATATACGTATTATAAGTGTTGCCAACTATTCTACTCGTCTTAAATGGAAAGATCAGTAGCTACTTGCATAAAACGTTTCTAGATTTTAAACTGATTAATTAAGAAGTTGAGTTGAATAATTTAGTTAATAAATTTTATATTATCAGACAATAAATAGAATCATTTTAACTGACGGACATTTAACAGACACCGCCATCTACTTTCAAACTAAGAGAGAGCTTGTACTATAAAAGCTAAATTGATTTATAGAATACTCAAATGCGCTTATGTAAGTACATGCAAAATACCTAAACTCCGAAACAAGTAATTCCAAATCGTACAAACATTTAGTCCGACTTGGGAGTCGAAACTGAGAACTCAGCACAGCAGTACTATACGCTCCTGCTGTGTATGATAGAACGTGAACACACATTAAACGTGTCTAAGACTTAATCGATCATTATATAATTTCGTAAAAACTGTTACCCTTGCCTACTACCCTAACTGTGCCCTTTAATACGGGCAAAGTCGGTATATAATAATTTAAAAAAAGAGTATATCAAATACCGTTTGAGGCTATTGAATATCTGTAACACCCACGTCACATTGTTTGGCAGCAATATTTTATTGTTAGTGGCGCTGTCTGTTGTAGCAACCATTACCTCGTGCTATAAACTCTTATAACTTCGAGCTTTTCTCACACTCACGCAAATTCAAAACGCTCTTAATAATATAAACTAGTTTTCACAATAGCTTAATATCTTACCTTTTAAAATAGGAATGACTTTTATGTTGAAAATCTTGTGCAACACTATTTTATATCACACAGTCAAGCGAAAATAATAAAAAAATTGTGCGTCTTTCTGTGTGTACGAGATAAATTGTAATGTTAATTTAAATCGTGTGGTCATTTCTGTCCAACAACATATTTTAACACGTTGCAATATTAACATAATTTCAGTGTTTAACAATGAGAGGTGTTCAAATTAAAATATTTTACATTATTGGAAAGCACTGTTCATAAATAGCTGCATGGTGACAGATTCGGCATGAAATTAAAGTCCAATAATGTTGTTATACATAGCTTTTCTTTATACTTAAGCCTGCTAAAACGCTACTTTGCTTAATGGAAAGTATGAGTAGGCTAGAAGAGTAGTGGTCACTGTCTTCATTGTGAATACAGCATGGTCATCTGCACTATAACGGCCTAGTGAGATGCTTTCGCATCATTGGATTTCTGGTTTTACACTTTACTATGAAATACACCGCACGCATGTTGTCATTTTAGTCGAGCCGGTCTGTTCGTGCTGAAATCAACATGGCTTTATTTATTAATAAGAAACTCTACAGCTTTTTTTATATACATGATATTTAACATTTATATATATATATTGACTCTTAAGCCAAAATTAAACTAAACTAAACTTAATATTAAACTTATACTTAGAGAATAATGAGATTTTTTATTTAGAGAATTTTTCATTTAGAGAAAACAAAACAAAATCCCAAACAATCAAAATAGTACCACAAGCCAAGACAAGATAAAGCTAGATTTATACATTACCAAATATATAAGGAGTTAAACTAAATTATTTAATTACTTAAGTACTGGTACTGGCACCTTTACGATTTTATTGCGGAAGGACTTCTTGGACAAGCAACACATGGCAATATCCTCGAACCTTTCTGTGTAGGTACGAAGTAGTAGAGTCATAACAGCATTTTTACCCTAATTGCTTGGCAACAATTTTTTGTTAGTTTTATTTTTTTATTTTAGAATTTAGAAATACCAAAAGGAAGGAAGGTGGTTATTAACTGTAATAAAACTTTTTCAAGAAATCTCAATACATTAAAAAAACACTCAGTTTGCTTATGAATATTTATTTTACAAGCCTTAAAAACTTAAAGTAAATTAAAAACAAAATTAAAACTGCAAAATTAATGCGACATTTATCCCTGCTGTATAAACAATTCATACCTCAGTTGTCAGATTAATCTAAGGCTTGGCGTGCATCGTTGATTGTGCGAATAATAATCCGACAGAGTAGAATCTCGTATAGTTCACGAGAGCGTCAAAGCCGAGCGCAAAGGAACAAAGCCTCCAATTACCCGAGTGGGCACGCCGTGGGCTTTTAGTGAATAATGAGCCGCTTATCCCGGTGGATGACGGCTTCAGTAGAATCGTTCCTGAGAGGGTCTGTGTACGGACCACGGACCACCCCGAGCTTGTTGTGCTGTTTTCGAGACGCACCAAGCAATGATGACGTGACGCTTCCTGGCAACGCGTGTTACCCTACACGCCCCCGCTGCGGTCACTGCGTCAACACAATTTTGCAAACCGCCTCTTGCTTTCCCCCTCACTTTGACATTTTACACAAAAACAGACGCGGTCACAGTACAGCTCCTTTTTCAATGCCGCACTTGTTTAGTGTTTACAAAAGAGCATAAATGTTTCTTGTGAAAATATAGCTTGATGTATAGAAAATATTTATCCAATTTCTTAGAATATTGATTTGATTTTCGGCTTGATATAATATATAGAAGTCAAGTTTGAAACATTGTTGGCTTAAAACTTATAAAATAAAAACACTAAGTTAGACTAGTAAAACTCAAATAAGAACGATTGCAATTTGCAATCAATAGAGTCATAAAGTATTATCTGATGTACTCGAACATAATGCTAACATTATATTTTACTAGTGAATTAATTCAGACTATCAGTGCTCCACGGCTTGCCATAAAGTTGTTAAGGAGTATGTCTGAATAAATTTATTGTGTTTCATATTGTTTTATTTTTATTGTACATACATAAGTCATCCAAACTGCTGTGTTCTTATTATGGAATAATTACGCATTTTAACTGTTTAATTGTGAAAATCTAAAATAAATATAACTCAGGCCTTACAATATGTTTCTTAGACATATAAATGTCATAAAAAAATATTATCTGCATCTTTTTATAATATTTAGTACAAAAAAAACTTTTCTTTAATTTAACTTAACTACAAAATTTTAATAATTTTTATTATTAAAACATATGTATATTTGTAGATATTTACTAGGCTGCCGTATTATATTCATAAGATCATCATAAAAATACATGCAGAATTGAAAAACTCCTGAAATAAGAAAATAAAACTATTACCTGAACTAAGCCGCGGGCTACACAATAGTAATAAATAAAAGAAGCTATAAAACTTATTATCCTGTTGTTTTAAACGTTTGTTGAAAACGAATGAGATAAACAAAATGAACAATTGTAAAGATTCGTATTGTACCTGTATGTCCCCTAAAGATGTAATAGCTATATATGCCAGGTTTTCTTATATTTAATTTTCAAATTCTGTAAGTTTTAAGTGTCTAATAGATAGTGATAAATTAATAATTTATGTTAAAAGTTTCATTCAATTTATGTTTTTCTATCGACCCTCTTTTATATTACATATTAACTTTCTACTTGTACGTATGTAACTGAAGCTGTGTTAAATCCCCGGAACCAATACTTGGTTGTAATGTCTACCGTCTAAATGTAAATGTCGGACCGACTAAACTCGCACACAGTCTCACACGTACAAAAACTGAGGAACCGGAAACCATCTTCAAATTCTCAGGTCTCAGGCTCCTACAGAGTCTCCTGCAGGAGGCATCGGGCCCCCTTATGTTTGGCAGCAAACATGCCAATGCAGGCTCTGCGCCGACCAGTTTAGGAACCAGACTTCAAAAGTGATATCTGTAGTCCCTTCGGCCGTAAATTCTTTAGATGTATAGACAATAAAATAAACTTCTAAATTTATAACATTAACTAACAGAGAATAATGGATTATTAATCTTGCGGTGGTGAGATTACAATTTAATTTATTAGGGACCAGTGATGCATATTCGTAAATGGGTATAAAAAAAGCCTAAGTCCAATCATCCACCTATCAATAATGCAGCTGTGCAGCTGAATGGGACTCCATCCAATAAATGAAGACTGTCCCGTGCGGGTTTCTGAACGTGAAGTCCTAAGCGACCAAATCGGACGAGACCCCTCCATGCCGACAATCATTGCTACAGTTATCTTTTTGTTTTGAAGTTGTAAGAGACTGAATGGGATGGGGAAAGAACCGACCCCGAGAGAAGACGACGTGGGCGGCAGAACCAGTCATCGACAGTGCGTCCACACACAAAGACAGTTGAGATCTCTGGTTGCATATTAATTGCTGCGATCGGCGGTAAGAAGGCCTGGTTGGTTGATTTGGTCATAAAATTGCGATCATGATAGAACATAACCTAAAGTAATTGAACCGATAGTCAAGGGGAAGCCTACGCTTCGCACAGAATACGAGTCTCTACTCGTATCCTGTGTGTTACCCAGAGGTAACCGAACTTAGAACAACAATAATTACATTATTTTGGACGCTACATTTGATTTTTCTGTAGAATACTATATCTATTTAAAAATCTTTTAGCTATTAAAGTTACATAAATAAAGTGACTTAGCGTTTATTTTGAAACTATAAATAAGAACATAATAAGAAAAACGATACACTTATTGACAAATGGGTGATACATTTATTCTGCGAGAATGCCAACACTGAATAGGTACTTGTAAAATTGTACTGGCTTCGGAACAACAAGTATATTTTTAAGTGGCAGTGATTTTGCTCGTAACATTGAGTGAGGCGGCTTTTATTTTCAAATAAGTACCTTCCATTTATCCTTACCACCCACAAATATTCCATGTCGTTATTGGTGTTGTACAATTGTAAAATGTTTTTCTGTTCACTCAAGTGATCAATATTAAATAAAATGGTAATATTAATGTTTTCTTTGTAAACAAGATTTTTGGTAATCATAAAAAACACGTTTATTAAATTGGTCTAGTTTGTAGCGTTCCTCAAAGCCAAGCCAAACATGGTGGGTTCAATTACCATTCAGTAAAAATAACAGCTGTTCACTACATGCATACAAAAGTATGTACACTGTACAGTATTTAATCAAAAATCTATTTGTAAATTCTTTGTTCTAGCCAATCTCAGAAACGACAGAATTGATTTTGGTGGAACTTTCACTGCCAGATATCTAATGTTTTAAGAAGAAACTTTTGCTACCTAAAAACATGTTTTCAAAAAATGCATTTCATAAAAAAAAAAATCAATGAAACGGTTAACCGTATAGTATAATATGTAACACCGCAGGCCGCTGATACTTATATTACTGCTAGTTTATAGTATGAATGTATATTGTAAAGTTAATAGTTTGTTTAGAAATATCTAAACAAACTAACCATTAGCGAAAAAGATAGGGGTGAAATACTTTTTAATAAATGAATCTATGTGTAAAATGTAATATTTTATCGCAATAAAATATATTTCAATGTTTGCACTATGATTGAATTTAGGAATATCTATGTTAGAGATTCATGGAAATTATTATTTCAACTTGCACCTGGTATGTGTCTAATAAATTTTGAATATCTATATCGCAGTCGAACGGGAAGAGATGTTCTGTGAAAGTGATTTATTTTGTCACGACATAATTTATTTTCATTATTCATTATTCATTAACGTATTTCACATGTAGGTGATGGAATTCTATTATCAAGAAAACCTAAATTAAGTAATTTCATTTTGTTAATGTTTTATTTTCCTCTGACTGTTGAGAGTAAATTATTTTATTTCATACATTTCGTGGTCCGCCACAGTACATAAAAATTCAAGTGCTATCTTATGTACGAGAATCATTTTATTGACCTATAATTATTTTTTATGTTTAGCAGGTATCAAGGTGTGACATTAATTTTGTTCAAACACATTAAACAAACATTTTATGTCCCCCGTGAACGATTCGATAGCGACGAAACACGACTGCTTGCCATCTTTTATAGTGAGTAGCTGTTCCGCGACACAAAATTGCGAATTAAAAGAAAATTCACTTTTTATGATGTCGTAATATTGTCCCGACCTATTCCGACGTTTAGTGCTCTCATTTTAAATGCGTCGCGTCTTGATATTTGATAAGAGCCTAACGATTGGAATTTTAACTGATATTCGGTTATTTGAATGGTCCGAACTGTTGATACCAAACAAGATTAACTACACTCGGTTCCAAAAATAACGGGTCAGTCACATAAACCCGAACGGGTCAGTCACATAAACCCGAATATCTCCCGAACTACGTATGCCATCCTAATGAAACGAAGACTGTTCAATTGAGAATTTAATTATACAGATAAAAAATAAAATAAAACTTAGTTACACCCACAATATTAATCTTAAATTAAAAAAAAACTAAAGTAGTCATATTTTTCTTAAGATTACATTTTTTTTATGATTGTTTTTTGCTGTTTTTCATCACTTTCTTCATTTAATACTTTGTATTGCCTCCACGTGATGAAGCCTCCAGTGATGAAAAACAGCAAAAAAACAATCATAAAAAAAATGTAATCTTAAGAAAAATATGACTACTTTAGTTTTTTTTTAATTTAAGATTAATATTGTGGGTGTAACTAAGTTTTATTTTATTTTTTATCTGTATAATTAAATTCTCAATTGAACAGTCTTCGTTTCATTAGGATGGCATACGTAGTTCGGGAGATATTCGGGTTTATGTGACTGACCCGTTATTTTTGGAACCGGCTATATTTAAAATACAGGAATTAAATTAACAATGAACGAATATTAGTGGTAAAATTTGAACTAAACTTATAAAATTTAATTAACCAAGAGTGTATGCATAGTGTACAGTTTCGGTTTTAGTCCAGTATCGCTTTTGTGCCGATTTTATCGTCTATTTAATTTTTTATCGTAAGCGTATAGTAAAAAAAATTAGTATTAATTTAAATGAGTGGAAGTTAATCTGATTTATTCTGATCTTAACAACCTAAGCTTACTTTTTCTTAACTGACAATGTTAAGAAAAAAAAATTATAGGAATATTAGGTGCCACGAACCTAATAATAACACAATCCTATTTTTGTAAAGGAAGTTTTTGAGAAAATTTCCTGTAAGATTATTCAGTATTTAATTATGCAATGGGTATAGTTGTAGATCAATAGTAACATTAGGTGACATGTTTACTTATTTATTTGCCCCAACCTCTTATTCATAAACGTATACAGTGATAGTATTGAATTTGCTGTTTGCAAATGGAACCCTGAACCAGTTTAAGATTTTATTATTAATTTATGTAATTTTTCAATTGTGCTTATTTTTCATTTTTGAATATAAGATGCTTTAACGAACAAAAACTGTATACAAAACGTATGTATATAGTGTTTATATAGTACAGTATTTATATTCGTATGATCTAATAAAGGTTTGTTAATAAAGTTTTCTTAATTATATACGACGAATAGAAATTGTGCGTCGAGAATTCGCTTATTATGGCTCCCAGGTGTAAGTGATTGACAGCAAGATTGAACGGGCAGGCAGTAGATGATTGGAGCAAAGTTAAGTATGTATAAAGTATTGAGTTATTATATATGAGTTTATGTTCTAATTTAATTAAAAATGTACTGCCAGGTTACCTTAGGGAAATTCGAACATACATAACATGGTTTAAAATGCTAATTACCAATTTAAAAATCGCTACTGAAGTAGAAATTTATGAAAATTTACCATAGAGGGTCTAGACCTCCCATCCAGACCACCATCAGTCAAAAATTATCTCAAAACGCATGGCAGTATCATAGATTGACTGCAAGGTTGGCCTAGTCATGTAAGCGGTTGCCATGCTGTTTTCTTTTGCGCTGAGTGTTGTGTGTTCAAATCATACATGGGACAACGCTCTGTGTGATCCAAAAATTACTGTTCTGACTCTGGATGTCCTTTGTGTCCGTTTCATATATGTGTGTACAGTCCCCCGCGAGACAGGATGTACATTCCTTATGCGGGAGTGAAATTAATATTTTTTCGTCGACAATAAGTATTTTACTGATTTGTCCAGCTATGCATAAAATATCAATAGATGCGACTGTGCATTGTATTAGTGCGGTACGGCGTAACGTTGACGGGATGACAGCGTGCTCTACAGCGAGTGTACGACGCAATTTGTCGAACGTTTCCCTCGTATGTGCTTTAACAATGCTACGAATCGAGCTGATGCGAGACTATCGATAACTCTATGCTAAATTAGTGTCTATTGTTTTTATTGCCGCGTCCGTGACTATTTAGCTTTTTTTCTATAAAGCTACTAGCGCTCTCGGGAAAATTGACCCGTTAACTTGACTCGATGAACTCGAAATATTCTTCTTATTCGGTCTTGATGATCCTTAGATTTGATCATAGTAACATCTAGACTACAACTTTGTAATAAAATACTTGCAATCAAAGAAGGTAGTAGAACCATTTGCATGAACGTGGCGGTTCGATCGGGGTGGTTCTACCTTTCTACAGTAGACCAATCTAAATGACAGCATTTGTGTTTAAATGGTGAGTGAAAAATCGGGGGCCCTATAATGCAGTTACGTCTATACACAACATACATCCATAGGCCACCACACTACTATGTCTGCATTTGCAATGCGTATATCCTACTACTTGGATTCTACTCATGCATTCCATCAGGCAAAGTGAGAAGAGTGTATGCAAAATGTTTACACTTTAATTTGCTTGTTAATGAAAAATTAATGGTATAAATGCATATACCATGAGTACTAGTAGTTTGAGGCTGAATTTGGCTTGTTTACTAACGAAAAATCAGAATTAAAAGTCGAAACATTTTTCTTTAATTTTTTGTTTGCTCGTTACACTGTTTACCTATTTGTTCAAACAGATGAGAGCTTTTAAGTCATCGACATACAAACGTATGCGCCTCACTTAAAAGCTACTGACCGATTTTTAACGAGACTCTCACTGTGGTTCAGAAATCAACCAAATAAGCATTAACATAACAAACATACTAAGAGATATTGTGAAGGTTTAAGGGCTTTTTGGGAGAATTCATGCCATTAAGTAATACAATCAAACTACTACTATCAATTTTTGTACAAATCTACTTTCCTTAACATATCGATTGCTTGGAAAATATTTTTTGTACTTCTTAGTCATTTAGTGTAATCAAATGTATGTCTTGTATTTATATGACAATAAAATAATGGTATTAAACTCACTGATTTAATATTTACCTTGAAAGGGATAATCTAATTCACACATTCTTAACTTGTTCCGTTCTCTAACCCGGAAATGCTTGTACGCGTAAGATCAATCTCTACCAGTGACCATTCCAGCGGAAACTCTCAAATCCCAGATCAGCATGATATATCAATTATTATGTAAATCGAGTCGAAAGCAATTGAATAGAGGGAATCTCTTAGTTCCGAAGTACCCAGTTGAGTAGTTAAATGTTGGAGTTAAACATTCGACCCTGTGCGGGACACACTTGAGGCTACTATAAACTTGACACTTTACAACTTAGTTTAACCATGAGGATCTCTGGTTGATCCTAAACTGACAAAGTTTATTCTTTTCTGAAACTTTTAATTTTTGTATTTCTTTTTGGTTTTGACTCACATAATAATGCATTACGATTTGTAATTATGCAATACATGTTTTTAAATAGTTTAAACATTGTGTATACATAGATAAGAATAACCAAATTTATATTTACGATCTCTTAAATTTGTACTCTCTTAGATGAAACCATGCTACGTAAATATGTAGTTTTGGGTTCTTCGAATCAAAATTATCTGTTTAAGTTTTAATGAACTTTAAGTTCACCCAGCTATAATCTAAACAGAGCTTGTACAGGTTACCTCAAGCGGTTAAAGCACAACAGTCGCACACGTCATCACTATCTTACTACATACCGAGGAAATTAAAGATTACTATTAATAAATTACTAAATTATATTCAAAGACTTTTAAAAGACTATAATACTAAACCCTTTTAAAGTAAATGATTGGCATTTACTATAATAAAGAATAATATTTATGGAACATTTCCACGGTCTAATATTGTTTCAGTTGTTAACATGTTTCCGTTTACAACACAGACACGCTATGTCTAGACATGATTGGAAACCATAACTGTTGTGGTTTGTTACTCATTCAAAGAGGCACCGTGCGGTAATACGAATACACCACTAATATACTAAATATCATAGATAGCACATCTATATAATTGATTTAAATGATAATACTACCTATCTCAACTTCAAGCTTCAATTTTCTTAATCATGTAAGAATAAAAATTTAGATTTTCAAATCAACCTATCAATGTCCACTGCTGAATCAGATCCGTCTTAGATAATCAAATATCCCGAACTTGAGCAGTGAAATCTAAGCAATAAACTCTCAAGTTACGCTGGTTTCAGCACTTACAGACTGGTTTGATCAAGGTGGTACTACCTCTTACAGAAGATGAGCACCATGAGCACCATACTGCACTGCATGCACTCATAATGAGTGTAGTGACCACTACTCTTAGATTGTACTTTTGCTTTCCATCAAGTCGATTGGAGTCACTTTCATTTAAAGTCATATACAAAAAACAGCTTAAATTTTTAATATTTCAACTTCAATATAGTTCTCATTTGTACACACAACGTAACAAATACTTGAGAGTAATTGAGAGACTATAGATACCGAATTCATCCAAGAACGAAAAAAGCCACTCGCAATTTTTTTTTACGGATTAGTTAAATATAAGAGACTTCTATAATAGTATTTGTTTTGACTTCCATTGCTAATGATTCTCATACGGAAGCCAAGGTATCATGTTAAAATATTCATACACATAACAAAGAGAATACTAATTTCTGTTCTCACATGCCATGTCAATCATTTTATACATATTTTGCTCGAGCAAGCGGTGGTAAATGAATGTAGTAAATGCCTGAATTTTAGGTAAACCAATACAAAAGAAAAGAGGCAACGGGATTTAATCTGATTTTAAGGTCTTCACAGAAAGTTTAAGAAAGTGTCTCATAATTAGATAAGGGATTTATTTAAAAGTTTGATTTTCAATTTGTATTTCTGTGCATATAAGGAATATGCACAGAAATACAAATGTAATCACAAACTACAATAGGGGCATTCTGTTAATTGCTTAAATTGCATTGGTATCTAATATTTAGTGAATTTTGGAAATAGAAAACTAACTTCTTTTATTAAATCTGAAAGATTGTCAAGGTGACTTTACTGTGCCTGATAAAAGCGGTGACTTACAAAACCAGTACTTATTGTAGAGGAAGGGAGAATAGCTCTTCGGAGTATTTTAATTGATTTGACAACAGTGAGGTTATTAGTATTGCCAAAAAACAAGTAAAGGTATTTTGGTTCTAGCCATGAACTGACTGGACATTGTGTTAGTTAAATACTTACCAAAATAAGAAGGTAAACACGTTAAAATATGTAACTATAAAAATATGTTAACATTAGTAATATTTTTTTTATGAAACGTATTTATTATTACGAGTATGTAACACCTTACTGTTAAATTATAAGTTTACTCATGTATTTCAGAAACAATAGTTGTTTATCTAACACTATGTCAACTGCGATTACATGAGAAGTTAGAGTTTGACTCACAAGTCGAAACATTATATGAACCGCGGAACTTTCATAACTTCCTGTATAATTACGGTACAATATTGTGTAAATTTGTATTATTTAGTACTAAATCCTCATTTAGTTATTCAAATATTTAATGTTATCCGTAGTCAACTTTGTAACACAATCATTTGATAAAGTCTATACGGTGTTAAAGTATCACTTTTTTGACGTTGTTGGAAGAAACTCACTTTTAATAGTTCACTTTTATTACTGAACTATTGAAAGTGAGCTTCTTGAATTTTTAAATACCACTAATTTACTTGAATAAATTTAATTGTTGTGTAATTTTCTAATAATATTCTATATAGAGAAGCAATCAATTTGGAGGGTCAAGAGTGGTGACAGTAGAAAAGTCAAAGAGAAAATTGAGAGCTTTGGGTCTATTAATGTGCCTCAGCTTTGAAGTAAAACATGATATGGTAGCCTAAATGACCTTCCAAAATTAAGTTTAAATATTCAAATTTAAGAAATCTGCTCAATTAATTTAGCAAAATATCTTTTGCACAGTTCTTGTTCATTCCACAGAATGTCTTTAAGACCAGTGAAGTTTGTTTGCGATCCGTTCAATCGCGAGTGTTGCCGTCAAGTGGAACGCTGCGACCACAAAATGCAATTATCGACCGCTGTCTGCCGCAGCTATGCTCGAATTGCATTCCAATGTCGAGCAAGTATGAGCTTAGCAGAGCTTAGCAGAGCTCCGTAAAAGATAGACAGGTGGCACACCGCTTATATCAATCTCCTAGAGACTCTTATTTTATCGAATAAAAATAAAACGGGACCATATAAATTACCTACTTATTATTTAGTTACTCTCTTTAATGATCCAGTATGTACAACATACATTATTTTTATGCATTTTGCATTATAGCGTATGCCTTGTAGAAAAATAAGAGAAGAGAAACAATAAGAGACAATTAAGAAATCTAGTAATATAATTAGTTTTTTTATTTAAATATTAGATCGTTTTTGTAATATAAGACCTTAAAACTATTGATTATTAATCTCAGATAAGTAACCTTTTTGTATAAGGTTACTGGCAGGTTTTTATAGTTTGAATTGTTATTTTTTAAATATTTGATTTTTTACTAGGAAATTTGTAATTCTAAATTTAGCCATTCCGTTCATAGTTCTAGAAGCTTAAACATGTCTCTGTAAATTATAATATTGAATTAAAACTCTGAAATATGGAATCTATTCATCAAAGTTTATCATTTCTTGAAGTATCCATTTAGTAACCAATAATGATTTAGCCACATCGACCGTTTCCAAGAAAAACTATAGACGGATTAAATCTAGTATTTGTGTTCACTTGCTAACTTTGGTAAATCACGTTCATTTATTGAAATCTACTTTTATCTTGAAATATGAAAGTAGATTTCAATTACACAATGTGGAGTTTCAAAAATACTTTCGTGCAAGTAAAGTAAAAGTTTTACAACAGAATTATAATTTTGTTGAAAATATTTTGAATAATTTTAAATAACCGGGATAGAAAACTCTCCCCACACAAAAGACGACAAGCTAGTTGCATGTATAAAGCTAATCCTTTTCTTGAGTCGTTTCAATAGCAACATCTCTTTTATTAAACCTCGAAACCTACAGTTCTGGACATAATATATATGTAAAACTAAAATGTCTAATACATATCTTCATATAGACATTAAGTAGTGTTGACATTTCACCAAAATGGTCTTGTGTGTCCTTGTGGCGACACTTCACTCAGAGAAATTAGTAAAACTCTCGTTTACTCAAACTACTATGTTTACAGTAAAATTAAATATGTAGAAAGTAAGTAGATTAAACTGACAACGTCGGTTGTTGACGAATGTGTTTCTTCAATTATAAAATCGATCGAGTGAAGTCAATAACATAATTCTTCATTTTGTTACGTTAAACCTGTTACAAAATTTTATTTGAATAAGGTTTGGTCATGTCTAAATTATTTAATGAAGGCAGAGAGTCATGTAGAACTAATGTTTGTACTCAGTTCAAAGGCATGTACAGTAGAAGTTTTAATAAGTTACTGCTGTCTGCTTAAAATCTAGATATGAATGTTTTAGACTAACTTGACTTGTGTTAATCTTGTAATTATTAGTTTAACCTACTGACTTAAGGTTACTTTAGTTATAGTTTTATTTATTATTGATTGGAATTAGTGCGAGTTTGAGATTATTTACGTAAACTGTTATTAACGTTGACATCGATGTTTATGTTGTGCTAGCTGAGTTTTTCGGTGTAAAATGAGTTTATTGTGTGAATCACGAGTAACGCCGTGTAGCAAAAGCTTGTCTAAAAAAACGGATTAAAAGTTTCTTACCTTATGTCATCAGCAATCTGCCAGTGAAAGTCCCGTCGAAATCAGAACATGGAAGATCACACTACTTATTCCGTTGATATTATAACAGCTGCCTAAGGGACAAACTGCAGGGATATTTCTACTGCAAAGAGTACTTACTGTACTTGAAAGAAAGTATACCAACCTATTTGGCAATCGTGGTCTGTCTTTTCTAAAGATAGGTCAAAATGTCCAAACTCCGCCGTCTCATTCTGTGAGCAAGTTATGCTTGCGAAGGAGATGGCGGAGCGTGACCGGGAGAGGTTCAGAACTCTTCCGGTCCGTCAGGCCCAGGCACGGGCCAGATACCACAGACGACTCGGGCGCCGAAGTCCGTCCTCCACCGCCCTCCATAAGTGCAGGCCTGGGGGTGAAAGATGAGGCTATCTGTCGCCCTAGCAGAAGCGGGCCAGTGTAGAGGCGTGAGCCCTGCAATAAGCGCGCGGACTCTCAAAAGAGAGTCCAAAGAAGGGGGTCATGTAGAGACCGTAGAAGGCCCGACGTATGTCGGGGTTTCAGAGATTTCCTTTCGAGGGTTCACCTGGTACCTCGGCTTCAAGTACCCGAGATGGCGTGCGGTTTTTATTCGGTTCGAGTCCGACATAATCACTAGCTAGTTGGCTGGTGGTATCCGTGGGGATTTCCGCACGAGTCCAAAAGGGGGATCGTTTTTTGTTTCTTCGGTAGACGGTCCGCATTTCATCTCATCCACATTTTTTTATTTTTAAATTCATTACGACGACGAGTTGAAGACTAGAAGACTTTACAAATGAAGACTTTAATTACTTGACATTGACAGAAAAAGCTGATATTCGGCTGGTTGCCATTTCATCAAAAGAAGAAGAAGAAGAACAGAAGACTTAAGATTGTTTGATGATAGTGATGACTACACAATCTACTTCTAATCAAAAATAAAAGGTTTACCTTTTGCTATAAATAATGTTGATACTATCGGTCTCAAATTGCTCGTCTTATTTTAAACCCCTTTCAACGTTAATATTCTTGTGTTGAGAGTGGATTAACATCAGTCGCGTTCTGGGTGCGATTTTGGACAACAATAGCGTTTATTTATAATAGGATCCCGTCAAAAGCCTAAAGGTTCAAAGGTTACCTGGAAGAGATTACTTTTGTGATAAGACCGCCCATTAAATTTTATCTATAGGTAGATTTGTATCTGTATTTCTGATTTTCGTGAACAAAGTTAAAGTACAATATATATGAACCTTCTAGTTATTTTGTAAATGGTTCAGCATTTATCAACCGAAACTATTTTAGTAAAAATTTGTACATATTTAAATATTTATTTAAAATGAATTTTAAACACCTAGAAACTTTTTACCTAGAATTATAGCGTCTATTTGTAATTTCTAAAATTATTGACACTATGCTTGTCTTTCTGTCCGTATGTATATCTGTCTGTCTGTGTAATAATAAAATAAATATTTATGATAACTTAAGCAGTATCTTGACTAGGCTAGACGTTTTGCAGACTAGCTTCCTTTATTACTAGACTAGGTTGTTGGTGCAAAAGTACAACAATAACCGCGGGGAACACAAATAGTGATATATCTAATTGCTTCTTTCTACTTGCTAAATATACAAGTTTTGAGACTTTAAGTATTGACCTGACCCTTAAATTGAGAAGAAGAAGTAATGACAAAGGTATATATAACGTAATCTTATGTAAAGTAAAGATAAATTAAAATGGCACTGATGCAATGTATAATGAAATATGATTATTATTACTCGTAGATACTATATTCTTTGTATTAACTACAAGTTTTATACTTTTATACTTTTGAGTTATCTTGAGACTTAAATACTACAAAACATAGTAATTTATAATATTCTAGTTCTTGATCGAGAAAAAATATCGCTATTTTAAAGAATTCAGTCGGACCACAGATAATTCACGTTATAGCAAGATCAAATGGTACCTGAACCATAATATACCTGTATTGTTATGTAACATTCGTTCTAAACATACTATTCTCCACCCTAACCAGGCTCGGTATAAAGTTATTTACCTTTCAATACGCAGAACTAATATGGTACGCGTAATTAAATACGTTCATGGATGGAAACCTTAATTGGATTTGCCGTCGCAAATGCGAGGTTAGTTTGTTTTTCAAGGTTGTTGTACCCCTTATGTAAAACATACATAATCACATTTTAACTTGTAGTTCATCTGGGTATTATATAGTTGCTTTTTTTATGCATTAAATTTCTTTACTGAATTTTTTTGAGCGAAAAACATTATAAAATAGCGAGTCATTTTATCAATATCTCTTTAACATTTTTTCATTATATAATTGATTTACTTGCGCGGTGTGTGCTATATCTAAAAGTCTAACTTTAGTGACAACTTTAGCGAAAACATAATTTTGTCTCGCATCAGATATTTAGTGTGACTTGATTTTTGGTAAAACAACCAAAATAAACTTATTTTGGTTGTAATTTAAATAAGTTTATTCACCAATCTAAATTCAATAATCTATCATCACCCGAGCAAGGGAAACAATTATTATGCATGTAATACCTGTAAACTCCATAGCAGTATTATCAAGGTCTGAAAAAACATTAGTATCTTTCAATTACATAAGTCATTGATATATATATTAGAAATAGCATTGGACCAAGTACGCGTCGTTGTGGAAAGCATTAAACAAAGAGTCGATTTTAACACGTTGCTTAGATTCATCTAAAAAGACTTTGAGCTTAGTAAATAGGAAAAATAGTCCTTTATATTTTAAAACAGTTAGTACAATGTAAACAACTAATTGTATAATGTGAATTGATCTCCTTTCTAAGAACTGAAAGTCGCCTCGAGTTCTTCGAAAGTAAATTCAATAACTCTCGATGACCGCCTTGCCAAGTACGATTGTATATTTACGACGAGCTAAGCGTTATATACAATAACTACGTATTCAATTTACACGCCATCGCTCAGGGTCAGTCATGAATCGTAATATCTAATAGGCAAAGATTACAATTCACGTAGACTAAATAAGGTTCTAGACTAGGACACACTTCTTTGTGTCTAAGTTTTTGTGATAGAGAGTAATAATATATGTTTTAAAACTGAATTTCGATGGTGAAAACTAAATCCAGATGTGATCTAGAGTTTTTGCTATCCCCCATCAACTTCTGTCCATCGCATCTATGACTATCTTGTTGAGCTTATTGGTGGCTGTTACGATTATCAGTCTTATATAAAAAGCCTTCATATACAACGCTAACCAGAGTCATTAGACAATCAAAATTCAAATATTTTTTTCAGGTTACTATCACTATATGGATCTTCATCATCATCATCAGCCTTAATGGTCTACTGCTGGATATAGACCTTTTCTTAGAAGTTGAAGTTAGAAGTTGAATATCGATGTAAACTACAATAAAATCTAAAAAATAATGTAGATTGAAATAATGTTTTAATTACCAAATGTATAGCTAGTAGTATGGTATATAAATGTGTCTTAGCATTTACCACATGTACAATGTACCATATTTATAAAGTATTGATTAAATATCGATCTAAAGTCTATCTAGAGTTAGCATGGTCTATATATCCGCCAATAGTGAGATTTTCATTTTATATCCCCTTAACTACTTGGTTTCCCTTTAAAGTACTCACATTTAAAAAAATCAGAACAAATTTTAACAATCACATATTTTTATTTGGTTTAATGTAATAAGTTAATGTAAAGGAATTAAAAATATTATAAGTATCACACTTTTCTAAATGTAATTTCTATAATTTCTGTAATCAGTAAATAATATACCCAATTTGATAGTAGGTAATCTTTTACGTTCAGCCTGTGTTATTACGTGGATTATGTTGTACTTTAATTTTTTTTTTTTTGTATATCAGTCATGCGTATTTTATAAATATTGGAATGAAGAACATGAGTTAGGTTATTGGTTTATAATTTTTTTTTCAAGTGAGGTTCGAACTCATAACACTTGTTGACGTAGCTGTGTAAAAATACCTTATAGATTGCGTAACTAATAGAATCAGGGTCTAATTGTCCTAATGTAAGTTTATATTTATTACCGCCAATGTTGCGTATGTTGGTGATCTCGTCGGTGTCGTTGTGCCACGGTTGTCGATGTTCTTGTTCGCCCACGCTTAGCCACGTGCATTCTCGATCGATACACAGAACTTAGTGCAACTTCATTACCTGATATTCCATACATATTTTATATAGTTTAATCCGAAAGGATACTTTGTAAAACTATAAATCAATTCTGTTATTATTTTTGCTCTTATAAATTGTGTTTACAATAGTTTATGAAACATATTAAAGAACGTTATTTAGACCATTATAGTTTAAATTCTCACTACAGATTCTAGCACTCTAATAAATTTACGATTTAATAAACTCTTTGCTACATACAAATATGCATCGAGAACAGTTCTTCAATGTGTTTTGTGTCATTTCGTGTATTCACTTAGAACTATTCTTTTAATATTAATAAATTCAATCTTATTAGGAACTAGATTTAATATTATTTTCAAATTAGATGAAGCAAAATTAAAAGCTGACAGAAAGCCCATGAATGCCGCCAGGCAACTAACATGCTAATGTATGCATATGCAGCACTACTGGTGGTCCCCAATACTCACCTATATTACATACATGAAAAACAACCCGCTTCGAAAGGCTTCCCTTAATTTTCGAGTGGATAATAACATGAGACGTTTAAGAACACCTACGTACTTTAGCAGTCTAATTGCCTGTTCAGAAAACTGCGTGGGATTGTTTACCCAAAAACCCTTTATCTATGCCATGTAACCTTTAACCGACAATTAACACCTTTCCTAAAATACAATAAGTGAGTACATCATCACTGAATAGGTTAACACAGCAATATTAATATATTTATAGCAACTACGATTTCGACAATTATGTGTTATAGACAATATTAAGGAGAACAATTTGTAAAATGAACAGGATTGGTACCTAAATATTTTTTTAATGACAATTAGAAGCTGTAGGTTATTAGCCAACACTGTATGAATGAACATACGTATGTATTACCCCAGTCTCTTCAATATGCTGCAGTTTGCGAGCCGCTACCGTGGGAGAGCAAAACTTTGGCACAAATAGGCCGGCTCGCTGACTTTTGCTTCACTCTATCTAAAACGATTACATTTCCAAGAAAGGTGGGCGTATAAACGCAGGCTATAAAAGAAACCAGCCGAAAGTCTTTGTAATGACAGGATTTGCAACAAACTAAAAAAGACAAGAGGAAAGGGATGAATTTATATGTAGTAACAAAATTACTTTATACTATTTTGAATAATTTATTTCATTGTTATGTATTAAATGTGAGTAGTTCAAACGGATTATTGATATAAAGGCCGTCCCTCAGTCCATGTAAGTCGAAGTCAAACCCTCGAATATTGATCATTTGACGCTAGACTAAACTATTGGGAGTTATAAAGGCTATAAATAGTACTAGATATTCTGTATTAGTAGATAACAGGCTATAAAAATGATGGATGGATAAATGAATTAAGAGTGTTAACAGAAACGTTAGTAAATCAAAAATGGATTTTGCTGTACACAATTTGAGTCCTGGAACCGTATTTAATTAACAATGTGCTACATCTCAAATTCGGTCGTAAGGAATCATTTATCTGTCGATTTAATTCTCCACTGCTGGACCTAAGTCATCCTTACAGTAACCAAACAATTTCACACGAACAAAAAATGCAGTATTTATAAATAACAAAGAAGTCAGGGACATAGAAATTGCGATAGTTAACGATGTCTATAAATTTACTAAAACAGAAAAGGATATTGAAAATATTTGAGAAAGGGAAATAAATAGTTTACGGTTTCGTTTAATTACTATTTAATAATAATAATTATTATTTATTACTATTTACCTGAAGGTGCACTCGTTGCTCTAAATTATATGTTTTAATTATGTTTCAGCACTATTCTCATATTGATATTCAATTATGAATATGTTGCCAGTAATATTCCACCTCGTCTACGCTCATCTCATTATCTCCCGTACTAAAGTTTATTATTTTATACCTGCGATGCGATGTCCAGATTGTTTTATTTGTTAATGTAAAACTATCAGTGTTCTTTCTGATACATGGAGTATAAAAATATATATTATACTAGCTGATGCCCGCGGCTCCGCTCGCGTCCTAGGAGTATAAAAAATAGATGTTGGCCGATTCTCAGACCTACTGAATATGCATATAAAGTTTTATGAAGATCGGTCAAGCTGTTTCGGAGGAGTATGGCAACGAAAACTGTGACACGAGAATTTTATATATTAAAATAGAAATAAATATTTCAGACATCTGACATACAACATCATCTAGTCTCAAAATAAACAGAGTTCGTACTATGGTTACTAGACAACGGATATAACTACATATATACTTTTTAAAGTTAACAAATATCTGCAGATCAATCAAACATTTGGTCCGTCCCAGGAAATGAACCCGAGCCCTCTTCATAAGCAGCTAGTGGTTAGCGTATGCTCTAACCACTAGACCAATAAGGCAGTTTAAATGTCTTTTTCTCTTTGGGTTGAATGGAAGATCATTTTGCTTGCTTTGTGGTGGATTGATGCCAAATTTTATAAAACAAGAAAATTCTATAATTCAGACAATTGAATAGTAAACTAAAATAAAAGTATACGTACTGCCTTTTTTTCAACATAATCGACTAAGAGTTTTGTAGTAATAAGTTTATGAAAGCTGTAGTAGCGAGCTTAAGGATTAAAATACAACAGGTTGCAAGCTGCAGTGAATACGATAAAGCCTCCAGTCGAGGTTGGCACGGCATGCGGCGCGCGCGCATCTATCCCTGCGCTTGCATACCTTACGATAACGTGCATTGATGCGATGTAACACGATCTATGTAATTTCTGTTATAACTATGTTAAGGACAATATTTGTAAAGTTCCCTAAAGACTAATTATGTTTCCCTTTCAAATAGTGCTTCAAATATACAGTGACACAAAATGCTAAAACAAATTACAATTATAGTGCTTGTGTTAATTTTCATTACCCACGCGGCATTTAATTTAAAAGGCAAAGTTAAAAAACGTAATACAATAATAAAAATAACCGGCAATTTTCCACGAGAATGCTTCAACAATTATTCTGTATTCAGAAACAATGATACCTTGAAGCGGATTGTGTTCCAATCAAAGTACATTTTTACTGGAAAAATTTCTTCTGAGCAAAAGCGTAAACGAGGTAAATTTAAAAAGAGTGTATTTAAAGTGTTTGTGAGGAGAGTATTAAAAGGTGACTTCGGCGCTTTAAGTGAGATATTAAATTTCGAAACGAGGACGTTTAATTCCTCAAATCGTGCATATCTATTAGCCGAGAGTAAGTCCTGGAGGCAAGGGTGTATTGGTCACCCGCAAGGCTGGGCGGCTTTGCTTTTTAGTGGCGGTGAATTCAGTTCGCCCTTGAAGTTGTTGGTTGACCCAGTCCCTTCAAACCTAGATAGAGTGCGCCTAGTGAAAGCTGCTATCAAAGGTAAATGTTTCTTTAATACATGAAATTATATTAAATGAAAGTACATATTTTTTAATCATAATTTTCAATTTTCAAGTGTGTATGTAAGCATTTTAAATAAGTCATACACTGAGCTTATGGGTATTAATTGTAAATTATTCATAGTTAGCATAATAAAATAGTTATTTATAGCGGTATTTTAAATTATTGTTGTTTAGTTTTAGAAGTTGTAGTCTTGCTTTGTCTTTGCAATTAAATAGTAGAGCTTTATTAACAACAACATTATTTTTAGAATTCCTTATAATCATGAGAATGACATAACTAAAATCTTATTAGTTTATACGAAAACGTCCTAGGTGTAACTTTATCGATAATATAGCTTTATTCGTGAGTAATTATATAGCTTTATTACATTTTCATACATTAAGACGTACACCACAAATATTTAAAGCGTACAATACGTGAAACAAGCCATTTCTTATAACATTTATTTTTACATGTTTTACAGATATTAAAACACCTTGATCAAATCATTCGATTCTTGTTTTCTCCTTTAGTTATCACTTCCTTAAATTTTTCCTTCAACTGTATATCTAAGATTTTTTCTTGTTATTTTCTAGATATAGATTAAAATAAATCTCAAAGGACGAATCTCTATATAATTTCCAATAATTGTAGTTAACGTAGGCCGTTCTACATTGTTGTTCTTAGAACTCGTTAAATTAGACCAAAGCCCAGTAGATCTTACTTTGTACCTATCTAAAATGATATTTGATGATATCAGAAGTTTTAAAACGTATCTATTTAAATAAGAAAATACAAGATTAAAAATCATACTTTTATCACATTTTTGAACTAAGCAAAACTCGTTACTTAGGCTATACAAAATATAATAAAGATTCTCGTGGATATAGTCACCGCAAACAATTTCTGATAGAACTTCAATTTTTATGTTGCTCGTCTTAGAGTATGTTACACACTTTATGGTTGAGTGAAACGAAATAATTATGTGATAATGACTGCTCTGGAGAAAAAGAGACACAGCTCTTTTTCTCCAGAGCAGTTCTTAGCTGCTTAGATGGAAAACTTCTAGTTCGGAAGTGCTATACGTGCTATGTAGGAAGAACGCAATCAGGTGGTCGGTCATAAAAGAAAAAATCAGAACCATTTAGTAAAGAAATGAAGGGTGGCGTGAAAGAGAAGGTCGAGAGAATAGAAAAAACATAATTCAGTGCACAGAACTCAAAATTAATTTGGGAAAAGAGTAAGAAGAAAAAAATTGCTGATGACCGTTACCAGGGCGTTACAGAAGCAGAGATAGAGACAAACCAATGTTTGGATTTAAATCTTACTGTTGTTAAAAAAATCAATATATAACAATTTATCTATATTAAACAAGCCATCCTTTTATTGAAAATACCAAGTTTAAACATTTTCACATTCTAGCAACTTTGAATATATTATGCTTTCCAATTCATAAGAAATGTTTTTCTTATGATCGAATAACGCTAGTTTATAGTCGTTTTTGTGCTTATAATTTAAAATATATTATTATTTTAAACCATTCCGTTAAACTTAGTTAATATTTCTAAAAGTGTAGAAAATAGAACTGTATATACTGAATAATTCAAATAATAGTGGAAATTTAAGTAACTATCGATTCTCAGGCTCAGATTTTGATCAAATTTATGCCCATATCAAATGGCCAGATACAATACAAAGTGGTTAATTGTGTAAATCCATGAGACATGGAGCTCTTTGTGTATCCTTAAGTCGAACCATGTTTTTTAAAGCGTAGTGTTTACAAAACAAAAGGAAAGGCCAAATACTTATTACTTCGGCTGAGGACATGACTACAGCCAGCCTTTTATGTAAATTAAACATAAGTTGTAGTTTTACTCTTACGGTCGTGTGATCATGTACAGTATACATTTACATGCAAGCATGTACTAATAGCAGAAGTATATTAAAAAAATCAACTGTGAAGTCTATAAAGACCTCGTGAGTGCAATACATATAATATATTAAAAGCCTAGTACTAACTTACTTAGGACTGATTACCCAAGGAAGTTTATAATTGTCGGATTATTTTATTTAAAAGCATAAGAGTATGATAAGAGTATGATGTATGTTTAAGAGAATAAGTTCTATTACAGTTAATTTATTGATAGGGGATTTTGTTTACATTTCTTTTAAATTTATCCTCACGATTATTTTTTAAATTCACATTATATTAGTTATTGTAATTTACATCTGTACTTAAACCACATAAAAATGATTTGAAATCATTTCATTTATTAAATAATTTAGACTAGTAATTGTCCAATCCTAAAAAAACTCGACTACTTCCTGAAACAAATTTTCCTGTTTTGTCGTAATGCAACATCTTACTTAATAAATTTATTTATTAGTTTGAAGTAACACAACAATGGCGTTGTCAATTGAATTAAATGTATTTCCAACGATGCAATGTTTGTTGAGTGAATCCTTTGGCGGCTTTTTATTTTAGAGATGATTATCAGGTGTGAATTGAAGAACCAAAGATGGAGTACAGTCGTAAAGTCAAATATGTAGGCAGGAATGACTTTTGTTTTATACCAATGTTCATAGACGTGCCAGGTGGATTTTATTTTTGAGTGTGAATGGCTCGCACTGGTCGAATGGTATAAAAGTAATTAATCGTCAAAAGCCCTCATAGATTTTGATCAAACTTTTAAATACAGGATTGTTTAAAGTCTCGAGATTAGCGTTGTTTTTGTAGATATTTTTATTTTCTAAAGACGCAAAAGAAAAGTATAAATCAGTACCTATGTTCTAAATTTGTACGAATACAGATCTGTTTTTCAAGAACGTAGGTCTAATATTTTTTAGAGTTGTTTGATGTAGTTTTGCCTTGATTTCAGCGACTAATATTGTTTAAAAATAGAAAGCTTTTACTTCAATAAGGCTTTTCCAGGCATTTTCAAAACATTACATTAATGACTAGCTGCACGGTTCCAAAATCTCATTTTTATTGATAAGACCTGGCAAAAAACTCCATAAGTTACTCTATCTTTTCAAATAGCTTAAATAATATTGAATTCAGCGCATGCACGTTATAAATATCTTTTATATCATTATTTTAATACACATGTGGTATCTCGATTGATACAGTACTAATTGGCCTATTGTTGGGTTCGAGCCTCCTCCCAGGAGAGGGTTAAGGGCATACGTCCCCACGCTGGCTGAACGCGGGTTAGGGACTGGCAAGACACACTGTGGCTATGTAATCTTACCGCTGGATGTTTTGAAGTCGCGGCCTCCAACTAAATTTACAATTCTCAATTCGCTTTTTTGTGAGAGTTCTCAGTTACATGAAACCTAATGTCCATATTTTTTGTTTTGTTATTAAAATTAAACTCTAGGATGCATAATATCACTAGGGGTTAAAAACTAAGGGATCAATAGTACACTTTTTATAGTTCACTGGGTTTTAGACACGGAGGAGAGCTGAAGCAGAAAAGTTGGTGAATTACAAAAGTAGTCCAAGTCCTTCTTCGAGAATCAAGGTATTATTGAGTTCAGGAATTGAAATCGTTGAAGCGGTTAACTCGTGCAAGCGTAACCGAGTGACAGATACGATTATTTTCGAATTTATAATATTAGTATGAATTACAATGTAAGTAAAAGCCTCCCCGAGCGACGTAAAAAAGAGAACAAGAGTCCCGACGTCCGGCGCACCCTGGACACCTAACACTCGGCATCGCAGAGTTTAGGTGACAAATCCTCTCACCACAATGGATCAACACAAGGCCAAACGCAAACCGCGTCGCCGAGCACTAGGCCAAAACCGTAAAGTGTTGCCTTTGATACGATAAGAAGAAGAATAAAACATGCCATGACATGCGTCTTACTACCAGGGATGCCGAAGACTGGGCAAAGTGGAGGAGGAAAAGCCGGAAAGCGGACCCCGGGCACCAAAGTGCAAGCTTTGGAAGCAACCGGGAACAACGCTAGGATGTTGATGATGACAATGTATCAATATTGTTGTTAGATATATTTTTTAATTAATTACCTACGTTCTTTGACTGGATCAATATAAAATAGGTCTGTAAATATAAAACACCATCCAGATAACCAGATAGAATGTAACTCCTCAATAGCTAGTCCTAAATCACTCGAGTAATGGCTACTCTCATTTGTTTTAACGAATCACGTACATCAAACTTATTGATTAGGGTCTAACAAGGGAACTCTGCAGTAGATAGTGTAATCGTTTGATAGCTTCTTTATTATTTCCCAATTTATTTAAGCGTAAATAATATATTTTAAATAAAATACTTTACATCGTGACCGTTTTGATAGTTAATTAAAGAACTGTCTACCGTATTAACTGGTACGTTGGCGGAAAATAAATTTAAAGTGGAGTGTATGGAGAAAGGTATTCAAATGCTATTGTTATTAAAATCTGTAATGCCTTCCTAAATACGACACAAGGGTGAATTTCACAAAAATTCAGAATGTGTGTGTATGTCGGTTATAGCTGTTATGAGTGGCTTATGTCGTTCCTCAAGAATCAAAGTAACTCAATTAAAAAAAATATTTAAATCGGTGAAGCGGTTTAGTTGTAAAAGCTTAACAACAAATAGATAGACGGTACAGACAGACAAACACTTTCGAATTTATGATATTAGTATTTAAGTATAGATAGTTTTATAATAATAATAGGTATAGTATGTTGAGACTAAGTTCGTGTAGTAACACAGGTCTATTATTAGTTTTTCCATGAATAGCGTATCACATAGTACTTTGCTCACCCAGTAGAATATAAAGCGGGTTACTGTACTGGGTGAACTGTCAAGCATAATTAATCCAGGAATTCTTTAAAAACACTATTCTCTAATATTGTTTCTTTATTTTTTTTTGTTATTTAAAGTTTAGAAACTAGTAACTGTACTTAGTGATAATGTCACTACACGATAGTACATTATTAAAAACTAGCCTTTACCCGCGGTTCCGCCCGCGTGTACGTACGTCATGGCAGTAAATAGCAGCCTATGTGTTATTCGGATATGCGTGAAAGAGTAACAAACATCATACATACTCACAAACTTTCGCGTTTATAATATTAGTAAGGATGTACCATTATTAAAAATGTATGAAACCTAAATGTGTAGTTTCTGTGAAATTTTGGTACATTATGCCTATCGATTTGGCCTATCAATGGTGTTTATTATTGAATTGTATATTTACCAGTATTATATACAACTTTGAAAGCCATATTTTTTCCGACTTTTGTATTATGTTTGCTTCTCTACAAAAAAAGATTTATAAAAGAATATAGAAAAAGTGGAGATTTTTTTATTTTCTGTAGGTACCCATGCATTTTGGCGTAATTGGATTGGTCTATCAATAATATTAAGAGAGTAACGATTACGGAATTTTAAACTGCACGTGCCAGACATGCGCACTTGGCCAGTTTATGTTACCTATAAAGGTAATTGAGGTAAAAGTAACAAGAATATTTACAAGTTCTGAGAATTCAGGAATGTGATCATTCAAATACTAACTGTATTTGGGCACAATGCATCACTTTAGTCCAAAATGTATTCGTAGAATTAGTGGGCGGAGGCGACGTCCATCGTGAGAAAACGTATCCCAAAATTATACGACTCTTCGTTTATAACTGACAGGAAATGGGCTCTGTTTTCAACACAATTAATGCTATCCTTTGTTTTTGTTTTAATGATCGGCATTTACTTAAATTGTAGTCAGCGGTCCGTCTGTCCATTCGCTTTGATACTTGACGTACAGGCCAGAAAAATTAACCTTTCAAAGCTTCAATAACATGGTTTAAAGCCTTATCCTCACCTTCATTTGGTTTGTAAGGCTGCCCAATAAACTACATAATGTTTTGTTTACGACTTTCAGATTAGAATTCTGTTGTACGTTTAAACAAAAGTAGAACATGATAGTAGCGAGATGAGCCGAGATCACCAATCAACTTGCTCAGATAAGCCCTTCGTAAGATATATTATAATGAAGACAAGGTCGGCTACAGATAAAAACAAAATTCGGGCTCGGGAACAAGGGTCCGATCCTTCGGGAGATGTCGCGCGCTCGGAGACGATCAAGTTTATCGGGACCACCGGCGACGTGTACCACCGCTGGACAATCCCCGACAAATTTATTGACACTCTTTCAATTAAACCTATTGTTGCCTTGAACAGACACAGCGGTCATAACAGGCTACAACACGATAACTCGCCGCGTGTATTCGTAATGTGTTCCCATATCGACCGCTGCCCGTTTCTACCGCCGTAAAAGGAGATTTATTAAAACTATTTGGAAACTGATTCGATCGAAACCGAACGATTTGACATTTAGATAAAGAGTAAAATTTATTTTTCCCTCGTATACGTTGCTCCGGCGGAGTGACAATGGAATAAAAAGGTTATAAAATGCGACAGTTGCGGCCTCTCTCGCCCACGTCCCTCGGGTGTTGTCGGGTGTTCATATGCGGCACTGCATATCTGGCGCGGGACGAGCCACAGCTGCCACGCCGCTAGATAAAATGCGACAAGTGCGTTATTACGATCCACCACACAACGCCGAGCGCCAACACTCGCAAGCACGTGTAAATTTTCAATGTGAGAACATGCTTGATAAGAATACGCGCGTGGGCGCAGGGAAAATTCACGGCGCTGAGAGATTCACCGATGGCACTACTGCCACAGACTCGACTCGCCTCGCCGTCGCATATTTTTTAAGTATACTGATGTAACTGTAATAATAGGGTTCAAATACGTACTTTAGTGACCGTTTATCATTCAACGAATAACGGTTGTATAATATTAAGTTGAATATGTGTGATTTTGTGACGTTAATAATAATTGAACATTCTTTTTATAGCTGCGACAAGACGTTAATATGATGATGCTTAAAAAGTTGTACAGTAAATAAATTAATATTTTTTATCATTATTGTTTACTAAGAAAACTACACATAAACCATCATTCAATTAAAATTAACTTATATTTTTGTAAATGTACCCTTACCTTAATGAGCCCTAAATACATAAATAATAAATTATTATAATTTTATACATTTTCCGTTACATTTTGGAGCAGTACTACTGCTCATTCTCAGAACTATAAATTCATAATAGGAAATAAATGTAGGCAATATTAATGTCATAAAAGCACTCCCACACTAGTTTGAGTTGCTTCTTATTGATATGCAAGCTTAGATAATAAAAATAATCATAATAAAATAACACGTCTTTGTTGGAAAGGTATTTTCATTTCTGGAGACGTTTCGAAACCTTATTGTTTTTATACTGATGATGGTGGTAGACCTGTGTGGAGATAATCTCGTAGGGGACGTGACACAAGAATGAAATGTTTTTTGCTGACGCATTGTTTTGGGACTCCAATGACATGCGACGTGCTACGTTCCTAGAATCGAGACTTGCTTGACATTGACTTTGTGTTAACTCAGACGGGTGAACGGGTTCGAGACTCGGGACCTGCCGTCTGAGAACACTCCGTTTATTTATTTCATTTTTCAATGGACAAGTATGCACCAGGGATGCTTGTAGAAGACAAGTTAATTATAATATATTTCTGACATCTTACACAATACGCCATCTAGTCCCAAACTAAGCAGAGCTTGTATTCTGGGTACTAGACAACTGATATAAATATTTAAATATTATATTTTATTTTGTAACACCCAAACTCTAAACCAAATATTTGTGGACAACACAAACATTTGGTCCAACCCGGGAATCGGACCCGAGACCTCGAGCATAGCAGTCGCATACGCTACCACTGCGCCACCGAGCTAGTCAAAACTTTACTTACATAAACATTTTAGATTTATTTAGAGATAAAGTAAGGTTTTACCTCACGAAAGTATAATTTGAGTCAGTTAGTATGGAATCAAGTGTAACCAACTGATATAATTGCGTTATGTAGTGTGGTGACGGATTAAGATGACGGAATGTCACCAACTGTAGAGAAGGTTCAAAATACCAACAATTATAACATTAAAATGTGTTTAGTTTTAAATCCAACTTAAAAGGGAACTTGTGTCTATTATTATATGGCCCCTTTTAACTCGGATACCTATAGAAATCGTGTTAATTAAATATAACTTTTGATAAAATTTCCAACACAAGACTTTAAGCCCTAAGCGAGTACCTAAAATGCTAGTTTACGACATTTCTCAACGCTAAGTTTAAGTTATAGCACTCATAGCTATAGCTCGGTTTTACGAACCCCCTTTCAGATAAGATAGCGTGTATTGAAAGTTCTCCTACCACAATTAAGTAACTAATTATATTTGAAATTAAAACGCTGACGTATTGTACAAAATGAAATATACGATATGGACAGTTAAATTACTTCTAGGTATTCTCTCAAATCTCCTATTATTTTGTAAGTTATCCCGTACCCAACTAATACTATCAATGTGGAAGTAACTCTGATGTTCTGTTCATAATACTTTTATGACTAAACCATTGAACTGACTTTAAAAATGTTTGACATAAAGATACTTCGATTCTTGAAGAAGGACGTTATGCCCCTTTTTACCGCAAAAAATGATATAAACGCGGGCTAAAATGATTTAAACAGGTATAGGCGATTGAAGAAATCGATATACCATTGGTAAGTTCTCTTTTAATAATGTCATGTAAACGTATTATTTTGGAAAAGTTATTTTGGCTATTATTCAAAATCGTTGCTTGAGATTGTACAATAAAATTAATTGAATTTATAACTGTCGATAAACTAATATTGTGCATTCCTTCGACGAATAAATCAATCGTTAGTCACTACTTAAAGTTATTATTTATATTTATTTGTTTTGATAATAATGAAAATGACATCCAATTCAAAGCCGAACCTAAGCCACCTAATCGATTTAGATTAAGTTCGATATAGAGATAGATTAGACCTCGTAGAAGGATTTAGGTTTATGTTGCGATAATAAGCCATATAAGCGAGCAAACGTCAGTATTCAAACCTGACGTTAAGTATATTAACAAACTATAATTCATAAATAAAGAAGATAATCTCACTTACTGATGTCTGTGTAGAAGTTATTAAAACAACCCGAATGTATGAGACTGCAGTGCTATTTTATCTAAGTAAGATTTGAAAACCTAATTAGATCTAAATTAGTTAGAATAACAAAATACAGCGTAGGTACCCGAACTGGCAGACAGTTGTATCAAAACATTCGGAGTCCTAAGGTAATACTACCTTCATTAACTTAGACTAATATTTTGCTTTGAAAGGAGCTGCCGGTTTATCAGGCTGTGAAATACGTTTTATTTGTCTATCTTATGAGATGTTATAAAGCAATGAGAAATTCTTAACAAAGGTTTATTGCTTCAATAACGAACTTTATGACTTTCATTGCGGTTGAACACGTGTCAAAAGTGTAGCAAATGTCTTTACACGGGACGAGACGTTCTCAGTGATAAAATTAAAACTTAAATAAATGTTGATGCCCATATCAATCTTTGCAGTACTTGAAAGACAATATGACATCGGCAGGTAAGGTTAATGAAAAAATAAGCGGCTTATATTTTACGTGAGCCTTTGAATTGACTCTCCAGACTTGAATGATATTTCTGTACATATTTATTGAATGATAAGCTTAAAATGACATAAATGATATGTAAACTTTTAAATATTCAAAGTTATGTGTAAGCTTAAGGGAATTTTATTGTTTTTATATTTATAATACGTCGTTGAAAGTTCCATGATATTATTAATGATGTTTTCCAACAAGATAGGAAGAAGGGGATGTGGCAGTCGTAAAATCATATGGCACAGGGTGCTTGCGCTATAAAAGGGGGCTCACTATACCGCCAACAATCGCTTAAGAAAGCTCAATTTGGATTCAAACGTTCTCTCAATACTTTAGTGGCGGCAGCAGCACAACTACACACAAAACATTTAATCGAACGCTATTTTGAACGCATCGCTATTTTGATAGAAGTGCAATGTCTTTTCTTTATGGAATATTCTATAACTTGAATCATGCTTATTAAATTCCTGCATAAAAGGACATACTTTCACTATATTTCAAATCTGACTACGATATGAATTTAGGTCGCTGTATATATGTTTAACGGATTATAGGTAGATATGAAAGTAGATTGAGGCCTGGGAATTCTTCTGGGGATGGAGGAAATTTAAAGGTCAGTCAGTTGCGTCACCAATAGCTTGTATTATTACCTAGAGTAGTACTAGATTAGAGTAGTACTACCCAAAGTCCTCCAACTTAGCTTCACGACTGCTATCTTATAATAACAACCAGGACCGACTGCTTAACTCGACTTCCGAATCACGGAAACGCTCATAAAATATCATGTCACAAACGGTCACCCATCTAGGTCTGACCGTGCCGTCGTTGCTTACCCTCGGTGATTGTTTCCAATCACCTAAGGTAAGTTTCAAATCCCTAACACGTAATAATAATATAATTATAGTAGTAAAGCGTAATAATAATCATGACTACGTCCCGACCTCTCCATCTAATTAATAACCGTGGTCAGCGTTAGTAGTTCTCTGTCTGTAAATAAAAGTTTATTGTATGATCATACTTATACTATTTATTACGTAGTTCACTTTAAAGTATTGCCCATTAATATATTTGACATCAAACAATATTGGTTATTATCTCAGAACAATCGTAATTATACGTTATGCAAAACTGATGAGAAGTCATGACAGCCTTCAGAGAGTCATTAAAATGTTTACCATTTTATGAGACAAGGGAGACAGCGGATAAAAAATGATAAGGAGATCCCATCTATCCTTTCGTATAAACATTTAAATTCCTATTTATCAAAGTTGGAAAGCGATTATAAGAACATTCGAGATTTTTTTTTTTTTCGCATTATTAATCTGGCAACAAAACTTATAGATTGCTCTTATTAAAACTAAAAGTACACGAATTTGAACTTTATGCTGTAGGTAATTCATATGTTTTTAATTTAAAACTGTATTTAGATTAAATTGACTCGTGCGCAGGTAGAATACGACCGACATTCCTCCGCTTTGTTCGAATGACGGTGGCCCACGCACTTCCGGATTGGTACAAATCTTTTAGTTGAATCCATTACACTTAATTCGAATTGATCGTTTAAATGTTATATGATGACAAAATTGGAATAGTTTTGAAAAACCTTGTTAAAGGATTTGATAGTAAGCATTTTTCCCCGCTACGGTATGGAAAACGTATAAGAGTTTGGGGTGAGAGGAATGACATGACGTTTGTGCAAATCAATGTTGCCATTTATCTCCAAAACGCTCGTGTTTGATTGGTGAATAAGATAATTGTTACGGCGACAACTCAGCAGGCAGTTGCAGTAAAAATTTCTTTATGCACAACCAAAACTTGATTTTGGTACGGTTTTCAATAATAGTTTTGAGGTTGAGTAGTGAGGCTTATTACGGTAACTACTCACTAGGGGGCACTCCTTTAAATTATATTTACACATATATATTTTATATTAGCTACTTCGTTGTTAAGAAATTCGATAGAATTTGATAGAACCATGTGATATGTATGTGGCATAATGTAAGTATTACCCAGGCTCTTTCAAAAGTCTGATATATAGGTATATGATGTTGTTTAAAACCAAGGATGGTTGAAACATAGTTAAAGAATGATATAATAATTTAAAACATATTTAAATACTAAATTGAACCTTATTAAAATATTTTTCGGACATCTTACACACAACATCATCTAGTCCCAAACTAAGCAGAGCTTGTATTATGGGTACTAAACAACTGATATAAATACATAAACATACTTTTTGTTTGTAAATACATACATAATATACATAGAAACACCCAGACTCCGAAACAAATATTTCAAACAAAAAGCTAAAGATTATCCATCTAATATAGGTAAACTTTCGATAGCAAGAAACGGTTAATCAATTATGTTCATTTCATAGGCTCTAAAGTCTAACATATCGAGGCAATACAAGTGTATCAGCTCTTTGTCGGTCACACTCCAGAGAATACGCCTCCGTATTGTGTAACTTGATTACCTGATCCCACTCACCCATGTTGTTATACAGTCAATATTCCAACCATTCGTAAAGAAATGTTTATTGCTTTTACCTTTAAATACGTGCCTACTGTAAAAATGCATTCGTTACTTCGTATCCATTTGTCTAGACCTCTAGAAGGTAGAGTTTACAGAACTATATTATGACTTACATAAACATATAATGTACAAGAATATAATTACATCAAAGATATCTAAAAGAATTATTGCATCCTATGTAACACCGTCTAATTGTAACGAATGTTAAATAATTTCTTTAAATATCTACAAAAAGCGTAGTTTATGGACTATCTTTTCGTTTGAAAATGCCGAATTACTGGTAAACAAACATGTGAACTTTGTTATAACTACAAATGTTCATATGACTGCAGTATTTATTTATTAAATATCTACTTAATGATACAAATTAATATTTAATTTTCTTTGTAGCTTATATTAATTAACACAAATAATACTTTCATGGACCTATTTAAATTTCAACTCAAAGTACGCGGCTTGTTAAATACTATCTATAATTCCATTTATTTAATTTTAATGAGTTTATGTTTGGGAATTAAAATCAAATGGTTATCGATACCGGTTGCTTGCATCATTGTCTATTTAATAGCTAGTTATGAGATGTTTACCGGCGCCGTAGGTAGATAATTAATGTTTTAAAAACTGTCAACAAGAGACAAGTGTAATGGCGTGTACCATTTATCAACAACAATGATATATGACAATGTTAGTTTTTTGTTTCGGGTAAATCGCTTACCTTGGGTCACTTGATCGATTTGAGTTTATTATAACATCATAAAAAAAACTATACAAGAATGATTTTATCATGTGATATGAGAGATGCTTCGGAACAAAGTTTAGTAATTCAAAAAAAAGTAATAAGGTATTAATAATTTGTATTTGTTTGTATGTAGTATATATGTATGTATGTATATGTATGTATATATATATATGTATGTATGTACAATATAGGTAGTAGAGCCACGCTGATTTCAGCACGAATGGGCCGGCTCGACCCGGCTAGTACTACCCTCACACAGAAGACCATCCTAATAATGACAGCATTCTTGCTGTCGTATTTCGTTGGTGAGTGTGAGACCGGAGGCCCAATCCTTCTGCATCATTCTCCCGCCCTTCGAAGGCCGGGAGAATGATGCAGAATAATCTAACCAGGCTGCCATGGTAAGGGTCACCATGCTACATTGCCAACCCTCACAATAAGCATGGTGGCCCCTACTCCTGGATTCTACTCATGCTTTCCATCAGGCAGAGTAGAGTCACTTTGGTAGGCTTAAATATATAAAAAAAAAAAAAAAAAAAAAAAAAAAAAAATGTATTACACATAACAATGAACACTAAATAATTTTGTAAAAGATCTACCATTCTGTATTTAGGCAGCTTTTCGAGGCATTCAAGATTAATGAAAACAAATTTTAAGTATTTCCAAGAAAAGCTTTTGTAAACATATTATAAATTTACGATATTTTTACGGTAAATCAATAATGAACTTTAAATATAAATATGATATGATGAGAGTAGGATAGAAAACTTTTTGTTTGAACTTCATATTAGAGTTACAATAGAATACCTAAAAATATTAAATGAAAATTAATAAACAAATGTTAAAAAACCACAAACTTTAATAATTCAATGACTACATAACATGTTATGAAAACTGATTTTCAGAAACTACGTAATAAAAATTTTATTGACCCGGTTTCGCGACTTTTGTATGTACAAATTTTTCATTCGTTACTTTCACAAAGATATCTCAAACCGTGTGAAAAATAAAGGCGGGTACACATAGTTGAACAAGACGTAACTTTTAAACATTTACTAAAAAAACTGTTTTAATTAATAGCATCTAATTCTTGTTTGTCTTTTTAAAAAAAATTGCGAGGACGTAGTTTATTAATGTGTTATGAACAAAAAAAAGCGATATTTCGTTTCATTTAATCGTAATGTTTTTTTTTAGATATCAAACATTATTATATTGTATCAGATCAAGTAATACTGGCTATCACTTTACGAATGATGCTCAGAATTGGCGGTTCTTTGATTGGTGGTTTTAATGTATAGCTCAATACTTTTCCAAAAACATTATTTTGGATTACAAAACCCAGAAAAGGAATTGGAGTCTGTACTCCGAAACCACAACTAGTTACACTGTATTTTATTTACATCTATTTATTCTTAGCAAGCGTGTACAAAGTACACTTGCAACACCAGTTGATTGGTACTACCAAATATGCAATGACCGAAAAGAATTATAATGTAACGGCATATAAATCGCAATTTTTTTTCGTGTATTAAATGTGAAATATTAGCGTTTTATGCAAGCTAGTTATTGTTATTTTTATTAATAGTTAGAAACACAAAGCACAAGTAAAAAAGTATGCAACTTAAAATTTAAAAGTGTTTTCATAACTTTTATGGATTTAATTTTAATTCTTATTTTCTAACCTACTAATTTTATAAATGCTAAAGTTACTCTTTCTGTCTGTTTCCCTTTCACGCCAAAACTACTGAATCGGTTTGAAAGAAATTTGGTACACAGATAGTCTAGAGCCCAAAAAAGGACATAGGCTACTTTTTATCCCGATGACCGACACACACGCAAAATCTAGTAAATTATATGTATAATGGATTTAGCATAATCATATCATAATTCCTTTAAAGTAGAATATCATAAAAATATGGCGTACTGGTTAGGTAAGATGATTCATTTAGATTTCTATGGCCATTGTATTTATTACTTCATTTTCCGTTATAGATAAAACATAAATAAGTGAAGCGTCCTGGTCGTGGGTGTAATATTGCGGTTCTGACTTATGCGTTACATAATAATTGTTGGTTTGTTGATTCTCGAGACGAGAGTGGGGTCTCGCCCTTACATCGGCGACACCCACTTTTGTTAACGCGGAACAATGATGCGGGGGCACTGATGTATTGTTATACACTCAGATGAGGTAACACGGCTCTTTACTAATTGTTTTAATTCGTTATTGTTGCAGGTATGGTCGTGTCTCACCTGGCAAGGTCGGCTTCTTTTTATATGACCTATTAGGGTATGTACACACTTAATATAAGCATTACTTCTGATATTTTGGACGTGAAACTTTAATTCTGTTTTAGATGCAAAAATAGTATCAAGTACCTAATTAAAAATTGTGGACATCAAATCAATATGAGCAGTTATGAAGTTTCAAACAATATTTTAATTTAACTTAGTTTGGATGTTAAAAGTTTTAAAGTGGCACAAGTTCCAACTTTAATATTCAAGGAACAATTAAGTAAAACAAATCATGGTGCATCTACTTGATATTCATTTTAACTGCTACCATCACTTTTTTCTCATTGAGGTGCGAAATGTGAGGAACAGTAGAATAATTCAAGTGATTTAGTTTTATTATTTAAGTAATAGACATTTAGTATACTTATATTTACATAGATATAGAGGGCATTGCCCAATGTGCTACACAGACAGTAGCCAAGGATAGAAATAATTTGCAATTGGAGAGGCGGTATGTCCAGCAGTGAACTACGATAAGCTGACGATTATGATGCTCTTAAATTAAACTACACTACACATTAACCTCTCTCCAATCCATCTGCTCTGTGTGGTAGTACCTTTCCAAGGAAGGTCTTATATTAGATACCAAAACAGTTTCTTTCTGGAATCAACATATTTATGAAGTGTTTGTAGTGTATGTAAGAACAGATTTAGAGAAAACATTGTTTCTTTTATGTTATTAAGCAATAATATTTGGTGTCAAAGAAATAACTACAGCAGAAATATACGTGCGTATTACAAGCAATTTTACCATTGAATGTAATGTCTTAAAAAGGGAACCTTTGAATAATTGAGTTATAATGATAAGGTTTGTGCCTTTTTGGTGTAGGTAGGTCATTATTTTCTTTTTACAAGGGAATAACAACATGTGTATCGTGAATCATACAACTTAAAGGCGCATTTTCATTGGTCGTTAGAGCCCGCATGCGGGGTACGGGAGATTTCTGTTCAAGCATGCCATAGGACCAAAAATAGCATGTTGTTATTCCCTTGTAAAAGGAACGGGCTTTTCATCAAAAAATATTTAGAACAAAGAAAGTGATCTTGTCCATTATAGTGTAATAGGAAGTTATGCTCTAGTGATGTACCAAACATCCGTATTGGTAACAACAAACTTCCCAATATGCAAAAAATCTTTATTTGTACTTTTTCATGATTTTATTTCATTATCACCGCCATCTGCAGTTACATATATAGACGGTAGGTTAACTACAATTTACGTGTTAATAGTCTGAGTGAAACGGCCGGTGTAATTTGGCCAAAACATCAGGCAATTTCAAGGGTATGAAGAAGGTATGGTAGAACCTTAGATTTTCTTATATTTCCTGTACATTGCATTTCTATTTATAAAAACAATAATTTACTTGTCTGTGAAAATTATACCTTACGGCTTTGAATAAACTGTCAAATAATATTTTCAATTCGAGCATGGAGTCGAGCGTACACGTACAACTTCGTATAATTTTATAAGACAGGTGCTAATTGCGTCCAATAAAAGGACCACAAAAAGCTTTTTAAATTCACTTCTCACAACTACATTACTAAGTAGTAGAACGTGTCAGATAACGCTGTTATGTGTTTTTAAATAAAACATTTTACAATACTATTTATGCAATCGTGAATTATGTAGCACGCATCAATACAACACACATAAGCAGAACACACAAGCACACTGTAATTTGATGAACATATTTTTTTATTGTTCTACAAGTTATTATACTTTATAGTTCAGTTTGTTGAAAGACAATATAATAAATAGGTCCTACTAGGTAACTAAAATTTTAACTTTAACCAACTAATAGTTAAAAGGGCATTCACCCCTACGCAATTGCTTGAAACATTGCATTGCAAAACCATTGAAATGAGAGCTCTTACTTTGAAAGGTGTTGGTAGATTTAAATTAGTTGATCATTGAAACTGTGCGAACGATTTCAATGATTGTCAATTTTTTAATGTATAGTAAATTATTCAATTAAAAATGAACTCGTGCACATAAGGGTCAACTTTGTTACCAGTAACATAAAACTGCTTCATAATTCGATTCGTTGAAATGAGGGGCACGATTTTAAGTCCATAACTGTACTTAAATAAGTATTTCACAAAATACTATAAAACAAAGTCCTCCGCCACGTCTGTATTTCTGTCTGTCGATATAACTTAAAACCTACTGCACCGATATTCATGCTGTTTCCAGCAATGAATAGATTGATTCTCGAGGAAGGTATTATATAATATATCTTTATCTATATAACTCTTGTGTGAGTGTGTATGTCACTGAACTTCTCTCAAACGACTGGACCGATTTTGATGAAATTTTTTGTGTGTGTTCAAGGGGATCTGGGAATGGTTTAGATTTGCAATTGGACCCGGTAGGTGGCGCTGCGATCAAGTTCTGGAATTTCAAAGTTGGGCGGTACGAAGTTCGCTGGGTCGACTAGTATATACATATAATTTGTCAAGTATAAAATGTTTGTTGAATACCTATGCAAAGCGGGGCAGGTCGCTAGTGTAGTTTAATTTAATGTTAAGTATCCTAAAGTTATTTCTACGAGAGTCTTTGATAGGAAGAAAACACATTACTTAATTACAACGATAATCTTCAAAGCCCTGTGAGGATTTGTTTCAAACTTGGCGCATATGTATATCTAGTATGCGTCAAGCTTTCTTACGTAAAGTACGTTTTTGGATGTCATTTGAACTCGTAGTCTAATTAAACATAGCCTCTGATATATTAAGCATAAAAGAAAATGGTTTTAATTATCTGTGTTTTTTTCTAAATCCATTGTAATCAAAACTTTACAATCCATGTCAAATAAGAATTTAAACTTAAATATATTTAAAAGAAAAAAAAATATTCATTGAGAAAACAATATCAAGTCGCGGTAATTCGAATAGCCCACTTCATTTTGCGGTTCAAGTGTTTCGTTGGACTGAAGCTGCAAATGTAATCATGCCAACTACATTGACAATCAAACTTAATGAGACGGAACATGTGGCGTTCCAGGTGACGGTGCACTTAACCTTTGTGTTTGTCTATTTTTCTGTTTCTTCTTTATTTCTCCTAGCTTTATAATAATAATGAGAAAAAAATTACTTAGTTTTTTTTGGATTATTAGAATTTAGTTGATCAATTGTATACTTCGAAATTGTAAAAGATGAGATGCATATAAGTATGTATTAGTTTTTTCTAATAATTTTCATAAAACTTTTCTTTAAGGTTACGACTGATTATTTTCTTGAAGGGTTAAATATATGTAGGTTATGTGATATACATATTATGCACTTTATAACTAACACTTTGTACATCTTTAAATTTACAGTTCGAACTTAAAAAGCTGATAATATTAATTATTTTTTGCAAATTGTTTTTTTTAGTCACATATTATAGCAGAATAATCAAAACATATTAATTTTGAATAAACAATCAATAAACTGTTTCACAAATATACAGAACTTTTTGGATTAATTACAAACAAAACTTCCGGACCATTCATCCATCAGAATGTCAATTAACCTAACGTTCTGTCTGTCTAGGACACAGACAGCTATTAATTAGGCTTTAGAAGGAAAACCTTAATAGTTTGATTCATTTTTTTTTAATTTATTGCAAATAAAACATTTGTTATTGATAGAGTTGAACTCTTTTGATTAAATATTTCATAAAAGTACAATTAAATACACAATTTAACGAAATAGGTATACGATTATTTGCATAATATCTTCCGATTAAATCTAATGAAATCCATAAAATAATTTATTCTGAAGTTAATTTAAGTATCCGGAGTCGAGATTTCATTTGGCAAATAACACGAGTCTGAGATATTCCCGGCAGTGTGTATTCACTAACTCGTATGTACATACATGTACACAGACACTAACCTAAGACAGTCTGTCTATGAGCTTCACCTGAGTTCAGTGCTACAACTTGTTTCTCAATGTAAAACATGAATCGTTTTAGTACAATAAAAAATCAACTACTTTTGTTTGCCCATTCGGCAACTCAGTTCGGCAAAGGTTTCGCTTTTTCGACTATTACTTTCTATGCGATTGCTATCAAGCAGATTTTATGCATGTTACTTTAAAGCTATGTTTGTACTCCTTGTCATTTCATTGTATGTTATGGCACCAGTTTTATAATTTCAGTAATTATTTTATATAGTAATAAACTGCACTTTTCAAATGCTTTTGGATGTTTATACCAGTTACAATGTTTGCTACGGTTCCAATTATTTATCAATGCATTAAAGACTTAAGAAAGTAATAAATATTCTAAAGAAGAACTTAAAATAACCAACTAATGAAAGGAATGAAAAAAAAATGTTTTATGGATACAAGAAAAACGAGTTTACTTTTCAATTAGAATTAAAATTTCACATTTGTATTAACATCATCTAATTTCGTTGAGTACAACAAAAATAAACTTATTAGGTATCTAAAAAGTTATGGACTTTGCCAGGTATAAAAATGTATTTCATTATTAATGATGGCCACATTCAACTACCAATTCAAACGGTAACAACTTAGAAGCGAATTATTAATATTTACGTCTAGTTAAATCTTGTCATAAATAGATACTCTGCTCAACATGGAAAAGCGTATGCTCTATAATAATAAGTGTATATGTAAATGTAACAGAACACATATTGACTTAAATTCTTCACATAATTATATGTATTTAGGTGCCAACACTACACCGCGGTTCACTAGTTGTCAATCTAACAGAACATGTGTGTACAGTAGACGATCCATCTATGGACTTAGCAGCACATCTCTATTTTCAACTATTATACCAGTACGTAAGTAAGTTCTAATGTGTGCTGAGTACATTTTTGTCATATAAGATGTTTACATGGTACCAAACTTGCATAAGAAAAGTTAAGCTTTTTAGCCATTGGCTGACATCGATGACTTTTTATCCGTGAGATTTCAAATTAGAGTGACTGATAATATATATCAGTCAATACAATTTGATAATGTACTTACGTACGTCCTTTGATTCATTGAAATGTGGGTCATATAAAGGAATAATAGAATTCAAGTCAGTAGAGTGCATGGATGATGGTGGCAATGCTTTACGCGGTCTTCGCAGATCCTTAAAGGATAAATATCTAGTGGGACAATTGTCTTGTAGAAAGATTTATGTGGCATATAGTGTTTATGTAATGACGGGTATATATATGAAACATATTAATTTTAAGGTGAATTCGTATAGCGCCACTATAATTATGTTCAAGTTGCCGAGTGTTTCATTGCGTTGCAAACATGCAATCGCCTGGGACGTGCGCAGATCGTTGTGTCCGATACCCGGTTATCGCGTCTCAGCATGGGTCGCAACTGCTTATTTCATATTTTCTGCGACAGAGTATAAACTAGACCCTTTTATAAAGTTATTCGATTTTGCAATAAAAATAAAGTTGAAATTTGTTTTGCTATTTGTTTTCAATTACCTTTCAATGCTGACTTATAAAGTAAAAAGTTTTTTTCATTTATTGTTTAACTTGAATCCTTTCAAAATATTTTTATTAAAACTTCAGACTAAAACTCTTTTGAGAAGAAAATACTTTGATGAATTTGTTTTTATATGGTTTGTACGTTACTAATGCTTTTTAATACGTAAACCCTATTTCATCTAGATTTAGATCTTCTCGTACACACTTTCTGTTTTTATTTAATTTAGAAATGCATACATACATTTCAATTAAATGATATTTATAGTTATATCAAAGTTAAAGTTATCAATTAAGTCATATTCAGAAGACTTTAAATCCAACTTATTATCATATCGTACCAATGAGTGTTTGTTTGTTTGTTCCAGTTCACTTTAAATTCTTAAATATTTCCATTCATTTTATCAGTAATTTAAGCTAAAATATTAGTATTGGATCTCTAAAGTTCCTAGAACTCAATTAACAAAGAGACAATTAAGTTTAGAGACACATGTTCAGAGAGGTAAAATAGCGAATATAATGTGTGAAGTTTATTGTAGTTAGTCTTTAAGTAGGCGCCTGCGCCGGAGCTAGAGCTATCGTGGCTCATATATTGTTAAATGAATATGACATGTCTTTAACCTACCTCACATCTCACGTGAATGAGATGAAATTTTAACAGACAACGTATTTGTGTTGCTGCTATATAAGTAATATAAAATATAATAAAATAAACATTTAGGAAGGCTGCCATACAACAAAGTGATATTTTTGTTCGTTTTTGCTCGATATCGATAACTATTATAAAATTGGATTATATTATTCAATTTAAAAATGAATAACAAACTTAATTTTTTTGTCGTTTTATATAGCGATAATAGCACGGAACCCTTCTTGCACGTACCTTGGCGGGGTTTTTTATAATAAAATGATTATTTTTTACAACATTATAATTTTACTTAGTTTTATTAAACGTGGAGCGAAAGTAACAGTAATAGGATTTTGTGAAAAGATATTTTTTCTTTCACCAGGTTTTTTTTATCGGGATCATTGACTTTACTGTTATTAAAGCCGGTTCCAAAAATAACGGGTCAGTCACATAAACCAATAACGGGTCAGTCACATAAACCCGAATATCTCCCGAACTACGTATGCCATCCTAATGAAACGAAGACTGTTCAATTGAGAATTTAATTATACAGATAAAAAATAAAATAAAACTTAGTTACACCCACAATATTAATCTTAAATTAAAAAAAAACTAAAGTAGTCATATTTTTCTTAAGATTACATTTTTTTTATGATTGTTTTTTTGCTGTTTTTCATCACTTTCTTCATTTAATACTTTGTATTGCCTCCACGTGATGAAGCCTCCAGTGATGAAAAACAGCAAAAAAACAATCATAAAAAAAATGTAATCTTAAGAAAAATATGACTACTTTAGTTTTTTTTTAATTTAAGATTAATATTGTGGGTGTAACTAAGTTTTATTTTATTTTTTATCTGTATAATTAAATTCTCAATTGAACAGTCTTCGTTTCATTAGGATGGCATACGTAGTTCGGGAGATATTCAGGTTTATGTGACTGACCCGTTATTTTTGGAACCGAGTGTAGGTTGATAGCTATAATAACAGAAGTCTATTTACCGTGGGCATAATATTAAGAAAGATACCTATATCAGTAAATTTTTTCCCTTCAAACGATTTGTAGTAGCAGGTTTTGTTAAAGGACTGCTAAAGAACAAAGTTGAGGGTTAGGAGTACAAGATACCATAAAAATGTATAAAACATTATCAAGAAAAAAGTATTAATAATATAATCAATATCGACTTTGGTTATTGGTTCTGCTGCTTGAATATTGTGTCTGATATATTATTTCTCTTCACTACTAGCCACATTTAGTTTGAAGGCCTAGCTAATTGGCGTTTGTAGTAAACGAAGAATTCTTTGTGGGTGTTTGAAGCCGTTTGCTATTTAATGATCATTTCGTATCCTGAGTCAAACGGGTAAGTTGCGGTGTGACGCTGTCCAATAACTAAAGACGTTGTATAGTACGCCGTTAACCCGACTTCACACTGCTACTAGTACTAGTTACTACTTTTAAATACCCATAAATTATAAGCAATAATGATGTTTCAAATACGAGTATATCGCTCCTTAATTACCATAAAAGAGTTTGGAATAGAAAATTGGATAAGTCATCAGTATGTTTTTTTGAAATTATGTTGCTATAATTTATTTTTTTGTTTTATTGCCCGTGTTTTAAACAAAATATTTTCAGTTTTTTTAATTATTATATTGGAAATTATGAGACTATGACGTTGAGAATATTGACGTCTAACTAACACTGCAAAGGTCGAAATTTTACGCGAGGACTCAACAGCCTGTAAAAATGTTCATAACGCTCTTCCCGTATGTAATAAGATCATTTATTAATTAAAAAAGTTTGGTTGCGTTTATTTAGGCTTCTACTCAGTTAGCTCGTTGCAAAAAATAAAATACGTATTAACCAAAGCAAATTAAAATAAATAAATAAATATTTCGGAAATCTAACACACAACGCCATCTAGTCCCAAACTAAGCAGAGCTTGTATTATGGGCACTGGACAACTGATATAAATACATAAACATACTTTTTTTTATAAATACATAAACATTACACATGGAAAACACCCAAACTCCAAAATGAATGATTGTGGATCACAGAAACATTTATTACGACCCGGGAATAGATCCCGAAACCTCAAGTAGCAGTCACGTCATATGCTACCATTGCGCCACCAAGGCAATAAAAGACTTTTTAATTTATTCCTATTCTTATGAAAGCATTGTTACTGTTGTATTTTACTGTTGTATATTTAATCACACAAACCGTTGAAGGCCTTAAAATATTAAAAAAACTTTTCTCTGCAAAGGTTATTTTATGAATAGTTATGATGATGAGCTCACTAAAGTGCTGTTATTGTCTCGAGGCTACAATAGTTATTATCAATAAAATAAACGTGCAGTTAATAAGCAGTACTTTATGACGATACCTTTAATTTACAGAAATATTCCTAAATAAATAGAATGAAACAAATCTAAATAACAGTCTTCAATAAGTGGATGTAAAAGTATAAGTACTTAAATAATAAATCAATTTTTAAATGTTGTCTATCTATCCGTCTGTTTGTTTTTTCTGCTAATTTCTCGAACCGATTCACTGATTTTGAGGGGATGTAAAGTAGCAGATATTTACAGAGCTGTATGGTTGATCTAGTGGTTAAAGACGCCATCAAAGGCAGCTGATGATGTTAAGAGTAACTTAGGGTACTGTCTTCTTAACTAGCTTTACCCCGTGGCGTTACCCGCAGTTATTGTCGCCAAACGCTTGTAACATCGTGGAGCTCAGCTAGTAAATAATAAAAACTTCTTCTTCGGCTACTAATTCAACCGGTTTTACCTGAATATCAGTTATTTCACGTCGACTGGCATCGGACCTTTGCAAACCTAAGGGAGAATTGATATTCGAAGGTTGAACTAGTTGTCAGTAAATTTGAGGGCACTGACTTCCCAATAACGATTGCCATAGATGTTAATGACAACCAGGACCGACGGCTTCATATGCTCTGGCATGAGCGTGATTCAACGCCAAACTTTCAAATTCCGGGCTGCTAATAGGAATTTCCTAAGAAAAACCCAAAAAACACTTTTTGGTATGACTCGGGATTTGAACCCGAGTAAATAAATAGAGTAATATTTGGAGTAAATAATAAAAAAAACTATGTTACTAATAAATATGGAATATTTATGAAATGTTTAAAGCAATAAATTATTGTATTTTCTATGTTCTAAGGCAGTGAAAGGTATTTATTGTGAATCAGACCTAATAATATTAAGTTAGTTTTAAGGCGTTGTGTGCAATGCACAGTTAATCAGTTGGCCTATGAGGCCATTCGTGGTCCGCCACGGGTTCACCCACGCGTCTTCGAGTGGCGCCAACAGACCAGACGATCAACTCGAATCAACTTTGCACCACTTACATTCGTCCAGTTATTAAAACCTCATTCGCATAAAACACCTTTGCATATTGATGCATACCATTTATTATAGCTTCAAAATTACATTTTTGGAATTCTTGTAGGCAGATGTCGAAATTCAAATTTTATGGCTTGTTGGGTATAATCAGAACTATATAATTATGTAAATATCTTAATACAAATTAGTGAAGTAGGTTTATATTGTGAGCAATTTAGGTTATATGGGTTCAGACAAAATTGTGTTTTAAGTTACAAGGTGTTATAAATTAATGTAGCATTTCTTTATATCACCGACAAAAATTTAAGTTTGTCGCAAAAGATTGATTTTTCAAATGCAAAATTTACAATTATTTCTTAGTGAAATCCTTTTTAGGGTTCCGTAGCCAAACGGCAAAAAAACGGAACCCGTCGTTCGTCATGTCTGTCTGTCTGTCCGTCCGTCCGTCCGTATGTCACAGCCACTTTTTTCAATTATTATTTGTAAAACTATTCTTTAAAAATGTCATTTTATAAATATTAATGTCAATCGCAACAATTTTTTTGCTAGCGTTTATCAGAAGTTTTGATAAGCAAATAATAGTAATTTATCTTAGTATTACATATTTATCAATTTCAGAATAAAATTTATTGTGCAAGCCAAAATATAATCAAGTTGCTCTGGGACATTCCGTATACAATTATATGTCATTTAATTGGAGACCAAACCAAAGACCATCCATCTTGTCTGGGAGAGTCATCTTATTAGCGGTTTCCTGACTTGTTAAATAATTATAGTATTTAGTAGCTTTTATACATTGTTTAATACACAGTATTGTGATCTTAATTAAATACTCGTAGTAAATGTATCACAAACATTTTTTCATAATAATATTATTATAATAAAAGTATAATCAACACAAAATAGGCCTTAATTAATACCAGTTATACAGATGGCCTAATATTTTGCGTTGATTCAATAAACTTCGCAAATAAATGTATAAAATAGCAATGAAGAATGTTCACCTTTACCAGTTCTTTTATTTTTTAGTTGAATACTGTGCTACAATATTATTGGTAGTACATTGAGCTGGGTTTATCTCAACAAGCAGTGTACAAAGGTTTCAATAAGAACACTACAATTTAACTTAACAGCAGGATATTTAATGTTCGGCATGCTACGATAACGAAACAAATTATTTATTAATGATCTCGAGATATCCATCGTATAGTGATTGTTGTAAGGAAAGTGACTTATTGGTTTATACTTTAGTAAACTGTTGACCTATTTGTACATAGATCGATGTTAAACTTACAAGATTAATGTTTGTGAGCGTGTCAGTTTCTGATACTACGGTACTTTGTGTGGGTGATGTATAGGTCAATTTTGGAAAGGTATGTGAGTTCTAAATGAAACCTAGAAATGGAAGTTACAAAGCATGATGAAATTTCATTCCATGTTCGGTTTTATTTACCAACAATTTGTGGGCGCTAGAAATCTGAACACCATTACTTGTTAATTCATCATATGTTATTCATCATATCTGTGAAAACTTTTAATTGGCCTTCATGTAGATTATGGATAAATATTTCTATGATGTAACTAGCTGTAAGTTTTCTAAATCTTAAAATAAAATAAATAAAAAATAGTAAAACGTCTGTTTGTGTGCTAATAAAATATTAAGTATCCTTTATTTGACATGTGCTACTAAAGTTAAACACTTATACAGCTTTGAAATTAGTAACGGCATTGAAAAACAATACGAATTTGTTTTTGATTTCAGTTAATTGTAAGGCAAATCGAACTTCTCAAAACAGCATGAAAAATTTGCCTCGTTTGCCTAACTCTTACAGCTTAATGTCTAATCTCTTTCTACAATTGCTAATACCTCTACTTTCTTGTATCATTGCCAAATATTTTCTCATCCCTCACTTACTCATCATCATCATCATCAACAGCCTTTAACAGTCCACTGCTGGACACAGGCCTCTCCTTAGAAAGGAGGTTTTGGCCTACTATACCACGCTGGCCAAACGGGTTGGTATAGGGTTGGTTTCAAGTTTTCCTTCTCTTTGCATTGATGTTGTCTTGCTTAGTTTATCCCTTAGTCGTTTTTTACGACACCCGCGGGATGAATAGGGGTGGTAACTCTGTATTCTTAATCCGTCACCCCACGGCAACTCACTTACTCATCCCTTATTATTTGTTATCATTAATTTTTTTCCAAGTTTAAGTCCCTAACCCGCACTTGGCCAGCGTTGGGACGTATGGCTTCTACCTTCTTCAGAGATGAGACCCGAGCCCAGCAGTGGGACGTTATTGGTTGTTAATGCAAAATATTATTTGTTAGTTTTCTATTAATACCTATTTACTGTTGTCGAATGTCAACATATATATGCACTGGTTCTACAATCAGCAGTATCGTTCTTTATTGTTTTGTAGAATATGGTTATTTTTAAAACAAACTGCATTCATTTAAATTATTGAATTCCCCAATCAACCGTTCTAAACTGTGAAGCTTACTGATTGTATGTGTGTGATTGTATGTATGATAACTTTTCATGAAAATTCATCTAAATTACATATGGTGAACTTATAGGTGGATAGTGTATCATAATTATAGTGTACTATTTTGCAGCCATGTTTATTACTTTATTACTGGTTTATTATTCTAACATTACTTACCAAGGTATGAATATGTTTTGCTTTTACAGCTACATTATATATCCTAAAACCTATCCCTACACTGCGTATAATCACGTCTTGTACTTAACGATTGTGCTTATCTTCATGTTTTGTTGAGTGACTTGGAGCTATTTCAACAACTTCCCGTGGCAATCACCACTTTTATGGAAGTAGTTTAAAATTCTCTTAATGTTAATATTACTACATTTGCATTGATTAGATTTTTCACGTATATTATGGTTTCAACTCAATAAATAACACAATTTGGAGCTTGATAAAGGAATGTGAACCGACTTGATAATAATATGGTCCAGTATTCATCATCGATATCGATTTGTCGTAGGCATTAATATAATACACAATTTATAGAATTACACAGAATTATGCAACTGAGCCAGTGGACAGATAGAATTATACAACACTGAGTACTTTATCGTCTAGATCTTGCGCTGGTCTCCGCATTTCTTAGCAAAATTATTAACTCTTTTAAATAGTTTTAGTTTACGACGTAATATTAATGACTATAAGCTAAGAGTAGATATAATTACGTAATATTATTAGAAAGGGTAGTATGACATTTTAATAATTTTCATGTTTCATAAAAGATCCCATTGTTTTAAACTTTTTAAACTGAAACGAAACATTCTAATTATAATCATAAAAAGCGGCCAATTGCGAGTCGGACTCGCCCATGAAGGGTTCGCCGTAGAAGCAAGTAACATCATATAAAAGTTCTTGTAGTTCGTTGTAACTTTGATCGATGTTCTAATAATAGTGTACTATTATATTAATGTGTAAATAGTGACGTATTAAAAAAAAACTACTTACTAGATCTCCTTACTCTGTTTTCTATGTATAATATGTATGTATTTACAACAAAAAGTATGTTTATGTATTTATATCAGTTGTTTAGTACCCATCATACAAGCTCTGCTTAGTTTGGGACTAGATGACGTTGTGTTTAATTGTCCGAAATATTTATTTATATATTTATTCAAACCAATTTTCAGTGAAAGTACATCATATATTAAACTAAATAAGTTTTATCACACACACACATTTTACCACTTTGGAAGTGTTTCTCGCGCAAACCATTAAGTTTAGAAAAAAATTATATTAGAAACCACAATATTATTTTGGAAGACCTATCCATAGATGGGTTCGATGAAAAAAAATTTTTGAGTTTAAGTTCCAAGTATGGCGAGCCCCCAAAATTTATTGTTTTTTTTATATTTTTATGTTAATATCTTAATGCGGTTCACAGAATACATCTACTTACCAAGTTTCAACAGTATAGTTGTGACATACGGGCAGACAGACAGACAGACATGACGAATCTATAAGAGTTCCGTTTTTTGCCATTTGGCTACGGAACCCTAAAAAACAGTACTGAGATGAATATGTTTATAATAATAATTTCATTAAATTAAGCCAGCCAGTTGGGCTTTAAAAACTAAAGAAAAATATATATAGTAGGTAACTATAATACAATATAATAAATTTCTCATTCGCGGTAATGTTACGTGATTCATTTGCCGTTTGTGTTCTGATTTCAATCATCCTTCTGATTTAATTTATGTGTTCTAGATGAGTCTTGTGTTTATTTTTATAATCGTTAAAATGCTTGAATGAAGTTGTTCCAGCCAGTTGAATGTCAACGATATTGTAGAGTGTCACTTTTATATCTGATATCAATACCCTTTGGCATTTAATATTGTTTGACAGATGACTGAATGTCAGGTGGGGGAAAACGTGAGCGCTTCAGTCGGTGAAGCTAACAGGATTTTCTCCAAAAATGTACTTTTTCTCATAATATACTATCCTTTTTTCTCAGATCATTATGAACTCATATCGAAATCCACATGAGTAAAAATGTTATATATTTATATTAATGTTATATAATAATATATACTATGGAGTCACCATTGGTCAGTTAGATACTTTTAGTTTTGGTTTAGACTTCTCTTATTTCTTCTCTATAGGAAGTAATGGTCTGCCGATACTCCTGAGAAGATGGTGAACGACTTTGTTCATCAAGTCGTTTGGATAATTAATCTGTAGTTTTAAATTTGTTTGTCTTCCACGCTCCTCCTTTAGACCCGTTCAGTAGTTCAACGGGTCGTAATAGTAAAGAAGATTATTAAGAAATTTACTTTATCTGTGTTTTATGACGTCATCGTTGGTCTAGCAGTTAATGTTTGCGACGATCAAGAGATTTCGTGATCGAATCCCTTTTATTACCAGAAATTTGTAACAATAACACGAAGTGTAGAAGTTATGAGATGTTTCATCGGCCATGCCCGGATAGAAAGAGAGAGAGAAGTCATACATTTTATGTCTGTTCAAATATATTTTTACATCCAAATTATTATTTCTTAGGAATTTATAAAAATCTGATAAAAAAATCTGTAAAGAATTCCCTCCATTCCATAATGACTTCTTATGGATTTCGAATAAGAACTTTTCAGAATTTATCTAACGTGAAATTAAACTTCTTTCATTTCCAAACGAGCATCTTAATCAAAGGGGACACTAGCGTACACACAAAAGACTTACTGTTTGTATTCATGCAATCTGGATGAGAGCCGTTATAAATTGCAAAAAGGCGAACCCCGCTTTTGAGAAAGCGATTTCTCGAAATGCTTTACAATACAATACGTTCTCGGAGCATTGTGTTGAGATCTGGGCGTTTCCTCACTAACACAGGGTTTATGTACTGTCTCTTGTTAGTCGTTACATTTTCTTACATCTACATCAATTTAGGAAACAAGTAGTGTCTGTTATTTTTTTCTATTATCTTTAAGTTAATCTTGTAGTCGACGGGTCATCAACCCATACGGGTCAGTGGGACATCCACTGGTGGACTCGGATCTCCTCTCAGGAGAGGGTTCAGGAAATAATTCCACAAGCTGGCCGAGTGCGGGTTAGGCTACTGGCAAGACATGTTGTGGCTACGTAATCTTGCCGTTGGATATTTTAAGCCACCGAAGGTCTGCACCCAAACTTCATAATTGCTATCTTATGATAATAACCGAAACACTCATTACACATTATGACACAAACGGTCAATCTAGATACTGTTACTCGTTACTAGTGTTACTGTTACTCGTTCGTTACTTACCCTCGGTTATTGTTTCTTAAGTCGACGGTAATCGACGGGTACGGTATATAAATTTGATACTCATTTCATGATCAGAGCTTCTACTTACCCCTACCTTATCTACTAAGTTTAGAGTTTTCAAGACACCTAGGTCTGTATAGATACCCAAAAAAGTGGAAATTGACATATTATAATGTTATTGTTTTCTACAGTGCAAATTATTTACTTTTACTTTTTACTAACAGGACCATACTGTTTCAAGAGATAATATTGTGATATAGATTAAAACTTTTCATATTTATTAATTCATTTAATTTAAAACATTTAATCTTGAAGTCCAAAATATATTGCTTTTGAAATCTGTAATAGGTTCAAAGTCTGTAATAGGTTTAAAGTTAGGTTCTGTATAAACTGGAGTTGAATTACAAATCATAATGTTTATGTCCCCTTATCGCAGTGCGACCCTTGATGGCAGTGCCCAGTACCACCAGTAATGACTTAATGTAATGCTCACACGGAAATTGTACGTCATTATACAACCTCATGTCCAAGCCTATCATTAGGGCGTTGTTGGACTGAATAATAATTATTAAAAAAAAGTTCGTGCATTGTTTAAACATTTTCTTGATCGGTATTGGCCACAAGAACATGTCAATTAATTTTTCTTAAAGTTTATATAGGTGGTTCGTAATTTCATCGTTTTTGTCTCTTGTAAATTAATCGTGGGTTGATAATTTCAGTAAGACAATTGACTTATAATGTCAAGCGTAGGCGGTTATTGCATAAAGTGCATAGTTAAGAATACAAATCGAATGAATCTTACAAATCTATCAGCAATAATTTGTCATCATTATTATATTTTTTTATATTCTATTTCCAAATCTAAATGGAGTCGAAGAAATATGTAACTTTGCCTACTTTAGTAGTTTGAATTCAAGGGTTACTTTCAAAGTAACATAATTCAACTAAGTTGAAACATTTATCCTAGTTAAAACACTGGGACCGATCTTACTGTCAAAATATTTCCATGTATCACCGTGAAGATGATAATGGAATACTTGTGTGTAAATAAGGTTCTAGTAATACAGCTCCCTTGAGGAAAATTTCATGCGCCTATGTACGTTGTAGTTGGTACTTAATTTTATCCATTGTAATAAACCTCTACATACACAAATATGTATTTACTAGTTATTATTGTCCGGACACAAAGCTGCTCAAACTAGACTACTTTTATAACCACATTAACTTTATCAAATATACAGTTAATATGAACCTAAGTTGTGTTTGAAGATCTCTAAGTTAATTAAGACAGTCAGTTTACCTTATCCAAGTATTGCAGCATCAAAATGTTCAAAGTTTTGGCAAGTTATCTCTAAAGTTCCGCAATCTACCTCGTAGGTCGGACCAATCTCTCTGCAAATGACTCTCTAAGTAGCCTAAAGCGGTGTCGGTCGTCTACAACTCTCGTAACGTTGTTATGGAAACCCTCGTGCATAATGAGTACTAACGGGTTAAACCTGACGATAGGTGTAAACTCGCAAAACATGACCATACCGTGGAGCTCAGGCAAAATTGCTCACTTGGCAAAAAGATTAAAGTCAAACGAAAACAAGTTTGTGAATATTTAATAATTCTAATTTTGTATATTTTCATCTCGCTGAACAATTTATTATAGTTTGGTTGTACGTGTTAGTTATGGAAACTACACATTCTATATGTTTGCATGGTCTACATATATCACCCTAAAACCAATAACAGCTGAATAATATAAAAATGACAAAACGTGAATAAATATATTGTTATTAGTTTGGGCATGAATGAAAATATATTTATTTATTCGTGGTTCGCAGATACAATGCATAATACAAAGCACCTAGTGGCCCAGAAAGAGAATATAAATATACAGATCGTGTGTCCAATACTGGGATGTACATCGAAAGTGTCGACCAGAACGGTTTGTCATCTCTGCTGAATGCCGCGTTGTGACCGTGCAGCACTGATTTTCAGATGGCACCCCCTAAATGGCGACACAATCGTACGCACAGTACGTACGTACAGCGTTTGAAAAAAAAACGAAAAATAATAAAATAAAAGAGTAGTTACAACTTCATATAAGTGCTAATCCAATATAAAGTCATATGTAAGAACTGTTCCATAAATTTCATAATGTAATTTTAGTGGTAGTGAAAGATTAATGGACTGTACGTTTAAATGGTTGCCGGTGACAGTGCCAAAAATCCTCTTCACACTGTATGTAGCAGTGGCAAAAACTTCTCTCAAGAGTAGGCCCTTCATTAACACTGGAAATTAGCGAGCATTAGTTTGAGGCACATTCACAAGAGGGTAACCACATGCAAGTCATTATGCGGACGATCATTGAATTAATTACGCGGATGTTGCGAGCGGAAGTGTTTCGAAGCAACATCCCACCCGACACTCACACAATTGATTTTCTATTATACTAATTTACTGTCGAAGATTCCTTTTTGTTTTTTTTTAATCAAAGCTATATTATGAAAACTCTTTTGCAGAATAACACTTAGATTATTCTCTAAATATGTTCGAGAAACAGATAAAACTTTTATAGGCCTTTGTGGAGTCACAAAAAGGCGGATATTACAAAATACATACATATGTATCTATCTATATTCAATTTCATTTTGAATATGGAGGTCATAAATGTCTATGGATACTGTAAAATAAACCGTACCTTCTGTAATTTATAGGTACAATCTTCTTAATAGGTGATAGAGTTCATGTTGTGCAAAAATATATGTATGTACGTGCCTTACTCGTAGTATTCGTTTTTATATAGCCCGTATTTATAAAGCATATAAGTATAAATTATATTATATTCGTAGAAATATATGTCGACGCCGATACTTAACAGATAAAACACGTTACTTGTGACAACCGCTCGGGCAAAAATGTTCATGAATACGGGGATCACTTCAATACGATACGAGGATTGATCACAGTGATCTGAATATACCTAAAAATGCAACCAGCTCCCTAAGATCATGTCCGGTTGATGCTCAATCACTTATGAGAGGCAGTGTGAAAGAGTGTACTGTACCATTCAGTTTTAATTTTATAAACCCCACTGACATAATAAAAATATTTAAGTCAATTAATTGCAAAAAGACAGCAGATTTATGGGGTATTTCTGTTAAATTAATTAATGGCATTATTATTAAGATAGCACCACATTTAGCAACAATATTTAATCGATGTGTTGATACCGGTGTGTTTCCTGATTTGATGAAACACAGTAAAGTAATTCCTTTGTTTAAAGCCGGTTCAAAAAGCGACCCTAGTAATTTTAGACCTATTTCTATTTTACCAGCTATTAGTAAAATCTTTGAAAAAGCCATACTAATGCAATTAGAAACACATTTTAATTCTAATAATCTACTGCATAGTGAACAATATGGATTCACAAAGGGTCGCTCAACAGTAGACGCAGGCTCTAAACTACTTAAACATATATATAGTGCCTGGGAAAACTCGCAGGACGCCATTGGTGTTTTCTGCGATCTCTCAAAAGCATTTGATTGTGTGATGCATAGTACACTTCTGCTGAAACTTAGGCATTATGGCATAACAGGTACAGCGCTTAATCTTGTTGCTTCTTATCTTAGTGAGCGAATACAGTATGTTGATATTAATGGAATAAGGTCCTCCGGATCACCAGTGAGTATGGGCGTGCCACAAGGCTCAATTCTGGGTCCCTTTTTATTTTTGGTGTATATAAACGATTTGCCATTTTTTACTAGTAAGTTATGCGATATTGTTCTATTTGCTGATGACACTTCTCTTATATTCAAAACCAATCGCAAAAACGATTACTCTGACGAAGTAAATAGGTCCCTCGCATTGGTCCTTGACTGGTTTACATCAAATAACTTGCTTTTGAATTCTAAAAAAACCAAATGTATTAAGTTTAGTTTGCCAAATGTAAGGAATATCAGTACAAATCTAGTTTTAAACAATGAAGTTATTAATTTTGTTGATTCAACGGTTTTTTTGGGAATTACTTTAGATAGTAAGTTACAGTGGGGCGCCCAAATATCGTGTCTCGCAGGGAAACTCAGTTCTGCAGCGTATGCTGTCAGCAAAGTCAGACAGCTTACGGATGTGGAAACAGCAAGGCTAGTATATTTCGGTTATTTCCACAGCGTCATGTCGTATGGCATTCTGCTATGGGGCAAGGCAGCTGATATTCAAACAATTTTCATTCTCCAAAAACGTGCAGTGCGTGCGATTTACAAACTAGGTGCACGAGTTTCCCTTAGAGAAAAGTTTAAAGAGATAGGCATTATGACAGTTGCATCACAATATATATTTGCAAACATTGTGTTTATAAAACAAAATATGCATTTATATCACAGGAATACTGACGTTCACTCGGTGAACACGAGACATAAGCATAAATTAGTAGGTCAATATCATAGGCTACATAAAACGCATAATTCATTTATGGGTCTTTCCGTGCGATTTTTTAATAGGTTACCAGCTAGTGTTATGAGTCTATCAGTGGAAAAGTTTAAAAATGTAGTCAAAACTTATCTTATACGTAAAGGTTATTATACAGTTGACGAATTTTTAAATGATAAAGAAAAATGGTTTTGACTACTTGCTCCTTATCATTTTATTCTACTCATGTGAATGTTGTTATCACATTGTTTAAGAACATGATTTTACTTTTGTAAGTAAAGATTCTACGTGACTAATAAAGGCCATTCTTCTCTTTCTTTTGATCTTATAATTAATATTTTATATTTAATCTTTTGTTACCAGTAATTTGGCCAATATTTGAGCACATATAGTTTTTACCTTTGTTGTAAGTAGATGCTCCTACTATGTTGTACCCACTGAGGCTGTTGTTTTTTTTTTTATTAAATTAGCATAAGTTCTAATTTTTAATCACTATAATTTGCATCAGTCCTCTAACATGGTGTATAGTATATTAGTGGCAGCACCTTACCCCCATATCAGGTTTATTGTATTAAAACATTAAAACTATGTAAACATTGGCGATTTGAAAGGAGTGGCCGCGAGTTTTTATTGCCATGTTCTTTTCTCCGGCTCTACCTATTGTTTGCGAACATGGCATAAATGTACATGTAGAATCTTGACCTGTCACAAGAGATGTATTGCATCCTAAGTGAATAAAGAATTTTGAATTGAATTGAATTGAATTTAAATATTTTCCTACCAGACATAAAAAGTTGTTAATATTTTTAAACTAATTTTTAAGGGATGGAATTAAAGTAGAATAATATACCTTGCCTTCTTTTTCATAGTCTTTTTTCCAAGCATTGTTTGGGGTCGGCCACTATGTAGGTACTGAACTGAATGTAAGTATTTTAACGCTTTAAAGACATATTTAACCAGCGAAATCCCAAATTATAGGCTATCATGCGTTGACATCGCCATTTTGTTAAGTGGATTTGATATCTCAGTTGACTATTATATAATAAGTTGGCATGCTTAGCAGACTTGGTACGATGGCTGAACTTAGCGGACTCAGTCGGCTTGGTGAATCGAATTAGGTCGGATGCGCGATGGTATCTTGGGTACTGCAACGCCCGCTCGTCCACCCTCCGATAACAGAACGTCTGAACATAGCACGTTCACTTGCTCATTGCTCTTTTGCTGGTGACGTCTCATTTAATAGTCAAGGGAAATGTTTTTTCCGAAGATGTGCCTTATCTAGACGACCTTGTAGGCACTCTCCTCTGCTTAAATCAAACCAGTGACACTTGTTTATGATAATGCATTTACCTCGCTCTTATTTCTGCAGTGAATATTTTTCGAACTAATTTTCTGATTATGAACTGCACTAATGCAATGCATTATTTTCCAATTTATATAAAATATAAAACAAATCTCTAGATTATTGTTGGTACGATAATACCGAGTGCGGGATCTGAAACAAATGATGTTTTATTGAAGTGCTTCCGAAGCTCTTCTACGATATAAAACATCATTCCATTTTAAGGATTTTGAACAACTGCTATATCATATCGAATTATGTGCCTTTACAGCTACATACTGTGTTGCTATTCTTTGCGAATGTGTTAGTACCTACTACAAACGCATTTGGGATTTCAAAAGATACCATTTGGAGAATGATTTCTTCATACGCTGTTCGCTTACATTTTCTTTGAAATTAGAGTGCAGTTTTCGGTTAGTATTCACAATTGCTTTGTGTGTGAGTTTTCGAATTTAAATTCAGTGTACTAACTTTGCAAAACAAAGAGATGATTACACAAAGCCCACCAAACGAGAGTTAGTAATTTTAGTTCAAAGTTAAACGTTTGGACTGTAGGTGAATGTAGTTTAATATTGTATTAAATAATTCGTATATTTCAATTGTAATGTTGAGATAATTATGTAGTTTCCTAAAAAACTGAATGCTCAACTGAGTTATATATTTCTTCCTATTCTTCCTAGTTTTATCAATCTTAACCTGATTTGTGGTCGCTTTCTATTTCAAAAGTTTTTTACAGGCTTTTAACATTTTAGCACCTTGCGAAACGATACCGATACACGTATTAAGTGCATGTATCCATTAAAGAAATATAGATATTCTAAACATGATGTAAGTTCAGACGAATAACAATTTTTATTTATCCTGTCTGAAATGAAGTTTAAATATTATAATCGTTGAAGTGACGTACATAATATATAAAGTAAGTTAGTATAAGTAGCTCGTAAGAAATATATTTTGATGGTACGCTTTTAAGCACATAAATGCTCGTACCTACATCATGATTTCAATTTTAATTTACTTACTTAGAAAAATATTTGAAACAATTTGTTATTTTAATGTGAAACTTCAAACAAAATGTTAATCATATTTTGTTGTGTTCTATTTATTATTTTGTTTTATAGGCTATCGTTGCAAACATAGGTGCCCATGGTGGCACTTTTTTATTTATTTATTTATTATAATTAACTTTATTGCACACCATTTACAGAACAAAAAATTTTTTTTTCTGGGGTAGGTGAAGAAAAAGTTGACTTTTTTTTGGCTCTGATAATAAAAGTGATTAAAAATAGTGAATCTTATATATATACTATTTATTTAAGTTTGTTGAATATTATATGCAGTGACTCAAGTGTGTTAGTGTTTGTGACTCATTTAATGTATACTGACACCCAATAATCAGTCGATCATCTGCCAGCTGTCACTACTATCTTTATAGGTCTAAAACTATCATAATTCACATAATTATTATATCTTGGCACAGAACATTATAACAGCATGCCTCAGTTAACTGATATTGCACAGAAGAACCTTGAGGAGTGCTTCACCAATAGAATGAATGAGTTGGAGGCGCAGATCCAAGGCAGTGCGACCAGCAAGGACACCGTCGCTAAAGTTGCTGAAGAATTCCGAACATTCAGGGAACTAATGTTTTCAATGCTAGGATTACTCCGAAAACAAATAGCGGAATGCTCTATGCTGTTAGATGGCATTGAAACTAGGCACCGCCGTAAGGCTTTATTAGTCTCTGGAGTATCTGAGACACCCAATGAGGACTGCTTGAAACTTGTGCTTGGAATTGTGAACAACAAGCTTGCCATCGCCGACATCACTACACAGTCAATCACAGCCTGTCACAGACTGGGCAGTCCTACTAATGAGAACCACCGTCCTATTCTTGTGCGTTTCTCAAAAGAGAATATAAAAGCAGCTGTCTGGAGGGCAAAGACCAAGCTAAAGGGCACCTCTATTACAGTAAGAGAATTCCTGACCAGAGGGCGACAGGCAGTGTTTGCTCAGGCGCGTCAGTACTTTGGCATGAGATCTTGTTGGACGCGGGAGGGGGTCATATGTGTGCTGGCACCAGATGAAACCAGACACAAGGTGGTAACCACAGAACAGCTCCACGACCTAATGACGAAATACCCGAAGAGCGTTTTAGCATCTAAGTCGAACAGTGCTGGCTCCAAGACATCTTCTCGTTCAAAGTAATGTAAATTTCATACAGTAATTAAGTTACATCACATCGGATTGTTTTACCTATGTACCTGCTTTATACAATCATGTTCATACATTTAGACAATTATTCATGCGTCACTTTCATCATCCTTTGCCTTTTTATGTTACAATGAATCACATTACCCGCGAATTAAGCACTTACTAAAATAATATTCAATCGATTGTTGCCACAATAACAATAGAAACTCAATACTAAATTTTCTTTTTTGACAGTGGTGTCATGTTGACACACACTAGTTTCGTTCCGAAATGGCAGTGATGTATTGTGACGGTACAGGTTAATATATATTTATTGCTTTTTAATTGTGTTCGGTTCTGCTTTGTATTGTCTTACATTTTACTTACATCTTGTTATAATGTGTTTAGATATTTCTTGTTAAACTGTTTTGTTTTTGTTTTTTCTTGTAGTGCCGGTGGCGGCTGGCGGATGGTTTAGAGGAGGAAAGTTGCACCTTTTAATTACCAATAGTGATGTGACTTTGATAATTTTGGTCACATTGTAGTTTGCTTTTTATTATTGTAGTATTTTTATTGAATATTAATTTCTTATAGGATATATTTATATATATATATATATACTTATTTATTTAAAGGTTATGTCTGACGACGATGATTCGTACCACTCAGCCAACGGTGACGACATATTGTCTGACGATGGAAGTTTCGGTTCAGCCCCTGGTACACTAGGGGATTTTATTCAACACACCTTTAGCCTGCGATCGGACCGGTTGTTCAATGTTTGTCACGTGAATGCACAAAGCGTGCCATGTCACCACGGCGAACTTCTAGAAGCATTTAGTAACGCTAATGTTCATGCCATCCTGATCTCCGAGAGCTGGCTCAAACCTCAACTTCTATCCACTTCTTACTCTCTTCCTGGCTTCATTCTCGTCCGAAATGACCGTATCGGACGCAGAGGTGGCGGAGTAGCTATTTACTTACGTAGCGATTTTCATCATAAAATCGTCACAACTTCTGGTGGCGCTAGCGACTCCGCCGAGTACCTTTTTCTTGAGATTTGTCATAAGGGTGCAAAAGCCATCATAGGTGTAATATACTGTCCTCCTACCGTCAATTACTTCACTGATTTAGAATCGGTCTTTGAATCCTTGGGATCTGAGTATGCACATTATATAATCATGGGGGATTTCAATACAGATCTCCTTGACTCCTTTAACCCCCGAACTCGTAGACTCCTTAACCTTATAGAGTCGGCCAATTTTCATGTTTCTCCTTTCCAATCTACACACCATAATAATTCTGGACATGATACTTGGCTGGACCTAATACTTACCTCATCTCCTTCCCTTGTATCCTCTCACGGTCAATATCCTGCCCCTGGACTTTCCCATCACGATCTCATTTTCCTATCCTATATCCTAAAGATCCCTAAGCCGAAGGTGAAAGTCTTGTCAAAGCGTAGTTACGCCCGAATGGACATCGCTAAATTGCGCATGGATGCCGGTGCGATTGACTGGGCGCCTATGGAGGAGAATGCTACAGTTGATGGCAAGGTGCGGGTGTTCAATGATAGTATTCGCAATTTATATGATAAGCACGCGCCCGTGAGAAAGATCAAGATGAAACACGCACCCGCACCCTGGTTAACGGAAAGCATACGAATGGCGATGCGCCGTAGAGATCAGACCGTTCGCAAATTTAAAAAAACCCGTTCCGAGAGTAATTGGACCATCTACAAAACTGCAAGAAACAGATGCAACCAAATGATACGTAACGCTAAACGCCACCACATTCTCCAAAATATATCTTCTTCAACGCCCGCTTTTATTTAGAAGTTCCTTAGGACTTTGGGTGTAGGTAACTGTCAGCATACCAGTACCCCTGCGACTGTTGGTTTGGACGATATGAACCGTCATTTCATCACATCTCCTTTAATGTCGTCCCAAATTAAGAGTCAAACTCTCGGGTATGTTACTGGACTTCCACGGCAGAACATCGAAGCCTTTTCATTTTCTCCAGTTGCATCGGATGAGATTAAAAATACCATTGTCAAAATAACATCCAAGGCCGTGGGTTGTGACGAGATAAGTCGCTTTATGGTTATCACCATATTAGACCAAATTCTCCCTGCTGTATGCCATATTATTAACTTCTCCCTTTATTCCGGACAGTTTCCACTTGAATGGCGTAGAGCATATGTACGCCCTCTTCCAAAGATTCCCGATCCTTCTCTCCCCAGCCATTTCCGACCTATATCAATCCTTCCTTTCCTATCCAAGGTACTAGAAGCTTGTGTTCACAAGCAACTCTCTAAGTACATCCTTCATCACGACATCCTCAGCCCCTTTCAGTCAGGATTCAGACCTGGGCATAGCACTGTCACGGCTATGCTTAAAATGACCAGCGACATTAGGAATGGTGTGGAGAATGCTAAAGTTACCGTCCTGGTCCTGATTGATTTCTCTAACGCCTTTAATATGATTGACCACGACATCCTTTTAGCCGTCCTAACTCACTATATGATCTCCTCCGAAGCACTGGAATGGTTTTCATCTTATCTTCGTGGACGTCAGCAGTCGGTCCGTATTGATGAAACATCATCAAGCTGGCGTGATCTCGCTGCTGGCGTTCCGCAGGGTGGCATATTATCTCCTCTCTTATTTTCGATGTTTATCAACCTCATTACTCTAGACCTTCGGTGTTCGTATCATTTGTATGCAGATGATCTTCAAATTTATTTACATACTAGCCTTGATGACTTGACAGAAACAGTGGAAAATATAAACAGTAATTTGGAAGCAATCAAAAACTGGTCTGAGCGGTTCGGCGTGAGTGTTAACCCTGCGAAATGTCAGGCAATAATCGTGGGAAGTTCTAGCATGATATACAGAATAGACACACCAAAACTGCCGCCAATCGTCTACAACGGATCCGTTATACCAATGAGCTCGTCTTTTAGAGATCTGGGCTTTTTGATCGACTCTAATCTCACCTGGAAACCATATGTTGGGAACGTGAGTCAGAGGGTTACCGCAGCCTTGCGATCACTGTATAGGCTTAAGAACTTTCTCCCACCTACTACCAAGTTGATGCTTGTACAGGCCCTGATCTTCCCAATCATTGATTACTGTGATGTTTGCTACCTCGATCTGAATGCAGATCTGCTCAACAAACTTGACCGACTTCTCAATAACTGCATTCGGTTCATCTTCAATCTGCGCAAGTACGATCATGTCACCAGCTATCGAACTCAGCTGTCATGGTTACCTATACGTCAGCGGCGTAGCTTGCGGGCCCTGACTACCCTTCATTCTCTACTTAACAATCCTACAGCCCCTACTTACCTTACTTCACAGCTTAAATTGCTATGTTCCAACCATGACAGAGAACTTCGCTCCACTAATAATCTTCTACTCTTATGCCCAAAACACTCTTCTTCTCTTGTCCATTCCTCTTTCGTAGTTGAGTCCATTTTGTTATGGAATGCGCTCCCACTGGAGATCAGGAAAATAACTAACCGTATTACATTTAAGGCTAAAGTCAGGGAAATTTATTTAAAACAGTTGGCCGAAATATCTTCGTAATCTTATTAACCGTATATATCTCAGATATAACTTTGTATATTCACTATGTATGCATATATGTATATATGTGTGTGTATGTGTGTACGTATGTATGTGTTTGTATGTTATGTATATATATATGTACACTCGGTTCCAAAAATAACGGGTCAGTCACATAAACCCGAATATCTCCCGAACTACGTATGCCATCCTAATGAAACGAAGACTGTTCAATTGAGAATTTAATTATACAGATAAAAAATAAAATAAAACTTAGTTACACCCACAATATTAATCTTAAATTAAAAAAAAACTAAAGTAGTCATATTTTTCTTAAGATTACATTTTTTTTATGATTGTTTTTTGCTGTTTTTCATCACTGGAGGCTTCATCACGTGGAGGCAATACAAAGTATTAAATGAAGAAAGTGATGAAAAACAGCAAAAAAACAATCATAAAAAAATGTAATCTTAAGAAAAATATGACTACTTTAGTTTTTTTTTAATTTAAGATTAATATTGTGGGTGTAACTAAGTTTTATTTTATTTTTTATCTGTATAATTAAATTCTCAATTGAACAGTCTTCGTTTCATTAGGATGGCAAACGTAGTTCGGGAGATATTCGGGTTTATGTGACTGACCCGTTATTGGTTTATGTGACTGACCCGTTATTTTTGGAACCGGCTATATTTATATAATTATTATATATGTTAAGTATTATATAAATCTATATTATATCCTTTTATAAATATAGTCTTGGCACCTCTTTTTGAGAAGACACCTGCCATGTCCTTACTGCACCATCCAAAGGTTTGGTAGAGAATGCCATATGGCATTAAGTCCGCCTCATGCAAATGTAATGCAGAAAGTGTTAAAAAAAAAAAAAAAAATATTATTTACAGAGATCAACGTCGGTTATACAATAGGCGGTCTTATCGCTAACGGCGATCTCTTACAGACAACCAATTGAGGATATTTTTCATAAAATTTTGGGTTGTCAGTGATGTACTTATACAATAATTTTTAACATAATAATACATTTTTTTTGCATTTTTTTAACATAAATCAAATTTCTGACGCACAATACCATCTAGTCCCAAACTAAGCGAAGCCTATACTACATATTTGTACCAGACAAATAATATGAAATATAACATACTCTTTTCTCTTTCTTTTGTAAAAAAAGAAAAAAAAAAAAATTGCAGATTATACAAACATACGACCCGGGAATCAAACCCGAGACTTCAAGCTCAGTTTACGGTACTTCTGCGCCACCGAGGCAGTCAAACTTTTACTATTACGTTTGCTCCTTCGTTCCATAAAATATATATTTTTAAAACCATATTAAAGTTTACTCTCAACTCAACTTATTTCATCAGCCTCAAACACTTGAGCAAAATGAGTGTAACTTATAGTAATTTTCAAACGTCGAGACATTATGTAAGAAAGCTAAGTAAGTTACGGGACCGAAAAGCAAATGTATTTAAATGACAAAATGGTCATAAAACTTCTCCCATCTACCGGACTGAAAGTTTTCATAACTAGAGGAGCTTCGTGTCTCCATGAATTAGTAGCGACCTCATTAACCCACATGAGCTGCCTCGGCGCTACTTAGATCACTATAGCATTAACAATTAAATGAACACCGGAGCGGGCCGGGTTGTGGAGACACTTCCCTCTCAGCTGCACACGAAGGGTTAGGTATATGCATCAGCCGCAAGGTATAGTGGCATTGTTTTAGTTTTCAAGCTAGTGTACATATTACATAGTAGGGAAACGTTAGGGTTGGGTATTACCCTTATTATTATTCCATATTGCCGGCGCACTTGGATATTAAATTTGTTATTATTAGGCATAGTAAGCCAAAAGGTGCTTTAGGTGCCTACGACGAGGTGTATTACCACGGTACCTATAACTCGACTGGGTGTGTAGGGATTTGATTATGGTTGCTTAGTGGATTGTGTAGTGTTTATTTAAATGTGCGTTTAGTCATTCACTTTCATTAAACAATTGTTTCAAAGCGAATAGCTACGGGAATAACTACGTAACTTGAAAAGATTTTGTTTAAAAATAAATTATTTGTTTTAATTTATTATTAGTAAATATCAATAAAGGTATATCGATTCTTCGTAAGTCCCACACACGCCCTCCGTCTCCCCAAGGAATGGTTGTGCCAAATGTCCAATTACACATGTATTTAATGTTTTTTTTTTTATAAATCTCTTCATATTTTTCTATTTTAAATCATTATAATTAAAAAGTAGGTATGCCCCTTACACATGTAAGTATTATCGCAAATGTGTTTTATAATAAAATACAGACTAGACTATAGAACATTTTTCTCAAGTAGTCCAGCACTTGAGGTAATAAAATAGTTGGCAGGAATTTCTATGTTTAGGCGCCGGAGGCTCCGTGGCGCGTGACTGTCAGCAAGAGTGTCGGCCTCTATCTAATGTGTCCTGGGCCGCTCTTTCCGCAAAGACAATAAACTGCACATGTTGCAAGTACTTACGACTGCTGGCAACTTCATTCTATAAAAACAACTACCAAACCAAGCAACATTTTCTGTTATCGATCATAAAATAACGAAAGCGTTTGTGTCAACGACGATCTTAAACTAAAAATTAATACTCTTATTGCATGTCCATCATAAATTATCGACAATTTTCATAAATTTCAAGTAAAAGCATCACAGCGTAACTATTGAGTACCGATTGCTAATTGAGCTGTTATAAATATCATCTTCTACATTCAGACATTGCTCCTTTAATAAGTTCGAAGGAAAGACTCGACAAATAAAAAGTACGACGTTAATACCTTTAAGGCATAATAATTTCAAAGGTATCAATTGCTACACTTAAAATGAGTAATGATATTAATATGGAGGAGTAGCTATAAAAGTTTAGCGTGGGTTGAAGGTATTTACGGCTGCGCTCTGACGGTCTTTTTTAAAAGCTATTGTACAACTACTTTAGATATGTATCTTGTTTTAATTTTATGGGTTTTCTGGTGTAATGAAAAAAAATTATGAAACTCAATTAGGTACGATATTGGTTTTATTTTTATTTGATCAAAAAGAACTGGGAGCTTTCATGATGTATTTATTTACGAGATATCGAAATGTAAATCTAGAAACCTAGTTTCTTGAAACCATGTTTTTATTCTAAGAATAAACTTTATGTTTCTTTCTGTTTACATTTCAAATGATATGGTCCTATGGCTTCAAATACAATTAAATTTCAATGATATCTGCTTGGATTGATACTATTGATTAATGAAATTATCAAATGTTAGTTACTTCGTGCAATTTTTTAGTTACTGATCTTTATAATATTAATCTAACTATTTTTATGTCAAATTAATCTACTTTATGTTTGCTTCTTATACGAATTTCAGAAAAGTTTGAGTCGGTTCTGCTCAAATTTCTTTTTCGTTTTGTTCGTGGTTCAATCCTGGACTAATTACTGTTGGTACGGGTTTTGCTGAAACGTCTAGTGTAACATGAACTCTTCGTTAGTTATCTTTTCAATTATTCCGCTTATTTTTTGTACCGGGTTCTATGCATACATGGGTCATGTGTAAATGGTCGAGGGGCAGTTGTAAAATAAGAGCAAAGCTTGTTATTGATATTACGAGCGGTGTAATATTATTGGGATCAAATAAAAGCGGAAAATAATGATGTCTCTTTGTTTTTAATGTTTTGATACTAATAAAGTCTTTAAAGGCAAACCTAATAATTTTATATTGGCAAATAAATTCTTTCTTCCTAGTGGTCAAATGAAATCAAAACAAAAATAAATTTTATTATGTAATATATTTGCATTACGAGTATTGGTATTAATGTTGTTACTAATGTTAGTGTGTTTTCATTTAAAACTTTAATAAAATACTTATAAAAAATTCTACTTTGTGCATATTTTAACTTTAAATAAGTTTGTAGTTTTTTCAAAAAAATCCTCCAATACATAAATGAATAAATGAAAAGCGCAAGTAAACAAACAGGAAAAATTATAGAATCTAACAGCATATACGCTTGTAAAATTAATTTATTTTGCTATAAATTATTTTTATCAGTTTGACAAACTTTGAGTCTCATTTAACATTATTGGAATTCTTTCAAAGATTTAGATTATGGTATATTCAAAACAGAATCATTATGGTAAAAAATGTTTCAGAGGCATGCAGCAAGAGAAATAGCTGACTACCTCGAACCGTCAATAAATAATAACAGTTTTTAATAAAAGTGCTGCGTCCAACGAGCGCGTAGCAGTACGACGCGATCCAGGCACCATATTGCATTCGTACAGTATAAATTTGCTAATATGCCTGAACTGGTACGATAAAACCTAAAATCGTAGAAGTTATTTTACTGCTGGAATAATTCTTCGGATTTTTGACAGCGCAATCGAAGTTTGCCGCTAGGCCCTGCCGCAGGGTTTAATTAAGAGCTGGTACAAACTCCAATTGCTACGTATCGAGTTCGCTCCGCATCGGAGGATTTGTCGGTTACTTTATGCTATTACACGCAAACTTCATTGGTACTTTAATTGTTAACGCCGAATTTATAGTCTCTATTTAGAATGCACATTTTCGTATTTAATTCAGTTTGACATCATTTTGAACTTCAAAAAAATTGTTGTTCTAGAAGTAAAACATTCATCAGTGTTAATATTTAGAAAATTAAAGGATCTCAAAAGGAAGGAACACTACTCATTAAAATTTATTTTTGTAGTTCCTTAAAGATATATTGATGAAGGAAGACGGAGAGTGGGGAGATGGGTAGATCTCCTACAGGGTAGTTTGACGACCTGGTGAGGGTAGCGGGAAACTATTGGATGCTGGCAGCACAGTCTTTCGGCTGAAATGATGATGATATTGAAGAAGAACAAATTAATGTCATGGATATTTGCTTAAAAATGAATTCACCATCTGTCGCTATGCATACGTATTTGACTATAATACATATAGTGTGTTATGCATGGCAGCCTGTGAAGTTTAGGAGATGAACAGTGATACATTTTGACATCTACGATTTATGTATTTTTATAATCACCTAGTTTTCATCCGTGTATCTCAATTATTGCAGTAAAAAGTAGCCTATGTGTTATTCTGAAATATAAGCTATGTTACTGTAAAGTTTCATCCAAATCTGTTCAGTAGTTTTTGCGTCAAAGAGCAACAAACATACATATACACATACTCACAAACTTTCGCGTTTATAATAATAAATAGTAGGATTATATTATATTATAGCCTACTACAGTAACTCTACTCTGCCGGATGGCAAGCATGAGTAGAAAATCTGCGTCATTCTCCCGGCCTTGGGAGCCACAATATATAAATGGTTTCCACAATTGTCCGTGTGGTGACGGATTAAGAATACAGTGTCACCACCCCTATTCATCCCGCGGGTGTCGTAAAAGGCGACTAAGGGATAAACTACGCAAGACAACATCAATGCAAAGAGAAGGAAAACTTGAAACCAACCCTATACCAACCCGTCTGGCCAGCATGGTATAGTAGGCCAAAACCTCCTTTTCAAGGAGAGGCCTATGTCCAGCAGTGGACTGTTAAAGGCTGTTGATGATGATGATGATGATCCATCAATACTTATCAATCCCCGTCTTTTCTCTGAAATGTAAGCGTGGAGGTGTCTGTATATTACTGCATAAGACATTAGATATGAAATCTTTAATTATTTGTAAAGATATAGCCACCGAAAAAACATTTGAATGTTGTGGTATAGAAATTCCTATGTTAAGCTGTATTATTATTTGTCTTTATAGAATACCTAACATAAACGCAACAACCTTTCTTGAAAACTTAAACCTATTATTATACAAATTAACATACAAAAATAAAAACAAAAAGATTATAATCACCGGGGACATGAATATTGACACCTTAAAAACAAATAAATATACAACTGAATTAAATAATATTCTATTTAACTATAATCTCACGTCTTACATAAACTCCCCCACAAGGCAAAATTCATGCCTTGACCATATTTACAGTAATATTAAAAATGCTTCCAGTCAAATTCACTACCTTTATCTATCAGACCACAATACTTGTCAAACACTCAGTTTTAACACGTCAAATAATTTAAATCGCCTTAACCATTGGTACATTCTAAAAAAGTGCTACGATGAAGACAATATTCTTAAATTCCGTGAATGCTTATCATGTCTCAGTTGGTCAGACGTATACAATGAAAACGATACTAACAACTCTTTTAATTATTTTTACGACACATTCTGCATGTTTTATCATCTCTGCTTCCCCACAGTTAAAGTAAAAATTAATGCTAACTTATCAACTCCGAAGTGGATTACAAAAGGAATAAGAAATTCATGCATTACAAAACGAAAACTAAAGCAAAATTGTTACGTTACAAAATGTAAAACAAACATAATACACTATAAAAAATACGACAAAATACTCAAAAAGTGCGTCAATGCATCAAAAAAGAGAATTAATCATCTATTTATAATAAAAGCTAAAAATAAATGTAAGGCATCTTGGAACATAATCAAAAACAAAACTGAAACTGTGAACTGTTACCAAAGCATTAAAGCCATTAATTATAATAGCAAAATCATAACAGACTCTAAGCACATTGCAGAAAGTTTTAATAATTACTATACTACATCAAATACTTCGAACAATAATACTAAATGTAATCTTGACAATATTAATTCTATCGCCTCCTCTATATTCTTAAATCCATGTACACCAACTGAAGTAATAAACACTATTAAAAGTCTTAGTGATACAAAGTCAACAGGGTATGATTCAATCTCTACAATGGTGCTTAAATCATGCGCAGATATAATATCAATACCTCTTACTTACTTGGTTAATAAATCATTTACGCAAGGAATATTCCCTGCCAAACTGAAATTTTCAATAGTAAAACCTCTCCATAAAAAAGACGATGTTCTTGAAATAGGTAATTATAGACCAATAACGTTAATACCTATTTTTTCTAAAATATTTGAAAAATTAATGTATAGCCGTATTATTACTTTTATTAATAAATTTAATGTTATCAAGGAAGAACAGAATGGTTTCCAAAAAAATAAATCAACAACCCTTGCAGGTTTCATCCTAATGAAATCTATTACGGAAAACATTGACAATAAAACACCTGTAACAGTAATATTTCTAGATATGTCGAAGGCATTTGACTGTGATAACCATAAAATTCTTATAAATAAATGTCAACGATATGGAATCAGAGGACCTGCTCTAGACTGGATAGAAAGCTACCTGTCAAACCGAAGTCAATGCGTCGAAATCAACAACCTCAATCCTAATTTAATATCAATCCCTTTGCGATCAAATTATCGACATAATAAAACAGGCGTTCCCCAAGGTAGTGTAATAGGACCTCTTTTATTCCTATTATATATCAATGATCTTCCAAATATAACACGTCACCAATGTATATTATTCGCTGATGATATTTCAGTAATTGTTCCCAATATTAACAAAATGAACTATGAAACGGAAATCAACACAACTTTACATAATATTATACAATGGCTCACATATAATGACTTAAAAGTTAACCTAAATAAAACTAAATACATTCAATTTTCTAACTATAAAACAATTACTACCGACGCCACCTTAAGATACAATAATATCACAATTAGCAGCACTAGTACCATACAATTCTTGGGTATTACCTTAGACAATAATTGTAACTGGAAATTACACATCAACAATGTATGCACAAAAATTAATAAATTTGTTTACGCTTTAAAACAACTAAGAACAACTGCTACAGAAAGTACAGCAATTACAGCTTATCATGGTTATGTTGCATCGCTACTACGATATGGTTTACTATTGTGGGGCAATTCAAGTTTAATTCATGAAGTATTTCTGTGCCAAAAAAAATGTTTACGAGCTATTTGCAATTCTGAACCTTTAGATTCCTGCAAGCCGCTATTCAAAAAAACCAAAATACTTACTGTAAGCTCTCTTTATATTCTAGAAATTGGACTGTTTGTCAGGAAACATCCACAGATATTTAAAAAAATCTGCGAAAGCAGTCTCTTCAGTCAAAGAGATCCGACAAAGATTGTTGTGCCAAAATGCAGGACTGCCCTTTATCACAAAAATAGCATGTTCATGTGTGTTAAGGTTTATAACAAACTGCCCCAAAAGCTAAGAGAACTGCCATTAAAATTGTTTAATGCACGCCTAAAAAAATGGCTAACTGAAAAATGTTTCTACACCATTAAAGAATTCTTAGAGTCTAGAATAGAATAGAATTGTATATATATATCTATATCTGTTTGTAACATTTATTTACCTTTTGTTTTCCTTAGTCCTTTTCTTGATGTTAGAATTATATAACGACAACAAATTTAATGAATAATAAATTTAAAAATTATAAGTTAAGTATGTAAGTGAGTTCTAATCTAGTTATCGAAGTGTAATACCTAAATAGGTATATTTTAAGTAGATTCCTTTCACACAATTATTATTTTTTAAATATTTGCATGCTATCTATATGGCGAAATGTGTCTCGCACTTTAAACATTAAAACCACCTATTGTAAAAACCACATTTTATGCAAATAAAGATTATTATTATTATTATTATTATTATTATAAACCAACAACTATTGTGACGTTTAACTTAGTCGCTCTAATTATCATAGATAAATAAGAGACCATCGTTTCAGGAGTGTGATGGCTATCATTCAGCTAAACGTAATAACAAAACCTACTTGAATGTCACTTGTGGACAGCTACTAATTCAAAATAGAACATCTATACATTAATAATAACTTTACTACCTACCATCAACAAAAGGTGAAGGCTCACGCTAAATATCGGAATATAAATTATTTATAACATCACCCACGTGCCTTGCGAATAGTGGTAAATGACAATATTAAATGATATAATGTAGAGAAACTAATAATGTGTTAAAATATGTACCACATTATGTTTTACTTTAATGTGAACGTTTGTGATTTGGCATTATTTACAATCGAAAATTGTATTACTATGACAATCAATAAAATGACAATGATTAAATTCTTTATAAAACTTAACACGCTTATAAAATTTGGTTACAAATAAACAAACACACAGTTGCAGCTAAAGCCTAAAAAGCTGAACATTAACAAAATTGATCAGTGTACACCATCATATCTAAAATTTTATTAGTAAAAAAAATATATTATTAAAGAGAAAAAACAGCTCCCGATTTAGAAATATACACCGAAGGACTTGCACAAAGCAAAAAAAGGCAAACATACATGAAATGGACATAAAAGAACATCCAGACCCAGAATAACCATTTGTGAATCACACAAAGCTTTGTCCCGTGTTGGATTCAAACCCACAACAATTGGTCAATCGTACAATTAAATGAAAAGTCGTTATGTCTTCATGTGTATTTGTTAATTGGTAAGTAAATAACTATTGAATCACATTGCAACTAAGTTGAAATAATGTAATGGATGTCGTTGATAAAAACAACAAAAGTGGATTTATTTGATTATTTTAAACTTGGACGGAATTTAATATCTGTCGCTTGCATATGATATTACAACCTCTTTTGAGTACGTTGATCGGTGTTTGTCGTTTGTTCCAACCAAAGAGTGGGAGTCAAAGATATACAATACTATAGCATTGAATTGAACTAGTAGTTTCTTTTAAAGTATGATGAAATAGATTCTCACTGAAAAAATGTAAAATGTAGTAACTGTAGCTTTTAAATAAGGTTTTTCAATACTTACTATCATTGAGATCTACTTTAGTGAAATATGTTTGTAAGGAAACGTATGTCTGGTTGCTGTCAACAACCCATAACGTCCCACAGCTGGACATGGGTCTCCTCTCAGGAGAGGGCTAAGAACATACGTCCCTACGCCACAGCACACACTACTACACAATATTTTTCATCTTATACATGAGCCTTATACACAATAAGGCTCCTACTTAAGTTGAAAAAGATCATGCATCTTTTAATATAGTTGTAGAAAAAGTATTACTCAGAACTGTTGATGAAGAAATATTTACAATTTAATATATTTAAAAGTAGAAATTATAAAAAGTTAGAAACATTTATTATTACTGTAAATCACATACACAAATAACTACCTATTTAAATTTTTGGTTGTAAAGTGTAAAACTGTTTCACAAGTGCCCATGTTTCGTGATCGAAACGAGGAATATATAGTCCAAAATTGCTTATTACCTACCAAACTTCACTGAGTTGCATTTACCATAATTTTACTGAATTAGCAATCGCGCACAATCAGCTTGAAAATGTAGGGTATTTTTTCATTGGTAGTCAGAGGCTCGTCTCCGGGCCGATTCTAACGAGCTCATTGGAAATTCAAATGACGCTGGACCGCCGCACCCTGTAATCAATAATATTACATGTACGTGCTTCCTGAAGTCTCTGTTCCAAGACCGCCAAACGGACATAGAAATTCTATAGTAACCACCGCATTTTAACCCACTATATATAATTTGTCTCCACACTAAAATCAATAGCCATTTGATATGGACATTTTATTACGACGTCCTCGCGTTCACGACCCATCGATTAGTATAATTAGTTTTTTATTGAAATAAACTTTCTATTCTCAGGGTAATGAAACATAATATTATTAATATTATTATTGTCGTACAACTCTAACTGAGTTGTAATCAAACTAGCCTCATTTATTCATAGAACAACTCACAAGACTCCGAATAGCTGACTTTACTTATCTGCAAAGTGTAAATGAAGTGACAATCTTAGCAGCCTACGCCATTTTATCCGATCCAGTCACTTACTTGATCGTATTTAAATTAAAACATCTCGATAAAGGGTAGATGGTCTACAAAAATGAAATGTAATTACGTTTTTGATATGAGACAGCGAATATTATGCAAATAGCCGGTAAATGTTAACGAGTTTAATTATACCGATCCGTAAAGAGGCTGCATCACCGCAGATATCTACAAATTATCAGTCGATTTCCAAGTGAGACCTCGAAAGCAATTACTAAGTAGTATTCATTCATATAATAACGTAACTGATGATACCATTCGTGTACTGGATGCGAAGAAAATTGCACTAACTAATGATCCTATCGTTTCTTGAATACAAATTCAGGTCTTTCAGCACACGGCGGGCAGTGGCTGGCCTATTACAGCCATGTTAGAGTCGGTAAATTGAAACGGCGTTATGATATATAGTGAGATTTCACGAACTGGTATTACGGCCAGCTTTCATGCAGACGTGACATGAAAATAAACATCCCCACAAAAATTAACATGCTTCTTTACCATTTAAAGTAAATTTGCATGTGACATCTTTACGATTTTGGAAGATTGTCATACTAAATCTAAAGATACAATTAAAATACATTAATCTAACATAATATTAAAATGGAGCAGTCTCAATTTCTTCGGACTAAAATGAAATATCAAGCCAGCCGATATAATGTTCGCATGAAAATGTGCTCTTTTAGGAAAAAAGTTGGCTGGAATATGGAGGGGCTTCTAACTGTGAGCTCTTAGTTTAAAAGTCATATTTAGCTAATTACTTTGTGGACTGCGGTAGTCCGGACTCGGTTTGGCGTAATGTGGCCAAGAAGTTTGCAATGAAATGTATGTAAATTTTAAATAGGTACATGCAGCGCTCATTAAAAAATAATATAAGACCTATGTTAACCATATTTTGAAGAGAGCAATTGACTGATAAAGTGTATGAATGTGAAAATATGATGTTTTTTTTTTAATTGCGGGAATAGTAATAGGTCGTTTGTATGCGAATTTATGATGATCCTGTATTTCTGATGTGAGAAAACTAGAAGTGTTTGTGGAGATATGATAATAAGTGCTATAATGTATTAAAGTTCCACCGTAAATACTTCTCAGAGCAACATATGTATAATAAGAATCATATCGTATATGTTATTTTCTCATAAAGGAATTCCTCAGTATAATTAAACTCAACAAGTTATTGTATAATTTAGGATAATTTTAAGATTTGTAGACTGTTATAAATGACAAAGAACTTTTAGAAAAAACATTACCTGACGTAAGTGTTACACATCACGTTTTTAAGTATGTTTATTTACATTCAAAATGAGAAATTAAAAGTAAAAAGGTATTATACCTACCCAATAATACCAACAAAATAATACAAAAAAGGTAAAATAATTTGTATAAATTAATGTGTCAAAATGTCATTTTAGCTATGCATTTTAGTTGATAAGACAGTTTCTTGCTATATATATCTTGTTTGATTAACTACAACATCGCTATAAAATTCAATTTTCAAAGAAAAAAACTAAACATTCATTTTCAACATATTTACAAAAAATAAAAAATAAATACATTTTTTTTTAAAGTTTCAAAGATCAGTGATGCTGTTCTGAGTAGTTTGCTCTTAATTGTCTCTTCCACTTGTGGCGACTTCCACAAACAACGCAGCATACAACAGCGCTATTTTATGTCACACAGATAGAATACAAATTTGAGAAACATTTCTGTTATTTATATAAACATTTTTAATGTTATATTACGATTGGTTTAAGGAAAAATTCTACAGAGCCTTTCCGAAATGCACACGTTAGCATTCCACAAAAAACAAACATATTTTGTAAAGGTTCAGTAATATTTGAAAGAAACACACTCAATTTAGACTTTTTATATTTATGTCTACCTACCAAAATGACTCTATTTCGACTGATGGAAAGTATGAGTAGAATCCAGGAGTAGGGGTCACCATCTTCATTGGGAATGAGGTATTGTAGCTCATTTTGTATTTCTAAATTATAAGATCAAGAAATAAATATTACTAGTATTGTAGAAAAAATAAAACACGGTGAATATTTTTTTCAATCTATTTTTATAAAGGAAACTTAATACAAAAATCGTCAACCATCTGCAGGACTAACGTACAAATGACGTCATGTCGTGTTTATAGATAAGTCAACAAAATTAGAAGAGTCGCTGTAGTTTAAACCTAACCATGAAATATTAAGTTTATAATAAATATATAGTATTATTAGTGACTGCTTTGTTTGTCTAGTGGTCAGCGTATGCGACTGCTGATCAAGAGGTCTTGGGTTCAAATCCCGGGTCAGGCTGTTGTTGGGTGTTTCTAACAAGAAATTCCTAATTCATTGCTCACCCTTGCCTCGGAGAGCATGATAAACCGTCGGTCTCGTCTGTCACGAACATCTATTAAAATCTTTATTTAAAAGTCAGTGCCCTCAAATATACTGACAGCATTTTTGTTTAAAGTGCGGATCCCCCACTGGAAATTTACTGACAACTAGTTCAACCCTCAAATTCAATTTGTTTTCAGGGCTGCGGAGGTCAAATGCCAGTCATTCCAAGGAAAAACTGATATTTAGGTAAAACCAGTTGAGCTAGTAGCCGACCCCAAATGATCTTGGAAATAATAAAGGCTAGGAAGATGAAGATGACATAGTTTTTTTATTATAATCGCTAATTAATATTAAACAAGGTTATTTAAATTTTGGCAAGACATGTAAATACTCTGCTCTTAAACTCAATTAATTTACTTCCGATATTATTTTTAAATGTAACACCAACTTACAAAGTTATATAACTAACACTCTTGTGTGCAGTTTGTTTAACAACTCATTATAAATTTGTCGGAAACGAAATAACGAGTGTGAATAATATGCTGAATTGAAACTTCTCAAACTTTTTCAACTTCCTTTACATGTTTAAAATTTCACTAACACTACTTGAAGCCCCAGATTTGAATTCAATATGATAATGGATAAAACAACTAATAAACACTTTTATTTCTTATGACCTGCATATATAGAGATAAAAATTACGTAAATTAAGTTCTGAGTTGTTCTATTATGTCATAATAATATGTCACTTTCTTGTCATTTGACTGAATTATACTTTTTCTTTTGTGATTTCTTTGTCAGTTAGAAGCTTATTAAAGTTGTACATACATATGCGCTAAAAATGATATATTTTATTCGACGAGAGTTAAAGTTAAAGACGACCGTAATTTGTTCTTGTGGGAGAAAAATTAAATATTATTATTATTATTTGTTTGGATTTGTATATTATGTTACCGGCAATCTCTATAATCCGGTATTCTATACAATACCCAAGCATTGTGTACAATACCTTTACATCGGTTTTTATATGCAATGCGGAATGCGCAGTCGGTAATGTGTAAAGTACGTGGACAGATAAAAACAATCTATTCAAACTCATTTAATTCGTATGATTTAACAATAGAGAGTTTAGGATATACCTAGGCATTGTTTATAATAACTGAATTATACAGATTGCCGGTAACATGTACATGTATTGGAAACACAATATTGATAGAATGCCAAGGTGTCTCTTTTCTGTCTGATGGAAAGCATAAGTAAAATCCAGAATGTGGCAGCACAAATGCTGTCACTTTAGGTAGGCTTTCTGATAGAAGGTAGTGCCGCCTCGGTCGAACTCTACTATCTTTAATTTTGACTAAATTGAGTTTAATCAAATCGAATTTTTTTGGACAATTTTTAATTACTATTATTAGCATGACTTCATCAATAAGACGTTTTATTTTTGAGAAATGAATAGCTTTGGACCGAAGACGTATACAGCTGAGCATGTGTCTTGTTATTCCATTTTTATAGCAGCAGTTGAAGAGGGCTTTATAATTGCATATTAATATGTTCATTTTATTGATCAAAGTCCAACGCTATTTTATTAATAAAGTTAAAACGAAATACAAATAAAACTACTCCAATCATAATCGAAGGAACAAATTTGTAGATTTATCAATAACAAAAGTTTATATTTAAATGTTTTATACATACATTTATGGCTCGAGATAAAATCTACTAATGCTATTCAACTAGTAGCTGTCATTGAGACTACTGATGCATTAATAGTAAATGAAATTAGTTTTGTACTGTGACTTGTGATAAACGGCCATCGATCATGAGAAGGTTTTGTAAACCAACATTGATATTTAATTATTCTACATTGTTTGATGTTCAACGAGTATCTTCAAACGAAATTACCATTATATTAAATATTCAAAATACGCACTGTATTTTCGTTTAAATCTTAAAATACGATTTTTGTATTTAATAGGGTAGAAAGTTAGGTATTATTATAGTATAAACAGGAATAGAAAACTTTCCGCTCTAGATCTCGCCAACTATCCAAGATCGAATCTAATTGAGAAAGTGTGTTTGTAAATACACTGAAGTATATATAAATTTGTTGTGTCAATAACCACAACTAACTTCAAAAGTTAAGTAAAACAAACCCATTCATTGAATAGGGGAAAGATCTTCGATACGCTTAAGAGATTGTTATCTAAATATTGACAGGACAAAACTGTACCCTGTTACAAACCTGACTGAATGAATTGATTTAAGATAAACGCAGTCCTTGTCCCATTTCATAGAAATATTATCATTAGAAATATAGAATTCTTAGTTTTGTTTTATGTTGTGACAGATTGAAATCTTTTAACGGTATATTTGCTTTTAATTTCGAGCCGTTCTGTTTATAACATTGACTAAAAGCATTAAGAACCTTGTAGTATTAGAACATATAAATCGAACCGAGACTGTACTGTATGTATCTATTCCTTTACAGTATTAAGGTATAAGTGCTTGTATAATACCGTAGGTTACTTTATGACACTAATTTCATATTGATTGACAGCATAACTATCTCACTTCCTAAGTAAAAACAGTCGCTAGTCATCTTCCGAGCCTTTATTCCCAAGTTTATTTGGCGTCGGCTATTAGTTCAACCGGTTAGTAACGATGAAAAAGCAAATATTATTTCCATGCCAACCTAAGAGAACATTTAATCAGTAAAATGAGCATTTAGACGAATCTTTCGTCCAAACGCTCATTTTAGTAAGTATTTCTTATAGTCGAGAAAATATTTTTTTACACACCTGATTTATACAATCTTCAAAAAAAGAAATTAATCTATATTCTAATTGACGGGAGTACGAACTAAATGTATAGCAAAAAACATCTTAAAACATTATGTTATTTAAAACAAAACTAGGAAAACCTGTGCGATAGTATGCAAATATCTCGTACGAGTAGTGTTAGCGTGGTTGATTTGCATACAGCGTCATTAGACGACCGTCGGTCGCGTAGGCCCTAGGCAGGCGCTAGTTCTACCTACTTACAAGTGCTTATAATGATTGCAGGCTAGCTAGAGCCTTTGCCTTAATATATACCAGCTCTTGTCACGAACATTAATACAATATGTGAATAACTAAGGTATCGAAACTGGGGAAGTGACCCGGTTACTTAGCAGTGGTACCTTATTGCGGTACTCTTACAAGTGTCTAGGGAAACTGAGCTGTTATTACACGAATATTTATGAGGTGAATTGCCCCCGCTAAGTTCCAAGTTTGCCGTAAACAACAATACAGAACTTATCCAATGTTTGGTGAGCGCCGTCCTAATGTGACAAAGTAAATGGAAAGAAATCCTCGCTGAAAAATTTGTGTTAAGCTCTGTTATGAGACTTTATGAGTTACTTAATAAGATGTTGTGAATGATGAATACTCAGAGTATTCATGGTAGAATAACCTAAACAATATTTTTTAACCTTTTAAATTTACACATTTCTTTTAATGTCATTGTCCATTCATTTTTCAAATGGACTTTTACATAGCTCTGTTTGCTGTATTCAGGCAAAAAAATATATATTACTGCCTACGGTGGCTAAAAAACCAGATTAATCGTTAATAAATAATTTCATTCTATGTTTTTAATTAAGTTTAAAATTATTATATTAAGTTTCGATTTAAAACGTTCTTTCGTTAATAGAAATCTACATTATCACCATAGTAACATAGACTACTTTTTTCGATAACAGATATGAACGCAAGTGAAGTTGAGAGTAAAAGCTCGTACCGCATAATAATGATAGTCATTTTAGTATTTCAGTAGTAGTCGAAATACAACACTCGAGGCAGTGGCAATCAGAAAGGTACCTAACTAACTCCAAGTTCAATCAATCACTGACATATAGGTCAGGTTTTGGTTGCTTTGAAAGTTCGTACAAATCCAGCTGTTCCACTAATCCGTCTAAACTTACGACAAGATTTAATATTAGATATATACATTTATTAGTAGCTGACACAACATAGGTTAGTCTAAAATTCAGTAATCAAAATCTTATTAGTATTCAGCGCTTCCTTAATCTCCAGGAGTTCAATTGAATCATATTAAAAAAAAGCGGCCAAGTGCGAGTTGAACTCGCCCATGTAGGGCGTAACCGAAAACCTGTCTATAGATACGTATGGGTATGATGAAAAAAATTTTTTTGAGTTTCAGTTTTAAGTATGGGGAACCCCACAATTTATTTTATTTTTATTCTATTTTTGGTGTGAAAATATTAATGCGGTTCACGGAATACATCTGCTAACAAGTTTCAACAATATAGTGCTTATAGTTTCGGAAAAACGTGGCTGTGACACACCGACGTACAGACAGACATTACGAAACTATAAGAGTTCCATTTTTTGTCATTTGTTGCCAGTTTGTTGTTCACTTGGAAGAGAGTGCATTGTATGTTCCTTTATTAGGAATCAGTCTCGATGCTGCAATCGCTTCTAATATCTCTAAAAGATTTATATAATGTTATTTGTGTTTAATTTCATGGAGCTCTATAAGAAAGCCTAAACTTAGGAATGAATTTACCGATATGCAAAATTATATGAATGACGATTGCTGACTTTACATCCATGCATTTTGTAATTATTTAGTATACTGTAGTTTTATTTTTATGATTTACGATTAATAATATAATTATACTAGTAAAAGAAAGCTATTGTGCAAAGGTTTGTGACATAATTCTTAAAATAAATTGTTTCATTAATATTTTCATTTTTCGATTTATTGACAATATTTTTAGATAATTTACTTTTTCTTCGGACAAATAGCATATTTCACTTTTCTCTTTTAAATATTTGAATATTAAATAACTATATATGAGGGTATAGACTAAGTTCATAGTGCGTAATAATCGACAAGAATAAAATATGATAGTTAAATATTAATGCCCAAATATTTAGGGTCTTAATTTAGCTGTTATCGTGTAGAAATGTGAATGTTTATTAAATTTGATGAACGCAATTACTTAAACGAATCCTTTGGTCGTATCTACGTAAAAAACTATCTAATGTAACGTAACACGCGATAATATAATTAGTCGTTGAGAATTTACAACCCTCGTGTGTCATTTTATCAATTACTATGTTATTTGTTTTATTTCTAGCTAAATAAACCGCGTGGGTCAGCTCGCACGATTATTTATTACTATTTTTTACACGTGACTCTCACGTGTAAGTCAGTTGTCGCAGATAGTTAGCCTATTTCCTTCTTTAGAAATCAAAGTATCTCCTTGTCCAATTTCATTGAAATCGGTGCAGCAGTTTAGCCGTGAAAGGATAACAGACGTATGTACATATAGACAGAGTTACTTGCTATAGAAAATGAAGAATTTCAAATGAATTGGTGTAACTTCACTCAAATCTAGTGTTAACGAGAGTAAATTCAGTGAGTTTCACAAGAAATGTGTGAATATATATTTATATATACATATATTATCAGACTAAGCCTCAAAGTGATGGACCCATGTTTCATCTCCAGTAACAATCCATTCCAAAATTATATAAATATTTATATTTATATTCACCACCAAAGAAATTCAAGGAATATTTGCTACATGTCCGCTAGAAATATATAACTTCCATCAATTTTAAAAGTAGTACAGCCATGCCCGATGTCAACACAAACTTGACCGAGGTAAAACTGCCCTCTCACAGAAACTAACCTAAAATGACATCATTCGTGCTGTAGTGTCTCTTGGTGAGTTCGAGACCGAAGACGCAGAAGATGCAGAAGAATTTCTACATGGTGCTAAAGTGTGGGTCATTATGCTGCATTTGCTGCATTCGCAATGAGCATGGTGACGAATACTTTTAGATTCTACTAATGCCTTCCATCATGCAGAGTATAGTCACTTTTGCATTCTCACATAAAAATAAGTATTTTCTGCGTTTTCCCGTTTACCTATTCACCTTTCTTTCATTTCAAAATATTATATGCATTCTACGTCTACTCAGTATGTCGTGTTACATCTTACATATTGCGGAATTGTACTTAAACCACAAGTATGTGGTACTTGTGACTACTACAGCTTCTGGTGAGAGTTTCACATTGAGTGTGTATAAATATTTCGTGTTCGGTTCGTTACCAAATATCGTCAAAATATCTAATCAACAAATAAACTCTACGTATTTGAATTAAATTAGGTGTCAATATATCTTTATATATATAATTCTTCTGTGAGTGTGTATGTCACTGAACTTCTCTCAAACGACTGGACCGATTTTGATGAAATTTTTTGTGTGTGTTCAAGGGGATCTGGGAATGGTTTAGATTCGCAATTGGACCCGGTAGGTGGCGCTGCGATCAAGTTCTGGAATTTTAAAGTTGGGCGGTACGAATTTCGCTGGGTCAACTAGTACATATATAAAACTATTACGTTACTGACTAAATGACAGACAACGCACAGCCAAAACTATTTGGCATGCATGTTCCTTGTTTGAAAATTCTACCCCTAAAGTGGTGACTATGGCAATCAAAGTTGTAAATGACATAAACATAGTATAATCGATTGACAAATGTTTCAAACAATGTTTCATAATATTCCATTTATATAAATGTAGATTTTGTATGAGTTTACTGTTAACAAAGTATTCAGATTAGTTGTATTTATTTATGTTGTTTAGGTTAGGTAACCAATTAATTTGACCTTTAAACATGAGTAAAGCAAGTTAGATGTGTAAGTAATTTTTGCAATCGTAAATACTATCATATGAGCTCAAAAGCCAAATAAAACTAATAGTTGAAGTGTTTTAAGGATTAACAAAATGTTCTTTACGTGGCTTAGATCGATCAGACGGGTCTCTTGCTCCAAGCCATTTCACATGTGCCGCTCATTAAATGAATATGATCGATAGTGGATAGCAACCGGAGGTTGGCCGTAGCACACCGCTAGATCATTACTGATATGCGAATGGCGCCTGTGGTTCGAAAACGCCCTTCTGCTCGTTATTAATTGCCCCACGAACAAAAGCAAATGACTCGGTAGAGGTGATCCCGTGAGGGTGGGTCGACGTTATCCATTCAGCCGGTGTAGACGTCCGCGAAGAGAAATGTTCATTCACGATAGGAGAATTTATGACTTTGATTTACGCGAGACTTTTCACGTGGCGCCCTCGATGCCGTAGTTCGACCATAAATAGAGAAGGGTCCCTGGCTGACGGCTGGAGCGGCACGTTATTATAGCGTGTTACAGGCGAGCGTCACTGTCAACTATTCATCGTAAACACCCACACCGAATTGATATACGATTCGGAAGCACTTTTTTGAATATTGACATCGTTCTTTTTGAGATTTTTATATCATTGTTGTGTAAATTGGCCAATTTCGAAGCAATAATATAGGTCAAGCCTGGATTAAGTAAAAAAAGTTTGGCGTTACTTTATTGAAATTCACGGATAAAAGTAGAATTTAAACACTGAATTTCATAAGTTTCAAGGTTTTTTAATTTAAATTGTTGTTTTTTCACGAGACAACTGTACATAGAGGTTGTCCGGTCTATGGCACTGTATGGTGTGGGCGGCGTCTCTGACCACCTAGTATAGGGCGCGCCTCTGGCGTTCCCAGACGATATTGGCGGAACACCCCCGTCGGGTTTGGAGGCGGAAGTGTTCGGAAAAGTTTATCGGCGAGTGGCTGACTTTAGGGCAGAGAGCGGTGTTCACCTCCACGGCGGCGAAGCCAGCATCCACATGCGTGAAGGCTTTCCAGCCGGTCATCGCCGAGTGGGTAGGGCGGCAGCACGGGACCCTTTCCTTCTGACTGACGCAGGTGCTCTCCGGGTACTGTTACTTCGGAAAGTACCGGTCGCTAGGAGGGATCGAGTCCCGCCTGGCAACACTGCAGTGAGGACCCAGCATACGCTGACGGTTTGCCCCGCATGGGCGTCGCAGCATCGGGCTCTCACTGCAGTCATCGGAGTGGATCTCTCGCTACCGGCCGTCATTCACTCCATGGCCGGTATCGACAGTTGTTTTACCACGGTTGCACAATCGGGCCTTCTCCAACGCCTCCTTCTGCGAAACTACGTCTTCGCAGACGGCGGAAAGGGCCCGGGAGGACAAGCTCCAATCGGACCCGATCCGCTGCCGGCGAACCGGGCGGCGGAGGCGCGCACATCTCATGCCGCCCAGGCCAGTCGCGAGAGGGCGGTTTCCGCGTGTGCCGGACGTCGCTCAATTTGAGAGTTTAAGTGGAGATGGCACCTGTGTAGTGCGGGCAGGCGTTGGGAGGGGATCAGAAGGAGATTTGTTCCCTGGACTCCTCCTTAAACTCAGGCGCTAATATGGCACACCTGTGGTTTTAGTCGTTTCGATCCCGACACACCGCCTCGCCGCAAACCCCGGCGGAGTAACGACCTGAGGGGGATTCCACACGTAAAAAAAGTAAGATGTCAGTATATTTGAAGGCACTGAATTCCCAATAACGATAGTCATAGATGTTAATGACCACGGGGACGGACGGTTTAACGTGCTTTCGGAGGCACCTTCGTGAATCACCTCTAAACTTTCACACTCCGGTTTGCTATCAAGAATTTCCTATAAGAAAAGCCCAACAACAACCAACTTTTGACCTGACCCACAACCTGAGACCACTAAATGAGGTAGTCTGTCGTTAATATAATACAATTGTAACTTTATTTTTGATTCATCTTGGTTTCGTAAACAAAATCAAAATGTAAATATAATGTTAAAATGTTAAGCACCAATATGTATTGTATTTTATTGCATTTTTTTAATGAAAATACTCATTTCACTTAACAAACAATAAAATTGAAATTATATAAATAGATTAAAGGCCACCCGTTTGAAATAATATTGCGCATGGAGATAAACTACAATGCAAGTATTTTTTTTTAAACTGCATTTAATTATATTTGATGTCCTTGTTGTCGGGACATTGTTCAGCTGCTATTGCAGTGGCATGGCGGCAGTTCGGTAGTTTTATCTCACACAATTTCAATTTTTCATCTGCAGCTGTCAGCTCGACGGCAGTAGATAAGTAACGTTTGCGTCGCGTCCCCGCATAAAAGTTTGTTCACCGCCAGTTTGTTCGCTCCACTTCCTTTTATAAACTTTTTGTATGAGCCTCCACCGGCGCGATATCAATAATTCTTACAATTTGTGCTCGTATTCAATCGATGGCGCCGACTCAAGTCCTATTGACTACAAAAATAGCGATAAACATCAAAACTTTCAGTTTGTAGGTTTGAAAATATTATCAAGGTTATTAATCGTCTACGAGAAGTTTTGTGGGTTGACATTTGTGATTGGCTCGATATTGCTTTCAAAAATAATAGTACCTATTAATGTGAGTCGTAACAATTAATGAGGCTTACTCTCTTATTATATTTGCTATGAAATGCTTGAGTGTACGAAAACCTATATTATTTTCATTCATACTCGTCATAAATATCAACTGAAAATCTAGACTCAAGTAGCCTTAATATGCCAAAACCATTACATTATTCTGTCCATCGTAAGGTGATGTGGTAGTTATTGCCTTCTGTGATAGCATCAAGTGCTTTTACGTATGGTTTTGTTCATGTAACTTGTGTTGTTGTTATTAGCATGCAATAGACAGTTTTTAATATTTATTGTTATATTTATTTTTAAACAAAGACCCGCAGTGCATTTGTGTCACCTTAGTTGCTACTTTTCGCTAATAATCAGCTTACCCGTCTGTTTGTTTGACCCCTCTATCATGAAAGAAATACATTGAAAATTCGACATGAATTAGACTTTTGATAGCCTATTTCATTGACTGCCTTGTTAGTCTGTTAGTAGTGGTTAGCGTATGCGGCTGCTGATCAAGAGGTCTCGGGTTTGATTCCCGGGTCAGACCAAATATTTGTGTGATCCACAAATATTTGTTTCGGAGTCTGGGTGTTTTTCTGTGTATAATATGTATGTATTTACAAAAAAAAAGTATGTTTATGTATTTATATCAGTTGTTTAGTTCCCATAACACAAGCTCTGCTTACTTTGGGACTAGATGATGTTATGTGTAAGATGTCCAAAAATATTATACGGATGCTATAGCCGATTAAAAAAAACACTGATCTGTAAAATAAATTGAAGTTCATGTTCTTAGCTAGACTTTGTCAAACTTTTACACTGATAACAACATTAATGAAAAGTCCTTTAGATTTTAGGCGAAGAGTGGTAGTGACATAGGCGGGCGAGACGCAAGGGCGGGTGGGGTTCACCGGTCGGGTGGTTGTGCCAGTCCGCGCCGCGCCGCACTGCCGATGTTACGTCGTCCCGACGCTAACTCTTGCCAAACGCTCGCGATCGCGAACCCTAACATTTTCGGACTCTTTATATCGCGATCTGTACACGTACGATGACGGGGACTTCCACTCTCTATAGAGGTGTGAAGTCTGCGAATGTGCTTAGTGTACCTCATGGATGTGTTTTCGTTTCATGTAATATGTGCTGAAGACGACAGTTTATATGGGTGCACTGGTTCGTCGCCCTACGCGGTCTGTCACCCACTTTTGATGATTAGAACGAACTAGTTTGTGACGCACGGATTTAACGATGGCAATACTGTGACGTTTTCTGGTTGATGAATAAATATTATTAATAACTAATTTCAACGCTTAGGTATTTACTTCAAGATAAATTCGAGAACCCAAAATTGCTTGCTAATTTTGGTTTTATGTTCGATTAACATGGCGTTAAAGTTAATATTAACTTGTAAACTGCCACATTATTACTTTTCTAATGTCTAGAAGTACTCTTAACATGAATAAAGTCCTTAGAAGTTTAGTTAAATGAGTATTTAATTATTTACTCACCTTAACAATTAACCTGATGTGGATAATTATTTAATAAAAGGTTAAAGGTTGTTATAGAACAATGAACTATTATAATTATCATAGTTCAAAAACTTTCCTAAGTTTATTCAAACAATAAAATACATTATTGTATAACTGGAATTTTACTCAATTTGTGTTTGGAAGTATACCTTAGATAAAAAGATCAAAATGTCAATAGAAACACTTATCATTTTTATTAAACTGCAATTTTCTAAGAAGTGAAGGTTCGATAGGAAGGATAAAGCAATTGATACCTATCAATATTGCTTTAGTTAATTTTGATAGCTTTTCCATCACCAGCATATCGACAACGTGGACCAGACGAATCCTTCATTTAGAAATTGTAGTTTAATGAAAAATTATATAACAATAATATACTTTATTTGCTTAAATGTTGTACAAATATAAAAGATGGTAAAATATGATAGGCACGATACACACGATATATAAGTGCTTCTATTGATTTAACTCAAGTTGAGGACTTAGTGACGATTTATTAATGAAACAAATTTATTTCATGTAGTATTTAAAGGAGCAAATACGCAATTTTACAGTAATACATATGTATCAAATTGAATCATAATTTGTTAAGTCTATTCATCAATTTTTATAAATGAAGCACTGACAAACATCATAATCAAGAGAAGTTAAATTAAATATAATCATAGTCTTGTTTACTTCTTAGACGTGGTACATTTGATCTTAATAAAAGTCAACATTTATATAACTAGTAGTAGTAGATAATACTGTCTGTCTGTCTGTTAAGCTTTCAGGACTAAATCGCTGCAATGATTTAAATTAAATTTGGAAAGTAGTTTCTTTGGTTATTGAATAGGTACGTGGGCTATTATTCCGCGATAGCCGACGTACACGCACGGTCTGTCTCTTTGTTAAGGTTAATCTCTGGAAAGACTGTACCGTTTTTAACGGAACTTTCACTTAAAGAAAGCTAATGACCCTTAGGTAATCCTAGGTTAGGCTATAATTTAAGACTAGTTTCGGGTGACTGCGGGTAAAACCGTGGGATTCAGGTAGTATTTTATGGATACATACATATTTATTAAAAGTAAATACAACAGTTTTAACCACATCTTTAAATTATCTACGGATTATTAGCTTTGACAATAGACGATCAAAATCTATGATTAATATCAATAAATACTGTTTAGGTATTTATTTATTGAATTACTAGAAAGGATAACAAATTAAAGTTTACATATAAAGTCGATTACAATTCTGAACTTATAAGTAAAACTGTACAGTTAATAATGGTTTTATACGATATCTTAATATAGGAGTTTTTAAGTAATAAAGTTCTGTGTAGAAAGTTCTAGTCAATAACTTGACTAACGTAATATGATTAGAAAGTTTTCATCAATAAACTGTTTTATATTAGTTTTCATGTGGAAAGCAGTTGTAAATTGTTTAATAATATATTTATGACGTTATGGTAGTAAATGAAATTTTTTAGTCTACTTTGGGAGCAACAAATGTATTAAAACTAAGCCTCTAAAGTAGAAGAAAAAAAAACCTAAATTGCTATTCATAATGTGAAAAACATTTCATTATTTTTAATGATCGTATACAGTTATATTTCCTTATAGAGTAAACAAGTGACTGTGTTTTTAATTCTAAAAGTTAAAGCTTACCTTTAGAATTACGGATCAAGTTCTAATAAATATTACATAATATAATTTCAGTTATTATAACTAGTTGAACTTAACTCTATGGATACGATATTTACAATACTTTCCCATAACAAAGTTTACAGTTGTTTTTCATTTTTGTACCTTGTTGGTAAATTTGAATACATCCAAAAAATTGTCATAATTCATAGTGTTTTGAGCTGTATCACGATAATGATTCAGTTCATTATATAAATTCCAAAAATATTGTAATATAGATGTGATATAAAATACTAAATGTTTAAAGGCGGAATTATGAAATATGTTCGTAGAATTTGTGTGAAAGAGACACAATGATTTTATTTTCATCATTTTTATTGAGTATTCAAGTTAACATCGGTAGCACATGAAGCCCAGTATTAAGTAGCAAAAGACGACAAAAAACTACCAACAATAAAATTAATTAGTGACCCACGTTGACTTATAAATAGTCATGACCTTATCAAGTTACATTTTAGTGTACTACATAATTTTCATCTTTTTATTTACAATTCGATCATGAATGTAAGACTATTTGATTTTTATTGGTGATTATCCAATATTATTCATAAAAAAGGAACAAGAAGTAATTGGAAAATCGTGTTTGGAGTTATGAGTTGTCTTTTTGATGATTGTTAGTTATATAGGGACACCAACGCAATGTCACTTTGATCTGACTAAGACAGATACAAATATGCTTACCCTCGGTAATAACAAAACATTTATTTTGGAAAATAATTGGCTATGAGTGAAAATTGTTCTACACGTGCAATTTCAATTATCGCATGTTGCTTTTTCCCAGTCTGTATTTTACAATCTAATTAATAAGTAGATGTGGATAATGATGATGACTGCACGCTTGGCCCAGGGGTTCACGCGGTAACTACGCCACTTCCTACTGCACCAAGTATTGTGGATTCAAATCCTACACGGGATAACGCTTGTGTGATCCTCAAATTGTAATCCTGAGTCTGAGTGTTTTTTGTGTTCGTTTCTTGTATGTTTGTAAAGTCCCCCGTGACATAAAAGTATATTCTTAGGAATATATGTATCCCACATTAGTGTGGGAATTGGCTTTCAATAAAAAAGAAAAAAATGAAAAGAAAAAAATGCAATTACAAAAGTTTGACTTGTGGCACATTGTTAAATATTCTCTTCTCATTAACGAAACGCATGGAATATACCTAATAAATATTGTATATTAATTTTATCAGATTACATTGCAGTATAAGATATCCACCCATCCTAGTATGCCCAGTTTCCCAAGTCTCAGGACTAGGTGGGAAGGTGATTATCTTGGGATGTCTTCTGATGCTGATATTTGTGTAATACCAGTAATGCTTTGACTTTTGGGGGATGTTTATATTATTACATTGTATACAAGATCATATTACACAAATAAATAGTTATTCACTAATCTTAGTCGTAAACGCAATCCATTATCACCCTTGTAATTTTCAATGCGATAAATCTTGATTCAACATATTATGCGTTTGGCGTGGATAGCTGAATCTAATTGTTATTGCTTACCTTGTTTCGTGTCGTCGGCGAGACGTTAACCAAGGGTCCAAATGTTTTAAGTCCCAAAATTGATTGTTATTTGTAGGCAAACTTGGTGATGAGATATAATTAAACCGAAATGAACAAATGTATCTTTTGTATAGTGTGGTATTGCTATCGATGAGATTGATTATTCAGATAGATGGGTGGATGTTGGCGTATTAAGCTTAATTTCTCTTGAGGATAGCGTAATGGCAAAGCTATGTGCCTCGTCATTTTGCCTAATACAAACGTGTTAGTGCTGTAAGGTAAATACTATTAATATATAATATTAAGCATTCACGAGTGAGCGTAATGTTTACTTTCAGGTGTGCATATTTGATAGTAACTTGTAAGTTATTACAATATCAATTGAACGGCTCGGATTTTAAGAATTTTTAGGTGATCGTAGCTGCTATCTGACATTAATTAGAATCTAAATCATCATCATCCTCAGCCTATCTCAGTCCACTGCTGGACATAGGCCTCTCCCATTGCACACCACTTTGATCGATTTTGAATTTAGAAATTTAGGATGTTAGGTAAGAAAAGAGGGTGAAAAAGAGAGAAGTAACTCATGAGTCTGTACGAGTTTTGAGCTTGAGTTTTGATTTGTATTGTTGATACCTCCCCACTTTTTTTTTCTTCAGTCAATTTAAACATCATAACATTTAATTAATCAAAAGTACCGATCGGAAAAGTGACCGCGTTTAGTTAATAACCCTTCATTTTGTTAGTATCCCTAGAGTAAAGTTGCGGCATGTTATTTTTTCAGCCGAGACCTTATTTGCTGTACTTAAATTTGTATTTTAAAAAAAATGCTTAAAAATCATGCCTTACATGAAATATGAGGCAATCATTCTTATGTATATGTTTATTTCGAGATTACTTTTATAGTATGCACGTAAATGTGTGTTGTTCACTAAAAAACCTCATTTCTAAATAGGTGGCAGACTGCTAAAAGTTGTTGATATAATCATGCTCTGGTCCCATACTTCGATGTGGCACAGTTGAGTCGATCAGAAATAACGAGTAAATCTAATGCGATAAAGAGATAAAGCAATTTTTTTTTTAGATAAAACGGTTTGTATATCGTTTCAAATTTGAACTCAATTGATGGAATATTTTTTTAGTTTTAAAGAGTATAAAAACAAACCCAATCTTTAGGCAGAGATAAATTATATTTATACTAATATTTTGACCTACATTTGTGTTTACTGACCCGTGTATACGTCATAAATACGAGTAAGTAGATGTTTATTGAATTAAAATGTAATTAGATAGTCGTTGAACGAAAGAAAACCACTGTTTCGTATTTTTCATGTTATACGAGTTGAAATAGTTGATAAATGCTGCTTAAATCCGTGTCCGAAGATACTATGGCTTCCCCTGGGTATCATTTAATCCACACTGTTGACAAAATTAGAATGTTCTACTTTTTTGTAACGATATATTTCAAGGTGACCACTTTATTGGATGAAATAAAATTGACGAAAACGACGAATGAAAAAAAAAATTTTGCCAACTGTAACAGTATATTCATAATTATATTACACACGACAAATTAAAAATATATTTAAAAAAATACATCTTATAAATAAATATTACTTTCACAGAATGGAATCCTAGTATCTACCCTTAAGTACCAATGGTTTAGCAGTCAGGGTATGATGTATTTACTATACCAACAGGCCCGTTAGTTAATGATAATAAACTTTTATTTTATTGAAGTTACGATATAAAATAAAACGAAAACAATTAAAAATATAGCATAACTACCAATAACAACACTTCTATTAGGTACCATAAACTATAAACTTCACTTAATAAAAGTAATCGTCATGTTGTTCGTATTTCATCAGAACCATAAAATTATACCTACCTATAACCTAAAATTATACAGAACAGAAAATTAAACCTTCATTTGGTTTTTACCTCCTCACTATATCCGCTCCTAAGGACTGAACCTCCTTTCTAAGGAGAGGCCTATGTCCAGCAGTGGACTGTTAAAGGCTGTTGATGATTATATCCACTATTACCCAGACGGATGACATAACAACCACATTAATATTATAAAAAGCATAAAACAGATCACTTCTAGTTACATGCCTCTCCTCAGAAAAGAGGTTTTAGACTGACAGACCACGCTGACCAGATGGTTTGGTATAGAGTTTATTTCAGTAAAACATCACTACAAAGATTCCTTCCTCTTGTTTCTTTAGTCGCTTCTTACGACACCTACAGTATGAGTAGGAGTGGTGACTCTCCGTATTTTTAATCCGTCGTCACATTGAGTATCAGCTTAAACCTTATTTAAATGTAATGTCACTAACTTTGTCGCTACTGCTAATTAAATACAACTTTTACAGTTCCAAAACAAAATACTATCATACGTTTTAATTACTGGGCGTAATTGTACATACAATGATGTCAGTTTCACTTCAAAGTCAAATACCATGTAGCTGCTTTATTGTCAGAACCTAATGATTATTTGAACATGTTCTTATAGAAAATCGTTATGTACCTCTTCAGCTTAATGATAATATAAATAAATATGATACATAATAAAAACATAATATTGATAAATAAATAATATTAAGAGAATATAATAATAAGTTTTTAAATAACTGTCTATAGAGAATGGCTTAGCATTATATATGAGTGTTAATTAATAAGTGTTTATTTTTCTTTACTGATTATGTTTTCTTTTTAATGGGTTTAGAGTGGTTTACCTAAATATATAGAGTATATATTTAGGTATAGTAGCCGACCCCAAATAAAATTGGGAATAAGGCTAGGAAGATGATAGAGTATATATTTAATAACAATGGGACGATGACACTCCTTATAAATTTAAAGATCTCTCTATACATAAATATAGTGTGCCACACAAAATGATTTGCATTTTATTACGGTAACACGTGCATTCATTCTCGGGAAGCATCATTATGTGTCATGATTTAGGCATATTGAAGTTGGTTATACTTTTCTGAATCTTTTGTTATCTATTATACATAGATTCTACCATTAGGCTGCTATTGATGTACAGTGACGTAAAACAGTGCCGGTACACATGACTGCGCTAATAGTGCTTTGGTCCATTGGAACTGAACATCACGTTGTTGACAGTGTTAACACATAACTTTCAATCAATAAGTAAAAGATAATGCTTTTGTACGAATTTTGAAGTCGGTTCTTATATTCGCTCTTTCATAGTACTAAGTTTCTAAGAATCTGAAATGTTAGAGTACCAAAACTTACTTAACGTAAATTCAAAATTTAAAAAAGAAAACGTTTACTTAAACATTTACTGATAATAGATAAGCCTTATAGGTACAAGGTGATTGATTTATTCATTTGTATAGATGAATATAGACTTTAAACACCTATTGAACCTCTTAAACAGTCCAATGATAGTCTTATTCAGAAAAGATAGTCGTATTAGGATATCTATGTACCAATATAATATATAGGATGCACTTTGGAGAGTGCTCGAAAGCTCTTTTCGAACTGATCGAGCCATCTCCATTCCTTTATCGGACTACTAGGCGCAGGCAAAAGTTTCATCCACATGTTGTTGACATACCCAAAAGTCGAACTAAACGGTTTGACAGCTCGTTTTTGGTGAGAGTCGCCAAAATTTGGAACGACCTGCCTGGGTCTATTTTTCCTTATAGGTTAAACTCCGGAGCCTTTAAGAGTAGAGTGAACAGGCTTCATTTGGATGGGTGTGTCCCACCTTCGTCTTTATCTACACTTTCCATCAGGTGAGATGGAAGACAAACGCCTATTCCATTTCAACTATAAAAAAAAAAAATATAAGGGCCTTTTTCTAAGTTATTTTAAATTATACTGCTAGTTACAATTGACGATTTGCTTTTAGGAAAATAAATTTGAGTGTATTTGATGACTTTTATTGTCAAAAAAATGAAAGAATTCACAATAGAAACTCAAAATTAAGCATTTTTTATATTATTGTTATCAACAGTTAAAAAGGACACAGTATGTAATCGTCCAATTTTGTCGGCAGCTCCCTAATTTCAACTGGGTCACCAGTTACGACTGGGAACTTGCTGTCCCTCAACTTTTATGTAATGACTTTTGTTTGTTTTTAATTTAATTAATTCAAACGGATTATCCTAGTTATCGTTGGGATTCACGGAAAAGTTTCTTATTGACTTTGTTCAAAGGTCGACACACTGATTCTAATGGAAGTAACTTTTTATCTAAGTAACAAAGAGGGCCATTAATAAAATCAGCAACCTCTGTACCTTACTTCCTTGTTTCACTTTCTTGCAGCTAGTTTAGTAATCAAGTTACCACCTCATACGTGTCAAAATCAGAGGAATAAATACGGTTATTTAAGTTAGGGGAGTTTATTTACTTACATTGCTACTTCTTTGTTTTTCTTCCTGGGTTGGCGTGGCGTGGGGTGCGGGTACTTGTTGTTACACTAAAGATAAATACCACCGTTCGTACAAAATGAGTAATGAGAAGCTGCTAGATGTGAAGCGGCTATATAACTGTTTTTAGACTTTCGCGACCTTTACACATACTAAAAGTTTTTGTTGTACAGGGGGAACTGACAACCCGTTCGAAACGTGAAAAAGTAGAATATTACGTAACTCTTTTAAATTATTTTATCGTAAATAACTTCTTGTATGTACAATAAAAACTATGAGTACTGCTGTATAACTTTCCACCTTTTAACGCATCACGTAACAAAATCATCGCATTTTGTCGACTGCATTGCACATTTTGACAATCGTGATAACAGACAGTTATTGATTGGAGGACACTTGTAACATCTTTAACCGTTTATTAAATTATTGCCTTAATCCACTTATCAAATATATCACTTACCAAGTAAAATAGCGTCACAGTATCTGCCACCTTTAAACGATTGCCTTATTAATTTACAGCATCATAAAAGATGTTTTCCACCGTGAAAAATAAGCTCAAATGAGGCGATTAAGCGTTGAAGATGAACAGGCCGGGCTACGATTATACCGTGCCTGCATCCACCACCTATTATGCGAGTAATAATCGGCCGCCGCAATACGAACGCGGTTACGGACAACTCACAGCCGGTCCCGTTTATAGCCCCTCCTCGCACCCACTCTCCAATTACGCCGATATCTATGAAGGTAACAACGATACTACTCTCAGAGCGGAAGAGAGACATTGGTACATAGAGAATCACAAGAGTTTACAACCAAGTTATGAAGTCAGTGACACTGTTCCTCAAGATGCCAAAACTAAGAAAGAAGAAGAGAAGAAAACTGAAGTACCAGTCAGACGTACTGATGCAACTTTACCGCGACAGAGACAGAAAGAAGATAGATGCTCTTGCGAGTGTTGGCCTAGTACTGACAATAATATCGTACAAGACAGCACTGCAGGAAATGACACAACCAGATCGTTGTCGGGAGTGGATGTGGTGGCTTCTTACGGCGTTTATGGAAATCCTCGCGATGATGAAAGCTCAGGTTTTGCGCGTATCTCAGAGAAAAGTGGAATATATGGACAAGGAAGTGATGCTCCTGTGCAAGGTGTAATAGTGAACCAGCAAGGAAATAGTGCGGTAGTGCGAGCCACGTCTCCGTCGGACACTAGCTGTGGCAAATGTTGTGCATGGGCGACCAGCCCTCCGGCAGGGAACTCTGAGGACTACTGTTGGATACACTATTGCCGCCCTGCATTGATAGTTTTACTACTTTTGTTTTTTCTAGTCTTGTTGGGGGTGTCTACAGGCTTCCTACTGACAAACAACTGTAAGTTCATATTTAATATTTATCCGTTTATTATTATTTTGTAAATTTAGCATTAAATGGTATCTATTGCAATTTCTATAGGCATCCTTTATAATTGAGTTTAAAAAAATCTTTTAGACATTTTATAAGTCAGTTGTAACGCTATTATAGCACTTGGTCTTTATTAACATATGTAATAATGAAAGTATAGAAATGAAGATATTGAAGGGTTCTCAGAAGCAGGGGAAATAGGTGTTTTGGGCTCCGGTAATCGGTAGTAAGAACTCACTGAGTAAAAAAAACTGAGAATGGCTTAGCATTAACATTCTGTGAAACCGTAGTAAAAACCTCCCACCCACGTTCAATTAGATTACTAAATGACACATGCATTTTCTCTAAATGGATGACACAATTACATCACTCAATATATGAAAAATATATTTTATTGGTTCAAATCATTTGAATTCTACTTTTAACATCTACATTATTCTACATATTAGTTTATCACTTGTAAACACCTCACAATGTAAGACTTTAAAAGAGACGATGATACTTGAGTTTCTTTTGTACTTTTTCTCACTCCAGCTTAGTCCAAATAGGAAAATCCGAACTCATTTGCTCAAAAAAGTTTAACATTTAAAAGTATTCATGTAACTTAATTTTAAAATATATGGTTTCATTTCAATACAAAACGTTCTTACTTCTGTTAGTCGATAGAGTCAATTACCGATTATTAATAATTCCACAGCCATGACAGCTTTAAAAAAAATCAGCTTAGTATTATAATATATGTAGAAAATAAAGACCTATTAGTTAAATTAATAAATCTGTATCAAAAATAGATTTATTTTCGTTGGAACCCAGTTTATTTCGGTTGGCATACTGACAACTGCACTCACTCCGCGCTAAACCGATTAATTCGAGCAACTTAATTATCAACGTCGATTTGTAAAACCTTTTGCTGTACATTCATGGCACTCGAACTACTAGCGGTATTTCAGATTTTATGTTCCTGTCGCATATTATGTTTATATTTTTTATAAAAACTCAAACAAGTCAAAAACGGACGTGGTAGGTATTGAAATTCCCACGGAAACAGGAACTATTGAGTTCACGATTCAAACCTGACAAGCAATCGCTTTTGTTAACTGGAAACAAACTGCCAATTATTCTATTCTAAACAACATATACCTCTGCCAATTATTCTATTCTAAACTGATGAAATATAATAAATAGTCAACTTACAATATAACAATAGATTAAACATATTAAAAATAGAAGTACAAAAAAATAATGCAGTATACTTTAGTATTGAAAATAAAATCAAATCAAAGAACTTAAAGTATGGAATTGCTTAAGTCGTGAACTTCAGACGCGTAGTTTTAAAATTCTCTTGATTTTATTTTTCTTGAAACTAGCTCAAAAAATATAAGAATCATCAAATATTTGCTGTTAAAAGCTTAAAAAAGAATATACTAAAGCATTGCTTTGTTTTAAATTGCCAGAAGGCAAGAATATTGATTCTTGCCTTCTGGCAGATCTCTTTAGTAGTAGAGCGATTCAGTTATGCTTTTAACTTAGACCACAAGACATAAGACCATATAGACCATATAGACCATAAGACACTGGAAATATCTACTTATACCCTAGGGCAATATGAGATTCTGTGTTGAGGGACCGTATAAATAAAAGTATTATTGTTTTATTTTGTGTTTTAAAATAAATTATATTTGCTCTACAATTGTTAACTTTAAATAATTAGCAATCAGCCAAAAGAATACAGAACAATTTAAAACAAAGTTGATAATTATTTTCACGTCAAAGTTTTTTATCAAACATTTTTTTAATGAAAAGGACTTTGTTTTTAACTAAACAAGATTCAAAAGTAAACAGTCGTATAAACGAGTGCACGAATACCGGGTTCATTCTCTCCCCGCTCGTTTTTCTCTCTGGCAGAACATTAATTTTAGTAGCACTCTGGGCGCCACACAGAGTTGGATTTTCAAATTGCGGTAAAACGATTTAAATTAAGAGAGTGCCTTAAATATGAAGCGATCAAGTTTCGATGTTAACTATGAAACTTTTCATTAGATTGAACTGACTGAACTAGAAAGACTAGTTCGTCTTTCTTATGATGCTATTCATTTCAAATATGTTTTGACAAAAATGTTTATTAAAATCAATATACTTGTAGGCTTTTTTCTTGATAATGAGTATAATTAACTGTAATTTGATATGATCAAACTAAACAGAATGTTTTTTTAGACACAAAAAATATTTTATAAACATCTTCTTATATAAAAAATACTCGTGTCACAATGTTCGTTCCCATACTCCTCCGAAACGGCTGGACCGATTTGTATGAAATTTTGTGTGCATATCGGGTAGGTCTGAGAATCGGCCAACATCTATTTTTCCCCTAGGACGCGAGCGGAGCCGCGGGCATCAGCTAGTTTTTATATATATTTATTATCTATATTAGATAATGCCTTGTTTTTTCGGTGTACCTTATGAAGGTTGCATGTTTAAACTTTACCAACAATTTGAAGGTAGTCTAATATTTTCGTTTTTATTTCTGTGAATCTGAAGTTTTGCTACATACACGAGTTATTACAAAAATCTTTAATATATGGCCTTGTCGATTTTCACCAGTGAAATTTATTCTCGTTTTACTCCGAACGTGTGGCGTTAAAAAGTTACTATCGAACTTTCCCCGTTGTTGATTAACTTTTAATTAATAAAAGGAAGAGTTTGTTCGCTAACAGTTTTCTTCATATTGATAAAGTCGTTAGGCAACATTTTCTTTTGAGAGATGGCTAGAAATATTCGTGCATTTCTTGAATATGATCTTATAAGTCTAAAGGTAAATTTTAAACAGAGCTCAGTTAGGAAACGATGATTAGCGCAACTGTTAGCTCTTGTATTGATACTACGGCCTTTTATGAACACTTGGAAAACTTATTCTTAATCTATAGAATAAATAGATCTTATTCACGCCACCCGCTCATAGCCGCGTGGCCTTCTTCTTCTTCGTCGTTCCCTCAATGCCGAGGATCGCGACCACAAGTTATTAGCTTCTACTTCGTGCGGTTATACGCAGAGTGGTGATTGGAAAAAATCAAAGAGGGTAAGTAACCCCGGCGCGGTCAGTACCTAGATGGGTGACCGTTTGTGGCATGTTATGTTATGAGCGTTTTCGTGATTCGGAGGTCGTCGGTCAGTCTTGAAGCTTAGTGGGAGACCTTCGGGTGGCTTAAAAACATTCAAAGTCAAGATTATGTAGCCATAACGTGTCTTGTCAGTCCCCATCTAGCACTCGCTAAGCGTGGGGACATATGGCCTTAACCCTCTCCTTAGAGGAAACTCGAGTCCAGCAGTGTGACGTAATAGGTTGTGATGATGATCAACGCCACCTATTCTATATACATATTAAAGTATCAGCTTACAAGCTTGAAATACAATTTTAAATTAAAATTTTGTGGTTTAATTTAAGTTTTTTTGTAATTCGTTTCAAGTACATCGATACTAACAAAGATAAATATTAATATTTATGTTGGCTAATACATAAGTTTTATACGTCCGGCGAAAAAATAAGCACATTTTTCCGTTTTGATTGATTGGTCCCACGTAGTAGCATGTATTATACGTCAATCAATCAACTGATACTCTCATTGATGCAGCTCATTACCAGCTAGCTCTCCAACCAGTCTGACTGATTTAATTTTTAAAAAGAGTTTTAACGTATAGATTAACGGCTAATGTATAGTTGTATAACGACTTTTTATTTGTTGTACTTACAATTCCTTTGTTATCAAACACATCAAATATTTCATATATTTAACACAACGCCATCTAGTCCCAAACTAAACAGAGCTTAAACTAATAGAACGACAAGGGATAATTTAAATAAATGCTCTTTTTTGTAAATGCATACATTGAAATCACCCAAACTTCGCAACAAATATTTGCTCCGAGCCCGGAATCGAACCTGAGACGCATACGCTACCACTTTGCCACCGAGGCAGCAATAACATAAATGTTATCAATTATTGCTTCGAACAATATCAATTATAACATGAGAAAAAATAACTAGTTTATTATTCATTCACTGTTTTGTTTCCATTACTTCGGTAGAATATTTCAGAATTTCTGATAGTAGTCAGTTCTAGTGACAGAAATGTGACCTTGACCTCGAGTTACCATAAATTTCGCTCAAATATAACAAGTAGGAATATTCCTATTCTGCTATTAGCCTTCTTTCTTATCAACCTCTTCTTCCAATTCGTTAGCGCCTTTAGACTCTTAAGTCTATTGGGTTATATTTTCTGTTCTCTCTTCTCAGTTATATCTTTTGGACATAAAAATGAAATTGGATATTTAATGTATTTTCAGAAAAGTAAACAAATATTTACATTATATTTTTAGTGTCGAGAGTAATATTACTTTGAAACTTACCAGGCAAACTTTAAAAACGGTAAAATAAAATACTATATAATATTATTCACACAACATTTCAAGTAATTCAGTCCGAACGAAGGCAATAACTTTTTGTATTTTCTTTACAACCAAACAAGACATGATGACAAAATGACATATAAAGACGATCTATTAAGGTATGTCACAATTTAACATACAAGTTTTCAGGAGCACTGGTAATTTTATATATCATTTACAAGATGAAACGTGTAGAACCTTTATCTAGAAAAATACAGTTTCCAAGAGAGACCTAGCCAAATCGATAAATAAAAGTCGCACACACACGTAAACCCTTTCACTATATTATGTACAACTTATGTTTCATACTATACCCTGACTAAGGACAATAATATCAAGTCTCTGAATATTTTATAGCGACAGCAGTAGCTATAGTTTAGTAAGTTTTTGGATGTTGAAGTTGAACTCATTCTGGATATTTAGTTTAATACAAACTTTAAGAGTAGCTTATAAAAGATAGAGTAATTAACGAATGTAGTTATAATATTACAAACTTTTTATTTGATCTCTTGATGTAGGTGTTACAAAGATCATTATGCTACTAACGGATAATTACTCCGGGTTTCGTTGCGGTTGAATCGGAATTGTTTAATATTTAATTGATTTCAGTTTTGTTTAAAAATATTGATTGTGTTTTTTTTTTAAATAGCCTTAGTTATTTCTTATAGCATTAGCTATGTGATAGTAAAAATCCTGTCAAAATCTGTCCAGTAGTTATATAGATTAGCCCGAACAAACTCCTTATATATATATTTACATAAAAAAAAACATTGTAAAATTTTGTCAGTCTGTTAGTTCCAGCTCCATTGCATTTAGAGCTAATAATGTGAAATTACAAATGGACAATTCAATTTTAATTATATTAAAGAATGAATTGGGATGGGCTAATCTATTAGTAATATAGCTTTGTAGTTTTGCTGCCGATTAAAATTCGATTTGATTCGATAAGTATTTCTTGATTTCATTATAATGGTTCACGACTGTGAAAGGCGTTTTGCTAAAGTCTCACATGTCAATGTTACAAACCATGGTCTTGCATTCCCTTCTGAGAATAAATTTAATCAATTTGATAATCTCTGGACGTAAAACATGTGTTCTTAGATTGTTAAACCATATTGAAGCTAAAGTATTTTCGCAAGAAAATGTGATACGCGGAACCCGCGTTTTATGAGTATTGCAACTTTATTAAATAACGCCAAGTGAACATACGTACCATTGTTATACGAAAAGTATTACAAGAATAGCGCATTATAATTCAAAAGGTTTATTAATAGCCGTAGGTAAAGGTTTCTTTTCTTATGCAATCCAAAATACAGAGAATAAACCGTAAATAACTGTACTAGACACTGCAAATTATATTTCAATGGATGTTAGTAATAACCTATCTATATCTAGTTTTAATTCGATATAGATAGGTATCGAAAGCGGTCTGCGATTTACTTTTAAAAGAGTATTTGTTCTTTTTTTTTCACAAACAAAAATTATCATTAAAATTAAAAAAATATCCTGTATCACAATAAAAGTTTTATATCAATCGTATTATAAAAAGTTGAAAAGAAAATATACACTATTTCCAGTAATAAAAAGAGATAGGTTAAAAAATGATGAAAGTTAAAAAACATAATACGTTTGTTTATCGAAGGTTATTGAAACCCTTGATTATGTTTCTGAGTGGAAGAACTAATAAGAGCCAGCGACAGCAGAGAACTGTCTACAAGTTACGTCCAACTATAGTGCTCAAATTTACGCACAAATGGCTAATCGATAGTTTTGTTTTCACATCATTTTAACAGAAAATTCGAGTGGGTTGTATTCAAACACTGTAAGTTCACGATCAAATTGTAGATCTTAGACTTCATATAAATGAACCAACCCAGTAAATAATAACATCTTTGACAGTTTCGCAGAGCCTTGTTTCATCTTGAAACAAGAACAGAGAACTGTCTACAAGTTACGTCCAACTATAGTGCTCAAATTTACGCACAAATGGCTAATCGATAGTTTTGTTTTCACATCATTTTAACAGAAAATTCGAGTGGGTTGTATTCAAACACTGTAAGTTCACGATCAAATTGTAGATCTTAGACTTCATATAAATGAACCAACCCAGTAAATAATAACATCTTTGACAGTTTCGCAGAGCCTTGTTTCATCTTGAAACTCATACCCAAGCGACTATAACATTAAAACTGGCAGTTAAAATATAAATTCCTAATAGTTTATTGCTTTTGAATTCACATTATTTCATCAAGTGGCCCGCTTTAAGTGTATATTTTATTGTACTTCGAAGAAAATGAAATGAAATGGATATGATTCCAGCACTTTAAACAGAATGATTCCCGGTGAGCATTTCAATCTACCGACTCGAGATTAAGTCTGATGCGAACGCAACAGGAAACTGGAGCGAAATCGATTCATACAACGAATCGAGCAGAGGCGGCTGTTATGGTGCCGCAGCAAATTGAAATTGATACCATCGGTGGGCAGTAGCGAGCTGCCGGATATTACGGGTGTCAAGCGTAATCACGCACTTGCCTGAGAGTATCGGCCAGGTGGATGCCGTATCTAACACTTTGTTAGCTCTGTCAGGATCCAGTGTTGTTTGTGCGTAATTGTGGCTTTCATTTGATTTTACCGCTGTTCGTGTTCATGAATTCATTAACACTTTATCTTCAATCTTATTTTTAGGGTAACGCAAGTCGCACTTGTGAAATAGAATTTTCAGTTGTGTAATAAGTTTTTATGCAGAACAGAGTTGAACGTCCCTATTTTGTTATGTTTAATTACTATTGGTTTGAAATAGAAATTATTATTCTAGTGATTTTGAAACATTTTAATACCTCATAAAGACATAATAGTAATATTATCGTCAAAACACAACTGTTAAAAATCCCTGATAGAACAATAAAATGTGAACATACAGTGTCGAGCTAAACACATGGGTCTATCATATAATATGCAGTTATATATTATAAACAAAGTCATGTTTGTGAACTAAAAGCGCATGATTTTTGGCGCCTATTCATAATTTTTTACATTAGGATAAGAAGTAAGTTATTATATAAGTAATAATAGTTTATTATTTTCTACTTTTAATCAGTTCAAGTTTTTGATAAAAAGTTCTTTTTTTATTTTTTTTTGTAATTCTAAGTTACTAATTGATTCATGTATAATATTATTATATCTTTAGAACAGCTACCTGCCTACCTTATATAAAATATATATACATAAACTCAATACTAAAATTACCTTACGACGCAGAAACGTCTAAATGAAATAGTAGAAGATATCATAATGACCTAATAATGTTTACGTCTACAAGTAAAATTACAAACCTCTTTTGAGAATATACATAACGAACGTTTAAATTCCTTGTACTACATAATGATTCATACCTTGATAAGAACACAAAACGTTTCTCTTGAGATATAAATCAATAACTTTTGTGCATTTTATTTTATAACTCGTGGCAGTTATTGAGGTAAAAACCTTCGTGATACTAAACCGTTAGTCACATTCATTATTGTGGTATAAATTATACCCTTATACACAATTATGGTATAGTACAGAATACAACGGTTGTGTAGTGCGTGATCCGACAAACGAAAAATGTCTACGGCTTTTGACAATCTGTTGGCTAATGATATTGCACTGATTACATCTTTCTCATTAACATTTTGTTGATTAATGCCGTTGAATTATATCAACAAAATCACAAACTTACTGGGAATGAAATTGTCTCCTATTATTTCGCCAGTTGCGTAATTCATAATTGGATTTTAAAACTCATTTCGTGTCTCATAGACATTATAATGGCTATTAATTCTGCTCGGTTTTGTATAATAACGATTAATATCTTATAAAACTTTTTCTAATGTTTTACAATAGCAACTGTTATTGGTATATAACTGCTAATCTACTATTTTCTTTCCGTGCTAAGCTACTCACTAGCAGAAAAGGCAAATTATTCGAGATAGCTTAACTGGCCATTTATTTATATTTAACTTAGATGAGCATACATTTATATTTATATATACATTCTTTTTCCACCATACATGTGTGATAAATTTACATTATTAAAATGTAAAATAGATTTTCTCTTTACTAGCTCTCAAAATTAAACGCTAGCTAGATATGGTGTCTGTACTCATACAAAAAAAATATCAATAAAACTTTAAAACTCCCATCATTTATGAACGTTTTTTAACCTTTAGATGTTTGAGCTGTTTTGAAATTCCCAAAAGTTTTACTTCTTTTAGCAAATTATGTCTGAATTATGTTTAGAAATTTACACATCATATAACTTTTTTTTACTTATTAACTTTTAAAGAAACTGTTTCCTCATATCATCATCATCAGCCTATCGCAGTCCATTGCTGGACATAGGCCTCTCCCGTCGCACACCACTTTGATCGATTTTCCTCATATTACTGATTCTATTAAAACACTTACTTTTCAGTGTAACAAAGTTTTTATCTGAAATAGAATGGAACAATCTGTTATCTTTGAAAAAGGCGCATGAGATAGATCTCATGCGCCTTTTTCAAAGATAACAGAAGCTAAGCTTACGGTGGCACTTTAGACATACTATTTTTATTTCAAAGTCAAAATTTCTAAATCCATACCAGTCACGTTTAGTATAAATAATATTCTGAATCGTTTTAATAATATCCTAAATTACCTAATTGTATCTATTTAGCGAACTATTGAAATAAATTTTGTACCTATAGCTAAATGGTCGTAACCATGGAATGGCGCTTTTAAATAATGGGTTCGAGTGTTTCAAGAAAACACTGATGGGTTTACCTATATTATATTATTCTTAGAATACGTTAAGACCCTATATGTATATATAATAGGTACCTATGTACTTATTTTAGTGAAAATTGTGTAAATATGTAGTCATCGAATTGCTGGAACGTATAATTGTTTTTAAATGCACATACATGCTCATACAAGCTCAAGCCTGCTAAAATGATCTAAATATAAATGATAGTACACCTGTGAGAGACTGGTGCCCGAAATAGGTATAGGAATACCGATATATATATATATATATATGTGTGTGTGTGTGTTATTTTTTTTATTATTATTTTTTTTGAGGGGAAACTACAATTACGTATCATAGGGCTAAGATGTTGTGCGCCCCGTATGTCGGACTCGGTTTGGTTACTACGAGAGAAAACGAGGTGGTTTTATAGTCGGTATAGGTTACTACCTATACCGACTATAAAACCACCTCGTTTTCTCTGCCTTCTATTTCCCCATGGAGTCACCGTTAGGTATTTCATCACGGGGAGAGGAATTAGCAGCACAGCTGCTGTTTACTCTAGTTCTATGCTACCACTCCATCTAGCTCTCTCTTGTATTCGTAATTCTCTTAGCACTTCTGCCGCGTAGGTGTTAGTAGCGTTCCATGCCTCCTTTGTCTTCAGCATTGCAGAAGTTAAATTATCTGGTCGGATTCTACTTTGTAGTGTATTCTCCCACTTTTCACGGGCTACTTGGAATCGAGGACACACGAGAAATACATGCTCCGCGTCCTCGTGTATACCAGTACAGATGGGGCAGTCAGGGGAGTCATCGTGCTTGAACCGATGTAGCTATTCTCGGAAGCATCCATGTCCTGAGAGCATCTGGGTAAGGTAATAGGTGGTCTCTCCGTGTTTTGGGTTTATCCATTTTTTAACATCGGGTATTAGCGTCCTCGTGTATACCAGTACAGATGGGGCATTCAGGGGAGTCATCGTGCTTGAACCGATGTAGCTATTCTCGGAAGCATCCATGTCCTGAGAGCATCTGGGTAAGGTAATAGGTGGTCTCTCCGTGTTTTGGGTTTATCCATTTTTTAACATCGGGTATTAGCCTGTGAGTCCATCTCCATTTCGTTGAGGCATCCCATTGTACCTGCCATTTACGCAGACTTTTTTTCCTCTCTTTGTTCCTCAGTTCAGCTGGCGTTGAGTTGGAGTTTGCCTGCAGGACGTAGTAGAGAGATTTGCGTTCCTCAGTAAGTATTTCTACTGGTAGCATGCCCGCAATAACGCACACCGCGTCTTCGGAAACGGTACGGAACGCCGCAGCCACGCGGAGTGCGCTGAGCCTGTAGATAGACGCAATTTTATCCGAGAATCTAAGAGTAGTACGAGGACAGCCTATGCAGTATGGTGATCCGATGGCTACTGAGATGCTTCTGCATTATTGGGCCTCAGAAGTCGCATTTACCAATTAAACACTACAGCATGATTTTCTGTGAGAGGGTAGCACCCCTATGGAGCCGTAATATTCGCCCGGAAATTGGTTGTGCACTTAAAAATGAAACAATTAAGCATGAATCAACGTTCGTACATTGTAATAATATGCTTGAGTGCAGCATATGTCATGGCCGTTTTGTTGAAATTATACATAGTCATGGAAATAAACCAGAAAAGTAATAATAATGGAAATTGTCTTTTTTTAAGTAACCACTATTTTAATAAGTATTTTATTTCAAATTTATGAATTCACAGTGAGGAACTACAATGACTTTGTCATACATAAGAGATAGTGGACTGCAATAAGTTTTATTAATTTCTACAAACTATGGTCCGTCGAAAATAAAGAATCCATAAATAAATGGTATTCCAATAAATAGGTAAAATTTTATATTTTACGATCAACGTAGCTATTAAATAACATTTAATAGCGAATGCAGATAGTAAAATACTATTGAAAGCACAACTTGAATGACGTATATTTTAAACAATAGGTTCTAGCTATTTATTATTATTATTATTTATACTATATTCAATGAATAGTTTATATTATTATTAAATGATATTGCCGTTATATTGCCATCAATATTTAAAATGGTAATCAAATAACTTTTGTGTGGTATTGTATGGAAACAATTGGGTAGTTATAAACTCAATTGTTTCCACATTCAAATTTCACGTGAAAGTGACACAAACGTTATAAAATATCACTTACATGTACATTTTTCATTTTCTACTGAACTCATTAGGTATGCGCAATATTACCGACTCGAAATGACTTTACTCTGCCTGATGGAAAGCATGATAGAATCCAGGAGCAGAAGTCACCATCCTCATTGTGAGTGCAAACATCAAGACATATAAATATACAGGTAAATTACTGTAGAAGAAGAATATTAAAGTAGGCACTTAGTCACCTACTTCGTCTTATGTGACAATTTGTGAAAATTTTAATCATATTATGTAGGTAAAGCTGTAAAATACAGAATAAACGTTGCTGTTAAATTTTAATTATAAAAGTCCCCGGGTCATGTAATATACCTAATTTAAAAATTCTACGTTCTAACCAAATGTATCATCTAAAGGGACGACGAATCGGCTACTCAATGATCTAATCAAAAAGGGCTTTATTTATTTTCATAAATCATCCCTAAAGGAACGTAAAGAGGTTCCATCGTTTGTATAAAGAATCAACCTATTTGATTAAGAACCCGTACACATAAGGCACTTCTCGTATCAAAAATATTAAGAAAGTAATATGTCACCTTATAATTCAAACTTATCTTAGAATACATATAAATTCACTGTTATATACCCACATTCACATAAACTCACACCAAAAAAATTTGTGAGCCATATTATTATGAGGTAACTTCATTTTGCCAACTATAATTTAAATAATAATCATTTAGTAGGGGCAACCCATTGATCGTCACTCGGAACCTTATAGATTCGTCATGTCAGTTCATCCGTCCGACATCGACTTACCATTCAAACGGTTAGTGCTGGAAAGATGAAACTTTACATATAGATGTGTTTTTGTAACGTCGACAAAGTATTAAAATAAATTCACGAAAAATATTTTTATTTGGAGTACCGTATTGTGGGAGTGGGATGTTCTTTTTTTCTCGGTTCTATCTTGTATCGTTTCGTCATTAGATAGGTCTTTAAAAACCTTGAGGTGTTACTAAGTAGATTTTTTGATTTGGGGATCCGTTTTTGAGTTATTCAACTCTAGGGCATTCTTAACTTAGAACAAGCCGTTTAGCTTTTAGAGGGAGGGGCCCTCTAAAAGCTAAACGGCTGGATCGAAAAATATAAAAAAAAACAAGATGGTAGTCCATTTGCTGAACTTTAAAGGCTTAGAAACGTGAACCGTATTGGCTTAGATAACTTTGTTAGTTCAGGAGCTATAGAGACTTAACTTGTAAAAGACGCTTACTTGGAAATTTCGTACAAAAGTAATAATAATAATAAATAATAAATAAATAAATATTTCGGACATCTTACACACAACGTCATCTAGTCCCAAATTAAGCAGAGCTTGTGTTATGGGTACTAAACAACTGATATAAATACATAAACATACTTTTTTTTTTTGTAAATACATACATAATATACATAATACACCCAGACTCCGAAACAAATATTTGTGGATCACACAAATATTTGTGGTCCGACCCGGGAATCGAACCCGAGACCTATTGATCAGCAGCCGCATACCCCAACCACTAGACCAACAATAATAATAATGAAATAGTAAGTAAACATAATTAAATATGTATATATATATACATATTATGCCATTATGAGTGACAACGGAACCCTATTCTATGCGTGGCCTGACACGCACTTAACCGATTTTTTTAAATAATTTGAGAATTCGATGCGAACGGAAAAGTTGGAAAGACAACGGTCGACAAAGCACATTGAAGAATCGTGTAGAGTGAGTAATAGCAACTATATTTTATTTTTACATTGACTTAATCGATGATGATTTTTCCATCTCTACGACAAAAATTATGCAGATCCGTTTAGTCATTCTTACGTGATTGAATAACAAACAACTTAGCAAACAGTAACTGAGTCTCGTGGTGTCACATGCGCTTATCATTGTAAATCGCGAGTAACAAAAAAAAGCCTAAATTACTCCTTATGTCACCAGCCTTCTGTAAGTAAGAGCTTCGTCAAAACCGCCAGAGAACCTAGAACAAACAGAGAGATGGACAAAAAAATAACAATACTGCTTTTTTTTATAAAATAACTGTTAAAACTTACTAAAAAACTGTTAAATTGAAGTGTACATACAGATACTTCATTTTCATTTATTTGTATAGAAGAATTCAGTTTGAATATTAATATAGATTTATTTACCTCAACCTTCCTCCAATAAACTAAATATTAAATCGTCAAACGTCATAATATTCTGTCTAAAATAAACAGCCATTCTGTCAATTCATTGTTTCTCATTGAGCCTTTGAGTAGGGTTCAAGGCGTCTTACAATAGGAATAAATATGAGTTTCAATTAGATTTACAAACATTGGAAGGTGGTATAATAATTGTAAAGTTTACCTATTTATACTGTTTATACTGTAGATTTTATGTTAAAGACGAACTAACTCTGAAATTGTAATGGAACAATTCTTTTGCCGATGGTTTATTTATTTAAACTCATTTAACCTACAGTTTAACATTTAAAGGTCTTTAACATTAGTCAAGAGGTTTCTTAACTTCAATTCGCTGTCACAAGCACTGGCCTCCTAACATTGTATGCTGCGATCGAATTCGTTTAACACGTGACTGGACACTGGCGGTAGTTTAATAGCCTCGTATATGTAAAGGACAGGCGCGGTCTACGTCCAACCAATTTGCAATAAAACAATATGGCGCGCCGCCCCAGCACACCCCGGCTTGTGGCCGAGCAACCTGCCAGTCTCCTGTTGTATTTTATATTTATCCGCACCACGGACCCATTAGCCGCCATCTCTTTGTGTCACATTATAGATCTTACGTTCTTTTTCTGAGTACAAATTAATCCCTATATGGAGTCCATTACTTCTTTTACATTTTTGTACGTAAGACTCGTTACAAGACCCTCTGAATAAAGTAACGTAAACTGATTAACATGCAACGCAGAGAAATCGGATTAAAATAACTTTTAATGAACCTCTATCCTTTAATATTCATGGAAAAGTAGGTACCTACTTAATAAATGAGGACTCGGTTCAGTATTAATTATTACTTTCTTGCTTACTTTTCTTCTCGTATATTTGAGTTGCTGAAAAATATATTCTGAAATGGATATTATTGAATTACAAATCATTTATTTTTAAGCATATATTTATGACTATCTGAGTCCCAATGTGTACTCGCGGTTAGTGTTGTAAATCGCGAGTAAAGACGCGGAACAAAGCTAGTTTACGTATATTATACATATATGTTTATGTTTCTTTGTATGTCCTAATTATGTATGTCTATAAATATCAAATGCATAGCACAATCGCACCGTCACACTTATGCAGTAATTCAGTATTAAATAGACAAATGCATACGGGGATGTTCGTGTGAAGGTTTCGGTTGGTTTGAACTTTAGATGAAGTTTAGATGTATTTGTGCCACTATGTGGCTTTTTGTTCTATGTGTACTTGTTTTATATGTTTGATTTTTTCTAATTTAGATTAGCTGGACTGAAGCCTGGTTGCGATGTTGACCTTTTTCTATAGTATATCTGTAAACTATTATTACCTAGTTTGAATGGGATTTATGTTTGTTTGCTTGTATGTATGTAGTGAATATTATCTATGTATATAAGTGCCTATATGACACTCTTTCAGTGTCTTGTATATCTCTGTATTTATGACATTTAAGGGCCGCTTGTTATGCTTGATTCACTTTAGGGCCTAGTTCAATACAAGTGTCAGACTTCAGTTGACATTTGCTGAAGTTGGACATGTTTTGACACGTTCATCAGGCAATCATCGATTGGTTGTTTATTTTAAAGTGTATTAGATTTACATGTGATGTTAAGTCTTATCGTGTATGTGTCAAAATAAAGTCCCGTCGAAATCGTTCCAGCCGTTCCAGAGATTATCTGGAATAAACAAACAGACAGACAAAATAATAAAAAAACAATTTTGTAGTAAGTGCCGCATATATTTTTATATGCATTAAGTAAAAAACTGTTCACTTGATATTACATACAGAGATACTCTAATTTCATTATTATGTTATTTCTACTTTAGTTATGTATAGGTTTAAATGTAGGTATTATAGAATAAACATAAAGAAACAAAAACTTTCACTTCGAATGAATAAAAATTCTTCTCAAAACATATCGTAGTTTTACTTTGTATGTATTTCTAATGTGAGTGAATATGTAATACATTTTTGTTGAATATCCGAGGAACGTTTCAAGAATAGGCTGAGCCCTCTTATCTTCAACTTGAACACCGAAAATTCTGTTAAGAAGACGTCATGTTTGTCGAGCAATCCTTTTTGAAATTCAATTTCCCGACTATATTTAAGCTGTCAGTGTACTACCAGGATTTGCATACATGTTTTTCTACTTATTTAAACTACTCCGATATAAAGTATAGAATGAGGTACTTCACTAAGCTTTTGACAATGGTAATATTGAAGTTCATGTAAGTTTGAGTTACATAATAAAGGATTTTAATTAGAAATTAGGTAAAGAGGTTTTAGTTTCTATTATTTCGTATTTTTGTTTGACGGGTTATTTTGTATTAAGATTTGAAATCAAATCTTACATACTGCGTATCTCTACCTATGCTGTTAAAAGATGTGATGTTAACCTTAGATGATATGATGTTAAAGGCTTAGGAGTATTTTTCAGGCCAGGACCTCTATAAACGATAGAAATGGATCTAGAGGTGCCTTATGACGTCAACAGTTCGGACTAATTGAGCGAGTTAACACGTGGTGACCGCGTTTCTGATGGCATGCCAGTTTAATACCAGTCACGCTATGTGTCGCATGCTACGTAATATACAAGTATACGTACTTTTTATTTAGACTTAATATATTTCCTTAATTTATACAAAAAAAAATTACTTTTTTTTATTATACTTCCTACTACAAATATATAATAATGTTTTTGAAAGGAATATCCAACGATAATTAGGCCGAGGTCTATTGATCGGGTTTAATGATCGTCGGTCCAATAATGCAGAAGCACCTCACTAGACCGCCATAGTGTGGTTTACCATGCTGCATTGTCTAACTGCAATGAGTATGGTGACCCCTACAATTGAATTCTACTCATGGTTTCGATCAGGCAGAGTTGAGTCACTTTTGCAAGCTCACACATATACAGGCTTAATAAAAGGTAGACCAAAAGTTCGCTTAAATATGAATCGGTATCTGCGACGAGCAACGACGGCGGGGTGGGGCGGAGGGGCTACAAAGCGCAAAACCGGCCAATGGGAATTCAGTACCATGGTTAGTTATGAGTTTATGGCTTTTGTGTACGCGTTTTGTATACACGAGTATTACCGCAACAACGATTCTTTTACTCTAGTGAACGACAACATTTAATGAAACAGTTGTGAGGCCGTCATCGAAAATTTTCCCTCCAGGTTGCAGCAGTGTCAAAATAGTCAAGGATCACATAATCAAATAAGATCCCCATTTGTGTACTTTATTAAAAAATAAACAGTTTTCATCTCACAAAACTAATTTCTTTTAAATAATCATTCAAAATATGAACGAACTTTTGGTCCACCCTGAATATATTTAGAAAATCCTAAATAAGCACACTATGGTGCATCATAAAAACTACACTCTATTTTGATATTCAAAATAACAGTTCAACACCTGAAATCTGTACCAAATTTCATTTCTAAAGGCAATACACACATGATTCTTTATCACTGACATAAAAATCTGGGAGAGTGGAATTTTTCATTTAGTCTGAACTAATATAATATACGTACAATCTCGTACACAAAAAGGTTTGTTACTGTTGCTTAGTCCTCGTAGTTTGTATAGTTTTAATAATATGTTATTTATTACATACCATAGCAACTTTCTTCGTCACAATTTTGATAAAATTTGACTGCACGGTTCGCCTGGTGGTTTAAGCGGTTTCCAAGTCGTTTTCTACTGCGCCAAATGTTGTATACTCATTGAATATTCACATAATATATTGACTTAGTTTTCTATTTTTTAAATATATGTATCGGCCTTATAGTCCTGCGAAATTTACAATATTAACTTGTGTCAAAATAATAATAATTGTTGTTAATCGCGGGTAACATCATGAAGCGAAGATAGTCTAAACAAAATAGACTAAGTGACTCCTTATTTTTTCAGCTATCTACCGATGAAAGTCCCATCACAATCGGTAATGGCGTTTTAGAGATTAGTAGGAACAGAGAATATTTTTTAAAATTATTTATTTTGGTGAATGTCTTCTATATATTTTCATAATTATGCAGTTAGAAAAACAGATACTAAAATTTTATATTTTTCCCTTATATAAATAACATAAGGGAAAAATATAAAGAAGCTAACAGCTTTTGTTTTTGTTTAAATAGCCCAGCATAATTAAACTTACTGACCGACAATCGGCAGTTAAACTTGTTGCGGTGAGGAAATAGAGTGGATTTACTATGACATTATTTGGTTTTGAGCATCAATCCGCTAAATAGAATTCGTCAGTTCCAACCGTATTGTATTTGTGGTTATTATAAATAATGAATTACAAAATCGAATAATTATAATAAATTGTACATATATAATCCCTCTAAAATAAAGTAAGGGAAAATTTGAGAATAATACCAAAATTACTAAACTGATAGTGTAGTGCCTGAGAAAGGACGTAGTCTACTTTAAGTACATGGTACAAGTACAAGGCATGATTTTTTTGTTCTACATTTTATGCTCTAGAATAGGGTGTTAGTAATTTGTCTTTTGAATCACTGACTGCACTGCACTAGGTAATATATTCTGTGTTGTGATTGACAAATGTTCATGAAGTGGACAGAAACTACAACCACACTCAAAACCACAATTTGTGGATCACACATAGTGTTGTCCCATGAGGAGATCGAACTCGTAGCACTAAGCGCATTACGATGCGGAGAGGTGATGACTTATTTTATAATGTTTCAAGCTGGACGTATTTGTTAAAAACATTAAGATTGTTCGATGGTAATACTTTGTTTTGAACACGTGATTTAGCGTTGCGATGGCAGATGAATTTTTCCACAAAATTGACTAATTGATTTCGTTTTGTTTCAGATTTACACTACCAACCCAGACCCCCCGCTGCTGAGGGTAAGTAAATCATGATAATCTTTTTTATCAAAATTTAACTAAATGTTTTTTTTTATACATAACAAAAGTGAGGCATAATAATAGTATTAACTTTTTTGTACATCAGATAAATTTCAATAAGAACATAGAAGTAGGTACATGCGTAGGCTCAAGTGACTGGCTAAACGCTCGAAAGCAGTCTCTTACAGACAACCATGAATAACATAATTATGAATTAATCAATCAACTGAAAACTTTAATTTGACCAAGAACGTATCGTAACGTTGATACGTATCAGGAGCTGGGTGCGAGAAGCCTTTAATCGAAGCCCAGAGTGGTGTGCAACGGGAGAAGCCTATGTCCAGTAGTGGACTGCGATAGGATGATGATGATGATGTGTCATCTATCGTGACAATAATCTAATAATAATAATAGTGTTTTATACTATGAAAAGCTGACGCATAAATTACCATCAATCCTTTTATATCAGAAGATAATAACATTTGTAGAAATAGTGTTTTCTGCGTTTTAACTTCAATTAGGTCCTGAATCAATGTGAACCTTTTTGATACAGGCCCTTTTCTATTTAACAGCCTCGGTGGCGCAGTGGTAGTACATGTGACTGCTATGCTTGAGGTTTCTGGTTCAAGGTCTGGTTGGGAACAACTGCTTGTATGGTCTACACATATTTTATACAGTGTTTTCTATGTATTATGTGTTTACAGAAAAAAGGATTTAAATATTCTATCAGTCAATCATGTTTGAAGCTAGACGGCTTTGAGTGTTTCATGTCCAAAATACTCATTTATTTATACTAAATTAAACTGTTCATTCCATTCATTCAAATATAAAAACATTCGAGCCGCAGAGCTGTAACTTTTAGTTAATAAAGTCGACTTAAAAAATCTGTTTTTGAAACCCTTCTCAAACACTTTTCAGAGAAATTAACATGCGTTTAACTCTAGCGTTGTTAGTGTGCTACCACAAATTCATGTTCATTCGTTGCCATACTGACCGCCAGCGAGCCACATAATGAATGCCGTTTTACTCGTACTAGGGAATGAAAGGATGAATGAGGGCATGGCATCATTAACTTTGTACTCAGTAATCCGATTTTCATCTTTTCCATTGCCTGTGATTCAATATTCCTATATTAATAAGAGATAATATACATAAATCTTCAGTCAGAATAGAATGGAAATAGATGTGTGGCATTAATGAGAAATCTCTCTAAATAAAGCAAACCGTACTTTTAAAAATAAAAAAATTCCATTCGAATATTACATTTTATACTTTTGATTACAACACTACTTAAAATAACTACAAGAGTGTTGTTAATTTTTCTAAGTGATTTCTATTAAAAATGTATAACATGAATAAAAACTTGTGATATAAAGAAAATAATAAAGTTGTACTACTTAAAGGGCATTTTTAGTTAAAATACGGCGTCTTAGGACACTTAGTACAAAATTTACGTAATAGTAAGTAAACATACAGCCTCCAACCCGCACTTGGCCAGTGTGGGGACACATGGCCTCAACCCTCTCCTGAGAAGAGACCCAAACCCAGCAGTGGGACATTATGGGGATAATGAAGTAAACATAATAGTTATATTATGTTGGAATCGATTCTAAATCCACGTGACATTATGAATGACCACGGAAATCTATTCTATGCGTGGCCTGACACGCACTTGGCCGAATTTTAAAACAAAAAAACACCTAGTGATGTATTCAAATTTACAAAGTCAAAGGGGTGTTCTTAATGTAACGAAATTTTATTAAGTTCCTTTAATAATTATATATTAGTAGGTAGGACATATTCTGGTACGTTTTCAAAGCTTATCTGAAGTCTACAATACACACGTGAAGGTACACTGTGCAAGTGACATGCCAACTACGTCGGTGTCGCGAGCCAACAAAATTGCTTTGTCTCCCTGATTTTAGGAGAGCGCGTCCCGAATTATGTGGGCGAGAATGAACACCTACATTTCGTTATATTTTATTTTCTGTTTATTCCTCTTAACAACTGTAGACTGTAACATATTGTTTAAACGGTTAAATATATTACATGAACAATACGATATGTGAAGTAAAAAGCGATCTAACGAATCAATCATTCCATGTTTTCTTCATTGACACGATAACTGTTATATATTACAGTTATGTATGTACATTGCAAGATCTTGTAATCGAATATAAAAGTAGATGAGTAAAACGTATTTATAAAGAGATAATACAGATAATTTAAACAGCTTACGTGCCTGAAAAAGCGTCGCGGTGAATTTCCTAATTTTCTCCCATTCACGTAGCATCCGCCATCATTTTTATCTCGCCTCCCTGTCTCCATTTATCTCGGGCTTCTTCAACAACGAATCGTCTTCTAACATTTTGTTTGTTTCTTATAAAATTGTTATTTCCGACTACTTTTTTTTCTTTAAACGGATTCGTCTGCAACCTTTATATGAATAGCAAGGAAATGAGTTTGTGGCTGAATACTTGACCTTTTTCAGAATCGTAAAGATGGGTATAATAATAAACGAATTTGTCACTTGCTAAGTTAAATGCCTCATCAACTATAAAAGTCACAAAACGTACTCAAGTGTACAAAACGCCGTGGTTCCATGAACTAAGTATAACTATTGTTAGTAGGTAGTGTATTGTTAGTACGGATAAAATAAAATGGAGGAATTTTATACACACTGACAATTTCAGTCAATCTTTCAATCATGGGAATAACATCGTGCTGAAATAAGTATCATTCAGTGTTAAGCAAACAATTTCATATATCAATTAAAATCGATTTAATTGTATTTATTTATTTTAATTACAGTGTGTAATAGTACTGTGTTAAACATAATACAGTTGTTAAACATAATTCAAACTTTTGAAAATGTTCTTAAAAACGTTAAATACTTTAAACATGTACATTTAAATAAACAGGTATTAAAGTTTATTTATGTACATAAAACTTCTATATCTTCTTCTTGGCCTTATTCCCAATATTATTTGTGGTCGGTTACTAGTTCAACGGGTTTTACCTGAATATCAGTTTTTCCACGGACAGACTGCCATTGGACCTCCGCAACCCCACGGAAGAACTGAAATTCGAAGGTTGAACTAGTTGTCAGTAAATTTGAGGGAACTGACTTCCCAATGTCGATTGCCATAGATGTTCATGACAACCGGGACCGACGGCTTTACCTGCTCTCCGATGCACGGGCATGAACACCGCCAAACTTCCAAACTCCGGGCTGTTATTAGGAATTTCCTAAGAAAATCCCAAAAACACTTTTTGGCCCGTCTCGGGATTTGAACCCGAGACCTCTTGCTTAGCAGTCGCATACGCTATCCACTAGACCAACGAGGCAGTTAAAAAAACTTCCATATATATACTACTATATAGGTATACAATTAAATTCTAACTTATAATTAATTCGCTTCAATTTATTTCTTCTTCAATAAAGTTATTATAATTATTTGTCATCTTGTGAGGACCAAATTATTAATAAATTTTAGTTAAAGGTTAGTTTCGTACTCCGAGTTCATTTGATAGGACTAGAACGAGTTAAGTCCATAACACATACGCTTAACATTGTGCTTAGAATATTAAACTCTCAACGAGTAGGTAACGTCAATGTGATAATATCAATTTATTCAGTGGTCGGCTCGCTCAGAGCTTTAAAGATTTAGGAGCGCTTACACAAGCCTGTTGACCAAGTGTTCAGTGGTGTAACTCTATTGATACCTTTATTAAATACTGTATTAACTACTGTATACAGTTTTAATTTCTTGGTAAAAAAAAATATTCTAAGGACATTTCTATAAGATTTTAGTTTAGTTTTACTTTTTGAACATTAGTTTATAGATACATGTCGATTTTAATTACGTGTGAAAACGAAAAATAACCGTTATGTTAAAGTATTTAGATAGCATTATTAAATAATAAGGAGCTTACTGCTTTTATTAATGAGTTTCTCATCAGATTTATTATGGGTGAAATATCAAAATAAACAACTGCAGTGTTTGAATATTTTACCCAACATTTTAATTCATCCATTTTCTAAATGCCTCCGTACGTAGGATCATCGCCTTAACATTATAAACCGTTTAATGGCACTGAATAGGTGTCAAAGTTGCCGTGTCACTCTTTAAATAAGAGATGGCTTACATCGTAATATACAGATGAAAAGATTATAATTTCTCTTATAACAACGGCATAAATAAAACCAATAAACCTTAGAGATAAAGTTTTACAAGGTCGTCATTTAACATCAATTAAGGTTCAACATCTGTCTTTACAAACAATTAAAATAAGGATTACGACTAGTAAATGTAAACGCTGTACAAAGTTTAATATTGAGAAGAACATTTGGAATTGATACTTTGTAGAGCGACACTGAGTTCAGCAAGATCGGGCCGGCTAGATCGGGACACTACTTACAGAAGACCAATATATTTAAAATAACAGCATTCATGCTTGTATATGAGCGTGGCCGGAGGTCCATTGTTACAGAGGCATCTCTATATGCCGCCATAGTGTGGATCACCACACTGATTGGTCTGGATTCGAAAAAAGCATCGTGACTCACTCTGGAATTCTACTCCTGCTTTCCATCACACAGAGTAGTCAATTTGGCAGACTCATATAAAAAATAGCCTTATTGTGAGTTTACGTTGAGCATCATCTGTTTAGAATTTTAACAAGACGATCGAAATTGGTGCTTTTCAAAATCTACGCTAACATACTAATTTGGAAGAAAGGAAACTGGTATTTTTTATAGTTCATCTTTATAATTTAGTCACGCTTTGACTCCCCAGGTAGAAAATTGGAAATTGTGTCATCTATAGCGGAGTTGGTAAAGAATTATATCTTCTTGAAAGAATTCGCCGGTGACTGCCGACGACGGAATATCAGTTTTATTAGCGCTATTCACGGTTGGTACCCCCGTCGTACCTTAATCAATTCCGTCACTTTTCGAATGTGTAATGATTCACTCTCATACGTTTGATTTTTCTAATAGAGATATTTTAGATTCGCAGCAACTTAAAAAAATGTGCAATTGGAGTGTTAAATGAGTTTTTAGCATTATATTTTTTTATCAGATGTCAGTACAGTTATGCGTGTATTGTACTTAATCGACCTTTGCAATTTTACTGCGTCTTAATTTTTTTCCGTATTCGTAACATTTTTATTGAAATTGGGCCCCTGTTGATCTTAGCGACACGTACGCACAGCCTCGATAGAAGGGTTACCTAACAATAAGATTGTTTTTAATTTGAATCAGGAGTTCCTAGGGTTACCCGGAAAATACAAAATTTATCTCTTTACAATGTTATATGCTAAATAAGATCTGATTTTTCAGAAGCATGTGAAAAAACATTTTGCCGTTGGGGAGCGGAGTGTGTGTCTCTTGGGGACGGACGCGCCCACTGCGCCTGTCCTGCTACTTGCCCCATCGCTCCAGCTCCGGTATGCTCGACTGCGGGGCGCACTTACCGAAACCATTGCTACTTACGTAAGGAAGCCTGCGAACGGCGACTGAACCTACGCATCAAACATGAGGGTGAATGTGGTAAGACTCACTTCAGCATTTAACGTTATTTGTTTGATGTTGATTAAAATGCTACTCGGCTTAAAGATACACTTCAGTTTCGTAACGGAGGTGTTATCCAAAATAACATCAAAACAGTGTATTTATTAATTTAATCAAGTATTGTTGCGTCATTCAGGTTCGTAAATGACTTTTAATTATTTTTTACAATGAAAAATCAACGTTTGTTCAAAGTTGTACGTTAACCATCATTAAGGGTATCGATTTCCATACAAAATGGGTACGAGGGTAACCTCACCTTCCAGGTTAGTGGAAGGGCTACATGACAATATTATGTAGAGCTTGTTATGAAATTAAGTATCATATAATACTATGCATGGGAATTTTAAATTGAAATTAATCTTATACATTATTAAATTAATTAAACAAAGCATAAAAGTTAATATTTTTTAAACTATTGTAAGTGTATTCAAAAAATATAAAACTTGTTCACACAAGTACACAATTCATAAATACATACATTCATAACTACCTTGGTGGCTTAGTGGTACCTTAAACGACACCTGTCCTTGAGATCTCGGGTTCAAATCCTGGGATTCAATTTATTTTGGAGTTTGATTGTTCTCTGTGTATATTAAGTATCTAAAGTGAAACTCAATTTACCAGATTAATTATTGTCGTTTAACATCCGGATAATCGAAAATCCGGATAGTTAAATGTATCAAGATAATTGGGTTTTGTGCTTATGTATTAGAAAACTAATGTTATGTGTGTAACCTCTTTTGTTAGAAGGGTCACTCACCGGACAGCCCGCGGTAGTTCGCACAAGAATCAGGGCGCCTTTGTCTGCAGAGGATTGATATGTGTGTGTGCCCTGCCGATGCCCCAGGAAATCAAGAAAACTCTTTCTCAGTTTCACAGATATATATTTTACACATAGGCCCTTATACAGAGTTGTACTAATCTTAGTTCTACAAGTAATAAATTAAGTGGGTTAACAAACAAAATATAAGTTCTAATTCTCCTAGTCACCGTCGTGTTTGGACTGGAACCAGGGGTAGATCCCTGGGTGCAGACTTCTCTCCCGGATGTGTTGGATTCACAAGGGCCGTCTTTCGGAGATGCTCACCAGAAAAAAAAAGTATCAAAAATGGTATTGTTATCAAATGACAATTCAGTAGCCCTCTTTGTGACACAGTAACTGCTTAAGGTATGTTCGGCGCTTTATGGCCACCACCACTGGCACTCGCCTGTATCTGGCAGTGGAGTTTCAAATGAGAAGAGGGGCTTTTCTTGCAATATCCAGGTACTCCTGGCGAGGGTAGTAAAAAAACTATACCAAGCGAAGCGACCCACAAGTTGCGGGCACTATATAAAAATCAATCTTCACAAGTAACTAACAACAGCAAAACTTAGTTCAAGATATAACACAATAAGAGAAAAAAAATTTCTATGAGTGAGACCGGCTTTATATATCCTATTTCAAGGTCTATAGGATATAACGAACCTACCCCCTTACAAAACAAGATAAACATCACGCCATTTTCAGAGACAACTAGAATAAAAAAACTATTTAATACATAGTCTATGATTAAAATCGATTTGAACCCGACATGAGCGCCACCCAGTGCCTAGTTGGAGAAAACAGGACTCTTTGCGGGAGATAATAGGCGATGGAGTAATCAATGTTGCCCAAAGATGGCGCTAATAGCAAGATCGTTTCTGTGGGATTAATTAATTTTGTGTTATTCTAACAAAGCAAAAAAAGTGTGTTACAGTACCCCCTCCCCCGTGAAATTTCCTGAGCAGGGGGCGAAGGAAATTAAAATACTAAAACAACAAAGTTAACTTCTAAGAGAGAGTTGATCGCATTGACTGAGAACAACATACTAACCATACGGGACAAATCTAAAATTTGCTAAACAAATAAGATAAGTTAACTAACATACCAAGTCGCTGCAAGCTATACACGTATGTGGATAACGTGTAGAAAGGTATGAGCTAAAAAGGAAACGCACGATGTGCAATGTCACACTTCATGGTCAGATATAAGATTTAAATACAGAACTGATACAACGTGGAGCAGGAACAGAGAGTGGCTCCTCTTCACTGTACTTCACAATGTCCTTGATATGATAAGCTCCCAGACTCTTACCATCCAGATCTGATAATTCATAGACCAAGGGCGAGCGTTTTGCCGATACTATGCATTTCAAAAATTTAGGGGCTAACTTAGATGTAAAATTCTTATCCTTATTGGACAAGAAGTGAGTTCTCTTATAGACCAACTGTCCCACCTTCAATTCCATTGGTCTTTTCCTGAGGTTGTAGTACTTTTCGTTACGCCGGTGAGCGACACCTAAGTGTTTGCTCACCTGGTCGTAAATACGATGAAGTTCCTTCAACCTCTCGCCAAACGACACAGGACTGTCAACAGAAACAGAGTCGGGATGAGCAGAGATCTCCTCCTGTCTATAAAGATCGCCATCTCCTATAAATTCCCTTCCATGGACCAGAAAATATGGACTAAAGCGAGTAGCTTCGCTGACTGCCGTGTTCAAGGCACACTGCAGTTCTGCAAGGTTCTCATCCCACTTCCTGTGATGAGTCTTTACGTAGCAGGAAATCCCCTGCACCACGTTACGAATGGCTCGCTCTGCCTGGTTAGTCTGCGGGTGATACCTGGGGTTATAGTAGACATTAGGCACGTTATATTTGACCAACAAGTCCTTGAAGGGTTTGCTAACAAACTGAGGGCCATTGTCCATATAGATTGTTTTGCAGACACCATGTACTAGGAAAACATTCTTCTCGATGAATCTCGCAACAGCTATGCCTGTAGCAGTCCGTATAGGATACAACATGACATATTTACTGAAGTAGTCTGAGACCACGATTAAATGTATGTTTCCCTTGCTAGAGGTAGGGAATGGGCCCAAAAGGTCACAAGAGATGGCTTCGAAAGGTTTCGACACCCGTTTTGGATTTCCCATGAGACCAGGACGGGCAGTGTTCACAGGTTTATACTGCTTACAAATTTCACACTTGCCCACGTATTCCTTAACGCTTTGATACATCTTAGGCCAGTAGTAGTTGAGAGCCAGTCGTTTGTGGGTCTTCCAAACGCCTCCATGGGCACTCATGACATGGTCATGGTACTTGGTGAGCAGGGATGCTCTATCCTCTTGAGGTACCACTAGTTTCCAACTGAAATCAGATGTCAAGGAAAATTTATTTCTTGACAACCTATATAGTGCACCATTACGAATGTCGAAGTTCGGTAATTTTCGTGGGTTTTTTAACACACTGTTAAAAGTATGGAGATACCAAGAGTCTTTGGTGTCACTGGTATGCAATGCACCAATCTGTATTCGAGACAGAGCATCGGGAACAACATGATCCTTACCGTTCCTATGCTCTATGTCGAAGTCAAACTGACTCAACCTCATGCTCCAGCGGGCGAGACGACCAGTCGGATTCTTTAACTTGTGAAACCACAATAATGAAGCGTGGTCCGTGACTACGGTGCATTTCTGACCTTCCACGTATTGTCTGAACTGTTCTAATGCAAAGATCACAGCTAGCAGCTCACGTTCAGTGGTGCTGTAGTTGACCTCGCTCTTGTTAAGAGAACGACTGCAATACGCGACCGGGTGTTCGACACCCTCATGTGTCTGTGTGAGGACCGCCGCCACCGAGTAGGAGGATGCGTCACTAAGAATCCTGAACGGTAAAGAATAATTAGGCATTTTCAAAATAGGAGCAGAGACCAAAGCGGACTTCAAGAGGTTGAAAGACTCTTCCGCTTCGGGTGTCCACATGAAAGAAACATTTTTAGAAGTTAATTTGCATAAAGGTCTGCTAATCTTAGAGAAGTTGTTGATGAAACGTCGGTACCACCCAGCCATGCCCAGGAAACGCTTCACCTCCTTAGGATTGGAAGGAGTGGGATAGTTGAGAATAACATCAACTTTACCCGGGTCAGTCCGAAGGCCGTGTCTATCAACAAAGTACCCGAGGTATTTTAATTCGCTTCGGCAGAAACGGGATTTTTTCATGTTGATCGTGAGGCCGGCCTCTCCGAGGCGCTGATGGACTCTATGTAGGAGATCCACATGCTCCTCAAAGGTGTTGGACACAACGATGATGTCGTCTTGAAAGGCGAAGACTCTGTTGTCAAACTCTGGGCCAAATAGACGGTCCATGAGGCGCTGCATTGAAGCAGAAGCTCCGACGAGCCCGAAACACATAACATTGAACTGAAACAAACCCCGTCTAGGGACAGTAAAAGCAGTCTTCTCAGCAGATTGTGGTGAGTCAAAAGGGATCTGCCAATAAGCAGCACTTAGATCTATAGATGATAGATATTTGGCATTATTGAGATGGTCTAGGATTTGATTTATGTAGGGTAAGGGATATGCATCACTTTTTGACACGGAATTCAGCTTCCTAGAATCAAGACAGAGTCTTAGGTCACCATTCGCTTTCTCCACCATCACCACTGGCGAGTTCCACGCAGACTGAGAAGGGGATACTACTCCCATCTCCAACATCCGGTCCAGTTCTTCTTCCAGGGCTTTCTGTTTACAGGGAGAGAGCGGATAGTACCGTTGCTTGATTGGTTTGCTGTCACCCGTATCAATGACATGGTGCACAAGAGATGTACGGCCTAGACCTACTTTATCAGTATTGATCGTTTCGAATTTGTCAATAATGTTGTTTATAATCCGCTTTTGATCAGCCGACAAGTTGTCGTAATCCTCCAGACCATGGTTAAGCGCCAGTGATTCCACAGGACTACAATCACTAAAGTGGGATAGATTGACATCCCGAGTGGTCAATCTATTTCCCAAATGAAATTGTTGCCAGAAGTCAACGCCAAATATCATGGCGGTAGTAATATCTGGGACAACATAGAATTTAATAACTCTGACAACAGAATTATATTCAACAGGAAGTGAGATACAGCCCATACACGACAGACTAGAGCCGTCGGCTGTAGATAAACTTAAGGTGGGGCTGATGCCTTCTAGCTCAAACCCTAGTTCCAAAAAGATGCGGTGCGAACCCTTGCCTAACACAGAGCAGGCCGCACCTGAATCTAGTAAGCCCAGAACATTTAAGTTTAGGACCTTTACCACTAAATACGGTCTAATATCATTATCCCGTTTATTAAACAGGACCTTACCAGAGTAATTACCAGACAGAGAAGGAACGGACAGACCGACTGGTAGGCTCCTTGCAAGGCCCTGACTTACTCGTTTTTTGGCGAGACGTTACATCGGGGACAATCCGGGATTCTGACACCTCTTCGACCACACCGGAAGCACACCACCTCTCTCGACTGCGTGCAGCGTGCAGCAAGATGGCTGCAATCTCCGCAGCGAAAGCACTTGGGTTCGCTTGAGGTGGAGGGACCGGACACCGCAGACACCTGTCGAAAAGATTTATGAGAGGATTTATTCTTTGTGATATGTAAGTCTGAGGTTATCTTCATTTTGTCCAAAGCTGGTTCGACAAATGCCTCAGCCCTAGTACGAGCAAGTTCAAGGCGCCTCCCCAATCGCTTCAGATCGAGGATGGACCTAACGTCATGAAGAGCTAATTCTTTCATGTAATCTGGTCTAATGTTGTGCATAAGAATGTCCAGCTGTTCCTCACTAGGCATCTTGCACGAGAGTCTAGAGAACATGGCCTGCATCGTAGAGATGAAGTTTCCCAAAGTCTCAGATCGGGCCTGTGTACGCTGTCTTATTTCCCTGCGGAGGCGATAATCATAGTCAGGAAGATCGAAGTTCTCCCTCAACTCTTCCAACATGTGTTCATAAGAAGTGAACTCGCCCTTGTTGGTGCGGAACCAAGACAAAGCCGGACCCTCCAACAGGTCGGAGAAAGCCATGAGAATTTTTTCTTTTGTGACCTCCCGAGCGCACCTAAGCTCCTCCAGTCTCTCAATGAAAACCCGTACACATGAGGAGCCATCAAATTTTAAATTGAAAGAGTTCAGGTTAACTGGTTTATCCCTGACCACCAAGGTTGGGGCTGAGTGGGCAAACGTAGCCTCGGGTGACATCGAACAAACCCCCTCCAGCTCTGCTGGGGTGTGGTGCTCCCCGTCACCAGGGGCAAGAGCTGCCTCCTTCTCCGAACCATCGGAGTCAGATTCAGACTCCGCCTCAGACACAGACAGAATTTTAACTAGCCGGGCCCGTATACCAATCAATTCGGGGCAGTCTAAACCACTCCTTGCTAACCTAGCCAGAAGATAGTTAGCCCTCAATGTTACCTTGTGGCGACTAGACTTATTTGAAAGGAAATCACCTGAGGAAAGAGCTCCTTCAAGTTCTTGAACCTTGGGCTCGCAGTGTGACAGCTCCGAAGCGGCAGAGGCAGAGACAGAGGCGCTGGCTTTAATGCTGCCGCGCCGGAGAAGCCGCAAAGCAGTGCGCAGCTCACTCCTCAAGCTAGTTACTGTGTCATCCGGATTCGCTGAAATCCCCACGGCAGACAATTCGTTAATAAGTTCATCCTTTCTAAGGTAATTAATGCACTTGATTAAATGGGCCATTAAGTTATTCAGAAAAAAAAATCAAAGTTCAAAGTTAAGATTCAAAGTTACGATTCAAAGTTATGATACAAAGTTAAGACTTAGAGTCTAAGGTTAAATAGTGTTATAAACACAACCAAAGCCTACAAAAGAATAGCTAGGTTGGTTTCAACTATATACACTAAATCATACACAAAATCGTTTAAACTATAATTAGTTTAAACAAATAACCAATATGTTAGAAGTAAAAATATTGAAATAAAAGTTTAAACTTATTTACAAGACTCAATACATAACACTCAAAGTTGTTATAACTCAACATACATTCACTTATAACTGTAAGACAGTTATACTACAAGATTTTAAACAAACTAATGCTAAATTGGTTTCAAATTCACAAAGTTAAAAAATTAAAAGATTAGAAATGATCGAATGTACCTGTTACAGAGTAAGTTTCTAGAGATTTTCTATATATATTATAACCTATAAGGTTATGTTCTGAAATGAATTTTATCAGATTTAAGGCACACAATACCACAGAATACATAATAGTACCAGTACAGAAGCTTCACTCCGAAAAGTAAATTAAAGAAATAGGGACCTTTGGTGTCATTACATTAAGTTCAATTCAGATTGCACAGCGCCGAAGCACCTACGATTATATTTACCTACAATTGCTATCTCTTTCTATCTTGTAACTCTTATCTGTTCTAACGATAATAGGGTCGTCTTCTTTTAAAAATAATATAAACAATTAATTTCTTTTTTCTATTACTTTAGTGAACAAATTACTTTTCAAATAAAACTAACGTTGTTAGTAGCATTTATAATTTATTCGCGAATACCTCCATACGTTTTCGATACTGTTGCGAGATGTGAGACAGCCTGATATTACATAAAGATGTTGACTAACGTCGTACTATAACTACTCTAGGTACTTTTTTCAATAAATTACGGTTTAAATAATCGGAACAACATACGTAGGACGCAAAAATAGTAGTTCAGGAGGCAATACCTAAAGACTTAATATTGGTTCAAACTATATTTTTAATATTGTTATTTTATATTTTGGTAGCAGCTCATAAAATTAAAAAAATGTCCCTTCCACCTGGCACGCGCACACCACTTCTTGATCTTTGAAAACAATACATGTTCATTGCTCCTATAATATAAATATACAAAAAAATACTTCTTAAATATGCGTTAATAATAATAGAATATAAATATAAGCGGATTCGTTTTCATTATCGGTACTTTTTAATATATTTATAGACTAGCTGAGCCCCGCGGTGTTACCCGCGGTTATTGTTTTAACCACGGGCAACGACGCGGGGCGAAGTTAGCTTAAAAAAAGTACCCTTAGTTACTCCTTATATCATCAGCTACCTGCCACTGAAAGTCCCGTCGAAATGGTATAGCCGTTACAGAGAGTACCCGGAACAAACAGACGTACACAAAAATTGAAAAAAAAAATATTTTGGCATATGTACCTTGTATACATACTTGCATTTAGTGAAAAGCGGTTATTTTAGTATTACAAATAGACACTCCAATTTTATTTATTTCTATAGATAATCTCTTGGTATGTCCATTTTAAGAAATGTCACTATAGCTCTCAGACTAAAAATATCAATCGTTAACCTACTTGACGACATTATCATAGGTACTTTTTTGTTTTGTTTTTGTTTTATTATAAATATAAATGGTGTATGTTACACGAGAGGGAGTGAGTGCAAATTCGTTCAAAAGTGTAGTCTTTCTCCACAGTACAAAATAAAATAATAAAATACAAACTACCGTCATTACACTTGTTATGGTTTTAATACAACAAAATCACTTACCTTTCAATATCGTCAGGAATTTTAAAAAATGATAATTCTGATTCCTTGTTTTGCCTTTTATTCAAACATCCGTAAACAGAGCAATATCTTTTATAGGGATTAGAATATCGAGGTTTGTGATTAGTTGCCATTGTGGGTGGGTATCGAAAGTATAAACAAAAATTTATATAATGCGCGAGAGCGACGACGCGGCGACGCGTATCGCGCGTAAGTGACAACCCTGGCCTGCGCGGCAGGCAGGCGGCCGACTATACCTAAAGTGCGGAGTGACACCCCCCTGACAATACACTCAATATAGTCACGCACTATTGTTTGTAACAGTTTCACTGTTAACTTCACAAAATAAAGGTTACTAGTTTTTAAAATAACCAAGTATAATTTAAATTGTTTAACAAAATATTTAAAGAAAACAATAACCTTAATAAAAGTTAGGTATTGTGATAATAAGATGAGAACTTGATATGCAGTTCAAGCTCACAGCTTACTCACCCACTTTGTAAGTAGGTAGTCTAACAAAGTGTTGAAAAAAAGTTACCCACAATAAGTGACTTTTTACAACACGGCTAAAAATAACGCTAAAAATACATAAATGTGAAACCGAATCAAATAAAAAATAGGGGACAAAACACAGAATCATATAAACATATAAACACAAGAATTCCGAATAGGAAAAGGCCAAAACTTACCAAATATTTGTGCAGATACAATTTAGAATTTAAAATTTAGTATTTTTGCATGCCGCTATACGGTGGTATGAAGGGCTGAAAAAAAAATGCAAAAAGAGATTATTACATGCGTCTGGCACTCGCATAACCAATTAGCGTCCTGGGGGGTCTCGGACGGAAAGGTTCTCTTGAAATCCAAGATGAACACCCACAAAGCACACACACAAAGGTTCGGGTAGCTAGCCTAACGTTGGTCGCCAATTTGTAACCTCTTTTGTTAGAAGGGTCACTCACCGGACAGCCCGCGGTAGTTCGCACAAGAATCAGGGCGCCTTTGTCTGCAGAGGATTGATATGTGTGTGTGCCCTGCCGATGCCCCAGGAAATCAAGAAAACTCTTTCTCAGTTTCACAGATATATATTTTACACATAGGCCCTTATACAGAGTTGTACTAATCTTAGTTCTACAAGTAATAAATTAAGTGGGTTAACAAACAAAATATAAGTTCTAATTCTCCTAGTCACCGTCGTGTTTGGACTGGAACCAGGGGTAGATCCCTGGGTGCAGACTTCTCTCCCGGATGTGTTGGATTCACAAGGGCCGTCTTTCGGAGATGCTCACCAGAAAAAAAAAGTATCAAAAATGGTATTGTTATCAAATGACAATTCAGTAGCCCTCTTTGTGACACAGTAACTGCTTAAGGTATGTTCGGCGCTTTATGGCCACCACCACTGGCACTCGCCTGTATCTGGCAGTGGAGTTTCAAATGAGAAGAGGGGCTTTTCTTGCAATATCCAGGTACTCCTGGCGAGGGTAGTAAAAAAACTATACCAAGCGAAGCGACCCACAAGTTGCGGGCACTATATAAAAATCAATCTTCACAAGTAACTAACAACAGCAAAACTTAGTTCAAGATATAACACAATAAGAGAAAAAAAATTTCTATGAGTGAGACCGGCTTTATATATCCTATTTCAAGGTCTATAGGATATAACGAACCTACCCCCTTACAAAACAAGATAAACATCACGCCATTTTCAGAGACAACTAGAATAAAAAAACTATTTAATACATAGTCTATGATTAAAATCGATTTGAACCCGACATGAGCGCCACCCAGTGCCTAGTTGGAGAAAACAGGACTCTTTGCGGGAGATAATAGGCGATGGAGTAATCAATGTTGCCCAAAGATGGCGCTAATAGCAAGATCGTTTCTGTGGGATTAATTAATTTTGTGTTATTCTAACAAAGCAAAAAAAGTGTGTTACATGTGTTTATTAAAACAACAAAATAAATCAAAGAAAATCAATGTTTATTAAAATTCTAAATTTAGGAAAATGCATTTCAATTTTTATAAAATACTAGCTTTCGCCCACGGCTCCGCCCGCGTGTATGTCGGTTGTCGCGGTAAAAAGTAGCCTATGTCCTTTCTCAAGTTCGGCTCTATCTTCATACCAAATTTCATCATAATCGGTTCAGTGGTTTAGGCGTGAAAGCGTAACAGACAGACAGACAGAGTTACTTTCGCATTTATAATATTAGTAGGGATTTTATTCAGAGACAGATTTAGACACTTTATTTAACATACGATGTATGCAATTACATCGACCATAATCACGAAAGTGTAAATACATACATATAACTAGTTTACAAAATGTATTCGGTAATTTGCATTTGATAATCACGAAATAAAATAATACATAAGTTGAATTTGGTTTAAAATGTTTGTTATTTGACGTAAGCCATTTTTCTCTTCATCGCTGCTATATCAGGAATTCCTTTCAACTGCAGTAACTTCATAGTGTCACTCTCCGTTGGTTTTCTAAACCTAATGAGAGCTGTTTGTAGGGCCTAACCGGCCCAGTTCCGACACGTTCATGCATGCATAAATTCTACTTGTAGGTACTATATAGTTGGTCGCCGCTGGTAGTCCGGATAACCGCGAGTCAGTATAACTGAGGTCCGGATAATCGAGTTTATACTGTATTTATAGTCAATCTAGTTTTCATAGTACAAACTATGCTTAGTTTGAAGCTAGATGGCGATGTGTGTTAAATGTCTGAAATATTTTTTTTATTTATTTATACATAAAGTTACGCCTACTAGTATTTTCCAGATGGAAGGCAGATACAATTAAAATCCATTTACTACCGTCCTGACGTAGATATCTGAAATCGTGTAGTGAATATTTATTTTTTTATCCCTTATCACCACAGTATATTTTAAAACACTATTTGTTACAGATGCAGGTGATCCGTGTACCACAATTTCATGTCCAGCTGGTTCACGCTGCGTGGCGACTTATGGTCAACCAGAATGTAGATGTCCACGAAGTTGTCAGAGACGGAAGCCAGTTTGTGGCACTGACGGCCGAGAATATGCGTCCGTATGCCATTTAGATAAGCATGCATGTGACAATCAACTTAATACGACTATTAAATATCATGGGAAATGTGGTAAGTTCAAGAACTACTAACTTAGTCCGTCACCAAAACTTTTCACCATCAACAACCCATAATGTCCCACTGGCTGGACTAGGATTACCTCTCAGGTGAAGGGACCCGAGCCCGATCCCCTCTTTGTTTTCTCTTCGCTTTTCATAAGTATATAAAAACACTATTTATGTAATTATTTATTTCACGAAAGTCTCACTGTGCGTATTTCTAATACTATAATTTAGGAAATAAATGTTTAATAATTTAATTACCAAGAGAGAAAACAATGCTAACTAATTGAAAAATAAAATACTTTTAACTTATTTATCGAATATACTTTAAAATATTTAAAAATGATTAGCTATTTCTAATTCAACGTCGACGTTTCAAAAGCGATAGATATACCATTGAAATTATAATTATGTTTAGATTTTTTACATGACTAACTGACATTGATACAGAGATTTCAATCCCACAGTTATTTTAATTGGGGATTATTAATTATACCATGATGATGGTGTATTATTATAGTCAATCTTCAAGAGTATAAAAGGAACTCGTTAAGAGGTATTTTCTTAATAATAGCCGCGAGCCTTGCAAAAAGGGTCAACATTTTCATTTTGCCTATGTCAGATGACGTGACTGTCTCGGAATGAAGTCGGGCTTCCTGAGCAAACGTGCGTAGAAAGGTGTCACGCCTTCTGTCATGATCTTCTTATTGAAAAATATTCACTTAGTGACATATTTTCAATATTAGTAAAGTAACTGCAGTGCCAAACTACGTATAACTACATACAAACTGTATTGATAACATAAGACTTTAGACTCGCTAAAGTAGACTCTTCTTTTATGGGGTACTGTTTGAGATGCTATAATAAAATTCCACAAAGTATTCTTGAATTGAATGAGACAAAATTTAAAACATGCATTAAACGCACACTATGTAAGCAAGCATATTACAAGTTGAGCGATTATATCGCTGATAAAAATGCTTGGCTCAATGCTGGTCCTGCTTCACAAGGACAGGGGCGCATAAATTGATAGCATTAAATGGTATTGTTGGAGCTGCTGAAGATTGTACAACTTTCTTTGCATTGTATAGATTCAATCTCTTTAGTATTATATAATCGCATAGCCCATATTGTGTGAGTACTATGTACTAGGAAGCTATTCAAGCTATCATTCACTGGAAACCTATGTCTTTTCTTGACTTGAATCTGCCCTGGCCGCCAGGGTTGAGAGTATGTCATGCTCACTCAAATGTCACGCTGATGGTGGCACGTGTGTCTGATCATTTAATTCCCTTCAAAATGGTTGAGTTGAATGGTGCGGATCCATGCGTCATGTTCGTGAACGGGCGCTGTCAGTTGTGACTGGTCATCTCTTAGTTGCCACGGCTTATTTGAATTAATTATTTTATTTTTCAATTGTATTTTTGTTGTTCTATGGACACTTTTAACGTGCACGTCTTGCTACATCGTTCTCACATAATGTACCATCTCAACATGAATGATGTAACCATGATTTTGTAAAAACATTTTGATTTAAAAGAGTGTCCATGGAGTTTCTTGCCCGTTCTTCTCCATAGAGATCTACGCTAGGGAATGGGCAACTACAGTACTTTCACAGTTTTTATGTCTTGTGACTGGGACTGTAGCTACATTTTGTTTCGACAATTCAAAAGTGCCTGTAACCGGCCTACTTGAAATAAATGCTTTGATTTTGATTGATTTTGATTTAAGAAAACTATATTATTATGAAATGTTTATTGTGCCTGAATTACTTTGATATATGGGCAATAATGTACAATCCATCCTAAAGTTAGACAATATTTTATTACATTGAAATATGTTCTCATACAGAAATTGGGTTGCTTGTGTTCTTTTTTGTAGGAGTTATTTAATTTGTTTAGTTTACTCGCCTACCCTTTTCACTAAACATGTCCTCGAATATTCGATTCAAACTAAATTTGTACCAGACCAAATGTGCTCACATTCTAACGTTCTCAGCGAGATTCTTTATTTACATTATTACTGTAACCTTTGTACTTTTATTAGATTTTCATCATAGTCTGAACTGTTTCAGTAGATAAAAAAGACGGGAATTTAAATAACTACTGTTATCACAACAAAAAGGATAAACTCTGTTTTGACAAAGTTTTCTTTATATTTTGCTTATATTTATTTTATTTACTGTTGTCACAATTTCGTTATAAAAATATTGTTCTGTTTGCTCTTAGATCCATGCTCAGAACATGAATGTGCTGATGGTGGTGTATGTCAGTTAAATGAAGTGCGAGCTCCCGTATGTAAATGTGGTCCACCATGTGATCTGTTAGTACGGCCTGGATCTGCCGTGTGCGGCTCCGATTACAGGGACTATCCAAGCGAATGCGCTTTGCGACGAGAATCATGTCGAACTCGACAGCAACTTACCATTGCCTACAGAGGAGAATGTGCTTCAGGTAATTTTCTACTAATTTTACTCAATCTCGATAAATTCTCACAGGCTTATTCAACTGTTTTTGTTTTAAATTATATTAAATATGGTACACCCAAAAACCTACTTACCTCCCTGTTCTTTCTAATCTAAAATTAAATCTTTACTCTGAAATTTAAAGAGCCGGCTTATTTGTATCCTGTGTTTAAAAGACATTTTGTCCTTACAAAAGTAATTGGGTACGAGCATCGAAGCGTCAAGGTGACCCGAAAGAAATTGTGGCGAGAATGAAATAATTTCATTATTTGGGATTAAACTTTTAAAATTGGAACTGCTGCTTTGTCTCAATTTCTGTCCATCAAACTTAACATATTTTGGGGCGAATATTTTTTTACCAAATTTATGTCATCTCCTTATTTGCAAGTTGTCAATCTGTATTCAAATAGACACTCCAAATTGAAGTTTTTTTTTAATTGACATAGCTCAACATCCCTGTGATTCGGTGAAATGTGGTTCACGGGAGCGTTGTTCTTTGGATGCACGTGGAGTAGCTGTGTGTGGCTGTGGACCTGAATGCGAGCCGGTGGTACGGCCCGTATGTGGCTCTGATGGACGCACGTATGACAGTCGTTGCCATTTAGACCGCACCTCGTGTCTTGATAACCGAGATGTGCGGATTGCCTATACGGGACCTTGTGGTGAGTGAATCTTTGGACTTTATTGGGTATCTCCAGTTGCTGAGTCCGCTTGATGTCTGACTATAACTGTTCACTGACATATCTCTAGTCTTTTTCAGTTTTGTAAAAACCCATAAGCTGTAATGGTTTAATCCTATTTCATAAATTTTTAGCTTTTTCTGTTATGAAGATACATACATTTTATTAAATTCTGTTTTGTTATATAAATTCACTTGCTCTTAGTCAATTAATCACGAAAGTTATTTGATCAATCGATCTGTCAGGTGTAGAAAATCCTTGTGCACGCGCATCTTGTCCATGGGGAGGGGCGTGCGTAGCACGTGGCGGCGCGGCGCAATGTGCATGCCCGGTGTGTGATGCTACGCTTACACCCGTGTGCGCTTCGGATACCAACACCTACGGCTCAGAATGTAAAATGCGCATGCATGCATGCCAAGAAGGCGTCCCCGATGGTGAACTGCGAGTGCTATACAACGGAACCTGTCGTAAGTATATGATTTTATGTTCAAGTCACTTTTTATGTAAGTAATATATCCCAGTTCTCTTTTCCTAATTAACCCTTTATAAAAAGTAATGCAATAGGCTGGGGCAATATATCCCATTACATATAACATTGAATGTAAATGTAATAAGTATAGGCCTTCTTATTCAACGCCCACTTTTGCTTTTAATATATTGAAAATTCCATCGCTGATTGCTAAAGTGCTTGGTTAGTGGCAATAAGATACACGAGTGGGACCAAATAATATTATCGCTACAAAATTTGAATTAGTGATAAAGGATGTTAGAATTTCATAAATAAACCAATATTTGAGAACTTCCGTTAAATCATCAGATCAGCAGGTAGTTCAGAAGTTCAACAACTTGAATTCAATAATGCCTTTTAATTTTGAATTAAAAAGTTATTAAATATAAAGTGTCAACATAACATAGTACACAAAATGGAATTTACCTATCCGCCAAAGAGCGCCTCTTTAAACTAATTTATCACAGTAAACTTTTGTAATTAATTTGGATAACCTTAACAAAAGTTTCTAAGTAGCGTTGGTAACAAATTTATCTACGTATCCATAATATTATATACTAGCTAGGTCCCGCGGTGCTTATTGTAAACCGCAAGTAACACTAGAGCGAAAAAGAGATGATCTGTAGAAGAGCAAAGTTGTCAAAAAAAGTTTACTTGCTCACTTTTTCATTTGTATATGAAATTGGTAAATTGCATTTTTTTTAAATTTAAATATCACAAAACAATATTTTTACTATACCTATTTTATACGGTAACGATTATTTTTATATTTATAACCCATTTTTTGGCGCTAAAACAAAAGTTGTGGCTGTAATATACGATTTGACAAATAAAGTTACATTAGTTTTTTTTGTAGTGAGCAAATTCCATTAATATTAGGTATGCGAGTTGAAGAGTGCAAGAGAAGAGAAAGACCAAAGAAAAAGTAGATTGATTGTGTGAAAGAGAGAGCCACGCCAAAGTTTGAACCTACAAACACTTAACGCCAACATCATTATTAAGTTACCGCCATTTAATAAACAATTTAATTAAATTGTTACAATGTGCGTTAAGAGTTTATTCCTCATTTATAGTAACACTTTTTAAGCCACTTAAAGAACTAAGTTCCTGTACCAATTTATAACTTATTGGTCTCATAAATCAACTTTAACCATTTTGTGTTTATTTTATCTTACCCTGTTTTACTGTACTGCGTCGGAGCCAAAAATAATAGATAGGCAGTTTATATAGTTATGTATGTTCAAAGTATGATGTCATATGCAGTGTCTAAAGTACCTACTAAATATTTTTTTATGGATGAGATGTCAATAGTTTCTTAATAATAGGTGACATAAGCTTCTTAAAGTTTTAACTGCAACTATATTTCTTAGGACATTATTTAAATATTTATTTATAATTTTAACAAAAAGGAACCGATTTCAATGAAAAACTATTCCGAGTACCCAAATCGCGACAATTGTGCCTATGATAATTGAGGTGTTCCCTCGATTTCCTTAGGATCCCATCATCCGATCTCGATACGGTGACGATGGGACCACCTGTAAGCTACGCCCATTCCAATGCAAAAATAATTTTTGAAATCGGTTCATAAACGACGAAATTATCGCTGAATATACATAAAAAAAAAAAAAGATTCCGACGAATTGAGAACCTCCTCCTTTTTTTTGAAGTTGGTTAAAGAGTTGTGACAGTATTAGATAGAATTCATATTTCAGTTTGGGTTTCTTGGTGAAAAAATCACATTTAAAAACAATAAGATGTAATAGATTTGTCTATTAGTACTACCTCGTTGGCCTAACGGTTAGCGTATACAACTGACGATCACAACAAAAGGCTCTGGTTCGAATCCCTAGTCGGGCCAATAGTGTTGTTGGGTTTTTCTAAAATGAAATTCTAGAAAACAGCCCGTAGTGTGGAAGTTTGGTGGTGTTTCACGCAAGTCATTAAAATCTATGGCAATTGATATGAAGATTCTCCCAAATATTCTGACAACTAGTTTTATCTTCGAATTCATTTCACCCTCAGGGTTGCGGACATCTGATCTGATGCTAGTCGCTCCATGAAATAATTATCCTTTTGGGTAAAACTGGTTAAGCTAGCAGCCGATCCCAAGTAATCTCTTTATTCACGATAAAGGCAAAAATATAACAGGTTGGCTAGAAAATAGGAGAAGGTTTTTTTATGAATTCCTTCTTTTAACTACGACATGCCATTGGTCAAAATTTTATATTTAATTTAAAATCTTGCAAGACCAGCAAGTCGATTGACAAGAGAAAAAGCTTCGGCGAACTTAATTGAAATTTAATCTGTAAGAAACGCTAGGTATTAATAAAGAAATTCCTATGCAATAAAGAACTCTTTATAGTTAAGCGTAGCTCTAGAGATGTCGACCGAAACAAATTTTCTATAGCATGGGTCGAGCAAGCCAATGTCGTTTTGCTTTTAATAAACCAGTGCAGCCTTACATGAGCATTCATTTATTCCCTCCGAAATTCATTCATTTTGTTGGTGGAACTCAACACAGTAATAAATTGTTCGTAACTATATCATTGTGCTCTGAAATGTCAATTAGAGATTAAAATGACTGAATGGAAATTGAATGAGACTCGGATTGATGAACGGAGAATACGAATTAATGTTATTATTTAACGGCGTCCGAGCTTGACTATTAATTATATTGAAACAATGATAGAGACGTTTACCGGCTTTTAGATACAGTTGGAAGGCATTTCTTTCAGAGGGGTTTTAAATTATCAATAGTCGATAAATCACAAAAGTCCCTTCAAATAAAATTACAGGTAATCCATTATTTTGTTCCAAAATTGCTTTTTGTATAAAAGTTGTTTTCATTCAATATTCTGTGCTGGTTAGAGGGTCGTAGTATTAGATCCTGACCTGCTGAAAATAATGTGTACATGTCATTTATGAAAGCATTGGAAGGTATATGTTACATATACATAGTGTGAATGTATTGGGTTGGGTTGATGATGAATGTTACTATTCCTTTACTTATCTTTAATTCACTTTTAATTTAGACAATTAATCTTTAAATTACTTAACTAACGGAATAAGTCCCCTTTTCCGTAAGAGGGACTTAAATTTTTAATTATTGTTGAAAAAAAATTGTGTATTAAAATATGTTTTTGCCCATCCCGTTTAAAATTGATCGCATTGTTAATGTTCTGTGATTTACCTATAATTAAGGAAAAAGTTTAAAATATAGCCTTGTATTACTTCAATAAAACACAATGTTATGTCCAATTAAATTTCATTTTATTCTAGATTCAGGTCTTACTTTAAACATGACCTATTTTAAATTGTTTATTTTACAAGCTCTGAAATAACAATATTACCATTATTGTGCTGTTAAAATAAACAGGGACAATGTCTACTATTTTCATACAAATACACGAGAATTTAGCATAAAATATTTATAACACAGAGACTTGCTCGGACATCTTATGCAAAGGCGGAGGTGACTGCATCGTGGACTCGGACACCGGTCGTCCTACGTGTCGTTGCAACCACAATTGCACCGAGGCACAGGTATTGTACATTGAATTTATTATGCAGTACTATGTCTAGGCTTTGTACATTATACTTTAAGACGATAGCGGTCATAAAATTTGCGAGCATCTTGCTGAAAAATTAACTGAGTGCAACATAATATTTCCTTGCTTACTTGAAAATTTGTCTAAGAAATTAAAATGGTAAACTTCACCTAAAAATATGCTTAAGACTAACAAGGAACACTCGTGAGATCCTTTGTAGGTAAACTTAACATCTTTCTTCAAAATTAATCAATTAAGATGAGAGAAGTTTAAAGAAAGAGCACATTCTATCAACACGTGTAGCTAGAACTAACCATTACAGCTAGAAACTTAGATACAGAGAGTTAAGTTCATGAAAATTCTAAAATTGTGATTGATAATGCTGAGAATTCTCAGCTGCGCACCAGACACATACACATTCAAAATCAAATCAATCAGGTAGATTAACAGAATAATCATAACATGTTTCGGATTTATATAATTTATGTCAGTTCGGGATAAATCATTTACATGAATATTATGCTAAGTCGTTATAAATACCAAACATTTAAAATATCATGGCAAATTACAAAAACAAACCTGTAGGTGTAAAGGCAAACAATAAAATGTTAACCATTACCTCTGATGCGTAACTTTTGACTAAGTGTTAGATGACCATAATAAAAGCAAACACCATTAGCATTTCTCAACTATAACTAGCCATTTCTGCAACTCTCAGTTAGCACATTAAACCGCAACTGTAATAGCTAAACCAAATAGATGAATATTCCTATGACAAAATGTCATAACTTGGCTGCATAAAGTCTTCTAGCCAAATTGCATTCTTGATAAGAGTATCAAGAATGCAATAGGTTTATGTACCTCAAGGAGTGTAGTTGAACATCTCAAAATTATACCTATAACAAGTTTCAATAAAATATTTAAAGGCTTGTAACAAATTAATAATTTTTCAAAATTGGAATCGAGTTTAGTAATTGACGTTTAAACAAATTTTAACAACAGACCTCTGTTTATGTAATATAGTATTATTTACCATACATAGATAATATTTATACTATCAGTTATTTTCAGCTGGGAAAATACAAACGGTTATTACAGTTATTATTCAAAGCTTATTCTAAAAGGCACACATTTTACAAATAGCGTACTATTTGCGGTTTATACTTATTCGTACGTACACGCAATGTTTATTTAAAATCTTCATAGTCTAATAAAATCAGCGTAAAGTTACTTTATTTATTAAGTGTATTATAAAAAAGTCTGTGACCCAATTTGTTGTTTGTTCCAATACATTTCTGAAACATTTTTGAACCACTCGAGTTATAACGATTTTAAAACAATACACCAAAATAAGCTATCTAACAATACATAATTTGTAAAAGATTAAGTGATGATTATACTGGCTTGTTTTCAAAGGCGGATAATAACAAACTCAGGAATAATATTGCTCAAATATCTTTATAATTTGATAATTAAGTAGCTCACCTTTTAAGGCTTTGAAGATTCAAGTTGACACGATGACGTCGACAAGATTTATTGAACCGAGAGATGGCTTAATCACAGTGGCGATGATGAACAATAAATAATGGATACATAAGCCGCAAGATCCCTATAAATATTTATTTTATCTCCGCGTGGACATCACGAACGGATAATCTTTGTCTTTGTCGGAAACTATGTTAGATATTACCGACCATTCTTGCGACTAGCACCTTAGTCATAAACATGTTATATAACAAAGATGAATGCCGAGGCGAATATTACGCCCATTTTGCTTCTCTTTTAGTCAAATTAATATATTATACTTATTAATATTGCTGTTTCTACAAAAATATGTGTTGTAGAAAGTTACTTGCTACCGAAACTCGAAATTAGTTAATTAGCAATAAAAAGACAAGGATTCATAGTAAGAAAAGAAGTGAACAGTGTAAAGTAAATAAAAAAATAGTAACATATAAAATCACTGAAATCTTTCTGAAATTTAAAAAATAATAATTCAAATCCACCTATTCAAAAGCGTGGTATCTCGTCACTTTATAATACAGATATAGAAATAAACTGTGCCGCTTAACAATAGCGCTTTTCAAAGTGATATTTCAGGCTATCACAAATTTACGGGTTGGTTGTTGACAGGAATCAGAAGTGGTATGCGGGAGTGACGGGCAAACCTACCCGTCACAGTGTGAACTGGACTCGACAGCATGTCGCGAACAAGGTGATTTGTGGCTTGCCTACAAAGGTGATTGTGGTAAGTTCAATTTTGTAAGTAAATTATTATTTTTTCCTTTACGTTAACATACTATTGTTATTTTACTCAGAACATTAGTAATCTTCACATTACGATATGTACATGCGTGTGAGTGAGTGCAATGAATATGTACACGTCTCTCAAGAATGTAATTGAGAAGCGTAGCACTCGAGTAATCAAAGTTTATTTAACATATTAAGGTTTAACTGCATTATTTAAACACCAGTAGCGTTGTACGTTGAGTAAATTGCTACATACTCGTGACTATACTGGAATTAAGATGGAATTTTAATGTTCTGAGATTATTTCTAACCTGAATTAAAATTTTAATTACTCATACATTTTTTTTTATAGAAAACGGTCGTACTATAAACTCATAATATTTTGTGGTAGAAGTTTTATCGAATCTCTTATAAAATAATAATGACGAAAATATAGATTCTTAGTTTCTAGGATTAGGTTAATAATTTGAACATGGCATAAATACTTATAACTAAAATTTCGAAAATAAGAGACATTGCATTATGCTACGAATCAAGCGTTGTTTCAATTTATAATCTTAAATCTTTGTATAAGAAAAGGTAATAATACAACTTCTTCATTAAGTTATATTTAACGCTAGTAGTTATTTTTATTTGTAAAATTAAATACAGGTCGTATAAAATTATTTCTTTGTGGTTATCTTATTTTTCATCTTATAAATCGAGAGCAGTAATTTAAAACAGAATATAACTATATTTAATTTCAAATAAAATTTGAAAATACTAAGAAAATCTGCGCTGCTAAGCTGAAAATTATTTGAATGTTCACACTTAGCTTGCCGACTCAACCATTTTACACTGAAATAAAGAAGTTCTTCGAGCGAGTTCGACCAATTCTTGGGGTAAAAGGAACCGTGTATCTCCATTAGAACAAAAGATATAGGACACGAAAACTACAGGTTGTTTACAGGAAATAATCACGTTTTTGTTTCATTTGAGAACGGCGGCTTTGAATTTTGGCTCACCTTTATCAAATTCCCCGTATTGTCTATTAATAAAAATATTTGAAAATAATAAAAAACAAGTGGCAAAGTGCGAGTCGGACTCGCCCATGAAGGGTTCCGTATCAGCAAGTAGCAGCATATAAAAGTTCTTGTAGTTCGTTGTAACTTTGATCGATGTTTTTATAATAGTGAATTGGTTGAATGAAAGGTAAACTGCGGTTTACGATTTATGACGTATTAAAAAAAAACTACTTACTAGATCTCAACTAGAGTCTAGAGTTCAAACCAATTTTCGTTGGTAGTTTGCAAGGTACTTTTTTTTAGTTTTATCACTCTCTTAATTTATAAGTTACAGGGGGGGGGGGACACACATTTTCCCACTTTGGAAGTGTCTCTCGCGCAAACTACTCAGTTTAGAAAAAAATGATATTAGCAACCCTAACATCACTTTTGAACACCTATCCATAGACCCCCACATTGGTTTGAGAAAAAAAAAATTTGAGTTTCAGTTCCAAGTATGGGGACCCCCAAAATGTATTGTTTTTTTTCTATTTTTATGTGAAAATCTTAACGCGGTTCACGGATTACATACACTTACCAAGTTTCAACATGTATAGTATAGTTGTATAGTATGTATAGTTCTTATGGTTTTGGAAAAAAGTGGCTGTGACATACGGACGGACAGACAGACAGACATGACGTTGGCTACGGAACCCTAAAAAAAGAATTGCGAGTCGTACAAGCTTGAGAAAGGTTCCATACCATTATTTATACATTTGAAGCGCCTAATTGTTGTCGTTATCAATAGGAAACAAATCGAGCAAAAGGATCACGTATGTTATATGGGAGCTTATAAATATTCATTTTATTCTTTTTTTATTCATTGTTATAGCGGCAACATCATCATGACTGTGACCGATGGCCAGACGGACAGTGGCGTCTTAGTAATAGAATCCTGTTTCATTCTTGAGTTACCGAACCCTAAATTTGAAATAAAATTATAAACCTGCCTACTGAAATATCTGTAACACGAAAATCGAAGATATTTCTTCAACATGAGTACGTCTTCGATTTTACATTATGTCTGCCACAGCAATTCAGTTTATTTAAGTATGTATACACATGACTTGCAGGTAAAATACGCTATTAACAAATTGTAACTGAAAGAACCTAAAATACTGAAACATAATATATTTTTAATATCGTTGATGAATATAACGACATGTACCTAATAATTTCAACAAATAGACATTACTTTATTTCCTGAGTTTCATATTTTAATTACAATCTAGTTGATATATTAAAGTTGCAAAACATCACACACATTACATCTAAACGTACTATACCACAAAATAAACTGTACCACAGTACACTTACAAATACATCAAATAATTTGAGCTCTTGAGCGCTTATTGACTACTATTGAGTATTACTAAACCATTCATCCCTACTAATAATATTATAAATGCGAAAGTAACTCTGTCTGTCTGTCTGTTACGTTTTTACGCCTAAACCGCTTAATCGATTTTGATGAATTTTGGTAATCAAATAGTTTAGAACCTGAGAAAGGGCATAGGCTACTTTTTACTGCGATAACCGATATACACGCGGGCGGTGCCGCTGGCTAAAGCATATTCGAATATATATATTCATAGTATATTCCGTATAGTTCCGTTATTGACTGACAGACAACGCACAGTCGAAACTACTACAGCGTAGGAAGCTGTTTGGCAAGTGTGTTTCTTGAGTATGTGGGCGAGTACTAAGAGAGGATTATGGAAAATTCCACCTCTAAGGGGGTGAAAAGGGCTATCAGAGGTATCAACATGAAAAAAAGCGCGTAGGTGGAGACACGAGCAAAAGCTAGTAAAATATATAAATTCAAAATAATCAAAGTGATTATTGCATTATACTTTCGTTAATAATATTTATGAATATCTTAAACATCTGTTTTCTAAATATAAAAATGTCTCGTGTGTGGGTGTCGATTCCATTTATGTTTAGATTTCAGAGCTAAGTTAGTAGCTCTCAGACTAAAAGTACTTTCAATAGACGTTGTAACGTTCTAATCTTGTTTCAAAGATACTTACAAAAAACTGTCTGAAGTAAAATTTAGCCAGTGTTTTTAGAAACTGTGAGTAATCTCTTAAAAAGATCAGATAACTAAAAGCCTATCTAAATATTCGAGTTTTTGCTTACATTCTTAATTTAGATTATGTTCTAGATAAAGGTTTCGAATATTTTTGTATAAGTTTAGTTTGTAACTTTGGCTTATGTTATTTATAAACGAAATTGATATTATCAATTTCGTTTACAAATTTTCTGTGCTACAAAGTAGCTTATGGAATATTATTTCTTATTTACATCAACTATAACTAACGCTTTCGAGTGACAAACATCCACACAAATTTTCGTCTATCATTATCATCAACTATCCCTAGCAGTTTACTTTTAAACATAGACCTCCCCTTTCCTTTCATAACTTTTATTGTTATAACTTTACAAAAACAATCACTATTAAATGCTAGTCAAAAAAATTCTTACTAACTCCTTATATTATTCTTTACGAGTGTATGTTTCATCAAAATTGGTAGCTAGCGTAGCTGTCCGGAATAAACAGACAGATGAACAACCAGACATATAGACAAAAACTAAAAAATAATGTTTTTGATGTAAACGCCGCATTATATATTTCGAATTAAAAACAGTCACTCATTTTTTTATGTACAGAAATGATATAGGTACAGTATATAATTTATGTTAAAGAGGTAACTTAAGTAAAATAATTATGTAACCATTGCAAATATTTTCTGACATCAAATTTGATTAATATTGGATAAAGATTTTTTGTAGGAGAGCTTATTAAATGCAATTAAAAATATCATCAATCTCATTTGATCTTCATACCGAAACGTCTAGTATTAAAATTGCATTTAATTAATAATATGTCATAACAATTTCAAACCTCATAAAGAATTTAGAATTATACATTTACCACGTTTTACAAATTAATCAATTTACCACACGTTGTAACAACGGATTTCGATGTAGCATATTTCCGTATGGGATATCACAGTACAATGAAAGTTGCCGGAATGGTGATTAATGATGAATGATTATACTATCGAACTCAGTTCAGTTCATTCAATTGTAACATTTTCTGATACTATAAAATAAAAAATATAGCAGAATATTCAATCAATAGTAGACCAAATCCTCCTTGAGAAAGCCTATGCCCACTGTACGGTGCCCACACTTTATGGTGACAAAAATAGTTTCGCTAGATTATCCTGTATCCGTAACTCCATAAAGTGTTTAGTACGCTTAAAAACAATGCATTAGTCAGTCGAATTTTATATATCTTTTCAGTTTATTGCTATAAAGCAGTCGGGTTTTTTGTTTATATTTTAATAATTGTTTAATTTGTTTAAACGGACGAGTTCTTTTTTGCTGAGTTCAAATCCTGTATTCGTGGCTACATATTTTCTGTAAAACCCCTCTCCCTTCCTGTTTCCCAAGGGAAAGGTCCTTCCTGGTTTTCCACTTGCGGGTGCCATTTAGAAAATTTACATAGTCCCGACCACAAATCTAACAAATTCCACGAAACCTCATGTTAAAATCCAATCAACCGACTGTAGGGCGTGCCAAAGAAATGGACATGCATACATACATACGATCGATACATACATTACCCTCATTTTGACGCAGTCGGGTAAAAAATATCGGAATAACAATACAACTATTTTTTAATTTAAATTAATTGCTACTTACTACCTCATAGTATATACAAAAGAGGTATAAGATTGATCAAGACGATAAAAAAAAACATGAAAATATACAGGAAAATGTATTAATCCCTAACAATTCTAGAAACGTTTTTCTTCGAAATGCGAACATTGAAAGAGGTCCACGAAAAAGGTATAATATATATTTTATTAAGAATGAATTCGTAAGCAGATATTGAAAATCTCCTATTGTTAACTTTGATATCTGAAGTCAGATTTGAATTCGGTGTCTGTACTACATTGTCACAACGTTTGGACCTCAAATAATGGTTAAAAAATATTTCCTTATTTTGTATTAAAATATGAAATACTACATACGTTTACTCGTAGACTAGTATATATTTCCTACATAAATATGAAAATTTAATTAATTATTAATGAAATTAACAGTGTTTTAAAAAAATGTGATACTAACCCGTGACTGATCACTCCCGGTGGTGTAAGGTGCCCATTATGCTATCACTAGCAGCACTGCCGGTTTTAAAAGCAATGTCTTTGCGCCAGAAACAATAAAAATAAATTAAAATTATTAGTTGTCTAACATAGTAATTTTCCGATTTCATCTTCTTATTATTTACTAAATATTTATTATATCATTAAAGAGCAATTGTATTACCAAATCTAAGTTTTAAGCTAAATAAATACATAAATATAATATATTTTTCCTGTTACTGCAGTACCTGTAGCTACATCAATCGATACTATCCGAATTAAGGAGACATAGTAGTTGGCACTCAAATAGCTTCGAAAGTGTATAGTTCCTGAAAACCTTTTAATACTCAAATTGAACGCTCCAGATACTGCAAAGATAATGCTAAATTTATGTTTAGTCAGTAGTACTGCGAAAAATATGTATTGTTTACATAACAATTTTATAATTCAATACAGTAACCCTAAATTATAATATACATTAGCATATTTATAGCATCGACAGTTTATAGAATGTGTTGAAATGTCATTAAAAATTCACTGCAAAGCAATCAAAGTATAAACACTTCTACGCTTAATTAGGTGTTAAATAAAGTTTAAATACCTATCTACATAGACTGCTAATCGGCAGATCTTGTAAAATATAATAAAAGGAGTTTGCGAAGCTTTCAGCTATATATTATTATGTAAGGAATGGTTTTTACTTTAAAATTTTATCACAAAACATCTTACATTTTCCGTCCAGCATTAATCGACCGCTTTCACAAGACTTTCATTTTGCGGCAAAGTGGTAAACAATCGTTATTAAATTTGCACGGGTGTTTTCCCTCATCCCTCGATGAGAGAACGAGTACAACTAATTTTCCCTAAAGAAAGAATGAGAAAGTACAATAGGAAGCACACAATTGTCCAACGTAATGACATTATCTGTTCAGCCATGCGTTTCTTGGTAAACTTCAGCCGAGCCGGAGTGCTTAAAAAGTCGCAACCTAGTCAGTGAAGACGAAATAAAACTTTTTTTGTATCTAATATTATTTTATGATTCGCTCCCATTTTTTTCATATCGTTAAGCCTTCTCTATAAAAATGATTTATTTACTGTAAATATATTTAATGTAAACCGCGAGTTACGCCGCGAAGCGAAGCTAGTTAAGAAATTAAGAAAAATTAGGCATAAAAAGTGAAAGTCCCGTCAAAATCGGTCCAACCGTTCTAAAGAATAGCCGAAACAAACAGACAGATCGACAAACAGAAAAAAATTTCAATAAAGTTTTTTTGATATACGTACCTTAAATACTTTGATACACATTTTATTTATTTGTATGGATTGCTAAGTCTTTTAACCAAGACATACAATTATGACCACGTTTTCTTCATAAATCTTTAATTCGTACGTGATGAGTTTAGTTCCGATTTACAGAATCATTGCAATAATTTACTAGCGAACTTTTGTTAGAAATATATTACTACTCAGCATTGTTTATTTAGACCCAATGACAACCTCGATTCAGGATCATAAATATTTACGAGATATGTTTTTAACAGCTCTGTGCGAGGGCGTCCAATGCACTTACGGCGCCCACTGTGCGGCTGGTGAATGTATTTGTCCTACTGACTGTACCGGAGCTCCTCGTGAACCAGTTTGTGGCAGTACTATGCAAACTTTCCCGAACGAATGCGAACTACAAAAAGCAGCTTGCAGATTATCCCTCCCTGCCACTTTACACGTCATATTTTATGGAGATTGCAAGGACAGATTAGCTGTCGTGCCACCGATCGCCATGAGTGAGTAACCTATGTATTATTTAATTAGTAACATCACCCTTAATTAAATTAACATGTACTAACATATTTTATATTTGCTTATATATTCTGAAACCAATAGAAAATATTTACGATGGAACCATTTCACCGTCATCATCGTGGCTGTTAGCAGTAATTTCAATATGCCAACCCCTCTCTAATCAATTAACTAACTTTCCGCTTTATCGCTTCACTAACACACAAATATTTGAATGGGGTGGGTAGGTACGACCGCGATGACCACGACCGAGGTGGAGGAAGGGTCGACGGATTCTTGGGGTGCAACGGACCAGGAGGGGACTGCCAACCCTAGCGCTTGTCGGGATATACGGTGCGACTTCGGTGCTAGCTGTGAAGTTGGCTCTGACGGATACCCTCGTTGCTCCTGCCTTTTCGAGTGTCCACATGACAATGAATATTTTCCCGTCTGTGCTTCGGACTTTAAACTTTATCCTAGTCTATGCGCTATGCGCAAAGAGGGATGTCAAAAACAGCTTGAATTACGTCTGCGGCCTTTGGATCTGTGTAAAGGTTTGTTCTTAAGTACTAACATAAACTAGTTTCTGTTAAAATTAAAGTGCAAATGTCATATAATCATATAAATACTTCGAAATAAAATGTTGTTACCACAGGTATGGAAGTGAGACCATGCGGTACTATTAAAGCTATGGTCGATCTTGCCACTGGTCTTGAAATAGATTGTGGTAATGGACCGCATCGACAGGACTGTCCTGCTGGAAGCTACTGTCATATAACATTGACTGCAGCAAGATGTTGTCCTAAAAGTGAGTATAAAATCGACATTGTGTAATTGTCGTTTCACAGGGTGTATAAAATACAGGTGATTTAAAGATATGAAGTGCCTTTAAATTAAAAAAGAAACAAGGATTATTTATTCAACTAAATTGTTTAATTAAAGTTTATATAAAACGAAGAACGCTCGTGAACATTATCTAAGTTTCCTTTGAAAACCATGTAGCTTTCAAATTCAACATAGAAATGGCAACTAAGACAGTACCTAAACCATGTATTTTTACTTCAACTTAACAGTTTGGTGACCAATAACAACTTTCCAAAAATGATAAATATAATAAATTAAAACATAATTTTACATAAAACATCAACGTAAACTATAGTCTTGTAAGACATATATACTAGTTTTAATTATATATTTAAGTTATTTATTAGATGTCGCCGTCGTGACTTTTACACAACTAAATTATCACACGATGGACTCACGAAGATTCCATTACACTAATTGAGTACACTATCAATTTGGTTAGAAATTGTAACATTTAACCACTAGACTACAATGACTCCTTTTGTATGAATTGTGTAAACATAGTAATTATAATTCCGTTAAACAAATACTCTTTTCAGTTGACTTTGGTTGTTTGGACAGTTATAATTAATCTTTTAATTAAAACCAGATCTGTTATAATTTGTAGAAAGTCATTTAGTATTTTATTTTATTTATCGACCGATTTAAGTCTTAGTACTTTCCTGCATATAATATGATTTCTAACTGGTGATTTGTCAGGGTGAAGAGACTAACGGTACATGGCACCAACAGTAAATTGGATACAATCACGCTAGCCGTTGTCGGTACGGATCCTTTGTCCCCGTCTTATAAAATATTGTATTTTATTCACTTGGTGCCGCACATGCAACCCGAACTTGGGTAATAACTTAGATTTTATATTATTGTGCAGACGATTCGAAATTAACTGAAGAAAAGAAGTCTCACTGTTCGGAGTCAGCGTACGGGTGTTGTTCTGACGGGTCGACCGCAGCGTCGGGATCTAATGAGGAAGGGTGTCCAATCACAAGTTCTACCTGCGGTTGCAATCGGCTCGGTTCGGTTTCCGATAGATGTGATGAAGAAGGACAGTGTGTTTGTCGGCCGGGTGTAGGTGGCCTCAAGTGCGACCGGTGTGAACCCGGTTATTGGGGTCTACCGAGGATCGGTTCCGGTCACACGGGATGTATTCGTACGTATATCTACCTTATTTCTTTTTATATAATTATTCTGTGTTAGTTTGGATTAAAAAATCTATATTTTAATGTATTGGTGTAAAAAACTAACCACTGAAAAGTTTGTTTGTTTTAGCTTTAACTCAGTGTGAAACGAAAAAAATTTAGTACTAATTTTACATACACTTATCTATCCGTACCTATTTTCCTACAAATTTAGGCAACATATTTTTTCAAATTGTTTTGTAGCCTGCGGTTGTTCAGCATTCGGTTCTGTTCGAGAAGATTGTGAGCAAATGACTGGAAGATGTGTGTGCCGAACAGGGGTTCAAGGACAAAAGTGTACCGTGTGTGCGGACCACAGACGCAGATTAGGACCCAACGGGTGTTCTGACCGTAAGACTTATTTTCTTTAAAAAACAAAATCCACTCTTATACCGTGATTTAGAGTTCTCATTACAAATGTACTTACAACAATGCCATGCCTTACCCATGTCACGATGTTTTTGTATTAACCGCTTTTCTTTATGTACGGAGTTAGGTCAGTCCTTTGCCTCTAAATTCGTGAATGTATTTAATTTTCTCACTGTTTTTCTTTTCCACAAAAGGATTTCAGTTTAATAAAGCTCCTAGCATTTTGCAATAGAATGTTTACGAGGGAACGAAGGTAAACATTGTGAATGAACTCGAATATACAAATAGTAAAATGGGTCGACTTTCAGTTGTTAGTGAGCTAAATATCAACTTTCAAGGGGGCACTTTACACGCACGATATTTTATTGAGATCGTGATTTAAGATCGTGATATTTATTGCTTTGTTGATGTTTTGCGATATGGAGTAAAATATTTCTAACTGGTGAAAATCGGATGTGAAATATTTTGTAACGCGAGATTAGGTAAATTTTTGTACAAAGTAATAAATATTATGTAGAAGTTGATCCAAAAATTCCAAGAGTTCAAGCACAAATGTTATAGTATTGAAAATATCAATGTAAGTCAAATAGGTTAAACTCTAAGTTGTAAGGATCATTATTGAATACAGTTGAACTGGGCGGCGTGGTGTCATCATGCTCTGAGCTGTCCTGTTACTTCGGTGCCGTTTGTACGGAACGCACTGGTGGTGCTCTATGTGAATGTGCAGCGGCTCCATGCTCAGACAGTGACACTAACATGTTGGTGAGTGAAGATTTTAGTCATGAACACTATTTTACTTTAAAAGTTCAGGAATTCAATATGCTTTAAATCAATGTATTTACGGGAATATTTCTAAAAATTTAATCAATTAAATACTTCAAGTTTTTGCAGTGCCACTTAATAAATAAGAAAACTTGATTTAATGGTTCGTGGTAGACGGCTATTGCTATGAATTCGCGATCAAAGAGATCTGTATTCAGCCAATGCTCAGTTACTAGCTCTTTAAAAAGGGTACCGAGAGATTAAACTCCTCTTGAAAACCGAATCAGGCGTCTGGTACATAGGCGTCGAACTGGCCTAGGCGCCGAAAGATGCGGGAAACTCTACTCTTAAACGGTTTTCTCGCCTCGTTAAGCAATATGCAAGCAATGGGTCTGTAAGGGACCCGGCTTGAGCCATCTTCCACGTGAACTCAGTCCTAACACAAAAATTTACTTCATTTCGTAAAGCTAACTAGTATGCCAGTTGATGTGACTTTAATTGAGTTTGGTTCCCTTTTAAAATATACCAAGGCAAGAAACACTACTAAGATAGCAAATCATAACCCAATGAATCCATTGAGAATTGGTATATACACCAATCACTGCCAATCAATTTAAGTACGAGATGGAAGTACGGCCAGTAATGAAATTATTACTTTTTGATTGTTTTTGTTAACTGATAAGTAATGACCAACCTAGGTTGGCAGTCAGGAGTGAATGGGAAAAAAAAACTCTTCACGCACAATGTTCCAATAACTAGGACTAAGTACGGAAACCGCCCAGAAAAACTAAACTAAACTAAACTGATAAGTAATAAATTTCAAATTTAGGTATGCGGTAGCGATGGAAAAACTTACGAGTCTGAGTGTCATTTAAAACTTCAAGCGTGTCGTACACAAGAAGACATTGTAGTTCAAGCGTTTGGACCTTGCAAACTAGGCGAAGTAGCAGGTACCGCCGGCCCTCCAAGACCCTCGTCTCCTATACAATTTACACAACAAGACGACGGAGCTGCATCTAAATCAACTAGACATCTATTAAACCCCGACAAATACTACAATAAATATGATTGGACTAGGAAAGAAACGGCCAGTGATTTCGACAGCATACTCTCCGGCCAAAAGTTCAAAGGTAAGCAATTTACATTTCATTCATGCGTACCTACAAATATCCCTTTCAACAAAACGTTTTATTGAAAATATTTACACACACAAACAATTTTAAAAGAGTATCTGCCTTTTATCCTTTTATATGTATGTATTATTGAGCCAATATTGAATCGTCAATATTTGATTTTACTTTTGCACTGCGTATGTTACAGATTTTATATAGAGCAACCAGTAACCTTAAACGCTAACAATGTGTATTTATACGTTTAACAATATATATTATTTTAAACAACTCGCTTTCAATGTTCTTGAAAGTTTTTTAAACCTTTAATAAATAATCAGCACTTAAAAAGTTCTACGAAACACCTGTACTTTTTTAGATGTTGACTTGGTTTTATATAAATGACTATTTTGTGTCACGAACATATTAGATACTAGTCAGATTTTTATTTACAAGTGATATAATCAATAAACGCAAACAGTCTTACTGTTATCAAAACATAATAATAGGTTATGTGCCTAATTGAGGTTATTGAAAGATAAATTAACAGAACCATCAGGATTATAAAATGTATACTTTGTATGTAAGAAGCCTTACACATACATATGTGTACTAAATCTGTCAATGTATGAAAAATTAACGAAATATAAGGATGATGTAACTTCGTTGTTAAAGCAACAACAGCTACAGTTGGGTCCAGGGGCGCATCAGGTGCAGTGGGCGCGTTGCTCGGGGATCTTTGTAGTGATGATTCTGACTGCGCCGCTCTGCCGGGCGCTGAATGTGCCAGGGCAGCTTGTGTCTGCCGCCCTGGACATGTACCTACGTTACATCGAAAGGCATGTGTTGGTAAGTTACTACTTATGTATTTGAATTATTTTTAGCAACTTCACTTATTTTATGAGGATTACCAGTTTTCTATATGTATTAATTATAATTATTAGTCAAGTTAGAATTATGTTATATATGCGAAATTATTAATTTAATTTTAAATTCTTCATTTATTTAACATGAAAACAAGGTAAACTGTATAAATTGTAGATATTATAATAAATATTAAAATTAAAAAGAAAACTAGATGCTACGAGTAGGTATCCAATGACCTTAATTGCGGCTCTAGTAATTCGTGAATTTGTGTGTTTAAATATTTGCGATGTAGCAATAAGTTCGGGAAATTAAAAACGCCGTTAAAAAATCATAAAAGGTTTATTACACCCATCCAATGGTTTGGATTTTTTTTTTATCAAAACAGCCAGTACCTATTTCTAAATAAAAAAAATTCTAATTAGTTCGTTTGAAAGAAAACTCTGTTATATTGAATGACGGCTATCGGACGATTAACTCATAAAAGCAGATGAATGACGCGTGACAGAAGCATTCAATGTTTATTTGAATGGCTACATTGAAATAATATTTACCTATAAGAGTGATATTGCGTTATAGTTTACTTTGGTATAAAGACAGTTTTGAAATTGAAACAAAGATATTTATTAAAACAAATCACCAAAATATGGAATATTAAAATAAAAAAAAGTAATACAATATAACATGATTATTAATACATTAGTCATTGCAAACAATTTTAAATTATTCTAAATTTTTATTATTCAACTCAATATCTATGATCACGTATAACGTTTAACTACAATATTTTTCGCTACAGAACAAACGCCCCAAGAGACGACAGAGGAATATAGCGCCTGTTTGTCAGAGCCATGTTACAATCTCGGCACATGTATTGATTTGCCTGGCTCCACGTACACCTGCTTATGTACAGGTCCTTACACTGGATTAAATTGTGAATCTCTTGCAAAAGAATCACTATTGGGTGCCTATATTGAAACACCTTCTTTCGACGGCACTTCTTATATACGCTTAAAACCGTTGAAGGCTTACCACAAGTTGAATATCGATATTGAATTTAAAGCCTTTTCTGAAAATGGCGTTATATTGTACAATCAGCAGAAACCTGACGGGACCGGTGATTTCGTTTCACTTGCCTTAGTGAACGGATATTTAGAGTTTAGGTGAGCAATATTTTATTTCGAAATTGTTTCGCTTTCAATGTAATACACGTTGTCTAATATTGGACCGTACTCATTACACAGATACAATCTTGGAAATGGAGTGTTAATACTGACCTCTCTAGAAAAGATAACGCTAAACGAGTACCACAAGGTGTCAGCTAAACGATACCATCGGGACGGGATTTTATCGGTAGATGACATGGAAGATGTGGTCGGCCAATCTAGCGGCTATTTAAAAGCACTAGATCTCAACGACGATGCTTATATAGGCAGTGTACCGACTAATTTTTCACGGTAAATAAACCATTCATACTGTTTTATATTTTTAGTATATTGCTTTATGATAATATTATATTAATAAATGTCTCTATACAGGGTTTTCGAAAACATTGGCACGCGAAACGGTTTTATCGGATGTGTGAAATACTTAAGAATAATACGTCATCAAGTTACTAAAAAATTGGGCCGACCAGACTCATTAGTTGTTGATATGGAAAATGTTCAGGAATGCCAATCTAACCCATGTATGAGTATGCCGTGCAAGAATGGTGCCACGTGTAAATCAATAGAGGGTTCGACAACCGAATATACATGTAGCTGTCCTATTGGATTTCAAGGAGCCAATTGTGAAGAGCGATTAGATCCGTGCGAGTCAAATCCCTGTGGATATGATGAAGGGCTATTGTGTGACATTGGACCGGACGGTGGACATATTTGCCGTTGTTTGTTTGGAGGTGAAATCGGTTCCAATGGAAACAATTGCAACAATGGTTAGTGGTTTGAAGTAAGCAACAAAGTTTCAGCTTAACCCCGAAGAAAGATTTTTACATTACCAATTTGTTTGCAGATGTAAATGTGGTGGAAGAAACGTGGTCCCCTCAGTTCAATGGAACGAGCTACCTTGAATTGCCGCCACTCGAAGGGCTTGGGAAAGCGTTTCGCATCGAAATTTGGTTTTTAACGAACCGATTTTCTGGAATGCTCCTTTACACAGGCCAGTCTAATAAAGCCAAGGGGGATTTCATAGCGATTAACCTGGTTAATGGCTACCTTCAATTTAGGTACAATTTAGGGAGCGGTATAGCTAATATAACGTAAGTACCTTCTGTTCGTTTAAAGAGTAAAGTTGTTTGGTTCTGTGGAATTTAATTATGAATTTATGTCTTTTTGTTATTAGTTCTCCTGTGCCTATCACAAAGGGTCGTTGGCATAGAGCTCGAGTGTCTAGATCAGGACGTCATGGTAGTCTTCAGTTAGATCATCATCCTACTCAAAGGGGACATTCAGCACCACCTCTAACTCATCTAGATCTTATGTTACCTCTTTTTATTGGGTCCTTACCGTAAGTATAGCATCGCATTGTAAGTATATTAATTACTTTATATTTATGAAATATTAGAACAATATTTATTTACTTTCTATTAAAATTTTCTATACTTATTTTTATATTTAATGTCACTAAAAATATAGCAAATTATTGTATGGTACAATTTTATATTTCCGTTTATCTTTATTTTGGTTGTAAAATAAAACGTTTCAATAAAAAAAATCTTTTTTAATTTTACTAATAATTTATAAACTCAACTAACATCAAATAGTTTCATTGATTTAAGATCAAAAGTATACGGGCCCTTGTCCAATCTTTTTCATCTCTTTTTTTTTTTGGCACAGCTCGTACATTCGCCCTCATAAGATGTCGGGTGTGACCAGCAGTTTTATAGGAGCCGTGCAACAGGTCTTCGTCAATGGCAATCCTTTATCTTTATACGGAGCTGATACTCCAAAATGTGCTATAAACCAAGAAGAAGAACGTCTACCTTGTGCAACTACAGGTGTAACGCGGTATACGGGTTCTCCTTGTGGAGACGGTAAGAGACCTATAAGAACATTTAGTAATAATAACAATAAATAAAGTTTACGATTTTCCTTTTAAATGTTTTATGTATAACTACAAAATTATGAAATATCTGTGTGTAAATAGATTTTTTTGTCTACAAATTTGGTATACGTTAAAAAATCAGTCTATTTCAGTAATATTAATAATAGTTCACCACATATGTATTAATTACATGAAAATAATAATAATAGACTCAGCATAATATGTTAATAAATACTAAAGGAAAGAATATTGTAAATATAAATATTTTTAAAATGCTAATAAAAGAGAGAAGTTCTCAAAGAGAACTTTGACCTTATGCTCTTTGAGGAAAAGAAAACTAAATGAATTACCTATATGATTTTTTAGGAACAGACATCCTTACACTTTACATTTATTTAAATAAAAACCTTTTTCCGAAAACTAAGCAAAAATATCTTTAAGGACATCATAAGGGAGTGTTCGATCGACATTAAACTTATTTATTTACGGTATATAGGTATATCCGTAAACAAAATGGTAGCCTACTCAAAACGTTACTAACGTATTCAAAGGTAACGTACAAAGGAACAAAGGGATTATCTAGGCTGCAGACTTTGATGTTATATGAAATCTAGCATTTAGATATTAAAGCACCGTCACTCTCTAATCCTGAGGCAAACAGTTGGGTTTCATATTTGATACACATATGATAACACATCTGCTGAATTGGACTCTATTGACTACTATTTAATTTACTAGCGAGGCCGTTTGCCGTTAATGTTATGAGATAGGATAGGTTTACATGCATGTGTTTAATAGATATATTACCACGGCACTACTATTTACACTCAAAATGACAGTAAAAGTAATATCGTATTTTCTTGTTGAGTGCGAGATCGAATGTCAAATGATGAAGTATAGATAGATGTATCTCAATAGATCAATAGATGTATCTCACTAAGTCTCCATAGTGATGGTCATTTTGGCAGGCTATAAAAACTTCATCAACAGTCTTTAACAGTCCACTGCTGGACATAGGCCTCTCCTTAGAAAGGAGGTTTATATAATTTAAATTAATATAAAAACTTATAGATGAAAAATAGTTAGCAGAAGGGAAATTTTTGAAAATCATGATTTCAGTTACTTAACTTGCGATTTCGGGATTTATTATAATACTTTTAGTAGGTAAAAGAGCACATACGAGCACAACGCCCGTAAAACAGAAGTGGCGGTGATTAACTTGTTGTTTACGTAGAGTACGGTATTTTCTTGAAGTTCGTATTGGTATAGAACTACCGCAGATAACAAGATGTTCCACCGATTGCGTGAGAAAATGATTACTAGGTACATTATCAGTTTATGCAACTAATTTTCAATTTTCAAAAGGTCTAACTCCATGCAAAAACAATGGTTCGTGCATACCACTACTGAACGAGTACAAGTGTATTTGCCGAGATGGCTACCAAGGAAGAAATTGTGAAATCCAAATTAATGTAGAAATGTTAAACGAGAGAACTCCAGTGAAATTCGACGGAAATAATTACTTCTCCTACCGTAGCAGAGGAAGTCGCAGGTAATGAATATAATACTACTAAATTAACATAATAAAAGCTATATACAAGTCCTTAAGGAATAGATACAATTTCTATTGTCACAAATACGGTTTTATATCGTTTGTTGTTTAACTTATTTATCACCGTTTTTGTTTCAACATCATTTAAAAACTAACTAAGTACTAATAATAAGGTATAATAAATTATTACTGAAATTGTTTTTCACTAATCTACTTATTATAATGTTGCAACAGTACATTGCTATTTTACAACCTTGATATAGTAGAAACATAGGTAATAATTCTTACGTTACGAGGCTTGGTGCCATTCTTCAATCAGAAGACACACTAAGCATTCGCGACTACATAAATATCTTTTAAATGTTTTAAATTATGCAAGCAAAACTTATTGTCATTACGTTCCGTGATACATAAGAATAAGAACATCAAGCTTATTGGTCAGTTCCAACTGAGCTGTAATGCAATACAATATGTTTGTCATGTAACGTACCAATGTGCTGTAAGCATTTGTGTTTCCTAATACTAATATTCTGTCTTTTTAGCTTACGTACTAACAAAGGCATCGATGGGGGACACTATGGTGTAAGATAACATTTGAAGGAGTCACCATATAATTTTATAAATTAGTCCGTATAACGTCACATCATTTAGCTTAGGTAAAACATTATAAATTTATTATTTTCCTGCTAGTAATAGTCTAAGTGGGGACATTAGGCAGCAGTGTGGCTTTGAAACATGAATACTTAATACCGACAGAGAAATTTCTCCACTTAAAGTGTAATTTGAATAGTTGGCCGAATTTAATGATACCTATAGCTATTATCTATATCTGCAGCCCTTAGTCGATATTTATCTATAGATTAAGAAACGCTCAGACACCATTTATTTTTTCGGTAAACGACTTCATACATATTTTAGTAGACATTTTAGAAATATTTTTTGGTGATACTACTATTTAATTTCAGTGACCTAGTTACAGCTGTATGTATCTAATGTTCCCATTTATACACATTTGTATCTTCAATATTTAGGTGGCTACTTAAATATATTTTGCACAGCGCCATCTTAGAAAAATCTCTTATTTATCTTATTATTTTCGTAAAGATAAGTAGCGTATTCAGAAACTAACTTTACGCGTGGCAGAACGTATATTTTGCAAGATAATAGTAACGAGCTTTTAGCAAGTTAGCATCCTTTTTTCTGTAGTGTTTATTGTAAAGCGGTGGAGTGATGAGCATCAGCAAGCTTTTCTTGGCCTCGACTCTGAATGTATAAATTTATAGCAAGTCAAATAAGTTCGGTCAAAGTTTACACATTTACATAAATACGTTAACCCACAAAGTCGCCTGTAAATACTGTTTCTGCTTCCAGATAGCGCATTTATGTATAATTCTTACCTTTATTTATTTGTTTCTCGTGTTTGTTTCTCGTCTAAACTTTGCTAAAGCAAGTGTTAAAATCAAATTATTCTCAATAAAAGCCGTCTCTCTAAGGTTGATTTAATCACTTAATCTGTTTGTACTTAATGTTAACTCGGTAATGAATGACAACTTTATTACCTATTTGTGACTTCATAAATTTATTAAAGTTATTGTAACAGCTTAAATTAATTACAATTTGATTTAATTCGTTTAAATATGAGGGATTACCGTCGACTAACATGTGACTGGAACCTTCAAGAACGTTTTATTAATTCTTTTTCTAATAACACTCACACTTAGATGTTACACTAACAATTCTTGTATCTGTTTCATTCACTAAAGTGACGTGACTTGTGCTGTAGCTTAAATGATATCTCAATTTATATAAATTGTTTTTTGATTTTACTCACTCACAGTTTCCTTATTTTTTGCTTATTGTTAAATATGATTAAAGCCTTGAAGGAATACGTAGCCTAAGTATGAAGTAATTTAAGCAAAATACTTAAGCTTTTGAAGCTGATATTTTCATTATTGAAAATGTTTTAACACCTCAATATTCAATAGAAGTTTAAAAAATATTTTTCTTTATGAAATAAGCTTTCAACGCCTTTTGTACTCATTTTTACCTCCTTTGTGCGATCTAAATACTTAATTTTCCTTATAAAGTCTTTGAGAAAAACACGATATGTGTATAGGAGTGGCAAGTTCACTCGGTTTCCACCCACTTTCACATCGCTACTAAGGGGTTAAAAGTATGTCAAACGTTTATTTTTACGGTAGAATATATTCATACTCATGGGAACATTTTGGTGAGAAAATGTGTGATGTTGTTCACAAGAATGCTAAGGATAAATAATTACTAAAATGTTTACAGCTTAAGTTAAATAAATATTTAGTATGTGCTTATAGATAAGGTTTGCTTTGAAACATACCTTATCTTTTTCTAAGCTTCTAATATTCTAATCAATAAATAATTCAAAACAGGGATTTTTTTTAGTACCTTTCTATAACTGAAGTTACATGAGTAAAATAGGTAATTAATTCGTATTGGTCAGTAGAACCAAATAATTATATAAATTTTATCTAAGAAGGTCGTCTTTCTATATTTCTATTCGTTATTCCTCATGCATGATCCAGATTAACCGTTGAATATTATTGACGTTGGATAGAGTTTTCATCTACATATATACTTTTATAGTAGACTGTATAGGTATAATACATATTCATTTTACTTCGGTTAATGATTTTGGTCTAGGTCGATGTGCTAGTTCGTTTGTTCGTCTATTATCATAACTCACATGTAACGAATTAGATATAAACATTTTTAATGAGAGTATTATTGTTATCAATAAACTATCATAGACCCTAGGCATATATTATTTTGCAAAACATTATGTACTTTATTAGGTTAGCATAACAAGGCTTTAATCAGAAACTAAGCTTACAGTGTTTTAGCTTATACTTTTCATGCAAACTATCGCTCTGTTCAGCATCCTAACAAAACAAAGATATCTAATATTTTAACTGGCATGTAAAAGTTTTCTTTACAAAAATATCATTTTTAGATATTTTTATACTAATGAAAGAACGGGCGAGTAATCAAAAATACCTAATTTTAATTTTATCAAAAAACCTTTCTAGAAACAGCGGCTCACGCGGTATCAGATATGAAATTAAGTTCCGTACATACAACGACTCTGGTCTCCTGATGTGGAGACGTAAAATTGGTATACGACCTCGTGATTTTATCGGGCTGGGGTTAAGCGGGGGAAAACTCCAGCTTATATATACTGACACGGATATAAAAGAGATGAACTCGGCGACTCATGAAGACTGGTTCCAGTGTGTTGAGTCGAAACTACGAGTGGACGATGGAAGGTGGCATACTGCAACTGTGAGACGGAGGAAGAGACTTGCAATGTTGCAAGTAGATGACACACCACCAGTTAGAGGGTACTCGCAGTCGTTGCTAGTGCCTTCGAAGTCGAATCCAAAGTTGTGGATTGGTATGATAGTTTTTTTATTATGAACTTTTTAAGATATAACTTTTCTTGTGTTCTGTCTTAGAAAGAAATAAAAGGTTTGCTAGAATCCAAAAAAAAACTCCCTAAGTCTATTTAGAATTACCTTGTACTTAGAATATGTATCCGTACGAATTTTTATATTTATATACATCTATAGTTTATTGATTATTATTTATTTTACTGCCTCGTTGGTCTAGTGGTTAGCGTATGCGACTGCTAATCAAGAGGTCTCGGGTTCAAATCCCGGGTCTTTTTGTTTTTGGGATTTTCTTAGGAAATTCCTAATAGCTGCCCGGAGTTTTGGAAGTTTGGCGGTGATCCACGCCCGTGCCTCAGAGAGCACGTAAAGCCGTCGGTCCCAGATGTCATAAACATCTATGACAATCGTTATTGGGAAGTTAGTGCCCTCAAATATACTGACAACTAGTTCAATCTTCGAATTTCATCTCCGTCCGATGCCGGTCGCTCCGTGAAAAAACTGAAATTCAGGTAAAACCGGTTGAACTAGTAGCCGACCTCAAATAAACTTGTGAATAATGGCTAGGAAGATGATAGTTTATTAATAATTCGCTAATGTTTTGATCACTCAGTTACACATTTCTGCATTGGATGAAGTCTTGTCGTAATTTATAGGATTTTTATGTATGAAGTTCTTGAAAATCTATCTTTTAAATACGATATAGGTTGTAAAAATAGAAATCAATATTTGAAATTTAGGTAAATTAAATAACAGACAGAACACGATAGAAGACATACATTTTTTTAAATTAATAGTATGATGTTCTTCGGCCTTTGCTTAGATATAGCCATAGTAATATCGATCAAGCGTCCCATAGATTTTTTAAAATACCTATAAATGTGTTTTGTTTTTTAATAACAAGATGCATTCATTATACTTCAACGAGTTACTATTTTATTGCAAACAGGCGGATCTCCATCTCTGCCTCTGGGCCTACCAGCGGCGCTCTACACAGGTCTTCGAGGTTGCGTTGCGAGTGTGAAAGCAAACGGACGCCACATCGACCTTAGTTTACCCATACGTCCTACGACAGCCGTACGACACTGCGATTGATGATACGAATAGTCGTGCGACAGGTGCACGATTCGTCTGTGTATATTGCCAAGTGGATTGTGAGATTTCGAAAAGTATTACTTTGTAGTTATTGTTTTAAATAGTAGTTTTAATGTACCTGTTTGATAATGTACCTACCGTTGCATATCCGATCCGAAATATTTGGAAAATTCAATTTTATGTCTATTTTAAACGTGTCCTGAAAATCTACTAACATATCTCTAAGAGTATAAAAATTCATATCGCTTCAAATAATAGATAGAAGAGAAAATATTAGTATTTACCAAAAAAATCGTTGCCATAATAAATTATTTTATAGTTTTAAATATTATAGAGAGTCTATCGATTATCGTTTAAATTGGTGCTCGGAATATACATCAGAGGTATGAAAAAATATTCGTATATATAAATCGTGAAAGTACTGATACTGAACAAGACTCTTGATGTTTTGTTGTTATAACTAGAACAAATATATAACCTAGTTTCTAGATTAGTAAATACTTACGTCTAACTTGAATGGTTACTGCCGTAAGCTTAAACACATGAAAATAAATATTTAATGTATAATACTGTAGTCTTTGAAACCTATCAACAGGCTTTAAGTACTCACATTCCATCTATTAAACTAAAAAATAAGCTATCCTAAACTAATATTATGACTAATTTTTTATAAACTTGTGTGATAATAATCATTTTGGTCCATTTTTGCCATTTTTTTGTGGTTAATAATATTTATTAGTTGTTTATAAATGACAGTGCCATAGTAATTGTACAGTAACTGGTTTAAGACTATTATAATTATACTTATCAGTTCAAGTATAATAATAAACAGTAGTTGTTCATTACTTTTAATGTTAAACTTCATTTAAATAATAACAGTCGTTACTTTGACTGTGATGTTTCATATCATTCCATTTATAACTAATATAATTACATACAATTAATTAATTATTTAATCTTCATAACTCATAAGTCATGGTTTCATAAGAATAAAATAAACACGATTACAAATCTTTTTTAACTCTCGTGTCATTCTTGAAATCATAACATTTAGTTTTTTGTTCTTTGATTTAAAATTTATAGACGTCTTAAAATGAAACACTTCATATGTGTATTAATCAACACTATTCTGTATTGTATTATTCATTAGTGCCATAAAAGTTTTACAAGTATATTACTACTTTATAATACTCTATTATTGATGTATTAATTTAGTATTGCAATAAAGTACTCTTTGATATTTTTTTTTTTGTATAACTCGAGATGAAATGGTGCAGATTTTGTTAGTGTTTATTAACTGTCATGTTGTAATATATGTATATACAATATCTACAAATAACTATAGATTAGTTTTTTTTTACAAACTGCATAATTTTTTTATAGAGATATCTAATAAATGTTACGAAAAGTCCGTTAACTTAGAAAAATTATGTGTGAGTAATCTGTGAGCAAATATAATCCAAGTCGGTATGTTTTGTGCAATTTTCTTTTGATTAACATTCGTAGTTGTAAGTATAAATGTGACAAAGGCGCTCAGATCAACTTAAGACATTTGACCTACAGCTACAATAATCGTGTCGTAATGTCTCCACCTGTATAGAACATTGTTTGATTCTAAAAGATACATATTAAAAAGAAAGGTTCAGAATTTTATCACCACTGAAAGTGGTTAATCTTTAATTTTCAAATAGATTTGTAATTATTTATATTGATCCGTGTAATTTCATCTGTATGATAATTTTCACGTGACATGTAATCAATTAATCTAACTTTAAGACACTATTCTTGCTGCAAAATTAAGTATTTAATGTAAGGCCGGCAGTAGGCTAATTATGTTACAAAGTAAATAAATTACGAATTTGAATTTTATTTCTAAGCCTGTACATTTTAAAGTAACTACATACGTAACGTTTTGTATAGAAAATTGGTATAAATAGCCTAGAATGAATTACCTAAGGTAACTTTAGTTCGTTCGTTTTTTGTATGCTACAGCAAAACTATGCTCTAATTAAAAGCTATGTTCGTTTTTATATTTTTCATCTAGTGAACTATTTGTATAGTATTTACCTATAACTAATTAAATTAAAACAATGACAATATTAAAATATATCAAAATGGCATTTAGAATTACGTTTTACGTGTTAGACATGCTTCGTGATTGTACGAAACATACCTCATTCACTCTCTAGATGGTATTTAGAACAACCCTTTTGCTGTTGATTCGGTTTTGTAGACATTCGTTTGTCGTACTTATTGTAATGTACTTAATAATGTATAATATAATTATAGAATTGTTCTACCCGAATGAAAGCAATCAGGGTTAACAGCAATCTACCTTTAGTTGGTAATTTGCACCACTGAACACATTTACGAATCTACTTATCTCGTATTAATAAACAATTATTCTTATGATAACATGATAACAGCTAAGTCACAATCTTGAACTCAAAGACGCGCTGGTTTATTAAAAAAAAATGGATGAAATCAAATGTTTAGATATAGGTAACCTTTCATTCAACATGAAAATAATTTCTTAATATTAACATTGAAACTAATTTTTAATAGATGTTGGAGAAAAATTTAACGTGCATAAAGTCAGGAAGATTACGGCAAAATGTGTTCAGTGATATCCTTAATTGATCATGCAGTATTGTCACTGGTTCACTTACATGTACTTCAGTCCAGTTTGTTACGCAATGTGTGTTTTGATGTAACTATCTTAGTTTAATAATACAAAAAACCATAAAATAAATGAGACTGCAATCCGTGGTTTGTGTTTCTTTTAACTCAAATATCTTCAAAAGTTTTGTTTATGAAACGTATTCAAGATCTGTCTATTCACACTAACTGTGAAATAATTATAGTAAGAAGTTTAGGCATGCAGAAAAAAATCATATTTAAACAACAAACATACAAGTAAGTTTTCCAAGCTTTTCCAGGAACACTCAAATATTCTATTAATTTAACTAGTATTTAACAGACATTTACGTCTGCAGTTACAATTTGAAGTATTAAATACAAGTATTCATTTAACATTTGAATATGAAGACTTGACAATGACTCTGTATCAACACCCTTCTTTGTTTTCTTGTTTCGTTCTTTACCTTCTCATCAAAGTCCATTAAGATGGCTTAAAAATACGACTAAACTGTTGTTTATTACAATGGTGTATTCTACCTTTCTCAAAACTTCGACGTCAAATGGTTACCTAATAAAGAATTGTCGGGTATTAAATATGTCGATATAGGGGAACAAATTGAAAATATCAATGTTGTAGTACTTAATCGATACCTTAATCGACACTTTATTGATCGATGGTTGAAACCACAGCAACAGAAATAGATTAATCCAACCACTTTCAATCTAGCCTACTTAAACACAGGCTGAACTCGTAAAGAGCCCTGACGTGTCTTATCAAATTCTTGATCGGGATTTATGGATAGTAAATTATTTAACTGTTTAGCCAACCGTGCCCTTGTACCAACCACGAATAGTGCTTTAGGTGCTGCGAATATTACTAATGGCCTTCAAACACGAAAGCTTTTAATTTAATGATATAGACAATTGTGGGACTGGTCAAAGTTTATATAGCGCACCGGCCCGCTCGCCACTAGCTGATAGCTTTAGGTACACAATTAGATTGATGAACCGAACTAGTTTACCTTTCTTTTGGCGTGCTTCACTTTTTATACGAAACAAAAGGCAATTAAAATGAAATAGGATCTGAAACGTGCTCTGAATAAAAAAGCTCTGTCTATCCTATTCTTTGATAAAATCTATTTCCATCAAACATTGATGAAAATATATGTATTGTTAATTTATCTAAAGAAGCTAAAAACTATGATAAACCAGAGATCTATTAAAATAAACGTACAAGCTTATATAAGCTTTATACGTAATATATATATATAGAAAAAGAAGAACTAAATATTTAAATACTTTTAAATACAAATTGGAGAAGAAGCACACATCAATGATCTCTTATTTTGTAGAACTAAAAAGTTTACATTTCATAAATATCTTGTTAAATCTAAATTAAAAGTTTTTGCATGTCATGTACATTTAAAACAACACAGAAATAATAAAATAGTGATTTTCAGGTATAGTATTATAAATATAGTGATTAAAAGGAATGGGCCGGTTCGACCGGGGCAGTATTACCCTCACACAGAAAAGTGGTAGACCCCGGCAAAAGGGGTAGACCCAAGAAGTGTTGGCTTGACGTCGTAAGGGATGATATGCGTGCCAATGGTCTTACAACGCAGGATGCCGAAGACCGTTCGAAGTGGAGGAAGAACAGTCGGAAAGCGGACCCTGGGCGTCCCCAGACGCAACCGGGAATAACGCTCGGATGATGACGATGAGAAAACTAACTTAAAAACCAGCACTTTTGCTGTCGTATTTAGTTGGTGACTGTGAGACCGGAGACCCAATCATTCTGCATCATTCATTCAAACATCTCACTAAGCCGCCATGGTGTAAGTCACCATGCTGCATTGTATGCACTCACAATGCGAGTAGCCGAGGTTCCAACTAAGTGGCGTGCAATTGGAGAGGCCTATGCCCAGCAGTGAACTGCGATAGGCTGATGATGATGATGATTAATTATAGCCAACATAAAATTACGTATAAAGATAATATTTGTATAGATTGTCTATTTACAAAAAAAATATCTTTTTAGGGTTTCGTAGTTCATGACTCGTAACAGTTATTGACTCGTCATGTCCGTCCTCGACTTACCGCCCAAACGGTTGATGCTTGAAACATGAAACTGCATAAATATGTGTTGTGATCACGTCAATAAAGTGCTACAATAAAATTACAAAAAATATTTTTACCCGCGGTACCTCCCCTACGCGAAAAGTGAGCATGTTTTTTTCTCCTGTCTACATAGTATGATATCATTAGAAAGGGCTTTTGAAACATTGAAAACTTGCTTAGATCATTTTTTTAGTAAGTCATCCGATTGAGATTTATTTAACTTTAAGGCAAATTTTTCGTTAAAACAGAGCGTTAAACCTCTAAAAGTTAAACAGCTGGCTCAAAAATCTGAAAAAAGTCACGATCGTAGTCTATGTTGTGAGCTTTGAAAGAAAACTATAGCGCATCAGATTATTTATTTAGTTCCAACTTGTAAAATTCGCAAACTTGGAAAACATCGTGCAAAAATTACGTAATAATGAGATGATAATTACCTATTGGACACGATTTTAAATCCACCTACGACTATGATTAACTATGGAATCCTATTTTATTCGTGGCCTGACACGCACTTGACCAATGTTTTTTTCAAGTTACATAAATATCCTTACTTAAACAATAAACGCGAAAGTTTGTGAGTATGTTTGTAGTTTGTTGTTCTTTCATGCAAAAACTACTGAACGGATTCGGACGAAACTTTACAGTAATATAGCTTATATATCAGAATAACACATAGGCTACTTTTTACTGCAATTATCGAGAGGAGGACCCGCGGGTGAAAGCTAGTAATTAATTAAACAAAATACTAACATAGTTACCTAATAATACCTTAAACTTTCACATTCAACTTCTATTACAACATTCACATACATATAAACATTAATATATTCTATTGAATTCATGTTTAAATTCATTACTAGAGTTAAGGATATACCTACCGTAGAGATATATAAATTAAAACTCCAAATTTTCCAGTGGAAATAACCGACTCAAGTTGAATTAGGTAATAGTTTCAGCGTGTAATAAAGTAACGAAAAATTTATAGCTTCAAAACGCATAAAAAATATGTAATTTATTGCATCGTAACATTCGATAATCTCCAAAAAATTATGTATCCCGTAAATTCGGGAACCGGAGGTATCAGCGTTTCTTTATTTATTTGACAATAGTACGTAATATACGGGGGCATAAAAGGCGAAGCGAACAGATTGATATATCATCCTCTACACAGACCCGCCTCTAATCTCAACTAGCCTGAATTATGGTGTAGAAAATATCCTCTCATTCTTTGCATAAGCCATAAATCACGTGAGCCACCGGAATCCCTAGAGGCATTATGAAGGAGGAAAATAAGCAATAGCTAGATATTAACCAAAAAGTGAAACGCCGCTAAGGGTGGAATTCAGTTATATGTGAGACGCAAAACAGCTTCACCGAAAGCAATTTAAACTCGTAATATTTGTGTAAATGAGGCAACTACTTTTAGAAATCGGTAACGAACGGAAATGACTAACGACTTCAAATATATTTTACATTCGAAATATTTAAGTATTTTTCGAACATGTAACACAAAACGTCATCTAACTTCAAGTTGTGCAGAGCTTGTACTATGAAAAGTAATTTGACAGAATACTTTGGCCTTTTTTTTGTAAATACATTCATAATAAATGTATACGTAAAAACACCCAAACTCGGAAACAAATATCTGTAGAAACTATAAATAAATATTCTACTAATATTTTATGTGAGGGAGTATGCTTCATTGTTTGTATTCACGTATAACTACGGATCGGATTAAAAGGAAATTTTGCAGTATACACATATAAAAATTAATCATAATATGCTCAATTTTACCGAGATATTCAATTTAAACGTAGGCAGAACCGTGGTCAAAAAAAAATGTTTCTCAATAATAATACCCGTCAAGAAAGCAAAATAACTGCAGGCCTATATTTATATTGTGTTATATATTAACTTTGTGGCAATCTACAAATTACGTGGGGATATTAGAACTCATTACTTTTCAATGTATTTTTTTCAACTTTTTGTTCCCTCGACATAATCTAAAAATTGGATAAACGTTACACTTATTCCCAGAAGTTTCAAGTTTATTAAGGTTAAAAGTATGAGTGTACGAAAAGCAATAAAAGGTAACGTAATAGAATCATAAAAACATCGCGTGTAAGCCGCAAACGTTTTATCACTTTATTAAATGTTGCGGGTCGTTTGCGTATGTAGTAAGGCTTTATAAGTTTCAATGTTAGAAACTAATTGCAGATATTAGCAACATTTGTATTGTAGTTTTACTAAGTATGAACTATTTTATTCTTGATATCTGAATCTACTATTTAAATATTCAACTATATCGCCTAGATAAGGTGATAGGCTCAGTCCACAAGTGTAAAGCCCGGTTTCCACCTCGGAAGGGTAGCGTAGACGGACTGTAGCTTCTTTACTTAAAATACACTTATTTTTTGCTTAATTAGCTGCAAGTAACTTTGGTAACATCATTTCAGCAGAAACACGTTCACTGCTAGACAAAGGCTTCACTCAAGGCTCCCAATAACAACCGGTTTGTGCTACCCGCATCCATCGGTTACCCGCAATCTTCATCAGGTCGTCAGACTTTTGTATTGTCTTTAAACGTTACATAAATGGAGTTAATTTAAAGTCACCCGTCACGGTTAATTGCAGCTGACAAATTCTCAATAGACCGTTAGTCATAGGTCAGGCGGGAGTCATTAGGCTACACATTAGTGATCAATTGTTGTAGAGATTATTGATATAACTCCTGTTTTCTCACTACCGTTAAACTTCGTCTTTAATCCTATGTAGACTATGTAATAAATATATGAAAATATATTTAACCTATAGATATATAATCAAAATATGTAACTGAATACGAACAGGTAAAATAGATAACTGAAATTATCGCCCCTCACAATTATCAAATGACGACAACCGTAACAGATAAATCTTAATTTATTTTCTATTCGCTACCCAAAATTTATCACGTAGGAAAACTGTTGTTTATTTCAGTTCGTACGTTTGTACAATCAACAGCACTGCAGTAACAATCCACGTATTATGTTATGTACAATTTTGAAGCATATTATTATCACTGTACCAAAGTTATGCTTTCAATGTCCTATTGAAAGCATAACAAATAAAAATGAACTAAAGCTGCATAACGCTTTTCTTATAGCTCACGATCATGCACGTATTTTTCTTTCAATCGTATATAAATACGGCTAAGGTGAACATGAAGGTATACAGATTCCTAGCGTCTCCCGGGATTTGTATCTCGTCTCCCCGCAGCGAGGGACGTGTCATGAATACAAGACGGTGTCGATGATACACGCCAAACCTCCCGTTTGTGAACTCGCTGAAAGAAATTCAAACGGTACTGTGGACATATCGTACGACTGTCTCATGCCAATGATATAGACGACGCTACGAATATCTGTATTAGATTCGATATGACCACAAACGTGACAGTAAATGAATAAGAAAGAAGTAGTATTTCTGTACAAGTTCACTTCTGAACTGTATTAACAAGTACAAAACCCATTTCAAAGAGAATAGCTTGAGAACATCAGAATTATGTATTAGGCTGATTTTTAAGAAGTTTCATGGCGCACTAACTTGTATATTGTTGACAAGTTCATTGATTTCGACAAAGAATACGTTTTATATGATGGATTATTGTAAAATAATAAAGAAGAGTAAATAGTAAGTTTCGCATAGTAAGTAATGGTACATACATTTGTCTTTTAATTATTTAGATGTTGGTTTAATGTTAGTTATGACAATAATGTTAATACCCTAAAGGTTTACGTATTTGTTTGGTCTTTGTTAAGTCAAAAAAAAAAAAACTGTCAGGCTTATTAATATTTTATCCCGTCAAACCCCACTGAGGAAATATTCTTCAATTATTTTATTAATAAGACATTTAAAAAAAATATCGAATGGCTAGTAAATATTTTATGAGTGTATGTGATAAAATTAGTGATAATCAAATAACTGTGATGATATGGCGTAAAAATAGAGGTAATGAAAGAAACACAGAAGAGAAAAATAAATTGAGGCAGATTTAATAAAATTAATGTCTCTGTTAAGCGGGACCAAATGATATTCAGTACTATGATATATTATATTATGTAGATTGGCAAGCAATAATATGAAATAGCAATAACATACTAATTTGCAGATCTCTTTGTGTACGTCTAAATATCATCGCATTATAATTTTTCCTCATACCCATATAAGATTTAATAAATTATTTTTGGAACAGCTTATGTCGGCAATTATTCTAACGCGAAGGAGAATTTCAACTGAAATAATGTTAAGGAAAATGCGTAACGTGTTCTTATGTGTTACGGCAAGTATAAGAAGCCACAAAAAATACAAAATTATTTTCTATAAAAGACACGTTACTTTCTGGAGTGTATTTTATTCTTAAATCATATTACTTGTGAAGAAATTACCTTTTATGAAGATGTACGTATATCATTATTTTAATACACATTCACGTGTAAAAGATACAAAATTATATACACATTTAGAGCGACCCATGTAACAAGAATATTGCGACCCGTGACAGGGATCCGTGGAAATCGGACTCCGTGACTACGATAAATCGTTTAATTCCACCCCGGTGACTTGGCCGATTTCGAAAGGCCAAACGCCATCACAATTTACTACGATTCCGTTCTAAGCTAGAAATACCTTTACTTTAACTGCTGGTTCAACAACATTTCTGTACTATTTGAATCGACTTTACAGCCAATTGATCGAGCAAATACGAGTAGATTACGATGACTCACTCATATGGAAACACTGGAGTTACGACTCTGTTGATTTTGGTGTTAGGTGTTTTTCTGTAAAATTTATTTTTCGACTCGTTCGATCAATCAATAACGAGACAGGTAACATAGTTATGTTATCCTACATGCAGCGGCGTAGCCAAATCAAATTCAAAAGATACACATAGCTGAGGTTGAGAAATAAAAATAGAATTACGATTTCATATCTAAGGTTGGAAGGGCGGAGATTATCACGCTTGAGTTATTATATGCAAAGCCTCAGTAAAACTGGAGCATTCCGAGAACGTTTAAAGCTTGGTACCGTGACAAGCGCTTGAGTATAATCAGGTAATGAATTAAGCCGTAGATAGAATCGCGATAGTTTAAATAGTATTTTAACGTAGGTAACATAGAATATTTAAGTTACGCAAACATTTTATAATGTAGGTGATTAGGTACAGTACTTTTCACAGTTTTATTATACTTTGTACAGGTACAAATAAAACGACCAAGTGTCATCCGTAATGGACCACCATCATGATTTTTTCAGATTTTTCAAGCCAGTCCTTTATTTATAGAGGATCAAAACAAACTAACATAAAACGACCTATAAAGTAGAATAACTCGCAAACGGTTACCTTAGTCAAAAAATTAGCAACCTTTAAATTTTTTTAATTAAAAAAAAAATCTCTACGGTATATCATTAGGATATCTCGTATAAATAGGTAGACGTGTAGCGGAGGTACTCCAAATAAAACTATTTTTCGTGATTTTTATGTAATTTTATGAGCACTTTATCGACAAGATAAATACACACACAATACAATTTCATCTTGATAACACTAGCCCTTTGAATGCTAAGACGAGGACGGACACGACGACGCGGGGACGGTCGAATCGAACGGACAGATGGACATGACGAAACTACAAGGGTTCCGAGTCATGAACTACGGAACTCTAACTGGCCCACAGGGTCGGCCAGCGGACCAGATGCGACCACGCGTCTTCTTTTGATACAAAACAGTATGACATTTTTCGTGAGGGTGGGGGGATGGGAGTTTCACACATACACAATTTAGACTAACATATAAAAACAATCGACTGTCACTATGAACTCACTCAGACCATGGTAACAAAAACTCCAAATTTCACACACATAAAACACATCCTGTGTTATATCAACGTAATGCATAATTTTGTTTTTATTTATTTATTCTTTATGCACATAACAGTGACAAAGGTGGACTTAATGCCGTAGGCATTTTCTGCCAGTCGACCTTAGGGTGATGCAGAGCCAACAACTAGGTAGAATGCACACAACTTATAATATGATTTGATCAAAATAAATAAAGGATTCATATTTATACTCATACATACTAATATATACATAAACACAGTATATACGTTATATATAATATATACATACATACAATATATATATATATATATACATACATTTTGAGGTAGTAGAGCCACGCTGATTTCAGCACGAATGGGCCGGCTCGACCCGGCCAGTACTACCCTCACACAGAAGACCATCCTAATAATGACAGCATTCTTGCTGTCGTGTTTCGTTGGTGAGTGTGAGACCGGAGGCCCAATCATTCTGCATCATTCTCCCGCCCTTCGAAGGCCGGGAGAATGATGCAGAATAATCTAACCAGGCTGCCATGGTAGGGGTCGCCATGCTACATTGCCTATCCTCACAATAAGCATGGTGACCCCTACTCCTGGATTCTACTCATGCTTTCCATCAGGCAGAGTAGAGTCTCTTTGGCAGGCTTGTTTTAGCCATCTTAACCTCGAGAGGGAGTGCGTTCCATAATAGGACAGATTGTATGAAGAAAGTTGAGTGGAGGAAATCAGAACAGTGTGTGGGGCAATGAAGCAGTGAGTTTTTAGAAGATCTAAGATTTTTAGTATGTTTTGCACCTAGATACTGAAATCGAGAAGTTAGGTAGGAAGGAGAACTTGGGGAAAAAAGTAAAGAATAAAGGGTAGTTAACGCCCGTGTCTCTCTACGTTGGCGAATCGGAAGCCACTCCAAATTAGAGCGATACTCAGACACGTGATCATATTTACGTAAATTAAAAACGAATCGAATGCAATTATTGAGAAGACGGTCAAGCTTATTGAGCAGATCTGCATTCAGGTCAAAGTAGCACACATTACCATAGTCGATTATTGGGAATATTAGGGTCTGGATTAGCATTACTTTAGTTTTAACTGGCAGAAAGTTTTTAAGCCTATAAAGAGCCCGCAATGAGTACGTGACCTTCTGGCACACAGATGCAACTTGTTTTCGCCAGCTGAGAGTTGTGTCGAAGAAATGTGGCAGATATGAGGGAAAAGTTAATAATATGGAAAATAGCCGGGAGAAGGTGAGCTAATAATGTGGTGATCATTCTCCGACTAATACCATCAGAACCAACTGCTTGGGATTTTATAGATGGGATAATTTTCTCAATCTCTCCTTCAGCAACTGGAACAAAGTGAAAAGGGGTTGAGTTGGGGAGCGGTAGACTATTGATGTAATTAAAGGTATTATTTTCCGATAGACTATCCAAAGTAGAAGAAGATGTGAAATGTTGATTCAGGGAATCGAGACTTATGGATTGAGGAAAGTCTACATGACGCGATCTGCCGATACCAAGAGTTCCGAGAAACTTCCAGATGTCGGCAGGAGAAGAAGAGTTAATATTAACCAGAATATGGCGGCGTTTAGCGTTCCGTATCATCTGGTTACACTGGTTTCTAGCAGTCTTATATAGTTGCCAGTTAACTTCAAGACGGTCTCTCTTGTAATGTCTAAAAGCTCGATTGCGAGATCTCATAGCCTTCCGTATATCCTTGGTCATCCAGGGCGCTGGTGGTCTTTTAACCCTAACCTTTTTAATTGGTGCGTGAGTATCATATAGTTTAGTCACTTCTTTATTAAATATGGATACCTTGTCATCGATAGAGGTGGATTCGATCAGTGGTGACCAGTCAATACGTGAAGCATCATCGCTCAATTTATTGATGTTCATTCGTCTAAAGCAACGCCTGTGCAGGATTTTGGGTATGGGTTTCGGGGGTTTAAGGATGTAGGAGAGAAAAATCAGGTCATGATGTGAGAATTCGGGAGCGTCTAGTTGACCATGAGAGGAAACAAAGGACGGATCGGAAGTGATAATTAAGTCTAGCCAGGTGTCTTCGCCATCCTTATTGTGATGAGTGGCATGTAATGGTAAAACATGAAGGCTGACAGACTCAAGAAGGAATCGGAGTTTACAGGAACGACTGGAGGTTTGATCTAGGAGATTGGTATTGAAATCACCCATGATGATATGATGAGCATACTCTGTACCCAAAGATTCCAGGACTGATTCGAATTCAGTGAAATAGTCAAAAGAAGGGAGACAATAGACAACACCAAGAACGACTTTAACGCCCCGAACACAAACCTCTAAGAACAAGAATTCAGAGACAGTAGAAGAAGAAGAAGAAATAATTTTGTAGGAAAAGTCACTGCGTAAGTAAATTGCCACGCCTCCCCCCCTCCGGTCATTCCGGATGAGTATAAAGCCAGGTAGGGGGTAACAGGTAGAGAGAAGATGTGGTTTAAGCCAAGTTTCGGAAATCAAAACAGCATGAACATTGGAGTCGTAGAACGCATCGTACAAATCAGAAAAGTGGCTAGGGACACTTTGGGCGTTTATATGACACACATTAAGTAAGTGGCTTTTGTTTAAATTAAATTTGTTGCGCAAGACACCACCGAGGGTATCAGTTACGGAGGAGAAGCTTTCATTACTCAAGTCGATATCAGACTCACATGCAGAAACATAACAATCACTATCTGACAACATTAATGCAAATATATAATAAATACTCGTATATTTCGATTAATATATATATATATATATATATATATTAATCGAATTTTGTTTTACTTATTTGTTGTTTTACTTATTTATATATATATATATATAAATATATGTGTATCTTCAAGAATACGCAGATGTTCTAGTACACCGTTTGTATCTCTGCACCACCCGCCAGCTTACATCACTAGAAACATAAAAGAAAAAAAACTAATTATGACATAAAACAAAAAAAACAGAACCACCGTACCCTTTGTAGTAAGGTGCAAGGAATCCTAATACCAATGAACATTGTTTCGTGCAGCGTATCCGAACAGTAGTGAGTGAGATGAGTGAACGTTGAAACATCTATATAATCTATGTCATTTCTTAGTAATTCACTGCACAGTGCACACAAACAAATGTCACTAAAGATAAACAGAGAAAGGGTACCTACATTAATATTCTGTCATTCCAATAGCAAAACAAAGTTGCAGAAGGCAATACAATTGAAAGAATGTTTTTATATGAAGGAAATTAGACTTTTGTTTATAAGGAGTACTCGAATTAAGGTAAATTTTAAAACATATGATTTACATTCAAAGAGAAACAAACAAAGAGTTCAAGTTACCAAATAAGTTGAAAACATTGATCGTCACTACCAGACTACAATTATTGTTTACGAGACCTGATATCTCCCGCGGATTGGTCACTAGCTCCTGAAGAAGCCGATTGAGCCTTTGGATACTTCATCAGCAGCGGGTTCAACTCATCCATAGTCGTTACCTTGTGCCGGACGCCACCAGGGACCTTGACGATTATGGTTCCGTTCTGAGTCCAGCTAGCAGAGACCCCAAAATGCATCCTGGCCTTGGCGAAGATGGATTGCCTGGTTTTTGTCAGGAACTCCTTGACACTAATAGAAGAACCCTTAAGTCCTGATTTGGCATTCCACACGGACGACCTATCATCCACGCTGGAGAACTTAACCAATATAGGCCGTTGACGCTCATTACTCGACACTCCAAGCCGGTGGCAAACCCCGATAGAAGAAGCCGTTATGTTCTTAAGGCTCAAGTGGTTGTTGATTACTTGAAGCATTAGAGCCTTACAGTCCTCCTTCTCATCCTCTTTGACGCCTAGGAAAATAAGTGACTTGCGCCGCTGTCTGGTTTCCATAGCGTCGATCTGTCTGCAGCATTCACCTATTTGCTTTCGGAGCAAGCCTAGCATCGAGAAGATTAACTCTCTAAAGGTTTGGAATTCCTCCGCCACCTTGGCTACGGTGTCTTTTGCAGGACCAGCACAATTAATTTGAGATTCAAGGTCTGTCATCTTCTTAAGAAAGGTCTCCTCAAGTGTCTTCTGCGCCGATATTATATCACTGATTGGCGACATTCTTGGCTATTTATATTAGTGAAGTTACTGTTTAGCACTGTAAAGTGATGCACTGGCAGGTGGTGTTAATTAGTTATTATCACTACATTAAATTGCGCTGCAAACGTGAGTACCAATACTGCCACTGTATTTACTTATATAGAGGTACAAAACAAAGCAAACAATATACTAAATGTAATTTAAAATTTATTAAATTATATATATATATATATATGCTCATTTGGGCTTATGCTTTGAGAGAGGAGAATGCCTGGGCATGACTACTGCCTATCATGTTGCTTTATGGTCGCCATACTGAAAATGAAATAATTAAAAAAGTTCGTACAAATAATTAACAAATTGTTTTATTAACAAATTGTTTTATAATAAAAATCAATTCGAGTGGCGATTGACAACAATAATCTTCACGATATCCTTATTGAAAGTTAGTAAAAGCTCAATATTGAATATATAAGATAAAATATGATAAAAAGGAAAACGAGAAAAGGGAAACACTTCCTGTGCGTACAAAGAAAAGGAAACAAACAGCACCATGTTTCATTTACTTCGCAACAAAAATCTTTTATACTAGTTTTATTTGGCAACTCTAACTTTATTTTATAATACAGATTTGAATACAGAAAGGTAGTCAGCGTAAAAAATGTTACAGAAGATTTAACGAATATACGATTTACATTTTATTCGAAATATTTGTTGAAAAGAATAATATGGGTAAATTTAAAGTAACTACATTTTTTCTCTTAGATGTTGGCCTCAACACTTACATTTAATTTATAAATACCTATCTCTTCTTTACGTCTTTTAATAATAAAAACAAATAAATATAAGTATGTATGTATAACATTTATGTGTCTATACGGCATAATGAAAATTCTATTTTAAAAATTGGAGTTTAAATAAAGATTATATTTATTGAAATCAACAAATTGAAAAAAAAGAGACTAACCTCCCTGCACATATTTAATTCTATATTATTCTGTGATTACTCAATTTATGTTTATATTTTGATAGTGTGTAACAGTCTCAGAAGACAGTTAAAGCTAAACAATAAGCCGAGTATTAGTTTGAAAACCAAAATCGTAAGTTTGGGACCAGTTATCCACACAGTAAGGAGTTATATCAGGTAGCACGGCTGAAACAAAGTCAAGTAGTTTCGTAGCCAAAACTGGCATCTTAGTCTAGTTCGGTATGTCGCAGAAGTTTGGGTAAGTCGTATTTAACTTCAGTGAACAGCTTGTGTTGCAACCGCATACCAACAAATTTTGACACCGTATACTTAGGTAAGTACAATCATGACGTCTGGAAATTCAGCAGTGTGGTTACTTTAATTTACTTTCAACTTATCTGGATAGTTTGAATCAAACGGTTTTCTTATCACGTTCTGGCATCTATTTTGTAATTAAAGTTTTGCTTGTCGGCTAGCGAGGAACATGTAGTGCAGATCGTATAAACTCTTTACCGTCGCTTCGAAGGCTTGTTTTAGATAGATTTATCACTATACTTTGAATATTTCAACATCCATAGTTTTACTTACGTACTAAGATTAAAATTATAATGAGGCCATCAAAATATTATTTATGTATGTATGTACTGTCTAGTTCCTTACACGCTCTATCTTATAATGTTATCACAATATTTACAATATGATAAACAAAAACGAGCAATAAATAATCTAAAACTTAATTTGAATAACATTGTGATATCGTTATTCGAGTTTTGTGACTTTTATGTTCACAATAAACGTCTTCAATTCACAAATATTATTACAACTTAGATACCACCTCTACGCCTAAGGGCGCTTTTGCTTGCAAATATTGCTTGAAATCCACTAGTATTTTATATAGTTATATGGTTAGTTGTTTTATCAATTTCTTTCTTTTTAACTCTTTTCTTTTTATTATTAGTGAAACTAACTACTTAATATGTATTTTCTTGTAGTAATATCTTTAGTCAAGAATTAAAGTATTTCTTTTATTCAGCCTACTGTAATCAAAGTATATCCATGTTTAACTTTGCAGTGCAGTATAGCAGTACTTAATGCGTGAAAGTGTATCAATTCGAATTTATAACAAGTATTGCTATTGGTAATAATACAGTTTTTTTAATTTATAAGTTTGTTTAGCGGTTTAGAGTTTTCACAGAATTATTTGTTTACCTTTATTTTAACATTTCCTATTTACCTAACTAAACCATAATTAAGTTCTTAACGAGTATAAACTCGAAGAGCTACTACCTTATCTTGGTGATCGCTTTAGCGGAGCGCTTCCCAAATCGAATTAGGCTATCTGTTGACCGATATTAATTACATCTCGTTAACGCGTAGCGATAAACACTACATGGCTATCAAATCAGCAGTGATTTTCCTTAGTCATTACTGTGCTAAAATTTTGTCGAAGTTACGGCGCCGAGCCACGACAGCCCCGAAGCTTTTAATACCACCAAACATGCAACTATTCAATCACTACACAGCCACGAACCGTGTTTCTCTTGTAAATAGCTCGCCTATTTAAGAAAATGCCATCATTAATCTTTGTTTTGACAAAGCGCTTTCGTAAATACTTCCAATGTTAGAAGACCCCTACAGGAAATATGTGATACGCATTATTTATTTACTCTGTTTTTACTTGGTTTTGGTGTTATATTTTACTTTTGGACTTCTTTCTTTGTTTGGATTCTCCCTACAAGTATGAAAGATTGATTGCTGTCATGTGAGGGGTGTATGTGTCTGTTTAGTAGTTATCTATTGAATAGTAAAAGTGAGTGATTAAATATTTTATTAGTTAAAGTATGATTTATTTTTTATGAAACATTATAATATTGGGAAATCATATAGGTATGACTACCTGTTTCATATTCTTCTGTAGAAAAGAGGGGTTTTTAGGGTTCCGTAGCCAAATGGCAAAAAACGGAACCCTTATAGATTCGTCAAGTCTGTCTGTCTGTCTGTCCGTCCGTATGTCACAGCCAATTATTTCCGAAACTATAAGAGCTATACTGTTGAAATTTGGTCAGTCGATGTATTCTGTGAACCGCATTAAGATTTTTACATAAAAATAGAAAAAAAACAATATATTTTGGGGGTCCCCATACTTGGAACTGAAACTCAAAAAATTTTTTTTCATCAAACCTATACGTGTAAGGTATCTATGGATAGGTGTTCAAAAATGATGTTGAGGTTTCTAATATCATTTTTTTCTAAACTGAATAGTTTGCGCGAGAGACACTTCCAAAGTGGAAAAATGTGTGTCCCCCCCCCCTCTAACTTCTAAAATAAGAGAGTGATTAAACTAAAAAAAATATATGTTGTACATTACCATGCAAACTACCAACAAAAATTGGTTTGAACGAGATCTAGTGAGTAGTTTTTTTTTAATACGTCATAAATCGTAACACGCAATTTACCTTTCATCCAGTCAATACACTAGTATGAAAACATCGATAAAAGTTACAACGAACTACAAGAACTTTTATATGATGTTACTTGCTGATACGGAACCCTTCATGGGCGAGGCGGACTCGCACTTGGCCGCTTTTTTGAACAGGCGTGGTGATCATGTATGGCGGGTCACTCAAAGCCAAGTAGCCTTAGGTGATTGGAAACGATCATAGAGTGTAAGCAATGACGGCGCGGTCAGCAACCCCTCTAGGGATGGGCGAGCGTTTGTGGTATAATATATGTTATGAGTGTTTCCGTGATTCGGAGGTCACGTTAAGCAGTCGTTCCGGGTTTTTATCATAAGATGACAGTCGTGAAGCTTAGTTCAAGGCCTTACGGAGTCAGAACTTGCCACTCCCCAACTTGAACTCGGTCAACGTGGGAATTTATAGCATTAGCCCTCTTATAAGAAGAGACCCGGCAGTGGGACGTTATTACTATTATTATTTTTTATCCATTAAGTCTTATTATATATCCATGCAAAAAAAAAAGATGATAAAAATAAACCAATGAATATTATTATTATTTCATTACTAACAGAGATATCTCTGCTATAGATAAGCTGATATATGCACTATGATAAGCTGCACTACATTAACATCATGATTTTTTTTCGGATTTTTCGAGCAAGACATTTAGCTTTTAGAGGGGGAAGGGGGCTGTTTTAACACAAAATGCACTATAAAGTGTAATAACTGGCAAACGGAAACCATAATAAAAATCGTCTCAGCCAACTTTCAATGCTTTTAAAAGACTTAGTCAGTTGAAACTTTGCATGTGCCAATTTATCACATGCAAAGTTTCATCTTTCTAGCACAAACCGTATGGACGGTAAGTTAAGGACGAACGGACGGACTGACATGACGAAACTACAAGGGTTAGTCCTGAACTACGGAACCTTAAAAATGAGATAATGGTAGTCGCACTTAATCTTTTATGGAGTAAAAGTATCAAATCATGTTGCCAAAATCTGATAAGGGAAAATAATAAGTAATAAATTGATCTACCCTCGGGAGGGCCACAATATAAGTAATAGAATAAATGATGAAACTAATTAATAGAACTCGTCTATTCAATGAACTTATAATTGAAATAGTGTCGTAAAATATCATACTTCAATAAAAAGAAGTAGTAATGGAATGTTAGTTATATTAGAATAGTGTTCAAGAATGATAGATCATCCTACCTTTAAATTTTACATAGTAAGATTGTCTCACAAAGTCAGAAACAGGAGGTCGCGGCGTCACGGTTGGCTGACTTTTCCTCTACGACAAAATGCACTCACGCCTCAGCCGGGCGCGTGCACTCACGAATGCATTTACATATTGATCTCCAAATCACAGTAGCTGCCTGAAAAGCAAATAAAATGTACTCCTATTTTCATACGAAACACTGTAGTCGCAATTTCTTCCTTAAATATTTTTAAGTACAAGTTAGAAGGATTACTCTTGAAATGCATATGAACTGAAATTGCTGTTTCGTATTGTTACTATCATATCGGTATTCTAGATGCACATTAAATCCCTTTCCGACATAAAACTGTAAACTTAATATAGATAACACTAAACGAATGCACCTCAGTATATTTTTCAGTAACAGATACACAATACTCCACAATTGGATGACGTAGACGTCTTATTCAACGGCACTTACATTATTATTTCAATTGAAACTGTTATCGTTTTGAAGAAATCAAGTTTATTGTGATTTCTGATATAAATTTATTATCTTCTTCATGAAGTTATAGAATGAAAATTTAGTGCAAAAACAAATTGAATAATTGACGAACAACGCTAATTACCAATTGATTATAAAAATGGTTCTCAGTATTGGAACTATTGGGATATGACAGCCATTGTACTAACACGACCGTAATTGACATAACAGGTAGTAATTGGCCTACTTCAACAAAGGCGGCATTAAAAGCCAAAGCATTTTATTGGTATTGAACATGACGCACGTTGCGATCCATTAGCGCTACGCTCACCTGTCCTTTATACTGTATCGGTGTAATAATATTGTGTTAAACTTGACGGTAGATAGCAACTAGAACATTCTATTGTTAAATGCCTTACAGTAAGATAGTCTATTTACAAATTAGTTATTTGTCTTCTTTCTTAGGTTAGCTATCATTATAAAAGTTAAATAGGCTGAAAAATCTTTTCGTATGCTTATTTAAGAAAAGTCTCAGTAATTGTTTCAATATGTGTATTACCTTTGAAAGCAACTTTTTAGTGCAACATATAGACTAGAAAGACAAGTTAAAGAGATACAGAACATTTTTTTCCAAATCATCGAAAATATCAATATTTTGAGGCTCATTAGGATTCCGTAGGCAAATGGCAAAAAACGAAACCCTTATATATTCGTCATGTCTGTCTGTCCGTCCGTATGTCACAGCCACTTTTTTCCGAAACCATAAATACTGTGGAAACTTGGTAAATAGCTGTGATCTGTGAACCGCATTAAGATTTTCACATAAAAATAGAAAAAAAATAACACGTTTTGGGGGTCCCCATAGTTGAAACTGAAACTCAAAAAAAGTTTTTTCATCAAACCCATACGTGACCTATGGATAGGTCTTTTAAAATAATGTTGAGGTTTCTAATATATTTTTTTTCTAAACTGTATAGTTTGCGCGAGAGACACTTCCAAAGTGGAAAACTTTGTCCCCCCCCCCCCTGTAACTTCTAAAATAAGAGAGTGATAAAACCAAAAAAATATATGTTGTACATTACCATATAAACTACCACCGAAAATTGGTTTGAACGATCTAGTAAGTAGTTTTTTTTAATACGTCTTAAATCGTAAACCGCAATTTACCTTTTATTCAATCAATACACTATTATAAGAACTTATAAATGATGTTACTTGCTGCTACGGAACCCTTCATGGGTGAGTACGACTCGCACTTGGCAGCTTTTTTTTTATTGCAGTCAATAAAGCCTGCAATTAATTTCTTACACGATTTTAAGTCCACTGTTGGTAATAGGCCTCTCAAATTGCATTTGATTAAATCCTCGGCTTCTCGCATCTCGCTCCTGCCAGAGCCTACAAGAATAAACTCAAGATTGGAGTAAATAGTTTTTTTATATCAGCTTAAATCACCTTCTTTACCGACATTTTTCATCCAGTTGCTGTACGATGACAATTCTAGCCTATTCCAATAGAGAATTAAAAAAACAAGGCCTTAGAAAAAATACTATGGTGGATAGTCAAAATTTTTTAGCAAATGTCAAGCAAAATTTGATTAATTTTATATACAATATATATATATATATATATATTTATTTTATAAGTTGATTAATATATTTCTCAAAAACTGTTAGTGAACGAATAATTGCTTTTTATTCCAACATCTTTTTGGCATCGAAAGAACGCATAATTGGGGAATCAAGAAAATAAATTACCTAATTGACTCAAATATGTACTGGTGGTTAGCGTATGCGACTGCTAATCAAGAGGTCTTGGGCTCAAATCCCGGCTCGGGTCAAAAAATTGTTTTTGGGTTTTGCTTAGGAAATTCCTAATAGCAGTGCGGAGTTTGAAAGAAAGAAAGCACGTAAAGCCATCGGTCTCGGTTTTCATGAACTTATGGCAATCGTTATTGGGAAGTCAGTGTCCTCAAATATACTGACAACTAGTTCAATCTTCGAATTTCAGTTCTCCCTAAGGGTTGCAGAGATCCGATGCCAGTCGCTCCGTGGAATAACTGAAATTCAGGTAAAACCAGTTGAACTAGTAGCCGACCCCAAATAACATTCGATTAAAGGCTAGGAAGAAGAAGATTTACTGGGCAGTTATTATAAATACTCTCTCGAAATATCTAATAATAATAATAATAATGCAACTGCAACGGCCGCGTAACCGCGCAAATAACCGGATAACAACACAACAACAACAACAACACTTAAAGTCATCGAAATTTCTCCAACATATTTTTGAAATAAATTATTTTTACCTTTTAGAACGACATTAAAAACCAAATATATACATTTTAAAGGACTCAATATTATAAAAACAATTAAATAACAGAAATAAAATGATTCGCAATGAGAAAAACTTAGAAATATCTGTTTTTAAAGATATGACGTTTAAAACGTCATGTCAAAACCAATATTATAAATATCAATAAAATGAGAAATTTGGAACGATGATCACAAGAGCTAGAAGCAGAGCACAAAAATCATCCCCGGACTCGTCGCTCCGCTCCGCCGTGCCGTCAATGGAAGAAATCATAGAAGTTCCGAATAGTGCACAGGCGTCGAGTCTTCTTCGAGCGACGAGTTTTTCTCTCCACCGACGTCGCCAACACCTGTACGTCGGCAGGAGAGGACCCGGCCACCAGACAGCTTGGGATCCCGAGGACCACTGACCTCGAAAAGGGTCTCCGCTACCGGTGGTGGTGTGCGCCGCATGAAATGGTCACATACAATAAATGAGAACGTCATGCGGGCATATTTTCGGGCTACAGAGTTGGGAACAAACCTTACTGCGTACCGTGTTCGACTAGTCTCTCTGTTTCAGGAGCTTGAGCCAGCCGTCAACGTATCAGCACAACGATTGTCGGATCAAGTGCGGGCTATACAGCGATGCCATCTGCTAGATGAGGCCGTACTTGAGAGGATACGCTCGGACGTGCGGAATACCTTGGCTATCCCTTCTTCGTCACATGCTGTGGATTTGGGAGCGAATAGTACACCAATTCTACCACAGAATAATAATGTTGATGAACAAGAGGAGAGTGAAGTTATATCCGTAAGTACCCAATATAATGATAGATTATGGAGCGCTTTGGAGGATGCGATTCAGAAATACCGGTATGTTGATTATCATAACAGACCCCGGTTACCCCGTTTGCCCATTCATAAACGAAATTTAGCACTGGTGAGTGCCCTGAATTCGTTTTTGTCAGATTATTTTGATAATAGCGAGGATCTTAGTGATACACATTCTATTCTTTACTGTGCGGCTATTGCAGTTTGTCGAGTAGCTGGTATTAAGTTTGCTGAAGACAGAATTGCTACTCGACCCAAAAATACTTTGCCAGCTTGGCAGTACAGAATAGAACGTCGTATTACTGAGACTAGGACACTCATCGGTAAACTAACTGCTTTTCAGGCAGGTAATACGCGGCCGAGAGTCATGCGCTTTGTGAAACAGGCATTCTTGGGGACTACTATCAGTCCTCAACAGTACTTGTCTTGTGTCACAGAGCGCATAGACTTCTTGAAGCAAAAAGTTTATGCATGGGCAAATAGGATAAGACGGTACAAAAAACGTGGGAAACGGTATTATCAGAATCGCATGTTCCAAAGAAATGAGAAATGGGTGTACCGGAAATGGGAAGAACCGGATCCATGTGAGCGCGATGGGTATTTGCCAGATGAAAATGCGACAAATGAATTTTGGCGTGGCATCTGGTCGGTGCCTGTCACCCATACAGATGGTGCCTGGATGCGAGATGTCAGACACTCATGTGAGTCTGTAACAACTATGGAACCAATCATCATTGACAAAGATGATGTAAGTTGTGCAGTCCGTTCATTGCCAAATTGGAAATCACCTGGTCCGGACGGTCTGCACAACTTTTGGCTTAAGTGGTTCCGAAGCTCACATGGGTGTTTGGCATCTCAATTCCAGGCAGCCTTGGATTCTGGTTCATTACCACAATTTTTAACAACTGGTATAACCCATTTACTCCATAAATCTGGTAGTGCCATGGATCCCAAAAACTTTAGGCCCATTACATGTTTACCAACTTTGTATAAACTTCTTACATCTATTCTGAGACTCAAAATTACTACACATGTAAATAATAACTCGATACTTTCCGTTTCTCAGAATGGATGTAGAAGTGGGACCCGTGGCACTAAAGAGCTCCTTATCGTTGATATGACCATTAGCCAACAAGTACGTCGTAATCGTAAGGGTTTGGCGACATGTTGGATAGATTATAAGAAGGCTTACGACTCGGTTCCCCATTCATGGCTTTTGAGGGTGCTGGAGTTGTATAAAATTGATTCAACTCTGTGCACCTTCTTGAAGTCATGTATGGGGCAATGGAGGACAGTCCTTCGCTATCCTGGATGCCGCCAAACTGCGGTAAGCGACGTATTTGTAAAGATAGAGAGGGGTATCTTTCAAGGTGACAGTCTGAGTCCCTTGTGGTTTTGTTTGGCCTTGAACCCTCTTAGCACTCTCTTAGAGGGTTCAGGGTTAGGCTATAGGTTGCAGAGAGGTAACCGGGTTATATCTCACCTTCTTTATATGGATGATTTAAAACTACTGGCTCCCACAAAATTACAATTGATGGAGTTACTAGAGGTTACTAAAAACTTTAGTAATTCTATCAAAATGGAATTTGGTTTGGACAAGTGTGCAGTCATGTATGTAAAGAAAGGTGTTATTGTGGAATCTGAAGGATTAGAACTTTCAGATTCAACAAAACTTAGGTCTCTCTCTGCCACCGAAACCTACAAATATCTAGGCTTTTCACAATCCTTGGGAATACCAGAATCTGATGTGAAGCAAACGGTGCGGGAACGCTTTTTTGGCCGCCTGAAAAAATTCCTTAAAAGTCTTTTGTCAGGGGGTAACAAGGTGCGAGCCTACAACGGTTGGGTCATGCCGGTTCTGATGTATTCCTTTGGTATACTTAGATGGACTCAGACCGAATTAGATGCCCTTGACAGGAGAGTTCGCACCTTACTGACTGCATTCCGAATGCACCACCCACGTTCATCGGTTATGAGATTGTACATCCCGCGAAAGTTTGGGGGTCGTGGATTTTTAAATATCAAGACCCTACATAATCGCGAGATATACAATCTCAGAGAATATTTTCTTAATACCGACATGGGGGTGCATCGCAATGTAGTTACGGTGGATAACGGATTCACTCCACTCGCTCTGGCTAAAGAGAATTGGCGCAAACCTGTAGTACTTAGTACTGATGATCGCAAGGAGGTATGGAAGGGCAAAGAGCTTCATGGTCGGTTTTATCGGGCTTTGAACGGGCCCGATATAGACTTTAAAGCATCGACTTCCTGGCTGCGGTACGGTGATCTCTTTGGAGAAACCGAAGGTTTTGTTTGTGCAATTATGGACGAAGTTATCATGACGAATAACTATCGGAAATATATACTGAGGGACGGTACGGTTGACATATGTCGGGCATGTCACCGACCCGGAGAATCTATCAGGCATATTATTTCTGGTTGTTCTCGTCTTGCTAACGGTGAATATTTGCACAGACACAACCAAGTGGCCAGGATTGTACATCAGCAACTTGCCCTTAAATACCAACTTGTAAATTTGGAGGTGCCATACTACAGGTATGTGCCCGACCCAGTTCTCGAGAATGGTCGTGCTATTTTATATTGGGATCAATCTATTATCACAGACCGGACTATTGTCGCCAATAAGCCTGACATTGTGATGATAGATCGATCACAGCGCCGCGCAATGATTATCGATATCGCTGTTCCTCATGACGAGAATCTCGTGAAGGTTGAAAAAGAAAAACAAATAAAATATTTGGATTTATCACACGAGATTGTCGATATGTGGAATGTCGATTCGGCGATCATTGTTCCGATAGTCGTTTCTGTTCATGGTTTGATAGCCAAGAGACTCGACCAACACCTTAAGAGGCTCACGTTGGACGGCTGGATTAAGGGTCTGATGCAGAAGGCGGTCCTCCTTGACACGGCACGTATAGTGAGGAGGTTCCTGTCTTTGGAGCCCTAACCACCGGTTTCTTGGTCCCTGTACTCGAAGTCGGTGGTCTACTATTTTTTATATTTTTAAATGTATTTTTTATATTTATATATTTAAAAATGTAATTAATATGTTTATTGATTTAAATAAAGAGAATAATAATAATAATAATAATCTTTATTGAGCAGTAAACTGTAAGAAGCAATTACAATACTTGTTATAAACATGAATGCACACACTTAAGAATTACAAACGTACATTGTTTGCTTGAGTAGGCATTGATTCCCAAACTGAGTCTAGCTCGTATTATGGGAATCAGAGATTTTCTCTAAGTAATTCACATTTTGTGTCTATAAAGACAGTGTCTATTAGAGTGTACATGTTTCTCATACAAAAACAACAGATAAAACTTAAAAAATTGTACATAAAAGTAAATATAAAATAACAGTCATATCCAGCCTATTTAACTGCAGTTATCAGTTCCTCAGTTTCCCTATAATCTAAATTAAGCAACCAACTCAACAGTTTTCTTTTTAAATCATATAGATTTAATCTATATACAGACAGTAGCCTATTAATCTTGTTGTAGACCCTCACACTTAATGCTTTAGTCTGTCGAAGTGCGAAGGCAGTCTTGGTCTGGACAGGAAGACAAACAAGTGCCCCAGGTCTTTTTAATAGGAGCTCTGACTGTAATGGCATTTGTGAGTGTAGTCGCAGTACAGAGCGCAGAATAAACAATTGCCTAACCGTCAGGACCTGGCATTTCTTATAAAGTTTGAAGGTTGGGTAGTCTCGTGCCTTGTAGTACATAATTTTGAGGAGAGCCCTTTGTGTTCTTTCCAATTGCAAAAGTGTTGTTTTGTATGTCCCACCCCAAACAGGGATGCAGTAAATTAAAATAGATTGGCATAATCCTACATACGCCTTATGCATTATCCACTCATTTGTAGACCTGCGCAGATCCTTAAAAACGTACAGCAACCTTCTCACACGACCAGTCAATGTCTCGACTTGCGAACGCCAGTTTAGACGCTCATCTACCTGCACACCAAGGTATCTAATACTGGCAACGTTAGATATTATCGGACAAGAGCAGTTTAGGTCTAGGGTGTTGCAATGGTGAGCCGTAAGTAATTTTGTATCTGGAGGTGGTGTTGGTGAGTTGGGTAGATAGAAACGGATGAATTTCGTCTTTTCAAAATTTAATGTTAATAGGTGTGATGTTAACCATAATGCAACAGCTTTTATGGCACCTTCAGCATAACATTTCGCTTCTTTCCAGCTCTTACCGTATGCTATTAACGCAGTATCATCTGCGTATGTAAAAATTTCACAATTTGGTAGCTTCATATTACATAACTCATTTAAGTATAATATGAAGAGTGTAGGACCGAGAATACTACCCTGTGGTACTCCGTGACTAATTTTCTCCTCACCACTCAGTACTTCCCCTATCTTTACCACCTGAACACGATCAGATAAATAGGTTTTAAAAATTTCAAGAGTTAAACCGCGTATACCGACATCTTCTAATTTGGATATGAGAATGGGAATAGAGACCGTGTCAAACGCTTTCGATAAGTCTAGAAAGATACCGTAACATCTGTGACCACTATCAAGCCTTGCAACAGCTGCCTCGCTAAAACTGGATACTGCATCCTCAGTGGAGACTCCAGATTTAAACCCGAATTGTTTTCCTGATATAATGCCAAACTTAGTGAGATAGTCGGACAGGCAGTTATTAAGTATTCTCTCCAGAATTTTTGACAAAGCACTTAGTACTGAGATAGGTCTGTAATTATTGACTTGGTCTCTATCCCCACCCTTATAAATAGGACACACTACCGCCTTTTTAAAACTTCGCGGGAAAACACCAGTGGCAATACATAGGTTACATATATGCGTTATTGCAGGAACTAGCGCATTACGTGATAGCTTAAGCACCCGCGCCGGGATGTTGTCATGTCCAGTTGCACAGTTGCTCCGGAGAGTAGCAATAATGTTATCAATTTGTTCCATGGTAACAGGCAATATTCCAAGAGAGTTACACTGTAATGGGGAACTGCTCCTTCTGGTCACATCTGGACAGTGTGGGATAGCGGAGGCCAGGCTACTGCCAATATTTGCAAAGAAATGGTTCACACTATCGACCGAATCTGTAGGATCTGTTGTTAAATTCAATAATTCGGTTGCAGGTTGTGGCTGACGTTTTCTACCCGAAACCTGATTTATAGCTTCCCATATGGCTTTAGGGTTACCTGTCGCCCTACTGAAGAGTTCTTTTTCATACTCGTATTTTAATTTTTTTAATAGTTTATTACAATAGTTGCGGTAACGCTTGTAAGTAATTAAGAGAATGGCGTTTTTAGGATCCTGTTTCAATTTCAGGTGCATATCATCTCTGTTACGTATACATCTTAATACACCTTCCGTTATCCACGGCTTGATAATATAATTACGTTTAGTAATATTCTTATGCGAGGTGTGTTTGTAGATTATATTTTGTATAATTGATATTAAATTATCAGTGGCCAGGTCTGGATCGGTCTCGTTTAATATTGTGGTAAAGTCAAAATCATCAATGTCTTTTTGTATCGATGCGTAATCCAATCTAGTAAAGTTTTTTTTAATATTGTTATTTGAGTGTGTTTTTTGTGGTAAACATAGAATTATTGGCAAGTGGTCCGTAATAAAACTTTCTAATACAACAACAGTGGCTTCGGTTCGTGTTTTAAGTAAGATGTGATCTAGACAGTTACCAAGTCTTATCGGGAGCACGTGTGCCGGCAACAACCCCAGAGAGGCAGTCAGTAATGAGTAGTCATGATAATTGCGGTCAATGTTGTCTTGAGTTTTCATATCGATATTTATATCTCCTACAACGGCTATGGTTGTTACCTGAGCGAGCTCACCCACAAGGGTTTGTAAGCTGCAGTAAAAGTCAGTAAGGTCTTGATTTGATGGCGATCGATAAAGTCCGATAATTGCAGTGTTATCAACCAGACATAACAAACAGTTTGCACCCGTAAAGGAGGGTTCTGACATTTTAAATTTAAGAGTGTTCCTTACATACATGACAATGCCATCGTTCTGAGTGACATTATTCGCTGATGCATAGACTAAATAATTTTTAATAACAGGAAGGTTGCCAGTACATTTTAACCAACACTCAGTAAATATCAGTATATCAAAATCAATTTTAATCATAGCAATCATAGCCAAAAATTGGTCTAAGTTTTTGTTAAGACTTCTTATATTCATATGTATTATCTTTAATTTACTTGAAGGATCAGCTATGAGATGCGAGCACCGGTCAGGTGAGCTAATGTGAGAAGTAGCCACACAAAAATTGTCGATTTCATATTACTGAACTTGTAACCGCCATTTAAAAATGTTAAATTTATATATAAATAATTATACAACACTTCACTGTAAATATAGAAGAAGAAATAAACAAAATAAAAACAAAATAATAATAGGCTAAAAAATTGCATTAAAAATATAGATATATCAACCTCGACCACTGTCCCGGCATTGAGTGTATATATGAGGTAAATGTTTACACCGCCATAACGGTTACATACATATAAACTACTGTTTTGTAGTTGGTTGCAGTTTCTTAAATTTAGAAGTATGTCTAAGTTTACTATACATATACTATTATTATCTTTTAACACAGTGAAAACTAATAAACTAAACAGAAAAACTGTCATTTTATACGGCTTAATAAGTGAATAAAAACATGACATGTAAACAGTCGACACACAGTACAATACAAGTGTGAGTCATTGTTTACACAAGATATCTTCCAAACACTGTTCTGTCTTAATGGTATAAATGTCTTTAGTGTTTCCATTTTTACGCAAAAGTATTCTGCCATTTGATATCCAACAGAACTGGAAATTGTTCTTTTTGGCAAAATTACGGATAGTATGAAACAGTCTCTTTGAAGTACGAGACAAATGTTCCTCCACGTAGATGGGCTTGCGGTCTCCTGACAGGCCGATGATCTCGGTGTTCAACTTATCTTCCACCTTACGCCCTCTATTGTACACGCGCACTGCCCCCAAGAACTTATTTTTGAGTTGAACAGTAGTAAATTCCACAAATATAGAACGTGTATTACCTGGCCTACTCGGGAGACGATATGTGTCACGGATGTGAGAGGTTAAGTCAGAGGAAGTTAACTGAATGGTTTTACCTAGTTTCTCAATTATCTGTAGAAGGTCTTCCGTTTTTTCATCCGTCTTGGCAGGTGCGCCTCTTATTTCTATTGAAGACGATCGGCTTTTCAGCTGTAGATCCTGGATTCGATTTTCTAAGTTATTAATAATCTCCTGGTCGTTTGCCCGATACTGTTCCAATTGAGAGACCTTCAAGAAAATATCTTCACATTCCTTATTCAGGTATGTAATTCACTTTTCAATTTCATTGTTAGTGGCCTGTATATTAGAGCACTGCACCTTTAATTGTGCCACCTCCGCCACCAGTTGGGACAATGTATGTTTTTGTTCGGCTTTCCAGTCTTCCAACTTCAATCTACACTTCAATCGAAGACTAGACGAGGGTGCTTGACATTGTTACTCAGAATATAATATGCCATTGAAGTGCTCCCATCGTAAGCTCTTATTAGGATTATTCGTCATTTAATCGGTAGATATAATTAGTATTTTGAGCTTTTCATTTTTGAAGCGTTCATAGCCAAGTTTCCTTTGGTGATTGGAAACCGAGAGTAAGCAAAACTATGGAACTGATTCAAATGAAAGTTAGTACAGAGATACCCTAGAACCTAGAAAGGACATAGACTGCATACTAATTACCACGATAACCGACATACACGTTGGCAGAGCTGTGGGTGAAAACTAGCTACATATAAAATCGATTGCTACGTGTAATACAGGGTATTCAACTTTACATTATACCTATTCAATTTCACAAATCCCGAGTAACTAACGATAAAACGGTAACGATTAGCAATATGTTATAACACAGATAGCATTAACATGGGGGGTGGCGCGAATGCGTGTGGAACAAAATTGTACCTACCACAAAATTTCATGTTCGGTTGAATTACATGACGCAATGGCGCTGTAGGCAATACAGAACGCTGGCACAGGAACTTTTGATTATAAACTTATGCAATTATGAAATTGTCTTCTGGTTAATGTTTTCTGCGTACGTGTTAGTTTTACGTTCTAAGTTATGTAAGAAATTAATATTGTCTGTTATTTTTTAATAGGTCGTAAATGTGTAAAACAATAAAATATCGTTGAAAAACGTTGAAAGTTCGCATAAAAATAAAACTGTTGTTTTTTTTTACGTTTTAATTTGTTCAAAGGGCAGTAACGACTCGTGACCATTCAAATGTTATGTATCGACATAGAGTAAATTAATAAAATTGATTGAATCAAATGAATAGTTTTTTACCAAAATTAAATGAAAGTTTATACAATACTTACATGGATAAAGCAATTTTAAAATGATGCGTCTTTCTGTCTGTCTGTTTGTTACGGCTAATCGCTGGAACGTCTGTACCGATATTTTATACATATATATACTCGCGATATAACAAGGGAATCACCACGGGACTCAGCTAGGACATTAAGAAGTTTGATAAGAGAAGACTTTTCAAGGACGATTACAACCATGTAATGTCCAGTCCACATGTTTGGTGATTATATAGCTATTCTATCATAATTTTTATTTTATATTTTTTCCTAATCATTTTATGTGGGGTCTATCAGGTATATCATAATTTCCTATTATTGTGATTCTGTTACTAATAAAGGTACGTATTGTACGTGTTATTAATTAATTTTAATTGGGTACTTTAACCCTAGTGTGTGTTACTGAGATTAATTGGAAAGATACATTTTAGATTTAAAAATACTTGATTTAGTTAAAATAGATAAAAGTATTACCTCTTATATCAATACCAATTTTATAACTTGGAAAGTACCTGCCGTCTGTTTGTTACGCTTTCACAGCTAAGCCGCTACTTGCAATGAGCGTAAAAATATTCAATACACGTAAAATACTAAAAAACTGCACCACGAAGACACCCTGGGAAACAGTAAATAAAAATTTAACACGGACGTACACTCATTCCAAATTGATGGCATTATGTATTGCATGAATGAGATCATGATATTTCATGTTGCCGTGATTCGAAGGTCACGTTAAGCAGTCTGTCCTTGTTGTTTTCAACAAGACAACAGTCGTGAAGCTTAGTTGGAAGCCGTCCGGTGGCTTAAAAACATTCAACGACAAGATCACGTAGCCACAACGTGTCTTGCCAGTACCCAACCCGTACTCGGCCAGCGTAGGGACGTATGGCCCTAACGTGAGAGAAGACCCCAGCCCAGCAGTGGGACAGTATGGGTATTGATGATGATGATGGTCATATTAATGACTTTTTTACAAAGACAGCCAGCATGTCACAGACCTACACATTAAACTACAAAAGTTCGTGTACTGTGCCATTTAAAAATAATTTCCTTTAGTAGTCATACAAATTGCGCAATTACCAAATCCTTATGAATAATTCAAAAAGAAATTACTAACAAATAATTTATGTAATAATGTACCTCAAGGTCGCATGACTAGTCAGTATAACAGAAACGCGGTTAATAATATGCTTGTATGGCTAAATTATAACAGTAAATTATATATATTACTAGAAAACGCCCGCGGCTCTGCTCGCGCCCTAAGTGTATGAAAAATTGGTGTTGGCCAATTCTCAGACCTATCCGATATACCTACAAAATTTCATACAAATCGGTCCAGCCGTTTCGGAGGAGTATGGTAACTAACATTGTGACACGAGAATTTTATATTTAAGATATTATATAATACCTAAACATTTAAAACTCACAAAGAAAATAGCAGGAGAGATTACTTGTATTTAGCACTTTGTTTTGATACCTTTTTATTGAGAATTCGTCAACTTTAGGAGGTATTGTGTTCTCTTTCTACGAGCAAGTTTGCTTGCAAAAGACAGGGCGGAGCGGGACCGAGACAGGCTTAGAACTCTCCCGGTTAGCCAGCCCTGGAACAGGCGTATAAATGAAGAAACGAGTTGATCGTTCACCTGATGTAAAGTGACCACCAAAAATGACTGCAACTCAGGAGTCACATAACTGTTGGATTTATTTGAGAAAGAGTACACTCGTTTCTTAAAAGCTTGGAGGTCGTATCAATCGAAAAAAATCGCATTGGATAAAGTTTAAATATTAATTCTACTGCAATTAAGGACATCATCATGTTACATACCATCAAACTTTTTAAATAATTCATATTTCTGCAAGTTTTAGCTCAAGCTTCGTTAGGTTTTTATAAAAACGTTGGTTTTTAAAGAATTTATAGTGATTATATTATTCACAAAAAGTCTAGTAGATATAAAATAAATTCTTTATTTTATTGGAAGTATTAAGTATAACGATCACTTAGATAGATAATAACAAAATTCATGTAAACAAAATAACGTCTACTAAAGGATTTTACTTAAACCTTTTCCCGAAAGTCTCAGTAAGAATATTACAGAAATATAAATGCGAGTGAACATCTTGTACATTATTGAGAATCTCATTACCCTGTCAACTAATAGGGAAGCAATAATCCGACATTTCCAATAACGTTTGAAACCTTTGGTTACAAAAAGTGAAACGCTTCTGTGAAAATAAACTGACGGGTGTTCGAAAGGCGACGAAAGTTAATTTCACGGTTTGTGAATGCTTCTTCAGAACTCATCTCGCTTGAACAATCCGCGAGGCGGTTGCCATTAATCACCGCCGCCAGACAAATATCATTAGTTCTCCAGTCTTTACTATACTACAGAACCCAGTGGTTTTTAAAGCGTTGTTGATTATTTTAGACTAGACATGAAAAATTTCCCTACAGGCACTCGTAGAATATAAAGTGTGCTGAAATATATATTTATCACTGTTAAGATAACGATACTCAGAAAAGAACAGAAATTCTCATAGAAATATACTCGTAAATATATAGTAAGCTAAGTTGAAGCATTTTGAAGTTTTGGTAAGAAAAGTTTTGAACAGGATTCTTTACATTTAGGACTTCTAGAGCTAGATCTAACTATCTTTCATCGCACTTCCTAACTGCAGTGAATTATAGTTGGTAGACTTGACTGTATCAAGAGAAGTTCGGTTTGGCCATGTGTTTAAGGGTTTGATTAATTAGTGAAGCTTCCTGCAAGTCAGAATCAGGATACTCATAGTGTGAAATTGCCAGAGATCTATAATATCATAGAGTCCGGTTCTTCCCAAATTATGTGTTTAAGGCCGATTGTCTTGTTTGGTTTTTGGCAGTAACACGAACGACTGGATTTTGTAGCACCAAAGTACCTTGTAACCGTTTCACTATCCTTGTCTTGAAATATCTATACTATAATAAGCTACAGCTTACAACCTCTCAAAGCTCTCTTTATGAAGAAGGTTGTGATCTAATACTGTATTCACCACAGAATATATGTATAGTTCTAATTAAGATTACTTAGAGTGTCATCCTCTGTATTCATTCCGTGGCTATCATAAAATTAAGATCTTAAATAGCAATTGAAAAGTTACACATCTACTATATCAGTAAAATGAAGCTATTTATGAAATATTATAACAAAATTAAAATACAGCACTGGTCACCATTACGAGTATAAAGTTTTTTGAGGAAATCTTGAAAAAGTCGGTAGATGACATGCACAAGTTCCTAAACTTAGCCTATAAATCATAGGAACGTACCATAATTTTGATATATTAGGTAGATATAGAAAATCTTAATCCACTTTTCTTGTAAAAACGCGGAGAGGGCATAACTTTGTAATCTTGAAAGAGTTTGAGATATATGAGTTGGGAAAGTCTGCAACGTGGTTTTGTTACAGAATAAATGCATTTTTCAGGGCAGATATCACTACCGTTCCACTATTACAGTACATTCTACTTAAAACTGACTTTTATCACTTAGGCTTACAGTTTTTACATTAAAAAATCAAATGAAACAGGTTTTTATAAAATTATAAAATAAAAATATCTTAAATGACATATATATATATATGTAGTGTACAAAGGGCGGCCTTATTGCCAAAGGCAATCTCTCCTAGGCAACCTTAAAGCAATGGTAAGAGTTTTGATAGTTTATTTTATTGATTGCTTCTTGCCTGACGCTTCTTAAATTTAAATAGTTTTCATACTGAACTAAGGAGGAAGATAAACTCTCAGGAATCTAGAATCTCTCTTTGCTATTGTTTGTACAATTCATTACATAAACTTCCCTTATAAATGTCTTTATAAAATTTTGTTTAAATTAATTACCACTTATTAGTTTTCAAACACACAATTTAATAATTGATAGCATCTGTGTATAATTAGTACTAAAAACGAACTATTGAAGGTTTCTATCAAATACATGTTACGCAATTCAGCTTTATGAGGCAGACAATATCAGTACAAAATTAAGTAGGTATTATGTCAGTTTTATCGCAAGCTCTTGAGCCGAGGAAAAGAACAGTGAAATTGTCTTTGAGAATAGCAGAAACTCGAGTGCTGAGTGAACGATACGTGTCTTAAGGATCCCGTGGCATTGAGTCAGAGACGGTTAACGGGGTACATTCTGCTGGGTTCAACGACGATTTTTTTTCTTTATAGAACTTTATTAAACTTCTTAAAATGCCTGCAAACAATACAAAATTTTACTGCCTTACCTTCAGTAATCTTAACATATGTATATTCTGTGTTTAAATAAAAAGTAGTACTTGTTTTGTGAACTACAAAGTATTAAAATGTTAATACATAACATTTTCTTATAAACTTTCACACGCTGTTTCAAGAGATACAAAACTTATCTTTTTAGAAGTTACAAAAACGCAGGACTTGCTTAAAGTTATTTTTACCGGTTTCTTTTTTCGCACACTCATTAATAAAATGATTAATGATGTGACTTTTCTTATCTCTGTTTAGTCTTTAAATTAATTGGTAATATTTACAACAGCTTCAAAGCATATCATTAATCTAATATTTTTTGTAAAAACATCTGATAACACGAAATATTACTAAATAAAAATCATAAAAATTAATAGAGACCATTTTGACATATTTTGACATTTGTCTCATGTGGATTATGATAAGAATGATTGCATGTGAGTTTCAAGTAGCTATTATCATTGATTAATATTTATTTACAACAAAATTACTGTTTGATGCAAGTATAAAATCTTACATTTGTATAACACATATACTAGCAACCTGGCCCAGCCACGCAAAGAAGTCATTGCAATATTCGGATTTTTTACTATAACATGTAAGTATGTATTACATGTAAACCTTTCATTTGAATCACTATATCTGCTAATGAAAAGTGCTTTAAAATCCGTTGAGTAGTTATAAAGATCTAAGCGAATATACAGCAAAAAATATGTTATAATATTAAGTCGTCATTTTATAGCATGTTACGAGTACATAATATAGTGTGTTTTCAGATGACAAAGGTAGAATAAGAAGTTGTAACTTCGTCAAAATCTTCTCAAACAGTTAAACATCCAAAAATTAATTACTAACAATAATGATTCAGAGACAGACATTTCATGATGTTATGTAGCTGAAACTTTGTTACTTTCTTTCATCGATTTAGAAGTCAGCGTTCGTCCCTGAAACAGAATTAATGAAGTTTTCTGCTACAGCCTGGCTTACTTTTGTGTTTAAGACTTTTAATTACGCAGTATTTTTTCAAGTCTAATCATGTTTTATTGTTTTCAGAAATAATGCTTCCAATAATTTAGGAATGAACACTATGAGTATTATTTGTATTTAATATAGATGAAAATTTATATTTTATTATTGTTGCGGGCCAACTGTTGATGTTGGTTGGTTGTCTAATATGCTAATCTGAGCGAGAATTATCTGTATCGGGAAACGAAATCAAAAATTATTCTGTGGTTCAATGTGTCTTCAGTAAATGTAGTTGTAATATGTTTTCGTTGCGCTATTTATAAAAGTTGTTGAAGTTTTATTAATATCTTTTCGGGGGTGGAATATCGATGTAATTTAGTCTTCATCAGATAAACAATCACTGTTTTTTATATAACTGGTTCTAACATATAAGATTTATCATCATTCTTAAAAAAAATGTGTATTTTAAAATTTATAAAGTAAGATGATAAACATGGATGAATCTCTCCAAACAATCTCTTAATTCAACATAACCACATCACATTGACGGTGAGAGTAACTAATGAGTTTTTAGTTAGAGGCTTGTTTGTGCCTGTCCTAATTTTCTCGAATAACTAAATGGACGTTATGACAAATTAGTATAATTTTGTTACACGTGTAAATACTGTCAGAATGTAATGGATAAGGGTATCAACTTATATAAAAGATATATAAATATTGGAGACCGCCGTCTATAAATGTCAGTGAAAAAAGAAGAATATAATTTTGTAAGGAACGTTGACTGACGATCCTTACTAAGTCAGAGGTCATAAAGTCAATTCCTATTCAGGACTAAAATGAGCATGAACATTAACAACATGTTTTATTATGATTTTGAGGTAGAATATGTGTATACAATACATAAACATTTGTATATAAATATTGACAAATATATATGACCAATATGTAGGCATTTTAGTATATTCTTTGTATTTGGTGTTATTTTTGGTTTTATTTTTGCAAAACTACTTCAAAATAAATGAGTGCCTATTTCAGATGATATATTATTGAAATAATTTGATTTTTTTATCAAGCGGAATGTGAATAATTTTATCTTTAAGCATACTTCCATTAACTTCAGTTTGTGTTCTATTCGTGTTTAAAAAAGTGACTGAGTCTCTGATTCAACCAGGTCCTAAGAAATTATCATTTCGTATGAAATCTTGGAACGAAATTAGTAGCTGGGTTACGAGGCTTAATAGACGCACCACTCGTTTTGTATCATGTACAATATGCAAATCTAAAACCTTCAATATGTAATTTACAAAATTTACAATATGATATATACTCGTAGCATCAAAGTATTCTAAAACACCAACTTTTACGAATTGTTGCCATGAAATAAAAGCAAAAATTGTTACCACATTTGAGAACAAAATAAAGGATTTTTCACAATGCAAAAGTCTTCAGCCTTATAGGATAAAACTGCCATTTCATATTTCGAAATAAAATAAGATATTACAGGTCTGCAGTTACTCTTTAGATTCCAAAGTTCTAGACAGGACATTTAACAGACTTGCTATTTCACGCAATTATTTATTATTGTGTGAAATTGTGAGACGGCAACTAGTACGTTTTTGTAGAAAGTGAATTATGTACTTTTGGAACAATTAAATTTTGAATGGTAGCTGAAAATAGATATTTTGATATTAAGCAAACTAGCACCTAGTTAGCGAACGGGAATGTTGAATTTTTATTTTCAATGTAATGTGGAATGAGTTATGATTTGTTGATTAAGTCTGCGTACTTAGACTCAACCTAGACTTGGTTTTTATTAATACTCAGTTTTTAATACTACTTTTAATAAAACAATTAGAATACATATTATTTAACTTTTTAACTCTCTGCACTCTTCTATTTACGAATTATAAGTTTAAATTCTAAACTTCATGTTCCTCCAATCATGTTTAAACTGACTTCTCTATATCAATTCCACCTATCGCAAACAAACGGCAACTGTCCCAGTCTTACAATAGAAAACTACTATTTTTTATTTTTTTACGTTGCAAGTTTTTGTTTTGCATGTTTATTACTTAATCAAGAAAGTAGCTCATAAAATCTACTGATTTTTTTAATATACGTAAAAGTGCTAATATACTAATTACGTAGTCTTACTTAATGTTATACTGACTTTAGCGCGCGATTCCACCCGTGTGTAAACATTAATCTATATCCTTTCTAAAGAATTGAAGTAACTCCATTCCAAATTTCAGTTTATTAATATGTCATCCAATCAGTAGATTAGCCGTGAAACTTTCGAATTTTTAATATTAGTAGGGGTTAACTTTTGAACACAAATTTCAGAACTACACGTTGTGAAATTTGTGTAAAAAAGTTTAATATTCGTACTCTTACACACTTTTATATTTTAAAACCATAAACTTGTAGTCAAGAAAACACAAAGGAAGTATAATCTTTAAAGTTTAGTTGGCCGGAGTACGTGGCAATACAATTTTAGCAGAGTTGTGGTAAGTTTGCCCCTGTGTCACACATTCAAGACTGTCCTTGCAGTTAGTATATGAATTATTCAGCTTTATGGTTCAACCGAGAAAAGTAATTAAGTTTTCCTTCGTAGAGCTACGCTTGCGGCTAGCTCTCTGTTAATTAATCATCCTACCCGCCTTTTCTCCACTTTCAGAAATAGGTTAATAATGGTTGTCTTTTTCACATTCTTCCCACCGTTTCCATTATTGAAAAGCAAATAAATTGTTAAGATTTAATGAAATGCAAAGTTGTTTTTTTTTGCAATGCACTCTTTCCTCCTGTGGAAGACTTATTAACGTTAAGTTGAGTATTTATTTATTGAAAGCCGTATGCAATTTTTCAATTAACGTATCATATGTATTTTATTATTTTTAGTTTTTTTCTTATCTTCACACTGTTGCTCAGTTTGCTATGGAAAGGGCTATGCTCGGTGTTTCTCTGAAGGATCGTATCAGGAATGAGGTGATCATCAGAGAACTAAGGTCATTGACATAGCCCACCGGATTAGCAAGCTGAACTGATGACAGTTGGGGCAGAAGAGTTCTGGTGTGGAGACCTCGTCTCGGTAAACGTAGTGTATGACGCCCACAGGTGAGGTGGAGTGATGACCTGCGGAAGATGGCTGGCAGAAGCTGGATGCGAGTAGCCCAAAATGGATCAGAGTGGTGTGTAATGGGAGAGGTATATGTCCAGCAAGCGACTGCGATAGGCTGATGATGATGATGGTGACAATCTTTATTCTGTTAGTCATACGAAGAAATTTTAAGTTGATTTTTTCATTTCTTTTGAAGTCATCGACTAAAAATTAACCAGTTTTTATGTGTGTCACTTGATTGAACACCTTATGTTACAAAAAAAACACATACCACTTATTGTGTAATTTAGCGGTCTTTCCTTTTCTTTTGTCTCAATATTAAATAAGGAAACGAAAGTTAGCCTTGAAAATAATTATGTACATAATGTCTTTCTTTTTTTTTAGATTGAGATGGATACTTGCGATTTATAATAAAAAAAATGCGAACAGAATCATTAAACGTGTAAAAAAATAAAAAAAATATAACTTAATTATACTTTTAAAGCAGCACAATTTTTACGTGTTTGGGCGCCGTAAAACTAAAATAAGAAAACAATTTTTTTTTACAATATAATTATGGCGTGGGTGCAACAACCTTGCTGAGATTCTTTTACTCAGCAATGCAAAACAAATAGGTACTACTAATACTATAAAACTTTTAGAACAATTAAAAGGAAAGGAAATTGTCAAGAAAACATTTAAATTAAACCGAAAAATGTTTCAATATTTGTTTTAATTTTGTAAAAAGGTCTCCTGGGGAGACAGTAAATATCAATTAAGTATTCCGATGTTTTCCTCGAGAGTACAATAGCTTGAGTACAATTACTCGTCCTTCATTAGCGAGGGACAAATCCTTTCACTAGTATTGCCAGTTCTAATTGCAGCATTAGGGAAACAGAATGAGCTATTGTAAAATGTTGTCTGTCGGATCTGTTTTATTTTTAACGCTCCGAGAGCTCGCAGAGTTTTAGAGTTCGGGACATTAAAGACCATTGTTCCTAACAACAAATGTTTCATTGATTATAAAGTATTTTTGATCTTTTACAAATACTTTGAGCAAGAATAAGAAGTTAAATAAGTACTGTTCCCGGCTTTAATCGGGGAGTAAAGAGTTTTTTTTACTATCGAAAACAGACAGCCGTATTTTACTTTCCTCATACTCATTCAGGTGGTTTTCGAGCCCCTGTAATTTTGTACACGTACTAAAAGATCAATATAACAAGTTAGAATTTGTAACTGAATTTAGATTTTATTTACCGTAAAAATCATAGTTCCTTAATTATCTAACTGATGCACTCACTAATAATAAAGGTTCAAAAGTATAAAACAAAACGAGATCCCAAACAGAACGAGATACGAGTATCCAAAAAACCCGTTTGAAGCCGTGCCATATTTTAATTACAGCAAATCTACTAGAAATAATTTTATATCATTTATTAAAAAAAAAAAATTCACCTTCTCACCAATCAAAATAATAATAAGCACCGAATATAGACACGTAAGCTATATATAAAGTGTACATGTGTAACATATGTCACTATGTTTCCCGGTGACTCACTGTTTCCTCGATAGATTCAGATTATTGGTGCACTTTCATAGTATTTTATGTGAAATAAAACAATATAAAAAAAGCTTTATTAATTAATAAGTATACTGACTTGGCACGTAAAAAAGTGTGTTTATGCACAAAGGCTCGCTTGTTCAATTACGACTGTTGAAAATAGTGGACGATTCTTATGTGAATATGCAACTGTGTGGCACCCAACTTTTTCAAATTAAATAAAGTGAAGATGCTTCATACCCGTTTCTACAATATTACTAATATACTAATGTGTTTGCGGTATTTTAATTATGACAATTTGCTTCATATATATGTATGTATATAGATATTCAATTAGAAAGTCAATCATATTTGATACAACAGCATTTGACCAGATTTCCCATCTTGACCACCTCATCATCCCTGTGGTTTGACTGGTGTTATGGAATAATGTATATTAAACTGTGAAATATATTTATCTAGGTGTAAATTAGAATGTTATAAAAAAGTATTAATGTAAACCAAATTATAAACATATAGATGTGGCTTACAGAAAAAAAAAATGGGTTCATAAGTCGTGAATACGTAATAATTTATGAAGTAAGATAGGGTTTTGGCACTATTCATTTTAATGATTTTAGGAACTTTATTTTAATTTAAAGCACATTTTCACTGACTCAAAACAATGAAAACTGCACAAAACAATATTTTTTTCTAACTTGAAAAGAAGAGCGATAAACTTTTATATACTGAATTTCGTGACACTATTATCAGCAGCAGGAAAACTAAACAAAAACTACTAAAAAGATTAGTGTCAACAGATGCAACATTCATGTAAAGTAACTCAAAAAGTTACATTTATTGACAACTGTCTTTTAAGCTTCAATTTATACAAAACTACTTTAGCTGGAGCTCTAATTAGCCTTAGACAATTTAAAGGTATCTATAATGTCTTAGTTTATTACATATTACAGAAAAAATCTATTTGCAGTCCTTTGTATTATGTACCGACGCGCACACAAACTCATTTAGGCCATCGAGCACTAGCTGAGCAGTTTTCCAATTTGTACGAAATGGCCAACTATTTGATGTACTGCACATGTACCATCGTTTACGGTATCAAAATAATGAATGAACCTTTAATTTATAGGGCACTTAGGACAGGCATATACCAAAATAATGGTCGAAATAGGGACCACGACGGATGTCTGAGCAGGCTCGTTTAGACGGGATCGGTTTAACTTAGCGCAAGCGGATCTCACGCTCCATCGCGTGTAACGCCCGTCGCTGGATCCCTGCCGGATGGAGCCCCTACTAATTTAGGATAAATGCTAGCACCGAGCTCAACGATTCGACTATGACTGGAAATTACCTTTATACTAGCGAGCTTTCACGCACTCCGTGACAAATAATGGCTCTCAATTACGCACTATGCCTTTGCCGGTTGTTTTGATTATGTAATGAAAAGGTATTTTCAGCTGTATGTAATGAACTTAGTAATTTGTATCTGTATTTGACTGCGATGTACTTATAAATGTGTAGACAGTTCTGTGTTCCCTTTCTAAAAGTACTTCAAAATATATTTTAGATTTTGTTATAGGTACATATATTATACATTATTGGAAGTAAATTAAAACTCCCTTTGTATATCTTAAAAACCATTACCAATTGATAACTAAGAATTTCACTATTAAAATGTTTTGTCAATGGATAGGGGGATTTCAATTCATAAAATTCGCTTACCTATTGGTAATCATCAACATCAATACCTATAATATCCAAATGCTGGGCTAGAGTTTCCTACAGGAGAGGATCAAGGCCATGCGTCTCCACGCTGGTGGAGTGCAGGTTGGGGATTGGCAGGACACGTTGTGGCTCCGTAATCTCATTGTTGAAGGTCTTTATGCCGTTCGAACTCTTATGATAACAACCGGGTCAAACAACGTGATCTCCGAATCAGGGAAAGGCTGATGACTAATCATGCCACAAAGGTCACATATCTAGGTACTGACCGCGCCGTCGTTGCTAATACTCTAAGGTCACTTGGATATGAGTACTTTTATAGGTAAACATAGGATCAATTGTTTTTTTTAAACACGAAGGCGTTTAAGAACGGCGAGTTCATGATCTCAACTGGTCAATCCAGCGTAGTTAGAAAACATACAAAACACTTCATTTTATTCAAACATAACGAATGTTTGAATAAGCGCAGGATAGAAAATACTGATCCTGTGATCAATAAATACATCTTAAATTCCTAGTTGAGTGCACGCGGGACGTTATGTGAGTGCATTTTGTCGTCGAAGAAACCAGTGAAGCGTACCCGCTGCATAAACACATGCCTAGAACTGAAGTCTAAGCTTCTCGCCACTCTTCTAGTTTTGAATATTGATGCTATATAAACCTAAGCGAGACTGGTAACATGTATTTAAGAAGACTTTTTAAGAAAACTCAAGCCGTTTTAAGATTAAAAATACTTTCGAATGTTTTACGAGTCTCTAACTGGGAATGAGAGAACTAAATCACAAAGTTTGGCCGAGTGGGACCTGTTGTCTTGTGAGGGATATAAATTACTTCGCCCTTAGTTGGATCTTATTACTTTGTCTCTTGTTTTGATATTGATAGCTAAAATACCTCATGATATTGTATGTATAGTCTAACTATGTGTTGAGGCAAACTCGAGTTAGAACACATTCCATTTACAGAGACCGCATACCTATCTTAGACATCAAAGATCTAATCATAAAGGTATTAAAGGATAAATTACCAAGGAACGTCATATCATGTCACATAGAATATTCGAGATAAGCTCTCTGATGCTGCGGTATTTTTGAATGTTATGTCACGCTATAATGGTTTATACAACACTATGCAAACCAATATTGTTATACTGTGTCTCGGTATAGGGAGGAACATGCAAAACTAACCTTATTAAAGTAGAAATAGCGTATAGGATGGGTGAGTCATTCCTTGCCATTCTATCAGCTTTCAGAAGTCTTTACAGTCCGACAATTATATATCCTCCACACTGTTTTAATGCAACACTCATTACTTTCAATTGACATCTCAAGCTTAAAGTTTGCCCCCCGAATGAGAATCGGAGCACGGCATTCTCTGGCAGAATTTTTGGCTTTCTGGGAAGATACCTTTATCATAAAGTAAATCAAGAATCAAATATCTACTCCTCATCAAAGTTCCACAGCAAGCATACTGTTTCCCATTGGCTCAAATCTCTGAACTATGAGGAGACTGAGGACCTGTTACATGTACCATCCTAGACGCTCGGACATGGGATCAAAGTAGCTTGGTATTCATTTCGTGTTGGTAGATCTGTTTATATATAAATATTGTTTATCGCAGTATTAGCTAAATACATAGATACAACATACTCATACACATGCAAACAAACACACACACACACACACACACACACACCACATAACATGCTGTCAATCACGTGTTGGATTACATTATCTCTTTCGTTTATTTCATCTCACATATCGAAAGTAACGGAACTAATTATACACTCACAACCTTAGTACCTACTTTTCTGGAGTTAGTGCTTGTGGGAGAGAAGAAATAAAAAATATATAATTTTTATAGCTGTACACTAGTTAAGTGACCACCGTATTTATACTAGCTGAGTCTTGCCCGTGGTTATAGTTGTGAATCGCGAGTAGCAAAGGTATTGTAAAAGAAATAAGCCTAAATTACTTCTTAGGGCATCAGCTTTCTGCCAGTGGAAATCCCGTAAAATCAGTCCCGCCGTCCCAGAGATTAACCGGTACAAACAGAAGGCAGACAGATTGACAAACGGACAATAAATTTAAAAATTTCCTACTTGATGTAAGTACCGTATTTACTTTGATATGTATTAGTTAATTTATTTGTATAGATGTATGGATTTTTCTGAGAATTTGTAAACAAGTGTAAACACAACATAAGACAAACGTCCTTTAACACAATCCACTGCTGGTTTTAAGCTTATCCTTAGAAAGTAGCTTTGGCCTACCAAACCACAACGGGCAGATGTGTTATTAAAGCGATTGTTTCAAATTTTACTTCTCTTTACAGTGAGTCGTCTTGCGTTGTTTGTTCCCTTAGTCGCCTTTTATCTAAGTGAATAAAATTTCAATTGAACCAGTATTTCTGTTTAACTTTTTTTTTTATCTAAGTCTAGCAAATTGACTCTACTCTGCCTGATGGAAAGCATGAGTAGAATCTAAAAGTACCCTAGGTGACGGCTATGACGGCTTAGTGAGATGATTCTACATCATTCTCCCGGCTCTCGATGATTGGGCCTCCGGTCTCAAACTCACCACCAAAAGAAAACAGCACCAATGCTGTCATTTTAGGTTAGTCTTCTGTGTGAGGGTAGTACTGCCAGGGTGGTGTCACTCCGCAGTTTAAGTATAGTCGGCCGCCTGCATGCCCGGACGAGCATGCCGGTCGACTAGACATCGTCAGAACCGGTAAGAGTTACACGATAGAAAGAGACGCAATGGTAGGTAAATATAATTGTAGTTGATTCGGCGCTGTGCGATCTGAATTGAACTTAATCTTTTGATACCTAGGGTCCCGATTTCTTTAATTTATTTTTCGAAGTGAGCCTTCTGTATGAGTACTATTATGTATTCTGTGGTACTGCCCCAGTCGAGCCGCCCTATTCGTGATGAAATCAGCGTAGCTACCTATTAAAACTAAACTAAACTATTATTCAGAATCCAAATGAAATATATTTCCGACTGGAAAATAATAAACCATGATCTGAACAATCTATCGTATTAACGTAGTTCGCATGTGATTGCGAGTGCAAACAATACAATAGTGCAGTTATATGGCTCTTACTAGCCAAACCAATTTATTTTAACAAGCTTGCTGTTCGATTTATGAAGATTTTATATGTCAATGTTAAATTAAATATCTACACTAATATTTTAAAGCAGATAAATTCTCAGAAAAAATAGGTTAGATTTCAAAAAAAATTTCAGTGTTACATTACTTTTTTATCGAGGAAACGTATGAACTTTTCTAAATATTGAAGTAAAAATTTTGCATGAACGAGGTAAAATTATTCTTTTAAAGAGCTTCTTTTGAGTGCCCTGCGTAAATAAATAATAAAAAAAAAAATTTGGACATCTTACACACAACATCATCTAGTCCCAAGTAAGCAGAGCTTTGTGTTATGGGTACTAAACAACTGATATAAATACATAAACATATTTTTTTTTTTTTTGTAAATACATACTTATTATACATAGAAAAACACCAAGAATCCGAAACAAATATTTGTGTTATAAATGGTTATAGATAATGTGTGAAATAATTGTGCCTATTCAAAAGCGCTAAAATATAGCGTCTATCTTTCAAAGTTGCCTCATTAGAACCTTTTATATGGTAAGCAAATTAGTTCACGCTGTATAACATCGCATTACTCAATAGGCGACGCGGAGGAAGTCGCATGGGCTAGTGTACAGATAAACATAATGTAGGTATTCTGTACTTATATTATCGCATTATTTTATTTAGCTATTTCATATAACGTATAAATAGTGTTACTATTCCATTTAACTTTATGAAAAATCTCCTTTATTAGATGATGGTTTTAGTTCATAGACATAGGATCAATTGGGCTAAAATGATTTCAATAAATATAGAATGGTTCATAAATATTGATTAGTCAGTAGTTGCAAAAATAAGTGCGAATACATGCAACTGCCAAAGAATTAACGAAAGTATAACCACATTTATGACTTTTTGTCAACAAAATGTTAAAAAAGACTTGGATGTCTTTTAATGAAGTAACAAGTTCAATATGAGGTTTGAAATTATCTATCAGTAGGGAAGAGGTTTATAGAAATATGACTTGTTTTCTCTCACCATTCACGTGGTCAAATTTTCTAAATAGGGGACAGTTTGATGATGCTGAGCGGTGTTTGAAACTTTTAGCCTTTCAGTTTATCTAAGTAATTTCGAAGCACGCTCCGGCACTTTGGAGTTTTAAGGCAAAGTGCCGTTGATTTTACAGGAAAAAAGATAGAAAATTCCTTATTTTGCGTTGCTTTCTTTTTAATGATTTTTCTTAATAATATACAAAAGTTACAGTACACAACCGGAGTTTATGTAGTTTACTTCAGGAATGTTTTTAATGTTCTGTTTAAAAGGTTCTAAAGTTGTGCTTTCAATGTTATAATGAAGGTAGTAACTGTGTTTAAATTAACTGTTTTTAACGTTTATAGTTAGTTCGAAGAAAAAGTTACTAGTTTTACATTAATAACAGTAAACAAACTTTGACATTCAAGCAAATCTTGTAAACTGACCAGTAATTCTGAGGCAAATGAAAACCGTTTAAAAATAAGAGAAAATGTTGCACGCATTTATGAAGAAGGTAGTGAGGAAATGACTGTATTGTGGCTATTAGGTTGGTTCACTTTGGCGTCCATTGGTAGCCCAATAATGTGAGACTACGCAATTTGCTTCGGGCATTTTGAAACGGCCTGAGATACTGAGAGATCATTACACAGTTACTAAAGGAACCAAAAGATATATGTTTTTTAGGGTTCTTTAGTCAAATGGCAAAAAACGGTACCCTTAAAGATTCGTCATATCTGTCTGTCTGCGTGTCGACGGATACGCGTATTCGGTATTCGTGCCTATGTGTTATGCGTACGAGTAAAGTGAATATTGGCGAATACACTCTCCACACTTTGCCGTATGCGCGTGAATAACCCGCATAACGAATAGCGCATAACGCAGTACGGTGCCGCCATTACAATGAAATATTACACGCATCCCATAAATGACTTGCATTACGGTCGTTCCACCTAAATTCAGGACGGTAACGCACGTGTCACTCCTCATATGCAAGATAAACGTTACCATCACTTGATGGGTCTGCTCGATTGCCTGGTTATGCTATAGAAAAAAAAGCAAACCAAACCCAATTAACAGAAAATATAAATAGAAAAACAATACAATAATCACTTGCTGAACAGATAAAAAAAGATGCTCCAATAGAGCCGCCCGTGGATTTATAGCACATTGCGGCAGCCCAGATTATTTAAAGTCCTTGTATTAATAAAGCAATTTCAATTCATACAACCTTAAGCCATTACAGTATGGTGAAGTGTAATAGTCCAGTTTATGAGACCGGTGCGATCCCGAGGAACACCATACAATTATCTCGAGCTATTTTCATGAATATCTGTTGGATACAAAATAACTGAACTTAAAATTTAATATTTCCACTGTCCGGGCTTGTACCATTCCCGGTAAAAACATTGCCTCGTGGCTCCACGATTGTGAATGAAACGAGAATGTGAAACAAATGAAATGAAAATACTCTAAACAATATATTATTGAAATTTATACCACATACAAGTCGAGTCTTTTTGGTTACATAATATTTATAATCTTTATTTCTGAAATGTTATGCACGCTAAAAATTATTGAGTTACATTTTTCAATTTATGTTAACAATTTCATTAATATTACTTAGGTGTCTGGGCTCACTAACAATTTATTATTCATATTCTACGATACCAATAGAGTACATTAAGCACATGCTCATAACACAATGATGTATTGATTTGAACGTTATGGCTTGACATTAAAACTTTCAAAAGGTCGAACTCTGTGTTGTCACCAAACAAGGGCAAATAAATTGCAACTTCAAATGTAGGTATTGTAGGTCTATATAAAAGACGTTTGAATAAAAGTTTTACTACAAAAGACTATCATATTGCTTTTCTCTTGTAGAAAACCTATAAACATATTCAATTTTTAAAGTAAAATGGATACAAATTCAACTAAGAGCCGAAACCAGTAATTTAATTAATGTGTCCATCTCTATAAACATTTACAGATGCACCAAGAAAGAGTATTTTACTTTGAAATACTTATTTTAAATATTTTCACACTTGAATTATTTATCGGAATGTCCTCTCACGCCTTTGTTTATCTTTAGAATTCGTAATTGAGAAGAACATTAGCTATTAGCTCCGTTATTAGTGTTCTTGTTGTTGTTGTCTTAAACCTATGCGGAGCTTATTTAAAGTCAAATAATTGCATTGCTATGAACATCCTTAATAAGTTGAAATAAACATTTTAGAATATGAAATAAAGTCCAGATTTTTTATTTAAATGACGACGACGGTGTACACCAGACACAATTCCAATAATTTGACAACCTCTTACACCTCCTATAGTGTATAGCTATCATAAAGAGGTCATCAGCCTGAGAGAACGTCAGTGTGACTGCTGATAGACATTATTTAAAGATATGTATTTTCAGCCGTTTTTTTTGTTTGAATTGATAGTGCATAAGCACTATTCAAATAATTTTCGATTAATAACACCACCTCTACTTAAACTTAATTTAAATCAATGAGCTGACTGCACGGTTGCCTTAGTGATGTAAGTGGTCACCACGCCGCTCTCAACTGCGCTACGTGTCGTGGGTTCAAATCCCACATGGGACAACACTTTATGTAATTATACTATGAAGTTAAATTTTATAATGTTAATGTTAAAATTTGAAATTAGGTACGAGAATGCGTGAATCACGTATTCCAATATAATTTATCTAATACAAATTTGGAAAAAAAAAAACAAATCAAATCCAAAATTTTATGTAAAAAACTATTTGTTATAACTAAATAATAGCTAGGGTGTCTTATATAGATAACCAAAAAGTTATCTTATATGTTATAATAAAGAAATGTATGGTATTCACATTGTAATCAATTGTTTTATTCATTAAATTATTTTCATACACTTTTGCCGGCACCAGAATGTGTAATAAAAAATGATTGTTTTAGTGACTGAAGTATTAAAACAACGTGACTAAGTCAAACGACTTTCTATATACATAGTAAAATTAGTACCAAAATTTAATCCGGTATCTTTCCCGTTTCTCCAAATGTTTTTTTGTTTTACCACAAAGGTACGATCATTCCTGTCTTGCTTTATGTGACATATTAAGATGAAATGACAAGACGAAATATCAAGATTGTTTTTTTTTTCTTTTTTTCATCTAAGAACCTCCGAAACACGAAAAACCTCCAAGGTTTGTGTTGTGTTACACAAGTAGTCAGTATCGCATATTTACAATATAGTGTCAACCTATCGCCGTCCACTGCTGGACGAAGGTCTCCCCCAAGGAACGCCAACCATCCCGGTCTTGGGCAGTCCGCATCCATCCATTTACAATAATGTTTACATACTTCGATACTCATACGTCCGACTAGGTAGGCTGTTGACTTCTAATATACAGATAAATGAGAGCTAGATATATGCCTTCCAATGTGACTAACACCATCTCAAGGTCCCCAGAATAGTAGTTTGAGAAAAAATCCTTAAATTTTATTTTAATGTTTCTCGGGTTAATATTGCAAATCAAATATGGCGGTAGTTTGTTTATTAAACGGGGAATTATTTTAAAATGATTACATATTATATATAAATTAAAATTAATAGGTTGAATTGTAAAATATGACCTTATAACAGTCAAACAATCACTTCCTAGATCAATAGTTTAGATCAATACCTTAATAACAATAACAACGGTAATGCCGCGGTGTGAAGCTAGTGTAGGAACGGTCCAACCGTTTCTGAGATTACCCGAAAAAACATACAGACAGACAGACATTTGTTTTTATTTAAGTACTGTATTTAGGAGTACTTTTGTATGCATTAATTGAAAAGCTGATAATTTAACATTATAAACAGACACTTCAATGTTATTTATTTGTATGTATAGATTTTTGTTTCATATATATAAAATTATTTGCTATTTTTATTTTACACTCAACGTAAAGAAATCATAGTAAAACATTATCCATAAACAAAAATAGGAACTTTCACCCATAAAAATTAATATTTGCTAGTGGAAAGCTCCTAAAAATCACTTGAATCGTAACAAAACTGCGAACACCATAAATATTCGGAAAATAAATTGTTGAACAGCCTTTGAAATCTCTCTTACTCTCTAACTCGAATAATTGCTTCTTCTAAATTGAGTCCAATCTAGTTCTAATTTTAGTAGACATTAAATTATTGTACTATAGAATATTCTATTCCATTTAGAGGATCCGAAGGTTGGATTAACATCTCACAAATTAGCCAGCGGCCGGACTTAGAACGGTCATTTAATGACCCTTGATTTAAATTTAGTTTTTGAGTACGAGCAATAGAATCTGATAGAAATAGAAATAATCACTTTCAATAATAGTGATTAGATTATTAGTATCGTTTAAGCTACAGAGAAATCGCTTATTTAATGTTGATAAACAGCATTGTTCCAATGTCAGAAATGTTTTAGTTTCATTTGAATTTGCACTTCTAATTTTGTTACTGATAAATTCCATCGTGTTTTGTTTGTGACAAATCATCAAAAAATAATGATGTCTTCATTACGAATATTTAAAATAAAGTGGGTGAAGGAATGCTTCTATTTAAAAAAATTGTAAAATATAAGTTCAAAGGATCTATGGTGAAATCACGGAAAAAAAAGTCCACAGTGTACAACTGAACTATAAAAAATATGCATAAAAAAGTGTACACAACAGTGTGACTTACTTATGCATGGTTTGAAAGTAATACGTAATTCTCCTGTAAATTATAAAAATAATAACAATAATATTCTTTATTGATATAAATTATATGTACAATACATTATAGAATTCTCTAACACCTGCACTAGTAAAGCTGTGTAATATACTATAATTAGGTTTGAGCGGTCCATGGGCCTTTATAACCCCTAACGTCATATACTCGTACACTAATCGTTTTGTAATAACGTAAAATTAAGATCAAATAAGAGTACATAGTGCACTGATTTGTATTGAGGACATGAAGGACTTGGACTAAATCGTTAACAATTAGGTTCTCGTGCTTGAACACAGATGTATATAGCTAAGCTTCGCATTTTAAGGTTATAGTTGTCAATAACTTATCTCGTATAAATTCAGCTAAAAAGATGCAATTCATATTTTATAATATGATAATTCTCAAAATAATGTCATATTTTTTAAATTTAAAATTACCTGACAATAACATTCCCTATTTTAGAAGTTTTGTAGGAACTAAATGGTGCTCACTTATCAAATAATGAGGATTGCAACAGTTAAGAATAAAATATATATCGAATAAAAAATATTATATACATGGACAATTATATTTGTTGTATTGATCTCTCTGTTATGTCTTTAATCGTTTTATAATCCAGACTAAAATTGATCTTAAGTGGATTGTGGTACAGTAATTTATTTTATCATCGCGAACAGACAATACAGTTCTATTTATGTGTCTAGATTAAACAATCAGAAGGGAGCAATTCAATTTACTCCGCAAACACGCGGCCACGGCAAAGCTCTCCAATTCGATAATTTAGCCTCTATTTATTCAACATAAATGAAATAAGAATCAATGAAGACAGCAAACACTTCTTAATATGAGATTTGTTGGCACTTATGCTGTCAACTTATTCCTACTTTTGCATACAAATTAGAACTTTTAATTAATTAAAGGAGTTCATGTAGCTAATTTAATTTTACCAAGTTCATGAATTTGTTTCGACGTACCAATTGACAATATTCAAAACTTGTTATATAATTGAGGCTGCAGTGTAATTAATGCGACAGTTGAAGTTTTGATAAATTTGGCTGAAAGTTTACAGCTTGAATTTTAATAATCTATAACACTGCTGAAACTTACATCGAGTAATTTAAGTTTAAGTTTGAGAGTAAATTACATATTTCAACGTTCATTATTTTTCAGTTTACATAGTTGCACGTAGCAAATTTATATTTCATTTTCGTCAAAAACATGTAATCCTAATCGTATTCTAATATTGTGTAAACATTAAGTTAGCTAATAGCCAGTACTAGCTGTTATTGATAACAATCAGAAATGACAAACAGGGCCTAAAAATAAAGGTTTAATTCTAAGTATGTACATTGTATACAAGCTGTGCTTTGTATAAAGTAAAAGTAGCCTAAATTGGTCCTCATGTCGTCAGCTCTCTCCAAATGTAAGTAAGTAATGTATGTCGGTCTAAACGTTACAGATATTATCTGGAAAAAATAGCCCAACAGTCAGACTGTCAAAAATTAAATGAATTTTTTTTTTTGATGTTAGTACTGTTATATACGTGTACTTCCATATACATTTAGTGATAACCTGTTTATATGAAATCACAAACAAACACTTCAATTTTATTTATTAGATTTGAAGAAATTTATTACTAAAAAACCATAATTTTGACTGCACGGTTGGACTAGTAGGTATTTTTATGCGGTTGCCACGCCGCTTTCTACTGCGCCACTACTAAAAAAAATTGATGAAAAAATAATACAAGCTATATATATATAAACCCTTTTGTTAAGTAAAAAAGTATGTCATGACAACAGAATGATATATTCGCAAATTTTCAATATAACTTTACACGACCATGCTATTTCTCTAGAAACACAAATAGAGTAGGTACAACATAATCTTGATAGTTATATCTCGTGGCACTAAGTTTGTTTGCCGTAATAGTGCAAGCGGACATTGCTTAGACTGTGTATTGTAGCTATCCTAACTAAACCACTGAATAATTACGCACTACGCTACGCTATCAGAATCGAGTCCATGATTAGTCCAGTACGGCACGTAATCAAGGATCGAGGAGAGATACATATAAATAGACAATGACTAGCTGGCTTAAATCATCTAACGGCATATGAGCTAAATTATCATTTGTGATGGCTAGTAAATAGTAATATTCAGATAATATCGCTTTCATATGGTAACGTAACGCAGTTTTTATTTTTCAAATGTAGTTCTAAGCCTTTAAAAATAACTATTATAGGTTCTATTTATACTTTCCTAGGTTTTAATCAGGTGTATAACATATACACACACACATACACGCACGTAATATGATGCAACCCTACTGTCAACTGTAGGAAGGAATGCAAGATCAAGTTAAATCTTTCTCTGAAAATACCAGAATTCAACTTACGCTATATTAGAATGGAATAACTTGTGTTGTCAACCTGGATGTATGTCGAACTAGCCTATGTCCTTTCTCAGGTTTTAGACTATTAGGGTACAAAATTTCATTTAAATCGTTTTAGTGGTTTTTGAGTTCACCGCGAACAGACATACAGACAGACGCGCCGGTGGAATTTATTTTATAATAGGAATTGATTATGTTAGAGTTGTAAATAAAACATTATTTGTTATTAAAAATTGAATTGGTTTATAAAAAAGAGGTGTTATCGGCTCCTTTAGAGATTCGAAGCCTACATAACCAATAGTCATGTTCTACTTACAATCTGTGTCGGATTGGCTGGGAACCGACGTCACGGTGCCATCACTGCGATGACTGTTCTGATGACACAGCACATAACGTCGCGATCTCATTGCGGCAGTCGTATCTGCGGGCAGTGTCTCGCTTCCAACTTAGGTTTTGTCCATGGTCCGAAGCGAAAATGCATGGAGCGCTTCCTTTTGCGAGGAAGTGATGTCTTCAGTTTTCTTTGAACAGGACGGGAAAGAGAAATAAGTATTTCTCCCTCTGTCCGCAGAAGACCCACCGGGCGTCGGAGGGCATTCATTGATCTCCGGCCACCCTCAAAAGTGGCCTGCGGATGATGATCTTGTTGAATTTGTTGTTCGAACAGATACAGGTGTCAGGATCTGTCTTAGATTAGACGGGTCAAGACCTGTCAGGGATGGCGGAAGAATGGAGATGGCGGAAGATGCGAAACTTGCTCCCCCAGCGATTAGGAAGAAGAGGTATACCAAATGGTTTTAGTCGGTAAGAGTCCGACAGACCCCTTCGCTCCCCTCGATGGGCGAAGGACATCCATGAGGATCTTCCACCTGTTAACAAAAAAAAATCTACTTATAAAACATTTAGAAAGAGTCGCAGTTTGATTATTTATCTCTTCATATTCATTACTTATATAACACAACAACTGATTTATATTCCACATTTTATTCAAAGTTCACATTTAGTTTGAAAGCATAATACAAAAAACTAAAATAAAACTGAATTGGAACAGTACTGTTTATACGATAGTAATAAATTGAGATACACAATAATTTCGAAACAAAGCTCAGATACAATACAATATTCTGTTGTAACACAAATATGTAAAAGTTTAGTTTATTTGACTTAGAGACCAAACTTGAAATTATATTGTGTTTGAATATATTCTTTTGTTTCATTTTTGTTTTTATTTTCACAAACTTATCTGTAGATCTCAAATTATATCTTTTTACGTTTTTCTTCTAGATCAATTCTTTTTCAAGCCTTATAGCCTATAAGCCAAATAGCTTGTAGTGTTGTTTGGTGATTTGACTAAAGTTATCAGATGAGAATTAGAATATAAATGTATAAAAAATACAATATGGTTAGATCAATTAACGGCGTATATTGAAAAGTACAATGTCATCATCAACATCTTTTAATATTTCAATACTGAACATAAATAAGCCTGTCCTTAGATTTTGAACTACTATACCACGCTGACCAGGCAGATTGGAATAGAGTTTCTGCTAAGTATATCTTCCTTTTTAACCTACTTCAAAAAAGGAAGAGGTTCTCTATTCGTCGGAATCTTTTATTTTATATTATATAGTATAATTAAAGTCGGCAATATCTGCGTTTGTTTAATATTATCATGGTTTTGTCTAAATGTGTCAACTTTAACATCATCAAACTAATATGGTATACTGTAGCTGACTAAAGGTCATTCATAAAGGTGAGGTCTACGATATAAACAGCTAGATAACATCAAAAATAAAAATGCAAATGCTCACTTTAATGTAACTGAAATATGGGGCTACTAATTATATAAGTATGTAATGAAACAAATAATACTTATACACGCAGCATGAAGGTTAATGTGATTGACAAAATTTTAAAAATTCAAAATATTCATTCATATTCATCCCTGCACATTATAGCTCATATCATTACGTTTGGATTCAAAACCTTAAATTGATGTTTTGTTCAGTTTATTACTGTATCACAATTAGTTAAGTAAAAAGTATGTAGACAAAAAGTACTTAAATGAAAGATTTAAATAAGACTTATAGATAAAAAAAATTGGGATCAGCCCCAAGAAATGGGAAGACCTCGCCTGCAACCGAGGCGAGTGGAGGGGCTCCTTGGTCGAGAGCTGCAGGATACACGACGAGGATTGGTTCCAGTCTTTGACCGAAAAGCGTGAAAGGCGGCATTAAAACAAAAACATAATGAATACTACACCTAGTCCAATAATCCAGGATCCTTTGCTTCGGTGTCGATCTTGCGGACGCCAATGCCGCTCTCGTATTGGACTATACAGTCACGCCAAGCATTGCCACAGTAACGTTGCTTGAATTCTCTGAAAAGATGTAAAGGCCTGTTATATAGAGATAAAAACGGCATATGTAAATATAGATTTATTTAGACATAGGTTACGTTTAACTTTGCATATCCAAATCAGTAATGCACCATAGCAAAATTTCAATCTAAGAATTTATCGTTGCACGTAGATTTCTAACGTAGATACCAACAAATGTGTCTCACAGTAACAGACCGTTTATTTTGTCCAAAAGTTAACATTACTAACATATAGCTATTATGGTGTACAGTGTAAACTCTTTGTAACGAAGTTAAAGGGACCGAGCATTTTCTATCCATATAGAGAGTATTACTTATATGAAGTTAAAGAAAATCAACAGTCTCAAAAAATATTAATGCTTATCTGGTTTTCATACAATTGATAAATACAATAAATACATTTAGTCTGTTAACTTTGGTGTACCAGTACTTGAACACCACGCCACCATTTAAATGCAAACCAATGATACACATGTTCAAGGTTATTAACAATAACAAGTTTCAGGTTCTGAAAGGTTAAGACGGCGCTTTTTGTGAACTGATAAAGAAATGTAAACAATAACACGGAAAAAGTGTTCAGTAATGTAGGTTTTAAGCTTATCCATCCAAATTATAGACAATTTATCGATAGCATGACGGTTTAAAGAGTTACACTGTATATTTAACACATAAAGCGTCAATCTCTATTACGTAACAACATTTGGCGAAGATGTGTCTTAAAATGTAACTAATGTAAGGTAAAGTTTTCCACATTCATCCGTATTACTCACAAAGAAATTGGAAGGATTTCTCGTTACAAAGAGGGCATTTGCGGTATTTATCTGCTTTGTAAAGATTCCACAGACCCCTTAGCATTGGAATGCGACGAAATCTCACTCTCGCCTTTCCTCGATCGCTCATTTGCAAATACGTGAAGAGCGAACGAAACAGAACCCATGGGAGATGTTATCACGTCCTTACAGTACTGGTTGGTCTCAAATTACCCGCCGACACAATACGTGAAGTCTGCCAACACAATTTTATTATCCTTTGAAATGGCACTCCAGTGATTGTGAGAGTCTTTAATCAGATAGAAACGGACCTCTACCATTTACTAATGGACTTGGTTAACTAACGATATTTTCGGATTCTTTGATTTTGTACGAATTCTCAAAGCATTCTTAAAGCTTGGTAAAAATGTTCCACAGAATAATACATTATAAAAGCAGAAGTTTTATTTGATATGAAGGTTTAAAAACAGCTACTCTAAATGCTAGACAGTAGAGCGCAAAGTCACTTGCAGGTCAACTTGGTTCCTACTCTTTTATTAACCTAACTTACGTATAGGCTAGTATATTTTTTCATTTGGTAGGATTGCGATTTGTGGTTGTGAATGTTACCCGACCGACTAAAGAAGTGTTTATGTCCTCTATTAACGTATCCTCGTGTTTTGGTACTTGTAAGAAAATTTAAATGTTATCTCTGAATATGATTACATTGTAATATGTTACATCACCATAAACACAAATTCTCATTTCAATTTTATGTTCATGTTTTCAGCAGTACTTAATTTCCGAAACTGGTGTTAAGCAGTTCTTTCGTAACTGACTGTGAACCTAACTTGGCCTAAACTGCTTTTTAGGGTTCCGTAGCCAAATGACAAAAAACGAAACCCTTATAGATTCGTCATGTCTGTCTGTCTGTCTGTCCGCATGTCACAGCCACTTTTTTCCAAAACCATAAGAACTATACTTTTGAAACTTGGTAAGTAGATGTAATCTGTGAACCGCATTAAGATTTTCACTTAAAAACAATACATTTTGGGGGTCCCCATACTTGGAACTGAAACTCAAAAAAAAATTTTTATCAAACCCATACGTATGGGGTATCTATGGATAGGTGTTCAAAAATGATATTGAGGCTTCTACTATCATTTTTTTCTAAACTGAATAGTTTGCGCGAGAGACACTTGCAAAGTGGAAAAATGAGTGTCCCCCCCTGTAACTTCTAAAATAAGAGAGTGATAAAACTAAAAAAAATATATGTTATACATTACCATACAAACTACCAACGAAAATTGGTTTGAACGAGATCTAGTAAGTAGTTTTTTTGGAATATGTCATAAATCGTAAACCGCAATTTGCCTTTCGTTAAATCGATACTCTATTATAAAAACATCGATCAAAGTTACAGTGGACTTCAAGAACTTTTATATGATGTTACTTGCTGATACGGAACCCTTCATGGGCGAGTCCGACTCGCACTTGGCCGTTTTTTCCTCATTGTAGAAGTTAGGACTCAAAGATCAACAATACACTAGTAACTCTTGTGTAACAGTTATCTGTGATCAACGGTTGCCACTTACCACCAAGTAACCCGTTTGCAATAACCTTCATCTACTTTGAAAATACCATATCGCTTAAAATTCCATAAAAAAAGATTCCGACGAATTGAGAACCTTCTCCTTTTTCTTGAAGTCGGTTAAAAATGAATTGCTGTTCTGTTAGTCTCGCTAAAACTCGAGAACGGCTGGACCGATTTGGCTATTTTGGTCTTGAGTTATTTGTGGAAGTCCAGAGATCAAGGTTAAAATATGAATATATAAAAATGAATTTTATTTTTTTATATTCATATTTCTTTCATATTTTATTTATCGATTGAGGTAGTACAAAGTCTACCGGGTCAGCTAGTACTAAATAAAAATTCAACAGATAACATGATATCAAAACGTTCAAAGGAGCATATTTTTCTTCAAAAAGTACATTTACTGTCAAACTGCCCATATCGTGATGTTATATCACGGAAGCTAATTTGTATAAAATAGAAAAGGTTATAGTGAGCCAATCTTAAAAGATGGACATATGCTGTCCAGGATCTTTTCTTAAAACTTTTAAAGGGGAACAATTCTAATTTACACGATTTTTGCGTAACTTTAAGTAGTAGTTGTTCCTAAGATTAGCGTGTTCAACCAAATAAACAAACCTTTAGAACACTAGAATATATAGGTACTAACCTTTAAATGACGAGAGTAATTTTTTTTTTAAATGGTGTGAATGTGTGATGTGAAAAATATTCCTGTGTAATAGGATACATCTATTTTTTTAATTAACTTCGATGTTGCCTGTTTAAAAATTTTACTAAAGTCGTCACAAAATAAGAAGCCCGATTTTTCAATGTGAAAAATTAAATTATGAATTTGATTTTTCAATGTCAATAATAAAATTCATAATTCTATTTAATTACTCATACACTATCACAATGCTTATCATAAATAATTTAGGACGGTTTCCACCTCTCGTGGGGAATAGTGGTAAAAATATGGTTCCCTTAATTATATTTTTTTTCGCAAATAACTCCCGTTATACAACCAAAACTTTCTTCAAAAACAACAATATAGTTTAATTTTTGTACTTCATTTGATTACATTAATTTAGTATTACAATATTTTAAAACACCTTCATCCTACCGTTTATTATTGAGGTAGGTAATCAAAGTAATAAACAACATCAAAGAGACTATAAAAATAAACCTTTACATAATACCTTTATACACTTTGGATTATATGAAAGCTTACAGGAGAAAATTAATTAAGTTTACTGTTCATAATTATTTTGTAGAGGGGCAAGAACAGAATACAGTGAATTATTCCAAGAGAGCGCCCTCTGGAGGCCAGTCTTGTTAATTAATCGTCTAACTAGCCGGGTCTCCATCTACTCTAGTTTCACCCCGATATAACCCCTTATGAAAAATTATACTAAATAACATGAATGATGACATGAAGTATATTCCTGTCTTTTATTTTCCTATCCTATATTATTCTCAAGACTTATGGGTCGACTTTATACATTGAAATAGAATTCCTAAAATATTGATTTGTACCGTCCATATTACGACAAGAAATTAATAATAAATGTAGATGTTAGCCAAAATCAGAGAAGCACATTTTTTTTTTAATTCAGCATAATATGAAATTGTTAAGACACACTTCAAAGAAACTAATAGTACAGGTATTAGTTTCTTTGAAGTTTGATGAGATTTTCCTAAGTCAGACATGTAAATATTTCATACTTTATTCATAGATTTTGAAGCAACACATTAATGTAATTTAGAGTAGTTACTTGAACAGTATAATCAGGAAATACTCAGTTAATTTTATAGTTCAAAGCAACCTGAGAGCTCAAATAAGTTATCATCTGCTTGCCATTCAATTCATTAGACATTTTAGCATGGTGTAATCATTTCTTCAAAAGTTAGGTAGCATAGCATTCGCTCTCTATTAAGAAATGTTTCAAATGTTTAATTTTTTATTCAAAGTAACATTAACAAAGAATTTAACATATATTCATTACATAAACCAAGCAAACAGAATCAAATTCTAATTCACTCGCATATATATATAACCCTAGATACACATAGCACAAATTCTTTTTATATTGCTGTATTGAAAGGAGCGTTCTCTTTTTGCAATCAGAAAAAGCTAACCTCGTCCTTTTTGCCGATGCGGGTAGCGTTCTATGTGGATCTAATTTAAGGATTCAGATAAAAGATCCAGTGTAATAACTTTTTAGTCGTATTGCAAAATGTTTGCAGCTTATTTTGCAACTTATCGTCGAAAGTTGATGACGATGTTCTCATAGATTACGTTACATTTTTATTTCACCGTCTGGCTTCTTGAATATAATATATGTATAGTTTTATTTGACTAAAAAATGTTAATATAAGATATACACATTTAAAAAACCTCTTGAGATCAAGAGAAAGCTGAATAATAGTTGAATAAGATAGCCATTTTGTATGTTTTTTAAATTAATAAACAAGTATAAATAACAGACACAAGAAGTTATACAAAAATAATTAAATACGTTTAAGTAAATACAGAAATGCGGTGTAAGCTCCTGTACTATAAATAATGTGGAGTGGATAACGTAAACATTTATTCCTAGAACGGAACCAGCGGGGCCTGCATGCATTTGTAGATACACTACCTAATGTATAAACTAATGTTCATGTGTAAGTACAGAGTACCTATTTTTAATTGTTTACAAAGAATATATTGGTGTTCATCTACGTCTATTTACGTAGTAACATTATAATAGATATATCAAAAAAATACACATCCAACAAACTTGCGAATTTACTTGTGAAGAATTGTAAAATATTTTTGTTTGCCTGGTCCTTCATTTCTCAAACATACATCTATTCGCCGTCAGGTAAAAAACGATGTTAACTAGCAGTAGCTTGTTATTAACTGTTTAACAAAACCGACTCTCGGCTGGATCGGTTTTAGGAAGTACTAGTGAGTCAAACATCGTATTCACCAGTTAGTAAGTCAAAAGTAAATGTTTCAGTTTTCAGCACGAATGGGTTGACTTAGCTGGACACAGAAGTACAACCTAAAAAGACATCATTCGTAGTCACATTTCGTTGGTGAATGAGACCGGAGGCCCAATGATGCAAAAGTATCTCACTAAGCCGCCATAGTGTGGTGACCCCCATTCTACCTACTCATGCTTTCCATCAGGCAAAAAAAATATATCAAACTAGTTTCTGCTGCGCTTCTGTGTCGGTTATCGCGACAAAAAGTTGCCTATTTCTTTTTCCAAGGCTCTATCTATAACTAAACCGAAAATCACCCAAATACGTTCAGCGGTTTAGCCATGAAAGCGACAAACTACTACTTACTAACGATTACACTTCATATTATGTCCTTAATTCATAATAGAAGTATATACTTATCTGACTATATTTCCTCAAATTCCGGAGGTGAATATCCAAGATAAAGTTGCGATCTACCAAACAAATTGAGCAGTTTTTCACCTTTACAAAATTTACAACGTCTTTCACTGTAATCGCGGATTATTCTGTAATAATGTTCAGGCACCAGACTCATTTGTTTCCCTCGTAGAGGGCTAGTAATGAAGGTTGCTGCGTCAGTGAATTTTATACGGCGTATTACCCACTAATAGTGCCCGTGTTCCTTTATCCCTTGCAATAGCGTACAGTGAGAGTGAGACAAAGTATTCTAAAGTAAATACTGTCTAAAACCTACCCTTGTAGAGCGCGGAGTATTGTAAAGCGGGTCACGTGCTTTGCCGATCTAATTTATCGTTCCCAAAAAGTGCTACTAGCATTTCAACAACCAAAATTAGTTCGTGGGTTGGTGACTGTATATAGTTTACGTCGGGACGGTGTTCATTATTTGAATTTGGGAGATCATTTCTCAAAAAATATTTCGTCTGGCCTCTTTTCACTTATTTACCGATTCACTCTATTTGCAATTTAATTTTTTACTCGGAGAAGAATACTGCCCGAAACTTCTAGAAATTTCTTTATTCAAATGTCGAGTTCAACTGTGAATATTGAAAAGATCAGATGTTAAGCAATTTTCAGTGGAGACGATACCAATACTTATTTATTGTCTTCTCATCCTATGACGTCTTTTATCAAATAGTTATTAAATAATATAATATTTATTTAAAGTTCTTATAATTTTAAATAAATATTATATTATTTAATAACTATTTGATAAAATACGTCACTCATTTAGGAAGAGTAATCTATCCAGTCACTGAAAAAATGTAGAAATGCAATTTGAATGATTGCAAGTAGACAATAAGTATTGTTAAGCTAGGTTCAAGTTACCCGCGAGTTACACACTGCTATTGTTAAACCTCTACAACGAAACCCGCGGGTAACATCGCAGGGCAAAGCCAGTTTAAAAACCGGTCAAATGCGTGTCAGGCCAGGTATGGAGTAGAGTTCCATAGTCTTTCAAAATGGCTTTGAATTGTGTCCAATAGATAATCATGAAATAGCAAAATTAGCTTAGACATTATAATTTTCTTTTCAAGTTTATCAGATAGACTACCATCCTGTTTTATTTTAGTATTTTCGAGCCAGGCGTTTAGCTATTTTAGCTGTGAGAGGGGTGGGGGGACGTGCTGTTTGAACAAATTATGAGCTTTGAAGTTGCAAGAAAAGAATCCGAAATATGAACTACGGAACCCTAAAAAGTAGCCTTAGTTACTCCTTATGTCCTCAGATATCTGATAGTAAAATTTACGTCTAAATTGGTCTAGTCGTTATGGATGGATTTTTATAACTACTTACATACATCCATGTCTGTCTGTTTGCAATAATATAATTATATATATAATTGCAAACATATACTTCAACTTTATTTATTGGTATATAGATAAACAAAATATAATGTTTCCATACTAAATATAAATTTGTTATTGCAACCGCATAATTTAAATAAGAAAAACATCTAATCATTCACAAGAAATGAAGAAAAGCCGTTGTAGTTTTACCTCGAATAAGTAATTACTATAAACAGATCTGCAATTTAACTGAAATATTGAAGCAATAAAGCTTGCAATTTTAAAAGAGTAATGGGAGATTCCAGGTGGCTGCGATCACTATTGGGAAATAAAATGAAGCAAGATAAGCAAAAGGATTTCTGAATGCAATTGAGAGGGAAAATATTTGCTAGTTGTTTTTCTGACGTTGTCATCTGTTGACTATTATCTACACTCGGTTCCAAAAATTACGGGTCAGTCACAAAAATTTAAATACCTCCAGAACTGTAAAAGCTAGATCAATGAAATAAAAAACAGAATAAAGACTTTTTATTTGCGCTTCTAATAGCATATTATTTAAACTGGTTGATGAAAAAAACTTCATTAGAAAAACAAAATTTAAAAAAATGACTATTTTTAAAAACAAAATTTTTGTTTCATGTCATTATGGATGCTTTCCATTTCTATTCTGTCACAAAAAAAATTATCGTGAACGTCTTCCACGTGCATAATTATTATTCTGTGAGGTGAAGCATGGCAGTCACGCTAGAGGAATGTACCAGAATCCTAACTTTTTTGGAACTTGGGCGGAGCCAGCGTGAAACAGCCAGAAACATTGGTGTATCTTTGTCGACTGTTCAGCGGGTAGTCCAGCAGTACCAAGAGACCGGATCACACCTTAGAAGACCAGGAAATGGCAGACCAAGATGCACAACGGCCAGGGAAGACAGACAACTGGTGGCTACAATGCTCCGAAATCGTTTTCAAACTGCTGTTGGTCTAAAAACTCACTTTATTCGCTTTGGAGGTGGCAATTTAAGCGCTCAAACAGTAAGAAGACGTCTTGCTGAAGCAAATTTGAAACCATTGAGGCCCGCAAATGGCCCCAAACTGGAACGGGGACATCGAATTGCAAGACAGAGATACGTGCGCGAACACCTAAACTGGACACTAGACGATTGGTCTAGGGTAATGTTCACGGACGAGTCTAAATTCATGCTTTATAAGCATGATGGTAGGCAGTTGGTGTACAGAAGACCAGGGGAGCGCTTCCATCAAGCGTGTGTGGAGGAAAAAGTGGCGTACGGTGGAGGCTCCGTACAAGTTTGGGCTGGGATTTCTGCTGAGGCCCGCACCGAGCTGGTGCTCATTCAAAATGGAACTCTAAATGCAGAGAGGTACGTGGAAGAGATCCTCAATGAACATGTAGGTCCTTTCATGGCCAGGATGGACCGGCATGGCATATTAATGCCTGATAATGCGCGTCCCCATACCGCCAGAATTGTACATGACTACCTTGAAGAGGTCGGTATCGAACTCATGCAGTGGCCAGCGCGAAGCCCGGACTTAAACCCCATCGAGCACGCCTGGGACGAGCTTCAGAGATGCGTGAAAGGTCGAAACCCCCCACCAATCACGCTTCCCGAGCTCATACAAGCACTGGTGGAGGAATGGGAAGGTATTCCTCAGCACCGGCTCCGAAATTTGGTGTACAGCATGCCTAATCGCCTGGAAGCTGTCAGAAGAGCTCGTGGAGGCAATACAAAGTATTAAATGAAGAAAGTGATGAAAAACAGCAAAAAAACAATCATAAAAAAAATGTAATCTTAAGAAAAATATGACTACTTTAGTTTTTTTTTAATTTAAGATTAATATTGTGGGTGTAACTAAGTTTTATTTTATTTTTTATCTGTATAATTAAATTCTCAATTGAACAGTCTTCGTTTCATTAGGATGGCATACGTAGTTCGGGAGATATTCGGGTTTATGTGACTGACCCGTTATTTTTGGAACCGGCTTTACGTCAAAAGAAACTATCTTTACTCAAATATTCATCTCTAATTTCATGAATAATTAATTTTTCAGATTTATTTTTACCATCGTGTGGTGACGGATTAAGAATACAAAGTGTCACTACCCTTATTTATTCTAAGGAAGGCGACTAAAGGAACAAAATAAGCAGCTAACATCACTGCTAAGAAAAGGAAAACTTGAAATAAACCCTTTACAATCCCGTCTGGCCAGCGTGGTATAGTAGGCCAAAACCTCCTTTCAAAGGAGAGGCCTATGTCCAGCAGTGGACTGTTAAAGACTGTTGATGATGATGATCGTTTTTACTTTTTCTTCGTAATATGAAGTTGAAATAATGCTATTGTTATATAATTGTTTGGGCCCGAGATGGCTTACTAAAGACATACTTGAAACACAATTTTATGTGGATTATATATTTTTTAAATGTTGCATATCTTTAACAGTTGCCAATCCTATAATTTTCATAAGATTATTTTATCCCATGATAAAAAACCATTGGAGGTTGACCAATCAACGCATATTTTGATATGTATAACTTTTTGTAGAGTAGTCCGATTTTGAAAATTCGTTTTTTGTTTGAAAAGGTATACTCCAAAGTTGGAAAAAGAATTCGAATCCAAAGGGTAGCAAAAGGGGATGATTGGTTGTGTACTTACTGGTTGTAATATTGTGTAACCATGCATAACTTTTTGCAAAATAGTCCGATATCGATATTTTTTTTATTGGAAAGGGTACAATATCTCACAAACTAAAAAAAAATCTAATGTTGTGGGTAAGAAATAAGAGATAATTGTTTATTCACTGACCATACGGAATCTTTTATTCATCATCATCATCCATCATCATCATCCATCATCATCATCCATGATCAACATCCATCATCATCATCCATCATCATGTATCCATCATTAGATGGAGTACATGATTTGATTTTTCAATAGTTCATAGCTAATTTAAGGTAGGTCGTTTTTAGGGTTCCGTTGCCAAATAGCAAAAAACGGAACCCTTTTAGATTCGTCATGTCTGTCTGTCTGTCTGTCTGTCCGTCCGTATGTCACATCCACTTTTTAAAAAAATGTAAAAATACACATGTAGAAATTAGTAGCATATAACAACCAAAAGTTATAAAATAAAACTTATTCACAAAAAAAATTAACAACTGAAAGAACTGACTGAATAATAATAATAATAATAATAATAATAAATCTTTATTTGCAAAAAATGTGGTTTTTATAATAGGTGGTTTTTAATGTCTAAAGTGCGAGACACATTTCGCCATATATAGATAGCATGCAAATATTTAATAATTGATAAAGGGAATCTACATTAAATATTCCTAATTAGATATTACATTTAGATTAACTAGTTTAGAAGTCACATAACTTATGACTATCATTATATTTGTTATCTTTATATAATTCTAACAAAAATAAAAGAAGGGAAGACTAAAGGAAACAATAACTAAATAAATATTACGAATAGATTCCTAACTATTTATACAGTTCTAGACTCTAAATATTCTTTGATAGTGTAGAAACATTTTTCAGTAAGCCATTTTTTTAGGCGTGCTTTAAACAATTTTAAGGGCAGTTCTCTTAGCTTTTGGGGTAGTTTGTTGTAAACTTTAACACACATGAACATACTATTTTTGTGATAAAGGGCAGTCCTGCATTTTGGTACAACTATCTTTGTCGGATCCCTTTGACTGAAGAGACTGCTTTCGCTGATTTTTTTAAATATCTGCGGGTGTTTCCTGACAAACAGTCCAATTTCTAGAATATAAAGAGAGCTCACAGTAAGTATTTTAGTTTTTTTGAATAGCGGCTTGCAGGAGTCTAAAGGTTCAGAGTTGCAAATTGCTCGTAAACATTTTTTTTGGCACAGAAATACTTCATGGATTAAACTTGAATTGCCCCACAATAGTAAACCATATCGTAGTAACGATGCAACATAACCATGATAAGCAGTAATTGCTGTACTTTCTGTAGCAGTTGTTCGTAGCTGTTTTAAAGCGTAAACAAATTTATTAATTTTTGTGCATACATTGTTGATGTGCAATTTCCAGTTGCAATTATTGTCTAAGGTGATACCCAAGAATTGTATGGTACTAGTGTTGTTAATTGTGATATTATTGTATCTTAAGGTGGCGTTGGTGTTAATTGTTTTATAGTTAGAAAATTGAATGTATTTAGTTTTATTTAGATTAACTTTCAAGTCATTATATGTGAGCCATTGTATAATTTTATGTAAAGTTGTGTTAATTTCCGTTTCATAGTTTATTTTGTTAATGTTGGGAACTATCACTGAAATATCATCAGCGAATAATATACATTGATGACTTGTTATATTTGGAAGATCATTGATATATAATAGGAATAAAAGGGGTCCCATTACACTACCTTGGGGAACACCTATTTTATTTTGTCGATAAGTTGATCGCAAAGGGATTGATATCAAATTAGGATTGAGGTTGTTGATTTCAACGCATTGACTTCGGTTAGACAGGTAACTTTCTATCCAGTCTAGAGCAGGTCCTCTGATGCCATATCGTTGACATTTATTTATTAGAATGTTATGATTAACACAGTCAAATGCCTTCGACATATCTAGAAATATTACTGTTACAGGTGTTTTATTGTCAATGTTTTCTGTAATGGTTTTCATTAGGGTAAAACCTGCAAGGGTTGTTGATTTATTTTTTTGAAAACCATTCTGTTCTTCCTTGATAACATTAAATTTATTAAGAAAAGTAATAATACGGCTATACATTAATTTTTCAAATATTTTAGAAAAAATAGGTATTAACGTTATTGGTCTATAATTAGCTATTTCAAGAACATCGTCTTTTTTATGGAGAGGTTTTACTATTGAAAATTTGAGTTTGGTAGGGAATATTCCTTGCGTAAATGATTTATTAACCAAGTAAGTAAGAGGTACTGATATTATGTCTGCGCATGATTTTAGCACCCTTGTAGAGATTGAATCATACCCTGTTGACTTTGTATCACTAAGACTTTTAATAGTGTTTATTACTTCAGTTGGTGTACATGGATGTAAAAATATAGAGGAGGCTATAGTATTAATATTGTCAAAATTACATTTAGTATTACTCTTGAAAGTTTTTGTTGTAGTATAGTAATTATTAAAACTTTCTGCAATTTTCTTAGGATCTGTTGTGATTTTGCTATTATAATTTATGGCTTTAATGCTGTGGTAACAGTTCACAGTTTCAGTTTTGTTTTTGATTATATTCCAAGACGCCTTACATTTATTTTTAGCTTTTATTATATAGAGATGATTAATTCTTTTTTTAGATGCATTGACGCATTTTTTGAGTATTTTGTCGTATTTTTTATACTGTATTATGTTAGTTTTATTTTTTGTAACGTAACAATTTTGCTTTAGTTTCCGTTTTGTAATGCATGAATTTCTTATTCCTTTTGTAATCCACTTCGGAGTTGATAAGTTAGCATTAATTTTTACTTTAGTTGTGGGGAAGCAGAGATTATAAAACATGCAGAATGTGTCATAAAAATAATTAAAAGAGTTGTTAGTGTCGTTTTCATTGTTTACGTCTGACCAACTGAGACATGATAAGCATTCACGGAATTTAAGAATATTGTCTTCATCATAGCATTTTTTTAGAATGTACCAATGGTTAAGGCGATTTAAATTATTTGACGAGTTAAAACTGAGTGTTTGACAAGTATTGTGGTCTGATAGATAAAGGTGGTGAATTTGACTAGAAGCATTTTTAATATTACTGTAAATATGGTCAAGGCATGAGTTTCGTCTTGTGGGAGAGTTTATGTAAGACGTGAGATTATAGTTAAATAGAATATTATTTAATTCAGTTGTATATTTATTTGTTTTTAAGGTGTCAATATTCATGTCCCCGGTGATTATAATCTTTTTGTTTTTATATTTGTATGTTAATTTGTATAATAATAGGTTTAAGTTTTCAAGAAAGGTTGTTGCGTTTATATTAGGTATTCTATAAAGACAAATAATAATACAGTTTAACTTAGGTATTTCTATTCCACTACATTCAAATGTTTTTTCGGTGGCTATATCTTTACAAATAATTAATGATTTCATATCTAATGTCTTATGTAGTAATATACAGACACCGCCACGCTTCGCATTTTTTCTGGAAAAATTACAGCCTAAGTTATAATTTTTTAGGTAGATGTTCTGTTCGTCTCCTTGTTTGACAAAGGTTTCTGACAAACAAATAACATCAATGGGCGATTTTCTATTTAATTCATCTAGACTTATTTCCAATTGACTGAGTTTGTTTAATACTCCTGCTATATTTTGATGAAGAACGGTAATTGTGTTTTTGTTCCTTTTATTTACGAAAAAAATTTTCTTTTTGAAGGGTTATTCCTTTGTTGTTGATTTGATTATTTGTTGGGACCATCTTTGAAAAATAGTAGGGTATAGTGCCTTTTTTGTCTGTTGTGTTTAGGTTGGTTAGTGGTTTGGACTGTCTGCGCTGTTCTTTTTTTGGGAAATAATAAGGTATAGTGCCTTTTTTGTTCGTTGTGTCTACAGTTGTTTGCAAAGTGAACTGTTTGGTAATTGGTGGAAAATGTTTTGATGAATTTGATTTAGTGTCCACCGTTACATTGTCTCCATACAAGTAAAGAGATCTGTAATCATTACAGTCAATGTAAAAATTAATTTTGTTGCAAATAGTATATAGGTACGATCTTTCATATTTTGCATTGAAATATTGTAATTTGATGTCATCTATGTGGATACAATTTGGCAAGTATTTACAGTAGCTTTTAATTCTACTGTTTAAAGTATTTTCATTGAGAGATATATTTTTTAAAACACTTAACATGATAATATTTATGTTTTTGAATTGTTTCAGGGCCGTAATTAAGTCAATAGATAACTTGGTAGGATCACGATCACTTTCACCGACACAAACAATCAGATAATCACTACCGCAATCTGCTATTTTATTACAGCATTTTAAAATTTCTTGTGTTGACGCATTAGGCTTTACCATTGATGATATTTCATAATTGTTTCCATTTAATTTCAATCTCTGCCTGGTGGAAATTAATGTGGAAGCCAGATTTAGGCATTGTTTCCCGCCAAGAATGTGTATCTTTTGTTTATTATGGGTCTCACTCATGTTCTCTTTCACGTTCGTAATTCTGTTTGTTATATTTTTTTTATAAGTTTTTTGCTTAGCGTCATCAGGCGCTTGACTTTTGCAACTTGTATGAGGACTTTTTTTACCTATGAGTGTTTCATCTTGTTGTAATAAAACCTTACTGATTGGTTTATTATTCACGCCATCTCTAGGTTGGACTATTTCATTTTTAGATAGGACATCGTATTTGCATGAAAGATGACTTTCGGTACTTGGAGATGACTGATGTTCCACAAAGTTTACTTGTCTACTTACAGCCGTTTTTTGTTTGGATTTCAAATTGGATTTCGGAGTTTTGGTAATCTTAGGAGATAGCTCAGTGCATATATTTTTGCATTTGTTGTTATTATTCGCCTGTTTTTTCAATAAATTGTTTTCTAAAATCAGTTTTTTTATTTCCTGATGACTACTTTCCAGTTCGCGTTTTAGGTCTTCTATTTCATTTTTCAATTCTTCTAGATCAAAGATTCTCCTTACTGAGAGATCTGGAAGACTTTTAGTTAGGTAGTCCGAAACAGTTGAGTGTTGTGATAGGTTTAGCTGGTTGAGTGACTCATTTGAGTGATTTATTGATGTTCGCCTCCTTCTCAGTGTTACATTGTCTTCCGGATACATAGTTTAAAATTATTTTATTTTATTATTTTATCACAAAAAGATCCTGACGCAAGGTTGATGTCTATCCCAAGTTCAGTTCCTTTGTCCGAAGTGTCCACATCTGTTGGACATGTGTTGTACAGATTTGACCGTTAAGGGTTTGACTCGTTTGTTTTTGAGTTTGTAACTGTTGAATATTTTTATCGTTAGGAATTTACTCACTTTCACGGTACTAAGTTATTACTTTTATTGGTTACATTTATTTAGCTAATGATATAAAAAGAAATCACTGTGTTCATCACTGTTTGTAGTGTTTACTAATACACTATGTATAGTTCCAATGTTTTTATGCACTTGGAAGCTCTCACTCACACTCACCGCTGATTATTTATATATAACTTTATTAGTTCTTAATGTAAATGCTAGATAACGTTCTCACTTATGTATAACAGTATTTTTAACACGAATTCACTTTGCTTCTGGGAAAATTACTATTTTATCTATTTTTAAAATATTAAAATGACGGAGCTGATGTTGTCGTTGCCACGGGCGCGCGCAAACAAAAAACTGAAACTATTATAACTTAACTTTAATAACTAACTTTTTAAACAAATATAAGCATGCTCAAATTATTATGAGTCGACAAACAAGAAAATTCATTAATTAAGTAAAGCGTGATGACATACTTTGTTTATTAATTTAATTTATCTGTTTCTTTAAATTTAAGGTAATAGTTTTTCATTGGTTGTTTGGCACCGTCTTAAAATTATTTAGGTGTGCTTACAATAGTTTAAGAACTTAGTTATTAAGGTTCAGCAATAATAGTTTCTTATTTTCTTACTCCTTTTACTGAAAACTTTCATTATAATCAAATATGACGTAGAAAATTCGTACATTCTATTTTTTAATTAAATAACTGTATGTAATTGTATCTGAGGAAAATAATTGCATACATAAGGTACGTGCTGTTTGTATAGTTAATATTAAAATACAAAGTTCCACTCATGTAGTAGGGTAACACATTTTTACCACCCCACTTAAAATCGTCTTTTAAAAAAAAAATTATAAAGCCTTCCCTCCTTAAATACATTAGGTTCTAAGAAATATAAACTAGAAGTAAACAAGAACTGCAATAAGAGCTACTGGCAATTAAAGTACTTGATTGACTCCACTTTCACAAGAAAAACTAGAAACCTACGTACCTATTCACCGTAATTCATAATAAGTTAACGTCATTACAAAGTTGTAGGTATCTATTTGAATTTGAATAAGCATGACAATATTTTTAGAATTGAAATATACTTATACTATATATCCCTATTCGTATTTATAATAAGCCCATGATTTTTTATTTCTGTACTTGCAGATAATCGCAAATAAGTTTTGATTTCCTTAAACTATAATATTACATGAATACAACTTAACGTATCAAAATCCGTCCAAAATATATTTTACGTATCGCTTGCTTCACGCTTCACATTCGGGCAAGCCGCAACACTAGCAGCAATGAGTTATGCGGAGCACATATAACGCAAACGATCGGCTGTGCCTTACCGCATACGAGATGTGCAAATTGATGGAATACAAATGTCCAGGTATAAAGTTAAAGCACATTTAGAGCTGAAGATACATTGTTTTTTTCTTAAATAGTTACTTTTTCAGACTTGCTTGTGAGAAGTGATTATTCTTTGAAACTTGAAACTATTTCACGTGTGTTAAACGGTTAACCATATATTTTTTTTAAGTATTATTTACCTATATGATTCTACTCTTCCTGTTAAATAAAAAAATCGTCTTAGAAACTTCTTAATATTTTAAGATCTAATGATACTTCACACAATGTGAGAAAAACATTCGTCCCCACGATACGCGTAGGGGAGATGCACCAAATAAAATAATATTGGTAATGCTGTTTTAGTTTTAGTTTCGTTTTACTTGACGAAACTAAGAGGGTTCCGAGTCCTGAACTGCAGAACCCTAAAGAAAGAGTCACGAAATTTCTTCGTTCATTTTACTTAATTCACTTAATCTCATTTAATAATATTAATACCCTTGTTTACTAGTTATGATTTATCTATGTTTTTATTCATTATTGAAACTAAAGGAATTTGTTTTACCTTGAATTGAAGACAATTGAACGCAAACTACTAACTAAACTTAACTAATATATTTTGTTAGACAACACGGCCATAGTTGCATCTGCTATACTATTGATTTAGAACTTTATGCAGAAACATGTTTGTTGCAAAACTAAGTTTAAGACAACAGTCTTCAACACACAACGTTAATGAAGTAAATATTCCAACTTGCTTGTTTATTATTATTGTTTTCCATTAATGTTTTAAAATTAGTTTGATAACTTCAAAACAAACGACTATCAAACCTGATATCTTTAAGAGTTAAATATTATACGTAGATAAATAAGTAAGAGGCAAGAGGATCGGTCTAAACGTGTTGTTAGGTTATTCTTACAATAAACTTTCAAGAAGAATAATAATAATCTTTATTGACATAGACAACAGAATGGAGTGTCGAAAAGAATGTTACGGCAATCGTAACTGGGAGGCAGTGCTCTCTTATATCCTGACAACTAATTCAACTTTAGCATACAGTTCGTCTTCTGAGTTGCGGAGGTCTGAGGCCAGTTGCGCCATGAAAATAAATGATATTAAGGTTAAACCGATTGTACTAGTAACCAATTTTTTTATAATTATTGAAGCCTACCAAAGTGACTCTATTTTACTTGATGTAGAATTCAGGAGTACTGGTCCCCATCCTCACTGTCAGTTCAAATAATGCAGCATGGTGACCCACACCATGGCAGCCTAGTGCGAAGTTTCTGCATTATTCTCCCGGCCCATTCGTGCTGAATTCAGCGTCGCTCTACTTTGTATAAAGTTTAGTTTACGACTTCTAAGTAATATATGTAAATGTGTTGTACAATACGTTTCTTGAAATAATGATATATTTTATCAAATTTCAATATTCGCTATAATAACAATTCGCTTCATATCTGTTTGAAACTACTTAAAACTACCATATTATTTTCCTCCACTCAGAAACTTACGTCTTCGTTTATTTACTTATTTTGCTATATTGTGTACCTATCCAAAGCATAAAAGAAGAAAAAATATTGAATAATGCAAAAAATAATATAGATGTTCGCATTTCACTTTGTGATGTACCTCCATAAATCTAAGTGTAGTTTTCCAACTATAAGTGTTATGAAGGTTGTTATCACTGTACTAAACGGGTATATAAAATATAATATCCACTACAAAACTCACAAGTGTGTACTAGTTAGACATAAATCTTTCAGTACGTGTACTTTAATTGCAGGTAGACACTAAATCCGCAATATTACTGCCGTAGGCAGTTCAAACGTATAACTTACTCGCAATATTACCGTTTAGAACTTTATGTAAGTATCTATGCTACTGTTTGTTAACTCTCTATTGATATATATATATCTACGCTTTTAACAGTCTACTGTAGGATAAAGCGTTCATAACCCTCCCCTTAGCAATAAGGTTTTGATCTAGGTACTTTACCATGAAGGCCAGACGGCTCGGTACAGAGTTCATTTCAATTATCTTTCTCTTCACAGTGATATGGTTCTGCGTAGATTGTTCCTTTAGTCGTCTTGCACGTGCTGAATACCACTTCGTATGTTTAATATGTGACCACTGGGACAGAGTTAAACAAATCATCACGGTAATTAAGTCGTATTATTTTTCGACCAATTGTTTTTTAAGCTATCATGCGATAGTTATACGCAAAATAAATAAACTTTTTGGGTATTTTTTCACACCTTGGGTGGTGCAGACTTCGATTACGTATATTGAAGTTTTCATACGGATCCCTTAATCTTTTTGAAATTATTCTGTAGCCTATGTTCATCAGGGATAAAATAGAATTCTAATAGTGAAAGATTTCCTCAAATCGGTCTAGTATTTGCACAGCCTATTCATTGCAAACAAACAATCAAATATTTACTCTTAATGTTCGTATTGTTAAAAGGTGGTGGCAGTAGTGAGAGATGAATGACAAGACAGGCAGTACTGAAAAGTAAAATATCTAATACACCATACTAATATTACATACTGTTACTATATTTTACCTATACTATTTTTATAATAAATGTTATTATTATTTTTTATATTTTTAGAATTTATTGTACAAATACCTTCACAATACCCAAATATGGGCAAGATATAAAGAGATATAACCCGGTAATGGTGTCTATTTCCGATAAACGCGACGCCCAGTTATTAGGGTAAACTGGCTCGGGATCAACTGTAGCTTAATCACTATTACCCTTATCGGATGATGCGCTAGAATTTAGGTTAAGTAACAGTTAGACTTGGACCGACTCATGTATGTATACCACGATACTTTTATAATAGTTTTATTATATTTATTTTATATGATTAGTAGAACCCCAAAAATATTTATATTGGTTAAATTCAACGGGTTTGGGCACAAGAATAAATAATAAAATAAATAAATATTTTGGACATCTAACACACAACATCATCTAGTCCCAAGTTAAGCAGAGCTTGTGTTATGGGTACTAGACTACTGATTTAAATACATAAACATACTTTTTTTTTTGTAAATACATACATATTATACATAGAAAACACCCAGACTCCGAAACAAATATTTGTGAATCACACAAATAATATTTGGTCCGACTCGGGAATCGAACCCGAGACTTCTTGATCAGCAGCCGCATACGCTAACCACTAGACTAACGAGGCAGTCAAAATGAGAATTACATGTCAAATGATGAGAAATTGGTCGAAGTGGTGTGCAATGGGAGAGGCCTATGTTCAGCTGTGGACTGAGATAGGCTGATGATGAATGAATGATGAATGATGAGAAATTCACTGCTTATGCAACAGTTTTGATATTTTTCTTAAAACAAACTTACAATTACTTTTTTTTTAACATGCTTAAATAAATAATCGTTATTCTTATCTTTAATCGTATATAGTTTGGCCAAAACAGAGAGAAAAAAAGGAGTAGAGCCACATTGATTTCAGCCCTAACGTTGGCGTATTTCGTTGGTGAGTACGAGACCAGAGGTAAATGATGCAGAAGCATCTGACTAGACTGCCATAAGGTCACCAAACTGCATTGTCTGCGTTTACAATGAGCACTACCCTAGGATTCTGTTCAAGCTTTTCGGCTTTTCAACTTATACATATTCATATTGGCAGGCTTAAGTATAAAAAAATGCCTACATGAAGAATGTACAGTACTAACTACAGAAAACAAATTGACCGTAACTTAAATGCTTAATTTTTTTTTGAAATTGTATCCTTCTTAACATGCAATAACATACATTATAGACATGATACCAAAGGTTAATTACAGTCTTTAAGGTTTACTTTACAAATGTATTGTGTAACTACACGCTTAAGACATTAAACGACCAGAATTCAAACAAGCGAGGTAACAAAACAAATAAGCATTAACAAAGCTAATTCTGTCCGGTTGGCCTGTGCACGACTTTTATGATTTATCCGTTGAAATTCATCCGGACGAGTGGGCCTGTGCGACCTATCCCTACCTCTATCGCCACGATCCAGTCTCAACCGTTCCTAGCTACCTACATACTTCACAGATATGGATATTGGCACGTTGGGCGTAAAATAAGTCTCAGGTGTAGTTGATAGCCTTTATCCGCCAAAACTGATAAAATATGCCTTTCGCTCAAACCCAGCCGTTGTCGTTAGTTTCTGTTGCAAAATTATGAAACTTTCCTCTCATATCTGTTACTCTAGTTTATACCTTGGGTGCGAATTTAATAAATTCAAGTAAGGCTTTACTTTAATAGCTTGGCCCCAATACATTTTATTACCACGAAATGACTACAAATAAATTAGACTATAAAGTGAACGATTTTCAAAGTAAATTGTTTGCAAGGTCCAAATTAAATTATAAATTAGACAATATTAATATTGAACAAAATCTAATTATTGTTCATGCACTTTTGTTTAATGCCAGTACCAAAATATAAAATTTCATAAAGTTTTAAGTAGCTAACAAAATATATGAATTCGATCATTTCAGTATCATCAGTCTATCGTCGTCTAGTATTGGACAGAGGCCTCTCCAATTGCACGCCACATGTTTCATTTCTCACGTGATGAAAATATTAAATTAAACGTGAAACTTCACTCTTGATACCTTTGCCCTTGTTTTTAGTAGAAAATGTTTATGACTTGAAGCCTTTCAGAATACATAGCAATATGAGCATCTGAATTCGACTCTATGGAAACACTAAAGGTTATACATTAGGTCAAATATCACAGGCAGTACAGAGAATTCAGAGTATAGATAAAACCGTCACTAATCCTTACTTAAAATTTACCACTATTATAAATGCGAAAGTAACTCTTTCTGTCTGTCTGTCCGGCTTTCACGTCAAAACTGCTGAGACAATTTAGATGAAATTTGGTAAACAGCTTAGAGCCTGTCAAAAGACATAGGCTACTTTTACAGTACGTTGGGGTTCCAGAGTTTTCCTTCCGAGCGTGCACCTACGTTTTCAACTTCTAGTACCCGAGAAAGCGTGCGGTTTTGGTCGGTTCAAGTCAGACATAGCCACCATCATGTGGCATCCGGGGGGATTTCCTCATCAAAAAAAGGCTACTATTTATTGGGATAACTGACATACATGCGGACGGAGCCTCTCTATAAAGTTCTCTATAAAGCACACGTGTAGTTCCAATACATGGCTCAATTTTCATAGACTAAAAGCACTCGGTAAAATTCTCCTGAAAAATAAACACGCTATACGAAATCCATTTAAAGTGCAGCTAAGTAAAATACGTATTATATCTGGACAAGCTCTAGTGTAGTTCGTTGGAAGCGAGCCCATTTCTATGCTCCGCCATGGCTATGTATTGTTATCAGGCACTATCTACGCCAGCTCGACGTAACGAACACTACATACTTAGATAACAAACTTCGATTTGGATTTCAAAGACTTTCTATAAAATGACGTTGTCTTGGCGCTATTCTTATGTGTTAACTGAAAGTTCATTATGTATATGTCTACACCAATTCTCATTTTATGTCTAGATCGTGTTAACATAAGTCAAAACAAAAACTTTATTATTAAAGCTTATGTAAACGTAACTTTGCGTGTAATCAAACTGAAGAGATTATACGAAAATTTCTTGAAACTACATCTGTTTGAGAAATTTGTAAAACTTCTTCATTTATTTTATTACACAAGTTTGTTTCAATCCATATAGGAAACGATAGAGATTCCCATACATTAATAGTGAGAAGACAAGAAAGACGTCAGAATCTGCATTTGTCTGGTTGAACCCAGAAAGTAGGCCAAGTAAATGAAAAGTTGAGGAACAACAGGTTATCCTGTTACGAGTAGAGATGAGCAAAATCTAGTTACAATAGTTTGTATTAGGGAAATCTATAGATATAAGCTTAGGAAACAACATAAGAGAAGATGGATGGACTGCGTGACAAAGATATGGCTAGAAAGGGAGTAAGCAGTAAACTCACGAGTGTTTGAGGGAAAATAAAAGAAGAAAATTCATTGCACTGACCCTAAATAAAGTTGAGCGATGATATGTTGATAGAAAAACAAAATAAGAGAAGTCACTGGAATAAAATAGGAGCGATGAAAGTGCGAGAATCGACGAGATCTTGTATTTTGTATAGAAGATTTTTACAAATATGTATATATACTGTTTCCTTGTTCTAATAAAGATTATTATTATTGTATATCATGATTAAAATACACGATGACAAATATCAAAAAAAAATGTTTAAAAGATTATTTACCGCCTTAACAATGAGTTTAGTCATTTAAAGTATGACTAGAATTTAAAGAAGACACTTTAAAAAGTTCATGACTGATAACTATAACGTACTAAATATATACCTATTTCATTATAAATAATTAATTTAAAGAGAAAATGTAACTTCTCAATAGTTATTACGCATTATGTATCCATTTATTTAGAAGATGTCCGTGTTTTCATTGCTTATTCTCAGTGCTTTAAAGTTGAATAGCTCGGAAACGGACACAAACATTGAAAAATGGTTTTGGAAACCTCTTAATATTTTTAAAAGGCCATTTAATAATACCCCTCAACTTTCTAGCGCCAACCGTTTGGGCGGTAGGTCGAGAACGGATGGACGGACGGACGGACATGGCGAATCTATAAGGGTTCAGAGGCATGAACTACGGCACCCTAAAAAACACCATGTTTTATTGTTCTTAGCCACAGTTGGTACAGACTAACTTATTTTTAAATATATGGAAAAAAGTACCACTGCAAGAACCCCAAGTACAATAAAAATAGGCTTTTACTAGCCAGCTATGGAAAAACCCCTGTTCAAGGCATATTTGACCGAAGTGCGCAGAAGTTGATGTATACGCAATATGACGGCTTGAGTTTTTTATTTATAGACCCAATTTCATCAAACAGAAAACTTTTTGCGCCAACCTACGCACCCAAATTCAGCCTGACCATACACATTGATACACTCATCTAAATTCAGTTTGTTCGTGACTAGAAACCCAATTGCGGACTTGGCTCGTAGTTAATTTGTACTGAAACTGCCACTTGAAGACGCTCACGAATTTCCTTAATTGGCTTAGGAGTTAAACAAACAACATTGTCACTCCGCCAATAAATGTTGGAAACCAGAACAAAATGTTCGACATCATGGCCTGTAAATTTGTCGTATATGTTACTTTCATATATAATATTAAAAATACTCTTGTTTTTTTGCTGTAAACGTGACTTATTCGGGATGAAATTTAAAAGGTTACAAAACCTTCTACTTTCCGACGTTTCGAACGGGTTATACAGGTAGTCTACCCGTGACGTAACGTATAACGACGTAACGTATAACCCGTTTTTATTTTCATCGCGAATAAGTCCTGTTTATGTGTATGTGTAAAAGTCGAAAAATGCTAAAAACAGTAATATTAAAAATTTGATAATAACTCTGTCTGTCTCTTACGTTTTCACGGCTACTCCGCTGCACCGAGTTAAATAATTTCCCGTGGCAGTACTTTCAGGAATGACATAGGCTTCTTTTTCCTATTATAACCGTCATACAGGCGTTTGAAGTTGCAGACAAAACCTAGTACTGTATAAAGTTGAAATCGCTTTCTGTTCATAACAAATAATGGAACGTGTTAGCCACTTACAGTTATTGCATGTTAGATGTTACGGTAAGTCGGTTGTAAGTTATAAAACTGTCAAAGCATAATATAAAATGTACATAAAATGCAATGATATTTTGTAATAAGTACGTTATTTTTAAAGATTTAGTACAGTCAGCTGAATTTGTAGAGTATTACAGGGCTCGTTGTTGAGAGGATCCGTTTAATGCTGAGCTCAGTTCATTCTGATCCGGTTTAAGCGCGTAGGATTCAGTTTGCTAGCTAAGAAATAATAAGACTAGACAGCACCAAGTGCGACATTTAGCATAAGGTATTTACAAATTTAGATGTTCAGTTTATTTTATAAGATTTATCTGCATTATGGTATCAGATACTTAGTGTAAGAATGATTGTGGCTTAATAATATTGGGGTTTTCAATTAAACGGGTAGATTAAAAAAAAGTATTATTAACATAATTCCGCTAAGGTCAGTAAAATTGTACAGTTTTGATTGTGCTAAGGTGTTATTATTGTCAATGTCTGCAAATTATATTAGCAATTGATTTAAAAATTGTATCAAACATATGCAAATTATTTGCACAATAAAAAGACAGATTTATATTAGACACAAGGCATTTCGATATTTCATTACAAAAAAGCTTAATTTTACTACTAACTCCATTTTTGTAATTTGGGATTTCGCTTTTTCCTAGGCGTACCAAATATTTGTTCTACGAGAAAATGACTAAACGCGGCGTACTATTGGCGCCAATTTGACATTTTACAATTTTCTCTGCATACTTTTAAACTGATTGCATTTTACTTTCCTTTTAGTATTATACAACTGGGTACAACAATTGAATATTAACTGTGGTACAAATTAATTATCAAAAAATAGATACTTTCGAGAATGCAGTTGAGTGCTGGTTTCATATCTGATGTGCTTGGAACATTGTTCCTTTTGTTAGTGTAATTAATATAAACATTAAATTCTAAAATTAAACATGTTACTGCAATAGTTATTTTATCCTTACTTTCCACTCATTCAAATATAGGTCAAGAAGAATTGTAGGAAAGACAATTTAATTTGCATATTTAAAATTATTTTTAACAAATCTTTAAATAATGCGAACAAATACGATATATGCGAATATGTACGTGTATACATAAAGTATAGTTTAGGACATACATTGTAGCTGCACTTGTATTACTACAATATTCTGTATTTTATTTTATTATTTCTATTATTTTATTTTTTTATTTTATTCCTCACCATTATAAATATTTCTTTTCACGCCCGTCCTTCTTCAGCTTATTTTAAGTAAAAAAAAAGAACTGGTTCCTGATAAATACGAAAGTATTTAAGCACTTCGAATCCCTCCGTTATAAATTTGAGGGCGCCAGCGTTGACATTGGGCGCACTCATAGAAACTGTACAGAGTCGTGATCAGAATTTTGATGACGGGATTAAGCCGTCCCGGTGCGACCAACTTGGCTTTAGAGATCTTCTCTGATGGTTCCTAATTAAGACGGAGCTAATGGAGAGGCATGCTACTACGTAATTTGGAAACGCTTTAGCTCACATTATGCTAACATATATATCTATATTATTAGTTACGTTGTTTCTGTATTTCGAAGCTACATTAAAAGGTAAATGTTTAGTACTCAGTAGCGGTATGATGTTTTTGTTGTTCTTGTCATACATTGTTTTTTTAAATTGACTGAATTATTGATCAATAACTTCGACAATATGTCTATGCATAGATATTCGAGTACGTCTGGGTATGTTTAAAAGTAACACTATCAAAATCACGTTATGTCAATAGTTTAAAACATAGACAAAAAATAGTTTTTGGTTTTTCATCATTTATTAAAAGACAATACCTGTAATAGGAATATACCCTGTGTAACGGGGAACTTTAACAAACAAATGAAACGGACGCAAAGAAAATTCAGACACATGACTATAATTTGTGAGTCGCACAAAGTGTTGTCACATTTGGAATTTGAACTTACAACACTTGGTTACTTCACTTTTTTAAATATAATTAGTTTTGCACTGAATCTTTCCTTCCCTGTATTGAGGGCAATAAAGAATAAATAAATAAATCTATTTTATTACTTTTGGATAGAATTCAGAATCTGGTTAGCCTTTTGTAAACAGTGTGCTGTAAAACACTATTGTTTCTAAAGACCTTACTAAAACGGGAAGTTGCTGTACAAAAAATATGTTTAAATTACATTGAATCACAATACCTTAACAATAGTCATGTAGGCGGTGCATGGGAGCAGTAAATATATATTTCAACCTCAAACAGACGTCATCCCTGTATCTGCGTTGGTATTACACCTCAATCTCATTGTTAGCAATATTTCATATTTCCCCGCCTTAATTAAAGCAAAGGTTTAGCTTTCCTCCCGGCGCTTGCAGAAATTACTTACGTCGATTCGAGTTCATTAACTTTTATTATTTTTTAATCAAGAACTACGTGCTTACAATGGGAAGCTTGTACCTTCCTTCCTACTGACGAAGGTAGGTTCGTTATTTTAATAGAAAAGAGTTATTTAAAATTATCGTATATTTTAAATGAGTTATTTCACTGTTATTTCTCTAGAAATATTTGAAAATTTGGTAGTAAATCCATTTTTTTTTTCTATTTATGACTGATAGAAAGCTTGACCAGAATCCAAGAGGTCACCATTTTTATTGTGAGTATAGACAATGCAGCATGGTGACCTACACACTGCTAGTTTAGTGAGAGGCTTCTTCATCTTTGGATCTCCGGTCTCACACTCCCCAACAAAATACGACAACAAGAATACTGTTATTTTTAGGTTGGTTATATAGAGATTATTTGAGACAAACAGAAAGGCAGACAAAATAAATTATAATTGCTTTTATGATACTTTCACATTCATGTGATAAAAAACTGTTAATTTCAAATATATATAATTATATATTATATAATAGATAATATATTATATTATATTATATTATAATAGATATTATATATAGATAATAGATAGATATAATAGATTTTATATATTTGTATAAATGAAGAAAAAATAAAGCAATCCTACTCGCCGGATAACTCCTAACCAACAGTTCCAGTTCATATGAGAAAGAAATAGCAGTATCATCTATAAACGCTTACAAGCATCTTAGTAGCAATAAATATTTAGTAGAAGTACGAGTAAGTAATCGTAAATCTTGCAGGCTTCCGCATATTTTTTTAAAACATCGATTAATATTAAAGCAAGTAGAGTCAGTACATATATATTAAAGCAGTATATCCAAAGGCTACTTCGTTCAGTATGGACGGAATGCTATTTCAGTTGTCCCGTAACTCTTCCGTGACGCATGTGCGCTTTTTATTGGACGCCGTATAAACATAAGTACGCAGAACCATTAATGGATGAGAGGGGAGTCAAAAGCGATATTTTCCCATTGTGATATATGGGAATCTTGCTTGTAACTGTAATGAGAAATTCCGCTGTCACAGCTTTCTGTAAGGCCTCGTTTTAAACATGCGTTCTGATACAGTTTTTAAGCTCGTCACAGAATGACGTGAGGTCAAAGCGATGACATCGCATTATTTTATGGTATGGTAACAATTTTAACAATAAATTTAAATACTTCATAGGTTTTCATGTCTTAAGTCTTAAGTTTTTTTTCAATTAAATTAATGAGCAAGCATACTAACCGTTCTATTATAAGTTACCTTTGTAGATGTCTTGTCTGTGGTTTCATTTATTTTTATTGATTTCAAAGTTCGTTATTAATAGTACTAAACATCTCAAGTGTAAAACTAATTTGGCTAGTTCGACGAACTATCAACACGCTTAAATCCTAAAAATTTCAATACAACTGTTATACTTCTAACTCTGTTATTATTTATATTCATGTGGTGATGGACGGAGTAAGAATACAGAATGTCACCACCCCTATTCAACAAACAGTTGTCGTGAGAGGTGACTACAGGAACTAAGAAGACAACTTGAAACATATGCTATATCTACCAGTTAGTCTGAAAAAGGTAGTGTGTGACAAAACTTTATTTTTATTTTTCTTGACTACTCCAATTCGTTTCTGGTAGAGCTTTTATATATTCAAGCCTACCAAGGAGTAAAGTAGAGCAGAGTAGAGTATAAAAAAAAACAAAGTGACTACTCTGCCTGATGGAAAGCATGAGTAGAATCCAGGAGTAGGGGCCACCATGCTCATTAGTTTCATTATTAGTGCATACAATGCAGCGTGGTGACCCATACAATGGCGGCTTCGGGGGGAGGGTAATCCTGTTAGTACTGTAGTTAGTTTGTTCAAAAATAACTACACAATATAAATAAATAAAAATCTGCCAAGTGCATGTCAGGCCACGCACAGTAAAGGGTTCCTCAGTCACGTGGATTTAAAATCGTATCCAATAGATAATTATTATACTCCAAGATCCCAGAGCCGCCGGACCTACGTCATTTGTGCAAAGCTGAAATTTTCAGGATTATTAGTACAATGTCTTGTTAAGATGTATGCGTACCCATTAGCTTGAAAGCGGGGCCGTTTCTGAGGTAGCGCAAAGTACAGATGGTAAAAAACCTTACTTACCTACGTTAAAGGTGCAAAGCTAGTATTTACATATTTTTTAAAAAAATATTATTTAAAATTAAAATTCATTACTGCCAGACACTTTCGGTGGGCCATTACTTCTGCCTAATAATTTACTTCTTACTAATAATCCTGAAAATTTCAGCTTTGCACAAATGACGTAGGTCCGGCGGCTCTGGGATCTTGCTGTATTAAGTTCACGTATTAATGTGCTAATTTTGTATGACGTTTTCCAAGTGACCGCATTTTACAAGTTAAGTCTCCATAACTCCTGAATTAATAAAGTCATCTAATCCATTATAGTTTTCCTTAAAAGTTCATTATGTGGACCACCATCACGAATTTTTCCAGATTTTTTGATCCAGCCGTTTAGCTTTTAGAGGGGGGGGGACGCCCTGTTTTTACAAAAAAGTGCCCTTTAAAGTGGAATTTCTCGCAAACGGATACCTGAATCAAAAAATCGTCTTAGAAACCCTGTATTGTTTTTAAAATACCTATCTAATGATACCCCACACGATGGGGTAGCCGCGAGAAAAAATTTACATCCCCACTTTACGTGTAGGGGAGGTACCCCAAATAAAAATATTTTTCAAAATTTTATTATAGCACTTTGTCGGCGTAATAACAATACATATTCATGCAAAGTTTCATCTTTCTACCACTTACCGTTTGGACGGTAAGTCGAGGACGGACGGACGGACGGACGGACGGACGGACAGACGGACATGACGAATCTATAAGGGTTCCGAGTGATATACTTCGGAACCCTAAAAATGGAACCAATACGCTTAATCGTTTAACAATTTCTTGCATATGCACGATAGATTCAATATATTTTATGGGTTTTCAACATAAACCATAAATATGTATTACAAAAATTGACTTCACGTTATTCTGTTGGCAAAGAAGTCCATTTATGTAACAGTGTATAAGTTAGATATTTTACGAGTATGCTAGTTATGCATAGAGTCTCATATTTTGTTATATGCCATCAAAACCTGTAAGTGGATAGCCTTGATGCAATATGAAAGGCGATATCTCAAAGATTACCATGAAAATGTTATCGTTTCACACAAAATTGAGCTTTTTCCGTGAGCATGTTTTGGGTACTACAATGAGAACTTGATGCGCATAGCTAGAGGAAATAAAGAGACACTTTGACGAAATTTTTCATACAGCGATATGTAAAAGGTGCTTTTATATGAGCATCTATTTCTTATAATGGTACTTCGCACAAGCCTGTTTCCTCTAACAGGTTAGTGGTGTAACTGTAGTACAATTATAATTACTTTTTATTCAAACTTACTTTGGAATTTATTCTGGTTGTTAGGATTGCTTTCATCTTATCAATTTTTTTTTTTTAATAATAATTTTAATACTAGGCTTTGCAGTGATTTTCCCGTGTTATTTACATTTTGTTAGACAATTTAGCAGTAGTCAGTTTGAAGTTAAAGTGAAGTGAAATACATAATGAATCCATTTTTTATTTTATTGTCTATCTGTTTGACAATGCCGGCTAGTTTCTGAAACGGCTAAACCGATTTTAACAAGACTTGCACTTGTATTCAGCTAATGTTATAAGGAGTAACACAGACATTTATTACGAGAGATAAAGGAGTACTTTTATATTAAAGAAAACTGCTGCTATAAAGGCTGTCTAAAAAGCGGGCAAGTGCGAGTCGGACTCGCCCAAGAAGGGTTCCGTAGCAGCAAGTAACATATAAAAGTTTTTGAAGTTCGTTGTAACTTTCATCGATGTTTTAAAATAAAATTAATTTAAATTGCGGTATACGATTTATGACGTATTAAAAAAAAACTACTTACTAGATCTCGTGTAAACCAATTTTCGTAGGTAGTTTGCATGGTAATGTACAACATATATTTTTTTAGTTTTATCACTCTCTTATTTTAGAAGTTACATGGGGGGGGGGACATATTTTACCACTTTGAAGGGTCTCTCGCGCAAACTATTCAGTTTAGAAAAAAATTATATTAAAAAACTCAATTTCATTTTTGAAGACCTATCCATAGACCCACATTTTTATGGAAAAATATTAATTTGGTTCACAGAATACATCTACTAACCAAGTTTCAAAAGTATAGCTCTTGTAGTTTCGGAAAAAAGTGGCTGTGACATACGGACGGACAGACAGAGGGACATGACGAATCAATAAGTGTTCCGTTTTTTGCCATTTGACAACGGAACCCTAAAAACGAAACTAAGAGTGACGCACATAGATAGATAGAAATAATTTAGGATACAGATTGTATCGCTCTTATGTACTGAGGGCAGTACATATATATTTACATTTTTGATGAAACAAACTTTTGACCACGGTTTTGCTAATGGATATTTTCTCGCCATCGGGAACGATACTTATATTTTGTGTAAGTAATAATAACGTTTATTTAGAATTATATGCTAATCAGTTGTGTTCTTAAAATATCAAAGCGCAGTGAAAAACGCAAACTGCGTTTAAAATATATGAGTAGATGTAGGTAATAAGTAAAATAGGTTGATAAAAATTAATGTCTTACATTACCAAGATATGTGACATTCGTTAGAAACAGCCCCATAATAACTTTAGCTAAATCTAAATGATTATAATTTATTTATAACAGCACATTATAAATACTTACTTTTTACCGCTTTAACCAAAAACACGGAACGGAAGCGGAACCGCATGAGAATGTTAGTCTATCATAAATTTAAATTACGGTACATTGGATGCAAACAAACAAGATAATCCCTAATTAAATTAAAAACATGTCATCTAAAGCGATCTTAAATACACAGCGTGGGTGAAAATTATATTTTAAAAAGCTACCAAATTAAAAATGCGTAGGTTGTAATTATTACACAATGGGGAAAAGGAAACAAGAACCAGTGTGGCTGTAACGCAAAAATTATACAGTTTAACCATTTTGCAACACGCGAATGGGCGTAAGCAGGCACCGCGGTCGCATGTCTGTAATGAAATGGAATTTTATAAATTTCAATTTTAACAATAGTTACATTCCTAATCGAGGACACGAGGTTTGCTGGAAATTAAAGCGCGTTACGTAAATACATTTTGATACCATTTGGACAAAAATACAACGAGAAACGATGTCTAGAGATAACTGAAACTATTCTAAACAGTCTTTGACTATAAAGAATAATACAATGGACAGAGTAAAGAGGAAAAAGAAAATCAAACTTTATGTAATGAATTAAAATATGTTTTTTTTTTAATAACCTTTAGAACTTTGCTATTAATTTATAATTTATGATTCCTTCAAATAAATTTTATAAGGCAGATTTAATGCTATGGGTATTCTCTTCCAGTCGACCTTTGGATGATACAGATGTGTAGTAGATTTGTCATAGGAGCAAAGAAGAAGGATTGTTTAATTTACTTAAAGATATTATTACATACTTAACTTGTTTTACATAAATACTAGTTGACCCAGCGAACTTCGTACCGCCCAACTTTAAAATTCCAGAACTTGATCGCAGCGCCACCTACCGGGTCCAATTGCGATGTGGAGGAACGGGTGACGTGTTCCTCCAACACAAAGGGAGGATCCTCCGACCAGGCGAGGTGATCATGCCTGGTGGGCCACTGCCCAACAGTTGATATTGGGATGTTGTATATATGCTAATCGGCGCGAGAATGTAACTTTCGCGATTCAGGATTAGTAGTTACTCAGTATAGATAATTCCGTGTTTTCTTTGTAGTTCAGTGTTTCATCGGTAGATGGCGCTGTTGTATGTTTTTCGCTTGCGCGGTATGTGGACGTCGCCACATGCGAATCTAAACCATTCCCAGATCCCCTTGAACACACACAAAAAATGTCATCAAAATCGGTTCAATCGTTTGAGAGAAGTTCAGTGACATACACACTCACACAAGAATTATATATATAAAGACTAGTTGACCCAGCGAACTTCGTACCGCCCAACTTTAAAATTCCAGAACTTGATCGCAGCGCCACCTTCCGGGTCCAATTGCGAATCTAAACCATTCCCAGATCCCCTTGAACACACACAAAAAAATTCATCAAAATCGGTCCAGTCGTTTGAGAGAAGTTCAGTGACATTCACACTCACAGAAGAATTATATACACACATCAAAAGTGTCTAGGGATCAAGCATTTTTATGCGGATTTCTTGAGATTGAGATGTGGCTTTGTAATAAATTTATGATTTTATAAATTTATATGGATCCTTTTTGGTGCATTTCATAATTTGAATCAGGAACTGTCAATCAAATTCGAGTAAAAGATGAAAATCAGCTGCCAATATTTTCCCTATAAAAACATACAACGCATTGAAGAAATTATTAGTGCTACTGTTTCCCTACTACTGATTAAAACCAACGTTATTATGGAGCGGCGACGTCATTTAAGCAGGGAAGAAATGCTCAGAGCCGTGGGAATGATAGAAGCTGGTTCCCGGCAACGTACTGTGGCTTTAGCTCTGAATACAAGTCAGAGTGTTATCAGTCGACTTTGGACACGTTACCGAAGCACTGGTACCGTGGCTGAGCGCCATGGAGGACGGTATCGCTGCACCACACGGAGACAAGACCGATACATTCAAATCTTAACTCGAAGAGCTCCAACAATAACCGCCATGATGTTAGCCGTGAGGCTTCATCACTCTTCAGGGAACTAAATTAGCGACCAAACAGTCAGAAACCGCTTGCATGAAGTGAACCTTCATTCCCGAAGACCGCTACGGGTACCACCTATAGCAATGCACAATCGTAGGATTCGATATCAATGGGCTCTTGAACACAGAAATTGGGCAGAAGAACAATGGCGTTTCGTGTGCTTTTCTGATGAGTCTCGTTTTGGTATGAGACCGGATACAAGACGTATACGACACTGGAGAACCCCTGGACGCCAACAGCGATTAAAATCCTGCCAGGAAGTCCATCCTTATAGTGGTGGAACCATCATGGTATGGGCGGGTATTTGGATCGGCGGAAGAACTGAGTTGATTTGGATCAGAGGCAACCTCAACGCTCAAATTTATGCTGAGACGATTGTATCAGACGTCATCGTTCCTCTACAAGTGCAAATCGGTCCCTTATTTCAGTTAATGCATGATAATGCACGACCGCACACCGCAAGAGTTGTAAGACAGACTCTCGCCGCAGCTAACATCAATGTCCTGCCCTGGCCTGCTCAGTCGCCAGACTTGAACCCGATTGAGCATGCATGGGATATGCTACAGAGAAGAGCTCTGCCGAATATGGAGGGTATCCAGTCGCAAGAAGACCTTTTTTTGTTGTTGCAACGAACATGGGCGGCCATTCCACAGCGTGATTTGGATGAACTCATTTTGAGTATGCCAAACCGATGTTCTTGTGTTGTTAGTGTTCGCGGTAGAAACACGGATTATTAAATGTTTAAGTTACTTAATAAAATTTTAAAGAAAACTGTTATTTCAGTCTTTTTTTCGAACTTTAATGTTAGTGGTTCAAATGTCAAAAATCCCTTTATTAGGAAAATGGCAAATTTCTTTACTAATGCAAAGGTGACTTGGTTTATCGTTACTGTGACAAACGAAAACACTTTATTTGATGAATCCTTAAAGAAATTTTTAATTAATATCAATCAGGAGAAAAGTTATTGCAAAAATATATGTTGATCCCTAGACACTTTTGATGTGTGTATATAAAGATGGTACAAATACATACACATATAAATAATGTATATACGAATACACACACATGCATAAATATATATGTAAATATAAAAAATCTAGGTACTTACTCGTACAATGGTGAATAAGTTAGTAATTAGTTTGACGGCCCCGTCAGCAATCGTCTGTAGTTTTTTTTTTTTTTTTTTATATTTATCCTACCAAAGTGACTCTACCCTGCCTAATGCAAAGCATGAGCAGAATCGAAACCATACATCATTGCTGCACATGCAGACAGTAAAGTATGGCGACCCCCACTATGGCGGCTTAGTAAGATGCTTTTTCACGCCCCGCTTAAAGGACCCGGGATCATAGTGGGAAGGAAAAACGTGGGCTGGCAGTGAGTTCAGGCTTTTGACTGCTCGGCATAAGAAGGAAGAGCCGAACCGTTTCGTTCTGGTGCGTATTTCCTCTACCCTGAAGCGGTGACTTCCAAGTCCAGCACGAGTTGTCCTGTAAAGGAAGGGAGAAGGTGGGACCAGTTGGAAGAGCTCTTCAGAACACTCACCATGGTAAAGGCGATAGAGGACCGCCATTGAAGCGATGTCTCTCCGCAACTGCAGAGGCTCCAGGAATTCGGTAGTTTCGGGATTGTTAATAATGCGGATTGCTTACCGCTGAAACCGGTCCAGAGCGTCGAGTAAATATTGCGCGGATCCATCGCAGAGGTGAGAACAGTACTCCACGCAGGAACGAACCTGGGTCTTGTAGAGAAGACACAGATGCCCCGGCGAGAAAAACCGTCTCACCTTGTTATGCACACCAAGCTTTCGCGAGGCCGCCTTGGTGACGCTCTCTATCGTCGTCTTCCTCTTATAAGCTGCAAATTCTAAGTCATTTTTTGAAATACGTGACATGGTTCTAGGCTATCTTCATTTCCTGAGATAAAATCTTTCTTTTCTGACAGGATTTCTTCGAATTCTTTCTCTGACTTTTTGATCGTCTTGTTCACCCCTACTGCGTTGACGGCTAGATCATTATCCGTCAGAAGTGGTTTAATTGTAACTATCAATAACACGGTACTCAAATATTCAACTAATACCAATCGTATGCAGAGTTTCAAGAATTGTATTTGGCCCCATACCAATTTTCTGTGATGCAATTAGAGCGATTCGGTTCTCTTTATCACCCCACCCCATTTTAATGTTACAAGAATATTTGACAAGTAAATGGCGTGAAAATGAGAAAACACAATGGCTGATCATAAAAGAATGGTAGGTTCCAAATTCATACAAACATTTTGTTTTTTTAATAGTAACATTTTTTATGACCAGACTAAGTGTAAAGTTAAAATATACATACAAATATTTTAAGAAATGATGTTTTTGTAACCCTCTCGTGTTCGTGTTTTTCAGTGGATCAATCAGTCTGCAGAGTCACACGAAGCTGGAGGGTTAAATGTGGCGGAACAATTCGATTTATTTTGTGAGTTTTGAAAGCTTTTCACACTTAGCACATACCTAGGACAAATAACGAACGGCTAATACTATTCACTACACATAGTTTCAGTAGAATTTCAATAAAATAACTACTATGTTATTTTATAGTAACCAAAAAAATATTAATACTAATAGTTCTACTCTTGTACTTATAAGCATTGGACCGTAATATAGTCCAGTCATTATAGGGTTTGACCTCGAAAACTCAACATACCCATTAAATTACCACGTAAAAATCTGTATTTTGGTATCCTAAAACTGTTCTCAAAATTCACATATATTTGGATTGTCGCAAGTTTTAAATTCAGGGGTCCTAAGTCCCAAAAATGTTTTTTTGGAAATATCTTGTTTTCTATGGGTTTATGTTATTTGTATTTTAATTAATATTGTAGAGAGGTAAATTCTCTGTAACTTTTGTATTTAATTAATTTTTTTTTATACCTTGAACTGTTTTCGATATAGTGTCAACTGTTTCGCCCGTTTATCTCTATTATTGCAGTAAAAAGTAGCCTATGTGTTATTCTGATATATAAGCTATATTACTGTAAAGTTTCATCCAAATCCGTTCTGTAGTTTTTGCGTGAAAGAGCAACAAACATACACACATACTCACAAACTTTCACGTTTATAATATTAGTAGGTTATTAAACAAGATAACTGTCTCGGCTTTGTACCTGTTAACCTTCTTTGTATTCGTGTATTAAACATTTTATTGATAGTGAAATAATATATACCTAAACATAAAAATCCAAAAGCGGTAATTCCATCGATACGCCTTGTCGTTGCCTCAAACATAATAGTAAATCGTTTGAAACGACTAACGCTTCAGATTCACAATGGCTTACGCAGAACGCTGATTTTTCACTTAAAAATAAAACGAAAAAGACCACGTTTATACATTTCTTTCGCAGGTGCAAAGGTACGAGAATTACCCTCTCTTTGTAATGCTAATTTAAAAACCAAGGAATTCATTTTTTAATTATAAGTTTTTCTGCTCTAAAGCCAGCAGTCGGAGCATCCTACTCGTTTGTGATGAGTTTTGAAGTAAAAAAATAAAATTTATATAAAATGCTTTGTGGATGGTTGTTTTAAAAGCGGGTTAACATGAACACAGTTGGTATTTATTATATGAAATGCCGTTACTTCGTCAACGTCGACATAGCGGATTTATGCGTGCCTATCGCTCACGGCTTTTTCTTTCATAAGTACCGCAATAAATACGATCGTTGAACACTTTTCAAGTTCAATGTTTCTTGTTTCTTGTTTAATATAATACCAGCTGACCTGGCGAACTTCGTACCGCCTTCGAATATTAATTCATAATAAAGTATTGTGTTTAGTTATTTAACTGATAGTGACAAATCGACAGCAGCGTCAACTAACGGGCCCCGGCCGGTACCGCCACAATCGATTTGTTCCTGCATTTTAAATCTGTAATATCTTCAAAAGTATTAATTTAAATTACATACTTTAAAGGGCCATATTAATCTATATTAAATACACAATGTATTTAAGGTACTTAATTGGATAAGGATTATTACAGTATTGCTTAAAATCGCATCGTAAATAAGCCATTATTTATTTTAAAAATAAAAAATGGTGATCCCTAAGAGATAGACATATACCATCGCGGACTTTTTTGTAGACCTTTTTATGGTGTACAATACTGTAGTACATTATTTTGATCTATCTCCCAGGGTACAGCCCGCGTTTGCAATGTAAGGGTAAAAAAATGGGTTTATTTACGACATTAGAAACCTCTAAAATTATTATCTACTATATTATGCATGTATTATAAATAAAAACCTTCCTCTTAAATCACTCTATCTATTAAAAAAATGACATCAAAATCCGTTGCGTAGTTTTAAAGATTTAAGCATACATAGGGACAGAGAAAGCGACTTTGCTTTTAAACTATGTAGTAAAGGAAGGGAGAAGGTGGGACCAGTTGGAAGAGCTCTTCAGAACACTCACCATGGTAAAGGCGATAGAGGACCGCCATTGAAGCGATGTCTCTCCGCAACTGCAGAGGCTCCAGGAATTCGGTAGTTTCGGGATTGTTAATAATGCGGATTGCTTACCGCTGAAACCGGTCCAGAGCGTCGAGTAAATATTGCGCGGATCCATCGCAGAGGTGAGAACAGTACTCCACGCAGGAACGAACCTGGGTCTTGTAGAGAAGACACAGATGCCCCGGCGAGAAAAACCGGCTCACCTTGTTATGCACACCAAGCTTTCGCGAGGCCGCCTTGGTGACGCTCTCTATCGTCGTCTTCCTCTTATAAGCTGCAAATTCTAAGTCATTTTTTGAAATACGTGACATGGTTCTAGGCTATCTTCATTTCCTGAGATAAAATCTTTCTTTTCTGACAGGATTTCTTCGAATTCTTTCTCTGACTTTTTGATCGTCTTGTTCACCCCTACTGCGTTGACGGCTAGATCATTATCCGTCAGAAGTGGTTTAATTGTAACTATCAATAACACGGTACTCAAATATTCAACTAATACCAATCGTATGCAGAGTTTCAAGAATTGTATTTGGCCCCATACCAATTTTCTGTGATGCAATTAGAGCGATTCGGTTCTCTTTATCACCCCACCCCATTTTAATGTTACAAGAATATTTGACAAGTAAATGGCGTGAAAATGAGAAAACACAATGGCTGATCATAAAAGAATGGTAGGTTCCAAATTCATACAAACATTTTGTTTTTTTAATAGTAACATTTTTTATGACCAGACTAAGTGTAAAGTTAAAATATACATACAAATATTTTAAGAAATGATGTTTTTGTAACCCTCTCGTGTTCGTGTTTTTCAGTGGATCAATCAGTCTGCAGAGTCACACGAAGCTGGAGGGTTAAATGTGGCGGAACAATTCGATTTATTTTGTGAGTTTTGAAAGCTTTTCACACTTAGCACATACCTAGGACAAATAACGAACGGCTAATACTATTCACTACACATAGTTTCAGTAGAATTTCAATAAAATAACTACTATGTTATTTTATAGTAACCAAAAAAATATTAATACTAATAGTTCTACTCTTGTACTTATAAGCATTGGACCGTAATATAGTCCAGTCATTATAGGGTTTGACCTCGAAAACTCAATATACCCATTAAATTACCACGTAAAAATCTGTATTTTGGTATCCTAAAACTGTTCTCAAAATTCACATATATTTGGATTGTCGCAAGTTTTAAATTCAGGGGTCCTAAGTCCCAAAAATGTTTTTTTGGAAATATCTTGTTTTCTATGCGTTTATGTTATTTGTATTTTAATTAATATTGTAGAGAGGTAAATTCTCTGTAACTTTTGTATTTAATTAATTTTTTTTTATACCTTGAACTGTTTTCGATATAGTGTCAACTGGAACTGTTTTTAATTAAGGGTCAATTTATTTCATAACACTTACCGGGCCATGTAGTTAAGAAATTGTTGAGAAAAACACATAAATTATACAATACATACAATGACTTTATAAATAAATAAAGAAGTTTTTTTTACAATGTTCAATGTAAAAGTTGTACAGAATTTAATTCTCTACGATATTGATAAGTGATACATTTGTATCACTTATATAGCGTAAAGCCCATAGAAAACGGGATATTTTCAAAAAATCCAAAAAACGTTTTTTGTGACCTTTGACCCCTGACTTTAAAACTTGTGACCATTCAATTATATGTGAATCAAATAATTGTTTTAGGATTCCAAAATACAAGGTTTTACTTGGTAATATACAGGGTATGTGGATTTTCCGAGATATTCACCTAATGTGGCATAATATATTTATTATAAAAGGACAATGCTAATAAAATTGTAAACAAACGTTTCGGAATTGAACTTAACATTTTTTCTGTAACAATTGAATTTAGACGTACTTAAAACATGTGTTTTGGCCTCTGGCATAAAACGCCAGCTAGAGAGACTTACATTCGTATAAAACTGTGGCGTGCATATCCAAGAGAGAGTTAAGCCAGCTGCGGTTGGTAGACGTCGCATAAAATGAGAGGGATTAAATGCAAGAGAAATACAGCAATGTCAATATGTGCAGGGACAACGAGTATGTGTTCGTTACTAATGGATACCTCTTTAATGAAAATATGTTGTTAACCCATAATATCTCTCTTAAATCGTCAACCAATTAAAAAAAGAATCGGTGTAACATTATTATTCGTTTTCATAATGACCGTTTTCGGCTCTACCACACAGAAGGCAAACATAAAATGACAAATTTCTTGCTGTTGTATTTCGTTGGTAAGTGTGAGACCGTAGGTCGAATGTTGAGGATGCATCTCAATAAGCTGTCATTGTGTAGGTCACCGTGCTGCATTCTCTGCACTCATAATAAGGATAGCGATCGCTACTCCTAGATTCTACTCATGTTTTCCATTAGACAAATTAGACATTAGACAAATTAGCAATTATAGGCTTTTAAGGATAGGTTTGGTAAAAATAAAACATGAATATAAATGACTAATTCATTCATAAGTTTTGACAAATATTATATATTACAAGCTGCGCCCCGCGGTGTTACCCGCGTATCATTATGGTTGCTAGGCAACCTGTGAAGTTTTGACAGGAGATAAACAGTGATATATTTTGACATCTACGATTTAAAGTATTTTTATAATCACCTAGCTTTCGCCCGTTTATCTCTATTATTGCAGTAAAAAGTAGCCTATGTGTTATTCTGATATATAAGCTATATTACTGTAAAGTTTCATCCAAATCCGTTCCGTAGTTTTTGCGTGAAAGAGCAACAAACATACACACATACTCACAAACTTTCACGTTTATAATATTAGTAGGTTATTAAACAAGATAACTGTCTCGGCTTTGTACCTGTTAACCTTCTTTGTATTCGTGTATTAAACATTTTATTGATAGTGAAATAATATATACCTACACATAAAAATCCAAAAGCGGTAATTCCATCGATACGCCTTGTCGTTGCCTCAAACATAATAGTAAATCGTTTGAAACGACTAACGCTTCAGATTCACAATGGCTTACGCAGAACGCTGATTTTTCACTTAAAAATAAAACGAAAAAGACCACGTTTATACATTTCTTTCGCAGGCGCAAAGGTACGAGAATTACCCTCTCTTTGTAATGCTAATTTAAAAACCAAGGAATTCATTTTTTATTCATAAGTTTTTCTGCTCTAAAGCCAGCAGTCGGAGCATCCTACTCGTTTGTGATGAGTTTTGAAGTAAAAAAATAAAATTTATATAAAATGCTTTGTGGGTGGTTGTTTTAAAAGCGGGTTAACATGAACACAGTTGGTATTTATTATATGAAATGCCGTTACTTCGTCAACGTCGACATAGCGGATTTATGCGTGCCTATCGCTCACGGCTTTTTCTTTCATAAGTACCGCAATAAATACGATCGTTGAACACTTTTCAAGTTCAATGTTTCTTGTTTCTTGTTTAATATAATACTAGCTGACCTGGCGAACTTCGTACCACCTTCGAATATTAATTCATAATAAAGTATTGTGTTTAGTTATTTAACTGATAGTGACAAATCGACAGCAGCGTCAACTAACGGGCCCCGGCCGGTACCGCCACAATCGCTTTGTTCCTGCATTTTAAATCTGTAATATCTTCAAAAGTATTAATTTAAATTACATACTTTAAAGGGCCATATTAATCTATATTAAATACACAATGTATTTAAGGTACTTAATTGGATAAGGATTATTACAGTATTGCTTAAAATCGCATCGTAAATAAGCCATTATTTATTTTAAAAATAAAAAATGGTTATCCCTAAGAGATAGACATATACCATCGCGGACTTTTTTGTAGACCTTTTTATGGTGTACAATACTGTAGTACATTATTTTGATCTATCTCCTAGGGTACAGCCCGCGTTTGCAATGTAAGGGTAAAAAAATGGGTTTATTTACGACATTAGAAACCTCTAAAATTATTATCTACTATATTATGCATGTATTATAAATAAAAACCTTCCTCTTAAATCACTCTATCTATTAAAAAAATGACATCAAAATCCGTTGCGTAGTTTTAAAGATTTAAGCATACATAGGGACAGAGAAAGCGACTTTGCTTTTAAACTATGTAGTGATTTCAATCAACAACCCTTAACGTCCCACTGCTGGGCTCAGGTCTCCTCTCAAGAGAGGGTTAAGGCCATACGTCCCCACGCTGGCCTAGTGCGGGTTGGGGACAGGCAAGACACGTTGTGGCTACGTAATCTTGCTGTTGGATGTTTTTAAGCCGCCCGAAGGCCTCCAACTAAGCTTCACGACTGCTATCTTATGATAACAACCGGGACCGACTGCTTAACGTGACCTCCGAATCACGGAAACTTTTAGAAGTATTACTTTTCTACTATTCGGAAGTATTACTTTAAGTAATACATACGTATTACTTTAAGTAAGTTTACCAAGTCAACAATGCTCATTGTTTGTCCATTGGTGCGGTCACATGTACCACTTACAAATTAACTCACGTCGCTTCTACGGTCTTAATAACCCTTTACCTCTTACCACGAGAGATGGGGATGATAACGGGTCTCTGAAACCTATTGTAAGAGTTCTACTGGTGATCGTTAACTGCGGTCTTTTGTAAGATGTTATTCCTGAACGGCAATCTCTTCTGGTGACGTGTCTATCAAGTATGTCAAACATAATTACAATTGGCATTTAACATAAAATGTTTTGAGTACTCGTATAAACTGTTTGAATTTAATTAAAATGCGCAGTGAGAATATAATACTTTCAAGCTGTGAGTACTATGCGTATTATTTAGGTTTATAGCATTTAATTGTGTAAACGAAAACGAAAATAATTAGATTTCAACAAAATATTTTTTCAATTACACAAAAAAGGGATGAAACGTTGTTTGCATAAATTATAAAGAAACTGAAAAGTAGAAAGTTCAAATTCACACAGTTATTCGTTAAAAATTTAACGTTCCAAATGAACGCTGAGGTTTTATTTGAAGTAAAAAACGCTTTTATGAAAGAATGAAAAACATTTCAACCTTTAATTAATAGCGTGTCGAATCTTTATACTTTAGCAATGATTCTTTTTATTTCGGTTATCCTCTTTATGTACATTTTGTTGTCCTATTGAATTTTGTTTTTCGAATCTTGTCCCTTGGTTTTTTTTTAAACCTCACTGATGAAGTCATTCTGTCGTAAAGGACTTTACAGGCGGACTAACTTTTCTATGAAATTAAAGACATGAAATTTAAGTAGGTAACTTAATTTAAATATTTTATCCTTATGTGTTTTCCATACTGATTTGACGGCTACTGGCCGTATCAGGAGCAGAACCAACGGCTTTAGGTGCTCCCCGAGACACGGGGTTCAGATTCCAAATTTTATTATAACGAATTATTATATTTGCTATGGCTTCTCGTGAGACTAAGGTCAGGGTTCAGACGGATCGGTAATGGGTGTGTGTCAATTTGTCTATCTCTTTGCAGTTCTGTTGTCTTGAGTAGTAAGTCGTTTCAATGGTCTCTTACTAAAACGAATGGAAATAGTGACAATGTATTCTTATTTCATCAACGCAGAGATAAAAAATCGTATACCACAAATTAACCTTTCTCAAAATACATACTGTGCCTAATAATAATTAAGGTTATAAAACATGAATAAACATGTCACAATTTCAAGTTACTTAAGTAACTACGCAGGACTTAGTTGAGTTGAAGGGTCTTCTCGACGGGTAAGTCGAATTACAAATAGATAGTGATCTCGTTCAGGCCCGGGTTTTCATAGCGAAGAGCCAATTTCGATACTTTTTTTCCCGAGTAGCACACTTTTACATTTGGACTGCGTTCCTCATTGACGATTCAACCCTTGCGCGGTCGAACAAACTGGATTAGTCCGGGACATGTTCGCTCACAAGGGAAATAAATTGATTTTTTTATTTTGTTTCCTTTCCAACTCGCGTCCGCAATAACGGACCACAATGAAAAATAATAATACACAAGAGATTAAACAGCGCAAAGTTTAATGTGAAGCAATTAAATTATAATGTAATGTGAAGTTAGAATGTTCTAATACGTGTTTTCATACTGTTCAGGGCTCTTTGAAATGGCCATTGTGTATTGACTGTATAATTTCCCGATATAAACACTAGGGGATAAAAGAATTTCGATACTTTATAGGCATTGGGACTGTTTTAAGAGTATATTTCTTGTATTTCGATAAATAAAAATAATTATCTCAAATAGCTAATACCCTTTTGAGGTAGGTACCACATACTTGCGATTAAGCTGAGTTAGTGCGAAGTTATCCTCTATGAATAAACTGCGCTATCACTAAAATAGTGAAAACACTTAGCATCTCTTTAGAATTTTTACTACATTTAAAAAGACGAAATATATAAACCTGACCTAAACCAATTTTTTTTTAGATTTGATTTTCCATAAAACAGGGTATATTCTTAAAAAAAAGTAAAAATGCAGTCTTGAACACTCATATGAAAACCTACTAAAAACAAAACATAAGATTTTTGTTACAATAAAAACTTGACGTATAAAATGTATTCTTTTAGAAGATTAGATGCTTTGTTAAGTTCAAAGTTATTGGAGTAAATATGCTTCTAAAGTTCTTACTGTACCAAGTTTTAACGTTCCCCGTTCTTGTTACGTACACAAAGACTGTCCTAACTTTCGTTATTTGATGACCACACACTGTTATATTTTTTACTAAGGTTATGAAAAATCCATCAAAACTTTTTCATGTCGTTAGCGGATCTCGGCTCTTAGCGGCAAAATACAGTCTGACGATGTTCACAACACGTGTGCCAGAATCGATCGACTAAAAATACGCCAATAAAGGAAAAGTTAAGCTACTTATATTATTTGTAAATTGTATTTCCTTACGATTGCAAATAATTTCTGTATTTTTTTTTTATAAATCCAGTTACACGACTGTGTACACAAATAAATTTTGTAAATAAATATTGTTTTTATACATAAAATTTAAGAAAAATAAAAGAGAGAGAGCGACATCTTGTAGTTACATCATCTTCCTAGCCTTAATTTTATTTTCAAATTTACTAGAATATCAGTTTTTCCACGGAGCGATTGTCATTGCATCACCGCACTGAATTTCCAGGTTGAACTTGTTATCAGTATGTTTGAGCATGGGGTACGACTGCACCCTATGAGGACATCTCCCAGCCGGGGCGTGAACTTCCAAAACGCGACACACCGGCCACCACAGGAGTCTCCCTGGTAGTCAGGGGCATTGATACACTGGGCTTACGGGTGGCTCTAGAAAAGACAGAGGCCCTCTTGTTCAAGGGGCTCTGTTGTGGTCTGGAGGACGGAGTTCGTTCTGCGACCTCCGGCGCCTGAGTTGTCTGCGGTACTGGGCCCGTTCCGGAAGAGTTCTAAGCCTCTCCGGTCCCGCTCCGCCATCTCTTTCGCAAGCATAACTTGCTCGCAGAAAGAAACGGCGGAGTCCCACGCGCTCTCGCTCCGTACAGTGGCCGCAATCAAGTTGCAGAGCGAGAGAATGCGGTCTACCCCCTGGCGCCTCTGTTGTGGTCAACTCGTTCCTTATACCGGTTGGGGTCCACATTAAATATCTAGGCCTGGTCCTTGACGGTAGATGGCTCTTCGACGAGCACTTCCGATAGCTTACTCTGTAGTTAGATGGATGGATGGATGCTGCCTCCGCATTTGAGCGACTTTTGCCCAATTTAGGTGGAGCAAGCGTCGCGCCATCAGCCCTTTCTTGCAGTGGACACACCCCGTGTAGCCTGTCACGCCATCATGGAGGGTTACGGCCCAGCAGGCACATCTAGTTCGAATTCTTTGTTACCGGACTAAGGCGAAGCCGAAACAATAATATTTTTGAGGATTTTAGTCTGTGTATGCCTATCTATGTATTCCACCGTAGCGCCTAAAGTACGGAATTATTGAAAGTGTAGGATTGTAATAATGACCCGGGTGAAATAGACTACAGAGTTTTATTTTCAAAGTTTTACGTAGTCGGGTGCTAGTGTTTTAAACTTTTTCTGGTTCTAGAATAAGTATAAGATGTATCTCTATTACTGTTTTTACTGCCTTCAAGATACCCTTCTTGAGATACAATTTACTAACAATATTTTAGAGTAAATTTTATCTTCATTATGTAGTAGGATCACACGATGATTGAGAAATGTGTTTTGTAGAACTTTTGTCACTATGAATAGTTGCAGTTTGGCCTGTCCTAAAAGCAAATATATTTGTATGTTGTTCCATTTCATATTCATAAATCGACAAAAACAATACTACACAGCTACAAAAGCTCAATTCGGTCTGCATAAATACAGAGTGCGGACAAATATCATATCCGCAATATAACAACTTATCTCTCTCATATATCCGCGATGTGTATGTGACAACAATACCGTCATATTACATGAACAATGGCCATGTAATGTAAGCACTTCATTACTTTATCCGGAAATATAAACAGAAACGTTTAAACACATAAAGTGCCCGGTAAACGGCTTTACCAACATACCTACGTCGTTCAATGTATATCAAAATAAACAAGACCCTTTCCTTAGGTACAATTCAATTTTCTGTACGACTTTCATCGTAGTTCGTAGACTCATGAGTGCATATTTGCTCAAGGGATAGAAAATCCTTGTCTGAGGAAATTGCCTGCGATCGGATTGGATGACGGTGCCGAGTCGCCGCACCCGACTGTCATTTGTATAGAGCTCAGCCCACAATCCCAGCCGGTTTCCATTATAGACACTTTATCGATAAGCTGTAAAAATATACATGTCCCCACATTTGATGTAATTTATATAAAATGGGATGTTTTGTTTTTGTTGTATATCTCGTTTATAAATAAACGTACCCGTTCTTTGTGTTTAAGTATTTACAATGAGTGAGGGTTGACACTTGTTTCAGGAAGGTTAAAGGTTAAGTTACACATTAACTTTTCTACCTTATATTGTAAGGATTGCTTTTCGTGATATTCAGAATATTTAGTTTTGACTCAGTGAAGAGATTCAGTGTTTGATTCCCTAGCAAGGCTTCTTTTATTGTTTTCTTTTTTAAGAAAATCTCAATCATATTCCTGTAGAGAGTAAACAGATAAACAAATAGAAAACATGGTATATAAAATAAAATTAATTCTAATATAGTTAGAGTAATAAGGTTTTCATTTAATTTGTTTAAACATGCAAATCACTTGAACCGCTCAATCACATTTGAGTTCAGTATATATAGTGAAAGGTTGTGGACGGTAAGAAGAAGACCTCTAGAAGCGGAGGTATGACCGTTAATGTAAATCAAACATAAAAGTGACTCTTCCCCACACTTTGTTAACTAGCTAATCTAAAGTTTAACAAAATCAATTTTGGTGTATATTCTCACTCAAAACGGTTTTATATCTTCGACTTCATAAATATATTTTTTTACATGAGGTAGTAATTGTATTGCTTCTTGAATTTTACGCACGTTGCTGCTATTAGTATTAAATGTATAGTAGTGATTTAAGGGACTATATAGGTCACTATGAAAAATATTTATTGTTTGATAAAACTATATCTCAAATTTCTGGCAAATTATCAATAAGAACATAGTTTAGGATAATCCTGTTACAAAACAATCAAAATAAAGATGTTCCAGAGAGAAAATAGTGGTGGATTTGTTATTGGTTTAAATGGAATACACGCTGTTGACTGATCACAATAACTTGAGTAGTGGATAATCTAAAAAGTAGTTACTTCAAAATACCACATTTCATGCACATTGCACTAGCACCGATAGCAAAGTAAAATTGAAACCCTTTTTTCTTCACAAAGTAAGACAGCAATGTTCCGTGTTGAACGTTAAATAAAAGCGCGATAAACATGCAATTTGTTCGGAACATTCGAATCATTTCACAAAACTCAATTTCCTGCGGCACTGATGTTATTATGACTTTTTTATACAATGAATGACGACTAATAAGCCACAGGTAGGGCTTGCCGTAATTTTCCGCGTTCTAAACAAATTAACTCTACGCCAGTGAGCATTATTACAGTTAATAAACGATTTAATGGCTGACCTATTTATAACATATTAGATTGGTGCATGACAATTTAGTTTAGCATGGAATTTTAGTTTACACTTGTTAAATAAATTAAAAGGAAAAACTTCTTTAAGTACAAGCTTTGCTTAAAATGTACTAAACTACCACATAGAATTAAAGTACTAGTTGAAACAAATCAAACAAGTCCAAACTCTATGAGGTTGTGTCGTTTTATCGCGGAGCTACTATGGTCACCTTTCAGCTCCAGCATTAGATCATCTCCACACTGTCACGCAATATACATACATGCTTTCAGAATTTCAGCACGATCGGCACTCAATTTGCAAAAGTTTATTACAGACGATGGTACAGATTAAACAAAATAAAAAATTATAATATTTTGCTTTAGAAATGAATTTCAAAGGAAAATTAAGGTTCATAAATCATCCTATTTCATATGTTAACCGAAATATATATATTTATTCAGTTCATATTAAATGTAGAATATTTACTGTGCAACTAAAGACCAGTATTTTATCACACAATAGATTTAAAAACTGTATATTTATTATAAAATATTATTAACAAATTTCAAAGACTAAGCCAGATACAAACAAACTATACAACCCAAGTGTTAGCGATATAGATGCTTATGTAAGTTAATAATTTTGCTACGTAACAACAATCGACCCACCCATCCTATTTTTCAATAAACTAGTTAACCAGTCAATAATTAATTAGTAAGAAAATAAATTGCACAGTTTTTCAGTTAGCAATTATAAAGACCCAAGTAACTTTGATAAATTCGTTCCGAGAACATGATCCATCTGTTTCACACACACGCGGCTTAAGATGTATCGGGTTACTTACTCCAAACATATTTGCTGATACCCATTAAACAAACATAGTGTGAAGAAAGTTCCAGAAAGGGATTTAAAGGATACTGTAGAAAATAGTAGGTATTTCCGAAATAACTGGACTATTTGAGTTCGGCACATTTTGTTTTATTCGATAATAACTTACACATGAGTGTGCCCACTGTGACGTATAAATGTTTTGTGATCCTATTATATTATATGATCTAAATGAATATGCCTTTTTGCTATGTTTTAAAAGAAACCTTTCATTTATTTATAATTTTACTTTGTGACGTCAGAAAAATTCAATGAGCTTAAACATTTAAACTTTATTTTATATTTTTGAATATTTCGATAAGAAAAAATTGGTTAGACCTTGAAACTGCTTTAAAAATTAAAAATAATTGCTAATTATCTTAGTTAATACTTAAATTGCACTATTAGCCTATTAGTGGTCAACAGGCTTCTCTATATTGCGTTAAGTGTTGTGCGTTCAAATCCTACACGGGAAAAGACTTTGTGTGATCCACAAATTTGTTATTCTGAATCTGGGTGTTCCTGTATCCGTTTCTTGGATATTTGTAAAGTCAGACACTGAAATATATTCCTATATCGATATATAAAAGCAGTTAGTTGTATAGGACGTCCACAGGCCAGGTGGAGTGATGATTTGCGCAAGACGGATGGTAGCCGAGGATCAAACTAAGTGGCCTGCAATTCAAGAGGCCCATGTCCAGCAGTGGACTGCGATAGGCTGATGATGATTATGAATTATATTACCTCTTACTTTTGGATTTCAAAGAAATAAATTTAGAAAAATATATATTCAAAAAGCAAATAAACTTTTCAAAATATAAATTACATGCTGTAAAATAATACGAAAAATGAGCTGTAAACTTTTTAACATTCATCATAAAAATGAATCTGTTCTTGAATTCAGAAATATTGCACAAGTTCCGTTGCCGCTATACCTCTGACTGCTGAGTGCCAGTTCACTATTCATTGAAACAGCGAACTTTTATAGAGCTCGACACCAACGACAAGCATTCTTCAGTGTATGCAAATTATGGGATTTTTTTTGCATTTCACTGATCTGTCATGCATTTTAAAAACATGCAACTAACACTCGGTACATTATCCTCAGTAACGTTTTAGCTGCAACGTAAGTTAATGAAAAAAGTCATAAGTTGTACAACATTTTTGAAAAGATATTATTAAATGTGATGAAAGTAATTTAATACTATTTAACAGATTACAGAAATAATATATAAATTGATACCTCATACATATGGCCTTAACCCTCTCCTGAGAAGAGACTCTAGTCCAGTAGTGGGGCGTTATGGGTTGTTGATGAACCTCATACATCTTTCAAACATGCTTCAGGCTCTACATAACTATATACATACAGTATACTATCCTACACTGCTCTGCCGTAAAGTGATGTATTGACTGGCCTAAATTCAGCCCGTACATTTACAAGTTGATATATGGCCATAATGGGTACGATCATGAAGCTGTAAATCACTGTATAAATATCATATTGGTTATCGGGTTGACGAAAGTTGGTTAACAAACCATTTAATACTAAGTGTAATACAAGCCATTTAATAATTTTTGTACTTGTTTTCTTTACTATAAGGTTTAATCAATTTAATGAATAAGTTTAATTATATTTTTGAACCGTTTAAGGAAGACACGCTAGGTTCATGAGGTCCAAGCCACAGATTAATAAATACATAGTTACTACGTTCCAAGCGCTCGTGCTGTTTATAAATAACTAGTTAAGCAACTGATCGACTCTTCTCGTGACCAAAAGGCTGGCTTTTTTCTAGCACAGTAAGTTAGCATTGCCATTCAACGTGGCAATAGTGCACAAGTCATTTGGGAACGCTATCAGTAAGCGATGATGAGGGAGAATTTTTTGAAGCTTTTATGTAAATATTGTAAATATTCTTAGTTATTATTGTAGACTAGACAATAAACATATTTTATTTCATTGGATAAAACATTGTTTAGTCACTATTTAATGTAATTATTAAGAAGAAAATATATTTATACTAGCTCATGCCCGCGGCTTCACTCGCGTCCTAGTGATATGAAAAATATATGTTGACCGATTTGCAGAGCAGACCTTACTAATATGCACACAAAATTTCATGAGAATCGGTCCAGCCATTTCGAAGGAGTTAAATTACAAACACCGTGACACGAAAATTTCATGTATATCATATACATGAAATTTTCGTGTCACGGTAGAGGTAGAGTATATATTTAATGTACATAGTAATGTTAAAGGCAATAAAACCATGAGAATCGGCCTTAAAACTTATAACATGTTGTTTATAATTTTTTTTTTTTAAAAAGATAAACTCTAAAATCTTTTATATCTCAATCATCAATAGACACATAAGCAGATGAAGATAATAAGATAAAGATATTCATAAATTATAGTTAACTACTTCTATTTGTTATCACATGTTTTAAATTATTATGTTATAGACAAATAAAATCCCCAATACATAAGACTATTATACGTTTAACAACAGTATGCATAATAAAGAATAATATATACTAAACTACGAAAAATATGAAGAAATAACATTTAATTCTGTTCTCTTTCTGCTTACCCAGCGCTTATGTAGCCTGAGAGTGCAGCATAAACCAGCTTTAGGGACGCCTTTACGTTCATGATTTTTAATACTTATGGGTGATACACAGTAGTATTAGCACGGTACATTACTTTGTTCAATGGATTATGAAGCGGGTGTTCTATATTTAAAATGTTAAAATATATTCTAATCTATGCCACGTAAGCTTGGCTGGCTTTTACAAAAGATAGTTTCAAAATTAAGGTGTAAATTTTACCTACAAGCTACAATTTATGTTATAATAAATGTGAATAACTTTAGTAGATCATTTTAAAGATTCATTCAAAAGCTAATACATCAATCATCAACTACAACCCATAACATCACACTGCACGGCTCGAATCTCCTGTCAGTAGAAGATTTGGGCCATATTATGTCCCCACATATTTATCCATATTTTATTGAGATGTAATATTAATCTATAAATAATTAAATCTACAACTGTGAATCCGTTTCTACTATTAAAATTATATTATTTAAGTTATTATATATTTAAGTAATAGAGCTATGAAAAGTGATTAAATGCATACATACACTAAATTTGTTAAAAAAAATGGAAAAATGGTATTTGTACTTTCATTTAATCATAAAGTAAATCCCGAGGCTCTGAAAACTTCTTAACTGTTTTATCTACAACCATAAAAGAAAATTAGCAAAGCTTTACAAGTTTTTGAAAACCCATAAACCGGAACATCAGTGGGCATCCGTATTTGAAACAAAGCAATATCTTTTATATATAAATAATATAAAAAGTATTATAGATTATAAAAAAAATACTGATTGTTTGGTTATGGAAGTTAATTGCAACTCACAACAACAACTTTGATCTCACCATAAACACTCAATTACAAATTACCTAGTTACATATTTCAGTCACCATTATAGTGAAAAAGAAACACTTAAAACACTTAATAAATATAGAGAAATATTTAACCTAGTTGAACTAGCAGCACAAGTCGCGTTTGTAAAGCGACGCGATTACACATTCAAAAGAGCCCAGAGTAAAGCTAGCTTGGTTTTAATAAGCCGAGCACCTCTAGCCGTGTCAGTTATGAATGTTATGTTATTATGCATACTGTAATAAGACGCAGCAACAATACTTACCTACCTACATAGTCTGCTGTAAAGCATAATGTGAGCGTAGTTTCAGAAACAGAAAGCCCATTTACCTTTTGTAGTGGCTTTGTGTTCGTAGACTGGTGGGTTAAGCGCCGCGACGCTGCGGGGACAATGGCTCGGACCTTTTTAAAAATGTCTCTCTTATTTTTTCTTTCTGCCAACAATTCCCGAAACAGAATGGTTTCGAGTTGATCAAATTGGTACTGTACGGTTGAAGAAATGTTTAAAGACAAAAACGATTTGTTTCGATGTTCTTTTTCTGTATAGGTTCTTATAATACCTATATTGTTTATTATTTAAGGATAACGTTCACGTTAGATACATTTGAATGTAATGAAAATATAACTTTATTACATCTTTTAGTGTAAATACTATTCACTGTTTCTTTATTACATTTTGACTCACATCATCACATGTAACACAATATAATAAAAATATGAAATAAATTAGCTTTGTTAACTCCCACCCTCAGTAAAGTAGCATTTATACGGCTTATTTCAAAGCTATTTCTGACTTGGTATTTTTGAATTCCTTCTTTATATTCTTAAAAAATTTCGCAGACTTTTTTGTTCTTGTAATGTTTTCTTATAACTTATATATTTAACGGGTTTTATAAGTATTTAGACTTACAAATAGACTCTTGAATTGAAAAACTATTTATTGTATTTTTAATATAAGCAATAATAAGCTTCGTAAATAATTTCGGTTCACCAATTAGTGAATTCAAGTCGATACTCCTGTTACTTTTCTAGCCCACCAAAGTCATATTTTATCATCATCGACAATTTTTAACAGTACACTGCTGGACATAGGCGTCTACTTACAAAGGAAGTTTTAACTTACCATATCAAGCTGGCCAGACGGGTAGTTGTAAGAATTGCTTCAAGTTTTTCTTCTTACTGCAGTGATTTTGTCATGTGTGGTTTGTCACTTTGTATTCTTAATCCCTCACATATCTAATACACCATTGTAATAATAATAATAATACGAACCTTACTGCGTACCGTGTAAGACTAGTCTCTTTGTTTCAGGAGCTTGAGCCAGCTGTCAACGTATCGGCACAACGACTGTCGGATCAAGTACGAGCTATACAGCGCTGTCACCTGCTGGATGATGCTGTACTTGAAAGGATTCGCTCTGACTTACGGAATACTTTGACTATCCCTTCTTCGTCGCGTAATATGGGCGTGGTATCACATTTACAACATAGTGAAAATGTTGACGAACGTGTGGATGGTGAAGTTATATCCGTAAGTACCCAATGTAATAATAGGATAAGGAGCGCTTTGGAGGATGCGATTCAGGAGTATCGGCATGTTAATTATAATAACAGACCCCGGTTACCCCGTTTGCCCATTCATAAACGCAATTTAGCGCTGGTGGGTGCTCTGGATTCGTTATTATCAAATTATTTTGATAATAGCGAAGATCTTAGTGATGCACATTCTATTCTATACTGTGCGGCCATTGCTGTTTGTCGAGTAGCAGGTGTTAAATTTAGTGAACATGTCACTACTACTCGACCTAAAAATACTTTGCCAGCTTGGCAGTATAGAATAGAACGTCGTATTGCTGAGACCAGGACACTCATCGCCAAATTAATTGCTTTTCAATTTGGAAATACGCGACCGAGAGTCATGCGCTTTGTGAAACAGGCATTTTTGGGGACTACCATCAGTCCTCAACAGTATTTGTCAAGTGTCACAGAGCGCATAGACTTCTTGAAGCAAAAAGTTTATGCATGGGCAAACAGGATAAGACGTTATAAAAGACGATCAGATCGGTATAACCAGAATCGTATGTTCCAGAGAAATGAGAAGTGGGTTTACCGGAAATGGGAGGAACCGGATCCTAGTGAGCGTGATAGGCACTTACCAGATAAAAATTCTACAAACGCATTTTGGCGTAGCATCTGGTCTGTGCCTGTCACCCATACAGAAGGCGACTGGATACGGGATATCAAACATTCATGCGAGTCTATAATAGCTATGGAACCAATTAAAATTGAAAAAGATGATGTAAGTTGTGCAGTCCGTTCATTACCGAATTGGAAATCACCTGGTCCGGACGGTCTGCACAACTTTTGGCTTAAGTGGTTCCGAAGCTCACATGAATGTTTGGCATCTCATTTCCAGGCCGCGTTGGATTCGGGTTCGTTACCACAATTCTTAACAACTGGTATAACCCATTTACTCTATAAATCTGGTGGTGCCATGGATCCCAAAAATTTTAGGCCCATTACATGTTTACCCACTTTATATAAACTTCTGACATCTATTCTGAGACTCAAAATTACTACACATATTAATAATAATTTGATACTTTCCGTTTCTCAGAATGGATGCAGAAGTGGGACCCGTGGCACTAAAGAGCTCCTTATCATAGACATGACCATTAGCCAACAGGTACGTCGTAATCGTAAAAGTCTGGCGACATGTTGGATAGATTACAAGAAGGCATATGACTCGGTTCCACATTCATGGCTTTTGAAGGTGCTGGAGTTGTATAAAATTGATACAACTCTATGCACTTTCTTGAAGTCATGTATGGAGCAATGGAGGACAGTCCTTCGCTATCCTGGATGTCGCCAGACTACGGTAAACGACGTACTTATAAAGATCGAGAGGGGCATCTTTCAAGGTGACAGTTTGAGTCCCTTGTGGTTTTGTCTGGCTTTGAACCCTCTTAGCACTCTCTTAGAGGGTTCAGGGTTGGGCTATAGGTTACAGAAAGATGATCAAGTTATATCTCACCTTCTTTACATGGATGATTTGAAACTTCTGGCCTCCACTAAATTACAATTGACAGCGTTACTGAAGGTCACTGAAAACTTTAGTAATTCTATCAAGATGGAATTTGGTGTAGACAAGTGTGCAATCATGTATGTGAAGAAAGGTGTAATTGTGGAATCTGAAGGAATAGAACTTTCAGATTCTACAAAACTCAGATCTCTTTCTGCCACCGAAGACTACAAGTATCTAGGTTTTTCACAGTCCTTGGGAATACCAGAATCTGATATGAAACAAACGTTGCGGGAACGCTTCTTTGGCCGCCTGAAAAAAGTACTTAAGAGTCTTTTATCGGGGGGTAACAAGGTGCGAGCCTACAATGGTTGGGTCATGCCGGTTCTGATGTATTCCTTTGGTATACTTAGATGGACTCAAACTGAATTAGATGCCCTTGACAGGAGAGTCCGTACTTTACTGACTGCATTTCGAATGCACCACCCACGTTCGTCGGTTATGAGATTGTACATCCCGCGAAAGTTTGGGGGTCGTGGATTTTTAAATATCAAGACCCTGCATAATCGCGAGATATACAATCTCAGAGAATATTTTCTTAATACCGATGTGGGAGTGCATCGCAATGTGGTTGCAGTGGATAACGGATTCACTCCACTCGCTCTGGCTAAAGAGAATTGGCGCAAACCTGTAGTACTTAGTACTGATGATCGCAAGGAGGTATGGAAGGGCAAAGAGCTTCATGGTCGGTTTTATCGGGCTTTGAACACGCCCGATATAGACTTTAAAGCATCGACTTCCTGGCTACGGTATGGTGATCTCTTTGGAGAAACCGAAGGTTTTGTTTGTGCAATTATGGACGAAGTTATCATGACGAATAACTATCGAAAATATATCCTGAAGGATGGTACGGTTGACATATGTCGGGCATGTCACCGTCCCGGGGAATCTATCAGGCATATTATTTCTGGTTGTTCTCGTCTTGCTAATGGTGAATATTTGCACAGACACAACCAAGTAGCCAGGATCGTACACCAACAACTTGCCCTTAAATACAAACTTGTGAATTTGGAGGTGCCATACTACAGGTATGAGCCCGACCCAGTTCTCGAGAATGGTCGTGCTACATTATATTGGGATCGATCTGTTATCACAGACAGGACTATTGTTGCCAATAAGCCTGATATTGTGGTGATAGATCGATTAGAGCGCCGCGCAATGATTGTCGATATCGCTGTTCCTCATGACGAAAATCTCGTGAAAGTTGAAAAAGAAAAACAAATCAAATATTTGGATTTATCTCACGAGATTGTCGATATGTGGAATGTGGATTCGGCGATCATTGTTCCGATAGTTGTTTCTGCTCATGGTTTGATAGCCAAGAGCCTCGACCAACACCTTAAGAGGCTCACGTTAGATGGCTGGATCAAGGGTCTGATGCAGAAGGCAGTCCTTCTTGACACGGCACGTATAGTGAGGAGGTTCCTGTCTTTGGAGCCCTAACCACCGGTTTCTTGGTCCCTGTGCCCGAAGTCGATGGTCTACTATTTTTTATATTTTTAAATGTACTTTTTATATTTATATTTAAAAATGTAATTTATATGTAAATATTATGAAATAAAGAGAATAATAATAATAATAATAATAGACTCTACAGTTTTAAAGCACTCAAATAAACACAAAAGGAACCTACATATAGATTATATTGATTATAAAAAAGCCTTTGACAGTGTTGCCCATTCCTGGTTAGTCCGTGTCCTTCAAATTTATAAAATTAATCCTGTTCTTATTAACTTCCTGAAGAATGCCATGTCTGACTGGCGTACAACATTACACGTATTTAATGGAAAAGAATCAATTGTCACGGATGAGATCTCAATTGAAAATGGCATTTTCCAGGGAGACTCACTCAGTCCCTTATGGTTCTGTCTTGCTTTAAATCCTCTATCCACTCTCCTCAACAGCACTACCACTAACGGATACAAGCTACATAATACCACATCTATTACACATCTAATGTATATGGACGATATAAAGCTGTTTGCTAGGACTAGGAAGTGTTTTGACCAGTTATTAAAAATAACAACTCAATTTAGCCAAGATATAAATATGTCATTTGGACTTGATAAATGCCGAACTTTACATATACGTAACGGAAAAGTTGCAAATCATACCAACGAAACACTTGAACCTAATCTATTTTTACATATGGAACCAACATACACTTACAAATATCTAGGAATCGAACAATCTCAAAACATTGATCATATCGTAATTAAGAAGCAGCTCTCATCTGAATATAGTAGGAGATTAAATTTAATATCTAAAAAACAACTTCACTCTAAAAATCTATTTAAAGCCATTAATACATTCGCCATACCCATATTGACATATTCATTTGGAATAATTAAATGGACACGTACTGACATAAACAAGTTAGAAATTAAAACTAGAACAATACTAACGAAACACAACTATTTACATCCAAAATCGGCAATAGAACGAATCGCACTTAAAAGAGAAAAAGGGGGAAGAGGACTTATAGATCTGACAGCGTTATGGGAAGGACAATTAAAAAATCTAAAAGATTTCTTCTACAGTAAAGCCACAACAAGTAATATACATTCAGCCATTATTAAAATAGATTCTAACTTAACTCCTCTAAACTTATGCAATAGTGACATAATTTACAAAAATTCAGAAACCCTAAGACAAGAAAAAATAAATAGATGGCGGTCGAAAGAGCTGCATGGCAGACATTTACATGACCTTGAACAACCACACATAGTTTTAGATGCTTCGAATAAATGGTTGCAGTTAGGTTCCCTTTTCCCTGAAACTGAAGGATTTATGATTGCAATACAAGACCAGGTTATTAACACTAGAAATTACAGTAAATTTATTTTGAAAGACCCTAATATTCAAAATGATAAATGTAGAAAATGTCACCGATCCGCAGAAACTATTCAACACATCACAAGTGCATGTCCAACTCTAGCCCAAAATGACTATACCCACAGACACAATCAAGTCGCTCATATCGTCCACCAGAAATTAGCCATAAAACATAATTTAATTCCATCTAAAATAGTACCATACTACCAATATTCTCCAAAACCAGTGTTAGAAAACCAAAGTCACAAGATATACTTCGATAGAGCCATATTAACCGATAAAACCATCCACAATAACAGACCTGACATAACTCTTATAGATAAATATAAGAAACACACATATTTAATAGATATTGCAGTCCCTAACACACACAATTTACAAAAAACAATAACTGAAAAGATACATAAGTATACAGAACTAAAAGAAGAAATAAGTAGAATTTGGAAAATGACCAAAGTGTACATTGTGCCTCTGGTACTCTCCAGCACCGGAATCATACCAAAACATCTCCTTCACTTCCTACGACAGATCGAACTTCCCACTAACACATACATTACCATGCAAAAAGCCGCCATATTAAATACGTGCCGCATTGTTCGAAAGTTCATACAGGAAGACACAATATCACAGATTACAGCCTCAGTCCAAAGCCAACAAAATGAACTCCACTTGGTCTAGGCCCGTGGTTTTCATTAAACCGAAATTTTAATTTCGAGTTAAAGTAATGCACATAAGAATAATAATAATATTTATTTATTGCACAAAAACAGATACAATTTGTTCAACTTAAACACTAGGTTATGTTATAAATCGAACATGAAATTGTAAAATGTAAAATGACATTGTAAAATGTATGAATAAATTAATAACGATTTTATGGAATGAAACCATCTTACATGATTTTTTACCATTCCATTGTTCATAAAATTTGTCGAATAAGATTGGACGAAGAATGAAAAAATAAATTAATTAATTCAATAGTATATTTCTTAATGAAAATGAGAAAATTAGTGCATGTAGTAGAAACAAAATTTTTATAATTGTTGTAATATGGTTGTTACTCTAGTTTCAGTGTCCTGCAAGATAAATATTTTTGTGATAAGATTTTAACCGTTTATTTTTATCTCAACGTTTTTTACCTGTGATTCATAGGTATAGTGGCGTATATGTAGTTATAGTCCTCCTTTTGAAGAATAATCTAATGTCTAGCAGTAGACTATTTAAAGCTCTTAACTAGTTTGTTTTACTATTTACTACCAAACTGTTTTATTAATTAACAGTCAGGTAGTCAAAGTACTCTGGCTCTGCTAAGATTAAAATCAGTGTTTTACAGACAAATACGTCATATTATGTAAATTATTTGCTAAAACTTTCTACTGAGAGTAAAGCACAAATTACTGATGCAAGTGTTAAATACATTACCTGCCTGAACACAGCGTTACATGTGCTAAGTGTTGCTACGGAGATAAAACTTTAATAAAGCGCAACTTTGCAGCACAGCAGCAGTGTTAGAGTGCGCTAAATTGTTGCAATTGCGGTCTCATCGCTAAACTAAATCCAATATTGGAATTTGACCCTTATCTGCTATATTACGTTCAGTCACCGTTCATTAGTTTTGTAACTTACGAACTAACGATTTAATGGTTTTTATTCTCGAACTAGTTTCCTATGCGGACAAACTCCACAGGAATGCAAAAAATAATTTTGTATCATATAGGAAATTTCGAAGTTTGGAAATACACTTGACGATAGATTAGATACTTTAAAAAATAGCAATATAATTATGTAAAAAGTTTACTTGCGTAAATTGAACTTTCTTTGTTACTTCAATTTGTGATGGCTTTCATAAAAAAAAGGCATGAAAATGATCTCGATAGAGAAAAAAACGTAAGATATAATTTGAAATGCTCAAATATAATACAAAGCTACATTTATAAATCACATTAATTTCGTTTGGGAGCCAGTGCGTCAAGATAATATCCGTTTTTAGAACACCCTGCTGCTACTGAGACATATCGACAAAATTCATTGCGACGTCAGTTCTCAATGTATAATAACATTGGAAAAAAGAAATAAGAAAAAATTCTTATCCTGTTATTGGAATTTAGTAATATATTGTAAGTAATCTGCTAATGTGAGTGTACGTTTGACGTTTCTAAGAAGAAGGATAACATGTTTTCGTGAAATTCAATTTTTCAATGTTATTAGCAATTTCACAATAACGAAAATTATTTTACTTTTTTCTTACTCTTCGCAAAGGTAGGTACAGGTATTAGGTAATACAACACAATGTAGAAGTAATAATATTTGTTATAATATGTATGATTAATGGTGATGATGAAAATATATCTAAAGGAATTGGAATACAAAATTATAATCATAAATATATGAACTATAGCTAGAACGGCTATAAAATTAAAATAGAGGAGTAGAATTCAAGAGTAAGTACTGGTCGACATCCTCATTGTACATACGACGACAATGCAGAATAGTGACCCACGCTATGGCTCTAAAACCAAAAATATCATCAGGGTGTATCACCCCAATTTCCCCGTTTTTTCCAAAAAATATAATATATTATATTAACCTATTCGTTAGGATTTCATTATCTAATGCGACAGGGTGGTGTCTAATTGTACAAGTTAGTTACAAAAGGAGTGGAGTTTTGTCAGTGGTTGAACTTAATTTTAATTTTTTTTTTTTTTAAAAAGACAACTCCCGCATTAAGAATATAAATTCCTGTGTCGCGGGGGACTTTACAAACATACATGAAACGGACACAAAGAACACCCAGATTCAGAACAACAAATTGTGAATCACACAAAGTGTTATTCCACGTGGGATTTGAACCCACGACACTTGGCGCAGTAGGAAGCGGCGTGGCGACCGCTTAAACCACTAGGCCAACCGTGCAGCAAGTTAGTTTAGGTTCAGTTCGCACTGAACATATCGATGGAGTGATATCTCATTTTCAAGTCTGTTGGGGATATTACTACAGCAAAGTTATCTAAAGTTATTATAAAAAAAATACTATGCCAAAAAAAAATTGGTAATCATTAAATCAAGAGTATATATATTTATACAAAAATATTAACTTATATGTGTATAAATAGAATTCAACTTTTGTGAAAACGATTATGTAATAATCTCCTGGTAAAAAAAGATTTATGTCCATCGGTATTGAGGAACATAACAATTCTATTTCTACGAGTCTTTCTACACACGATAGCAAGATTTTTCTTATTCTGCAACTTACACATCGAACTGTTCAGATCTATTAGCGCAAATAAGAAATTGACATCTAGTGTAAGTGTCTCAACAATAAATTATGCCCGCTGTAACTTGGCACTTTTAAAATTCTATAAAATAACAAGGACATTTTTTAGTTGAAAACCGTTACTTCCCTTTTCTTTGCAGAGAACAATATTTTCCAATTTAAGTGACAAAGTGCACTTAGGTCGGCTTGTCTGAAACCAAAACTTTGCCATTTGAACTACAAGCGCAAGCTGCAACTAAGGAAAAGAAAACTTTTTTGTAGTATATGCTTTGTACAAATGTCTGAACTATGTACAAACAGTACATAGTTCAGACATTTGATCGATGATAGCTAGTTGGTAAAGTGGAGGATAGATTTTCTAATTCTTAACCAACCGTTATATATATAAAATAAATTAAAATACATTTTAAGTTCTAGAAGATCATTGTTCTAAAATAATACAAGACTGGGAAATGTGTTTAAATTTTAATATTTTAAAATAAGAATACATACTGTTTTATACCATTGTTATGTTGTATATATATTATAAATTCTTACTAATAGTTAAAGTTACTGTGACAGTCTTAGCTTTCTACAAGCTTAATACTTTAAAAATCAGTTTACCACATTTTAAAAACTTTCTTACAAAACTAAGATGAAGACGAGTAGTATGTTATAGAAATATTCTAAAAGCCAAAAGGCTCACCTTTTTTGTAAGGTTCAGAGTAAAAATATTGTGATGTCTATTTTGTTACCCTTATTTCTTTGTATTGTACGTATGAAGTTAAAATTCTACAAGATGTTGAAATACGAGAAGTTTTATATTTATTAAAAATGTTCTCGCTGAAAATGTACTTATAAATCTTGACACATGTTAGAATTTTAAATTATAAGTATCTGATAAAAGTAAGTTTGTTTCGTTTTGTTAGAAACATGTGAAATATTTGTATTTCCAAGTTTATATGTGAATTTGCTCTATGATTTTTTTATAGCCTCTTAATATATACTTGTGACTATTTTGTGACATTTTATCTATAAACTAGCCGTGCCCCGCGGTTTCACCCGCGTTTTTCTCGTTTCCGTGGAAAAAATAGGTTTTCGATTTTACACCTTGTGTTACAAAATAGCAATTTTATTACGGATCCCTAATTTTGAAAAAAAATAGCCTATAGCCTTCCTCGATAAATGAACCAACACTGAAAGAATCATTCAAATCGGACCAGTAGTTCCAGAGATTAACGCGTTCAAACAAACAAACAAACTCTGCAGCTTTATAATATTATAAGTATAGATAAAAACTTTTAGTTTTTTATTATATTTGTCAATATGTCATTGAGAAAGTAACTTAAACCAATACAAATAATAATATAACAATAAGAACTATAACAAACATAATAATAGGTATTGTAATAAATCCCTTTTTTAAAAATGCCCATGCTTTAACACACATAGTTTGAAAGTAAATTAAGTTGTAAATTTAAACTTTAGGTTTACCTTCATAAACTTTTACATGTCATATTTCGACTTCTATTTTAGGGTTATGATAAAAGATTTTCAACGGCGTGGAACACGTGAAAAAAAGCCAATCGCTTTACGTGCGTCATATTTCAGAAAAAAAAAACATTTGTTTCAATCAAACATCGAAAAGCTTTCAATGGATTTCACAACTAGTTCAATTTTGTATGTGAAAAAACGAACTGTGTTTATTTTTTATAGATTAATCAACGCAATATTGAAATAATATATTTGAAGTTATTTACAACTATGTAACTTGCACGCAAAGATAAAACTTTACCGATTATATCGACGAATATTGTCGTACAAAGAGATCATCTCATTAAAATAAATAAATCTTTAGATATACATTCTATACACGATGTTAGACGTATTTCGTCACCGATGGAATTTACCGCTTCGGAATATCCTTATCATAGCAGTTCAAAATGAATTTATTATTTCACTCAGACACACCAGTTTCAATCAACATCAACCACCTATAACGTCCCACTGCTGGGCTTGGGTCTCCACTCAAAGAGGGTTAAGGCCATACGTCTCCACGCTGGCCGAGTGCGGGTTGAGGACTGGCAAGACACGTTGTGGCTACGTAATCTTGCCTCTGGATGTTTTTAAGCCACCCGAAGGCCTCCAACTAAGCTTCACGACTGCTATCTTATGACAACAACCGGGACCCACTGCTTAACGTGGCCTCCAAATCATAAAAACGCTCATAACATAATATCATGCCACATACGGTCACCCATCTAAGTCTGACCGCGCCGTAGTTGCTTACCCTCCATACCAGTTTAAGCTTTCGAAAAATACTGATATAGTGAGTGAGTTTAAACAAGAATTCTTTGTATCAGTATATTAAAGCACATGAAAACGTTTGAAAAGGTGTTCAAAATCATAATTCAAGAGCTTCATATGTTTATAATTGAACTGTATTTTTTTTATTCGTTGTAGAAAAAAACTATAGATAGTCTTTCATCAACTTGCAACTTACAGTATATTAGTTAATATCTATCCAATTGGAACGCCAATGTGGGCCTTGCATACGCGCATATGCTTAATGAAATTATTAATTCCGTTTGCGAAGGAGATAATTTTGCAGAATGGTTGCGTTGTTTGAGTTTAATTAATTCGAGGCTTGTCAACGGTGGTTGTAATTTCTACTGCGTGCCTGTCTGAGGCATGTACCTCGTTACTGTAATCACCTAACGTTCATTTAGTGTTGATATCTCCCGGAATACGTGATGTATCCAAATAAGCAATTTAATAAGGTATTTAAGTAAGCTTCGTGAAATTGATGATTTTAAACTGTCTTCCAATAATACGAATTCTATGTTGCATTCAAAACCCGTGATGTAAGTAAAATATTGTCCAGCGAGTGGAAGGAAACAAATACACGAAATAAGTTCGATGCTTTTCGAATTGCGAAAACCGATAGGTAGACTCCCCAACGCACGCTGAGCCAAACGGAATCCGTACCATATTTCATGTTCTCTACGTTATGCGCTTTGTGAAAGAAAATACATTTTTCACTATCTTTAGAGCTTTCACAGTATATTTTCTTTACTTTTATTTCGGATCCGAATAGATCTTAAACATACTACCATTGTTCAATTAGGTTGATGTTTGGAAAATATTTTGATATTTAATAATGGACATATGAAAGTAAATGACTTCTACACGACAAATAATGAAAATCAGGCCAAGGATCATAACAACGCGTGTAACTGGAAAAACTCAATGTACGGAATTGGAAAGCGTTCCAACGAGTTCCACAGAATGATTCCTCGTTTGCCGACACTTGGTAACGATTCATTTGAGAAACTCATTTGCACGAAGCCTCCGGAGAACGATCCTCATTTGCGTTTGTAGTGGAACTGGAACGTGCTGGTTACTTACATTGTAACATATCGAGCGGCAAAGCAAACACGCCGTTATTTTAATGGCCCATTCCATCAAGATGCGATAGCAATTTATATAACAAGGCGCGTTAACAAAATACTATGTAAAAGGTAAAACACATTCCGTATGCACATAAAATAACAATGTGGAAAATGTTACATCAGTCATGCACAGTGATATCTGTTGAGACGTCCTTACACATAGCTGCGTAATAACAAAAGACTTTTATAATATGCACTCTTCTGCATCATGAGTTGTGAAGACTGCTCGACTTTTTGAGAATGTAGGGGAGCAACGGAACAGTGTCATCTTTCCCACTTAACGTTCTCGACAGACGAACACGACTTCTCGTCATTTAAAACAAAGGGTGAAATTGCCCGAGGTAGCATGCATTCTACAGTCGCTCTCTTTTGTACATTGACCGCAGTTGATAGTGTTCTGGCCATACGTGATGTTTGTCACTAGAACGTCTTTCTCAAGGAAGAAGGCGTACAATATATAATACATATAAGTATTATAAAACACATTTCAAATACAAGTTTTCACACTTTATATCGTCACAAAACTCAGCTTCATAAAAGCTAAAGCCAGTTACATAACGTTCATTTAAGCGCATATAGTAACAGTAAAACTCGATATGAAAACAATAGCTTCGGTCCCAATAGAGCCACGGGTGGGAAATTTTAGAACGAAGACTAATTAACGTGGCAGAAAAGCAACAAAATAGGTGTGTTGTAATATTTCAACGTTGATTAAAACCGGGATGACGTCAACGCATGGGTCGTTATGAATATTCAGACGTTTATCCCGACGTTGATATTTCATTTAAAGACCGCACGATGACTTTGTAATTTTTTAAGTAATATTAACGTCAACAAAAAGGCCTAAAGTGACCCAGCATTAAAGTCAGCTTATGACTGAGAACGTGATAGATTGCCGGCCGCCCGCCAATCTTCTTTCTTTTTTAAAAGCTTCGGTATCTCGTTGCAATTGTGTTTTTTATATTTTAGTGTAAAAATTGCATGGATGATCGTCATTATTTTAAATAAAATGACCCTAGCCCATTAAGACAATAATTCGGTTTCATTAAAAAAATTACATCAACTAGTCAAAGTCTTCGTAGAACTAACACTGTTAATGTTTGGAAGGTACACACTAATTTATTTCAATGAGTTTAAATCAGAAATGACAGATTATAGGAATATATTTTTGAATACTAGTGACGTTTTATAATAAATATACCTACTACTTATGTAATAATTGCTTAATTTTATGTCAAACCACGAAACGGCTACTTTAGATAATCCGTTTTGATAGAATGTGCTAATGTAAAGAAATGTTACTGGTCTATACATTAAACTTGATAATAATTGCATCTGGTTCTGTAAGTTTGTTTAGTTCAAGATATTTTATTACTACCTCATTTTGAGATGTATTATATACATTCTACCTGCAGGTAATACTAAACTTGTCTAAGCTAAAAGTAGCCAAGTTATTTCTTGTATCCAGTAGGTGTGAAAATCTCGATAAAATTGGTCCAACCGCTTTAGAGATTAACAGACAGTCAAAACATTTAAAAATGTTATCATGATGTAAGTACCATATATATTTCCATATTCGTTTATTGTGTTTATTTGAAATTACACACAGACACTTCAATATAATAATAGTAATATATGTATATAAAATATGTCTAATAGCAAGTTTAAAAATGAGAATTCATTTTCTCATTTTAAACTTGCTATTACACATATTTTACACACAAAACAAGTAAACACTGCAGTCAATTATTTTTATTCTTTTCCTTAATACCTTGATTAACATATTCACTAATATGATTTTACTAAGTTTTCAAAATATATTTGGAAAAGACTCGAAATTTCATATATTTTTCTGTACAACAAATTTGATGTAACTAAAAACTGAATTTAATCCGTTGGTGTAATATTCTGACATACTGTACCTTCACGTCCTCCCTCATGTGAGAGAATCCTTAAATGAAGAGATTTTAAATCGAATCATTACTTGTGATGAAAAGTGGATACTGTACGATAATCGGAAGCTCTCGTCGCAATGGCTGAACCCGGAAGACCCAGCCAAAATCTGCCCTAAACGAAAATTGGCTCATAATAATTTCCTTGTAAGTGTTTGGTGGACTAGCGCCGGTGTCGTTCACTACAGCTTTCTAAAATCTGGCCAAACAATTACGGCAGATATCCATTGTCAATAACTGCAAACCATGAAGGAAGAACTAGCTGCTAAACAACCGACATTGTTCAATTGCTCTAGGCCACTGCTGTTTCACGACAACGCAAGATCACGCACTGCACAACAAACAACCACTAAGTTAGATAAGCTACCATTGGAATATCTGCGATATCCACCGTACTCCCCGGAACTTGCTCCAACAGAATACCGGAATTAGGACAACTTCTTACAAGGAATAGAATTCAACTCCTATGCGGCAGTCCAAACCCCCTTCAAAGAGTTTATCGATCCTCACCCCCATGGTTTTTTAGTAAAAGGATCAATGAACTACTTATGAGACAGCAATAGTGCATAGATAATACCGATGCATACTTTGATTAATTTAATATATTTTTCAAAAAACAATGACTTTTATATTCTTCCCGCACAAAACTCCAATTTCATATGTAAGGACCTAAAATATTTTTAAAAAGCAACGTAAATCTAAAAGTGCATTCGTTTCTTCTGAAAGTTTCATAAAAATGATATTTGTATGGGAATAATCCTTGCAAACTAGAGTTACTCATAACTTTACCTCTTAAAAGTATATGGGCAGTAAAACTTTTGGCGTGGCCCCTAATGAGCTATGACGGTGTAATGCACTTAAATATTATAACATTAACTTACATTTATAACGGAACGACAGCCCTGGCTCTTAAAACTTTACGTTTGAACATAACCCGTAGGAAAGGATCTTCATCAAACAAATGTTAAAAAGTTGCTGTTATTAAAACAAAAATTGGCGTAAAAAGCTTTTTATTTTTATTACTTAGACTTTTGATTTACATAAAGTATATTTTCCTAAAAAAAAAGTATTATCCAAACACTGTTCTTTTGTACCTTTTCACCAAATATTACGTACCTGTGTCTATCTATAACTATCTGATTGTCAAGATTTTTGCTAAATTAATAAAACTTATGAAAATCTTTAACTTAACAAAAAAAAGTTATTACTATTATTAATCTGTTGGTCTGTCTGTCCATTTATCAAAACCCTTGACAAATTTTGAGATTTCAAATAAATTTAACTTAAAATACTTCGATCTGTGGCCGCTTGTAGCAGTTAAAAAATCTAACTTTAAATTAACGAGAACAAAGGATAGGTACTTTTTTATTCCTCTGTTTTGTTGCAAATTTTGAAGCTCACAAGGGAAACCAAACTTATTAGGTATTTTCCGTTAACCTTAAGTCATAAAACTTGGCATAAAGTAATGTTATGTAGCACAAGTAACTAAAATAAAAAATCGAAAACCGTAAATTTGTAGTGCACCATAAATATGAATGCAATTTCCATAACATAAATGTTCCAAATTTTACACACTACACTGTTTACACTAACTGTGTCTTATGTTTATGTATAGAGAGCACAGTTTTCCAACACCAAAGTTAGTTTTGACCTTACTTTACTATAAGTTTGAACAGAACCCTCTGTGCACGAGCCCGACTCGCACTTGGCCGGTTTTTTCTTTAACAATAAGCTGGTTAAAACGATTGGACAATAGCGAGTTTCAAAATCTTACAATATTCAGGAATTAAGTTACTCTCTTATCGCAAAGCGATCTCCTAAAACACAAACCCAGTGAGCTTGAAGTGAATGATACGTAAGATTTTTCCAAACCAGACTTTTGCATAGTTGGTTTTAGTAAAGGTTTTACTTAATAAAATTGAGGTTTGAAAATGGACCTTCCCTTTAGTATTAATAACTTTAGTAATAAATAATTTCCGTTTGTTTCTATGACGTACCTTTTTACATGCTTTATATTAGCTTCACCTGTATGTTTGTTTGTAAACTTTGGGTGCGATTTTGAGCCACTTTATTATACATAGAGTGCAGAAGTACTAAGAGAAGAAGGTTCGATAATAATGTTATTTGTACAAGGTGAATAAAAAAGTAATATCAGAAACTTAAATTAACCATCGTTTGTGCAATTTGGACGAAAAGTCCAGCAATACATGGGTTTGTAATGCGTTTAAGAATACCATGAAACACAATGAAACACGGTTGTATTATGGTAACGTGTAGCTCCGTCGTAACTAATCTCCTAGCTAAGTTGACGTTCTAAAAACGTAAATATTACAATAGAAAACCAACAAATGTATGGGTATGACGTCAGCTTAATGCTAAGTCAAAACAAAATATTAGAGGCATTACTGATTATAGAAATTGAATACTAGAAATCTTGGCTAAGAATGTCGGTAGCGGTAGAGGCTGCTATTATACTTGCCATGTGATTTAAGTACATTAACTATCGATCTTTAATTAACAGTACTATTTGATTTATTTCCAATAATACTTACATGTTATTTATCATGAAGGTGCTCACAAAATTACCCTTGATGTTGTCAGCTGATTAGGTTTAAATCTTTACGTAAATATGAGTCACAATACTACATAACTTCTAATATAGTTAGTAAAGATTGCGTATATAAAAACGAATATATACCTACATTTACATATTGATAATATCATTTAGTTCCGTTTGTTATGTCAGTATTGCAACTTATTCTCGTACCATTGAAGTATAAATTCAAATAACAAATCGTAAAAGTAAAATTTTATTACAATTTAGACACTATTCCATATAATTTACTACAGTACTGCATTTTATTATGAAATAACTAGTAACCGTTATCAAAAACTACTTTAAAAGGTAAGGCTGCGAGGTAGCAAAAATTAGGGCTTTAAATGTGTCCATTGTTCAAGCGTTACCGCAAATTCTTCCACTTAAGTATGGCCCGTGAGTAATGTTAGGGTGGACTTCCAACTGCTACATTTCGTTTTAGCTCGGGCGACCGTAAACCGACGTTGATAAGTGTTCGATGCGACACGTCTCTATTTGGTCCGAATGCGAGATAAGAGCTGAAATAACTTAGGAAACTAACCTTAATATTGCGTTCGTATGGACGTGGAATACTTAATGTAATATTCGGACTGCCCGTGGCCATCACCGCTCCTATCGCGCTTGGTTATGACCTGACTTTTTATGGTATTTTTTGTAACATGTTGTTTGTTTTGATACCTGCTCCTAACAAATAATAGTTGAATGCATTTTGATACGTATTTTTTATAACAATAAAAACTCTATGAGTATTTTACAGTCTAAGTGCAATACATAATTTCAAATGCAAAGATATTTCTACTGCACTTATGTATATGTAAGAGATTTTTGTTAATTATTTAGTGGAAATACGTGTTGTTATTCAAACTATAGCTATTTCAAAAAAATTAAACTAAAAGTAAGTCTTCTAGATGGAACACCACCAATAGTCGAGAAAAGAGTGATTCTGAAGGCTGATTTTGTAGAGCAGTTATAGAGACAAACAACTTGATTTACAACCTTCCCTTATTCTGTGTCTGATTTATTCAGAGCATTACGTAGATATGTTCATCAGCATTATTTTACAAATCTTTATGAAAATATAACGTACACAAAGAATACCCAGATTCAAAATCGGATGATATAAAGAGGTTGTCCCTTATGGGAATCAATCCCACAACACTCAGGATAGTAGAAAGTGAGGTTAATGCTACACCAAATATACAGTCCAAGTTAAAGTCTATTTACTACATTGAGATATCTGAGTTTATTATCATTATTATATTATATAAATTAGCAGAGTAATAACAGAATAGGTATTTTATATCATCATCATCATCATCAGCAGTCTTTAACAGTCCACTGCTGGACATAGGCCTCTCCTTTGAAGGGAGGTTTTGGCCTACTATACCACGCTGGCCAGACGGGTTGGTATAGGATTGGTTTCAAGTTTTCCTTCTCTTGGCAATGATGTTAGCTGCTTATTTTGTTCCTTTAGTCGCCTCTTACGACACCCGTGGAATGAATAGGGGTGGTGACACTTTGTATTCTTAATCCGTCACCACACGGACAATTTTATATATTCTCGTATTTTATATATTCTCGTTCTATTAGGTGAGATAAGAGACTAATAAGGGAGCAATTTATGCAAAGAAATATCGCTGTAAATTAAAAGGAAATCTAGAAACAAACCCTATAAAGACGTCTGGCCAGCGTGGTATAGTAGGCGAAAATCTCTTTTCTGCAAAGTAGCTTATGTCCATCGCTGAACAATTAAAGACTGTCGATGTTGATATAATATTATATATACAATATAATATTTTTTATTGATAATAATTAAATGTACATTACAAGATTACATTATAGGATTCTCTAACACCCGCGCTAGTAAATACTGTTTTATATATATTGTTGATGTTTGTTAATTTTATATTTAGGAACCAAGAAATGGCTAATGAGATTTCAAGTTTTGATACCAAATTTAGCGAGAAACATTATTTAAATATTTAATATCTACCTCACAAACCAATCTATATATACATTTTATTTATAGTTTGATGAACCTACCAACCACCCTCTGCCCTCATTAAGATTTACCTTTCTCTTGATTAATACGGTCACTGATGTAGTCTCAAAATCAGATTATTTCAGGGGTCCATTCAAGTTAATTTTGATTATTTTTAGATAAGTATAAAGCTATGAGAAGGTAAGAATCTCATAGAAAATTTGTCAGTAATATAATTTATGTTTACAGGAAATCTTATTTTAAAACGATGTAAATAGAATTGCAGATATTTTGTACATAATTTATTATTTTGAAAATCCGAGTACGTATTTTTTTGTATTATGTATTTTTTTATTTGTTCAAATACGGTATTATTTCTATCCAAAGATTAGTAATTCGTAATATTTATTTACAACTATTCTTTATGAGATTGGGCAGACCAATGATGCAAATAAGAAAAAAATAGGCTAAGAATCGAGCCCTGCGGAACCCCGGTAGTGACCAGAGATCCCAAGCACTTCTGACCATTAACTTCAACTTCCTGGATCCTGTTACCCAAATAAGAGATAAGAAGATCCAAAAAGCAGTTTTCCTCCAAAAAGCAGTTTTCCAAATTCCATAGTGATACAATCTCTTGACAAATCTTTCATGATAAACGCGATCGAATGCCTTAGATAAATCACGAAAAACACCTAACCATCCAGTTTATCTTCCTAAACACTAAATACACTTTCTAATAGTTCAACACCCACATCAGTTGTAGAGCGACCTCTTCTGAATCCAAACTGATTCCTGTATAAAATATTTATGTATTATTTGCACCTAGGTATGTTTGAAACTGATCCAGTATTTTTTATTTCAAACATTTGTCATTTTTTAGCACACAGGAGTGAAGCTTGACTACCGTGATATCACTTCGTTAAAAACAAATAAAGACAAGTGGTTCCATTTGCAATCATATGGCAAGAAACATTTCTTTAACAAAGTATTTTTTTTCAAAACATTTCATGAATTTAAATGTTTATTACGCTTCCTTAGACCTTTGTTGAATTAAATTTGTTTACAAAGGTTTGAGAGATCATTATACAATCCAGTCAGTGTGAACATTCCTTCTTCATAGATGAAGTAGATAGGTACACAATCAAGCGCCTGCCGGTCGACCAAGAGAATTCCATCACCACTAAAGCGTATGCCTTCCATCTAATCGAGTAAATGTTTCCAAACCAATGATTTGGACACGTCGCGTAGAGCTGCTACGAGCCGTAGCCTGCACCGTAGCTCCACGGAAACGCAGTAAGACTACGTTTAGATCTGTGAAAATACTTGTTTAGTTATGATGGACGGGTTATTTTATCACAAATGAGTGACATGTATTTATTTTTCTTATTATGCACATTATAAAATGGTACAAATATAAAGAGTTATATTTTATCAAATTTATAACTTTTCAAAAATATTATTTAAACACACAATAGAATGAATTTCTACATCAATTTGAGTTTTTCAATTTCTCGTTATCATCGCGATTAGTTAAGGATTTTCGAGGAAATTGCTTATAATAACCGATGACGAACGATTAATATGAATTCCACCATGATCTTATAATTCACATATGTGAATAGAGACATAATTAACGATAGTAGAACTTCATAGTTAATGAGGTTCTAAGCCTATGTACAGACTGTTATGTGATATGCAGTTCAATTACTTTGCAATGTCAAAGAGCCTAGTACTAATGGGCGATATCTTGATTTGACGTGATATGGATTGTGCCGATTAAAAATAAACAAGGAATATATTTAATAATTTGCGTACCTGTCAGTAGATATGCATAGCATTGATTATGATACTTAAAGTAAAAATATGATTGACATCTTAAACATGATATGAAAATGAAATTAAATCAACAAAATTAAAATAAATTACTACTAATGAAGAATGTGCGTAAAATATGTAGCTACTACATTTAATAAACAACAATTGTTAAAAACAACTGAAGGAAATGAAAATAGAAATATGAATATAAAATTTACAAAAAAGTAATTATATAAAGCAATTCGTGTAATATATTACATTTGCTTGTTTAAACAGAAAACCTAAAATTATAAAAAAAATATAATATGACTTTGAAAAGAATAACGGGTGATTATAATAAAGCTTACAACAATATCGCTTCAATAATCGTTGATCGGTTTTTATTCCTAATGATAACACGCCAATTACGCAGCATAACAAAGCCAATATTCATGGCACCGTTAGGTTATTAAAGTTACCAAATGGAAATTATCTGGAAATGGAATTTTGTAGCCATAAATCGGGATTACCGAATAACTGAATACCCAACAACGGGATTCGTTCGTATCATTTAAAGCGATAATTGGTTATCTATATATACATATTATTATGTATATATGTATATTGTATATATATTGTACATGAGTCATAATGTTAAACCTTTTCTGATAATTATTTAAGGTGATGTATTTCTAGCCGATTTTAGCTAGGCTCTTTAAATACTTTATTTTATACAACCTTAAAAAACATAAATTACTCCAACATCTTTTTTTCGAAATACTGTGCATCACTTTTGGATATTATTCATGTTTTTCATCAGGGAGAGTGGAAAGTGTAAAAAATAATCAAATCAAATCATGTGTCACTTGAATAGATATTTTTTATATTATACATCGGCATATTATATCAGTGTATTTTCAAGAATAAATAAAAAGTACATATAAATATATATGTAGTATCATGTGAACATAAAATACGACTACGACGATACGGTTTAATGAACTGTGGCCTGAGCTTACGTAAATGCTGACTTCGAAAGGCCACTGCTGACTTGGCACATACACGAGTTTACCCGTAAGGCGTTTCTACCCACGTACACAATACATACGAGTATATATAGATATATTTTGTATGTTGACTGCGTTTTCATGTCATTATCTATGCATACATATATAAACATGTTTTTTTTACTCTAAAATTAAACTGCAGCCTTTATAGGTGATAAAGGCGGTTTAAACTTTTAAGACACTGTAAATGTTTTAAATAAATAAATAATGCATTACATAAATACTCAGAAGTCACCGCCTTAGAGTGGAAGAAAAACGCACCAGAACAAAACGGTTCGGCTCTTCATTCCTATGCCGAGTAGTCAAATACTGGGACTCACTACCAGCTCACGTGTTTCCTTCCCACTATGATCCCGGGTCTCAAAAAAAAAAAGAAAAAGCATCTCACTAAGCCGCCATAGTAATGAAAACATAAAAAATATATTTACAAGTGTGGGCCGCCATATATTATTGTCTGCATTCGTAGCAAGTGTGATAGCCCCCACTCTTGGATTCTGCTCATGCTTTCCTTCAGGCAAGGTAGAGTCACTTTGGATGGCTTAATAAAAAAAAAAACATTTTTTTCTTTTGGCACTACTTTTATTCTGTATAAAATGATGATACTAATGATACTCAAGGTAGCTTTCATTAAAGTAAATTTCAAAAGACAAACTTTTTATTGAGATCTGTAATAACTTAACTAATCTTCTTTGCGACTCTTTTAATATTTTGTTATTTTAATTATGCATGAAAAACAAAAAGGATACTTACGAGTATTTAGTATATATTTATTTAAGTCAAACAAATAAGGAATATACATACTAGTATCTAATAAATAAATACAACATTATTTTTGTCTGTTGAATAGTTCTTAAATGAAATGAAAAAACATATAAACAATTTTGTATGAAATAATTTCGAATGAAGGAACATATTTTAATTTATATTATTTATTATTATTATTACTATTCCTAAACATGTTTAGATTATAGGTGGCTAAAAAAAATTGTATGTATATACATACCTCTGCCACTTGTTTATAAAAAATGTAACTAACATTCTTTTGCATCGCTTTGCAATCGATGTTCGACTTACAATTTCGATTTGTTTGCAATTATTAATACCTACGAGCAAGCCTGCCGCTGTCACAGCAGCATTGGAAGCGCTAACCGTTCGCAATAAACTTTTTTGATATTACTCAGCAGCCGTTGCACGTAAATCTGCCCTTACAGTGGTCCCGGCAACTTTTTCAATTTAACAGGTAAGAATAAATCGTTCATTCTTTTTATTTGAACATAGAACTGATATAAACTCCCTAAAAGTTTAGAAGGTGGAGGCCGATATTGTTTGCTTCCTGTAAACTCTGAAAATCTTTGCTGAGAAAGATTTGGCTTATACGCATTGATAGGTTTCTTGTAGTTTCTCCAATACTTAAGATTTTATTCCGAAACAAAAAAGAATTCTATTTCACTCTTTTTAAAGGTTCGAAAGTACCTCTTTACTACAAAGTAAAGTTTATTACTCGTGAAACGTTACATCAGGTTATAAAATCAACGAAGACAATTTATTTGACTTAATCATACTGTCTGGCAAAGTAATCCGTCTTTCTGAATGTACAGCTTGTTTCATTTGACGTATTATTTCAATAATTATTTTATTTTTTTCATATTTAACTTTCATTATATTCAAAACTATGTAAACGTTCATATCTCTCACTGATGAAGTGTGCTGAATGGTGTCATTATATTTAAATTCACTTAATGGTTTATACCCACGTCATTAAAGGACATTATAGGAATCGTGCTGATTGCAATTCTTGTAATTTATTAAGTCTCATTGCATCACCATATCATCGCCAGCCTTTAATAATCCACTACTTACATAATTTTATTATTTGAAAAAAATATAGTAAATTTTCGCTCATTTTGACAATATGTTCTCAAGTTAGAATAAAGTTTATGAAATATAATAAAATCTTATTGAGTACAAAACTATACGTGCCAGTAAATAATCGGTAGAATATAGTATCCTTTATCTTTTTAAAGCTCCTAAAGCGCTTCTCTGTATGTGTACATATTTATTTGACATCACTTATACAAATTCTCATTTCTATAAGACCGACCTAAAATGTTGCACTAGTGTTCTAAATAAATGTTGTGTCACCGCTACAGCCGTATTGTTAGAAGTTGTATTTCTGTACTTTCTCCTAATTGCATGCAGTTGCATTATTCAATTAGTTTTGATGACCTCATAACTAAATCATCAACAAAAACATCCATTACATTAAGAACTCGAAAATCTATGCTCAATAAAGTATACATTGGTCACAAGTCACGTAAATTGGATCTCAAATACCTTTTTATGTACAAAAGTTCTTGGGTAATTGTTAGGATTCTCAGAAAACGTTTCAATGTTAAATCGATTAATAGGTAAGGTAGAGAAAAGTTTTTCAATTGAGAAGTTTTATCGATTAGCTCCTCGACGACACTACTGTCATCTAAATGAAAGAGAGGAGAACAGTTCAAATCGCATCCTTTATGCTCGAATGCTCATAGTCATTAAAACTTTTATCTAGCACAGATGCACTGGCTGTGTGAGTTTATTGTTGTCTACCGGGAATGTTCTCGGTAAGCAAAGCATTTGAAATTTCGCTTCAGAGTGTATGCAAACCCTGCAAGTATTACTAGGCTACTTTACCCATAAAATATGTCGGTATAATATCAAACATTATTGCTATCACACATGGTACATACATCATTTCACGTTCTAACCCCAAAATTATTGTAGCATTGAATGAAAAAGTATAAGTAAAATATGACATTGTTTCAAAATATAACATAAAATTTATAAATTAAATCCAAATAACTTCAAGTTGAATTTACCTAACATAGTATGTAGAAAATATATTAAAAAGAATAAATTGAATTGAGACTATATTATACCAGTATTACTTGTAACCTGAATTTAAAATGACACATGAACTGACGTTCTTTTGATGATAACTTCAATTACATAGTAATTTTCAAAAAAAGACACTTGTCATTCTTCGATGCATAAAAGCAAATCATTTGAGGAGGCATTTTCTACTGGCAGAGCACCTATTGAGAGTCGATGACAATGCTGTCTGTCGATGGACGGAACCCTATTGTTATACTCGGAAGCCATTATTGACATTTTCAAAGGGCTATTAAAATATTTTTTCTTTATTGAAAATCGTTTACGAACTTTTTGGCGAAAAGTAATAATTTATCGGTGTACCGCGCCAAAATAATGGTAAATATTCGACAAAAGAATTCCTAACGGATTGTGTTTCAGATAGGGCCCTAACGGCTTAAAATTAAATAATTCATAAAAGTTTATAGTTATTCTTTATTAAGTCTCTTACATCATAAGTAGTAAGAGAATATTGTGTTTAATTTTATCCACAAGTATATCACCTGTGTGTGTGTTCTGTGTGTGTGTTTATATTCATTTACAAATGAGTAAATAATAAGTAACTTAGTGTAATTCAGGAGAAGTATCATTTACTAAAAATGCTTCAGTTTAATAAAAAATGGGAAAAGGAAATACTGATTTAGAATAATAAATATTGTCGTTTAGAGAAATAAACCAAGTGCGTGTCAAGCTACGCATAGATTAGGATTTCGTAGTCATGCGAATTAAAAATCATTTTCAATAGGTAACTGTTATATTTACTGTTATTTATATATTAAAGAATACCAAAGTGACTCCACTTTTTAAAACCATTTGTGTAGACGTGTAGTATTTGTGCTTGTTCTTGCGACTTGGATAAATAAAAACACATGCAAGTTGCGTCCATAAAAGATTTCTGTATTTTTGATAGATAGATAACCACAGACAGATACATAGACCCGGAAGTCTATGGATTTTGTTGGGTTGCCAACAATTTGGACAAATAAATATATTTCGGACATTTTACACACAACGCCATCTAGTCCCCAAACTAAGCAGAGCTTGTGTTATGGGTAACTAGACAACTAACATAAATACGTAAACATACATATTATACATAGAAAACACCGTATAAGTTAAAAGAAGATTTAAATACTTAGCGCATTTTGTGAGTAAATAGATAAAACCACAATTTTACTTACAAACCTCTGTACGAAATTGTACTATGATTTTCACTTAAGCTTCTTACCCGTACCCCTTACATCGTAATTCGTCGTGCCTACGTGGGCACTTACCTAAAATTAGTCACACCGGTCCACAGGTTACGGTCGGCTAGATCCGCTTATAAATATACATTATACAACCTTATACGATCGACCCTACAATTTTACTGAGACTTACTAGTACTGAAATACATTTGGAATCTACTCTATGCTTTTAAAATAGTAATTACTTAGGTGACTCATGCAACCCTCTATCGGCTGTCACAAAGTATAGGGTGAGACAGTTGTAAACAAGCGACCCCCTGGCGATATATGAATGAGGAATACGGCCTTGATGTGGTGTTGTGATGCAAATGACTTAAGTCAAACTCGGTGATGACTGGCCTACATACTGCTGACGTTAGGATTTTGTTACACCGACTCGTATTTGGGTTTTTACACATTAACCCAGACCTCCTTATTAAATTATATTATGATAATATTCATCTTCACCGTACAAGCATAGTTCAATGATTTCTTACAAATTAAAAAAAGCGGCCAAGTGCGAGTCGGACTCGCCCATGAAGGGTTCCGTACCAGCAAGTAACATCATATAAAAGTTCTTGTAGTTGGTTGTAACTTTCATCGATGTTTTTATACTAGTGTATTGATTGGATGAAAGGTAAATTGCGTGTTACGGTTTATGACGTATTAAAAAAAAAACTACTCACTAGATCTCGTTCAAACCAATTTTCTTTGGTAGTTTGCATGGTCATGTACAACATATATATTTTTTAGTTTTAGCACTCTCTTATTTTAGAAGTTACAGGGGGGGGACACACACATTTTTCCACTTTGGAAGTGTCTCTCGCGCAAACTATTCAGTTTAGAAAAAATGATATTAGAAACCTCAACATCATTTTTGAACACCTATCCATAGATACACGTATAGGTTTGATGAAAAAAAAATTTTTGAGTTTCAGTTCCAAGTATGGGGACCCCCAAAATGTATTGTTTTTTTTCTATTTTTATGTAAAAATCTTAATGCGGTTTACAGAATACATCGACTGACCAAATTTCAACAGTATAGCTCTTATAGTTTCGGAAATAATTGGCTGTGACATACGGACAGACAGACAGACAGACAGACTTGACGAATCTATAAGGGTTCCGTTTTTTGCCATTTGGCTACGGAACCCTAAAAATAATAATGAAGGATACAAACAGTAAATATTTTATAAAAAAAGAAGAGATGAACTGACTTGATTTTGAATTCATCTAGTCCAAAATAAATAAATATATACCCCATTGTGACTACTACCAATGTGACTTACGCTATCAAAATTTATTTATTCATGTAAAAAAACGCTATCTAACTTCAAACTATGCGGAGCTTGTACTATGAAAGCTAGAATGACTGATGGAATTCTCGGATACTTTTTTTTTAAATGCATACATAATATTCATAGTAAACATTAAAACTCCGAAACAAATATCTATAGGTCGTACAAACATTTCGTTCGACCCAGAATTTGAACCCCAGACTTTAAAGCACAGCAGTCGCGTATACTATCAATGCGTAACAGAGGCAGTCGACATATTATATAAAAGAAGATTGGCACAGTGGTTTGATTGGATTTAGTAGCCTCCTGGTCAAAAAACTATCCTGTCAACAAAAGTATGTAATTAACATAGTAATTGTCTGTTTACATTTTTAGTATTGTGTATCATCCATCAACAGTCCATTGCTGGACATAGGCCTCTCCTTAGAAAGGAGGTGGATATGGTGTCTCTTCAAAACAAAATTTTAAAATAAATGTAACTCACGGATATCCAAATCCCTCGTCAAAATATTTCATCATCATCAACAGCCTTTAACAGTCCACTGCTGGACATAGACCTCTCCTTTGAAAGGAGGTTTTGGCCTACTATACCACGCTGGCTAGACGGGTTGTTTCAAGTTTTCCTTTCTCTTGGCAGCGATGTTATCTGCTTATTTTGTTCCTTTAGTCGCCTCTTACGACACCCATGGAATGAATAGGGGTGGTGACACTTTGTATTCTTAATCCGTCACCACACGGACCACACGTCAAAATATTTAGTCCGCTGTTATTTGGACTAGATCGCAAATAGATAAGCAACTTTATCTAAAAACTAAAATTAATTCAAAACTATTATAAAAATAGTATTGATAAAAATAGCTGTATTTCTCAATAAGTCCACAGTGTTCAGCTGGGTGGGATAAATATTGAACTTTAAATCGACAACCCTTCGTGTACCGAATGGAGCGAGCAACAATTGACTCGTAATAAGATTATGTGAACTTCGTATACAAATATACATACACAATAAATTATGTTTATTTCTCAGACACTTTAAAAGTTATCTTTGAAACAGCAAGTTTTCTTTATTTTAAAGAAAGGTAAATATACTAATATATTTATATGATGGTAGTTGATAGAAGGACCTTGGTCTTGTATATATAAAATAACTAAATATATATTCTATTCCTTTTATTTGCTACTATTTCAAAAGCAAAACAAGTACGTTCATGTTTTATGGACTAAGTTTTTTCTACATCAAAGATATTTTTGCAGAAGAACACAGCTTTGAGTAAAATCATAAATTTGTATTTATATTCACAGACCGATTTTATTATTAAGTTATTAAGTAGTGTATAGTAGTGAAAGACAGAAAATGCTAAGCTAAATTACGATGTCATATCGGACAGACGGATTAAGTGTCCCGCGTATCGGATTTTTCTAAATAAATATTTTAGTTAGACCCAAATTAACTTACCTTTTTTATATATATATATATATATAATGCTGCCAAAATGACTCTGCTCAGCCTGATGGAAAGCTCAAGCAGAATCCACGAGTGGTGACCACCGTCCTCATTACCAATGTGGACAATGCAACACGGTGACCCACACTATGGCGGCCTAGTCAGATGTTTCTTCACGCCCCGCTTTTACCTTATATTAACAGTCAATTATTTTAAATAATATTAAATATGAAGTAGTAGAGCCGAGCTGATTTCAGCACGAATGGGCCGGCTTGACCGGGGTAGTACTACCCTCACACAGAAGATCATCCTAATAATGACAGCATTCTTGCTGTCATATTTCGTTGGTGAGTGTGAGACCGAAGGCCTGATCATACTTCATCAGGCCACCATGGTATGGGTCAACATGCTGCAATGAGGATGATGACCTCCTAGTCCTGGATTCTACTCATGCTTTCGATCAGGCAGAATAGAGTCACTTTTGTAGGCTTAAAAATAAAAAAATCTAAAAAAAGGCATCTTTACAAAATATATATAAATATTTTTAGTCTAAATACTTACAAATCACCTACACACATCACTGACAAATCACCTACACACATCACTGGATTAAAATATTAAAACATGTTATTGAAATTTAACAGTAAACAATAATCTTTGATATTCTTAATTTTTCAAATGTTTCAATAAAAACAATTTAAAACTCACTGTGCAAGTGGTAATACGTTAAACTTTGTTAAAACAGTTTTAGAAACATTCGTTACAATTAAATACATAATAAGATTTGTAATTCAAAAACGTAGATCAAGTTCAGCAAGACAAGAAAGTTCGTTTTCTACTTAAATATTCCAGGTGTTTTTTTTTACAATTTTGTTTCTTTCGTTTGAAAATGAAAAGAGAACTTTTCCTTGAGCTGAATAAGCGGGACAAAAAAATGTATGAAAATCCATTTCTAACGTATTTTAGCTGGAGAGAAAGTTGTATGAATATTCATTTCTCATGTGTTATCTTATCTATGGCGCGTGCCTGACCAAGGAGTTTTCATATAATTTAAATATGGAATCTCCGTGCCACTGACACCCTTTTGTGAAGAATAAAAACAAAACAAAAGAAGCGCGAAATGCTGGTCAAATTTTAGGCTAAATTGTTTGTGTCTTACATTGTGTCTTACGTTTTGATTTTATTTTAAAAATACTTTAAATGTTCCTCACAGGTGTAGTATAAAGCACTGTATAGCACTAGGACGTATATTTATTGATGAAAGAATATGGAACAAACGAATAGAAAATTCGAACTCCAACATTAATCATTCGATGTGTCATACCGATGTAATAGACAGCCCAACCTCACAATGATTGGATGTAGCTTAGCCTTCCGCAGAGCTAGCGTGTACCTGATGAAGCGGTTCGTACTACGCAACAGCTTTACAGTCCAAACCATTGTTTGTACAACGCCCGTTCCTGTGATCCAGATTAATTCAGATACACTGTTTACATACTGAGGTTTCCTTTAATTAATTGTCAGTTACTTTGGGCGTTAATGATGAGTGTTGAGATGAGTGACCAAAATCGTAACTTTACTGAGTATAAATGGATATTTTTATGTAGTCTATATGAAATTACTACTAAAAAGTACTGCAATTAGCACTATATTTAATAAAATAGAAAATTATTAATTTAAATTTCCCATGGACTTTAATAAACTTTGACACAGCAATGGTTTTATTCAGCCTGGTTGAAGGTGGACAGCACAGAAACATTGATTCGCATGACCGAAGCAAGGGGCAGATACAGATACGGTCGCCGACCTCCGCGATGGAGATGGTACCTAAAGAAGATGAATGGTTTTATGCCATAAAAGCAAACTATCAAAGCAGTCAGAGTCAAACAGATTTCTACGAGGCTGGCTAGTGTCTAGCTGTGCCTTCTTCATGAATGCTATGGAGAATGGAGAATATTAAAAATGATGTATTGATCTATTCCTCAATAAAATAGGTTAAAAACTATAGTTCTAACTTAAGCGAGATGGTTAACTAGGTTATCGGAGCTATAAGCCTCTCTTATAGGTCGTTAAAATGAAGGATCTGGGTACGATATTACCATAATAGCTGCGCTTAATAAACGGATTAATGATGGCAGTATGATTTTAGTTATTAAATAAGAGGACGCTGCCATCAATCTACCGGATAAAGTCTATAATAACTTTTTATTATAGTCATAGATTGTGATTATCAGTTTTATATAAGTATTTTCAATTTTATTACGATATTCCTGTTTAATTAAGATTTCAAATCTTTTGGACTAATGTTTCGGAGCGATTAAAAACAAGTGAAGTTAAAAACATTATTAACAAAATTTTAAAAAGACACAGTCTCTCGTCTGCTTGTATAGCATATCTCATAAGCCATTCGAAATTATTCTTTGTCATTATTGGAAGATATTTATTCTTTATTAATTCCTTCGGCATCATCAAGTACGTATGAAACAATCCTGAAGTTTTTTTGGGTTATAGTAAAATGAATCGATTAGAAAATTTTACACACCTATTAGCGATTTCCTATAATTTCTGTACATACACGGCATATTTTCAATTTTTTAACATTTTCCCTGAAAACCATTGCAGAGTTACTTTACATTTATAAAACTTTATATTTTTTGTTTCTAATTAATTATATTTACATAAAATGAGGGTCTAGTGTCTGATTATTTTACATTCACCTGCTGTCAAAAGGCAAGTGCGATTCGTGAAGAGTTCAATACGCGTCAAAAAGAACACCCAACGCGGTTACTGCCACAGTCCAATTGATTTGAAATAAACTAACACAGGGCTTTTAATAGAAGATCTTTATAGATAACTTGATCAAGATGTTTTTGCTTTAATAAAGTAAATTCGTAACATTAGGTTTTCATGGAAATTCAATGGAATTAATTTTATAAGCTTAGCGTCTATTTTTCATCTTCTTCTTGCCAAGTAAAGTAATCAAGGAAATATGATAGGATACTTGTAATAAGTGAAAACTAATTAATAAGGTAATAATCATTCAATATTAGCTTGTACGTAGATCTTGTTGAGATTAATTACTTTCACGATGTGAATTATTTTTAATTATCTCGACTTACTTTCATTAACAGTCATTAGGAGTTTATTAAAACAGACGCTCGTAACATTTATTGGAATAATGTAATTAACTACATTTCTTCGAAACTTTGTTAGAGTATAAAAAAATGTGTTCAAAATGTTTTGGCAAAAGAAATATATCACATATAATGACAGGTAAGACAATTCTATACATCATAATTTCTAGTACCAGTACCACAGGTAAATTAAATCAATTCTTAATGGTACGATCGTCAATCTAGTTATTACATTGGTTTATTATTACATTATCAAACAGTAATTCGTGTAAGGGCTAGGCCACATAAAATAATTATACTTGAAGTACAGCTATAGGCATCATAATGGGTTCAGTATGAATATGGTGGCAAAAAAATCAACCAGACTTGCATTATCCTTAAGATTTAAGTTTCGAGAGAGCCTCAAATAAAGAGGCAAGAATAAAGTGATAACATTAATAATTAGCAAAGTAAACGAAACTTATACTCATAAAGATCATTTTGGTTCATTAATTAAGTAAAAAACAACGAAACGTTTTATATTTATCTTTTATAAGTAAGTTTGGATATTTCTAGTGAGGTGGTATTTACATATGTGTGAAGCCTACCAAAGTGACTCTACTCTGCCTGATGGAAAAAATGAATAACATTTATTTTATTTATTTATTTCGGACATCTTACACACAACATCATCTAGTCCCAAACTAAGCAGAGCTTGTATTATGGGTACCAAACAACTGATATAAATACATAAACATACTTTTTTTTTTATAAATACATACATATTAAACATGGAAAACACCCAGACTCCTAAACAAATATTTGTGGATCACACAAATATTTAGTCTGACTCGGGAATCGAACCCGAGACCTCTTGATCAGCAGCCGCATACGCTAACCACTACCAACAAGGCAGTCTTGTGAGTAGTAATCACCATTCTCGTTGTGAGTGCAAATAATGCAGAATGGTGATCCACACTATGCTGTACTGAATCATCTTATTAGGCTAACCTAATGAGATGATTCAGTACCATTGAGCATCCGGTCTCACACTCACCAACAATATATGACAGCACCGATACTGTTATTTTACGTTAGTCTTCTGTGTTTAGGCAGTAGTGTTGCGGTCAAGCCGGCCCATTCATGTTGAAATCAGCGTGGCTCACCTTGAAAGTAAGAGGCGTATATTGTATTTTTCTCCAATAGTACTACTAATAGTCACTCTTATTCTTACAAATCCGAAACATGCTCTTTATCATAAATAAAATCATGACGCTAACTACTTAATACTTGGAAGCCAACTCCTTAGCCTCAATAAATACAACGCCTACATATTTATTGCCTCATTAGATGCTTCTAAAAGACAGGGGTTATTCCCAAGACGAATGAGAAACCCGATTTAAGGTCTAGCTCCAATCATACTGGGGACTAATACTGACAACATAGGCCTTGTGAACACCATACATCTCTTTTATTCCTTGGAGAGTTTCTCACTTAATACTTTGGACCGTGAGCAAAAGAGAAACAACTTCCCAATCTGTTTTTTTTTCGTGTAGTGTAGTAAAACGTTGACCTACCCAATCTTATTTCAAACATTTAATTTAGTAAATACATATCGATTTATCGCCGCCAACTAGTTTAATAAGCCGTTTAATCAACAGCCTAACAACAACTGAGACGCCTATTCATATACATAAAAACACTAACATAACATAAAAGCCAAAGTTTAGTCTGTGTAGTGGTAGGAATGGATTGCGTAACACTGTTTAGTACAAAGATGTATATATATTATTTATATACTAAAAACTAACCTAACCTAAAACTAGATTTTAGTCTGAGTAGTGATAGTAATTGATGAAGCTAGGCTGTTGGTTGAACGATTATACTCTGTCCATTCCTTTAATATCTTTTTGACAGTTCAACAAATTTCAAAATTAGTGACGCCCTCACACGTCACCGATTCGATTTGAAATCAATATAAATCGATATAATATTATTTAAGTCAGTATTGTAAATAAATAAAATGTGCACTATTATGGTATATAATTGGCCTAGAACAAAGAAAACTTCCTAACACAGTCACTTGAAGGTCAGTTTAGTAAGTATTACGTGATTTTTCAAATGTATTTTCTCATAACTCTCTATATAAACGTTATTAAATACGCGTTTCAAAGTTAAATTTTACTAACACGTGCATAGTTACATTTTAGGTCAGTGGTCCAAAATAAATGCACAGAGTTATTGTTCCTTATTCTAAGTTTGAACTAAAATTTCAAAATCAATCTTGAAGTCATACTATTTTAATTTTCTTTTTATTTTATTAAATTTACAGAAACAATACTTACATGAAGTCAAACTATTTTGATCATAATAATATGATAGATTATTTCAATCGTTTAATCGATTTATCATATTTCAAGAACTGTTTTATATGTTGTTTTTAGCTATGCACACCCGCCACTTCCCTACCCGTCTATAAAGTATGACATTACTGTAGTACATTATTACGAAAAAAAATATCGGTAATTTATAGGCGTGACCTGTCAAAAAGACAATAAACGATTGGACAAGGTATAATTAGGCTAGTTGCCTGCGACAAATACGTAACAACTAAGTGATGATGACGTTTGAAGTTGTATATCCATCTATATAGATTCGACATATACCTCTTTTTAGAAGGGAGTTTTTTTAGAAGTTTTCCGGGTAATCTCGGTTTCCTTTTGAATCGCCGTTTCGTTGAAATATTTTCGTATAAATAAGTACAGAAATAAAGTATTGTCCGGTTAGAGCATTCAAAAGAATTCCACAAAATTTTTTGCTACAAAGATAACTTTGTTAAAAAATGGTTTTAATCTCTAACAAAATATATCAAAAAAATGTGTTGAATATTTTTGACGCGGTTACTGTATAGCTGAGGTCGTTAACCATTCGAAATATTTCGTGGAATTTATTAAAAAATAACATTTCCTTCATACATTCTGTCACTGAAAAGGTTCTAAATTCATATTTATAGAGTCATATCAAGAGCAAATAGGATTCGTGAATTAGATTTATCAAATAAGAATTATTAGTAATTTTGGTCATAAATTTTTACTTTGTCTCTTATTCAGTTAACTGTGTTCAGATAAAACGTAGTTTACCGTGATAAGAGACAACTATCACAACGAAAAAGCAATGCTAGTTTTTCTTATAAGAATATTGATGATAAAAAATTAAATTGCAATACTATTACTACATACTACTATAACGTAGGGGTTTCGAGTGCGTCGAAAAATATCTGACACGGTCGAACCTACGTACTACCACTGCCAGAAGACCAGAGCCCAGTCCCTAATGGGCTCTGGTCACAGATAGTCGGCAACCATCCGCTGCCAGGTACTTTCTTCATTGTTCCAAGAAAGTTTAACCACTTTAACGCAAACAAATCCGTTCTAAAAAGCTTGTAATAAGTACATACACGAAGCTACAGACATTTTAAATGGTAACTCATTAAGTGAAATGTATTATATTGTTTACAATCGTAAAGTCAAATAAAGTCTAGTTCGGTTGGGTGTACACATCTATTGGATTAGGACTTTCGTGTGTTCTATGCTAATCAAACATGGCTGGGCCTGTAAGTTAAACATGCGATTGATTAATCTAAAGTTCATCGCAATTGCCATGTTAGGTATTTTAACCCGACCATGGCGAAGTAAAAATTAATAATAATAGATTTGGCAGTTTTTGCATGTTTGTGTGTTTCACTATAGCGCCTAAACTACGGAAGCGATAAGACGAATAACGTATCATTAAATTCGCACTAAAGGCCAAGGTTACATTGGCTACTTTATTTTATGAGTTTTTACTAGGTCGAGATATAGTTTTTTTAACTTTCTTTTCTGTGCAATAGTTTTGCTTTAGACTTACAGAATATGAGTTAACTTGGCTTAAACGAACAAACGTGACATTCCATATTTTTAAAGTACATTTATCATATAATGCTAAAAAGTTTTGTTGCAAAGTTACTACACCGGATATCCTGAACAAGAAACGTGGAACCCTTATGGTATTACAAACTTTGCGTGCTTGTTATCTTAACTATTTTATCATTACCGTCATCAGCCTATCGTCGTAAACTGTAGCACAAAACCCTCTCCCAAGGAACGTCAATCACTCCATTCTTGGGCAGTCTTTATTCATCTCATGCCAATCACTTTCTTGAAAACATCCCTCCATCAAACCGCTGAATACCGTAGCAATGAATTGTTTAAATACATAAAATATTTCTCAATGTATAAACACTAAAGTATTGACTAAAAAGCATTGAACCTTCACCTTTTACAGAATCAACATCTGTACTATAACGTTACATTTCCTCTCGCTTCAACTAGTCGTATAATTGCGAAACCTTTACCAGTAACTTTCACTTACATTAATGTTTCTGTACACGTAGTCACGTAGTACATATTTCTTCTTAATTCGTATCCGTTGGTAGCCAAGAGCCATTGTGAATGTATTCCGCTTGTTCTACGTAAAAACAAGGTGTTTACTTTGTATCTTTGCTTTGTATACGATTGAAATAAAATATTGAATTTATAGTTTTATTTTTAGGTAACTGCTGAATACAAGTAATCCATCCTGAATATAGCAATATAAAAAAGCGGCCAAGTGCGAGTTGGACTCGCCCATGAAGGGTTCTATGGAAGCAAGTACTGCAGCATGCTCATTTCATAATATTTATTAATTAGTTTTAAACCTTCTGACAGAGCAGACACAAGAGTAGAGAAAGTTTCCATTGTGTGAAACCCTAAATTTCTGAAAGTGTAAGCCGTGTTTAAGACTTGATCAGTCGGCAAAGTCTATTAGGCACAATAATAGCAATACCTACAGAAATAAAGGTACAATCAGCGATAAGCCCAAACTTCTGTAATAGCTGTCTACTAGCGCTAAACTTTAGTAATACGCTTAATCTATTTTAGTAGTATCTTAGTTTTAGCAAACCTATTTGTTTCTGTCTAATAGTGATTTAGGCTACTAAAAACTCACTAGAGATAGTCATGATAGCTATATTTCTCTTGATAGCTAAAAAATGGAAAATTATATATAATTTTGTGAATTTTCCATCTTTATACTCGTAATACACGAATACCTAATTTCTAAACATCACATTATACTCGTAGTGATAAAACTTTATTTATAAGCTTACTTCTTTTGTTTCCGATGACATAGATATAATGTGATTCATGTGTAAACCGGAAAAAACTAGACCTCGGGAAACCTACTCCTTGTGCTGATTGGGCTTAGTAACAGGATCAATTTTATACTACCAGTAAGCTCTGAGTCAGGATAGATCTTGCTAAACAATATCCTGTTTTCCGCTACTGTTACTTAATAGCCGTCGATTGCAAGTAAAACCATTAAAGTTGGAATTTGAAATAAGACGTCAAGGTATGTTTTCATTTTAAAGTCAAATACAACTTCTAGTAATATCATTTTTTCTTTCTCTTACATAGACAATAACAAGCAATCAGTACCATGACATGTTAAATCATACTAAATTAAAACCACTGCAATTCTGATAAAGAATGTTGTTCAATCACCTAAAATATGTGATGACATTGCAAAAACTAAGAATGAAATAACGGACCAATACGTGCATAAAAGTGCCGATATAGATTTTCACCCATGACTGTGTCCGAATTCATTGATAAAAAGCCGTCCAACATGTATTTCATGCTTGAAAAATGCAAGGTTATACCATTTCCTGACACTGTACAAATAGCTTTGGGCGAATGAGATGATTCGCAGAAAGTCATAAGGTGTTCTTTTTGTTTCGGCGGTAAAATGAAGTCTTAAGAAAAAAATATTCTAATTTAACTGAGATAGTGGTGGCTCGACCCTCGTCGTTACAAAACTTTTCGTCGTTACAAAAGAATAAACCATTGTTTGCAATACTCTGCATCAGGACGTGCGTATAGCCTTCCCGAGGCAATGAAGATGCTTCCTTTTACGTGAACATAAGTTAACGTCTTTTAATCTTAGTACTGCTGTTTGTAACAGCTTGCCTTCTTATTTATTCTCAAAAGACTGCAACATACACTTTTCACATATTTTATTCCAAGTGTACTTTTGAAATACTGCAAAACTTTATTAACTCAATTCTTTTTGAATATGTAACACTTCATTAATTTTCCATACGTTGAAACATGACGAATTGTTAAACTAGATCGTTGGAGTTAAATATGTATGCAGTATTGTCAGTGGATTCGCAAATATTTATTTAAATCTGATTTATTACGTTCCTGTATTATCTCTGATCAATATATTATTAACACTATCATTACATTTTAATAACTACAATTATTCAATAGATATGGAAACAAAAATTAATTTAAAGAAAATTTAAATAATAGTTTGAAATTACGTACAATGTACTTAATATGTACAGTTTTCTCACACATAAAATTTCAATATGTAGTATTATTTCGGACATCTAACACACAACGCCATCTAGTCGCAGACTAAAGAGAATGAATTTAGTTAAATTGATCACAGGCCAGTCAATTTTAACACTGTTACTGTTCCAATTGAGACTGTAAACTCTACACTAAAGCCGAAATACGTCCATTACTGTAACCACAAGGCTTTCCACAATAACTGGTTCTGATTATTTTAACCGAAGTAATTGAAAAATACACAAGTATTGCTTTTTAAAGTAAATTTAGTCATTTATATATATATATAAATTTAGATGTAAATACATTATAATAATAAATAAAAAACTCATAGCCTGTTGTCAAACTTAAGTTGTTCTGGGTGATTAGAAAGAATCACCGAGGGTATGCAATGACGGTGCGGTCATTACCAAGATGGGTGACCGTTTGTGGAATGATATGTTTAGAGCGTTACCGTGACTCGGAGGACACGTTAAGCAGTCGGGCCCCAACTTGTCTAGCCAGTCCTCAACCCGCACTCTAAGTTTCAGTCTCAGTGTGGGGACGTTTAGCCTAAACCCTCTCCTGAGACGAGCCAAGCTCTGCAGTAGGACATTGTGGGTTGCTGATGAATTGAAACCCAACAATTCTATGTGTCTTAAAGAAAACTCGAACAAGAACAAAATTTTCTGTTTAAATATACTTATGTATGAATATAACGTGTATTATTTGAACATCGGCTAAGAGAAATGGGTTACTTAACCTTACCGAAGGCTAGTAACCCTTTATTATCCCCTGAGGGAAAAGCCTGAGTGATACGTATATTCTGCAACCATTAAGAGCCCTTGCTATTCCATCATTATTATCTATTCAATAAAGTCACTGTGGCTGTCGTATTCTCGTAACCGTAATTTATTACGAAACCAGTGTTCAAGTTTCTTTTAATCGGGGAACAGAAACTTAAGAAAACCTTTTATTTTTATGTTGTATTTTTATCATCCTTTGATAATCCATTGCAAGACATAAAGATTTCCTTAGTTTTTTTTTATGATCACGACGCTATCCAGACAGGTTGATATATAATTAGTTTTGAGTTTTCCTTTCCTTAGCGTTAATGTTGTCCTGTGTAGCACTTAGATAATTTACCTAATTATAGTCTCTAATTATCGTTGTTCTTACTAATTTATCTTTTAAGATTTATTGGTGCACAATCCAATTTAATCAATTGAGTTGGGGTTTTAATCCTTATAATAAGTTAACGATTAAAACTCAAATTGCCCCAAAGAAAATATACGTGTAAAATCACTTTTCATAAGATTCGTGGCTCATCTTCACTTGATAGCTGTATTAAATCGAAATTATCTGCATAAAACGGCCTCATAATATCGTACTTTTAAATATCAGTAAAGTGTGAGGATCTCATTTCTATGTATCATCAATCATACTTTCAAATCATTGGGAGCGAGAGATAAGCGGACATTTTTGAATAAGAACATTTTTGAATGGCGAAGATATAGGGCGACTCTTTAGACACTGCGATTAAGATAAGATGGAGTAAAACGTTTTTATTATGTTTTTAAACAAAAGAGATTAGAGTTAAAGAGTATAATAATGAATAAAAAATGGAAGTAAGCGGCTTTAAGAAAATATATTTTAAAAATTATAGGCGCTTCACGATCGTATTCTTAGCTCATTTGTCTTTTATATGGCCGTTACTGTAATGTTTCCCAAGAGAGGCATACTTCTCAGATGATATTAATAACGACGGAAACGAACGCTCCCATTTCCCTGCAGAATTTTTACTATAGGCATGTAATCCTTCTGTGTTTGTGTGTTTATGTCATCTCTTTATGTCAAACACCTAATTACCTTTATCATATTTTGGTAAAATTACATAATAACATGTAATTATAGCATGATATCAGTTGTGTTCCATAGCGCAACATCGTGTTATTATTTTGATTATGTATCTGAAAATTACGTTAATTAAATAAAGCTTATTATAAACTACAAATGACAGTAATTAATAATTTTTTACATACTATTTTATAGATGAACAAAATCGGTTTCGCTTGGATGATAAACAATCGCGTATTTATTTTTATAACGGTGGAAGTAATAGATAAAATACATGTATTTTCCCAGCAGAAGGACATTCTCTGCTACGTATGAATCACTAAATGTTACAAATATGTATAGAATCATAACAATATATTTTTTAAACCCTGATTTCCTAATCAAGTTACAGGGCGGGGGGGACACATTTTTGCACTTTGTAAGTGTCTCCCGCGCAAACTATTCAGTTTAGAAACCTCAACATCATTTTTGAAGACCTATCCATATATACACGTATGGGTTTTATAAAAAAAAAAAAATGAGTTTCAGTTCCAAGTATGGGGACCCCCAAAACGTGTTGTTTTTTTCTATTTTTATGTGAAAATCTTAATGCGGTTCACAGATTACATCTACTTACCAAGTTTCAACAGTATAGTTCTTATGGTTTCGGTAAAAAGTGGCTGTGACATACGAACGGACAGAGAGACAGACATGACGAATCTATAAGGGTTCCGTTTTTTGCCATTTGGCTACGGAACCCTAAAAACAAGTAGTCTTGGGTGATTGGAAACAATCACCGAGGGTAAGCAACGGAGGCTCGGTCAGTACCGTTTGTGGCATGATATGTTATGAGCGTTTCCATGAATCGGAGGTCACGTTAAGCGGTCGGTCCCGGTTGTTATCAAAAGATAGCAGTCGTGAAGCTTAGTTGAAGGTCTTCGGGTGGCTTAAAAACATTCAACCGCAAGATTACGTAGCCACAACGTGTCTTGCAAGTCCCCAACCCGCACTCGGACAGCGTGAGGACGTATGGCCTTACCCCTCTTATTTATAATAGGAGACTGGAGCCCAGTAGAAGGACATTATGGGTTGTTGATGACGATGATAATGACGGTTAAAAGTTTTAGAAACTGCAACTACTAATATTTCTTCACTTGAAATTTCGCTATCGTTTTAAATTCATTGAAGCTATTTTTAAGAATTTGCACACAATAGGTTTCATTTATTCTTTAATGTAGAGCTGCCAGGAAAGCATGAGTAGAACTAAGGGTGTTGATGACCATCTTTATTAAAAAAATATATAATTCAATGACGTTTGAATACGAAACGACATTTTAATGAATTAAAAGTTGCCCAAAAATGTAATAGGAGTGTTAATAATAAATGAAAATACGACCCCAAAATACTTTTTACTTTAGTTCACAGCAAGTTTAGTTTGGACAAAAGTGTACCTCGGTTGAAGCGTGAACACCTAAAACTGTGTTTTATTAGGAATCATGTACATTTGATAATTTAAATTTACTTCAAAACTCAATTAAGACGCTTTCCTTTATTATAATTAAACCTAAACTTAGACTTAATGATAGATTTACAGCCGAAAGGGAAATGCGTTCTAATGTTAAGTCGTTAGCAAGATACAATTTACATTCACGCTTGTTTCCTGACGTATTTATTAGTCTTTACCATCTTTCTATAAGAAGTTTGCTCTTAAAGTTAAGTGTTAAATTAAAAAAAAAACATTGAAAACTCTTGAATGCAGGGATGGCGTAGTGATTTCACGTCGTCGACTTCTACTGCGCCGAGTGCTGTCGGCTCTAACCCCACTAAAGACATTTTATGTGATCCACAAAATATCTTTCTATGACTAGGCGTCATATGTGGCCATTTCATGTATAATTGAAATGTAAATATACCTACATTCCTAGTGCAGCAGCAGTCTTTTTAAAAGGAAAGAACGAAATAACTGTATAGAATAGTGGTAAATTTCCTGCAATATTCAGTTATATAATTGGCGGCATCAAATTTAGAGCTTTATAATGAATAAACGAGAAAGAGGTATTAAGAAAGCAAATGGCAGCAAATTTTACACCAGCATTAATTTGACGACTTTGACAAATCTTGCCATTAGAGCAGCTATTGTAGTTCTATAAATTTAATATCTAACTACAGATGAAACAGATTTCTTTTTTATTAGTAGGTATATTTGTTTTTTAGGTTAATTTAAATAATAAACAAAAAATATCTGCTGTATGAATTAAATTCTAAATACAAATGTGTCCGGTGGTAGTGGTAAACAATGTATAGGTTGTTTCAAAAAGAGTTTAAATTTGAGTAATGCTAAACGTAGCCAAAAAATGACAGACTAGGTGTTTTTGATATTATGTTACTAGAGAACATGTATATATGTTGATAGAGAACATGCTTCTGTAGTAGTTTCAAAGTAATGTCAGTAAATTTTTTTCCGCGATAAATAATGCCGAATTCATCTAGGAACTCTCCCTTACATAATAATAAACTTTTACATTATATTCAATAGAATGGAATCCATTGTAAACCATACTCAAATTTTATAGCACCTTTTGAAACGTTGAACCTGTATTTATGTTGTCGCACATCAATTTATTTAACTGGAATCATTTAACTGATTTACGACTGTAGTGACAATATAACCAGATAAATCAGTTTCAGAATTTTCATCCTCCAGAAAAGCTATGTGTATGTGCTTGATGTAAACATAACCCAGCTTAATCTTTGCAAAAACCTTTATAACCATTTGTATTCCAAATTAACTTCATCAATAAAATATACTGTATCGTAGACCAGTTCCCTCAAATAAGATGCCAATCTTTCGACAATCACCTCTATTATCTTATATTATGGGCTAGTACTTTGTATTGAACACATGAATAATTAGCGTTGAGATAATGTATTTCCGTATATTTATTAGTTTTCCATGATTTTTTGTGTGTATAGTGTGAACCTGAGTAGAGCACTTTATGCATTGCTAAAAGGTCGATTTCAGGCGTCGATACGTACATAATTTTCTATGACTCATATTTTAACGGATTAAGAATACAAAGTGTCAAAACCCCTATTCATCCCGCGGGTATCGTAAAAGGCGACTAAGGGATAAACTACGCAAGACAACATCGATGCAAAGAGAAGGAAAACTTGAAACCAACCCTTTACAAACCCGTCTAGCCAGCGTGGTATAGTAGGCCAATACCTCCTTTCTAAGGAGAGGCCTATGTCCAGCAGTGGACTGTTGGAGGCTGTTGATGATGATGATATTTTTTTAAGTATTACGGATGATCGATCAGTAGATTTACAGACACAACAAAGTACTTACCTACTTACTGACTTCTTAACAGCTTGACTAAAATAGGTGGTTTAATGTTTGCGTAACTAACGCTAGTTAAGCACGCCTCTAGCCCACAATCTATGTACGTTTAAGTACTCAAGTCTTTATTGTAAATGGTGGTATATTCGTCATAAAATAAAGTTATTGCCGCTTCTCGTTCGCTGTAACGTTTTTTATACAAGTTCTCTCTCGTTAATCTTTGTTACGAATATCCTCTTGTTTGCTTTGTAACATCTGTTTCGGTAATAATTTACAAGGACGGTGACATTAATATTTTTCTGATTGAAAACTGAATTGCGATTTTATTTCATTTTTTACAAAACTACACATGCTGTACTGAATTTTAAATTTGTTGATATTATTTTTTATTTTATACGTTTTATACGTTTTTTGCCATACGTTGTTCGTTTGTTTAGTGTTATTATTTTCTCATTGTGCTTGCTGTGATCTACTTGGTGAATATAAAATAGTACATCAACGTAATACCTTTTTAATTATTGGAAATTACTTTGTATATCGTTTAATGATCACGCCTCACGACTTTTCTATAAGATGATAATGAATAAAATTTGTATCCATACTAATATAATAGGTTCGAAAGTTAATCTGTCTTTCTATTACTTTTTCACGGCTATAGCACTTAATTGATTTGGATGAATTCCTGTATAGAGATAGATTTGATCTAAAACGTATCTAGTTTTTGCACAGAACCAACATAAACGCGAGTGGAGCCTCGTAAAGCAGCTAGTCATATTATCAGTTAACGTAAAAATAATCACACTTAACATCAAACTATCTGGAATATACCACATAAAAATCGATATTGTTAAAAAAATTGTTGCAATAAACATTTGTGCAAACTCGCGAAAACGGTTCCTTCATACAGACAATTTGAATAATTCTAAACGAATAAACGTAGAAACAATTTAACAACAGGTACAACTTTCACTACAAACACACAACTAACCTTATATCATTTAATTACACCTACGAACACAATAACGCGTTCAACCCTTAATAGCCGTCAATTAATTACCCGTACTTTGTACAGAGGAAACGCAATGTTGCGGTTTTTGAGGCAATTCATGTACATTGACGTTATATTATCAGATTACATAAATTTTGGACAAACAGCCAGTTTCGCTAGCGCAGCTGCACGAATTCAACTAATTTCATCTCGACATGACAAGGGTATTAGTTGGGTCGGGACCCTTTTTATAACTCAGGTTACTCTAGCAAAACCTGTCTTTGAAACATGTCCGGATAATTGTCGCTAAATTTAACATGAAACAAAGATGTAAAGCTTTGTAAATTTGATTATTGTTTTATTCATTCAACGATTATAATATTTTTAAATGTCCTCTTTATTTTCGAGTGTATTTATTTAAATTTGTAATAAGAGTTCAGCAGAACTACGTGTTTTGTTTCCAAATCCGTTTATTTAATAGAATGTGTCACATATCAGAGTTGGTATTACGATATACTTCAGAATTCACCTTATACTAGACTTTGACCGTTATATGCATCCAAGCATATAACGGTCAAACGAATACGTCACACCAGCTTTTTCAATCTGTTGTAGTCTTATGCCAATTTCCTTACATGAGACTTAGTATAACTTGTTCTAACTCTTTTGGACTATTTCCTTCTTTAGGTTTTAACTTTTGTGGCAGACAGCTGGGCTGACACTGAACTGAATTCTAGGGACAACCGGGACCGACTGATAAACGTGACCTCCGAATCACGGAAACGCTCATAACATCTCTTGCCACAATTGGTCACCCATCTAAGTACTGACCGCACCATCGTTGTTTACCCTCGGTGATTGTTTCCAGTCACCTAAGGCCACTTAGCTATAGCGTTTCATAAAATATACGGTACTGCTTTTCCTGCAATGCATTAAATAATTTAACCCCATGGCAATCGCATGACAATAGATATTTTGTATATATTTTGTAAACGTTTCATTTTATTCAAGATTATAATTTAAAGTTTTATGATAATTAGTTGGAATTATTTAAGGATAACTGTTAAATTCGTTTAAATTTATGATTTCGATTGAAAAGCGATCGTGATCATGGTTAGCTAAAGTTCACTTGAGTAACATAAGATTTACTGTTTACTACGAAAATTAGCAAGATTAAACCACTTATCACAACGATTATAATTAAACGATTTCTAATAAATGACCTTGGATTATCGTGAAAAAGATTTCCAAAAATCAAACAACAATATTTAAAATTTTCATATTTTAGGATTAAGATGAATGACTGGTAATCGATTATATTTCATGTGCATCATTACATGTAACACAATTAGTCTATTCTGTAAAATTTGTAATCGTTTTAAAATTTTAAACGATGACTTGTTGTCATCGTTTAAAATTTTAAAACGATTACAAATTAATATATACTTATATAATATAGAAAACAAATTACATTTTGTATGTTACTAAAATAAATGTTTGTAATTCTATACTCTCAAACAGTATTAACTCTTTTAGTAAGCATTAATACTGTACTAAAAATGTAATTGAACTCGACACAAAGCTAAGGCTTGACAACTGTCATCGTCCAACCTCGCTTGCTTCGGATTTAAATAGACGCTTCTAAATTATGCAATAATTTGTCTCAAATTAAAGGCTTGTAAGTATTCTTGAGTAGTATTCGAGCCCGACAAGATTTAAGAGCGTCGTCGCAGAACTGAAAGAGATAAGAGTAGATCGCGCTAAGCTGGTGAATTATCGCCGTTTCTTTGTGCGACACCGGCTCGACTTCGTCTGTTGGAATGGAGAATAACTTAGACGTGTATACGCCCGAATATATTTAAATTCGCAGCATACCTCACTTGAGTTCATGCGACTGAACTTAGTAAGATATCATTAACTCGACAATAGTAGTAATGAAATGTTCTTCGTGAACCATTTGGTGGGCCTGAGAGATATTATTACGAAGTTTATAACAATTTAAGGGTTAAATAAAAGGCTTAAATAAATCTTTACGCAGTATATGCATATGGCAGAATTAATTATAAATGGTAATGTAGTCTTGCTATAAGCAGTAAAGGACAACATTAGGTGTTTTCGTAGTGAGGATAATTAACTTCTCGTTTACGGTTAGTAGATATTAGTGAAGATGTTCGTGACAAATACGCGTCATCCTCATAAGAAATTCACCCTTGTCGGTGGCATTCGGCGGGCCCTCGTGAATTAAAACATAGAAAGCCAAGTTTTTGCGTCGAGATTAACTGCGTATTACAAGCCGAAAGTATGCCAATGAGCCGGTGTTCTGAAAGTTCTTAATTACTTACGAAGGGTTTTTTGTTGCGACCGCCTTTTCAAGATAGACATGAATTGTTTTCACATTTCAAACCAGAAGAACGACAGCAGAAGTTTGCATAGTTAACGTTCGTCGCAAAAACTTCAAGATGAAAGTTTCTTGAGATGATTTCACAGGAGAATGATATTGTCGTCTCGTTGGAACTTCTATAATCTTGATTGATCTATATTTATATCGTAAGTTGTTGTGTTATGTGTTCTATAACGTCGATAAATGAATGAGTATAAAAATATTTTTATCTTGTTTTTATTTTAGTACGTGCAAAGAGATGACACAATGTTAAATATAAAGAAGGACACTTTGTTAATGGTTTACTAATCATAGAACTTCTTATAAAATAAGAAGCTTACTACTCCTTTGATCCGACCAAATGTACTCGTAGTGCTCGAAAAGGTCAAGTAGTTTCACTTTGATTTTCAATATTTGTAGAACTACTTGAATTACAGAATTATGTTAATCTTTGGTAAACAAATGAACTTTAAGTACAAATTGCATATTTATCACTATATTCCGCCTACAACTTCGCCCGCCTTTAGGTGGCTAAAGTCGGCTATCGCGATAAAAAGTAGCCTATTTCGTTGGCCTTTGGTTCAGCAGATTTTTTTTAGACCGGACGTTGCCCAATTAGAGAATAAAAAATTTGAGATGGTGCCCGCAACAGTGCGGGCAGGCGCTGGGAGGAGACCAGAAGGAAATCCCCTCCCTGGACTCCTTCAAATATACAGGCGCAGAGAGGGTCACACCGTGTGGTTGGTTCACCAGTTTTGGCGCTAAAGCGCCATAGACAGACAGACAGAGTTATTTACGCATTTATAATATTAGTAACAAATTTTTGTTACCGCCGGAAGAACTGGAAAGCAGAAAATTACAAACTATTATCACTTTGCCTTAATAACTAAATTCTTAGACTAATATAAGCATACCTAACTAATTTTGAGTCACTTCAAAATAGTTTATTATTTTCTGCTTTCAATTTTTTGCTTAAAAGTTTTACTAATATCCAGTTTCACGAGAATCAAACTCACACTCCTCCTTCGTGTAGTCAAGGCTCAATCACTTTATCTAATACCACGGTCAAATACACTATTCTATGCATTGAACATTTTCTCATTCACTTTAATTCAAACAATTATATCCATAGATGTGGACAGCACAGGACTAGGTGTTATGAAGAGTTTTGGGGGAGGCTTTTGTTGAGCAGTGGACTTATTTCGACTGAGGTGATGACGATGAATTATATCAATTAGTTTACTCTTCCTTTAAAATAAAGACGAATATAAACAAAAATAAAATATATCCGTTTCCATAAATAACTGCATTGACACTAAAAATAGAACATGGTTAAAACGCATACCACGAACCGCTATCTTTACTGAGCCCTCGGCTTATCAAAGGGACATTCAGTGAAATAAAATGTCTTAAAAAGTGGTCATCGTTCTCCTTATCAGAATCTTAGCTTCAAAAAGGAATATCTAAAAAGAAAGAAAGGGTTTAAGATTTAGTTGCGGCTAGACTGGTTTTCTTGCTATCTTTTTATATGCCGATAAATAGCATTTAACAATAACGTAAATTGACAATAAAAAATCGGCCAAGTGCGTGTCAGGCCACGCACAGGAAAGGGTTCCTCAGACACCCATAATGGTACGTGGATTAGAAATCGTATCCAACGGATTTGTTATGTTTACGTTTTAATGCGTTAATTTTGTATGACGTTTTCCAAGTGAGCACATTGTACAAGTTAAGCCTCTATAACTCCTGAACTAAAAAAGTCATCTAACCCGTTATAATTTTCTTTTAAAGTTCATTATATGGACCACTATCACGAATTTTTTTAGATTTTTTGAGCCAGCCGTTTAGCTTTTAGAGGGGGGGGGACGCCCTGTTTTTACAAAAAAGTGGCCTTTAAAGTAGAATTTCTCGCAAACGGATACCTAAATCAAAAAATCGTCTTAGAAACCTCATATTGTTTTTAAAAGACCTATCTCATGATACCCCACATGATGGGGTAGCCGCGAGAAAAAAAAAACATCCCCACTTTACGTATAGGGGAGGTACCCCAAATAAAAATAATTTTCATAATTTTATTGTAGCACTTTGTCGACGTAATTAAAATACATATTCATGCAAAGTTTCATGTTTCTAGCACTTACCGTTTGGACGGTAAGTCGAGGACGGACGGACGGACGGACGGACGGACGGACGGACATGACGAATCTATAAGGGTTCGAAGTCATAAACTTTGGAACCCTAAAAATGTAATAACTAAAGCCATACTACGACAAAAAACGACGCTGAAAAAGTATGAAACAAGATTTAAACAACATAGTACTCGTTGGTCTAGTGGTTAGCGTATGCGACTGCTAATCAAGAGGTCTCGGGTTCCAATTCCGGGTCGGGCCAAAAAAAAAGTGTTTTTGGGATTTTCTTAGGAAATTCCTAATAGCTGCCCGGAGTTTGGAAGTTTGGCGGTGATTCACGCCCGCGCCTCGGAGAGCACGTAAAGCCGTCGGTCCCGGTTGTCATGAACATCTATGGCAATCGTTATTGAGAAGTCAGTGCCCTCAAATATACTGACAACTAGTTCAATATTCGAATTTCAGTTCTCCCTTAAGGTTGCGGAGGTCCGATGCCAGTCGCTCCGTGGAAAAACTGAAAATCAGGTAAAACCGGTTTAACTAGTAACCGACCCCAAATAAACTTGGGAATAATGGCTAGGAAGATGAGTACTCGTACACAACTTTCAGTGTACAGATATACACATATTCAAGTTTGAAAAACCGAAATCACACGTGACAAAGAAACGTACCATAACACACCATCACATTATAAACGCGTGACTACAGCTTTTCAACCGATACCTTATGAGGTATCGATTCTAATGAGTAGTTGAGGAGCTTTGAGGTAACAGACGAACATACATACAAAGCCTGTCAATATCATAATCCTCCTCTGGTTTTGCCGTAGTCGGGTAAAAAATAGCATTTGCTCTAACATACAATGCTCAGTATTAAATAAATCTACAAAATAAAGGGTTTTTTTATTGGTTTCAAAGACCAATGTAACCAAATTAAACCTTAAATAAATAAATTCTCTACACAACATCATGTCTATAAAGCTTGTAAGATTAAAATGGCTGAATAATAGATACATTAAATAATCAACAACTGTAGTGTTTCGAATCCGTGCTCAATGAACAAATCTCGGAATTAGGTGGATCAAAGCTTTATTAACTACGAGTATGAAGCACCCACCATTCCCTATTGTTTAAAAGAGGTATACTATCTATGAATTACATTTTATAAATGTTATTTTTTTAATTTAAATATAAAACTTTGATGATGAACAACAGTTTTTATTGCCATGTTCTTTTCTCCGGCTCTACCTATTGTTTGCGAACATGGCATAAATGTACATGTAGAATCTTGACCTGTCACAAGAGATGTATTGCATCCTAAGTGAATAAAGAATTTTGAATTGAATTGAATTGAATTGAACAATTTTTGTCTATTTATATGTCATTTTTTTCAATTTTTATAACAATTGCTGTATCGTTTTGACAAAGAAAGAAGAAAAGGTTCATCTACCTAATATAATTATTACCTTATTATTTTTAAGGTTCTGGACACAAATAGTTAGTGTACGCTGTTCGTCCGTCTGTCTATTTGTCACCAGGCTGCATCTCATAAGCCGTGATAACTAGAAATTTTCTAGCTAGAAATAACAACAAATACTAAAACACAGAATAAAAAAATATTAAGGTTAATCCCATACAACAAGCGTTTTTGTTCATTTTTGCGTATTGATAACGGCAACAAGTAGATTGAAATGTATACATAAATTATTTGAAATCCGTATTTTGTGTAAAATAACATTTTCATTCTAAATTGTTTTGTCATAAATTATTGATAGGTATTTGTGGGTAAATTCATCCTCAGTCTTCGCACAATCCTCATATAATATTCATGATAATCGGATCAAATCAACATCAACATGTTGTGCACTTAAATCCTTACTGATACTGATTCAAGGTGAACCACTAAGTCGAGTAACAAATCGCATCGCTTATGTCAACTGCTTTTCATCTTAAACATTGCAACTGAGATAATGCCTTTAACCGAAACGGTTCATCAGTATTCAGCGGTGAAGCAATTGAAACTGCGGTGGTGCTCGGTCCTCCCACCCAATTTTCCTTGTTCCGACGGCTCGAGTTATTTGCATCACAAAAACACAATGTCGAGGGAACGCGAGACCATTAATCACGCGTAGCGGAACTTCAGCACAGCGGTGAATAGCTTCAACCACACGCGAATGATTCAGACGTTTTACTGGTCCGGTCGAAAGGCGAGCCGCTGACTCAACGCGACGCGTCCTTCGCCGTGACACGACAAGCTGTCTGCTTGTAGCCAATTACGATCAATTCCGTGACTCATCAGACAATTCAGTAAAAATTAATGGCTACAAGATTAGTATTAATAAATCGGGTAAGTGCGTGTTTGGTCACGCAAAGAATAGGGTTCCGTAGATATAGAAAGATTTTCATTGCATTCGCTATCCCGATCTATCATATTTAACATATATAAAATATATAACATATGTTATATATTATGTATCATATAATATATATCATATATAACATAGACTCCAAAACTGGTTGTACACCAGTAATCACGTACAGTTAAATTCAGCAATAGCTTGCTTCTCTTTTTTTATATAAGCCTACCAAAGTGACTCTGCTCTGCCAGATTGAAAGCTTGAGTGGAATCCAGGAGTAACGGTCACTGTCCTCATTGTAAGGGTAGGCAATGCAGTATGGTAACCCGTACTGTACCGTACCATGGCGGCCTGGTCAGATGTTTCTGCATCATTCTCCTGGCCTTCGGAGGCCGGGAGAATAATGAAGAATGATTGGGCCATCAGTCTCACACAATATATATTATGACATCATCATCATCAACAGCCTTCAACAGTCCACTGCTGGAGATAGGCCTTTCCTTAGAAAGGAGGCCAGACGGGTTGGTATAGGGTTGGTTTCAAGTTTCCCTTCTCTTTACATCGATGTTGTCTTGCGTAGTTTATCCCTTAGTCGCCGTTTACGACACCCGAGGGATGAATAGGGGTGGTGACACTTTGTATTCTTAATCCACTACCACACGGACAATATATTATGACATAGCTACCCATTAAATATGTATTAATAAAAGCCGTGATAAAGTATTAACATATTTGGCCTACATGATTCAGTGATGACAATTTACCGTAAACACAATTAACGTATCAAATATTAAACAGACACTATGCTGACAAGCGTTTAATTAATTGTAGAATTATGATAATTAAATTTTTACCCGAAAACCAACACAATATTAATAGTAACAAGGCGAAATTAATACAATCTCCTTTTGCAAATTTATTGCACAATTTGCAACAATGTTCCTGTAGGTATTGTCCGAATTGTCTGTACCTATACTTTAAAAGTTTTTTAAGTGCCGGAACAAGCCGCCGTTTTAATTGCGCCAACCGGAAAGGGGAGAGATGAATGGAAGGAAACGGCAGCAGCCTTGCCAACCGCTCTACATTATTAAAACTTGCCTCTTACTCCACCGCGCTCCACTCTTGCAACTGCGAGCATAATGAATCGCGCATCTCGAATAGACTCAAAATAATTTCCTTTATTAAAAAAACATTGCGAAAATTGAAAGGGCGTTGAGATTTTATTACACAGATAACTTTTCTTACTCAAACTAGTTTAACGAATCTTTTTTTCGGGCAAAGAAACTTTTTGGGCACTTGTGTTATATTTCAAGAGCTCAAACGATCTCGTTAGTTTACACGTGTGTATATATCTTCTAACGAGTCTTCTCGGCGCGGCGCGTACAATGATGTCACCCCTTCTCGCCGTAATAAGTCAGGCGCACAACTCCGAAAGCCACTTAAGAGATACATTTTATAACCTTTCTTGTTTGAAGCTTCAAAATAGTATATAGACTATGTTCTATATAGAACGTTTTCATGAATTATTCATGATATCTTAGTGTCTGCGACGTGTGATTCCAGAAACACGGTAAAAAAATTACAACCTTTTTAACATGATATATTGCGACTGCCGAGAATGACTCATACATATGAGTTGCGACTGTGAGTGTAGAGTATGTGTCTAGCATGTTAAATTCATGCGCATTTCTAGAAAAACAACAATGAACCTGAAACTAATTGTGTCCTTGATACAACAAGCCTGAGTGGAGTCTACGTAAACATTGTTTGTAAAAGGTGCGAAATAGACGGGCGTTCCCGTATTACCGTGGTCGCCTTATTACATTGTACAAGTACCTTCACAAAGCCTCCAGCGTGCCTTATCTGTGGTACCACAAGAGCCTCATAAGCCCAGGTTGTTACCTCGGAACACATTGTAACACATTATGCGCCGACGCGACGCCAACCTAACGCTCTCATCCTCACGTAATAAGAATATGTAGTCTTATGAATATTTTGCACTTTCTTGACATTATGCGATTAAAGTTTACCGTCCTGTGGCTTACGCAAGTAAGCCTCAGGACGGTAAACTTTTTAACAACAATACCTCGGTATTGTTCGAGGTCTTCTTGATGCAAATCAAGAAGACCTCGAACAATACCGCCTCTATATAAATTCATGTCTAGACATATTGTCTATTAGCCGTTCAAGGTGTAAAATCTATTAAGATCATACGCTGCTACGTTTAACCTGAGGAAACCTTGCACTGTTCTAATCATCAATTGCAATTTTAACAAAAAAATCAGTATATAATAATTCACTTTAATATAAATTCTGTTTAAATTTCATAAAGAATAATCGAATGAATTTCGTAAGCCTTTTTAAATAGTAGTCCAGTCAATTAAAGCTTAACTTTGCCATTTTGGTTGAACACCTGCAACTAACGCCAAAATTTGCGTGAGTCTTCGTAGATTAATATACTAAAATTGCAGGGTGCTGCAATACCGGCAAAGGGTGCAAATACATTGCAAAAGGGTGCAAAAACAACTTTTTCGTCTATATCTCGCGATTGGCTGGAAAAATAAAAAAAGATTCTACTACAAAATTGTAGGAAATTAAATCCCCTACAAAAACTTGGAAACGTATTTTCGCGTATCTCTCATAGTTTTTGCACAAAATGCATTTAAATGTGCAAAATTGTAAAAATATTGTTATTAATCTTTTTTTTCATTTTAAAGCGATCCTACATGTATCCTTGGGCTTTATTTAATATTTTTCGGACATTTTTGTTTACTTATTTATACCTTTTTTCATGTACCTAATAATCTTGACAAAAAAATCATTTCAATTTTATTAAATGATATTATTATTTTTTTATTCCATCGGATTCAGCGCAAATTTGCAAATTGTCAAATTTGGGAGGATGGTCATCTAATGAACGGGAGGCATGTAATATGCCTGATAGAAATGTTTTATACGATGGTGATACAAGAGGTGAAATGCCTAAACATAGTTTACTAGAATTTGCATAGGTGATGTTTTTTAATCCAGAAGGCAATCTCTCATCTTACATCTCATCGGTAATATCTGTTGTAGATGCTAATTGCGCTGCAGATTTTTTTACATTTGATTGGAGTTCTTTTATATCAAACACTACTTGCTGGTGTGTACACTGCCATGCCTCCTAAACAATGAAAAGTCTCCTGACCACCTGAGGTTCTTATACAAGGTGGGCCAAAGAAGTCATCCGATGTTGTTTGGCTCTCAATTGTTTTCTAAATAAAAAACTTCGATTTTGTTTTTTGATTATGTTTATTTGAACCTTTAGAATTTTAATAGTGAAGTCGAGAAGATGATGTCGGCCAAATGGGCGCAGCCACAATCGATTGCTATACGAGCTCGTTATATGGCATTTTTCATCACTTCAGATTCTCGCACTCATGTCGAATGTTGTCCTTGAGGGCTTCCAGGGTCTCGGGCTTGTTAACGTAAACACGGGACTTCAAAAAACCCCACAAAAAAAGTCTGGAACGGTTAAATCGGGCGATCTTGCGGACCAGTGCAAATCGCCAAAACTAGAGATGAGGCGACCCGGGAACGCCGCCTACAGAATATCGGTTATGTCTCGCGCAGTGTGTGCCGTCGCTCCATCTTGTTGGAACCACATGTTCTCCAGTCTTAATTCGTTCAATTGTGGCAGAAAAAACTTGGTTAACATGGCCATATAGGGTGCACCGTTCACTGTTATCGTTTGACCAGCGGCGTCCTCGAAAAAAAGAGGACCGATGACTGTTCCAGCTTGAACAGCGCAACCTTGCAGTCACTTTTCGCGGGTGTAATGGCTCCTCGTGCTACACTCGTGGAATTTCGGTGCCCCAGAAGCGATAGTTTTGCTTGTTCACGTACCCGCTGAGGTGGAAATGAGCCTCATCGCTCATAATTATTTTGGTCTAAAAATCGTCTACTTCGTCCTCAAGATTGAGAATCGCATGGGCGTAGGCTACATGCGTTTGGTGGTCGACAGACAGCAACTGATGCACGGACATGCGCAGGTCTTTGACCAAAAGTCACCTTAGGGACGACTGGCTGATGGCTAATTTGCGAGGTACGGCGTCTGGTTGATGTTTCAGGCGACAGCTTGACATCCTCAGAAACAGATGCGATATTCTCGGCAGTATAGGTGCTCCGGGGCCAGCCACTCTTGGCAGCGTCTCTTGTAGTCCCTGGCCAAACGGCCCAGTGTTTGCGCAGTTAGTGCCGGATGACCGGGGAATCGGCGATGGAATTCGCGCTGCGCCAACACCACAGACGAATTGTTACGCAAAAGAATAGACACGATTATTCCGCATTCCGCGGGGAGTGTATCGCTCCACGGCTTGTTCACTTGTATTCTACATTTGTCTAGTTTACAAATGCCAAAACAGAATTGACATTGGCCGCCATTTGCAAAAATAAGAGCATCTTTCAATAGGGTGATTTCTTTTGGCCCACCTTGTATTACGGATCAAAGACATATTGAAGTAATTATAGTCTTCTGCGGATAAATTATTGATGAAGCTTCATGAAGCTGAATATTATGGTATGATGTGCAAACACCCAGTTTACTTAGTAGATTGAAAACTAACATTGATCCTGTTTTTCGATAAACTCAACTCATGTACTCAACAGCTAGTTGAAGAAACGAATGAAGGATTTAGGACGAAGTGCTGAAATAATACTATAGCCAATACTATCTATTTTTGGGATAACAGGACATTAATCAGACACGATATTTTCATCATTTAATAATAATTTATGTAGGAAGCAAGTTAATAGTGGAGGTATTTCTGATACAACGTTATCAGGGAATTTGTCCGGTTGTAGATAACTTTTTGTTTCGTAAAGAGTTTCCTTTATTTTGTCCTGTAAAATTTCTGCGCATACAGTGATAATTATTGTCTTAGCCATTTCACTGAGGTTCTCACTTTTACCATACCAATCACTACAATCATTATGCAATCCTGAGAGGATTGCATACTGATTGTATCAGTATGCAATCCTCTGCAATCCTCCTGTAACAGTGAATCAAGTTTATTCTGCAAAAAAACACTTTCGGACAGTTTGATGCACAAAAACGAAATATCTCTGAAACGACAGTTTGGAGTATAGTGACAGCAAGTGACAAACAGTTAGTTGAGCATTTTCTGCTGCAGTCTTACTCATTGCACTCAGCGAGATAGAAAAACAAGCGCATGTGTGTGTGTGTTCTCAATGGTACTATTTTCGTAGAGCGCAAGGTTCTCATTTTTGTCTAAATCTCTATCTCTTTCGCTCTTATTAGGAAACGTATGGTCTTATTCGAGCACATGGGTCCTATTTTTCGATCCTATCCTATAGATCTTGAATGGGACTATTTACGTCGAGCTCAAGGGTCTCATATTTGTCTTATTCTCACTATTCACTCTTATACTGAAGATTCTTATATAGAAAATTGGAATCAGTGGGAGCAAAAGAGTAGAATAGTAGTAGAAAGAATAATATAAAATATACCACGCTCTTTCTCCGCCAGTGATATATTATTATAAACGTCCCCCTGAAATGAAATTTATAATAGCTCAGGTAAATGGAGAGGTAATATATACTGCAAATATACGTTTCAAATGCTATTTTGCTCTAAATCCAATAGAATTAAAAAAAACTAAAATTAAATTATCACTACATAGTATAAGCCAAAGTGGCTTCCACTCTCTGTCTGTCCGTATAAATGCTTCGACCTTTAAAACTACGCAACGGACTTCGACGCCGTTTTCTTTACTAGATAGAATGATTCAAGAGGAAGGTTTATATGTATAATACATGCATAAAAGTAGAGAAACATTGATATTTTTAGAGGTTTTTAATGTGATGTCGTAAATAAACCCATTTTTTTACGCTTACATTGCAAACGCTGGCTGTACCCTACGAGATAGATCAAAATAATGTACTACAGTATTATAGACCTTAAAAAGTTCTACAATACTTTCTTTCTTTTTAATAGAAGTAATGGATTATTTACGAAACGATTATAAGCAATACAGTATTAATCCTTATCCAATTAAGTACCTTAAATACTTTGTGCATCTAATATAGATTAATATGACCTTTTGCAGTATGTAATTTAAATTAATATTTTTGAAGATATTACAGATTTAAAATGTAGGAACAAAGCGACTGTGGCGGTACCGGCCGGGGCCCGTTAGGTGGCACTGCTGTCAATTTATCAGTATCAGTTAATAACTAAGCATAATATTTTAATGATTATTCTGAGGCGGTATGAAGTTTGCCGGTTCAGCTAGTCATATAGTAAAATTTAAATGTTTTTTTTTTGCCAAGATTATTAGGTAATTGAAATAAGGTGTAAATAAATTAAAAAAAAAGCCCGAAACATATCATTTGAATCCCAATGAAACATGTAGTATCACTTCAGCATGAAAAAAAAAGATAAATAGTAAAAAAAAATTCATTTTGCACATTAAAATGCATTTTGTACAAAAACTATGAGAGATACGCGAAAATACGTGTCCAAGTTTTTGTAGGAGATTTAATTTCCTACAATTTTGTAGTAGTATCTTTTTTTATTTTTCCAGCTAATCGCGAGATATAGACGAAAAAGTTGTTTTTGCACCCTTTTGCAATGTATTTGCACCCTTTGCCGGTATTGCAGCACCCTGCAATTTTAGTATATTAATCTACGAAGACTTACGGAAATTTTGGCGTTGGTTGCAGGTGTTCAACCAAAATGGCAAAGTTAAGCTTTTATTGACTGGACTATAGTGTTGAATTTGTATTGAACAAATATGCGAGTATACTAACTGAAACTATGTTAAAAAATGTTCTACTTTCTATTAAAATTATAACTCAAGCTAAAATGAATATAAAATAATTGCCTGCTAATAGGGACATGTCTTAAATTTATTAAACTATGAACACTTAATCTATCTAAACAGTGAGGTGAAAATTTCTACAAAAATAAAAGAAAATTATAAACTACAAAGTAAATGAAAAACGCAAAATTATATTCAAAGTAAATTTAATGATTTAATTTAATTTAATGATTTATTTATTTTTCCCATCACAAATGTATACAGTACACAAATGTATGCATAATTCAAAATACATTACAATTACATTTGTGAGAGACTGGTGCCCGAGAAAGGTATTGGTATACCTGTGTTACGGGTCACCAGGCCCCCAATGGTTTGTTTCAATTCAACTACACAATATTAGGACGGCATCAAAATACGAATTTTGAAAATAGTGGAAATTCCACTCTTAAGGAGGCGAAAAAGGCAATCAAAGTTATACATCTGAAGTGTTGTTCTGCTGTTAGGCTGCGGGCAAAAGTTAGTAGTACTACATAACCTGTCTATTACGCTTTCCCGTCCAAACCGCAACACAAATTTGAATGAATTTAAGTATACAAATAGATTGGACCATGTAAGAGGACATAGGCTTCTACCGAAATAATAATTGTAGAACCGATATAGTAGTCATAAAATATTTACCACTAACTAACACTACATAACTAACCTACCTGACCAAGTTTCTTGTTGCAGTACAAACATGGATTTAGAAATTTACTTCAATTTCAACACGAATTTCTGATTTTGTTTGTATCTGAGTTTAGTCAATTATGGCTAGGTTACAAAACTAATGTTTCAAAATTAGAGTTATATGTATTATTGTCTATATTTGTTATCACAAATGTCCCTTCTCCTACCCAAGTTGTATTCTACAAATGTAAACGTTTATAACAACTAACAAACAAATTTAAATAACCTATCTCAACGCCAAACAAAATATTAGTCGATAATACAAAAGAAAAGAGGCGTAGATGATTATAGAAAGACAATTGACGTGAAACACCTTTAACTAAGCCAAAGGGGTTTGTATAATAGTATAAAATAAGTTACATAAATACAATGCACCTATATAGATTAGGTAGAATACTTACGTTCTGCGAATTCAAAACAAACTTCGATTTCAAAACTACCTTCAATACTCAGGTATTACGTTCGCAGATAATGCATATTTGTTTAAGCAGTGTTCCTTTAACGACTTGTGTAAAGCCTATATTACCACCGACAATGTTGTGCACTACCTACATTATTATTACTATGTGGGGATTCCGTATACGTGTATTGCATAGATTAGATGGCTACTCAGAGGATTTGGTTGTTTACGTAGAAGGCCGAGGAGGAAAATTTTATGAAATAATAACCTTTAGTAAACTGAAATAGTACATAATACTATATTGAAATTTGAAAGAGTAAAAGGTATAGAGATGTTCTTGAAAAGTTGATTATTTTTTGACCCTTTAAATGTATTTTATATAAATTTAGAGATTGATTTATTAAAAGCCTGCATCAAAAGAAGAAAATGAACCAATTCCAAAAAAAAGTGAAAAGAAGACTTGAACTAAATTTGACTATCTTAAAATACTGTGTGACCGTTTTTAGGGTTCCGTAGCCAAATGGCAAAAAACGGAACCCTTATAGATTCGTCAAGTCTGTCTGTCTGTCTGTCTGTCCGTCCGTATGTCACAGCCACTTTTATCTTAAACCATAAGAGCTATAGTGTTGAAATTTGGTCAGTAGATGTATTCTGTGAACCGCATTAAGATTTTCACATAAAAATGGAAAAAAAACCATACAGTATAGGGGTCACCATACTTGGAACTGAAACTCAAATTTTTTTTTTTCATCAAACCCATACGTGTGGGGTGGGGTATCTATGGATAGGTCTTCAAAAATGATGATGAGGTTTCTAATATCATTTTTTTCTAAACTGAATAGTTTGAGCGAGAGACACTGCCAAAGTGGAAAAATGTGTCCCCCCCCCCTGTAACTTCTAAAATAAGAGAGTAATAAAACTAAAAAAATATATGTTATACATTAACATGTAAACAACCAACGAAAATTGATTTGAACGAGATCTAGTAAGTAGTTTTTTAGGGTTCCGTAGCCAAATGGCAAAAAACGGAACCCTTATAGATTCGTCAAGTCTGTCTGTCTGTCCGTCCGTATGTCACAGCCAATTATTTCCGAAACAATAAGAGCTATACTGTTGAAATTTGGTCAGTCGATGTATTCTGTGAACCGCATTAAGATTTTTATATAAAAATAGAAAAAAAACAATAAATTTTGGGGGTTCCTCATACATGGAACTGAAACTTAAAAATTTTTTTTTCATCCAACCTATACGTGTTGGATCAATGGATAGGTGTTCAAAAATGATGTCGAGGTTTCTAATATCATTTTTTTCTAAACTGAATAGTTTGCGCTAGAGACACTTCCAAAGTGGAAAAATGTGTGTCCTCCCCCCTCTAACTTCTAAAATAAGAGAGTGATAAAACTAAAAAAAATATATGTTGTACATTACCATGAAAACTACCAACGAAAATTGGTTTGAACGAGATCTAGTGGGTAGTTTTTTTTTAATACGTCATAAATCGTAACACGCAATTTACCTTTCATCCAATTAATACACTAGTATAAAAACATCGATGAAAGTTACAACGAACTACAAGAACTTTTATATGGTGTTACTTGCTGATACGGAACCCTTCATGGGCGAGTCCGACTCGCACTTGGCCGCTTTTTTTTTTTAATACGTCATAAATTGTAAACCGCAATTTACCTTTCATTCCGTCTGAAATGTATTAAGAAAATAACGTTTCTGTCAGTGGCGACGACATTTGCAATATGTTTAGAGAAAACTTCGCGAAAGCCTTTAATATTCCATCACTTGCTCCCATAGATTTGAATGCGCGTAGCTCTGAACCATGTTCGGCATTGTGTTCAATAAGACTGGACTATTTAGATATATATAGGACTTTAAAAAAGTTGGATGACAAAAAGGGAGCCGGTAGTGATTGTATCCCACCAATTTTTATTAAACGTTGTGCTGGAGACTTGGCCCAGCCACTTCATATCATCTTCAACAGATCCTTAAATGAGGGGGTTTTTCCACAAAAATGGAAAGAGGCTATTGTTGTACCTATTCTTAAATCTGGGGAAAAACACTTAGTGTCTAACTACAGACCTATCTCGATACTGGTAAGTTTTGGGAAAGTATTTGAGAAACTTATTAGTAAGCATTTATCATGGTTCCTTAAGTCACAACTCACTGAATTCCAACATGGTTTTGTAAAGTCTAGATCCACAACCACAAACCTGATGTGTTTTACATCTGCATTGTCGGATTTCCTTGATAAACGTGTCCCAGTAGATACAATTTATACGGATTTTAGTAAGGCTTTCGACAAAGTCGACCATAAGATACTCGTACAGAAACTAGCTCAATTTGGTGTGGATGGTACTTTGCTGGATTGGTTGAACTCGTATTTAGACAATAGACCTTCCAGAGTAGTTATTAATGGGCATGCGTCTAATGAGTACATAGCTACCTCTGGAATTCCCCAGGGATCGCATTTAGGACCGATTCTGTTTAATGTTTTTATCAACGATGTTGTGCTTTGCTTCAAGCACTCAAGCTACTACTTATTCGCTGATGATTTAAAAATAATGAAACCTATTCGATGTAGCACAGATTCTAAATTATTGCAAGAAGATATTAACAGACTTGCGAACTGGTGCAGAGATAATAACATGTTCCTAAATATAAAAAAATGTAGCCACGTGCATTTCACTCGGAATAAAAATTCATCGCAATATAGATATTACATAGATGATATTGAAATAGGCAGAGTTGGTGTTGTGCGGGATCTGGGTGTTCAACTTGATAGTGTGCTTAAATTTGATGTACATATATCGAATATTGTGTCTAGGAGTCTCAAGGTTCTCGGTTTTATACTACGAAACTCTAAGGATTTCAAAAAATCTTCTACAAAAATCAAATTGTTTGACACATTAGTTCGCCCAATTTTGGAATACAACTCGATTATATGGAATCCGCACTATGAGGTGCATACAAAGCGCTTGGAGAGTGTTCAAAGACGATTTCTTTACCACCTTTCGTATGGAGATGGTCTAGCAAAGCGATGTCGGAGCTATAAGGACAGGCTTAAATATTACCACATTGCAAGTCTGGCTAATCGTAGAGATACGCTCGATCTAACATTCCTTCACAAACTCATTAACGGAGTCATAGATTGCAATGAACTCTTGAACTTATTGAGAATAAATGTTCCTACGCGCATTCCTAGGAAGCAGGTTTTTAATTTTTTTGTAGTGCTACACTCGAAAACCAATTTGGGTCACTTTGCTGCTATGCCCAGAATCTGTAGGCGATACAATGCATTGTCCAAGGCTCATGGAGTAGATATTTGTGAGCCCTTACATAGATTTAAGAAATCCTTGTTCGAATGCTGTTAGTTATCCTTAAAAGTGAATATCCTAATGTGAATCGTGTTGTTTTTGTTATAATTTATTTTTTTATCATTTGTTTTATCATATTTTTGTTCTTATTTCATTTTGATACATAGATATATATGACTTACTTTATTCCTTGCATGTTTTCGGTGTCTTTTGCAATGTCTTTTTTATATAGATGTAAATTTTACTTATAAGCTAAATGTTAGTACCTAAAATCTTTGAGAATGCTGTGGTCTCCTATAATTGAAGGAGTGCACTAGCAAAAAACTTATGTATTATAAAGTGACTTTATTGTGTACATCTTTCGTTGGAGGTCCTTAATACTAAATAAATAAATAAATAAATAAATTCAATCAATACACAATTATAAAAACATCGATCAAAGTTACAACGAACTACAAGAACTTTTATATGATGTTACTTGCTGATACGGAACCCTTCGTGGGCGAGTCCTACTCGCACTTGACCGCTTTTTGTTAATACCATCTGGCTTATAATTTTAAAAAAAGTAATTTTATGTTATGTAGCCTGTTTGAAGCGCAATTATGAAGTGCATTTAGAGATACATACTATATTATACTTCCCTACGGCAATAACCACCTTCAATTGTTACGCCAACTGATGCGAAAAACTACTGTAATTTAAAGCACTTATATAACAAAACATAGACTGCCAAAACTATTACTCTTCCTTTTGGCCTTCCTTCCTCCCTTCCTATTCCTCGGTAATCGGAAAAAATGCTTAAACATAAAAAAATAATAAAAATATAATAATATTTTACTACATTCATACAAGACCGCCAGCGTGTGCTGGGCCGTGTCCTCACTGCAGTCGCAGTGGTGGCAGGCGGGACTCGGTTCCCTCCTAGCGACCGAGTGCAGGTACTTTCCGAAGCAACCGTGCCCGGAAAGCACCTGCGTCAGCCGGAAGGAAAGGGTCCCGTGCTGCCGCCCTGCCCACTCCTCGATGACCGGCTGAAGAACCTCCACGGCGGCTAAGCTACCGACCGGTCGAAATGGAAATCAATAGGGGAGGCCTACGTTCAACAGTGGACTTCTTACGGCTGATATGATGATGATGATGATTCATACAAGGCCATCTAACGATTAACCAAGCGCTAGTGTTGTGCTCGTAGATACTAAATAACATAGCATAGCAGTCACATACGCTAGCTACATAAAATATTAATAAATACAAATCATACAGTAAAACAACCATTTTTCACATTTCTTCAGCATATTTTCGAAATAACAATTTCAGAACAAAAATTAGTTTAACTTGTATTGCAATTTCTGCGTACATGAAAACTGGCCATTCCTCGTTCTGGTAAATATTCTCATAATCTTCCCTTTTAACATTGGTTTTATAGCACGGTGAGGCATTATTAGTTTTCCAGCGGTAATAGCTGCGCAGTTTACACCTACTATATAACGCGCCACTTAGAACACCCATGGGAAACCTTTCATAATCCCTGCCAGTATATAAAAAAAATACAGGAACTGTAACCTTATTTTGACGTAGAAAACAATTTTGAGCTTTAGTTAGACTACAAATGGGGTTTAAAATTAAAACACTTATACTACGAGTATATACATATATAATATACGTGTTTACATCGTATATAATTTATCTCGATCTATGTTGTGTTTTCTAAGGAAATTCCTATGAATCCCTTTCATCTGGTGTCGTCAAATCTCACGGTAAGTATAGAGAAACTATGTCGTTGTAATCAGGAATGAAACAAAATAAATGAAAGTTAAAATAATATTATTACCAAAATATGCACATTGCACAACCTTAACACGTTCATAGTCCTATGAGTCCACTGTGGGCTCACGCCATGTTTATGGCTCGCAAGTCCGTGTAACACACCTATTGAGCAACTTGTTCTGAATTTTATTTCGCGGACGTACCAGTTAGGCCTTTTAAGTTTAAGGACTTGTGGCCTAGGTATTTGTTGTGTGAAAACCATTCAAACAATAAATACAAATCAAAACAATACATAGTCACTAACTGTTTGTACTTATGAAATAGTATTGTAATATTGTATGGGGACTGTGAAGGTGTTAAGAGATGAAAACGGTGAAAAATACTACATTAAAAGATAACAAAGACAATATACTTTCATGTAACCAAATCAACCAATAATTACATATTTCTTTAAGTCAATCTAGATTTGGCATATTTTGTTTTTTTTTAATTCTTAGATAAATTGCCAGAGCTTTCTGAAAACCTTACGAAGTTTGCAAGTACTTTCGAATTTAAAATCAACTGTAAATATCATTAATTATCACAAAAAATTTACCTGGATTTTATGACGGCTTAGAATACATTAAAAAGCAAATGCTAGAATGACATAAGCAAAATTTTAGTTTGTACCTACAATACAGCTTCCATAATCGTAAGATATTTCATAATAAATTGAAAGTAGGAGGTAGTAGAGCCACGCATTTCAGCATGAATGGATCAGGTTTCGGCTCAACCGGGTCAGTACTACCCTCTGTATGAATGTCTGAATGATGTCAGTATTAGGAAAACCATCCTAACACTGACATAATTCTTGCTGTTTATTTCGTTGGTGAGTGTGAGACCGGAGGCCCAATCATTCTGCATCATTCTCCAGGTATCCGGAGGCCGTTAGAATGGTGCTTAAACATCTGACCAGGCCGCCACGGTATGGGTCAACATGCTGCTTTGCTACCCCTACAATGAGGATGGTGACTCCTATTCCTGAATTCTACTCACGCTTTCTATCAGGCACAATTGTCTTTTTGGTAGGCTTAAATACAAAAAAAAAAGATATAAATGTCGATTAATTTTGATGATTTGTGGTACACTACTTAACTGTAACTATCAAACTAAACTACAAAAAAGCGGCCAAGTGCGAGTCGGACTCGCCCATGAAGGGTTCCGTATCAGCAAGTAACATCATATAAAACTTTCATCGATGTTTTTATACTAGTGTATTGATTGGATGAAAGGTAAATTGCGATTTACGATTTATGACCTATAAAAAAAAAACTACTCACTAGATCTCGGTCAAACCAATTTTCGTTGGTAGTTTTCATAGTAATATACAACATATATTTTTTTTAGTTTTATCACTCTCTTATTTTAGAAGTTAGAGGGGGGGGGACACACATTTTTCCACTTTGGAAGGGTCTCTCGCGCAAACCATTCAGTTTAGAAAAAAATGATATTCGAAACCTCAACATCATTTTTGAACACCTATCCTTAGATACCCCACACGTATAGGTTTGATGAAAAAAAAATTTTTGAGTTTCAGTTCGAAGTATGGGGACCCCCAAAATGTATTGTTTTTTTTCTATTTTCATGTCAAAATCTTAATGCGGTTCACAGAATACATCGTCTGACCAAATTTCAATATTATAGCTCTTATAGTTTCGGAAATAATTGGCTGTGACATACGGACGGACAGACAGACAGACAGACAGACAGACAGACAGACTTGACGAATCTATAAGGGTTCCGTTTTTTGCCATTTGGCTACGGAACCCTAAAAAGCGGCCAAGTGCGAGTCGGACTCGCCCATGAAGGGTTCCGTACCAGCAAGTAACATAATATAAAAGTTCTTGTAGTTCGTTGTAACTTTCATCGATGTTTTTATACTAGTGTATTGATTGGATGAAAGGTATATTGCGTGTTACGATTTATGACGTATTAAAAAAAAACTACTCACTAGATCTCGTTCAAACCAATTTCCGTTGGTAGTTTACATGGTAATGTACAACATATATTTTTGTTAGTTTTATCACTCTCTTATTTTAGAAGTTAGAGGGGGGGGGACACACATTTTTCCACTTTGGAAGTGTCTCTCACGCAAACTATTCAGTTTAGAAAAAATTGATATTAGAAACCTCAACATCATTTTTGAAGACCTATCCATTGATACACGTATAGGTTTGATGAAAAAAAAAATTTTGAATTTCAGTTCAAAGTATGGGGTTTACTTAATGCGGTTTACAGAATACATCGACTGACAAAATTTCAACAGTATAGCTCTTATAGTTTCTGAAATAATTGGCTGTGACATACGGACGGACAGACAGACAGACAGACAGACTTGACGAATCTATAAGGGTTCCGTTTTTTGCCATTTGGCTACGGAACCCTAAAAATTACTCATTTCTGAAGTTTGAGTTTGTACTATTGAGTTGATACCCAGAACACAGGAAAACGTGTGTGTCTTGTGCTACACGAGTTGAATAGTAATACTTGAATAGTAACTATAAAATTAATATTTTAACCATATCAAATCACCAAACCACTTCTAGTACGACGCATCGTAATGTCACCGCGCTGTAAAGCTTCCCATATTTTACAGCAAAATCCAAAAACAATTTTATTACATTAGCTAAAGAGTTTAACAACCATGAATTGCTTAATGCAAAGTTAATAATTCTGAACGAAATCTTATAATCACTGCCGGGTTACCGATACATTCTTTAAAAAGCTTGCGGTTATAATCTGGTGTTTCTGTAAAAGAAGGGTCTGAGAGTCCCCTTAATAATCTCTACCGAAACGTCAATCAAATGAGGGTTGAATCGGGTTAGACCAAGGATGAAACTGAAGGGTTGGATTATAAGGGTCTAATTCTTCGAGCCAATATGATTACTAATATTCAGGGCCATGGATGATGGCTTTAAATTACTTTTATGTAATATTCAATTACAGGTTGGTTTATGCGAGCACTTCAAAGGTTTAAAATATTAATATTCTCTGTATAAAATATTGGTCCTTATAATTTAACGATAGAGATTTATCATATATGTACGAGTACTTAATAGGGTTTCAATTCAATCAATATATATATATTAATTTTAAACTAAATCAAAAAGATAAAATAGCTACTATTTTGAAAATGTTTTAAATAATGGGAAGAAATGACTGCGTCGTCAGGTCAGCGGTTAGCGTTTGCGACTGCTGATCAAGATGTCTCGTGTTTGAATACCGGGTCGTGCTGATGTCGGGTTTTTCTCACAAAAACCATTTAATAGCAGCCTGATATCTAGAAAATGGTAGTCTTTTATACCCGTGCCTTGGAGAGCACGTTAAGCTATCGGTCCTTGTTTGTCATGAACATATATGAGAACCGTTATTAGAAAGTCAATGCCCTCAAACACAGCGAAAACTTTTTTTTTACTATGTAGAAAATCATCATGGACCGTTACCCCACCGGAGGCTACGGCGGGGTGATGTGTCGGACTTGAACCGACTAAAAACCACACAGTGTGCCCTCTCCGCGCTTCTCCGTTTAGGAGGAGCTCGGTGGCTCGGTGAGCGGCTTCGCACGTCCTCGGGCGGAGGTCCAACACCACCACACTCCGCACGGTAGTCAGCCACTCGCTGATAAACGTCAGCGAGCACTTCCACCTCCAAATCCCACCGGGGTTAATCCAGCCAGGGCGCACGCTGCCTCCATCGACACGGTGCGGTAACCCCGTATGGCCCTTACCGCCAGAGTTCGTTGCGGCCGCCAGAGGCTAGCCCTATTCTTGTCGGTCAGAGCCGCCGCCCACACCGGTGCACCGTAGAGTGCCATAGACCGGACAACCCCCGTGTACAGCTGCCTCGTGGCGACACTAGCTTCTCCCAAATTGGGCAAAAGACGCCCAAGGAAGTAGACAGTGCCGATCAGCTTCGCAAAACATACCAAAACCGATTGTTTCCAATCACTAAAGGCAACTTGGCTATAAGGGCCTCTTATATAAACCTGTCTTCTAAATATTATATGTGTATTATTTGTCTACGTATAAATGCTATTTAAATGGAAACTAAATGACTGCTTTAAAGTTCTTAAAGTTTACCACATCCCTATTATGTTATTAAACTCATTTGCAAATACCACTACACATGATACACGCCACAGAACAAATGATTAGCAGTTAATTAAAACGGTCGAACTACAGGTCGAACAGGTATGCACATTTAACACACAAAATATTAATCAATCTTAGTATGAATAAATCGCCCTCCCCACCGAACAATATCGTAATGGCAATTTCTAAATTTTACAGGAAAAATTAAATACTGTTTTTGAGTATTATCTCAGCAAGGGAGCATCGTAAGATAACCATTTATGTGTCAAAACAAAGCTAATTTAAATACTTTATATTTTCTTTTGGTTTTTCTTTTGTAATAGTTTTCAAAATAAAGTTATTGGCGAAAATAATATTACCGAAATTGCAACTCAAAAGTATATCAAAAGTAAATCCAACAATTTTAGTCAGTATTAGTACATTACAGTAATATTCGTTAAAATGTGCTGTTAAAAATGTTAACTGTAATATGATATAACAAAATTATTTGCGTGAAATCAAAGTGATAATTTAAAAACTTTATAAAGTTTATCTATATGATACCGTTAACAGCACTACGAATTTTCACAATTATCTATCATGTATTGTAAGAAATCATTACCAAATTGCGTAAATAAAAATAAAACCCTAAAATAATTGTTTTACACCTTACATGAAACACAATTATGTATTTCTTCCACGAATAAAATGGTAATAGTCAATTATCGAAAAAATTAACTATTACATAATCAGTATTAACTTGTTTTGGTATTGTTCGTGTAAAAGGGTATGTTAGATTTTAAACGAGTAATATTGTTATGTTCATCACGGGGTCATTGAAATTAGTGTACTTTTCTAAATATCCATATAAAAAGTACAAAAAAATTTTATAAGGTGTAATTAGTGTTCTAAATACGGAATATGCAATAAAACGTAAACTATCGTAATAGCACATTATCATATTATTCGCTGGGGAGGGCGAAATAACGGTTTTCTACTGCTATGATTCATGCCCGCTACACACATAACGTCAAATCTTTTCAAATTTGCACGAATTTATCGATCTCATAATCTTCCTAGCCTTAGTCCCAAGTTTATTTGGAGTCGGCTACTAGTTCAACCGGTTTTACCTGAATTTCAGTTTTTCCACGGAGCGACTGGCATCGGACGTCCGCAACCCTAACATTAGTTGAGAAGAGAACTGTGAGACTCTCTGCCGGATATGCTGTCGACAATATAATAATTAAACAATTTTAATAAAAAATGTCGTTAATTGAATCCTTATGGACATAGACTATTTATTTGGCGCAATAACCTATATAACCAGCTGGAAACACCGGCAAAGGCTAGTCATTTTGTACATATATTTAACAATCAGAGAACTGATAAGTATGTCGAATGTTGACGTATTTCCCGAAACCAATTAATTTTATTCTTTCCACACATTATTAACAGCAGTCAAACATCAATCAATTTAATTGAAACATTGTTTGTGGGAAAATTGAGTTAAAACCGCTTACCTGAATACGGAACGCTAAAAATAAAATGAATAATTTAGGCCGTCGGTCGTTATGTGAATTGCAAATCGAGTGAAAGATTGTATTTACGTGAAATTATTCAGGCAAATCTTTCCTAACGAATTGTTTGCTTGCTTCAAACTTTCGCAATTTCGAAATAGGAATTACAATTTGAAACGTTTTATTTAATACAATTTTAGTCTTACAGATTTTAGGAAATAATTTGATTTAAAAAAATTTCGATGAAACAAATTCTGGACCTCTTTATGCCTATATATCTGATTCAATCTAAATGGAAATATTTTATTACATACATATTTTAAGTAAAGTTCTTAGAATAAAACACGTTAAAAGAAAAGTTGAGGCACATATTTAATATTTTACATACGTCGAGTAAATAAAAGTATTACGAAACTTTAAAGCATGTTGCGTATTTATCCCCTGGGGCTTATACCAATAGAATGTTAGGGTTAGGCGCTAAGTATAGAATGTGTGTACAGGTCTAAGATAACAGTAGCTTGCTCAGTTAAAGACAAAGGAATACGAAGCCAGGCTATTCCAAGCGATTTGTCTGAATCTCAGGGGTATTGTGACTTAAGTTGGCTACGCCTTGCTTTTACTCGCCTGTTGCTGTAAAAATAGCATATAGCATAATATACATATTATAAAGAAAGTCATAGTTAAATCATTTTATATATATACACACTGGTGGCGTAATACCATGAGCGTTTCCATAATTCCGAGGTTATATAAAGGAGTCGGACTCGGTTGTTCGTTGTTCGTATAGGAAAACAGTCATGAAGCTTAGTTGGTGGTTAAAAAGATTCAACGGTAAGATTAAGTAGCCAAAACGTTGTCTTGCTAGACCACAACCAGCACTCAGGCAGCGTGGAGACGTATAGCATTAACGCTCTGCTAAGAAGAAATCTGAGTCCAACTGTATGACGTAATGGGTTGTTGATGATGATGAAACCTCATCAACAACCCATAACGTCCCACTGCTGGGCTCGGGTCTCCTCTCAAGAGAGGGTTAAGGCCATACGTCCCCACGCTGGCCGAGTGCGGGTTGGGGACTGGCAAGGCACGTTGTGGCTACGTAATCTTACCGTTGGATGTTTTTAAGCCGCCCGAAGGCCTCCAACTAAGCTTCACGACTGTTACCTTATGACAACAACTGATGAAACCTATTAAATTCATATTTATACTAAGAACCATAATTGTACTTCCAAGTTCATGCGCTATTAATAGGTTTAATTATGAACAATAATACTTTATCGTATCTACACTCGGTTCCAAAAATTACGGGTCAGTCACAAAAATTGAAATACCTCCAGAACTGTAAAAGCTAGATCAATGAAATAAAAAACAGAATAAAGACTTTTTAGTTGCGCTTCTTATAGCATATTATTTAAACTGGTTGATGAAAAAAACTTCATTAGAAAAACAAAATTTAAAAAAATGACTATTTTTAAAAACAAAATTTTTGTTTCATGTCATTATGGATGCTTTCCATTTCTATTCTGTCACAAAAAAAAATATCGTGAACGTCTTCCACGTGCATAATTATTATTCTGTGAGGTGAAGCATGGCAGTCACGCTAGAGGAATGTACCAGAATCCTAACTTTTTTGGAACTTGGGCGGAGCCAGCGTGAAACAGCCAGAAACATTGGTGTATCTTTGTCGACTGTTCAGCGGGTAGTCCAGCGGTACCAAGAGACCGGATCACACCTTAGAAGACCAGGAAATGGCAGACCAAGATGCACAACGGCCAGGGAAGACAGACAACTGGTGGCTACAATGCTCCGAAATCGTTTTCAAACTGCTGTTGGTCTAAAAACTCACTTTATTCGCTTTGGAGGTGGCAATTTAAGCGCTCAAACAGTAAGAAGACGTCTTGCTGAAGCAAATTTGAAACCATTGAGGCCCGCAAATGGCCCCAAACTGGAACGGGGACATCGAATTGCAAGACAGAGATACGTGCGCGAACACCTAAACTGGACACTAGACGATTGGTCTAGGGTAATGTTCACGGACGAGTCTAAATTCATGCTTTATAAGCATGATGGTAGGCAGTTGGTGTACAGAAGACCAGGGGAGCGCTTCCATCAAGCGTGTGTGGAGGAAAAAGTGGCGTACGGTGGAGGCTCCGTACAAGTTTGGGCTGGGATTTCTGCTGAGGCCCGCACCGAGCTGGTGCTCATTCAAAATGGAACTCTAAATGCAGAGAGGTACGTGGAAGAGATCCTCAATGAACATGTAGGTCCTTTCATGGCCAGGATGGACCGGCATGGCATATTAATGCCTGATAATGCGCGTCCCCATACCGCCAGAATTGTACATGACTACCTTGAAGAGGTCGGTATCGAACTCATGCAGTGGCCAGCGCGAAGCCCGGACTTAAACCCCATCGAGCACGCCTGGGACGAGCTTCAGAGATGCGTGAAAGGTCGAAACCCCCCACCAATCACGCTTCCCGAGCTCATACAAGCACTGGTGGAGGAATGGGAAGGTATTCCTCAGCACCGGCTCCGAAATTTGGTGTACAGCATGCCTAATCGCCTGGAAGCTGTTAGAAGAGCTCGTGGAGGCAATACAAAGTATTAAATGAAGAAAGTGATGAAAAACAGCAAAAAAACAATCATAAAAAAAATGTAATCTTAAGAAAAATATGACTACTTTAGTTTTTTTTTAATTTAAGATTAATATTGTGGGTGTAACTAAGTTTTATTTTATTTTTTATCTGTATAATTAAATTCTCAATTGAACAGTCTTCGTTTCATTAGGATGACATACGTAGTTCGGGAGATATTCGGGTTTATGTGACTGACCCGTTATTTTTGGAACCGGCTTTATATAATTCTTTTAACTTATTTTTACTGCTTATAATATTTCGTAAATGTTAGCCATTTAAAATTCTTTCGTCTCTCATTTTTCACCGTATTACACGCGGTGCTTCAGATTGTTTTATTATAAACTTTTTTTAGAATGTGGGAGCTTTTGCATACCTGCCTCTGTTTTGTTCCGTATCATGAATTCATGAAATGAAAACTTTTGCGTTTTAATTTTAAAAGTACTCATAATTTTTTGTGCTCGGAACAGGCACGCGTCTCGCGTAATGCGTTCGTTTATGCTTTACTTTGTGTGATAAATGTTACATTATTATATTTGACGTGGTGCTACTAAAATCAAATAATTCCTGTAACCGACTTGCACTGAACTTAAGAACCACAACACATACACCACAACACATAAGCACAATAATTACTTATTCCACATATCCCCTTTATTAAATGACTAGCTGAGTCCCGCAGTGTTACTCGCGGCTATTGTTGTAAATCACGAGTAACTCCGCAGAGAAGATAGACAGACAGACAAAAATTTTAAAAATTGCTTTTTTTGTTTAAGTAATATATGCACTTTCATACGCATTTGAAAAACTGTTACTTTGATATTACATACAGACATTTCAATTTAGCTCGTATTTCTTTGTATGGATTCTGCTATTACTTTCAGAAACAAACAAGCACAAATAAGCCTGTATGTAATCCAACTTTTTTTTTATCATAATAAGTTTAATACTAAGTCACCAATAAATACCATTGGCTATTGAAGATAAGAATACGACACGAATACGAAAATCAGAATTTATCATATTGAAAAGCCGGGATAAATACTACTAGATGATTCGAATATTAGGTTGAATCGTAGCATAGAAGTTGGTAAAATGAAATAATATTTTTTTTATACAAAAGCAAAGCTCAATTTGAAATATTACGCATTCATTCATTCACAGTTAAGAAAAACGAAATAGATAGGCGGAATTAGTATAAATCTTATAGAAGAAACAAAAAAAAAATACTGGTAGACAAAATTTCTTATTTAATTAAAAAAGCATAAGCAAAAGTAAAAACAGTGACAAAATAAAAAAAAATAACTACTGGATACTACTTTCATGTTACTAATGATAAAACTCTTATCGAAAATATTTAAAAAAAGTAACGGAATAGGTCAAGTGGTTTTCGAGTTTTACGCTTAGCAACACATTCAGCATTTTTTTAAGTATTGGAGAGGCCTATGTCCAGCAGTGGACTGCTGGACATAGGCCTCTCCAATTGCACGCCACTTAGTTCGATCCTCGGCGACTCGCATCCAGCTCCTGCCAGCCGTCTTGCGCAAATCATCACTCCACCTGGCCTGTGGACGTCCTACACTACGTTTGCCGAGACGCGGTCTCCACTCAAGAACACGTTTACCCCAATGGTTGTCGGTTAATCTATAACTTTCTGTTTTTGATTACGTAATTTGAAGAGGAAAAATAATCCTGATGTATGTATGTTGGATACTTAATACGAAAATTGTTTTTCAATTCATTCGTTATCGTTACTTCATATTTTATTTTCATTTCTGTTTATCTGCTTCATCGGCTACCAAAAGAGTTATACTGTCGTAAACACGAACAAAATTTTAATAAACACCCAATTCAATATTTGCGAATTGTCTCTTTACACATTGTTTCACGAAAATCTAATCAGGCGGGCGAAAAACACAATGAATCCAGTTTCGATATCTGTTAATTAAAATCAATCCTTTCTCGAATCAATTTGGGTAACAATAAAATGAAAAACATATTTTTTTGTTCGTTTCTCATTGTTCTTTCTAATTCAAAATACGCAGAAATCGTTTATTTGTGGAATTGTTGAATGTTACATTCAAAATTAAATCACGCAGAAAGTTTAAAGCTACTAAAATATCTATAAATATATCTATTTATAGCTTTGCAATCTATACTAAACCAATATGTATTTTTAAAGCGGAAAATCACTTATTCATTACTTAAATCCGTTTCCTGTTTCATTTATTTATTTTATTTATAAAACTCTCCTGGTCCCTTTGTATTTTGTGTAGGACGGACACGACATCCGTCCCTACACAATAATTTCATATAGAAATATTATTTCAAAAATAAATATACAAGTACACAGTGAACTGAGTAATACCGCCTACGATTAATATATCTGTCGAAGAGTAGAAATAGCAACAGGACCGTTGCCGCCTCATAGGAATTTTTGAGGTAGCCCGCACGATCCATGAGGTCATCAACCGCTATAGGTTTCAGCGTAAGGCCTGACAGCGGGAGGTACACGCCAGGTTGTTAGACCAGTCGGGGGCGCCCTATAGAGGATCATGGATCGCACGCACCTAATTAGAACTTCTTCCCGTAGTCCCTCGAGATTGGGCAGCAGACCTTACAGTGCACCTGCTACCACACATACTTGGGAGTAATTGCCTGAAATGCTCTTCAAAGCTCCACAGACCATACAGGATGACACCTAGGTACTTTATGTACTGACTCATATGAACCTAGTTTGGGATGGGATGTCCTTATAAAATATACCTACTGTTATAATTACTTAGTAATTAAGTCATCCATTTTTGCACTGTACAATACTTTTTGAATTATTATTTTATTATTATTTCTTCATCTGGTCACCTACCCAGAGGCATAAACGCGGTGTTACTTGTTGCCTCAGCAGGCCATGGTATAGTATAATACTAGTACATACATACCGACATAAACTAGTAGTTTTTATATATATTTAAGCCTACCAAAGTGGCTCTACTCTACCTGATGGAAAGCATGGCATCCAGGGGTATGGGTCACGATCCTATTGTGAAGGTAGGTAATGCAGCATGGTGACCCGTACCATGGCGGCATGGTCCGATAATCTGCAACATTATTCCGATGATGTACCAGTAATATATGGTTCCATGGCCTACTTTTGGATATTTATCCATATTAAAAAAAAAAAAACACAGAAATGTTTGTACGCGCATACCTTCCAATTTACTGCGCCAAAAAAAATACAGAAAGACCATACTTGTTTATCACAAGTAAATATATCAGTGTTATTCATATAAAGGCCCTAGCCGTTGAATTTACTTAATGATTGATGAGAGTTTATAATGGGATTTGTTCTGATTCCTATTTAATTTCCTGTTCGGATATTTAGCTGTCGTTTTATAATACATTTTACGGAATCGTTCGTGTGTCACCGAAATTACTATACTTGTTGTGGAGTGTAAATGAAGTTCGATTTTATCTATTCTAAATGATTTTTGACAAAGTTTGACAAACAAAGATTTCGTTTTTAGCTTTGATATACATATAAAGTTACAAAGTTTGAAAACCCATCCATATACTCAATTTTATGGCTAGGTAAGTATGATGATTAGGAATGAGTGATTCTTGAGACAACTGGGGTGTCTAATTATTGTATGTAAATCAGTGTCTTTTAGTAACTCTCTTTATCTGTTATGCTTTTACGGCAATACCGTTTCATAAATTTGAATGAAATTTGGCTAATAAATACTACGGTTCTTAAAAAAAAAAACACTACACGGGCAGAGCCGCTGGTAAAGATTACAGATACGATATTGGTTAGCATTAGTAACTTAAATTGAACCTTATTTACTATCTGGTTGGCTGTTGATAGTAAAAATGGCAGCTTAAAATGCAGTTTACCGACATGACATGGAAAATATTAAGTTATTTATTTTATTTATTTATTTAAGACTTTATGCACAAATGTGACATAGGTGGACTTAATGCCGCAAGCATTTCTACCAGTCGACCTTAGGGCGATGCAGAGACAAACGTGGTAGATGCACAGTAATGAAAGTTTTTATTTTATGCGTTTTTATATTAATTATAGCATATGAACACAATACATATAAACATATATATATGCATATATCCATACACATTACATAAATACTGATTCTAGTGTACACAATATTTTAACATTTATATACCTACTTACATACATATAAGATACATAATTACATACATAATAATAAACATAATTACATAGGTATGGTATTATTATGTAATAATACCCATACCTACATAAATACATTTTTCATTTGAGATAATTTGCTGTTAAAGTTCAGTAAATGTTTGTGTGAAATGTTTCCGCAACAAGTGTTTGAAAGTTACTTGTAACAAACACTTAATTTCTCAGTTTTGTTTCTTTGACGTTTGATGTTTAACCATCCACCATCCACCGAGGCTTATGTATGTCGGTTTAAAAAGTAACCTATGTCATTTCTCACGCTCTAGACTATCTGTATAACAAATGTCATTTAAACCAGTTCTGTAGTTTCGGAGTGAAAGCGTGTTAAACAGACAGAGTTTGTTTCATATTTATAATATTACTAGCTGATGCCCGCGGCTCCGCTCGCGTTTTAGAGGTATCAAAAATAGATGTTGGCCGATTCTCAGACCTACTGAATACGCATATAAAATTTCATAAAGATCGGTCAAGCCGTTTCGGAGGAGTATGGCAACGAAAACTGTGACACGAGAATTTTATATATTAGATATTAGATTATGTGAAGAGAGTAAGGATTAATCAATATGTGATTTTCTTTTATTCATTTTGTAAGGCTAAGTTATTACCATCTCAGAATGTAAAAGGAATTGAAACATAATTTGATAGAACCAAATATTTCATTATATAAGCAAGAATTGTGTTTAAATATGGTAAGTTGAATTACACAGGCGACTGAAGCAACGAAGTCTTGCCTGAAGCAAAATTGAAAGACTACTTTTATTTTGTTTAGTTTAACTTTCGCTACAGAGTTTCAAATCTAATAGTAAGTTCTAATGGCTTTAATTTTTTTTTAATACAGTTATTTACTTCAGTGATACTTCACAACAAAATGTGTTGGGTTTGACTAAATGATTCGTATTCTAATAAAAGAAAAACTAGAAATCGTTTTTAATTTGCTTGTTAAATATTTTGTTTGTTTTCACTGTCTTCAGAAACTGCCAAAGAAATTTAACTGTTAAGTTGGAAGCAATGAACGTTTTTATTTATTCATTACTTTTATTTAAATCATCATCATTACATCATCAGCTCTTAATAATCTACCGCTGGACACATATAATCTCTTCTTATAAAGGAGACATCGGTCTACTATACCTTATAGGCCAGACGTACTGGGCTTCCTTTTCAGGGTTCCGTAGCCAAATGGCAAAAAACGGAACCCAAAGATTCGTCAAGTCTGTCTGTCCGTCTGTCCGTCCGTATGTCACAGACATTTTTTTCCGAAACTATAAGAGCTATACTGTTGTAATTTGGTGAATAAGATTTTTGCATAATAATAGAAAAAAAAAAGCAAAACATTTTGAGGGTCCCCATACTTGGAACTTTAACTCAAAAATTTTTTTTTCATTGAACCCGTGGGGTATCTATAGATAGGTGTTCAAAAATGATGTTGAGGTTTCTGATATCATTTTTTTCTAAACTTAATAGTTTGCGCAAGAGACACTTCCAAAGTGGAAAAATGTGTCCCCCCCCCCCTGTAACTTCTAAAATAAGTGATTGATAAAACTAAAAAAAAACATATGTTGTACACTATCATGCAAACTACCAACGAAAATTGGTTTAAACGAGATCTATTCAGTAGTTTTTTTTTAATACGTCATAAATCGTAAAACGCTATTTACCTTTCATTCAATCACTATTATAAAAATATCGATCAAAGTTACAATGACCTACAAGAAATTTGATATGATGTTACTTGCTGATACGGAACCCTTCGTGGGCGAGTCCGACTCGCACCTGGCCGCTTTTTTTAGTAGTTTTCCTTCTCTTTATAGTGAAGTTGTCCTGCGCAGCTTGCTCCCCTCTTAGGGTAGATAGGGGTATAAGTATATTCAACATTATTACAACACTGATGCTATTAGTACGGTTTTATATTAATTTATTTAATGACATTGAATAATTTCATTCTAATATTATTCACTCAGAAATGTGGCCACTTTATTAATTGCATACCTTGAACTCTCAAAATTAAGCTTATAAAGAGTATAGGCCATTTACGAGAAATCTCGTCTATTTACTGATAATAAAAAAGTTAAACCATTGTCTATACTAAAAATAAATTTAGAAATGCATTGAATTTCATGTTAGTTTGCCCCTACTCCTGGATTCTACTCATGCTTCTCAGGCAGGATCACTTTGGTAGGCTAAAAAAACAATTATTTAAGTTATTAAATTCTTGTTTATACTTCTTGTTTATGTACATCAGTAGCTTTTGCCTCGGCTCCGCTTCCGTGTATGTCGGTTGTCGTGGCTATTTTTTTTTTTTATTTTATGCCTACCAATGTCACTCCACGCTGCCTGATGGTAAGCATGAATGGAATCCAAGAGTATTGGCCACCACACTGCCCTCGACGCAGGAAGTATTTTGATGCTGACCCAAACTATGGCGGCTTTGTGAGATGCTTTTTCACACCCCTCTTAAAGGACTCGGGATCATAATGGGAATTAAACACGTTAATAAAATCAAAGTAAAACGTAAAAGACAGAGATAGTTTTCTTTAAATTTATTTATGGACAAAGCATTACAATATACATTTACTAAAATATAATGATCACAACCACTCGCTTAAACCGTGTAGGTTACTTTCGAATAAAAAAAACTGTGTAAAAAAGATCCTAAAAATGATTACTCACCTTTTAGCCATCCATTTACCGAACAACCTGAAGGTAACGAGAGGATCGTAATTGAATGGTAAGACTCACATAGTTTTCCTGTTTGTAATAAGGGCTACCAGTTACAAGGTACAGAGAATGTAACATCGTTAGTGCTCTGAGTAATCATGTCGAGATGAGTGCTTGTTTACTTCATGAATTAAAAGAAAAGGTAGGTATTTATGTCATAAAACATGAACTGAGCTTGTGAAAATTGCAATAAGTGAAATATAAATATCACAACTTGAAAAGTTCTTTATTATATCCATATCTAATATCTAACATGATCGTATTGAATCAGAGAACCAATATTCAAATCATATACATTATGCACGTGTATGATCACAATGTCTTTTTAGTACCGCGAATGGTTGTGGGTTGAATGGGGTTCATGACAGCCAAACACAACCCTCTGATATCGAATGGCTCACTTTATTAAGTTTATAGATCGATTACACAAACATCTGGACTGAAATGAAACCTTGGTTTGTAGTACGTTTTTACAGATATTTAGAGAACTTTTCATACATATTACCTGAAAAAAAAAACAAAAGTATTTTATTGATATTTTTTGAAGGTATTAACTTTTAAAAAGTATAGAATAATGTATACGTTAGTAATGTTAAACCCTTCGCTAAAATATTTTTTATTTTATACTACATTGTAGACGAAAATTAAAAGCAAAAAGGTTCTTTCTTTTGCTTTAGAATGGAGTTATCTCAACTTCCAGACAATTTGTTGGGAAATAAAAGGACAAATAATCTGTGGCGAGCTAGACATTTAGAATCATGCAAACAATACATTTATAATAGAGCTTAAAAAAAAGGCTAAGAAGATGTCTATAACTATTTATATTAAACAGGTAACATTCCAATAATTCAAATGACAAAATTAATATAACCAATATAAGTGGAGAAACATGTTTAAAAAATTATAAGTTCTCTCCATGTTATTGGCAATTAAAAGACAAACCATGTCTCTAGGCCGCCATAGGTTTGCCATACTACCTGCATTCCCGGTCAGAGTGTTGGAGTAGAATCATAGGTTCTACTCATGCTTTTTATCCGGAAAATGAGAATCACTATGGCAGGCTTTAAAAAGTCACTTGATTTTAGTAACGTAAATACACGTAAGAATTGGATTAGAATAAACCTATTTCTTTCCCAAGCTTAGCTTAAGAAGCCTACAGAACTTTTGATTAAATATTTTTTTATACTATCATCGTCCACTACTAGACATGGGCCTTTCCAATTACACGTCACTTAATTTGATATCCAGCTCCTGCCTTCGGTCTTTGCGCAAATCATCGAAAATCTAATTAAAAAGCCTTAAAAGATTAAATTAATTATTCATTTGACGAAAATGGAGTCCGGAGCTTTACATGGCTCAATAAAGTTTCAAATTTATGGGCAACTTAAATCGTCAGTTATAGCCCAACTATTAATAAACCGAAGTTACTACATTTCGACATATTAAATGATAAGGGTCAATTTAACAAATTGCTGGTAAAGTAAAGCTTGATAGACCAATGTCAAGTTATCTGTAACCAATGACAACAGTTTTTGGTTCTATAATTCTTATAAAGGGACACGTATACATATACATACATGAATTACTAGCTGATTCCCGCGCTGTTACCCGCGATTGTTGCTGTAAAATAAAAAATTGGCCAAGTCAGGACACGCATAGAAGTGGTAAGTGTCCACCTGGAGTGCCCCCAGTAAATCTGTACCAAGCAGAACTAAAGATACTAGATAAATTTAAATATCTTAGTGACAACCTTATGAACGATCTTGATGATCAGATGGACATTGAACGGAAGTGAAAGGCAATAGCGATTAGGGGTAATATGCAGGCCTGTAGCTTTGCACGTTGTAGTGATGAGGTTGAAATAACTATATTTAAAACTTACTGTTCAAACCTTCTACACGAGTGGCCTCTATGCCAACTGCACCCAAAGGTCTTTGGACACATTAGGCGTTCAGTACAAAATGCGTTCAGAGTGCTATTAAAGTTGCGTCGCTATTGTAGTGCTTCTGAAATGTTTATAGAAGCGAGAATTGATGGTTTCCATGCCATCATACATAAGCGTACTGCTTCTTTGCTAAGGAGAGTCAATGAACAGTAATAGCATTCTGAGGATTATAGCCGAGAAATATGAAAAAAACGGCCAAGTGCGTGTCAGGCCACGCACAGGAAAGGGTTCCTCAGTCATTTAGAATCGTATCCAATAGATAATTTTCCAAGTGAGCGCATTTGACAAGTTAAGCCTCTATAACTCCTGAACTAATAAAATCATCTAATTCGTTACAGTTTTCCTTTAAAGCTCATTATAAGAACCACCATCACGAATTTTTGCAGATTTTTTGAGCCAGCCATTTAGCTTTTAGAGGAGGGGGGAGGCGCCCTGTTTTTACAAAAAAGTGGCCTTTAAAGTGGAATTTCTCGCAAACGGATACCTAAATCAAAACCTTGTCTTATAAACCCTTTATTGTTTTTAAAAGACCTATCTAATGATACCCACACGCTGGGGTAGCCGCGAGAAATATAAATCATCCCCACTTTACGTGTAGGGGAGGTACCCCAAATAAAAATATTTTTCATAATTTTATTACAACACTTTGTCGGGGTAATTACAATACATATTCATGCATAGTTTCATCTTTCTAGCACTTACCGTTTGGACGGTAAGTCGAGGACGGACGTACGGACGGACGGACAGACGGACATGAGGACTCTATAAGGGTTCCGAGTCATAAACTTCGGAACCCTAAAAATGAGAAATACTATGAACTCTTGTCTGAAAAAAGAATATGATTATATACTATTATTATTTAATATTCAATTATTATTTAGATGAACCGCTCATAGTGAAGTGGCGTTAGGTGATTGGAAACAATCACCGAGGGTAACCAACGGTACCTAGATGGGTGACATTATATGTTACCAGCCTTTCTGTCATTCGGAGTTCACGTTAAGCAGTCGGTCTCAGTTGTTATCATAAGATAACATTCGTCGCTTAGAAGCTTCAAGCTTAATTGGAGGTCGGGTGCCATAAACATCCAACGGCAAGATTAGGTAGTCACAATGTGTCTTGGCAGTCCCAACCCGCCATCAGTCAGCGTGGGGTTGTATGGTCTTGATCCTCTATTGAGAGGAGATGGTTTGGGATGATGATGATTGAGATTCAATAGTTGTATTCTTACAGTAAATTTACATACAACTTCATAGATTTTTGTTGAAGATTTGATAAATAACTTAAATGGTATTGAGACAAAGAGAAAACTAAATACTTTTAGACATTAATACTAAATCACAAAGTATTATCATCATCATCATCAGTCGCAGTCCGAAACTCGACATAGGCCATTCCAATTGCAAGCCACTTGATTTGATCTTCGACTTTGCCTCATGAAAGTGTTATTTTGTTACACGTATTTCTTGCTTATTAAAATACTAGCTTTCGCCCGCGGCTCCGCCCGCGTCTATGTCGGTTGTCGCGGTGAAGGGTAGCCTATGTCCTTTCTTAAGTTTTGTTCTATCTTCATACTAAATTTCATCAAAATCCGTTCAGTCGTATAGGCGTGAAAGCGTAATAGACAGACAGACAGATAGAGTTACTATGTATGTGTTTTTAAAATATTCAGTGACCACCATACAGATAATTTGTCCAAAGTAATATTGTTAACTTAGCATTGAATTTCATTTTTGCATATATTATGATATGCATCTCGGAATTGCCGGGTTTCTAGATAGATTGCTTAATATAAAAGACATATTCTCCAAGCAGCATCTGTATTAGACAGACACAGTCACATGCGAACGGCGTTTGTAACAAATATAAAGGAAGAACTGGTTATATATACAGACTTACGGATCTATGTTCTGTGTAAGACATACGACATTTCCTTTTAAATGTAACTAGCTGCGGCCCACAGTATTGACTGTGGGTTTTTTGTACCCTTACAAAAAAAAATGCAACTCATATTTATAATCGCCATACATTTAGAAATGATTGTGAAACAAATTCAGTGTATTCGGCAGAATTCTGCCAGTAAATTCATCATCATCATTAACGAACTTTAACAGTCCACTGTTGGAAATAGGCCTCTCCTTATTGAGGAATTAAATAGTATAAGTAGGAACATAATTTAAAGATGAATTTATTTTCACAAATACTTATAAATAATATATTGATTTGATTTTATCCAGATTACGGTACCCTAATTTATAGAAACATGTTGATAAGCTGATGATAATAAAATAGATAGATAGATAGATAGATAGATAGATGATAAGCAGAATGATAGTTTAAAAAAAGAAGAACACAAGTGACTGCCAAAATACTTTCAAACATTACAAGAGCCAAATTAAAAGGTATAGGTAGAAACTAACATAACTATAAATGTACGAATCTTTGAAATAATGAGTCGATGATAAAGTAAAAAGGCAAGTAAACTATTTATTTTACTCAATTGCCTTTGCAGTAGTAACATTTAATTATGATAATTCTACAACCCTTCAGAACGATAAACACAGTGTCTGTTCACTTTCAAACCAGCACATCTAACTTTATAAAGTTCATTTAATAATTTCATACTAAATGCCAGTTCCTTCAAAGTAATAAGGAACAGTGTCAGCTTAATGTACTCTACCGGCAGAAGTCAAGTATCTCTAAACCCGTTCCTTCCGACTAGTGAATTTTGATTCTCCCTTGAGACACGTAAGCAGTGACTGGTTATAGGAACAACGTATCTTTTTGTTGGAAATGTTCAGACATTACTTTCAGACTTCTCTTTATTTTCTTAACAAGATTAGCTCTGTGACTTATAAATTTAATTCGTCCTCTGTGTTTCTGTACTAACTTAAAATAAATTACATAAAGTGCAACACGAGGTTCCATTAAGTGCTTCACAGAGACGGTCACAATTCTAAACCTAAAATTGTAGGCTGAAAAATCTCTAAGAAAAAAATATATAAGCTTATTGTTTTACATATCCAAAAAATATGTTTTTGTGATATTTATAAAACCGTTATTAGGCGTTCTATTATTTATAGGAAAAAAATTGCTCACAAATATTTCTCAATGAAGAATAAAAATATGTAAATGTAAGGTTTAATTTTCACCGTAAGCATAAAATTTCATTAAAACTACAGAAAATTAATTTGTTTAAATTGGCATAGAAATTCTTCTGTATAGCAATTACTTTGTGTATAGCTGTTTTTAATCATTGATATCATTGATTAACGTATTTTTAAATAATTTGTTTTAAATCTTAAAATTGAATTTATCGTGCTCGATCGTTCGTATCGAGTATCCCATGTAGGACTGATTGTAGGGTTGCGCTTTAAATTCAATTTTCTGGTCCTAAAAACGTTTTCAGAAACATATTATCAATTAGTAGCTTTTCCACGGCTCTGCCCGCGTAGTTTTAGTAGTTCCTTTCCACGGAATGACGGCAATAGGACGAAGGAGCAAACTAAATCGAAGGCTACTAGATATTAGGTTGTCATCAGTCCTCAACCTGCACTCGGTCAGCGTGGGGACGTCTAGCCTTAACCCACTCCTGAGAGACGTCACTTACTTCTGAGTTATGATTGCTATAGATGTTCATGACAACCGAGAGGCTGTTCAACGTACTCCCCAAAGAATGAGTGTAATGCCGGAACCACACTGCGTTATTCGCTATTCGTTATGCGGGTTATTCACGCGCATACGGCAAAGTGTGGAGAGTATATTCGCCAATATTCATTTTATTCGTACGCATAACACATAAGCATGAATAGCAAATACGCGCATCCATCGACTTGTCGGTTGTTTGACACACTTCAAACGACACGAATAAGGCGAATATCCGCATCGACTGCCCACACTTTGTTGAGTCATTCGCTCGCTTGCGGCGGTCGTGTACGGAAAATGGAGTGGACGAACGAAAAAGATTCCTATGACTTGTAATCATCCACCAGCATTTTATTTACGGTTTTTTAGCATCTATATACTTGTAAGAAGCATTTAGCAAATAATAAATTGCGGCAACTCTCAACACGTCCATCGCTCCATGCAAACATCACACATATTTGAATGGTACGCTGAATTATTTAGCATAATTCAGCGTACCAGTTCGAAGTGTGGATGGCATGTTTGTTGTTTACGCGCATAACAAATATTTTGGCGAATACGGCGTAGTCAAATAACGAATAGCGCATAACGCAGTGTGGTTCCGGCATTAAACACCGTTAACTTCCATACTACGAACTGTTGTTTGGGATTACTTGTAAGTAAAACCCAAACACAATAATTTGCTCCCTACTCGGTAATCGAACGCGAGACCTCTTGATCTCGATTAATGTCATAAGTATATATATATATATATCTCTTATTAAGTGCAGAAACTCTTAGAACTGTAAGTATAAGCTAAGGTAGGTATGATATGAATACATACATTAATTATCCAAATACGCTTCAATTAGAACTAAAAGCCAAACATGAATAGAATCCAACTTCATCGGTCTATTATTTCTGGGAACGATGCAAATTAGTCTACACATTCCTAACACTATCGTACACATCTAGATCTAGAGAAATATTGATTTTCATGTAAAAATAACATTCAAAGTAGATACCTGAACTGAGTCCGGTTCATAATGTCTTCTTCTTCTTTTGGTGAGATAGCAACCAGCCGAATAATATCAGCAATTTCTGCCAACGTCAAGTATTTAATGTCTTCAATTCTAAAGACTCAAGTCATCTTTGCAAAGAATTTAATGATAAAATATTGGATGAGATAGAACCGGGACCGTCTTCCGAATAAACAAAAAACGATCTCCTTAATAATGTCTTAACTAAACGTACTTCTTAACTAAGCATGCCATGTGTGGCAGAATTTAAATGCATGCAATGTAGATATTTGTCTTCATATACGGAAGAAACAATTGCAAGACAAATACATGTCCTACATTGCAGCTAGAGTACACCCCAATAAACACCCAAGAAAATTCTCCGTTTGAAAAAACTTTTATGCTATAAGCAAGCTTTGCATTGAAAAGTAAGTTTATAAAAGCCGATAGTTCGTTCGCATTTTCAGGAAATAAAATTTGCGTATTTTTATAATGAAGGGTACGTCATGAAATGTTTGAATCATTTTTCAGCTTTGTAGTCTAAAATATAATTCTATTGTGTTTTCCTCAATTAATGGAATTTGATCAGTATTTATTACAAATTCTTAAAATATATTGACCGTATCTATTATGTGATTAAAAAAATGAGAACATGGGCTATTCTAACTCAGCATCACGGTCAATACATAGTCACATCTTCTTCTTATTATTGATATCGCCAACCCGCATGCTACCGAACGGCCATCACTGAACATCACGGAAAGACTGAACATGGCTAGATACCTCTTATCGAGATCCGACGACCTGGTGATAGTGAAACCTGAGAAAGCCTATGTACAGTAATGACGTGTTTTGACGGACATGATAATTATGAATTAAAATATCCGTATAAAAATAATCAATATAAGAATATTTTAATAAATGTTATCGTACCTATCTTGGTTCAGACATCAATGCAATCACTCTTTTAGACACTGACAAGTCACATCAAAGGGTACAGAATTTATTACAATTTCAATGCAACCACTATATTTACAAACAATTAGTAGTCTACACCCCCCTTAAACACGCTTTTTTGTTTCAATTACGATATAACTCAATTTGTCTCATAGCATTTCCCCTAAGTGTAATTGCGTTTCGTAATACGTAATTTGGGAAATTCTCTTCGCTGGGAGCTTACTTCACGATGGTATAATTAGATACGTCGTTAATTAGACGGCAGCTCCACAAGAGCACTCAGGGGCCGCTTTCGTTTACTTTCGCGCAAGAACTAGGCACCGACCCCTTCTTCGCCAGCGGCGAAAATTAAATTACTTTAGTGGTATACCTACTTAAAATACTATAGAGAATGAAAGCCGTTATTAGTTCTAACAAAACTTACATCACATTAATTTATTTTGGAGACGATAAAAAATGATATGATGAAGGTTTCAAAAGTTTTTATAGAAATGTTAAGAGAACATCTTATTATCTTAGGCAACTATGACTTAATCGAGAAATCTTATATTAATATAAACAAAAACTTGAGTGAAAGTTGGTTTCTTATATTAATGATAAGAATACAAAAAATGGGCGTCAGCTGTCTATCTCAGGTCGTAAGAAAAATAACCAAAATAATTTTCCACGAACACATGGCGTCCCCGGGGAGCATATAGATGAAAGCTATTCTGCTAATGGAAGCACAATGGAAAAGAAAACTCAATCAAGTGTACGAGTCGCCGTGATTTCTGAGCCTAAATACGAGAGATATATTGTGGGCCGGGACTCGTCATTAGCTGCGAAATGCCGCATTACCCGCACAGCAACAGTAGAAAATTCCTCCAAATAACCTCAAAGTAACTTTTCATATGTAAGCCTGATTTAGCTTGACGTCATTGTATTTGGCATTTTTTTTTATTTATATTGTTGTGCTTGATTTTGTTTGTATGGTATTAAATGTTATAATTTTGGATAGATTTATTACTTTCCAGAAATTAAGATTATGGCACAATACTTAAGCCTAGTTTTGGGCGAGGCAGTATTTTTGTCACTTTAAACTATGAAATATCAAAAAATATCAAAAAACAATAAACATTAATAAATGTAATAAAATAACACAGATACCTAATACCTCGAACTAATAGTTTTAGTGCAAATCGCCTTCAATTCATCGCTAACTTAAGAAAAATAAAAGTTAGCTGTTTAACAATGATTAAGTAATCTGCAAACATTTTATCTAAACAGCTTTATTACGACTCTAGACTATCTGTGCACTGAATTTCATTTAAATCTGTCATAGAGTTGACCATTAATGACAAAGTTGGTTGGAGCTGGATGCGAGTCGCCGAGGATCGAACTGAGTGGCGTGCAATTGGAGAGGCCTATGTCCAGCAGTGGACTGCGATAGGCTGATGATGATGATGATGATGATAGAGTTACTTTTGTATTGATAATAGTAATAAGGAAGGATTTAAGATCCCAAAGCTCGAGGACGATGTGAGCTGTCGAACTAAACAAACGTTTAGGAATTTTGTACACTTTATGTTCTTTATGAAAATTCTGATACATTACCGAAAAGTTTTCATCGAACACCAGAGGAATATATTTTGAAACACTAGTGGAAAAATGAAAAGCAACTTTGAGTTGTTACAAAACTCGTAATCCTAAAAACGTCTGTTCCTAATTTCTTTTCCGATTTTAAAAGAGCCATCTTTCATTTACGGCGACATTTATAACAAGAAATTTTCAAGCTTCGACACGAAGTTTTGGCAATTTCCGTACTTGGCGACGCTTTTTTGTGACCCATACTTTGTCGTTAATCTTGCGAACAAAAAGTCGCCAATGCTTGCCGAGTCGTTACTGGTAACTGTGTGAGACGACAGATTTAAATTACCGGATTAAATTGACCGAATACTGTTACTTCTTTTATCCATAAAAATCTGCTAGAAAGTCTCATACGCTAAAGACAGGGTCAACAAAGACTTGGACTTCATTAAGAACTGGTCAACGAGCTTTGGGGTGTCGGTAAATCCAACCAACTTTGTCATTAATGGTCAACAAAACAGTAAACATCTTCTTTAATCTCCATAAGCCGTGGTAGTTCTGATATCGTATCGTAAAACTTAAATTTATAAAGTGAAAACTCTGTAGAGGATGCTATTTATACTCTTTTAGGTAAAAGTTTTAAAAAGGGAACTTTAAAAATTGTTTCACATAATGATCTTGAAAAAAAAGTTAATATTTAAAACTCTTTTTACTGTATGGGCAAAACAATGGATGTGTTTATAATTATCTAATGATGTACTTACCGACAAACTAGACTTGACTGCACGGTTGGCCTAGTGTCTTAAGCGGTCGCAACGCAGTTCTACTTTGCCAAGTGTCATGGGTTCAAATCCCACTTGGGAAAAAAACTTTGTGTGATTCAGGAATTGTTGTTCTGAGTATCGGTGTGCTTTGTGTCCCTTTCATATATATTTCTAAATTCCCCCGGAGTACAGGATTTACATTCCTAACGCGGGAGTTGTCCTGTATATAATATGTGTATGTTTGTATCTTTTACATATACCACAGATTTTTCTCGTGTATAATATTAATGAACGTGGAATTTTAAAATTCATATGCTATAAAAGATCAAATTTACAACTCATAATCAACTTTATTATTATTTATTAAAAGTAATACTAACCAATAATGTAATAAGTTATTGTATGAAATTATTTCATTTAAGTACATGGTTTATTTAATTTCTGTACATATTCATAATTAAATTTCTTGTATTTTGAAAATTTTATATTCACTGAAATCTTTTTTGATGAGGCCTTCTTATTTTGTATATTCAATAATGTAAAAAACGTATTCACTACATTTTATATTACGGTTGTAAGGGATCGTTCAGTCTCTCCATTCGATGTTATATTCGACCCAAATTTGTCCAAATGCGGACACATTTTCAACGTCTCCCAGAACACTTTTCTTTTTATTGGAATGTATATTTCAGAAATTTCATCGGCATACCCCGGAGCATTCCCGAATTTTATTGCAAATGAAAACATGTTGATAGGTTGCATCTCGTAACATTCGCGCTCGTGATACTGATCATAATACAGACGTGTTTTTTACAACTTTCAGTCAGTATAAAATATTCTTCAAGTAAGGTTTGACTTTGAGTTAGTTACCAACGCAATTCAAATTATATATATCGGCGCAACACAACATTCAGAGAAATGAGTCATCGCTGCACGTGTTCTTAGTGACGTAAACAACTCGCAACGATCGACCGCCCCACTACAATGCCTATAAAAAGCCGCCCGCTACAGCGGAGCGAAGATTTGTTTGTCTGCGCTCGGACAGCAAACACCTTACTTATTGTGAAATATTCGAAGCTGTGTAATCAATACTAATTAAAAGTGAATTCTATTTGAAGTGAAGTTTATTTTAAGTTATTTCTGAAAACGAAATACTCCAATAATAATAATAGTAATGACGTCACTGTTTTAAAAACATCACGGGGCACACCGCCTCGTCATCAGAAGTTGGGATTACCATGTGTTCTAGACTGTTCGCTATCTAAATTCAGTGTTCGTTGTGTTTCTTCATTCAAATCGATAGTTTACGTTTTTGTAATAAATAACTACCGACAACAACAAGAAAAATAAAATGTCAAGTTAATTGACAACGTCGGAACATAGAAATCGTAAATTAAGTGACATGCAGCCTATATCGGGTTTTGAGTAACAATTGCAAACGAATTTCAATCGTTTGTTTTCAGAAATGTTATTAAACGTGTGATACTTAAATTAAAAAAAAAAAAAAAAAAATGTGGGTACTTCACCATGTTTCGGTAAGTTCGTGGGTATAACGCTTTCTTTCCAGCTAGTAAACATTCCAAACGATAGAAGATGCATCCGTGCTTATACGGGAAAAACACAGAGTTCAATGTAAAGGTGTAATCCAGTTCACCAGTACCGAAAGGGTGAGGTTGCCGAATGGCTTGTGAGTTGTAATTGAAGCTACACTGGTAAGGTTGAATCATATTTTCATATCAAGTTTTGATTTATTTTTGACATAGTTTTGATATGTACTGTACGAGGGTTAACCGTGTGCGCGATTTAAAGCTATAAACCGATCGTGGCAATCGATGGCGCGTGTATAAAATTGCCAATGGCTAAAGTGTAAAGCTGTGGCTTAAGAAAAGGGTTAGTAGTAATCGTAGTTGATCGAATTTTAAGGGTTAATTCATACTTTTTGTCTATCACGGTTTCATATTGCGAATATTTTGTTTGACGTAATAAAAACAAACTTTTAAAACTACCCCCACGGTGTGCGTAGTAAACTAGGCGTTTTTTTTTTATTACGATTACACATTGTTTACCGAATAGGTGATGAATTAATAGCAGTGGTAATTGTAGTAGCAGTCTAATGCAACGCTAACCTTTTATTTAAAAGTAAAGTAACTTTTTAATTGATTTACGTAAAATCAAACAAAGTTGCAATAATAATCAAATAAACTAATACCCACTACGTTGTGAGATTTGTTTAATTATTTTAGAACGGAAAAGAGATAAGGGTCAGGTGAGGCCGAGCTTATAAAAGGTTAAAGCAGTAGTCAGTGCGTCCTACAGTGTGAGAGTAGTCTGTACCTGGCTGACTATTTTCTGGGCCAAGTTTAAAATTCTTTCGTTATAATGACCCCAGTGCTGGTTATTTTTAATCCTTCCTTCCCCACAGAATGCTCGAGTGTTTGCACACACTTGTGTACTACAGTATCCTTTCAACTAATGAAGGTGATCGTAAGCAGCTTAGTGCTTAACTCAGCGGCAAACTTCAGTCTTCTCGCTGTCTACGCAAGTTGAGCGTGTGCTGTGATCTGCGGTCTACTCGCCGCCTGGTGAGGTGTGGACCTGTGGTCTGCACACCGTCTACGCGAGAGATGTGTTTAGGCCTTTGAGAGCACATACGAGAGTATGGGCTTCTGTTTTAACAGCTTTGCTGTTCTGAGAAAGTGTATCAGTGTCACACATTCATAGTTTGCAATCGTTAGGGTCTACGCAATTAATGCGTGAAAATGATGGGCTAACTAGGGTGCTCCTCTACCTGGGTGGTGTATCACTCTAGGGTGATCACACATCACGGATGATGCGGGTTGTCGTGATCACAGCTATCTATTAAAGCTATTATTCTTTTTGCTTTTATTATCATTTTAAATTTGATAATAAAATCTTGATGTTAAGAGTTTTGTTTTGAAGTTCTCTTGATTTACTGGTGCGATGACACGAGAGACAGAGCTATGTGATGCTGTTTGTTGAATGTTGTTTCAGAGTAGCACACAGAGGCGTGTGACCTACCACTTCCGCTCAACAACCTGATTATACAAGGGAATCTCTACCTGAATGCACCGGTTGGCAGCTTGCTTAAAGGAAGTGCAAAGCTACAGGAACCGTATCGGCGTTAGAAGACTACACTCCAGTATCGGTTATTGAGCCTACACCATCCACTTCACAAGCCAATGCAACAGAACAAAGAAAGAAAGAAAGAAAGAAAAAAAAAAAAAAAAACCCAGGAACTCAGGTTATGTTTTACAAACCTATTTTACGCAATATCATTGTACCACAGTGTACGCTACGACTAAGTACCACAGAGTACGCTACGACTAAGTACCACAGAGTACGCTACGACATAGTACCACAGAGTACGCTACGACTAAGTACCACAGAGTACGCCACGACATAGTACCACAGAGTACGCTACGACATAGTACCACAGAGTACGCTACGACTAAGTACCACAGAGTACGCCACGACTTAGTACCACAGAGTACGCTACGACATAGTACCACAGAGTACGCTACGACTAAGTACCACAGAGTACGCCACGACATAGTACCACAGAGTACGCCACGACATAGTACCACAGAGTACGCCACGACATAGTACCACAGAGTACGCCACGACATAGTACCACAGTGTACGCCACCACACATAGTACCACAGTGTACGCCACCACACATAGTACCACAGAGTACGCCAACACATAGTACCACAGTGTACGCCACCACACATAGTACCACAGTGTACGCCACCACACATAGTACCACAGAGTACGCCAACACATAGTACCACAGTGTACGCCACCACACATAGTACCACAGTGTACGCCACCACACATAGTACCACAGAGTACGTCACAATACATAGTACGCTATACTCATATCCTACCACAGTGTAGACGTCAATATAATAAAGGTACACAGATGCCAATTCAAAGAAAAATATTTACGTTTTACAGATAAACTCATCGGAAAAACATCAACAACACGGCTAGTGCAGAGCGCGCACTGCCGGTCAGAATGGTCGTATCGGCGCAACACAACATTCAGAGAAATGAGTCATCGCTGCACGTGTTCTTAGTGACGTAAACAACTCGCAACGATCGACCGCCCCACTACAATGCCTATAAAAAGCCGCCCGCTACAGCGGAGCGAAGATTTGTTTGTCTGCGCTCGGACAGCAAACACCTTACTTATTGTGAAATATTCGAAGCTGTGTAATCAATACTAATTAAAAGTGAATTCTATTTGAAGTGAAGTTTATTTTAAGTTATTTCTGAAAACGAAATACTCCAATAATAATAATAGTAATGACGTCACTGTTTTAAAAACATCACGGGGCACACCGCCTCGTCATATACATTTTCATTAATGTATGTTTAATGGCTAGAATGCATCAGATTTTTGGTTCGCATGTTAGTTCTAACCAGTAAATGCTTAATCTTCTTCATTGAAAATAGTAAACTACAACTTGGTATATATTTTCAACGTCATTTTTCAGCAAAAAAACTGTCTGACCCATTGTGTTATAGGCTATATCAGAAATTGCTAATATATTGTTGGAAAATTTTATGTTCCCGTGGTTTTTATAGTCTCATATATTGCGCTTATTCTATACTGAAACCATTTTTACGGCTATAACGATCATAAGTACGTGTTTTATGATGGTCTACTGAAATCAAATGTTTTAATTTAATAAATGTTAGTTCGTATAAATTCTCCAAGTGTTTTCATAAGAAGTACAATGACACAATTCAGTATAAGATATTTGAGGATTGCTGAGGGTTTGGCGTCCCTCTAACACAAAGGGAGGTTCCTCCGAACAGGCAAGTTAATCATGTATGGCGGGCCACTTCCCTACGGTTAATGTTGGGATTTTGTATATATAACTAGCTGACCCCGCGAACTTCATACCACCTAACAGTTGATTCAAAGTCACTCAATTGTTTTGCATTCTCGGAACCCCTCCAATAAAACTTATAACATATTTTTTTAATATTTTTTTCCTAAGAACCATCCTCGTACTTCAAGAAATATTATAAAAGTGATGGCCTGGCCAAGGGAAATAGGGATTTATTTTTATATATAAAGATAATCTTACCTCCTGTCCAAGACCGGAGGTCGATATGATTAGTCAGCTGCCTGTGCTCTGTTGTGGAGCTCGTCAGTACCAGGGGTGAGTAGTTCCAGTCAGTCGAAACTGAATGCCGCTATTATCCGTGAGTCGGGGCTGAAGTCTGCTGATTCCAATGAGTCACGCGTGATTCGCGTCGTCACGCGTGTGGTAAGGTGCGTGGTGCTGTGGTGAAGTCTCCAGTGAGTCGGTGCGGTTGCTGCTGTGGGTTCTTCATTTGTACGTGTAGCCTAAGTGTTATTGTAGGTCGGGAAAACAAGTGATCATCACCATATTTTAACTCCAACTCATTTGTTAACAATACTGACTTAAATGTTATAGATCCTTTCACGTGTCTGTGCCTGTGTGCATTTGGTCATTGAACTTTATACAATGCAATAATATATTACTGCAGGTGCTAAGTACATTGACACGGTTACCACACTGCGTAGACGGGCGAGAGATGATCTGCTTACGTGTACCGTGGGTGCTGTATGCTGCGCCTAGAGGGCAGTGAGGCGCCACAACGTTCATTATTTATCTTAAAATCAAATAAAAACCCAAATCTATCATTAATTGGTTGTTACTGAAACTTTAAATATAGGCTCCAATACGTTGGGTAATAAATGGTGTTTCATAACAAGGCATGAATTACATCCAAAATAATTGATATAAATTACAAGTGTGATTAGCACACTTATAAAACAGGACAGACAATTACTACTACCTCTAAATAGATACCAGTAATAGTTAATTTATAGTGTAGTATTGATTAAAATATTTATGTGAAATACAATTCTAATAAAACGAACGAATAACACACAACGCCTTCTAGCTTCAAACTATACTATACTACTACTACTACTAAGTATAGTATAGTAATACTGACTGCCTCGTTGGTCCAGTGGTTAGCGTATGCGACTGCTGATCTAGAGGTCTCGGGTTCGATTCCCGGGTCGGACCAAATGTTTGTGTGATCCGCAAATCTTTGTTTCGGAGTTTGGGTGTTTTCTATATATAATAAGTATGTATTTACAAAAAAAAAGTATGTTTATGTATTTATATCAGTTGTCTAGTTACCCATAATACAAGCTCTGCTTAGTTTGGGGACTAGATGGCGTTGTGTGTAAAAATGTCCGAAATATTTACTATTATTATTATTATTATACTTAAATATATGTTTTTGCAAATACCTACATATTATACATAAATGACACCCATATATCCGAAGCAAATATATGGAGATCAAACACTTGGTCCGACCCTGGATTCGAGCCCGAGAATCAAGCACAGCAGTCGCCCACATTACCAATGCGCCACCGAGGCGCTCTATAGATGCAATGTCTATAGAGTGCCTATAAGGAATATTAATTCGTAGGTATTATTATTTCTCTTTAATGGAATAGTTTAATACAAAAGTTATGATCCTTTAGTTCCAGCTTTGCTAATGTAAGCTAAAATTTATCGTTATAAATTGTCAAAACCAATAAAATACTGACCATAGTTTATATTATAAAATGTTTTTAAGCATGGTACGAAATGGTACCAAAACATTTCATATTTCACCAATATTTCAATAAACCCAAATATGGTTTGTATATAGACCGAAGTGTTTCTATAAGTAGCCTTGTACACAATACCGCATAAGTGCCCGTCATTCTGAGTCCGTCCATCATACTCGAGTAGAATACATCAAAGTTTATCGGCGAGGCCCTGTTTACATTCAGCTCCAGCGAGTCAGATCAATATTTGTGCTCATAACGTAAAAGAAAAGTGACTATTACACGGACAGCTGCTTTTTTTGGTCGCAACCTCTCTGCGTTCCATTTAAACGAACGAATAGTAGAACTCGTAAAGTTTCACGGCACGGCGCCTTCGGCTGTCAGACGAAGAGCGGCTCCGAGCATCACAAACCATTTACCACGATCAATCACGGCTTGAGCCGGCAACGTCTCTTACGCCTATATCACTTTACGAAATTGACTTAAATTTTTGCTGAGTACTATGTTTGCCCAAGAAATCTGTACTTAGTCATACCTTTGAAATGGTTAAAGGTTTAAGAAATATTATTATTCAAAACTTCACATCAGCACAAAATTACCTACTTTACGTTTTAATGATCTACGTTTTAGTCCATAAGACTAAAATTTCTGGACTTATAAAAATATTTATATTTCATGAAATTTATTGATAAATTATGTTTGAATGTAATATATATTATAAAAGGGTAATATATTTAATAACTTAAAAAAATAGTAAATACAAAACCAAGTGTGTGTATTTCAACTTATTTAATTGGTCACCGTCGATGTTAATAACGAAACCAAACTGCTAAAGGATTAAACCTGCAATACATTGACAACAAAACTTATAAACTTAGCATATAAACTAAACAAAGTACATCTAAGTCAAAGTACAGATGAATGACCATTTTATTACAAATAATATGATGAATCATCAGTAAATTGGCGCATTTTATCAACTCATCTCTATCACGGTGCTAGTTACTGTTTTTATTAAATTAACTAGACTTACTCAACTTTAAAGGAGTTCTGATGGTAAATCTTGATTGATAGGTACTACGAGCGTCCATAAATTTAGTAGTCGAAACCCGCATTTGCACATTAATAGCTCCAAGTAAGTTCACCATGGCTTTAGAAAATGTTAAATAGTTTTCAGAACAAAACAAAACAAAACACATTATAACGAAAATATTTAAAAACGATATTACCACATTTGGACTGTGTTTTTGTTAGTAGTAGTTTTAGAAAATGTATTTAAACATTTGATATAAAAATATATTCATAAAAATAAAGGAGGAATAGAGAAGGTGACAGTGTATTCTTAATCAATCAACACACACAGATTTAATGACAATAATAATAAGCGATGTATTCCATACCCTTCATTTCTCACTTCAAATGGTGTTAGTTTTTTTAATAGATATATTTAGTAGCTACATTATATATCTACTAAAATAGTGTAGCTATATTAGTTTCCGTTATAATGCTTAAATCTAATTTGGGATATGGACTCCATCTTGGAAATAACCTTCCGTCATCCTTTTCCATTTTTCCCTGTCCTTGCCCTGGTCGGGTCAATCTCTCCCCACCGTCTACACGATTTCATCTGCCCATAGCTGCTTTGGTCTACCAGCTTTTTTTGCCTGATGGTGGCGATCTTGTAGTCTCTATTGTCGATCTGTGCAATACTAGCGTATTGCACAGATCGGCCTATTGCCACTTCATAGTTAGTGCCTGCCTCTGTGCATCCGTAATCTTTATTTTCCATCTAAGGATAGAAGGAAATAAGACGGAAAACACACCTATTTAATTTTATACCAATTAATTTACATGTAAGTAAGCTAACATTGTAAGAAAACTAAAGAAGAACTAGAAATGAATGTACACAGTCGTAACTAATAATAAAGCTAAAATATTCACTTCATCAAAGTTCGTACCTGATTTAGTAGGGTCTTATATCTACATCAAGTAAAAGCAAGTGCTTACCGATCAAGCCCTTATACAAAGGAATAATACCTTATTTTATAAACGTAGGTTACATTTACTTAGTACATTTAATTTAGACGGATTATGTGTTTGGATATTGTGCCTTAACATAATACATAATGCTGATAAGCTGTAAATGAGCCTTAATCCTAGACTTTGTACCTCGTTATTATTTTTTCTCACCTAATCAAAAATGGGTATATGGGGCGAGAAATTGTAAAGATTAGCAAAACAAATGAAACTGAGATTTAATAAGAACTCCAACAAATAGGTTTTCATTTTGTAGACTTGTTAAATTTATATTTCATTTCTAGACTGACTCTTGGAACTTAAATAAAAATAGTGTATTTTAATATCACTAATAATTTAGAGAAAACTGAAGTAGAACTTAAACTTTAGTACTATTTTATTTTGATTTCAGTGGCATTCTCTGACAAGTAAACAGACGACATTCAAGACCATACAATATTTAATATTTGTAAAGACTTAGATATATAATATTTTCAAAGCTACTATGGATCTTGGACAGTATATGAATACATACCGAATTCGATCGGTCAGTCATTTACATGATAAAGGCAGATAGCTGTTGATTTAAAGATTTAGGCTTAAAGTGGAATAGCTCTGTTTTGCGGCCGTCTAATAACCGTGAGTAACACTGCGGGGTGCAGCTAGTGCTTCATGAAGTTTATAACATCACATCACAATGATTTCTCCTGATCGTGGAATGAACTTACTACCTCTAGCTTAGCAAACAGGGTTAGGTACTAACCATTCAGGCTAGTCAACATTCACTACAAGTTATGTAGGTATCGTGTACAATACATTAGGAATTCTATTACACGGCAGAGCTGTTTAATATACGTAAACTAAGCAATGCTACTTCATGCTGTTTGTTTCTAATTCCAGGCATGCAATCCTGCTCTACTATTAAATATGAACTACATGCCTAAGAATACGAAGGCCACAATCTTTTTTTTTTTTGTAATTTCTCTAAATTATGTACAACTACAACAACAACTAACATTTATTTGTAAGGTCATTTAACTGTAATCCTAAAAGAAAGAATTCCAATAAATTAAAAAATAGAATTCAATTGAAATTTCATTTAGTTCCTAGCACAGCTCCTTTAGTTAATGGCGCAATACTAGAAACAAACTATATTTATAAAGTTAATGCTACGAATTTATCAAGTTTGTATGTTGTTAACATAGGCTTATGGAAGCCGCGCTGTCTGTATATTGTGGATTAAAACCCCACATAGGACAATACTTGTGTGATCTACAAATTATTGTCCTGAGTATGGGTTCGATTCCTGGGTACGCACTGTGTGTGTGTTGAGTCTGACTGTTTAGTTGTTTTGTGTATGTTTGTAGTCTCCCGCGACCCAGTTTTTATTTCGAGGAAAAGAAATTAAAATTAGTAATAATAATATTTGGACATCTTACACAAAACGTCATCTAGTCACAAACTAAGCAGAGCTTGTATTATGTGCACTAGACAATTGATATAAATACGTAAACATACATATTTTTTTTTTCTAAATACATACATATTTTACATAGAAAGCACCCAGATTCCGAAACAAATATTTGCGGATCACATAAACATTTGGACCGACTCAGGAATCGAACCCAAGATCTCTTGATCAGCAGCCGAATACGCTACTAGACCATCAAGGCAGTAGTATTTTTATTATTATTACAATTAAAATAATTGAAATAACCAATAAACCTCTGTGGTATGTTACTATTATGTCATAACGCTTTTAAAGTTTTTGGAGGCCTGTGTTCCTTCCGTCCCTTTTTTGTGAAAAGGTTTATGTGCAAAAAACTAACATGTAATATAGCGCTATTGCCTTGTTTTGTCACAAGTTTTTCATGCTATTTTGTTTCCTGGTTATACCTATACAATCTTAGAGATTTTTTTTGTCAAACTCTGTAAATCAAATCTATGAAATTAAAATATTTGACTTTTTCTCTAATATCGTTACGAACAACGAAACTTTATGACACATCTTGATCTTAAATCATGTAATTTCTTTCGTCTATAATAAAAGTACATAATTAAAAAAACAATGCAAAGGCAAGTACGTGTTATAACAAAATCAAATAGCAACAGTTAGCAACGAAATCTAGAATATTACGTAAAGTTATATTTTAGGCCCAGTTTTTACAGCACCGAGTTACTAGAGGACTATGAGATCCTTAGCCGCTAGAGGTACCGTGGGACGCATGCGTCCCGCCCAAATTTTGCACTAAGGTGACATTGTGTCATATTGTCCCATAAAAGTTGCCTCGTCATAAATCGTCATGTAATTTTTAAAAACTTACATGTATATATATAGGTCCTATAAATTAGCTAAATGATATTTATACCTTGATATCTAACAATAATGAAGTGACCAAAATAAAGCTACTTTATTTCAAAACTTTGCGACAAAATGAAAACTTTATTTTGGCATCAAAAAATGTAAAAAAAAATTTGCTATTCTGTAAAGCAAGCATTTTCAGTTTCGAGACTTACCGTAGCTAGTGTCGATATATTCACGTCGTTTTGTCAGCGTTTTCCTGAAAGGGTAAAAAGCTTTGTAATATAATCATATTTCCTTAGATATATTAGATCGCATGTAATAGAAGCGGGTTCAATCTTCGAACTTTACCGGGTCAGTCCCCAGCTTATTTTCAAAGGAGTGAAAGAGAACGGAAGAGTTTTGGAAAAGTTTCTATGAAATAAATTTACTTCAATAAAAATAGTATTTCGTTATTTTACCTATAACACTGTATTCAACAGATTTATGGTTTATTCAACCAAAAATGAATTTGAAACAAGAATATTTCTTATATTTCGAATACGTCGAAAGTCAGTTATTTTACCTAGCCGCTGATGTTATTGCAAGTTTTTATGTCTAAACTATTTGATGGTATTTTTTTCATAGCTCTAATTTTTTCTTATCAAATTACATGTAAATCGGTTCCCCATACAAACTTCCATCCTTTTCAACCTAACTTCCTATAACCACACTCCATCGTTTCGAAATTAAAGGTTTATATTCATTATTGTTTATTTCAATTTTACAATTTATTTTCATCGCTTTCTCATAATTACATTTACAACATATTCCTATACAATTATTTTTGGTACACCTTATTTAGAATATATTTCAGCAATTAAAGCAAATAACGAAGTTTTATCATTCCTTTCGAAGCGCTCATGGCCGAGTGGCCTTGGTGATTGGAAACAATCACTGAGGGTAAGCAATGACGGCGCGGTCAGTCCTAGATGGGTGTCCGTTTGTCACACGATATGTTCTGAACGTTTCCGTGATTCGAAGGTCAAGTTAAGCAGTCGGTCCCGGTTGTTATATTTTTTATAAATAAAAAATAAATAAATAAATATCTATGACATCTTTACTCACGACGTCATCTAGTCCCAAACTAAGCAGAGCTTGTATTATGGGTACTAGACAACTGATATAAATACATAAGCATACTTTTTTTTGTAAATACATACATATTATACATAGAAAACACCCAGACTCCGAAACAAATGTTTGCGGATCACACAAACACTTGGTCCGACCCGGGAATCGAACCCGAGACCTCTTGATCAGCAGCCTCATACCTTAACCACTAGACCAACAAGGCAGTCAATCTTCAGATAGCAGTCGTGAAACATAGAAGGAGGCATTCGGGCGACTTAAAAACATCCAACGGCAACATTTAAGTAGCCACAACGTTATCTTGCCAGTCCCCAACACGCACTCGGCCAGCGTGGGGACGTATGGCCTTAACCCTCTCCTGAGAGGAGACCCGAGCCCAGCAGTGGGACGTTATGGGTTGTTGATTGATTGATAATTCCTTTTCCTTTCACGACTTTATCACTAACACAAGTATATTGTTCTATTGAAAGTATCTAGTACATAATAATCAATGCAAAAACAAAAATAAACGTTTGTTAGTTGTAACGATCAATACAATAAATCATTACCAAATACGTGTTAATTTATTAACCATGACAAAAGAACACTGAAGCGCATTTGATAACTATTATTTCTTATATATCTTATCTCAGATGTGTTTTTGACAACCGACAACAGTTTATATAGAATAATAGGCCGGTACAAAAAATATTCCGCTTGAAGTGACTATTACATATTTGTAAGGTAATTTTTGTCGCCGGCTATGAGTAGGTAGTACAACACCGCATGTCGCGCGCACTTGTTTCACGTAAATTATGGGTAGCAGACGCGCCGCGGCCAAACTTGCTGTTTTTGTTTCCAAGATTAACGATGAACAACGGCGCTCGAAAAAACGTGTCACAGAAAACGGATATTGCCCAAAAGTTTGCCGCATAAATTTTCTTTGTTCGGTTTTATAGCATTTATGTAAATAATGATACAGCCCTTTTATGACTTTCGTTTTCCTTCCTTGATGTTTATTAACAACTTGTGGGTTAAATCTGTAATAAATATAAAAGTAGAGCCACAGTAATAAAAAAGCACTTCAAATTAACATATGTATTAACAAGGCGTTCAGTTACGGTGGTTTTAACTGAAACCTCGTATTATTTGTACTCGTAAAAGCAGAAATCAATGTTTTATGACTAGAAAATCTAACGGTAATAACAAATTGTGATTGTGAAGCAACCGTGTATGCTTTTTGCTTGCTAAACCAATTGAAAAATTGCTACGTGAATCGGAAACATTCATATTTTATGAGGGGATTTTTTATTTTATCTTTGTTCACATAAACACACAACAAATAACAAAAGAGCAATAGTCATCACTACATATTATAAAATAAAGTCCTCCGCCGCATATGTTTGTTTATGATCAACTCAAAAACCGATTTAAATGTTTTTTTTTACTGTGATAACCGACATTGACGCGGGAAGAACCGCGGGCGAAAGCTGGTAGGAACGACCATATGGCATTCCTTCAAAGCAAAGAGGGTCTTAATTGGATCTGTGCCATGAGACATTAAGGACACTCCTTTCGAAATGGATGTTTCACCTCTGTCAGATTCTATGCCCTAATGTTGAAATAGAAATACCGTCTTGGATAATCGATCGCGGAGCATGCCTTAATTTTGGTAGTAAGACCCATCATGAATGTGTGTTGTGCTGCAAAACAACTGCACGGCACGGCTATTTGGGCAACATGCACTCAACACTCGAGTAGAGTACTCAAGGTAGGTAGTCACAGCAATGCCCTAACCTTGCAGTGATTATTGGCTTGAGAGGCCTATCGCTAGAGACTATGACTCGTCGAAAGACCAGCTATGCAAGCCAGCAAAGTTCATGGAGGTCGGAGAGTGCAAACGATCTTTGACAAATAATATTAATTGTAATGCTTAAAAATCCTATATCAAAAATATTTTATAATAGTTTGACAATAGAATTACGCTTATTACATTTAAAGGTTTAATATTATAATGTAATAAACATTCATCTCACTCAGAAGCTACGATTGGTTTTAATCCACAGTTTACACAAAACGAATATGGAAATCGAATTGCATCCATAACTAAAAAAATACATTTGACAACGAAACTACTTTTATCAGTATAACATATTATACAATGGTAAATGAAACATGATTTATTATCATGTCAATATTTCGATTGTTTTCCAACACACTCGAAACTGTTCCATTATTGTATCGTTTTTTTACTAACAGAAGTTGTAGCCATGAGAGATATTACAACAATCTGGGTAAGAAAAACCACCATCCTTATTTCATTCTCGCCGATAAGGGTTGAAAGTAAACTAAGTTACATGGTACAAATTGAAGACGATTGGCAAAACGGTGGTTGTATTTTTTGTGAAATATCGCACATTACTTACTTTATAACCTTAAAGAATAACAAAATCTTTAACTTGGCTTTTAAAACAGATTTTGATTAATTTCAATGGTATAACTTTTACGATCTTGTTGTGTAAAAACCAATCCATTCTATCTCTTTAAGTTAGGCCTGATGTGAAAATGCCTAAATTTTAACAGCGTTCGAGATCATAGCAAAGGAAGACTGGCAAGAATAAATCTTGATAAAATGTACTATGAACGTGCTGTGTAATGAAAATATTGATACGAGCTTTCAGGGCATTTTCAAATGACACATTCATAATTGCATTTCTTTCACACTAATATAATTAATTTCAAATTATCTCTATCTGTTTTTCTGATTGTGTGTTTTGTTTGTTTGTTTAATTTGACGCAGAGATAGATAGAATGAATCATGGTGAAGGACATAAGCTACTTTTTGCTACCATGGAAGAGTGGTCCCTAAGTGAGTCTCTATTCCATTTACAACGAGACTGTAAACTACCATAGTTTTACTTATCTTTCGTTAGAATCAGATTATTGCATTAAAGATAATTTACACCTATCATGCAATGAGGACCTAGATGTTGAGAGGAGTTTTCCCTTCGGGTAGACTTTCTACTACTAAAATTATTATATGTTTACTTACAGACTCAAAATTAAACATTCAAGGAAAAATTCTACTGAGTTTTATTACATTACCTTAGAAAATTTGTTTAAAAACTAATTTACGTTACACAACTTTTGTTCCATGAAAATTTAAGAATGCAGATGTACTAGTTCCGTTGTAAAGGAATTTTGCATACCTTACAGTGAAAACGATCTGAAATCTTGTATTAAGATCTTTTTGCAAGTGTAACGCTATGAAATAACTGTAATAAAGAAATAATCGGGTCCTAATAGTCTGAGTCCTGAGTCTCGATACGACCTTGTCTATTTTTATGTTTATGCATTTCTGAATTTTAATTTTAATTATTTTCTTTTATTTGTCCATTTTAAAAGTTCTTGTTAACGTAGTTCGGTTATAGTTTTTTAAACCAATCTAAAATCTTTTGTTTCCAGATTGGACATTCGAGATGGACGAACTTTCAACAAACCTATTCGTACATTTTTAGGAAAATTGGAATAATTTTAAGAACACTTATTTATTTTCAATACGAAGAAGGTTGACTGAAATCACCAAACGGATTATTGTATCCGTTAAGTTTAAAATAAACACCCGCTATTTTCGGGTCTATCAAGAAACTTAGAAGCAACCAAAAAGTATAAGGGTTTAGAAGTACTGTATCAAAGGGTCAAAGTTTGAGTATTATTTAAAGAACTTAAAACCACAAGCAAGGCTATAAGATTGAAAAGTTTATAACGGATTTTAATAAATATAATCACATTTCAGATTAAATTCAATCTATAGCTAGATATTAAGTGTATCTGGTCTAAAATAATTTACTTTTCCAACTTAATACAAATAACAACTTTGTACTTCTTATAACTTGTCACAAGAAATTTTGTACTTCTTAACAGCTATCATGTGCTACTACGTAATATTGTTAAGATAAACGTGACATCAATCTCTCGGTGGTATTCCAAATCCGGATAAAGAAAACAAGAAACCCTTTCAGATCTTTGGAGGTAGATAGAACCAAACAATCCGTTTTAAATTTCAGTAGTTACCTTCTGAGTAACTGAAATATGAAAGATAAATGGAATACTGACAAAGCAAAGAGCATTCTCAGTTCCTCGTATCCACTACCCGCGTACCAAATAATTTAATGGCCTTCTATGCTTCCTCTCGATGTTTGCAGTCATCCTGTCATATCATTGTTTCTTCGTGTATCTTTATCCTTCGACTTCAGTAGGTTGTTTTTAAAGTTAATAATCAATTAAAAGAGATGTTGTAGTGTTGTGTATTAAAGATCTGATAGTTGGTTTAATAAATCTTTGCTGTCTAACAATCTTAGTTAACGTTCCAATTTAAGGATTTGTGGTCGCTCGCTATTTCATTTGGATGGATGAAGTTATAGCATTATTGATTGTAAATAACGCATTTAAATTTCGGCTCCAAATCTTCAAGTTTAACACAAACATATTAGTCCATAAATTGCAGATTGCCTAAGTATTTTATATTCTTAAAGTATTATAATAAACACTATTAAGACATCGAACAAAATGGGTAACCAGTGCGCTATTGAAGCACAGAGTACCTACTTCTTTATAATACAATACTCGTACATTTAACATTGTGATGTACACAACAATATGACATAATCAATTTTGGAATGAGGATCATTAACAGTATACGCTACTTGAGTGTCTTTTCTTTACCCAATCACCAGTATATATACAAATGTCGGTATTGATGATGTATTTGGCCTACCGAGATTATTCTCTTTCAATTGTACTGACAACATTTCATCTTATGGCGGCAACTGAATAGAAGGTAAAATAAATGCTGGAATCACTATTTGAGAAAACAAAGAAAATACTATTATCATTTAGATCAGTATTGATAAATTTTGAACTCTAATTGTTTATTTCGCTTATTTTAAGTAAACCCAAATTACATTGGTAAAATGATATACATAAATGACGACAAAGGAATGGGGACAGAGTTTTATACTTAGTGTTCCCGTCAGAAGAGGAAATTAAACAAAATGGGTATGCTCTTATCTTTGCAGCCAAGCAGGGTCGACGCCGACGGAGTGCGGCCTCAGAATTGCGTCATAATTTTATTATGTTTACCCCTTGACGTATATTTCTGGCAATTCGTATGATCAAAACATACAAAAGTATTTCCGCTATTTACAATTTTTCTGTTACTATGTATCTTAGCTATGTTATGACTTCTTTATTTTTCTTGAGAGTATTTTCTTATTAATGTTTTCTTGTGCGTGTTATTGGAGTTCTTAAATAATACAAAACGGTACTAAGTCTTTAAATTGCCCTTAGAATTACTCATTTGAAGGTTACTTAGACAAGTTAAACTATTAAGTGATAAATATTTGAATGTGAATAATAATAGGGGTTAAAGTATGAAATTACCATTTTATTGAAATAAGTACAGAGAACTTTTAAGGTTGATATTTTTACGTGAAACTTTTTTTGAAACGTATTATCGACTTTCAGTTGTTTTTTTCATTCAGCTTAGACAAAAAGATGGATACTTCGAAAATTCGAGTTATTTTTGAATACGAGTTCTGACGCGGAACTAACGCTGCAGAAACAGCTAGCAAATCGATGTTGCGTTTGGAGAGGGGACTGCTAATGAACGCACCGTGAGATTTTAGTTTAAACATTTTCGTGATGGAAATTTTGACTTGAATAACGAACTACGTGGAAAACCGCCCACACATGTAAATAACAATGAATTGAAAGAGATGGTGGAAGGCGATCCGAGCCATACTACCCAGGTATTAGCGGCATGGTTTAACGTTATCTTACCAATAGTATTGACTCATTTGCGTCAAATCAATAAATAAATAATATGAAAAATGGGTGCCTTATGATTTGACTGATCTGCAAAAAGAAACGCGTGTACACAGGTATCAACCTGTGTAAGTAATAAGACATATTGAATCGATACAGAAATGAAGGAATATTGGATCAAATTGTGAAACGCGATGAAAAATGCATGTTTTACGATAACCGTAAGCGAAAAATGCAATGGCTGACCCCAGGTTAATCGCTGCAATAGTGTTCTAAAGCAAAGCTTAGCAATAAAAAGATGTTAATCACTATAACGTTCTCCGAGCTGGTCAAGCAATAACGGCAGATGTCTACTGTGCTGAACTCCGAACAATGATAGCAAAACTTGCAGTAAAATAGCCCCGACTCATGAATCGATCTTCACTACTATTTCTCCATGATAACGCGAGACCTCATACAGCACGAGAAACCGTTTTAACTCTACAGGAACTGCAATTAGAAACCATTTGTCACCCTCCGTATTCGACAGACTTTGCTCCAACGGACTACTATTTTTTTCGTGATTTGGACAATTTTATACGTGATAAAAAGTTTTCTTCCCAGGAGGCAGTACAAAATACTTTCACACAGTTTGTAGAATCTAGATTACTAGAGTTCTATCGCATAGGCATAAATGATCTTCCTATTAGATGACAGCAATGTATAGATAATAATGATAGATATTTTGATTAAATAAATATGTTAAATAAAAAAAACGAATTTCAGTTTTTCAGTACTAATCATCAATACTTTAACCCCTAACAGGAAACCAAATGTTAGTCCAAAAATACACATTTAATCATTTATGATCAATCGAATCTCTTACTGTCGAAACTTATGGTTGATAAAAGCGTTGCAACTTAAAATTTAACGCGTTCATCATAAAACAATATTTTTTTCATCTGAGAACCCTGCAAATTAATCTGTCATAGTGATGTTTTACAGTTATACTGTGAGTCTCCGTAGCTATAACATAGTAAACTATTGACTTGCGCAAATAATTTCTAATAAGTCTTGGCCTGGAAATCATTTAGTAATTTACATTTTAGCTGCGACTAATCTATTGCTATACTGCCTATTCAAAGGTACTAGGCTAAATCATATAGGACTGTCGAGGAGCAGTTTCTTGTTTTCAAGAAGATAATTTCATTTCAAAACTTACTACAGTTACGTTTAGTCAGTGTAATACGTTGACATGAATTAATTACACTAATACTGCACGGTCCACCACTTGATTACACTATTTACTACGCGGTTATTTAAATTACTACGAATCTTATATCATATTTCAATAATCAATCATCGTGGTTAAGTAAGTAGGGTATTAAATGTCCAGTAATTAGTCACTTCTCACTACAGTACATAAGTCGAGGACGGACGGACGGGCGGGCATGGTGAAACTGTTAGGGTTACGAGACGTAAACTGCGGAACCCTAAAAAACAAATTGATTTTCGTTTTCATTTTAGGATGTATATTTATTTTATTTGTAGTTTGATTGTTAATTATTATTATAATTGACTTATATAGGAGTGGTATAGAAACATGTAAGTATTTCAAACCGTGATAGTTTGATCTGAAACTTTTCGAAGTCATTTTACGAAACTAAATATTTCTGCGTACAGGGGAAAATAACACTTGAGTTCTGTTGAATCTTATAAAATAACAGTCGAAACTGTCGTACGGATGTCGCCATCGGTCTCTAAAGGGTACTAAAATTTGCTTTGAAACGACTTTTATAAATATTTAAGGACTGCAGTAAAAGCTGTTTCACTCTTAAAACTCCATTAAACATGTTCTGAAAGGGGAAATGTTCTTAATAATTTATATATGTTATTATTGTATTTTTAAAGCTTTTTACTATTTTAAACGTGTTGCGATAGTTTTAACGTAATAAAACATTCACAAAACAAACAATGACAAAAAATATGAGTTTTATTGTTGTATCTTCTTTTGAATCCACATCATGACGAAAATTATTCACTAAATGAAATAGTATTGACTATTGATTCACAAATATTTTTTTCGGAGTTTTGGTGTTTTCTTAGTTAATGTGTACGTGTATACAAAAAAATGTTTATGTATTTATATATCACTTGTCTAGTACCCATAATACAAGCTCTGCGCATAATAGTGGGTCGATTTAAAATCGTGTCCAATAGATAACTGATAGGTTTACTTATTATTTCTTTATTTATATATAACCCTATAACTCCTGAAATACAAAAGCTATCAAAGCCGCTACAGTTTTCCTTTAAAGTTCAGTGTATTTTTGAGTCAGCCGTTTAGCTTTTAGGGGGGGGAACGCTCTGTTTTTGCAAAAAAAATACCCTTTAAAGTTGAATACCTCGCAAATGGATCGAAAAATGATCTTCAAATTCAAAATTCAAATTCAAAATTCTTTATTCACTTAGGATGCAATACATCTCTTCTGACAGGTCAAGATTCTACATGTACATTTATGCCATGTTCGCAAACAATAGGTAGAGCCGGAGAAAAGAACATGGCAATAAAAACTCTCAGCCACTCCTTTCAAATCACAAAACCTCATTCTCATTCTTCGAAACCTCACAATGTTTTTAAAAGACCTATCTAATGATACCCCAGACAATGGGATTGACGCGAGATAGAAAAATCATCCCCACTTTACGTGTAGGGGAGGTACCCCAAATAAAAATATTTTTCTTAATATTATTATAGCACTTTGTCGACATAATCACAACACATATTCATGCAAAGTTTCAATTTCATAGCAGAAACCGTTTTGGCGGTAGGTCGAAGACGGACGCACGGACAGACGGACGAACATGACGAATCTATCAAGGTTCCGAGTCATGAACTACGGAACCTTAAAAAAAACTGCTTAGACCCAGTGTTCCGTGAGACCATGTTAACATTAAGGTCGAACAGACCAATTGGTGCAAAAACATGGCTCCACGCCGGTAATTCTAATAAAATTATAGTCGCTGACTTCTCTCTTATGGAATATAAACAGGAATGTATACGAAAGCAAAGTAAATATAAAAAGCAGTTCAGATTCTATAAAACATCGTTCTTTAATTTAGATCAAGTTTGAAATACCAAAAGTTTTAAAAATATAACTCGGCGGTATATGGAATTTCCTAAAGTAATAACATCTCAGCTACAATGTCCGCTGGCACCATTAACTGGGGCATTATCTCGTTGTGTCTTTTCATTCAAATATTTGGACATTTCATTTGCCAACACCGCAGGCGTTCGTGTTTTGCAGGAGATAAAATGATAAATTGAAACATTCTCTTACTTAATAAAAGAATACTTTTGAATATTTAAGACTGTAAAATGCGATAATAATTATAAAAAAACTGTCTGTGAGTTTACCATGAACAAAATCAAAACATATTTTGACTGCCTTGTTGGTCTAGTGGTTAGCGTATGCGGCTGCTGATCAAGAGGTCTCGGGTTCGATTCCCGGGTCAGACCAAATATTTGTGTGATCCACAAATATTTGTTTCGGAGTCTGGGTGTTTTTCTATGTATAATATGTATGTATTTACAAAAAAAAAAGTATGTTTATGTATTTATATCAGTTGTTTAGTACCCATAACACAAGCTCTGCTTACTTTGGGACTAGATGATGTTGTGTGTAAGTTGTCCAAATATTTATTTATTTATTTATATTGAATTAGACCATTTAAAAACATTATAATTAATCAAATGTATTTTAAAATTCGTTAAATTGTTCAATTGCAGTACAAATCCTCAATAAAAAATTAACACTATGGCATTCTCAACACAACTTGCAATACTTCGTAAAGTGAGATAATTTCTATAAATAATTTCACATCGACGCAAATATCGATAATAATAATAAGTTTTTATTTGCTCAAATACTTTAGGTAGAGTCTGGCCACGCTAACTCTGCAGTGGAATAAATGGGCAACCCCAAAAAGTTTTTTATATGGTATACTTTTTCTGATGTCATTTTTGTGGTACGTGAGCTGTCACATTGCATATGCGGTTTGTTGTTTTTTATATATATTTCAAAGAAAAATAGTTAAACCTATTAAAAGTGGAGTGCGGAAGTTATTAAATAACATGATAAGTAAATTCCAAGATGTGAAGGCACAGTGTGATGTCGTCCTTAGCCAAAAACGACAATGTTTACAAGATAACGAAAAGTTGACGTGTAAGTAAATCTACTGATTTTGATACTTCGCTGTTTTAATTTACCATTAGATGTATCTAAGAACATTTTTTCAAATACTCATAGCCTGTTCATGGTGCTGACAAGAAGCTCGTGTCAAATTAACATCCAATTTCAATAACATATCTACCTATAGATTTGCTTCCTACAGATAGGATTTAGGTCTTAAGCAACTTTTACATAAATTATAGATACTCAACTCTTAACAAGTATTTATTTTTAGACATTCCAGGTAGTATAGGTGATGAATTTAAACCTCATATTCAAGTTGCCCTACGGATGCTGAAGGCTCTTGAAGAGTTTACCATCAATAGTGAGAACCAGTTTATAAAAAATATCGCTTCAATGACTGGTAAGAATCTGTTACTTACGTATTTATTTTCTAAAATTTTCGTTAGATTAAAGTAGGTACAACGTACATCCAATACATATTGGATTGAATACAAGTTCAAATTAAAGTTTATAAATGATTTATATTTATTTCTACAGGATTCAGCGATCTGGAGGGTTCCTGGCAAAAAGCGTGCAGCACGGGCAACGAAAGTTAATATTGATCATTTTTACCAATGCGCCAAACGAAATACGATATATCAGTATTATTTGACCCGAATAAAAGTTCCTACTCTGCGTAAATTACTACTTCAATTGAGGCAATCAATTGATTTTACTGGCTGCAGAGAAACCTTACGCAAAATATTATTGACGAACGGACAGTCCTTATGGATAAACATGATGTGGCATGGAGCCTTATGGCCAGATTCCATAATTTATATACATAATAAAAATTTTGTTAAGAAACGAGCCTGTAGAAACAAAAAAAACTAATGTATATGTTGATGAAACCTAAAAATAAATTATATTTATCATTCAAAAATCTATCGTTATTTTTATATTGTCCTTGAGTTGTTTCATAGATCTTAAAGTAAAGTTAGCCTTTTATTATTATTAATGTGTAGATAAACCATAGCCTCAGTAGATTTTTAAAAGTTAGGAATCAGAATTATTACAACCTGTATTGTACCTACTTATGACCCCAAAAACTGTATCAAATCGACAATGCATCGTGCTGAAGTCATGACTATTCTTATCTTATACTCTTATACCAAGAAAAAATCAGAATATAAACAAAATAACTTGGCTAAAATAAAAAAAACAACTAGTATCAAATTATTTTTTGGTAGTATAGACGGTGTTACCATCTATAGATTTTCAAATTCTATAATTTTTTTCGTTCTGCAGAGTTAGCGTGGCCAGACTATACAATATTGTCTTTACAAAATAAGCTTATCAGTTTTTTTTTTTAACTACGAGAAGGAGCATCTGCAGCCGCACTAGGGGTTTACCTGTATCTCAGCATGCAGCGCCGATTCCCCTAAATAAAAGATTAATATGAAATATAGTTAGCCAAGTAAACTATTTATTTTTAGAATTCTTAATTCTTATTCTTAATTTTAAATATTGTAAGTATATCAAATACTATAGTCGGATTTTTAATTAGACGAAGCTACCTGACAGTAGCTAATGTCACTTAGTAAAATAATGCTGCCATATTTATAGTAATAGTGATGCGTTCAGTTCTCATTCAATCAGATGAATGAACAATGAGTGTGAATAGTTAATCATTTCAAACTATAAAATAATATTATATCTATTTAAGAATGAAATTGTATAATAGTGCTCTGATATAAGATACTAGTAGTATGTAACAACAATCAGTTTTTTGACGGCTCAACGCCGCGCATTATGTTTTTTGACCCAAAAAACAACCATCCTCTTATTATATTTTAATTATGTTTTTTGACCCAAAAAACAACCATCGTCTTATTATATTTTTATTAAATAGATAAATTAATTTAAAAAGAAAGACGAGAATTCCTGATGTCCAAATGTGCTTTGATCAAAATATTTTTTTTTGTAAATATTTATAAAAAAAAATTTTATTATAATCTTAGATCCCATATGAGTTTCTGTAAATCTACTAATGTCCTTCTTTGCGGCTTTAACATACACAAATAACACAAAAATATAAACCATAACATGAAAAATACCGGAGAGAAATACAAACAATGTTATTTCAGGATATAATTTTTTACAGCTATATCTTGTCTTAGTTGGATTCAAAACCTTGATAAATAACTAGCCTGTAATAGTACCAGTAATACAAAAAAAAACAAATCCTAATCATCCAGGATCTTTAGGTTACAAGCTTCTCGATATTTGTACTTTTTTCTTTGGTTTTAGGGTTGATTAGAGATATTACTCGTCTGTGGGCAAAGGCGAAGCAAACAGGAAGGGTATTGGCAGTATACACATGTCAATAAATTTCACTCTAGTGTTTAAATTACTGAACATCAATAGATTTGCTCTATTGTTTTGGTTTGTTTGTTTGTTGTACTTTCTTGCACTTGTGTTAAAAATAAACGAATCGAATTGAGTGACAGACAGACAGAAAATTTTGCCTATTTATACAAATTTTTAAAAAGAATCAATTGTGAAAGTCGGATGTAAAAATTAAATCCTCACAATCTTCAAAGAGATCATTTACATCATCTGGTTCATTTAAATCTGATGTTGGTATTTGATATGGTTGGATCAGTTCTAAAGCCCTCACTGGTAGTGGCTTACGGTCTAATTTTTGTAGCCTCTTCACTCTTACATCAGAAATGTAGGGGTCAGACGACACAATTGCCCTGTTAAACAGATCTGTCATGTGTTATTCGCGGCCTGACTTTCTAACATGGTGTTCCCGGTCATATCTCTAAAATTTATTTCTAGATTCACCAGTCTGTCCGGATAGCATGCCTATTGGAAGCGCCGAATTTCTTATGATCTCTTTACCTCAAACCAATATTTTATGTAGAGTTACTGTCATCGGATACCAAGGATATTCTGTTACGTATCTGATGGCTGAGGCGCTATGCACAGCTTCATAATTTGCCACTCACATATCAACAAGGAGGTTGGCACCCTCTTGTCCTCCTTGCATTAAGTCAGCTGGTCGGAGCCCAGACTGACATCCCTCAACAGCTTGGGTTAATTCCTGTTGAGGCAAAGTGGCAACATGGGTCTTTGACGGCTCCATGGTGCTTCACCCCCGTTCCTCCAAAAGAAATGTCCAAAAGAAAATTCCGGCTTTGATGTATGTCAATGAAAACATGACATATAAGTTTGTATTGATAGAAAATACAAAAGAGTTCATAAACAACAAAAAATACTATTTTATAATAAATAATTATAAATAAAAAAGTATTTTTTGTTGTTTATGATCAGAAATGTTTATGTTTTTAGAATAGAGGTTCTAGTGTTGGTAGACTGAGTTATAGCAGACGTTCTTCATAGGACATGTTTTTCAAAGAGAAGACCATTTTAGTTACCCTTTGTTGTACTCTTTCCAACATTACAATATCTTTTTTTAAATATGGATTCCATATTCGAAACGCGAATTCCAGCAAGGGTCTAATGTATGTTAAACAGATGCTGAGAAATAATTCTTTATTGATAACATAGAATGCCTTTCTAATTATATACAATAATGAGTTTGCCTTCTTTGTTATCATTGTAATATGCTCATCCCACTTCAGTTTATGTGTTATGATAACTCCGAGGTCTCTTTGGGAGTCCACTGGTTGTAATGGCACAGAATTAATTGTGTACTTGTGTTTAGGATTGTTTTTTAATTTTATTAATTAATTTTAATTTTAATAATTTTTATTAATTTTATTCATTCAGGAGTTTTTTCAATCATTCACTTTGTCACAACACTATTTTTATTTCATCAAAAACTGACAACACAGTAAACGTCAGTGGATATCGTCTAATTAAAAATCCGACTATAGGTATAGTTAGTACTAGGTAGAGTTAAAAAAGGCATGAGCTTGACAAAATTTTTAATATTTTAATGTTAATAAAACGTAAACAAGGCAAATGCTATAATAGCAGGTATTCCAATAACATGCATAATTTATATTAATTTCTCGGTAATATTCCTAAAAGAATCTTCTTACCAATTCCCAACACTTTTACAAAAAAAGATCGAAATACAAATATGGTGAAAAAATATTTAACATATAACGGATCCAATTATGTCAAATAACAAATTCCGTCCCAAACACGAATTTCTCTGTAGAATTTTTAATTGAGTAAATATGACTTTGTTTGAAAATAGCATGACTCATTCTGGATGAATTACGATATGACGTGGAAGTTAAGAGCTTTTTTATATTTAAGCCTACCAAAGTGATTATACTCTGCCTGTTAAGGAGACAGGAGCAGAATTCAGGAGTAGAATTATGTATTCATTATATATACTTAGTTGACGGCGCGTGATTTTGTACCATAAATTACATTCCTTTTAATCATGATTTATCGGAATCATAACTCAATGTATTAGTTTTGTTTTAGTTCTATTCGATTCTGTAATGTGATGGCGGTCGGTCATTCTACTGACGGCTACCGCACGAGGTGCACATGTGCTAACCTATTAGCTCTTAACTCGTTTCAATCTTGTTAATAGCTTATGATTTTGCGTTAATATATAAGATGTTTAACTAATATGATATTGAACACCACAAGTGCACACTAATTTTGAAATTCCTGCCGATGTATACATCGTGGGCGGTGCAACGGCCGGTGCTATAGCCTCAACTAAAACCGCTGCGAGGCCTCCCTTGACGCCCCGACATATTTTAATAGCAAAACATTAAAAAATGTTTGTAAGTATAAAGAAGGAAACTTAATTTCATTTTAATATTCATAAATGGAAGTGCTTACATCACATGATTCGAACAATCACCGACTGTAAGCAACGATTGCGAGGTCAGTACCTAGAAGGGTGACCGTTTGTGGTATGAAATGTTATGAGCGTTTCTGTGATTCCTGTGATCTTCCGGTCACGTTAAGCAGTTGATCCCGGTTGTTATCATAACATAACAGTCGTAAAGCTTAGTTGAAGATATTTAGGCGGCTTAAAAACATCCAAAAGCACAGATTACGTAGCCACAACGTGTCTTGCCAGTCCCCAAACGATATTCGGTCAGCGTGGGGACGTATATCTAACCCTCTCCTGAGAGGAGACCCGAGCCCAGCAGTAGAATATTATGGGGTGTTGATGATGATTCATAAATGGATATATTTAAATTGAAATATAAGTAGAACTGTGTTCCTTGAAAACAATGTAGAAATGTTAAGGTGTATCTAACATTTATAGTGCCAAAATACAATTAGAAGTGATCGAAATAAATAACTAGGTAATTACAAATAAGGAACAATAAATATAAAAAAAAGTTCATCACATTGTAATAATGATACAATGTAATAAAGCAATGTAAAAAGCAGGTTATCTTAACCATGGATCAAGCAATTTAATAAATGTTCTTATAGAGTAGATGACTAACATGGATTATTTTAAAAGTGTACCTTACCATTCATTATATTTAAAGTTGCAACTAGTCATAAATATTCTCATTTCTTAATTAAAATATTTTCAAGAACAATACGGAAAGTTTTCTCAATTAATACAAAGAGCTAGCAACAATTAACCGGCTTAGTAGCGCTATCTTGTTACAACTTGCAACACACTAACAGCACTCACAGCAACAAAAGGCAGCTGTTAAAACAAAGTTATAATTATTTACCACTCCAACCTAACCAATTCTAAAACAAAAGCGAGTACTCGCCAAATACTTTCTATTGTTCTTTGCAACAGATAGTTTTCACCTGTAATTAAACTTTGCGGTGCGGATTATATCGGCTGTGATTGCAGCCAACTACTTAATTACGGAACGGGCTATTCTCCAGGGAAGCTATCGAATCGGAGCTCCCCTGAAGATTTACTGCTCTTGACCTCACTTGATCCAAACCACGCCGACAACTTGTAATTATAACATCGATTACAATCACTGTAACAATGATCAAGTTTAATAACGCAATAACGTTTGTCCCGTTTTATGACTTCTACAATTTGATGTTTCTTGTTTTAATAGGCACGAAAGAGTAATACACCTCCGTAATGTTTGTCATTGCGATTGTTCTTGGGTAATTTCAGCGACTTTCTAAACTAATTATACATTCGTTCGTCGTCTGCCGCGTCTTGGGCGCTTCCACTGGAAAATTAGAATTTTATACTGTCGTTTTTGCGACAGGATATTAAAATGAACACAAAATATTTAAAATTGAAATTTTCGTTGCAATTTCCTGTTTTATTGATTTCATTTCCCTGCTACGCTATTATTTTCATAAACATTCCTAAAATAATGGAGCTATTCTAGTCATTACCTACATTAATAAATGTCATTTACAGATGACAAATATCAATTGGATGTAAAACGTATTTTGAAATAAGGTCAATTTTATAAATAATATAACTAACGATCCAGAAGCAAATTATTTTTTTCTAAATTTCTTAAATTAAAATAATAATAAACAATAAATATTTCAGACCTCTTTCACACAACGCCATCTAGTTTCAAACTAAGCAGAGCTTGTATTATGAGTGCTAGACAACTGATTATATTCATAAACCTTTACCTTAACCTACCTATCTTTTCTTTAATGTAAATACACTCATATTATAAAATACATAGAAAACACCGAAACTCCGAAACAAATATTTGTGGATCACAAACATTTGGTCCACCCCGGGAATCGAACCCGAGACCTCAAGCACAGCAATCGCATACGCTATTGGCGTTACGTACAGTCATAATATCTACAAGCCACATTTCCAATTTTTACTAAAGAGACTACGAGACCTGCTTTTGATTCGGTAAGAATAAAGGTCTTGAACAGGCGCTTATCCTCACTGGCAAACAGTTAAGATGGATTTCGGGACTTCTAGTATCCAAATTTTCTACAAAGTTTCTTAACTTAACTATGCTTAACTTAACTAAAACTTAACTGATAACTATGTATACTAACCGTGTGGTGACGGAATAAGAATACAGAGTGTCACCACCCCTATTAATCCCGCGGGTGTCAAGGCGACTAAGGGATAAACTACGCAAGACAACATCAATGCAAAGAGAAGGAAAACTTGAAACAAACCCCATACCAACCCGTCTGGGCAATGTGGTATAGTAGGCCAATACCTGCTTTCTAAGGAGATGCCTATGTGGCGACTTCCACATAAAGCGCAAGTGAAAACATATGACAGCGCCATCTAGCGAAGAAACACGGAACCACAAAGAAAAAACACGTAGCGATCTATACGGAGTGATTACTAACCCTGACTCGCGAAAGTGACATTCTCGCGCCGATTAGCATATATACAACATCCCAACATCAACTGTTGGGCAGTGGCCCACCAGGCATGATCACCTCGCCTGGTCGGAGGATCCTCCCTTTGTGTTGGAGGAACACATCACCCGTTCCTCCACAGTGGTGACCCCGACGTGATTGGAAGCAGCCTTCAAGAAAGCAGATCAGCAGCGCCATCTTGTTCACTCCCACAGCGATGTCTCAGCCAGCCAGCAACCTCGGCCTCAACAGGGACACCACACGCAGGACGCGACCGCTCCAGCCTGGTAGCCCCTACGGCCTCAACAGCGTCTAGGCACAGCACACTGCACCTACGGTCCACGTAAGAAGAGCATCTCTCTCCCGTCTACGCAGCAGCCAGCCACTACGCAGCAACCACCCCGACTCACTGGGGACTTCACCGCAGCACCGCGCACCGCACGCCATACTCACTGGGATCAGCGGACTTCAGCCCCGACTCACTGGGACTAGCGGCATACAGTTCCGACTCACTGGAACTAGTCAATCCTGGCACTGGCAAGATCCGCAACAGAGCACAGACAGCGGACTCATCAAATATCGACCTCCGGTCTTGGAGGGGAGTGATGTGGCGACTTCCACATAAAGCGCAAGTGAAAACATATGACAGCGCCATCTAGCGAAGAAACACGGAACCACAAAGAAAAAACACGTAGCGATCTATACGGAGTGATTACTAATCCTGACTCGCGAAAGTGACATTCTCGCGCCGATTAGCATATATACAACATCCCAACATCAACTGTTGGGCAGTGGCCCACCAGGCATGATCACCTCGCCTGGTCGGAGGATCCTCCCTTTGTGTTGGAGGAACCCATCACCCGTTCCTCCACACCTATGTCCAGTAGTGGACTGTTAAAGGCTGTTGAAATTACAAAGAGACACTTTAACTTTATTTATTTGTTATAATTGATCTACTAAATTTCACACAGCTTTAAAATCATAGTAAAAATCGTTATAATGATGTCATCACCAAAATAGCGGGTCGATATTATTACTTCTCGTGTGGTGGTCCTGTTATAATACATTCTTGCATACCATATCCTGGTTCTGGTGGACACATCAACAGCGTTTGTTGCCCACAGTAAGGTTCTGCCGCATATCTTCCACTTCTATATGAAATATTTTTTATAGTCATCTACGTGGTATTTTTATATATCACGTGTAAAACATTATTTTGGATACTTTTACTAATATATTTTCAACTAGCTATGCCCGCGACTGCGTCCGTGTAGGTAATGTCCGGAGTACAGCGTGGAATAGTGAATTTTTAATAATAATACAGTAGAATCTCGATAACTCAAACCTCGGTAACTTAAAAACCTCTATAACTTCAAAAAATAATATGATCCCTTCCCATCAGAGCCCAAAACCTCTATAACTTAAAATACGCAACCTCTATAACTTAAACAAATGATCTCTGTATTGGCCTTCAGTAACTTAGAGAAATGTTTTCACAACCTCTACAACATAAAATTGTTTGTCAATGAGTCATTTTGAAAGAGTGTGCAAAACAAAAGTTTTCGGTATTTATTGCTTGCACGTTTTCACTAGTTAAATTGTTAACGTAAACAATACATATGTCACATTGTTTGCTTTTTCAAATTCTGAAAATTTTTGAAATTCTTTAAAACTTTGCGACGGTTAGCCTTAAGACCACGACTTACTTGGATCATAAGTTTTTGATTATTGTCCTGCAAGCATCGCTTTACCTGTGTGATAAAACTGGCTTAAAATGAGTTCAAAAAGAAAACTAACAACACTCACATACGCTGATAAATTAAAAGCTATAGAAGCAGTGAAAAATGGATTGAAAAGGAAAGAAGTTGCGGCTCAGTTTGGGATACATGAGAGTACATTATCAATCATCATTAAAAAAAAAGCTGAAATCTTGAAGAAACAAGAATCAGGAGAAAGCCTTCAATGTAAAAAACGAAAAATTGCCGAATTCCCTAATTTAGAATAATACAACATACCTACCTCTATATTAAGATAGACCTAGATAACTTAAAACCTCTATAACTTAAAATATTTTGTGTTTCCCTTGGACTTCAACTTATCGAGGTTCTACTGTAATACATATTTAATTAATTGACCTAATAATTAATTAATTAAATAATTATTCCATGTCCATCTTTAAATTGGCAGAATTTTATTATTTATGAGCCGGTTCACATTAAAGAAACACTAAATGCTAAGTGCAGCTTCGTCATCATCATCATCATCAACAGCCTTCAACAGTCCACTGCTGGACCATAGGCCTCTTCTTACCACAAAATATTAGTGAAAACCAAATCTCAATACGCGAAGCCATTCTGATTTTAGCGAGCAAAGACAAAAATTTTAACAATCATTGTTTTCAGTTCTATGTACGTTGATAAAGGTCCTAATAATATTTTTTCTTAAATATCTTCCATGTACAGACAGCGATCCGTTAAATTTTATTAAATGCATAGATTTATAAGCACTTACTGGGGTCCAGGTGGTGGAATACCGCCGGATCTTAGAGTATTTATAATATTATAAACGTCACACACATTTAAATCTTCCTGAAAATCAAACAGCAGATAAGAATGCAAAGAATTATCAAATTTAGAGAAGAGAGAGAAAATCAGGCAGTCACTTTTTATTTAAGAACCTGAAGAAGTGACTTTACTCTGCCTAATGGAAAGCTAGAGTAGAATCGAAGGGTAGTGTTCATCATACTGGTTCTGAATGCAAACAGTGCAACAAGGTATAGAGAGATATTGATATTGAGATATTGAGATGTTTCTTCATGATTGTGCCTTCGGTTTTGCACTCACCTACGATAGACAACAGCATAAATACGGTCATTTTGGATTGGTCTTCCGTGAGAGGGTACTACGTGGGAAGGTCTACAGAAGGTACGTACATACAAGTATAAGTAAGCGTGAGTATGAAATCGGTATAAGAGTACTTTTTTATGGTCCATCATTATTAGTATTAAAAATATACAAACATAGTAATCATCATCCACAACCATCATGGGTGCGTTAACACAAGCGCCCTGGCACTGCACGATATCGACACCGAACATCTTATCATCGGACAGCTTGCCAGCAGTGCAGCAAGTGGCCTCTTCAACGGCTTTGAGTATTATGTCCGAGCCTCGCAACATACATGGCGTTGTTACACAAACTTTAACATTGAACTTGCCTCGAAAACGTCTGAAAAACATAATAGTCCGAAACGTTTAGTATGTGATTTAGTTGATTTATTAAACCAGGAAACTTGATAGAGTATTTTTCAGATGTTAGAATTGTAGATGATCTAATTCTATAAAGTACTTAAATTGAATCCAATAAAGCAAACTTTAAGTGAAAGATAAACCTAGCGGTTCGATTCTTATAAGACCACAGATTCATTACATTATTGTAATTTACGCAACCTTCAGCGAAGTGGTAAAGTAACAATTTATTGTACTATACAGTGCATGTAATTTCCTCACTACTGACAGGATCTGAATGCGAGAAGCCCAAAATCAGCAGTAGGGTGCAGTTGGAGAGGCTTATTAAATATCTAGTAGTAGACTACGGTAGATGATGATGATACAGAGTTTATTTTTTATTTTTAGGCAAAAAGTTACAATTGCTAGAATATAATTTGATCTCTGTGAAAGTCTCTAATGGTTTTATTTTATAACTCCCAAGGTATATTTAAGGTGTGAATTTCTTTATTTCGTTTTGCACTTGATTTGTGGTAAAGTATAATGTAGTTGTACAAGTTGTAAACAAGACAATTTGACTGGCTCATATAAAAAAGGCGTTCGTTGGTTATGTATCACAGAGATCAAGCTACGAGTTAACTACTTTAATGTTACCTTTTCGTCATAGAATAAAATGTTGCCCATTCATAAACTCTCATTCGAGGAATACTAAGTAGTTCTGCAACTTTATGCATAGCCGATATAGGTACCCATCCTATTTGTCTTTGGACAATATCAATGGCTGCACTAACAGCAGATCTTTGAGCACCTTTGGGATAATTCTGGATGATGGCTGCAAGTCTCTGGTGATATAAATATAGCTTTTTAATGAATCCATGAGTAAAGGTTACCACCACCCTAATTGTGAGTGCAAACAATGTAACATGGTGACCCACACAATGGCGGCCTTTTAAGAAGCTGGTGCATCATTGGACTCCCGATTTCTCACTCATCAATAAAACACGACAGTACGAATGCTGTCATTTTCAGTTGATCATCTGTGTGTGTGAAACCTAACACACACAGAAGACCAACTGAAAATGATACTTAACCAAGTAGTAGGTATCGTTAAAAAAAATACTGCGACTGTGCTACAAGACACTAGAAGAAGTTGAGCTGATTCCGACTGTCGTACTGTCAAGTGGTAGTGCAGTGGTAGGTTTTTTTTTCTATCTACTTTCATCCGGGGAGGAAGTTTTCCCAAATTTGGATGAGAGAAGCGGAAAATCTAAAAACCTATGTCCAGCAGAGTACTGTAATTCGTGATGGTATCCACATACCACATGGGTATGTTCTAGGTTAACTTACACAAGGATCTGCAACTTAATAGTCATAAATGTGTTGCTGGTTTTTGCGCACATTTCTCAGGAGGAAGAAGGCTCTATCTAGTACCCTTACTTTGATATGATTGGTAATATAAAAAATGTGTCCAGTTTTCCATGAAACTTGAGTAAGATAGAAACATCACCCTTAAACTCGAATGAAAAATGTTTGAACTAATTCTGTCATAAATATCGATAAACTTCAGTCGATAAAAAGTAAGTATGTCTTTTTCAATTAGTTCTACATAACAAGCTATTGATAAATATATTACATGGATAGCCTTCAACAGTCAACTGCTGGACATAGGCTTAGAAAGTAGGTTTTGGCCCATTATACCACAGTGGCGTCAGGCCCAGGCAGGCAGTGGGTTGCTATAGAGTTTGTTTTAAGTTGGTCCAGATGTCATAATAACAGCAGTTCCCAAACCCTCCCCACCTCAGGCCTAGAATGACATACCGTGTGATTTTAGTCGGTCTGATTCTGACGCACCACCCTGCCGCATACCCCGGTGTGGTAACGGCCCGTAGGGGTTCCCGCGAGTAAAAAAGTTTGTTTAAATTATCCTCGCTATTTGATGATGGTGATATTCTTAACTTGTCATAACACGCTACTACGCTAGAAGTTTTAGACTTTTATAATACACCTTAATCAAATTCTACGCGATTAATTTCAATAATATCAACTGATAAAAAAGTAATGCCTCCTAATACATGTTATTATTACGATGATGAGTTCTCATCCTTCTAGCTACGTAATCTCTCATGAGACGCATGCGGAGTAAGGGATTATGTAATTTATTAACGGAAGCCAGAGTAAAAATGTATATTATATGATTCCTATTTTATGTATGGAAGGCGTCTAAATAAGAAGTCACTCTTACATGTGAACTACTTTGGTTTCGATATCATATCTTCGACAACCAAAGAATGATTTATTTTAACACGTGAAGTCTGAGATAAGTTACGAAAAAAAATTGTTTTCAAAATGAGAAAATAAACGGATAATGTTTCTTAATTTTGGCTATTGCTCAAATTTTGACTATAGAGGTATAATGTTTCTATCTAACACCAGATAGTTTCAACCTTAGCAGAGCTATATTAACTAATTTAAATACATATCTATTTATTTTGTAAATACGTACATATTACACATTGAAAACATCTAAATTCCGAAACAAATATTTTTGACTTTTCAAATTTTCTTTTACGATGTATATAAATTGAAGTCATCGATAATACAAATTCAAGTCGTTTTCGAGAATATTTTAGACATTTAACTAAGCTGAGCACGTTATATTAGTTTTGCCAAGTAGAAAATATCAAGTACTTACATATGTGACTTGTAAAGAATATATAATGGGGCAGATGGTATCTTTACCTCAAGTTGTAAGCCCTGGATCTTGAGACTCGGTACTGTTTAATAGACTATCTAAACTTAGGTCGTTTCTATATAACTTTAGACAGTTCGCTATACACGCTCAACGAACCCCTTATTGTAGTTAATGTTATATGATAAACTAGCATTCACCCGCGGCTCCATCCGCGTATATGTCGAATATCGCGATGAAAAGTAATTATGTCCTTTCTCAGGCTCTAGATTATCTGTGTACTCAATTATCATCTGAAATGGTTTAGTAGTTTTGGCGTGAAAGGGGAACAAACGGACAGATCGACAGGTAGTTTTGCGGCTGGAAATCTGAACACATACAATTAGATTTTAGACACATACAAAATCAATCGCCTGTCACTATGAACTCGTGCATAAGAATTCAAACAAAAAGTAGGAATAGGTACTCTCTAACGTGTTGCTCTATGCTTTATGTCTAATCACTACAAATTTGGTTCACTACATATTTCATCATCGTCATCATCATCTCAGCAAGAAGACGTCCACTGCTGGACATAGGCCTTTTTTTTCGTGTTGAAAATCGTCATGGACCGTCACCGCGCCGGGGTTTTCCATTCGGCAGGGCGGTGTGTCGAACCTGAACCGACTAAAAACCACACGGTGTGCCCTCTCTGCGCTTCTCTTTTAAGAGGAGGAGGAGTCCAGGGTCAGATCACCTTCTGGACTGCTTCCAGCGCCTGCCCCCTCCTGTTGCGGGCTCCGTCTCTTGTAGACCCTCTCTTCGGCGGGCGGCGTCCGTGTGTGCCGCCCCCTCGCGGCTGGCCAACTAATGCGGGTGGAGGGAAAACCCGTCCCGTCCACCCGCGGCTGACTGTGTCAAGGTAGCATGAGGCGCAGATGTTCGCGCCTCCGCCGCCCGGTTCGCCGGCGGCGGATCTGGTCCGAGTGGAGATCCTCCTCCCGCTCCTTCTCCGCCGCCTCCTTAGAACGCGTAGACTGACTTTGACGGAACTATCACTGACAGTTAGCCGATGACATAAGGTGTAACTTGATGTAACATTGAATAAACAAAAACATATATAAATGAATAAACTTAAGCTAAGTTTCTTGGACTAGTTCTTCTACGCGGCGTTACTCACGATTTACAACAATAACTGCGGATAATATCGCGGTAACAGCTACAGCAGTAATTTATGTTTCAAAATTTCACATATTAATGTTACTCAACACAATGACCGTTGATGGTATAGTGTGGTAAGTACACATACCACAAAATATTAATACTAGCCTGTAGCCTGGTATTGTCGGGGAATCTAACATGAAATGTTGTTGCATATCTGCAGAACATTTATTTAATATGAATAAATTAGGACCCTGTTTACCATGCTAAAGTTTGGTAAAAAATCACCCTTGAATCGTATTGTTTGTTTCATTGTGTCAAAATTTGAACTTGATCAAACAGAACTTCCAAGTTCTTAAAACATACATAAAATAAATTTACTTTAAAAATACTGAAATACTAGTAGGGATAACGATCAAATAAATTTTTATGTATATTATTAAGACCCACTCGAAAATTATTTTCAATTCTACAATTATAATTTACTACTACAATTTACTACAATTAATTATAATTTATATCATAATTTACAATTGTTAGTGACATATACATGTGAAATTCTCTTGTCACAATAAATAAATAAATATTTCCAACATCAACATCAAACAACGCCATCGAGTCCGAAACTAAGCAGAGCTTGTATTATGGGTACTAGACAACTGATTTATATACATACTTTTTCATTGCAAATACATTCATAATTCTATATTCTTAAAATATTTGCGGATTACACAAACATTTGGTCCGAACCGGGAATCGAACCCGAGACCTCTTGATCAGCAGCCGCATACGCCAAACACTAGACAAACAAGACAGTTTTATTATATTAGATTTTTTCAAATAAAAATGACAATCTTGTTGAGGAAATAAGCACTCACATATTCATAGTCTGAGACCACAGAATAGTACAAAGACTAAATTACATAGGACAATGAAAGCAAATGTAAAGGATGTTATTTTACAATGTATGAACTCCTTTGAGAGAGAACTAACTTGTACTTATAATACATGTCATAGGCCAGAGCGTGGCAGTCATAAAGTTATTTTAGCTCTTACCAATTTGTACATGTAAATTTAACCTATAGTCGAATACAGGTACTTATATTTCTTTTGTCAGAAAAATATAAGTGTTTGTTCGACACCAGATTTGGTGAACTGAGACATGATATTTAACATCTTATCTATTTATAAAAATAAATATAAAATACATATCTGTAAAAGATAAAATTATTAATAAAAGTAAAAAGTAAGTAAGTAAAAAACATGAATATGTGTAAAAGTCGCGAAAGTAAACAACAACAAAAAAATAAAAGTGACCACTTTATTAATAATAACTCTAACACAGTTATTATTAATAAAGTGGTCACTTTTTTTTTTTTGGATAAAAGCTTTGGTAAAGTCTAGTACCCATAATACCTAAAAAACTAATATTTTTAACCCATAAAACCTAAAAAAATATTTTTTTCACCTTTGCCTTAATTTCATAAATTAATATCAGGTATTTTTAAACTTTATCAAGCAAATTTGTTTAGATGAATTTGATTTATTATTTGAGTTATCTACCTGATGGAAAGTATGTGTAGAATCCATGAATAATTTCATTAAATTTTTAATTTTGTTGTCCTTTTGTATGTATTATTTACTAAACTGGTGTATAATGGTGTTTATTATATTCTATTTTATATTCATTGACAATTTAAATAAATATGTTTACCACAGTTTCAATTATTAAACCATTCTGACTCTGAATGCGAAAATCTAAAAAAGAAACAAATCTTATTGCAGCTTAAGTAATACTAGGATAATTCAAACATAAATTTAGTGCTGATACTCGAAATAACGACTGTTTATAAAGTACTTTAAGTATGAAATATGCATCGATAAATAGGAACAGTGTGAATAATGCATCACAATTTATTATTATGCATAGAATAATTTAAAATATTTGTTGATTATTACGTTGTCTGGTATTTAAAATTAGATCGTTCTGTGGTCAAATCTAGCGTAAATGTAATGACTATATTAAATTGATTGTAAAATATACGGACTTTTCTACATATATACAATTATTTACCCAACTGTCTGACTGTAAACCACTGAGCTACAAATGTGAAATTTTGGTATATGTTTTATATTGTCAGCACTCAGAAAAGATTTTTAGAAATTATTTTCTTCTGAATCACGTTAGCGAAGTTGAAGGCAATAACTAGTGTATAATTTCCCCGTTCACGAATTAAATTGAATATTAAAATTTCAGTTGATTTGAATATGGATGAAAACTATTAGTTAGTACGTACCTAATACTTTAATACCATCGTATATAATAATATTATACAAAATCCGTTATGAAGTATCAATATAGATAGTTCCACTATCGTATTCTATTCAAAGAAAATTATTTTCTTTCAATAATCATTTTGTATATTCAGATTTTGTAATTACGTATGTAATTGGTAAAAAATAAAATAATAATAACTTCATACATCTCATCGATGATAATAATAAAGGTGCGCGTCCATTGCCCGGACGCACCGCACGCATGGCTGCAACGGATTTTATTTTGCTTTGTATGATTTTACATAGTGCTGCGTCCACTATCCGCGCCGCCCGCACCGAATGCCGGCATTTATGAGCGAGGCAAATCCGTTCAATCCGTTGCGTGCCGTGCGTGCGGTGCGTCCGGCGCGGGCCAATGGACGCGTTCCTTTACCTGCCTACTGTCTCTCGGTAACGCTTTTACGGCTTGATTTCAATGAAATTTTGGTATATTTCTACAACATACTAAAATTCATTTTGATTCATGAAGAAGGACGTAGGCTAATCTTTATCGACATAGCCGACGTGTAAGCGGGCGGAACTGTGGGTAATAGCTAATATAACTGTTCTATGAATCTCTTATGAATAGGATAAATAAGATAAAATAGCCCACATCTTAACACAGGCTTTTTCTTCGAAAAGAGGTTCTGACCTAAATACTACGTTGGCCAAACGGGTTGGTATGAAGTTTGTTTGAAGTTTTCTTCTCTTTGCAATGATGTTGTCCTACGTAGTTTACTATCTTAGTCGCTGCTCAAGATATTTACGAAATGAATAGGGGTAGAGACACTCTTGTTTCTCAATCTGTCACTACAGGGATATAAATATTAGTAAACTGTAAAGTTGAAATAATCAAGACATTCAGATGTCATGGCTAAACCTGGAATTGAAAACTATGACTAGTAAACATTATATTATACTCTTATTAAGACTTGTACTATATCTACTTTTCAAAATTCCATTTACGAATAACTACGAACAAAATTAGAAAGTTAAAATAATATTCTTACCACCATATTGGCTTCTGTGAACTGAAAAGGTGTTTCACAGTTATTATCTGCGCTATCTCTATGGACCACCAATTCATCTGATATTAGTGTCGGGGTTGTGTAAAGTTTTCGAACACAAACGACCTGTAAATAAAAGAAATTTGTATAGCAATACTGAAGACATTTATTAGTTATTTGCCATAACGAATCATCAGCGCAAACATGACACACTGAATACAATAATTGTTTTTTTTTTTTAATTGAGATTATAGTTATTATTGGAACAATTTTTTTGCACAACCCTAAATATTCCTAGTCAAATGTATTTATTTATTTAAAACTTGTTGCACTTGTTGTACAAAGGCGGACTTAATGCCATGAGGCATTCTCTCCCAGTCTACCTTCAGGTGATGTAAAAATAAGATGCGGTAGGTACCTGCTTTTTTAGAACTATATACACCAAACCCTAAATCACTCATTATACTGGCCCCAATCATTATGCTATTTAAGTGGATAGATTTCATATATGCTAAATGACGGTTGTGATGAAACTTCGAAACAGTAACACGTCTCAGGTAAAATTTAAATTGGTTTCACGTCACTCCTTACAAATGCACAGAATCAGAAGTGCACCATAATATGACAACATTCGTGCGCTGGTGATTCGCTGGTGATTGGGGGACAGGGATTGATGCAGAAGCATCTTACTAGACCGTCTTAGTGAGCATCACCATACTGCATTTTTTGCACTTACAATGAAGATGGAGACCCTTACTCTTGAATTCTACTCATACTACTACGGCAGAGTCACTTTAAGAGTCTTAAATATAAAAACTCAAATATGAAATTAATACTATCGTATCACACATAAGCCTCTTGAAAACATAAACAAGATGGTGAAACAAAAATATAAATCGATTTCAATGTATGGCAAGCGATATAAAAGGTAAACAGATTACGCTGAACGTCGTGTATACGAAATTAGCCTCCTTTGACATTCCATGCATAGGAATTCAGATAAAGCGGAGAACTATTACCATTTCACGAATATCTACGTGATCGAATTAAAGTACCTAGGCATTTAGAAACATCGTAAAAGGAACACAACATTATACATACGTTAGGAAGAATATTCTTGAGTTTCAACATTTTATATAATGTTATTATTTGATTATTTCTATACTTTGAAAGAAACACACACCTATCCAAATAAATTGACTTGACTTGACTTTTGGTTGATGGCTTTGTGAGTTTTATTCTAAGGTTATATTACATTCTCTTTAGTGGATTGTGGCATAAATTGACAAATATAGTTAAAATTTAAATCTATGAACTTTCTTTCCATTCTGATCAAAGACAAATGTAATGAAGTTATGTCAGTTAAGCCGATCAAGGAGGTTTTATTTGCAGTGTTAATTTTTCATCATGTTATTGTGTTATAATTGCAATATGTGTTATATGTGCCGCATAGTAAAGATAATATCAAACACATAGTCATGCAAGTAATTAATAAAAATATTAGTTTCACAACTGATTCCAAATAGACTGCACGGTTAGCCTAGTGGTTTAAGTGGTCACCACGCCGCTTCTTACTGTGCCAAGTGTTGGGCTTCAAATCCTACATGGGATAGCGCTTTGTGAGATCTTTAAATTGTTATTCTGAGTCTTGGTGTTCTTTGTGTCCGTTTTTTGTATGCTTGTAAAGTCCCCGCGACACTGGGTTATATTCCTAATGCATGAGTTGTCTTTTTTTAAATTAGTAATTAAGAAAAAATAAAAGCCCTTATTTTTACACTTAAATGTGAAACTCGTATTACAACCAACCAATGCAAACCTATAACTTTATATAGACACTCATCTTTTAACGAACAATATAAAGTTCACAGGAAAGGTCTTAATATTATAGCGTTCCTACTCACTCACATTTGTAAACCCGCGGAGGATAAGTAATAAAAACAAGTAGCTATCATTTTCTACTTTATATCCAAAGAGCGAGTCAATTTAATAAGCATTACGAAAATTCAGGCAAACATCCCACTCATAACATTAAACGATGTCGCAAACTAATGTACAAAACATTCTAAACATCACCCACCCAAATATCTTTGGGTTACTTCGTAATGCGACAAGAAAACATTGAGGAAAGTGATTTCAACAAACTAAAAGTTGTTACCAGCCACCCAATATTAACGGATATTGGAAAAAGATGGTAAAATGTGGCAGTTGCCGGATCAAGGTTAGTGGGCACTAATATTCTCTGGATGCAATATCGAGGTTCATTGCCATAAAACCGCTCAAGGCGAATATCTTGGGTACGATATTGACCTCATAGCATTTTGCCGAGAAAGCAGATATCTGAGGCAATTTTAACATCGTAAATGATGTTTATCGTGGCAACCCACTGACCCTCTACCTATGAACACTTGTCAAATACTACTGTATCGCTTTCTGTACACGTATTGGAGGCACGTGTAGCTAAACTGTTTTGTCGTTATGTACGTCAATATATTTACATATTACGTGCCTAGGTAGCAGCATCCTATCCAATAGAAGTACAATTTGGACACCGCATTATTGGTAGGTATAATGTATTTATATGTCATGCCTATAACATATGAAATTGTACTTTGTTTAAAAACAGTTCTCGGTTAAATCCTAAATGAGTATGTAATACACGGTTGTTAAAGATAGAAATAAAATAATTAATAACGTGATTATTTTCAAGGTAAGTACATTTTAGGTCCCTAAAGTAGTGGAAACGATTAATTTAAAAAAAATAAAAATCCTATTAAATATTATATCATTAAGTCGCTACATCCATACCTACAATAATAAAGTCGCACGACCCATTAACACAAAACTCGATAAGTAAGCAATAACATCAAATGTTCGAGAAAAATCACCGCTAAAATTTGAACGACAAATTTAATTTCTTGTTGACTGCGGCGTTCGTTAGATTGAAACGAATTTTCAATCAAGCGACAAAAATATTCAGCTCAAATTTTAAACGAAACTGGTGAGGAGATTCGTTAACACGTCCGCCTACCTTCTGATTTAAGAATATTCAAATGAGTGTATACTTTGGAAAAACACCATAGATCTTTTTTTACAACTCTGGCAGATCACGGGTGACGATAACTAGTTTTTAGTAGCCGTAGTCTTAAACATTCTATAACTATTTACTTAATTTAATTTATACGTAAAAACCATACAAGGAAAAGTAGAAATTTCAATAAGTTTGGACGTTCTTGTTTTAACCAAGTTTATTAGATTTTTTCCGATTTCATAATCACTAAAGAATTCTAAATTGTCTTGAAAAATAATTACTTAAAAAGACTACAGAATTTGAGTGTAAAATTTCTTTAGTTAGAGCAAATACGGAACCTTTTTAATGTAGAAGGAAAGTGCGGTATTTTCATTTTCTCTAAACGCCGCAATTACAAGGGGTAGGTGCCTTTTTATCACGTTAAGTAAGAAAGATTCAGTGAACCTTATTTACAAAATAGGATTCGAGTAAAAAAATGAGTTAGCGTATTCCGATTAATGAATCAATAAATGAAGATAAAGAATTTTCTGGTCAACTAGTTACAAGTAAATTTTGACAACGAATCTTCATCACTTTTTAAAATTTAAATATTCTTTGATATATTCCCTTCTAATTATGGTGGTAAAAAATATTGAACCCTTAAAAAAAATAAACAATAAAATATAATAAACAACTTATTGACAAGAAAAAGATGTAAACTACTGCATTTGTCTAAGATTTTATTTTTAAAGCTGTTTTTGATGTAGTCGGAATCCGACGGTAGAAGTTAACTGAGTCTCAGTTGCTATTTCTACGATTTTTGATCTGTGAGATGTTACTATCTGACTTGCTGCCACCCAAGGTCACTAAGGACGATTATTTCATATGAGACCAAGTCACCCAAACGATTGCAAGTCTTACAAATCGTCTCCTTTGCGGATCCCATTAATTTATAAAGCGTCCTTAATTGTAATATATATAATCAGAATTGTAATTGTTTACTGTACCTCATTATATTTATGATAAGTAAGGTTTACAGAGAACAAGGACACTTCCTCAAAGGTTACAGAATTTCATTGTTTTTCTAACATTCGTAGAACAGAACATAAATTTCAATACAACGGTGTGCGTTGTGATATGTTTGCATATAATATTTTGCACATTTTTATATCAATTCCATTCTAAATTAAATAAAATTTTCAGACATGTAAACCATGCCTGCCTACATAAACAATACATGTAAATTATAATAAACTCAACGCTGGTCTTAACTAAATAATAGAATTTCGCATGTTTACAGAATGACATTTTCAAGAGAATGCCAAGGCCCATGCCTGAATAATGTCAGTCTCTGCGACAGTGACTAAACTCACTACAGCAAGGTAAGAAAGCCAGCTTTGGCTTCTAGTTAGTTTTTATATCAATACCTTTCTAAATAAAATCATTTTTCACAATCACATTTATTGGTTAGTATGTATTTTGCCGTTAATACAAAGTTAATACCATAATTCATGAAAAAGTTAGAATGGATTAAATAGAATGTAAACATTGCAATATGACAGTATTTCGTTGGTGAGTGTGAGACCGCAGGCTCGATCATACTGCATCATTTTCTCTATCTCTTATCAGTGGAAGAATAATGCAAAAACATTTCACTAAAGGTACGCGTCCATTGGCCCGCGCCGGACGCACCGCACGCGACGGATTTTATTTTGCTTTGTATGATTTCACATAGTGCTGCGTTTAAGAGCAAGGCAAATCCATTTAATCCGTTGCGTGCCGTGCGTGCGGTGCGTCCGACGCAGGCCAAGCGATGCGTACCTTAAGATGCCATGGTGTGAGCCACCATGCTGCACTGTCTGCACTCACAGTGAGGATGGTTGACCCCTACTCCTGAGTTCTACTCATGCTCTCCATCAGGCAGAGAAGAGCTACTTTGGTAGGTTTAAATACATGAAAAACTACATGTTTAATTTAAAGTAGTTACAGCATATTCGAGAACATTACATTTACAAAGTAGACCGTTTTTTTGTGAAAATCCTATCGGATACCTTCGGATGTATTAAATTTAGAATAATTTAGAAACAGTATTTACATTAATAGATAGGATCTAAAACAGAACTGTTTGTTCAAAGTCGAAAATACCCAGAATTAATAAAGTTCATAGTAGGTAAATTCATACGAATTTTCCACAGTCGAGATTAATGTAAATAGATACAAATAAATATGTACTAAAATGACCGACAAAACTAAGTAAAAATTGCTGTCATTTTATAAGAAAACAATTAAAATCGAACAAGTGCGTGTCAGGCCACACAGAGAATAGGGTTCCGTAGTAATAAATTGGTAATAATTTTTATGTTTACTTATTCTTTCGGTACGAATTTTTCCAAGACAGCGTATTTCACAAGTTAGACCTCTATAACTCCTGAACTAACAAAGCTATGTACGCCGTTATAGTTTTCCTATAAAGTCCATCATATTGACTAACACCAAAATATTTTATATTTTTTGCAAAATTGGACTCTCTGTCTTGCAAAAAAATTATCTTTATCGTATCTTTAAAGTAACTCGCAAACGGATACCTAAATTAAAAAAGCGGACAATTGCGAGTCGGACTCGACCATGAAGGGTTCCGTAGCAGTAAGTAACAAGAACGAAAGGGAAATTGCGGTTAACGATTTATGAAGTATTAAAAATATACTACTTACTAGATCTCGTTCAAACCAATTTTCGGTGGAAGTTTGCATGGTTTTAATGTGCATCATATATTTTTTTCAGTTTTCTCATTCTCTTATTTTAGAAGTTACAGGGGAGGGGACACATTTTACAACTTTGGAAGTGTCTCTTGAACAAACTATTCAGTTTAGAAAAAAATGATATTAGAAAACTGAATATCATTTTTGATCCATATCTATTTTGATATTGATCCATAGATATCCCATCCCACACGTATGGTTTTGATGAAAAATTTTTTTTGAGTTTCAGTTCTAAGAATGGCGGTTCACAGAATACATCTACTGACCAAGTTTCAATAGTATAATAGCTCTTATAGTTTCGGAAAAAAATGGCTGTAACGTACGGATGGACAGAGAGACAGACAAGACAGTCGTGAATCTATAAGGGTTCCGTTTTTTGCCATTTGGCTACGGAACCCTAAAAATCGTCTAGCAACCTCTCAATATTTTTAAAAGACCTATCTCACTATACACAATGGGGTAGTCGGCAGAAAAAAAACATCCCCATGTTACACCTAAGAGAGGTACACCAAACAAAAATCTTTTTCAGGATTTATTGTAGCACTTTATTGACGTGATAGAAACACATATCCATGCAAAGTTTCATCTTTCTAGCACTAACCGTTTGGACAGTAAGTCTCGGACGGACGGACGGACTGATGAATTCATCAGGACGGGTTCAGTTACCGCCGACAGGGCCGTTAGGTTCCGAGTCATGAACTACGGAACCCTAAAAACGCCAATGCGTAGAAGAGTCATGCTGATTTCAGCACAAAGTAAGATACAAGCAAGCGAAGCGAGAATCCCTCGGCAGCGGTTGGTGATTGCCAGAACTGAATTCGTTCTATTTTAAATTTTATTTTAAGAGAAAAGTGTATTTTTTTTTAATTACTATCTACATTTATACACTAATAGAAAGAATCAACACAGCAACATGCAATGAAATAAATTACATAAATCTACATAACAGAGGGATAACAGATTTTGATAGTACAATGTTGGACGTAAACGCCTCCTTCGGAAGTTTAAGAACAGAAGAGAAGAACAAAAGGAATAATATAACAAAAAGGATAAATAAAACAGACGTTAATCATTATAAATGTAAGCATATTATTATGTTTTGTATAACAACTTATTCTTTGCCAAAGTGAAGCTGCAGTCTTACAATACAACATTAACCGTTTCCCCTGCTACGAATTTTAACTAAATGGTATACTTACAAGAGAATTTCAAACGAAGCTCCCCTAGCCAATAAAACCATTTGTAATCCGCCAGAATTAACGATACCCTAATTTCAAGGAAATTTTACCCGCACGGGTAATGTAGGTGCTCCACTCAACTGTAACTATTATATACAGATGGTGTACTTGAACAACACTAACTTGATGACTGTTTGTGTACGAGAGCATTTCGAAAACCCGAGATACTAAGAACATGCGCATACGTATTAGTATTATGACCTATTCTACCCATTTACTAATTATTCCAAGCACACATCACACCTTACATTGCAAAGGTTCTGTTTGACTACTAAGTGTATATAAATATTAAATTACTTACAGCAGAAATTAAAATGAAACTGACTGAGAAATATATACATTTCACTTACTTAACGGCTTAGTTCTGCTTCATTAAATTTATATTTTATTTAACAATTTAAAATTTATCTTTATAAAATATATAACCATATAGAATCAACTGAGGTGATCAAATATGAGTTTTGTTTTTTTTAAATAATAAACACGAGATTATTACCAATATGCACCTAATACCACACTCGTGTTTTTGTATAATAAACATTGAAATGCTTTAATGAAAAGGAAGTTTGTCTTCTCAGAAGAAAATAAGGAAGGCTCAAGGCGACTAAAAAACTTAGTTGAAAAGGTATAAAAGTCTTACTTGAAACGAATTCTATTTAGGAAAAACCCTTTGGAAAATGAAAATGTTTACAGGAGCTTAGTACGAATGAAACATTGCAAATTCGTAAAAAATAGTAAAAGAATTCCTAAGTGCCTGTGTGACCTCCAACTTAAACGAAAATCATATTTTCCGAGTTCAAACGAAATCTCCATAATCCAGGATAAAATAATTTATGTCGTGGATTAGGCAGACGCAGTGAAAGGGAATCTTTTAAAAGAGTCGCGACTTGAGAATCTCTTCAATAATCGTTGCTTTTATTACAAATTCATTAAACTTACAGTTAAACTAGATTGATAACATTAATAAATATAAAATAATTCTCAGACGACTTCGCATCTACAAACGTATATATTATCAATAAATTTACTATCCTTTGAGAACACTACTGTCTTTGGGATGAAAGATAAGCTTTATTGGTTAGTAGAAAATAACTTAGACTTTCCGAATTACGACTTTTTAGAAAATATGATTTATTATTAAAGGTACATGAAGTAAAGCCTAAAATACATTTTAAAAAATCTGAATTCATATAATATAGTGTCAAAAAGCAAAATGAACTTGAACTTCTCCATAAAACTATAATACTACAAAGTGTCTCGGAATAAAAAAATATCTTAAAACTTTATTCGGAGACTGAACTGGTTACAAAACTCTCTTGCAAAATGGGAGTACTGGGGACGCAAAACGGTTCATTCCCTTTGTTTTATGAGACAATTAAGAAGCGAAGGGACGTCGGGGTGGCATGAAGAGTAAATTTTTGTTCCTCGTAATAAAAGAGCGAGAGCATTTAAATAGCAGATTGAAAACTCCTAACGATCTATGTTAAGTTCACGATGTAACAAGGATTTTTCGGTAAAAAAAGGTTACGGCGCGGTAATTTGCATTTTATTATCTTGTGGCCGGATTTATTTAAAGATGACCACATATTATGCAATCTTTGTGCCGAAGAATATGATAAAAGTCATGTTGATCAAAATGTATGAGCTGTATCTTTAGACGATGAAGAAAAAAATAGCATTTTCTTATAAAAGTACTTCATATGTTTTTGGTAAAATATGTCATCATCATAAAGGATAATCTGTTTACATTGTTGAGCTTAGTGGCCTAGTGGTTTCCACCCAAGTTAAATATTTGTTGATTTATTATATTAGAACTTTTTTTTCGGGCCTACCATGAGTACGAGCATGAGTAGAATCCAGGAGTAGGGGTCACCATTCTCATTGGGAGGGTAGGCAATGCACCATGGTGACCCATACCATGGGGGTCTGGTCAGATAATTCTGCATCCAGAGGCCAGGAGAATGATGCAGAATGATTGGGCCTCCGGGCTCACACTCACCAACGAAATACGACAGCAAGAGAGCAGGATAACAATCCTGGACTCAAAACGACAATTTGTAAACCACACAAGTGTTGTCACCTGTAGAATTTGATTGACTTGACGCAGTAGAAAGCGCCTCGGCGACTTGGCCAACTGTACATAGAAAATTCTTATGTTTGTAACTAGGATAACTATAATGAATCAAATGAAAAGTAAGGAAATATCTGTCTTCCATTTTATGAACATCTTGTCTCTCATTTCTGTACTACCCTAAAGTAGGCTGCAAGAAAATACCTATAGCACTTAATATATTATTGTATACCTTAACTTTGAGTGAGAGAGGCCAAAAGATTGTTCGGACCTAGGACCTTTTATTTTTTTTGAGAAGTTATAGCTGGTCGTCACTTTAGTTTAAAAAGCTTAAATAATTAAAATGTTAATTAATTTCTCAGTACCTGTCTGCAGCATTATTTTAATAAACAATTTTAGCTTCTTCTTTTAGGTTAAGATAATGAGCGTAATTTACGTTTAATGAGTCTGAAGTCAGAACACTGGTGTTTTAGTTGAGAACAATTTTTAAAGCAATATGAGGAAATATGTTAAATAAGTATTACTACATTGGATTTTTTAAGCATCAAAACTCATCAATCAATTTACATTTAATATGCAGTTCTTCGTATAAATTAATCACATAATTTATGTATAAAACATTTAGTTATCACTTTTGATTCAATAAGGATTGATTTCTAAATACTTAGCTTTAATCTCTGGAGCATTGTTGATAACATGTTATTATTGTTAGTACCTTTATATTCTATGTTATATTATAATATATATGTCTATAAATTTTCCTAGGATTAATAAAAAAATATTCTAAGGTAAATGACATGCTTTAGTACCTAAGTTCTATGAGACACAGATAACTTTACTTATGTGTTTTGGAATTTTTTCTGCGTATTCATTCTTCTGTGTCTTCTTTTATTGTAAATCCATGGATGTAATCAGATTATGACAAGACAATATGATATCAGTTCATTAGGGAATTTATGAAAAAATAATATTATAGACTTTTTTAAGATCGATATAAAACATAATTATAAGCACTTAATCTTTTTTTTTTTAAACGATCCTTATAAGTAAAATATATTTTTAACTCAGATCTCTTAGCGAATAGCATCTATATCGTATTCACATTTCAGAAATATAATTTAGGTAACTTAAACTTAGATGTATATTTTTGTTAGGTAAAAAATATTCTATATGTTATCTTCATACGTTTGTCAAACACACAGGCTCTTTATTCCCAGCTTTATAGAAAAGATTAAGACTTAGAGCAAGTTTCCCACGGTAAGAAAAGACGTTACAATGGAGTGATGCAAACAGGCTTAACCTTCGGCCTATGAGAAAAATTTCTAGGCCAGACAGTTGAAGTGCCACGCAATAAACTTCATAAACTTGAAATGACAAGTACATAATATAAAATATGTAAAATTCAAAGATAAAGGAATATATAATACAAAAAGAAACAGGACGACATTGTTATGTGGAAGTGCCTTAAATCTATTAAAATAAAACTTTTTAGTTGAAAACAATCGCTTGGAGTGCACGGTTGAACGTTTTGAGTTTTATTTTTTGCTACGGCAACATTGTTGGTTTTTCTTGAAGGGGAAGAAACGGGGCAATCCCGGAGAATTTGTCAAGTGACATTTCTATTAGTGAGTTCTTACGTCAATTTTCTTTTGAAAAATCATCCATCACTATTGGTAATAAAGTCGTAGAGCGCGACAGGATAGTTATTCTGTGTTAACATATTGATAATAAAGACAGGTTAGGTAGCGTTTTGATTTTCCTTTATTCTGTCAGTATGTCTTTCTTACGTCAACAGAGACGGTCAATAATAAAGGCATTATTCGTTTCTTGAGTCAATATTGTCTGGAATTGTACTATATGTCACCCATCACGAATGGGCTTCATAATTTTGTCTTTGTTCACGTTTGGTAGCTTTATTTCTTATATACTTTTATTGGTTATTAAGTAAGTTAGTGGAATTTGACTAGCAGTTCGGTATAGCGGTTAGCGTATGCGACTGAATATAGAATTGTAACCCTATATAAAGTCAACGGTCCTGCGTGTGATCTGACTCCGATCATGTCGGATAGCGGTCCCATCAGGTTATGAGAGTAGAGAAACAAAGAGTGCACCTGTGTTTGTGCTTATAATTCCCACTATAAAATCTCTTACGTAGTTAACTCGTCCCCGTGGAGACTTGCCGCCGTGGCTGAAATTAGCTAGGAGTACATAAAGTTATTTAGTTAGCAATTTGATAGTTGTTTTAAAATTAGACAATTGTTCTTGTCTAACTTTTAATCAACTATCCATAAACTAAATTATTTAATTTAGTTTTAATTATACATTTGTGTGCAACTAAGTAGCCAACCACATCGCCACCAACATTATCCACGACCAGGGTTGGACCTATCCCGAATCCATTCAGAGGTTTCTATCTGAAGCATTATTATAAAATACTTTCTGCAAAGATTTGCAAGATCTGGGGAAATATTTCAAGTCTAGGATTTCAAAGTGTTACTTAACTCATATATCATCAAGCATATCGCAGTCCACTGCTGGACATAGGCCTCTCTCATACAGTGGTATTTATTAATTTAATTTTAACTTAAACAAACACAGTATTTCTGGATGTTTGTAAACACGCATTATGCTAATACATTTGTAACTCGTTGAAATTTATTTCGTTAAGTTAAACAATGATTTATTCGCAAAGTTTAAAACAAAGTTTGATTATTTATTTGTAATTTGTGATTAATATGCGTAACACATAAGTACATAGAGCCGCTACGACAGACTCGCAACGTACCAGGTTGTATACGGTTAAATTATGCTCAACATATGCAATTCATGGGCAAGTCATATCTATTCAAATAAAACTATATAGAACTAATTACTCAGTATAGTACACCTATGCTGTACGTAATGTAGGTGTACTATATATTTTTCTTGTAAATCCTATATGGGTCGGGCGTGCGAAGAACATCAAAGGGAGGTTACACGAGTTGTTCCCCAGAGATATGACGCGGTCCTAAGGACCAGTTTGCCCTTGTAGTGCGTGTCGTCTACTACGCGGAACACACAGTAATACTGGTCAGGGGACATGGCTTCCAGGAAGTCTTAGAATTCGCCGAGTTGGGATGGCCAGAGTCGTCCAAATGATCAGCGGCCTGGATCTATGGGTTGCACCTCATAAGACAGAAGCCCTGTGGTTTCACAGGAAACGCGGAGGTACTGTTCCTACTCACTCGCTTATTAGAGTGGGAGGTACGGAGTTCGAGGTCGGAAGCCATATTAAGTACTTCGGCCTTACCCTGGACAGCCCCCTGGAGCTTTGAGAAGCTTTGAGGATAATGCGATTCCGAGGGTTGGTGGGATCCCTACAGATTTTGGGGGTCACTCATTTATTTGAGGCTAGTAACACGTCTGTTCCTACAAATTATAGGCCTATTTCAGTGTTACCAACATTCACAAAAAAATGAAAAATGATCTTGGACCAGTAGCAAACTCACTTTAATTGAAACAGGGGAAGCCTCTGTGGCTTGATAGAGCGCTGAGGGGACCTGAAGTTATATAGTCCGGGTCATTCTCAGAGGAGGGTACTATAGACCAGCGATTGCGATAGGTTTTAGTGGGAACACCACATAGGTACGTAATAGGAGTATGTTTTCGGATCTCCATCCGAAAACAAAAGATGTGTACCATATTAGATGCCAATAAAAAAACTAATTACTTAGTAGGGAGACACATATTCGTACATACTCAAATACACGTGCATACTCGCCTTTTAATTATCATATTCCGCTTTCAAATGACAATTTTGTATGATTAAGCATGATATTATGTATTTTGCTAACGACTGAATTCCCAAAGGATGGATCGGACTGATATTCTTAAGCGAAACGAGGTTTCCAACATTGGTACAGTCAAGATTAGCTTAAATGAATATATTTTGTTCCTATACTAATAATGGTATTACACTTGCAAGAACTTTTTTGAGAAACTATATGCTATATTCTTATTGCTATTCAGCACTTCTTTTTGTTGTTCTATTCAAATCTAAAAAGCGATCAAATCTGTTTCCGGCCAAACCTTGGTGTTCAAATCTTGTAAGTGAATTTAATTACATTTTGTCATATAATACCCTTTCTCTACAAAGTCTTCATTAAAGTAACAAATAATATTTTACTATAATCACGACCAGGTCAAAAATTATAACACCCTAGATTAGTATTAACGTTCTTTTTAAAAGGTTTTAGAAAGAGCGTGAAATTTTTTTCGGACCCTCGTCAAAGCAATTTTGTCACAAGCTAATTAGTTTTTTATATTTACTAGTTACTGCTTCCATGGTGAGACGTAATTTTTTCTCTTTAGTATTAGGTACACATCAGAATCATGTAAAATATAATTAAAATAGATGACATAATTTTTATATTCAAAACACACAATAATATAACGCATGCAAAATGTTTTTTTTATTAAACATACAATTCCCGCATTTGGAATTTCCATCCTGTGTCAATTAATAAAAATACAAAACACGAACATAAAGAACACTCTAACTTAGAACAACAATAAATTGAAAGATCACATAGTGTTGTTCCATGTGGGATATGAACCCACAACACTTTTCACAGTTAGCAGTGGCTTGATGACCACTTAGGCCGTTAGGGTAAGGCAAACTGTGTAGTGCAATGTTGACCGAAATATTGTTTTTTAAGTAAGTGGATATCTGTTGCCAATAGGGAAGTGAAGTGATGGGGTGTATTGGACTCATATCGATTATAAGTCTCTGTACTGTTAGCGAGAATCCGTTCCATATTCGTATATTCATATTTCAAACAATCAAGTACTTGTTTCACTCAAGCGGTACAAGCGGCGTTGTATATAGTCTGTCGACGTATTCATCAAACTTACAACAATCTAAAAACTTATCCATCCATTTTAATCCGGGTTTCACACACTCAGGTTTTAGTTTTAGTTTTTTTCTTATTGTAACATCCTCTTAGGCTCGCGGTGTTACTAGCGGTCAGAAATCATTCTTTTGTTAGCACTATCTACACAAACATGGCTGATGTTTAAATATAGTAAAAGAAACCAAACTTAAAATCAGTAAACCTCAAAGACATAAAAAATATAAAAGGCATTTCTAACTTAAAATCATTTTAAGAAATGAGAGCAGGCACCGAAATAGATACATTCACAAAAACTCGACTCATCAACGTTTCAACAAAGGAAGTAGGTGGGTACAAAATTAGGCTTTAGAAAATAAGCTTATCTTAGACCCTTATAATCCCTACCCGGAACTTTGATCCCCTCAAAATGGAGCAGACCTACAGAGATTGACATTTACAACGTTATCTGTCCCAACAGGCAGCGCTTTGAAACTAGCTCTCCTCGAAATATGATCACCATACAGTAAAACAAGACCGCACACATCAAACGATGTTTCGTCGCCCTTTATATACTTTGTACAATCTTCTATTTTGGTACAACTTATTTTAATTATAATTGCTAACATAAATGAATTCGTTTACTTCTTTTTGGCACTTTTCCAAGCAACTTAACGTTGCTTTGAAAGTTGATCTCCCATTTTTTGTTATACAATGAAGTTCATGCTGTAAAGAATTAATATGTTTAAAAATATATCTAAACTAAATAAACTACTCTGTAAAAACTTTTGAAAAATCTAATTTAACTCAAGTTACCCGGCATTATAGTGATTATGAATTACTTTAAATACTCGTTAAATGGAATTTTGGAAAAAAAAACAGGTCTGATCTTATTTTAAATATAAGTCAAATATAACTACAACCACGTAGTCAAGTGAAGTCGAATAATTGACTAGGTTTACAAAGTAAACATGGAAGTAAAAGAAACAGCAGGTAAAATACAATTTCATGTAATTAAAACTCCTTGTTTCTCTTTGCGTCTGTCAGCAAAAGTGACGCGGTTTGATAACGTTAATTAAATGGGCAACAAATTTTCGTATAAACGTAACCTTTCGTAGCATTTTCTTATTTTTTAATTTATATGTAAAAAATCGGCCAAGTGCGTGTTAGGCCACGCACAAGAAAGGGTTCCTCAGTCACCCATAATGGTCCGTGGATTAGAAATCGTATCCAACGGATAATTGTTATGTTAACGTATTAATGCGTTAATTTTGTATGACGTTTTCCAAGTGAGCGCATTGTACAAGTTAAGCCTCTATAACTCCTGAACTAAAAAAGTCATCTGATCCATTATAGTTTTCCTTTAAAGTTCATTACATAAATTGATCTGTATTTATGTATGTCCTTCGTTATACTTTAATTTTACCTAACATTGGTGTAGGAAATAATTAACTTCACGTCAATTTGATGAATTGTGATAGGTTCTAATTAACTATATTGGAGTAGTTGCAACCAGCAATAGTGCTGTACTAGCAATTCAAAGGAATTATCTTTTCATGGCAATTATTTATCGCTAGTGACACTTAATTAAAAATTAATATGTTTTAAAAGATGGTCATTTTAATTTATAAAAAAAATATGTTAAACATTTACTTATAAACATTTAGATTTCGCCCGCTAATATTACCTTTCTCAGACTCTAAACTATCTGTGTACCTAATTTCATGTAAAAAGGTTCAGGAGTTCTGGCGTAAAATCCAGAAAGATAGATTTACTTTCGCATTTATAATATTATTCAGGAATTAGGATTGTACTGAGTTTACGCATAACTCTAAATCAATCATGATGCTTATTATTATTTTTCATTACTTCGTTGGTTGGAATACTGTTTTTTGTTTCAAATAAATAACGTAGGACTAGAATAGTTTTTATCAAATTCAAAACATCCAATATTATGACTCCAATACTTTCTCACAATTATGTTAGAACTTTATAAAAAAATGGACTAATTTTTACTCAGAAATATAATCAGAATCTTCCAAAACCCGTTGGTTTATAAAAATAGAAAATGAAAATTTTACATTACTTCTTTAATATTACCATGCTTTAATACAATATCGCCTTTACAAATTTAGGAAGTCCCGATATCAGCAAATTGCTTACACAAATGGATCTCACAAAATGCTTCATCAACATTAATTTGCCATATCCGATGCTGAGCATAATGTGTTCATGGTATATATTGGCTCACGTATAATTTGATACGCAGGGACAATAGGATGATATAACACTGCAAAAACAATAAGGAAACTATGAGAAATATATTTCCATAGATAAATCTATTGACGTCCGGTTATTTTAGGCAAAACATAACATAGAACTAGGGAAAGGTTCAATCATAAACACTGATTAACTATCAGTATTCATAAAAATTACACGTTTTTGTTTGTGGTATGATATGTTATGAAATTATACATATAAGCTATTACTTGCATTTTAAGTCAGATAAAAGTCAGTAATGTTCAAGTATTGTGCAGTACTAATGGACCTCACAAAATGATAGACCGTGATTTTACTAGTGGCCATTTTCGTGCACTCATGTAAACGGACCGTCTCTCTGAGTTTAATGTGGTTCGTTTGTCATATAGATGATCTTTCATACGCAATGCCTGATGAACTCTATTTATTTGAGTTGGTATGCTCTGTAGAGGATTTGTTACTTTTTTGTTTCATTAAACTTAACAATGTAAAGTCATTCTTCTTCTTCTTCTTCTTCTAGTGCCTCTTCAATCCTGAAGGTTGGCCGTCAGCTTCTTGTACTCCTCTCTGTCATTGGCCAATGTAAAGTCATAAGTACGTAAATCATAAAGTATTACAATAACTGAAGAACTAACACTATTTATCGAACAAATGCTCGTTTACCAACGACATGCATAGTTTACATAAAAGAAGAAAAAAGTCACACTTTATAACAAATTTCCAAAGAATCGAGAAGAACAATAAGAATATTTGTTTTGGTTTTACTTACTTTACATTTGTAGTTAAAGAACTGTAAAGCGACCATGTTTGGAGCGCATAGACCCCATTTCGGATAAAACTTGTCGGAAAAGTAAATAGTTTACACATAAGTAAACCTTAACCAGTCAGGTTAATATTCTTCCTGAAATTATGGAAACGTCGCGGGCCGAAGTTAGTCAAAAAGTTAGTCAAAAAGTTACTCCATATGTCATCAGCTATGTGACAAGAAAAAACCCGTCAAATCGGTACAACCATTTCAGAAAGTAATCATAACAAACATACGGACAGACGTATAGTTTTTTTTAAATGGCTTTTATGACGCAAGTACCTTAAATATTTGCATATGATAAGATAATTAATTTGAAATTACAAACATTTTTTTTCTGTCATTTTTAACCGATAAAATCAAGAATTAAATATAAGTCAAATATAACTACAACCACGTAGTCAAGTGAAGTCGAATAATTGACTAGGTTTACAAAGTAAACATGGAAGTAAAAGAAACAGCAGGTAAAATACAATTTCATGTAATTAAAACTCCTTGTTTCTCTTTGCGTCTGTCAGCAAAAGTGACGCGGTTTGATAACGTTAATTAAATGGGCAACAAATTTTCGTATAAACGTAACCTTTCGTAGCATTTTCTTATTTTTTAATTTATATGTAAAAAATCGGCCAAGTGCGTGTTAGGCCACGCACAAGAAAGGGTTCCTCAGTCACCCATAATGGTCCGTGGATTAGAAATCGTATCCAACGGATAATTGTTATGTTAACGTATTAATGCGTTAATTTTGTATGACGTTTTCCAAGTGAGCGCATTGTACAAGTTAAGCCTCTATAACTCCTGAACTAAAAAAGTCATCTGATCCATTATAGTTTTCCTTTAAAGTTCATTACATAAATTGATCTGTATTTATGTATGTCCTTCGTTATACTTTAATTTTACCTAACATTGGTGTAGGAAATAATTAACTTCACGTCAATTTGATGAATTGTGATAGGTTCTAATTAACTATATTGGAGTAGTTGCAACCAGCAATAGTGCTGTACTAGCAATTCAAAGGAATTATCTTTTCATGGCAATTATTTATCGCTAGTGACACTTAATTAAAAATTAATATGTTTTAAAAGATGGTCATTTTAATTTATAAAAAAAATATGTTAAACATTTACTTATAAACATTTAGATTTCGCCCGCTAATATTACCTTTCTCAGACTCTAAACTATCTGTGTACCTAATTTCATGTAAAAAGGTTCAGGAGTTCTGGCGTAAAATCCAGAAAGATAGATTTACTTTCGCATTTATAATATTATTCAGGAATTAGGATTGTACTGAGTTTACGCATAACTCTAAATCAATCATGATGCTTATTATTATTTTTCATTACTTCGTTGGTTGGAATACTGTTTTTTGTTTCAAATAAATAACGTAGGACTAGAATAGTTTTTATCAAATTCAAAACATCCAATATTATGACTCCAATACTTTCTCACAATTATGTTAGAACTTTATAAAAAAATGGACTAATTTTTACTCAGAAATATAATCAGAATCTTCCAAAACCCGTTGGTTTATAAAAATAGAAAATGAAAATTTTACATTACTTCTTTAATATTACCATGCTTTAATACAATATCGCCTTTACAAATTTAGGAAGTCCCGATATCAGCAAATTGCTTACACAAATGGATCTCACAAAATGCTTCATCAACATTAATTTGCCATATCCGATGCTGAGCATAATGTGTTCATGGTATATATTGGCTCACGTATAATTTGATACGCAGGGACAATAGGATGATATAACACTGCAAAAACAATAAGGAAACTATGAGAAATATATTTCCATAGATAAATCTATTGACGTCCGGTTATTTTAGGCAAAACATAACATAGAACTAGGGAAAGGTTCAATCATAAACACTGATTAACTATCAGTATTCATAAAAATTACACGTTTTTGTTTGTGGTATGATATGTTATGAAATTATACATATAAGCTATTACTTGCATTTTAAGTCAGATAAAAGTCAGTAATGTTCAAGTATTGTGCAGTACTAATGGACCTCACAAAATGATAGACCGTGATTTTACTAGTGGCCATTTTCGTGCACTCATGTAAACGGACCGTCTCTCTGAGTTTAATGTGGTTCGTTTGTCATATAGATGATCTTTCATACGCAATGCCTGATGAACTCTATTTATTTGAGTTGGTATGCTCTGTAGAGGATTTGTTACTTTTTTGTTTCATTAAACTTAACAATGTAAAGTCATTCTTCTTCTTCTTCTTCTTCTAGTGCCTCTTCAATCCTGAAGGTTGGCCGTCAGCTTCTTGTACTCCTCTCTGTCATTGGCCAATGTAAAGTCATAAGTACGTAAATCATAAAGTATTACAATAACTGAAGAACTAACACTATTTATCGAACAAATGCTCGTTTACCAACGACATGCATAGTTTACATAAAAGAAGAAAAAAGTCACACTTTATAACAAATTTCCAAAGAATCGAGAAGAACAATAAGAATATTTGTTTTGGTTTTACTTACTTTACATTTGTAGTTAAAGAACTGTAAAGCGACCATGTTTGGAGCGCATAGACCCCATTTCGGATAAAACTTGTCGGAAAAGTAAATAGTTTACACATAAGTAAACCTTAACCAGTCAGGTTAATATTCTTCCTGAAATTATGGAAACGTCGCGGGCCGAAGTTAGTCAAAAAGTTAGTCAAAAAGTTACTCCATATGTCATCAGCTATGTGACAAGAAAAAACCCGTCAAATCGGTACAACCATTTCAGAAAGTAATCATAACAAACATACGGACAGACGTATAGTTTTTTTTAAATGGCTTTTATGACGCAAGTACCTTAAATATTTGCATATGATAAGATAATTAATTTGAAATTACAAACATTTTTTTTCTGTCATTTTTAACCGATAAAATCAAGAATTACTCTTATACATTTTCAAACAAATATGTATATGGCCTTAAAACCCGAGCAATCAAAACTCCCTTTGAGCCAATATCAGCCTATTGGTAAACCATGGGTCCCAAACCGCAGTTATTTAATCACTTCACGATTTCCAATTACTAATATGTTGGGTACAATCATAAACCCTGTAGAATATATATTATCTACTAATATAAGAGATTAATTAATCTAGATGAGCCAGTTGGTCAGCAATTAGTGATTCTGAATGTTGTGTGCACAGCCTGTCTTTAACATCGGATCTTTTTACTCATAAAAAGTATTGTTTTCCAGAATTGTTTAATTAAATAACATTGAAGAATCTATTTGTAATTTTAAACTAACAACTTTTCACTGCATAGTCTAGTTTAAGCGGTACTTAATCACAAAAACCACTTGTATACGTATATCGATATTGTAAAAAAATGGTACGTAGTTGATTGTTTAAGGTATAATTTGGAAAAGAAAATTATTTTAAAAGAAAATAATTTTGTTTAAAATTAAAACCAATGAAAGTGAAAAATTAAAAACAATAAAAATCAAATCAATAAAATCAATAAAACATAAATATAATTCCTCTTTGTTAGACTAGTAGATACATATAACAGCTATTGAAAAGTGGAACAGAATCATTTGTGGTGATTCTTTCACTACACTTATCCTAGTGTGTATCGAACCAATGATCTCTAGTCTAAATCTAGATGATTACAACATTGTGAATACTACTACAAGGTCGTACACCCCTATAGCCACGATAATACATAGTAGCAAGTTTACTTGTTTAATAATGATCATTATAAGTTACAACATTATTGATGTTTGTTTTACAAGCAAAACTATAATATATATTGTACAAGCTGGATTTACGTCATAACTGCAATGAACGTCGCCCAAAATCATGATATTTTATAATTATATATTAATAATAATATTTTCATTAATATTTTGAAATCACATTGCAGAATCTTTGCGGGTAACACAAAAGCTAAATTCCAATACGCATTCTCTAGCGAAAGACAAATACTAACAAAAAATTCGCAAGAGATAAATCCATTAACCATTTTCTTGACTTCGCCCTAATCGATTAACAAAATGGACGAAGCAAAAAGGACCCAAAAAAGTATGTTCAACAATCGTAAATAAGTCAGCTCGTGTGGGCGATTGTTTTTCAGACGTTACTTCCTCTCTTATGGCCATTAGAAAGACACTTTTTGGTCACACTACATTAGAAAACATCGTATCATTTAGAATCTTGTGTACTGCTGCCGCAAACTACTGTCTAATAATTATTATGTATACACAGAACATTGACTTCGATTTCGAAGAAAAAATAAACATGTGTTTAACGAGTAGTTGTTTCGGTATTTATTTAAAATATACGACTATAACAGCTAAATGAGCACAATAGTTGCAATAGAATTGAAGCCAATAGTGTATATTAAAAAATAAATAGTATTTTAAATATGTAAATTTGGGATACATAATATAAATAAGATTGTGAAAAATGTCACATAATATCATATATGTATGTCATAATTATACTATTACTAAGCATAGCTTGTTGGGGATCGAGAACCTAAATAATCTTTTAACTACTGACAGACCATTTTAAACACTATATTGACTTTATTTCAAAGTATAAACAAAATACCAGTGTTCTATTAATTTGATATGGAAAAAGAAAAAGAAAAATCGTATAACGCTGTCGCAACATATTTGAATAATTTGAAATGGTAATAATTTCTTGTTGCTAACATGTGTACGAATCACAGAATTAAAATTAAGAACTTGAAAACTTCTGTTTTTCGTTCTGTACAATAACTATGAACTATCTTTGTGGTTATTTTCAAACTAATTTCATGCACATTATATGTGTATTCATATACCACATTAATGTAATTGTACACCAAACCCTTTACCCGTAATGCTTCGATTAAAATATTCTCTAGATAGAAAGCTGAAAACCCTTATGTCGTTACATTAAGATAGTACATTACGGGCCCAATATGGTCGCCTTACGGACAAAAGCCCACATCTATATAGAACAGAGTTATATAAATCTTAACCGAACTCGGTCCATTACGAGTACAATGTGTGAACCAGATGCTTCTCACGCCCCTTATGAAGTTTGTATTGTTTTAGAGCTCATAAGACAGTGTTGACCGCGTAAGATTTTAGTCAAATAACTTTATTATTTTAAAACTTAATTAGTTTATGAATCTCAGGCCGTAACAACACTACAAACTTTGTACATCACGTACGGTTAAACGTAATACTTTGTAGTAACAATAATTTTGCATTTAAATATGCAAAAATATTGAAAGGTAAATTTTACTGTCTATTTTATCAAACAACAAGAAATTGATTACTCAATAACATTAAAAATAGCACAGTTAAATGTTTATTACAAAACTGCAACCAAAAACCTTTGAAAAATGTATTTTGTAAATGAAAAAAAAAAATACCAACCCGGTATATCTTAAGGCCAGTATGAAAGAGCTGACTCAGTCAAAGCTTAGTAATAGAAAGGGTTGACTGTTTCAATACGTGTTCAAGCTTCCCTGCGCAGTGAGAGCACTTTAAGCCTTCATTTGATTGAGCTGGTCGTTAGGACACGTCAAAAGTGTGCAGGTTTTTACATTGTACCAATCCGTTTACAAAGAATAGATATTACAATAGTTTTGCATTACAAACATTATTATTATACGCTAAAATTAGTTGTTTGGTTCATAGTACTAAATTTGGAAAAAATAAATAAAACCCCTACTATAAATATAGTTTCTAAAAAAAATGGATGGTCGAAACTAATTTTTACTGTATATCTATCAATCTCATTTGTCATTCAAGTAAGTTCAGATTTTCCGGAAGTTGACGACCACGAGAAAACAAATGTACTAAACTATTCTGAGGGTTGATGAGAAGTAAGAGCGTAAGAGTAGAGAAGTAAGAGAGAGAAGAGAGTAAGAGAAGATCACCAGATCATGGCTGTACACTTTCTGGATTCTAACACTAGATGGCTAAAATCTTCGTAGTTATTGAAGTGATGAAAATCACAGAAATTGTGATAGTAACATCCAACTCCATTGATTGTATGAAAAATCAATTGGCAGTGTAGTGTATGCGATTATTCGAGTAACTCGAACAGCATACTTACGCTGTCTCGTGTGCCACGGGCTAGCAACACTGCCGGAAAACTGTCACTATCTACACGCGCATGGCGAGAGGTAGCACTACGCGGGAAAGTGTAGTTGGGAGCAGAGTTAAATACGTGGGCATTATCGAGCCAGTGTTTAGTTATTGCAGGTTGAAAGGAACTAAACCAACACTATAAAATTAACATTTTATATTAAAAATATTTTTATTTAATTTATTATATGTATTCATGTTTATGTATGTTTATGTGTGTGTATTTATGTATATTTATATATGTATGTATGTGTATGTATATATATATATGAAAATGTGTATATATGTGTATGTTTATGTATACTGTATAAATGTATGGATTACTTATGAATAAGTAGATATATCGTATTACTCATTTATTCCTCAATAATTGTAGTGCACCTTCTCAAACATCTCCGCACCACCCGTCGGTAGACTGGTAGAGAATGCCTATGGCATTAAGTCCGCCATTGTACTTACAGTGCAAAAAGTTGTAAACTAAATAAAAATAAATATATGCAGATCAGCAATCTTGTTTGATGTTCCTCATTAATTTGTGAAATTAGTCAAATACACATGTTTAATCATATACAACTGAAAACATATAAAACATAATATTGACTCTGAGTCCCGAGGTGTTATCCGTGGTTATTATTGTAAATCGCGAGTAACGCCGTAGAGATGGCTAGTCTAAAAAAATTAGCCCTAGTTTATCTTTAGGTCATTGGATTTCTGCCAATGAAAGTCCTGTTAATATCGTAAAGGCCGTTCGAGAAATTACCTAGAACAAACAGACAGACACACAGGCACAAAATGTATTTACTGTCACATGCAATCAATATTACATACAGACAACAACATTTTTGTTATTTATTTTGTTGTAGTAGTATATACGAGTATAAAATCAAAACATCCCATACCAAACAGAATAATCAGTCTTATAAAATATGTATGTCTACAAACATTACCCCAAAACTCTTATACACGTGAATGTGCTCCAAAGTTTCACATTGTTCTAAAACTCTCTTCAGTTAACACTAAAAGTGTCACGTTCGATATAAAAACACATTTATTTTTCACGTTTACAAATCCAGTAATGGTGAAAGTCGCTTAGCGTTGGAGCGTGGTTGCAACGGCGACATTCCATTAACCGACGCATTATCTCCCTCTGTTCTGAGTACTCTTCAAAATATCTCGTACCTAATACTGCAGCGCTTTTACCTCAGAACGGCTTTTGTATTCAATTATAATGTGGTTTAGAAACGTCTGGTACACTACTTTTAGTTTTGCCACAATGCGCTCAAAGAGTATGTGTGACTAGTACATTCAGAGTAATTTTTTTCAGAGACACGTTTTAAATGACTGAAGAGACGGTCGCCCGATCGGTTGCACCAGCGAGCAGTCCACATTATCGACAGTTACGAAGTCCACCGCTTCAGAGTAGTTGACTTACGCTTTCGAACTTAATGTTCGGCTCTTCCTTTCTGTGCCGAGCAGTTAAATCCTGCAACCTCACTTGCCTATTTACTTATCTATTTACTTGCCTATTTACTTGCCTATTTACTTGCCTATTTACTTGCCTATTTACTTGCCTATTTACTTGCCTACATACTTGCCTATTTACTTGGTTATTTACTTCACTACATACTTGCCTATTTACTTGCCTATTTACATGCCTATTTATTTGCGTATTTACTTGCCTATTTACTTGCCTATTTACTT